>OV702282.1:268885455-271385455 GCA_916181665.1 Avena sativa
CCGTCCTCGACAAACTCCGAGCATCGCCGCGTCTGTCTCCAACTCCGGCGCGTTCCCCAGGTGAAATCAGACCGCCCCTTCACTTCTTGATCACGCACATAGCATTGTCTTGATCCTGCGCATCTGACCGCGCCTTCATTTTGCCTTAGGGCGATCTCCAGCGACGTCCTCGACCTCGACCAGAGCCACCCGCCGCCAGAACCAACTCCGGTGAGGAATCCCGCCCGTCCCCGTGCACCCCTTGCCACGACGACCACACGACCAGCATCACCTCGTCCTCGCGACCTCGGTGAGCTTACTCCCTCCCTGTTTCGCTTCCTGCCTCGCCAGCGCCGCCGCCAACTGGCCGCTCCGCCGCTCGCCGTTATCCTAGCGCCGCCAACATTTGGCAAGCCAGTAGGAGCCGTTCGATCTAGATCGGGCGGGCACGATAGAGTCACTTAAACCGCGAAGGGGTATGCGCTCAGTACCGCACGATCTGACTTAATCCAACGCGCCACAACCGCGATCCGGCCGAACCGGTATCAGCCAGTGAGATAGCGACGTGTGGCCAGTGTTTGAGTTAAAACAGATTTTTGAATCAGATTTATTTGCAAACTTCAAACCTTTGTAACTTTCAAACCACACGTCCAAAAATTACAAATTTTATATCACTGGATTCAGTGGAACAAGACCTAGCCAACCATGCCCTTAGTTTAGCAAATAGTATCTGTTAGCTTTTTTGAATTTGCAGAAACATTTGTATACTTGTTTAGAGTAGAAAAATTGTTTAAAATTGAAGTTAAGGATAAAACCTTTGCAAATTGGATTGTTGTGACCTTACTGACCCTAGGAACCAACCCTTGGTGTTAAAAATGATTTTGGTAAGATTTAGGTTGGATTACTTGACTTAGTCATTTTCTAGCCAAATAAAAAGAATGGTTTTTGTTATGAAAATGTTATGGAAAGAAAACTTTAAGAAAATGGTTTGATCAAACCCACTGACCCAAAACACCAAGTTTTGCAATAGCAACTCATTTAGTGGAAACATAAAGTTTTTCTTGGATAAAAACATTTTTCACCACATAAAATGATGAATGGATTTTAAAATGGTTTATGGACTAAAACCCTTTTGCAAATGACTTTGCCACTTTGGAAAATGACCAATTTGGAACTTACAATGTTTAGAAGCCTAGTGGAGACCACCTTTGCAATTAGGACCATCTCTTGCATGCTTGCATGCATGATTTAAAACCCATAGTTTTATGTGTGTATGAAATGTGTTTGTTTGATTATTTGGAATGCTAGTTGATTGGTGTTTTGCTTGCTTGATTGTAGTGAAATTATCAAAGTGTGAGACTAGCAAGATCAAGGAGAGAACCACCATTCCCTACCAAAAAGGCAAGTGACACTATCATCTAAAGTCCTACTATTTTCATTATACTTAGTGGATTTTGAAAACATGCATGAAAACAATTTTATACTTATGCTATGCTAAATCCTAATAGGATTCCCTATACACTCCTTAGTGGAAATATTGTAGTTGTTACATGCTTAGCCATGCTATATGCTATATTTTGAAAAGAGATACATGTTGAGATTTTACAAAAGTTGAGAAAAGGACTTGTGTTTTACATAATAAAACAAGGACTCAATGAACCACCTAGGTGGAGGAAACTTTAAGTTTTGGAGAAGGTGACAACAAAAGGAACCATGTCTATGGCTATCACCTTGTGTTGTGCTACAAATGAAAACCACCTAGGAAACTTAGAGATTGAACATGTTTCTCCAATTGTGGCTTTCGTGTGCAACCACATGCTATTATGGTTCTGGCTTAGTCAACTACATTAGGAAGACCCATACATTGTCTTTAGTTACCGGACATGGGGATCTGGAATGCTTCATGGGGGCTGAAGACAAGCTAGCAATGATGTATGGGAGGACCTTTTGGAAAGACTTCGTCACATTCTCAATCTGCCAGTACTCCATCTTGGTGAGCACTAATCCAGTAGGCCACTGGTGGCAACAAGATGGGATTGTGACATGTGGGTAAAGTGTACTCCTTCTGCAGAAGATAATAAAATCTAAGTACTTAGCCGTGTCCCCGGTTATGGACAATACTGAGCAACTAAAGTTTGAACCATGGGAGATCTCGACATTCCAACTTCTAATATAAAAACTTGATGCACTTGGGGGTACCAAGGAATTCAAAGAGATTTTGTTAAGCTTGATGCACTTGGGGTTACCAAGGTGCTCAAGAGCATGATGTACTTGGGGTTACCAAGGAACTCATGAGATTTTGATAAAACTTGTTGCACTTGGGGATACCAAGTAGCTCAAGAGATTTTTGACAAGGACTTGAACACTTGAGTTTCTACCAAGGAGTTCAAGGAACTTGGACAAGAGATTTGACAAAGGACCAAAACCATTTTTGAAAAGATAGGATAAATGTTGCTTTATGCAAATAAGCCTTAAACTCTACTTATCCAAATATGCATGTATTGATAAGATCCACTCATAATATACAAAGTAGTGAAACTTGCCAATACAATTCAAATGTATTGACCCTTGTGGATGTAACTTGTAATGTTGCAGGTTTGATTGTCTTTAGTGAAGATTGATTGATTAGGATTACAAAGTCTACAACCAACATCTGCCTGTGGCACTTTGAAGATGAAGGACCCATGACTATAGTTATTCCGCTGCAATGTAATGTAATAGCCAAATGAGCTATGTAAGATGTAATAAAAATTATGTTATTCCTGGTTATAAAGTTATGTTATGACCTTTGTATCTTGATATTACATCTTAACTGTGGATGCTAGCTATTGATCCAGGGACTAGCATTGTAAAACACAGGAGGAATCTACCTTATTAGGTTGAGACCTCTACAAATGGTATCAGAGCATTGTGTTGCCTGTAGGATTTGTAACCCTAGGATTGGACAAAAACCCTTAGAAATATAGGAGTTATGTTTTAATCCAAAACTTATTTACAAAAACTTGTAAACTCTTTCCTCAACTATTTTGGTTTCAACTCTACTTCTCCTCTACTTCAACTTGATGGAAAAACCTACCCATGACCAAAGACTACACCATGTGCAAAGGACTTCTTCAATTTATTCAACTCTAATGACTTCAACATCTTCAACTCTAATGACTTCAACATCTTCAGCATGTTCACCAAGGACTTCCAACTTGGAAACTACTAAGGACTACAAGTAAGACAAGGAACTCTTGCTCAAGATTTAGAGACTGAGGGAATGCAAAATAAGAAGGAGCCATCAACAACTTTGAAGTATTGTAACCAAGAGTTTTTCCAAGGAAACCATGATCTCATACAAGAAGGATCAAACAAAGAAGGATGGAAATATCACAAGTGAACCATATAGATGGACCACCATGTTTTAGTTAAGACAAAACCACCAACTTATGTGGTGTAACAAAAATATTTTGTTGCCTAAGTATGTGCTTGAACTTTGTTGTTTGAGTGCAAAGTTGTTTGTGAATGTTTGGTTTGTGATTGCATGCACATTGCTTGTGTGAATTGTGATGTGTGTGATTAGAAATAATTCCTTAGAAATATCTTGCCTATTCTAATCTCCCTTCAACCCAAACAGATGACTACCCCAAGAGACTTCAACAACAAGGTTGATGACATCAACACCAACCAAGCTGACAGCATGAAAGAGCTCATAGCAACTCAACACCAGTTGAACCAACTGACAGCTCAGTTCATAGCCAACAATAGTGATAAAGATCCAACACTGCAAAAGTTTTTAGAAGAACAATCCCAACTAATGCTTAAGGTGACTAATCAAATGATCAACATGGAAGAAAGCTATCCCAAAAGAGTTTATGATAACAAAGATGACAAGAATGTCGTTCTAGATGGAGCCCCAGCTTGCATTATTTGTGGAGACAAGGATCATACTTCCAAGGAGCATGAAGGACAATGCCCCAATTGTGAAGAAGAACATCCTATTGGACAATGCCCTACCTCTCAAGCTACTTGCTACCTGTGTGAAGGAAGTGATCATACTCCTAACCAATGTCCTATCTACTCCATGGTGGAACAAAGGAAACAAGAAGGATCCAAGTCTACCAAAGGAAAAGGACCACTTATACCTCAAAACAAGACAACCCAATTCAAAGGACTAAAGAAACTTAAGAAACAAAAGCAAGACATGAGCCTTGCACAATGTCGTAAATGTAAGGAAATGGGACACTACTCCAGTGGATGCCCAGAGAACAAGAAGAATAAATATATTGACCAAGTGTGGTGCAACAACTGCAAAGAGTTAGGCCACTATGTAGCAACTTGTCCACAAGAGCCACGTAAAGAACTCAAGGACATCCATTGTTTCAACTGCAAGAATCCAGGACATTATGCAAGCAACTGTCCAGAAAAGATGAAGAACAAGTTGAACAAGCCTATGGAGAAACTCAACCTTGGCTCATAAGTCAAGCATGGAAACCAAGGACTCAATGCAAAAGTTTGTTTAGAGAAGCTTTTTCAGGATCCCAAGAAGGCCAATATGTAATTTTTGTTTGAAAAATTTTAAGGGTGGTAGTACCCTAGTTGTTTTGAACCTGCTTGTAACCCTAGCCTCCCCAAATCTCGGGACGAGATTTATTTTAAGGGTGGTAGCCTGTCACATCCCAAGATTTTCCAAATCTTGTAATGTGAAAATAAATGAATAAAATAAAACTTTGTTTGATTTTCAGGGCCAGAAGAAACTTTTTGAAATTAAATAGAACTTCAAATCTTTTTGGATTAAATAAAATCCTAAAAGGATTTAAAAGGTTAAACATTTATTAAAGGAAGTTAAAATGTTTTGGAATTACTATTTTGGAACCTTTTAATAACAGATCTGGTTTTCAAAAGAAAAGGTGGATTTATAAATAAAGATTATTTTATAAAGCCAAATTAAACCTTGCCCAAGCTTTTGAAAATAAAACATTTTGTTTTGAATAAAAATAACAAAGGTTAATTTAAATAAATTAATAAAGATTTGATATCAAATTTTATTTAAATAAAAGGTTTTACCATTTTAATTGAAACATCAAAACTAATTAAATTATTTTAAATAAGTTTTCCAAATATTTTATATTCTCAAATAAAACTTACTGAAGGGTTTTGGATTTATATTAGATTTCAAAATAAAGTTTCTAATAAAACAAATCCTATTTGATTTAATAACTAAGGCCACTTTATTTAATTATTAATGGACCCTAAAATAAAAAGGTTATTCTGTTTTAAAACAAGTTTTCCAAATATTCCTTATTTCCAAAATAAAATCTACTGATGGGTTTTGAAAGCATTTGGATTTCAAATGAAGATTTTATTAGATAAACCAAACCCTATTTTATTAATAAACCATGGACCAATCTAATTAATTAATAAAGGGAACCTAAAAAGATTTAAAATATTATTTTGTTTTTGAATTTGGTTTGTGCTACTAAACAGAACCAAATTCTTAGTGCAAGGTTTGGTGATTATTTGATTTGATTTGGACATTGTTTGTTTGTTTGGAAATTCAAAACAGAAAAATAGAAATAGAAAAGGAAAAAGAATTCAGAAGAAAAAAATAGGAAATAGACCTGACCCAACCCAGCAGCCCAAACAGGCCCAGAAACAGCCCAATATTCCCTCCCCCGAAAGAAAACGATTCGCACTCATTATTTGACCCACAGAGATGACGACTGGTGGACCCTTCGCTCGTTTCTTTCCCCCACTGACGACTGGACCCATTTTCCCTGTTCATCCTCCTTCTTCCTCGCGGTGACAGCGCCCCCCTCTCCTCGACCGTTTCTGGCGACATTTGCGAGCATCAATTGACGTTAACGCGGCAGTTAATCGCTCCTGCGACCGCGCATTCTTAAGCACCTCTCCCTCCTCGACATTTTCCCCCAGACAACTCCTCCTCTCTGCCCCTAGGCTGTCGCCAATCTCTTCTGCACCGCCGCCGTCTCCGACGAGCTTATTCCTCGATTCCGGCCAACACTCACCACCTCCTGCCTCCCCGAGCACACTAGCAGACTCCCCACTCACAGACAATCCTCCCTGTGCTCTTTGTTCGACCGCGGGCGCCCCAGAACACCGTCCTCGACAAACTCCGAGCACCGCCGCGTCTGTCTCCAACTCCGGCGCGTTCCCCAGGTGAAATCAGACCGCCCCTTCACTTCTCGATCACGCACATAGCATTGTCTTGATCCTGCGCATCTGACCGCGCCTTCATTTTGCCTTAGGGCGATCTCCAGCGACGTCCTCGACCTCGACCAGAGCCACCCGCCGCCAGAACCAACTCCGGTGAGGAATCCCGCCCGTCCCCGTGCACCCCTTGCCACGACGACCACACGACCAGCATCACCTCGTCCTCGCGACCTCGGTGAGCTTACTCCCTCCCTGTTTCGCTTCCTGCCTAGCCAGCGCCGCCGCCAACTGGCCGCTCCGCCGCTCGCCGTTATCCTAGCGCCGCCAACATTTGGCAAGCCAGTAGGAGCCGTTCGATCTAGATCGGGCGGGCACGATAGAGTCACTTAAACCGCGAAGGGGTATGCGCTCAGTACCGCACGATCTGACTTAATCCAACGCGCCACAACCGCGATCCGGCCGAACCGGTATCAGCCAGTGAGATAGCGACGCGTGGCCAGTGTTTGAGTTAAAACAGATTTTTGAATCAGATTTATTTGCAAACTTCAAACCTTTGTAACTTTCAAACCACACGTCCAAAAATTACAAATTTTATATCACTGGATTCAGTGGAACAAGACCTAGCCAACCATGCCCTTAGTTTAGCAAATAGTATCTGTTAGCTTGTTTGAATTTGCAGAAACATTTGTATACTTGTTTAGAGTAGAAAAATTGTTTAAAATTGAAGTTAAGGATAAAACCTTTGCAAATTGGATTGTTGTGACCTTACTGACCCTAGGAACCAACCCTTGGTGTTAAAAATGATTTTGGTAAGATTTAGGTTGGATTACTTGACTTAGTCATTTTCTAGCCAAATAAAAAGAATGGTTTTTGTTATGAAAATGTTATGGAAAGAAAACTTTAAGAAAATGGTTTGATCAAACCCACTGACCCAAAACACCAAGTTTTGCAATAGCAACTCATTTAGTGGAAACATAAAGTTTTGCTTGGATAAAAACATTTTTCACCACATAAAATGATGAATGGATTTTAAAATGGTTTATGGACTAAAACCCTTTTGCAAATGACTTTGCCACTTTGGAAAATGACCAATTTGGAACTTACAATGTTTATAAGCCTAGTGGAGACCACCTTTGCAATTAGGACCATCTCTTGCATGCTTGCATGCATGATTTAAAACCCATAGTTTTATGTGTGTATGAAATGTGTTTGTTTGATTATTTGGAATGCTAGTTGATTGGTGTTTTGCTTGCTTGATTGTAGTGAAATTAGCAAAGTGTGAGACTAGCAAGATCAAGGAGAGAACCACCATTCCCTACCAAAAAGGCAAGTGACACTATCATCTAAAGTCCTACTATTTTCATTATACTTAGTGGATTTTGAAAACATGCATGAAAACAATTTTATACTTATGCTATGCTAAATCCTAATAGGATTCCCTATACACTCCTTAGTGGAAATATTGTAGTTGTTACATGCTTAGCCATGCTATATGCTATATTTTGAAAAGAGATACATGTTGAGATTTTACAAAAGTTGAGAAAAGGACTTGTGTTTTACATAATAAAACAAGGACTCAATGAACCACCTAGGTGGAGGAAACTTTAAGTTTTGGAGAAGGTGACAACAAAAGGAACCATGTCTATGGCTATCACCTTGTGTTGTGCTCCAAATGAAAACCACCTAGGAAACTTAGAGATTGAACATGTTTCTCCAATTGTGGCTTTCGTGTGCAACCACATGCTATTATGGCTCTGGCTTAGTCAACTACATTAGGAAGACCCATACATTGTCTTTAGTTACCGGACATGGGGATCTGGAATGCTTCATGGGGGCTGAAGACAAGCTAGCAATGATGTATGGGAGGACCTTTTGGAAAGACTTCGTCACATTCTCAATCTGCCAGTAATCCATCTTGGTGAGCACTAATCCAGTAGGCCACTGGTGGCAACAAGATGGGATTGTGACATGTGGGTAAAGTGTACTCCTTCTGCAGAAGATAATAAAATCTAAGTACTTAGCCGTGTCCCCGGTTATGGACAATACTGTGGCATCCCGCAAAACCACTACTAGAAAATCGCGTTGTTTTTGTGCATTGCATCATCATGACCGCATGCTCATGTCATCATGCCACATTGCATTTGAGCATCGTCATCATCTTGCATTTTGCTTGAATAAAACTATTTTCGGGAAAACCTAATTTGTTTTCTAAACGCCCCGTCTTTATTCAAACGCCAAACCCGGGTCACCGGATTATTTTGTTTTGACTGCTATCGGTTTGCAAAAGCCATGTTTGAAATAAATAAAATATTAAATTATTTTAATGGGGGCAGCCAAACCGGGCCGATCCGACCCAGTTGGCCACCCCCAGTACAAAAATCGGTCCACCCTAAACCCTTTTACACCCAAACCTATTCTACCCACCCTACCTCCACCTCACCCCAACCTATCCTCTCTCGCCACCTCACCTCTCTCCCTCCCTCCACCACTCCCTAGCTGACACGTCACCTCCTCCCTCCTCTCTCACCCCTGCCACCCACTCCACCGGCAGACCAACACCACCTGGGGCGATTCCCACCCCACCCGGACCAACCGGTAGCCTGGCCCCACCCTGACCCGCGCGCCCCCACACCCCCACCAACCAGCTCCCTCTTCCCCACCGACCCCACGCCCTGGGTCCCACCCCGACCTGCCTGTCTCTCCCTCTCTCCTCCCCACCGCGTCACCTTCCTCCTCTCCCCCTCTGCCGGCTCTTCCCACCGCCCCTGTCCTCTGCTCCGCCGCCCTAGCGCCTCGTCGGCCTCCGCCCCCGTCGACCCGCGGCCCCTCCTCCGCTCCTCCAGTCCGCCGCCGGCGAACCTCCCCGACGCGCCCGCGCCTCCGCGCCTCCCCCACCTCTCCATCCCACCCCCTCGGACCGCCGTTCCCCTTCTCCCTCCTCTGCGAGCCCCGGGCCCCGCTTAGAGCTCGCCGCCTCTGGCCGGGCCCGCGCAACCCCGCCGCCTCCTCCGCTTCGGCCTCGCCCGCCTCGCCTCCGGCCGGAGCTCTCCTTGCCGCCCGCCGCCGACGCTCGCCCGACCCGCGCCGCCGGCGAGCCTCGCCCCTCCGCCGCTCCGGCCCCCTCTGGCCGCCGTCGCGCCGGCCTCCTCGACCCCGCGTCGCCGGGCACGCCTCCAGCCGCGGCCGCCCGGGCCTGAGCCAGCGCCGCGTCCTCCTCCGCCGCGCAGCCCAGCCGACCTCTCCCCTCGCGTCCGGCCGAGGCCTGCCCGAGCCCGACCACGGGCGCCTCTGCCTCCCTGGCCGCCCCGCTTCCTCTGCTCCAAGCCGCCAGGACCCGCGCGTCGTCACCTCCGTCTGTGAACCAGGCGCAGCAGCCGCCGTGGGACCGCCCTCACCGCCCTCCTGCGTCGAGCCTGCTCTCCTCGAGGCCGCCGTCGTTCCAAGCCACGACCGAGTGCCACAGCTTCCTCGTTGCACCGCACGCTTTGTCGTCCAGTTCGTTTGGTTGTTGTGTTTAAGAATATGTGTATGCTAGTACTACCTGATTCGTGTAAGAGCATGTGAGTTCGTCAAGAGCGACATGGAATCCGGCGAACCTAAGGAATCACCAGAGATAAACCAAGTCCACTGACCATCGGAGCTGGAGACCCCAAGTACTACTTCCTGAACCCTACACGCCAAGTCCCCCCTCGCGGACGCCAAGTCTCCGGATTCAAAGGCGTCGGGATCCCAAAGACCGATCCGAAGCGCCAGGACCCGAACCTGAAGAACGCCAAGTTCGCCGAGACTCCCGTACCCGAAGACCCCAGATGCGACAAGTACTTCGTCCCGGATCTGATGACCGCGAACCCTGACGCCAAGATCGCCACCAGAACGCAAAGTTCTCCACTTTGAACGCCATGACCGTCTACGCGGACCCGAAGACCACGAATGCGACAAGATCGACACCGACCCGGAAGAGTCCGATGCGCCCCCGACACCGAACCAAGTCCTTCTTCCCGGAACGCCGAGCTCTTCATCTTGTATCCGAACCAAGCCGAGCCGTCGAACCATGAGACCGAACCCCGAACCCCGGAACCCCAAGTTCGTCGGGACCCCTAATGTGTGCACCTTTTCCCGAGCCCCTATTTTATAAATGCTATATATATAAACTTGTTGCATATTAATTGCCATACTTGCATGCATATTTGTGTGGTTGGGGGACTTATGCCGATTCACCTTATAATTAAATATGGGATCCATATGCGGGCAAATCTAGTCTTATATTGGCCTCATTTAAATTTGTGTAGCGAACCGGTGCTATCTTCTACCATGTTAAGACAACATTTAAATTGCGGGGTACCTGAACAACTTGAACCATATATTTAAATGTCGGGACCCCGGTTCCGCTTAATATGATCTAATTGCATCGCACCTTTGCCATGCCATACATCATGCATGCATCATGCCGAACTTTTGTCGTAGTATTAAATATTGCATCCGGTGTTTATTCTAGTGTTTTGGTTCTTCACGGATAAGGCCGTTGAGTTGATGCGAGTGTCGACCCGATCTTCGGTTGAACCTTCGGCAATGTTTTCAGGCGAGCATCTCCCCCTTTCTACCTATCTTACTTTTATAGTATTTATTCCCTCCTGTTGATCTATTGCTATCCGTGTTGCGATGCTCTAGTTTTCCGTACCCGTGATATCCCTCGCAGCCTTATATTGCCTTGGACACTTCCTATTACCTGTTGTTTGGTAGATAGCTGGACTTGCGCGTCGTAGTCGCTTGCTCAAGTGCTGTTGCGTGTCGTCAAGTACCACAGTTGTTGGAGCATTGCCGCATGTTTAATGTTGGAGACGGTTATGGCTTTATTTATTGCTCACTTTAATTATTGTTTAACAACTAAAATTGAAGTAGGTAAGCAGAGGCACAGGTGGGCAATAGATGTTATTTGGTTGTTAACCGTCCACTTGTGTCCCGTAGGACCCCGAGTGCTTGATACCTGTTCCTTGATTTATCGCGCTACCACATACGGGGAATTATGGGCCCCCCTGAGCCAGAGCTTGATTCATTCTTATTTCTTGGGGCCACAAACTAGTTTGAGGTTTTATTTACGATCCTGTACTTATGCCATGCTTTACTACTTTATTTAAATTGTGTGATGGATAGCACACCGTACTGTTTAGGATCGGGACACGTTTTCGCGGTGTCGACAAGCCCAGTTTTGGGTTCCCAGTCGTTCACAGCCGTCCACCCAAACCTCGGGTCCGTCTCGGAGTCAGCTAGCTTCGTTGCGGGTGTACCCCAAGGGGTGGCCCCCTGAAATATTTCTGAATCCTGTGATTGCTTTGTCGTGAAAGCCTCGTTGGGTTTTGATTTGGTTTTTCCGAGGTTGATCGTGTGTGTGTTGCTATTTGTGCACCCCGGCCGGGTTAAAACTTTCTGAAAGCCGTGTCCGCGGTTATGGACGACTTGGAGCACAGTATCTCGATCATAGACAACTATAACTAAAGTAGTGCTATAAATTTGACTTTATATTGACTAGTAATCAGCTTCACTATAATGGAATGGCTAAATAAACTGCCCACAATTGCTTGTTTGGTTGTCGCTTGCGACCACTATACCTGACTAGTAAGTAATGCAACTATAACGGAATGGCAAAATAAAAGTACCAACAACTGCTGGGTTTTGGGAATATCTCACGCTTATTGTATCTGACTAGTAAGTGTTGCAACTACAACAGAATGGTTAACTAAAACGGCCCACTGTTTAATTTATCAGGACGATTATCTACACCTGACTAGTAATTGCTGCAACAATAACTGAATAAATAAAACTGCCAACTGTGTGAGTTCCTCGGTTGACTTCCTCGTTTGGTCTCGAGGGGGAAACACCAGGATGGGTTTGTTTGGTGTTAGCTTCAGGTTGGATCCGGATAGGTCATTCTTATCCCTCTCTGATAACCGCCAGTTGTATCGAGTCTCTATAGGTTGTTTAGTGCATGCTGCCGCTGCCGCTTAGTCCACCATACCTATGTAGGCGAGGACCGCCGAATTCTAGTCTCGTCGTGTACTGGCCTCAGTATTGACGCTCCTCTTTTTCCTTTGCCCTTTGTCGGCACCCCTTTTGTTTAAGCAGGTTTTGAGATCGACGTCGTTAGCAGGGTTACCCTTCCGGCTTGGCCTGGGCAGGGTTATGGACGCCATTTGTTACTCTTCAGGGCTCTTAGCCCCATTTGCATCTTGTCCGTAGCTGGACGCTCTATCATTTTCAAGGTGATTTGGATCTTTGTATCTTATATCTGTCTTCTTGACTCATGGAGTCGTGTTGTATATATATCTGTTCTGTGGGTCCCATCGAGGACTGTTGTGTAATGTTATTACTTCGTTTTCCACCCGCACGAAAGTGCCTGGTGGGCACCTTTGAATCGTTTCTATGCGGGTTTGGCGGGTTTCGCTAAAACTTGCATAGGTCCGATTCTGAGGGTGTTACAGAGTGGTATCAGAGATCAGCAGTTGCGATACCCCACAAGTCCAGCCTGTAGGATAACCTAGCTAACGTCCGAAGTAGAGTGTCAAAACTATTTTTGCAAATCGGTTGGATAGATCTGATTAGGTCTGTTTTACTCCTTACCCCTCTGCTGCTCTCCTCTCACCTCTGCGTGTTTTGAATCCGCTCTCTTCTCTCTCTTCGAGTCCAGGATTTCTCGTGGTTGGGTTCCGTCGTACCTTCAGGGTTTCACTTCCTCTTTTGGTAACGATGCTTCTACATCTGGTCTTCATGCTATCCGAGGAATCCTTCGTTTGGTGGACTTCTCTTTGTTCCTTCTCGTGCCTTCCGGTGTTTTCTGACGCGACGACATCATCTACGCCAGATCCGATGCAGAGTCTGCATCACTCCTTTGTTTCCGAACCTCGATTGTCGAGATCTTCAGTCTGATTCCAAGAGTTGGTTGCATAATCCGCCTATTCGTGTGCAGAGTAATGGTTTGAGTGCGGGATGGAGTAGCTACCATACCACTACTCTTATCATTCGCTCTTGTACGTCGAATCAGTGGATCCAGCAGTTTTACTCCGTCCACGGAAGCTAGAGGTGGCTTTATTTGTTGATGCCTCTACCTTTGACCTTTTGTTCCCGGAGTGTTCTCTCGACGATCACGGACAACGACCTCTTGTTAGTGGTGTCGCGAGGATCTACACGAAGCGCGAAGGTTCAGATCGCCGACCTTCCTTCCGGTACCATGAGGCGGATCTCGAGGGCGAGATCCATTGTTAGTGGTGTCGAATTGTGGCATCCCGCAAAACCACTACTAGAAAATCGCGTTGTTTTTGTGCATTGCATCATCATGACCGCATGCTCATGTCATCATGCCACATTGCATTTGAGCATCATCATCATCTTGCATTTTGCTTGAATAAAACTATTTTCGGGAAAACCTAATTTGTTTTCTAAACGCCCCGTCTTTATTCAAACGCCAAACCCGGGTCACCGGATTTTTTTTTTGACTGCTATCGGTTTGCAAAAGCCATGTTTGAAATAAATAAAATATTAAATTATTTTAATGGGGGCAGCCAAACTGGGCCGATCCGACCCAGTTGGCCACCCCCAGTACAAAAATCGGTCCACCCTAAACCCTTTTACACCCAAACCTATTCTACCCACCCTACCTCCACCTCACCCCAACCTATCCTCTCTCGCCACCTCACCTCTCTCCCTCCCTCCACCACTCCCTAGCTGACACGTCACCTCCTCCCTCCTCTCTCACCCCTGCCACCCACTCCACCGGCAGACCAACACCACCTGGGGCGATTCCCACCCCACCCGGACCAACCGGCAGCCTGGCCCCACCCTGACCCGCGCGCCCCCACACCCCCACCAACCAGCTCCCTCTTCCCCACCGACCCCACGCCCTAGGTCCCACCCCGACCCGCCTGTCTCTCCCTCTCTCCTTCCCACCGCGTCACCTTCCTCCTCTCCCCCTCTGCCGGCTCTTCCCACCGCCCACGTCCTCTGCTCCGCCGCCCTAGCGCCTCGTCGGCCTCCGCCCCCGTCGACCCGCGGCCCCTCCTCCGCTCCTCCAGTCCGCCGCCGGCGACCCTCCCCGACACGCCCGCGCCTCCGCGCCTCCCCCACCTCGCCATCCCACCCCCTCGGACCGCCGTTCCCCTTCTCCCTCCTCTGCGAGCCCCGGGCCCCGCTCAGAGCTCGCCGCCTCCGGCCGGGCCCGCGCAACCCCGCCGCCTCCTCCGCTTCGGCCTCGCCCGCCTCGCCTCCGGCCGGAGCTCTCCTCGCCGCCCGCCGCCGACGCTCGCCCGACCCGCGCCGTCGGCGAGCCTCGCCCCTCCGCCGCTCCGGCCCCCTCTGGCCGCTGTCGCGCCGGCCTCCTCGACCCCGCGTCGCCGGGCACGCCTCCAGCCGCGGCCGTCCGGGCCCGAGCTAGCGTCGCGTCCTCCTCCACCGCGCAGCCCAGCCGGCCTCTCCCCTCGCGTCCGGCCGAGGCCTGCCCGAGCCCGACCACGGGCGCCTCTGCCTCCCTGGCCGCCCCGCTTCCTCTGCTCCAAGCCGCCGGGACCCGCGCGTCGTCACCTCCGTCTGTGCACCAGGCGCAGCAGCCGCCGTGGGATCGCCCTCACCGCCCTCCTGCGTCGAGCCTGCTCTCCTCGAGGCCGCCGTCGTTCCAAGCCACGACCGAGTGCCACAGCTTCCTCGTTGCACCGCACGCTTTGTCATCCAGTTCGTTTGGTTGTTGTGTTTAAGAATATGTGTATGCTAGTACTACCTGATTCGTGTAAGAGCATGTGAGTTCGTCAAGAGCGACATGGAATCCGGCGAACCTAAGGAATCACCAAAGATAAACCAAGTCCACTGACCATCGGAGCTGGAGACCCCAAGTACTACTTCCTGAACCCTACACGCCAAGTCCCCCCTCGCGGACGCCAAGTCTCCGGATTCAAAGGCGTCGGGATCCCAAAGACCGATCCGAAGCGCCAGGACCCGAACCTGAAGAACGCCAAGTTCGCCGAGACTCCCGTACCCGAAGACCCCAGATGCGACAAGTACTTCATCCCGGATCTGATGACCGCGAACCCTGACGCCAAGATCGTCACCGGAACGCAAAGTTCTCCACTTTGAACGCCATGACCGTCTACGCGGACCCGAAGACCACGAATGCGACAAGATCGACACCGACCCGGAAGAGTCCGATGCGCCCCCGACACCGAACCAAGTCCTTCTTCCCGGAACGCCGAGCTCTTCATCTTGTATCCGAACCTCGCCGAGCCGTCGAACCCTGAGACCGAACCCCGAACCCCGGAACCCCAAGTTCGTCGGGACCCCTAATGTGTGCACCTTTTCCCGAGCCCCTATTTTATAAATGCTATATATATAAACTTGTTGCATATTAATTGCCATACTTGCATGCATATTTGTGTGGTTGGGGGCCTTATGCCGATTCACCTTATAATTAAATATGGGATCCATATGCGGGCAAATCTAGTCTTATATTGGCCTCATTTAAATTTGTGTAGCGAACCAGTGCTATCTTCTGCCATGTTAAGACAACATTTAAATTGCGGGGTACCTGAACAACTTGAACCATATATTTAAATGTCGGGACCCCGGTTCCGCTTAATATGATCTAATTGCATCGCACCTTTGCCATGCCATACATCATGCATGCATCATGCCGAACTTTTGCCGTAGTATTAAATATTGCATCCGGTGTTTATTCTAGTGTTTTGGTTCTTCACGGATAAGGCCGTTGAGTTGATGCGAGTGTCGACCCGATCTTCGATTGAACCTTCGGCAATGTTTTCAGGCGAGCATATCCCCCTTTCTACCTATCTTACTTTTATAGTATTTATTCCCTCCTGTTGATCTATTGCTATCCGTGTTGCGATGCTCTAGTTTTCCGTACCCGTGATATCCCTCGCAGCCTTATATTGCCTTGGACACTTCCTATTACCTGTTGTTTGGTAGATAGCTGGACTTGCGCGTCGTAGTCGCTTGCTCAAGTGCTGTTGCGTGTCGTCAAGTACCACAGTTGTTGGAGCATTGCCGCATGTTTAATGTTGGAGACGGTTATGGCTTTATTTATTGCTCACTTTAATTATTGTTTAACAACTAAAATTGAAGTAGGTAAGCAGAGGCACAGGTGGGCAATAGATGTTATTTGGTTGTTAACCGTCCACTTGTGTCCCGTAGGACCCCGAGTGCTTGATACCTGTTCCTTGATTTATCGCGCTACCACATACGGGGAATTATGGGCCCCCTTGAGCCAGAGCTTGATTCATTCTTATTTCTTGGGGCCACAAACTAGTTTGAGGTTTTATTTACGATCCTGTACTTATGCCATGCTTTACTACTTTATTTAAATTGTGTGATGGATAGCACACCGTACTGTTTAGGATCGGGACACGTTTTCGCGGTGTCGACAAGCCCAGTTTTGGGTTCCCAGTCGTTCACAGCCGTCCACCCAAACCTCGGGTCCGTCTCGGAGTCAGCTAGCTTCGTTGCGGGTGTACCCCAAGGGGTGGCCCCCTGAAATATTTCTGAATCCTGTGATTGCTTTGTCGTGAAAGCCTCGTTGGGTTTTGATTTGGTTTTTCCGAGGTTGATCGTGTGTGTGTTGCTATTTGTGCACCCCGGCCGGGTTAAAACTTTCTGAAAGCCGTGTCCGCGGTTATGGACGACTTGGAGCACAGTATCTCGATCATAGACAACTATAACTAAAGTAGTGCTATAAATTTGACTTTATATTGACTAGTAATCAGCTTCACTATAATGGAATGGCTAAATAAACTGCCCACAATTGCTTGTTTGGTTGTCGCTTGCGACCACTATACCTGACTAGTAAGTAATGCAACTATAACGGAATGGCAAAATAAAAGTACCAACAACTGCTGGGTTTTGGGAATATCTCACGCTTATTGTATCTGACTAGTAAGTGTTGCAACTACAACAGAATGGTTAACTAAAACGGCCCACTGTTTAATTTATCAGGACGATTATCTACACCTGACTAGTAATTGCTGCAACAATAACTGAATAAATAAAACTGCCAACTGTGTGAGTTCCTCGGTTGACTTCCTCGTTTGGTCTCGAGGGGGAAACACCAGGATGGGTTTGTTTGGTGTTAGCTTCAGGTTGGATCCGGATAGGTCATTCTTATCCCTCTTTGATAACCGCCAGTTGTATCGAGTCTCTATAGGTTGTTTAGTGCATGCTGCCGCTGCCGCTTAGTCCACCATACCTATGTAGGCGAGGACCGCCGAATTCTAGTCTCGCCGTGTACTGGCCTCAGTACTGACGCTCCTCTTTTTCCTTTGCCCTTTGTCGGCACCCCTTTTGTTTAAGCAGGTTTTGAGATCTACGTCGTTAGCAGGGTTACCCTTCCGGCTTGGCCTGGGCAGGGTTATGGACGCCATTTGTTACTCTTCAGGGCTCTTAGCCCCATTTGCATCTTGTCCGTAGCTGAACGCTCTATCATTTTCAAGGTGATTTGGATCTTTGTATCTTATATCTGTCTTCTTGACTCATGGAGTCGTGTTGTATATATATCTATTCTGTGGGTCCCATCGAGGACTGTTGTGTAATGTTATTACTTCGTTTTCCACCCGCACGAAAGTGCCTGGTGGGCACCTTTGAATCGTTTCTATGCGGGTTTGGCGGGTTTCGCTAAAACTTGCATAGGTCCGATTCTGAGGGTGTTACAAATACTGAGCAACTAAAGTTTGAACCATGGGAGATCTCGACATTCCAACTTCTAATATAAAAACTTGATGCACTTGGGGGTACCAAGGAATTCAAAGAGATTTTGTTAAGCTTGATGCACTTGGGGTTACCAAGGTGCTCAAGAGCATGATGTACTTGGGGTTACCAAGGAACTCATGAGATTTTGATAAAACTTGTTGCACTTGGGGATACCAAGTAGCTCAAGAGATTTTTGACAAGGACTTGAACACTTGAGTTTCTACCAAGGAGTTCAAGGAACTTGGACAAGAGATTTGACAAAGGACCAAAACCATTTTTGAAAAGATAGGATAAATGTTGCTTTATGCAAATAAGCCTTAAACTCTACTTAGCCAAATATGCATGTATTGATAAGATCCACTCATAATATACAAAGTAGTGAAACTTGCCAATACAATTCAAATGTATTGACCCTTGTGGCTGTAACTTGTAATGTTGCAGGTTTGATTGTCTTTAGTGAAGATTGATTGATTAGGATTACAAAGTCTACAACCAACATCTGCCTGTGGCACTTTGAAGATGAAGGACCCATGACTATAGTTATTCCGCTGCAATGTAATGTAATAGCCAAATGAGCTATGTAAGATGTAATAAAAATTATGTTATTCCTGGTTATAAAGTTATGTTATGACCTTTGTATCTTGATATTACATCTTAACTGTGGATGCTAGCTATTGATCCAGGGACTAGCATTGTAAAACACAGGAGGAATCTACCTTATTAGGTTGAGACCTCTACAGATGGTATCAGAGCATTGTGTTGCCTGTAGGATTTGTAACCCTAGGATTGGACAAAAACCCTTAGAAATATAGGAGTTATGTTTTAATCCAAAACTTATTTACAAAAACTTGTAAACTCTTTCCTCAACTATTTTGGTTTCAACTCTACTTCTCCTCTACTTCAACTTGATGGAAAAACCTACCCATGACCAAAGACTACACCATGTGCAAAGGACTTCTTCAATTTCTTCAACTCTAATGACTTCAACATCTTCAACTCTAATGACTTCAACATCTTCAGCATGTTCACCAAGGACTTCCAACTTGGAAACTACTAAGGACTACAAGTAAGAGAAGGCCTCCGGGATGATCTCCCCTCCAGCAGGGTGCCGGGAAAAACTTCAGATCCCCCGATCTAGGGACGATGGTGGCGGTGGCTACAGACGGTTTCGTGGAGATTTGATCGGGTGCTTAGGCTTTCTGCATCGGGGGCTTCTTATAGGCGAAGGGGGAGGCCGAGGCGGCAGCCAGGGGCCCCACACCCCTCCCAGGCGCAGGGTAGGGCCCACCCGTGCCTAGGGTGGGTCTGGCCGCCCTGGTAGGCCTCTCCGGCTCCCCTCTGGACTTCTTGTTCCACACGGAAAGTAATTGACTTTGACGTTTGTCCCGTCCAATTCTGAGAATATTTCTTTACTAACTTTTCTGAAACCAAAAACAACAAAAAAACAGGCATCTGGCACTGTTTCAACTTGTTAATAGGTTAGTACCAGAAAACATGTAAAAAGCACCTCAAAGTATAGACAAGTAAAGCAAAGTAGATACTAAACAAGCATGGAGCATCAAAAATTATAGATACGTTTCCGACGTATCAGCATCCCCAAGCTTAACTCCTGCTCGTCCTCGAGTAGGTAAGTGATAAAAGAATAATTTTTGAGGTGACATGCACCCTCACAATAAAGATCCAACCATTTGAAAGCATTGAAAGCTGGGATCAAAGAACTCTAAACATGTGCATGAATGATGGAGTTCTAACAATAGGACATAGTAACTATGCATGCAACATGAAAGGCTACAAACAAAGATCATGAATAACATGCATTGAAAAACGTTTGTTTGTTTCACATACAAAAAACATGGCATAGTGGCAATCATCTTGTCCCTCATAGAGTATCAATATAGATGCATAGGACACCATCAAAGTTCACAAGGGTGACTAGAAACAAATAGCACAAGAACAAGTAATATCACAATATGCATCAATCAATAAGCTTTGGAACACTGCACACATAATGACAACTATGCTCTCTTAATGGTGCCTGAAGGTAGAAGGTGGAGACTCAATAGTGGTGGAAGAAAGGCCTTTTTTGTAAAGGAAGCAGGGATTACAAGTTTCAACAAGATCTTCCAAAAATTATGGTACTTGTTAGCTTTTAGCCCTCATTGCCCCTATCATAAGCATCTTTGAAGTGGTTAAGGTTAAAGTGGCAAAGATGGAGTATATGCTTGACGAAGTATAAGTTGGCAATCTCAAGTCCCTTGAATACGAGGGCCACACCTCATGCATACTCAACTTTGGGCCCAGGTAAGTTCTTGCATTGTAAGTATTTCCATATCATTGAGAACCGCCAACGGGGTACCCCTCACACATGGTATAGGAGCTTTCCCATAACCAAAATGACAAGGCAAGCAGACAATGAGCATCTCAACAATCTTTTTATTTACCATATGCATAGCTTTTTATTGAGGATGCTTCATAGATAGCTCACTATGGTGATGCTGCAAGTTTCCACCATGATTAGGCATGGCTTAGGCTAGCAGCCCAGGCGTTTCTCTAACACAGAATACAAACTCCATGGACTTACAAGTTCCCTCTTTATTTCACACCGGTGACATCCATAGACAAAAGAGCATGATATCAACTAAGTACAAAGTACAAGTGCAATGTTGAAAATGTTCCCCGTGATAGCACGGTTCTGCTAATTCCAACTTATAAGTGCAAGCATATACAACAAATTTGTCACAATGGTTCAAATTTATTAGGGTAAAAGAATATAAAGTGTGCCATCAAGTTCGTGAGGGATTTAATCACTAAGTTTTCACATAACAAAATAGTTTTTAATTGGAAGATAGTTGAAAACAAGAATATACTTGGAATGGTGTAACACACCATGCATAGGAGTTTATAGTGGACACTTTGGAATAACTTGGTTTCTTGGAGTTAGATGCATAAGTAGAACTTACTCATACAAGTGGAGGCTAGCAAAATACTAGGAGCAACCAACTAAGAGAGCATAATGACCATAATCATGCAGAGCAACAAAGCATACTAATCAAAGCAAAGAGTGGTACTACAAGTCAAGGACTAAATGATCATAGAGGCTAATGGTGAATTGTCATAGTCATAACATGGTGTAAGCATGTGCCAAGTCAACCCAAGCAAAGCATCAAAGGAGAATACCACAGTACTATGCTTTTGCATGCTAAAACAACGCATAATTTCTTCAAGGCACACTAAGCAATCCCAATTGTTTGGAACAAGACACGCTACAGCAATTATCACTAAGCATAATGCTAAAATAACACCTAGCATGTCATGCTAAAGTCTAAGTCACAGTCAATGCAAGCTCCTCTTGCACTTCAAGCAAGAACTTACTACTCCTTTCCAACACCAAGCAAACTTATTTACAAAACAACACAGCGAGAACAGGGGTCCAAACTAATTTATTCAAGCAAACTAAACAACCTAAGCAAAGCAAACGAAAACTAAGACGCTCCGAGAACAACACAACTATGCATGAAACAATAAAAACGAAGTGTCTAGACATACCTGAGCTTTTTATTGATGAAGAAGGGGATGCCTTGGGCATCCCCAAGCTTTGACGCTTGTACCTCTTGGATATTTCTTGGGGTGAAACCATGGTGGCATCCCCAATCTTGAGCTTTTGTCCATTCTTCATCTTATTGCATCATTCTCTCTCTACACCTGAATTTTTTTCCTTCATACAAAACTTCACACAATCTTCATTAGCAACATTAGTTTATTCAAAAGATATTAGACCACTGGAAAAGCTTTGAACAGCAAGGATTTTCACTAAAAACACAAGATACTGTAGAAACTCCTTCAAAAATCTCAATTCACCTTAAAGAGAACTCAAAAAGAATCAATAAGAAGCAAATGCAAATAATGGCAGAAATCTGTCAAAACAGACCAGCAGGCAGAAAACGATTTTTTCAAACATCTTCTATTGCTCAAATAAAAAATTGTTGAACTAACGAAAGTTATCTAACATACTAGGGGATTTATTCGTAAATTTTTATCTCAATAAGAGTTACAGAGACTCCTCACGAATTTTTTTGGTGGAGGATAGAAATCTGTTTCGGGACAGCAACTCCCCGAATCTTACTTCCCTCTCATTAGAGGTCATTCTTGGCACAAAAAAGCAAACAAAAAGGATAAGGAGAGATCATTACTAAAGTAATAACTTCCAAGACTTAAGAAAACTCTTGGGTTATCTCCCAACAAGTACTTTTCTTTAACGCCTTTAAGTTAGCCACAAGAAGCAAGAAGAATCAAGTATTTTCAAATGAAGAAGCATTAACATCAAACCTTGCTTTCAAAGGAGGAGCAAAAAACAGCTTATCTGCAGTTACCCAGCATACCACTGCATGATGTAGTACATTATAGTCGTTGACACAACACCAATGAAACACCGTTCACTAGTAGTACATCCCTCAGAGTGGTACAACAGAAACACAGCAGGTCCAAGACATGACTATAGGTTACAACTCAACTCTTTACACAAGATCCAGAGAACACTCTAGGTTAAAGAGAGAAAGAAACTTCTTACAAAGAATAATCAGAAATAAATAACTCAAAAACTATCATACTATTAAGATTAGTATCTTAACTAATGGTCTGGCATTGCTGCTATTGCAATACACTATAGAAATAGGTGTTATGGCTAGAGATTATATTCCTATCTAATCAGTAACTTCGTCTTCACTTAAGTTGATGTATATGTTGACTTTCTTGACTTCATTGAAGAGCTTTAGCTTTTGATGATGACTCCTGGAGCATAACTTGATGTAGACATCGTTTGTACTGGCTTTAGAACCTATCAAGGGTTAAGAAGATACGTTGAGTACGAGCGTACTCAGCAAGTTCACTAGAAAAGGAGTGTTTGATGCACTATATCTACAGCCACAGACCATAGATCGTAGGCAATGTAAGTTTTCATAAACATTTCTTCAAATGTTGCTTTTATTTTGAAAAGCTAATTCCGCCAGCCTTCATGGGTTTAACAGAACTTTCATGGAGTTCCTTTCTCGCCACGTTCGCAGCTCCTTCCCGGAACAGGGAGTAACAAGTTACAGTTCTTACACTCTACAGAGGTGCGTTACTTTACCCATAAGAGACCTTAGCTTTGTTGCACAACCAAGTCATGACCTTGTCCATACTTCCTTGGTATGGGGCCCAGTCTAAGATCCAAGCCAATCACTGCCTCTCCGCGACCTCATATGTCTGCACGATCCTTCGGGGCCGGCTCACCTCTGTTAAGGCCCCTTTCGGGCAGGCTAAAACCCTAATGAGTTCCCGAAGATTCTATGACCTGGTGATGCTTGGACGAGTACCATTTAAATGGACTATATCCCTAAACACCATTCATAGATAATATAGACACCAAAAGTGTGGGGCGTAAGGGTGCCCACCCATATGTTGGATCAAAACAAGGAATCACAATGTCACGTTAAGGTCGTCTTTCCTCCATACGAGAGGAAAAGGATACAGCTGACTTCTGCGTCCCATTCCAAATCTCATGGTTAACGTGTTATATACGGCGCAAGAATCACTGGCGACATTGGTTGTTAAGTCCTAGGTAATATGTTCCTTTACCACCAGAACTTTCATATTAGATTATTACCTCATGGTAATAAACCTATAATAATTTATTATGAAAATAGTGTTTTCCGACCTTTTTCAAATGCAGGTGATGACAACACTCGATTTGCAAAATACTTTACAGAAAATAATCAAAAGGACATGAGCAAGTGTGAACTTGCCTTTTGTGATTACAAGATTATGCACTCACAGTCTTCAAGACAATATAAGATCCAATATCTGAAAACAACATCATTGGTCCGGTAAGGACTAATGTTTAAAGAAGCAAGATGCTATTATGCATAAATAATGTAATACAATTTCGTAAACTCGAATCCCGGGGATAGCGTTGTTCTAGGGTTTGGATACTCGAAATGGTTACTTTAGAATGTGTTGCCCTTTTAGATTAGGTTTCACACTTGTGCTTCTTATTAAGGCTTGTGAGTGTGTGTGAAACAACATGTAAGTATAATAAAGCACACACAATAATGGAATACTCAAGTGGGAAATGTATCTGTAGAGTATGTTTATAAGGTTTGTTCATCATTTAGAGCTTTCATAAAAATGCTTTTGTCTTGCTTTATAATGTACCTTAAAAGAATAACTTTTGAAGAAAATCTTACTTAGTTAAGGAGAAATATTTAAATTTTAAGTTAACCTTATTAGGTGTTCTTTCTAGTTATAGTATTTAAGTAAGAAAGAATTGCTCTATTTGAATAATGATATTAGTAGTATTTGAGACTTATCTATCTTGGTTTTTAACTTGGTTAGTTTGGTGTTATGATGCTTTATAACTTAATTATAACAGACCAAAGTTAACTATAAAGTATATAATAAAGTTCTTAGTATAATATTTAAAGTATTGTAGACTAAAGTTAACTTTAAAACATAGATGGAATTAAGGTATATTGCTAATGTTATTTGTATCTTGTTCACTTTATATTCTTTCCTTAAAGTTACTTAAGAATGGTTATATTATTATTTGGTGTAGTGGTTTCTTGATTTTATAATGGAATAGAATCATTTATCTTCTTGTGAATGAATGGTTATAGTTTGTAAACAAGGAAATAATATCACTTGAACTACTAATGGATTCACTATAGTGTTTTGGTATGTTTATAAACTTGTGGTTGAAGTAAGTAAAGAGGTTTTATTTAACTACAAATTATTCTTGGAGATTTTATATTGGATAATGATCCTTTTATAAAATAATGCACACTTATGGTTGAAGGATAATTCAATAAAATTGTATTTAAAGTGTGTTAAACCATTTTGAATTCATACCATCAATATTTAAGACTAATACTATTTATTATGTCAATTGGCTAATTTTTAGAATTATTAGCAAATTTTATTTACCTTTATATGAATTATTAATTAAGGAAATTAGTTTTAAATTCAAGTTATTAGGGTATTAAGTTTTTATTTACTTCAAAAGTAGAATATTATATTTTTAACATGTAGGTATTATTTTTGTGATCATTTTGGTATATTACATTTATTTTTGTGATTTATAAATAACAAGATATGATTTTTATAAGATTTATTACTTTATAAATACTTAATTAATAATAAATATTTAATTAAGTGGAATAATAATGCATGATTATAGTTTTGAATTATAGTTTTTTTATTTTTCTAAGATTTTTGGTATTTTATTTATATTTTTAATATTTACCAATATTAAAATATGAATTTTCAAAGTATTAAAACTTATAAATTCTTTTTTGAATAATATTTATTTAAATTGTTTGCATAAAAATGTTTGATAATAGTTTAATGCTATAGATTTTATTTTTCTGAATTTTTTGATTTATTATATGTATTTTTATGACTTATAATTAATTAGATATTGAATTTCCAATATTTATTCATTTTGTTGATTTATTAAACTAGTTTAATACACTTTTCTGAAAATAAAAGAAACTATATAACTTTTTACACCGCGGCTGAATCTAGCTAGTGAGGTTGACAGAAGGGCCCGATGCCACATCTACAGTCACGTGGACACAGTGGAACCCGCCCAGGGTTTGACTGGGCCTTACCGCACCTGCTGGTGTCACGGTGACGTCAGCCTGACGTCACCCGACGTTGCTCCTCTCAAGCGACGCACGAGGACGGTGCTAGGTGGCTCGCGGGGAAGCGTGGTTTGCCTGGTTCGACATGGAGCGATGCGGGCTGCCTAAAGGTGGTGGCGCCGCCGCTATTTGACCACCGGAGCGCGGCCAGTGACGGCGAACGACGACGGCGGCGACAGTTGCACGGCGCGGTCTTGGTAGAGAAAAAAAGGGAGGCAAAGGGGAGGTCCCTAAGGACAAGGAGCTCACCACGAGGCGGACAGAGGGGTCGTCGAGGAGCGAGGTTGCCGGAATCGATGGCGAGCGCGACGGCCGGAGGCGGGGAACGAGGGTCGGATTGCGGCCGTGGAGACCTCGCCTGCTTGCACGCTTCGGGGAAATCGACGGAGATGAACAAGGTGGAGCTCCCTGGCATCACGGCGAGGTTCAGGATAGCCGGAAGCGTTGGGGACACCGGAGCATCTGAAGCTAGGGTTCGGTGTCGAATGGAGAAACGAGGGAAGAAAATGATAAGGCGAAGCTAGGGTTGTCGAGCGATGGCACGGCAAACTTATGGGCACTAGGGGGCGGCGGCGTGCATCTCCACACCGGCGAGCAACGTGGTGCCGCCAGCGAGCTGCTTCCGACGCGGCCGGAGGTGGACGACGAGGATAGAGTGGACGAAAGGGTATGTTGGGCCTAGGCCTTGGTGGGATGCAGCTGGGCTTCGGTGGAACGCGCATGAGCGACACTTAAGCGAGGGAAGAGATGGGTCGTGGGCCAATGCTGCTCTGGCTCCAGTTTTTATTAGGCAGAAACTTTTTATTTTCTGTTTTCATTAAACCCTTTCAAATATGAATTTTTATAAGGATTTAAACATCCAAAAAATTTATAGAGCACATCAAATAATGCGGGAATATTAGAAACTAAGTGGTGTTGATACATTTCTTGATTTTCTTATAATTTTTGAACTAATAGGAAACTATTTTATTGAGTACAATATTTATCAATTAGAGTTTTAGAGATTTTCCTTTTATATATGTATTTATTGAGAACTTATAAAATGATTTTTATTTCCTCTTTATAAGTGTAATGATAATGGTTTAATAATTAAGGTTCTTGTATTAAATAGAATTGGTAGGAAGTAGGGTTTTAGGGTTTATATCTTAAAAATTCTTTATAACACTATTTTCACTTTCATTTGGAGTAATGAAATTTTAAAATGTTTAATAATAGTCATAGGGTTTATTTTTATGTATTTCATCACATAGTAAAGTATAAGGTAGTTTATAATTATTGTATCCCCACTTATTCCATCCTCATATGGAATGAGTGGTGAGAGAAATGGATCAGAGAATTTGTCTAATGAATATAGATTGAATATTTATGAGATTTTGAGGATAAAACTCATTAATAAATTTAGGGTTCTGAATTGTAATTGCTTACCCTAGGTTTTAGGGTACTTACTATATTTATATTCTTTTGTTGATGTGAATAGAGATTAATTACTAAACATACTGTCTTTATGTTTGTGATCTTTAATGATATCACCATTTAAAATAAAAAGTTATTATCTGGTATGTCTTATGAAAAGGATTTGATAAAGATAACTCCTAAGCACCTTTAATTATGATAATTAGGAATAACAAAGATGTGCTTAAGTGATTTGCTATAGGAAATATTCCTATAAACCATTATGGAAACAAGATGATAGATCAATCAGATGAAATGGATTTTATGTTTGGTTAAAGATTTAGGGTTTAGTGTTTATCCAGAATTCCTATCTTCCATACTTCAATAATTCTAGACTTCTAATTAAGGAATTCCTTTCCTAGATATACTTCTTCATATCTATCATCATGTGTTAACATAATGAGCTTTACTTCACAAGAATATTCTTATCCACCTTTTATTCTTCTAAATCCATTTATAAATCCAATGAGCTTGACACTAAAGCCTTTCATAATATTCTCATATTCATACTTGGTTATATTAAACTATTCTACTACTAATAATCTCCAATCCAACAAGTGGTTACTTCTAACTCCATTCATACTCTTCCTTAATCATCCATCACTAACATTACTCCAATGGATGTATATATATATATATATATATCAAATTCTACTTTTCTCAAAAGCTTATTATCTTTTTAAGAGAAATACACTACTTCAATAACTCCAATGTTGCTCTAACTTCATTTTAGACATACAACCTTAGATCTACTTAACTCCATTATATTATATTCAAACTTCACATCATATCATGGTGACTTAGCATGGCTAACCTAGAATAACGTATCTATACTAGGATTTAATCATGTGTTATCCACCAATGTCACTTATACATGATATAAGCATTCAATCTTGGTGACTAAAGCATGATCATTAGAATCCTTTGATCATTTATGGCTTAGGTTTCCAGTTGGCTAATCAAGGCTTTCATCCATACAACATTACAGTTGTATTATAATTATCTTCTATTTATCTCTATTGGACTAAGAGATATTATTCATTGACTATACCTACTTGATCCAATAGGATTACTCCTGGTAACTATCTTCAATAATCATCCTTGTAATCTTCTTTGTTACCATACAAATATATATTCCAGATAACTCTTCTATCATTTCAGGAGTGAGTTAACTCCATCAATTATCATATTGATCTTATTCTCTTCCAACACTCCCATCCTATAGATGATATTTAAAACTAGCATCACCACTTATCTCTTCTTACCTCCTTCTTTATAGGTTTTAAATTGATTGTTATGGTAAGAGCAAGAGTTGATAGATCAAGAATTGATAGGTTAAAAATTGGTGAATCAATAGTTGATTACTCAACATTGATGAACAACAGATATTAGAATAGAATCCAATGGAGATGATAAGGGTTGATATGGAAGGGAAGATTTATGGTGAATGATCTTTACTTGGTTTCCTTCCTACTCAATCTCACTAAAGAGTTAAAGTTAGGTATTACCATGATACTCGTGGTAGAGATAATTAAGAATAAAGTGGTTCAAGAGTTAGTTATTATATTCTTGTTACTTGGGTTATATTCTTAACTTGGTATTCATGGGTTGTTGTAGTGACTACTATGATATATCACCAAAGGATCAAATTTAAATCATTAAGTAATGTATTAGGGTTTAATTTTATTACATTTGATATACCCTTAGATCAAATCATTTTTACCCAAAATAAGGTTTTAGTAAAGGTCATAATGAAACTTATCATAGTCAACTTGATGATCTACTTCAATTCCATCAAGTTGAGAGAAGCCTCAATCACTTTGCAAGTTTTATTAAAAAGCGCGAAAATTATTCAGATTTTCTATGCATGAATGCAATGCACACTTCTGTGTTCAGCTTATTTCTAAGCTCTAATGTTAGGATGTTACATTCTCTCTCCTCATAGGAAAGTGTTCAATACCTTTCCTGAATGGAAATTGATATTTAATGGTGCTTTCATATTAATGATGGCACCAACTGTTCTAAGAAAAGGTCTTCCCAAAGTAATAGGACAAGAAGCATTGTATTCAACATCCAAAACATAGAAATCAACAGGTACATAAGCATTGTTAACCATAATGAGAACATCATTAATACTCCCCATGAGTTTCTTCTTAGCATTATGATTGAGTGGGACATCCAAATAACAATCTTCCAATGGTGGCAAATCAAGCATTTCATAAATCTTCCTAGGCATAATAGAGATACTAGAACCAAGATCACATGAAGCTTTGAGATCAAAGTCATTCACTTACATATTAATAATGGGTTCCAACTATCTTCTACTTTCCTAGGAATAGAAGCTTTGTGTTTTAGCTTCTCTTCCTTAATCTTAACAAGAGCATATGTAATGTGTTTGGTAAAGGCAACATGCATATCACTAGCATCAGGACTTCTAGAAAGCTTTTGCAAGAACATTATCGCTTTAGAAATATTGCAACCATCAATATCAAAGTCAAACTTAGCATCACTAGTAGTAGGCTCAATAGGCTTAGGCATAGTAGGAGGAGGAATAGGGACTATTTGTGATTTAGTGGTGATAGTGCACACACTATTGTTTCTATCAATTTCAGCTTCCCTTTCCCACTTAGCATGAAGTTGAGCTAACAGCCTAACTTTTTCATCAATAGTAACTTGTATGGCATGAGCAGTAGCAAAGGTGTTTTCCATAGTGTCAGGTTTAGAGACATTTTATTAATCAAGGAAGACTGAGCTTCAGACAAAGAGGATATATTTTTCTCAATAGTTAAAAGCTTTTCCTCTATAGTCTTACTGAAAGTGGTTTGTTTACTAATAGAGTCCTTGAGCATGATTTCAAGTTTAGAGGGGGCACTTTTAGCATTATTGTAAGAGCTTCCATAGGAATTGTCATTATTAGGAAGATAAGGCCTATAACTGTTGTTGCTACCAAAATTATTCCTATAGGCATTGTTGTTGAAATTGTTGTTTCTAATGAAGTTCACATCAACTTGCTCTTCTTGAACAACCAAAGACGCTAAGGGAACACTATTAGGATCTAAAGGATCTTTCCCATTAACAAGCATAACCATAATAACATCAATATTTTCACTCAAAGAGGAAGTTTCCTCAACAGAATGTACCTTCTTACCATGTGGAGCTCTCTCAACATGCCATTCAGAGTAGTTAACCATCAAATTATCAAGGAGCCTTGTTGCAGCACCCAAGGTGAGGCCCATAAAAGTACCTCCAGCAGCTGAATCCAACAAATTACTTGAGAAGTTCAAACCTGCATAAAAAGTCTGGATAATCATCCAAGCAGTGAGTCCATGAGTAGGGCAGTTCTTAACCAAAGACTTCATTCTTTCCCAAGCTGGAGCAACATGTTCACTATCAAGTTGTTTAAATTTCATAATGTCACTTCTCATAGATATAATCTTAGCAGGAGGATAGTACTTTCCAATAAAAGCATCTTTGCACTTAGTCCAAGAATCAATACTATTTTTAGGCAAAGAAAGCAACCATTCTTTAGATTTTCCTCTCAAGGACAAAGGAAAAAGCCTCAGATTAATAATATCTCCATCTACATCCTTATACTTTTGCATCTCACAAAGTTCAAAAAAGCTATTGAGATGGGCAGCAGGATCATCAGAACCAGCACGAGAAAATTGCTCTCTCATTACAAGATTCAACAAAGCAGGCTTAGTTTCCTAAAAGGTAGCATCAAAAGCAGGTGGAGCAATAGGTGTGCTAAGGAAAGCATTGTTGTTGGTCCTAGTAAAGTCACACAACTTGGTGTTCTTAGCAGAGTTCATTTTGGCAAAGGCAGGCAAGCCAAAAACAGCAGCAGCTAGAGCAGGAACTAATTTTTTTGTGTTTTTGAATAAAGAAAGCTAACCAAACTAGACTAATTTTTGGGGGTTTTTTGGAAAGAGGCAAACAAAACCAAGCAAAAGAAACAAAGCAAACTAAAAACAAAGCAAAGAGAAAGGAAGTGAAGGACTCCCCTTGTGAAGACGTCCTAGGCCTCCCCGGCAACGGCGCCAGAAAACTCGTTGATGGCGCCTTCTTGATGTGGGAGCGCTTCGTTGGAAACCCCAAGAGCAAGGTGTGATGAGCACATCAACAAGTCTTCCCTCAGTAGAGACCAAGGTTATCGAAGCAGAAGGTGGAAGGAAACGTCACACAGGTGTTTCAAGCAACGCGGAGACCTGCACAACACAAACTCAAGACTTTGCCCAAACGAATCAGTGAGGTTGTCAAGCTTACCGATTTGCTGTAACAAAGGATTAAACATATGGTGTGGAAGGTAATGGTTTGAAGCACGTAAACAAGTAACAGTGGAAGATGTGTCAATGGTAAAGATTGGACCGGGTTCCATAGTTCACTATAGGTGCTCTCCTTAGATAAACACCATAGCATGAAGGTTAAACAAATTACAGCAGGGCAATTGACAGGAACTGAGCAAGGCATAACAATGCAATTACTAGTCAGAAAGATCCTATGAGATTCGATTGGGCAATACAACAAGATACATAGACCTCCATCCAACTGCATCTATGACTAGAAGTCCACCTTCAGGTTATCATCCGAACCCCCTCCAGTATTAAGTTGCAAGCAACAGACAACTGCTTTAAGCAAAGTGTGTAAGGTAAACAGTCTACATGTTCCATGCACAAGAGACCGTTGTTTTCTCCCTAGTAGAAACAGCACATCTACAACCGAAGATATTATTGTCACTTCCCTTGGAAACTAGAGGCATGAACCCACTATCGAGCATAAATAACCCCTCTTGGAGTCACTAGCAACTACTTGTCCAAGATAGCTACAAACAATGGAGAGCATGCAAGATCACAAATAACATAGATATGATAGAATCATAAAGACAAAACCATTAATCAAACCAACATAATAATCTCAATATCCATCGGATCCCCGCAAACACAACATGCATGATTACAAATAGATTAGATCTTGATCATGAACGCAGCTCACAAGATCTATACATGAAAGCACAAAGGAGGAGATACAACCATCTAGCTACTACATGGACCCATAGTCCAAGGTGGAACTACTCACGCATCATACTAGAGAGAAGGCCTCCGGGATGATCTCCCCTCCGGCAGCGTGCCGGGAAGAACTTTAGATCCCCCCGATCTAGGGACGATGGTGGCGACGGCTACAGACAGTTTTGTGGAGATTTGATCGGGTGCTTAGTGCATCGGGGGCTTCTTATAGGCGAAGGGGGAGGCCGAGGCGGCGGCCAGGGGCCCTACACCCCTCCCAGGCGCGAGACAGGGCCCACCCTCGCCTAGGGTGGGTTTTGCCGGCCTCTTCGGCTTCCCTCTGGACTTCTTATTCCCCACAGAAAGTAATTGACTTTGGCGTTTGTCCCGTCCAATTCCGAGATTATTTATTTACTAACTTTTCTGAAACCAAAAACAGCAGAAAATAGGCATCTGGCACTATTGCAACTTGTTAATAGGTTAGTACCAGAAAACATGTAAAAAGCACCTTAAAGTGTAGACAAGTAAAGTAAAGTAGATACTAAACAAGCATGGAGCATCAAAAATTATAGATACGTTTTCGACGTATCAGGTGCCGGGAAGAACTTCAGATCCCCCTGATCTAGGGACGATGGTGGCGGCGGCTACAGACGGTTTCATGGAGTTTTGATCAGGTGCCTAGGGTTTCTGCATCGCGGGCTTCTTATAGGCAAAGAGGCGAGGCCGGGAGGCGACCAGGGGGGGCACACCCTGCCTAGGCGCGGGCCCACCCCTGGCTGCACCTAGGGGGATTGGCCGCCCTGGTTCGCTTCTCTGTCTCGTCTTCTGGATTCGTGTCACCCACGGTAAAATATTGACTTTGGCTTTTGTCCTGTCCAATTCTGAGAATATTGATTTTCTGCCTTTCTGGAACCAAAAACAGAAGAAAACACACAACTGGCATTGTGGCAACTTGTTAATAGGTTAGTTCTAGAAAAGATATAAAAACACCTCAAAGTATAGACAAAGCAAAGCAAAGTAGATACTAAACAAGCATGGAACATCAAAAATTATAGATACGTTTCTGACGTATCAAGCATCCCCAAGCTTAACTCATTCTCGTCCTCGAGTAGGTAAGTGATAAAAGAATAATTTTTGAGGTGGCATGCACCTTCAAAATAAAGATCAAACATTTTGCAAGCATTGAAAGCTGGGATCAAAGAACTCAAAACATGTGCATGAAAGATGGAGTTCTAACAATAAGACAAAGTAACTATGCATGCAACATGAAAGGCTACAAACAAAGATCATGAAAAACATGCATTGAAAAACGTTTGTTTGTTTCACATACAGAAAACATAGCATAGTGGCAATCATCTTGTCCCTCATAGAGTAGCAAATATATGCATAGGACACCTTCAAAGTTCACAAGGGTGACTATAAACAAGTAGCACAAGAACAAGTAATATCACAATATGCATCAATCAATAAGTTTTGGGACACTGCACATAGAACTAAGAATGGCAACTATGCTCTCTTAATGGTGCCTAAAGGTAGAAGGTGGAGACTCAATATAAGTGGAAGAAATGCCTTTCATAAAGGAAGCAGGGATTTTCAAGTTTCAAAAAGAGCTTCCAAAAATTCTGGTACTTGTTAGCTTTCAGCCCTCATTGCCCCTATCATAAGCATCTTGAAGTGATTAAGGTTAAAGTGAACAAACTATGGAGTATATGCTTGACAAAGTGTAAGTTGGTAATCTGAAGTCCCTTGAATACGAGGGCCACACCTCATGCTACTCAACTTCAGCCACATGTAAGTTCTTGTCATTGTAAGTAATTGCATATCATAGAGAACCGCCAACGGGGTACCCCTTGCACATGGTACAGGAGTTTTCCCATAACCAAAATGAAAAGGAAAGCAGACAATGAGCATCTCAGTGATCTTTTTATTTACTATGTGCATATATTTTTATTGAGGATGCTTCATAGATAGCTGTGGTGAACCCAACATACCACTGCATGATGTAGTACACTATAGTCGTTGACATAACACCAATGAAACATCGTTCACTAGTATTATATCCCTCAGAGTGGTACAACAGAAACACAGCAGGTCCAAGACATGACTATAGGTTATAACTCAACTCTTTACACCAGATCCAGAGAACACTCTAGGTTAAAGAGAGAGAAAGAAACTTCTTACAAAGAACAATCGGAAATAAACAACTCAAAAACTATCATATTAATAAGACTAGTATTTTAACTAATGGTCTGGCATTGCTGCTATTGTAATACGGTACAGAAATAGGTTCTATGGCTAGAGATTATATTCCTATCTAATCAGTAACTTCGTCTTCGCTTGAGTTGATGTATATGTTGACTTTCTTGACTTCATTGAAGAGCTTTAGCTTTTGATGATGATTCCCGGAGCATATCATGATGTAGACGTCGTATGTACTGGCTTCAGAATCTAGCAAGGGTTAAGAAGATACTTTGAGTACGAGCGTACTCAACAAGTTCACTAGAAAAGGAGTGTTTGATGCACTATATCTACAGCCACAGACCATAGGTCGTAGGCAATGCAGGTTTCGTAAACATTTCTTCAAAGGTTGCTTTTATTCTAAAAAGCTATGTCCGTCAGCCTTCACGGGTTTACAAGAACTTTCATGGAGTTCCTTTCCCGCCGCGTTCGCAGCTCCTTCCCGGAACAGGGAGTAACAAGTTACAGTTCATACACTCTATAGAGGAGCGTCATTTTACCCATGAGAGATCAACTCCTTGTTGCACAACCGGGCAGCTTACCCATCCACAATTCCATGATGTGGGGCCCAGTAGATGATCCAAGCCAATCACTGCCCTCTCCGCGAACTCATATGTTTGCACGATCCTTCGGGGGAGGCTCACCTCCGTTAAGCCCCCTTTCGGGTAGGCTAAAACCCTGATGAGTTCCCGAAGACTCTATGACCTGGTGATGCCCAGGCGAGTACCATTTGAATGGACTATATCCCTAAACACCATTCATAGATAATCTAGACACCAAAAGTGTGGGGCGTAAGGGTGCCCACCCATATGTTGGATCCGCACAAGGAATCACAACATCACGTTAAGGTCGTCTTGCCTCCATACAATAGGAAAAGGATACAGCTGACTTCTCCGTCCCATTCCAAATCTCATGGTTAACGCGTTATATACGTTGCAAGAATCACTGTCGACATTGGTTGTTAAGTCCTAGGTAATATGTTCCTTTACCACCGGAACTTTCATATTAGGTTATTACCTCATGGTAATAAACCTATAATCATTTAATATGAAAATAGTGTTTTCTAACCTTTTTCAAATGCAGGTGATGACAACACTGGATTTATAAAATACTTTACAGAAAATAATCAAAGGACATGAGCAAGTGTGAACTTTCCTTTTGTGATTGCAAGATTATGCACTCACGGTATTCAAGACAATATAAGATCCAATATCTGAAATTAGCATCATTGGTCCAGTAAGGACTAATGTTTAAAGAAGAAAGATGCTATTATGCATAAGTAATGTAATGCATTTTCGTAAAGTTGAATCCCGGGGATAACGTTGTTCTATGGTTTGGAAACTGGAAAGGTTTCTTTAGAATGTGTTGTCCTTTTAGATAAGTTTCATATTTGTGCTTCTTATTAAGGCTTGTGAGTGTGTGTGAAACAACATGTAAGTATAATAAAGCACACACAATAATGGAATACTCAAGTGGGAAATGTATCTGTAGACTATGTATATAGGGTTTGTTCATCATTTAGAGCTTTCATAAAAACGCTTATGTCTTGCTTTATAATGCACCTTAAAATAATAACTTTTTAAGAAAATCTTACTTAGCTAAGGAGAAGTATTTAAATTTTAAGTTAACCTTATGAGGTGTTCTTTCAAGTTATTGGCTTTAAGTAAGAAAGAATTACTTTATTTGAATAATGATATTAGTAGTATTTGAGACTTATCTATCTTGGTTTTTAACTTGGTTAGTTTGGTATTAAGATGCTTTATAATTTAATTATAGCAGACCAAAGATAACTATAAAACATATAACAAAGTCTTTAGCATAGTATTTAAAGTATTATAGACTAAAGTTAACTTTAAAAACATAGATGAACTTAGGTTGTAATGCTTATGATATTTGTGTTTTGTTCACTTCATAATGTTTCCTTAAAGTTATTTAAGCATGGAATTACTTCTATTTGAGTAGTGGTTTACTAACATTATAATGGAATAGAAGCCTTTATGCTTTAAAAAATGAGTGGTTATGGTTTGGAAACTAGGAAATAATATTACTTAACTACTTATGGATTCAATATAGTGTTTTGGTGTGTTTATAACTTGTGGTTGGAACAATGGTAATAGATTTTATCAAGTCAAAATAATAATCTTGAGAATTTAATATTTGATAACTCCATTTAAATAATAATATACACTTAATGTTGAATGATAAATCAAATAGAATTGTATTTAAAATGAGTTGAACCATCTTGACTTAATATTATCAATTTTTAAGACTAATACTATTTATTAGACTCAATTGGCTAATTTTAGAAATATTAACAAAATTGTATTTACCCTTATATGAATTATCAATTAAAGAAATAGGTTTAAATTCAAGTTATTAAAGTGTTTAACTTTTTAGTTAAATCAAAAGTGGAATATTATATTTTTAACATGTAGATATTATTTTTGTGATCATTTTGATATATTACATTTATTTTTGTGATTTATAAATAATAAGATATGATTTTTATAAGATTTATTACTTAATAAATAGCAAATATTTAATTAAGTGAAATAATAATGTATGATTATAGATTTGAATTATATTCTAAGATTTTTGGTATTTTATTTATATTTTTAACATTTACCATTATTAAAATATGAATTATCTAAGTTTTATTACTTATAAAACCTTTATTAAATAATATTTATTTAAATAATTATCATAATGATATTTGATAATAGTTTTAAGTTGTATATTTTATTTTTCTAAAAAAATTCATATATTACATGTAGTTTTCTGAATTACAAAACTAAAGTTATTGAATTTCTAAGATTTAATTATTTTCTAAATTATTTTCTAAATATGGATTTATTTTTTACACTCGACTGGATCTACCCCAAGTCATAGACATGTGGGGTCAGACCACGTTGGCATGCCACCTAGGCACGGACTAGCCAACTGGGTGGGCCGGGTCAAGTCTGGCGTCAGCTTGTCGTCATGATGACGACAGCACGGCCTCCACCGCCAGTGAATGGTCGCCGGCGGCGATCCAGCGCGCGCCTACGAGCGGGGATATGCTTGTTCGAACCGCACGAACACGGGGATCCTCTCAGCACTCGCACCGCCACCTAATGGTCATCATAGATACACCGGCGACGAACCACAGCGGCGGCGTGGTCGGGTCACACGCGGATAGGGCGCTACGGTGATCGGGCGACGAATCTGAGAGGTCTATGAGGTTCGGAGGCTCACCAGGAATCGTGTAGAGGCTACAACGAGGAGAGGCGGGCTCGGACAACGTCTCCATGGTCGACGGCGAGTGGCGGACTGAGGAGGTGGATGCGCACGATTACGGCCTCCTGGCTCGATTCCTTCCGCGCACAGAAGAAGTCCACCATGGCGGAGCTTGCGGCATCTTTAGTTGGCCTTGGGGCGGTCTCAAATGGCAACGACGAGCAACTCCGGCGAGCTAGGGTTTCAGTATAGAGGATACAGAGAGGAACAGAGAGAGAGCGCACGGGAAATGATGAGGATGAGGGCGTCGTCGTGGCCTTCTTATCCACTCCGCGGAACGACGGCGTGCATCTTGACGCGAGCGACGGCGGCGTTGGGCGCCAACGAGATGCGTCGGCCGCGGTGCGGGAGGTAGACGATGAGGATTGAGTTGACAAAACGGTATCTAGGTCGGGCTTCTGTTGGGTCGTGGTGAAGTGAGTGGAGGAGGAAAAGTGTTGTTGCTGTGTGGTGGATAGGTAGAGAGGGAAATGGGCCTCGGCCAAGAATTGGGCTAATCTATTTCTTTTCTTTTTCTTTTACATTTTCTATATTCTGTTTTCATTTTTAAAACTTATATTTACACAATTGTTTGCAAATTTCTTTATAGAAATTATTTTATAAATAGCTGCAACACTAATGAAGTGTATTTAGATTCATTTTGTGTATTTTTATTATATAATATTATCCCTTCTTTATTTTCTTTATATATATATTTCTTTTTGTATTTTTAGGATGTTTTGATATGAATTTAATTTATTTAATATCCATAAATTTATTAAAGAATGTATTACTATTTATCCATGAGTTTTGATTCTTATTGATTTAGAATATTAAAGAAACTTTTATATATATTGATCCTTCATTATTATTTGATACATAAAGTTTTGAGTAATTAATATGGTTAATATTATTCTCATAAATTTAGGAAATAGCAATGTAAATACTTTATTATAACTAACATAAAAGTTAGGGTTTGAATTGCAAATGCTTACCCTAGGTTTTAGGATTCTTAATATGCTTTATATCCTTTTGTTGATGTGAATAAAGATTAATGGATAAACATATTGTCTTTATGTTTATGATTTTTTTAATGATATCACCATTTAAAGTAAAATAGTGGGATTGTTTTCTAGGCTATCTTATGCGAAGGAATTGATAAAGATAGTTCTTAAGCATCTAGGATAATGATGGTTGAGAATGACAAAGATGTGCTTAAGTGATTTGATATAGGAAAATATTCCTATAAGGTTTTGTGGAAATAAGATGATGGATCAATCAAATGAAATGGATATTATGTTTGGTTAAATACTTAGGGTTTAGTGTTTACCAAGAATTCCTATCTTCCATAATTCACAATCCTGGACTTCTGATTAAGGAATTCCTTTCCTAGATATTCTACTTCTTCCTATCCATCATCATGTGTTAACATGATGAGCTTTACTTCACATGAATATTCTTATCCTCCTATTATTCTTCTAAACCCATTGATAAATCCAATGAGCTTGACACTAAAGCTTTTCATAATCTTTTCATAACCATACTTGGTTATATCAACTACTCTACTGTTGATAACCTCTAATTTAACAAATATTTATTTCTAACTCTATTCATACTCTTCCTTCATCATCCATCACCAACATTACTCTAATAGATATATATATATATATATATATGTATCAAATCCTACTTCACCTCAAGTGTTTTATATTTCCCAAAAGGAAAATACTAAATCTATAATTCAATGTTGCTCTAACATCATCCTAATCATACTGTCTTATCTCTTCTTAACTCCAATATCTTATACTAGAGTTCAACCATGTTTTACCCACCAATGTCACTTATACATGATATAAGCATTCAGTCTTGGTGACTAAAGCATGATCATTAAAATCCTTTGATCCTTTATGGTTTAGGTTTCCAGTTGGCTAATCAAGGCTTCCATCCATACAACATTACAGTTGTATTATAATTATCTTATGTTTATCTCTATTGGATTAAGGAATGTTATTCATGGACTATACCTACTTGATCCAATAGGATTACTCCTTGTAACTACCTTCAATACTCATCCTTGTAACCTTTATCTCAGATACTCTTCTATTCATTCAGGAGTGAGTTAACTCCATCAATTACCATATTGATTTGATTCCCTTCAATCACTCACATCCTATAAATGATATCTAAAACTAGCATTACCACTTACCTCTTCTTACTTCTTTCTCTTAAGGACTGAAGTGAATGCTATGATAAGGACAAGAGTGGATAGATCAAGAATTGATAGATGAAGAATTGGTGAATCAATAGTTGATTACTCAACATTGATAAACAACAGATATTGAGATAGGATTCCATAAGGATTGATATGGAAAGAAGGATATGTGGTGAATGGTCTTGAATTGCTTTCCTTCCTACTTAATACAACTAAAGAGTTAGGGTCAAGTATTACCATGATGTTCATGGTATAAATAGTTGAGATTAAGATTTAGTTGTTACATTCCTTTTACATAAATTATATTTATAACTTGGTATTCATGGGTTGTGTAATGAATACTGGTATATGACTACTTAAGTATCAAATATAAATCATTAAATAATGTATTAGGGTTTAACTTTTATTACATTTGATCTACCCTTAGATCAAATCTCCCTTACCCAAAATAAGGTTTTAGCAAAGGTCATATTGAAACTTATCGCAGTCAACTTGATGATCTAATTCAATTCCATCAAGTTGAGAGAAGCTTCAATCACTTTGACAAGTTTTGTTCAAAAGCGCGAAAATTATTCGGACTTTCTATGCATGAATGATATGCACACATCTGGGTTCAGCTTATTTCTAAGCTCTAATGCTGGGATGTTACAATAGCTCACTATGGTGATGCTGCAAGTTTCCACCATGATTAGGCATGGCTTAGGCTAGCGTCCCAGGCGTTTCTCTAACACAAAATACATACTCCATGGACTTACAAGTTCCCTCTTTATTTCACACCGGTGACAACATAAAAGAGCATGATATCAATTGAGTACAAAGTACAAGTGCAAACGTTCCCCATGACAACATGGTTCTACTAATTCCAATGTATAAGTGCAAGCATATACAACATAGACGACACAATGATTCAAGTTTATTATGGGCAAAGAATATAAAATGTGCCATCAAGTTCGTGAGGGCTTTAATCACTAAGTTTTCACATAACAAAATATTTTTTAGTTGGAAGATAGCTGAAAACAAGAATATACTTGGAATGGTGTAACACACCATGCATAGGCGTTTATAGTGGACACTTTGGAATAACTGGGTTTCTTGGGAGTTGGAAGCATGAGTAGAACTTACTCATACAAGTGGAGGTTAGCGAAAGACTAGGAGCAACCAATTAAGAGAGCATAATGGCCATAATCACACAGAGCGACAAAACATTACTAATCAAAGCATAGAGTGGTACTACAAGTCAAGGACTAAATGATCATAGAGGCTATGGTGACTTGTCATAGTCATAACATGGTGTGAGCATATGCCAAGTCAACCCAAACAAAGCATCAAAGGAGAATACCACAATACTATGCTTTTGCATGCTGAAACAACGCATAATTTCTTCAAGGCACACTAACCAATCCCAATTGTTTGGAACAATACATGCTACATCAATAATCACAATCATAAGGTCAAAACAACACCTATCATGTCATGCTAGAGTCTAAGTCACAGTCAATGCAAGCTCCTCTTGTACTTTCAAGAAGGAACTTCCTACTCCTGTCCAACACCAAGCAACTTATTTGAAATAACACAACGAGAACGGGGGTCCAAAATACTTTATTCAAGCAAACTAAACAACCTAAGCAAAGCAAACGAAAACTAAGACGCTCCAAGAACAACACAACTGTGCATGAAACAATAAAAACGAAGTGTCTAGACAGACCTGAGCTTTTTATTGATGAAGAAGGGGATGCCTTGGGCATCCCCAAGCTTTGACGCTTGTAACTCTTGTATATTTATTGGGATGACACCATGGTGTCATCCCCAAGCTTGAGCTTTTGTCCATTCTTCATCTCATTACATCATTCTCTCTCTCCACCTAAATTTTTTTCCTTCATACAAAACTTCACACAATCTTCATTAGCAACATTAGTGTATTCAAAAGATAATAGACCCTTAGGTTTAGCTTTAGAACAGAAAAAATTTCACTAAAAACACAAGCTACTGTAGCAATTCCCTCAAAAATCTCAGTTTCCCAAAAAGAACCCAAAAGGAATCAATACGAAGCAAATGCAAATAATGGCAGAAATTTATCAAAACAGACTAGTAGGTAGAAACCAATTTTTTCGAAGACCTTCTATTGCTAAAATCAAAAAGTGTTGAACTAACTAAAGTTAGTTAACATACGGTGGGATTTTTTCATAAATTATCAGCTCAATCCGACTTACATAGATTCCTCACGAAATTTTATGGTGGAGCACAAAAATCTGTTTCGGGACAGCAACTCCCCAAATCTTACTTATCTCTCATTAGAGTTTATTCTTGGCACAAAAAGCAAACAAAAATATAAGTAGAGGTCATTACTGAAGTAATAACTTCCAAGACTTAAGAAAACTCTTGGGTTATCACCCAACAAGTACTTTTCTTTAATGCCTTTAAGTGAGGCTTGATAGTTTGAAAAGATGCTCACATAAGAAATATGAATTGAAGTAAAAGAGAGCATCAAGAAGCAAATTCAAAACACATTTAAGTCTAACCCACTTCCTATGCATAGAAAACTTGTAAAAAACAAGTCTTGAAAGCAAAAAGCAACAAGCACAGGAAAGCAAAACAAGTGCAACTTCAAAAATTTCAACATAAAGAAGGGAAACTTTATATTTTTGAGATGCATAAGACCATGTTTCCCTCTCTCATAATAACTTTCAGTAGCAACATGAATAAAATTAACAATATAGCTATCACATAAAACATGCTTATCATGAGCCACATGCATAAAATGATTATTACTCTCCACATAAGCATAGTCATTCTTATTAACTGTAGTGGGAGCGAATTCAACAAAATAGCTATCATTGTTATTCTCATCACCATAATCATCAAATATAGGAGGAATATTGTAATCACAATTAATTTTCTCCTCAATAGTAGGTGGACTAAAAATATCATATTCATCATTGTAATCATCATATATTGGAGGTAAAGTATCATCAAAGTAAAATTTCTCCTCCGTGCTTGGGGGACTAAAAATATCATGCTCATCAAAACTAGCCTCCCCAAGCTTAGACTTTTCCATAGCATTAGCAATAATGGTGTTCAAAGAATTCATACTAATAGCATTGTTATTATCATGCAAATAAAGTTCCATAGGTTTTTTAATTTTCTGTGCAAACACTTCATGTCCTAACTCAAGATAAATACTATAGAGCTCTCTAAATTTTTTTGTTTTACATTAAGCCTAACTAGTGAAAACAAGAAAAAAGACAAAATTGTAGAATCTAAATAAAATAACTTCGAGCACTCACACCAGAGGATGTGAGTACCTTTTACATTACCTCCCCGGCAACAGCGCCAGAAAATAGCTTGATGTCTACGCACTTCTATTCTTGTAGACAGTTGTTGGGCCTCCAAGTGTAGAGGTTTGTAGAACAGCAGCAAGTTTTCCTTAAGTGGATTACCCAAGGTTTATCGAACTCAGGGAGGAAGTGGTCAAAGGTATCCCTCTCAAGTAACCCTGCAATCAAGATACAAGAAATCTCTTGTGTCCCCAACACACCCAATACACTTGTCAGGTGTATAGGTGCACTAGTTCGGCGAAGAGATAGTGAAATACAAGTGGTAACGATGCCAGAAAATAGCTTCTGACTTGTTGATGTGGGAGAGACTAAAGGCAAACCGAAATAAAGATGGAAGCAAGCAAACATGCAACAGATCTAGATGCAAACGGTATTTCAACGTTTAGAAACGAGGCCTAGGGATCATACTTTCACTAGTGAACACTCTCAATAAATATATTCTCTTCATGATACTACCCTAAACTACTCTCCGGTTGGACACTCTAATCCATGGTAGGGATATAACAGCACACCTCAAAGTCCGCCTTTCCCAATCTAGATAACCCCACACTGTCACCTTGAGCGCTAGATGGTTCCAACAAACACCACAATTTCATAGAGACAACCAAATCAAAATATACTCATGATAAATATATATGTAATCTAGCTTAAGTGTCACACACGGCGTGCACGCTGTCACTTTCACACACGTGGGAAAAGCATAGATCTATTAAAGCAATTGAGTAATTATGCAACCTCTAGCCTAAGTGCCACCACGGTGCGCACGCTGTCACTTTCACACACGTGGGGAGAGCAGAGATTGGTTTAAGCACTTGAGTAACAAAGTAGATCTACTTGATTACAAAGCTCATGACCACAACATGATCACGCATAGAGAGAGAGAGAGAGAGTGAGAGAGATAAACACATAGCTACCGGTAGAGCCCTTAGCCTTGAGGAAGAACTACTCCCTCCTCATCATGGGAATCACCAACGGTGATGGAGATGGTGGTGGAGATCGACGGAGATGGCTCTGGGGGCACTTCCCCGTCCCGGTAGGGTGCCGAAATAGAAACTTTCTATCCCCCGAATCTCCCCTTCAGTGGCGGCAGTGCTGTGGAGGTATTCGTGGCTTTCTGGTTGATTCCTTAGGGTTTCTGAGTTGGGGGCTTCTTATAGGCGAAGGAGGCAAGGTCGGTGGAGGTCCAGGGGGCCCATAACCCCTGTGGGCACGACCAGGGTGGGACCCGCACCCACCTAGGGTGTGGCCACCCTGGTGTCCTCCTCCGTCTCGTCTTCGATTTTCCGTATCATTCAGGGAAAAATATGAACTTTGGCTTTTGTCCCGTCCAATTGATATGTCGGAAACGTATCTATAATTTTTGATGTTCCATGCTTGTTTAGTATCTACTTTGCTTTGCTTTGTCTACACTTTGAGGTGTTTTTATATGTTTTCTGTAACTAACCTATTAACAAGTTGCCACAATGTCAGTTGCCTATTTTCTTCTGTTTTTGGTTCCAGAAAGGCAGAAAATCAATATTCTCGAAATTGGACGGGACAAAATACAAAGTCAATATCTTACCGTGGGCGACACGAAGTCGAGAGGAGCGACGGAGGGGCGCCACACCCCCCCTCCCCCAGGCACAGCCAAGCCTGGCCCGCGCCTGGGCAGGGTGTGGCCCCCCTAGGCACCCCCTGCCTTGCCTCTTCGCCTATAAGAAGCCCCCGGTGTAGAAACCCTAGGCACCCGATCAAAACTCCACGAAACCGTCTCTATCCGCCGCCACCATCGTCCCTAGATCAGGGGATCTGAAGTTCTTCCCGGCACCCTGCCGGAGGGGAGATCATCCCAGAGGCCTTCTTCTCCGGTATGAAGAGTGAATAGTTCCACCTTGGACTACGGGTCCATGTAGTACCTAGATGGTTGTATATCCTCCTTGTGCTTTCATGTCTAGATCTTGTGAGCTCCGTTCATGATCAAGATCTAATCTATTTGTAATCATGCATGTTGTGTTTGCGGGGATCCAATGGATATTGAGATTACTATGTCAGATTGATTAATGCTTTTGTCTATATGATTCTATCATGTCTGTGTTGTTTGTGATCTTGCATGCTCTCCGTTGTTAGTAGCTATCTTGGCCAAGTAGTTGCTAGTGACTCCAAGAGGGGGTATTTATGCTCGATAGTGGGTTCATGCCTCTAGTTCCCAAGGGAAGTGACAGAAATCTCTTCGGTTGTAGATGTGTTGTTGCTACAAGTGGACTGTTTACCTTACACACTTTACTTAAAGCAGTTGTATGTTGCTTGCAACTTAATACTGGAGGGGGTTCGGATGATAACCCAAAGGTGGACTTCTAGTCATAGATGCAGTTGGATGGCGGTCTATGTATCTTGTTGTATTGCCCAATCGAATCCCATATGATCTTTTTGTCTAGTATTGCATTGTTATGCCTTGCTCAGTTCCTGTCAATTGCCCTGCTGTAATTTGTTTACCCTTCATGCCATCTTGTTTATCTAAGGAGAGCACCTCTAGTGAACTATGGACCCCGGTCCAATCTTTACCATTGATACATCTTCCACTATTACATGTTTACTTGCTGCAAACCATTACCTTCCACACCATACGTTTAATCCTTTGTGACAGCAAACCGGTGAGCTTGACAACCTCACTGATTCATTGGGGAAAAGTCTTGAGTTTGTGTTGTGCAGGTCTCTGTGTTGCTTGCAACACCTGTGTAATGTTTCCTTCCTCCTACTGGTTCGATAACCTTGGTTTCTTACTGAGAGAAGACTTGCTGCTGTGCTGCTTCACACCTTGCTCTTGGGGTTCCCGACATGTTCCACATCAACTGAGCCATCAATAAGTTTTCTGGCGCTGTTGCCGGGGAGGCTAAGGACGTCTTCACAAGGGGAGTCCTCCACCTCATTTTTCTTTACTTTGTTTGTAGTTTTCTTAGTTTCTGTTGCTTGGTTTTTTTGCCTCTTTCAAAATACCCCAAAAAAATAGTCTAGTTTGGGTTGCCTTCTTTATTAAAAAACACACAAAAATTAGTTCCTGCTCTAGCTGTTGCTGCTGTTTTTGGCTTGCCCACCTTTGCCAAAATGAACTCTGCTGAGAACACCAAGTTGTGTGACTTCACTAGCACCAACAACAATGATTTCCTTAGCACACATATTGCTCCACCTGCTCCTGATGCTAACTTTTATGAAATTAAGCCTGCCTTATTGAATCTTGTGATAAGAGAGCAATTTTCTGGTGCTAGTTCTGATGATGTTGCTGCCCATATCAATAAGTTTGTTGAACTTTGTGAGATGCAAAAGTATAAAGATGTAGATGGAGATATTATTAAGCTCAAGCTTTTTTCCTTTCTCCTTGACAAGAAAAGCTGAAGAATGGTTGCTATCCTTGCCTATAAATAGTATTGATTCTTGGACTAAGTGCAAAGATGCTTTTATTGGAAAGTACTACCCTCCTGCTAAGATTATATCTATGGGAAGTGATATTATGAAATTTAAACAACTTGATAATGAACATGTTGCTCAAGCTTGGGAAATAATGAAAACTTTGGTTAAGAATTGTCCCACTCATGGACTCACTGCTTGGATGATTATCCAGACTTTTTATGCCGGTTTGAACTACTCTTCAAGGAACCTGCTGGATTCAGCTGCTGGAGGTACCTTTATGGGCATCACTTTGGGTGTTGCAACAAGACTCCTTGATAATATGATGGTTAACTACTCTGAATGGCACACTGAAAGAGCTCCACATGGTAAGAAGGTAATTCTGTTGAAGAAACCTCCTCTTTGAGTGATAAGATAGATGTTATTATGGCTATGCTTGTTAATGGGAAAGCTCCTTTAGAACCGAATAGTGTTCCCTTAGCATCTTTGGTTGCTCAAGAAGAGCAAGTTTATGTGAACTTCATTAGAAACAACAATTTCAACAACAATGCCTATAGGAATAATTTTGGTGGTAACAACAATTATAGGCCTTATCCTCCTAATGGAAATTCCTATGGAAACTCCTATAAAAATGCTAGAAGTGCCCCCTCTAAACTTGAAGTCATGCTCAAAGACTTTATTAGTAAACAAACCATTTTCAAAGGCTATAGAGGAAAAGCTTTTGAATGTTGAGAAAAATATATCCTCTTTGTCTGAAGCTCAGTCCTCCTTGATTAATAAAATGGCTGCTAAACCTGAAACCATGGAAAGTACCTTTGCCGCCACTCATGCCATACAAGTTACTATTGATGAAAATGTTAGACTGTTAGCCCAACTTCATACTAAGTGGGAAAGGGAAGCTGAAATTGATAGAAATACTAGTGTGTGTACCATCACCACTAAACCACAAGTAGTCCTTGTTCCTCCTCCTACTATGCCTAAGCCTATTGAGCCTACTACTAGTGACTCTAAGTTTGATTTTGATATTGATGGTTGCAATATTTCTGAAGTGATTATGTTCTTGCAAAAGCTTGCTAGAAGTCCTGATGCTAGTGATATGCATGTTGCTTTCACAAAACACATTACAGATGCTCTTGTTAAGATTAAGGAAGAGAAGTTAAAACACAAAGCTTCTATTACTAGGAAAGTATAAGATAGTTGGGAACCCATTATTAATATGCAAGTGAATGACTTTGATCTCAAAGCTTCATGTGATCTTGGTTTTAGTGTCTCTATTATGCCTAGGAAGATTTATGAAATGCTTGATTTGCCATCTTTAGAAGATTGTTATTTGGATGTCCCACTCAATGATAATGCTAAAAAGAAACTCATGGGGAGTATTAATGATATTCTCATTATGGTTAACAATGCTTATGTCCCTGTTGATTTCTATGTTTTGGATGTTGAATACAATGCTTCTTGTCTTATTACTTTGGGAAGATCTTTTCTTAGAACTGTTGGTGCCATCATTGATATGAAATAAGGCACCATTAAATATCATTTTCCATTCAAGAAAGGTATTGAACACTTCCCTATGAGGAGAGAGAAGTTGATTTTTTTTCTCCTCCTTTGAAAGCAAGGTTTGATGTGAATGCTTCTTCATTTGAAAATACTTGATTCTTCTTGCTTCTTGTGCCTAACTTAAAGGCGTTAAAGAAAAGTACTTGTTGAGAGATAACCCGAGAGTTTCCTTGAGTATTGGAAGTTATTACTTCAGTAATGACATCTCCTTATCCTTTTTCTTTGATTTTTGTGCCAAGAATGACCTCTAATGAGAGGGAAGTAAGATTTGGGGAGTTGCTGCCCCGAAACAGATTTCTGTCCTCCACCATAAAAATTCATCAGGAGTCTCTGTAACTCGGATTGAGCTCAATATTTACGAATAAATCCCCCAGTATCTTAGCAAACTTTCGTTAGTTCAACACTTTTTGATTTGAGCAACAGAAGATTTTCGAAAAAAATCGATTTCTACCTGCTGGTCTGTTTCGACAGATTTCTGCCATTATTTGCATTCGCTTTTATTGATTCCTTTGTTAGTTCTCTTTTGGGGAATTGAGCTTTTTGAAGGAGTTGCTACAGTATCTTGTGTTTTTAGTGAAAAGTTTTGTTGTTCCAAAGCTTTGCCTAAGGTCTAATATCTTTTGAATAAACTAATGTTGCTAATGAAGATTGTGTGAAGTTTTGTATGAAGGAAAAAAAATTCAGGTGGAGAGAGAGAATGATGTAATGAGATGAAGAATGGACAAAAGCTCAATCTTGGGGATTCCACCCCATTTCACCCCAAGAAATATTCAAAAGGTACAAGCATCAAAGCTTGGGGATGCCCAAGGCATCCCCTTCTTCATCAATAAAAATCTCAGGTCTTTCTAGACACTTTGTTTTTATTGTTTCATGCACTATTGTGTTGTTCTTGGAGCGTCTTAGTTTTAGTTTAGTTTGTTTAGTTTGCTTGAATAAAGTAGTTTGGACCCTCCCTCTCGTTGTGTTGCTTCAAATAAGTTGATTGGTGTTGGAGAGGAGTAGAAAGTTCTTGCTTGAGTAGTACAGGAGGAGCTTGCTTTGACTGTGACTTAGACTTTATCATGCCATACTTGATGTTGTTTTAAACTTATGCTTAGTGATTATTGTTGTAGCATGACTTGTTCCAAACAATTAGGATTGCTTAATGTGCCTTGAAGGAATCATGTGTTGTTTTAGCATACAAAAGCATAGTATTGTGGTATTCTCCTTTGATGCTTTATTTGGGTTGACTTGGCACATGCTCACACCATGTCATGACTATGAACAAGTCACCTTAGCCTCTATGATCATTTAGTTTTTGACTTGTGGTACCACTTTATGCTTCGATTAGTAATGTTTTGTTGCTCTGCATGATTATGGTCATTATTGCTCTCTTAGTTGGTCGCTCCCAGTCTTTTGCTAGCTTCACTTTTGCTGAGTAAGCTCTACTCATGCATACAACTCCCAAGAAACCAAGTTATTTCAAAGTGTCCACTATAAATTCCTATGCATGGTGTGTTACACCATTCCAAGTATATTCTTGTTTTCATCTATCTTCCAATTAAAAAGTATTTTGTTATGTTAAAACTTAGTGATTAAAGCTCTCACGAACTTGATGGTACACTTTATTTTTCTTGCCCCTAATAAACTTGAATCATTGTGTCATCTAAGTTGTATATGCTTGCACTTATACATTGGGATTAGCAGAACCATGCTGTCACGGGGAACACTTTCAACACTTTTGGATCTCTATCCAGTTGATATCATGCTCTTTTGTTTATGGATGTCGTCGGTGTGAAATAAAAGGGGAGCTTGTAAGTCCATGGAGTTATGTATTTTGTGTTAGAGAAACGCCTAGGCCGCTAGCCTAAGCCATGCCTAACCATGGTGGAAACTTGCAGCATCACCATAATGACATCTATGAAGCATTCTCGTTATAAAAAAGAAATGAGATTCAGAAAAAGAGGAAAGAGAGAAAAAAGAACCATATTCCTATGGTAAATAAGAAGATTGCTGAGATGGTCATTGTCTGCTTGCCTTGTAATTTTGTTATGGGAAAGCTCCTGTAGCATGTGCAAGGGGTACCCCGTTGGCGGTTCTCTATGATACACATATACTTACTATGACAAGAACTTGCAAGTAACTAAAGTTGAGTAGCATGAGGAGTGGCCCTCGTACTCAAGGGACATGAGATTGCCAACTTATACTTTGTCAAGCATATACTCCATAGTTTGTTCACTTTAACCTTAATCACTTCAAGATGCTTATGATAGGGGCAATGAGGGCTAAAATCTAACAAGTACCATAATTTTTGGAAGCTCCTTTTGAAACTTCAAATCCCTGCTTCCCTTATGAAGGGCCTTTCTTCCACTATTATATTGAGTCTCCACCTTTTATCCATAGGCACCAATTATGAGAGCATAGTTGCCATTCCTAGTTCTATGTGCATTGTCCCAAGACTTACTGATTGATTCATATTGTTGATATTACTTGTTCTTGTGCTATTTGTATCTAGTCTCCCTTATGAACTTTGAAGGTGTCCTATGCATTTATGTTTTGCTACTCCATGAGGGACAAGCTGAATGCCACTATACCATGTTTTCTGTATGTGAAACAAACAGACGTTTTTCAATGCATGCTATTCATGATCTTTGTTTGTATCCTGTCATCCTGCAACAATATTTGCTATGTCTTATTGTTAGAACTTCATCTTTCATGCTCATGTTTAGAGTACTTTGGTCCCAGCTTTCAATGTTTGCAAATGGTTTGATCTTGATTTTGATGGTGCATGTCACCTCAAAAATTATTCTTTTTAACACTTACCTACTCGAGTACGAGCAGGAGTTAAGCTTGGGGATGCTTGATACGTCGTAAGCGTATCTATAATTTTTGATGTTCCATGCTTGTTTAGTATCCACTTTGCTATGTTTTGTCTACACTTTGAGGTATTTTTATACACTTTCTGGAACTAACCTATTGACAAGATGCCATAGTGCCAGTTGCCTGTTTTCTGCTGTTTTGGTTTCAGAAAGTTAAAAAATGAATATTCTCGTAATTGGACGGGACAAAAGCCAAAGTTCATATTTTTTCCTGAACGATACGGAAAATCAAAGACAAGACGGAGGAGTACACCAGGGTGGCCACACCCTAGGTGGGCGTGGGTCCCACCCTTGCCGCACCCATAGGGGGTGTGGGCCCCCTAGCCCTCCACCGACCTAGCCTCCTTCGCCTATAAGAATCCCCCGACTTAGAAACCCTAAGGAATCGACCATAAATCCAGGAAAACCTCCACAACGTCGCCGCCACCGAAGGGGAGATTCGAGGGACAGAAAGTCTCTGTTCCGACACCCTGCTGGGATGGGGAAGTGCCCCCGGATCTATCTCCATCGATCTCCACCACCATCTCCATCACCGTTGCTGATTCCCATGATGAGGAGGGAGTAGTTTTTCCTCAAGGCTAAGGGCTCTACCGGTAGCTATGTGTTTATGTCTCTCTCTATGCGTGATCATGTTGTGGTCATGAGCTTTGTAATCAAGTAGATCTACTCTGTTACTCAAGTGCTTAAACCAATCTCTGCTCTCCCCACGTGTGTGAAAGTGACAACGTGCGCACCGTGGTGGCACTTAGGCTAGAGGTTGCATAATTACTCAATTGCTTTAATAGATCTATGCTTTTTCTCACGTGTGTGAAAGTGACAGCGTGCACGCCGTGTGTGACACTTAAGCTAGATTACATATATATTTATCATGAGTATATTTTGAGTTGGTTGTCTCTATGAAATTGTGGTGTTTGTTGGAACCATCTAGCGCTCAAGGTGACAGTGTGGGGTTATCTAGATTGGGAAAGACGGACTTTGAGGTGTGCTGTTATAGTCCTACCATGGATTAGAGTGTCCAACCGGAGAGTAGTTCAGAGTAGTATCATGAAGAGAATATATTTATTGAGAGTGTTCACTAGTGAAAGTATGATCCCTAGGCCTCGTTTCTAAACATTGAAACACCATTTGCATCTAGATTTGTTGGATGTTTGTTTGCTTCTATCTTTATTTCAGTTTGCCTTTAGTCTCTCCCACGTCAACAAGTCAGAAGCTATTTTCTGGCACTGTTACCACTTGTATTTCACTATCTCTTCACCGAACTAGTGCACATATACACCTGACAAGTGTATTGGGTGTGTCGGAGACACAAGATACTTCTTGTATCTTGATTGCAGGGTTGCTTGAGAGGGATACCTTTGACCACTTCCTCCCTGAGTTCGATAAACCTTGGGTAATCCACTTAAGGGAAACTTGCTGCTGTTCTACAAACCTCTGCACTTGGAGGCCCAACAACTGTCTATAAGAATAGAAGTGTGTAGACATCAGTACTTCATGTGTCTCACCGCACTTGCTTGTACCCAATCCCGCATGCGGATACCGTCGCAGTCACCCTGCTCGCTCCCACACCTCTATCTAGCCTCCTTAGGAAATGTTGTTTCCACACGGACGACACCATCCTCACATTGTTGTGGTTTTCATTTATATCTTAGACACCATCATCACATTGTTGTGGTTTTTGACATGTGTCGTAGACACGACAGTCACATGTTTTGTGATTTCCAAAGGGTGTACTCGATACCATATACATTTGTTCGTGGCTTGTCCGGCCAACTGGCCTTGTTATTTTGCCATGTTTTTATCCTTCGTTCCAGTGAAAGCTACATGGCACTACATATAGGCGCTAAGTGAACATGGGGTACGAAAAAAGCTCACAAACACCACGCATGCACCATTGCTCACGACTGTCAAAGTGCAACAACCTGCAAAGGGTTTATGAAAAACCTTCCAGCCAGCATCGACTCCGTCCTGCGCACTGCTTGATTAATAAATGTTACGAAAAAAGTGAAAAGACGAAATCACAAAGAGTGAAATCTCAAAGACATATAAAGGGAGGTGTAACGGAAGTACCCGCTCTATCATGCACATTCTAGTGCGGAATCGCTACAGGCCGTCGGTATTTTATTTGGTCGAGGACTGATTATATATATCGTATTTCGTATGCAATTTTTTTATATGGCCCGCTAAGCCACCAAAGTCAAACTGCTATAATTTAAAAAATACAAGTATAACTAAGTTCCATTTGCTATTATTATTGCGGCCACACATGAACACATGCTTGATGGTAAATCGCATCCGTCATCCCCGGTTTTCCTCAAACCAATATTATGTCTCTTTTTACACATCGCACCGAGTGAATTGGACAATAAAAGGTGCACGTAGTTACTAAAAGACCGCCACAGTTAGTATTACCTCCGTTTCAAGGCTTAAGACATATAACTTTTTTCAAAAGTCAAACCAACTAAAGTTTAACCAAGTTTTAGAGAAAATATTAATATTTACAATACGTAATTCATAAGTACATCATGAAACATATTTTTACATGGCATCTATATAATATAATAGTTCTTGATAGTTTTTTCTAAAATTTTGGTCAAACTTTGCATGGCTTGACTTTTAGAAAAAAATTATATGCCTTAATCCTTGGGATGAAGGGAGTATAGGATAACAAAGGCGTAGTGGTGAACAAACAACTATTGATAAAAGTAGTAGTGCTTTTTATTATATCCAAGGAATATTAAGACGTGCTTGACTATGTCAGATGGTGACGCGTGTACAAAGACTAACAAGCGATACTAAATGACGGGCTATAATGGGAAGCAAAATAGACAAGCGGGCACGATTCCCTCCGCATGACATGCTGCTTCTAGGATTCATGGTTCGTCATTGTCGGAGATGTCGATGATGATTACGTTCTTCCCTTTGTCGCCGCCTTCATGTTTGTTGCTGGCTTCCTCCACTTTGACAGACGACCCTTCCACATCGTCATATGTGATGTTACGGACGTATTCAAGCTAATAGTCGACCATCTCGTTCTCCTTCATGTTTGCTTTTTGAGCAGCCCGACTTGCTTCAGCTTTCATCTCCATACGACGCGAGTCACGTACAACGAGCTTGTAGTCTTTGTTATCCGTGATGGATTCAGTGTCGCTTGGTAAGGATTAGTCCTTGATGTCGTCGGAGTCGGAGGGGAGCAACAACTTGACACCTTCAGCGTCACTGAGCATGGAGTGGTACTGAGGCGTCTCTTTATTTGAGAGTGTGGCGTCGTGTCCTGCGACGAATTGGCTCACCCTGATGATGCCCTCTGAATTCTCTGGTGGTAGTGTCTAAGATGTTGGCGAATTGATGCATGTGGGTTGAAGATCGTATAAATGAAACATAAAAAAGCATATCTTCTTGACGCCTCAATGGACCTGTGCCGGCTGAGCGAGAGGACGTGTTATTTTATTTTGGGAAAAAGCGTATGTTCTTGATTTGGAAAGACGCATGTTCTTGGCTGTGTGTCCTAGCATACGTGACATGACGCATGTTTTTTGTTATGTGTCCTAACATGCATGGCATGCAAAAAAGGCACGATCCATGTGTGTGGATGACATGCATAACACCATGGTAAGAAGTCATGTGTGTGTGAATGACATGCGTCATTTACTTCTAAAATTAACCTCATGTCCCCGATACAATGGTTATTAGTTTTTCTAATAGATTTATATCACATCCGTTAATCAGATTGTGCTCTCGTCTTTTAATCCTATGATATTGGGACATAGACAGCTAGCCGGATGAGTAGTCCATTATTTCCCATCTGTATATATGTATATGCAAGGTCCCACGCTGATTCGCCGCAGTGCATTTTCTGTGGATCGACACGTGTAATCAAACGGAGAAGAAGAAGTAGCACATCTGAGAAGGGATTCCGTGCACATTGTCTCCCTTTACTTTTAGATTTTTTAAAATTTTAAAATCTCACACTTCTATGTCTTAAAAAGTTATGGAGTTAAAAACAGGTAAAAAGGAAAAATATTGACGGTAAATAGTAATAAAAATAGTATATCTTTTTGTTATTTTTTGTCTTTTTTTCATTTTCCTAAAATATAACTTTTTTTAACAGATTTTTTTGCGTACACTACTTCTGTATATAACTATTTATATATTTAACGCCATAACTTTTGAAGACATAGAAGTTGAGGTTTTAAAATTTTCAAAAATCTAAAATTGAAGAGAGGTGTCCATGTGCCATAGACACTTTCCCCAGCACACCTTAAATTCTTCATGTCACACTCGAGCTAGTTGTGCTTTCTCTTGGGTAGGTAGGAGCGAGCTAATAATTGTGGTTTCTCCGTGCATTTAAGCAAGAATCATCGATTTCCCTTCCGAATATAAATGTCGATCCACCGGCCGTGAGAGTTACATATGTTCGAGTATAGAGATCTAAAAAAAAAAACATGTTCGGGTAGTTGCCACGCCCGACGCACGTCGCTCCACGATAGCCAAGATCTGCTCGATCCGTGCCCCTTTATATAACTCCGCCAGTTGATCCGTGTCCCTTACTACTAGCTGCTTCACTCTCCTCCCGTGATCACCCGTCGTCGTGCTACCGACCTCTCCCACCCTCGCGTGCACGCAAGCGCGCAGATGGACGCAGACGCCGACTCCGAGGACACCTCACCGCTGCACATCGTCGTCTTCCCGTGGCTCGCCTTCGGCCACCTGCTCCCCTTCCTCGACCTCGCGGAGCGCCTGGCGGACCGCGGCCACCGCGTGTCATTCGTCTCCACGCCGCGCAACATCACCAGGCTCCCGCCGGTCAGCCCCGCCGTTGTGCCGCTCGTCGACTTGGTGTCGCTGCCGCTTCCTCGCGTGGACGGTCTCCCCGAGGGAGCCGAGGCCACCACCGACCTACCGCCCGGCAAGTACGAGCTCCTCCAGAAGGCCGCCGACGGCCTCGCCGCGCCGTTCTCCGCCTTCCTCGACGCCCTCGGCAAGAAGCCGGACTGGGTCATCCTCGACACGTTCCACCACCTGCCGGCCGCCGCCGCCCTCGACCGTAAGGTGCCGTCCGTGATGCTCATAGTGTTCTCCGCCGCCACGTCCGTCCTCTACGGCGTGCCGCGCGTGTCCAGGGTGGTGCACGACCTCGAGCTCGGGGCGTCGCTGGTCCAGCGCTTCATGTTTACCTACGAGACGTGCAAGATCATCGCCCAACGGTGTTGCGTGGAGTTGGAGCCAGATTCCGTACCGCTCCTACCCAAGATCTTCGGCAAGCCGGTCTCCCCTGTCGGCCTACTGCCGCCACCTTTTGCAGGCAGTCGCAGCCTGAGGACGAACGGGGCGGCGGCCAAACAGGGCGACGCACTCGTGTCATGGCTCGACCGGCAGCCGGCAAAGTCCGTAGTCTACGTCGCGCTGGGGAGCGAAGCCCCGCTAGTCACGGAGCAAGTGCACGAGATGGCGCTGGGTCTAGAGCTCGCCGGGGTGCGCTTCCTCTGGGCTCTCAGGAAACCCAGCGGCGTCCCTGACGACGCAGACATCCTTCCTCCCGGCTTCGAGGAGCGCACCCATGGCCGCGGCCTCGTCACAATGGGCCTGGTTCCCCAGACCAGGATACTGGCGCACGCAGCCGTGTCCGCGTTCCTGACGCACTGTGGGTGGAGCTCCACCATAGAGGGGATGCAGTACGGACACCCACTCATCATGCTGCCGTTCTTCGGAGACCAAGGGCCAAATGCTCTGCTCATGGAAGCAAAAGGGTCAGGAGTGCTGGTGACACGGGATGCAAAAGATGGGTCTTTTGACAGGGCAGGCGTGGCCGCGGCGGTTCGCGCCGTGGCGGTGGAGGAAGAGGGTAGAATGGTATTTGCAACCAACGCCAGGAAGTTACAAGAGCTTGTTGCCGACACTAGATGCCATGAAAGGTGCATCGATGAGTTCATCCACCAATTGAGATGTTATAAGGAGTGACGGCTTCTAAAAAGAATTATGCATTGGAGGTATATAATGTGCCGTATTTCCAAACCGGCCACTAGCTTTCATGTGCAACCGTTTTTAGAAGTCGGCACTCATTATAAGACCTCGTTTATTTGATGAGTCCATGAATGCACCTCTCGTACCATGTAGTGTCCACAACAAGCTCTTATAACTTCTTGGCCAAATACCATTTTACCCTCTTTCTCCACCGCCACCGTTCCAACCTAAAATATATTTCCATGCTCATGGAAAATAAACATGTTTATTTTCCTATATATGTATTTTTTATACATTTGTGTCATCTTGTTCTTGATGAGTTTGTGGCAGGCCAAGGGCGCAGAAACCCCTTGTGGCCTTGTGTCCATGTTAGAAGAGTGTATATATAATCTTAAGAGTGCGAACATGAAGGCTCGCGAAAGAGAAGGATGTATCGCTCCGCCCTTACTATCCGGGCTATGACGATTCACAGAGCTTGGATTTTACTTCCAAGAATAAATATATTTCAGTGCTATTTTCCCCCACAATTATTTCCTGGTGTTAACTTCCCTCTAACATCCTGCGAACCGTAGAGGTAGGATCATAATACTCTCATCTTCCCAAAATGTAAGGCATGGATGATTTTGCATAGACATATATAACAGAAAAGAGATACTCAAATGTTACATAGATGTTACAAAAAAATTCTCAATTGTTACATAGGCGCTGGATCCGGACCAAATCCTAGTAACCAAAACCAACAAACATGTGTGGAGAGCTCACATTGTATTTATTAGATGTCAAAATTGAGACTTTATAGTTCTGTAAGAATGACAATCTACAATGCATTAGGCGTGCAGGCTATACATATTTGACTTCCTCATAACAAACTTGACTAAACAAGTCAAAAAAAAAATATCCCAATATATTTTTTTATTAGAAAAATCTGAATTCATAAGTTCTGTTATGTTTGTGAAAAAAACCTTCAACACTTTGCACACAAAATTTTGTTGTGTTTTCTTTGGTTACTGAAAAGTTATTCAATGTTTTAAAAAAAGTTCTAACAAGTTTGCCAAAAAGCTATTCCGTATTTTCAGCCCTGTAGTCCTAGTTGTAGAGCTCCTCTTATTCGTCGGATGGGAAAAATATAGGAATAGAAAAGCTATAGAATTGGGATGTCGTGTCCACCTGAATCCTATATGAGGATGAATTTCTTATGATTGTAGCAAAGAATTTTTTTGTGAGGTATGATCTAATATTTTTCCTTCTAAAATTTGCACTACAAGATTCTTGTAGAATTAGTTTTTATGGGATATGATCCTAAGAATTAAATGGTTTGCGAAGAAATGTTTTCATATTATCCAAATCCTAGACAATTTTTTTGAAAATGTTATCAAATGAGGTCGTAGATCGACTTATATCTAAACGAACAAAGGAGGACTCTGAGTTGTGCGCTTTATCCTTTGTACAAATTTATGTCCATAGTTATGATAGAAATATGTTTTCTTGGAGCTGACTAAACCTCCGTCGACTGAGAATTTGCGAATTATCATTCGATCTAACGTTAGCGATCGTTTTAAATACGGAGGACCGACTAAAGACCAGCCAACGATCGTCTCGTGTCTTTTTTGGTGGTCAAATCCATTTGGTATTTTATTGGACAACCCCCTCTTTTCTCCGCAAAAAAGCCCAAGATGTGAACCTCGGAGCTAGCCAATCAACGGTGAGAGAGTTAGCTTGATGTGAGATAGGCCACATTCTCATGATGTTGGACGTTTACGATGACGGTCATTTCCATCTACTTTTCACGTTTTGGCCATTCGAACGACGCTTTGTGTAATTCCAGACGATGTTGAGCGTATCTTTCACAAGGGCAATGTCAGGGGCCATTTTCCACGATGTCAACCGTTTTCATCTAGATTCCACATTTTAGCCGTTTGAACAAAGTTTGGCCACTACATTTAACTTGAAATATCTCGGTTACAGTCCACATGCAACTGAAAGAATCTCAATTGCAACATTTCTTGCAACTAGACAAAATTTTAAGTCACAACCTCATTTGCAACTGGTAGAAATCACAGTTGCAACCTTACTTGCAACTAAAAATAAACTCAATTGTAACCCCACATTTAACTTGAAAATTTTCGGTTTCAATACATGTGCACTGGATAAATCTCGGTTGCAATCCTCCTTGCTAGTGAAAATAATTTCAGTTATAACCCCATTTGCAATTGATAAAATCACAGTTCCAACCCCTCTTGCTACCGGCGACAATCTCAGTTGCAATCTCACTTGCAATTAGTAAAAAAAAATAGCTGCAATCTCACGTGCAACTAGAAAACTCTCAGTTGCAACCAACATTCAAGTTGGAAAAAATCTTAGTTGCGACCCCACTTGCAAGTCAAAAAAATCTCAGTTGCAACCCCACTTACAGTTGGTACCATCCTAGTTGCAATCCACCTACAAATGAAAAATCTCAGTTGCAACTCTCCCGAAACTCTCATTTTAGCATGAATCAGGACACAAATTGAACGGTTAGAAACATTTTTTTGCTCAATCGCAACCCACTTGCAAAAAAAATACCTAGTTACAACCTAGTAGAAAGTGGGAAATCTTAATTACAAAGTACATACCACTCGCAACTTTCATGCTAGCGTAAATAAGGAATCGAGCAAGCTCTAACTTAAATCTTGACGGACCAAAAATTAGCAAATGAATCACTTAATACCTTTTTTTATAATCAATACCATGTTATATTCATAGTAGCAAATAGTACATGGTAAAGATACATAAGCTGATTCTAATGATTATAAAATAAAGTGTAAAAAAACTAGCAAATCTTTATGGTTTTCAATCTCTTTCATTCCAAAACATAATCTTGCATTTCTCTGAAGGCAGTCGAGCACCGACAGATATCAAAGCATAGCATGTAAATACCAATCAAGGTTCTTCCATAATTTTTTGAGCCGTGGTGTCAAGGTTAGGTGCACGTGTGCAACAATTAGAGTAATCAATCAACATCGGCAAAAGATCCAACACAAGTACTTCAGGGAAAATTAATCGAACATCCTGATCAACATCGTTGGCGAATCGAGAGTATGAATCACCATTGTCGAGGACGTAGCAGTCGGGTCAAATATTGCGTGAATAATCCTCCTCTCGCGACAACCATGAGAAAAAAAATCCAAAATCGATCCGGTGAAGAAAGATTTGAAAAAACTGCACCTGTAGAATCTTAATTTTTCAACACCACCATTGACGCCGGGAAAAAGATCTCATCATTAAACGAAATACCAAATATTACTTATTGTAGATAGTGACATCTTCATTAACACAGAGGTCGAAAAGATGACAACTAAAACACTAATCTAATATCTAAAAACACTAATTTTATTAAAAACTGTACACATAGATCGGGTTCACCACCCCTCCTGATGCTGCCGGAGAAGGGAAAACCGATCTATGACGAAGACCGGAGATATTATAGCTAAGTCAGGAGAGTAGGGGTCGACTGAGAGGTACGGACTTATTTCGGAGGAGTCGGCGTCCATATCACCTTCGAATCCCTTAATACCTTCGGAGCAGTGCTACCACGCAGTAACTCTACCACCAAGAAAAATACTGAAGTTAAACACGACACCTTTTTTTTCGAATTATGTCAGCACGACACTTGCACGAAGGGACAACCACCAACCAAAGAAACGGGAAGCAAAAGCCCACGCGGGCCCGAGACACGCGGAAAGAAATCCCATGCAGAAATGCCCCATCGTCCATGCCCAAAAACAAACAGAGACTGACAGCTGCAGACCCAATGGCTAGTTTTTTTTTTTTTGCGGGTAAAGATCCAATGGCTAGTTGGCTGTAATTCTGTTTCGACCGGAAACAGTGAGCCTTATTAATTAGGCACAATTATTTTACAATCGTTTGCAACTATTGTCTGTTGGAATTTGGTGAGTTTTGGCCGTTGGCTATTAGACAAATTCTGAAATTCTTTTTGGCCTACTTGTATATAGCAGTATATGGCTGTGTAGTGATGCTAAAGTTTAGTTCCATATTGCTAGTTGAGAGTGTTGCATCACTCACTAAGGTGTGACAAGAAGAGTAGCCCTCGCGCACTCCTCCTCCGATACCGCCCGCATCGCCACACCTCGCCACGACGCGCGTTGTGGGTTGCGGGAATCTCGCCGAGCCGAGCTTTATTTTGCTGGTTGGGAAAACTGATTATGAGTCATTAATGGACACGTTAATTACAGTCGTTTCCAGTTTTTATGGACGTGGCTGTTACCGACTCGGACGTGGGCTGAGCCCACGAATTCTATAGAATCTTAATCCTCCTAACCTGCACTATATAAGCGTCCGGGCTAAATCTAATCGGCACCGAATCAATCCACACACGCGCCTACCCTCCAGAATCTTGCGCCGTCGCTTTCGTCTTTCTCATCCCGGCTTGCGGCGTGCACCGCAGATCGGACAGTAGGCCTCCGGAACCTCGCCTCTCGTGAACCTGTACGGGTGAGGGGCGATCAGGTTTTTGGGGAGCGCTCGGCGCGACTACTGGCAATCACGACGTCGTCCGACGGCGAGTTCCCGAACGACGACTTCTTCCCGTACGTGAGTGATCTCTTCGACAACCTCAACATGGGCGACGCTGCTGCAACCGCTGCGGCTGCGATTCAGCATACATCGTATGTGATCTCGATTTCTCTCTTTCGGATTATGCTAGAGTTCTTTGTTCTAGCGTTTGGAGTAGATGTGATACATTTATCTCCTATAGATATAACCTATTTATCTACTTTGTTGATCTGCATAATTGGTTTTAGTACCGTTTGTATGATCATGTTTTATCAGTTTATTATTCGGATTAAATCATATGGATTATTGCTTATATTTCCAACATTATCAACGCACAGGTTAGCGTTGTATTACATAGATAACCAGAAACACCGATTTTGCCTAACTGCGCTAGTACATGCGCCGCTCCATTACTCACTCGCTCCATTACCTTCTTAATCTTGATAAATTGATAAACCCCCAAGAGCTCCCTGGCTTGGCAGTACAGGCTCCAGCAGTCAGATCTATCCTGGTCCTAGGCAGAAACAATACAGAGAAGGATTCCAGATAATTGGTAAATAAATTAAATGATGCTGACCCAACAGTTTAAGCATTGCCATCATCCTGTACGACGGTTGTTCCGGTGGTGCCAACCGAGAATTAGCAAATCTTTTATTGTAATAAAATCCTGCATATATATGATGAAGGTTCGAAACATCTTTATATTGCAGCGAAATCAAGGCGCACATATATATACACACGGTTAGGTGAGTGGAACACTATATATATACTGACACATATGCGAGATACTGACACTATACTAATCGTACAGATTAATTCGATTCGGCAGCAAGCTGACGAACGGCAGCACTGAACTCTGCCGCGATCGATCCTACGTTAGCAGCAGCCCCTCCAGGGCCTTGCCACCGCCGCGCCGCCGCTCCCAAAGGCTGGCGCCGTTCTCTTCCTCCACCGGGGGCCGTCTGACCACAGGCACCGGCAACGGCGGGTCAAACGGGCGCGCCGACGCGACCGCACTGGCACCCCGAGCGCTCCCCGACGACGACGAGTCGTCACTCCGCACGTCCCAGACCTTGTTGTGCGAAGCACGCGACTTCCTCCCCTTCCGCCGCCCGAACAGCCTCGACAGGAGCCCGGCCAGGCCGCCGCATGCGTAGTCGTAGCCAGAGTCCGATCCCCTGCCGCTGCCGGCCGGGCCCCGCGCGCGGGAACATATCCGTGCCCCCTTGACCTGCCCCATGCAGCCGATCCTCGGCGACCCCGGAACGCTCCCGGCGTCGTCATGGCCACCGCCGGCCCTGCCCTTCTTGCCGTCCTGCGCCCTATGCCACACGGACGGCGACAGGAGGAGCGGCGGCGAGTGCGTGGGCGCCGCGAGCTTGTCCCTCGCCGGCGCCGGCGCAGGCGGAGCAGCCTTGATCGTGACGAGCCACGTTGTTGGCTTCGGCCCGTCCGTGTGGGGGCGCCGGTGACGTGCCGCCATGGAGATCAGTGAGTGCCTCGCTCTGGCTCAGTCGTCGCTCTGCCGTCGGTCACCGGTGCACGCGCGGGCAGCTCTCGTTCGTTGATGAGTTATTACGAGTAAGACTGAAGTGTACGTTTATAGTAGTATGGGACAAGCTAAAGGGCGGGGCGGGATGGGAGACCCGGTCATCATTGTAATCCCTTAATTATCTCGGGATAATATTATTTGGCGAAATTTTTTACAAGTCAAGTCGTTGTAAGCTTGCGGAGGAGCGCCCGATCGCGACATGAACATGAGCAAGCAACGAGAGCCGTACAAGTACAGACCCACTCTCGTCTGGTCGTTAGCTTCTGTGGAACGGTAGAGGCAAGTCTTCCCGCACGTACTGGCTCGGGGGTAAAAAACTGGGAGGCCACTTGACCTGCTGCCCTTTACTTTTGTTTTCAGATTGATTTTTTTTCTTCTTTTTTTGCTGCCTCGCTACCTATTTCAGCAGTAATCCTAGACCTACGGAAATTTATTTACGGGGTAAACTTACGGGATGATGTGGCAGCAATTGGTTGGTTCAATTTATTCTACATCCCGTGATTTCAGGAAAGTGGTTACTCCGCATCCCTACACGTAATTCCGTAAACGAGTTTCCGTAAGAAACCATCCGTATGTGTAGCATTGTTGCTATTTCAGAGCCAGTCGGATCGGATCAAGAAAAATTCGAACAAGTGATAGCTACTGTATTATATACCCACAATCAACTTAGAGCAAGAACAATAGTGTACAACGCGGAAATTTTACAGAAGCCGTTATCTATCAGAGTATCTTTTGCCGTTGATGAGTGCTTTGAGATTTGTACTGATTTTAGATACAAGCATTCACTTGGTTTACATTTACCACCCTGAGTTTTACCAAATTTACCCGGGGTCCACCTACCCTCTTTCCCATATTCAATGCATGCATTTAAATTCTTAGCCCGACTAAAAAAGACTATATCTTTTAAACCGGGTATCCAATTTGAAATCGGTTTTTACCATCTTCTTTGACTCAACGAGCTTTTTGAAACAAGATCAACTTTCAATATGTTTTTGAAAAATAAAATTTCAGTTTTTTGAAACTTGAATGAAAGAGTTATGAAACTCTCAAAAACATTCATTTGTACATGTAGGTTTCATATCCGTTTCTTTCCGGTTTCGTGATTTCATAAAATTTTCATATGAGTTGTAGCTAAGTTTTGTTATGATTTTCATAAGGATTATGTAGGTTTCAGTCTAGTTTTATGATTTCATAAAACTTCCGTGTGAGTTACAACCGAGTTTTATTGTGATTTTGGTTTCACTCGGACGAATTTTACAAAATCAATGTGGAATATACTCAATTTTAATAGAAAAAGTAAAGCCAACAAAAATATAGTCAAACATTTGACAAGAGTGGTCAATCTGAATCGTGTATGATACCATGTTATTTTAAAAAAAAGACATAACTGCAAGGGGTTATAAAGAAATATAAATGAGTTGTCCTACATACATAGATAGGGACAGGTGGTAGCTCCTAACTCGCTAAGAGGACTCCGGTAGGTAGCGGTTCCTATAAAATGCATTCGCCCAATAGTGTAGCCAGCTGCTTATAAGTATATGCCAAGTCACCTAAAGCCCTTATAAATAAACATTTGTATAATAAGGAAAGTTGGCTCTATAGAATATTTAAAGTGGTTAAAATAATCAACGCATGCGTATGCCTAGGCTTGCAAGCACACATGCAAGACTAGGGCTCCCTTCTTTTCAGCTTCTTGGCCAGCTTCTCTCAGAAGCTACCTTCGATCAGCTTCTTCCAGAATCTCATCTTCAAAATTCGTTCAAACTTCTTAACTAGTAGTTTCAATGTCAATTTAAAAGTATAAACGATTTTGGCAGATGAGATTCTGAAAAAAGCTGGTCAAGGATAGCTTCTAGAAGAAACTGGCCAAGAAGCTCAAAAAGAAGGGGGCCTAGACTGGATGTACAGCCAACGACGGGCTACTAGCGAACTGCATGCTTTCGTTTTCTGTGCTATCACCGGCCTGTACGTGGAGCGTTGGCTCTATTCTCTTTCCTCTCTTCTCTTTCTTAGTTAGTATTTTTTTTTTTTTTTTGCTGATGTGGCATGTCTTATAGTCTGCTGACTGAGATTATTGTACTTGCTCTTATATATGGCCTTTGGCGTCTTTGTGAAAAAAATAAAGCCTTTGGCGTGCAAAAAGGATGCAAGCTGCATACGCAGATACGCATAATTAAAGTGAACAATTTGACTGCACTGCCCCTTCGTACAGTAAATTTTTAGCAAACCATTGACCTCAGTCCTCAGTGCTGAAGCACAGTCCAGATAGACTCAGCTAACTGGAAAGATTATATAGTCGAATGACACGACTTTAAGTATAGACTTGTAGAGTATTAGCACCGATAGATTTAGCTAACTGGAAAATTTAGTCGAAAGGCACGACTATTACAAACCTGTACTAGAATATTACTAGTACTAGTACGGAGTGAGTGAGTGACGCTCTATGTTCAGTTGACCATAGTGCAGACTTGAAAACTCGTAAATTCTGATGTTGACGATGACGGTGCAGTGCGCGGTCTTTCTCCCCGATCTTCACGCCAGGGCATGATTTCCCTTGTGTGTGATCACGACACCGAACTATGCACAGTACTGTGGTTTACGAACACACGTCATGGCCGTTTTTGCCACTTTGCAATTACAAGGAAGCCACACACACACACGTCTGTGTATCCACGCCGCGTAAGCGCGTTTTCTAAATAATCACATATTAATTAAAACTATGACTGTCAGGGATAAGTCCGTGGATTTTACACTAAGTTTTTACCGAGAGCACCTGAGACGTTGCTTTTTTTTCAAAAAGATATATCTCCAACATCTACATAAGCTGATGTACACAAGATATTTATTACAGAGTTATTATGCTTACATAGAGAAAAGACCATACATAAAGCTTAACCATAAGAATTGAAAAAAGATTGCCACCTCATGGGAACTACACTAGAAACCACATTATGGTCTACTTAATGATACACTAGAAACCACTATTAAGATATTTATGAGATGGTATGATTTTGATATATTTACCATAATTCCGCAAACACGTATAAATTATGTAGACCATGCTCTGTAAAATAGTTTAAAAAAAAGACCTTTCTTACAAAATACTATTTAAATTACTCCCTCCGACCCATATTAGTTGACTCAAATTTGTCTAGATTTAGATAAATCTAGACACTATTTAGTATATAGGTTCATCCAAATTTTAAAAAATCCAAATCAAATAATATGAGTCGGAGGAAGTAGCACAAAGTGACTGAATTTCCAATGATACGCATTAGAAACAAAAGACTATACAATTAACATTTTGCAGCATCGCTAGTTATGTGGTTAACGGGTTCGATACAAAAATGAAAAAATATACCAGTTAAGACCGTCACGTGATAAAACTAAGATCTATAGAAGTATAAATTTTAGTGTAAACTATATTAATTTTAATTTTTTCGATTCTAAATTTTCCTTAAATGTAAAATTTCAATAAATGTATTTATTTTAACTTTTGTATATAATTATTACCAACAAAAGCACATGCCAAGATTCGTGAACAACGGACAACTTTTCAGGCACACACATTGTAGCTACAATCATCCCTATTGGATAGTTTTTTGCTCTTATTGATATCTATTCGGTGCTCACCAACCCATCAGCAACTGATGCATTGGTAGGGGGTGAGCAGAGACCTCCTATATGCAGGCATACTTCTCCAAGACAACCAGAAATAGGTTGGTCTTGGAAGACATGGAGGGTAGGATGACATGGTCCGTGTATGAAGAAGTATTAGGAGACTTGTGGTTTTGCATTAGGAAATGGAAGAAAATGAGTAACTACTTCTTTTAACGGAGAAATAAGGTTCTAGTTTAAGGAGGAGATGGTGAGGAAGAGTTTGGGCCAGATATACAACCTTAACAAGACTATCTGGTCATAGGGCCAGCTCAAACTAATTCTGCTGAACAATGAATACTACAAGCACTATGATCATCCTTTGCAGTTTTTGGATAACTATCAGGATGACTTTCGTGTAAGGCTTGTTTAGAGTGTGGAGTCTCCACGATGTAGGAGGTCAAGTATAGCAAACTTGAAACAATGCTCTTGTACACAATATATATATATATATTTGTGTGTTAAAATGTCGATGCATGGTCAGACCATCAACACCTAATTACTTCTTTTTCTTCACGGAAAACCACCCGGTACATCTCATAATTAAAGTGGACAATTTGACAGCAGCGTCCCTTGTAAAGTTTTATGTTTTGACCTTAGTGCTTAAGATGTTAGATCTTTTAGATCATCTAGGTGTAGATCTAATCGGTAGAACCTTTGTTCTGGATCAAACATTGGTGCTAGATGTTAACTGAGAGAGAGAGGTGTACCTTTACTTTGGCTCGATGAGCTCGAGCCGTTGGCCATGGGGAAAGGGCGACGGAGAGAGCGTGGTGTGCGTGGGCAAGGCGGCACTAGGCGCTAACCCTAGATCGGCCAGGGAGTGTTGGTGGGGCGTGCGGCAATGTGATGAACCTCGTAACGCATGTCGCCGGCCCCACCCTTTATATAGCGTTGCGACAGGGGCCCACCAACTAGAGTTTGGTTGGCGCCCCCGATCAAGGCGCATGTCAAGGGGTCCCATCGAGCCATTGGGTTCGATCGGGAGAGAGATCAATCTAACATGCTTCCCCTTGATCTCAACTTCACTATTAACGTTATACTTTACTCGTTTCATCATGGATCAGTATGTAGAGCACATTTCATCATTATAGATCATTTTTCGGTAGAATTAGACAACTATAATATACCTCTCTGTTGTGAAACAAATTCTGTTCCTTTTGGGCCTCTCATGATCCAGGAATCATAGGCTTTCCCTTAAACCCATGCCGGCTAAGTGTTCCTTGAACACATTAGATGGTAAGACTTTTGTTAGCGGATCTGCAAGCATATCCTTTGTCCTTGTATGCTCGAGACTTATAGTGTGATCCTGGATTTTATCTTTCACAACATAATATTTTATATCTATTGGTTTGGAAGCATTAGTCGACTTGTTTTTGTGAGCATAGAATACTACGGGCTGGTTGTCACAGTACATATTTAGTGGTTTGTCAATGCAATCTACCACTTTCAAGTCGGGTATAAATTCCTTTAACCATATCGCCTGCTGATGGCTGTAAAATATAGGCATCCACGTCAGCATTTAAACTAGATATTATTCATATTTTTAAGGAAATATCTCTCTAAATCCTGCCACTAATGCCTAATGATCAAACGGGTATGCAATCATGTCTTTCTATTTATTCCTGCGCAAATAATGATGTTTGATGATGGGAATCACTATATTATAGTCAAAGATACGAGATTTCCAATATAACAAAGAAACCTGGAGCCGTGAAGTGGATGCAGTGCCTTTAACGACCAACTATACGTCGAGAATTTTATTCCGGCTGTATAGTTGGCACCGACATCGCCAGGTCAAACAGAATAACTTTCATGAAGGAACCCCTATATAAAGAGGCTTTGGGCGATGAGAAAACCTCTCTTCTTTTTTATCTCAACTCTCACTGCCACTAGAAGCCACCACGCCGGAGAAATAGATCTAGATCTAATCTCCAAACCCTTCTCCACCGTCATAGACATATTTCACCACTTGTAATAGTAGATCTCATCTCCAAATTGGCGACATTGTAAGACTATTTGCCATCAATCTCATGATTTCTATTACAATGTTTCTGGTTGTTGATTTCATCTCTATGTGTGAGTAATTCTCCTTGTGCTAAGGGATTCGGTCTAGGCATGTAGCTTTTGTGCATGTTATTTATCATATATGGGATCATGTATTAGTTTGTATGCCATAATGATTATTGTACCCTCTCTTGCCTCAATCTAAGGACTTGTCAGGTACCCGAGACCCCAAGGATTGATCCAGATATAGGGAGTGTGAGTAATGACTAATATGCATGTTGGGAACCCTAGTGACATAAGGGATAGTATAGTTGTATGTGAGGGATTTACTTGGGATCAACGGTATCATTAGTTCTCTTTCTTCTGTGGATAAGACTAGTAGGTTATTGCTATAAGCGGTTGCGGAGGCAATAACAATTATGGATGCACTGCCCACATATAATTATCTTGCTCTAATAATTACATGTATACTTTATTATTATCTTTTATTTCTATCAGATATTTTGCACAGTTACTGGTGAAACCGGAAGCCCCAGACCATCTCTCTCCATCGTCAACAACAATAAAAAGATCGCAAACTCTTGGTCCGGTGAAAACACGGAAGGAATTCTAAAAACTTCCGAAGGTACGTTTAAGTAACTTACTACGCTTTCTGCTTCTCGAGGATTCGATAAAACCTAGGTCTACTAGGGAAAAGTAACTATACTATATCCGTAATCCGGATCAAAGGTATTACCTGCCCCGTGGCCTCATAACATGCTATAAATTATGCATACATCATGGATGATGCAAATATTGATTGTTTGGAGCTTCTCCAAAATAGCCCCTCCTGCGAGGGTGAAGACGTATCCTGTCGTGGATTTTTTATCATCTCTGTCTTTCACAAAATCTGCATCTGAGTACCCTCTTATCTCTAGGGAATCAGACGTTCTATATGTTAGCATGGGGTCTTTTGTGCCTTGCGCATAACGCAATGCTTTCTTTACCATTTTCTAGTGCTCTATGCCTGGAATCTCTTGATATCTACCGAGTACCCCGGTGATAAAATATAAGTTAGGGCAAGTGCACACTTGTGCATACTGTAAACTTTCAACAGCCAAAGCATATGGTACTGCTTTCATTTGATCGATCGCGTATTGACTCTTGGGATATTGAAATTTCCCAAAACGGTCACTCTTGACTATAGGAGCAGATGTGACATTGCACACATGCATACTATATTTCTTTAGAATCTTCTCTAGGTATGCCTTTTGCGGTAGTCCTAGAATCCCATTTGTTCTATCTCGGAGAATTTCTATGCCCAAACATATGAAGCTTCACCAAGATCTTTCATATCAAAGTTTGAGGACAAGAACTTCTTTGTTTTTAGTAGTAGACTGACATCACTACTAGCAAGCAAGATATCATCCACATATAGAATTAGGAAAATATATTTTCCACTTTTAAATGTTGCATAAACACAATTGTCCTCAACATTCTCTTTAAATCCAAATTTCTTAATGTTCTCATTAAACTTTAGATACCACTGTATAGAAGCTTGCTTTAATCCATCAATGGATTTCTTTAGGCGGCATCCCATGTTTTCCTTGCCTCCCATGACAAAACCCTTGTATTGTTTCATGTAGACTCTTTCTTATAAATCCCTATTTAGAAATGTCGTCTTTACATCCATTTGATGCATCTCTAAATCAAAATGTGCAATTAGTGCCATTATGATCCTGAAGGAATCCTTACATGAGACTGGAGAAAAAGTCTCATTGTAATCTAATCCTTCTCTTTGTGTAAATCCTTTTGCCACAAGTCGTGCTTTGTACTTCTCCACATACCCTATAGAGTCATATTTTGTTTTATAGACCCATTTACAACCTAATGTTTTGGCTCCTTTGGGAATTTCCTCTAAGTCTCAAACTTCATTAGAACTCATCGACTTCATCTCATCTTCCATGGCCTCTAGCCACTTAGATGAGTGAGGGCTACTCATGGCTTCTTCAAATGAAGTGGAATAATTCTCCATTTGAACTCTTTTCGTGTTATAAACTTTATAATCAGTAGGAATTGCTGGCCTCTTAACTCTTTGAGAACTTCTAGGGGCCTCATTTACTGTCACATCATGTGTATCAACATGTGGCGCACCTACTGGAGGTGGTTGCTGTTGCTTCCTATCATGCTCAACAATGGGTTCAATCGTCTCCTAACGGATAGGTTTTGGATCTTCACTCATTGTTGTCATGGGTGGAGTTGCAATAGGTGCTTGCACCACAACCTCTGGGGTTGTCGATGTAGGAACAATAGGTATCGAGAAGAATGGATCCCGAGTCATCGGATTAGGTGCATGCACCCTCTTCTCTTCAAGATCAATTTTCCGAGCTACCATGCTCCCCCTCATCATTTCGTCCTCTAAGAAGATAGCGTGTCTTGTTTCTACAAACTTTGTGTATCTGTTTGGACAGTAGAAACGAAAATCATTTGATATTTCAGGGTAGCCAATAAAATGGCTACTGACTGTTTTAGGGTCAAGCTTTGCAATATTTGGATTAAATACTTTGGCCTTAGTTGGGCTCCCCCATAGCCTTAAGTGTTGTAGTGAGGGAACTCTTCCTGCCACAACTCATATGGTGTTTTGGACACCTACTTGCTTAGTACTCTTGAGAATATTAATGGCATTTTTAACGCCTCCATCCACAATCCCAATGGCAAGGTGGAGTAACTCATCATGCTGCGCACCATATTCATAAGTATACGGTTACGCCTTTCAGCTACTCCATTTTGTTGAGACTCGCCCGACATCGAATACTGGGCCACTATTGCAGTCTCCCGTAAGAATCTTGCAAAGGTCCAGGGAATTGGCCATATGGGGTGTGCCGACCGTAGTACTCCCCTCCATGGTCAGACCTTACTATCTTTATTATTTTTGCTGATTCTCTACTTCAGCATTGAATATTTTAAATTTATCCAACGCTTTCGATCTTTATTTAATTGGATAAATACAATCATAATGGGAGTAATCATTTGTGAATGTTATGAATGAGTCATAATCATCCACACTTTTCATAGGAAATGGTCCACAAATGTGAGTGTGAATGATTTCTATTGTTTGGGTGCTTCGTTTTGCATCCTTTGTGATTTGCTTTACATACTTTCCTTTAACGCAATCTATGCATTGTTCTATGTCAGTGAACTATAACGAAGGAGGAATATCATTTTTAACTAGCCTTTCTATTCTCTCCCTCAAAATATGGCCTAAACGATAGTGCCATAATTTCGACGAGTCATGAGTTCTCTTTCTTTTCTTTTGATGTTTGTCCGATGCGGAAACATGCTCATTCACATTGCACAGAGAATATAGTTTTTCATGAATGGATAACAAATAAAGCTTATTGTGAAGGAAAGCAATACCCACACCATCATTATTACACCAAATGGAACACCGGCCATGTACCAAATGACATTCATAATTAACTTTGTCGAACCGTGAAACACTTATTAAGTTTTTGTGTAACGGAGGAACATATAAAACATCTGTAAGCAGGATCGTGAATCCGTCAGCTAGCTCCAAGGAGATGTCGCCAATAGCTTCAATGTCCGCTTGGACTCCATTTGCAACTTCAATGCATCTTTCGCTTCTTTGAGTAGTCCACGTTGAATGGAATCCCTGTAAAGAATTTGCAACATGAATAGTTGCACCTGAGTCAATCCACCAAGTAGATTTTGAAAACTGTGTATACAGAGATTCATTTACAAAGGAAACAATGTTGTTACCTCTCTTTGCCATTACTTCCTTTAGTCAAACAGGGCAATCTTTCTTGTAATACCCTTTTTTGTTGCAGTGGAGACATGTATCTTCGTCCACTGGGAGAGGCCTCTGCTGATGTTGATAGTGCATGGGATTTTTTCCATGTGTCTTTGAAGGGGAACCATGGTTGCTTTGAGTGAATTTCATTTTCTTATTGTCTTTCATATAGTTCAAAGAACCACCATTTGAGGTTTTGAGCCTCTACTCTTCTTGCACACACATGGCTATAGTCTTTTCATAGTTCCACTTTTCTGGCGACATGTTGTAGTTGACAACAAAAGTGTCAAATTGATTTGGCAGTGAAGCCATGACTAGGTGAACAAGGAGTGCCGGCTTGAGCTCCAGATCAGCATCCATGCGCTTCAACTTAGCAGCCATGTTGCTCATCCTGAGGATGTGCTCCCTTATGCCATGTCCACCTCCGTTGTACTTTTCTGTCACCAGCTGCTTCAACAACTAGGTAGCATATATCTTTGAAGAGACAGTTGAACTGGCTCTTTATATTTTCTAGATACTCACCAACGGAATCACACTCTGCAATTGAGCCCACAATAGCGTGCTCAATTGTGTTCTTTATGAAAGTCATGCACTTTTTGTTGGCGGTTTGCCACTTTTTGTTCTCTAGGGTGTATGCCATTTCCAATGAAGCATAATTCCTTTTCTTTTTCTCCCATCAGCATCATCATCCTTATTATCTCTCATTGGCTCTGTCGGCTTGGTGGGTTGTGGGGTTTCGATGACCCAGTCCACCTCAGCGCACACAACAGCCAAGTCGACCTTCTTTCTCCACTCCGTGTAATTGTCATCTCTGAGGGTTGGAACATTCTTGATGAAACTCATCAAGTAGTACCCTCCTGAAAATCACAAAGAAGTGAGTTCATAACAACAATTGCATGTATTAATCCATCGTTGATCAAAACTAACACGTACAACTTTTTGTGCAATTTAAAACCATATCACTGTTGGGAAGATTATAGAAACAAATGCACATAAGTAACCACTTCAATAAAAAATTGTAATCATGATCATGCTATTAACAACGCTGGTCAGAAAAATAACATGAACATAATCAGAATAAATACTTCAACATGCTCTCAAAAATTTAATTTGCACTTTCGTCTTTATTAAATTTAAAGAGCACTTTTTAACTGTGTGCAGCGGAAGAAATGAATAAAATTCATTAACTTTGTACTTTTCAAAAGCATTACTTTGTACTTTTTATATTTCCTAATTCAAACTTCTTGTTGGTTTAGTTTCAATAGGAAAAACTAGATAAAATTCTATCAAAACTGAACAGAAAATCTGTTTAAAACGCTTTTGTAAAAATAAAACGAAAAAACTTGGGTGAAAATGCGGCCTAGCACGCCTGGCAAGGAAAAACGGCCCACTGGCCCCTGTGCGGCACATTGTCTGCAGCCTTTGTGCGCACGCCAGCGCGCTACAACGCAACTGTCGGTGGCTCGGTAGTGGCCCACCGCCCAGCTATGGGGCGCACCCCGTGCGCTGCCTCTCTGTGGTTGTTCAATCTAGTGACACCCATCGGACGGCCGCATGGCTCTGTCGCAGGGACAAAAACGGCGACCCGGCCCGAACTGAAACCCTAACCCTTCACTCGCCCTCTACCCGCTTCTGTCTTTGTCTCGCTCGCAGCAGCGACGCCGCGACGGTGAGGAGGCAGTGTCGCCCGGTCTTGGCCGGCGACAAACCCCTCCCCCTATGCTTCTCTTCCTCGATTCCTTCCCCCTCCACCCACGGCACCCCTAGCGGCAGTATAGCGAGGAAGCGACAGATGGCGGCGCCCCTGGCCCTCTTGCCGGCGCGCGCATCCACCCGTAGGTGGGTGCGCTGCTGTCAAGCGGCTTAGGCAGCGGCGCCCTGTGCCGGCATACGGCGACAACCGGTGGAGGGTTTTCTTTCTCTTCTGTTGGGGATGTCTTTTTTCCTTGTTTGATTCGGGGTCGAGTTCTATGGGGAAAATTCTCTGGGGCTTTCTTTGCTTTTCTTTGCCCCGTTAGGGGGTGATATTCTTCTTCCCAATGCCTCGGCTTGCTGATGCGCATCGGGATCGAGAGGAACGACGCGGCCTTGCGGCGGCGCATCCTTTTTCGGGTTAGGGTTCAGATGGATTTCTTTCTCTATTTGCATCTCACCGAAAAGACCACAAAACCTAGAGTGGCTCTAATACCATTGTTAGATCTCTTAGATCGTCTAGGTGTAGATCTAATCGGTAAAACCTTTGCTTTGGATCAAATATTAGTGCTAGATGTTAACTGCGAGAGAGAAAGGTGTACCTTCGCTTTGGCTCAATGAGCTTGAGCCGTTGGCCATGGGGAAAGGGCGACAGCGAGAGTATGTTGTGCGTGGGCAAGGTGGCGTTGGTGCTTTCCGTCCCTGGGCGCTAACCCTAGATCTTTCCGTCCCTGGGCGCTAACCCTAGATCCGCTGGCCCCCACCCTTTATATAGCGCCACGACAGGGACCCACCAACCAGAGTTCGGTTAAGCGCCCCCGATCAGGGCGCATGTCAAGGGATCCAGTCGAACCGTTGGGCTCGACCGGGAGAGAGAGATCTCTAACATAAGAGTCAGTCCAGATAGTTTCAGCTAACTGGAAAAAATGTCGAATGGCACGACTTTAAGTACAGGCCTGTAGAATATCAGTACCGAGTGAGTGAGTGACGCTATACGGGGACTGACCAAATCCAAGTCGCGAGGAGGCAAGTTGATTTGACGACGACAGTGCAGACTTGAAAACTCCTAAACTCTGAAGTTGACGCCAGGCCATGATTTTCCTTTCTTGTGATCGCGAGACTGGTACTGTGGTCTTTCGAGATGGTAATTACCACACAGTAATTCCTCGACGGTGCATAGTTCTTCTCCGGTAATTTTTCAAAAGTATTTTTGTCAACGGCACATAAACAGTAATTCACGGACATTAGTTTTTCCGCACCTCTAATTTAGAAATGGTTGTTGGATAAATAAATAAAAAGAAATGATAGTTGTACCATTCGTGCTTCTTTTATCCAGAAAAAAAATACTAATGCCTACTTTAGAAAAATGCTCCATCATTTTCCGTCTCTTTTATTTGGAAAACATAGTACCGCTTTCTTCTATAGTTACTTCAGAAAAGAAAACTCCAATATTCATAACTCTTCAACCTCAATGGTGGTTCTCGAGGCTAATTACCGGATAGTAATTCCTCACAGTGCATAATTCTTCTGCGGTATTTCTTTAATAATATTTTCTTCTGCACACTCTCAAACATTAGTTCTTCCGTACCTTTCCTTTAGAAATAATTAATGTACTCCCTCCGTTTCGGTTTACAAGTCCTGCACGTAGTTCTATGTCACCAAATTAAGCAATTTAGTATGATGTATATAATACAAAAAATATATCACCGAAAACTTTAGACTTTATATTTTCCAATAATATAATTTTTATGTTATATAATTCAAATTATATAGGTCAAATTGATAACCTAGATATACGCGTAGGCCTTATAAACTGAAACGGAGGGAGTACTGTCGTGCGCTTTTATCCGGAAAAAGTATTAATGCCTACGGTAAGAAAATGCTCCATCATGGAGGTGCTCCTTTTCTCCTGAAAACTTGTTTGCGACCATATAATATCTGAATGCATCTGTGCAAAAAAGAACTGTGAGCTTTTTTACCACCACCTGAGTTGCTCATGTATTTTTTTCTTAAAAAAAGACACCTCTGGCCTTGTATAGGTCGATGAACACACGATATTTATTGCAGAGTTATAATCCAATTGGCTTGCATAGAGAAAGGACTAGAAACAAAGCTCCACCAAAACAACGGAGATCCAAACGAACCCATCTTCGAATTAACGAAGTCATCAACGGGTTAGGAGTGCAAGTACACTTACAACAGTAAACAAAAGAAAAGTTGGAGATACCACATAGAGATGCAAGCACATATGGAGAGAAGTTGAAGACAAAGGGGAGAATAACAAGCAGAGCACGTCTACAAGTTCTACAAGATGGGCCCAAGACATCAGCTAGACACCAACGACTAGACCTAAGACTTCAAGCTCTATGACGCCACTCCGAAGAACTGCACCAAATCAAACTAGCACCTAAGCATCCTGGCTCGCAGAGGACCACCAACTCCTAGGATACAAACTCACTGCACGGTTGAGAAGACGAAACTCTAGGGTTCAAAAGAGGGAGCTTGATGTAATACCCAGGGACCCCAAACCGCAATTAATATGATTGTAGCCTTATGTCGTTGCTTACTTTCACACATATGTTTGATAACCTCGCTACTTGAGAAAGAGGTTATCACACCTCATGTTTGGCACACAGCCAAAACAATGTGTTATGTTTCTTCGAAGTCTTTTGTGGGCCTCATATTTACAAAGCATGGAAACATCTAAGAGATGATCATGCAAGACCAACGATCATGCACGCACTAGAAATGAGTTAGAGCATGACTCTGGGTATTACAAGATCATCCCTCAAACCATATGCTGCACTCAAGAGATGATCCCTTAGTACCAGGATCATGCAAAACCAATTAAAATCATCGACAGTAGTAAAAAAATAGTGCACGCAGAGAAATATCATATTTGGGATCCTCATAGGTAGTGCACACACAAACTAGGGAGATGAATCTCTACTACCAAGGACAATGCATGCACAACAATGTGTTTTGTGAACGACACAAGCTAATATAGTTCATCCCCAGACACATGATGCTACAGTTTTAAATCATTGGCACATGCAACAATTAAGATCCAAATACAAAATGGTACCTCATAGAACATAGCACATACAAAGAAAAGAGAGGATCCTACTGAACAGTGGCGGACCCAGGATTAGAGCAAGCCCCGGGCCAAAAATTAAGAGCTAGAAAAACTTCTAAAAAAACTCATGTAATAACACAATTTTTTTGTACGAACGCTAAGATGAGCATATATATATATTCGTATCACTTGTCAACGGTCAAAGAACACACATAGACTATAAAAAAAAATAGTAGTACAGGGATACAAGATAGTACCAATCAATGGTTTAGTTCATCTAAAACTTAAACATATTACCAAATCAATGGATTTATTATTCCGAGTCCAAATCTTCCATGACTTCATCAACCGTAGAAGAACCAATACCTTCAATAAAGCAAACATTATTTTATTAGAAAGTACACAAACATCAAGTGAAATAGTCAATACATACAAATATGAGAACTTACCAAAACGCCGAGGTAAAATTCCTCTACGGTTCTTGTATCCTTGAAAACGATATAGAATATCATCATCATTGATGGAGTGAAATACATCTCGCTCAATATAGCAAACCATGCTATAATTCATCCAATCATCACCCATTTTATTCCTCAACTCGGTCTTGATAATGTTCATAGCTGAGAAAGCTCTCTCCACTGATGCCGTTGCAACCGGTAAAATCAATGCCAACTCAATGAGACGATACACCAAAGGAAAAACTGTGTGTCTACCGGTCTGAACCATCTTCACAGCAAGATTACCAAGGTCATGACAACTTACAAAATCTGAATCACCTCTAACATCAGCAATGAATGTCTCAAGTTGATTTCTAAGGAGAAAAGAAATCTCATACATGGAGAAGTCATCAGCATACATCTGAGCAAGTTCAACAAGTTTATCCTCATCAAAATTAGCAAATGAGTTCTTTGGATCAAGACAAGCAATGCACCTCAACAATTGAGTAGATTTTTCAGCAAAGCGGTTATTCAACTCAACAATAATTTGGTCATGGACAACATTGAATATTTCATATCTAAAGCGATGATAGTAGGTTACCATTGTACTTCCACGACCCCTTGAGCGACCTCGAGCGGGTATAGTATCATCCATGTTTGGCACTACAATGTTATATTTGATACAAAAGTCAGTTGTCTCTTTGAAGAGTTCATCCCAACCATGTTCTCTAATACCTTGAAGCTTCTCCAATGTTACACCAATCAAACTCACAGCACGAACAATGTTTTGATCTTTCTTTTGCAAACAATGTGACAACTCATTAGTTTTTCCCAATAGTCTGATCATAAGATGCAATATGAGAACAAATTCAAAGCTCTCCATCTGAGAAATCAAACCACCCGCTGTGGTTCTTTGTGTAAGACTTTCTCCATCATCATGAACATTCTCTAATACATGAAGAACAGTTTCCCACATCATAATGAATCTACACAATGTTTTATGGTGTGTGCCCCACCTTGTATCCCCGGGTTTTACAAGGTTGGTTGCTTGGTTTTTCCCTCTTCCTGAAAAAATTGACCCAGACTCCAATTGACTAACAATAATGTCATGTTGATGTTGGAGGACTTCATCATGTCTTTTACAAGAAGCATTAACAGTGTTGACAATTAAAGTGGTGTGGTTAAAGAAATCCAATACAGAGGAACAACACTTGGCAACAGCAACAACCACTAACTGCAACTGATGGGCAAAGCAATGGATGTAAAATGCATATGGATTTCCATCCAATATCAACCTTTGCAACCCACGAAACTGCCCCCTCATGTTAGAAGCTCCATCATACCCTTGCCCTCTCAATTTAGACATAGACAAGCCATGCTTAAGAAACATACCATCCAAAGCTTCCTTTAGTGAAGCGGCTTTCGTGTCAGGAACATGCTTTATCCCAATAAATCTCTCAATCACATAACCTTGTTTGTCAACATACCTACATAAGACAAAGAATCATAAGTAAAGAATCAATTAACTAACATGTAAATGACAAAACAACAAACAAGCTACTAACCTCAAGACCATAGCCATTTGCTCCTTTATAGACCCATCTCTAGACTCATCAACAAGTAGAGCAAAATTCCTACCTCCAATATCAGAGATAATGGATTTGGTGGTCTCTTCCGCGCAAGCCCGACATATATCCTTTTGTATCTTATGACAAGTCATCAAATGGTTCCCACCGGCACTATCAAGCAAAGTCCTAGCATTAGGATCTTTTTTCTTGTACCAACTCATCATCTCCAAAAAGTTCCCCTTATTCTTTGAGCTCGGAGTCTCATCATGACCACGGAAAGCGAGTGCTTGCAACATAAGAAATCTGACAACACCTAAAATAATGATAAGACGAGCTTTGTATTCTTGTTGATCCTTTTCGGTCATTTGTTCCATCACATGTGCCACAGATTGCCTTTGATTTTTAAAAGCCTCATAACATTGTCTAGCTTTATTGTGAGCACTACCGACTTTACCAACATGCTCACCAAGAACACTAGGTCCATCTTTCCAATTTTTAAAGCCCGCCTTTGTGAATGATTCAATGCCAAAGTTGTGTGCTTTAGGTTGCTTAAAAAGAAAGCAATAGAAACAAAATGCCGCATCTTTAGCAACACTATACTCCAACCAATCACCATGATCCTTGAACCAACTATCATGAAAGCTTCTAAGTTTACCGGCTTTTCCAAAAGGTGTCCTTTTATATTTATGACCAAAAGGTTGGCATGGACCCAAATTAATGTACTCTCTTCTAGCAATATCTTTAATGTTTGGATCCAATTCCTCAATAGGTGTCCTAAGACCAGGGTCAGAAACAATAATATCCATACCAAGACGAGTATTAGCATTGGCAACACGATATGAAAGGTTGTCACTTGCTTTACTTGAGATTGAAGCCGAAGATCCACTTTGTGAAGTTGAATCAGTTCTAGTTGGTTCTTCTACTTGAGGAATTTCTTCCGCTTGAGGAGCTTCTTCAGTTTGAGGATTTGCATTTATTGATTGGCCCGGTTTCGAGACCAACGGATAAAATCTCTTCATCTTGTGTTCCTGCAATCAACATTGAATCGATTACAAATATTTACCAAATCAACAAATTAGTTTAATCAATAATCAGTGCATCCAATTAAAACAAAGGGGATGAACTAATGAAGAACTAACTTTTGCCACCAATTTAACAGACGGGAAGGGAGGAAACGGGTCCAGAAACAAGATTTAATTTATGCTAGCATGTAGGTTGCTCTGAACTATCTGCTGGATCGACCGGGAGGAGACTACTCCAAGACGGCAAGACGGTAGGCGTGATCGACCTCGGAGACGGCTCTGTCCAGATGGCCTACGCAGTCTCCGCAAACGCTGCGGCGAACGCTCCGCCGTCGCCTGATGGCAACAAGGACCCTTACATCACCAAGGAGTACCTCAAGAGGAAGGACTACAACGTCTACGTCCACAGGTACACAATCAAGAATTTTAGATGAAATTCTTCTTGATCTGACGCATCACAAGCTGTGGATATTGGCAGTTACCTGTACTAGTACTACGGCAACCTAGCAGCTCGGGTGGAGATCCTGAAGGCGAAGAAGGGGCCGTTCAGCAGTTCAGCTCGTGCATGCAGCGTGGATTCCTGCCGGCGTGGCTCGTCGCCCTGGCCCCTGGCCTCGTCGGTGTGGAGTGGCAGTGGCGGCGCCGCGCACCCTGCTCCCGAGGAGATCCCGAGCGAGCGCTCCTGGAGTCGAGGAGGGCAGGAGGCAACCACGACGCATCGACGCCCCGGGCCAAAAAAAAAATTCGTAGATGGTAAGTAGGAATTTGGGCCGCGACCCGGGCCAGGGCCCTGGTTGCCCTGGGCCTAGGTCCGCCCCTGCTACTGAACCAAGGGGCATGATCAACAATTGATCATACAACAATATTTGATAGGACCATCCCTTGCATTACGCCGTGTTACATATTTATCATCAATAGTGATAACCATGAACATTGCAGAAATCCCCAATTTTTGCATGATGGAACCTTAAACAGTGCACGTGGCTAATAGAAATCCTAAATCGAAACATTGTATCGGTAGGTATTCTAATTACAAAGGCACCACATACATCACAACAATAACAACAACAACAACAACAACAACAACAACAACAACAACAACAACAACAACAACAACAACGGGAATCTATGAAATCGACCGAAAATAAACACTAAAGGATTTGGGTGTCGCCTAGAGGGGGGTGAGTAGGCATTTTAAAATAATTGCGGTTTGGGATCTAATAAATGTAGAATAAAAGTACCGTTTAATTTATCAATCACACAACCTAAATTCACCAGGTTTAACTAAGTGCATCAACAACCTATGCTAAGAAATACAAGAAACAAGGTGATAACAAGATAAAGTACTTCAAGCATGGATGCTATCACAATATAAACTACATAAGTAAAGAACTCGGCTATATAAATAACCGAGGCGCGCAAAGATGATGATTTTATCCCAAAGTTCACTTTCAAAGAAGCTAGGTCTCCGTTGCAGAGGTTTGGTGGCTTAATGCTCCCCGAACGGCACAAATGGCTCACCTCGAGGTGTTATGGCTCGATACACACCAAACGATACACAAGGCCTCATGACAAGATGCGGAGGCACACCACTCACCAATGCCACAAAAAGGCTCACTTTATTCTCATGTATGCGGACCACAAAAGGCGAACACATGATACACTAGGATACTTATTAAGGGCGGTAACCGAAACCGTACAAGTTTGGGGAAATCTCCATAACTCAATTGGAGACTCCCAATAATATGCCACAAAAGGCCACAAGCTTGAGACAATATCTACAACTAAATTGGAGGCCCCAAGAAACACCACCAAGGCCACAACCATCTAGGGTTCCAGGAACCCAAAAGCAGCAAGATCACAAGTTTTCACCAACCAAATACTCTGTAGAGAACTCAAAATGATGCACCTAATGTAATGTAAAGTCCTTCACTCCAAAATTCCACCAAATATACAAAAACTATTGGAGAAATAAGAGAGGAAGAACAAAAGAAGAGAACACCAAATTCTCCAAGATCTAGATCTAAAGATTCTCTTCACAAAGAAGAGATATGGTTAGATAGGATTGTAGATCTACATCTCTTCTTCTAAATCCCTCAAAAAAATGTAAGAAACATAGGAGGAATATAGAGGAAAGACAAGCTCTTGAAGTCAACAATGGAGTAGGAGAGAGAGTAAAAGAGCTAGGTGGGAAGAAAGAAGGAGGGACCCCTTAAATAGGAGGCCCTAAAATCCAACCGTTAGGTTCTGCCTTGCGCCAAGCGGCACCGCCAGACATAGGTACAACATGGTCACCCCTCCTCAGTCCTCCATACGTAATACTATACAACTGCTAGAAATTGGGCGATGCTGCCGGTCCCAACACCGGCACTGTTGGCTGCTTTCACATCCCAAAAAAATCTAAATTTTGAAATGTGAAAAATAAAAAAACAAAAGAAATAAATGATGAAATTTAGGGGGAAAATAAACTTTTTGTTTCTAAATGGAAACATCAAAACCTTACTTGAACAAAAATTTGAGTGAGAAAGTAACAAACAAATTTTCAAAAGATCAAATGCATTCATACATTGAATGTATCTTGATATTGAGCACTTGGAAAATATAAACCTAAAACCTAAACCCTAATAAGAGAAATGATCATCAAGTTCACTCCAAGACTATGGCTATGTTCCATATAAAAAATTAGCAACATCATTCCTAAATAATCAATAATGGTAAACAACAATATTACAAAACAATGGGAATTGTTTTCACTCTATTTGGGGCCATGGATAAAAAGATATGATTTATATAAGACAAGAAGAAAACTAAATAAAACATATTGCAAAGTCAATTTAAGCCATGGCTAAAATCCATAAGTGAATGGAATAAAAGTATATTTAAATAATATAAAAGGATAAATGTTTATTAAATAAAATTATATGGGCTTAGGTACCATATTTAAATTTTATTAAATAATACCAATGTGCCACACTCAATTTTTTAAATGAATAATAATTTATAAAAATATTTGAAATTCTCTAATTGGACTAAATAACCAACTTATATTTTAAATAAAATTTGTCTAAAAATGTTTGTTACAAATTTGAATCAATTTGGAGGTGGAATCAATTGATTTGAATAAAAACAGAATATATAAAAGAAAAAGAATAGGAATAAAAAAAAAGAGCACCAACCAAACCTTTCGGCCCAGCAACCTTGGCCCACTGCAGCCCACCCAGCACCCCCTCTCCCCCGCTGATTTTCTTTTTTTCACCGAGCCCTCTCTACACCCCCTCACTGGCAGCCCGACCCCACCCTGCCTCGTCATCGTCTTCAACCCTCGATGGAAGAACCGCTCCCCTCTTTGCCGTTTCTGGTCGATTTACTTTGAGTAAATTCTCACGATTGCTGGAATAATTCCCTCCCCCGACCCCGTCCTCTTAACCCCCACTCACTCCTCCGCGTTTCCCCTCAAACCACGCCACTAGAGAGCCTCCTAGGTTGCTCGAATTTTAGCTCGAACCGCCGCGACTACCGACGAGCACCGACGACGATTCCTGTGAGTACTGAGTACCCCGCGCCCTATTTTCTATCCAGTAACCTTTGCCATCTTCGGTCGCATCCGTTAACCCCCTCCGTTCAATTTATCGTGTCCTAGGACGTCGCCACGATCGCTGCCAGAGTAGCTTCTGCTGTCGCCGTTCACCGACGAATTCCGGTAAACCCTAGCCTTCCTCCGCCCTGTCTTAGCCACAGAGCTTCTACCCAGGCCCTTGCGCACCCCACTGATGCCCTGTTTTGCTTGCTCGAGCCCAGACGCTCGACATCGTCTTCATCTGCAAGCGTCGCCCACAATCGCAACTTCGACGAAGAATCTAGGATGAACAGGAGCGCCCTTCCTCGACCACCCCTGAGCTCGCCTCGACCACATCAACCCCGGTAACGCTCCACGCCCCCTTACCCCTCTGGAATTGCCAGAGCACCACCCTCCCGACACGCCGCCGTTGCGCGCGGTAGCCAGCGCTGCCATCGCGCGTAGTAGCCAGCGCCGCCAGACCTTGGCCAAGCGTTGTGGTCCATCGGATGTGTATCCTAGGGCTAGGATTAGGTCACTTAACGAAAGGGTATCAGTCAATCTGGCCCGTTCGTTTTCACTTAGATCCAGCGGCCCGCGATGCTGATCTAGTCGAAGCGGTATCGGCCAATAAGAATAGTCCACGTGGCTAGGCTTTTCACTTAAAATCTAGAATTTGTTTATTAGATGTTTAAACTTAGAAATTCAATAACTTTTGATCCACAAATCAGAAAAATACAAACTTTGTGTCCATGGATTCAGAAAAATGTTAAATACACTACCGAGACCTCATTTTGTTCAATAGCTTTTGTAAAAAAACTGATTTTTAGGCAGAACCATTTGTGGAGTATTTTGAGTATAAAATATGTTGTGTAAATTTTTTTTTGAGTGAATACTTTTGCAAATGGTTGTATATTGAACCCTATGACCATAAACATTAACATTTGAAATTAAACATATAAAATATCCCATTGAATAAAAAAATTCTAGTAAAAGAAATATAATTTAAATAACTTAATTGCACTAACTTGGTTCCAATTGGAATTCCACCTTTTTAAAAGGACCAGTAGATGTTTGTAGTGTTCAGAACTTTGGTATAACAATTTCTCAAATAAAATGATCTTGTTGCATGCTTGCATGCATTTCATTGTATTATTGTGATTGTTTTGCGTTGTAGTTTTGAGTGTGTGCTTTTTTGCTTGATTGTATTGTTGTAGACTTTGAGGAGTGTGACATTTGCAAGATCAAGGAGAGTACCTAAATATTCTACTATAGTGGCAAGTGATACTTTGGTCATCAAAAGTCCTATTTTTTATATATATTGCATTAGTGATGTTTTTGTAGTGTGCATGATAGGACCATTATGTATATTTCTATGCTATGCTAATCCTATAGTATCTACCTTGGTAGTATTTCCTAAAGATAGGAGACATCATAAGATTATAATGCTTAGACTTGCTATATATATTCGTGGGTGGAAATCATGATATGATGTATTATGGAAATATAAGTATTTTTGGACTAATGAAAACAACTGATGTTAATGAAACACCTGGGTGGAAATGGGACTTGTATGGATTATCTTGAGTGGTTACTCAGGGCCCATTTCTATGGTTTACACTGGTGTATCACACTTATGGACGGCCACCCAGGAACAAACAGATTGAAGACATTCTTGTCGCGAAAGCTTACAGTGCAGCCACATGGCATATGGGCTCTGCCTTGACCAAGTAAGTTGCGAGAACTCAGCCAGACGAACAGAGGGTGGTAGTGATGATAGGATGGAACGCGTTCGTGGTGGTCCGAGGGATTGCTTCTGAAAAGTCTCGTCTCGATGCATGTCGAGTCTTGTGGGGAAAGTGCACCACCTCTCGAGAGGGTAAAACTAAGTACTTAGCCGTGTCCCCGATTATGGACAAAGAATCAAGACAATGAAGCAGAGTCAAGAATCTCATCGTTCTAATTTCTCTAAGTTAAAACTTGTTGGGTGAACAAGGGAAGCACCTGGAGGGTATCGAGAGTGCCAAGTTTGATGAAGTGTTGATAAAAAAAAGAAAAACTATTTTTCAAAGGATAGGAAAAACTTACTTTATGCAAAGGCCAGCCAAGACTCCACTTAGCCATATATTCATGTTGATGTTAGGTTCTCTATATCGATATGGTATCACTTGCCAATACAATTCAAATGTCTTGACCCTTGTGGCTGCAACTTATCATGTTGCAGGATTACTTGATGATAGTGAAGTTTGATGAGTAGGGATTACGAGTCTACAACCAACATGTTTGCCTGTGGCACATGAAGATGAAGGACTCCATGTTTTATAGTTATATCTGCTGCTCTGTAATAAGATAGCCATATGAGCTATGTAAGTTGTAATGAACTATTTTATTCCTGGATATGCGATGTAATATGACCTTTGTTTCTTGATATTACATCTTAACTGTGGGTGCTAGCTATTCGATCCAGGGACTAGCAATGTAAACACAGGGACTTCTACCTTTTCAAGTTCGGTCCGCTACAGCTGCCTCGGTTGTCCATAGGCAAGCCCTGATGCGAGAAGTGAAGAACAGGCAGTGTCGTAGCACCGCCAGTCCACTACGCACAAGGTATAGACCCGAAAACAATTAAGAGGCACTAGAAGCGACACTAGCAGTGGAAATACCACTCGTGAGCGGCACTGCCGTAGCTAGGACCGGCACTGCAGTTGCAGAAGATACCAAAAACCAAAACTGCAAGAACTCGACCATCTAAACTCCGATTGAGCTAAAACCAATTTTGTTGGAAATATTGCATACCACCAAGGGATAAAATACCAAGTATAAATATGTGAGATACCTTCCAAGGTGTGGAGCTAGAAAAACACTAAGATAAAAAACGCAATAAGATATACAAGAGAAATATTTTTTTGATGATCTAGAGCTTGTTATGAAGATAACCGCAAGCTCTATAATCTCATGTGAATAAGATCCAAATAACAACCAAGAAAGATAATACTAAGTATGGAAAGGTTTGAGCTCTCTTCGAAAGATACTATCGAGTTACTCACTCGAGAGCCCCTCTTGATAGTACGACTATCTATCCTAAACCCGGTCTACCAACTAATAAAACGATACCATCAAAAGAGAAAATGGCATGGGTATGACTTATAGGGTTCCTATGATTAGTTACCCTGGACATACGAAGGCCTACGACCCACAAAGCCCATAAAGAACAAGATAGTCCAGGAAGCATTCGACAGACAGAAGTTTAGCTTGGCGGACAAGATAGAAAGGCAATCTGACATAAATTTAGTGTTGTAAACATAATATGTAACCAATCTATATATGGCTCTAGGACCCATCCTCTCATATAAAGGCCGGGAGGACCCGGCGGAGAGGACATAATAGTTTTCCAGCAACCAACAATCCACCGAGAGCTAGAACGCATCTAGAGAATCAACGACTTTGTAATTGTGTTTCCACCATAACCATACTACATCGAATTCCTTGTTTGTCTGATCAGCCGACAGAAACACCAGCGCTCTCTTTTCCACGAAACCCTAAGTCCATAACCATGGTCATTGCCGAGGTTACCCCTTGTCAGAAAACCTATCAAGATTATACATTTGCATTGTGCATTCCACTTGAGCTTGATAAAGGCGATCTTGTTCTTCTCAAGATGGAACATATTTCTTAACTGCTCTTGCTCGTGTTAGCTTGATGAAGACTTAAGAATGACTCCCCCACACTCCCATAGGAGATCCTCTTCTTTCGACATGTCTTCACCTATCCATGATCAACAAGGAGGGCAAGCTTCAAGCATACGATCTTCTCGAGATGGATCATCTTGAACTTCCACTTCATTTCTTCTCTGAGTGTTGATGCAACTTGAATAAACTCTTTGAACTTTCTCTTGATCAACCTTGAATATCTACTTGGTCATTGTTTTTCTTCTTTCTTTCTTCATCCTTCAACCTTGAAGCCAACAAATGGTTCAAGTGGTGCCAATGGAAAATTTCTGCAAGTGTAACTCAATGCAAACATTAGTCCATAGATTCAAAGCCTACGCGCTAACAATCTATCGTTCATGTCACTGGTTTGTACAGAACTACACTCTTACATATATATCTATGGTGGTACAACTGAGAGAGGGAGGGTTGAGGCCTTACTACCATTGATGGAGGACGTGAGTAGAGGTTATGGCGCAGAAGAAGGCACCGACGTCAGTGTTAGAGTCAAGGAAGCCTTAGTGAGAAAGGGTGCGAAGCAGTGCTCGTCGATCTTCCGTCGTCTCCCGTCCAAGCGATGCTCTTCGATATGTTAGCGGTAGAGGAACTGCCGACTATGAGAGGAGAGAGAAGAGAGGGCAGATGTGAAAGGAGCGAGTACGAGTGGGGAGTGAGCGACGAGGGGATTTATGACACACGTTCTCGATAAGTCTCATCGTCTCCCGCTATTCCCTATGTGTGGACCTGCTTGGTGACTTTCGGCTCGTCAGGGCTATCCCTACAAAAACGCTGATTCGAGTGTTCCTAGCAGGCCATCTTTGGACTGCTTTAGACTTGTGCCGTGCACGATCAGCCCGACGAGAGAGCAACCAAATGAGCAAAATCCTTCCCACCCGATGAGACCTTGTTCGGTTTGCTAAGGATCGATTGGGTTTAGAATGGATTGAAGGGGATTAAATCCCATCTAAGTCAAAATCCCTCCCAATCCCCTCCAAACCACTTCAATCCACTTCTCAAGTGGATTAACCGAACATGGCCTGAGAGAAATGATTTCCTGGGCAACCAACATGCACTCGAAGTTGATGGTTTGAAATGTACTTTACTCAAACTTGACAAATTTGTCACATGCAGTGACCGATTTGTGCTGATATCTTAAAGCAGTTCTTTTGGCAGCTTAAAAAATAAGTTGCGTCTATCCAGCTTCTCTCACAAGCTACATGGCTTATTAGTCGAAGTTTTTTAATTAATTATGAGATAATTAGTTTAAAAGCCTGAACTAATAAGCCGAGCGGCTTACAAGAAAAGCTAGAAAGAAGGCGGCTTATTTTTTAAGCCACTAAAAGAACTGGGACACACGCTCGGGCGACGTTAAGCAGAGATCTGCACAATTATCAGCGCGACAATCCTTCCGCACAGCGTGTCGTGTCTACGCTTTACATTCCCTTGTGTGTTTAAAAACAAAGACACTCCTGAACCTACCCCGTAAAAGCAGCCACTGACATCTGGGGCCCGGAATCCCACTTCACTAGCGTTCACTCACCTTTTACAGAAAAACCACCGAGTTCTCCAAAGTATCTCACCTCTACCCCTCTCGCTGATCTCCTTCCCAATCTCCACACCACAAGAGCCCGCACAGATCGCGCGCCCCCCACCGCCGCAGCGACCTTGCCGGCTCACCGGCGCTCCGCCGCGTCCTCGGTTGCCGCCATTGCATACGCCTGGACCCGCGAGCGACCGTACCCCACCCCCCACAGCACGCGACGCGCATCCGGCCCGGGGGGCGTGGCGCGATACGGCGATGATGATCAGTAGGCAGCTCCTGCTGACCTACCTCTACCTGCTAATCTACATCTGCCTCTCGTCGGGGGTCATCCTGTTTAACAAAGTACGGGTTCGCTCCCTTCGAGTGCTGGTTTTTTATTTTTTGCCACTGGGGAAATCCTTTTGTGCCTGCTGAGTGGTGGAGCAGAGCAAGTGATGTCATGATGAACTAAGATCCGTGCTGTTCCCAGTTCCATTTCCAGAGTATCTGCTCCCTTCAACGCTTTTAGGTGTACTGTGTATCGAGTTAACAACTCTACCATGAATGCTTGCCGCATTGCTACTTCGATTGGCCGTACTTGTTAGTTTGGTGCACGGTTTGTTCCAACGCCACTAGTGTTCTGCAGGGTTATTCTGGCTGTTGGCTGATTCAAGGTTTTGCTACATCACATTGTCAGTAGTCTGAAGTATAATGTGGCTTTAAGGTGTAACCAGTCTGACGAATCATGTATTTTGCATGCTAATAGTGCAGATCCATAGCTTTGTTTTTTTTTTGGCTTATATGGTTGCTTATGTATGTAATTTTGATTATGAGAGGTGTACTTATTGCGCTCTTTATCTATTTTTTATTTATGTTCGCAGTGGGTACTATCTCCAAAGTACTTCAAATTTCCCTTTCCTATTACCCTCACAATGATTCACATGGCATTTTCCGGAGTTGTGACTTTCTTCCTAGTCCGTGTTTTTAAGGTATGCTTCTCCATGCCACTTCCTTGTTCGAGCCTTCGATGCTCCCTGTTAAATACTACTATGTCGTCTCTTACTTAGGAAATAATAGCAGGCCTGCTTCAACCAAATGACGTGTAAATTGATACTATTATCAAATAGCAGTTGGTCTTGCAAGAGCCCGAAAGCAAATCTTGGGCTATGAGTTTTATTGAATTGTTGGTTTGTCCAGTGATGTCATTTGTTTTTTTCCTAGAGGAGCTAATAGAGCCACTGCTATTTTGGTTATGCAGGTTGTTGCACCTGTCAAGATGACTTTCCAAATGTAAGAGCATTCATTTTCGTTTCGTCATTGTGTGAAGTTCACTCTTAATCATTTGTGTTCTCCCCGAATGCAGATATGCCACATGTGTAATTCCGATTAGTGCCTTCTTTGCATCAAGTCTTTGGTAAGCTAATTGCAGACAATATGGGGTTGTATTCCATCTTTTTTTTGCAAACACTTTAAATATTGCTTCATACGGAAGCAAGCCCATGCAGGCATGTAAGTAATATGTTTATGTGTGCCTAAAATGGTCAGACATCTAAAATTAATTGATTATTAATATTGCACAGATCACATACTTGCAATCTTGGTTTTGTGACCACCCAATTGCTTGATCTGAAATGATCATGTGTTGTTATTGAAGTTTTTTGCAAACCTATCAGGCACTGTGAAAGTTCTTTCTGTCGGCCTGTCTTATTGCAGTATTTGCCTGATATACCTGTTGCTTGGATAATGTTTAAATTAGTGGCATGCAATAGCAATCTTAGTTGACATTGGTTGCTGTATGGTCTCCATGTGCTTTAAGTTAATTGGTTTATGTTTACAAGTTCACCATTGTAAGCCAAATATAACTTTGCTAATGCCTGACAAGAAAATGTAAATTGTGGAGTATAATTTACTATTTCCATTCTTAGATTCTACACAGTATTTATTATACATGACTGAATGACAGTTAGCTACTTTTCTCGAAGAGTTGTCTTAAGGTTTTTGAAGCATGCCTCTGCCTCACTTTATATTCATACAGTAATAACATTAGTTTTATTGTCTGCTTTTACAGGTTTGGAAATACAGCATACTTGTATATTTCAGTTGCCTTCATTCAAATGCTCAAGGCTTTGAGTAAGTTACTGCATACCTCCTTCTATTGCCATTATGACGTGGTACTGATTTGAGTTAATTTGGAATGCAGTGCCCGTGGCAACATTTATAATGGCTGTTCTATGTGGTACTGACAAATTAAGACGGGACCTTTTCTTGAACATGTTGCTGGTCAGTGTCGGTGTCGTAGTTTCATCATATGGCGAGATTCATTTCAATGTGATAGGAACACTGTACCAAGTAACTGGTATTGTTGCGGAAGCCCTTCGGCTGGTCTTGACACAGGTCCTCCTCCAAAAAAAGGGTTTAACCCTGAACCCTATTACAAGCCTGTATTACATAGCGCCTTGCAGGTACTCGATACTATATCTTCAATTCTGAATGCTTGCTTGATATAGTGTCTGGCAAATATCATTGAGATTGCATTTTTCACTCTTGCAGAATCTTTGTTCAAAAATAAGAGTTATTATTTCTATCGTAGAGAATACTTGTACAGAAAAATGAACTGTCATTTTCTTAAATTCCTTGAGTGATAGCAACGAGCCAATGACTTAGAAAGACATGTAACTATGTTGAGTTGGAGGTGCTATTTACTTAATTATACTGTCATTTTAGTATCTATATATTAACTGTGTGGATTACTGTAGAAAACATCTGAATCACATTGTGTTCATTCTGTCGGGCTATTGGCACATGGAATTATCTGATAATATCAGAGTAATATATGGAAAATATGATGCAAACAGGAATTCTCGAATGAATTAGTTGACAAGCTTGTTTAGTAATAAGAGAAAAAAATGTTCATGTTGCATTTGTTGAAGAGGAATGTCTCTTAATACTTGATTGATGATTGGCTGGATGCTAACCAAAGACTGAGGCGACAAGATAATGAGGCCATGCAGCTACCATTGTAATATAGATATGGGCAAAAAACTAGAATATCTTATTGTTATTGGTTTTAACATGGTATCAATAGCCGAATACGCCACATTCTACACCGGATCAGTAGTTTTGTACTAATTTCTCAAAGTTTCAAAGGGCTAGCGCTTTTAGGCATATTATCGAACTCTGCAATCATGTAATCTTTCTAGTAGATTGTACATATGCATTATGCAACAAGCCCATTCGGTATGCTCATGAAAACTTTTGCTAGGACTCTCTTGTATGTGTAATTCTTTCTTGAGAAGCAGAAAAAAAGGTTGTTACAAGCCCATTCAGGAGGTTCAGATGAATCGTCAAAATTAATTAACTTGCTATATTTGAGTGATCCACAATGCATATGTTTCTAACAAACAAGGCAGTATGTTAGATTGGGCTTATGTTAATAAGTCCTAATTTAACGCATACGATAAACAAGTCCTAATTTAACGCATATGATAAACATGCCTTCTTTAACATATGAAGTTATGAACTCTCTTAGCTTGTTCCACAAGAGACTCGTTGTATTATTTTAAACCCAACCATATGCTCTATTGTTTCGTGAAAATACAAGTCATTTTGTATGCAACTTGTTCTGCAACGTAACTAAATATTGCATGTTCTGTATGTCTCTAAAATCCCTGTAATCTGTGCATTTTTTCCTCAACGCAGTTTCTTATTTTTTTGATCTTTTATGCAGTTTCATCTTCCTATTTGTTCCATGGTATTTACTGGAAAAGCCAGAAATGGACGTCTCTCCGATTCAGTTCAACTATTGGATATTTTTCTCGAATGCACTTTCTGCATTTGCATTAAACATATCCATATTTCTAGTTATTGGAAGAACAGGAGCAGTCACTATCCGAGTTGCAGGAGTTCTGAAGGACTGGATACTTATTGCCCTCTCGACCATTATCTTTCCTGAATCTACCATTACAAGCCTCAACATAATTGGATACGCCGTTGGTAATTATGCATTCAGTTTCTTTAGAGATATCCTCTGCAATGGATACTGTTACAATAAGTTGATATGCCTGCTTAAGTATGTATTTTGCGTATAAAATCTTAACTCGTACTAATTTGATGTGTAGCACTCTCTGGCGTTGTCATGTACAATTATTTGAAGATGAAAGATGTGAGAGCAAGTCAACTTCCAGCAGACAGCACTCCTGATAGAGCTACAAAGGTCAGAGTACAGATCTTACTCCAGTTTCTGTATGTCCAGTTTTCATGTTCTTCATATGTTTTCCAGTTTTCATGTTCTTCATATGTTTTCCCCTGTCCATGCTTTTGTTCTTTGTTGCATATAACACCGCGAGTACAAAATTTCAATTGTCTTGCCCTGCCCTGCCCATGTGCATTGTGTTGTCACACAAGACATATGGGATTGTAGACTAGAGGATATATATTTTTTTCACTCCTTTGTTGTTTTACCATTTTGTACATGCCTTGCCTTTTTATCTCCCTATTTCTTCAGCTTATTCTTGCTCTTCTATAATCTGACTGACTTCTGCGATCATCTGACCCCCTGACAGCAATCATCTTAGTATCAGATACACCTGATATGCATTTTCTTCCACTTCGGTTCCACTACAGTTAATAGCTCTTTCAGTTCCAATTTGTATATGGGTGCTCTGTTGCCAATCTGGTCACTGATACCTTATTAATCTACTGTGATCAGTTTCAGTCGGCTGTCTCGGGTTGTATCAGACAGGCGCTCTGCAATCAATGCAGTCACAAAATGGTTGCCTTTCGTTTCTGATACAATCCTTTTCATCTTTCAGGATAAGAAAACTCTGAACGTATACAAACCTGATGGTTCCATGGACAGTAATGATGACACTGTTGTTGGCCTGGCATCAGAAGCTGCAGTAGTTGATGAGGAAGCCCCTTTGATTCCTTCATCGCGCCTCTCGTATGTTACCAGGACACAAACAGGCGGTGGTTTGAACAGCAGATGACCATGATGTTCAAAAGTTTTGAGTTGGTTGACGTAGCAAACTTTGTCTCTCAGATTGACAATCCTATATTATCCCCCTGAAGAGTTTGAAAGAGGTGCATAAGCTGATGAACTACGAAAAGGGCCTTCTTTGGAAGCGCTATTGATTGCTTTTGTATGTGCCATTTCTCCATGACTTCACTAGTTGGCATGGAAAGCTTTATTTCAGGAGATATCTGGATGTGAAATAGAGAAAGTAGCGGTGATAGAATGATTACTTTTATCTGTAATTTGGAGATTTCGACAGTCCGTGTTAGATATACGCTCTAGTATATGGAAATGCTCTCAGATCATACATGGTGTAAAGCATCCATATAGATGCTAATTCAAATAGAGTAGCAGTTTTGAATCACTTTCCCAGTCATCAATCTGAGCTGTTCTTACCTGTCTTCAGCTTTGGTACTACTACCAAGTGTGGATTTCACTTGATAATCTGATAAGATATGCTACAAGTTTGGATAGAACTTTTGCAATGAAGTCAGACCTAATGCACCGTCCTTTCTGTCAGATAGACTAGAGGCAAGTCCAGTTTGGAATATATCTGTCTAGTTTTGACACATGTTTACTGAGAAAGTATCAAGTGAAAACTAAGTTATAGCAAATCTTTTGTGAAAACCACGCTCACATGTTTTAAAAATTCTCAAAATACAATAATATGTTAAAAGTAATGTTTTATAAACATTTTAAATTTCAAGTTCTAACTAATATTTATTTGGAAAAGGAAAAAAAATCATGTGTGAATAGTGATGGTATAATATTTGTTGCTATTCATTGTTGATTTTGGTTTTTTCACACCTCCTATATGGATTTTCTTTTGAACGTGAAGTTTTTACATGTTAGTAGAACACCACATGACCACAGGATATCTTTTCATAATTTTCAGAAGCTTTGAAACATAGTTTTACTTAATTTTCACCGGTTTTCATTGTAACATGATTTTCACATGACATTTTCTCTTGTTTACTGTCTCTGATTTTCACCGGTTTACATGTTATAGTAGAAGTTGACATGGACATACCAAAAATTTGACAGCCATGTAAACAAGGGCCGAAGTTTCTGACTGGCCAAACCTTGGTAAATTTCGTCTTGGACAGCAACCCAACGTACGCTGAGTCGCTAGGATCTCTCTCCCGTTAGTCGTTACCGTCAACGCCAAAACCTCACCCAGTCACCCCCCTCCCCCTCTTCCCTTCCCTACACACATCCCCGCCGCCGCCTTCACGCACGTCGCCGCCATCGCCGTCCCCGTCCTACCTCGTCGCGTCCCATCTCTCCACCCCGTCAATTTTTGAGGTATATGGGTTTTACTCATCCAGTGGTTCCTTAATCTCAGGCTACCCTCAACGAATTTGCGACGCCGCCATCTAGATCCGCCCTTGCTTATCCGGTTTTGGGCTTAGATTAGCGTAGTTTTTGGTTTCTATGCGGTAGAGCTCTTACCTCCGGGCTCACAGATCTGATTAGGCTACCTGCTTAGGGTTTTTCGTTCTAAGCTTTTTGCTGCTGCGGATTGGTGATACCTGCCATGTTGAGCTGCCATTTGCCGTGGTATGCCCATAGTTTTTCATGGTTTTGTGCCTCATCTGTCCTATTTTACATGGTTTTGTATTACTCTTTCCACGTATGTTGGTGAGATTCGAGGCTAAGTTCTTCTAGAAGCACCGGTTTTAGGATTAAAATGGACTCACGGTATAACTCTACGCTGGACGCTGGTCTATTGTATTTCCTATTTTGTAGCACACGCTATCTGTTAGTATTATGTAAGAAGTAGCCTGCAATTGTAGATCTTCTAGATCTCGAGATTTTCTAAGCCGAGCAGTGCACAGTGCAACATGTATTGAGGCCATGTAATTAACTAGTAGAATGCTTAGAATTGATTTGAAGGCCAGACTTCACGTGTTTTGGAATTATTGTAATATTTCTAACATCTTAATAGAATAGGCAGAGCTTGCTTTGCTTATTTGCATGAGACGAATAGCATGTGAATGCGATTTCTTGCTTATCTGTAAGTGTCTGACTCCGGCAACTCATATGTGGTATGTACTGTTGCTGGCATATTTCCAGGGCTTGCAAATCTATCCACTTGGCTACAATTGTATTCTGTCCACCAGTTGATGCAGATTACATGTTTGATTTTGTTCTCTTAGTATTTAAGTAAAACGACCGTGCAGCTACTTGAACAAGCTAATGTACATGCTTGTGTAGCACTGGATGCACTCTTTATTCAGGCAAAAGCTGAAGTTGATTTCTTGTTAGCCATATTTTAGAGTCCGTCTTTGCATCACTTATGTGCAGTATGCTCCCATTTAATCTCTATCTTATATGTGCAGGTGAATTGAGCACCCTAGTTTGTCAAGATGTCTGATAGTCATGAAACCGACAAGAATATTGAGATGTGGAAGATTAAGAGGCTGATCAAGGGACTTGAATCTGCTAGAGGCAATGGCACAAGCATGATCTCTCTGATTATGCCTCCACGTGATCAAGTCTCACGTGTGACCAAGATGTTGGGTGATGAATATGGTACTGCTTCAAACATCAAGAGCAGAGTCAACCGTCAATCTGTTCTGGCAGCCATCACCTCAGCTCAGCAGAGGCTGAAGCTGTATAACAGGGTTCCCCCAAATGGACTAGTTCTCTACACTGGAACAATTCTAACTGACGATGGCAAGGAGAAGAAGGTTACGATCGATTTTGAGCCATTCAAGCCTATCAATGCATCCTTGTACCTTTGCGACAACAAATTTCACACTGAAGCCTTGAGTGAGCTCTTGGAATCTGATGACAAGTTTGGCTTCATTATTATGGATGGTAATGGAACTCTATTTGGCACACTTAGTGGCAATACTCGTGAAGTGCTTCACAAATTTACTGTAGATCTCCCAAAGAAGCATGGAAGAGGAGGGCAATCTGCTCTGCGTTTTGCTCGCCTTCGGATGGAAAAGCGTCATAATTATGTCCGAAAGACAGCTGAACTTGCTACTCAGTTCTTCATCAACCCAGCTACCAGCCAGCCTAATGTTGCGGGGCTAATATTGGCTGGTTCTGCTGATTTCAAAACAGAACTGAGCCAATCTGACATGTTTGATCAGCGCCTTCAGGCCAAAATCCTTAATGTGGTTGATGTTTCATATGGTGGTGAGAACGGTTTCAACCAAGCCATTGAGTTATCAGCTGAAATTCTAGCAAACGTTAAGTTCATACAGGAGAAGAAGTTGATTGGGAAGTACTTTGAAGAGATTAGTCAAGATACCGGGAAGTATGTTTTTGGTGTTGATGACACCCTGAAGGCTCTTGAGATGGGTGCTGTTGAAACTCTGATGGTGTGGGAAAACCTTGATGTGAACCGCTACGTGCTTAAGCACAGTGCAACTGGAGAAATCATCATAAAGCATCTGAACAAAGAGGGTGAAGCTGACCAGAGCAATTTCCGCGATGCAGAGACCAATGCTGAGTTGGAAGTTCAGGAGAAAACAACTCTTTTGGAGTGGTTTGCTAATGAATACAAAAAGTTTGGGTGCACTCTTGAGTTTGTCACCAACAAATCTCAGGAGGGCTCACAGTTCTGCAGAGGCTTTGGTGGCATCGGTGGTATCCTGCGCTATCAGCTGGACATCCGTTCCTTTGATGATCTTGACGATGATGAGGGCGTCTACGAAGACTCTGATTAGCAACTACTGAATCATCACATGCCTGCTGCGATCGCGGTTAATTCTGAATTTTGCTCGACTGTTTGTTCTGGAGCACTTCAAAGAAGCTGTGAGTTTCGTTTCCTATGCATTAGCTTATTCATTTCATTGCCACTCAGGATTACATGATTTCTGAGACTCTCCTATCTGATTTTTGCAGATCCATTGACTGATGGGCGAGGGTCAGCTTCTTATTCTGCTTTAGAAGTCTGATGAAATGATACAATCACAATTCCTCTGTTAAATGGTGTCGAGATGTTATCCTAAAGAATCGCAATTATGAGAACTATGTGATACCAAACTTGGTTGTTATTACCTCCTATTTTGCTGTTTGTGTGATGAACTGAGATGAGACAGTGTCTTAAGTTTCGACTTTTAGCAAGTTGGTCCAATGGTGGTAGAGCATGGCGAATGTCCGCCCTAAATTTGAGTTGTTGTATAAGCTAGACCTTTTTGTAAGTTCTGCTTTACCTGTCTGTTGTCATGCTGAAAGGTTGAATTGGATTGGGATTCATTCAAGTTTCAAGTGTGCGTCTGTTGTTTTTTCCTATTGAATCAGCATCTCATTTCATACCCTAGGTCATACATACAGAAAACCAGGTACTCTACACATGATACAGAAACCAGGACGGTATTCTACAATGCAGGCGTGTGTGTGTGGGAGCTGGGAGGGGGATCAGGATGATTTCTGTGGCTCCGCCTTCTCCCATCCCCCGCAGGAATCGTCGCAGCAGCTCTCCTCGCCGATCACCCTGTTGATGGTCCTCCCCATGCAGCTTGACGATGCGCATCCGCCGCCCCTGGCGTTGTCGAAGTCCGGCACGAAGCCCAGGAAGAAGGGCGGCTGCGTGTCGGGCAGCGGCTTGGATGCCGTCGTCCCGTACTGCTTCTCGACGCCGCCGTCCTTGCGGAACCTGACCTCGCAGCCGCCGCCTATCTCCCTGCAGAAGAGCACGTCGTGGCCCGGGTTCCAGAAGAGCCGCACCCCGTGCGCCCAGCAGCGGTTGGATCCCCGGTACGAGCACAGCACCTCGAACAAGTCGTCGCCGCGCAGCGGCGGCAGCGTCATGCGCGCCGACGCGCCGCTGGGGATCTCGGCCCGCTCCGACCACACGGATCTGCTGCGGTTGTGCTCGCTGTAGCCCTGGCACAGCAGCTGCACGTTGTCGGCGAGGTCCAGCTCCTCGCCGACCTGCTGCTCGTTGGTCACCACAACCAGCAGCCGGTCCCCCGTGGGCAGGAACGGCGTCGGCAGGTGACGGCACCGGTACCGGAAGAAGAAGCTGAGCGCCACCGCCGCGGCCATGGCGGCGACGAGGGCGACGATCTTGACGAGCGCCGCGGCCATGATGTCGACGGTGTGGCGCGCGCGCGGGGCTTAGGACCGTGGGGAACCAGCTGCGCGTACGTGTGTGGTGGAGGAGCCTGGTATGCAAACCGCTCGTGTGCATGCATGTTTCGCGCTGATCGATCCTCCTCTCGGCTGAGACAAACTTAGACAGCGGACAGAGACGAATGAGCTCGTTTTCCTCCAAGTCTGGGCACCAGCTGCACTGCCTAATTTTGGGGCGTTCCTTCAGCTTCGCTAAATCTGCTAACTGGTTTGGCTTAACCGTTTATCAACTCATCTTTTTTAACAACTAGCTAGAGCCTAGAGGGCATTGCAAGAGATGCTCTAGAACAGAGCTGGCTCTGGTTCGTGCTGACATCCGAGTAACAGTAGGCAGAAACACTCAACATGACGGCACTCCATCGGTGTGTTGATCTGCAGCGTGTCTCTGAGCCAGTATGCCGAGTCCTTGGGGTACCGCTGAGGGTGTTGAAGTCGACGCACACGAGGCCGAACTTAGATATGTAACCTAAGCAATTAAACTGTGTAGCAGTGTCGCAGAAGACGTAATTAAAATTATGTCATCCATATAGAGCAGAAGATAAGCCATATCGAAGCCACGGCGATAGATGAGTAATAAGTTGTCAGTCTTGGCACCTAGAAATCGAAAAGATGCAATATAGGAGACAAACCGCTGAAACCATGTCCGTAGAGTCTGCTTCAAGCCGTATAAAGATTTGTTCAGGCGGCACACCTTCTCACAAGAATTGGGTCAATGAAACCTGAGGGCTGACCATCTCATCAAATTTGCAGTTGAGAAAAGCATTCTTGACATCCGAGTCCTTGGGGTACCGCTCAAGGGTGTCGAAGTCGACGTACACGAGGCCGAACTTAGAGGTGTAACCTAAGCAATTAAATTGTGCAGCAGTGTTGCGGAAGACGCAATTGAAATTATGTTACCCATATAGAGCAGAAGATAAGCCATATCGGAGCCACGGCGATAGATGAGTAATGAGTTGTCAGTCTTGGCACCTAGAAACCCAAGAGATACAATATAGGAGACAAACCGCTGAAACTATGCCCGTGAAGCTTGTTTCAACCCGTATAAGGATTTGTTTAGACGGCACACCTTCTTAGGAGAATTGGGTCAATGAAACCTGAGACCTGTCGAGCATAAATCGTCTCATCAAATTTACGGTTGAGAAAAGCATTCTTAACATCCAAATCCTTGGGGTACCGCTCGAGGGTGTTGAAGTTGACATACACGAGGCTGAACTTGGACGTGTAACCTAAGCGCCACTCGAAGTTGTCGAGGAGAGACCATGCAAAGTAGCCAAACACGTTGGCGTCATCGTCCATGGCTCTCTTCAGCCCGCTGAGGTAACTCTGGTAGTACCCAACCCTGGTGTCATCTTGCACGTACTCGTTGCGAGTGAGGTTGCCAGCTTGATCCTTTCTTGGCGACATGATGCATCATAAGATTTAGCGCTGTAGTATCATTTTGATTCATAAGCCCTACTCCCTTCATCCCAAAACTTAAGGCCTATTTTTTTTTTAAAGTTAAATCACGGAAAGTTTGACCAAACTTTTAAAAAATACTATCAAGAACTATTGTATTATATAGATACAATGTGAAAATTTGTTCCATGATGTATGAAAGAGTATGAATTATGTATTATTAATATTAATTTTTTCTCTAAAGTCTTGGTCAAACTTTAGGTAGTTTGATTTTTGAAAAAAATATAGGCCTTAAGCCTTAGGACGGAGGTAGTAAGAAAGAGACATGAAACTGCATATAAGGCCAGAACGGATTTGCGGTGGAAGGATGAATAAAATAAATCAACATAATAACTACTTTATAAATCAACATAATAACTACTTTATTAGTGTTTTAGCACGCGTTTGAACCAGTTGGCCTGCCAATATTAGAGGGGTAAATAGATTTTCGCCAAACTTCTCATGGGCTGGGAGGGCCACGCCCCCCTCCCCCCACACACACCACCACCAATGAACAACACATAGCTCCGCCCTAGATATCATTTCATGGATATCACATTGTTTCGCACTGTAGGAGAATAACAAATACAACTCTACAAGTATGAATAAATGATATATGTAAACAACATCTTCGACCATCTTAAAACTTATAGAGCAAAATTAAGTCATATGTTAAAACACCCATATGATGTTTGTAAATGGTATTAAATTAGTAAATGTAACTCTTGTTTGGATATTCTATTAGATTTGTATATATGTGGGTTATTAACTTTGATTAAAAATTGAGAACTTGAACGGAAAGTGATATATCCTTGTCAACAGATATAACTTATAGAGAAAAATTGAGCTATATGTTAAAACACCCATATGAGAGTTTGTAAATGATACTATCTCATTAAATGTAACTCTTGTTTGTAAATGATGTTAGATTTGTATATATGTAGGTTATTAACTTTGATAAAGAAATTTGAGAACTTGAATAGAAAGTGATATATCCTTGTTAACATATATGCCACATATTAAAGTGAGAATTACCTTACAATTATACTTCACGGAACCGGTACATGTGCATGAGGGGGAGAGAAAGAGGAGGCGGTGATAGTAAAATCCATCTAGGGTTTCGTCACTCTCGCTGGCAATGCCGCCAGTCCGCTCTGCTTCCGGTGTCTTGGGGCCTTGTAGGTGTGGAGGACCACGACCGTCGTGGTATTGCCGACGAGTACGCCATGGAGGGGTCCTCACAGAGCGTGTTTAGAGACGTGGGGGAAGTCCACGAGTTGGCGGGTACGAGGTGACACAGTTTACCCAGATTCAGATCCCATGACGGTGGCAGAATCCTACTCCTACTATAAATCACTATAATGGCAATACGCCGAGTTACAAGGATTGGTTCGCTGTGTGCGAGTTGTGTATCGATGTGCCCTAAAGGCTCCTCTAGGTACGTCTTATAAAGACGATAGGTCCTAGGGTTACAGGGAAGAGTCCTAGCCGAACAGGTCACAGAGTCCTACACGGGTACTAACTACTCTTACGTGTCTAGACCTCTAAGGCTTCGGGTATGTCGGTAACTCCATTGTAGCCTTCCTTTATCCGGCATGGGCCTCCCTTCTGGATCCATCTAACCGGACCGCCCAGCAGGCCATAGGCCTTGCTACCAACTATGGGCCACCGGAGTTAGCCGGATTAGAGACATGTAATGGTGATACCCATTTAGCATATCCCCAATAGTAGCCCCCGGAGAACTCCGAGATCTTGCACCATCTTGCCTCTTTAGATTGAATGCTCCGTCTAGGTGATGTCGGCAAATCGACAAGCAATATTTTGTAGTCCTCCCAAGAACCCTGCAATATTCTCCGTCTTCAACATGAAAGTCAGGGAATTACCGAGTCTTCCATCGTACTCTTCTCGTAGCCGGACAGGATCCATCCATGCCGGAATCTTCAGATGGGACCGTTCATCTGTACATGTCAGCGAGATGACATAGACCGTAGGTCAGATACTCCTCGTAACTCACACATGCAAAGAACGCAATCATGGCCGTTTTTCCCGCGCAAAGGATCCGAAATATTGGCGGCAGCGGTGGGAATATGGCGAAATTTCTGCACACGCTCTTGATGGGCTCAGTTGACTATAAAGCCTCGTTGGAAGACCCCAAGATCAAGGTGTGATGAGCAAGCAACAAATTTTCTCTCAGTTATGAAACCAAGGTTATCGAACCAGTAGGAGTAATGAAACAACTGCAAGGTGTTGCTAGCAACTTGGAGTCCTGCACAACACAAACTCAAGACTTTTCCCCAACTTATAGTGAGGTTGTCAATCTCACTATTTTGCTGAAAACAAAGGATTAAACGTATAGTGTGGAAGGTAATAATTACTTGTAAAAAGTAAGCATGTAACAGTAGATGATGTATCAATGGTAAATATTGGACCGAGGTCCATAGTTCACTAGAGGTGTTCTCCTTAAGATAGATAACATGCTGGGTGAACAAATTACAGTGGGGCAATTGACAGACATAAAAATGCAAATACTAGACATCATGATTCCTATGAGATTTGATTGGGCATTACAATAATATACATAGACCCTCATCCAACTGCATCTATGACTAATAATCCACCTTCAGGTTATCATCCGAACCCCCTCCATTATTAAGTTGCAAGCAACAGATAACTGCACTAAGCAATGTGTGTAAAGTAAACAATACAATTGTTCCATGAACAAAAGATTGTTGTTTTCTCCCTAGTAGCAACATCACATCTACAACCTTAGAGATTCCTGTCACTTCCCCAGATTACTAGAGGCGTGAACCTACTATCGAGCATAAATACTCCCTCTTGGAGTCACTAGCATCTACTTGGCCAAGATAGCTACTAGCAACAGAGAGCATGCAAGATCACAAACAACACAGACTTGATAGAATCAATAACAATATGACATGATAGAATCAATAATCAATCTGACTTAGTATCTCAATATCCATCTTATCCTCGCAAACACGACATGTATGATTACAAATAGATGATCTTGATCATGAACGGAGCTCACAAGATCCAAACATGATAGCACAAAGGAGGAGAAACAACCATCTAGCTACTGTATGAACCCATAGTCCAAGGGTGAACTACTCACGCATCATACCGGAGGCTGGCATGGTGATGAAGAAGGCCTCCGGGATGATCTCTCCCCAACAGGGTACCGGGAAGAACTTCAGATCCCCCCGATCTAGGGACGATGGTGGCGGTGGCTACAAACTGTTTCGTGAAGATCTGATCAAGTACTTAGGGTTTCTGCATCGAGGGGACTTTATAGGCGAAGAGGCAAGGCAGGAGGCCAGCCAGGGGCCGCACACCATAGGGCGGCACGCCCTATGGTGGGCCCGCGCGACCCTAGGGTGTGGCCACCCTGTGGCCCCCTTCGGCTGCCCTTCGGTTTCTGTGTTCATTCCGATAAAATATTGACTTTGGCTTTTGTCCCGTCCAATTCCGAGAATATTTCCTTACTAGCTTTTCTGAAACCAAAAATAGCAGAAAACAGGCAACTGACACTGCGGCTTCTTGTTACTAGGTTAGTCCCAGAAAATGTATAAAAATACCTCAAAGTGTAGACAAAGCATAGCAAAGTTGATACTAAACAAGCATGGAACAAAAAAAAATAGATATGTTTACGACGTATCAAGCATCCCCAAGCTTAACTCCTTCTCATCCTCGAGTAGGTAAGTGATAAAAAGAATAATTTTTTAGGTGACATGCACCATCACAATCTTGATCAAACCATTTGCAAAGCATTAAAAGCTGGGATCAAAGTACTCTAAACATGAGCATGGAAGATGTAGTTCTAACAATAAGACATAGCAACTATGTTGCAACATGAAAAGATACAAACAAAGATCATGAATAACAATGCATTGAAAGATGTTTGTTTGTTTCACATATAGAAAACATATCATAGTGGTATTCAGCTTGTCCCTGATGGATTAGCAAAACATAAATGCATAGGACACCTTCAAAGTTCATAAGGGTGACTAGATACAAATAGTTCAAGAACAAGCAATATCAACATTATGAATCAATCAATAAGTTTTGGGACAATGCACATAAAACTAAGAATGACAACTATGATCTCTTAATTGGTGCATAGAGATAGAAGGTTGAGACTCAATATAAAAGTAGGAAGAAAGGCCCTTCATAGGGAAGCAGGGATTTCAAGTTTCATAAAGAGCTTCCAAAAATTATGGTATTTATTAGATTTCAGCTCTCATTGCCTCTATCATAAGCATCTTGAAGTGGTTAAGGTTAAAGTGAACAAGGTATGGAGTATATGCTTGACAAATCATAAGTTGGAAATATCATGTCCCTTAAGTATGAGGGCCGTTCCTCATGCTACTCAACTTTAGTCACAAGAAAGTTCTTGTCATTGTAAGTATATGTGTATCATAGAGAACTGCCAACGGGGTACCCCTTGCCCCATGACACAGGAGCTATACCATATCAAAATGGCAAGGCAACAGACAGTGAGCATCCGGAAAATCCTTTTATTTACCATGAGCATGGTGCATTTTTTTTTCTCTCTCTTTTTTTCTATATTTTTTCTTTTGAGGATGCTTCAAGGATTGCTCACTATGGTCATGCTGCAAGTTTCCACCATGATTAAGCATGACTTAGGCTAGCGGCCTAGGCGTTTCTCTAACACATATATAATACTCCATGAACTTACAGGCTCCCCTTTTATTTCACACCGTTGACATCCATAAACAAAAGAACATGATATCAACTGGGTAGATATTTACAGGTGTTGAAAGCGTTCCCCATGACAACATGGTTCTGCTAATTCCCAACTTATAAGTGCAAGCATATACAACATAGATGACACAATGGTTCAAGTTTATTAGGGGCACGAAAAATAAAGTGTGCCATAAAGTTTGTGAGAGCTTTAATCACTAATTGTCACATAACAAGTTTAATTTGGAAGATATATAAAACAAGAATATACTTGGAATGATGTAACACACCATATATAGGAATTTATAGTGGACTCTTTGGAATAACTTGGTTTCTTGGGACTTGGATGCATGAGTAGAGCTTACTCAATACAAGTGGAGGCTAGCAAAATACTGGGAGCGACCAACTAAGAGGGCAATAATGGTCATAATCATATAGAGCGACAAAACATTATCAATCAAAGCATAAAGTGGTATCACAAGTCAAAAACTAAATGATCATAGAGGCTAAGGTGACTGGTTCATAGTCATAACTGAAGGGTTTCGCGACATAGTAAATCAAAATTTTCTACGGATGCGAACAGAGGGAAAGCCAAGATCTAATCTAGGAGATGAAATCAACGAGAGAGATTGGATTAGATCTTCATACCCTTGAATATTCGCACAGCGGAACGTTCGTCGGAACGTGGGTGATGTAGTCGTACTCGCTTCTCCTCCTCGCGATCCGATCCGATCTAGCACCACAAGTGGCGGTGCCTCCGTGAGATGCACACTTACAGCACCTCGACGTCTCCTCCTTCCTCGGACCAGCAAGTATGGTGGAGAGATAGATTGGATCTACAACACGACGGCGTGGTGTATATGGTGGAGAATTTCTGCTGCAGGGCTTCGCCTACAAACAGTCGGGAGGGAGAGAGGAAAGCTAGCAAGGCGGCTAGGGTTTGGAGGAGAGGTGTGTGGGGTTGGTGCGCCCCCACCCCTCTTTATATAGAGGGGGGGGGGGCGCAGCCCTAGCCCCTCCCCCAAGCCCAAAGGATAAGGAGTGGGGGGCATGGACTCTCCCCTCTTCTAGAAACCCTATCTCTAGTTTAAACGATTTAAACTCTCTAGGATCGGCTGGGCCCTATGGGGCCTTGTGCCCCTGGCCCAATGCGGCCAGAACACTCCCTCATAGGCCCATGCCCCCTCCCGGAAGGTGGGGCCACGTTGGTCCCCTTCCGGAAGGTTCTAGAAGCTTCCGGTACAATACCGATTAACCCGGAACAATTCCGAACTCCAAAAACTGCATTGCCTTATATGAATCTTATTCTCCGGACCATTCCGGAACCTCTCGTGATATCCCGGATCCCATCCGAGACTCCGAACAAAAATTCATAAACCAATTATCCATTCTATCCTAGCGTCGAGACACGTTAAGTGTGTGACCCTGCGGGTTCGAGAATATGCAGACATGATCTTCTATCAATAATCAACAGCGGGGTCTGGGCACCCATATTGACTCCCACACATTCATCGATGATCATATCGGATGAACCACGATGTCAGGATTCAAACAATCCCATATATATATTCCATTCGTCTCGCGATATTTTACTTGCCCGAGATTCGATCGTCGGTACCGTCATACCTAGTTCAATCTCGTTCACAGCAAGTACTTTACTCGTTCCGTAATCCGATATCACTTTGTGATTAACTCCTTAACCACATGCTTGCAAGCAGTGTTGATATCGATTACCGAGTGGGCCCGAAGTATATCTCTCCGACTTGGGAGGGACAAATTCCATCTCGATACATACAACCCAACAGATACTTTCCGATCACCCGAGAGACACCTTTATAATCACCCTCTCATAGGATGACGTTTGATGACCTCAAAGATTTCTTCCGATACCAGGGAGTTGTATTATCTCATGGTCTAAGGAATACAATATTTGACATAGGAAAAGCTTCGCAAAGATGAACACGATGATACGATCTAATTGCTTCGCTTAGTTTGGGTCTGTCCATCATATCATTCTCCAATGATATGATCTCATTATCAATTGACAACTCATGTCTATGGTTAGGAAACCTTAACCATCATTGAACAATGAGCTAGTCCATAGAGGCGTACTAGGGACACGGTGTTGTTCACAAACCACACAAGTATTAAAGTTTCCGCTTAATACAATTCTAGCATGGAATATAAACTTTATCATGAACAAGAATTATAATAATAACATCTTTATTATTGCCTCTAGGGCATAATTCCAACAATAACATGGTTTGAGCATGTGCCAAGTCAACCCAAACAAAGCATCAAAGGAGAATACCACAATATTATGCTTTTGTATGCTAAAACAACGCATGATTCTTTCAAGGCACATTAAGAAATCTCAATTGTTTGAAACAATTCATGGTACAACAATAATCACTAAGCATAAGGTCAAAGCAACATCTAGCATGACATGATAAAGTCTAAGCCACAGTCAAAACAATCTCCCTTTTGTATCACTATAAGCATGAAACTTTTTAATCTTTTCCAACACCAATCAACTTATTTGAAACAACACAGCGAAAGAGGGGGTCCAACTACTTTATTCAAGCAAACTAAGCAAACAAAAACAAAAAACTAAAACTAAAACGCTCCAAGAATAACACAACAGTGCATGAAACAATAAAAACGAAGTGTCTATAAAGAGACCTGAGATTTTTATTGATGAAGAAGGGGATGCCCAAGGCATCCCCAAGCTTTGACGCTTGTACCTCTTGAATATTTCTTGGGGTGACACAGCGTGGCATCCCAAAGCTTGAGCTTTTGTCCATTCTTCATCTCATCACATCATTCTTCCCCTACACTTGAAAATTTCCTTTATACAAAACTTCACACAATCTTTATTAGCAACATTAGTGCATTCAAAAGAATAGGCCTTTGGGTTTAGTTTCAAAACAAGTAAAACTTTCATTAAAACACAAGATACTGTAGCAATTCCTTTAAAAAGCTCAAGTGATCAAGAAGAACTAAAAAAGAAACCGATAAAGAGGCAAATGCAAATAATGGCAGAAATCTGTCAAAACAGACCAGAAGGTAAAAACCAATTTTTTTCAAAGACCTTTTGTTGCTAAAATAGAAAAGTGTTGAACTAACGGAAGTTAGATAACAACCTGGGGCATTTACTCAGAAAATTACATCTCAATCCGACATACAGAGATTTTTCACGAATTTTTACAGTGAAGCACAAAAATCTGTTTCGGGACAACAACTTGCCCAAATCTTACTTCTCTCTCATTAGAGGTTATTCTTCGCACAAAAATCACACAAAAAGGACAAGGAGAGGTTATTACAGAAGTAATAACTTCCAAGACTAAAGAAAACTATTGAGTTATCTCCCAAGAAGTACTTTTCTTTAAGGCCTTTAAATTAGGCACAAGAAGCAAGAATCAAATATTTTCAAATGAAGAAGCATTAAAATCAATACTCGAAATTTCTTCAACTAGGAAAGGTATATCATACAACTGAGTTTTAGAGGATCCTTTCTCAACACTCTTGGGTTCACTACTTTCATCAAATGGGTTTTCAGGAACAATCCAATCAAAATTCTTTTCTAGGGCTTCATGCATTCCTACAAGTTTAATAGGTATGGGTATTTTAATTTCCTCTCCATTGAGTTTGGTTTTATCCAACTTTTATAATGTAGCCGTGACATCTACACATGAGCCTAGCATATTAAAATGCTCAAAGACCATTTTAGCTTCTTTAGCAACATCATTAAACTCCTTTAGCAAAGTATCCAGAATAAAATCTCTATTTTCAGTATCCTCAATTTCTTTAAGTTTAAGAAACATTATTTGCATCATGGGGTTAAGGTTAACAAACCTAGCCTCCAACATGTGAACTAAAGAAGCTGCAGCAATTTCATAATTAGGAGCAAGTTCTGCTAAGGATCTATCCTCAATATCCTCATGTTTGCTAATATGATTAAAGAATTCTTCAATATTTTCTTTCCCAATTATAGGGCCACTGCCTATTGAAAGGTCTTTCAGGGTGAACTTAGGGATCAACATGGTGAGCTAGAACAAGGTGTCAACTATAGGAAGAACTATTTTTTGTGTTTTTGATAAGAAAAAGCAAACCAAATGAAACTAATTTCTTTTGTATTTTTGAAAGAAAGAAACAAGAAAAACAAAGCAAAACAAAAACAAAGTAAAGAGGATGGTTGTGAAAGACTCCCCTTGTGAAGCAGTCCTTAACTCCCCGACAACGGCGCTAGAAAATCTTGATGGGCTCGGTTGACTGTAGAGCCTTGTTGGGAGACCCCAAGAGCAAGGTGTGATGAGCAAGCAACAAGTTTTCTCTTATTTATGAAACCAAGGTTATCGAACCAGTAGGAGCAAGGAAACAACTCCAAGGTGTTGCTAGCAACTTGGAATCCTACACAACACAAACTCAAGACTTTGCCCCAACTTACAGTGAGGTTGTCAATCTCACTGGTTTGCTGAAAACAAAGGATTAAATGTATAGTGTGGAAGGTAATAGTTGCTTGTAAAAAGTAAATAGGTAACAGTAGATGATGTATCAATGAAGATTGGACCAGGGTCTAGAGTTCACTAGAGGTGTTATCCTTAAGATAGATAACATGCTGGGTGAACAAATTACATCGGGGCAATTGATAGACTGAGCAAGCATAACAATGCAAATACTAGACATCATGATTCCTATGAGATTTGATTGGGCATTACAATAATATACATAGACCCTCATCCAACTGCATCTATGACTAATAATCCACCTTCAGGTTATCATCCGAACACCCTCCATTATTAAGTTGCAAGCAACAGATAACTGCACTAAGCAATGTGTGTAAAGTAAACAATACAATTGTTCCATGAACAAAAGATTGTTGTTTTCTCCCTAGTAGCAACATCACATCTACAACCTTAGAGATTCATGTCACTTCCCCAGATTACTAGAGGCGTGAACCTACTATCGAGCATAAATACTCCCTCTTGGAGTCACTAGCATCTACTTGGCCAAGATAGCTACTAGCAACAGAGAGCATGCAAGATCACAAACAACATAGACTTGATAGAATCAATAACAATATGACATGATAGAATCAATAATCAATCTGACATAGTATCTCAATATCCATCGGATCCCCACAAACACAACATGTATGATTATAAATAAATGATCTTGATCATGAACAGAACTCATAAGATCTAAACATGATAGTACAGAGGAGGAGAAACAACCATCTAGCTACTGTATGGACCCATAGTCCAAGGGTGAACTACTCACGCATCATATCGTAGGCTGTCATGGTGTTGAGGAAGGCCTCCAGGATGATCTCTCCCTGACAGGGTGCCGGGAAGAGCTTCAGACCCCCCTGATCTAGGGATGATGGTGGTGGCTATGGACTGTTTCATGGAGATCTGATCGGGTACTTAGGGTTTCTGCATCGGGGGGACTTTATAGGCGAAGAGGCAAGGCAGGAGGCCGGCCAGGGGGCGCACACCATAGGCGGCGCGCCCTAGGGTGGGCCCGCATGGCCCTAGGGTGTGTCCCCCCTTCGGTTGCCCTTCGGTTTCTGTGTTCGTTCCGGTAAAATATTGAATTTGGCTTTTGTCCCGTCCAATTCCAAAAATATTTCCTTACTAGCTTTTATGAAATAAAAAACAACAGAAAACAGGAAAATGGCATTGCGTCATCTTGTTACTAGGTTAGTCCCAGAAAATGTATAAAAATACCTCAAAGTGTAGATAAAGCATAGCAAAGTTGATACTAAACAAGCATGGAACATAAAAAATTATAGATACGTTTATGACGTATCAGCTCTCGCACACGTTGTCAACGCATCAATCGTTAGATCTACTTGCATGAATCTTGACGCCAGGGACTATTTATTTTAGGTGGTGGAATTTTATTTTTTTCACCTCATTCGCCCCTTGTGTCTTATTCCTCCAGTCCAGTCCTCTCCTGTAGCTCATCGCGAACACGCAGAGAAAACCCTAGCCCTCCCTAATCTCTAGTTCCACCTCATTTACTCCAATGGCGAGTAGCAACAGCGCTTCATCGATGGTGGCATCTGGCGAGGCTTCGGCCCAGCCATCCAGCACAGTCAATGTTCCGCCGGAGGGTGTGGTGGTGTCACGCTCTGCGGTGGTTGAATCCACCTGTGGCAACCAAATATCAGCGGCGCTGGAGCCATTGGAGGAGGAGGGCCGACTTCCACAAGCCAATTGGATGACACTCCACTGAGAGGGCCCAGAATATATCTATCCGTCATATGGATGGACAAATCTCACTCTTGATCCATGCGCTTCAATCCATACTTTTAGAATACTCAATGCCACCTTTATAACCATCCAGTTACAAAGTGGTTTTTGATGTCATCAAAGCATCCATCCTGTATTGGTGATTAACATGATCTCATGGTCGAAGGATTAGGTTACCATGTATTTGAAAGCTTGTAGCAAACAAATTATAAATGACTTGATCTTATGCTATGCTAACTATAGGAGTGTGTCCATCACATCATTCTCCTAATGATATAATCTTGTTATTAATAACATCTAATGTCCATGATTAGGAAACCATGATCATCTATTAATCAACAAGCTAGTTTAACAAGAGGCTTACTAGGGACTCTTTTATGTTTACAAAACACACAAGTATTAATGTTTCCGGTTAATACAATTATAGCATGTGATGTAAAGATTTATCACAAACATAAAGATATGATAATAACAACTTTATTATTGTCTCTTGGGCATATCTCCAACACCCGATGTGCTTGATGTTTGAAGTGCTGCATGGTTGCTTGTTGACTGTTCCCTGTTTGGTGGGCAGTTGTCGGAGGTGGCACGCTTGCGTCGTTAGGAGCACTAGACGATGTCATAGTAATTGCTTCATTTTCGGCCTCTCTTGCCTTCTTCTCTTCTTGCTATCACATCTAACTCTTGTTTCATTTCCTTCAAGTGTTTCCTAATGATTTTTCTTCCATCATATTTCTTTACTCCTACCTTTGCAGCTTTGGCAAACTCTTGTATGTATGATGCAAACACGATCATATTTCTTGAGTCTTCAGGCATGTCTTTCTTTCCTTGATTATGTTTGTCATTTGATTCAGCTAGGATAGTTTCCGTGTCCAATGTCCACCTTTTCAAGATGTACCTATCTGGGATCTGATGGACTTTTATATGCGTCATCACTTTTATAATATGGCAGCACAACATACCGTCACGATCGAATTTACAGCAGTTGCATTCATATGTTCCTCCTTCCCAGTTTGCAAGTACCCTATAGCTTCTATAGCCATAGTGCGGAACTAGAATCCCTGTTATGCTCAGCTCAAACTGGTAGCCGTTGAGGTGGTCGCATTGGTATGACATGCTCTTTCGCATCTCACTCTGAAACCTGAAGAAAATTTTCCTCATGTATGCTTTTTCCATTTGTTGCTCCATTATGCTTCCACACCACCATTCCGGGTCTGTCAAAGCTGTTTCAGTCTCTACCTTCAACACAACATTGTAAATCTTCTCTTGTACCAACATGTACTATTGTACAAACTCATAAATAGAGTTGCTTGGTTTGACGTAACGCTTGAGGACTGCGTTGAAGCCTTCGCTTCTCGCTATGGTCTGGAGGAATGGGAAAAAGGCGTGCATAAATTACGCCGGTACCCAAACATCTCTTTGTTCCCATAGTGAAAACAGATCCACATTGTCATAGACATTATGAGTATTTATCATATGCATCCAAGCCTTCTCAAATTTCTCCGGTGACAAGATGTTGTTCACACATGCATTGAAAGCGTCGAGCAGCTCTAGGTGGGTGGCCATGAATGTTCATATTTTCTCAGTTGCATTCTGGATGACGTGTCATATGCAATTCATGTGAGTTGCATCCGGGAAAACAACACTTAGCATCACCCATGGCAGCGTCTTGATATGTTATTATATTTTTGGTGCTAAGCTGTCCATTGCCAGTTTGAACATTTGAAACAGCCACACAAAGTTGTCATTGAGCTCTCGACGCACGAACCCGCATACAAACTGAACCGATAGTCCATGATTATTTATCCCAGTAAATGGAGAGCATGGTAGTTTATATCGGTTCGTTAGGTAGGTAGTGTCAAATTATATTCAATCATTGTATCCAGACTTGTATGCTCTTCGTGATGCCCCGTCAACCCAAACAGGTTCTCAATCCTGTCCTCCTCATTAAGTGTAAATTTGTAGAAGAAATCTGGATCTTCTGCCTTCATCTTTTTGAAGTATGCCAAGGTATCTTGCATGTCGTGGTAATTGTTTTCACTACAGGAATAGATAACCACAATGAAATATCATGGATAACAAAAGATAAAATTGATGGGTAACTTGTCCCTATCTAGCGGGTAACTTTTTAAGTAAGCATGTATTCATTCATACACATGTTTTATTGTCTTTCAATGGCAAGTCACACACAACACTTTTGTATAAAATGTAGTGTTGACATTTTGTGTTAAATTCTACATAAAAGCTTGGGTAACTATGGTGCTAGCTATGTGGATAACTTGCATCTATCTGCCTAAATAACTTCTGAATAAAATGGGTGATGACTTGTATTCATATGCATGGATAACTGATTTATAAACTGGTGGATTAATTATTCTATCTTTTTTATTTTTGCAGAAATGGGTAAATATAATGAAAATTCATGGATAACAATAGTTATAATAGGTGGGTAACCTTTTAAATTAGCAAGTATTCGTAAACATGTTGATTGTATTTCCATTGATTAGTCACACACAACACTTATAGATAATTTGTAGTGTTGATATTTGTGTTAAATCCTATATGTAGGCATGGGTAACTATAGTGCTAGCTATGTGGATAACTTGCACCTATGTGCCTGGATAATTGCTGAATAAAATGGTTGATAACTTGAGTAATATTACATGGATAACTAATTTTCTAATTAACTTGTGGATAACTATGTACATATGTGCCTGGATAACTGCTGAATAAACATGTGGATAACTTGATTTTTTATACCCACATGTGTGATTTCCTATCTATTTGAGTGTGCTTTTATGCTTTCTTCCTACTTTCAAGTTTTTTAGTGCAGTTGGTTAGGCACACTCAATTTCTGCTGGATATTTTGTCTAGTGTTGATTTGTGTGATAACTTATACATATAAGCATGGATAACTGTAGTTTTAGCTAGTAGATACTTGTACTCATATGCATGGATAAATGCTATGTTTTCTGGTGGATAACTTATACTCATATCCTTGGATAACTGGTGTTTAAATACTGCTGGATATTTTGTCTAGTGCTGTTTTGTGTGATAACTTCTACATATAAGCATGGATAACTGTAGTTTTAGGTAGTGGATAACTTGTACTCATATGCATGGATAACCGTAGTTTTAGCTAGTAGATAACTTGTACTCATATGTCTGCATAACTGCTGTTTAAATACTGCTAGATAAGTTGATTTTGTATAATCATCATACCTTTATTCATAACTTACACAATAGCATCTGTGTGTGAAACATTAGCATGCTCCTCTTCTTCTATTTCTTGATCTGGTTCGACATTAAGGTCAATATCCATGTCCCCACTATCATCATGTCAGAACTTAGGATGTAGCAATAATAGGATAGTCATGTCTATTTAGTTGTTAGTTGTCCTAAATTAGTTGTTTGTAATGCAGGGATTAACATATACTGTTACTGAAGCTTAGGATGATTGATTTCTTGTAGTTTGAACAAGATTGGACATATTTAGATGCAAAATTGAGGAGTAAATTAGTTGTAGATGCCCAGTTTTTGTTTAAATTCATGTTGTGCAACATTATAATGTCATCTTCAGAACTATATAGAGCTTTTGCTACCAAAATCATGGTGAATTGAAGGTTTGATTTGAGAAGTACCTGCTATTTTTTCCTGTGTGTTCCTTTTTTTTACTTTTCGGGAGAAGGGGGCTAGTCATCAAGGTGTTTAGGTGGAGCTCCAATGGCGATTTTTGCTAGGGGATGAAGGCGGCATGGACATGTGCAAAATTAGGGGAGGAGGATAGCGCTAGATCTGGGGGATTTCGTTTTCGGGTTGGGGTTTTTGCTTGGAGAGTAAGATGGTCCCTCTTTTTGGGGGAAAAGACACCTTTCTCCTTTTGGACCCGGTCACGCGTTCAGGACAGGAGGGGCGGGACGACCCCCCGGGATCGCAGGATCGCGGGAACGCGTTCGAAACGCCCGCTAGAATCGTACTTTTTCAGGGCGTCCGCCGGGTTGTCGCGTCCTTTTTTTAACACCATTTTTTGAGGGAAAGCTATAGTGGATCACGTGAAATGAAAGGAATAGAACATAAGATGAAAACGGGAAATTACGAGGTTTCGACTCATCAATGCCCATTGTTATGGACTTGGGTTTTGGAAAAGGAGGAGAAGTCACAGAACGACTAACAGATTCGCAACACAGGACACGAGGTTTACCCAGGTCCAGGCTCCCGGAGTGAAAACCCTACTCCTGCTTGTTTGTTATTTGTTGATGGTGATGCCGAAGGTTGCACGGGTGCGCAGATGAGATCTGGCAAGGTGTGTGCTAGGGTTCTAGATGTCCTCCTCGTCGTGCCCTCCTGGCCTTTATATGGGGAGGCCAGGTCTAGGGGTGAGGTCGAGTCAGTTACAGATTAGGGTTTTCCCCTTTAAATTTCTATCTAAAGCTAGTCGTGTTCTTCAAGGAGTCGAGTCTTCACCGAGCTTGGGCCACCCTAAATCTTCCTAGGCTTAGTGATTACGGTACATCTTCCTCATGGGCTTCCACTAGGCCAGATCGGGTAGGCTGATATCGGGTACCCGTAGGGCATATCCATGTCAGGAAACAAACTGTATCGACGACGGTGTTCGACCCCCATTTTGCTCTCTCCCATCCTTCTCTCAGGAAAAGGGCGAATAGAAAGGCGACCGAGTTGCCGCCGGCGGCTCTGGTGTCTCCTCTCCTCTGCGGGCCTTGTGCTCATTGGGGATGCAGGGGTCGCCGAATCCATCGTGTGGCTGTGTATAGGAGTAGACTAGTCTGGTCTTCTTTCTTAGGTCTTGGGCTGCCGTCTCTCTCGCTCTATCGACGACGGTGATGGCATCCAATAAGTTGGCTCCAGGTTTGTCGCCCACGGACCTGGACGCCCGGTGGTGCGGTGCTCAGATTCCCCTAGTGGATTTGAGTGTTCGCTATCGTTCCTTTAGCGGTGATACCGTGGATGCGACGGTGGCGCAGCTCTAGGATTTTGTGCTACTCGCTCCGCTTCTTCCCCAAAGAGGCCTTCTCCAGCTCCTTCGCAGTAGGCAGGGAGCTTTGTACATGAGGTGGCCGGTGTTCTGCGTCGACGTTGACTAGAAGACGATGAATTCAGAGCCCAGGAAGCGGCTGGCGGGCGGCGGCTTGGTCCTCCTTCCTTGACTTGATCGACGAGGGCTGGCCAAGCGGAGATCTGGTGACGGGCGCGGGTTTCTTGCCTGGCCGATGTTCCACAGAGGAGAAGTGCTCGTAGTTCGCGACGAGTTCCTTTTGAGGTCCACAAAGGAGCTGGTCTCCGATGGCGCTCATATCAGGTTCCTTCCTCCATCTCTCCGGCGACAGCGGAGGTGGGAGACAAATGGTGTGGGTTGTGCACAGAAGATCTTCAAAGGTTTTAATTGCATTTTTTCTTTTTTGAGGCCTTTTGTGTAAATGTTTTAGGTGAGCTGTCTCTCTGGTATGTTCGAGAGAGAGGCTAGGTGTGTTGTACTTCAACGTTTTAAGATTTGAGATAAATGGAACACATGTTGCCCTGTTTAAAAAAAAAGATGAAAACGGGCTGGGCTGGCCTACTCGGCTACTCGTACCCATGGGAGCCTCGTTCTGATCTGTCCCGTTTCGCTGCCCCCATGACATACGTCGTCATCTCTTTTGCCCTAGCCAATTGCCACTCCGTTCCAACAACAGATTGGTTTGCAGCCGCCGACGCCTCTCAGTGTGGACGGCACTCGCCGTGGCATGGGACACTGCTAGCCGCGCATGCCTAGTACGCTGCTGTTGCTGCTTTGGAGGCTTGTGCTGCTGGTCAATCCCCGGAAGAGGGGAATGTAGGGTTGAGACAGAGATTGTGCAGATAGCCAGATCTGCAGGGAAATGTAACAAACGCTGCTGTTCGGTTGCCTTGTTGACTGAACTAGTGCCCAGGAAAGAAGGAAGATGAAGGGAGGAGGTGGAAGAAGAGAGATGAGGAGAAAAGAGATGGGTTTCTACCAAATTCGTGGTGTTTTTCATACACCACCGATTAGAGGGTAATATTCTCATCCCAAGCTGTTAGTTCTGCAGGTTGTAGATCAGTTTTGATAGTCAGACTTTATTTTAGAAAACTATAGTTATGACCCTAGTAAGACTTTATCTCATATCTGGTATTTATCCAACAACAATTTCGAGTTGGAACCAAAATAAAAGTTGTAGGTCATGTTCATAGCTTTGCAAAAGTATATCGTTTGCACGATTCCGATCTACAGTGCTGACGTTCTAGTCGAAACAGTCCTGCAGCTAATTGGGCAGTATTAAGTTTACCTGTTTTTTGGACACTATACTCTCAGAATTGATCTACAGTGATAAGATGAGAGTTGTAGATAATTTTCTGTAGATATCAGATGTGCCGTCGTTTGCTATGTTCACATAAGCAGAACTAAAGATATGAAAATATCTATGAGAGATCAGAGGTTATGCATAGGAAATGTTGAGAAGCAAAGTTATGTTTTCTATGAGTTTTATGTAAGGCTTAGAGATGAATAGTATTTGTGAGTGCTTGTCGTAGTATAGAATCTGAAGAAAAGTTTGTTCAACAGGTTGATAAGGTCCCGTCTCGAGGCTAATATGTCAACTAATCGTCACGGTTAAGGCAAGTCCACGACGGGATAATACTTTGCATGATCCCCTCACTCAACTTTTATTTTCTAGCACTTGTTCTTTATTCGAGTGGCTAGATATTGTTTATACCCATGGAGGCAAAGTGGTTACAGCAAATGTTATAGTTGCGCTTATGTTTTGCATAGCATCTTGAAGATAAAGCATAGTGTTGTGACCTACTGAGGTAGGCACCTTGAGAGTTGAGACCGTCGATGTTAAACACTTTACATATGCAAAGCTACATGGACAGTGGCAGCGCGGCGTCTATAGTGGCTTCATCAATCTTTAAACTCCATTTACTGAACCATATAGTCAACTCTGCAGCATGTCTCTGAACCAGTATGCCGAGTCCTTGGGGTATCGTTTGAGAGTCGTGAAGTCGACATACACGATGCCGAACTTGGATGTGTAACCAGAGAGCCACTCGAAGTTGTCGAGGAGAGACCAGGCAAAGAAGCCAAGCACGTTGGCGCCACCGTCGATGGCTCTCTTTAGCTCGCTGAGGTAGCTCCGATAGTACCCGACCCTTGTGCAATCATGTAAGTACTCATCACGGGTGAGGTTGCCAGGTTGATCCATCCCTGGCGAGACAAGATTAGTATAAGCCTGACAAGATGACTGAGATGAACGTGAACATATACAGAGCTGTATCCCGGTACCGTTTTCCATTATGAGGACTGCTGGATTTCCATACTTCTCCATGATGTAGTTCATACACCCGTACATCCCAAACGGGGTGATGTACAGCCAATCAGAATTCGCCTGTAATGAAAAACGCATCGAAAATGATTATTTATCATATTATTATGGAGTTGCTGAAGAAAAAAAGGTTTCAGCTAAGAGCTACATACCCTTTGTCCAATTGCTTTGCCATTCCGCTCATCTGTGAAAATTCAGCAACAAAGGATGAATGACAATATATATCGCCGTATATTGATGTAAAACGTACAGTGTAAGACAATAAACTCACATTTGTATGTGACGTGCCAATCAGCCGAATAATTTGTCGGCATCTGTGGCCTCTGCCCCGTCATGTAAATAGCTGTGTAATGATTGATCCCGATATAGTCTGCTGAGCCCTTGACCAATTTGGCTTGATCAGGAGTGAACCTGGGCAACCTCTCTTTCACAATGTCTTGCATTGTCTGTGGGTACTGTCCATTTATTATTGGATCCATATACCTGCATAATGATGCAACCATTGATGATATTACCATTCATATTTTCATTGTTAAAACGTTTGGTCAATGGATACTAGTGTGGCTGGCCATACCAGCCAACTTGGAAGTCCCTGGCTCTTTGAGCTGCTGCTTGGTCTTCGGTTGAGTTGGTAAGCCCCTCGTACCAACTGAAGTCCAGAACTATTCCGATCTTCCCTTGCTGAGCTGCCTAAATTTTTAATTTTCTATTCAGTTACTATTCTTTCAGCAAAGATCCATGGAATTAGACAGAATAATAAAAATAAAATCATGTTAGGGGGGCATTGCTCCGCAACTAAGGCACTTGATTTTGTAAGAGAAAACTAATTCAAACTACACTCTTGAAGGCCGATCATATTACTAGTAAAATTTACTACTCCATATATTTAAGTAAAACAAGAATACCTGATATTTATTCCGGTATCTTGCAACTGCATAGCCATGTGCTAAGAGAAGATTGTGAGAAACAATGTAAGGTTCTGTTGCTGAGTTCCCACCAGCAGCGCATTTTGTGCACCTTTGAGGAGGTTGACGCCCGGTATCATAACCAGTAAGCGCAACTCTGCTTGGTTCATTGAATGTAAACCAGTTCTTTACACGGTCGCCAAAGGTCTTGAAACAGAAGTCAGCGTAGTCTGCGAATAGTTCCCTACACAAGAAATATTATGAAGATAGTCAGGCATTGCTCATTGTGCAACCTTACACACCAGATGAATAGCGCGCTGCATCTACCTACATATAGAGTATGTTTGTTGTGCAGTCTTCTTTTTGAAACATACGGAAACTTTCACATTCTTTCAATATGTGAAGCCAATTATAAATATAAATAGAAAATAATTGTTTAAAGAGTAACTAGTATTTTGTCTAAACCATTTATCTTGTAATTCCAAAACAGTAAGTCTGGAATAACTCTGAATGAGGATGTATATCTAACATGTTTGTAGATAAGGAAGATCAAGTACTATTTTGACTTACCCTGTCTTTGCATTTAACCAGCCTCGATACTTGTTCTCAAGTGCAAGAGGGAGATCATAGTGGTGAAGATTGACATAAGGAGTAATGCCTGCTTATAGTTTTCATGGAAACATTCAGATATCAATGTATTCAGGTTCCCTAGGAAGTTTCAGAGGTTGAAATAGATGCTTTGCTGTGCTTTATACCTTTGTGAAGCAGGTAGTCTATCAGATTGTTGTAGTACTTGACACCTTCTTCGTTCACTTTTCCTTCGCCATCTGCAGAAACCAAAGAGGAGTCAGTGGTGGCAACAGCTTTTGTTCATTGAGACAAATATGGAAGTTATGTAGTCCAGTCAACAAATAATCCGGTATATATGTACCTGGGAACATTCTGGACCATGAGATAGAAAAGCGGTAGGCATCGAAATTCAGTCCTTTCATGAGATCAACATCTTCCTGTCCCAGCATAAATAATGGGGTCAGTAAACGTGAGGCCCTGGAGTTCTTTCTCTACAGAGTTCAGTGCAGATATGTAGTGGGTTCCGGAAAGATGGGTATATCAATAATAAGTTCAGAGTGATTTGTGAGTTCAATTTGTTACTCTGAAGAGGTTGCAGTGAGTAGGAATGCAGTTAAGTTGTATTCTAGAAAAATTAGTACCAACTTAAGTTAATATGATTACTCATATACAGTACAGAGGAAAATTATCCAGCGGCCCCTGTTTACTCCAAGATATAGTACAGTACCTTGTAGCGATGATACTGATCTGTTGTAACGTCTGCATTTTGATTTCCCTTGATTTTTCCTGTCCATCGCAAGTTGGCAACACAGAAAGGAGTTTGAGGTGAGACGTGAGTGGGAGTTTAAACTACAGTAGCACGGATTTGATTCTTCAGCTCCATGCAAGAAGAAGCATGCACAAATGGATGAATACCTGGTGTGTGTGCCAATTCGTCCCACACGGATTGCCCGCGGCCGCTTCCGTTGGCCATGCCCTCGACCTGGTACGCCGACGTCGCCGTCCCGAAGATGAAGCCCTTGGGGAACGACGCCCGGCTCAGCCCACCAAGGCAGCTCGAGCAGCGCGGAGCCTCTGCGGCGGCGGCGGCACGGACGCAAGCTCCGCCGTGGTACGCGGTCGCCAGCAGGGCAAGCAGTAGCAGCACGCACCTCGCGGCCATCTCGCAGAGCAGCAGCTAGCGGGCAGTGGCAGCCTGAGCTCACACCGACTAATTGGTAAGTGGTGTAGTGCAAAGCTACAGCTAGCTAGCAGTCTGTGTTGGAGTATATATTTGCGGGCGGCGCGCGTCGTCCTAACATTTGCGGCGTCGAAATAATTGCCGGTGCAATAGAGCGGACAGCATCTATCTTAATTTGGACGTGGGGTTTTTTCCTCGATCATCAAAGGCTTATCGTAGTACTGGCATTGGCAAGCAACAACACGCAAGTCCCATGACTAGGACTGATCGGAGTTAGAGTAGTAGAAAAGAAGAACAGCGACAAAACAAGCACTTCCTTCCCATCCTATAGCTAGCGAGAACAAAAGTCTTATCGTAATGGCACTTCCTTCCCATCTATCTTTGGACGTGGGTTTTTTTTCTCGATCATCAAAGGTTTATCGTACTGGCATTGGCAAGCAAAACGCAACTCCGGCCATGACTAGGACTGATCAGAGCTATAGAGTAGAAAAGAAGAAGAAGAGCGACATCACACGCACTTCCTTCCCATCCTAGCTGTCCCACAACACCGACCATTGCTGCAAAAGGGAGATGACAAGGAACACCGCACTGGTGGGTCAAGAAACACCGACCACAGCTGCAAAAGGGAGATGGCAAGGAACACCGCGCGCACTGGTGGGTCAAGAAACAAGCCATTTCTGATATTCCGGAGCGTCTACGCACCAAATAGCCGCCGCCCCCTACCACAAAAGGATCGACACATCTACTCCTGCCTTTTCCTTTGACATCGATTTGACGGTGCGCGCGTGTTGGCTTCCTAATCTCGTTCTTCACTCAGCCCAGCCTCCCTGATTTTGCACTAGTGCAGACCTCCCCTCTAACACCGGTTTGGAGGGCCCTCTAACAGCGGTTGTAGAACCGCCGTTGAGGGTTCGGTGTTAGAGGGGGGCCCCCTTTAACACCGGTTCTTATACGAACCGGTGTTAAAGGGTGGCGCACGTGGGGCTGCCGCAGGGTTCGGGCCTCCGTGTTAAAGGTTCTCTGCCGCGGCAGGAAAACGGCCTAAATCTCTGCCGCGGCAGAGTTCTGCCTCTGCCCCGTTCTGGGCGTATTTCTGCGGGAGGGGGGGGGGAATCGATCGGGAATGGTATACACATACATCGTCATCGCTACATACGAGTACATGAATAATTAAGCAACTATTATTATACACAAACATCGTCATTGTGTGGTATTCTCCGTAAACGTTGAAGCATCAAGTACAAGACAAACACGTTCAAACATATATACAAAGTTTATTTTGGTGGATATCTAAAGAGTTCTCCGCCAGACGTGACGACCTTATCAAGTATGAACCCCGCCAATTCCTCTTGAATGGCTCGTATGCGTTCAAATGGTAGGAGTTGGTCCCGCATCCGTTCGATCTAAATATATATATAAAGAATGGTGTCAATATATATATAAGAATAAAACTCAACACAATTGATGGTAATAAAATAATGTTGTGTACTTTGTTTACTTACTCTAAGTTGTTCTAGTGCGGCTTGGCCCGTCGCACATATTGTATTGCGAATGAACTCGCAAACATAGTACCCACATAAGTTATTGCCGTGTCCCTGATGCGCGCACTTTACGAGAATAGAGAGTTCAATCAAAATAGTAATCAATAAAGCATGATATAATGGAATTGGAAGCAGAATCAAAGAGATACGCAGACCTAGCTAGCTAGTATTACTTACATTTTGGTCTACAAATTTTAGTTCTTCTGACCATTCACCCACGGCCCTGCCCGTGAACCTTTTCCAAACCCTGTCCGGCAAAAAATGGATAAAGGAGTAATTAATTACTTGTTGTCACGAAAGTTGCCGATCTAGTGCGATAATATGATTGAAATTACCTCTGGAGCATCTCTCTAAAGTCTGTCCATAGCTCTTTTTCTTTTCGTAACGAGTCCATGACAAGGACTTTTCCTGAGTCGGGTTGAATGACTAGCAGAATAAAGTGGAATCTACGCACGCATAACTCATCATCAGTTACACTTAACATCGAGTAAGTCGAAACAGAATGTGTACAAGAGAGGGTAACAGTACTCACGAGAAGTTGTAAGGCAATAGTATTTCCCTTTTGGTTTGTTGTCTCAGTAAAGACCTTAGCAAGTAATCTTCTGTTTGCCCGGGTTTGGTTCTTACCACTTGTTCATGAACTCTATTTGGGTCAACGAACCCAATATCAAAAGGGCCTCCTTTCATGCATTCCATAACCTTTTTCCTGCATAATAGTATATACATATATGGTGAGCATATATATATATATACATGCAATTAATGAAGTGAATGAGATGAGATATAAATTACAGAAATAGTACTTACACACAATAAAGGCTGATGGCAGCTTTGTCGAGTTCCTTCTGATTTAATAGGAAATGCAAATCTTGAATGTTGAAGTCGATCTCGTCGTCTCCGCACAAGAAAATCTGATCTCTTATATGCGCTGTGATCCATTCTTCCTTTCTCGTCTTGCAGAAATCAAGGTACCACTTGTGCAATCTTCGCATCTTTGTTGGTAGATTCTTAAGCTCCTCTTTCTTGACGAGATTCTTCCCATACTTCCATGGCTGTATGGGGTTGGCATCGCATTTGGGCAAGTTGTCTCCCATGATGTTCAAGTATGTAATGTAAGTCATCCCCATCTCATTGGCCTTTCTTTGTAGCTCTGCCTCGTAATCATTTACGGGAGGAGCGTCCCATGTGTCGAACACTTGGAGCGGGGCGCATGATTGGTTTTCCTGCTCTCCGAGCATGGGAACTGTTTTCTGGGGTGCCGCACGACTGCTACTTTCAGTCTCCCTACGACACCTTGCACCCCCTTCAAAATCTGGCGCTCGTAGTCCGGCACAAGTGGGGTTTCAGGTTTCAAAAGATTATTGTAAAACTTCTCCACCACCGCCGGATCTATTTTCTCCTTTGGATCGGCCCGTCTAGGTGAAAAGAATTTCTTGACCTCTTCTTTCGAGATCCTATTGGTCTCCTCGTCGCTGCGATTCCATGGTAAAGCCGGCAATGGCTTGGCGGAAGGCTGCGGGACATAGTTTTTTGAACTCTTTGGCATACGGTTTCCTGCGGATTTCTTTGTGGCAGTGCTAGTGATGCTCTTCGTGGCAATGCTCTTCCGCTTACGCTGAGGAGATGGCTGAAGCACCGGAGATGGCTGACGGGCAGGAGATGGCTGGCACGCCGGAGATGGCTGGCGCGCAGAAGATGGATGAAGCACCGGAGATGGCTGCCGCGCAGGAGATAGCTGAAGCGGCTCAGACTGCTGACGCTGCGGAGACGGCGGGGGTGCCAGTGGCCTCCAATTTGGAAGCACGATGTGTTCCTTCTTCCAAAGAATGGTTGTTTTCACTGCAAATTTGAGTTGAGTTTCCCCTTCACCTGTAGCATGGTCAAGCTGTGCTTCCTCATATTCCTTCACAACCTCATCCACCCCCGACAATAGCATAGCCATCTGGAATCGGTCGGCAGTGGTAAGTTCCACCAGCTACAGGAGGTAAGGCATAGCCGACAGCCACCTTAATGGATAAGCCCATTAATATCACATGCAGCTCAACGTGTTCGCTCTCTGTGATCTCATCCACGGGGTATCGAGGACCCGCCATTTCAAGCGTGGGCTGCACGTTCTCCGTGGAAGCCACGCTGCTTTTCCACGCAGAGTCTGGGCCGCCGACAGCTTCCAATGCAGGCTCTTCGTGCCGCTGAGATGGGCCGGTAGCTTGATGGCTCTGTTGTGCATTCACTTGCGCCTGCAGCGCCACAAGTGCATGTTCTATCTGTGTCATCCGCTCTGTACGCTCTTTTTCTTTTCTGCCGCGCCATCTGTAAGAGTCGCTCCACTCGGCAAACCCATCCTTCCACGTCATACCCCCTGTGCCTCGTGCATGTCCAGGGTGTTCTTTTTTACAGATGGCGAGTGTGAGCTGGTCATTCTCTCTGTCGGGATGGAAGGTCCTGGCGGCTGTTTCCTCGTATGCCGTGATGAGTTCAGTGACGGGTTTGGCAAAGAGGGTTGGGAAGATACACAATCATGTTTCTGGGTCCAACTTTGCCCCGATTCCGTAGAACCAAGTCTTTGCACGTAGGTCCCGCGCATCTGTTTGGGGTGTGATCCCTCTAGCGTGCATGGCCTTCTCAACTTTCTCCCACTTAGGCCTCTGAGATATGTAGCCACCTGACCCCGTCCTCTGGTAATATTCCTTCTTCTGGGCATTTAGTGTATTGGTTTCTGACGTCTTTTTAGCTATAGCACCTTTTTTATATGCCACAAATTCGGGCGCATAATATGCGTCTTCGAAATTTGTTCAATTTTGTCTTCCAGTTGCGGAAAGCGTCAGCCATCTTCTTTAGAGTCCACTCTTTGACCTTTTCCTTTATAACCAGGTTGTTTTCTTCCTCCTCTGGCGGAAGGGTGAAATTTACCAACAACGAATTCCAAAGCGTTTCTTTGGATCTTTCATCGACAAAGGTACCGTCGCCCTTCTTTGGCTTATTCCAATATTCAAGTATGATTGGGATTTGGTCCCTAACAAGAACTCTAGCCTGACGTACAAATTTGTCTGCGGCCTTCTTGGGCTCCATCGGCCTGCCATCAACACGGACTGCTTTGATCGTGAACTTTGCACGATCTTTAAACCGATGGCTCGCGCCTCGCTTGCTCTTTTTCATAGAAGAAGATGGTTGCTGGCTGGTCGATCCAGAGGGCTAAAAGAAGAAAGAAGCGTTAATTAATACATGTAGAAGAAGATTGTTGGTGGAAGTCAGCAGAGGCTTAATCAATGCATATACCTCGCCGGACTTTGTAATCACTAAATTGCGTTCACCGGAGTCTTCATCTTCTTCATGACTACTTGAGCTGTCATCATGTCCCTCCAAGTTCAGATATTGTGAGGTGTCCTCTTCAATAATGTTCTCCATTATTTCTTCTTCTTCAAGGTTTCTACTAAGTGGATCCATAGTTTCTAAAACAATAATATTATGTAGAGTAAGAGAGTAAACATTCAAGTGGACTTGGATTCATACACAAATATACATATTATTCATACAAAAATACACAAATGAAATTAAAACCCTAAGGATGCTTGATCATTTTAAACGAGTTCCGAGGGGTCCAAACCTTAATTCGGAGAAATCCCGGATGCATATGAGAGGGGCTAGCTAAAGTGGCTGACCGGAGGCTGGCGGCGTTGGAGAGCGACCTAGGGCGCGCGAGGTAGCGTGATACGGCGTACCTAAAACGGGCGTTGTTCGAAAGAGGAGGCCGAGGCAAGCATTATAGTGTCGGCGCCGCCTCAGTATGGTCACCGGAGCGACGGCAGCGACGGCAAACAACTTGGCAGAATCGGCGGCCCCAGAGACCTATGGTAAAGGGTTTTCCCCGTCTTCTGCCCCGCCCGTTGTCCCCAGACCGAGGGGAGAAGCCACGACGCTCGCCAAAGAGCTGCCCGCGCAGTCCACCTTCTTCTAAGGCCGCCACCGACATTCGCGAACTCTAGCCACCACTCCGACGACCAACGACACATCGCATCGCAATTGAGGCTAGGATTTCAAAAGACCACCAAAAAATTTCAAAAAGCACTGGATTTGGGGCAATAGGTTACACATAGAACTGATCTAGTTTTGACGCGGTTCTAATGATGAATCTGACCGGTGGGACCCGGTGGTCAGGCCGACTTGGCCGCATTTATTTACCAAAACACCTCCACATATTATAAATTCTAATCTTAGGTCCTTTTTTTCTATTTTTCAATTCCTTTTTTTATTTATCTATTTTTTTTCTAATCATTGAGCAGCCACGGGGAGAAGCTGTCCGCCGGCGGGGAGCAGCCACGGGTGAGTGCCGGAGGAGCAGCCGCCGACGAGCTCTAGCCACTGGCGAGCGCCGGACTAGCGCGAGTGCGCAGCCAGACTCCACCTGGCCAGCGCTCGCCCGTGCCCCCGTTGGCTAGAGGAGAGGACGGGGCGGCGGCTCGACGACGGAGCGGTCAGCGAGGTCACGTGCGGGCGGAGGCCGAGAAGCATGGGCGCGGCGGAACTCGCGCTGACCCTGGCCGAAGCTGGTCGGAGCTCGCCCGCGCCCCTGTTGGCTAGAGGAGAGGAGGACGGGGCGGCGACCGACGAGCTAGGTCTCGAGCGGGTGGAGGCCGAGAAGCACGGGCGCGACGTACCTGGCCGGGGCTGGCTGGAGCTCGCCGACAGGGAGCGATGGTGGCGACAGGCGTGGAAGGTGGCGACGGAGGCGATGGAGGACGCGACGGCGAGCTCCTCTGCTTGTTCCCGTTCGATCGATCTGGCTGGGGGAAGAGAGGAAGGGGAAGGCGCGCATTTAATACCCCCCTTTAACACCGGTTCGGGGCTGGAACCGGTGTTAAAGGGGAGGGGAATTCGTTTCGCGCCCCCCCCTTTAACACCGATTCCAGCCACGAACCGGTGTTAAGGGGTGGGGGGGTGCGCGCGCGAAACGAAATAAATGCGCCCCCTTTAACACCGGTTCGTGTCTAGAACCGGTGTTAAAGGGGGGCATTTATTTCATGCATTAAAGGGGCATTTTTAATTCAAAAAATAGGATATGAATTTAGAAAATTCATATCTTTTTCATTTCAACTCAGAAAATATGAATAATATATCATAATTTTCAGAAAATAATATCTATCCATTCATGTAAAAACATTTTATATTTACTTTAGATGAAAATTTTCAAAATGATTAAAACACTTACATATAAATTTTGATTATTCAATTCAAACAAAAATAAATTGTCAAATCCTAAAACTTTGAACATAAGAAATATTAAGCATCTAAAAAGGAATCTAACCCTATTTTATTGAAGCAAATCGTATTTTAATGCCGCATCTTTTGTATTAACATTTTTGAATTGATTGGATATTTAAATGCCGCATCTTTTGTATATACTTGAATCTGACCAAGCCTCGCTTAACTTGCATTGGATTTTTGATAAAATAGCATATTGTGAACCTAAAAATGATTTTTTTAAAAAATCATGAGCATTGTATCATGTACCTGTAGTTCATATCTGACCCACTTCCTACCGATTCGGCAGGAATTTGTCTTTTTCACCAGAGGTGGACGGAAAGGTTTCAGATCCCCCTGTTGGTACATTTTCCATATAAGGTGGTCTAGTATTTTTATAAAATGTGTTGGTGGTTTTTTGAATTAACCATTTGGTGGCTGCTTCACAAAACCGTCCGTTTTTATGCTCGGAAAATGGAAAATGCCTTTTTGGTGCGATAAAAAGGAAAACTTCCTCTTGCAACATTGTTTGCCATGCCATGATACATATGTATGCATAATATGGCCATATTATCACAAACTATGCCTTGATTCTAGCCATAACATTGGTCATTTGACCCGAAAGCCAAGAAACCTCGAATGAGATAGGTCATTTTGTGAAGGTTTTTTTGAGACATAATCAATATACCAGTTTGAGATTTTTCCTTCTAACTATGTCACATAATATAACACCACGCGAAGGTTTCGCACTGTTTCGATCTTTTTTTATTTTATTTTATCCCCGTTTTAAACTATCGTCAAACTTTGTTGAACAACGGGCATGAAGATTCTTAGCTCGGGGCCAAGCCTCGCTCAACTTGCATTAGATTTTTGATAAAATAGCATATTGTGAACCTAAAAATGATTTTTGTAAAAAATCATGAGCATCGTATCATGTACCTGTAGTTCATATCTGACCCACTTCCTACCGATTCGGCAGGAATTTGTCTTTTTCACCCGAGGTGGACGGAAAGGTTTCAGATCCCCCTGTTGGTACATTGTCCATATAAGGTGGTCTAGTATTTTTGTAAAATGTGTTGGTGGTTTTTTGAATTAACCATTTGGTGGTTGCTTCACAAAACCGTCCGTTTTTTATGCTCGGAAAATGGAAAATGCCCTTTTGGTGCGATAAAAAGGAAAACTTCCTCTTGCAACATTGTTTTCCATGTCATGATGCACATGTATGCACAATATGGCCATATTATCACAAACTATGCCTTGATTCTAGCCATAACATTGGTCATTTGACCCGAAAGCCAAGAAACCTCGAATGAGATAGGTCATTTTGTGAAGGTTTTTTTGAGACATAATCAATATACCTAGTTTGAGATTTTTCCTTCTAACTATTTCACATAATATAACACCACGCGAAGGTTTCGCACTGTTTCGATCTTTTTTTATTTTTTTATCCCTGTTTTAAACTATCGTCAAACTTTGTCGAACAACGGGCATGAAGATTCTTAGCTCGGGGCCAAGCCTCGCTCAACTTGCATTGGATTTTTGATAAAATAGCATATTGTGAACCTAAAAATAATTTTTGTAAAAAATCATGAGCATCGTATCATGTACCTGTAGTTCATATCTGACCCACTTCCTACCGATTCGGCAGGAATTTGTCTTTTTCACCAGAGGTGGACGGAAAGGTTTCAGATCCCCCTGTTGGTACATTGTCCATATAAGGTGGTCTAGTATTTTTGTAAAATGTGTTGGTGGTTTTTTGAATTAGCCATTTGGTGGTTGCTTCACAAAACCGTCCGTTTTTTATGCTCGGAAAATGGAAAATACCTTTTTGGTGCGATAAAAAGGAAAACTTCCTCTTGCAACATTGTTTGCCATGCCATGATGTACATGTATGCACAATATGGTGTAAAATGTATTCACATTTATCTCGTACCCTTGGAAAGTACATACAGTCGAAGATGGTGTCCTGGCCAACAAGTACAACTGATCCCCAACAGTGGTGTTATTCGTGAGAAGTCTTTGCAGCCAGCCGCCAAAACTCGCCATGTGTTCACTTATAATCCATTCATCAGACTGTCCCGGGTGTTTGAGGCGTATTAAATTCTTGTGTTCATTGATATATGGGGCAACCAAGATAGATATTTGTAAAACCGTGTAGTGTGCTTGATTGAGAGAATGTCCGTCCCTACATATCATTTCTTTACATCCTAGGGTGCCTTTTCCACGCAGTCTCCCCTCATGTCGTGATTCTGGAACACCAATCGCCTTAAGGTCAGGAATAAAATCAACACAGAACTCAATGACCTCCTCTGTTACATACCCCTTGGAGATGCTTCCTTCTGGCCTAGCACGGTTATGAACATATTTATTTAAGACTCCCATGTATCTCTCAAAGGGGAACATATCGTGTAGAAATACAGGACCGAGAATGGCAATCTCTTCTACTAGGTGAACCAGGAGATGCGTCATAATATTGAAGAAGGATGGTGGGAACACCAACTCAAAGCTGACAAGACATTGGGCCACATCTGTTTGTAACCCTGGTAGGCTTTCTGGATCGATTACCTTCTGAGATATTGCATTGAGGAATGCACATAGATTCACAATGGGTACTCGAACATTTTCAGGTAGAAGCCCCCTCAATGCAATCGGAAGCAATTGTGTCATAATCACGTGGCAGTCATGAGACTTCAGGTTTTGGAATTTTTTCTCTGCCATATTTATTATTCCCTTTATATTCGACGAGAAGCCAGACGGGACCTTGATACTGCTTAGACATTCAAAAAAGATTTCCTTCTATGCTTTGGTAAGAGCGTAGCTGGCAGGAGTTAAGTGGCATCGTTTACCCTTCTCGTTCTCAGGATGCATAGGCTCTTCAGGGGCTTTCAGACGTTGCTGGTCCTCCCGTGCTTCCGGTGTATCTTTTGTCTTCCCATACACTCCAAGAAAGCCTAGCAGGTTCACGCAAACATTCTTCGTCACGTGCATCACGTCGATTAAAGAGCGGACCTCTAAGACTTTCCAATAGGGTAGGTCCCAAAATATAGATTGCTTCTTCCACATGGGCGCGTGTCCGGCATCGTCATTCGGAACATATAGACTGCCAGGACCTTTTCCAAAGATTACTTCTAGGTCCTTGACCATACCAAATACCTCCTCACCGGTACGGAGGACAGGCTTCCTCCGGGGTTCTGCGAGACGTTTGAAATGCTTGCCTTTCTTTCTTACTGGATGCAGGTTCGGAAGAAATCGGCGATACCCTAGGTACACAACCTTCTTACATTTATCCAAATATACACTTTCAGTCTCATCTAAATAGTGTGTGCATGCATTGTATCCCTTGTTTGTCTGCCTTGAAATGTTATGTAACACCCTCAGAATCGGCCCTATGCAAGTTTCAGCGCTTCCCGCCAAACCCGCATAGAAACGATTCAAAGGTGCCCACCAGGCACTTGCGTGCGGGTGGAAAACGAAGTAATAACATTACACAACAGTCCTCGATGGGACCCACAGAACAGATATATATATACAACACGACTCCATGAGTCAAGAATACAGATATAATATATAAAGATCCAAATCACCTTGAAAACGATATAGCGTCCGAGTACGGACAAGATGCAAATTGAGCTAAGAGCCCTGAAGAATAACCAATGGCGTCCATAACCCTGCCCAGGCCAAGCCGGAAGGGTAACCCTGCTAACGACGTCGAAACCTGCTAAAACAAAAGGGGTGCCGACAAAGGGCAAAGGAAAAAGAGGAGCGTCAGTACTGAGGCCAGTACACGGCGAGGCTAGAATTCGGCGGTCCTCGCCTACATAGGTATGGTGGACTGAAGCGGCAGCGGCAGCACTAAACAACCTATAGAGACTCGATACAACTGGCGGCTATCAGAGAGGGGTAAGAAAGACCTATTCGGAACCAACCTGATACTACCACCAAACATACCCATCCTGGTATTTCCCCCTCGAGACCAAACGAGGAAGTCAACCGAGGAACTCACACAGTTGGCAATTTTACTTATTCAGTTATCCTTGCAGCAATTACTAGTCAAGTATAGATAATCATCCTGATATAATAAGCAGTGGGCACTTTTAGTTAACCATTCCGTTGTAGTTGCAACACTTACTAGTCAGATAAAATTAGCATGAGATAACCCAAACCCAGCAGTTGTTGGTACTTTTATTTAGCCATTCCGTTGCAGTGAAGCTGATTACTAGTCATATCGGATACAAGTCAAATTATAACAATAAACTTTAGTTATAGTTGTCTATGATCAAGCACTGTGCTCCAAGTCGTCCATAACCGCGGACACGGCTTCTCGAAAAGATTTAACCCTGCAGGGGTGCACCAAAGTATCCACACGCACTTCGACCCTTTTTGCCAGATCAATTAACATACACCCATCGGTATGTCGGCGGGGCCTAAGTCATGACGTTTCCCAGACCCAAAGTAAGCACGAGGGGACACCCCACTAAGTCTACCCGCAACGAAGTCGGCCGGTCTCCGAGACGGACTCAGGGTTTGCGTCAGTGGCTGTAAACGACGGGGAACCCAAAACTGGGATTGTCGATACCGCGAAAACACTCTGCTTTCCTAAACAATACAGGTGCTATCCATCGCACAATTTAAATAAAGCAGTAAATCATGGCATAAGTACAGAATAGTAATAAAGCCCCAAACTACTTGTGGCCCCCAGTACAGTACTTTGAAATCAGGTACTAAATCGATGGGGTGCCCATACATCCCACATGTGGTTAGCGCGCTCGATCTCGGAACAGGTGTCAAGAACTCGGGGTCCTACGGGACACAAGTGGACGGTTAACAACCAAATAACATCTATTGCCCACCTGTGCCTCTGCTTACCTACTTCAATTTTAGTTGTTAAACAGTAATTAAAGTAAACGATAATGAAAGCCATGATCATCTCCAAACTTAAACATGCGGCAACACTCCAACAACTGTGGTACTGGACGACACGCAACAGCACTTGAGCAAGCGACTACGAAACGCAGGTCCAACTATCTACCAAACAACAGGTAATAGGAGGTGTCCAAGGCAATATAAGGCTACAAGGGATATCACGGGTACGAAACTAGAGCATCGCAACACAGATAGCAATAGATCAACAGGAGGGAATAAATACTATAAAAGTAAGATAGGTAGAAAGGGGGAGATGCTCGCCTGAAAACATTGCCGAAGGTTCATCCGAAGATCGGGGCGAAGCTCACACCAACTCAACGGCCTTATCCGTGAAGAAGCAAAACACTAGAATAAACACCGGATGCACTATTTAATACTACGCAAAAAGATCGGGCATGATGCATGTATGATGTATGACATGGCAAAGGTGCGCTGCGATTAGGCCATATTAAGCGGAACCGGGGTCCCGACATTTAATTAAACGGTTCAAGTTATTTATCTACCCCGCAAATTAAATGTTGTAATAACAGGGCAAGATAAGTTACCGGTTCGCTGCACAAATTTAAATGGGGCCAATATAAGACTAGATTTGCCCGCATATGGGCCCCATATTTAATTTAGGTGAATCGGCATAAGGCCCCCAAACCCACATGAATATGCATGCAAACATGAACAAGTTGATATGCAACAAGATATGTCATTTATAAAAATAGGGGCTTAGGGTCACACATCTGGGTTCGGCAGATCTTGGGCTCCGAGGGGTTCGGGGTCGGGTCTCAGGGTCCGGATCTGGGGTTCGGTCTCGGCGGGATCGTTCTCGGATAACTGAGGTAGATCTTGTCGCATCCGGGAAGCAGGACTTGGGTCGGTGTCGGGGCGCATCGGATTCGCCCTGGTCGATGTCGTTCTTGTCATCGTGAAGACCTTGTCGGGTCCGCGGGTCGGGTCGGACTTGGCGTCCGGGGTGAAGTGCTTGTCGTTCCATGGCGATCTTGGCGGCTTCGGATCCGGAAAGGAGCACTCGACGCTCCGGGGAGAAGACCTTGGCGTCATATGTTGAGGTTGTCGGGTGTCGGTGCCGGACTCGGGTGTGGCGTCGATGGTCTTACGTGGCCCGATGGTTCCATGTAGGAGATTCCCGGGTACCGCGGCGGAGTTCTCGGGTTTCGATGAAGATCTTGGCGGGGTTTCAGGGTTCGGGTTCGTCGAGATCGGCCTTCGGGGTCTCGAACGCCGGGATCGGTCTTCGCGGGTCTCGTGGAAGAACTTGGGTAGGATCCTCGGAAGATCTTGGCGACATCAGGAAGGGGTTTGCCCCAGAAGATGTTGTAGAGGACCAAGGGCCACACTTCTAACGAAACAGCTCGAAGTTCCTGGCTTGGACTTGCGCGGATCTTGACAGCAAGAAGCCCTGGCCACACACGGTATACCATAGGCTTCACAAACAGCGTCACTAGAGCACCAAGGAGCCAACGGGCTGGCGCACGTGGCGAGCGGACGGAAAAGGGGCGACCACGGGGAGGCACGCGGACGGTGACAGAGAAGCGGGCAGAGCCTCGCGGGCCCAGGGCTCGGTCGGCGTGGGCCTGCCGGACAGAGCAGAGGAGGGCTCGGCCTCGAGGTCGGCTCTGCAGGGGAGGTGGGGGAGAGGATCGGGTCGGGCTCCGGCGAGGGGGGGCGCGCGCGGGAGGGAGACGGCTCGAGGGCGGCGCGCGCAGGCCGGCGGGAGGGCCTGAGGCCGGCGACGCTGCGAGGAGGGAGGGGTGGTCGCAGAGGAGGAGGGCGCTCGGGGAGCGGGGCTGCGCGGCGGCGCCGGCTCCGGGGCGACGGCCGGGGGGGGTGCAGGCGGGGCGGGCCGGTCGCGGAGGACGGTCTGGCGGCGAGGAGGACGGGCAGAGGCGGTAGGGTCCCGCGGCGGCGGTTGCGGGGCCGACGCGGAGGACCTCCGGCGGCGGGGAGAGGGAAGGGGAGGGGATGGAGGCGAGGGCGCGTGGCGGAGGAGGAGGAGCAGAGGCCGGTGGTGGAGGGGACGCCGGCGACGGGGTCGGACGGGAGCGGTGACAGGGGCGAGCGAGGAGGGTTCCTGGGAGGTGCTCTGCGCAAGGTGGGGCCAGAGGGAGGGTATCGGGCGCGGGGTGGGTGTGTCGCATGCAGGAAGTGGGGCTGTGGGGAGTGGGTCCAGGTGGAGTGGAGGTGAGGGAGGTGGTGTGGGTTTGTGCTGTGTGGGTGGCGCTGAGTGGGGAGGGAGGTGAGGTGGCAGGCTAGGATAGGTTGGGGAAAGGGGCAGGGTGACGTGGCGGCCAGCGATTGGAGGGGGTGAGGTGGAGGGGGGGGGGCTAGGTAGGATTAGGGTAGGTTATTTGGTAGCTTAGGTTTTCGGGTGTTCTGGGGTAGGTAGGGTTTTGTCTAGTTTGGGCCGGGTAGTAGGCTGCTGCCAGCTGGGTCCTTTGGGCCTGGCCGGTGGCGGCCTCCCCGGTAAAAATATTTTATCATTTTTATAAAACAAAACGTTTTGAAATATAGTTTTAGATAAAATACAAGATCCAGAAAAGACCGAGGTTTTGCATTTGAATAAAGAGAGGGACGTTTGTAAAAATGAAAAAGGGTTTTTATTAAAATAGTTTTAGACTAATATATGCATGTTGATGACGATGCTCAAATGCAAGGTGGCATGATGACATGAGCATGCGGTCATGATGATGCAATGCACAGAAACAACGCGATTTTCTAGTAGTGGTTTTGCGGGATGCCACATGTTACTAAGAGCAGGCCAATCATTGATGGTTACAAAAAGCAATGCTCGTAGGTCAAATGGCTCCCCTTTGTGCTCATCCCATATACGTACACCTGGTTTGGCCCACAGCTGTAAAAATTCTTCAACTAATGGTCTTAGGTACACATCAATGTCGTTGCCGGGTTGCCTCGGGCCTTGGATAAGCACTGGCATCATAATGAACTTTCTCTTTATTCACAACCAAGGAGGAAGGTTATAGATACATAGAGTCACAGGACAGGTGCTGTGACTGCAGCTCTGCCCACCAAAAGGATTTATGCCGTCTGTACTTAGATCAAACCTTAAGTTCCTTGCGTCACGTGCGAAGTCCGGGTACTCTCGCTCGACTTTTCTCCACTGTGACCCATCAGCGGGGTGTCTCAACATCGCGTCTTTCTTACGGTCTTCCATGTGCCATCGCAACAACTTGGCATGCTCTTTATTTCTGAAGAGATATTTTAACCGTGGTATTATAGGAGCATACCATATAACCTTTGCAGGAACCTTCTTCCTAGGGGCCTCGCCCTCAACATCGCGAGGATCGTCTCGTCTGATCTTATACCGCAGTGCAGTGCATACCGGTCATGTATCCAAATTCTCGTACTTCTCACCGCGGTAGAGGATGCAGTCATTAATGCAGGCATGTATCTTCTGCACGTCTAATCCTAGAGGGCAGACAACCTTCTTTGCTTGGTATGTACTGTCGGGCAACTCATTATTTCTTGGAAGAAGATTCTTTATTTTTACCAACAACTTTGAAAATGCGCTGTCAGTCACACCGTTCTCTGCCTTCCATTGCAGCAAATTCAGTGTGGTACCTAGCTTTTTGTGGCCATCTTCGCAAGTTGGATACAACAATGTTTTGTGATCCTTTAACATCTGCTCTAGCTTCTCTTTCTTCTTTTCAGTTTCACATTCTTCCTTTGCATCAGTAATGGCCCGACCATGATCGTCATCAGCGGGCCCATCTGCTGCCTCTTGATCTTCATTATCTACCCCCGTTGCAGTATCATCATATTCAGGATACATATTATGATAGTTGTCATCATCCCCTTCTTCTTCGTTGTCTTCCATCACAACCCCTTTTTCTCCGTGCTTGGTCCAACAATTATAGCTGGGCATGAAACCGGATCGAAGCAGGTGGCGTGAATGGTTCTGGTATTTGAGTAGTCTTTCTTGTTCTGACAGTGAACACACGGACAGCACATAAAACCATTGTGACCATGGTTTGCATTAGCCACAATGATGAAATTTTGGAGGCCCGTAATGTACTCGGAAGTGCGGCGGTCACCGTACATCCATTGCCGGTTCATCTGCATTAATATGTAGTATATATCAAAAATTAATAGGGAGATGACTATTTATATATATAGTACATCAATGACACATGAAAGGATAGTTGCCGACCTCGACCGAGAAGGAAAGAGCAACGAGAAAACTTATTTTGAGCTCTCGGGCATTTCACCGAACACCTCTTGTGCATATGAAAAAAACACAAACTAGCACTCTTCACACCCTCTTGCTAGGCTCCAAAATGAGATAGTGAAAAAATGGAAGAGTGGGGTGTGAGCTGCACGAACCGGTGTTAAAGGGGATCCTTTTTTGCCGCACGGGCCACGCTGGTACGCCCCCCCTTTAACACCGGTTCGTAGAAGAACCGGTGTTAAAGCCCTTTTCCAGGATCAATAAAAAGCCTCGTTTCCACTAGTGTTGCGACGTCGAAATAACTAGCTAGGGGATGATGACGATGATGATGATGATGATGATGATGATGATGATAACGACGACGACGATGATGTGTCACACGGGCGCGTGCCATGTTGGGTAGGTGATGCCAAAATCAGACGACGTAACAGGGAGTGGTGGTACGCGTTGCTAGCTCGTGTAGGGCCGTTCGTCAACCTAGCTAGTCTGGAGCTCGGCGGCCGCACCCAACCGTCACTTGGCTGGTTGTTCGTGCAAAACCGCCACTTCACTGCTGATCGGCTGCCCGCTAGGCAATGACCCAATTCATACTTTTGCGCTCTATGCCGGCCGGAGAAACCTCAGTTTGAAGGAATGTTTTGCTCATCTTTATAATCATCAACATCTGCAGATTACATGGGATAGGTTTACATGGGTTAGGCTAGACGATATGGTACGCTCCTAATCTTGTGTATCAAGGCTAATCCTAACCACCGATAAACTCTCCTAGTTAACGTGCTCCTGAATCTGAAGCGGTATGGAAATGATTCAGATTGTGTTGGAATCGGTCTGGCGTCACACGGGTTGCCAGATTAGTGAACACATCTCTTCGGTGGAGATGAACCGGACATCGAGAGCTCTAGACACACACGCGTGCACAAAATGAAAACCGATCCCAATATGTTTTGCATGGAAATCAGGGTTGGCTGCAGGTAAGTTGGGCCAAGGTTATTACACCATAGAATAGTTGGTCTCCCTTGTTTAACCCGAGTTCCTTATTTGACACTACCTTCCAATATGATTTCTTATTTGACACTAAAATTTTTTTACTTCCTTATTTGACCACTTGTACTCCTTCCGTCCTAAATAGATTTCTCACATTTGTCAAAATTTGGATGAATCTATATACTAAACAGTGTTTAGATTCATTTAAATTTTTTGACAAATCTGAGACATATATTTTAGGAGGGAGTATATTTTTTTTTGTCATATATGACGCTATAGTGCATTTGAAAGCTGACAGGTTTAGATGGAAACCTATAAAGACACTTTTGCCCCTAGTGCATAGAAACAAGCTAGTTTCTGTTTCGAAGTCATACTCTACATACTATGGGTTGTATATTGCTGTATTTTTTATATTGTTTTGCGTCTTAAAACATAGGCGGGATACGCGATGGGAAGAACACGGGATGCACGTCTAACATCAGACGGTTTGCCGGTTTGACAACTTAGTGAACACATAGGCAAGTTGATTTTGTGACACACAATGCGCATGATTAGGGTGAGCACGCCCTCTATAGCGCGCGCGGGAGCACGGGTACGTGCACAATGCCGCTCCAAAGGTTCCACGTGACAGTGGCGCATGGGATATGTGCGGGCAGCACGGATAGAAGTTTCTGCGAGCTAGTAGCAAAATTGATCTGAAGCTAGTAAAACCATCGGCCTACTACCTGCATGCCGGCAGTGTAATACAGAACATAAAGGAAGTGTATTGTCACTATACCAACCTACGCACTGCTAGCAAAAATAAGACTGAGACGGTGCAACGCAGTGCAAAAAGCAATGGAAGGGCGATGCACTATCAGGACAACATGTCGTGTACTGTGATCAAAGGCAATGCAACAGAATACAGAAAGGCAGTGCACTGCTAGGATACCTCGCCATGCACTTCAACTGAAGGCATTGCAACCCGATATAAAAATGTAGTACATGGGCAGTGCACTACCAGGATACCGCGTCGTGCACTGTGACCAAAGGCAGGGCAATGCAATATTGCAACAATGCACGGAAAATGAATCAGATACCTCATCGTGCACTGCAACCGAAAACAGTACAAGGCAATACAAAAAGTCAATGCACTGTTAGGATACCACGCCTTGCACTGTGACCGAAGGCAGTGCAATACAAGACAACAAGATAGTACATGATCGATACACTACCAAGACACCGTGCCATGCACTGCAGAACATAAAGACAGTGCATATATAGGGCCAAAAGACAGTGAAAAAAAGTTTGTCAAAACTTAGTAATATGGGATCTAATTTTGTAGATCTGGGCGCGACTGGCACAATCGTAAAAACATATCTCGATTTGAAAAATTCATTTGAAAATATATTGCATTTTTTATTCACATTAAAAAATAAAAGTGAAAAAGGACTGCGATCCGCTCCGCATGCACCAAGTGTCGCGCTAGAAGGCCATGACAGTCAGGTAGCACATTTTTGAATCAAAGAGAAAAAGGAAAAGTCCAAAGAACATTCGGCGCGAGAGTCCTCACTTGGATGCTCTTGCTAGGCCACTAGCAGCATGGGACCACACGTCAAAACAATTCAAAGTTGTGTCCTTTGCTTGCACGCGGGACTTAGCAGGCCCTCAGTATCTTACCACGTGTCACACGGGAGGCAGAGGAAAACCACGCCATACACTCCGCACATGCCACATGCTGGGCAGCAGGAGAGACACCACGTGTTGTGCAGCAGGAGAGACACGGATCGACCTCCATAGGAGCACGCTCTTTTTTTAGCGTTTCTAAAACACAATCCAGTCTCCATTACTTCCTTGACATATCGTAGTATACGCTTGACAGCTTTCCAATGTGTATCAATAGGATGAGCAAAATATTGGCACACTTTATTGATAGCAAAGACAATGTTTGGCCGGGTTAGCGTGAGGTACTTCAATCCACCGACCATGCTTTGATATCTAAATGCATCATCAGTTGAGAGGGAAGTGCCAGGATCCTTGGTAAGTTTGTGTGAAGCACATAAGGGCGTCGAGGTCGAGCTGTAATTATCCATATTAGCAGGATGCAATAAGTCGAGAGCATACTTGCATTGTGTCAATGACATGCCTAAATTGTAAGTGACCTCAAGATCAAGGAAATACTCTAGAAGACTAAGATATTTAATGAAAACATCTCAGATATGTATTGTACCAACCTATCAACAACATGTGAGGATGATCCAACAATGACAATATCATCCACGTAGACGAGCATGAATATGTGAACCCCCTCACAAGAGAAAAAGAAGAGGAACATGTCGACTTTGGAAGGGGCAAAACCAATCTGCACTCAATCAAGGGTAGAGATTGCTTGAGGCCGTAGAGAGAACGTTGAAGTTTGCATACGTGAGACGTCTTGGTTGATATTCAAACCAGGCGGTTGATGCATATAAACATTCTTGGCCAAGTAATCATGCAAAAAAAGCATTGCTAACATTCACCTGATGCAGGTGCCAGTTGCAGGACACTGCAAGAGACAAGACGATGCATACCGTAGCTGGTTTTACCACTTGGCTAAAGGTGTCATCATAATCAATCCTCGGCTGCTGTGTAAATCCTGGAGCAACAAGGCCAGCCTTGTGTTTGTTAAGGGAGACGATGCTTCATTTTGAAGATCCACTTGAAAGGCAACAATGTTGATCCCAGATGGTGGTGGCACCACTATCCATTGAATTATTAGGAAGATTTTTCACAATTAATTTCAGAATATAAATCATGACTATAACAACTACGATCACGTGAAACTCTAATATACTAGATATATTAATCAATATGAACAGTATCAGAGCATATACAAAGCCATAGTATAACAACAAATCAGACGACAACGTACATACTGATCGGTTGCTGATGAAGTAGCCATTGTGTCAATGATGAAGTTTTTTATGACAACGTTCATGAAGACAGACCGAAGGATATGATGACAAAGACGACGGTATGTAGCACCACCCGACTTGGACAGTAGACGAACCGTGATGACTACTCACTCATAACAAATAGATCAAGAATAGAAAACATTGTGCAAAATACTTAGATTGAAATCAAATATTCTTATAATGATCGCCAAATCACAAGGATATCTAAAGTACAAAGCAATGGATATGGCTAATGGTGGGATGGATGAACAATGATGTGGATCTCCTTTGTTGGTGTTGTGATAAAATCTGAGAATGATGGCCTCCTGGACGGCGGCTGGAGCCTCAAAATATATAGGCGTCTTTATGAAGGTTGTAGGGTTTGACGAGACTGAGCTGTCTCCACCCAGTACGGGCGAGCCATACGATCGGGCTCCGCCCGTACCACAGGTTGTTACGCGTACTGTCGTCTAGAATTGGCTTCCTAATTACTTGGCTGTATAGACTTTCTCAAAATCCTTTATTATGACTCCTGACTTCGCATTAGAACCCATGATTTTCTTCACAACATAATTCAAAGCAAAGTATTGCATTTCTTTGCAATTATTAGTAATTAGCGTCAGAGATTGAGGGTTTCTTGTCAAATGCTTGACAAAAACAATGTTTAAACGCAGAGAAAATATGGCAAATATTGGAGGCATCATAGTCCCACATGGCACGGCCCCACACGTCAGCATAATGCATTCCCTACCAACCGGCCCCACATGGTCCCACACCGCGCGGCCCCACACGTTAGCCATCGGTCAACCTGACGGCAGCTGTCGTTCGAGCTCTTTGATGAGTTTTAGAGAAGGAGATGTGCAAAAGTGAGGAAAAGTTAAGCGGCCGAGGAAACGTGAGTACAACTAAGAAACCAAGGGCACGGAAATAGAAATGCCTATATATTATGGTGTGGTGAATCTGAAATTGCTATCCGAAAAGGTATGCGGTGATAGATAACATTCTATGAAGTCTGTTTGGGCAAACTACTAAAATCTGGTAGTGTTTAACCGTGTAAATTTTTGTCATGATTAGCAAGATATTTCCACTTAATTTTTTAACAAGGAAATAGTTTGACCTTGTCAAAATTTATCAAATTTGTTTCCAATACTCAGCAACTAATGTGAGTGTACTTAGGAAGAGATAATCCTTGCAAGAAAAAGTAGGAAGATATATATATATATTCGATAAGGAAGGCATATGCAAAATCTCTCATGCTGACAACACAAAAGATACAAATCAACTTTCTTGTCCTCAGAAGGCATACACTATAAACTAAAACTGAATGCAATCCTGAACAACTAATGGCATGTCTTCTCTAAGGAATATATTGCTAGGGCTACATTTAATGGGTAACTATTTATCTCGATTAATTATAAGGTATTATATGCCCCACAATGATTACTAGGCACTAGTTTGGTCTGATCCAAATTATTTCCTATCTTCTACAATTAACGCAGTCACATCTAATGCATGGATACTCTACATAATTAAAATACTTCTATGGATATACACTAATGGCGTATCGATTTGTCTCAATTAATTATAAGATATTATGTACTTCAAAAGATTACAATGAACTAGTTTTGTATGATCCAAATCAATTCCTATCTTCCACAATTAATGACTTTGATACGGCACAATGCGCTAAACCTTTCATGCTCACAAGCACACTAAATAGTTCACCTTTCTTGTCCTATAAATACATGTCAAGATAAATGACATTCAACTCAAGCGTTCGCGCCATGGCAAGCAACGCCACAATTTTTGTCACATCCATCTTGATGATCGCACTAATCATAGCTGGAGGTATGGAGCAAACGCATATGTCACTAACTTTATGATACTCCTAGTTTTTCCTTAGTGTTTTGTTTCTTTACATCATTTAATAAAGCCTCTTTTTTTGCATAGACATGGTTGAAGCAGGGTATCCATGCTAATATTCACGTTGCGTCGTGTATTGTCGTTATATTGGTGTTGATGGTGGGTATTGCGATTTCAAGGGTAGCGAAGGTTCCTGTGTGTGCGTGTTTTGTCCATGATCCGTTTGTATCTACCTAATTGGTAGTGATGATTGGGAAGTAAGGTGTGTCTAATTGATAATAATTCCACATCTTCTTACTCATTATCGGATATGGCATAAGGATTATCCTGAACTAAGATATAAATAGTGAACTTTATAAATGAGATTTAATTTCCGCAAGAATTAGAAGAACAGGTTGCACAATCATTTTCTATCATGCCCGATGATTTCTTACTTGGTTTTTCTATTATTCTTTGTTAATAGGTTCTTAATTTACTTGTTTGCTCAGCTACATGGAGATGTTCTGCTCTTATGTTTTTTTTCTTTTTGGGAGGAATATTCTTATGTGAGTGCGACAACTACTCATTTCTCTCAACTCAACGAGCGAGTAAAGCACATATACTTTTAAGTGTTCTTCAAGAAACAAGAACCTTGCCTCCAAGCCAAGCCCAGCTACCTCACCTATGACAGCAGCCACAGGGAGCAAAGGCGATGTGATGTGCGATATAAACGTGCGAAAGAGCACTAGGAAGCCTAGCGGCCAGCAGTTGCAGCAGCGCGGGAAGGGAAGCAGGGAGGCATTGCCTAGTGTTTGGGAGGGGAGTATCGCCCCCTGAGTCGCCTACGGGCGGCTCACGAGACCTCTATATCTTCCTTGAGTTAATTATTAAGTAAGAACCAACCGGTTATAGTGCTATGGGCGCGCGGTACGCACTACCTCATGAGTCTCGTATTAGATTCTATTTTGTATAAAACTAATAAAAAAATGTGGAAAAATAATATTTTGGGCCACGGCTTGCCACACAATCTCATCATTCACACGGGTATAACGTTGTGCTAAGCATTAACACAATTAAATTAAATCTAAGCAGTTAGAGCGAATAAGCACACACAGACAATATGTGCAACAGATAGAAAATGAATGGAATAAGCCAATAGTACAACAAAAAGTATATAGTAAACTCCAAACAAAAGTTGCTCCATTGGTTCATAAACATAATGTTATGCACCATTAATATGACATGTCATAACATCTTGTACAAATCGATGATATGTAATCAGAAAACATACATCTTTGGACTTTCTAGAATGCAGTGAAATACATTACATATATGGTAGTCTAAGTTAGAGCTCCCCTACTCCCATCCGGGCACGCCAGCCCGCGTCGGAGCGCCCTCCGCCGCTCTTCTAGCAAGGCCACCACAAGCCCTCCTCCTCTCACCACCGTCGGAGGTGTTGTCTGGGAAAAGCCCGAGAATCATGGCGACAACGCCTTCTTCGTCTTCTACACCGGCGGGGCAATGACACAGCAGCCACCGGGCGTGGGGCATGGTCGGCTCAGGAAGTTGGCGGCGGGGGATCCTCGAGCGTAACTGATCTAGGCTCTCTGTTCTTGTACGGATGCTCCTGTAGGCGACTCGCCGGCTCTGACGGGTGTGTGGATGGCCTACTTCTCAAGGACGCTAGGGCAGTGTGAAGGAGATATGCCCTAGAGACAAATAATAAAATGATTTATTATCATATCTCATTAGTTTATAATAGTTTTATTCATGCTATAACTATATGAAGATGAAACATTAATACTTGTGTGGTATATAAACAAACTAGAAGTCCCTACTAGGCTAGTTCATTGGACATATGATGATCAAGGTTTCCTGATCATGGTGCATTTATGCCGACTGACAATAAATTCATATCATCGAGAATGATATGATGCACATTACCCACCGATGATTGTTACAACGCGATCATGTCATATAATTCATAGTTGCAATTGTCTAAAACAGAGTGTATTATTTCTTAGACCGTGAGATCATATTAATCACTGTCACCCGAAACTGCTTTTACTGCATCAACCGTCATGTCCGTAACTGAGTGACCATAAAGGTGTACATTAGGTATTCCAGAGGAGCATGTTGAGGCCTATGTATCAAGATCAGGATTTGTTTGCCTGTGTGACGGGATAGAATATCACGTGAACAAGTAAAACAATACTTATTGGAAACGAGATTGAACAAGGTATCATGATACCGATAATCAGATCTCGGACAAGTAAGTATTGAAGTAACAAGAGAAAGAGATATGAAGTTTATGGTTCAACATGATGTAGTCTCATGGAATGCATGGGGGTCATTATAGTCATCCCGGTCCTCCTATTGATCATTGATATGAGATCGTCCCAATCATGATTGTGCCATTCCTGAACCGTAGGGGTAACACACTTAAGGGCATTACGATGCCTGGAGATCTTCCTATAAAGATGGAATCACAAATGAGAGAACCAGAATCATTTCGGAGAGAAAAGAAAAAAGTTTTGAAGTTGTTTAGATAAAGGAAAGGAAGAAAAAAGACCGAAAGGTGTTTTAGATAAATAGCAATGTCGTGGTGGTATCACGGTATATGCCTGGGGTAGGCTAAAGTTGGGGCCGATGGACGTGGTGGAATCCAGGGAGGGATGATGCAGTGAAGACTGCACTCAGAAGAACATGATGTACCTAGGTTCGTGGCTCTCCTAGTAAGACAACAAATCTACTCCTGCATCTAATCTCATATAATCTTGTCATACATGGTGGATACAATGGTGCTCCTTGAGCTGTATTTCCTATGCCTCTAGTAGCTTTCTCTGTGAGAGTAGAGGAGGAAGAAGATGAGCTCCTAATGAGCAGAGAGGAGAGGATCCCTTCAGAGCCTCCCCTGTATCGATCCCCCTGGTGATCCTTATAAAGAGGAACCTAGGGGACATGTCTTGGTTCACAAGCTTGGTCCTAGTCAGACTAGTTTGTCCTGTAGTTCTTGTCATCGGTATCTCTTCAGCATATTCCTAGCATCTTTATGAGATTCTCAACATATGCCTTAGCATCTCTATAGATGCTTGGCGTATTCCCTAGCATCTCAGGATATGCCAAGGGCATATCCTATATGGCATGTGACAGTCTGAGCCAGGGACGTCCCAAGACTGGCACGTGACTTCACGAGCTTGATCTGGCTTGACGGTGTGTCGATCTAGAGGTCGGAGGAACATCAGGGACTAAGTACTAGGCCAACCATGGCAGTTTAACTCGGCCCAGGTGTCTTTAGACAATGTGGGAACTTGGCCCTGACAGCAGCAGATTTGGTCTAGGGACTAAACAGCGCAACCGGGTCAGCTAGCAGGCCATCCGAGGTGGCAAAGGGCCCAGCCGGGTCACCCAGCCCTTGGCCCAGGAGAGGCAGCGACTGGGGGATGAGTGTCCCACGATGGGCCGGGTAAAGCCCGTGTTGGCCCACCCGAGTGACACTAGGGAGACGAGGTGGCATAGGTGGTGCGACCCGTGGTGGGCCGAATTAGGCTAAGGTTGACCCACTCGGGGGGAAATGATGAGGTTGGAGAGAGGAGAGTCGGCGGGAGTGGGGCGCTAGTGATGTGGTCCGTGGTGGGCCGGCCGGGTCGGCGGTGATGCCGGCCCACCGAGGTTAGCAAGGTGAGAGGGGGCTTGCGGGAGCGAAGCGGGAGCGAGGGAGTTCGGCGGGAAGAACCTGAGTCACCAGGGTGGAGGTGTGCAGGCCTGGGGTGGGCCGCTGGATGAGTGGGCCCATCTGGGGTACAATGTTGATTCGGCCCAGGTAGGAGAAATTCGGTGCCGGGAGTGTGTCTTGAGGCCAAATTAGGCCTAATTTGGCCTCGAGCACCTTTTTCTTTATCCTTTCCTATCTTACTTATAATTTCATCAAGTGACCTCATCTTATACACAAGCTTTATTGAGTTCCTTTATTCCTCTTGTATCTCCTCATGACCCAACTCTAGGGTACCCAGGGTTATACCCTGACATTAGTTCCCGAGCAGCCTGTGAGGGCCTCGTAGAGTCGCTCATAGGCTTTATACTAAAATATTCCTAGAGTTTTACATCGATTTTCAATCCGATTTATGCGAATCAACTATCATCTTATAGCCTTCATTCGGAAAGTTGACATATAACCCCTTTGGGTAAGTTTTGACATCCTGCCTTCATGGGCTCTGGTCATATACTCCTTTTAGGTAAGTCTTGACATCTAGCCTTTTGGGCTCTGGTCATATAACCCTTTTGGGTAAGTCTTGACATCTGGCTTTTTTGGGCTCTGGTCATAACCCTTTTAGGTAAGTTTGTGACTTATGGGCTTCTTGAGCACTGGTCATAACCCTTTTAGATAAGTTTGTAACTTTTGGCCTTCGTGGGCACTGGCCATATAACTCTTTTGGGAAAGTCTTGACATCTGGTCTTCTTGAGCTCTGGTCATAACCCTTTTAGGTAAGTTTGTGATTTCTGGTCTTCTTGGACACTGGTCATAATCCTTTTAGGTAAGTTTGTGACTTCTGGCTGTCATGCGCACTAGTCTATGCATCCAAGAGATGTACACAACCTGTTTTATTAGATTATTCTCAAAAACCTTACAAAATGGATTACAAAGATCAAACGGAAGCCTACCAAAATAAGCGACAACTCGCTCATCCTACAACCATGATGAAGGGGGTGTCTATGAACAGGCTCAATACCCCCGACATTCCACCAACGCGCATCATCTAAAACTGAAGGTCTTGACAAGTCACCCAATGGCAAGAAAGTGGCACAACTGATCCGGCAGTCTCTCGGCGCGTACCACCATACACGCTTCGGAAAGTCCTAGTCGCCACCTTCTTCCGCATACCCAACTTCTGAAGAGATCAATGCACTGACCTTGCGAGGCCTGCCATCGACGCCACCATGACGCCAGACGACGCCATCACCCTGCGCGCATCCATTCAAGCATGCGTGATCGCCACCGAGACCTCTCAGCACCATGTCGTTGGGTCCCATCAACAGATGCAACTAGAGACCTCCGGAAAATCTGTCGTGTGTAGCACCTACTGACTGGCGTAGCACCAAGCGGCTAGGTATGACATGACATCTCCACTGAAGACTCCGTGCAAGATGAATCCGCTCCACCTCCTGCCTCTGCCCTCCAGTGTTGCTCCACAAACGATGCTCCCACGAGAGAACGCGACGCCGCAGCACCACCATCGCCCGACCCAAACATCTTAGGGTTACCCCCATAGCAGCGTGATTGAGGTCGACAATAGTTGCACGACGATGCCTTCATCAAGGTAACAACGTAGTAACGCCGCCATCGCCCGCCAGCGACTCGGTTTTCACCGACACCTAGGTCTCCCCGCCTCGCTGTCGGGACTAGATGCCAGATTCCGAGATCCGCCAAACCAGCCTCAGGCCGACCACCTCCGGCAAACTATATGATCATGCCCGCGTCATGCTTAACGATATGATCATGCACATAGAGTCTAATCTTTTGTGACTATTTTTCATGGCTTGATATAAAATATTCCTAGTTGGTTATTTGTTTCAGGTATTTGGCCGTCACACAAAACGACCACACACAATATGATTGCAAATCGAAGAACAACTATTTTTTTTGCGATCAAATAGGGAGTTTTATTAGATTAAACCATTACAATCCTTTACAAGTAGATCATCTATGCATGGAGGAGCCTCTAGCCGCAAAACCGCAGCCTCCACTCCCCTCTTAGCTAGTTGCGCGAGTTCATGAGCTACTCTATTACTCTCTCTATTAATTTTACTAAACACAACGTCCATATGATTGTTACATAGGAGCTTTATTTCTTGCAGAATCAGGCCAAAACGAGATTTATCCCTGGAAGACTCCTTTAGTCCAGCAATCAGCATTAAGCAATCTCCTTATACCACCAGAGGCATTTCACACCACTCCCTTGCTTGCTTGACTCCATACGCACACGCCAGCATCTCTGCTTCTTCGGCCGTACTGCATGTAGGCAATGAAGACCATGCAGAAAGCAGTACTTCCCCTCTACAGTTCCTGATAACACAGCCTGCAAAAGCTTTACCAGTCTGAATATCAAAGCTAGCATCAGTATTCAGTTTCGACCATCTCTCAGGCGGCGGTTTCCAGACTGTGCCCCCTCCTCTCACTCTAACATTGCCACCAAGCATTTTCCCATTGCTTTTTGTATTCTACTCCTTGATCTGGAACAGTGTATCACAATAGTTCTGAAGAAAGCCAACAGACTGTGTCACCGACGCATTACCGTTAGCATGGATGATATCATTTCGGAGATGCCAGCAACGCCAGAACAGCAGCAGGATACGAGCTCTAGTGAGATCATCCACACCACTTAGCAAGACCAACAACCAATCATCACATGATCGAGTAAAAGCTGAGTCTGACGGAAGCTCCCAAATCTGTCGGATTTCTTCTCGCAGGGCATAAGCTTTAGTACATGCCACAACAGCGTGAAAGCCATCCTCCTTCTCCCTTCCGCATATATTACAGGTAGGAAGCACAGCGAGGGTCCTCCGACACCTGTTATGCTCCGTCCCCAATGCTTCACGCTCAAGTCGCCAACCAAAATTTTTAACCTTTTGAGGTACTGTGGCTTTCCAAATGTAATCCCATTTAGTCTGGTTTTGCTCCACATCACGACTACCTGAGGACGCAGATGATGGCGTCACACGATCTCTGATAGCCAGGAAGTATGCACTCTTGACAGTAAACAAACCATTATTTTCAGGCTGCCAAGCCAAAAAATCCTCATCTATATTAGCCGGAACCTTTAATTTCAGCACTTCCAGGACATCATGTGGCCACATAACCTTTTGCAGCAGCACCACATTCCATTCTTTCGTACCTGGCATAAAAAGCTGATCTACTCTTCGCAGCCTTGAAATTCCCTTCTCTATAGGCGTTTGTCCTTGGTTGCGAGGCAACCGATTATCCCTCCAAATGCGAATACTCTTTCCAGAGCAAACCCTCCAAACTAGTCCTTTCTTAAATAGTTCAAGCCCATGAACAATCCCCTGCCAGGATGATGATCCGCCAGTGGCGAAAACAGTATCATGTAAACTGCCTCGCGGATAATAGCGAGCTTTTAACAAGCGGGCACACAAGCTCTCTGGCGAAATGATTAGGCGCCACGCTTGACGTGCCAACAAGGCCTGATTAAACGCTCTCAGATCTCTAAAGCCCATACCCCCATAGCACTTTGGGGTGATCATCTTTTCCCAAGATATCCAATGGACCTTCTTTTCATTTTCCACGTCTCCCCACCAAAAGTTCCTTATCAACTGCATAAGATCATCACATAGTCCATATGAAAACTTAAAAATACCCATGGCATAGGTAGGAAGAGCTTGTAGGACAGATTTTATAAGCACTTCCTTAGCCCCCGATGACATGTATTTCTCAGCATAATCAGATATCCTTTTCGTGTATTTTCCTTTAATAGGTTGGAAACACGAGTCCTTCATCCTTCCCTCTGGCATGGGGAGGCCCAGATATTTCTCCTCAAAACTTGTCTTCTCCACGTCCAGGATAGCAGCTAGCAAAGATTGGTTACCTTCAGAGCACTTCTTGCCGAACATAATCGAGCATTTGTTACGGCTAAGTAGCTGTCCTGTACACCCCTCAAACTCTTGCAGAATTCCCCTAATCACTTCTGCTTGGTCGCTTGTGGCTTTAAAAAATAAAAGGCTATCATCGGCGAATAGGAGGTGTGAGATACCCGGGTCACCCCGGCATATAACCAATTCGCGCAGCCGATTCCTCTCAATAGCATCATTCAGTAAACATGATAAGCCATCAGCAATAAACAAGAACAAATACGATGATAGGGGGTCACCTTGCCGAAGGCCCCGGGACGGTGAAAAGGTCTTTAGCTGTTTCCCGTTCAGCCGCACTGAATAACGTACAGAAGTTACACAAGCCATGATCCACCTCACCCAAGTATGATGAAAACCCAACTTGAGCATTATGTTCTCCAATGTTCTCCAATCCACCCTGTCGTAGGCTTTCGCCAGATCAAGCTTATAAGCACATAATTCTCCTCTCTCATCCTCGGATTTTTGCAGCGTATGCACACATTCAAAAGCAATAAGGGCATTATCTGTAATCAACCTTCCGGGGATAAACGCACTTTGAGTAGGGGAAATGAAATCCCCCAGTAAAGGTCGCAAACGGTTCGCCAGACATTTCGAGACCACTTTATATATGACATTACAGAGACTTATTGGCCTGAACTCCTTCAAAGATATTGGGTTATTGTTCTTTGGGATAAGCACAATAGTCGTGTCATTAACCCCTTCCGGCATAACACCAGAACGAAAGAAATGTTGAACCGCCTTCACCACATCATCCTTTAGAATATCCCAATTCCGCTGAAAAAACCTCGCGGCGAAACCATCAGTCCCTGGGGCCTTTAGAGGTCCTATTTGAAATAAAGCGTCACCAATCTCATCAGCAGAAAATTCTTTGCATAAACGCTCATTCATGTGGTCGTCAATAACCTTATCCAGGAGGTGAATGAGTGGATTCGGGTCCACTCCAACATCACGCTCAAAAAGATCAGAGAAGAAGCTGACAGCCTCCTCCTCTAGTTCCTCTGGTTTTTCCAACCAAACATCTCCTTTTTTCAGTTTGGTAATATTAATTTTCTTTGCCCTCCATACGGCCTTCCGATGAAAATAACGAGTGTTCCGATCTCCCTCTCTAAGCCAAGATATGCGAGATCGTTGGAGCCACATCATCTCTTCCTTATAAAGTAACTCATCCATCTCACGTGAAATAACCTTGCATTTGGCATTTGCCTCCGGAGTGCCTGCACTAGATAACACTTCAAGTTGAGTCCTTCTCTTTTCTAGCTCCTCCTTGACATTGCCAACCCGAGATTCCCCCCACGCATGCAAGGATTGCATCATGGTTGAAAGCTTGCTTCCCACATTTCCTAGATTCTCGACCGGCCGAGTGTGTGTCCATGTGGACTTTATCTCCTCCACAAGCCCTTCTTCCCTCTCCCAGAAAATCTCATATCTCTTCAACTTCCTTCCTGTCCTACCTTGCACCGGCATAGCAAGTTTGAGCAGAATCGGGGAATGGTCTGATCTTGACGATGTCAAGTGGTGCAGTTGCGCATCAGGAAAGCAATCAGTCCATGCCGGAGTAGCCACGGCCCTATCCAAACGAACTTTGACATTTCGGATACCATCTTGCTTATTATCGTATGTCCATGGTAGCCCGACGAATCCCAAGTCATGAAGATCACAGAGAGATAGCACCTCTCGGAACTCAAACATCTGCCGCTCTGCACGCTTAGTACGAGAGTAGTGCTCACCCTGCCACATTGTTTCATTAAAATCCCCGATCATCATCCAAGGCGCATTAGATTTTGGTTTTATTCCACGCAGCAAAGTCCACATCTGATGCCTATCTTGTACTCTTGGTTCACCATACACAAAAGTACCTCGCCATTGCTCTCCCACTCCTTCTTTGATCAAGACATCAATATGATGCATATCGAAAGAGAGTAGGCTAACATCCACACCCTCTTCCCACATTAGAGCCAGCCCTCCACCTTTACCTTCTCCATTTACACAAAAACAATACTTCATCCCCAACCTCCACCTCAATCTTCTGACGTACTCACCATCCTGTCTTGTTTCTGAAAGGAAGATGAGCTTGGGCCGATGCCTCCTCACTAGGCGCATCAATTCCTGAACTGTCCGAGGTTGCCCCAAACCCCGGCAGTTCCAACTGAGGCAATACATTAGGCCCGGCGAGGCTCCTCAGAGCCCGCCGATTTTGCCAAGTCATTAGTTTTGTTACCTTCCTCTGCAGTCTTCACCCTTTTACTATCTCGTGACGATTTAGAGTTACTATCACTATCCTCAACTTCTTTGGCCGCCCCTCCTACACCCAAATCAGTTTCCATAGCTTCGCTTGGGGTTTTGTATGTCAAGAGCAGCTGCCCAGCAGGCGATGCTATCTCCTCCTCTTCAAAATCCATCCTTCTCTTAGCTGAATTTGACTTTCCCCCAACCCCAGCTGGTTTAGAAGGACTAGACGCAGTACTCTTGAAATCATCATCATCCCTAGCATCTCTAGGTTTGGCCTGAAACACGCCCTCCCCTCGTCCTCCTCTACCACGACCCCTTCCTCGATCAGAGCCTCTTCCCCCTCTACCACCCGTACCTTGTCTCTAGGTTGTATCCCTGCGAAACGCCGGCACGATCAAAGAGGGCGGATAAATAATTTCCTCTTCGGGCCAAACACCATCTCCACACTCCTTTTGGACATGACCAACTATTCCACGGACACCACAAAAGTCTGGCATCTTTTCATATTGCAGGCGAAAATACATCTTTTTCATATTCAGAGTTATACTTGCTACCCTTGATATTGGCTTGCGTACATCAATCATAACACGCACTCTCACCCCTTCTCCAGCGCCCTTCACGGATAGTTCATCAATGGTAACGTATGCCCCTGCACGTTTTGAGAGTTGTCTAGCTATACTCCCCGTTCTCATCTTCTCATTCAGGTCCAGCACGTGAACCCAAGCCGGAAACATGTTTAATTCAACAGAGTCGGTCTCAGCCCAGCCGTCGTACTCCGCCATTAACACCGGCGATCCTCGAAAGATCCAAGGGCCTCCAAGCATGACCCTTTCCCAATCTGCCAGGCATTGAAATTGCATAGAGAACAAGTTGTCCTTGATCGCTCGAAACTCGACGTCCTTAGCCAGATTCCACGCTGCCCTCATGTCCCCATACAGGGCACCATGACTGAACGATCTTGTAGTAAATACCCGCGCGAGTGCCAGCCACCTCGCCTTTGCTGCTAACTCCTCCAGATCTTCCTCTAGGACAATGTCCTCTTCCTCATCTTCTCTGAGATTTAGCGATGTTAGAAGCTCCTCGATGGGAGTCTTCCCAGACTTTCCCGTCCTTCTACTCCCCGCTGATCCAGATTGCTGTGGCAGCAAAGACGGGACCTGACCCTCCGCCGGCCCTGCGAAAGAATTCTCAGAAGCCATCGGTTTGTCCTTCTGTGAGCCCTGCGAACCAGCCATCCTCCAACAACACGAACCCGGGAGGCCGAGACCCCAGTCGTAGCCGGGAGGGAATCCGGCCGGGATGGGGTTTTCCGGTGGAAACTCTCGGGGGCCGCCCAAGAGGATAGAAACCCTAGGAAACTAGAGGATAGAAACCCAAGAACAACTATTTATTTAGATGGTACAATTCAGATGGATTTATTTAGATGGTACAGTTCAGATGGATTGTGGTAAGATCGCATAGATAAGATCATGTTTCCTCCTAAAGATAAACTAGTTTGGTTTATGGTGTGAAGAGCTGAGGTTGATGTGCTCAAGAAATCTTTGTTGAGAAGGTTATTTTCGTTCTAACTGCTTCCATTTGGGGTTGTTGCTACGTTGTGGTATCCTCACATGCACGGACTGATCTGAGCAGTGTGGTGGGTGTGCGTATGCTATCTTAAATATTCCATTAAGATAAAATATTAAATAAGGTTTTAGAAAAGATAAAACATTAAGCAATCTAAACCCACTACATCCAGTAGCATCATAGGAAGCTCGCCTGTTCACATATTAATAAAGCCAAACAGCGGCAGGTAGTCTGATAAAACACACACCACACCAAGTCCCAGACACCGAAAATAAGTGCGGTTACAGAACAGGCCAGATTGGCTCCCACACACACATAAACTAGTACTCGGCGTTAACAGCTAGGTGAAGAGGGCTTGAGCTCAGCGATCGCAAGTCCCAACGCATCAGTGTTTCAGCATCTCTCTGAACCAGTATGCCGAGTCTTTGGGGTACCGCTGGAGGGTGTTGAAGTCGACGTACACGAGGCCGAACTTGGAGCTGTAACCCAAGCGCCACTCGAAGTTGTCTAGGAGAGACCATGCAAAGAAGCCAAGCACGTTGGCGCCACCGTCGATGGCTCTCTTCAGCTCGCTGAGGTAGCTACGGTAGTACCCAACCCTTGTGCAATCACGCAAGTACCCATCGCGGGTGAGGTTGCCAGGTTGATCCATCCCTGGCGCGCGTGACATCGTGACAAAAGATTAGCAATATGCTTCAAAGATGATTCAGATCCAGGCAAAGAAAGAAAGAAATACAGAGCTGTATCCCAGTACCGTTTTCCATGATGATCACCGCTGGATTTCCATACTTCTGCCTGATGTAGTCCATACTTCCGTACATCCCAAACGGGGTGATGTACAGCCAATCAGAGTTTGCCTGTAACCATTATCATGCCACCACAAATGATTCATCGTAGTATTCAGTTTGATCTCAACAATGCAAACATATATGCAGCTACAGCTAGTGGTCGTAGAAGAAAACAGTTGTTGCAACTAGTAGGAGCTAATTAACACGTACCCTTCGTCCTATCTGTTTGCCATCTCGCTCATCTGTGCAAAATTTCAGAAACCAAGGATGAAATGACAATATTTATATCGCGATAATATTTAGAGCTCAGCACAAGGAACTTACAGTTATAGAGCACGTGCCAGTCCTCGGAGTAGCTGATAGGCGTCTCGTTCACCATTTTCTTCTCCGTCATGTAGATAGCTGTGTAATGATTGATACCAATATAGTCTGATGAGCCCTTGACCAATTTAACTTGCTCAGGACTGAACCTGGGCAACCTCTCTTTCACAATATCTTGCATTGTCTGTGGATATTGTCCGTTTATTATGGGATCCATATACCTGCATTCAACACAGACATTGATTTTTTTTTCTTTCAAATAAACGAAAATATATGATGCGATGGTTGACGGCATTGACATTGATATTTTTTAAGATAAAACACTTTGTCAAAGGATACTAGCAGTATGGATGGCCTTACCAGCCAACTTGGAAGTCCCTGGCTCTTTGAGCTGCTGCTTGGTCTTCAGTTGAGTTGGTAAGCCCCTCGTACCAACTGAAGTCCAGAACTATTCCAATCTTCCCTTGCTGAGCTGCCTACAATTTTTAGTTATTACTATTCCATCAGCGCTCTGGACAGAATGATGTTCACGGCAAATCATACATATCTATTATCTCAAGTAGTACTTGTCACATACATGCTCAATGGGCAATGGAAAGAATACTAGTACATCAATGGATACATACACGATAATGAAAATAAAGTCTTGTTGGTAGACCTAGACACAAAATAAAATATGCTAGTATTTGTCAAATATGATTTTGTAAGAGAAATATGATTCAAACTACAATCCTGAAGGCCGATCATATTAGTACAATTTACTAGTAATATAGTTAAAGTAGGGAAAATACCTGATACTTATTCCGGTATCTTGCAACTGCATAACCATGTGCTAAGAGAAGATTATGAGAAACAATGTAAGGTTCTGTTGCTGAGTTCCCACCAGCAGTGCATTTGGTGCACCTCTGAGGAGGTTGAAGCCCTTTATCATAACCAAGTAAGCGCCACTCTGCTTGGTTCATTGAATGTAAACCAGTTCTTTACACGATCGCCAAAGGTCTTGAAACAGAAGTCAGCATAGTCTGCAAATAGTTCCCTAAAAAAATTATAAAAATAATTAGGCACTGCTCATTGTGCAACCTTTCACACCAGCGCTATAGCATTCTGCATCCACATCTACACACATATAGACTATAGAGCAACTAGTATTTTGTTTAAACAATTTATGGTGTATGCTACTAATTGCATACATTAAGTCCACAATAACTCTGACAGAGAATGAAAATGTAACACATGAGTAGATAGGAAGATGGAATACAAGTTGGCTTACACTGTCTTTGCATTTAACCATCCTCCGTAGTTGTTCTCAAGTGCAAGAGGGAGATCGTAGTGGTGAAGAGTGACATATGGGGTAATGCCTGGTTAGTTTTCATGAAAAGATTCAGATACAAATGTATTCAGGTTCCCATGGAAGGTTAAAATAGTAGTAGATGCTAAGCTATATATGGGTGTACCTTTGTGAAGCAGGTAGTCTATCAGATTGTTGTAGTACGCTACACCTTCTTCGTTCACTTTTCCTTCACCCACTGCAGAATTCAAAGACGAGCGCGTGTTCAGTCAGAACAATATGGGAGTTATGTAGGAGCAAGCTACAACTCCACCAGTCAAACTGGGTGTACATATATACCCGGGAAGATTCTGGACCATGAGATAGAAAACCGGTAGGCATCGAAATTCAGTCCTTTCATGAGATCAACATCTTCCTGTTCCAGCATAAAGGGATTATTAAACGTGAGGCCCTGAAGTGCAGATATTTAATGTTTTTTCCAGTCGGTAGATGTGAATCAGTTCAACTTCGTTAACTGTGAGTGTTCCAGTGTTATTGTGAGGAGGTTGCTATGACACATAACACAAGTTAATATGATTACTTCCTATAACTTGCTAGGATTATCCTGTGGGCTTAAGGAGTATGTAGTACGTCTCTGTTTTACGCCGGATACAGAGTAGTACCTTGTAGCGATGATATTGATCTGCTGTAACGTCTGCGTTTCGATTTCCCGGAATATTCCCTGTTCATGGCAACAAAGTATAAGAAAAGTGTTACGCCGTGTGGAAGAATTGCATCACCCAGAGAAGGGAGTTTTTTTTTTTGAATATAAGAGAGAAGGGAGTTTGGCTGATCACGGTAAGAATCGTAGCGGATCACCTGGTGTGTGCGCGAAGTCGTCCCAGACGGAAGGCCCGCGGCCACCTCCGGCTGCCATGCCCTCGACCTGGTACGCCGACGTCGCCGTCCCGAAGACGAAGACCTTGGGGAAGGACGCCCTGCTCAGCCCACCCAGACAGGCACTCGCGCAGGCTCCGCCGCCATGGCACGCGGCCACCAGGGCAAGCAGCAGGATCAGCACGCACCTCGCGGTCATCTCGCAGAGAAGCAGCGGGCAGTGGCAGCCTAAGCTCAGAACAAAAGGCTAGTGGTGCAGTGCAAGGTACAGCTTGCTAGCAGTCTGTCTTGGAGCATATATTTGCGGGCGGCGCGCGTCGTCCTAACATTGCGGCGTCGAAATAATTGCCGGTGCAGTGGAGTGGACATGATCTATCTTAATTTGGACATGGGGTTTTTTTCTCGATCAAAGGCTTATCGTACTGGCATTGGCAAACAACACGCAACTCCGGCCATGACCAGGACTGATCAGAACTAGAGTAGAAAAGAAGAAGAAGAAGATCGACAAGACACGCACTTCCCATCCCAGCGAGATCAAACACCGACCAGAGCTGCAAAAGGGAGATGACAAGGAACACCCGCACTGGTGGGTCAAGAAACAACCTTCTTACAGCAAGCAAGCGATTTCTCATATTCCGGAGCCGTCCGAGTATGAATCTTTTCAAAACACCCCGGTACATTTGTAATCGCACCTGTATGTAACCAATTTTCTAAAGCAAGAAATGACAGGCGAAACAATCTCCTCAACACTGATATTGATGGTTTTCAACGAATATCCTGTACGTACTGTCAGTAAATATGAGTGAGGAACATTTTCTACAGCAACTGACCGAATATACAAGCCGAATAATAGCCTTCCAGTGCCATGCGAACATACGCAAAAGATGGACTACGTACTTATGTATATCAACGGGTAAGCGAAATACGCCATCGTACTCTAGAACGTATATTGTAAAGAGTTTTGTGATCGTAGTCCTCGATACAATCGATCGAGGGCCTGTGTGGTATATATATTATCGATGCGTTGCGGCATCAAGCAATACAAAGGGTCGGTATCGGCAATATTACCGACTAGAATAGGAATACATGTTACGTACGGTATGAAACCGAACCGTGTGGATCTCTATCTCTAACACCCTCCCTTAATCACAACTTTGTAAGTTGAGATTATTTTTGAATTCCTTAAACATTCTAGTGGACAAAGCCTTTGTAAATCCATCAGCAATTTGATTTTTTGAAGAAACAAATCTAATCTCAAGTTGCTTGTTTAGAACTCTCTCTCTAACAAAATGAAAATCTATCTTAATATGTTTAGCTCTAGCATGAAACACCGGATTTGCTGATAAGTATGTCGCTCCCAGATTGTCACACCACAAGCAAGGCGGTTGAGTTGTCTTGATGCCAAGTTCCTCAAGTAAAGACTGCATCCAGATTACTTCAGCTGTAGCATTGGCAACAAACTTATACTCTGCTTCTGTACTCGATCTAGAGACTGTAGCTTGTTTCTTTGCACTCCAGGATATAAGATTAGATCCTAGAAAAATAGCAAAACCACCAGTTGATCTACGATCATCCAAACAACCTGCCCAATCAGCATCTGAAAATGCGCTAATCAAGGTGGACTTATCTCTCGTAAAAGTCAGTCCAACACTGACAGTATCCTTGATATATCTCAAAATCCGCTTGGCAGGTGTCCAATGCAAAGTAGTGGGAGCATGTAAATACTGACAAACCTTGTTGACAGCATAGGAAATATCAGGCCTTGTAAGAGTTAAATATTGCAAAGCACCAACCATACTTCTGTATTTAGTGCTATCTTCAGGTCCTAGCAACTCTTCTTCATGTGCTGTAATTTTTTCTGAAGACGACAGAGGAGTGGGTGAACCTTTGCAATTTTGCATGCCTACTCGAGCAAGAACTTCTCTAGCATACTTTGCCTGATTTAACACAAGTCCATCCTTTATCTTCTTTACCTCAATTCCCAAAAAAAGTGAAGTTCTCCAAGATCCTTTAAGGCAAATTCTTTCCCAAGATTTTGAAGTAAGACGCCTGTGGCATGTTCTGAGGAACTGACAACTATGATATCATCAACGTAGATCAACATATATATGGTAACATTCAACTGATGATAGATAAATAGTGAAGCATCAGACTTTGAAGCAACAAAACCAAGATTTGTCAATTGAGAGCTCAAACGAGAGTACCAAGCTCGAGGAGCTTGCTTTAGCCCATATAATGCCTTGTCAAGTTTGCATACAAAATTTGGCTCATACCCTGGTGGTTGTCTCATATAGACCTCCTCTTCCAGAACACCATGTAAAAACGCGTTCTTGACATCCAACTGTCGTAGATTCCATCTCCTGGAAACAGCAATGGCCAAAACAAATCGAATTGTAGCAATTTTAACAACAGGGCTAAAAGTATCCTCATAATCTATACCGTAGCGTTGTTTGAAACCTTTTGCCACAAGCCTTGCTTTGTACCTATCAATAGAACCATCAGCCTTTTTTTTGACTCTGTATACCCAACGACAGTCTATGATATTTGCACCATGACTTTCAAGAACCAAGTGCCAGGTTTTATTTTTCATAAGAGCATCATACTCTTCGTCCATGGCTTGCTTCCAATCTTTATTTTCTATAGCATCCTTCAAGGTAGCTGGCTCAACGGTAGCACATGAAAGACACCATCTGATCGTTCCATCCGTATACTGCTTTGATTTTGTTATGCCACGTGCAGCCCGTGTCATTGGACGAGATGTAGTTACAGATCCATCCATATTACTCTCTGGCATAGAGGATCCAGAAGATCTGCTGCTGTCAACACTGGAATCAGCATGGTCAGAGGAATCCGTGTGTGCCATGTTGCTTCTGGTCTGTCGAATTGATCCATCCACAGAAGATCCCGAGCCAGAAGTGGCTCCACCAGATCGACGTGTACTGGTGCGTGTTCCGGCAGAAGATCTCGGGGAGGCAGACTGATGCCCTCCCGCGGGTGAAATTGTGTCAGAGGACACGTCCAACAGCGGAGAACCCAAGGAAGGTTCATGTTAGATTATATTTACTTGCATATCAAGTTATGGTTTAGACCGGTGCGCTGCACCTCCTCTCCCCCTCTCTCCTATATAAACCATTGTATTCTCTTATTGTAAAATCATTAATTATTATTATTATCACAAATTTACATGGTATCAGAGCCAAGAGGTCTCAAGTTCAAGACCCTGCTCACGCAGTTTATAAAAAAAGATTCTGTGGCCTGCACCGAACCCACGCTAAGGACTAAAAATAGCCTAGACGTGAGGGAGAGTGTTAAGAATATAATACACGCCTAGCCCTTTCCATCAGTTCGTACTTTTGGTTCAGATGGCTAGTGCATCAATTCAATATGGTATCAGAAATATCATATGCTGTCCATCAAGCTTGTCTTTATCTGCATGATCCAAGAGTCCCGCATTTTAACCATGTCAAACGCATACTTAGATATCTCAAAGATACATTAGATCATAGTTTGCATATCAACCACTCATCACCCACATCATTGACAGCATATTCCGATGCAGACTGGGCTGGTTGTCCAGACACTCGTCGATCCACTTCAGGATACTGTGTTTTTCTTGGCAATAATTTAATTTCTTATTCTTCGAAGCGTCAGCTTACGGTTTCTCGCTCGTCCGCAGAGGCTGAGTACCGTGCTGTTGCTCATGCAGTTGCTGAAACAGTTTGGTTGCGTCAGTTACTTGTTGAGTTACATCGACCTATTGGTCAGGCCACAGTGGTATATTGTGATAACATTTCAGCTGTTTACATGTCTGGAAACCCAGTTCAGCATCGGCGGACAAAGCATATCGAGATTGACATCCATTTTGTTCGAGAGAAGGTCGCTTTGGGAGAAGTGCGTGTTCTTCATGTTCCTTCTACGGCCCAGTTTGCAGATATTTTTACCAAAGGACTTGCTACTACACCATTTACCGAGATTCGTTTCAGTCTCAACGTTGTCGAGCCCACGGTTGAGACTGCGGGGGGATGTTAGATTATATTTACTTGCATATCAAGTTAGGGTTTAGGCCGGTGCGCTGCACCTCCTCTCCCCCTCTCTCCTATATAAACCATTGTATTCTCTTATTGTAAAATCATCAATTATTATTATTATCACAAATTTACAGTTCACCTGGGGAGGATCCCGGGTACGATCCGGTCGATAAATCTTCGCTAGTTGTGTCCGTCTCATCTTCTTGCGTTATGATTTCATGATCGCCGTTCTGTCTCAAATTTGCACAGTTTTGCCTTAAATTAGCACCTGTAAACTGCAAAAACTCTGGGCAAGTAGAATTAGTAGGATTAGTCAACGTTGAATCATCAATTAATTTGCCCCCTTGTTCAACAGTGTGAAGAGATGGGTCAAGCAAAAGGATTTCTTTTCGAAGTAATGCATCAGCATTAGGATAAAGTTCTTTGAAAGGAAAAACAACCTCATCGAAGACAACATCATGAGACACATAGATACGCCCAGTAGAAACTTCAAGACATTTAACTCCCTTGTGCTTTGGGCTATAGCCTAAAAATACGCAACGCTTGGAACGAAAAGCAAGCTTGCGACTATTGTAGGGACGGAGATTAGGCCAACAGGCGCACCCAAAAACACGAAGTGAAGAATAATTTGGGGAAGTTCCTAGAAGACGATGAAGAGGCGTATCATTATTAATGACTTTGCTTGGAATCATGTTTATGAGATAAGTCGATGTAATAAAGGCTTCATCCCAAAATTTTAGAGGCATGGATGCATGTGCGAGTAGTGAGAGACCAACCTCAACTATGTGACGATGTTTTCTTTCAGCATCACCATTCTGCTGATGTGCGTGAGGACAAGAGACATGATGAGCAATCCCCTGTGTTTGGAAGAATAAATTTAATTTAACATACTCTCCTCCCCAGTCAGATTGAATTGTAAGAATTTTTCTATTGAGTTTGCGTTCAACAAGCTTTTGAAAATTAACAAAGGCGGGAAACACATCAGACTTTTTCTTAAGAAGATATATCCATGTAAACTTACTATAATCATCAATAAAGCTTACATAATAATTGTGGCGACCAACAGAAGTCGGCACAGGACCCCAAACATCAGAAAAGACAATCCGAAGAGGAAAAGTGGAAACACTAGTGGATATAGGATATGGAAGCTGGTGACTCTTAGCTTTTTTGACATGGATCACAAATAGAATCTAAACTCAAATCTCTAGTAAATGGAAGTTTATTCTTGCTAATAATTTTCATAACAACTCGAAACGAAGGATGACCTAGACGACTGTGCCATCTTGCTTGTGATGGCTTGGAGGCTAAAAACGCATGCTTCTGATTAGACGAAGTGACCAATGACGAAATAAGAGGATATAGACCACCAACACACCGCCCTCTATGAAGAGTCTTTCCTGTATCCTGATCCTTCATAAAAAATAAGTATGGATGAAATTCCAAAAAGACATGATTATCAAGGGTAAAGCGATGAACAGAGAGAAGATTTTTTGAAGCATTGGGAACATGTAAAATATTGTGGAGTTTAAAGGGTTGAACAGGGTTATGAATAATTGAATGACCAACATGACTAATTTCCATACCTTGTCCACTGGCGGTGTTTACTTTGTCGTGACCCTGTATGAATCACGAACTGAGAGATTATTTAGCTCGTTGGTGATATGATGCGTGGCTCCAGTATCGGAGTGTATCAACGCCGTAGGCATGTGGTGCATCAAAAGAGTCATCATCATCTTGAAAACGGTACCAGCAATCCTTGGCGGCATGACCCTCCCTAGTGCAGATTTGACAAGTGACATCAACCCAGGGAGTAGAGCGACGTCGACCACGTCCTCGGCCACGTCCACCACTAGTAGGCGCACGTCCACCACGACCCCCGCTTCTATTGAAGTTGTTATTTCGGGGACGATCATCCTGGCGCCTATCAGTGCGCCGATTATCATAGCGTTGGTCATCATAGCGCCGGTCATCGTAGCGCCGGTTATCATAGCGATCTTCATGGTCTCTACCATTGTTGCGCGAACGGTAATCACCGCCGCCACCACCACGATTGAAGTTCCTTGCTGCTGCATTGGCGGAGGTCTCAAACCCTCCATCCGCGGTTGAAGTGTGCATCTCCTGACGTTGATCATAAGACTGAACTTGGGAGTATAATTCAGAAACTGTGATAGGAGTCTTGACTATTCCAAGGGCAGCGACGAGGGCGCATAACGGTCGCCAAGTCCGGCTAGGAGGAAGGACACAAGTTCATCATCAGGAAGCGTTTTTCCAGCAGCCGCCATCTCGTCTGCAAGGCCCTGCATCTTGGCGAAGAACGTAGGAACTGAGAGATTCGGTTTCTTCGTGTTGGCCAGCGCGATCCTCAAGTTTGTGATTTTGGACAGGCTTTGTGAGGCAAACATCTCTTCGACTGCCTTCCACACCTCGGCAGCGTGCTCCATCCGAAGTACGTGCATCAAGATCTCTTTGGACAATGAGTTTAGAAGATAGCTGAGCACTTTTTGGTCCCGGGCTAACCAGGAAGAGTACTCAGGATTGGGAACCCGAGATGACTCCTTGGTTTTATCTGAATTTTCCACGGCAATGAATTTGGACGGCGCAGTTTCAGAGCCGTCGAGGAAGCCGGTGACTTGGGCGCCGCGTAGAGCAGGCATGACCTGCGCGCGCCACAAGGGGTAGTTGCTCCGCGTCAACTGTTCCGTCGGCGAAGATCCGAGATTGAGGTCGGACGAGCTTGAAGACGAGGACGTCATGGCTGCCGAGCTTCTGAACCTTGGGTCGATGAAGTAGTTTTGATCTCGATTGTTTTACCGTCTATGGAAGAGGTGGCTCTGATACCATAAAGAGTTTTGGGATCGTATTCCTTGATACAATCGATCGAGGGCCTGTGTGGTATATATATATATCATCGATGCGTTGCGGCATCAAGCAATACAAAGGGTCGGTATCGGCAATATTACCGACTAGAATAGGAATACATGTTACGTACGGTATGAAACCGAACCGTGTGGATCTCTATCTCTAACATATTGAGACTATGTCGGATCATATGCCCCTCTTCTTTTAACCACGGATACCCAAAGGCCTCATGATAAACACCAATTCATGCTTAAACGGTACCGGCGTTCCAACGCCCAATTCACTTAGATTCTAATAATACAAGATAATTCCACAATGTGACCAATTGGCCGACAAAGGAACAAACTTATTCATACTCTCCAACAAGATGAGGGGATGACCGAAGGCTATTTGAGAAGCTAAATGTTACAAAGGTTTGTTTGTTCTTTCTCGATGAGATCTGTACAAATGATATCACTCAGGTACCCGATGAGGAGAACGCCTTTCTTACTGCACCTTTTACTAAAGAAGAAGTAAGAAAAGAGGTTTTCTAAATGAAGCACAACAAGGCCACGGGTTCAGATGGTTTGCCCGTTGAGTTCTACCAAACTTATGGGGTGTTATTAAGTCAGATTTTCAAGAATTGTTTGGATTTATTCATGCACAACAACTAGTTTTCATCAAAATATTTAGAAAGACCGCAACTATTAGGCTGAATTCGGTGGCAAAGACCTCGAAGGCTAAGAATCCATGAAGATAGGACCATCCCTATAGGTGTCCCGCATGAATACTTGCATCTTGATAGTTCGATCTTAGGTTTAGGCGTAGGCCAATTTTTCTTGTTATGTTTTCTACTACATTCTGTAACAGTGGTATCAGATGAGCAGATGCATGTTTGATCCAGAGTACATGAGATGTACGGTATTGCACAAATTGTTGAGCTGTTTTTAGATGAGATCTATTTACTCGATTTTCATGTTGTTTTCCTCGAATTTGCAATTTTTCGATCCTAGCGGCATAGTCAAGATTTTGGTACAAAGTTCTGGCTATCCGTGGTTCTTCTATGCTGCACCTTTTTTTAGGGTACTTCTATGCCGCACCTAAGTATGCTAGTTTTCATACCAACGACGTGCTTCAATTCTTTGGGTCTCGCTATAGCAAAAAAAACGTATTTTTTTGCAAACAAAAGGGTTTGTAGATGTGTTCTACACGGTGGTCATGCATCTAACAAAGTTTAGTATGGGGATCGATAGTTGTTAATTATCAACTAGCATGGTGGAATGCGAGGGCATCACCTTTAGTTGTTCTATAGAGAGGGCCATGACTTTAGTGTGCCAAAATTGGTGAGATAAGACCTCCATATTATGATGAATAGAAAATACTGCATTCAACCTTTTATGCTAAATTGGTATCTCATGCCTAGGAGACATCTTTAAAATATTTTTAGGATACTTACAAAAACAATACAATAATGACCCTATGTGAAGTTTGTGCATGATATGGTATATACTATCCATCTAGATGGGAACGATGCACTCGTTGGAGAGCTTGCATACATCGTTATAATGATTGAGAATGAGAAAAACTCTCAATTGTGGCGCGTACAAGAGATACGCTATGGAGTCCAGCGAGAGTAACCAACGATGTAAGAAAAGGCGCAGGTTCGTCCACTACCTCCCTCTGTATTTCTATCTTCCAAAGTCGGCAGCATCGCACATCTTTGATCTTCTATTTTGGTGCAATCCAAAATCATCTCACTGTGTACTCGCAGGCAGCAGCGAACCAGGACACAGCGGCAGCATATACTCTCACAGTCAACCTTCCCGTCCTCGAGCATCTACGGGCTTGCAGGTAAAAGCATGCTCCTTGATCCATTTTTTAACTCGCATCATCCTGACTCTTGCAGTTGCCCTTCCCTTCCTCGAGCGTCTACAGCCTTGCAGGTAAGCGCATGTTCCTTGGTCCATTTTTTTTCCATTGCTCGCATCATCACGCCAGCGACAACGACGAGGATGGAGAAGGTGGCAGAAAGCACGGGCGGTGGCGGTTTTCTATTCTCGTTGTTGTAGGTACGAGATCAGCATCGCTAAAACACTTCCTCCCATATTCGATTTCATGTCCCTTACCCCCTCTGCATTTGCAGGATACGACGTGTGAGCATCCAAACCGTGGTCCCTCCGGGCGTGTGGACGCACATTCTACAGCTCGGCCTTGCATGCGCCACGCTATCAGAATGTGGTCTCGCGGGCGTGACTAAGGGTGCAGGTGGGACTGTCCGCGGGAAGCCCGCATACGCCCGCACAGTCCCACACAATTTAAGTGGGTGTCTCACGGGAGTCCGCGAAACTTATGCGGGTGTCCACTATCCCGCGTATACTCACATATACCCGCAAATATGTTACTATAATTATTGCTTGTATAATGTTTATAAAAATATTTTAGTATATAATACGATTAACATTTAGCACTTCAATGTATTAATTATTTTTTCCACTTTTTAAGTTACTCGCCATTCTTTCTACTAGACATAATATTTGCTTGATTGAGAAATTCCTACTCCTTCCTATCCAAATTAATGTCCTCATATTTGGCTAGATTCGGATGTATCTAGCACTAAATATGTCTAGATATATTCGAATCTAGACAAATGATTAATTTGGATCAAAGTAGTTTTTTTAATGTTCGCGCTCGATCGTGGGCTTCCCACGAAAACCCATTAATTTTTCTTGTTTACCCGCGGGTGTCCCGCGTAGCCTTTTATGTGGACTTGGATAGTGGGCTCCGCGGGAAGCCCACTCCCACCTGCACCCTGAGGCGTGACTAGTGGAGAAGCTGGTCTGGCCGACGATCTACGGACGTGCACCATGGAGTTTGGCAGCTCACGAATTACGTTCGGGGTTGATGGCTTCATCGTGAAGTGCAAGCTACGGATGTTGAGAAACCTCGAGAAAGCAGGTGTTTTGGATGCTATGTAGAATAGCTAGATATCAAAATATGCCAGTCTATATGTATTTGTTCTAGGGTTCTACAATTACAAGAAATACAAATTTATCTTCGAAAATCGTGTTAAATCGTTTTGTAGTCATCTGATCAGAGCAGTGCATTTGTTAGCAACACGTAGCTTCGACAAGGGACGTACGACGATACAAATGAAATCGTTACATCCACACGGACGTACTTTTAAACGATAAAAGCCTGCGGTCACTACATAATCGAAAGTATGCCTTCGACGCGTTTCAGAAAACTCTGCATGACTTCTCTGTAGATTTCCTTGATGGGCCGGCCCAAACTTGACTGTCTTTTCTCTAGTCTAGCTATAAACGGATGTTGTGTGTATCGATGTTTAGTGCCACCTCAGAATTTTATAGAGGGTTAAAGCAGTTTATAAACCCGAAAATGAAAAGGCATGCAATATCAAACGCCAGCTATCAAATGGTTTTGTTTGGTAGTTGGTGTTTGACATCTAGGTTTTTTATACTGTTGGTCATGCAAAATCGTACGTGGTGGCAACAGTATTGTCATTTTAACTCAGCATCTCTCAACACGATTTTGTCATTTCAATGAATAATGAATAATATCACTTTCTACCTTTACATATTGTTTCTTTATTTCGTCTAGCGTTTTACTTAAACTGTGTTCACGTAGGAGTTGTCAAACAATATCCTATTAGCTACTAGAACGTGTACGATCAAATTTTACTCTGATTTGTAACCTCTCTTAATGCTCGGCCATGGTAAACACGAAGGCACGTACAACACTATTGTGATGCATGGACTTGGCGTGAATGAGCCGTATACTATGTTCTTCGGAAGACTCTTGTAGGACTTAGCGGTGTGAGACCTGTTTTGAGCTGTGCCGAGACCCACGTCATAAGAATACTTTGGAAGATTCTCATATGACTTTGTGGTGTGAGACCGGTTTTCAGCTGCACTAAGACCCACGCCATAAGAACGCGAAATTATTCCCCAAAACGCTATCAATCAGCGTTCGGAGAGCAAATCTTTTCTCTTACACGGATGTAGCGCGATCATATCATAAGGCGTTCTGACTACCCACCTCGCCCCCGGGGGGGGGGGGGGGGGCGCAAGGAGAATTCTAGTCTGAATAATTATTGTAAATATTTGTATGAATATTTGTTTAAAGAAATATTTTTTTCTGAGAAACTATTTCTATAGTTTTTATGTGGTACATATTGAGGATATAGTATGACTTGGTGTATGCTTGGTTGCTATTATAAGTATGAAACTTTAATATTTTTGTAAAACTATGCTCTCGCGAATGATTGAACAATCTCTACTATTCATATTGATTTAAAATTTCAATTGTTGATGCTTAGGTAGAATCGTGCTATGCACGTGCATACTAACTAGTGACTGATAATGCCTAAACAACAATGAATAACATGCACAATGGTTTAAGAAAAAAAGGGACATCATGAGGTGTTTGTGTGATACTTGATAGAATTGCGGAATATTAACTATATTGATATCGCAAGAGGTGATTACAACGTGAGCCCTTGGGCTGTTTATATAGTACTAGAAGACTTAGGGGGCAAGAAGGCTACTAGAGATAGAATGAATTACAATATAAAACTACCTAATATAACCTAACCGACATATACTCTAATACCCTCCCCCCCTCCCCCCCCCCCCCCCCCCCCCCCCCCGCAGTCGGATCGGTAGTGATGCGGACGGTCTGACTGGAGCATAAGCCGTAGGTGAGGTGATAGCCCTTGTTGCCGATGTCGATGTAGCCGGGAGTGGGGCGTTGTAGTCATTGTCGATGGTGTCGTTGGTGAAGTTGTCGCCGTTGATGAAGTTGATGATGTTATTGTGTTGTGGTCGATGTCGTCATTGAGCCTGGAGAATTCGCCGTAGTGGTTGAGGTAGACGTAGTTTGAGAAGTAGTTCGACCCGCAATGCCGAGCTTGTCAGACTCGGGAGCGTGTCGAGAACGAAGGCACGCGTCGGTGTTGCCGATATCGGACGTGCGAAGACAGGGACCATCATGAGCCATGCGTGCCAGAGCCGGATTGAGGAGCAAAGAAAATTTTCCGTAAACGGTCGGTGTAGAAGTTGTCCGCCGTGTCGGAGTAGATGAAGTGGATATAAGAAGAAAATTGAGCACATAATTGTGCAAATAAAAATTAGACTACGACTCTAGCGGCAAGGTCGTGGTGGACGAAGACGATGGTGGTAGTTGTCGATGGCGATTGAGTTGTTTCGGTAGTCGATTCCGGGGGTTAGACCAATATTTTCCGCTTGTATGAACGAAGCGTCGCTCATGGAGAAGAACTTGTTGGCGTTGACGATGACCACGATTGGTGGTGGCGGCGATGATGTGGCGATGTTGTTGGTGTAATGGTTGTCGGCAATGATGACCACGTGTGATGAAGGTGCATCCCTTTGCTGACGGTGAGGCGCGTACTTGGGACGTGTGTCCCGGTCGATGTTGGCGAAGACGGACCGGCGTGGTGACGATGTGAGGACGAAAAAGCCGACGCAGCGCGTGAAGGCGTCCCTTGGGGCGCCACGCGGAGCCTCCTTGGCATGATCGTTGGCGATGATTTGCCGGACATGAGTCGACACCGAGGTTGAAGTAGAGGCACGTGATGACGACATACGGCTATGGACGACACAATCCGATCTATGATCAGTGAAAGAAGAAGAAACGTCGGTCAAGCGGCCGGCGAGAAAATTTTGGCGAAGTAAGATCTAATCTACAATTGCGCGCCCCCGGCGGAGAACGATCTTCCCGGGGGCGGCGCGGCGGAAGAGGTGGCTAAACCCTAGGCGGAGCGAACCGCTTTGATACCATGATAGAATTGCGAAATATTAACTATATTGATATTGCAAGAGGTGATTATAACGTGAGCCCTTGGGTTGTTTATATAGTACTAGAAGAGTTAGAGGACAAGAAGACTACTAAAGATAGAATTGGATTACAATATGAAACTATCTAATATAACCTAACCGACATATACTCTAATAATACTAACTAGCCAACCCGATAATGGCCACCAAAGTCCACTTGCCACCATCAGGAAATGCAACTCCCAAATGTACCCGACACGTGTGAACTTAGTCAGCACAAACTAAAGTAGGAAAGAACATATAAATATTCTAGTGCAGGAAAATGACAAAACATTTCAAGAATTAAACGTTTATCAGGAAACCAAACAAATAATTGATTTCAGAACAAAAGACATGAAGGCTCTACATAGCAAAGTAACATGGTTCATATCTACTACCTTGCGAAGCGCGACTATAATTTTGTCCTCTGTTCTGGATCATGGAAAAAATAGATATATCAACTAAGCTAAGTGCTGGATTAGCGAATAAATAGCAACAAATTAGATGTAGAGGTGGTGAAAAACTACAAACAAGTTGTAGAAGTGGCAATCCTTGCAAAGTAGCGAAGGTGGTGGATAGTGCAATTCCTCTACATACATGTGATCCAACTATGTACTGGTTCCATCAGTAAATGCATAAATCTTCATATAATCGGTGATTAAAGTTGTTCTTTACATTGAGATGCATCCATTACCGAATATTGATGCGACTTCCATATGGTTGGATCTTGGGTGGGAAACACCCCATGGATACAAGATACACACTCTTTTCCTTTTAGTTTTATCTATGGATGATTAAATCCACCCCTATCTAGAACCACTAATGACATACTTCTTAGGGCTATATTAACCAGGTAACAATTTTCCATGATTAATAATATATTGTGTACGTATATCAAACCTCTTGTCCTCACAAAAATATTAAAAATCACCTTTCTGGTCCTATAAATGCATACATGATAAACAAAAATGAATGCAATCTTGACCAACTAATGCCATGGTTTCTCTAAGGAAAATGCTGACAAGACTAAACCAATGGAGCAACAAATTTATAAATTAATTATAAGGTATTATATGCTTCAAAATATTACATGGCACTAGCCTAGCCTGTCCAAATCATTTCCCATCTTCAATAGTTAATGGAGATACAACTAGTTCTGGCCTTATCTTAGAATAATGGCGCCATGGCTATATTAATTGAGTAACAATTTGTCTCAGTTAATTATAAGATATTATATGCTTGAAACTATTACATGGCATTAACTTGGTATGTCCAAATCATTTCGTATATTCACCAATTAAAGCTACAACTAATACATGACTTATGTAAACTTCTATGACTATATTAATGGAGTAACATTTGTCTCGATTAATTATAAGGTATTATACGCTTCAAAGGCATTAGTTTAGTCTATTCCAAAACACTTCCCATCTTCAACAATTAAATATTTTGGTACGATATGATGTGCTAACCTTTTCATATTGACATGCACACATAGTAGTTCACCTTTTCTTGTCCTATAAATACATGTCAAGATAAACTACATTCAACCCAAGTGTTCTCCATGGCAAGAATGGCAATGATTTTCTTCATATCCGTCTTAATGTTGGCATTGTGCATAGATGGAGGTATGGAGAAAACACACATTGAAATAACTTTTACTATATATACGCACCATACTCATATTTTTTGCATAATTATTATGTATTCACATCATCTAATAATTTTTTTCTTAGACATGGTTGAAGGTACCAAATGCAAAGAATATGAAACTGACGTCGGTTGTGGTGACTCTCAAGCTTGCGTTGTGTGGCGCAGTTATGTTGGCTATGTTAGTGGTGGGCATTGCGTTTTCAAGGATAAAGAAGGTCTTTGTGTGTGCGTGGATTGTATGTGATTGGTTTGTGTGAGAAAATTAGTAGTGCTTGATTGGGTAGTAAGGTGTGTCTAGATCGACGATGATGCCGCCTTTTATATTCATTATCCAATATGGCAGAAAGATTAGCTTGAAATGATATGTAAATAATGTCGTTAAGAATAAGATTTAATTTCTTCAAGTGCTATAATAAAAAACCAAAGGTTCCATAAGAATGTCAGTATTCAAGCGTTTCAAATTGAGTTGTGCTCAATAACAAATCCACCTTCATATTGAAATGGGATCTAAACCCAATTTTGTTGCCTGGTTGTGTGTGACATTGGCAGATGGAATCATGTAAGTAAGCAAGTCCAAACTTGTTTGGGTGTTCATATATAGAATTTTATATGGAAAACATGTTGTCTTTGTGTGGGACCATGGTGGTGAGGATGTGTGCCACATCCTGCTATATGGCGAATGTATGACAGGTGAACCTATACAATACGAACGAGGATGTCGAGCTTTTATCCAGGGGAGGGCTTCAAAGGAGGAGCTCTTCGAGGATGATGCTGCTCATGCCGGAAGTCTGGTCGAATAAGGGGATATGGACGGTGCGGCCGGCATTGGCCCCCGCTGGAGTGACATTCACCGATGGGAGCGACCGACTCGGAGAACTCCACCACTGGGACAGATATGCATAGGGTTAGGGATGGGTATATCAGCGAGAAGAGTAATTTTGCAGCGTTGTAGATTCAAGTATAGGAGCAAACCAACCTGTGGTTGGGTGGCTAGGAAGATGGTTGTACCTCCAGCCTATCAGAGTTCAAACCCCAGGTTTGACACTGTGTGTTGTATAAAAGGCGGAATATTCTTTCAGTGGGAGGCGACGTTACCGTCGACAGCGAGTCGTCCATGGTGACTTCGTCAATCTCAAGACTCGATCCGCCAGCTCAGTCTTTCGGAGGTGCTCATAGGGGTAGGGTGTGCGTGTGTGCGTTCATAGGGGTGGGTGCATTACGTGTTATGAGTGTCTACGATCGTACTATATTTCTCAAAAAAAACGTATAGGAGGGCCCGGCCATGACCCATGAGAAACAGAAAGAGGCAGGCACGGTTGCTTTAAAGAGTTAAATATACTAACAGTCCCTGTACTGTAGGACTGGCTTGATTTAGTCCTCGTACTTGGAATTTGCTAAATTTTGCTCGTGTACTCGTGAATTAGGCACGATTTCGTTCAATTTAATGTTTGCCGTTAAATTTGTGATAACACGGACGACACATGGACTGGAATCTTGCAAGAACACCCTCTAGCATCTGTGAAAATTGCAGAAGGCAAACCAACGTTAGATACCGACCTTTTTTTTTCTCTATTCATCTTTTTATTTTTTTTCCTTAATCCCTTCATCTCCCCCATCCCCATTGTTACTCCTTCCTCCGCCCGGAGCTCGGTGAGGCGCGCCGCCCCTTCCCTCTACTTGAGCTTGCACGGCAACACCCCTGCCCCGCAACCCGCTGGCGGCGCACTGATGGTTTGCGAGTGAGGTGCGAGGTTGCACCCTTGTTCACCCACATGAGCAAACCTGACGGAAACAAGATGGTGTGGCCCACGTGTGAGGAGGCGCAGCCGTCTTTGTTGTATGTATAGATTTTTCCAAGCCCCGCCGCCGTCATTGCTCCGACGAGCAATTTTCTCCGGAGTAAGCTCCTCTATCGTAAGAGGACTACCCTATATGACCCACGGAGCAAAGGCTCATCTCGCCCGTCCGCGACTCCGTCGAGCTTGGATACCACCATAGGGCGATTTCCTCGACAAGAATTAGTCGGCAAGCCACCATCATCATCGATTTCGGTGAATTCTGACGATTCCGAGCCTAGGAGAGCACCCCTATGCATGCGTGCACTAGCGCCTTGTTGTTGATGGCTAGCAATAACAGTGCGCCGCCATGGGCGTCCATTGCACTAGAGACGTGGCCCCAAATGAGAAGTCATGTTGACTTGTCTTGATGAGGGACACGACCAACGGAGCAAGTCATGTAACGCCCACCTCCTATTTTTTAACCCATAGCCCCAATTATGGTTTTTTATAATTTTCTCTTATGCTGTAGGGTGTTCTTAAGATTCTAGTCCATGTGTCGTCTGCGTCAGGTCAAATTCGACGACAAACATTGAATTAGACTAAATCGAGCAGATTTACAAGTACATGGATAAAATTCAGCAAATTTTAAGTACGAGGACTAAATTAAAAAAGCTTGACAAGTAGGACTAATGGCCTGTTTGGTTGGGCTTAAATCTAGCTTTTAGAGTTTGGCTTATAAGCCACAAAAGCACCAAAATAGGTGTTTTTGGCTTTGGCTTTTGGCTTTTAATTGAACATGGTAGTACAATGGTATAAGTCAAAAGCCAAAATGAAAAGCAGCTATTTAGGTGCTTTTGTGGCTTATAAGCCAAAAGCAAAAAGTCATAAATAAGCACAACCAAACAGCCCCTAAATCGAGCCAGGTTTAGGGTTGACGCCTTGTCAAAGGGAGTTGGAACATGTGGGAAACCGTGTGCATCTGTTTTGTTATTTTCTTTAAATAAAAGGCCAAAGACCAAAGGCCGCCATTAAATTAATAACGCCCAAGGTGAGCAGATACAAAATGCCGAAACTAGCTGTCCATGGTGCCATCCTAGGCCGTGGCACCTACCATGCAGGCAGCGCGATCTTCTCTCTCCAGCGCTGCTCCACGCGCACGTTGCTGACATGCCGGCCTGTTTACTGAATAGGCCCGGCCTTGTCGCTACTCCGTTCCGCGCGCCCCATCGGCCGGCCTGCTCTGAATTGTCGCCGGCCTTGCTGCTCTGCGCGCTCGTTGTCGGCTGGCCAGCATGCTTGCTGAATCTCCGCCGGCCTTTTTTCTGCTCTGCGGCCAGCTCCTCCTCCTCCTCCTCCTCCTCCTCCTCCTCCTGCCTGCTCGCAGCGCCCTGCCCGCTCTTGCACCCGCGGAACCTCGCACTCATCCTCGACATCGCCGTGGGTCCGCTGCTCAATGTGAGCCTCGACATGTTGCTAAATGTGCTACACCTGGTTGCCTCCTCTCGCAACCTCGACGCCAAACTCGCTGTCGTCCTCCCGGCTATGTTGCCAAGATTAAATCCTTCAAAGGAGCTAAAATCCGCCTGAAGAAGAAGATGAGGAAGTAAATAACCCATAATCCACTTAAACCACAGGTAATGGCCCAGTATATGTGCATTTTGATTACATTTAAAGAAGTATGCACCTACTTACTACATGCATCACACCTTGGGGTTATGCAAATACTGTCATCAGGCCAACTTAACAATATTCACTTGTTTAAGACAATATTGACAATATTCAGTTTCAGTCTAGTTTGACACAATTGACACTTTTCAGTTAACCATTTCATAAAAACCAAACTAAACAAGCTACTGGATCTAAATACATGAATGCTAGTGGCCTGAATACATTGGCCAGCATGGACAGAGATGATAAGGAGGGCATGTCCAGGTTATCATGTTACTACCTGGATCTGAATACATGAATGCTAGTGGCAGTAGTGAGGAAGGAACCAAAGCGTGAATAATCATATGTTGTGAACTGATTGCTGAGAGCTGAGCATGTCGCGGTGTTGTTGCACTAGAGAAAGACAAAGAAACCAAAGTGTGAATAATCATGAGCCCATTTTTATCTTGTCCCAACAAGAACCCTCGTCTCCCTTGTTAGCTTAATCTTATCTTGAAGTATATGCATATTTAGTTTTTTCTTGTGCATGTAACTTAGATGGTCTAGGAGTAGCTAGTCGTTGAAGCTTCGGTTGAGTGCACGGAGGAGGGGAGATGCCGGACTGCCGTGTGATGCGGCAAGCAAGGTGAGATGCCGATGGCGGCGTGAAGATGCGGTGTTGTGCGATGCGACAAAGCATGTAACTGGATCAAGACGGCTGGACGATCGGTGTTAGCCAAGAGAATTGGCTGAGTTAGTTTAGTCACTACGGGAAAACAAGGTGTTGTCATGCATCAGACCTTTGCAGTGCGTCTGCGCATGACAAAAAAATGTTTGCCATACGTCTTCCTGAAGAACAGTTGGCAAAGATAACACGCGGAGCAAAACTGCACGGGGCACACGGCAAATAAAAAACACACGGCAAAGATAGAGAACGATGCACGGCAAAGAACGATGCACGGCAAAACAGCAGAACAATGCACGGCAAACAGGCAAGGAGAGCCCGCATCTTTGCCCAGCTGACAGTGCCGACTTGACGGCAGGCCTTTGCCGTGTACCACTGTCAAGCGCATGATAATTTTTCGATTTTTTATTCTTTTTACGCGCGAGTTTTCTGCGCTATATAGATTTTTGGATGCGCGAATTTATCCCACGTGAAATTTGAAATAGCTTTGCTGTGTGTTCAGGGCTGAGGACATTCGGCAAAGGGAAGAGTTTTGCCGTGTGTTTTGGATAGTCATACAGCAAAGGCCATTTTTTCATTTTTGGCCATTTTTTAAGCAACCATCAAAGGGACAATTCAAAATGCTATCATCATATTTTTGAAAAATACTAGACCACCTTACATATAAAATTTCTCAACCGAAGGATCTCAAACCTTTCCGACCACCCCCGTTGAAAAAGACAAGTTCCCGCCGAATCAGTAGGAAGTGGGATCGATTTGAACTACAGGTACATTATCTGATGCTCATGATTTTTTGCAAAAATCATTTTTAGACTCACAATATGCTATTTTATCGGAGGTCCAATGCAAGTTTAGCGAGACTCATCCCCTAACTAGGAACCTCCATACCCGCCGTTTTAACCATAGTTTTAAATGGGCATAAGAAATTAAAAAATAGTCCGAACAATGTGAAAACTTCGCGTGGTGTCATATTATGTGACATAGTTACAAGGAAAAATAACAAACTTGGTAAATTGATTATGTCTCAAAAAAACCTTCATAAAATGACCTATCATGTTCGAGGTTTCCTGGATTTCGAGTCAAATGGCTAATGTTGTGGCTAGAATCAGGGCATAGTTTGTGATAATATACCCATATTGTGCACGCATGTGCATCATGGGATGACGAATAATGTTGCAGGAGGAAGTTTTCCTGTTTATCGCACGGAAAAGCCATTTTCCATTTTCCGACCGCCAAAAACGGGGCGTTTTATGAAGCAACCACCAAAGGGATAATTCAAAATGCTATCATTACATTTTTAAAAAGTACTAGACCACCTTACATGTAAAATTTCCCAACCGAAGGATTTTAAACCTTTCCGTCCACCCCAGTGAAAAAGACAAGTTCCCGTCGAATCGGTAGGAAGTGGGTCCAATTTGAACCACGTGTACATTATATGATGCTCATGATTTTTTGCAAAAAAATCATTTTTAGACTCACGCTATTCTATTTTATCAGAGATCCAATACAAATTTAGCGAGGCTCATCTCCTAGCTAGGAACCTTCATGCCAGCCGTTTTGACCACATGCAGATACTCGCCTCCCTCACCCGGCTGTATGTGCAGACGGCAACGCCGAAGCAGGGAGGCTCGGTGAAGGGTAGTGCAAAGCAAGACAGAGGATGGAGGGCTACTGCTTGTTGCACACCGACTACTTCGCCGACGAGCTGCTGCATGAAGAGGCCGTGTTTCGGCGCCGTTTCAAGATGAGCCGAAAGCTCTTCCTCGAGATCGTGCATGTCATCCGGGAGTTCGGTCCCTATTTCGTGTGCAATAAGGACTGCACCGGTATGGTTGGATTGAGCACCTAATTTTGTGCAGAACTATGTTTAAATTTATGCCGAACTAGGCCGAACATTGCTCTGTATTCATACTATGCCAAACTATGCCAAAAACTGGTCGAATTTAAGCCGGATTTGGGCGGAAAAAAGCCGACCTGGGAACTCGGCGTGGGAACGCGAGTGAGAAAGTGGGCATTCTTAGACCGAAAACTAGCTTCGTCCGGCGCTAGTTATGTCCGTATTTCGACCCGGGAATGTCCAATGAGTGGAGATGCTCTTAGGTCCAGTTTCTCATCATTGGGATCATAGACGACGTTGGTTTAAACGCTAGAGCAGAAAGCGGATGCACATCTTCCCAATACATGTACTGCACAAAAAAGTAAAACACTAATTGCAAAATAGTTACAATCAAAAATATATAGTTAAATGTTACAGTGTACCTGGAAAAAGCGCCAAGTTTCTCTTTGGCCATTACCTTATTCTATCTGCATCTCTACAATGCCTTAGCCTCTACATACTGTAGTGTAATGTGTATGCGTTACAATTTAATCTAGGTAGTCTTTGAAGGTCTTCTACCAATGCATACCTAGACTTCGGAATAATCATGCTAGAGTATGGAGCAATGACTGCCGATAAGCACTAAAATCGCTTTCTCTAAGAAATATATTGTCATGGATACATTAGTGAAGGGTACTTGGGAAGAGATAACCCTTGTAAAATAAAGAAATAGGAAGATATATATGAATTTTATAAGGATGATATGCGCAAAATATCTCGTGCTGACAAAAAAAAGATATTAATCAACTTTCTAGTTTTATGAATGCATACAAGATAAACTGATACTGAATGCAATCTTGTACCACTAATGGCATGCCTTCTCTAAGGAAGTATATTGCCAGGGTTCAATTAATGGAGTAACTATTTGTCTGAATTAATTATAAGATATAATGTGCATCACAAAGATTGCATGTCATTAGCTTGGTCTGATCCAAATCATTTCATATCTTCTACAATTAATACAGTAAATACTAATGCATGGATTCTCTAAAGATTAAAATAGTGCAAGGGATACACTAACATTGTGCAATTAATTATAGGGTTAATTGGATAGACGCCACTGCAATTTCCGTGAAATTGAGAAACGCCACTACAATTCTCAACTTTCAAAAAATGCCACTAGAATTATGTGTACCTTTGACAAATGCCATTACACCCATTTACATAACATATACTAGTCAATATACGTTGTATTCTCTGCGTATGTACGTACAGATGGTGAGGTCCACCAGAATCAGCGGAAAAAATATAAGTTGTTGACAAATATTGGAATAAATTACAACAATATAAAAAAATGGAAATCACATATGCACTTGGATAATTTTTTTTTCATAAAAGCTACATGTTAAATACAGAATCATAGTATCAAAGGTACACCGACACAGCTCCAGAATATATGTCCAACGGTCGCAGCTCCAGGTTCAAATTAGAGACAACAAAACAAGATACAGACAACAACGCTACACAATTTATAAGCAACACAATTGCAGGTCCAAATAAGTATCACATTGATGCATCAATGAAATAACAGGCTCCAGATTTCAAAGTATCTCATCTCACAAAATAACAGCTCCAGATTCAAATGGACATCAGACGCATGAATCTAGCCTCCAAGCCAGTACATAAGGCTTCTCTTTGTTCCAAGTGTTGGCGTCAGGACCGCCTCACTCGTGGATGGTGCGACCACCTCGGGTTTTTTTTCTTGCCATTTTTCGCCGGTGTCTTCTTCCTCACCGGCGTCTTCTTCACCGGTGTCTTTTACTTCACCGGTGTCTGTTAGAGTTAGTTTTGTACCCCTCCTAAATCCTTTGTACGTTGTAACGTGACAGTCCTGGAGTAGTACTCCTTCCTCGATCAATCTCTCTCTCATCCCTCGATCAATCTCTCTCTCTCTCTCACGTGTACGTGCCACCCGGTGGAGTCTCTTTCCACCACTATATTAACACGTAACCGAGGCTCTAACGGGTCGCCGCTCCTGCCAGTTCGATAGTGTCTTCTTCTTTACAATGTATTTTCCATTTTTTATATTGTTGTAATTTTGTTCCAATATTTGTTACCAACTTATATTTTTTCCGCTGATTCTGATGGACCCCACCATATATACGTACATACAGCAGAGAATACAACGTATATTGACTAGTATATGCTATGTAAATGGGTGTAATGGCATCTGTCAAAGGTACACATAATTCTAGTGGCATTTTTCCAAAGTTGAGAATTGCAGTGGCGTTTCTCAATTTCGTGGAAATTGTAGTGGCGTCTATCCAATTAACCCTTAATTATAAGGTATTATGTACTTCAAAATATTACAAGGCATTAGTTTGGTCTCGTCCAAATCAAGACACATCTTTACAATTAATGCTTTGATACGGTACAATGTGCTAAACCTCTCACACTCACAAGAACAATAAATAATCAAGATAAGCGTCATTCAACCCAAGAGTTCACCATGGCAAGAAACACCATTGTTTTTCTCACATCCATCGTGATGATCGCACTAATCATAGCCGTAGGTAAGAAGCAAATACATATAGCACTAACTTTTTAATATACTTATGATACTCCTAGTTTTTGCTTAGAGTTTTTGTGTCATTACACCATTTATAAAACTTATTTGGTTTGCATAGACATGGTTGAAGGGCGTCCATGCCAATATATGCCTGCCGGTATCAGCTGTGGTGACTTTGAAGCTTGCATTGTGTATTGACGTTATGGTGGCCTTACTGGTGGGTATTGTGATTTCAAGAATAAGGAAGGTTCATGTGTGTGCGTGTTTTGTCCTTGATCAGTTTCTCTCTACATAATGGTAGTGCTCGACTGGGCAGTAATGTGTGTTTGATAATAATAATACTGTATCTTTTAAGTAATTATCGAGTATGGCATCCTGAACTGAGATTTAAATAATGAATATGACGATACATCTCTTGGTTTTCTGTTACACTTTGTTAACCTGTTCTTCATTTGCTTGTTTGCTCAATGGCGTGGTGATATTTTGTTCTTTTGTGTTTATTTTTGGGAGGAGTATTTTTATGTGAGTGCGACAAGAAATCATTTCTCTCAGCTCATTGAGCGAGTAAGGCAGAGAGAATTTTAAGTGTTGTTCAAGAAACAGGAGCCCTGCCTCCAACACCATGCTAAGGCAAAGAATCTAGAACCAACTGAGACGGCGGCTGTCAAGCCAGCCACCACTACCAGCAGTGCATGGTTCCCCGTCTACCGCTCGCGCAACCACGACTTGCGTAGTTGTCGATCATTGCACGACCTGATCGTTTCGCGTAATGAGCACCCAGGTAGGCAAGAAGCCCGCGACATGAGCAGAAACTGCTACAACTATGGCTAGCCAGGGCACTTGGCCAAAGGATGGACCACTAAGCGTGGCTCGGGAGATCGCGGAGGCAGCGAGTGTCTCGGGAATGAGGGAGAACGCGATAGAGGCAGCAGGAATGCCATCGCTGCCCCCAGGGGCATAGAAGTGAAGGCCACGACGGTGACGCTTCGAAAGAAGATGGGGGAGCGACGGAGACAACTACCCAGAAGTTCGCGACAATGCGTGTGTTCAAGGAGGAGCTTACGCTATGACCTCCCGCAGTGAGTTCAAGCGTTTCTCTTGGGAACGGTGTGTTGTGCGACCAAGATTTGAGGCGCGACATCCACTGATATGGTCGCATGTGGTGATCACCTTTGATGTTCGCAACCACCCCCATCACACTTCATTCAGAGGCTTGTTCCTTTTTTCTCTTTTAGAGTTTTGTTTAAATCTTTGAATCATATTTGTGGTGGTGTTAATGATGATACCAGTGTTTGGCACTCTCGTTTATGACACATTAATTTTTGTTTGATGTCTCGAATGTCTAGTATGAGTTTAATTATGAATTTCACTATTGCCAAGGGTTCTAAGTGCCATAGTTGTGTGCAATCAAATCAACCTTGAAAGCCTCACAAGGAAGCCGAGGAGATAAACTTAGCACATCTATAACTCATACATTCCGATCTATGTGAGATGAATGGTGTATTGACAAAAGTTGGAAAGAGATATTTTATGATGTTGATTGATGATGCTAATAAATTCCGGTATGTTTACTTGTTGTAAACTAAATATGAGGTTGTATACAATTTTAAAATTTATAAGGCCGATGTTGAAAATCAACTGGAGAGAAAGAGCAAGCGTCTTAGGTCGGATCGTGGTGGTGAGTATTTTCCCAAAATATTTGACAAATTCTATGAGGAACACTATTCATGAGAGAATGCCTGCCTACTTGCCTCAATCAAATAGGCTTGACGAGAGGAAAAACCGCACATTTAATGTCTTGGTAAATTCCATGTTAGCCACTGATGTGTGGTTCGGTTAACGCAGAGCTCATTGGGAAATCCCAAGAGGAAGGTATGATGAGCACAACAGCAAGTTTTTCCTCAGTTATGAAACCAAGGTTATTGGAGTAAGGAAACAACTCCAAGGTGTTGCTAACAACTTGGAACCTACACAACATAAAATCAATACATGCCCCAACTTACAGTGAGGTTGTCAATCTCACTGGTTTTCTGAAAATGAAGGATTAAATGTATAGTGTGGAAGATAATAGTTTGCTTAAAATGGTAAACAAGAACAGTTACAGTAGATGGAATATCACTGATAAAGATTGGACCGGGATCCACAGTTCACTAGAGGTGTTCTCCTTAAGATAGATAACATGCTGGATGAACAAATTAAGCGGGGCAATTGACAGATTGAGAAAGTATAATAATACATATACTAGACATCTTGACTCCTATGATATTTGATTGGGCATTACAACATAATACATAGACTGTAATCCAACTGCATCTATGACTAATAATCCACCTTCAGGTTATCATACGAACCCCTTCCAGTATTAAGTTGCAAGTAACAGATAATTGCATTAAGCAAAGTGTGTAAAGTAAACAATACAATTGCTCCATGAACAAAAGATTGTTATTTTCTCCCTAGTAGCAACAACACATCTACAGCCTTAGAGATTTCTGTCACTTCCCCAGATTACTAGAGGCATGAACCTACTATCGAGCATAAATACTCCTGATATATCCATTTTGTATCACTATTCTATATCATAACTTACTACTATTCATTGATATATTTAATATTAAGAGGTGATAGTTATGTTATTTCATCTATTTTTGCATGTTGGATGACTTTTGAAGGATGAACTGTCGGAGTCAGGATTCTGATGGAAAAATCGGTGTCCAGATGCAATATTCGCGAAGATAAGAAAATACCAAAAAATACACAGAATATCCTATTTTTCCAGAAGAAGAAGGAAGCCAGAAGGGGAGGCTGAGATGGGCCATAGGGGGCCCACACACCCCTAGGCGCGGGCCACCCTGGGCCGCGCCACAAGGGGGTGTGGCCACCCTTGCCCATCTCCTACTTCTCCCCTTCACCTATAACTTCCTCCTGAAACCCTAATACACGGGGGGCGACCATAGAAAGATTCTGCCGCCTCTGCGGGGCAGAAACTACAGAGAGAGAAAGAGCTCTCCGACAGGCAGATTTTGTGGGGAAATTTCTTCCTGGAGAGGGGAGATCGTCGCCATCAACACCGTCATCAAGCTAGACTTCATCGGGATCATCATCATCATCCTCACCACCATCTCCACCAGCACCATCATCACCACTCCATCCCGCTATAACAATTGGGTTGAATCTTGCATAGTTCTTAGGGGAAACTTCCCCGATGTTGATTACTTTTGTAGTTGATGCTTGTGAGTGGAACCACTGAATTATTGTTTATGTTCAGATTTTTATTAATCATAATATCATCTCTGATCTTGATCCATATGATGTATCGTGAGTAGTTCGTTTAGTTCTTGAGGACATGGGAGAAGTCATGTTGTTAGTAGTGGAATTGTGTTGAAGTAATATTCAATGGTTTGATATTTAAGTTGTGGTGCTATTCTTCTAGTGGTGTCATGTGAACGTCGACTACATGATACTTCATCATTTATGGGCCTAGGGGAATGCATTGTGTATTTGGCAACTAATTGTGGGGTTGCTGGAGTGACAGAAACCTGAACCCCCGTTAGGAAACCTTTGTGCAAGGGAGTGTAGGATCTCAGAGTTTAATCTTGTGGTTAGGTTTTTTAACTTAATTACTTTCTTTGTAGTTGCGGATGCTTGCAAGGGGTTTAATCACAAATATTTATTAGTCCAAGTAAGGTCGGTACATTAGCATAGGTTCACCCACATAACACTTATCCAACCAAAGAAGATTAATCAACTATATGAAGTGAAAGCACTTGACAGTATTGCCATGTGTCCTCGAGAACGTTTGGTACTTATAAGTAATACAAACGGCTTGTCCTTTGCTAAAAAAGGATTGGGCCATTTGATGCAATTATTTGTTGCCTTTATTTCCTTGCATTATAAAAAAACCTAAAAATCCGTTTGAGTATTTATAGAGAATTCCTGATCCACACCACTAGTCAACACCTTCTGCTCCTTGTTGGGATCGACACTCCTATTTATCGGAAGTACTATGATACACCCCTATACTTGTGGGTCATCAAGACTATTTTCTGGCGCCGTTGCCGGGGAGTGAAGCACTATTGAAGAGTGGAACTGGTAAAGGAAACTTCTACTGTGAGTATTGTTTTTTATTTCTGTTTGTTCTTTGTTTCCAATATGGATAACCCACTTGGTTTCCTATTTGAGAAAGCTACTACCACTGCTAGGGTAGTAGATGAACCACCACCTACTGATATAGATCCTTTTAAGATACCTACAAGAATTGTTGATTGTGTTATGGATAATTATTATATTGGAGATGGAACTGTCCATCCTGGTGATCACTTGATTTTTATCCATGAATTATGCCAGTTGTTTAAGTGTGCAGGTATCACAACGGAACAAGTTAAGAAAAAGTTACTCTCTATATCATTAAAAGGAAGAGTTAAAGAATGGTATAAGCTGCCGAAAAATGGACAATCTATGGAATGGGAGGAAATTGTACCTCTCTTTTATTCTAAATTCTATCCTCCTAGTGAGATTCATAGGGATAGGAATCAAATATATAACTTTTGGCCTCGTGATGGAGAGAGTACAGCCCAATATTGGGGGATATTGAAGTTACTAATGCTTAAATGTCATATTCATGAGATCCCTAATAATATTATTATTAATAACTTTTATGCAAGGCTTTCTCTTCATGATAAAGATTTATTAGATGCTTCTTGTGCTGGATCATTCACATGTATGAAGGAAGAAGCTAAATGGGATCTTCTAAACTGTATTCAAGAAAATACTGAAGCATGGGAGAATGAGAAAGGAAGAAATCCAGGTATAAATTATGATTATGAATGCATTAAATCTTTTATGGGAACTGATGACTTTCATGATATTAGTACTGAGTATGGTATTGATTCTAAAAGTATTGCAAATTGTTTTAAGGAATTTTCGTCTTATATAGAAATTCACAAAAAGAAGTGGATCAAGTACCATGCACCTTATAAGAGATGTTGTTAATCATGTTCCTGCTAGAAACACTAAAGTTTGTACTATCGATCATATTTTTCCTGAACCCTATATTGAGAAAATACATTTACCTTCTAAGGTAAAGGAACATCCTATTATAGCTAATGTGGTTAGCAAAAGTACAAACAAAGCTGTAGAACCTGATGAACAAATAAATATTGAACCTATAGTATCCATTGTGAAAGACCTTGTCACTAAAAATGTAGAAGATGGGCACATTATATTTGTGAAGATGCTTCTAATATTGTCTCATATCCTAGTAAAGTTAGGAAAGCTAGTGTCCTTGTGCTCTCTGTTAGAATTGGTGATCATTGCTATTATGGTTTATGTGATATTGGTGCAAGTTCAAGTGTTATTCCTTGTGAGATTTATAAAGAAATTATGCATGAAATTGGTTCTTGTGAAAGTGAGGACATTTATGTGGTTATTCACCTTGCTAATAAAGAAACCATTTGTCCCATTGGTATTGTAAGAGATTTGGAAGTTCTTTGTGGTAAGATTAAATATCCTGCTGATTTTCTAGTGCTTGGTTCAGCAGCTAGTAAAACTTGTCCTATCATTTTTGGTAGACCTTTCTTGAACACTTGTGGAGCTATTATAGATTGTAAGAAGGAGATAATTTTAACTAAGTTTGATGGAGAATCTTATGAGTTTAATTTTTCCAAGTTTGCTAAAGTTCCTTATGAAAATGATTTGCCTAATGAGGATTTTAGGATTGAACAACTTGCTTCTATTGATCCAGTTTATGACCTTAAACCTCGGTTTGAAGATTTTAAGTATGCTCATTCTGATGATAAGAATGTTTCTTGTGACAGTTATATTGTTAACTTATTCAAAGTGCTACTGAAAGTTATTATGAGAGAGGGAAACATGGTTTTATGCATCTCAATAATATTAAGTTTCCCCGCTTTATGTTGGAAGCTTTGAAGTTGCACTTGTTTTGTCTTCCTATGCTATTAGCCTTTTGTTTCAATAATTTGTTTTCTTACAAAACTCCCTTGCATAGGAAGTGGGTTAGACTCAAATGTGTTGGATATTTGCTTCTTGATGCTCTCTTTTGTTTCAATCTCATATCTCCTATGTGAGCATCATTGAAATTATCATGCCCATCTTAATTGCTATAAAAAAGAGCTTTTGGGAGACAACCCATTTTAGTTTGATTTTGGTCTTTGTTTCTTTGAGTCTTGGAAGTTATTACCTCTGTAATAACCTCTCCTTATCCTTTTTGTTTGGTTTTTGGTGTCAAGAATCAGCCTCTTTTCAGAAGTAGGTGAGTTGTGAGAAGTTGTTGTCCCGGAACAGATTTTTGTGCTGCATTGTAAAAATTCGTGAAAAATCCCAATACGTCGGATGGAGCTGTAATTTTCTGTGCTTGTGACCCAAGTTGTTATCCAACTTTCATTAGTTTTTCACTTTTTTATTTGAGAAATAGAAGATTTTCTAAAAAATCTATATTTACCTACTGGTCTTTTTTGATAGATTTCTTCCATTACTTGCATTTGCCTCTTAAATCCATTTCCTTTTAGATTCTTTTTGGATTTTTTAAAGCAATTCTATAGTAGCTTTTGTTTTTATGGATTTCAGTTGAAATTTGAACCCAAAGGTTCTTTATTTTGCATACACTAATGTTGCTAACATAGATTTTGTGGAGCTTTGTATGAAAGGAACTTTCAAGTGTTGGAGAGAAGGAACCTGCAGAGTCCGTCTTTGAATAGGTAAAAGGGCTAGAAATAAAAGGTTCACGAAAAACTTTTCTTTTTATGTTTTTGTAGTTTTTATTCCATATGGAAGATAAGTCGAAACAGGGAAGGAAACGGAGCCCGGGTGGCCCACACCACCTAGTGGCGTGGGCCCCACCTGGCCACGCCACCAGTGGTGTGACCACCCCGGAGCCCGTCTCCATCCCGTTTTCGCCCAGTACCTTCCTTATGTCGTAAAACTTCGTAATATATAATCACCCGGACCCCCCCCCCAGGCCCGTATATCGTGTTCTCATCGTGTTTTCATTTCGATCTGTTTCTGTCAGGAACTATTCTGAAGTTTAGAGGCACCATGGTCTCTGCCAACGACAAGGGCAAGAAACCTGTGGAATATGATCTTCAAGACACCAAGTAGGAGGAGGAGATCTTGGTTGAGGATGAAGAAGAAGTGGAGGAAGACAAGCGTCCGCACACCCGCGCTACCGTTGCGAGCATTGGAGTGGTGGAAGATCCTATCAAGCTCAGGAGGACGACACGAATGTCTACAGGAGGGAAAACTCCTCGTCATTGCCTCGCTCCACGGTCACTTCCTCCACGCGCCAAGAACCCCTTCCGTACTCTTATACATGAGGAGAAATTCCAAAAGTTTCCCAAAGGGAAGTTGCCCTCTAGTTGGGATATGCCTCGTTCTAACCATGCAGGAAAAGAACACTCTAAGGAGGAAGAGTGGGGAAAGAATCACAAGGAGTGGGATTCTCGGTCCGACATGATCATGAACCGCATTGAGCATAATTCGGAGTTGATTCGTACTCTAACCTTTGAGATTGAGGATTTGAGGAAGCTGATTGAAAAGCTTATCAAGGGAACACCACCACCACCACCGAAGGAGTAATTCGTCATCAGGTTTTGGCATATCCTTGGTTTGTTCCAAGCTTGGGGGAGTGTCGCGGTATCACATCATTATCTTTAATTTTTTACCTTTTTAGTAGAGTCATATCTTGAATAGATAAGTTATCATATAGGATGGTTTGCATTGTGTAAGTATCTCTTCTCTAGTTGGTTATCTATGTATCCCTTCGTGTGAGTGCCTTTATGGAATATTAATGAGAAGTTTCATCATTTACTTTTTGCGCATCTTATCTTAGTTTGCAATATCTATTATATGATTGATCTTGTTGATTAGTATTGGTATCACTTTGGGAGCATCAAGTAAATCTAAATTGGTTTTGGCAAACCAAGATCTGGTCAGTAGTAACATTTTTTTGAGGTTTGAAAGGAAAAGAGAAAAGCACTTACAGGTATTTTATTTAATTTTCTTTCTTTCTTGATTGGCTCATAAGCTTAATATTATTTAGTTAAGATCTTTTGTGTTTTCAAGGAAGATTACATGTTTGTTTTTATCACTTGTATGTTTGCTTGTTTCCTTCAACTCTTTTGCTTGCTGCCTAGCCTTGCTAGCCAAAAACCTGTACTGAGAGGGAATACTTCTCGTGCATCCAATCCTTGAACTTAAACATATTCCATTTGTGTCCACCATATATACCTATTAGCATCATTGCTATTCCAAGTAAATTCTCGAGTTTCATCTATCTTTCAAATTAAAAATTCTTTTGTTATGTGAAAACTAGTTAGTAAAGCTCTCACGAACTTGATGGCACACCTTATTTTTCCTGCCCTTAATAAACTTGAACCATTGTGTCATTTATGTCATTTATGTTGTATATGCTTGCACTTATAAGTTGGGAATTAGCAGAACCATGCTGTCACGGGGAACGCTTTCAACACCTGTAAATATCTACCCCGTTGATATCATGATCTTTTGTTTGCGGATGTCGGTGGTGTGAAATAAAAGGGGAGCTTGTAAGTCCATGGAGTTATGTATATGTGTTAGACAAACCCCTGGGCCACTAGCCTAATCCATGCCTAATCATGGTGGAAACTTGCAGCATCACCATAGTGAGCAATCTATGAAGCATCCTCAGAAAAAATATACAGAAAAAAGAAGAGAGAGAAAAAATATATGCACCATTCTTATGGTAAATAAAGGATCACTGAGATGCTCACTGTCTGTTGCCTTGTCATTTTGATATGGGATAGCTCCAGTGTCATGGGGCAAGGGGTACCCCATTGGCGGTTCTCTATGATACACATATACTTACAATGACAAGAACTTACCGGTAACTAAAATTGAGTAGCATGAGGAATGGCCCTCGTACTCAAGGGACATGAGATTGTCAACTTATAGTTTGTCAAGCATATACTCCATCTTTGTTCACTTTAACCTTAATCACCTCAAGATGCTTATGATAGGGGCAATGAGATCTCAAAGCTAGAAAGTACCATAATCTTTTGGAAGCTCTTTATGAAACTTGAAATCCCTGCTTCCCTCTGTGAATGGCCTTTCTTTTACTTCTTAGTTGAGTCAATAAACCTATTCCTTTCTATCTCCAACAAGAATTTGAGTTATTGTGTTTCTGTCATTCATATGACGATTTACTCAATCATGTTCCTTATCTTCCTTGTTTTGCACATTGTTCTTATCTGAATGAGTATTACTTTGAAAGCTATCATTGTGAAAAGATTTTTATGTTTGAGCAAAAGGGACTCTTGTTATAAACTTCTTTACAAAAGATTTGCTTGAAAACTAAGTATGATTTGTCAACTGTTCTCTGACCAAGAACAAAGTTTGCCATTACCAATTATGATTTGTCTTTATGCATCTTTATTGTGACTCCCATGCTCGTTGCAAGTTAAGTTATATAATGGTGAGTTTTTTCTATTATGAGTTGTGTATTGGTAAGTTTGATGCTTCTTGTTCGTATTATTTTTATCGACACTTCACTCCATAAACCCGTGGTCATGTTTACTAAGCTCAGTTTTCGCTTGGGGACAAGCGAGGTCTAAGCTTGGGGGAGTTGATACGTACATTTTAAATCACTATTCTATATCATAATTTACTGCTATTCATTGATATATTTCATATGAAGAGGTGATACTTATGTTATTTCATCTATTTTTGCATGTTGGATGACTTTTGGAGGATGAACTGTCGGAGTCAGGATTCTGATGGAAAAAAGCGATGTCCAGATGCAATATTTGCGAAGATCAGAAAATTATAGAAAATACACGGAAAATCCTATTTTTTCCAGAAGATGAAGGAAGCTAGAAGGGGAGGCTGAGATGGGCCACAGGGGGCCCACCCCTCTAGGCGTGGGCCACCCTAGGCCGTGCCACCAGGGGGTGTGGCCACCCTGGACCATCTCCTGCTTTGCCTCTTCGCCTATAACTTCCTCCCGAAACCCTAATACACGAGGGGCGACAACAAAAGATTCCGTCGCCTCTGCGGGGCAGAAACTACAGAGAGAAAAGGCTCTCCGGCGGGCAGATTTCTATCGAGGAAAATCCTTCCCAGAGAGGGGAGATCGTCGCCATGAACACCGTCATCAAGATAGTCTTCATCGGGATCATCATCATCCTCACCACCATCTCCACCAGCACCATCATCACCACTCCATCCCGTTGTAACAATTGGGTTGAATCTTGCATAGTTCTTAGGGGTTCCCGCTGTTGATTACTTTTGTAGTTGATGCTATTGAGTGGAACCATTGAATTATTGTTTATGTTCAGATTGTTATTCATCATTATATCATCTCTGATCTTGATCCATATGATGTCTCGTGAATAGTTCGTTTAGTTCTTGAGGACATGGGAGAAGTCATGTTGTTAGTAATGGAATTGTGTTGAAGTTATATTCAATGGTTTGATATTTAAGTTGTGGTGCTATTCTTCTAGTGATCTCATGTGAACGTCGACTACATGATACTTCACCATTTATGGGCCTAGGGGAATGCATTTTGTACTTGGCTACTAATTATGGGGTTGCCGGAGTGACAAAAACCTGAACCCCCGTTAGGAAACCTTTGCACAAGGGAGTGTAGGATCTCGGAGTTTAATGTTGTGGTTAGGTTTTATCTTAATTACTTTCTTATAGTTGCGGATGCTTGCAAGGGGTATAATCACAAGTATGTATTAGTCCAAGTAAGGTCGGTACATTAGCATAGGTTCACCCACACAACACTTATTCAACCAAACAAGATTAATCAACTATATTAAGCGAAAGCACTTGCCAGTATTCCCATGTGTCCTCGGGAACGTTTGGTCCTCATAAGTAATACAACCGACTTGTCCTTTGATGAAGAAAGGATTGGGCCACTCGCTGCAATTATTATTGTTGTCTTTATTTATTTGCACTTTATTTCCTTGCATTATCAAAAACCCTAAAAATCTGTTTGCTAAGTATTTACAGAGAATTCCTGATCCAAACCAGTAGTTAACACCTTTTGATCCTCGTTGGGACCGACACTCCTATTTATCAAAAGTACTACGATACACCCCTTATACTTGTGGGTCATCAACTCTCTCTTGGAGTTGCAAGCATCTACTTGGCCAAGATAGCTACTAACAAAGAGAGCATGCAAGATCACAAATAACACAGACATGATAGAATCAATAATCAATCTGACATAGTATCTCAATATCCATCGGATCCCCACAAACACAACATGTATGATTACAAATAGATGATCTTGATCATGAACGGAGCTCACAAGATCTAAACATGACAGCACAAAGGAGGAGAAATAACCATCTAGATACTGTGTGGACCCATAGTACAAGGGTGAACTACTCACACATCACTCCAAAGGCTAGCATGGTGATGAAGAAGGCCTCCGGGATGATCTCTCCCCTCTGGTAGGGTGCCAGGAAGAGCTTCAGATCCTCCCGATCTAGGGACGATGGTGGCGACGGCTACAAACTGTTTTGTGGAGATTTGATCGGGTGTTTAGGGTTTCTGCATCGGGGTGCTTTTATAGGAGAAAGGGCAAGGTTGGTGGGCGCCTGAGGGGCCCACACCTGGTAGTGGTGCCCCCCTAGGCCGCATCGCCCTAGGGTGTGTCCACCTCGTGGCCCCCCTTTGGCTGCCCTTTTGACTCTGTCTTCGCTCTGGTAAAATATTGACTTTTGCTTTTGTCCCGTCCAATTCCGATAATATTTCCTTACTAGCTTTTCTGAAACCAAAAACAGTAGAAAATAGGCAACTGGCACTGCGGCATCTTGTCAATAGGTTAGTTCTGTAAAATGTATAAAAATACCTCAAAGTATAGACAAAACATAACAAAGTTGATACTAAACAAGCATGGAGCATCAAAAATTATAGATATGTTTACGACATATCAGCAATTGCTGGTTTATCAGAGGCATGGTGGGGGAGGATTTGTTGACTTCATGCCATGTCCTGAATAGAGTTCCTATCAAGAATAAAGATAAGACCCTTATGAGGAGTGGGCTAGGAGAAAACCATCACTTTCTTACGTGTGCACTTGGGGGTGTTTGGAGAAATTAAACATAACTATTCCCAAGAAACGCAAGCTCGGACCAAAGATGGTGGATTGTTGATAATCCCCAAGGGCATGGAACCACTGTAGTATAATTTGATAAGTATTTGAGTGTCGAACCCACGAGGATCTGGTGGTAAACTATCTATTCTTTTAAGCCCTATAACCCACTTATATGGCCTTCTATGCAAAGCAATGAACTATGTGTAGGGTACTTTTTACTTCTAACTAGAAAACGATAAAATGCTGATAGTAATAACAGGAACTAAACTATTGCAAGTAAAGTAAAAGCAAGTAAAGTAATAGTAAGTAAAAGTAAAATTGAGTAAAGTAGAAGTAGGTAACTCAAGGGATAAAGTGTTTAGTAAAATAGTTATTTCATTCATTGGGTTGTCACAATTAGTGAAGAACATGAATAGTATTTTATTATTTCTTCTAGAGAGGAGCCATAAATAGGTGCAGCCAAGTTATTAAGAAATTACACCACTAGTGATTGATCCAAGGCCGATTAATAGCAAGCAAGTGAGTTACTAAGACATAGATTCCAATCAACGTTGTAAGTTTCAAGGTCCCCATAATTTATCCCCCGCTAGTTAACAATGAATTAACATAGCATGCATATTTAAGACTTGGGAGACGATTATATCAATGTTCGGCCATCCCTCCTCCTATCAACATGCAACGGTGACAACCTTATGCATCCCCCAACATATGTGTGCACTCATATATTAGTACATAAGACCATCATAGAAGATAACACATATTTGTATGCAACCAACAATGTACTGCTTCACAATTGGCATAAATAAATCACTACTCAAACATAGTCATGGGGAAAAATTGATCATGGGAAAATAATAGATTGCATCACCGATCAAGTTTGCCAAGAGATTATAGTAGGTGGATGAAGAGGATCTCATTGTAGATGATGATGCCACGTCGGAGGGGGTGGAGGCAACCGAAGGTGATTCCAGTAGCAGTTTCCCCTCCGATCTCAGCCGGTGATGGCCTGTAGACTCTCTATTTCGTAGTTTTTATCTTCGACTCCGTATGTTTTGAGATAGCGTCGGGGATCCTTTTATAGAGGGTTTTAGGTCAAGACGAATAGGATGGCAGTGGAATCGACAGCATCCGAGCAACGAGGCCCGAACGAGAAGTGGTGGCATGGCCTAGGAGGGAGATTGCCCCAATGGGCCTATTTCCCAGCCCATTAATGCAGTGGTGACCTCCTTTGCCTGCTATATGCTCGCTGAAATTTCTAAAGCGTGCTCTCTGACCTTGCCTTTTTTTGGAGTCACGTAGCTCCTATAATGTCAAAAATACTAACAGAAGGTGTTTTCTGCCAGACTGAGTCAGAACTAGAGGAGACGGGATTATTTAGAAAATCCCCAAAATCATTTTATAAGATTTCAATACATGTATGCATTTTACATGCATCAATTGTATCTTTCTAGAATATGCTCCATGAAGTGTTGGCTATAGATTTTTAGTGGTAAAATATGAGGTACCTGGTATAAATGTTGATCCTATGAAAGATATGCATATTCACTGCTAGAATTGCTTCTAAAATACTTCTTCAATCTAGTGCATCTATTGAAAATTTCGAACGACCACATGAGAAAGTCCTTTAGAAGGATGACGATAAACCTCCCACAAGGAGTAAGAGACAGAGGATTGCAAAATACTTTGGTAATAATTTTATCGTGTACCTTGTGGATGATACTCCCAGACCTTATGATCCTAGTGTGACATTACGAAAGAATAAGAAATAACCAACAGATCAATTGAGGTACTCTCAAATTATTTGTTCTCTCAAGCTCTACCAGACCCAATATTTCTTTTGATGTGAGCAAATTGAGTAGGCTCATGTCTAACCTGGGTATTAATCATTATCATACACTTGAAAGGTCATGCACTATATATGTGCTACAATGAACTATGGGATTCACTATCCAGGGCATCCTGATTTGCTTGAAAGATATAGTGATTTAAACTGGATATCTAATATTGAACTCTACGCCACAAGCAGGTATGTTTTTACCCTTGGAGGTGGCGTAGTGTTATGGAGGCCTCCTAGACAGACCATATTGACAAGGTCAACATGGAAACAGAACTTACTACTTTAGACACAACCACTATTAACTCAGAATAGTTGCATGAGCTTTTGATGGACTTGTCTATGGTTGAAAAACCTGTGCTGACAATCCTTTTGAATTGTGACAACCATACTGTTATTTTTAAAGTGAGAAATTCTAAGGATACCCACCCACCCATGGCGATTCCTTGGCGATCTAGGGTTCCTCCTCCCCTACCATGGAAGCCCTACTCCACTGGGATTTTTCTCCTGGCCAGGATTTGGCTAAACAGATGCGTCGACATTTTGGATCTATGGTCCACTTCCTCCCTTCCTCGACTACCAATGAGTTCTTCTTGGTGGTTTATTTCTCCTCGGCCTCTTTTCCACTGAATGTTGAATCTGTGGGTCTTGCCCTTCAATGTTGTATTGGTGGAATTGCTACAAGATTCAATGTTTTACAATTAAGTGATTGAAGATTTCGGTTTTCGGTGGCTTCAAACAAAGTGGGGCATTTCATCTATGGTCTTAAAGACAGGGTTTGGTCAGATTTTGTTTGCTCTTTCAGTTTGTTTCGGGGTTCTCATCCTCGGATCTCTAGCTGATTCATGCATGATCATCCATTCACTGGACTGCCTTCTGATGATAATGTGAGGATCTCTCATTCGAGTCCCATTCGGTTCAAACCTAATCTGGAGTTCCTCAAGAAAAGTGATGCACAAGGTTCTCATTCGGGATCATCACATGAATTGGCTAAATTTGGTTTTCATCAACAAGTTCCTCCCGTGACATCTACACATGGATCTGATCAGGCTAGGCCTTTATTTTTTGGAAGTTTTCCTGATCCTATTTTGGTGGATCCTAAACGTGATCATAAGGAAGTTTTTACTGGTTCAAAGTTCTTACTTAACTTTTGCATGCAATTACCTTCTGTTACGTTAGAAAAGATCGAAGATCTGAGACATGCTCATTACTCTGACCAATATATCATGCATGCATTGGACTTGAAATTTGTCCCTAGCAAAGTTCTGGTTTTTTAAATCCTAGGCCGTTGTTCCAGATGTGGAGATCGTGATCATCTTATTGGTTCCTGCCCGACAATTTGTGTGTGTAATTCTGCTCTGGGCCATAAATGCTCGAGGTGTTCTGGTTTGTGCAGCCCCTGGTGTATTAAGTGTTTAATATCTGGTCACCTGGTGAGTAAATGCATATTGGGTTGGCGTTGTCGGAATTGTCATTTATTGGGCCATTGGGCCAGGAGCTGCCCAAAGAAGAAACGGAGGGTTTGGCAAAAAAAGAAAACAAACAAATAGACCGATATTTCTGGTCGGAATATTCGGGTAATTAAGAAGCAAATAGTTTTTTCACCTGGAGTTTCACCACCCCCTTCCCCTGCCGCTTCATCTCCTTCTCCGCCGGCTGACGACGAATCTCTCTCCACCACATCAATGGCCAACTTCCTAGTAAATCCACTAGCTTTTCTCCCCAATGGCTTGACAATCGATCCAGGGCCAGTGGACCGCTTGGTGAGATCGCACATGGTGGTGCCAGCTGAAGCTCCTCTGTAACATGATCGCAGGGTAATTGCTGAGACCAACAGATTCATCCCGATTCATCTCAGAGAGGACTATAGGGTTCACGTGATGAATATTTTGAATGAGTTGCAGTTGTTTGTCAGTCGTTTCGATGATCACCCTCTAGGCCTTGGCATTTTTACTATGACTGAAACCCTGATTGTGGATGCTACAGTAGGGACATCCTTTGAGATTGATGATATTACCACTGTCACTTTTGTGAAACACAATGAAGCCAGAAAAATGCGTCTTACTGCATTTGGTAGGTGAAAGAGCATTTTTCTATCCCTCGGATTTTGATGTTTGATAACAATACACTTATCGATTTAACCGTGTACTAAGTTTATCACAGGATTGATAAAAGAAGGCACAAGTCATGGCATAGCATTTTCCCATTGCAGAAACTTCTGTGTCAACCGGTAGTACCGGACCTGCAACCGGTACTACCGCTTGACACCGGTACTACCGGTTCCAGTACCGGTTGGCACTGATCAAAAGGGAGAAGGGTGCGTACTAGTCAGTACCCAGCGGTACCACGAAGCGGCACTACCGGACCAACCGGTAGTACCGCTTGGTACAAGAGGTACTACCGCTTGAGGCGGTCGTACCGCTCGTCTGTACTGTGGCATACTGACTAGCACCAACCTCCCTCTGTTTTGGTCAGTACCAAGCGGTACTTGGGACCGGTACTACCGCTCGAACCGGTAGTACCGCTTACCACCTCCGGTACTACCGCTTGGGGGTAGTACCGCAAGGGGGTACCGCCCAAGACTGAAGAATTCTGAAGAACAAGGTCACCACCAGTACTTGGACCGGTACTAGACCGGTAGTACCGCATGCAAGCGGTACTACCAGAGTACCGGTACTACCGGTCATTAAATGCTCCAACGGCCATTTATTTCGTGGAGGGGTATAAATACCCCTCCATCTACCTTGGGACAAACTGTTCAGCTCATTAAAGTCATTGCCCACCATTGGAGTCCATTGGAGCCACTCAAATTCTCAAGATCTCATCATCCAACCACCCAAAGTCCTTGATCTTTGGGGAATCGAAGGAGGAGTCCCCGATCTACTACTTCACCAAAAGAGATCTTCATTTCCCCCTCATTTCATTGAGGGCCCCTTTGCTCTAGTGTTTTGTTGGAAACCCTAGCTCTTGTTTTTGTTCTTACAAGCTTGTCTTTGATTGCTTTGATAGCTTGCTTGTATTTGGGAGCCTCCGATTAAGTTATGGATGTGTGCCCCAAACTTGTAACGGTGCCGGCTTCCACCTTGAAGGTTGCCGATATAGTGGAAGGTGAATCGATCCCATTGGGGTGAGATTCATCGGAGAACAAGGGAGGCCTCTCGTGGCGTTGGTGGTTTGAAACCACCCCCTCTCCAAACGTAGACGTACTTCCCCTCAAAAGGAAGGAACTACGGGAAACAAATCCTTGTGTCTCCGCGTCCACTTTTTGGTTACCTCTATCCTTTACCGCACCTTACTTACTAGTTACTTCTTTGTGTTGTGGTAGCCCTTGCATTTTTTTCATATAGGTAAATTCACCGTAGTTGCATTATCTAGAGAATTTACCTTATTGTCAAACCTTAATTTGAAAAAGAAGAAAATTTGAAGTAGCACCTATTCACCCCCCCCTCTAGGTGCCCATACGATCCTTTCAATTGGTATCAGAGCCTCGGCTCTTTATTCGGGCTTTACCGCCTAAGAGAATATGGGTAGCCAAGAAGGGGATGGTGGTAGTGAGTCAACTCCGGTGACCATGGAAGATCTCAGAAACTTGGAAACAAGATTGAGCTCTTCCTTGGTCAACGAAGTCAAGAAGATGCTTGAGCAACTTCTTAAAGACAAAGATGGCTCATCACCCCCATCCCCTCAAGAGGAACTACCACCCGCACCTAAAGGGAATACTCCGGTATCCCCCGAAGGTATGGTGGTAGGGGATAAACTAGACAATGCTAATTCCTCCACACGACCTTATGGGGGGAAGGGCGAGCACCGTGATTCTTGGTACTCTCCCGATCCTCCCATCCCTCACCCTCATGTGTACAATAGAGGTGACCCACCTAAGCTTGAAGAGTCTGCTACTTTTGCTCAATGGCAATCACTAATGAGAACTCATATGCGCAGCTCTTGCATTGAACTATGAAACATCATCGAGCATGGACTCTTTATTGGGGATCCAAACAACTTGACAAGAAGAGAGGTTGTCAATAGTCAACTCAATGCCACTGCTTTGCATATGATTCAACAAGGATTGGGAACAAAGGATTATCCCCACATTGAGCACTTTAGCATTGCCAAGGAAGCTTGGGATGCTCTCACTGTGTTGTTTGTTGGAAATGAGAGTATGAGGAGGAACAGATATGATGCTCTAAGCAATGAAGCCACCGGAGATCTTGAAGGCCCCAGAGCCCTGCCGCGCCCTCCTCCCTCCGGATTCTCCTTGGATTCGGCCTCCGGGCAGGCTCCCACTCCTTTCCACCGCCATGGATCCCGGTACAACCGCCCCTCCTCTTCTTGTTTGATTTCCCCATTAGATCTAGGTTTTGGGCTTAGATCTGTGGAGAAATTGACTACTTGCAAGGTTGTACTGCCATATTATTCCTTGTACCTCGTAGAATCGCCTATTTAGCAGTTCATCCCGTCAATTTGGCCCGTTCCCGTCAGATCTGACAACTGGTGTGCCGCTCAACCGGTAGTACCGGAACTTTTTCCGGTACTACCGCTTGAAGCGGTACTACCGGTTGTCAGGTCCGGTAGTACCGGTCCACTCTGACCACCATGTTCTGCCCAATTTGTTGATTCTCTTGGTTGTTTCCTTCTTGATTCTTGTGTCCTTATCTCCGTGCTATCCTCCCTCGTGCTTTCACAGATGCAGGTGGTTCTCGGGGTGCACGGAAGCGCTCCAAGTCTGACTGTGAGATTGTTGAGGAAGAGACTGAGTCTGAGGAAGAAGTTATGCCACAACCAAGACGCCGTTCCAAGTTGCCTACCAATCGAGGTGGTCGTGGGGTCGCGAAGGGGCTACCAAGCGCTCAGTTGGGCGTGGCAGAGCCCCTCCCTCTCGCCCCCCTTCCACTGGGCGTACCAAGAGTCTCAGCTCTGGGCCATCTGGGCCAAAGACACTCTCTGACATCTCTGAGGCAGACTTTAGGGCTCTCCGACTGGACAATGCATACTCCCACAGCAGGAGCGCGTTAAGGGCAGACAGTCTTTTCTATGATGACTTCCAAGAGCGTGTGTATCATGAGGTTCTTATGACCAATACCCAGCTGGTGGTGCCTCAGCAGTGGATTGACATGGGACACATTGACAAGAACTCTGGCTACTTTGGTGAAGCTAAGGAAATCTGCTCAAACCTTGGTATGCTCCCCATTATGGAGTTTCAGCATGACTATGATCCCCTACTCATCTGCCAGTTTTATGCCACTGCACACTTCCACAATGGCCGCAATCGGAAGATTACCTGGATGACTCAAGGTGCTGTCAAGGAAGCTACGCTTGCGGAGTTTGCTGCCATATTGGGGTATGAGGACCGCGGCCGTGACGTTCCTTGTGGTTTCCGCTGTCACATGCGGGAGAATCCCTCCAAAAAGGATGTTCTCCGACCTTTGTATATTCGAGGCTGTGGGATTGCTGGCAAAATCAAGGATCTCCTCCCCACATATGACATTCTCCATCGCATTTTCCGTGAGACTGTTGCTCCTCGTGCGGGCAACAAGGACGAGATACATGGGTTCTCCGTTGACTTGCTGTTCAACACCTTCCTCAACAGAGAAACCGGCCAACCTCTTGATGTTACAGACTTCATTTGGAATGAGATGGTTGCCGCTGCACACACTCGGAGGGTTCCACCTTTTGCTCCTTACATTATGGCCCTCATTGTGTCCAAGTGCCCCGTCGTTGCTAGGACGCTCTCCACTCGCTCTCTTGTTGTGCACAAGCCAAAGGCACTCAAGATCAAGGTACATGCTAAACCTCGTGCTCCGCCAGGTGAGGAGGATGAGGATGAGGATGAGGATGAGGATGACTCTGAGCATGCTGACAGTGGTCATGACACTGACTATGAGGTCTCTCGCCGCAAGAACGCCAAGCCCTCTTGGGCCAAAAGGATGGAGGTCAAGCTCAAGAAGATCTTCTGCTTCCAGGTTGACAACCAGAAGCGTATGTATGAGGCGCACGTGTATGCAAAGAAAGCCTGTGCTCGTCAGAAGGATCTCATGTCTGCTCAAGGGTTGACCATCTCCGAGGGATCCAAGAACAATATCACTCCAGAGGATCAGTGGATTTCTCAGCACAGCCGTTGGGACGATGATGTCTCTTCCTCGCACCGCGCCCCACCTACGTATGAGGATGAGGAGGATCTTGAGGATGAGGAGGAGGAGGAGTATGATGATTGACCTTTGGGGCGGTAGCTCTGCACTTGTCCCTTTTTGGCGTCTTGATGCCAAAGGGGGAGAAGTTGCACTTTAGGCACGGGTGTTGCATGGGAAGTCACAAGCTCGCTCTTCTCTTTGATCCTTTTATTGCTTGTGAACTTCGATTTCTCTCTATTCTATGTGTGAGACTACTATGTGTTTATGTCGTGTGAGACTATGTGGTTTATGTCGTGTGAAACTATGTGGTTGGATCCATCTTATGCGACTATGTGGTTTATTTCTGTGGATCCATCTTGTGACGTTATGCAATATCTATTGTCTATATATTCCTCATCACATGTTTTGTGCAAAGGTATGTCTTCAAATGCTAGTTTCCATACTTGTGCACCCATGTTGGGTTTGTAAAATAGAGGGGGAGATTTGTCTCTACACATCTAGCGGGAGTCTCTTCTCTATTTTACAAATCTCATTTGCCTATTGTTAAAATCATCCTGCAAAAGTGTATTGTCATCAAACACCAAAAAGGGGGAGATTGAAAGAGCATTTTTCTATCCCTCGGATTTTGATGTTTGATAACAATACACTTATCGATTTAACAGTGCACTAAGTTTATCACAGGATTGATAAAAGAAGGCACAAGTCATGGCATAGCATTTTCCCATTGCAGAAACTTCTGTGTCAACCGGTAGTACCGGACCTACAACCGGTACTACCGCTTGACACCGGTACTACCGGTTCCAGTACCAGTTGGCACTGATCAAAAGGGAGAAGGGTGCGTACTAGTCAGTACCCACCGGTACCACGAAGCGGCACTACCGGCCCAACCGGTAGTACCGCTTGGTACAAGCGGTACTACCGCTTGAGGCAGTCGTACCGCTCGTCTGTACCGTGGCATACTTACTAGCACCAACCTCCCTTTGTTTTGGTCAGTACCAAGCGGTACTTGGGACCGGTACTACCGCTCGAACCGGTAGTACCGCTTACCACCTCCGGTACTACCGCTTGGGGGTAGTACCGCAAGGGGGTACCGCCCAAGACTGAAGAATTCTGAAGAACAAGGTCACCACCGGTACTTGGTCCAGTACTGGACCGGTAGTACCGCATGCAAGCGGTACTACCGCTTGAGTACCGGTACTACCGGTCATTAAATGCTCCAACGGCCATTTATTTCGTGGAGGGGTATAAATACCCCTCCACCTACCTTGGGACAAACTGCTCAGCTCATTAAAGTCATTGCCCACCATTGGAGTCCATTGGAGCCACTCAAATTCTCAAGATCTCATCATCCAACCACCCAAAGTCCTTGATCTTTGGGGAATCGAAGGAGGAGTCCCCGATCTACTACTTCACCAAAAGAGATCTTCATTTCCCCCTCATTTCATTGAGGGCCCCTTTGCTCTAGTGTTTTGTTGGAAACCCTAGCTCTTGTTTTTGTTCTTACAAGCTTGTCTTTGATTGCTTTGACAGCTTGCTTGTATTTGGGAGCCTTCGATTAAGTTGTGGATGTGTGCCCCAAACTTGTAACGGTGCCGACTTCCACCTTGAAGGTTGCCGATATAGTGGAAGGTGAATCGATCCCATTGGGGTGAGATTCATCGGAGAACAAGGGAGGCCTCTCGTGGCGTTGGTGGTTTGAAACCACCCCCTCTCCAAACGTAGACGTACTTCCCCTCAAAAGGAAGGAACTACGGGAAACAAATCCTTGTGTCTCCGCGTCCACTTTTCGGTTACCTCTATCCTTTACCGCACATTACTTACTAGTTACTTCTTTGTGTTGTGGTAGCCCTTGCATTTTTGTCATATAGGTAAATTCACCGTAGTTGCATTATCTAGAGAATTTACCTTATTGTCAAACCTTAATTTGAAAAATAAGAAAATTTGAAGTAGCACCTATTCACCCCCCCTCTAGGTGCCCATACGATCCTTTCAGTAGGGAAACTTGGATTCAGTTTTTAGCTTTCCCCCTGGATTATCAGACTAGCCAATACATTCATAGTGTTGTTCAGGATTTTGGCTTGTTGTCCATGTGGCATAATCCTAGAGGAGATGATAAATATGTGTTGGTTAAGGTTTGGATTGTCCATCCAAAGTTTGTGCCCAAAAGTTTGGTTATTCATCAGCTTGGTGGGGCCAGACACTCTTGGACTGTTACTTAGATGTGCTGATTGGAATGCTCACTTGGCTGAAATCCTGCCTCCTCCTGAAGATCCAGCACCAGAAGATGGTAACCCTCATACTATGAATGGAGAGGGTTTCACAGCAGAACAGCTTTGCTAGCAGCAACTTGACAACTGGAACCATCATAATCAGATGCCTGGAGGTGGAAATGTTGAAGGTGGGCACAATGGAGGACATAAAAATGCTGCTCAGTTCCACCAGCAAGGCCAGTTTGTCCCTGCTCAAGTGATTGCTGCACTTTTTGATCATAATGCTGCACAAGATGAAAATATTGCTGCACCCTGTAGTACTTCCAAACCCTCCTCTGATTAATTTTCAGCAAATCTTAGCTGCACAAGGGGTTTCTTTCCAGGATGGTGTGCCATCTCCAATCACCAATGTCCAGGATAGTCATATGCAAGCCTGGCATGACAGTTTATCTGATGTGTCTGATGGAAATTCATATGGATCAGACTTGATGCAAGTTGACACCACCTTGTCCATTAATTATGCTTTGATCAATGACAGTATAGTGGATGTTAACTCAGAAATCTGGATGGCAAGGGAATTTGGTCATTCTGCCTTCAAGGAATATTGTTTCCCCAACTTTGCTCTGGATAATGCCAAGCTCCTTTCTGTCCCTGTTTCTATGCCAAAGTTTATTCAGTTTGAATTGGTTGATGAATGGGAGTTGCTGCTCCAATCAAAGAAGATGAAACTGATGAATACTGATCAAACTTTGGTGATCTCTGATATGCATCCCTTCTCACAGGTTGGCACCAAAAGAAAGCTTCCAGTGTTAGATGACTCAGAAGATATTCCCTTTGGGACACCAATTTCCACCAACCAAGTCAGAAGGAGCTCAAGGGCTACTAGATACAGGGGCTTTAAGCCTAAAATCATTTGTGATTCCAAGCAAACTAAATCAAAAGTGAAGCCAAGGAAGGTTCCAAGAGTGGAAGCTGTGGAAGTCACAGAGGAGGATAAGATGACTCAGATAATATCTATCAATGAAGGCCTGATTACTGACAGGACTCTTCTTGCAACCCCAATCCCAGTGCTCCAGTCTATTGGAATTCTCTTTGTGGTGTTCCTCAGGATGAACTCACTCCTAAGAATCTCATGGAAGGCTTGCAGGAGAAGGATAATGTTGACAGTGCCTAGTGCCTGTTCATTTTATTTTGGTTTCTATATATTTGAGTTGTAATAATGTCAATATTTAAACAATGGGTTATGCTGTGCTGGAACATCAGGGGGCTTAATGCAAGAGAGAAACAATTAGCCTTAATGAATTCTATTAATGTAAGTGGATGTTCAGTTATTTGCTTGCAAGAGACAAAAAAAGGAAGCTTTTGATCTGAAGTTTATTAAAGCTTGTTGTCCAGCAAGATTTGATGAGTTTGTTTATGTGCCTTATGTGGGTGCTTCTGGAGGCCTCATTATTATTTGGAATAGCTCAATTTTTTCTAAAATGGTTATGCATTGTGAACAGTTTGCTCTCTCTGTTCATTTCACTTCTACTCATTCAGATCAATCTTGGACTTTAATTAACATCTATGGCCCCTGTAATTGTGAATTGAGGGAAAAAATTATTAAATGGATGTTTGAGGTGAATATTCCTGATGATGAAAACTGGATCTTAATGGGAGATTTTAATTTCATTAGGTCCCTTGTAAACAGGAATAAGCTTGGGGGAATATTAATGACATGCTAATTTTCAATGACTTCATTAGAGAGCAACATCTCACTGAATTGCCCATTAAAGGAAGAAAGTACACCTGGAGCAACATGCAACAAGATCCTCTGTTAGAGCAACTTGATTCGTTTTTTACATCCATGCACTGGAAAACTAGCTATCCTAATACAATTGTATCCACACAAGGCAAACCAACCTCTGATCACACTCCTTGTGTTGTTTCTATACAGACTAAGATCCCTGGTAGTAGGGTTTTCAGATTTTAAAACTTTTGGATAGCACATCCTGGTTTTCTGGAAGTTGTAACAAAGAGTTGGGGTAAACCAACTCATAAGTCCAATAGTGCTGCAAATCTAAATGCAAAGTTTAAAAAGTTGAGATATGATTTGAAATTTTGGAGTAAATCAATATCAAAATTATCTATTTGTATTGAAAATACCAACAAGGTTCTCTCTGAACTTGATAACCTTGAAGATAGAAGTCCTTTGTTCTGCCAAGAAGCAAATTTTAGGAAAATTCTAAAAGCTCATTTAGCAAGGTTTTTGCAGTAACAAAATGCATATTGGAAGAAAAGGTGCACAATTAGATGGACAAAGTTTGGAGATGAGAACACAAAATTATTTTCATAATTTTGCTACTGAAAGATATAGAAGGAATAATATTGCCTCCCTCAAACTATATGATGGTTCTTTAGTCACTGAGCATGATAACAAAGAAAGTGCTATTTTTCAAGTCTACAAGGAAAGATTGGGTACTTCTACTCAGCCTGAGATGCTTTTTGACTTACAGCATATGATTACTCCAACTGAGGGCCTTGAAGCATTATCCATACCATTTACCAGAGAGGAAATTGACAAAGTGGTTAAAGAAATGGCAAATGATAAAGCCCCAGGTCCTGATGGATTTAATGGAATCTTCCTAAAAAGTTGTTGGCACATCATCAAGGAAGATATTTACTCTTTATGCTTTCAATTTTATGAAGGAGACCTGAATCTAGAGAGTATAAATATGGGACACATAACACTCATTCCCAAGATGGGTTCACCTGAAACTGTCAATGATTTCAAGCCAATTACTCTGCTAAATTGTGTGCTGAAGTTGATCACCAAAATCTTGGCTAACAGACTCCCAAAGGTAATACTGAAAATTATTCATAAAAATGAATCTGGTTTTCTAAAAGGCAGAAACATTCAGGATTGCCTTGCTTGGGCTTTTGAATTTCTCTATCAATGTGAAGCCTCTAAGAAAGAAATTATTCTAATTAAGTTGGATTTTGACAAAGCCTTTGATACCATTGATCATCTGGCCATGATGAAAATTATGAAACAGATGGGTTTTGATGATAAGTGGCTAAAATGGATTGAAATTATTTTTGGCACTGGAAAGTCTGTTGTTCTGCTTAATGGAGTACCTGGGAGGCAATTTCACTACAAAAGAGGTGTCAGGCAAGGAGCTCCTTTGTCTCCCCTCATATTTATTCTAGCTGCTGATTTATTACAATTTGCAATCAATAATGCATTCAGAGAAAACATCCTCAAAGCTCCATTCTCCCCTGATTTTGGTCAGGATTTTTCAGTTGTCCAATATGCAGATGAAACTTTGATCATAATGCAAGCAGATAAAGAACAAGTTCAAGTAATGAAAGGGATTCTTCAAAATTATGATGTTTCTACTGGCTTACAGATCAATTTTCACAAGTCTCACCTCATACCAATAAATCTGGTAGACAACATCACTAAGGAAATTGCAGATATGTTGGGTTGTTCAATTGCCAAAATGCCTTCCACTTACTTAGGGATCCCTCTTGGCACCACTAAACCCGCAGTGTATGATCTAATGCCACTGATTGACAGAATTGAGAGAAAGCTGTCTGCATCATTCATGATGATGTCTTATAGTGGGAGAGTGACTGTGATTAACTCCTTACTGGCTTCAGTTGCAACCTTCACAATGTGTGCAATCAAATTACCAGATAAGATTGTGGGGCACATAAAGAAAATTCAAAGACACTGTTTGTGGAATAAAAAGACTGAAGAAGGTAAAAAATGCAACTCTCTTGCTGCTTGGGACATGATTTGTAGACCAAAGAATAAAGGAGGTATTGGCATACTTAACCTAAAAATACAAAATGAAGGCCTATTTTTAAAGTTCCTTCATAAGTTTTACAACAAGGATGACACCCCCTAGGTTTCTCTGGTTTGGAATGCTTATTACAATAATACTGTTCCACATGCTACTGGGCCTTTTGGCTCATTCTGGTGGAGAGATGTCTTTAGACTCTCCATTTATTTAGAGGAGTAGCTAAAAGTATAATTGGTAATGGGGCCAATACATTGTTTTGGAAGGATCAGTGGTCTGACACTATTTTAGAAGAGAGCCACCCAGTTATCTATTCTTATGTGAGGAATGAAGATATCTCTGCCCAAGAATTTTTAACTACAGACAGTTTGGCACCTCTCTTTTATCTTCCTCTGTCACCTGAAGCTTTAGGTGAACTAAGAACAATTCAAAATAGTTGCAGAGAGATACAACTTAGTGAGCACCTTCAAGACACTTGGAGTTATGTTTGGGGAGCCAAAGTTTTCACATCCAGCAGATATTACCAGTATAATTTTAGAAACCTGAACCCACATATAGCTTTCAAATGGCTGTGGAAATCAAAATGCACTGCAAAAGTGAAGTTCTTTGGATGGCTTGTTCTGTCTGACAGACTGAATACAAGAAACATGCTTAGAAGAAGGCATTATACACTTGGGACTGGATATGACGGTTTAATGTGTAGCCAGACTACTGAAGAAACAATTGAACACTTGCTCTTTCATTGAACTTTCAGTCAAGCTTGCTGGGATTCAATTAATATCTCTTGGTCTATGTCTGGATCTAGGCGTCAAATCATTGAACAAGGAAAACAAAGCTGGAATAAAAAGCTATTTATGGAAATTACCCTGCTTGGATCCTGGAACATCTGGAAGGAGAGAAACAATCTCTGGTTTAATAAGATACAACCCTCGGTCCAGGCCTAGAAGTCAATATTGGCTGCTGATCTATCACTACTGATCCACACGACAAAGGAGGATTTACACCCACTCATCAAGAGCATAGTCCATAGTTTGTAACCTTGTGTTGTCTTAGGTTTTCTGACCTTTTTGGGAGATCTTTTAATCCCTTGTAATCTATAAATATGTAACACTACAGACTCTGACCCTTTATCAATGAAAATGAGGCAATAGGAACCTTTTTTACTGTTAATACCCTCAAAAAAATTCTAAGGATAATGTGAAGTCATCAAGACATGTGAAGAGACGTTTAAAATCTGTCAGAAATTTGAGAAACTCTGTAGTAAGAAATGTTATTATATTCAAACAGACAAAAAAACTGATAGATCCCTTTATAAAGGGAATATCACAAAATATGATAGGGAGATGAGGTTGAGGCTATGGATGTTACACCACAGTGGTAACCCAACCTGAATTAGGACATGGAAAAAACAAAGTAGTAGTTCGACTTAAGAGAGTATTTTGTAACCCTTCTATATGAAGATGCATAACTCTATAAGGCAGGTTGGTGACACACCTTAATATGTTTCTAATGGCTATAACTAGCAAAGATGTTGTCCTATATGACATTCTTGAAAGAACACACAGATATGAGCAGTCTATGAGACTTGGGCTATCTCTTGTAAAATCATGAAGAGACAAAGGAGTATGATGCATATGCTCCACGCACGGTGTAGGCTACTGGTAGCCAGGTACTGGTTATGTTTTGAGTGAAAATTCCACGCAAAACTTGCACTTTAAGGCGTAGTCCATTATTTAAGTGTGAATAGACGTATCTTAAAGATCTAGGAGGAAGTTAAACTTAACGGTCTCTATTAAAACACTGATATATAAACAAGATTGATAAATCTTCAAATGGGAATTTGAGAGATGGTAGGAGTTGTTAGAAATAATGGGATAATCCATTTGGCACATGTTAGATGTCAGATTTTTTCTAAATATCAAAGCCCATGTGAAAGCCAATAATATGGCGGCCCAATTTGGCGACAGCTCATATGTAAGTGGCAAGAGGAGTGAGAGCTAAGTTTAGTCCTACATAAAAAGTTGGAGGACAGTCGCACCATCTTATAAGGTAGAGTGTCTCACCACTTTGCAAGTGAGTGAGAAGATAAGTGCTAAACGCGTCCTTCTCTTTTGTCGCCGCTCGCTCGCTTGTCTAGATGCGAAATGAGGCTCGAGCCAAGCTTATCTTTTGCCGCTCAAGAAAATCGATGTGGTTTTTGATAGACATATCAACAGTCGCTTCGTGTTACTCCCGAATCGTGGGCTACTGTAACCTACATGAACGTGTGTGACTTGAACTTAGCCCAAGTTGCGCCCGTTAAAAGTTTTCCTGAGCTACTCTATGTAAGCGCTTCCACAGATTCCATTGACGTATATAGAAACCAATCTAGGGTTTTGTCACCTCTTTATCTGCATCGTCACCGTAGTCTACTCTATCCCTAGCATCGGCATGCACTAGCGAATGGGAGAGCATGTCTCTAGAACCACTCTCCTTTGTGATCCTATATGAGATAAGGTTTTTGGGAAGCGTGTGACTGCTCGCGTGTTTATCATGGTCTCTATCGTCCAAATCGGGTGGTGGTTCTATGACAACCACGGCTATTGCATCGGCAGCCGGTCAGTATGTATACCATTTTTCGATCTGTTGTTATATTATAGTTTTTATTGCGTATGCAATACTACTGTTCATGTTGATTAATACGTCTAGTATGTTAGAGTTTTATATGATCATAGTTTCTGTACTCATCAAATATATTCTGGAATTCACTATAAAAATATTGCCTAATAATCCAACAAGGGTCTCGCGGCACCCCTATCATCCCCCGACCCGCAGGTGGTTCAATCCGGCCAAGATCCGTTGGGCCAACTGGCATCCTTCGATGGAGAAGAACGTTCTGTAAGCCTTGCTTTTATCGGTGCTTCTCTGGAGGTGGTGCTTTTGATAGTACGCCATCGATTGTTTGGCGAGGCAGCTTCCACCTGCTCCTAGACTTTGGCATTCTGTTTCTCTTGCACCTGCTCGGCCGCCTAGGGAGGCTGGCTGGGAGGGTACAGACGGAAGATGGGGATGTTTTATGTGGCTGAGCCGCTGCGTTGAGTGATATGGATGATCATGGGCGAAATCCCTGCCCGATTTGCCATGCCGACGATGATGACGCCTGCAGGTGCCATTTCCCTCCCTAGATTGTAAGCTGACAACCCAGCAGCGATTTAATGTTGTAATGCGTTGCACTCCTTGCCAGTTAAGGGTTTTGTTAATTTAAAATCGGGTTTCGTGGAGCCTTTTGCCTAAAAAATCATTAGCATGAAATGAAATACCGAATCATCATGCCATCTTTTATTTCCTTCTAGTAGCTCCAGATAACAGAGTTGGTTCCGAATTGCGGTGCCGAACAATGGTAGGGAGAAACTCAACACGATGGTGATACCATTAGGTGAGCTGCCACGCACTCCATCAGTGCTTGACCTGCAGCAGATCTCTGAACCAGTAGGCCGACGCCTTCGGATGACGCTCTAGGGAGGGGCTGTTGAAGTCGACATAGACGATGCCGAACTTGGATGTGTAGCCAGAGCTCCACTCAAAGTTGTCCAGCAGAGACCAAGCAAAGTAGCCAACCACGTTTGCGCCATTGTCGATGCCTTTCTTCAGTTCGTTGAGGTAGCTCCGGTAGAACCGAACCCTCGTGGTATCGCGCAAGTACTGATCACGGGTGAGGTTCCCAGGTTGATCCATTCCTGCCGACATGGTGACACGAGTAGTATAAGCTTCACAAGAGGATCAAGAGGTATGAAGTCAAAAACCGAACAAAGAGATATGGAGATGTATCCAGTACCATTTTCAGTTATGAAGACTGCTGGATTACCATACTTCTGCTTGATGTAATTCACACATCCGTACATCCCAAATGGAGCCATGTAAAGCCAATCAGAATTCGCCTGCAAGGATTCAAGCATCGACAAGGATTTATTATACTACATTAATTCTGAACTTACAGAATGCAGATATGGAGTGGTCAAAGAAAACAAAACTGAAAAGGCACCTAAGAGCTACATATGTATACCTTAGGTCCTATTGGTTTCCCATTACGTGCATCTGCAAAATTAGGCCATAAAAGATGAATGGCAATATTTCCCTTAATATATTGATGCAAAACCTACAGCTTAAGACAAGAATCTCACATGCATAAGTAACCTGCCAATCAGCGGAGTAGCTAGTGGGCGTCTGCTGCAGCAATTTCTGTCCCTTCATATAACTAGCGGTGTATTGATTGATCCCAATATAGTCTGCTGAGCCTTTGATCATTTTAGCTTGATCAGGAGTGAACTTGGGCAACCTCTCTTTCACAAGGTCTTGCATTATTTGTGGGTAATGTCCATTTATTAGTGGATCAACAAACCTGCATCCAGTGCAACCGTTGATGGTATTAGCATCGATACTCTTTTAGTCTGAAGCGCTTTGTCAGAGGTTACTTGTATCATACAAGTTGTATGGCCTTACCAACCAATATGGAAGTCTCTGGCTCTTTGTGCTGCAGCTTGGTCTTCGATTGAGTTTGTAAGAGCCTCATACCAATTGAAGTCCAGAACTATTCCAACCTTCCCTTGCTGAGCTGCCTACATTTTTCAATTTTTATTCAATTATATTCCATCAGCAGTCTAAAAAGAATGGTGTTCATGCAAGTCATACATATCTGATATCTCAAGATTACTCAGGGCCGGTCCTGAGGAGGGACTAACGGGGCAGCCGTTCCGGGCCCAAAAAAACCGGGGGGCCCAAAAAAATCCAGGCCTAGTATACATTGTAAAAAAATTGGGCTGGTGGGCAACACGCCAACACGTACACGGGCACAGGAAGTCGGTAACCCATCGATCGATCGACACTTCGTGCCCCTGTCGCTTCGCTTCCGCCCACCCGCCCCTCGATTCTGGTCGCTACGTGCGGTCGTGCCCCCGTCGATCGACCTGCCTGTGTCCCGTACCCGCCCATCGATCCACCTGCCTATTCACGCGACGCGATCATGCTGTCTAGGATAGGGACGGGATCACGGGATGGGAGCCAGTCAGCCAGCGAGCAGTGACAGCGACAAGATCATGCGAAGCGGATCAAGCGAGGTCATCGCCCATCGCGAGGCCGTCCCAAGTCCCAACTCCCGAGTAGACCTGGAGACCTGCCCGCGTGGCCATTGCCGCCTGACCACGTCCCTGCGTCCGCTGATCCGCCGCCGCCTCACCAAGCAAAAGCACCAAGTACAAGACCACAATAGAATACATGTTTTTTTCTTTATGTAACTTGGTACCCTTCTTAGTAGTGACTAGTGTATTAATTAATCTGATTGTTCTTGCTCCCAGAATCCCAGTTTAACTGATTATGGCGCCTGAATCCGGTGCTCAGAAAATTAAAAAGAGAGAACAAAAGAAAAAATTAATAGAATCATAGAGAGAATCTTTTCATATTAGGAGAGGTACTAATATTTCTATCGCTTATCGGATCTTATTTACTATGCCCGTGATTGTTGCATCAGCTCAAAGAAGCTTTTCAAAGTTGAAATTATTGAAAAACTACTTAAGATCTTCAATGTCTTAGGAGAGGTTAAATGATTTGGCAAGTCTATGCATCGAGAAGAAGTTAGTGGACGAGATTGATATTGATTCCATCGTCATGGACTTTGCTTCTAGGAATTTTCAGAGGAAATTTTAAATTATCATGTAAACACTGTTATTTTTATATGAATATTATAGTTGAAAGTGTACTTAAAATATTTATTTTTCATCATCTCATATATGCATAAAAACTTTATACTAACGGGCCCAAAATTTTAGTTTCGCCCCGGGTCCCTGAAATCTCAGGACAGGTCCTGCACTTAGATGTCCAAAATAGGTTAGGGAAAGAATGCTACTCCCTCCGGTCCATATTAATGGCCTCAACTTTATCTAGATTCGTATGTATCTAGTTAAGTATTTAGACTAGATGCATCCGAATCTAGACACAGTTGAGGCCATTAATATGGACCGGAGGGAGTAAGACATTCAAGGATACAGACACAATAATAACGATAAAGTCATGTTGGGGGGCATTGTTCCACAATTAATGCACATGGAGGCTGTCATACTTGATTTTACAAGAGGAAATAATTCAAACTAAACTCCTGAAGGATGATCAATACACACTTATTTGTTCAAGTAAGAAATTACCTGATACTTGCTTCGGTATCTTGCAACTGCATAACCATGCGCTAAGAGAAAATTGTGACCAACAATGTAAGGTTCTGTCGCTGAGTTCCCACCAGCTGCACATTTGGTGCACCTTTGAGGAGGATTGCTCCCTGCATCATAACCAAGGAGCGAAACTATACGTGGTTCGTTGAATGTAAACCAGTGCTTTACTCGATTGCCAAAGGTCTTAAAACAGAAATCAGCATAGTTTGTGAATAGTTCCCTACAAAACAAATAGTATGTCACATGAGAAGTATAACATGCTGAATTTACTAGACACATACATAGATTGCTGGTATATTGTGCAGTTCAGGGCAGAATTTATACACAGAATAAATGGTGATCTATCTAAAAAAAAAAATTCTTACGTATGATTTGAACTCCAAACTATAAGTCTCCAATAACAATGAAATGAGAAGTCAAATCTAACACATGAGTAGATAGAAATACTAAATTCTGGTTTGACTTACACCGTCTTTGCGTTTAACCAGCCTCCGTACTTCTTCTCAAGTGCAAGAGGGAGATCGTAGTGGTAAAGATTGATATAAGGAGTAATGCCTGTTTTGTTTTCACGCGGGTAAATCATGTATCAGTGCATTCAGGCTCCCATGGAAGTTTCAGAGATCGAAATATATGCTTAGTTATGCTGTACCTTTCTGAAGCAGGTAGTTTATCAGATTATTGTAGTATGCTACACCTTCTTCGTTAACTTTTCCTTCACCGTCTACAGAAATCAACAACGAATCAGTGGCGGCAACAGCTTGTGTTCAGTCAAAAAATTACCAGAGTTATGTACGAGCATGCTACAGCTCCAGTCAAGTTCGTCATACCCGGGAAGATTCTGGACCATGAGATAGAAAAGCGATAGGCATCGAAATTTAATCCCTTCATGAGATTAACATCTCCCTGTGCCAGCATAAACGGATCAAATGTCATGTTCTCGAAAAGAAAGGTATGCACACTCACTACTCTATAGCATATACAGACATACGGTCAATAATGCACATTGGAAGACGTCATTCAGATGCACTTTGTAAACTGTGAGTTCGAGTGTATGAATGGGCAGAGATATTCTACTTGCAGAAAGCTCGGTCAGGCCAGCCATCTCTTCACAGATAGCTATCTTTCAAGAAGTGTTTAAAGAGTTTGACTAATTTTATAAAAATGGAGAAACTAGCAGCCTACAAGGTTCCAATAAAACTAAATTACGGAGTAGGAACCAAGATGCATGGTAACAAGATACAGAATCCACTAACTCACATAGAAGGGCTAAGTAATTATAGAAGGGCTAAGGAATTATGATAACCCATATAGTAACAGGTGTCTGTTTACTTTTGACGTAGTACTACCTTGTAGTGATGATACTGATCTGTTGTGACGTCTGCGTTTCCATTCCCTGCAATCTTCCCTGTTCATCGCAACAGAAAACAAGAGAATGTTAGTGTGGATCATGCATCAGGAAAAAGCCTTTTCGAAAAAAGGCATCAGGACAAAGAAGAAGAGAAGGCAAACTTGCAATATCAGTTAAAATCCGAAGTCCAGCATTTAGAGGTTTTCGCAAAGATGGTCAGGTCATTATCCTGCAACATTGAACACATCTAGCTACTAGTACACCAATCAACACTGAATTGGTCGGTGCCCACTGCCCAGCATTCCATACACTTGGTAGTAATAATTTTGGCAAGACGGACGTGTGTCGTGTGATGGTGTCCTCGTGAGTCCTTCACTTAATTATGTCCTAATCAAGTACTTCGTACTCATGTCCTACATTCCTACATTATTCTAGTGACGCCCAGCTGTAATGCCTTGCATACCGGCGCACATGGTTGACAATGTTCTTTCCAGTACTTGGATCTCATGAACCTCGTGGAGTAGTTGACAGTGAGTAGTACTACTAGACGCGGTTCGGGAATTGGAAGCAGAGTATAGCTTAGTGAACAGCACGAGCGAGGAAGGAGAGTGGTAGGCAGCAACTGAACTGGAACTGGATGAATGCGGTCACCTGGGGTGTGCGCGAACTCGTCCCAGATGGAGGGCCCGCGGCCGCCTCCGTTGGCCATGCCCTCGACCTGGAACGCCGACGTCGCCGTCCCGAAGACGAAGCCCTTGGGGAAGGACGCCCGGCTCAGCCCGCCCAGCCAGTTCGGCCTCGGCGCCACCGCGGCGGCTCCGCCTCCGCCATGGTACGCGGCCACCAGCGCGAGCAGCAGCAGGCACCTCCCCATCCTCGCGGCCATCCCTGAGCGAGCTCACACCCACCGGCACAGATCACAATGGTGGCTCTCCTGTCGCTCAGTGCCGCTATTTGTGGTGCCACTCTGCTCTGCTTGTGGGCGCGGCGCGCGCGTCCTAATAATTGCAGCTGCCGGTGCGATGCGATGCGGTGGAGCGGAGCATCTTTTTGGACTGTGCGCGCGGTCGAGATTGGGTTTATTCCGGGATGGGACTGACACCGACCGACACCGCGCCCGCGGGGACGGCGCACGGACCTGTGTCTCCAGAGACATCTCACGACGGCGTGGCGAGGGGAAACGGAAATGATTTGCCAGTTCACGCCTCTGCCGGTCCTGGAATCGGGGCATGTGATGTGGTGACGACCTATGCGGAACGGGAGCGCGGAGGACAGGGACGTGATTGGTACACTGGGGTGACTTTGGAGCTCCCGCGGGTGACTTTGCCGGAGGCTATGTAGAAACGATGCTCCACATTTTGGACTTTCTTTGTTATATCTCGGAAATTTCTAACGCACGTGTTACTTTGATTAGTTAGTCGTATCTAGTTTGGTTGCGATCAACATCCACACCGACTAAACACGCTTAGAGTATCTCCAGCAGTCCTGCACATGGCGTCTGTGCTAAATAAACCATTGATTTGCAGAGTTGACGTGTTGTTCGCGCGCTTCAATAGGCGCTACAAACGTGTTGTATCGTACGCGATATATTTGGAGTGTCGACTCCAGCGCGCAAAGACGCAACCGCCCAGGGAAACTTCACCCACGCTCACACCCATTTTCTTCCCCAATCATCATATGTGCGTGGCCGCCGGTGAAATTCCAGCGATGGACGGGTCAGGCACGCCACTGACCCCTTCCTACGCAGTACCCCATTACTGTTGTCGGTGGAGAAGCTCCGCCGCCGCCGCACGCCCCAAATCCTAGCGCCACCGCAGGTATTGCCGCCTATGTCTCTTCGTGCCGACGCGACCAACCTCACACAGCAACGCCGAATGGTGTTAGCAAGAAACATAGCAAAGTAACGGATGGTTGGGTTCTGAATGGTGAACATTTTCTTATGATAGAAATCCCTACCACCATTAACAGAAACAACCTCCCAAGCATTTGCACTCGAGACACTATACAGGTTTGTAACAGTTGGTTCCCCTTCTTGAGGGAATCCATAAGTATTGCAAAATTGTTGATAGGTAATTTGATATGGTCGTTGGTTAATGGTGAAATTTATCATGCATGCATTACCTTTATCCCTATAGTCGTCGTAGAAGGAGGCGAGGAACTCATGTGTGAGCCCTTCATAGGTGTAGTGGTTGGCATTGGCGAGGTCGGCGAGCCCTGCATTTGCACACAGGTAGTCGAAGTCCCCCTTCAACTCTGCTGAGTTGAGGAAGCCGTTATCGGCCCATCATGTGGGAAGCACCTTCCTTGCCAAAACCATGGCATACTTGTTGTTGAGCTCAGCCCGGAGCCCCGAGCCCTCACCACGTTGGCGCTTTCTCTTGCAAAAAATACTACCGATCTTGTTCATCTTGATGCACTGAGAAGTTTCAACATAAAACCTTAGGAATATAGCGATTCTACTGGAGGAATTCAATCCTAACGTGATAAATTAAAAGGGAAAATCAATCAATCTTGAGTTCATCCACTAATTTAATGAGAAGATTTCAACCATGAAATTCTGAAAATAAAGCATGGATAGGGAGATAAACATACCGATCTATTGATTCCCCCACTCAAACGAACGAAATCCGCAAAGAATCGAGAGTTCTTGAGAGGTTTTGATAATTTTGAAGAGAGAGGTTGAGAGAAATAATGAGAGGAGGAAGAAACTTGACCAGCCCCGACCCATTTAAGTGGTCAGGTCAAACTATACGGCCGGATCGGGTAGCTCTCGTCGTATAGTTGTGGCAGCGGCGAGGGTTAGGGTTTCCCGTCGCCAGATCACAACTATACAGTCGAACCAAATGGTCCTGCCGTATAGTTGGTCATCAACCTTTTTTATCTAAACCCCAACTTTTGAGAATTTTATCGATAATTATACGGCCGCAATTATACGGTTGGAATAAAAATTCCCGCCGTATAGTTGGTCGTTAGACCTTCTATAACATGTTTTTTCACCCAAATTTTTAGAGATGCATTCAAACTTTATTTTTTACTCCAAATCTATGCTTGTTTAGTCGGTATTTCTTCTACGTTTTGACAGTTGCATCTTTACGGACGCACTTCCACAAAAATGTCCGTGAAAAAGTTGTAGGAATGCGATGAACATCTTTAGTATCTATTTTTTTATTTATTTTGTTGATATGATGGGTTGACTCCCATTAAGCATTTTATTGAAAATGGTTGAATATTTTAACCCATTTTCTGTTCTCGAATTCTTACCTTTGGTTGCCCTTTATCAAAGGCACTTACCACATGAACTCGTTTTGCTGGTGGGACATACATTTCTCCTGCTTCTAGTTTCTTTGGAAAATACCAGATTATTTCAGCATCATAAACATTGAAGATTATTTTCCTTGCAGCACAATCAACTGGTGCTCATGTAGTGCTAAGAAAAGGTCTTTCAAGTATTATAGATAATCTTTCATCTTCCGGCATTTCAATAATAATAAAGTCAGTGGTAATAACATGCTCATCTATTCTAAGTAGAACATCCTCAATCATACCAGCAGGTTGTTTAGTGGATTTGTCAGCCATCTATAAAGTGATAGAAGTGGGGAAGTATACCCCTAATCCTAGCTTTTTATAGAGGGAGTATGAAATTACACTAACTCCTGCACCTAAATCACATAAAGCATTATGAATATTAGTTTTGCCTATTGAACATGAAATAGTTGGTATACCGGGATCTCCTGACTTAGACAATAGTCTCCCATTAGCAGGGTAACTAGTCACCATGGCAATGGTTTCAGTTATCTATTTCTTTCTATTAAGATTATCACAAAGAAATTTAGAATAGGCAGACACTTCTATTGCATCCGCAAACAGAATTTCTAGAAGAAGAGCATTAAGTGCCTTTGTGAAAGAATCATAGATTACTGGATCCGGTGCTTTCTTTTTACGATCTGGATATGGAAGTTTCTTACCTTTGTATTTTACCTTTTGTGGAGGATCAGGCTCTTTAGTTTCTTTCTTTTGTTGTTGCGTATCATTTTTCTTCTTCTCTATTGCAACAACTTCATCTTCTTTGCTTGTGTTGTTTTCTTCTCCTCGATCAACAGTTTCTGCATCAGAATTATAATTGTCATCATGTGCATCATTCTTCTCCTCCAAGGTTTGATCTTGTGTGTCTTAATCAACCTCATCTTGAGGATCCACTAATGCATCATCTTCATGGCTTGCTTTGAGCAAGGCTTTTTCCTTTCGATCTTTCTCAGCTTCATATTTCGGTGGTCCTAATGGTCCTTTAACAACTGCACCTCTTCTTGTAACAACTGATGTCTACGCACTTCTATTCTTGTAGACAGTTGTTGGGCCTCCAAGTGCAGAGGTTTGTAAAACAGCAGCAAGTTTCCCTTAAGTGGATTACCCAAGGTTTATCGAATCTCAGGGAGGAAGTGGTCAAAGGTATTCCCTCTCAAGCAACCCTGCAATAAAGATACAAGAAGTCTCTTGTGTCCCCAACACACCCAATACACTTGTCAGGTGTATATGTGCACTAGTTCGGCGAAGAGATAGTGAAATACAAGCGGTAATGGTGCCAAAAAAGAGCTTATAACTTGTTTTTGACATGGGGTAACGGTGCCAGAAAATAGCTGATGGCATGGAGGAACAGACTAAAGACAAACTGAAGGAAGCAAGAAAAGATGCAATAGATCTAGTAGAAAATGGTGTTTCAATGTTTAGAAACAAGGCCTAGGGATCATACTTTCACTGGTGAACACTCTCTCATATAAATATCCTCTCTTCATGATACTACTCTTAACTACTCTCCGGTTGGACACTCTAATCCAAGGTAGGGCTATAACAGCACACCTCAAAGTCCGCCTTCCCCAATCTAGATAACCCCACACTGTCACCCTGAGCACTAGATGGTTCCAACAAACATCACAATTTCATAGAGACATCCAACTCCAAATATAACTCATAACACGTGGGGAAAAGCATAGATCTATTAAAGCACAAAGAGTATTTATGTAGACTCAAGCCTAAGTGCCACCATGGCGTGCACGCTGTCACTTTCACACACATGGGGAGAGCAGAGATCTAATAAAGCACTTGAGTAGCAAGGTAGATCTACTTGATTACAAAGCTCATGACCACAACAAGATCATGCATAGAGAGAGATATGAACACATAGCTACCGGTAGATCCCTTATCCTTGAGGAAGAACTACTCCCTCCTCATCATGGGAATCAGCAATGATGATGGAGATGGTGGTGGAGATCGATGGAGATGGCTCCGGGGGCACTTCCTCGTCCCGGCAGGGTGCCGGAACAGAGACTTTCTGTCCCCCGAATCTCCCCTTCGGTGGCGGCGGCGCTACGGAGGTTTTCGTGGATTTCTTCTGGATGCCTAGGGTTTTTGGGTCGGAGGCTTCTTATAGGCGCAGGAATCAAGGTCAGTGGGGGTCCAGGGGGCCCATACCCCATGTGGGCGCTTCCAGGGCTTGCTCGCGCCTAGGAGGGTGCGGCCACCCTGTGGCCCCCCTCCGGCTCTGCTTCGTGGTTCCGTGTTGCTCCGGGAAAATAATGACTTTGGCTTTTGTCCCGTCCAATTCCGAGAATATTGATTTTCTGCCTTTCTGGAACCAAAAATAGAAGAAAACAGGCAACTGGCACTGTGGCAACTTGTTAATAGGTTAGTTCCAGAAAATATATAAAAACACTTCAAAGTGTAGACAAAACATAAGACAAATGATATAAAACAAGCATGGAACATAAAAAATTATAGATACATTTACAACGTATCAAGCATCCCCAAGCTTAACTCCTCTCGTCCTCGAGTAGGTAAGTGATAAAAATAATAATTTTTGAGGTGACATGCACCATCAAAATCAAGATCAAACCATTTGCAAGCATTGAAAGCTGGGATCAAAGAACTCTAAACATGTGCATGAAAGATGGAGTTCTAACAATAGGACATAGTAACTATGCATGCAACATGAAAAGCTACAAACAAAGATCATGAATAACATGCATTGAAAAATGTTTGTTTGTTTCACATACAGAAAACATAGCATAGTGGCAATCAGCTTGTACCTCATAGAGTAGCAAATAGATGCATAGGACACCTTCAAAGTTCACAAGGGTGTCTAGAAACAAATAACACATGAACAAGTAATATCACAATATGCATCAATCAATAAGAGTTAGAACACTGCACACAGAATGACAACTATGCTCTCTTAATGGTGCCTAAAGGTAGAAGGTGGAGACTCAAATAATAGTGGAAGACAGGCCCTTCACAAAGGGAAGTAGGGATTTCAAGTTTCAAAAAGAGCTTCCAAAAATTATGGTACTTGTTAGCTTTCAGCCCTCATTGCCCCTATCATAAGCATCTTGAAGTGATTAAGGTTAAAATGAACAAAGATGGAGTATATGCTTGACGAAGTATAAGTTGGCAATCTCAAGTCCCTTGAATACGAGGGTCACACCTCATGCATACTCAACTTTGGGTCCAGGTAAGTTCTTGTCACTGTAAGTATTTGCATATCATTGAGAACCGGCAACGGGGTACCCCTTGCACATGGTACAGGAGCTTTCCCATAACCAAAATGACAAGGCAAGCAGGCAATGAGCATCTCAGCAATCTTTTTATTTACCATATGCATAGCTTTTTATTGAAGATGCTTCATAGATATCTCACTATGGTGATGCTGCAAGTTTCCACCAGGATTAGGCATGGCTTAGGCTAGCGGCCCAGGCGTTTCTCTAACGAAGGATACAAACTCCATGGACTTACAAGTTCCTTCTTTATTTCACACCGGTGACATCCATAGACAAAAGAGCATGATATCAACTGAGTACAAAGTACAAGTGCAATGTTGAAAACATTCTCCGTGACAGCACGGTTCTGCTAATTCCAACTTATAAGTGCAAGCATATACAACAAAGTTGTCATAATGGTTCAAGTTTATTAGGTGCAAAGAATATAAAGTGTGCCATCAAGTTTGTGAGGGCTTTAATCACTAAGTTTTCACATAACAAAATAGTTTTTAATTGGAAGATAGCTGAAAATAAGAATATACTTGGAATGGTGTAACACACCATGCATAGGAGTTTATAGTGGACACTTTGGAATAACTTGGTTTCTTGGGAGTTGGAAGCATGAGTAGAACTTACTCATACAAGTGTAGGCTAGCAAAAGACTGGGAGCAACCAACTAAGAGAGCATAATGGCCATAATCATGCAGTGCACCAAAGCATACTAATCAAAGCAAAGAGTGGTACTACAAGTCAAGGACTAAATGATCATAGAGGCTAATGGTGACTTGTCATAGTCATAACATGGTGTGAGCATGTGCCAAGTCAACCCAAGCAAAGCATCAAAGGAGAATACCACAATACTATGATTTTTGCATGCTAAAACAATGCATAATTTCTTCAAGGCACACGAAGCAATCCCAATTGTTTGGAACAAGACATGCTACAGAAATAATCACTAAGCATAAGGTCAAAACAACACCTAGCATGTCATGCTAAAGTCTAAGTCACAGTCAATGCAAGCTCCTCTTGCACTTACAAGCAAAAACTTACTACTCCTTTCCAACACCAAACAACTTATTTGAAACAACTCACAAAGATAATAATCAATAAAGATCAGTGAGCTTGTCTCACACATCCACAAAGAAGAACTAAAAAGTTCTAATCTGAAAGAACAAGAAAACTAAGGCTAAACGCAGTGCTAGCAAAAATAAACACTCACAAAACAATAAGAGTGAAAACTAGAGTGTTCTAGGCAATGGAAACAGAGTGTGTCTCTCTCCAAAAGAAGTGTGGTGTAACCAACCAACTTACTCAAGCAAACTAAGCAAACAAAAACCAAAATCGAAAACTAAGATGCTCCAAGAACAACACAACAATGCATGAAACAACAAAAACGAAGTGTCTAGAAAGACCTGAGATTTTTATTGATGAAGAAGGGGATGCCTTGGGCATCCCCAAGCTTTGACGCTTGTACCTCTTGAATATTTTTTTGTGTGAAACGGGGTGGCATCCCCAAGCTTGAGCTTTTGTCCATTCTTCATCTCATTACATCATTCTTTCTCTACACCTGCAAATTTTCCTTCATACAAAACTTCACACAATCTTCATTAGCAACATTAGTTTATTCAAAAGATAATAGACCTTTAGGCAAAACTTTGGAACAGCAAAACTTTTCACTAAAAACACAACCTATTGTATCAACTCCTTCAAAAATCTCAATTTCCCAAAAATAACCCAAAAAGGAATCAATAAAAAGCAAATGCAAATAATGGCAGAAATCTGTCAAAACAGACCAGCAGGTAGAAACCTATTTTTTAGAACATATTATGTTACTCAAATTAAAAAGTGTTGAACTAACAAAAGTTAGCTAACATACTGGGTGATTTATTCGTAAATCTTCAGCTCAATACGACTTACAGAGACTCCTCATGAATTTTTATGGTGGAGGACAGAAATCTGTTTCGGGACAGCAACTCCCCAAATCTTACTTTCCTCTCATTAGAGGTCATTCTTGGCATAAAGAGCAAACAAAAGGGATAAGGAGAGGTCATTACTGAAGTAATAACTTCGAAGACTCAAGAAAACTCTTGGGTTATCTCCCAACAAGTACTTTTCTTTAACGCCTTTAAGTTAGGCTTGATAGTTTGAGAAGATGCCCACATAAGAAATATGAATTGATGTAAAAGAGAGCATCAAGAAGCAAATTCAAAAAAAATTTAAGTCTAACCCACTTCCTATGCATAGGAATCTTGTAAAGAAACAAGTCATGAAATCACAAAGCACCAAGCATAGGAAAGCAAAACAAGTGCAACTTCAAGACTTTCAACATAAAGAGGGGAAACTTAATATTTTTGAGATGCATAAGACCATGTTTCCCTCTCTCATAATAACTTTCAGTAGCAACATGAATAAAATTAACAATATAAATATCACATAAAATATTCTTATCATGAGCCACATGCATAAAATAATTATTACTCTCCACATAAGCATAGTCATCCTTATTAATCATAGTGGGAGAAAATTCAACAAAATAGCTATCATTCTTATTCTCATCAAATATAGGAGGCATATTGTAATCACAATTAATTTTATCCTCAATAGTAGGTGGACTGAAAATATCATATTCATCATTGTAATCATCATATATTGGAGGTTTGGTATCATCATAAGCAATAGAATAGCTATCTTCCCAGGTGTGTTCATTTGTAAACATATCATCATTGGAAGGAACATGGATAGCACTAATAGCACAACAATTATTAATATTATCATTTTCAGAATTTGTGCCAAAGAAATTTTCAATATCAAAAGTAGTGTGCTTTTCCCAATCATGATCACTAATATAGGTAACAGGCATAGGAGCATCATCTAGTTCAGACTCATCAGCAAAAACTATGATAGGAGCAACATGATTAGAGGAAGATACTGTTTCCTCTCTCCTTTTACTCCTCTTCTTATTTTTCTCCTCTTTAGGAGGGAGAGGCTTGAAAGGAAGCTTCTCCACATACCCTGGCTTATTGTTAGAGGCAATAGAAGAAACTTTGGAGGATTCATCCTTTTCATTAATAAGAACAAAACTCATATTAGTCATGTCATATTCTGGTAAAATATCATATTTTATAAGATTTTGCATGTAAGTATTCGCGTTGCAATTATCAACACAATAAAGATGACACCCATGCAGGACGTAATTCATACCAAAATCACTCATGACTACCAAAGAAGTTTTTCTTGATAACTCTTCACACCCCAAAAACAATGTAAGTTCATCAGGTTGATTATTAGTGATCGCGTTGTCACAATACAATCTTGCAGTACTCATATGGCCTGAGCATTGAAAATTGAAATGACCCACTTCACAACAGAGTTCACAAATAAAAGGGTAGAGGGCACAATTTTTTTACCAAGATCATTTAGAGCCTTATACCACGTTCTGGTTTTTTCAATCCAATGGGTAATACAATATTCTTCTTCTATTTGATTCTTCTCACAAGGTCTATGCATACCAAAAAAATTAACATGCTTATAAGAAATAGTACTTTCAGAAGTTTGAGCATGTTTATTGCAATCATTAATAACATTTTTATTTTCCATGCAAGTGTCTTTAAAAGGTTCATGATACATGTCCCATTTTTCTTTATTAGCATTAATATGGGAAGAAAAGGCTCTATAGTATCTAACAAGAATTTGAGGATCAAGACCATATTTAGCACTAAGCTCTTGAAAAGCAGCAGTTTTAGCGAAAGACTTAATTCAATCATACTCATAGTTTATACATGGTTCTTTACCATTGTTGTTATCCCAATCTTCAGTATTGCTTTGAATTGTTTCAAGAAGATCCCACTTAGCTTTGACCTTCTTACTTGTGAAGTATCCCTCCAAACAGGTATCCAAATAGTCCTTATAATGTCCTGAAAGCCTTGCATAAAAATTATTGATAACAACATTACTGGGGAGATCATGAATGGGACATTTGAGCATTAGTGACTTCAATCTCACCCAAGCTTGGGCAATACTTTCTCCCTCATGAGGATGAAAATTATAAATATAATTCCTATATTTATGAATTTCATGAGGAGGATAAAATTTAGAATAAAAGAGATATTCAAGTTCCTTCCACTCCAAATGATGAGGATCATCTAGTAGATCATACCACTCCCTTGATTTGTCCGTAAGTGAGAAAGGGAATATCTTCCTCTTAGCTTGGTCCATTGAAATACCTACACACTTGAACAACTCGCATAATTCATGTATAAAGAGTAAATAATCGCTAGGATGGATAGTTCCATCTCCAAAATAGCAGTTATTCATAACACGTTCAACAATTTCAATAGGTATTTTAAAAGGGACACTTTCAGTATGTGGATTTAGAATATCACAAGTATCATTAGAATTACCACATATGGGAGATAAAGTATCATTAGAGCAAATTTTCTTCCCTAAAGATGGGGAACTAAAAAGATCTTTCTCATAACAACTAGCTTCCCCAAGCTTAGACGTTTCCATACCATTAGTAACAATGGTGTTCAAAAAATTCACACTAATAACATTGCTATTAGCATGCAAAGGAAGTTCCATAGGTTTTTTAATTTTCTTTTCAAACCACTCAAGTTCTAACTTAGGAAAAATATTAAAAATCTCTCTAATTTTGTTGTTGTTTTCCATTAAGCCTAACTAGTGAAAACAAGAAACAAAAAGAAAAAATTGCAGAATCTAAAGGAAATAACTTCGAGCACTCACACCGGAGGATGTGAGTACCTTTTACCTTACCTCTCCGGCAACGACGCCAGAAAAGATCTTGATGTCTGCACACTTCTATTCTTGTAGACAGTTGTTGGGCCTCCAAGTGCAGAGGTTTGTAGAACAGCATCAAGTTTCCATTAAGTGGATTACCCAAGGTTTATCGAGTCTCAGGGAGGAAGTGGTCAAAGGTATTCCCTCTCAAGCAACCCTGCAATCAAGATACAAGAAGTCTCTTGTGTCCCCAACACACCCAATACACTTGTCAGGTGTATAGGTGCGCTAGTTCGGCGAAGAGATAGTGAAATACAAGTGGTAACTGTGCCATAAAAGAGCTTCTGACTTGTTGTTGACATGGGGTAACGGTGCCAGAAAATAGCTGATGGCGTGGAGAAACAGACTAAAGACAAACTGAAGGAAGCAAGCAAATATGCAATAGATCTAGTAGCAAACGGTGTTTCAATGTTTAGAAACAAGGCCTAGGGATCATACTTTTACTAGTGAAAGAGCATTTCCTATCCCTAGTGATTTTGGTGTTTTATAACAACACACATATCGAACTAATTATTTGCCAAGTGTATCGCAGGTGCATTGAAAATGTTTTACAATGGTCAAAAAATTGTCTGCCTGGCGCGGTACCAAAAAGCGGTAGTACCGCTTTTTGCTACCGGATGCGACAGAAGGTTTTGACTAGCTGTCAAAAAGCCTCTGCCGGGCTAGGTACTAAAAAGCGGTAGTACCGCATTTTAGTACCTAGCGCGACAGTAGCTTTTTGACCACTTGTCAAAAGCTACTGCCTGCTCCGATACTAAAATGCGGTACCGTGCGCAGCAGAGCCTTTTTCCAACCTATAAAAGGCCACTGCTCACCCCGGTACTAAAATGCGGTACTACCTACTACCGCATTTTGCTACCTAGCGTGACAGAGAGTTTTTCCGACCAAGCTGCTGATTCCAGTGCACGTCCGGTAGTACCGGTTGCCATTTGCGGTACTACCGCCTTACGATAGCATCATGTGTGGTACCGCTGTGGACAGGGCATATGAAGTTTGAAAGATGGTCGCCCGGTACCAGGTCCGGTAGTACCGGAGTTCTCTGATAGTACCGCTTGAACTTCCGGTACTACCGCTGCATTAATGGCTCCAACGGCTAGATTTCTTGGAGGGGTATAAATACCCCTCCACCTACCTTGGGACGAGATGCTCATCCACATTAAAGTCAAGACCACCATTGGAGCCACCAAATCTTCAAGATCTCCTCAATCCACCACCCAAAGTCCTTGATCTTTGGGGAATCGAAGGAGGAGGCCCCGATCTACTACTTCACCAAAAGAGATCTTCATTTCCCCCTCATTCAATTGAGGGCCCTTTGATCTAGTGTTTTCTTGGAAACCCTAGTTCTTGTTTTGGTTCTTACAAGCTTGTCTTTGGTTGCTTTGACAGCTTGCTTGTATTTGGGAGCCTCCGATTAAATTGTGGATGTGTGCCCCAAACTTGTAAAGGTGTCGGCTTCCACCTTGAAGGTTGTCCATATAGTGGAAGGTGAATCAATCCCGTTGGGGTGAGCTTCATCGGATAACAAGGGAGGCCTTTCGTGGCGTTGGTGGTTTGAAACCACCCCCTCTCCAAACATAGACGTACTTCCCCTCAAAAGGAAGGAACTACGGGAAACAAATCCGTGTGTCTCCGCGTCCACCACTTTGGTTACTTCTATCCTTTACCGCACTTTACTTACTTATTCTTACCTTGTGTTGTGGTAGCTCTTGCATAAGTGTCATATAGGTAAATTCACCTTAGTTGCATTATCTAGAGAATTTACCTTATTGTCAAACCTTAATTTGAAAAAGAAGAAAATCTGAAGTAGCACCTATTCACCCCCCCTCCCCCTCTAGGTGCCATATGATCCTTTCAATTGGTATCAGAGCCTCGGCTCTTTATTTGGGCTTTACCGCCTAAGAAAATATGGGTAGCCAAGGAGGGGATGGTGGTAGTGAGCCGACCCTGGTGACCATGGAAGATCTCAGAAACTTGGAAACAAGATTGAGCTCTTCCTTGGTCAACGAAGTCAAGAAGATGCTTGAGAAACTTCTTAAATACAAAGATGGCTCATCACCCCCATCTCCTCAAGAGGATCTACCATCCGTTGTACCTAAAGGGAATACTTCGGTATCCCCCGAGGGTATGGTGGTGGGGGGTAAACTAGACAACGCTAATTCCTCCACACAACTTGATGGGGGGAAGGGTGAGCACCGTGATTCTTGGTACTCTCCCGATCCTCCCATCCCTCACCCTCATGTGTAAAATAGGGGTGACCCACCTAAGCTTGAAGAGTCTGCTACTTTTGCTCAATGGCAATCACTAATGAGAACTCATGTGCGCAGCTCTTGCATTGAACTATGGAACATCATCGAGCATGGACTCTTTATTGGGGATCCAAACAACTTGACAAGAAGAGAGGTTGTAAATAGTCAACTCAATGCCACTGCTTTGCATATGATTCAACAAGGATTGGGGACAAAGGATTATCCACACATTGAGCACTTTAGCATTGCCAAGGAAGCTTGGGATGCCCTCACCGTATTGTTTATTGGAAATGAGAGTATGAGGAGGAGACGATATGATGCTCTAAGCAATGAAGCCGAAGGCTTCTACATGAAAGAATTTGAAGATCACGAAGACATGTACCGAAGGCTCAAGACCACCGCCACCGCTTTTAGAAATGTGGGTGCCTCACATGTGGATGATGCATGGATAAAAAGGAAATATGTGAGTGCACTCATGCCGTTTGAGCCCACCGACTTGAAGATCCTACAAGGAAGACACAACTATCATCTCATGACCTCAAATGAAGTTATGCAAGATATGGCCGCTTTCAAGGTTGCCGCCAAGAATGCCAAAGATGCCCGTGCTCGTGCCCTTGGTATGAGCAATGTTGTCAATGTTGCTTTAAAGGCCAATGTTGTGGACCATGGGGATGAAGATGATAGTGATGAAGGGCTCTCCATGGACCACCCCGATGAAGTCAAGATTGCTCATGGTCAATATATGGCCTTCTATGCTAAGAACTTTTGGAAGAACCCCGCTAAGGCCAAGATGGAAATGCAACGGAGAAGCAACCCAAATGGGAAAAGAGAGAATACCACTAGGTTGAGAACTTGCTTCAATTGTGGTGACCGCTATCACTTTGTGGCAAGTTGCCCCCATGAGAAGAGAGAAGATCATGGTGGTAAACTTGTGTTGAAGAAGACTCTCAAGGCACCTGTAACATCCCTAAAACCATGTTTTCAAAGATTTCATATCATGCATGCATGCATATCATTTAGGGATCAAATTCAAACTCTTCAAACTCCTTTTGGAAAGAAAACAGAACTTGGGAGCTATGATTTTATGTGATCAAGCATTAATCAAATACCACTCTCAAATGAAGATTATTTGTTTCAAAACCAAACCTTGTTGCTCTCAAAATGTTTTGATCGATTGCTAGTGCTCAAACCAAAGATTACAAAACAAATATGGATTTAAAACCATTTTCAAAATTTGTCCAAATCAAGTGTTATGTCACTGCTTATTTTGTTTGAACAAAAGGACCAATGTAATACAGTGAGACCACATGTTTTTATACCCAGAAATATGAGTGTTACACTCTACAAAAATCTAGAACAAATTTGAATTCAAATGGCATTTGAATTTGTTTGAAAATGGATTCAGAAAATTAAAACATAAATGGAAAAAGAATAGAGAAAAGGAAAAAGGTTGGCGCTAGGCTTTTGGCCCAACAGCGAAACCAGCCCAGCAACCAGCCCACCCGGGTTTCCCCTCTCCCTCTGTTTCTCACCGCGTTCGCGCATACCCTTTCGCTGACAAGTGGACCCTGCGGCCACGTCACTCCGTCGTCCCCAAAATCCCGCCCGCAGACCACGTCGCCGCTGCCGTTGATGCCGATAATGGCGTGTCGTAATTAGCCTTGATTCCGCGAACGTTTCCTGTCGCACTGCTGCCTACTTAAACCCCTCCCCTCGCCGCTCATTTCCCCTCACTCAGCACAGACTCCACGCCACCAGGCTGCCCGTAATCGTGCCCACAACGCCGCAACATCGACGACCTCCGGCGACCAATTCCGGTGAGCCTCGTCTACCCCTTTGTCTCTGTTTCATGCGAGCATGTTCTACATGTCCATGCGCATCTTCTCATGCATTTCTTTCTCTCTATATCATCCTAGAACGTCGTCACCGTCCCCCACTGGAAGCAACCGAAGCTCGGCGTAACTCCGGCGACCCCTCCTGGTAGTTCCCGACCACCCCTTCTCTCCTTTTCGATATGTACATGTTCGCCTGGCTTGTGCGCATCTAACAGCCTCACTGGTTCGTCTTAGCACGCACCAGAACCTCGCCTCCGACGACGCCAAGGTTTGCCCGACGTCTGCCTCTACTCCGACGAGGAATCCTCGCCGTGTCCGCGCGCCCCTTGTCAAGCCACTGCCACGTTGAGCTTCAGCACATCGCCGCGAGTCTAGTAAGCATCTCCAACGACCCCAACCCCCTATGTAGTCACCGCGCCGCCGTAGACAGAGCACGCCGCCGCTCACCGTCGCCGCGCTCCGCCCGTCTTTGGTAGGTTGATCGAGCACCGTAGGATCTAGATCTGACGCATAGGATAGATCACTTAACGAAGGGGTAAGTTAGATCTGACGGCTCACAGACGCGATCCAGCGCGAAACGGTACCAGCCAATCAGATGCCGCCGCGTGTTAGTGAGTTAGATTTAAAATCAGAAATTTGATCTATTAAAAGTTTAAACTTGTTTAATTCATAACTTTTGATTCACACGTCCAAATTTGACAAATTTTATATCAATGGAATTAGGAGAGAAAGACCTTTCCATTTATGCAATGTGTTTAATGTTTTGCTTCTGTTAAAATGGGTATTTTTGCATAAACATGTGTAGGCATAATTTGGATATAATAATTATTTGAGAAATGATTTAATGTTCAAATAAAGTTTGTTTGGCAAGTTTTGAACTTATTTATGAATCAGTACTATGCACTTGTCTTGTCGAGTATAGAAAATCATCACATATCATTTTGCATGCATCCATATATTTTTGCTTGTATTTATTTTGTATGTGATTTGGTGCTATCATTTTATGTGTAGATTTTGGTGCAAATAGTGATTGTGATTGTGAGGATTGCAGCTACTCTCCAAACTACCAAGGCAAGTGGTGCTTCATGATTTTATTCCTATGTTTTCAAATATGCATTAGAAATATTTTGCTAGTCTTGCAGGGATATTTTTGATCTATATGCTATGCTTGGGAAATCCTAATAGTTGTAGAATTGCTAGAAATATTTCTAAGTCTTATCAATGCCATGCTTAGCCTAGCTAGTAGCAACCAAGGGTGGTTATATTCATGCTATGAATAAGTATTTCTAAGTCTTTGGACTATGTTTTTGTTTAATAAAACAACTAAGTGAATGAAACACCTGGGTGGAATGGAAAGAATGGGTTATGTTGAGTGGTTACACAAGGCCCATTTCTATGGTTTACCTTGTGTATCTCACTTGTGGAAAGCCACCCAGGAACAAAGGGATTTGAGAGGCCAAATGTTAAGAAGCTTCTAGTGCAACCACTTGGCAATATGGGCTCTGCCTGGATCACATAGGTTGCAATAACTTAGCCATTTGGACAGTTGGTGGTAGTGGGATGATAGGTTGGAACGCGTCCATTTGGTCTAAGGGAAGGCTTCTGAAGGTCCTGTCTTGGTGAAAATAAAGTCTTGTGGGGAAAGTGCACAACCTCTGCAGATGGAAGAATCTAAGTACTTAGCCATGTCCCTGGTATGGACAACTTGAGCATCAAGACATGGAAGCTATCAAGAATCTCCTCATCCCAATTTCTAAGTAAAAACTTGTGGTTGAACAAGGGTGAAGGACCCCAATGTCTATTGGCGGTTCCTTGGGAAAAGTTTTTGACAAAGAAAAACTTAGTGTTTTCAACTGATAGGCAAAACCTATTTTGAGCAAAGCAAGCCTAAGCTACACTTATCCAAAATGCATATAGTATTTAGTCCACCAATATTCTACTAAGGTATCACTTGCCAATACTATTCCAATGTATTGACCCACTGTGGCTGTAACTTGCTTGCCTGTGGCACATGAAGATGAAGACTTATTTATCTTATTATATATTTGAACTCTTGTACTAGGCTTGTGGCCATGGAGTTGTAAAAGACTATGTTTGTCTCTAGAATGATATGTAATAATGACCTTTGTTTCTGTGTACTTCATCTTAAACTGTGGATGCTAGCATTGATCCAGGGACTAGCATTGCAATCACAGGGATCCTTTCCTTTACAAAGGAGGGATCTTACAGATGGTATCAGAGCACTGTGTTGCCTGTAGGATTATGACCCTAGGATTGGAAACCACTAAGGAAAAAAATTCAACAACTTCCACACTTGTCTTTTCTTATCGTAAACTTTTCTAATCTTCTTTCTCATCTCTATTTGTATATGAACTCCATCAACGAAGCCGTGAAGAAGGGACCACTCATGACTATGACTTTAGAGTGTGAGACAGAATTCCCCAAGGCTCTCAAGGACCTCATGGTTGCCATGGGAATACATGGTGCAGCTGTGTACAAAGGTTTTCCTGTGATGGATGAAGGAGTTGAGTACTGGTGGGTGCAACTTCACGTGTATAAAAACAAGGAAGACAACCACAAGGACTCAGGATTCTGCATGGTCACCAACACAATGATGCACACCACATTCTTTGATTCAGCAAGGGATGCATCTTGGAGGGCCATCAAAGAACTTGGTGATAGAATCAAGTGCAGAATGCTTAACACCCAAAATTACCTTAGGGAAGAAAAGAAGCATACCCAAGAGTTAGAGGCTACCAACCAAAGCCTAAGGAAGGACATCATAGACTTAGCAATGGAGTCTTGTGATCTAGACAAACAGATTGCCTCTAGGGATGCCCTGTTAGCCAACTTGGCAAGTGAGATGGGATTGTAATGTACCACATTAGTTGGACCACCACACTTATCATTATATTTTCCAAAATGTTGTTTAAAATAAGTTGAACCTTGGTTGTTTGTAATGGATCCATGTATGCCATGACTTGTGTGTTTTGATTTCCAAAGTTATGCATGTGATGCCTTGTCTTGTGATTTGTATTAAATTGTGTTGATTCTAAATTTTTCTATCTTATTAAATAGATGCCTAATGTTACTATCAACACGGCTGAAGAGTTCAAGGGAACTCGTTTTGGCCCTCGTATTTTTGAGCTCACTAGTTTGCTCAATCTCCCTCTTCCTACCATCATGGTGCTTCCCCTCACCAAGTTTGAGAGGAAAGACCTTTGGGGCTTCAAGGTTAATCAGCCCGGACGCCAGACTGAGCCTACCACGGAGGCAATCATCTTCAAGCTCATGCACGATGACAAGGAGAGAGGCCTAGAGGTAGTCATGCAGGACTTGATTGGACGTCTGTTAGGGAGACACTCTCGACAGGTTAGAGGTACTCACTTCCACACCTTCGGTAGACGTGATGAGGATGGTGAGGCCATTGACTTCGAGGATACTTCAAAGGAGACAGCAGAGACGATTCGTCTATACCTCCAGGACTTAGAGGTTCTTCTTAGGCACATAGACACTGATAGGACCAACGTCATGCTCAGCAATGACGAACTCCAGGTGCAGCTTCGTGATAAGGACAAGCTCTTCGCGGAGCAAGATGAGATAGTAAAGGAGATGGAGGCCAAGTTTGAGAGTCAGGACAGAAAGTTTAAGAGTCAAGAGAAGCGAGTCCAAGATAGGAACAAGAGGATTCGAGACATGACTACAGAACTGGAGGCCAAGGACTTCGAGCTCGAGCATCAGTAGACTGTGATTGAGAGGCTTCGTTCACAGAAGAGATACAAGACCGCAATGGAGAATGCAAGTCTTACATTTGTTGAGGAGGAGGTTGATGTCGAGGAGTAGTGATGACTACTCATTTACCTTTATTTATCATGTCTTTGATTATTGAGTCACAATGACCATCCAACATGTGGGTGGCTTGCTATTGGTGTGTTTACTTTACAAACTTGTGGTCTATGTTGTTGAACTATTATTATTATGATGCATGTTTGGTGATTGTTTATGTGATGTATTGTGCATGTTAGCATCTATGGGTATCTCATTCTTATCTCTATTGAACAAACCACAGATGCCTCCCCGACGTGCCAATCCCAACCCCAACAACAACAACATCACCCCTGAGATGCAGCAAATGATGACAACTCAGACTCAGCTGATGCAAATGATGACTACATTCATCCAGAATCAGAACAACAACAATAACAACAACAATAACAACAACAACAATCAGAACAACCCACCGGGTTTTGACATTCTTACCAGGTTCTTGAGACTGAGGCCAGCAAAGTTCTCAGGAACTACTGATCCTATGGTGGCCAATGATTGGCTACGCTCTGTGAACAAGGACTTGGTAACTGTTGGCTGTACTGATGAAGAAAACGTCAGATTTGCAGCTCACTTATTGGAAGGACCAGCAGCCACTTGGTGGGATAACTTCCAGATCACCATTCCCATTGCAGATGTGACATGGGCTATCTTTGAAGATGGTTTCCGTACTGCTAACATCTCATCCGGAGTGATGAGTTTGAAGAAGAAAGAGTTCCATAACCTGAAGCAGCGCCACCGCAGCGTGGCTGAATATATTGAAGAGTTCAACAATCTGGCACGTTATGCACCGGATGAAGTTGACACTGATGCTAAGAGGAAGGAAAAGTTCCTTGAAGGGTTGAATGATGAACTGAACCTGCAGTTAGCTGTGGCCTATGTTCCCACATACCAGTCTCTTTGTGACAAGGCTGCTATTTTAGAGAGCAAAATGAAACAAGTGGAAAGCAGGAAGAGAAAGCACTCTGACAAGCACAGCTCGGGATCGTCTCACAAGCGTTCCCATTATGATGACAGTGGGAGTTCTGGATCCCACAAGCATGGGAAATTCAACAAGCACCACAACCACAACCGTTATCATGACAAAAAGCACAATCGTAGTAATGACAATGATAAGTACAAGAATCACAAGGATGGATATAAGAGCCACCACAATGGAAGTGGAAGTGGCAGTGGAAGCCAGCCTGTCAAGAAGGATCTTAGTCAGGTTGAATGTTTCAAGTGCAAGAAGATTGGGCATTATGCAAATGAATGCCCATAAAAGAAAGTTGAAGGACCCAACGAGCCCAACCCTTTTCAAAAGGGACAAGTGAACCACATCAATGTGGAGGAAATTTATGAGGAACCTGATGCTGTTGCTGGTAAGTTCAAACTCAATTCTGTTCCAGCATTTGTTCTCTTTGATACTGGTGCATCTCATTCATTCATATCAAGAGCATTGAAAGAAACGAACTACTGGTAGAAACTATTGGGTGTCCTATAAAAGTAAGTTCTCCTGGCGGAGAAATGATAGTGAATTCAGGATGTCATGATCTAGTCATAGAGTTTGGGAAGTATAAGTTTCCCGTTAACTTGATAATCCTAAACTCCCAAGGATTAGATGTTATTTTGGGAATGTACTGGATGACTAAGCACAAGGGAGTGATAGATTGTGCAAACCATACTGTCTCACTCACAACTCCATAAAACAAAAGAATTAGATTCAAGACCAACTTTGAAGCAAAAAGGAGTAAGCTAAATTCTCTTAAGGGGGTTAGCATAGACAGTGTGCCAATTGTGAGTGAATATCCGGATGTGTTTCCGAAAGAATTGCCAGGAATGCCACCAGATAGAGATGTGGAATTTCTTATTGATTTTCTACCAGGATCTGGACCAATAGCAAAGAGACCGTACAAGATGTCAATGGATGAGTTAAAAGAACTCAAGAAACAACTTGGAGAACAGTTACAGAAAGGATTTATCCAACCAAGTTCTTCATCTTGGGGAGCACCAGTTTTGTTTGTGGAAAAGAAAGATAGAAGTCAAAGGTTATGCATAGATTACCGTTCACTCAATGAGGTGACTATCAAGAACAAATACCCTTTGCCTAGAATCAATGACTTGTTTGATCAGTTAGAAGGAGCTTGTGTGTTCTCAAAGATTGATCTCCGGTCAGGTTATTTCCAGCTCAAGATAAGGGAACAAGACATACCTAAGACAGCTTTTACCACAAGGTATGGGTTGTATGAGTATACCGTGATGCCATTTGGATTGACCAATGCACCAGCATACTTCATGAATATGATGAACAAGGTGTTCATGGAATTTCTTGATAAGTTTATTATCGTTTTCATCGATGACATTTTGATTTACTCCAAGAGCAAAGAAGAGCATGAAGGACATTTACGTTTGATACTTGAGAAGCTTAGAGAGCATAAGCTGTATGCCAAATTCAGCAAGTGTGAATTTTGGTTAAATGAAGTTGGTTTTCTTGGACACGTTGTCTCAGGAGATGGTGCAGCAGTAGACCCTGCTGAAGTTTCAGTTGTAACTGAATGGGAATCTCCTAAGTCAGTAAAAGAGGTTCGTAGTTTCCTTGGCTGGGCAGGATACTACAGAAGATTTATTGAGAATTTCTCCAGGGTAGCTAAACCTATGACAGAATTGCTAAAGAAATACAAGAAGTTTGCTTGGTCTGAAGGTTGTGAACTCAGCTTTCAAGAATTAAAGAAGAGACTAGTGACAGCACCAGTCTTATGTTTGCCAGATTTGGAGAAAGATTTCCAAGTATATTGTGATGCATCTCATCATGGATTAGGTGTGGTACTTATGCAAGAAGGGAAAGTTGTGGCTTATGCCACGAGATAACTCAAAACTCACGAAGTAAACTACCCTACTCATGATTTAGAGTTAGCCTCTGTTGTCCATGCACTCAAAACATGGAGACATTATCTTTTGGGAAAGCATTGTGAAGTGTTCACAGATCACAAGAGTTTGAAGTATATCTTCACCCAGAAGGAAATTAACATGAGACAAAGAAGATGGCTAGAACTCATCAAGGACTATGACTTGAGTTTGCAATACCACCCCGGTAAAGCAAATGTTGTAGCGGATGCTCTAAGCCGTAAGGTTTTTGTGAATGGCCTTACTAAGGGAGAATTGCCAGATGATCTGTGTGCCCAAATTAGGGATATCAGATTAGAGATTGTTCCTGAGGGACATCTCATGTCTTTGGATGTTCAACCCACTTTGTTGGACAAGATCAAAGAAGCCCAAAAGGCAGATAAGGAAATTGAAGAGATTAAGGAGAAGATTGGCAAGGGAAAAGCCAAAGGATTCCATGAAGACGAACAAGGTACTTTATGGCATGGAAAACGTATCTGTGTTCCGCAAGATCCGGAGCTACGGAAACTGATTTTACAAGAAGCACACAACTCACCATATTCCATTCATCCGGGTAACACCAAAATGTACATGGATATGAAGGAAAGATTTTGGTGGAATAATCTCAAGAAGGACATCGCCGAACATATTGCTTTGTGTGATGTATGTAGTAGAGTGAAAGCGGAACATCAGAAACCAGTAGGATTGTTACAACCACTACCTATTCCTGATTGGAAGTGGGACAAGATTGGCATGGATTTCATCACCGGATTGCCAAGGACCAGGTCAGGATATGATTCTATTTGGGTAGTAGTGGATCGCTTAACTAAAGTGGCTCATTTTATACCCGTGAAGACAACTTACACAAGTGCTAAGTTAGCCAAGATCTATATGAGCAGAATTGTATGTCTACATGGAGTACCCAAGAGTATTGTGTCTGATAGGGGAACCCAATTCACTTCTCATTTTTGGAGGCAGCTACATGAGTCATTGGGAACGAGGTTGGAATTCAGCACTGCATTTCATCCTCAAACTGATGGACAGACATAAAGGACTAATCAGATTCTTGAAGATATGTTGAGAGCATGTTGTCTAGACTATGGAGCCAGTTGGGATGAAAGTCTGCCTTATGCAGAATTTTCTTACAATAACAACTATCAAGCCAGTATTGAGATGGTACCATTTGAGTTTCTCTACGGGAGAAAGTGTACCACCCCATTGCTATGGAATGGTGTGGGAGAAAGAAGTTTGTTTGGACCAGAACTCATCAAGGAGGCTGAAGAGAAAGTCAAGCCGGTTAAGGACAAATTGAAGATAGCACAGTCCCGACAAAAGAGCTACGCAAATCCTAAGCGTAGAGAAGTCATCTATGAAGTAGGTGATAGAGCTTATCTTAGAGTGTCACCACTTCGTGGAGTGAAAAGGTTTGGAGTCAAAGGAAAATTGGCCCCAAGATATGTTGGACCATTCAAGATTTTGAGTCGCAAAGGAGAAGTAGCTTATGAGATTGAATTTCCAGAGTCTTTGTCAGCTGTTCATAATGTGTTTCATGTGAGTCAGCTTAAGAAATGCCATCCATAAATGGAAGAGACTTCTTTGAAAGATACTATACCTTTGGAAGAGGTCCAATTGGAAAGTGATCTCACCTATGAAGAGAAACCTATCAAGATTCTTGAGACTGCAGAAAGAGTTACATGGACTAAGACTATCAAATTCTGCAAAGTTCAATGGAACCATCATTCCGAAGAAGAAGCAACATGGGAAAGAGAAGATGACCTTCGGAAAGACCACCCTCACCTATTTGCTAGCCAACCCGAATCTCGAGGGCGAGATTCACCTTAAGGGGGTTAGATTTGTAACATCCCTAAAATCATGTTTTCAAAGATTTCATATCATGCATGCATGCATATCATTTAGGGATCAAATTCAAACTCTTCAAACTCCTTTTGGAAAGAAAACAGAACTTGGGAGCTATGATTTTATGTGATCAAGCATTAATCAAATACCACTCTCAAATGAAGATTATTTGTTTCAAAACCAAACCTTGTTGCTCTCAAAATGTTTTGCTGGATTGCTAGTGCTCAAACCAAAGATTACAAAACAAATATGGATTTAAAACCATTTTCAAAATTTGTTCAAATCAAGTGTTATGTCACTGCTTGTTTTGTTTGAACAAAAGGACCAATGTAATACAGTGAGACCACATGTTTTTATACCCAGAAAAATGAGTGTTACACTCTACAAAAATCCAGAACAAATTTGAATTCAAATGGCATTTGAATTTGTTTGAAAATGGATTTAGAAAATTAAAACAGAAATGGAAAAGAATAGAGAAAAGGAAAAAGGCTGGCGCCAGGCTTTTGGCCCAACAGCGAAACTAGCCCAGCAACCAGCCCACCCAGGTTTCCTCCTCTCCCTCTGTTTCTCACCGTGTTCGCGCATACCCTTTCGCTGACAAGTGGACCCTGCGACCACGTCACTCCGTCGTCCCCAAAATCCCGCCCGCAGACCACGTCGCCGCTGCCGTTGATGCCGATAATGGCGCGTCGTAATTAGCCTTGATTCCGCGAACGTTTCCTGTCACGCTGCTGCCTACTTAAACCCCTCCCCTCGCCGCTCATTTCCCCTCACTCAGCACAGACTCCACACCACCAGGCTGCCCGTAATCGTGCCCACACCGCCGCAGCATCGACGACCTCCGGCGACCAATTCCGGTGAGCCTCGTCTACCCCTTTGTCTCTGCTTCATGCCAGCATGTTCTACATGTCCCTACGCATCTTCTCATTCATTTCTTTCTCTCTGTATCATCCTAGAATGTCGTCACCATCCCTCACTGGAAGCAACCGAAGCTCGGCGCAACTCTGGCGACCCCTCCTGGTAGTTCTCGACCACCCCTTCTCTCCTTTTAGATACATACATGTTCGCCTGGCTTGTGCGCATCTAACAGCCTCATTGGTTCGTCTTAGCACGCACCAGAACCTCGCCTCTGACGACGCCAAGGTTTGCCCGACGTCTGCCTCTACTCTGACGAGGAATCCTCGTCGTGTCCGCGCGCCCCTTGTCAAGCCACTGCCACGTTGAGCTTCAGCACATCACCGCAAGTCTAGTAAGCATCTTCGACGACCCCAACCCCCTATGTAGTCATCGTGCCGCCAGAGAAAGAGCGTGCCGCCTCTCACCGTCGCCGCGCGCCGCCCGTCTTTGGTAGGTTGATCGAGCACCATAGGATCTAGACCTGACGCATAGGATAGATCACTTAACGAAGGGGTAAGTTTAGATCTGAGCCGCGCGTTTTAGTTAGATCTGACGGCTCACAGACGCGATCCAGCGCGAAACGGTACCAGTCAATTAGATGCCGCCGCGTGTCAGTGAGTTAGATTTAAAATCAGAAATTTGATCTATTAAAAGTTTAAACTTGTTTAATTCATAACTTTTGATTCACACGTCCAAATTTGACAAATTTTATATCAATGGAATCAGGAGAGAAAGCCCTTTCCATTTATGCAATGTGTTTAATGTTTTGCTTCTGTTAAAATGGGTATTTTTGCAGAAACATGTGTAGGCATAATTTGGATATAATAATTATTTGAGAAATGATTTAATGTTCAAATAAAGTTTGTTTGGCAAGTTTTGAACTTGTTTATGAATCAGTACTGTACACTTCTCTTGTCGAGTATAGAAAATCATCACATATCATTTTGCATGCATCTATATATTTTTGCTTGTATTTATTTTGTATGTGATTTGGTGCTATCATTTTATGTGTAGATTTTGGTGCAAATAGTAATTGTGATTGTGAGGATTGTATCTACTCTCCAAACTACCAAGGCAAGTGGAGCTTCATGATTTTATTCCTATGTTTTCAAATATGCATTAGAAATATTTTGCTAGTCTTGCATGGATATTTTTGATCTATATGCTATGCTTGGGAAATCCTAATAGTTGTAGAATTGCTAGAAATATTTCTAAGTCTTATCAATGCCATGCTTAGCCTAGCTAGTAGCAACCAAGGGTGGTTATATTCATGCTATGAATAAGTATTTCTAAGTCTTTGGACTATGTTTTTGTTTAATAAAACAACTAAGTGAATGAAACACCTAGGTGGAATTGAAAGAATGGGTTATGTTGAGTGGTTATACAAGGCCCATTTCTATGGTTTACCTTGTGTATCTCACTTGTGGAAAGCCACCCAGGAACAAAGGGATTTGAGAGGCCAAATGTTAAGAAGCTTCTAGTGCAGCCACTTGGCAATATGGGCTCTGCCTGGATCACATAGGTTGCAATAACTTAGCCATTTGGACAGTTGGTGGTAGTGGGATGATAGGTTGGAACGCGTCCATTTGGTCTAAGGAAAGGCTTCTGAAAGGTCCTGTCTTGGTGAAAATCAAGTCTTGTGGGGAAAGTGCACAACCTCTGCAGATGGAAGAATCTAAGTACTTAGCCATGTCCCTGGTATGGACAACTTGAGAATCAAGACATGGAAGCTATCAAGAATCTCCTCATACCAATTTCTAAGTAAAAACTTGTGGTTGAACAAGGGTGAAGGACCCCAATGTCTATTGGTGGTTCCTTGGGAAAAGTTTTTGACAAAGAAAAACTTAGTGTTTTCAACTGATAGGCAAAACCTATTTTGAGCAAAGAAAGCCTAAGCTACACTTAGCCAAAATGCATATAGTATTTAGTCCACCAATATTCTACTAAGGTATCACTTGCCAATACTATTCCAATGTATTGACCCACTGTGGCTGTAACTTGTGATGTTGCAGGATATTCTGATGATGATTAGGAGTCATGAGTCTACACTCAACATGCTTGCCTGTGGCACATGAAGATGAAGACTTATTTATCTTATTATATATTTGAACTCTTGTACTAGGAATGTGGCCATGGAGTTGTAAAATACTATGTTTGTCTCTGGAATGATATGTAATAATGACCTTTGTTTCTGTGTACTTCATCTTAAACTATGGATGCTAGCATTGATCCAGGGACTAGCATTGCAATCACAGGGATCCTTTCCTTTACAAAGGAGGGATCTTACAGCACCTTACAAGAAACCTTTCATCAAGAAGAACCCCATCAACAAGAAGTCTTGATCACTCATGAAGAATACTCCTCCGACAATAAAGATGATGAAGATGAGGAAGAGGAAACTTCTCATGGTGTGGCTGCTCCAGCTACCACCTCTACTCCGACATTCTCACTCTTCGATTCTCCAAATGAGAACTCTCCCATCAAGAACGTTATTTTCCTTATGGCAAGAGGAACGGACGTATCCTCATCATCCCGCTCTACTCCCTTAGATAATGATGAAATTGATGATGAGATGTCTCTTGATGTTAAAAAGGAATTTATTGCCTTTGATGAGTTTATGACTAACCTAGAAGGAGATGCTAAGTTACATTTTGGAAACATCCTAGATCAACTTTCACATACTCAAGAGCTTCTAGATGTAAGATGTAAACTTGGGAATGAACACATGATTGAGCTAGAGGCTTTAAACAATGCTCTAGAAGAAGAACAAGAAACTAGGTTGTCACTTGAATTAAAACTTGAAGGGCTTGATGAGGCCAATGAAATTATTGTTAACAAACTCATCAAAGAGCGTGATCATGTTAGTGCTAAATACAAAAGGGCTAAAAAGTAAAAAATTGAGTTTGGTGTGGTTCATGAAAAACTTGCCGATGACTTTAGGTTGCTTAATAAGGCCCACAAGGCTTTGGAGAGTGAACTCTTGTCACTCACAAAGTCCTATGAAACGCTTCAAACTCAATTGGCCAATATTCCTTCACCTAGTAACTTCATTCCATCTAGTAGTAAAACTATTCTTGAAGAGAATGCTAGGTTGAAGGGGGAGCTTGCTAAGGCCACATTTCCACAAGGCAACAAGTCCATTGATGATCTTTTGAGAAAGCAAAGGCCTAATGGTGATAAAGGGGGCATAGGTTTTGTCTCCAATACTAAGAAGAAGAACAACAACAAGAAGAAGAAGGCCAAGCCCGCACAAGAGACCAACAAGACCATTGTGGATAGTAAGACCACAAGTGGTAAAACTATGTCTCATGATGACTTTGCGGTAAGTGCTAACCCTCACTATGTTCTAATGCGTGATTATTATGGTGATGTGTATGCACAATATGTTGGCCCTTATGATGGTTATATTGCTTGGTCTATTTGGGTTCCCAAGACCCTTGTTGCTAACAAAAGAGGACCCATTGAAAAATGGGTACCTAAAAATTAGCTTGATCTTTTGTAGACTTATGCTTCCGGAGGTTCAAAGTGGGTGCTTGATAGTGGTTGCACAAGTCATATGACCGGAAACTCCTCTATTGTTCAAGATCTAAGACCAAATGATGATCAAATATCTATCACTTATGCCGACAAGTCAAAATCTAAGTATTGGGTTTCGGCAAGGTTGTGGTTGCTCATGACATTACACTCGTGAACGTCATGCTTGTTGAGACCCTTGGGTACAATTTACTTTCAGTCTGTGCTCTTGGAAAGATGGGTTTTTCCGTCTTTTTACATAATGATCTTGTGGTTCTCATGTGGAGCAAGTCTCTCAAGGTCGCTTTCGTTGGGTATGTCGAACATGACTTGTATGTGGTGGACTTTTCGGGGCAAGCCACTACAAGTGCGATGTGCTTATTCGGAAAGGCCGATGTGGGTTGGTTATGGCATCACCGACTAGCCCATGTCAATATGAGAACTTTGCAAAGTCTCCACAAGGAGGGCCATATTGTTGGACTAAAAGAAAATGTCTCCTTTGCCAAAGATCGTGTTTGCAGGGCATGTGTTCTAGGGAAGATGCATGATGCTCCTCACAAGCCTAAGAACCACATTTCGTCCACCAAGATCTTGGAGCTTCTCCATGTGGACCTCTTTGGTCCTCCATCTCATGTAAGTCTTGGTGGAAATAAATATTGCTTGGTGATCGTTGATGACTTTTCAAGATACTCATGGGTATATTTCTTCAAGTTAAAGAGCGAGACTCAAAAGACATTCATCGACTTCATCAACATGGTTCAACGTCAACACAATCTTCCCATTTTGATCATAAGAAGTGATAATGGCACCGAGTTCAAGAACTACACCTTGAATGATTTTCTTAGTGATGAGGGGATTAAACATCAATATTCCGCTGCATACACCCCTCAACAAAATGGTGTGGCCGAAAGGAAGAACCGGACTCTTATTGAGATGGTTAGGACCATGTTAGCGGAGTTTAAGTCTCCATACAACTTTTGGGACGGAGCCATATCCACCGCTTGCCATGCTTCAAACCGGCTCTACCTCCGCAAAGAAATCGACAAAACTCCATATGAAATTCTTACTGGTAACAAGCCCAACATATCTTACTTCTGGGTGTTCGGTTGTAAGTGTTTCTATCTCATAAAAGGTGTTCGTTTGTCCAAATTCGAGTCTAAAGCATTAGAGGGTATTTTTGTTGACTATGGTCTCGAATCTCACACTTATAGAATCTATGATATGCTCTCTGGAGCCGTCATAGAATCTTGTAGTGTGACCTTCGAAGAATATGACGGTCCCCAAGGGGGGCGTGTTGATGCTTGTGATGCAGATGATGAAATGCCTCAGGATGCCATAGGAAGAATGGGTGTGGGATATATCCGCCCCATTGAGGAACCCCTTATGGCGGATCGAGAAGAACTATGCTCCACTCAAGTGGAGCCCTCATCTTCACAACATCAACAAGCTCCATCCACCAAGGAGGACAATGACTCAAGCCAAAGTCAAGATGTGGATCCTCATCATGATGATCATTGTGATAACTCAAGTCAAGGGGAGGTTGATTCATTCGCGAGGATGTCAAATGGTGCCAAGGCAATCACTCAAGGAAGATTTGTACAAAATGCCTTGAGACAAGCAGAAATTGAGGCTAGAAGAGTACTTGATCAAGAAAAAGGTCAATCTTTGCCTCTAAATGAAGAGAATGAGTCCGACAAAGATCAAGGTCGAATTGATGGTCAAGACGAGGATCAAACTGATGAAGAGGGTCCTCCAAGAAACAACACGGAGATCCACGCTCGTCGCGAAGCTAGAAAGGAAAGAATGTTGGAATTAAGAGATCACACTCTACAAAATGTAGTTAGTGATCTAAGGAAAGGTATTTCCACTAGAGCACGATTGAAGAGGTTCAGTGAACACCAAGCACACATCTCCATGATTGAACCAAAGAAAGTGTGGGAAGCTCTTGAAGATTCGGATTGGCTAGAAGCCATGCACCAAGAGCTCAACAACTTTGAAGAAACAAAGTGTGGAAGTTGGTAGAGAAGCCAAAGGATTGCCGCAATGTTATTGGAACAAAGTGGATCTTCAAGAACAATCAAGATGAGCATGGAATTATAGTGAGGAACAAGGCTAGATTGGTTGCACAAGGGTATTATCAAATTGAAGGCATCGACTATGGAGAAACTTATGCACCGGTGGCTCGCCTTGAGTCCATTCGTATCCTCCTTGCTTATGTGGCACATCATAATTTCAAATTACAACAAATGGATGTAGAAACTGCATTCCTTTATGGTCCATTAAATGAGTTGGTATATGTTAAGCAACCCCTGGGATTTGAGGACCCCAACTTCCCAAACCATGTCTACAAACTTGATAAGGCTCTCTCTGGGCTCAAGCAAGCCCCACGCACGTGGTATGAGCACCTTAGAGAGTTATTGTTTGACCGTGGCTTTGAGGTTGGGAAAATCGATCCCACTCTTTTTACTAAGAGAGTCAATGGGGAGCTTTTTGTATGCCAAATATATGTTGATGATATTATCTTTGTCTCATCTAACAAAGCTTTTAATGATGAATTGTCAAAGCTTATGACTAGTAGGTTCCGGATGTCTTTGATGGGGGAGTTGAGAGTATTTCTTGGCTTTGAGATCAAGCAAGTTAGAGGAGGGACATTCTTCAATCAAGCCAAGTATACTCAAGATATGCTCAAGAGATTCAAAATACAATATCTAAATGGAGCTCCTACTCCCATGGCTACAAAGACTCATCTAGAACAAAATCCAAATGGTAAAGATGTGGATCAAAAGGTATACCGGTACATGATTGGTTCTTTGCTTTACCTTTGTGCATCTAGACCCGATATTGTGTTGAGTGTAGGTGTGTGTGCAAGATATCAAGCGGCTCCTAAACAAAGCCATTTGATGGCGGTCAAGAGAATCTTTCGATATTTAGTTCATGCCCCATTTTATGGTCTTTGGTATCCTCGAGGATCAAAATTTGCCCTTTGTGGATACACGGATTCGGATTGGGCGAGTGATAAGGATGATAGAAAATCAACATACGGGGCTTGCCAATTTCTTGGTAGGTCCTTGGTGTGTTGGTCTTCTAAGAAGCAAAATTGTATATCTCTACCGCCGAAGCCGAGTATGTCGCTGCCGCTAGTGCTTGCACTCAATTGCTCTGGATGAGGCAAAATTTAAAGGAATACGGTGTCCTTTGTGACAAAGTGCCTCTTTTATGTGACAATGAAAGTGCCATCAAGATTGCATACAACCCGGTGGATCACACAAGGACAAAGAATATTGAGATTTGGCATCACTTCATTAGAGATCATGTTGCTCGAGGAGATATTGATCTATCCTATGTGTCAACCAAAGATCAACTTGCCGACATCTTCACAAAGCCACTTGATGAAGCAAGGTTTTGTTACTTGAGAATGAACTAAATATCGTAGATTCAAGGAGCTTGACTTGATCATCTTGCACTCTCACCTAACACTCGACCCATATTTGGTTTAGGTGTAGGCATGGACATAGGGGGAGTGCGGTCCTAATTGATTGGACCATCCCTCCCCCCATTATGCGTAAAGTAAACAAAATCATTCCTCTTAATATCATTTTGTGATATGTGAGCTTAATGATGAGTTTCGGTAATGGACCCAAGATATATCTTCGTGGTACCAAGCCGAGTATACTCAAACATGGTGGCCTAGGCCACCGCCCCCTCTCATTCGATAGGTTGATGTGCTTACTCATGTTTGTCACTTTTGAATTGGTTCTTACTCATGTTTGTCATCCTCTAGTTGGTTTTGTTCTTTTGTTTGTGCACTCACATTTGGCTCTCCATATGTTTTTAGTAATTTTTGAGTGCATTGGCCCATATCAGTGTGACTCTCTAAACCCATACCATTCTTATCCCCCAACAAAACTCATCTACTCTGCACAAGAACCTTCCATTTTCTGTATCTTGGCTCTCTGTCCTGATGGTTACGGTACTACCGGGTCTCATAAGCGGTACTACCGCTGTTGGGGATATGCTATATGGGTATCCTCATAGCATGTCTCTTATCCGACTAACCCGGGTGGCCCATAGTCGGTAGCATGGCCTATGGCCTGCTGGGCGGCCCAGTTAGGTGGATCCAGAAGGGAGGCCCATGCCGGATAAAGGAAGGCTACGGTGGATTCACCAGCGTACCCGGAGCCTTGGAGTGCAAGATACACAAGACTAGTAATAGACGGTGTAGAACTCTGTAACCTGTCCGGCTAGGACTCTTCCCTGTAACCCTAGGACCTGACGACTATATAAGCCGGGCCTATGGGAGCCTTTAGGGCAACGATAACTTAGACTTTCTAGTCACCTCGCACAGTGAACCTAATCTCTGTAACTCGGCGTATTGCCATTATAGTGATTTATAGCAGGAGTAGGATTCCGCCACCGTTGTGGGATCTGAACCTGGGTAAGCTGTGTTACCTCGTACCCGTCAACCGTCCGCCTTACCCCACGTCTCTAAACACGCACCGTGAGGACCCCTCCATGGCGTACTCGTCCGCAATACCACGACAGTTGGCGCCCACCGTGGGGCAAGAGGCGCTTCAGGCTCTTCAGCGGGCGAGGACCAAGATCTTCGCAGGAATCGGCAAAAACGTAGCCATCTGTCATGTTCTCTTCTCTAGCAACGGTCCGATCGTCCCACCCGACGAGTTTTGGATTCCGGCGAAGATGAACCCTACGCGGTGTTCGATCGTTCCTATCGGAGACATCCACCTCTTCATCGGCGAAACCGACTCGAGCACTAGTTCCCTGGGAATCGGAGGAGCATCAAGACCCGCACGGACCGCCTACGGGCAGGATACGTTCGCGGAAGGATCGATGTCGGACCTTTCCTCGGAATTTGCCGGCAAAGATCGGAAAGCATCAAGACCTGCACAGACCGCCTACGGGCATGATACGTTCGCAGAAGGATCGATGTCGGACCTCTCCTCGGAGTTTGGCGGCAGAGATCGGAAAAATTCAAGGCCCACCCAAACCGCCCATGTGCAGGATATAAAGGTGGAAGATCACTACAAATCCGCCGGCTTCGCCCGTGCGTCTGGACAGCAGAGATCCAAGTTCGTCGGCGTGGTTACCATCTTCGATCTGGCGCGCTGCATTCAGAGAGAGGGCGAAAACCCCCGCGATTACCTCGCCAGGTGGCTCCGTATACGGGCCGACCTGGCCAATTACCCCAATGATGATGCCATCTATCACTTTGTGGAAGGACTGGACCACGGCACGCTTCTCCGACATTCTCTAAGACGGCAACAGGCATCAGGACGCCTCACCTTCGAAGGCATGGTGAACACCGTCAACAACTACGCGGAGGCTGAAGCGGCAGCTCAGACAGCGCTTGCGCTCATTGACGGAGCGCCTCCGATTCAGCCACCACCACCACCGCCTCCGGCCGCCATCGTCGCAGCAGCGCCACCACCTCCAGTCATCGTCGAGGCTGTTGCACCTCCACCGCCCGTCATCGAGGAAGTCCTGGCACCCTCCGACTCTATCATTGACGCGCTTTATGCTGATTTCAGTGCAGATTCCGAGGAGATAGACTTTAGTCCAGAAGAGCTAGACTCCTCTATGCAGGAGATGGAGGAGGAGTACTCGCGCGACGAGCAAGCCAATAACACCGTCATGTCCCGAGGGGTGTTCATCACGATTGGGACAGCAATGGATGAAGACCAACCCGGGCAAGCTCCGCCTACGGCGCTGGATAAGGGGAAGGGACCACTTGTTGCTGCCGACGATGATCGTGCAAAAGTCATGCCTCCTCCGCCTAAACCAGTGCAGCAGCCGCAGGAACTCGGCACCGGTCCGAGCAACAACAACACCGCAAACTTGCCGCCTCCAGCATCCACGTCGGCAGCAGCACATGTTACCCCAGCTGATAGGGTGATGTATGGCAACCTCCTCGTTGAGCCACTAACTGTTGATCATATCCGGAACGTAACTCAGCTTGACGAGAAGCGCCAGCAACTACTGGAGGAAGCGCAAGCCATAGCGGAGCAAGGCGCTAAACTAGATCGAGATCTGGTCAACACGCAGAAGTCCATAGAGAAAGCAAGAGCAATGGAGGCCGAGTACAAGACTCTGCTGCTGCAGCAAAAAGCTAAGAAAGCTCCGGCTCGCGTTATCAACGACCTGGTGTACGGCGCAACCTAGGATGGGCTCCCTCGAAGCCGGCACAGGCCAAGCCATACATTGACAGTGAAGGCAAGCAGGTGATGCCCACCCCACTCCTCAACCTCGCCATCGCCAAGACCCTTCTGGAGCAGGATAGATCACCTGAGGCAGTGGAACATGTCTATGACCTAGTGGCCAAGGCGGTAAAGCAGCAGGAAAAGGCCACCTCTCAGAGGCTTGAGTCTGACCCAGCGCTATGCCGATCTAGCCAGTACAAACTGCCAAGGGACAGATCTCCTCAGGATGTCGGATCACGGACGGGTTCATCAGAACGAAGACAGAGGGATGCGCGAAACAGGAAGGATGCTATCCCCATATCCTCCGACCACGGAGAAAGAGCCCAACCTCGCCGCCCATCGCCACCGCCCCGATCCCCCCGACATCACGAAGACTATAAAGCTTACCATCGTACGGATATGCCCCCACCAAAGCAGTGCGGCATCGTCATTCGCGACAACACGGAGCAGACCCGTCATGATGGAAAGCACAATGAAAGACACAAGAGCAGGTCGTGCCATGACCCTCCGTGTCCGACAAGCAACAGTGATAGGCGCGAGGCGTCGCAGGAGGGTAACGGCAAGAAGGCTAACCCACCGCCACCTCCGCCTCCGTCGCCACCAAGCAGTCACCATGCCGGGGGAGGTCCGCGTCGTTCATGCAGCCCATCCCCTGTTGACAAAAAGAAGAAGAACCCGGAGCCATACGACGCACGTTCACGGATCGATAAGATCCACGAGGCCCGGGAAGGACCATACCTGGGACCACGTTGCTTTGGACCTAGGATACGGTCCGCAACTTACCCCAAAGGTTTCCGGATCGACAAGACCATCAAACCCTATGACGGCACCGCCAAGCCTGCCACATGGTTACAGGACTACGGCAACGCGGTGGAGATTGCCGGAGGCAACCCCAATGTCGCCGTCAAGTACCTCCTGTTAATGTTGGCGGGCACGGCACGTCAATGGATCGACGACTTGCCGGAGAAATCTATCTACAACTAGTTGGACATGCAAGAAGTGTTCACCAAAAACTTTGAGGGTACATACAAGCGTCCCTGCACCGTGGGCGATCTACAGCGGTGCGTGCAAGAGAAAGACGAGACATCTCGCGCCTACCTCTCCCGGTGGCTGGATATGAAGAATTCCTGCGCAGAAGTGCACGCCCAGACCGCCATGGCCACCTTCATCGATGGGTTGGAAAGAGGCACGTTACTCCGACATAAGCTGAAGCGCTTGCAGGACAATCATCAGCTTGACTTGAATCAGATGATTCAGTTAGCTAGTGAGTTCGCAGCTGCCGACGACGATGCTCGTGGCTCTTTGCCGGCAACGGCCGTTCCAACTCAAGCTCAGAGGAACAACAGTACAAAGCGGAAAACCGCTCCAGAAGAAAAGAAATCTACCGACATGGTCGCCATGACTTTTGCAGGACGAGGAGAAGGCGGACAGCGTGGCCGAGGAAGGGGAGCAGGCCGTGGGCAGCAGCGAGGAAGTGAAAGCAACTCGGCGCCGCTCTGCGTTCCCCAAACATACGAAGAGTACCGCGATATGTCGTGCCTCGTACACCTCGACGCCAACGGCAAGGCCACCCATACCAATCGACATTGCAAGTTCGTCAACGACCTCAAGGAAGACCCGGAGTCCAGATATAAGCGAAGTCGGAAGAACAGACCGCGAGGCAAGGGCAATGGGAAGAAGAAGGAGGAGCAGTCCAAGGATTCAAGTGACATGGACGAGGACATTGACCCCAAGCACGCCGCCAAGAGCGACGACAAAGGCAAGAATCCCTTCGCAAAGAAGGCCCCAGTCTACCACACTTTCCTTGGCACCCCCACCGTCCGACAACAGAAGACCTCTTTAAGGATTCTGATGGCCACTCTCCCCCCAGTTCCCCAGTACCTGCGCTGGTCGGAGGTTCCAATTACTTGGGACAGGACGGACCACCCAGACCTTGTGCCCACGGAGAACCAGTACACCATGGTCATCAATCCATTGATCGACGGCGTGGAGTTCACCAAGTGCATGGTGGATAGTGGAAGCAGCATCAACATTATGTACCTGGATACACTGCAAAAGATGAACTTGACGGAGGCAAACCTAAGGCGGACTAACACCGTGTTCCATGGCGTAGTTCCTGGACGGGAGGCTCGGTCCCTTGGGTGCATTACACTTCAGGTAGCCTTTGGCGACGTTAATAATTACCGCCAAGAGTGAATGACCTTTGAGGTGGTCCCCTTCAAGAGCGTGTACCACGTCATATTCGGCCGCGACATATTCCACACATTCATGGCCAAGCCATGCTTCGTCTACAACAAGCTCAAGATACCCGGACCAAACGGTGTCATCACCGTATCCGGAAGCTTTACCAAAGCAAGGGACTACGAGATCAATGAAGCAGCCGTTGCAGAAGCTGTCCTCTACAGCGAAGAATTCAAGGAGATCCAGAGCAAGGTCAATGACTCAGAGATGCCCGTATCGAAGAAGCAAATCTCCGACTCCGCTCCTGCGTTCAAGGCCGCCATCGAGACCAAGCCGGTGGATCTTGTGGTAGGCGATGCCTCCAAGGTCACCGCCATTGGGACGAACCTGGATCCCAAATAGGAAAGCGCGCTCGTCGAGTTCCTCCGTGAGAATAGGGAAATCTTTGCCTGGCAACCTGCCGACATGAAAGGTGTACCTAGGGAACTTGCCGAGCACAGCTTAAACATAGATCCAAAATGTAAACCAGTGAAACAACCTCTACGACGCTTCGGAGATGAGAAGAGACGCGCCATTGGCAAAGATATAGCTAGGTTACTTAAGGCTGAGTTTATCTGAGAAGTCCTTCACACCCGATGGGTGTCCAATCCTGTACTTGTCCCCAAAAAGGGAACCAATGAATTAAGAATGTGCGTTGATTACACCGGCTTGAACAAAGCATGTCCCAAAGATCTGTTTGCTTTGCCTCGCATTGACCAAGTCATTGACTTGACGGCTGGCTCGGAAATTTTGTGTTTTCTCGATGCATACTCAGGATACCACCAGATCAAGATGAGGAAGTCGGACCAATTGGCCACTTCGTTCACTACCCCTTACGGCACGTTTTGCTATGTCACGATGCCCTTTGGGCTGAAAAACGCAGGTGCTACCTACCAGCGGACAATGCAACGTTGCCTTCACGACCAAATTGGTCGGAACATTCACGCCTATGTGGACGATATCGCGGTGATGTCTAAAAAGTCAAATGACTTAATCTCCGACTTAAAAGAAACCTTTGATAATCTCCGGAAATACAACATGATGCTCAACCCCAAGAAGTGCGTCTTCAGGGTTCTAGCCGGCAAATTGTTGGGCTTCATCGTTTCCCAGCGCGGAATCGAGGTCAACCCGGAGAAAATCAAGGCCATCTTAAACATAAACCGTCCGAAATGTCTAAAAGACATCCAATGACTAACAGGTTGTGTTGCAGCAGTTAGTCGGTTCATCAGCCGACTTGGAGAGAAGGCTTTGCCGCTGTACAAGTTGCTGAAGAAGGCGGACAAATTCACGTGGACAGACGAAGCAGATGCAGCATTGAAGCAGCTCAAGGAGATTCTTTCCTCAGCGCCCATCCTTGCAGCACCCGAGCCTGGCGAGCCCCTGTTGATTTACATGGCGGCAACCAACCGGGTTATCAGCATCGTCGTCGTGGTAGAGCGGAAGGAACCAGGCTATGAGCACGGAGTTCAACGACCAGTTTACTATGTAAGCGAGGTCTTGACGGAGTCCAAGTAGCGTTACCCGCACTACCAAAAGATAGCTTACGGAGTATTCCTTGCTTCTCGGAAGCTGAGGCATTACTTTCAGGAGAACCCAATCGCAGTGGTGAGCAAGACTCCACTGTCCGACATCATCAATAACAGCGACGCTACAGGAAGGGTTGCGAAGTGGGGCATTGAACTTGCTGCCTTCGAGATCACCTACAAGAGACGCGACGCTATCAAGTCACAAGCCTTGGCGGATTTTATTGCAGATTGGACGGAGATGCCGGATGCCACTCCGTTGCCAGAACCAGAGTACTGGGTGATGCACTTTGACGGATCAAAGTTGCTCAATGGCTCGGGGGCTGGTGTATTGCTGCAGTCACCAAAAGGATACAAGCTACACTACGTTCTGCAGATCCACTTCGAGGCTACAAACAACATGGCGGAGTACGAAGCACTCATTCACGGACTTCGTGTAGCCAAGGATATTGGCATCAAGCGCATAGTTTGTTGTGGAGATTCCGACTTGGTTGCCCAGCAAGTGGCTGGCACCTGGAATGCATGGAACCCTATGATGGCGGCATATCGAGACGAAGTGGACGAGATAGCCAAGAGCTTCTTGGGCTACAAAGTCAAATATGTACCTAGGGAGCAAAACGAGGCGGCTGATCTATTGTCTAAACTTGGATCAGGGCGCAAGCAAATTCCGCCAGGAGTTTTCCTAGAGCATCTACGCACACCATCCGTGAAGGGCGCCGACGTCGACAACCCGGATAGAGCTGATTCTTTCGTCAACATGGTGACAAAGACCCCTCCGGCTTGGACTAAACTGTTCATGGAATATCTCAAACACGGAACTTTGCCCGACGAAGAGGTCGAACGACGGCAGATAGTACGACGAGCAAAGGGTTATACCATAATCAATGGGCAACTCTACAAAAGGAGCACTACTGGTGTATACCTAAAGTGTGTTTCCCAGCTAGAAGGTATGGAACTCCTACGTGAAATCCATCTCGGAGATTGCGGGCATCACGCCACTCCTCGATCGTTGGTCGCGAAAGCCTTCCGGCAAGGATTCTGCTGGCTGACCGCGAAGGCGGACGCCGACAAGCTGGTTGATACATGTACAGGATGTCAGTATTATGCCCGACAACCACATGTTCCTACTGAAGAATTGCGAACAATACCAATAACTTGGCCGTTTGCAGTCTGGGGTCTAGACATGGTGGGGCCGTTACAAACAGCACCATGTGGATTCACGCATCTGCTTGTAGCAGTTGACAAATTCACCAAGTGGATAGAAGCTAAACCCATTAGAAAGCTTGACGGGGCAACTGCCCTCAGGTTTGTCCGGGATCTGGTGGTGAGATTTGGTCTCACACATAGCATCATCACCGACAATGGAAGCAACTTGTCACTCGGAGAAGTGGAGGCCTATTGCTGGGACAAAGCCATCCGACTTGACCTTGCATCTGTGGCACACCCACAATCCAATGGTCAAGTTGAGCGAGCCAATGGATTAATTCTGCAGGGAATCAAGCCACGTCTTGAGGCACCGCTACATAGAGCAGCTGGAGCCTGGGCGGAAGAATTGCCATCTGTGCTGTGGAGCTTACGAACTACACCCAACAGATCCACTGGCTACACCCCTTATTTCATGGTATATGGAGCAGAAGCTATTCTACCTTCCGACAACCTCAACGATGCACCAAGAGTTGCCGCCTACGACGAAGATGACGCTGAAGAATCCAGACGCCTAGATGTGGACCTTCTTGAGGAGGAGCGCGTTTTGGCATGCCAAAGATCCGCCATCTACCAGCAGAAGCTACGCAGCTACCATAGTCGCCGTGTCCGGCATCGCTCGTTTAAAGAGGGGGATTTGGTGCTCCGACTTAAGCAGAAGAAGTCACAACAATTATCCCCGCCATGGGAAGGACCGTTCATCATAAGCAAGGCGCTGCTCAATGGGTCTTACTACCTTGTCGACAATCGTGAGCTCAAGGATAGACCCAACGAGGATCATAAGCGTAAGCGACGTGACCCGGATGATGACTACCCGGAGCTTGATCGGCCATGGAACATAGCACAGCTACGTCCTTTCTACACTTAGCATTTTTTATCTAATCGTGTACCTCTTATATGATCAATGAAATAAAGCTCTTTGGTTCACTCATATTGTTGAGTCTTTTACCTCCTTTAGTGTTCATTTTTGGATCATATAAACCTTTATGCACAAGCTTTGCGATTGCACTTATGAAAATTCCGCCTACGGGCGTTAGGTTAAGTTTTCTAGTCTACACGTTCTTTGTTGTTTTTATGTGGATTCTGGAGTAGTGACTTTTGGCACTTATTGTCGGCGATTTTGTGCTAAGGTTATTGACGGTGCCATTGGGTATCATCGCCTAAGCGCATGGTTCCGACAACGAGTTTTCCGACTCACGAAAAGTCAAGCATAAAAACCAGAGCAATGGATAAGCCAGCACTTGCTTAAAAAATATATACATACTGGGCATTAATTCTTAAGTAGCAGGATACGACAACCATTGTTTTCCGCCTTAATATTACATCACCAAGTTTTTTCAATGCACACTCCAAAGGTGAAACAAGAATTACAAAGTGTTTTTCACTCCTGTAGAGTTCCCAACCTTTAGTAAGGTAGAGATCCCTGTGTTTACAATGCTAGTCCCTGGATCAATAGCTAGCATCCACAGTTAAGATGTAATATCAAGGAACAAAGGTCATAATATAACTTTATAACCAGGAATAACATAATTTTATTACATCTTACATAGCTCATTTGGCTATTACATTACATTGCAGCAGAAAATCTATAAGCATGGGGTCCTTCATCTTCAAAATGCCACAGGCAAACATGTTGGTTGTAGACTTTGTAATCCTAATCAATCAACTTCACAAATATCAAACAAAACCTCCAACATAACAAGTTACAGCCACAAGGGTCAATACTTTTGAATTGTATTGGCAAGTTTCACTACTATGTAGAAATATGAGTGGATCCTATCATTACATGCATATTTGGCTAAGTAGGGTTTAAGGCTCATTTGCAAAAAGCAATAATTTATCCTATCTTTTCAAAATGGTTTTGTTCTTTTGTCAAATCTTTCTGAACTCCTTGGTAAATCCCCAAGTGTCTTTGTCAAAATCTCTTGAGCTCCTTGGTACACCCCAAGTACTTCAAATTTTTATCAAAATCTCTTGAGCTCCTTGGTAAATCCCCAAGTGCTTCAAGTTTTTATCAAAGTATCTTGAGCTCCTTGGTAAATCCCCAAGTGCTTCAAGTTTTTATCAAAGTCTCTTGAGCTCCTTGGTACCCCCACGTGCTTCAAGTCTTTTGTTGTCACCTTAAAGTTTTTCTTTTAGAAATTGGAATGTCGAGATTTCCCATAGCTTCAAGCTTTAGTTGCTCAGTATTGTCCATAACCGGGGACACGGCTAAGTACTTAGATTTTTATCTTCTGCAGAAGTTGTACACTTTACCCACATGACACAATCTCATCTTGTTGCCACCAGTGGCCGCTGGATAAGTACTCACCAAGATGGAGTACTGGCAGATTGAGAATGTGACGAAGTCTTTCCAGAGGGTCCTCCCATACACCATTGCTAGCTTGCCTTCAGGCACCCATGTAGGGTTCCGAGTTCCCTCATTTTCAGTAACCTGAAGATAATGCATGGGTCTTCCCAATGTAGTTGACTAAGCCAGAGCCATAATAGCATGTGGCTGTACACGAAAGCCACAGTTGGAGAAACATGTTCAATCTCTAAGTCCCTGGGTGGTTTTCTTTTGGTGCACAACACAAAGAGATTGCCATCGACATGGTTCCTTTTGTTGCCACCTTATCCAAAACTTGAGTATCCTTGTCCACCCAGGTGGTTCATTGAGTACTTGTTTTATTATATAAAACATAAGTCCTTTTATCAACTTCATAAAATTCTCAACATGTACCTCTTCTCAAAATATATAGCATGGCTAAGCATTTTATAACTACATTGTTTTAACTAAGGAATATATAAGGTATCCTATTAGGATTTAGCATAGCATAAGTATAGAAATTCTTTTCATGCATGTTTCAAAATCCACTAAGTATAATGAAAATAGTAGGACTTTAGATGATAGTGTAACTTGCCTTTTTGGTAGGGAGGGTTGGTTCACTTCTTGATCTTTCTAATCTCACACTCTTCTAACTTCACTACAAGTCAATCAAGCAAACACAAAATCAACTAGCATTCCAAACCATAATCAAACAAACAAAACATCACACATAAAATAATAGAAACTAAGTCATGCATGCAAGTATGCAAAAGATAGTTTTATTTGCAAAAGTGGTTTCTACTAGGCTCTAAACTTTGTAAGGTTCAAATTGGTCATTTTCTCACGTGGCAAAACCATTTGCAAAAGGGTTTTATCTATAACCATTTTTAATTGCAAACATTATTTCATGTGGTGGAAAATGTTTTTATCAAAGAAACAATTTTATGTTGTTCACCAAATAAGTTGTTAATTCTCAAAACTTGGTGTTTAGGGTCAGTAGGTTTGAGTCAAATCATTTTCCCAAAGTTTTTACTCCAAAGTCATTTTCATAGAACAATATTTTTATTTGACTAGAAATGGGTTAATTCAAGTTTTTATTCCTAATCTTCACAAAATCCATTTTTAAAACCATGGGTTGGTTCCTAGGCTCGGTAGGTTCACAACAAACCAATTTGCAAAGATTTCAACCTCAAAATCATTTTGGAATAATTTTTATAACCTAAACAAGCATACAAATGTTTCTGCAAAAACAAACAATCTAACAGAAACTTTTTACTAAACAAATTGCATGGTTGGCTAGGGCTTGTTCCACTGATTCCATTGATATAAAGTTTGCAAATTTTGAACGTGTGGACCAAAAGTTACAAGGTTTTCAAATCTGCATCTAAATCAGATTCAAAATTTGTTTTAAATCACAGACTGGCCACACGTCGTGTTCTTATTGGGCGGTACCGCTTTGTGCGGATTAGCCTCTCTGGTGCGTTGGATCTTAGTTCAATCGCACGGCTCAGGTCCACTCGTACCCTTTCGCTCAGGTTCTATTATCAGCCATAGGATCGAGATCTAACGGTGTGAATCTATTCGACCATACTCGAGCGGCGCTGACGGCGGTGAGAGGCGGCGCACGGTCAGACGAGGTGCTAGCGGCGGCTACAGGAAGCAAAGATGGCAGAGGGAGGTCTCACCGTGATCGCAGCGACGTGGGGATGCTCAACATGGTTGCGAGGAGGCGAGGGGCGCTCAGTATCCGTCGGAATTCCTCACCGGAGTCAAGGACGGCGTCGGTCTCGCTCAGGCGTCGTCGGGGACGAGGCTACAGATCGTGCTGAGGCAAAACGAAGGTGTGGTTAGACGCGTACGAGTATGGGGAATGTGAGAGCATCAGTGAGAGGACTCGGGGCGGCCTGGACTTACCAGGAAAACTCGCCGGAGCAAGTAGCAGACGCGGCGGCGCTCAGAGGTTGTCGAAGCCGAGGTTCTGGGGCGCCCGCGGTTGAACGAAAGGCACAGGCAGAAGCGCCAGAGGCTGGGGGTGTGTGTGTGCTTGGTCAATGAGGCAAGGGGCGGTGTCTTCTGGCCGGAATTGGTTGCGGAGCTCGCCGGAGCAGTGAGAGCGTGGCTCGAAATTACGACGGCCTGGGGGCGGAGGAAGAGAGTTGTCTGGGGGGAAAGAGAGGTAAGACGCGGGCGTTTAAAAGAGCGTGGTCGCAGGGGGAGTAATGGCCGTTAACAGCGCGAATTGATCGCCGGAGTAAAGGACAGGAAACGGCGAGGTGGATTCAGCGCGGGTTTGAAGACGATGAACAGTGTGTGGGGTCCTGTCGTCAGTGGGGGAGAGAGAGACAGGGAGAGGGGCCACTGGTCAGTGTCTGTGCGGGTGGATCTTCTGGTGAAAACGTTTCACGAGAGAGAGAGTGGGGTGGGCTTGCTGTTGGGCTTGTTGGGCTGGTCGGCTGGGTTGTGTCCAATTCTATTTTTTTCTTCCTGATAACTTTATCTTTTTCTAATTCTATTTTCTGTTTTGGAATTCAAACAACTAATCAAACATTCAAATCAATTCAAAACTCTCCCAAACTTTGCAATTGAATTTCGTTCTATTTAACAACAATATTTCAAGTCCCAAAAACAAAATAATATTTTTATTTTAGGGTCCATTAATAATTAAATAAATAGACCTTTGTTATTAAATCAAATAGATTTTGTTTTATTCAAAACTCCATTTTGAAATCTAAATATTATCAAAACCAAATCAGTAGGTTTTATTTGAAAATAAAGAATACTTGGAAACTTGTTTAAAATAAATAAATAAGTTTTGATGTTTAATTAAGATAGTGAAACCTTTATTTTTAATAAACTTGGATATTAAATCCTTATCATTTTATTTAAATAAACCTTTACTATTTTTATCAAATAGAAATATTTTATTTCAAAGGCTTGGCCAAGATTTAATTTGGCTATATAAAATAATCCTTATTTATATTTCTACCTTTTCATTTGAAAACCAAATCTTTTTATTTTAATAACCAAAATGGTAATTTCCAATATTTTGAACTTTATTGTTTATCTATCTTTTTAAATCCCTTTAGGATTTTATTTGATCAAAATAAGTTTGAAGGTTTCCAATTGGAATCAAAAAGTTTCTTCTTCACCCTGGAAATCAACAAAGTTTTATTTTATTCATTTTTTTTACATTACAAGATTTGGAAAATCTTGGGATGTGACAACTCCTTGGGTGCAGGGGACTTGGAGGCCGCATCATCACCAGCCAGAGATTCACCCCCAGCGTCACCACTATGAGGAGACTCGGAAGATTCAGGCTCGGCGTTGTCAAGAAAGTTCCTGGGCACGAAGACGTCGACGTCCACCAACTCGGCAACCCTGGTGTCATAGCCCGCGAGTGATGACAGGATGGCTTCGTGATCAATCTCCTTGCCGTCATCATCCATGTCGGGGATGCCAGATGTCACTGTGTCGATGTCGGCACCTTCATAGTGTGCCTTCACCATGGACAACGCCATCCTTGCGCCAGCCCGTGCACATGAAGCTTTCCAGCTTGCGACACGCTCGGGGGCTCGGCGCAGAATCTCCGAGTACTTCACCATGGAGTCCGATGCCTTGATGTAAATCTGAAGGGGTGTGGCGATCTCCTTGGCCTGGGTAATGGCGGTATTGATGAAGTTGCCGGCAAGAATCATGCATTCCTTGTCCGAAGGAGGCGAGTGGGTTAAACCCAAGGGCGCTGAAAATTTCGACAACGATTGCATGAGTTCAAAAATTCTAAGTATCCAGATTACAAAGCTACAAGGCGGAGGATACTTAGTGAAGATGCTGGCCTTAGCCTGCCAGACGACGTCCGCCAAAGATTCTTTCTCTTGTTGGAGGAGCTTAAACGCCTCGCTATGGCGAAGGTTTTGCTCATCGGCAGCTTGCTTCTGATCCTTTAGGATCGCAAGCTCCTCCTTCAAGCGATTGATCTCAGCGGAGGCAGAGTCCTGCAGGGCTTTCATGGAATCCTCATGCATCTTCAGCATTTGTTCCCTCTCCTTTTTAAGGATCTTGTTCTCGTTGTCCAGCTGCTGGATGTGCTTGGACTGCTCGACAATATCCTTAGCCTTGGCAACATGCTCTGCAAGTCGGAGAAAACACAGTACACAGTGAGTACTCGAAGAAGGAAGGCACAAAAGTAAGACGGAAATGCGCAAAAAGAAAACAGACTCTTGTTTTTGATGATCTGTTCCTTCAAGATGGCGGTTTTACCCTTTTCAGCTTCAAGGTCCGCGCGCATCTTCTGGTACTTATCATTGTCCATGCCCCTCCGAGCATTCTCGTTCTGTGGAAACAAATACAAAGTCAAATCGTTGTTCAGTCTACTTGGAGCCCCTAGTCGGAGATTTTCCATCTAGGTGCTCGGGGGCTACAACGAGAGTTTTAAACTTAGCAATATGCTTAGCTTTTTCTTTAAGCATCTAGTCGGAGATGATTCAGTTCTCAACTAGAAGCTTGGGGGCTACAGGATGAAGTTTTAACTCGGAAAATGCTTAGCTTTTCTTTAAGTATCTAGTCGGAGCTGATTCAGTTACAACTAGAAACTTGGGGGCTACAACACTTAAAATTATGAACACTGTGTATGCTACTCTTAAAGCATCTAGTCGGAATAATTAATTCCATCTAAATGCTTGGGGGCTACAGTGAGAGTTTTTTCTAACTTAGTCACTCTTAGAGCATATAGATGCAAAACCAATGGTTTTCCGTCTACATCCTCGGGGGCTACAGTGGGATACTCATATGAAATGCAAAAGGTAAATTAAAACTTACAAGTGCGATGATCTTGAGGTTCGTAGCACTCTCGGCCAGCAGCTTGCCAAAAGAAACGTTGTTGCTTCGCAAGATATCTGCTTGTCGGAGTAGCTCCTCAAGACCGCACGTCGGAGATGACGGCACTCCTCCAGGAACCGTAGTTGTGCTACCCGTCGTAAGCACCGTGAAGATGATCTTTGGCAGTTCTAAGGGTTTCTAGGGAGCAGAGGCGCCGCCTTCGGCGGATGTACCAGCAACCGCCACCGCCTTGCCGCTACCGATGGCATCCTTAGCCGGAGCTTCAGCCATTTGAAGAGCAGCGCTCTCCTGCGTCGCCTGCTCGCCGACAACTGCGAGTTCGGTAGAGGCGCCAGAATCCACTTCCATGGCGGAAGGGCCTGGTGCCTCCTGGGCTTGGGAGCTTGTCGGAGCGGAGGAGGGCTTGACGGCAGGAGTAGCAGGGGCGATGGCGGGGGAAGAGTCGCGGTGCAACATATCTTTAATATTTCTAGAAGCCCTAAGAGTCTTGGAGGACTTCTTGAGGCTGGTTGTGGCTTTCTTCCTGAAACGTGCAAAATGCATAAGTACAGGAATAAGACAAATAAACAAGACAATGTCGGAGAATGAGAAGCTTACACTAGGGGGGGCGCTTTGGCAAACATCCCGGTGGCTTTCTTCTTTTCCGCCTCCAGGGCGGCAGTACTCTTTTTGGAGGCTCCACCCTCCGTCTTCTTTTTCTTGCCTCCGTCGGCAGCATCAGAGGTGGAGCTCTTCCGCTTTCGCGCCAACGGGGCATCATTGTCGGACACGACCGTGACTTCCTTCATCTTGGGATCGTAGATTTGGGCGGCCAGGTTACCCTCCTCTAGATCGCTAAGCTGTTAAGTGAGAAATCACCGTGTTAGAGAAGATGATATTAGCAAGACGGAAAAACTGGAGAAATGTCATACACGGAAAATAAATACCTACCTTTGGGCACTTTCCGTTTACGAACATGTCGTAGGTAAGGGTGAAGCCACGCTTCTTGTCCTTCACCTTGACGATGTCCTTAAGACGAAACTTGACGGAGTCGCTCGAGAAGTTGTCCTCGGAGATCCGGAGGGTATCCCTTCGGTCGTCGGTGTACTCGTGCATGACCTTCGTACGGTGCTGCAGAGGTTGGATCCGCCTGATGAACCAGCACATGGCTAGGTCCAAGCTGGTCAGACCCGTATCTACAAACCATTCGATCCGCCTTATTGCGCGAGAAGCGTTGAGGTCGGAAGGAAGGGAGGCATGGGACCGCCATGTGGAGACTTCAGCGGAGGCTCTATCCATGAAGTCCGGGTACGTTGCTTCTCGGCCCGACAAAGGAATGTCGGGGCCATAGAAGTACGTCCGCTGCCAGTTCTTACACGACTCGTGGCCGACAATGTCGGGGAACCGCCGGCCAGGTCGGATCTTGAAGCTTATGGTGCCGCAGTTTCTAAGCTCCTCCTTGATGTGTCTGGCTTCACGTTTGGCGGTGAAGAAGTAGACAAACAGATCTAACCTAGGCCTAATCCCTAGGTAACCCTCGCTAAGTGCCGCGAAGTTGCTAAGCACTAGGATGCTATTGGGGGAGAGGTTGTGGGGTTGGACCTGGAAGTGGTTCAAGACGGACAGGAAGAAGTGGGAGATGGGCAAAGAAACGCCGCGTACCAGTTGCGCCTTGAGGTATACCTTCTCTCCGACTTGGGGAGAAGGGGTCACCTCGCCGGCCGGCGCCGCCCGCCAGGCGAGCCCCTCCGTCGCAGGGAGGTAACCTTCGGCGACCATCTCCTGGATGTCGCGCGTGGTGATATCCGACCCGCGCCAATCGCCTTTGTGCGAGTCAGGCTCCTCTTCCAGGGGCTCCAGCGTCACCAAGTTATGGTCACCGCTGGTGGTTTCTATCACCGCTGATGCGGGGATGACCAGCCCTCTAGGGGCACGACGACGGAGCTCGCCGGCTTTGCCGCTGCTTCGCTCGACGCCGCCATTGAAGGGTATGAACCGCTGCTGGCCATGGAGGAGGGAAAAGGATGCGACTGGTGCAGGAAGCAGGGCTAGGGTTTCTCGAGGTTTTCGCGGAGAGCTCGAAGGGGCGCGCGGCTGGAGGAAGAAGACGATGACGCGAGGGAATGAGGTGAAAAAGTGGCAAGTGTCCCACGGCCGATATTATCTTACTCTGCGTCAAGATTCGTGCAACTAATCGGACGGTTGCCGCGTAGATGACGTGTTCGTGAACGTGCGTGGTAATTTCGCCACGTCTCCAACCGTCGCCGCCAACGGTTCATATCACTCGCGCGGGAAAATCGGCTATGATTACGTTCTCTGCATGTGTGAGTTACGAGGCGTCGTTGACCTACAGCCTACGTCGTCATAGCTGACAGGTAGATGAGCCATCCCATCAAAGATTCCGGCATGGACGGATTTAATCTGACAACGGGAGCGTGCGATGGAAGATTCAGCATTTCTTCGACTTATTCGTAGAAGACAGAGAAAACCTTGCAGGGTTCTTTGGGAGGACTACAAGATATTGCTTGACGATTTGCCGACATCCATCTAGGCGGAGCATTCCACGGGAAGAGGCAAGACGGAGCAAGATCTCGGAGTTCTCCGGGGGCTACTGTTGGGGATATGCTATATGGGTATCCTCATAGCATGTCTCTTATCCGACTAACCCGGGTGGCCCATAGTCGGTAGCATGGCCTATGGCCTGCTGGGCGGCCCAGTTAGGTGGATCCAGAAGGGAGGCCCATGCCGGATAAAGGAAGGCTACGGTGGAGTCACCAGCATACCCGGAGCCTTGGAGTGCAAGATACACAAGACTAGTAATACACGGTGTAGAACTCTGTAACTTGTCCGGCTAGGACTCTTCCCTGTAACCCTAGGACCTGACGACTATATAAGCCGGGCCTATGGGAGCCTTTAGGGCAACGATAACTTAGACTTTCTAGTCACCTCGCACAGCGAACCTAATCTCTATAACTCGGCGTATTGCCATTATAGTGATTTATAGCAGGAGTAGGATTCCGCCACCGTTGTAGAATATGAACCTGGGTAAGCTGTGTTACCTCGTACCCGTCAACCGTTCGCCTTACCCCACGTCTCTAAACACGCACTGTGAGGACCCCTCCATGGCGTACTCGTCGGAAATACCACGACAACCGCCAAACGGTACTACCGGAAATTGCTAGCGGTACTACCGCGTCTGGTTCAGTTTCCAGGGTCCTGTCTGGAAACTTCCCAGGTGCGGTACTACCGGTTGTTATTTACGGTACTACCGCATAGCGGTACTACCGCTCGTGGCTCCGGTACTACCGCTTGTGCGTGTTGGTTAAGATTGGAGACGTGGGAGAGGCACCTCTCAGTGCCTCATTAGTCCCTCGTCTCCACTCCTCACTAGCACCGCCACAGGAGCACGAGGACGCCGCAGGAGCCCCGCCCCTCTCTCCTTTTCCCGGATCCACACCGGATCCGGCCTCCCCGCGGGCTCATCCTTCTTCTCCACCGCCATGGACGCTGGTACTATCGCCCTCCTCATCTTCTCACTTGTTTTCTCCATTGAATCTAGGGTAACTTTGATTCTTGGCTAAAACACGTATTCTTGAGGTTATACCGTGTGCTATTTACCAGATCTACCACTTTGTCCAATGGAATTCTTGTTTTACAACAAATTTACTGCCCGTACATGGATTTCTGTCTCAGACCTGCACTGTGGTCGCGGGCCGGTAGTACCGAGAATCTTTTTTCGGTACTAGCGCTTCGCGGTACTACCGCCCTGTACTGGCAGCAATTTTTTTTAAATACCAAGAGTTCCATCCTTTGTTTCTCTCAGGTTCTTGTGCCCTTACCCCTATGCTATCTCCCTCGTTCTTTCACATGTGCAGGGGGTTCCCGGGGATCGTGCAAACGCTCCAAAGCTCACTATGAGATCGAGGACTATGAGTCAGAATCAGAGACTGAGTCATAAGAGGAGGTCATGCCTCAACCTAGTGCCCGTCTGAAACTGCAAACAACTCGTGGTCGTCGGGGTGGGGGGTCAAGCAAAGTGCTGGTCGTGGTAAAGCTCCTCCACCTCCTCCTCCCTCCGGTCCTTGCAAGAGCTATAGTTCCGGGCCATCTGGGCCAAAGCTGCTGTTTGATTTGTCTGAGATAGAATTTCATGACCTGCGGGTTGTCAATCCATATGTGGCTACTCGCTCTCATGCTCGGGAAGGTAGCCTCTTCTATACGGAGTTCTAGGAGCGAGTGTTCCATGATATCCTCATGAAAGATGAAAAAATTGTGGTTCCTCAAAAATGGATCGAGATGAATCATGTGAGGAAGAACCTAAACTACTTTGGTGAAGCCCTTGACATTTTCACCAACATTGGCTTGCTTCCCATTATGGAGTTCCGATGCAACTATGATCCAATGCTCATTGCTCACTTCTATGCAACCGTTAACTTTGCCAAGAATCAGACTCGGACTCTCACCTGGATGATCGAGGGTGTTGTAAAGCAAGCAACGTTGGCTGAGTTCGGGGCTATTCTCGGGTACGAAGAACGTGGCAAAGACACTCCCGTTGGCTTTCGGTTCCACGACAATGATCGTCCCATGAAGAAGGATGTTCTTGCACCACTGTACATCCGGGGGCGTGGCATCCCTGGAAAGATCAAAGGGCTTCTCCCTACATATGAAATCTTGCATCGCATCTTTCGTGAGACCGTCGCCCCTCGTGTTGGGAATGTTGATGATATACATGCCTTCATGGTGGATATTATGCTCGCCACCCATCACCACCGTGACTCTGGCCTACCTATGGATGAGATGGATGTCATTTGGAATGAAATGGTCTGTGCCACTTTTCAAAGGAGGGTGCCTCCTTTTGCTCCGTACATCATGGCTCTCATTATTAGCAAGTGCCCTGTGATTGCCCGTGACTTGCCTTCTCTTCGTCTTGCCACCCACCGCCACAAGAATCTGTTGATCAAGACCCATCTCAAACCACGCAATGTCGATGGTTAGATTGTTGATGAGGATGGGAACCATGTGGTGGAGGAATCCGGTGATGCTGCTGATGCGCAGCAGGATGCTGCCTTTGTGGTCTCACGTCGCAAGCCAGCTCATCCATCTTGGGCCAAGAGGTTTGAGGCCAAACTTAAGAAGATATTCTGCTTCCAAGTGGACAATCAGAAACCCATGTACGAGGCCCATGTCTATGCCAAGAAGTCATGTGCTCGTTAGAAGGAAATGATGGATGCTCAAGGCTTGACCGTCTTCAAGGGCTCCGAGAACAACATTACCCCAGAAGACCAATGGATCTCCAAGCACAGCCACTGGGAAGATGATTCCACCTCCTCCTTCCGTGCCCCGCCACCTCATGATGATGCATGGGAGGACTGGGTTGATGATGATGACGAGTGATCTCCGGGATGTTAGTGTTGCTCTTGCCCCTTTTTGGCATCATGAAACCAAAGGGGGAGAAGTTGCACATTAGGTATGCGGGATTTGCGAGGGAAAAGTCACAAGCTCATTCTTGCCATTGATTTTTATTCGCTTGTGAACTTTATTTGCTTGCCTCTTATTATGTGTGACTTATTATGTGTGAACTAACTATTTGTGCTATGTATGGTGAGAATATGTGGTTATCGTATGGATCCATATTGTGTGTAATATGGATATTCTCATTTGGATCCATCCCATGTGGTGTATGTGACGACCTTCCCCATTCCTAATCAATATTGGTCATCACATATTATTTAGCAAAGGTATGTGCTCTATGTGCGACTTCTACTCCTAGGTAACTTGTTAGAGAGTATGGGGCTTGTTTCTACATATCTAGGGGGAGCCCCATATATATCTTGTCATCACTAGATTTCCCTGCAAAATGTGTGTTGTCATCAAACACCAAAAAGGGGGAGATTGAAAGAGCATTTCCTATCCCTAGTGATTTTGGTGTTTTATAACAACACACATATCAAACTAATTATTTGCCAAGTGTATCGCAGGTGATTGAAAATGTTTTACAATGGTCAAAAAACTGTCTGCCTGGCGCGGTACCAAAAAGCTTTTTGCTACCGGATGCGAGAGAAGGTTTTGACTAGCTGTCAAAAAGCCTCTGCCGGGCTAGGTACTAAAAAGTGGTAGTACCGCATTTTAGTACCTAGCGCGATAGTAGCTTTTTGACCACTTGTCAAAAGCTACTGCCTTCTCTGGTACCGCATTTTAGTACCTGGCGTGGCAGTAGACTTTTTGTATGTTGGCAAAAAGCCTCTGGCTGCCTAGGAAGCAAAATGCGGTAGTACCGCATTTTGCTACCTGGCGTGACAGAGAGTTTTTCCGACCAAGATGCTGATTCCACTGCACGTTCGGTAGTACCGGTTGCCATTTGCGGTACTACCGCCTTACGGTAGCATCATGTGTGGTACCACTGTGGCCAGGGCGTATGAAGTTTGATAGATGGTCGCCCGGTACCAGGTCCGGTAGTACCGGAGTTCTCCGGTAGTACCGCTTGAACTTCTGGTACTACCGCTGCATTAATGGCTCCAACGGGGTATAAATAGCCCTCCACCTACCTTGGGACAATATGCTCATATACATTAAAGTCAAGACCACCATTGGAGCCACCAAATCTTCAAGATCTCCTCAATCCACCACCCAAAGTCCTTGATCTTTGGGGAATCGAAGGAGGAGGCCCCGATCTACTACTTCACCAAAAGAGATCTTCATTTCCCCCTCATTCAATTGAGGGCCCCTTTGCTCTAGTGTTTTCTTGGAAACCCTAGTTCTTGTTTTGGTTCTTACAAGCTTGTCTTTGGTTGCTTTGACAGCTTGCTTGTATTTGGGAGCCTCCGATTAAGTTGTGGATGTGTGCCCCAAACTTGTAAAGGTGCCGGCTTCCACCTTGAAGGTTGCCGATATAGTGGAAGGTGAATCGGTCCCGTTGGGGTGAGCTTCATCGGAGAACAAGGGAGGCCTTTCGTGGCGTTGGTGGTTTGAAACCACCCCCTCTCCAAACGTAGACGTACTTCCCCTCAAAAGGAAGGAACTACGGGAAACAAATCCTTGTGTCTCCGCGTCCACCTCTTTGGTTACTTCTATCCTTTACCGCACTTTACTTACTTATTCTTACCTTGTGTTGTGGTAGCTCTTGCATAAGTGTCATATAGTTAAATTCACCTTAGTTGCATTATCTAGAGAATTTACCTTATTGTCAAACCTTAATTTGAAAAAGAAGAAAATTTGAAGTAGCACCTATTCACACCCCCCCTCTAGGCGCCCATATGATCCTTTCAACTAGCGAACACTCTCTCATATATATATCCTCTCTTCATGATACTACTCTTAACTACTCTCCGGTTGGACACTCTAATCCAATGTAGGGCTATAACAGCACACCTCAAAGTCCACCTTCCCCAATCTAGATAACCCCACACTGTCACCCTGAGCACTAGATGGTTCCAACAAACACCACAATTTCATAGAGACATCCAACTCCAAATATAACTCATAACAAATATTCAATCTAGCCAAAGTGCCACACACGATATGCCCGCTGTCACTTTCACACAAGTGGGGAAAAGCATAGATCTATTAAAGCACAAAGAGTATTTATGTAGACTCAAGCCTAAGTGCCACCATGGAGTGCACGCTGTCACTTCCACACACATGGGGAGAGCAGAGATCTAATGAAGCACTTGAGTAGCAAGGTAGATCTACTTGATTACAAAGCTCATGACCACAACAAGATCATGCATAGAGAGAGAGATGAACACATAGCTACCGGTAGAGCCCTTAGCCTCGAGGAAGAACTGCTCCTTCCTCATCATGGGAATCAGCAACGGTGATGGAGATGGTGGGGTAGATCGATGGAGATGGCTCCGGGGGCACTTCCCCGTCCCGGCAGGGTGAGGGAACAGAGACTTTCTGTCCCCCAAATCTCCCTTTCGGTAGCGGCGGCGCTATGGAGGTTTTCGTGGATTTCTTCTGGATGCCCTAGGGTTTTTGGGTTGGAGGCTTCTCATAGGCGCAAGAATCAAGGTTGGTGGGGGACCAGGGGGCCCACACCCCCTGTGGGCGCCTCCATGGCTTTCCCGCGCCTAGGGGGTGCGGCCACCCTGTGTCCCCCCTCCGGCTCTGCTTCGTGGTTCCGTGTTGCTCTGGGAAAAATAATGACTCTGGCTTTTGTCCCGTCCAATTCCGAGAATATTGATTTTTTGTCTTTCTGGAACCAAAAACAGAAGAAAACAGGCAATTGGCACTATGGCAACTTGTTAACAGGTTAGCTCCAGAAAAGATATGAAAACACCTCAAAATATAGACAAATAATAAGACAAATGATATAAAACAAGCATGGAACATCAAAAAATAACATTAGTAGAAACAGGAATATTTATATCATCGCGAAGAAAAATTTGATAACCAGATGCTATTTGTTCACATTGGGTTTCAATCATACTGAGGTACTTGTTAAATAATTTTATTTCTTGACCAATTTCCTCATAATTTTCTATAAGTTTGGCCAAAATGTTTTTGTGTCTTTGAAATTGCTTATGCAAGCTACTATAGATTTGGCTTGTCGATGTTTAAATTCTTGAAAAACTTTTCTAGTTTCATCCTCTTCAGTAAGAATTTGTAACAAATCTACTTTATTTTCCTTAACAAGTTCAGAAGTTATACCTTTTTCTTTCATGGTTTTGCGTACTTTAGGCATAAGGTCAAGATTTATATGAAGTATTCCTTTTTCTGGTTTTATACCAAAATCAGGATTATATAAAGAATAATTCTTAGCCCTAGTAGCCATGAATTCCAAACATGCTTTAATAGTTAAAGTATTTATCGGTCCTCCTACTGAGGAATCTAGCAACTGTCTACATTGGGTATTAAGACCGTGGTAAAATAAGTGGAAAACGGTTGACTCAAAATAGCCATGATTAGGAATACTATTTATCATTCCAAAAAAATATTTCCCAGGCTTGTGGGTAGTTTTCTCCCAAGTTCTGACTAAAGTTGCCTATATTCTTTCTAAGTTTTGTTACCTTTATAAAAGGATTAAACCTATTTATGAATTTAACAATGCAGTTTTCCCAACATGTAATATAATGGGGAGGGACAGAATATAACTAGTCTAGAGCTTTACCTTTAAGAGACCAACGAAATAATTTTAGATGAGAAAATTCTCTTGTCAAACCTTTTGGTCCAAGTGATGTTATCACATCGTCAAACTCTCTAAGATGCATTCTTGGGTCCTCATCTTCCCTTCCACTGAAAGCTTTTTCCTACAAAATTTTAATAATTTCACTATCAAATTGATATTCCCTAACTCTAGGATTAGAAAATTCTACTGGCTGTTTAAGAAATGCAGAGTTTGGAGCACTATATTCTCTGAGAGTCTTCTCAGGTTTCTTGGGGTTGTACTATGAATGTACATCATTTCCATGAAGTCACTTAGATTTTCAACTTCAACTTTATTCGATCTCAAAAGTTTTCAATAATTTCCTCATGCCTTTGAGTAGGCATGCGCTCAAAATAATCTGGTAGATAAGCCCTACCAGAGCATGTAGACCCTTTGTCTCCTAGGGAGACCATCTTGTAATAGTAACACCTAAAATTTAAAGAGATAAAACACTTAGAGCTTAGTTCCCCGACAACGGCGCCAGAAAATAGCTTGATGGATGCAAGTGCACAGATTGTTTGTAGCTAGTTTCGAAGTAAGATGTCGATCCCATAGGGATCCCAAAGGTAAGTGTTTGACTGCAAGTGTTGAAATAAGAATAGATTTTGGATTACACGAAAGTATTTAAATAAAACTAAAATGTAAAATTCAGAAATAAAAAGCATAAAAAGTAAACAACAATTTGTTTGTTGTTTTCTACAGATTACGAAGTAGGCGCGGGAAGTTTCAGTTGTGATAATGAATGTGCCGGGTGAATGAGTGATAAGTGTAACAATTATAATATTATAAGTATGTGTGTATGCGAGCAACCCATAATTAGTCGGAACTCCTCTTGGTAGATTTCATCCCAACTTCAATAATCCTACTAGCATGTTTGCCACAACCATGGTCAGTCACTAGACGATTAAGATCCTTCAGGTTGCTTAGAAATTAAGCTCCTTGGATCGGACTAATGCAATAATCTCGGTGGTTCCTCGTTATCCTCAAGTCAAACTAGTTTCCCATTGATATCCCCGTCTCACTCGAGAGTCGCCGGTCTGCTAGAAAACAAGATTTTATATATGTAGAACAAAGCATCATGTTTTCTAGGCCTTTAATTGGACAACATGCATTAAGTGTTGGAATTATGCCCTAGAGGCAATAATAAAGTTGTTATTATTATAATTCTTGTTCATGATAATGTTTATATTGCATGCTAGAATTGTATTAAGCGGAAACTTTAATACTTGTGTGGTTTGTGAACAATATCGTGTCCCTAGTACGCCTCTATGGACTAGCTCATTGATTAATGACGGTTAAGGTTTCCTAACCATGGACATGAGTTGTCGATTAATAATGAGATCATATCATTGGGAGAATGATATGGTGGACAGACCCAAACTAAGCGAAGCAATTAGATCGTGTCATCGTGTTCGTCTTTGCGAAGCTTTTCTTATGTCAAATATTGTATTCCTTAGACCATGAGATAATACAACTCCCTGGTATCGGAAGAAAGCTTTGAGGTCATCAAACGTCATCCTATGAGAGGGTGATCATAAAGGTGTCTCTCAGGTGATCGGAAAGTATCTGTTGGGTTGTATGTATCGAGATGGGATTTGTCCCTCCCAAGTTGGAGAGATATACTTCGGGCCCACTCGGTAATCAATATCAACACCGCTTGCAAGCATGTGGTTAAGGATTTAATCACAAAGTGATATCGGATTACGGAACGAGTAAAGTACTTGCTGTGAACGAGATTGAACTAGGTATGACGGTACCGACGATCGAATCTCGGGCAAGTAAAATATCGCGAGACGAAGGGAATATATATATGGGATTGATTGAATCCTGGCATCGTGGTTCATCCGATATGATCATCGATGAATGTGTGGGAGTCAATATGGGTGTCCAGACCCCGCTGTTGATTATTGATAGAAGATCATGTCTGCATATTCTCGAACCCGCAGGGTCACACACTTAACGTGTCTCGACGCTAGGATAGATTGGATAATTGGTTTATGAGTTTTTGTTCGGAGTCTCGGATGGTATCCGGGACATCACGAGAGGTTCCGGAGTGGTCCGGAGAATAAGATTCATATAAGGCAGTGCATTTTTTGGAGTTCGGAATTGTTCCGGATTAATCGGTATTGTACCGGAAGCTTCTAGAACCTTCCGGAAGGGGACCAACGTGGCCCCACCTTCCGGGAGGGGGCATGGGCCTATGAGGGAGTGCCCTGGCCGCATTGGGCCAGGGGCACAAGGCCCCATAGGGCCCAGCCGGCCAAGAGAGGTTTAAACTCGAGATAGACCTTCTAGAAAGGGGGGTTTCCTTGCCCCCCACTCCTTATCCTTTGGGGCCGCCGGTTTGGGCTTGGGGGAGGGGCTAGGGCTGCGCCCCCCTCTATATAAAGAGGGGTGGGGGCGCACCAACCCCTTACACCTTCCCCTCCAACCCTAGCCGCCCTGCTGCCCTTCCTCTCTCCCTCCGGACTGTTTGTAGGCGAAGCCCTGCTGCAGAAATTCTCCACCATATACACCACGCCGTCGTGTTCTAGATCCAATCCGTCTCTCCACCATACTTGCTGGTCCGAGGAAGGAGGAGATGTCGAGGTGCTGCACGTGTGCATCTCACGGAGGCACCGCCACTTGTGGTGCTAGATCGGATCGGATCGCGAGGAGGAGAAGCGAGTACGACTACATCACCCACGTTCCGACGAACGTTCCGCTGTGCAAATCTTCAAGGGTATGAAGATCTAATCCAATCTCTCTCGTTGTTTGCATCTCCTATATTATATCTTGGCTTTCCCTCTGTTCGCATCCGTAGAAAATTTTGATTTACTATGCCGCGAAACCCTTCAGTGGTATCAGAGCTAGATCTATGTGTAGATGTGTTTCACGAGTAGAACGCAACATGGTTGTTGCGGGCGTTGATGTTTTCTGTTGCAAGCCTCTTGTTTGTGTTCTTCTTATGACGCGGGATAGTGAGATTGAAGCGGTCCAGGCCAACCTTACGCGACGTCATTCGCGAGACCGGCTCCGCACTTGACGTGTGGCTTGTTCCACACATGCGGCTGGTGGATGTCAGTTTCTCTCACTATAGTTGTCATGGGATTAACACCGGAGTTTGGCAACCATAATATCACCGTTGTGGCTTTCCGTAGGTAAGAATCGTTCTTAGCATCTACTCCCATAAGCCACGTAAAACATGCAACAACAAAGTAGAGGCGTCTAACTTGTTTTTGGAGGGAGTGTTTTCTGTGATATGGTATGGCCCAAGATGTGATGTGTATAATGTATGCGATGATCATGTTTTGTAATTTTTCACGACTTGCATGTCGATGAGTACACAACCGGCAGGAGCCATATGGTTGTCTTTATAATTGTGTATGACCTGTGTGTCAACTTCTTATGCGCCATGTAATAGTTTCACTTTATCGCTAAGTAGTTAGCAATAGTTGTAGTTGCTATTCGTGGTGGAGGCAATCATGGTGGAGTGATGGATATCATGCCGGAACACACAAGATGGAGATCATTGCGCGAAGATTGGCTATACCATGTCACATTAAAGTTATATGCATGTGATGTTTATCCTTTTATGTATCTTATTATGCTTAGATCGCGACGGTAGCATTATAAGATGATTCCTCACTTAAAGATCAAGATAAAAACTGTGTTCTCCCCGAGTATGCACCGTTGCGAAAGTTCGTCGTGTCCAAGCATCACGTGATGATCGGGTGCTATAGACTCTACGCTCACATACAACGGGTGCAAGCCAGTTTTGCACACGTGGAAATACTTGGGTCTAACTTGACGAGCCTAGCATGTACAGACATGGCCTCGGAACACATGAACCGAAAGGTTAAGCATGAGTCATATGAATGATATGATCGACACTTCGTTGTCCACCATTGAAGCCACATCTCTTCTCGTGATGATCGGATTAGGTGTGGTGAATTTGGATCGTGTTCACTAAACAACTTGAGGGATGTTGAATTTAGTGGGAGTTCATCTACTAATTTGATTAAATGTTGAACTAGTTATCATGAACATGGTCTAATTTGTACTTGCAAATACTGTAGATCACATGGCTAAGTCCAACTTCAACTTCAACATTTTTGCTGAGAAGGAAAAGCTTAGAAACAATGGGTCTAACTTCACCAATTGGTTCCGCAATCTAAGAATCATTCTCTCTGGCAGTCAAAAGGACTATGTCCTTGGGAAAGCGTTAGGTGACCCCCCTGCTGCAACTGCGCCGGCTGATGAGAAAGCTGTCTATCAGTCGCGCAAACATGATTATGGTGTGATTAAGAGCACCATGTTGTTTGCCATGGAACCGGAACTTCAAAATCGTTTTGAAGACTATCCCGGGCCCTTTGAGATTCTCGAAGAGCTGAAAACCATGTTTTAGACCTAGGCCCGTTTTGAGAGATATGAGATCTCTGAGAAGTTCTTTAACTGCAAGATGGAGGAAGGGAGTTCCGTTAGTGAGCACGCCATTAAGATGACGAACTACACTCAACGCCTTGAGCAACTGGAATGCACGATTCCAGAGGAGCTCAAAATTGACAGGGTTCTGCAATCACTCCCTCCCAGCTACAAAAGTTTTGTAGTGACTCATAATCAGATTGGTTCCACTGATACGATCACCGAGCTCTTCGCAAAGCTGAAGGCCGCGGAAGTGGACATCAAAAAGGATAATCATGTGTTGATGGTCAACAAGCCCACCTTTAAGAAAGGTAAGGGTGCAAAGAATCCCTTCAAGAAGGGCGGCGGCAAACGCACTGCCCCTGCTGAGAAGAAGCTCAGGTCTGGTCCTAAGCCGGACACTGAGTGCTTCTATTGCAAGGACAAGGGTCACTGGAAGCGCAATTGTCCGAAGTACTTAGCGGACAAGAAGGCTGGCACCATCAAAGGTATATTTGATATACATGTTATTGATGTTTTCCTTACTAGCCCTCGTTGTAGTGCCTGGGTATTTGATACCGGTTCAGTTGCTAATATTTGTAACTCGAAACAGGAGCTACGGAATAGACGGCGGCTTGTGAGGGATGAGGTGACGATGCGCGTTGGCAACGGATCAAGAGTTGATGTGATGGCCGTCGGCACGCTCTCCTTAGTTTTACCTTCGGGATTAGTTTTAAACCTTAATAAATGTTATTATGTGCCTGCGTTAAGCATGAACATTATTTCTGGATCGTGTTTATTGCAAGACGGTTATTCATTTAAATCGGAGAATAATGGTTGTTCTATTTATATGAGTAACATCTTTTATGGTCATGCACCTCTTGTGAATGGTTTATTTCTTCTAAATCTCGAAAGGGATGAAACACACATCCATAACATTGAGGCTAAGAGATGCAAAGTAGATAGTGATAATACTACTTATTTGTGGCACTGTCGTCTAGGTCATATTGGTGTAAAGCGCATGAAGAAACTCCATTCTGATGGACTTTTGGATTCTCTTGATTTTGAATCATTTGACACATGCGAACCATGCCTCATGGGCAAGATGATCAAAACCCCGTTCTACGGTATGATGGAGCGAGAAACGGACTTGTTGGAAATCATACATACCGATGTATGCGGACCGATGAGTGTTTCGACGCGCGGTGGATATCGCTATATTCTCACTTTTACCGATGACTTAAGTAGATATGGGTATATCTATTTAATGAAACATAAATCTGAAACGTTTGAAAAGTTCAAAGAATTTCAGAATGAAGTGGAGAACCATCGTAACAGAAAGATTAAGTTTCTACGATCTGATCGTGGGGGCGAATATTTGAGTTATGATTTTCTCACGCATCTTAAAGCAAGCGGAATTGTTTCACAACTCACGCCACCCGGAACACCACAGCGCAATGGTGTGTCTGAACGCCGGAATCGAACCTTATTAGATATGGTCCGATCAATGATGTCTCTTACTGGTTTGCCGTTATCATTTTGGGGTTATGCATTAGAAACCGCTGCATTCACTTTAAATAGGGCACCATCTAAATCCGTTGAGACGACACTGTATGAACAGTGGTTTGGTGCTAAACCTAAGTTGTCGTTTCTTAAAGTTTGGGGATGTGAAGCTTACGTCAAGAAGTTGATGTCGGACAAGCTCGAACCCAAAGCGGAGAAATGCGTCTTCATAGGATACCCTAAAGAAACTATTGGGTATACCTTCTATCACAGAACCGAAGGCAAAGTGTTTGTCGCAAAGAACGGTTCCTTTCTTGAGAAGGAGTTTCTCTCGAAAGAAGTGAGTGGGAGGAAAGTAGAGCTAGACGAGGTTATTGAACCTTCTCTTGAATTGGAGAGTAGCGCAGCACCTGAAATTGTTCCAGTGCCGCCTGCACCAACAATAGAGGAAGCTAATGACAAGGATCATGAAGCTTCGGACGATGCTGCTACTGAACGTCGCAGGTCGACAAGGTCGCGTGCCCCTCCTGAGTGGTACGACAACCCTGTCTTGACTGTCTTGCTAGTAGAAGACAGTGAACCTACGAGCTATGAGGAAGCGATGATGAGCCCAGACTCTGAGAAATGGCTAGAATCCATGAAATCCGAATTGGGATCCATGAGCGAAAACCAAGTATGGACTTTGGTGGACCCTCCTAGCGACCGAAAGGCCGTTGAGTGCAAACGGATCTTCAAGAAGAAAACGGACGCGGATGGTAATGTTACCATCTATAAAGCACGGCTTGTCGCGAAAGGTTTTCGACAAGTTCAAGGTGTTGACTACGATGAGACTTTCTCTCCCGTAGCGATGTTTAAGTCCATTCGGATTTTATTAGCAATTGTTGCGTTTCATGATTATGAAATATGGCAGATGGATGTCAAGACTGCTTTCCTCAATGGCAACATTGATGAAGAGTTGTATATGATGCAACCCGAAGGTTTTGTCGATCCTAAGGATGCTGATAAAGTATGCAAACTTCAGCGTTCCATTTATGGACTGAAGCAAGCATCTCGGAGTTGGAACCTTCGTTTTGATCAAGTGATCAAGAGCTTTGGATTTGTTCCAATTTGCTACGAAGCTTGTATCTACAAGAAAGTGAGTGGGAGCTCGGTGACATTTCTGGTACTATATGTGGATGACATATTGATTATTGGAAATGACATTAACATGCTTAACGATGTGAAGAGTTATTTGAACAAGTGTTTTTCAATGAAAGACCTAGGTGAAGCTGCTTATATATTGGGCATAAAAATCTATAGAGATAGACAAAGACGCCTGATAGTTTTAAGCCAGAGTACATACCTAGACAAAGTTCTGAAAAGGTTCAGAATGGATAAGGCAAAGAAAGGTTCAGTGCCTATGTTGTCAGGTAAGATATTGAGCAAGGCTCAGTGTCCAGCTACGGTAAATGATAGGGAAGCTATGAGCAAAGTGCCTTATGCCTAGGCCATAGGTTCTATCATGTATGCCATGCTGTGTATTAGACCGGATGTGTCCAATGCTCTTAGTTTGACGAGCAGGTATCAAAGTGATCCAGGAGTGGAACACTGGACAGCCGTGAAGAACATCCTAAAGTACCTAAATAGGACTAAAGAAATGTTCTTAGTCTATGGGGGTGATGAACAGCTCGTCGTAAAAGGTTACATCGACGCTAGTTTCGACACCGACAAGGATGATTCTAAATCTCAGACAGGATACGTTTATATTTTGAATGGAGGAGCTGTGAGCTGGATAAGCTGCAAGCAAAGCGTGATCGCGGGATCTACAGTAGAAGCGGAATACATGGCTGCTGCAGAAGCGTCAAGTGAAGGAGTTTGGATCAGGAACTTCATCACTGATCTTGGCGTGGTTCCAAGTGCATTGGACCCACTGGAGATATTGTGTGACAACACTGGCGCCATAGCACTCGCTAAGGAACCAAGATATCATCCAAAGACCAAGCATATCAACCGCAAGTTTCATATAATCCGAGATTATATAGCAGATGGAGATCTGAAGATTAGCAAAGTACATACAGATTTGAATGTCGCAGATCCATTGACTAAACCTCTTCCACATGTAAAACATGATCAGCACCTTAGTGCCATGGGTGTGAGATTGTTGCCAGATGTAAACTAGATTATTGACTCTAGTGCAAGTGGGAGACTATTGGAATTATGCCCTAGAGGCAATAATAAAGCTGCTATTATTATAATTCTTGTTCATGATAATGTTTATATTCCATGCTAGAATTGTATTAAGCGGAAACTTTAATACTTGTGTGGTTTGTGAACAACACCGTGTCCCTAGTACGCCTCTATGAACTAGCTCATTGATTAATGATGGTTAAGGTTTCCTAACCATGGACATGAGTTGTCGATTAATAATGAGATCATAGCATTGGGAGAATGATATGGTGGACAGACCCAAACTAAGCGAAGCAATTAGATCGTGTCATCGTGTTCGTCTTTGCGAAGCTTTTCTTATGTCAAATATTGTATTCCTTAGACCATGAGATAATACAACTCCCTGGTATCGGAAGAAAGCTTTGAGGTCATCAAACGTCATCCTATGAGAGGGTGATCATAAAGGTGTCTCTCAGGTGATCGGAAAGTATCTGTTGGGTTATATGTATCGAGATGGGATTTGTCCCTCCCAAGTTGGAGAGATATACTTCGGGCCCACTCGGTAATCGATATCAACACCGCTTGCAAGCATGTGCTTAAGGAGTTAATCACAAAGTGATATCGGATTACGGAACGAGTAAAGTACTTGCTGTGAACGAGATTGAACTAGGTATGACGGTACCGACGATCGAATCTCGGGCAAGTAAAATATCGCGAGACGAAGGGAATATATATATGGGATTGATTGAATCCTGGCATCGTGGTTCATCCGATATGATCATCGATGAATGTGTGGGAGTCAATATGGGTGTCCAGACCCCGCTGTTCATTATTGATAGAAGATCATGTCTGCATATTCTCGAACCCGCAGGGTCACACACTTAACGTGTCTTGATGCTAGGATAGATTGGATAATTGGTTTATGAGTTTTTGTTCGGAGTCTCGGATGGGATCCGGGACATCATGAGAGGTTCCGAAGTGGTCCGGAGAATAAGATTCATATAAGGCAGTGCATTTTTTGGAGTTCGGAATTGTTCCGGATTAATCGGTATTGTACCGGAAGCTTCTAGAACCTTCCGGAAGGGGACCAACGTGGCCCCACCTTCCGGGAGGGGGCATGGGCCTATGAGGGAGTGCCCTGGCCGCATTGGGCCAGGGGCACAAGGCTCCATAGGGCCCAGCCGGCCAAGAGAGGTTTAAACTCGAGATAGACCTTCTAGAAAGGGGGGTTTCCTTGCCCCCACTCCTTATCCTTTGGGGCCGCCGGTTTGGGCTTGGGGGAGGGGCTAGGGCTGCGCCCCCCCCTCTATATAAAGAGGGGTGGGGGCGCACCAACCCCTTACACCTTCCCCTCCAACCCTAGCCGCTCTGCTGCCCTTCCTCTCTCCCTCTCGACTGTTTGTAGGCGAAGCCCTGCTGCAGAAATTCTCCACCATATACACCACGCCGTCGTGTTGTAGATCCAATTCGTCTCTCCACCATACTTGTTGGTCCGAGGAAGGAGGATACGTCGAGGTGCTGCACGTGTGCATCTCACGGAGGCACCGCCACTTGTGGTGCTAGATCGGATCGGATCGCAAGGAGGAGAATCGAGTACGACTACATCACCCACGTTCCGACGAACGTTCCGCTGTGCAAATCTTCAAGGGTATGAAGATCTAATCCAATCTCTCTCGTTGTTTGCATCTCCTAGATTAGATCTTGGCTTTCCCTCTGTTCGCATCCGTAGAAAATTTTGATTTACTATGCCGCGAAACCCTTCATTAAGCACCGATGGCTCAGATATTAGAGCTCGTTGGGAACCCCAAGAGGAAGGTATGATGAGCACAACAGCAAGTTTTACTTAGTTATGAAACCAATGTTATCGAACCAGTAGGAGTAAGGAAACAACTCCAAGGTGTTGCTAGCAACTTGGAACCTGCACAACACAACCATAGTACTTTGCCCCCAACTTATAGTGAGGTTGTTAATCTCACAGGTTTGCTGAAAACAAAGGATTAAACGTATAGTGTGGAAGATAGTAATTGCTTGTAGAAAGTAAATAGTAAAATGGTAAGGAATGGACCGGGGTCCACAGTTCACTAGAGGTGTTCTCCAAAAGATAGATAACATGCTAGGTGAACAAATTACAGCGGGTCAATTGACAGATTGAAAATTCATAACAATGCATATACTAGACATCTTGATTCCTATGAGATTTGTTTGGGCATTACACCATGATACATAGACCATAATAAAACTGCATCTATGAATAATAATCCACCTTTAGGTTATCATCCGAACCTCTTCCAGTATTAAGTTGCAAGCAACAGATAATTGCATTAAACAAAGTGTGTAAAGTAAATAATACAATTGCCCTTGGATAAAGGATTGTTGTTTTCTCCCTAGTAGCAACAGCATAGCTACAACCTTAGAGATTTCCGTCACTTCCCAAATACTAGAGGCATGAACCTACTATCGAGCATAAATACTCCCTCTTGGAGTTACAAGCATCTACTTGGCCAAAGTATCTACTAGAAACGGAGAGCATGAAAGATCACAAATAACATAGACATGATAGAATAAATAATCAATATGACATAGTACTCGATATCCATCGGATCCCCGCAAACAAAACATGTAGCATTACAAATAGATGATCTTAATCATGAATGGAGCTTACAAGATCTAAACATGATAGCAAAAAGGAGTATAAACAACCATCTAGCTACTGTATGGACCCATGGTCCAAGGGTGAACTACTCACGCATCACTCCGGAGGCTGGCATGGTGATGAAGAAGGCCTCCGAGATGATCTCTCCCCTCCGACAGGGTGCCGGGAAGAGCTTCAGATCCCCCCGATCTAGGGATGATGGTGGCGGCGGCTATGGACTCTTTTGTGGATTTCTGATCGGGTGCTTAAGGTTTCTGCATCGGGGTGTTTATATAGGCGAAGGGGAGAGGTTGGTGGACGCCCGAGGGGCCCACACCATGGGCTGGCATGGCCCAGGGTGGGCCCGCGCCACCCTATGGTGCGGCCGCCTCGTGGCTCATCTTCGTCTCCCCTTTTGACTCTGTCTCGTGTCTGGTAAAATATTGACTTTGGCTTTTGTTCCGTCCAATTCTGAGAATATTTCCTTACTAGCTTTTCTTAAACCAAAAACAGTAGAAAACAGGCAACTGGCACTGCGGCATCTTGTCAATAGGTTAGTTTCGGAAAATGTATAAAAATACCTCAAAGTGTAGACAAAACATAAGAAAGTTGATACAAAACAAGCATGGAGCATCAAAAATTATAGATACGTTTACGACATATCAAGCATCCCCAAGCTTAACTCTCGCTCTTCCTCGAGTAGGTAAATGATAAAAATAATAATTTTTGAGGGGACATGCACCATCACAATCTTGATCAAAATATTGTAAAGCATTTATAGTTGGGATCAAAGTACTCTAAACATGAGCACGAAAGATGTAGTTCTAACAATAAGACAAAGCAACTAAGTTGTAACATGAAAAGGTACAAACAAAAGATCATGAATAACAATGCATTGAAAGACATTTGTTTGTTTCACATATATAAAACATAGCATGAGTGGTATTCAGCTTGTCCCTCATGGAATAGCAAAACATAAATGCATAAGACACCTTCAAAGTTCATAAGGGTGACTAGATACAAATAATTTTAGAACAAGCAATACCATGATTATGAATAAATTAATAAGTTTTGGGACAATGCACATTGAACTAAGAATGACAACTATGCTCTCTTAATTGGTGCATAAAGATAGAAGATGGAGACTCAACATAAAAGTAAAGAAGAAAGGCCCTTCACAGAGGGAAGCAGGTTCAAGTTTCATAAAGAGCTTCCAAAAATTATGGTACTTATTAGCTTTCAGCTCTCATTTCCCCTATCATAAGCATCTTAAAGTGGTTAAGGTTAAAGTGAGACAAACATGAAGTATATGCTTGACAGATCATAAGTTGAAAATCTCATGTCCCTTGAGTACGAGGGCCGTTCCTCATGCTACTCAACTGTAGTCACAAGCAAGTTCTTGTTATTGTAAGTATATGTGTATCATAGAGAACTACCAACGGGGTACCCCTTGACCCATGAAAAAGGAGTTATCCCATATCAAAATGACAAGGCAACAGACAGTGAGCATCTCAGCGATCTTTTTATTTACCATGAGCATGGTGCTTTTTTCTTTTCTCTTTTTTTCTATATATATATATTTTTCTGAAGATGCTTCATAGATTGCTCACTATGGTTATGTTGCAAGTTTCCACCATGATTAGGCATGGCTTAGGCTAGCCGCCCATGCGTTTCTCTAACACATATATAATACTCCATGGACTTACAAGCTCCCCTTTTATTTCACACCGCCGACATCCATAAACAAAAGATCATGATATCAATTGGATAATATGTACAAGTGTTAAAAGCGTTCCCCATGACAGCATGGTTTTGCTAACTCCCATCTTATAATTTGCAAACATATAAGCAACATAGATGACACAATGGTTCAAGTTTATTACGTGCAAGAAAGTAAAGTGTGCCATCAAGTTTGTGAGAGCTTTAATCACTAATTTTCACATAAGAAGTTTAATTTGGAAGATAGGTAAACACATGGATATACTTGGAATGGTGTAACACACCATGCATAGGAATTTATACTAGACTCTTTAGAATAACTTGGTTTCTTGGGAGTTGGATGCATGAGTAGAGCTCATACTCAGTACAGGTGGAGGCTAGCAAAACACTGGGAGCGACCAACTAAGAGAGCAATAATGGCCATAATCATGCAAAGCGACTAAACATTATTAATTAAAGAATAAAGTTATATCAAAAGTCAAAAACTAAATGATCATAGAGGCTAAGGTGACTGGTTCATAGTCTTAACATGGTGTAAGCATGTGCCAAGTCAACCCAAATAAAGCATCAAAGGAGAATACCACAATATTATGCTTTTGTATGCTAAAACAACACATGATTATTTCAAGGCACATTAAGCAATATCAATTGTTTGTAACAAGTCATGCTACAATAATAATCACTAAGCATATAGTCAAAATAACATCTAACATGACATGATAAAGTCTAAGCCACGGTCAAAACAAGCTTCCTTTTGTACCACTATAAGCATTAAACTTTCTGCTCTTTTCCAACACCACAACTTATTTGAAACAACATAAGAATGCGAGGGTCCAACTAATTTATTGCAGGAAAACAAACAAAAGAAAACTAAAAACAAAAACAAATACGCTCCAAGAATAGCATAATAGCGCATGAAGCAATAAAAATAAAGTGTCTAGAAAGAAAACCTGAAATTTTTATTGATGAAGAAGGGAATGCCTTGGGCATCCCCAAGATTTGATGCTTGTACCTCTTGAATATTTCTTGGGATTACATAGGTGGCATCCCCAAGCTTGATCTTTTGTTCATACTTCATCTCATCACATTATTCTTCCCCTACACTTCCTTCATACAAAACATCACACAATCCTCATTAGCAACATTAGTGTATTCAAGATAATAAGCCCTTGGGTTTAATTTCAACACAAGTAAAACTTCCATTAAAACACAATCTACTGTATCAATTCCTTTTAAAAGCTCAAGTGATCAAAGAGAACTCAAAAGAAACCGATTAAGAGGCAAATGCAAATAGTGGCAGAAATCTGTCAAAACAGACCAATAGGTAAAGTCCAATTTTTTCGAAGACCTTCTGTTGCTCAAATCGAAAAGTGCTAAACTAACGAAAGTTAGATAATAACCTGGGGAATATGCACAGAAAATTACAGCTCAATCCGACGTACTGGGATGTTTCATGATTTTTTACTGTGAAGCACAAAAATCTGTTTCGGGACAGCAACTTCCCCAAATCTTACTTCTCTCTCATTAGAGGTTATTCTTGGCACAAAAACCACACAAAAAGTATAAGGAAAGGTTATTACAGAGGCAATAACTTTCAAGACTCAACAAAAGAAACACTTACTGAAATAAAAAATATATAATGGGTTGTCTCCCAAAAGCTCTTTCTTTATAACCATTAAGATAGGCATGATAATTTCGATGATGCTCATATAAGAAATATGAATTGAAGTAAAAGAGAGCATAAAGAAGAAAATATAAAACAAATTTAAGTATAACCCACTTCCTATGCATAGGAATATTGTACGCAAATAAATTCACAAAGAACAAAGTGACAAGCATAGGAAGATAAAACAAGAGTAATTTCAAAACTTTCAGCACATAGAGAGGTGTTTCAGTACCATGAAAACTTCTACAACTATATTTTCCTCTCTCATAATAATTCTCAGTAGCCTCATGAATAAACTAAACAATATAACTATCACATAAAGCATGCTTTTCATGATCTACAAACACATAATTTTTATCAAGCTCAAAAATAGTGGGATTAAAACTTTCAAACCCACTTTTAACAATTTTATAACAAGATGACTGATCATTCTCAACAGGTATGGGGTTCCAAGATAAATTCAAGACCCCTACAATCTCATTTTCAATAGTAGTACAATTAATATTATCAACCCATATAGGACCATCATCTAGAGCTTTATCATAAACATTTTCTAAGAAAAACTCTTTAGTACTATGCATTTCGAAGTTAGGCACAAATAAAGTATTATCATAAGATTTATCAAAATAGCATGGATTATCATAGATAACAGAAGCATAATTATTATCACAAGTTTTACCCATAGTAGATATTTCAAGAGAATCCACAGGAACATAACATTCATCCTCCTTTGGTAAGCATGGGGGACAATCAAATAATGTAAGGGATAAAGAGTTACTCTCATTGGAAGGTAGTCATGGGTAGCTAATCCATTCTTCCTCCTTTTGTTCCTCACTCTCCTCCTCTTTTTCATCTAATGAGCTTTCAGGTTCAGCAGGCGGTGGTTCATCTACTACCTTAGAAGTGATAGTAGTTTTCCAAAATAGGAAACCAAGTAGGTTATCCATAATGAAATAGTGATTGGAGCAGAACAAGACATAAAAGCAACTTGAAGTAGGAACTAATTTTTTTGATGTTTTTGATAAAAAAGAAACAAAGCAGCACAACCAATTTTTTTTGTATTTTTTATAAAAAGAAACAAGCAAAACAAAGCAAAATAAACTAAGCAAAACAAACACAAAGTAAAGAGATTGGTTGTGAGAGACTCCCCTTGCAAGAATCTTCTTTCTCCCTGAAAAGTGATTGATGGGGAGGAAGAGATTGAAGCTTGTCCTTATGACCTTATCTCCCCGGCAACGACGCCGGAAAAGTGCTTGATGGCTCAGATATGTAGAGCTCGTTGAGAACCCCAAGAGGAAGGTATGATGAGCACAGCAGCAAGTTTTCCTTAGTTACGAAACCAAGGTTATCAAACCAGTAGGAGTAAGAAAACAACTCCAAGGTGTTGCTAACAACTTGGAACCTGCACAACACAACCACAGTACTTTGCCCCAACTTACAGTGAGGTTGTTAATCTCACAGGTTTGCTGAAAACAAAGGATTAAACGTATAGTGTGGAAGATAGTGATTGCTTGTAAAAAGTAAACGGTAAACAGTAGATGGTATATCAATGGTAAGGAATGGACCGGGGTCCACAGTTCACTAGAGGTGTTATCCAAAAGATAAATAACATGCTGGGTGAACAAATTATAGCGGGGCAATTGACATATTGAAAATGCATAACAATGCATATACTAGACATATTGATTCCTACGAGATTTGTTTGGGCATTACAACATGATACATAGACTGTAATCCAACTGCATCTATGACTAATAATCCACATTCAGGTTATCATCTAAACTCTTCCAGTATTAAGTTGCAAGCAATAGATAATTGTATTAAACAAAGTGTGTAAAGTAAACAATGCAATTGCCCTTGGAAAAAGGATTGTTGTTTTCTCCCTAGTAGCAACAACACATCTACAACCTTAGAGATTTCCGTCACTTTCCCATATTACTAGAGGCATGAACCTATTATCGAGCATAAATACTCCCTCTTGGAATTACAAGCATCTACTTGGTCAAAATATCTACTAGCAACAGAGAGCATGCAAGATCACAAATAACATAGATATGATATAATCAATAATCAATCTGATATAGTACTAAATATCCATTGGATCCTCGCAAACACAACATGTAGAATTACAAATAGAGGATCTTGATCATGAACGGATCTCATAAGATCTAAACATGATAGCACAAAGGAGGAGAAACAGCCATATAGCTACTGTATGGACCCATAGTCTAAGGGTGAACTACTCACGCATCACTCCGGAGGCTGGCATGGTGATGAAGAAGGCCTCCGGGCTGATCTCTCCCCTTCGGCAGGGTGTTGGGAAGAGCTTCAGACCCCCCAATCTAGGTACGATGGTGGTGGCGGCTACGGACTCTTTCGTGGATTTCTGATCGGGTGCATAGGGTTTCTGCATCGGGGTGTTTATATAGGCGAAGGGGCGAGGTCGGTGGACGCCCGAGGGGCCCACACCATGGGCTAGCGTGGCCTAGGGTGGCCCCGCACCATCCTATGGTGTGGCCACCTCGTGGCTCCTCTTCGTCTCTCCTTTTTACTCTGTCTCCTGTCTGGTAAACTATTGACTTTGGCTTTTGTTACGTCCAATTCCAAAAATATTTTCTTACTAGCTTTTCTGAAATCAAAAACAGCAGAAAACAGACAACTGGCACTGCGGCATCTTGTCAATAGGTTAGTTCCGGAAAATGTATAAAAATACCTCAAAGTGTAGACAAAACATAATAAAGTTGATACAAAACAAGCATGGGGCATCGAAAATTATAGATATGTTTACGACGTATCAAGCATCCCACAGATAGTCAAGTGCACATAATATAATAATTAAAATTAACCACAAACTTAATGTAAATTATATAGGAACATCACATCTCACCAATCCACTATATCTCCCATGCCCAAGGGAACTTACTCACACATGAGAGAAGAAAGCATCATCGATATAATTAAATAAAGAGTGTTCTTCTTGATATTACCGTGGAGATCCACAATAAGAAATAGAAATAAATCCAACACAATTCAAGATGGGAAGAACAATCTCAAACCCTAATCTTGCAAGGTGGATATCTCTCTCTCAAGTACAAGTAATGGCTATGGAGGTGTGGTGGCTTGGAGATCGAAGATCGGGGAGCGAGATGAAGAACGTCTTCTTCTTCTCCGGATCTCTTCTTTCTTCCTTCTGGATGGTGTGGCGGCTCGTGTGTTCTGTTTTCGACCTTCGCCTCTTCACGAAAGTTGTCCCTTTTAATAAGACGAAGAAGATGGCAACTATACGGTGGGAACTATACGACGGCGGTCTGTATAGTTAGTCGTTAAGCTTGCAGTAAATTCACCTCGATTGCTTCCAAAAAGGGACCTTCTTGTTTTCGTCTGAATATTGTGTTTTTGCTGTTAAACCTCTCTATTGATGTTCAAAACATGAAACACACATTAAAAACCAAGTTTTCTTCGCTACCGAAGTATTAGGGTTAGGTAAAGCTTCCAAATGAAACCATCAAAATGTGTAGAATCTCACAGCTATCATCCACCCGCTGTAGTTTTAGCGCCTCGTGGGAGAGTTTTTTTGGCTCCTTCGTGCGCGCTAAAAAATGCAGCCTCCGGTGGAGGTCGCGCCGGCACCGCGCGCTCCAAACTGGATAAACAGCGCCAGATTATAGTGTCGTTGCTGGAGATGCTCTTACCTCACACCACCATAGCTAGCAGCCATGAGTGATGGCGCGACAGAGGCGGCCGGGAAGGTGGAAGAGGGACCAATTGTGAGTGCCGCCGCGGGAGTATGACGCCCTGTCGACGTGCAACGGCGGTGCTCTGTTACTATATGCAGTTTAAAAAACCTCCAACTTTGACCATGATTTTGATATGGTGTAGTTCATAAAACCAGGTACCGATGGTCGAAATAGAATCCCATCATTGAAGTACATCTTTTTCCATGTGGAGCTTCATGTGAAACGAATCATGTGATGTTGATTATAAGAGGCTAGAGAAAGGTCTGTTTGAGAGAGGAGAGGAACGAGTTCATCTTCAACCTCACGACATACACACACAGAGAGAGCTACAATTTCTCAACCTGAACTAAAACGAAAAACTTGTAACATCAAAGTGGTGTGGAACAGCGAGATCAAGATATTCCTCAAAAGAAACTTCAAACGGTTGATTGTGTGCGATAAATCTGATTAAATTTCCCAAAAAATATTTAACTTTGATCTTGAATTTGAGAAGATACAGTTTATGAATCTTGGTGCCGATGGCCGGAATAAGAACTCATCGTCGATAGGCATCTTTTTCATGTAGAGCTTGATTTAATTTGGAGCCTAGTTATGCTAATTAGATGTGCTTACGATAAACACGTTTAGAGAGAAGAGATAAACTAATCAAGCTAAGCTCCTTGCATCGTTGGGAAACAAAAGATCACGCACGAGGAGCCTATACCTAGGAAAACGGATGATTCAAACTGCTGTCGCTAGGCCTGTGTACGACGTGCTTTGACTCACCTGCTAGCCACAACGTAGAGAAATCCCAATCAACGAATCGTCCAGTTTTTTTCATTGAGTGCGCCTATTTCTAGTCCATGCGACCTACCAATCACGCCTCAGAGGTTCCTTCCTCGAGCCTGGCAGCGACAAATATCTTCGTGGTTTGTAGCTGCTTAGGTTATGTGACCCTTAAAATGGCACTTTTTGGAGAAAGGGGTAAATCCCGGACCTCTGCATCAAAATGGTGCACAATTCTAGATTTATTACTGTTTTTATCAATCACACTTCCGCAGTCTTATTTCTTTCATTCTTGGGGAATCGTGCTTTAATTTTTCAAAGCATTAAATATCTTGAATAAAAAAGTGACTTACTTTATTTTGAATTAAAGTAAGCGTGCTATTCTAAATTGAAGTAAAGTCAAACTTTCTAATGTATTTATTATATTATGGCTTTATTACATTAATAATAGAAAGGAGATAAAATGAGAAACAAGAACAACAACGACTAATTCATCCGCTAATATATTCCCGAAAAGTCGAAAGCTAAGCGATAATGGTTTTGTGAAATCGCACGGAGTAACCTTAATCGATGGGGAAGTAGTCAATAGGCCTGCCAGGAAGGGAGTTGTAGTCACTGAGAGAAGTTCTCATGTGGAAGGATCCAGAGTGCCTCTAAATAGATGTATTCATCATGAATATTTCTATGGAATCGATCATCAGGACGAAAGGATGGAGCAATCGGTTATAAAATAGAGTAGGACGCATCGGGTCAGATATCTTTCTTTCACGAGGAACATTGGAATAGGCGCTGATGGGGAAATGAAACGCTTTCATAAAAATTCTCGTAGAATCGAGAATGAAGTTTTCATTCTGTACATGCCAGATCATGAATTAGTAACTGCATCCAATCTCCGAAAAGTCCCGATTGTTTCGATTTTTGGAATGGGATATTTACGGAATCCCCATGAATAGGATCAAACCCCCCCATATCCAAATAAAAAAAAAGCGGTAAGTAAAAATAAGTTCAGAATCTCATCGAATACTAGTAAATGCGTTCTAAGAGAAAATAGAAGCACTAGAGAGCTCAAGTTCACTTCATTATTACAATTCACGGATCACTCAAGGTCGATACGTGTATGAGCCAAAGAAAAATGATAGCCAAGCAGAGACTAAACATTATCCCATCTGGCAGAATGCCTGTCATGAAGTCTGGTTGTAGATATCTTATGTGTCCGTCAGTAACCATGAAAGGCCAATAGCCATAGGTTCTCGTAGCTCCAAAGGTAGAAGAACCGATCATTGTTGAATCTAGTGCACAACCATATGGATAACCCGTAAAAAAATTGTACCACTAATTTTGTTAAAAATAGTATTACTCCTACAGTTTCAAATAGACCAATATAAAGTAGAAACATCTATGTGTATTCTAGAATTAATGATCTTGTAAATATCATTCAACCAATTTCCAAACATATTGATGATATTGATTGGTGGAGGAATATTGAAGGTACAGTAAACCATAAGCCATACAAGTTGTGCAAAAGGACAGAAAATGAATTGATGTTGAATGGTTTTACTCTTAATCACAAAAAAATATTGTACTTCCGTCCATTTTCTTCTAACAAGGATATCTTTTGTAAGTAACCCTTTTTTATTGAGGAACCATATGAAAATCTTAATTCTTAGTAGGATTTTATGTTTCCATAGGTATTTTCAAGGAAAATCATGTTGATCATTCATAAGATCTGCACAAATGGATTTGACTAATAAAGCACCTGAGGACATGAGCTTCCAAATGAACCTATCAGGTTCATCCGAATGATTCATATCCATCGGTCTTTGGCATAAATAAATCCATAATATCAAATAATTATCAGATAAATTTCTTCTAAAACTAATATTTGGTAGAACATGAGCTATACCATCGACAACTAAAAAAATTGATGCACAATGTTATATAAAGATGGATATTGATGAGCTAAAGACGAATCACCTAATCATACATCCTCCCAAAATTCGGTACATCTACCATTGCCGACACTAAATTGACCCCTATTATGGAAAATTTCTTTAATTCGCATTAGGCCCCTTCCAAAAAGGTGAGTCTGTAGGATTAGCTTCAACCTGAGCTAGTGTTTTATTCTTGAGGTATTTATTATATAGAAGATCCTGCCACTTTCCTTCCTCAGTTAACAATTTGAATAGTCATTTATTGAGCAAACATATGTTTTAAAGTATTATTACCTATATACCAAGGCCCCCTTTGTTTTAGGTCTAAAAGGGATATTCCATTTAGTGAGTCCATATTTTTCGTATGTTCATCATTTTGCCAAAAAACATAGAACAATAAAAGTATAATTGTTTTCGTAACCCCTTACGTATTTCTAGAAACGATAACATAAACATGGGAAGGATATTAAGAATAAAATTTATCAGTACCAAACTATATCCATAGGATAGTGAATTGACCTGCCAGCATCCCAACTTTCCTTCAAATCGAGACTCCATTGGATTCCATTCTATATTTTTAAGTTTTCGATGGTGAATCAGTACACCGAGATACTTTAGAGGTGAAGACCTTGATTCACATCAAAGATCTCTTTATAAATATGTTCTTCATCTTTAGCCTTGTCAAGGAAAAAAGATATCACTCTTGTGAAAATTAATCTTCAAGGTAGAAAGTTGTTCAAAGATACAAAGAATCAACTTCATATTTATGGACTTCTCAAAATCTTATTCAATAAAAAGAATTGTATCATCTGTGAATTGTAGGATAGGAACTTGTCCCTCAACTAAATGAGGGACAAGTTGACCTACATGATCATCCTCTTTTGCCATTGCAATAAGGATGGCCAACATATCCGTAATAATATTAAAATGCATCAGAGATAATAGATCTCTTTGCCTAATACCTTTTCTAGTTTAAAAATAGTAACCAATATCATCATTAAATCTAATTCCAACAGTACCATCTTGCAAAAAAATGGCAATCCAGCCACAATTTAGGATAAAAACCCTTTGTACGCATGGCTTGTTGCAGAAATAGTCATTTAACTTTGTCGTATGCCTTTTCAAATTTTATTTGAAACAGAACTCCATCCATCTTCTTCCTATGAATTTCGTGAATCATCTCATGTAAAACCACAATACCCTCCAATGTTTGGTAACAAATTTGTCCTCAACACGGAAGAACCCAACTTTTTGGGTAACATGTTGCATCTAGCCCAAATAGATGGTTAGGGTCTTACCAGCTTATCTAACATATGAGCTCGAATTTTTATACCATATACCACAATTATATTAAAATATTAAAAATGGTAATCACAACTAAACGTTAATTCTTTTAAATATTGGACAACATAACAATAATGTAACGGTAGAGAAAATCATATACCACGGTATTTTGTGTGTGCATAATGTCTATTTTCTATTATTATTATGCCGCCTTTTTTAAGAAAGATTGTCTTATAATTGTGGTATATAGTATAAAAATATGGACCCACGTGTTAGACACACTGTGAGGGTCCTAAATAATTTATTTGCGCTAGCAATGACGTATTACACTAAAAGTTAGGAGTTGTTTTGATTGTGTTGTGTAATTTTCTCTTGCAGCCCCATAAAGTGTACAATATCATCACAGTCATCTGATCTCCATGGTTCATTGTAGAGCACTCATTATAGTTTCTTTTCGTGGTGGTGATAACGGTCACCACAATAGGTTTGTCTACTTTCTGTTGAAAAGATAAACAATTATCTATATGATTTAATCGAAATAATAAAATGATATAGAATAATTATAAAAAATAGTAATTAAACTAATCATGCATATTAATAAAGTAGATGAACATATTGCATATATGATAAACGATTACATCTACTCCAAATGGTAGAACTCAAAATTCTACCAAAATAAGGAAGAGAAAGTTCAAGGTCCCGTACAGTGCAGTCTAAGCAGCAGTCATGGAAATAACAGTAGCTGCAGCGGTAGCAGCATCGTTCGTATTGTTGTCCATGTCGAGGTTGCCAAAGAGGTCATCGACGTCCGTGAAGAAGTCGTCTTCGAACGACATCATGGTTGCCAGTAATCGCGCTAGAGCGCTCCCCAAAAAATTTGATTGTCCCTCACCCATACAGGGTCACAAGATGCGGGGTTCCGAAAGGCTATTGTCTTGATATGCGGTGCATGCCGCAAGCTGAGATGAGAAAGACGAAGGTGGTTGCGTAATGTTTTGGAAGTAGGTGCATGTGATGGATTACGATTATGGGTTTATATAGGTGCAGGTCGGGAAGGTCCTGGGGCACAACCTGAGCTCGGTTCAGCTCATTCCTGCAACCCGCGACACGAGCGCGCCGTTATGACGAGGCGAGGCATGGCGAGGTGGGTGGCATCGGAGGAATAGTGCACGAGAGCTGCTCTTTTCTCACACCTTAATGAGTGATAGAACAGTCTAGCATATAAGGAGGTGCAAGTCTCACTCAGCTAGCAACGTGAGATTAAATTTTAGTTCTACTAGCACAATCATTAGTAGCCATGCATAAATAGAACAAAGAGGATTTCAGAATTTGTATTTATTATGGGCCAATAGCCAACACCAAATAACCCAAATTCCAACAATTTTCCACAAAGTCTCATTGACACGTCACAACACTTTTGTATCGAAAAATTATTTTATATACTGATACGTATTAAATTCTGAGTTTCTCTTTGGCCCATTTATGCATGGCAACTCATGGTAGTTTTAGTGGAGATTTCCACCGATGTCGACTACGGTGGCAGCAGGCCGCCCGAGCGAGAGGCTTGCGGCTGCGGCTGCGGCTCTCGGGTGTGTCTAGGGATGTGCCCACGGAGATGCTAGCGGGCGGCGGTTTTGGAAAGTGTAGTCCACTGTTATTCGTTATGCTCTCCATGACATTATATTTTCAAAATTTTCTGATCTATTAGAGAACAATATCATGGTGATATCTTTTGAAATGTAGAAAATTATCCCTCATGTTGATGAGCCAGGTGTTCATTTCTGGGTGCATATAGTGATTGACAGGGAGATGAATTTAGAGACCTTGGTTATACTATTCCCTTCTTCCCTCTAATCATTTCAGAGTTTTGTGTTTGTATATATTTTCCTTTTTATGCATGGTATCTTCTCGTGATGATCTTTTTCATGTCCATCATCGATACTGCTTACCAGTTATCAGTGATGGACTCCTGTTTGCCCGCCATTGATAAGCTGGCAACTATACCGCGATTATACCCTTTTTCAGGGGCAGAGGAAGTAACAGATTAGCAGGGGGCATTCTGACCTGAAACATGAAATAAATACCAAATCACCGTAAAATCTTTTATTCCATTTTATTTCCTTTTCGTAGCTCGAAAGAATAGAGCATTCTGTGAATTATGGTGCCACCCGAACAATGATAGTGGGAACTCCACAGGTGATGATAAACATTGCATGTAAATTCACGCAAGCTACATCAGTGTTTGCCTTGCAGCAGGTCTCTGAACCAGTAGGCCGACGCCTTGGGACGACGTTCCAGGGTGTTGAAGTCCACATACACGATGCCAAACTTGGATGTGTAGCCAGAGCCCCACTCGAAGTTGTCGAGGAGAGACCACGCAAAGTAGCCAACCACATTTGCGCCGTCGTCGATGCCTTTCTTCAGCTCGTTGAGGTTGCTCCGGTAGAACCGAACCCTCGTGGTATCGCGCAAGTACTCATCACGGGTGAGGTTCCCAGGTTGGTCCATTCCTGTTGGGGTGTTGACAAGATTAGTACATGCTTGATAAGATGATTATGAGGTATGAAGTCGAAAACCCGATAAATAGATATGGAGCCGTATCCATTACCGTTTTCAGTTATGAAGACAGCTGGATTTCCATACTTCTGCTTGATGTAGTTCACACATCCGTACATCCCAAACGGCGTGATGTAAAGCCAATCGGAATTCGCCTGTAGTAACAATTCACGCATCGACAGAGATTCATCATATGATAATTTTGAACTTAACGAGTGCAAAAATGGAGTGGTCAAAGTAAACAAAACTGAAAAAGGGTGCAGCTAAGAGTACCTTAGGTCCAATGGGTACACCATTACGCGCAACTGCAGAATTAGGCCATGAAAGATGAATTGGCAATATCTATCGTATGTACTTATATTGATGTGAAACCTAGAGCTTAAGGAAAGAAACTCACATGCATAATCAACCTGCCAATCGGCCGAGTAGCTAGTGGGCGCTTGCTGCAGCAATTTCTGTCCCTTCATGTAACTAGCTGTGTATTGATTGATTGCCAAAAAGTCTATTGAGCCCTTGACCAGTTTAGCTTGATCGGGAGTGAACGTGGGCAACCTGTCTTTCACGAGGTCTTGCATTGTCTGTGGGTAATGTCCATTTATTACTGGATCGGCAAACCTGCATCCAATACAACCGTTCATGATATTAGCTTTCATACTCTCTTTTTTAATCTGATGAAACGCTTTGTCAGAGAGTACTATAGCAGTATGGCTGGCCTTACCAGCCAACATGGAAATCTCTTGCTCTTTGAGCTGCTGCCTCATCTTCAATTGAGTTGGTAAGAGCCTCGTACCAATTGAAGTCCAGAACTATTCCGACCTTCCCTTGCTGAGGAATCTACATTTTTTTTATAAATGTTTAAGAATTCATGGGCTTCTTAAGGCGTACAGTATCTAACTTAATTCAATTAGTTCCCCAAAAGAGTGTTTAATAAATACAACTGAAGAAATTGCGCTTTACAAAGTTTCTAAGGAGGGTGTGCTGAAGTATGGCTCGTTTGTGGCAGGTCTTATACATATCTAACATCTCAGGATTACTTGCCAGTTACATGTCCAATGGATTAGGGAAATAATGCTAATACATTCGTGGATATAGACAATAATAAAAAAGAAATCATGTTGGACGGCATTGTTCCGCAATTACTATACATTGATCTTGTCAAACTTGATTTTGTAAGGAAAAAAAATACTCCGAACTACACTCCCGAATGATATCATATTGTAATATGAGCCATGCTTGGGCTCTTAATAGCTCAAGTAAGAAAATACCTGATAATTATTCCGGTATCTTGCAGCTGCATAACCATGTGCTAGCAGCAAATTATGAGCAACAATGTAAGGTTCTGTTGCTGAGTTCCCACCGGCAGCGCATTTGGTGCACCTTTGAGGGGGGATGCTCCCTACATCATAACCAAGGAACGCAACTAACCGTGGTTCATTGAACGTAAACCAGTGCTTTACTCGATTCCCATACGTCTTAAAACAGAAGTCAGCATAGTTTGTGAATAGTTCCCTACAAAACAAAACAAAAATATCGTCACGTCAGAGGTAGTATAATGTTCTGCATTTTTTACCTATAAAAAACAGTGCTTGTATATTGTGAAGCATGCCAAAAAAAAATCACATGCACAATTTTTACTATCAACAAGTGAAGTCACTTTCAGAAGCGAATTAATTATGCAGAGAATAGCTGGTAATTTGTTCAAACCTTTAGTTTTCACATGTATGATTCGAGTTCCAAATTTTAAGTAGATAGAAATAGTAAATATTAGTTTGACTTACACCATCTTTGCATTTAACCATCCTCCATACTTCTTCTCAAGTGCAAGAGGGAGATCAGAGTGGTAAAGAGTAACATAAGGAGTAATGCCTGCATAGTTTCCACGGAAACATGAGATACGAATGCATTCAGGTTCCCATAGAAGTTTCAGAGATCGAAGTGCATCCTTAGTCATGTTTTGTACCTTTCTGAAGGAGGTAGTCTATCAGGTTGTTGTAATACGCTACACCTTCTTCGTTAACTTTTCCTTCACCATCTTGAGAAATCAAAGATGGATCAGTGGTGTTTACAGATTGCGCTCGTTCAGAAAACAATCGCAGTCATGTACTAGCATGCTACAACCCCAGTCAAATTCGGTATACATATATACCTGGGAAGATTCTGGACCACGAGATGGAAAAGCGGTAGGCATCGAAGTTCAGTCCTTTCATGAGATCAACATCTTCCTGTGCCAGCGTAAGAGGATTATTATTAAACGTGATGCGTCGGAGCGCTTTGCCGACAATTGTTCCCGAGCGGATATCGTTTGGATATATGCAGGAATATAGTAGTACTACCTTGTAGAGATGATATTGATCTGTCGCGACATCTGCGGTTGCATTTCCTGCAATGTTTCCTGTTCATTGCGGCAGGAAGTAAGCAAATGTTACTAGTGTGGGTGGATGAGATCGAAGGTAGAAAAAGGATACAGTTGGAATCTCAGGTTAAATTTGAAATCGAGCGTTTAGCTTAGCTTAGCTGTCAGTTTAATTATGTGGACGAGCAAAAATGTATGCATAAGTGTTTATCACCATCAAGCAACTAGTACTAGTAGTACCAATCAAATCCTTACTTATCAGAAATAAAATAAATCGGACTGTTGTAAGCAGATACCGGTTTTGGAAGCAGAGTGGGCCGGGGGCAGCACTCACAGGCGAAGTGAAGAGTGAAGAGCTAGCTAAGCTAAGCAGCAAACGGATGACGTACGTACCTGGGGTGTGCGCGAAAGCGTCCCAGGTGGAGGGCCCGCGGCCGCCTCCGTTGGCCATGCCCTCGACCTGGAACGCCGACGTGGCCGTCCCGAAGACGAAGCCCTTGGGGAAGGACTCCCGGCTCAGCCCGCCCAGCCAGTTCGGCCTCGGCGCCCCCGAAGCTCGCGCGGCGGCTCCGCCTCCGACATGGTACGCGGCCACCAGCGCGAGCAGCAGCAGGCACCTCGTCGCGGCCATCTCCCTGCTCACCAGCTTGAGCATCCAATGGTTGGTGGCTCCCACTGCTGCTACTGCCAGAGTGGTGCCACTCTGCTCTCTTCTATTTGTGGGCGCGGGTCCTAGCAATTGCAGCGACAAAATAATACTAGCCGGTGCGGTGGAGAGGAGCGGAGCATCTTTTTGAACGCGGGATTCGGCAGTGCGCGTGGTCGTCGAGATTGGGTTGCTCGGCGATCGGACTTGGCGGTGCGCGCGTGGGTCACGCTCACGCACGGTGTCCCAGCCCAGGGACATCAATCACGACGGCGTGCGTGCGTGGCGAGGGGAAATGAAAACGATTTCCAGTTCACCCCTGCCGGATGCCGGGTGGTGGCGACTGGGGAGGTCTTCCTCCGGCCGGGAATCGGAGCATGTGATGTGGTGACCTGTGTGGGACGGGAGCGTACGTGGAGGGTTCCGGCGCAGGCACCATCCTCGAACCTGGCATCGACGAATATCGTGCGTAGGCACTTTCATGTTCCGTGTCAACTCGTGCGTCGCTAAACATGGTACTATTCGCAAAACAAAAAAAAAAAGGTTCCTGCATCGGTAACAGGGTTTTCCGCAGTGCTGCATGTGCTAGGGAAGGTCATTAGGTTGGTACAGATCGGACACGTGCTGCAATTTGACTGGTTGTTGAACGCTTGCCCAACTCGTGCTGTCGTTGGTTACTTGTCGAATCCTTACCGATCACACTTCGTCATTTTTTTTGTTTTCCTTTTGAGAAGGATGTCGTCTTCAAAATCACGCTCTCTTGGGAGATGAGTCATCGTGGTGTACTCGCCAGAGTTGAACAATTGTAGTTTTTTTTTTTTGCGGGGAGAACAATTGTAGTTTCAACAAGGTTTTGACGTCAACTTTATTTTTCTTTAGATGATTCGACGTCAACTTCAAGAAGGCTTTCTTCTGCGAGGTGTGAAGACATACTTCCATATTAGAGATAGCTTAACCGATTGCATTCATCTTGAGTCGTATAATATAGTACATCGGCCTGGCCAAACGACTTCGTTGAGATAAACAAAACAAAAAACATGACTAATGGCCTAAGGCTATGGAATCAAATCTCCTATGATATCATATGGCCTTCGTTTATATCTGATTATCTTTATGATTTGGTGACTTGGGCTGGATGAAAGATATACCCCTCTGTTTCAAAATATAGGATGTTAAGTCTAGATATATTTTCTTTATAAATCTAAAAGATCTTATATTTTGAAACAGAAGGAGTAGGACCTACAACCTCCGCAAATGGAGGGGTAGTCGAGCTGATGACAAAGCTCGCCATGGTGAAACTAGGCACACCAACTATGTCAAGTCACTGTATTAAAATTGTAACCCCAGGACCATCTATTAACAACCTACTTTGGAAGGCTTTTTGGGGTCTGAAAATTTCAAGTACGATAAATTCGAACTATATCAATCCACGGCTAGGTTTGTCTCGACGAGAACTTTAAAACAAAACCCTATCTTAATATGTTTTGGCGAAATAAATCTTTGTTTGTTATTTGCACTTGTGGACTCTAGTTACCAAATTAATTCGTCTTCCATAAATACGCACTCCTATATTATTTGGGAGTCTCTATGTCACAGTTAACTGTGACATAAGGTAAGTCGCAGTCGAATGGCGTCATCGTCGTTCCTTCTAATCCAATTTCCCTCAGCTCGCAGGTTTTCTTTGTTGGGCTGATATCTTTTTTAGCTAGGCCGTTGTCTCTCTTGTTTTTGGGCCATTGTTTGTTGTTGTTGACTCCATTCATATATTGATTCATCGATCATGATCCCGGCCAGCATGTGACGTACGTGCAAGAGGTGCTGCAACGTCGTTTCTCATGAGAGATATTCTTGATTGCTTCTCGATCCAAGAAAATAGCACTACTACACTAATAAACACAGGGAGAAAATATACTTTGATCCCGTGACCGCAGATCAATGTATGTACACATGATACGACCAAGAGGACATGAGAGTTTGTGTACGTTCATATTAGAGATAGCTTAATCGATTGCATTCATCTTGAGTCGTATAATATAGTACATCGGCCTGGCCAAACGACTTCATCGAGATAAACAAAACAAAAAACATGACTAATGGCCTAAGGCTATGGAATCAAATCTCCTATGATATCATATCGCCTTCGTTTATATCTGATTATCTTTATGATTTGGTGACTTGGGCTGGACGAAAGTGGCGTAGAATGCACGGTAGGTATAGGACCTACAACCTCCGCAAATGGAGGGGTAGTCGAGCCGATGACGTTCAAACTATGACAAAGCTCGCCATGGTGAAACTATGCACACCAACTATGTCAAGTCACGGTATTAAAATTGTAACCCTAGGACCATCTGTTAACAACCTAGTTTGGAAGGCTTTTTGGCGTCTGGAAATTCCAAGTACGATAAATATTCCAACTATGTCAATCCACGCCTAGGTTTGTCTCGACGAGAACTTTAAAACAAAACCCTATCTTAATATGTTTTGGCGAAAATAATCAGGTTATTATACTATAGCTACAAGATTACTACTTAATAGTTACAATCCAAATAATAGACACTTAGTGGATAATATTTATACCTTTTTGTATCATACAATGATCTACCCATCCAGAATAAGCATTTGATCCATTCTAAACACGTAAAAGATGGCATTACATCGTGTAATGCTCCCATTGGTGAGAAGTGATGTTTGGAAAGCCCTGTAGCCATTTGATTTTAACCCGATAACCGTTTTCATTCTACCTGGTGACCAATTAACTATAACCTCTAAAGTCGAAAAAATGTTTTTACAATATATTAGCTTGGGATCTACTTTTGAAGGTCTCGTGCGACAAAGCTAATCGTAAAAATGGATCTGAATTTCGACTTACGGTTTGAAAGATAAAATATTTAAAAGTTTGGAATCAAAAGAAAACTTTGTTTGTTGTTTGCACTTGTGGACTCTAGTCACCAAATTAATTCGTCCGCCATAAGTACGCAGTCCTATATTATTTAGTATTATAGAATGTTTTATTTCTAAAAAGGAGAATAACCAGCCTCTGCATATCCACACAACCATAATTATACAATAATGCTAAGAAAATCCATACATCAATATCAAACAAAAGCGGTTAAAGTGGATGACCACACAATACTATGTTCACAATCCTACCACAAACCTTTGGCTTATGATCGAACAAATCCAGTACTCCTAAACAAATCCTTGAAAAGGCTTTTGCGGCATATGTGCATGTGTCGACGATTCCAACCAAAGATGGAACTCAAGATTTTAATGCCCAGTGTGTTGACATTGTCTGTTGTAACTTGAATTCGAGATCTTCTTTGAATTCGAGATCTTCTATTTGTTGGATGAAAGCCTGGGCAGTGGCGGGATAGGTTTCCCCCGTGTTGCACAAGAGAAGCAACCCAGGGATGTGATGTTTCAAGTGTATGTGCTTATGTGGATATGGTATATATGAACTATTTTGAGCTTTTAACATCACAAGAGGCATGTCCTACTGACATCATTGGAGCTCATGAAATAGGGAAAGCCTTTGGTGAAGTCATCGGCATACCAGTCGAGGTGGACACGTGAACTAAGAGGGTTGATGGCGTTGATGTTATGGCAGAAAACAATGGCGCGATGAAGGTGAGGTTCTTAGACGTTGGAGACCGAGTCTTGTTAGCATTATACATGATTAGATCATTCCAGAAAGTAGATGGGAGACGATATTAGTTAACAAGGTTCAAGGGTCAATGGCAATATCCTAGAACATGCTTAACATGATGTGGTCATCATCATCTAGTAATCAACATAGTAAAACCGAGACAAACATGTTGAGGCCAGTAGACACATTATACCACCATGGCATAGCCGGTCTGGCAACCTCTGTCATAGACACTGGACCGTCCCTTGGTAATCTTGTGTCTAACCTACTAGTTTTGTCTAGTCTGTCTGGGCTACCCACGATGCATTTATATAATGCGCCCCGGTCAAAGTGATCGACTCCAACACCTAACCTACCACGTAGTCTAAGTTGAACACCATCTTTGCACGAGCACTTATGAATGTTGAACTTGGTCTTCCTTGTTGCCCACTTACATGATTCGGCCTTCTGAGTCCTCGTAAGACTTAGCGAACCCGACTAAACTCATTGTCTTCGCACGAACACCTCCGGATGTTGAACTTGGTCTTCCTTTTTGCCCACTTGCGGACTCGGTGACCCCGACTAAACATGTCGCCACGTCTTGCTACTCTTTAGCTATGCTTGGAATGATGATTAATTACACACACCTTGTACTGGTTATTCTTGGTCATTCTAGTCTTCATCACTAGCTTCTTGTCCTTCTTGACTCCCATGGCCAACTTGTGACTTGTCCATATCCACATCGTAGACATAGCCTTTACGATGAATTTTCCCAAATGAAAATAGATTTCTTCGAACCCTTGGCACATATCTAACATACTCAAGCATCAGTTCACCACCATCAATATTCAAGCCTTTATTCGTTAGATCACACGCTGAATATTCAAGCCAAGCTGAATATTGAAGAGCAAAAGTTTCCCCAAGAAGAATACCCTAGCTGCCTGGTATCATACCTCTTTATTCGTTAGATCACACGCTGCATGGAGCCCCCGTAATTGCATCGAAATCGTTAACTAATTCATCCACCAACGGATGTTCGTACGATGATACTTCTAAACTTGCCCCAGGCAGCTAACCCACTGCCAATGATAGATGATACCGAATTACTGATAAATAGTTTTTTTTACGATTAAAGCCTCTCCGCCATCAATACATCGCATTATATAACCACGCGCACATTACACATACAGATCTTCGTCTGAATCATAGCGTCCACTACTGGCACACTAACAACACACTGAAACTGAACAACAGGACACTTCAATCAGGCTGTTCCAAAATACTCCTTGCTGCACTGCAGCACATTTTTAAACTGAACATGCTGCCGACGTCCGCCACTTATTACGGCTTATTAAGTACTGCTACTTGCTAGTACATCAAGAAAAAAGAACTTCACTTCTACAAGAACATGAAGATGGATGGAAGAACCAAGTACAAGCAAACCAAGAGAGGAAGCAGGACCCGAGGACTACTCGGGGCTGCTGAACCAGCTGCCAGATTGCCGCCTGAAGCGCCTGGACCAGCCTGAGTGGTGCCAGGAGCGCCTGACCCTTCCTTCGCCCCTGCCCCTGATACCTGCAGCATTTCTTTGAACCAGTTGGCCGAGTCCTTGGGGTACCGCTTCTGAGTCTTGAAGTCGACATAGACGATGCCGAACTTGGACGTGTAACCCGACAGCCACTCGAAGTTGTCGAGAAGAGACCACGCAAAGTAGCCGACCACGTTCGCGCCATCGTCGATCGCTTTCTTCAGCTCGTTGAGGTAGTTCTTGTAGAACTCAACCCTCGCGGTATCGTGCAGGAACTCTTCCTGGGTCAGGTTTCCAGGTTGATCCATTCCTGGTACCATAGCACCGTCATTTGTAATATATGTACTACATTCTGATGGGCATTGCAGGTAAAATTACAAAGGAGATATAAGTCGTCTTAAGTACCGTTTTCAGATATAACGATTGTGGGATTATTGTACTTCTCCCTTATGTAGTTCACACATCCGTACATGCCAGTCGGGACGATGTAAAGCCAATTGGAATTTGCCTGTACACATTGATACATCACCAAGACTCTCATGTTAGTTTTGAACTCGTCAATCTTGTAACGCCGCAATTTGAAGTTGAAAGACGAAAAAGCTATACATACCAGCTTTCCAATTGGAACGCCATTTCTCTGAACTGCAGATTTTAAAGGGTAAAGGTGAAAAGTGATGTATATTAAGTAACTGTATTGATATACTCCCTCCGTTCCCAAATATAAGATGTTTTAGGTTTGTGAAGAAAACGAATCTAGACTTATTTTAGTATGTAGATTCATTCCAAAGTTGAATGAACTACATACTAAAATAAGTCTAGATTCGTTTTCTTCACAAACCTAAAACGTCTTATATTTTGGAACGGAGGGAGTATGTTTGTAAAATCTTAATCATACGTTGACAACTTACAGACATACTGAACGTGCCAATCAGATGAGTAGCTTGTTGGTGTTTGCTGGAGCGCTGGGTTGTTTGTCATGTAGGTAGCCGTATATTGATTTATCCCAAAATAATCTGCGGAGCCCTTGACTAACTTGGATTGTTCAGGTGTGAAACTAGGTAACCTCTCTTTTACTATATCTTGCATGGTCTTCGGATATTGACCATTTATTAGTGGATCAAGAAACCTGAATTTCCGGTACAAAATTCATTAAGTAAGTATCAAATAAAAAAACCTCGAGGTTTCATGAAAAATTACAGTCACGGTCTTACCAACCAACATGGAAGTCCCTAGCCCTTTGAGCTGCTGCTTGGTCTTCAGTTGAGTTGGTAAGAGGTTCATACCAGTTGAAGTCCAGAACTATCCCAATTTTGCCTTTCTGACTTGCCTAAATTTTTTGTTTAGAGTCAGCTGACAGGATCATAGATAGCAACACAAATACATTTGCGACATACTTGACCCTATACTTTTTACTAGGACTGGACAAAATATGCTATTGTGTTGTTCCCAAGTGAAGCGAGTTCTGACACTTAATTTCACTTGGAATAGCATGGAGAACATTACTTTTGTAAGATAGTATCTAGTACAGGATAGTGAATTGAATTCCATTCAGAAACTAATTCAAGAAAACGCCAAAGGGTATAGAAATGCAATACAAACAGGACTCATAAATTAGAACAAAAGTTAGTGTCCTATTGTTGATACCACACTATATGATCAATAATCGGTCGTAGCTGTTATCCATCAGAATGTATATGGAAATATCGGAACTCTCAGTTTACGTGGGTATGCATTAAAAAAACCAAAACTAAATTGTGACAAATTGGGCCAATTATTGCGTACGTACAAACAACCATGTTACTTTTCGCAAGAAAAAACTACCATGTTACTAACCTGGTACTTATTGCGGTATCTCGCAACTGCAGTAGCATGACATAAGAGAATGTTATGAACAACGGTGTAAGGCTCTGTTGCTGAGTTCCCACCAGCGGCACATTTGGTACACCTGTTAGGGGGGTCTGCTCCAGTATCAAAGCCAAGTGCGGCCACTATCCTCGGCTCATTGAAAGTGAACCAGTTCTTAATTCGATCTCCATAAGTCTTGAAACAAAATTCGGCATAGTCCGCGAATATGTTCCTACAGAAAAGGATGGAAAACTTTTAATGCCGCCTGACCCCTTGTAAAAACTGTGATAAACATGCAAGTTACATACTTACATGTATCAACAATTATACATATAAATTACATAGTATTACATATATTTTTTTTTCAAATTATCTTATGTTCACGATGGAAATTGAGAACTCAGTAGTGACCAATAATTTTGGTTCTGATAGAATCTTGGAAGAAAAGACCTTTCTTCTTCTTAATATACAGATATGTAGTTCCCCTGCATATCATGTATTATAAGTGACGAATTCATGACTAACTATATTCAGAATGTTGGCAGGGTCCCATATATATTATCCATATGTAATTACTCCAAATGGCAACGCAGTACCAATATAAAGGAAAAGCAAATTTAGTGCAACTTACACGATCTTTGGGCTTAAGAATCCTTCATACTTCTTCTGAAGCGCGAGAGGGATATCATAGTGGTTAAGATTGACATAAGGAGTAAGCCCTGCTCAGTTTTGACAGAAACATTAAGACATGAACGCACTTACGTTCACACAAACACTTTCAACTGAAAATGTCGAATTATTCTGTTTGATACTTTGATACCCTACCTTTCTTAAGGACGTAGTCTATCAGATTGTTGTAATACGCCACACCTTCTTTATTAACTGTTCCCTCCCCATCTGAACCAACCAAAATGCATCAGTGAAACAAACAGAGAAACAGCTCAGGCAGGTGCTATGGCTAGAGTCAGGTTTCATGTACAGTACCTGGGAAGATCCTGGACCATGAGATTGAAAAACGATACGCATCGAAATTCAGGCTCTTCAGGAGGTCAACGTCTTCCTGCAGTGGCATAATTAAGGGCACCCAAACATGAGTCTGACGATAATCTATCTATTCTTTCGCTCAGGACAGTTTTCAGAAATTAAACAAAACATGATTTCAGAAACGGAGGTGGCTGACGTTCGATTCTTGTGCACTCGTACTAGTACCTTGTAGCGATGGTACTCGTCTGTGGCCACATCTGCATTCGCGTTTTCCGCGATGTTCCCTGTTCGTGGCAGCACAAAACAAGAAGACCATGTTAGCTTCGCGGAATTCGTAAGCTTCTTGAGACACGGGTGTCAGATGCTCTTTCTCCCTCGCCGGAAGCACATACACCCCAGCTATTTGAGCCGATCGGTAGCTGCAATGCCTAGGATCTAGTTCAATTAGCTGGTGATGCGTTGCGTACCGGGCGTGTGGACGAAGGGGTCCCAGATGGAGGGCCCGCGGCCGCCTCCGGTGGCCATGCCCTCGACCTGGAACGCCGACGTCGCCGTCCCGAACACGAACCCCTTGGGGAACGCGGCGCGGCTAAGCCCGCCAGTGTCCACCGCGGCGCGGGCGCCGTCGCCGAGCAGGACGACGACCAGCAGCAGCAGCAGTAGCAGCGCCGGCGGGAGGCCGCGGGCCGACGGAGTGGCCGCACTCATCTCGAGGTACCTTCCGAGTTCCGACAAGCGAGCGCGAGCAGCGGAAGCAGGTGAGTCTCACTCTCGCCGGTGGAAGTGAAGCGAGCACTTTCTATCTGACGACTGTGGCTGTGCACGTGATGGGTCCTAACTTTTTTGCCGGTGGTCAGGCTGGATTGGCGATTTTTTTACAAATATGCCCACCTGCAAAACTGCATTGTCAAAAATACCCTTCATCGATAGCATTTGTCAAAAATGGCCTGGCGGGAGACGGAAAAGACGCCACGTGGCACCTCCCGCCAGGGACCATGGCGGCGCAAATATCCCGCCCTAGGGACAGGCGGAAAGACTATTCTGCCTATGGGAGTGGCGGGAGGAGCTGGGAGCACAGCTTCCGTTTCCTGCTAGCTTAATTAGCAATAATTGTCCTGATTAATTAGCATCTATATATTAATTAGCTGGGAGTAAAATGGTTGGAATTTGGCCAATGCATGCAACGGATTGACCGGGCTGTTAATTTGCCACGTAAATTGTTGGTGGCCGTTTTCTTCTTCATTAATCACATGAATCACAGGAGTTTAGCACCTGCATTAATTGTATGAATTAGTAGGATGATTAGCTCAACGTGAGCCCCAGCTCCTCCCGCCATCCCCATAGGCGGGACGCACTTCCTGCCAGCTGCTAGGGCGGAATGCTTGCTCCCCCACAGTCCGTGTCGGGATGTGCCACGTGGCGCCTTTTTCACCTCCCGCCAGGGCATTTTTGACAAATGTAGTCGAGAGGGGGTATTTTTGGCGATACAAATTTGCGGGAGGTTATATTTGTAAAAAAATCTGGATTGGCACAGCTGGGATGGCTGTCGCAGAGTGCGTGCGATCTGCCGATCGGTCTGGCTGGTTGGACCTGCTGCTGGCCAGCTTTGCAGTGGCGGAATTCGCGGTCCGTGCCAATTATTTCCTCACGAATCACGGCGAATTCAGCGTGCTCCTGTCTCGTTGCATCGATGACATTGGTCCCGAGCTGTGATGATGTGTCCCATTGCACGGTAGTGTTGCGCTGTTGTACCCTACAGGCCACCACCTCTCTCTTATCTGAAGAGACGGTATAGATAGATGGCTGGCAAGAGATCTGGATCGATTACAATTCCTCTCCGTCAATTGATGCGTCTGGTTGAAAATATGTTCTAAAACTAGAACTAAACTTGGAGATGTTGCACATGCGTTATTGATAAAGAGAATAATTGATCATAATTGTGGGTTTCCAGTTTAAAAATATATTATAGTTCTCGCAAAAAAAAATATTATAGACAGATTACAAGATACACATCAAAACAATCATTACTACTGCCATAATGATCTGATTATATGCAAGATGTCAAGTGCCAAGTATGGCAGGGTATAACCGAATGTACTAGCATATTTGATTTGTCTAATATCCCCTGCACTGGAAACGGGGGATTCTAGGACGCTGAGACTGGATCGAATAGTGTAGATGGTAGGCCTTTGGTGAAGATATCAAGAATTGTCAAGACGAAGGCACATGAAACACTCGAATGTGCCCGAACACCACACGATCTCGAACGAGGTGAAGATTGATCTTGGTGTGTTTGGTGCGTTGGTGCTAAACTAGATTTGTGGACATGTAGACGACGCAGACATTTTCACGGAAGACAAACCGTAGCACTGGGAAGAGGTCGATGAAGCTCCTAGAGAAGACGATGAGCTACTCGCCTTCAGCGCTGGAGCAGAGATGGTGTGTTGTCACTTAGAGGACCATGAGACAAGATAGTCACAGAGGAGCACACAGTAGCCAGAGGTGGAGCGAGTTGAAGTCCATGGTGCAGGGTGCCCTTGACATAGCGAAGAACACACTTGATCGAGGACATGTGCTAATCGCGGGGATCATGCATGTGGACAAATATGTTTTCATGATAGAGAGAATAATTAACCACATGATAGAGGTTTGCATGATGTTGGTTTTGAGTTGCTCCGGGATTGAGTGAACCTGTCATAGTCGGTTTGTGACAGTTGGTTCATGGAGCAAGCTAAATTGTGCTATAAATAGGTCCTAGCATAAGTTGCTGAAGGCAAGCATAGGTTGCTAAGTTGTAGGTATCGTTTCCGAGTAGTATAACATTTGTTGCTGCAAAAGCTAATAGGAAAAAAAAAGGAGCTATATACACTTTTAGTCCCACATCTTGCGGCGTGGGAGCGTTTTAGTCCCACATCTTGTAAAGTGAGCACTACTAGTCCCACAACTTGCATCCATGAAATATTTTAGTCCAATTTAATTAGACTTCATCGAGTTTGACTGATTTTGACCAAATTCGTCAACTTGTGGCATCACATTTTTTTTAGCGGACGTACAAAATAGATAAAAATGTGGCAAGGAAGTGAATCAAACTCATGATCTTTGAGTTCGTATTCACCACCTTAGGCCGCTACATTAAGCAATGATATCTGGTTCTAAAATGGGTGGAACCTTTTTATCCAATATAAGCGCCCACATCTAAAAATGCCCACATTCGCTGTTAGCATAATCTCATCTATGAAGGCCTTTTATTTTGAAACTCGGGCTACGTGGTGGCCTTTATTTGAACATTTGAAAAATGCAATTCTAAGTATCAAAATCACCTTAAAAATTACGTACATGTGGACAATGATATAAGATTTTAGTGTCCAAAATTTTAGCCCGAATTGATTTGTATTAGGGGCCACAAAAAAAGAAAATTCTAACAAGATTTGAAGGTGCACCGCTTGCAAACCCGGATCTCTAATTTTGTCTTTTCTACGGAGCCCAGAGCACAAATTATTTCAGATTGAAAATTTATAATTCCTTTATAAATTTTTCAACGTAAGAATATGTATTTTTTGAATATCCAAAATAAATACTTAGATGTAGCCCGGATATACACACTAGATCAATAAAGATCGCTAGTTCCGTCCTTTTAATGTGAGCATTTTTAAGTGTGTGCGCGCTTATATTGTATAAAAATGTTACGTCCTTTTGTGTAACAATCAGCATCGTTCAACCTAATGGTTAGAGGAGATGATTAGCAATGCAGAGGTCATGAGTTCAATTCCCTTCTTTATTATATTTTTATTTATTTTGTAAAAATATACAAGGATCATTTGAAAAAACTGTGTCGCTATAGGGTTGACGAATTTGGTCAAAATCAGTCAAACTCGATGAAGTCTAATTAAATTGGACTAAAATGTTTCAGGGATGCAAGTTGTGGGACTAGTAGTGCTTACTTTGCAAGACGTGGGACTAAAACGCTCTAACGCTGCAAGATGTGGGACTAAAAGCGTATATAGCTCAAAAAAAAGATGTATGTTGTCCGAAACATGTAGTGCTAGTTCTCTATTTTATGCATTTGTGTGGTCAGATCCGAAAATATTTTTCAAAAGAGGTCTCATTTTGTGATTTTTCAGGTAAATCAGCTTAGAAGAGCTTTGTGCCAAGGTCTGGCTTGATGGTTAAAAGTTAGTGCTGCAGCGCACGGCCATATGGAGCGGAAAAAGTCCCAACTCTGTCGTTTGAGGGAGCAAGGAGAAGCACATCCATATGGAGCGAAGCAAGCAGGGTTGCCATGACTTCCAACAGACCAATCGAGTTACCTGCACACGCACGTGGTTGCACCAAACAATGTTGCTCGGCTTTACCAAGCAGATGATGCACTTAAAACTTTTCAGCCACGCAGAAAATGCATTTCTACCTTTTCTTTCTACGCAACACGGAGGCTGGCTCCCACAGCAACACAAAACAAGTTGTTCTTAACCATCCTTACAGACAGTATAAATATACAGTCAGCAACATCGACTTACAACAATATACATACGACTCCGGCTAATTTTAGCACGAAAAATGACATAATTGCTATACATACTGCACTGTCATGGGAAGCAAAACCCTGCAATCTGATGTTGCTATCTGCCTCTGGACAGTTCAACTGCGTCCTGGTTGTAGATGGAATCCTCGCCCCAGTCAAACCGCTGCTGCATCCGCTCGTAGTCCTCCCTCCTCGTTACCTCCACCTGCTGCCACTCCTCCCATCGCTCAGCAAGGCCTTCCCCTTCAAGCATCCTGACCACCTCGGACATGGAGGGGCGGTCCTCAGGTGACCCCTGGGTGCACAGCAGCGCGATCTGCATCATCATCTCCACCTCCTGCCTGTCGAAGTTGGTGTTCAAATTGCGATCGACGATGTCGTCTAGCCTCCCTTCTCTCTGTAGCTTCCTGACCTGCATATAACTCTCTTTTTCTATCAATGCATCGAAACGCAAAGCTTTTTGCGTTTTCGCGAAAAAAAAGATGCCGAGTCATCACAGATTTATTCTAACAAATGTAGTGCTACTCTCCTGAGAATGCATGCCTGTTCATCCAAGCAGTGCGAGTCTCTCTGAAGTTTAGGTCAATTAAGTTTAGAGGGGGTGGGTAGTGAAGGTGGAGCAGACTTACATGATCGAGTAATAACACATCATCTTCGTCTTCCAAGCGTGAAAAGTCAATGGCGCGCTGTCCAGTGACCACTTCAAGAAGCATTATACCGTAACCAAAAACATCAGTTCTCTCAGACGACTTCCCTGTGGACAGATATTCAGGTGCAATGTGACCCATAGTCCCACGGACTTGTGTGGTCACAGATGTCTTCTGTACATCCACCAACTTTGCCAAGCCAAAGTCACCGACAACCGGTTCGAAACCTTCATCGAGCAGGACATTCGCAGCCTTGACATCACGGTGTATGATCTTGGGATTGCAGTGCTCGTGCAGGTACTCCAGTCCACGTGCTGTGCCTATAGCCACTCGTTTCCTTGCGTTCCAATCTAATATTGGTTCCTCAGGTTTAAACTCTGCATCATTCAACGTAAGGAGCACATAAGCGACTATCCAAATGGAAGGACAGCAACAAAAATAAAAGGTATTTTTCACTCTTGCACACATCATGGATCAGTAGAGTACAATCTGCACTGATGCAACTAGCCTACACATGATAAATATGGCCAAAAGTAGAAAAGGTAATGACCGGACCACAACAAAAACAAAGTATACTGAAAGATAATTAAGGACATGTTCTGAATGTAGAAGCAAATCATTGCATTTCATAGTTTCCTTAATCAGTTAATAAACACTGGATGTTGGAATTCACTGACTATGAAAAGTCTGGCCTTTTCTTCTTTCTGTTCATCACTTAATCCTTAATCAGTTAATAAACACTGGATGTTGGAATTCACTGACTATGAAAAGTCTGGCCTTTTCTTCTTTCTGTTCATCACTTAATTAGATCAGTATATCTCAGAAGATTATTTGATGTTGCAAATTGGTCTGTCTATTCTTCATTCACTATTTATATCGCCTACGAAGCGAGAACCAGGTGCTGGCTTGGTGGCTAGAGCCAGGTTCGAGTCGCAGAAGCGCTCATTGACCAACCGGGTGCTATCCCGTGTTAAAAAACACGAGAGAGGTCCCATCTACCTAACAACGTATAGCCAACGGAGGGATCCTTCCCCCGTTGGTCAACGTTTTTATATTGCCTACCAAGCAATTGTTTAGGTCATTTTGGAACTTCTAGAAACAAGTCTAGTATGAAATATAGATGTCAATAGGGAGCTATCAAAAGGTTGGTATAAGAAAAAAAATCAAATACACGGATTTACCACGACCTCGGTTGTGTCTCCGTAGAAAAACTTAAGAACTTATATCTCCGAGACCATTGAAAAGGGTATTGAACAAGAAAGAAAACAAGCACATTATTAAGGATCTGAGAAACTTCATAGAGTAGCACAACTGTAGAATTGAAAGGAGATGAATCAAGTGGTTGATTGGTTAAGAAAGCAAGTACCTCGCAAACGGTAAGCCACACTAAGATTCTGCATGAAAGGATAAACAAGTAGACGTTCTGTTTGTGTTGTACAGAATCCAACCAATCTTAAAAGATTCCGGTGAACTGCAACACTGATCAGCTCAACTTCACGCAAGAAGGCAGCCTCCCCACCAGGACTTTCATAATCAGTTAACCGCTTAACCGCAATCTTAGTGCCATCTGGAAGTGCTCCTTTATATACTTTCCCAAATCCCCCCTGTCCGAGAACATTTTTCTCACTGAAGTTATCAGTAGCGAGTTGTAATTCTCGCCATGCGAATCTTTTCAACTGTCCAAATGCGATTCTTCGGTCGTCCTCACCTGGGAACCATAAGTTATCAGATTTGGTCAGTTAAATGGAAGAAACAGCTCCCAGCCTATGCATTCGACGAATTTACGCAGGCATATCAGATTAATTTGCTCAATACAAATGCTACCCATCAAATTACAAATTTATAAGATCGACATTGTGCCTGTATAGATTGATATTGTGCCTCAAAAACACAGATGGTGCTACTGAAATGCTGCAAAAGATGCTAGACACTAAACTAGTTCCATATATATCCAGAAACAGTGTTACGAGTGATGCAGGAGGCATAATAAGCCAGTAACAAAATACCCATGTAGCAAACATAAATCAGTACTGTGAACCATAGTTTACAATGAATAATCCTGAGTTAAGGAAATCCATATTTGCTTGAAATGATTGGTTTTGACACACGATAAAACTATAATGTGTGAACCACATCTTTATTTTGTAAGCTGCAAGACTGAATGATGAAAACAAATTTAGCAGAAAATACCCTACCTGATACATCCACAAATACTTCACGTAGATGGCCCTTTCTCCTTCCATTACAGATAATAAACAGAGCCCCTATGGTGAGTAGCCCTATCACGCCCCCGACTGTTCCAAGGACAATGCCTATCTTCGAACCACGGGATGCACCTATTGTAGAAGTGTCAAAATTAGCATATGCCTCAAAAAATATTACATATGTCACATCAAGACTCATTTTCTGCTATTTGACAGATGTACAAACTAGAACAGAAAATATGACCTGGGAAAAAAAGGAAACTATGACTTGTTACCTTGATAAGACGGACTTGATGCACAAGGGTTGACGAAGTTTGCTCCACAAGTCAAGTTATTACCAGAAAAGCTGTGGAATAAACGCCTTTGTTAGGCCTTAAATTAGCAAAGATGGACTTATATTTATAATCATCTCACAGTACTTGTATCGTGCAACTTCAAATAGTTGAGCAGGTATTTGACCAGAGAGGCTGTTGTAGGCTAACCGACTGCCATCATAATAAGACCAAAGTTAGTTGTATATGATAAGAAATTAAGAAAACAAACTAGTGTGGAAATCGCTGATATTAATATTACTAGTTTACTGCTTACATGTCTGTCAAGCTTGAGATGGTTGCCAGGGTATCAGGAATAGACCCATTTAGACTGTTTTGACTCAGTATCCTGGTTAAGGAACAGAAATGTCAATGGGAAGGTTAATTGGTTGACATTCATGAAATTAAGGAGTAAGAATACTGATACATACAAGAGTTGGAGCTTCGTAAGATGGCCAAGAGAAGCTGGAATTTCTCCAACAAGCAGGTTATCTTCCAAATCTAAGCTTGTCAAACTAGATAGGTTGCCAAACTGCTCTGGTATGCCACCGGTAATCATGTTACCAGGCAAGGACCTGCAAAATCATTCACCACAAGGATTAACAGAAGTTGGAGACCATCACTTCATCTAGGAGGCATAGATCCAAATATCTAATTGTAGCAATTCTCACATCCATTCCTATAGAATCATAAGATAGAGTAACAAGTACAGAAAAAAAAATGAGTAAGATACAGTAGCCATTCCATCACAAAAAATACTTAACATCTCAAAGATTTTTAATCGTTCTAGAAAAGTACACTTACAGAACATTCAAGTGCTGAAGCTCTCCAATTCTTGGCGACAGAACTCCAGTGAATCCCATAGAAGCCAACGTTCTGCAGGAGCAAATCAAGCACGATTAACTCATTGAAAAACTGGATGTCTTATTAAGAAATGTGCATAACAAGGTAAAGGCAACCGTATGGAGGTTCACCAAATGTTACAGACCGAAACAAACAAAGTGGAACTAAATCTGCTTTCTGTAACTGTCATATAGTTCCATAATGAGTATATGCTCAAAGAGATACCTCTCATGTGATACATGGAGTCTTATTGTCAAAGATCTCAAGGGCTAATGGGAAATGGATATGGAATGTAAACTAAATAAACCTCCAGCTCCTAGCTATGTAATCTGTGGTTAAACGTTGGCAGTACACAAAGGGAAAAGCGACGAGAAAGATCAAGCAAATGGCAACTTACACTTGCACAACATTGTTGTTGCTGTCACAAATAACAGAATTCCAAGTGCAGGGGTTAACTTGATTCTGGTTCCAGTCTGTAAGCTGTGTGGCAGTAGCGTTCAGTTTCTGCTTCATGTCATTTAGTGCATCACCTAAGGAAACAAAAAAGTACTTCTCTGTTAGTCATAAGAACTATGTTGATTAACTAGGCAATGACTGTGCGTGCGCGCTAAAATGGTGGATAGCTATACAAATAATAGCCATGCAAGTAAACCTTGGCGATCGGACGCTGCAAATGGGTGGAGAGACGCTATAATCAGAATGATGATGATCAGCTCCATCTTTCCTCTATTGCGGCTTTACAGTCAATGGCGTGACTTCGAAAATCTTGCCTGGCGAGAAAATATGTGGGAGCTATTCATAGTATCAGCAATCCACCGGGTGTACCCTGGTTAAAAAATATCAGATCAGTGTGGAGCAGCATGCGGTAGGAAAATCAAGGCATGAATCCTATTTTAAAATGAGATTGGCATGAAGCACACTATCATCAGAGAAGAAAGCGGGCTGGTACAATATAAGCCAGCAGAGGCCGGGGTTACCCCTTTTCTAAAAAAACAATATAAGCCAGCAGAAATTGCTGTTTACTTGTTTGGGAACCCTGAGATGGTCTCAAAAGTGCCGGATAATTATAGACACAGGGCCCCTGAAACCCCCACAATTCCCAAACTACCGAAATCCCAATTTCTACGGAGCGCATACCTTGCAAAACTGGGCTTGCTATTCTTCTAGAAGCTAATTTGACGAACTAACTGAGGCTTATTATCACAATCAGACTGAACGTTTCTACCGACTAACGTAGAACTGAATCCCAGCGACAGACACTCGAGCACCAGCGAACTGTAATTCGAGACAGGAACAGGACGCTCAAGCCCAGCATTCAGTACCGAATCTGGCCCTGGTTCGTCGGCGGCGCTTCCAGCTCACGCACACGCTCGCGCCCAACCACCCACACAGACGCAGGGAGAGAGGGACACCTACCGGTCAGTCGGGCCAGCCGCCGCGCCCTCCGGGAGAAAAAACTTGCGCAAATTACGCGCCCAGCCCCATCCGCGCCGCCGCCGCCGCCACTGAGCTGGTGGAGACTTGGGTGGACGACTGGAGCGGTTGACTCCCCCGGACGCCGAAATTGACCACTGCTGCTGCCCGGGTGCGCGCTGAATCCATTTTAGGTAGGCGGGGCGGGGCGGGGCGGAGGGTGCGTTGGGGGCAGGGGGCGCAACTGGGTTGGGTTGGTGGATTCGCTCTTCCTTTTTCGCCCCCCGGATAAGACGCAATTTGCGTACCAGCAGATTCCCGGAAGCGAATGCGAGCGCTCCGCTACACCCTGCCCTGTGTCCTCTACAACGCGGAGTAGCTTTCCGGTTCGCGCACGCTTTTTGTCTGTGCCCCTGTTTTTTTTGTTGTTGTTCACGGTGGTGCTGGGCGGCGATGGCACGGCACGGCACGGCGGATGATGGTGTGGGCTCTCTCCATGAAAAGGACATCCATCGTTTTCGCTTCACGAGGCGACACGGTGGGGAGGCGGCAGGGGTCTCTCTCTACCGGTGACGGCGGCACGCTGATCATTTGGCTCGGGCCCACTTGGAGCCGGCGGTTCGGCGGACGGCCGCAGGGTGTCAGCCACCTTGCTTCGGCCGTGGCCGGTGGCGTTCGGCAGGTTCCAACTTCCAGCCCGGGTGATGGATGGTTCACGCTCTGCGCGTGCACGCGTGTTTCTCGCCTCGCGTCGGCCTCAACGGCAAGCCACCGGCTCCGCGCGCGGGCCGGCCATGCAAGTTGCTGCACGGCGCCGTTCAGGGGCTACAGTGCGCAAAAGAGTGACATGTGGCGACATCCCATTTGTCAAGGCACGCCTCCAGTCTTTGCTAGGTATCAAGGGTTGCCAGCAACCTTACTCCCACCTTCCTAGCGGAAGAAGAATACAACCAGCTTATAAGAGAGAGTTGCTCTCTTTCCTTTAGTTTAGGATTTTGGGATGAAGTGGGTTTTCCACTTATAGTTAGGTTATATGCGTATAAACGTCTAAACGCAACACGAGTGTGTGGAGTAAGGTCTAGGACTCCGATAACCTTTTACAATGCATTGTCTCTTAGACCATAAATTATGTAGGTTCGACTCAATGCAAAAGTGTATAGGTTTGAATCGGTCACCAAATGCTTATTGTGTATTGAACCGCATAAAACGGTCATCATGGGGTCTTATCATATGATAAAGCCCTCCTCTCTCCTCCCAATCTCTTGGTGTGGGATAACCATCCATGCAGGGGATTCATTTTTTACTTGGCATGGGTCGAACCAATTGGTTCGCTTCTTGTGTCAGATGCAATGAGTCGATGCTCCACTATGTATGTAATCGATTCAAAGAGTCCTTTGTACCGTTTTGGGCTCACATAGTGTATGGTCTTAGAGCATCTTCACCTCCCACCTCAATAGTGTCATCAGTAGGCATATTGGGATGTCGGCCATGAAATGGACTCCCATAGGCACCCCCAATAGCGTGTCGGTGCTTTCAGAGGCCCAGTAGAATCATCAATACACCCATGCCGATGTGGGAGCACCGACACACTGCGCCACGTAGGATCCAAGGCGTTGCCCCCCTAGTCATCGGCGGAACTGGCTGATCAGCATATTAAATGACCAGTATGCCCGCTATGCTGGTTCCCTAGGCAAAGAGGCACTATCACTCGCATCTACGATGTGCCGACTCAGCTTCCAACACTAGAGTTTTGGTGTCACCGGCTCGTCTACCCACCTCCCTGGCCATCCATAACCACCCCTCTCCTCTCCACACTGCCACCACACTCCTCTTCGCGCTAGCAACTGAAGGGAATATGCCCTGAGAGGCAATAATAAAGTGGTTATTATGTATATTCCAAGTATATGATAGATGTTTATTTTGCATGCTATAATTGTATTAATATGGAAACGTTCATACTATTGGAATTATGCCCTAGAGGCAATAATAAAGATGTTATTATTATAATTCTTGTTCATGATAAAGTTTATATTCCATGCTAGAATTGTATTAAGCGGAAACTTTGATACTTGTGTTGTTTATGAACAACACTGTGTCCCTAGTACGCCTCTATGGACTAGCTCATTGATTAATGATGGTTGAGGTTTCCTAACCATTGACATGAGTTGTCAATTAATAATGAGATCATGTCATTGGGATAATGATATGATGGACATACCCAAATCAAGCAGAGCAATTAGATCGTGTCATTATGTTCATCTTTGCGAAGTTTTTTCTTATGTCAAATATTGTATTCTTTAGACCATGAGATAATGCAACTCCCTGGTATCGGAAGAAAGCTTTGAGGTCATCAAACGTCATCCTATGAGAGGGTGATCATAAAGGTGTCTCTCAGGTGATCGGAAAGTACTTGTTGGGTTGTATGCATCGAGATGGGATTTGCCCCTCCCAAGTCGGAGAGATATACTTCGGGCCCACTCGGTAATCGATATCAACACCGTTTGCAAGCAAATGGTTAAGGAGTTAATCACAAAGTGATATCGGATTACGGAACGAGTAAAGTACTTGCTGTGAACGAGATTGAACTAGGTATGCCGATACTGACGATCGAATCTCGGGCAAGTAAAATATCGCGCGACGAAGGAAATATATATATGGGATTAATTGAATCCTGGCATCGTGGTTCATCCGATATGATCATCGATGAATATGTGGGATTCAATATGGGTTTCCAGACCCCGCTGTTGATTATTGATAGAAGATCATGTCTGCATATTCTCGAACCCGTAGGGTCACACACTTAACGTGTCTCGACGCTAGGATAGAATGGATAATTGGTTTATGAGGTTTTGTTCAGAGTCTCAGATGAGATCCATGACATCACGAGAGGTTCCGGAATGGTTCGGAGAATAAGATTCATATAAGGGAAAGCAGTTTTTGGATTTCGGAATTGTTTCGGAATGTTCGGTATTGTACCGGAAGGTTCTAGAAGCTTCCGAAGTGGGACCAACGTGGCCCCACTTGTCGGGAGGGGGCGTGGGCCTACAAGGGAGTGCCCTGGCCGCATTGGGCCAGGGGCACAAGGCCCCATAGGCCCAGCCAGCCAAGCCCTAGGGGAAACCCTAGGGAGAGCTTCTAGAAGGGGGAAACTTGCCCCCCACTCCACCCCATGTGGCCGCCGGCCCTAGGGTTTGGAGGAGGGGCAAGGGCAGCCGGCCAGCCCTCTATATAAAGAGGGCAGGGGCGCACCCTCCCCCCACACCTCCTCAAACCCTAGCCGCCTAGTTGCGGACCTCCTCTCTCTCTCCCGACTGCGCGTAGGCGAAGCCCTGCCGTAGAAACTCTCCACCTTTGCACCACGCCGTCGTGTTGTAGATCCAATCTATCTCTCCGCCCCACTTGCTGGACCGAGGAAGGAGGAGACGTCGAGGTGCCATACGTGTGCATCTCTCGGAGGCGTCGCCACTTGCGGCGTTGGATCGGATCGGATCGCGAGGAGGAGAAGGCTAGTACGACTACATCAACCACGTTCCGTTGAACGTTCCGCTGTGCGATTTCTTCAAGGGTATGAAGATATCATCTATCCCCTCTCGTTGTTTGCATCTCCTAGATTAGATATTGGCTTCCCCGTTCGCATCCGTAGAAATTTTTTGATTTACTATGCTGCTAAACCCTTCAGTGGTATCAGAGCTAGATCTATGCGTAGATGTGTTTCACGAGTAGAACGCAACATGCTTGTTGCGGGCGTTGATGTTTTCTGTTGCAAGCCTCTTGTTGTGTACTTCTTATGACGCGGGATAGTGAGATCAAAGCGGTCCAGGCCAACTTTAGGCGACCTCGTTCGCGAGACCGGCTCCGCACTTGACGTGTGGCTTGTTCCACACATGCGGCTGGTGGATGCCAGTTTCTCTCACTATAGTTGTCATGGGATTTACACCGGATGTTGGCAACCATAATATCACCGTTGTGGCTTTCTGTAGGTAAGAATCGTTCTTAGCTTGTTACTACCATAAGCCACGTAAAACATGCAACAGCAAAGTAGAGGCGTCTAACTTGTTTTTGCAGGGAGTGTTTCTGTGATATGGTATGGCCCAAGATATGATGTGTATGTTGTATGCAATGATCATGTTTTGTAATATTTCACGACTTGCATGTCGATGAGTACACAACCGGAAGGATCCATATGGTTGTCTTTATAATTGTGTATGACCTGTGTGTCAACTTCTTATACGCCATGTAATAGCTTTACTTTATCGCTAAGTAGTTAGCAATAGTTGTAGTTGCTATTCGTGGTGGAGGCAATCATGGTGGAGTGATGGAGATCATGCTGGCACGCACAAGATGGAGATCATTGCGCGGAGATTGGCTATACCATGTCACATAAAATTATATGCATGTGATGTTTATCCTTTTATTATCTTATTATGCTTAGATCGCGACGGTAGCATTATAAGATGATTCCTCACTTAAACATCAAGATAAAACTATGTTCTCCCCATGTATGCACCGTTGCGAAAGTTCGTCGTGTTCAAGCATCACGTGATGATCGGGTTCTATAAACTCTACGTTCACATACAACTGGTGCAAGCCAGTTTTGCACACGCGGAAATACTTGGGTTTGACTTGACGAGCCTAGCATGTACAGACATGGCCTCGGAACACACGAACCGAAAGGTTAAGCATGAGTCATATGAATGATATGATCGACACTTTGTTGTCCACCATTGAAACCACATCTCTTCTTGTGAATATCGGATTAGGTGTGGTGAATTTGGATCATGTTCCCCTAAACAACTTGAGGGATGTTGAATTTAGTGGGAGTTCATCTAGTAATTTGATTAAGTTGAACTAGTTATCATGAACATAGTCTAAATTGTACTTGCAAATTTTGTAGATCAAATGGCTAAGTCCAAATTCAACTTCAACGTTTTTGCTAAGAAATAAAAGCTTAAGAACAATGGGTCTAACTTCACCAACTGGTTCCGCAATCTGAGAATCATTATCGCTGGCGGACAAAAGGACTATGTCCTTGAGAAAGCGCTAGGTGACGCCCCTACTGTAGATGCGCCGGCTGATGAGAAAGCTGTTTATCAGTCGTGCAAGGATGATTATGGTGTGATTAAGAGCACCATGTTGTTTGCTATGGAATCGGACCTTCAAAATCGTTTTGAGGAGTTCGCCGGGCCCTTTGAGATTCTTGAAGAACTGAAAACTATGTTTCAGACTCAGGCCCGTTCTGAGAGATATGAGATCTCTGAGAAATTCTTTAACTGCAAGATGGAGTAAGGGAGTTCCGTTAGTGAGCACGACATTAAGATGTCGGGCTACACTCAACGCCTTGAGCAACTGGACTGCAAGATTCCAGAGGAGCTCAAGATTGACAGAGTTCTGCAACCACTCCCTCCTAGCTACAAAGGTTTTGTAGTTACTCATAATCAGATTGGTTCCACTGATATGATCACTGAGCTCTTCGCTAAGCTGAAAGCTGCGGAGGTGGACATCAAGAAAGATAATCATGTGTTGATGGTCAACAAGCCCCCCAGCTTTAAGAAAGGTAAGGGTGCAAAGAAGTCATTCAGAAAGGAAGCGGCAAGCGCGTTGCCCCTGCTGAGAAGAAGCTCAAGTCTGGACCTAAGCCGGACACTGAGTGCTTCTATTGCAAGGACAAGGGTCACTGGAAGCGCAACTGTCCGAAGTACTTAGCGGACAAGAAGGCTGGCACCATCAAAGGTATATTTGATATACATGTTATTGATGTTTACCTTACTAGCGCTCGTTGTAGTGCCTGGGTATTTGATACTGGTTCAGTTGCTAATATTTGTAACTCGAAACAGGAGCTACGGAATAGACGGCGTCTAGCGAGGGATGAAGTGACAATGCGCGTTGGCAACGGATCAAGAGTTGATGTGATGGTCGTCGGCACGCTCTCCTTAGTTTTACCTTCGGGATTAGTTTTAAACCTTAATAAATGTTATTATGTGCCTGCGTTGAGCATGAACATCATATCTGGATCGTGTTTATTGCAAGATGGTTATTCATTTAAATCGGAGAATAATGGTTGTTCTATTATATGAGTAACATCTTTTATGGTCATGCACCTGCTATGAATGGTTTATTTCTTCTGAATCTCGATAGCAATGAAACACACATTCATAATATTGAGGCTAAGAGATGCAAGGTAGATAGTGATAATACGACTTATTTGTGGCACTGCCGTCTATGTCATATTGGTGTAAAACGCATGAAGAAACTCCATTCTGATGGACTTTTGGAGTCTCTTGATTTTGAATCATTTGACACGTGCGAACCATGCCTCATGGGCAAGATGATCAAAACCCTGTTCTCCGGAATAATGGAGCGAGCAACGGACTTGTTGGAAATCATACATACCGATGTATGCGGACCAATGAGTGTTTCGACGCGCGGTGGTTATCGCTATTTTCTCACTTTTAATGATGACTTAAGTAGATATGGGTATATCTATTTAATGAAACATAAATCTGAAACATTTGAAAAGTTTAAAGAATTTCAGAACGGAGTGGAAAACCATCGTAACAGGAAAATTAAATTTCTACGATCCGATCGTGGAGGTGAGTATTTGAGTTATGATTTTCTCACGCATCTTAAAGCAAGCGGAATCGTTTCGCAACTCACGCCACCCGGAACACCATAGCGCAATGGTGTGTCTGAACGTCGGAATCGAACTCTATTAGATATGGTGCGATCAATGATGTCTCTTACAGATTTGCTGTTATCATTTTGGGGTTATGCATTAGAAACCGCTGCATTCACTTTAAATAGGGCACCATCTAAATCCGTTGAGATGACACCGTATGAACTATGGTTTGGTGCTAAACCTAAGTTGTCGTTTCGTAAAGTTTGGGGATGCGAAGCTTACGTCAAGAAGTTGATGCCGGACAAGCTCGAACCGAAAGCGGAGAAATGCGTCTTCATAGGATACCCTAAGGAAACGATTGGGTATACCTTCTACCACAGATCCGAAGGCAAAGTGTTTATCGCAAAGAACGGATCCTTTCTTGAGAAGGAGTTTCTCTCGAAAGAAGTGAGTGGGAGGAAAGTAGAGCTAGACGAGGTTATTGAACCTTCTCTTGAGTTGGAGAGTAGCGTAGCACCTGAAATTGTTCCAGTGCCGTTTGCACCAACAATAGAGGAAGCTAATGACAAGGATCATGAAGCTTCAGACAATGCTACTACTGAACGTCGCAGGTCGACAAGGTCACGTGCCCCTCCTGAGTGGTACGGCAACCCTGTCTTAACTGTCTTGTTAGTAGACAACAGTGAACCTGCGAACTATGAGGAAGCAATGATGAGCTCAGACTCTGAGAAATGGCTAGAGGCCATGAAATCCGAATTAGGATCCATGAGCGAAAACCAAGTATGGACTTTGGTGGACCCTCCTAGCGACCGAAAGGCCGTTGAGTGCAAATGGATTTTTAAGAAGAAAACGGACGCGGATGGTAATGTTATTGTCTATAAAGCAGGGCTTGTCGCGAAAGGTTTTCGACAAGTTTAAGGTGTTGACTACGATTAGACTTTCTCCCCCGTAGAGATGTTTAAGTCCATTCGGATTTTATTAGCAATTGCTGCATTTCATGATTATGAAATATGGCAGATGGATGTCAAGACTGCGTTCCTCAATGGCAACATTGATGAAGAGTTGTATATGAGGCAACCTGAAGGTTTTGTCGATCCTAAGGATGTTGATAAGGTGTGCAAACTTCAGCGTTCCATTTATGGACTGAAGTAAGCATCTCGGAGTTGGAACCTTCATTTTGATCAAGTGATCAAGAGCTTTGGATTTGTTCCAAATTGCTACGAAGCTTGTATCTACAAGAAAGTGAGTGGGAGCTCAGTGACATTTTTGGTACTATATGTGGATGACATATTGATTATTGGAAATGACATTGACATGCTTAACGATGTGAAGAGTTATTTGAACAAATGTTTTTCAATGAAAGACCTAGGAGAAGCTGCTTATATATTGGGCATCAAAATCTATAGAGATAGACAAAGACGCCTGATAGCTTTAAGCCAAAGTACATACCTAGACAAAGTTCTGAAAAGGTTCAGAATGGATAAGGCAAAGAAAAAGGTTCAGTGCCTATGTTGTCAGGTAAGATATTGAGCAAGGCTCAGTGTCCAGCTACGGTAAACGATAGAGAAGCTATGAGCAAAGTGCCTTATGCCTCGGCCATAGGTTCTATCATGTATGCCATGCTGTGTACTAGACCGGATGTGTCCAATGCTCTTAGTTTGACGAGCAGATACCAAAGTGATCTAGGAGTGGAACAATGGACAGCCATGAAGAACATCCTAAAGTATTTAAATAGGACTAAAGAAATGGTCTTGGTCTATGGAGGTGATGAACAACTCGTCGTAAAAGGTTACGTCGACGCTAGTTTCGACACCGACAAGGATGATTCTAAATCTCAGACAGGATACATTTATATTTTGAATGGAGGAGCTGTGATCTAGAGAAGCTGCAAGCAAAGCGTGGTCGCGGGATCTACAGTAGAAGCGGAATACATGGCTGTTGCAGAAGCGTCAAGTGAAGGAGTTTGGATCAGGAACTTCATCACTGAGCTTGGTGTGGTTCCAAGTGCCTTGGACCCACTGGAGATATTGTGTGACAACACTGGCGCCATAGCACTGGCTAAGGAACCAAGATATCATCCAAAGACCAAGAACATCAACCGCAAGTTTCATATAATTCGAGATTATATAACATATGGAGATCTGAAGATTAGCAAAGTACATATGGATCTGAATGTCGCAGATCTGTTGACTAAACCTCTTCCACGAGCAAAACATGATCAGCACCTTAGTGCCATGGGTGTTAGATTGTTGCCAGATGTAAACTAGATTATTGACTCTAGTGCAAGTGGGAGACTGTTGTAATTATGCCCTAGAGGCAATAATAAAGATGTTATTATTATAATTCTTGTTCAGGATAAAGTTTATATTCCATGCTAGAATTGTATTAAGCGGAAACTTTGATACTTGTGTGGTTTATGAACAACACCGTGTCCCTAGTACGCCTCTATGGACTAGCTCATTGATTAATGATGGTTGAGGTTTCCTAACCATTGACATGAGTTGTCAATTAATAATGAGATCATGTCATTGGGATAATGATATGATGGACATACCCAAATCAAGCAGAGCAATTAGATCGTGTCATTATGTTCATCTTTGCGAAGTTTTTTCTTATGTCAAATATTGTATTCTTTAGACCATGAGATAATGCAACTCCCTGGTATCGGAAGAAAGCTTTGAGGTCATCAAACGTCATCCTATGAGAGGGTGATCATAAAGGTGTCTCTCAGGTGATCGGAAAGTACTTGTTGGGTTGTATGCATCGAGATGGGATTTGTCCCTCCCAAGTCGGAGAGATATACTTCGGGCCCACTCGGTAATCGATATCAACACCGTTTGCAAGCAAGTGGTTAAGGAGTTAATCACAAAGTGATATCGGATTACGGAACGAGTAAAGTACATTTTCTGAACGAGATTGAAGTAGGTATGTCGATACCGACGATCGAATCTCGGACAAGTAAAATATCGCGCGACGAAGGGAATATATATATGGGATTAATTGAATCTTGGCGTCGTGGTTCATCCGATATGATCATCGATGAATATGTGGGAGTCAATATGGGTTTCCAGACCCCGTTGTTGATTATTGATAGAAGATCATGTCTGCATATTCTCGAACCCGTAGGGTCACACACTTAACGTGTCTCGACGCTAGGATAGAATGGATAATTGGTTTATGAGGTTTTGTTCAGAGTCTCAGATGAGATCCAGGACATCACGAGAGGTTCCGGAATGGTCCGGAGAATAAGATTCATATAAGGGAAAGCAGTTTTTGGATTTCGGAATTGTTTCGGAATGTTCGGTATTGTACTGGAAGGTTCTAGAAGCTTCCGGAGTGGGACCAACGTGGCCCCACTTGTCGGGAGGGGGCGTGGGCCTACAAGGGAGTGCCCTGGACGCATTGGGCCAGGGGCATAAGGCCCCATAGGCCCAGCCATCCAATCCCTAGGGGAAACCCTAGGGAGAGCTTCTAGAAGGGGGGGAAACTTGCCCCCCACTCCACCCCATGTGGCCGCCGGCCCTAGGGTTTGGAGGAGGTGAAAGGGCAGCCGGCCAGCCCTCTATATAAAGAGGGCAGGGGCGTACCCTCCCCCCACACCTCCTCAAACCCTAGTCGCCTAGTTGTTGCCCTCCTCTCTCTCTCTCTCTCTCCCGACTGAGTGTAGGCGAAGCCCTGACGCAGAAACTCTCCACCTTTGCACCACGCCGTCGTGTTGTAGATCCAATCTATCTCTCCAGCCCACTTGCTGGACCGAGGAAGGAGGAGACATCGAGGTGTCGTACGTGTGCATCTCTCGGAGGCGTCGCCACTTGCGGCGTTGGATCGGATCGGATCGCGAGGAGGAGAAGGCTAGTACGACTACATCAACCACGTTCCGTTGAACGTTCCGCTGTGCGATTTCTTCAAGGGTATGAAGATCTCATCTATCCCCCCTCGTTGTTTGCATCTCTTAGATTAGATCTTGGTTTCCCCGTTCGCATCCGTAGAATTTTTTTGATTTACTATGCTGCGAAACCCTTCAAATACATGTGTGTTTAATAAACAAACAGAAAGTTCCTAGTTATGCCTCACTCATAAACTAGCTCTGTCGTGGTATTGCACGGCAGATGCTACTAGGGGTAGATTACGTAGAGGGAGCAAGGCGACGTAGGAGAATCCGGGAGCGAGATTGGCACACGATGTACCCAGGTTCACGTCCCCACGGTGGAGGATCGCTACGTCCTGCTATCAATCCAGTATATGATCATAGATTGGTTTACATGGGAGCCGCCGTAGGCGGAGGGAGAGACTAGGTCTAATCTAATATGGGAGAGCATACCCCGTGGGGGTGCCCCTGGTGGCTTTATATATGCAGCCAGTTAGGGTTTACAAGTGCTAATGGGCCTTGTATTGAAGTCGCCGTCTCGGGCCTCCAGTCGGCGCCGCTTGTCCTGGTACAGCGTGCGCCAGTCGCTGTATTGGGCGAGTTGACCCGCTCTGGGCTTGGCTTCAGTCGGCCCGATCCAGCTGGTGAATCCGCTTCGTGGGTATACCCCGATTGGTATTCCCCCATCAAGCTCGTTGATTAACAAGATGATCAAGATTTTCTAATCATGAACATTGGATGTTGTTAATAACGAGGTCACAACATTATTGGAATGGTGTGATGAATATTCATCCGAAGTATAGCATTACGATCAAAGTCATTGAGTTTATATTACTATAACATCATACAGAGTGATCTTAATCCTTAGACCATGAGATCATGTCAATCACTAACACTGGAAGAGTATCGTGATTATAAAGATGGGTTCAGTACTACTAAAGTGTTATGTTGAGCCATGGATCGAGAATGAAATTTGTTTATACCGATGACGGATAGATATGCTCTGGGCCCTCTCGGTGATATCACATTGATTAGCTTGCAAGCAAGTGATTTGATCACTAGAATGTTATATCACGGGAACGAGAAAAGAGTGCATGTCAGTAACGAGATCAAACTAGGTATGGAGATACCGATGATCGAATCTCGGACATGTAATATATTGCGAAACAAAGGGATTAAGATACTAGCGTAAAAGGTTCTCACGATCACAAGAAAGTCATCGTTGAATGTGTGGGAGTTAGTATGGATCTCCAGGTCCCGCTTCTGATTATTGATCTGAGAGAGGTCTCGATCATGTCCGCATTATTCACAAACCGTAGGATGACACACTTAAGAGACATGGACACCATTTGGAGCAAATAGTTTCATGCTGAAAAGAATAACAAAACGCAGGAATTTATTTCACTAGATACCGAAACTGGTTTCGGGTGAAATTGTAGAAAGTGTTTCTACATGTGAAATGAAATATTAGCAAGGGGTTATATGTGAATGTTTGTCATTAAAGTAATTGACAAAATTCTGAATAAATAAAAGGAGTTTTATTTAATGAGAATTTGCATTAAATTTGGTGGAAATTTAATGGGAATTTGAGTGGGTTTTTGAGTGGAGAAAATTGAAGGGCCATTTTGTGAGTGGAGCTTCCACCCACATGAATGGAGGGAGGGCAAGGGGCAGCCCCCATGCGCGGGTTCCCCCTCCTCCTATAAAAGGATCCCCCCTTCCTCACTTCTCACTTACACCTCCTCGTGAAGGATCTCTCTCTCTCCCTCTAGTATTTATCCCCCATGGTCTCGGACTAGCGAGATACATGTTCCCGGTGACTTTTCGGCAAGAAAGAGTTGTGCTTCCGCTGCATCGCTAGAGCGAGGAGGCGGAGTTTGCTCGGTGCCTCGGACGTGTGTGCGACCACGGATGCGCCGCAGATTTGCGGCGCTAGGACTTCCTCTTGATCTTGAGATCGGCAAGAGATCGTCTACATCAACCACGAGTTTAACCTCGTTAAGCTTTTTTGGTCTTCAAGGGTATGTTCTCTACGGATGTATATCCGTCTGTTGCTTGTATCTAGTAGATAGATCTTGATATATAGTTGTTCCCATCGTAGGAATTTTTTGTTTTCTATGTTGCGAACCCTACAGTGGTATCAGAGCCGGATCTATGCGTAGATGCTTTCCACGGATAGTACACATATGAGTATGTGTGCGATGATGATCATATTATTGCTTCTTAGTTGTACTTTGGATATTGGTGGCATAGTGGGATGAAGCGGCCCGGACAAACTTTGCATGTCCTCGCACATGAGACATGTTCCACGCTTGACATGCAACTAGTTTTGCATACGTGGCTAGCTGGTGTCTATCTCTCCTACTATAGTCAATATCTAATTTGCAACGAGTTATCAAAAATTTGTTATCCTCGTTGTGGTTCATGTTCATAGGTAAGAACGGTTCTATCTTCGAAAGCCCTAAGCCACGTAAAACTTGCAATGGATAAATTAGAGGCGTCTAGTTTAGATTGTTGTTGGGCCAGTGTCATGATATGGTGATGTTGTAAGTGAAAGTATAAGTCGATACTCTTACAACACACATAACGTGTAAGTTCCATAGACCTTGGCCTTACACATAAAGGTATGATGAGGATCATACCATGATGCACATGATGGAGATCAAGTGCAAGAACCATATCATTCCACTTATTAACATGTGATGTTTTTGCATCTTATATTGCTTATTTGGCGTTTTATTAGCATAATAAGATGATCCCTCATTTAGATATAAGATAAAAATGTGTTCTCCCTTAAGTATGCATCGATTATGTTTCGTCGCTCCAAGACATCACGTGATGATCCGGTGTTCTTGGATCCACGATCATATTTTGGGTGTAAGTCAGTTACACATGCGAATACTAAGGTTCTTACTTGGCGAGCCTAGCATGTATAGACATGGCCTCGGAACACGGACCGAAAGGTTAAGCACGAGTCATATGAAATATATGATGCCCATTTGATGCTCGCCTTTGATGCTACACCAACTCACGTGATGATCGGACTTGGTGTAGTGGATTTGGTTCATGTAATCACCAAAAAGGCACGAGGGATGTCGTTTTTGAGTGGGAGTTCATTCTTAATTTGGATTAGTTGAACTCAATCTATCATAAACTTAGTCTAAACTTTACAAATTCTGTTGTATATGGCACCACCTGCTTTTAATTTCAATGTGTTCATGGAGAAAGAGAAACTTGTAACGAACGGTAGCAACTTTACCGGCTGTGCCATGAATTTGAGGATTCTCCTCACTGCTGCACAAAACAATATGTGCTAGAAGCGCTGCTAGGCCCCCCACCGTTCGATGATGCCCCTGACGAGAAAAGGAATGTCTGTCGGACTCGTCATGAGGACCACAACTTAGTTCATTGCATCATATTATATGGGCTAGAGCCAGAACTTCGAAAGCGTTTCGAAAACGGCAATGCTTTTGATACAACAGGTGAGTTGAAAATGATTTTCGACACCCATGCTGTTGTAGAGAGTTATAATGCTTCAGAAAAGTTCTTTAGCTGCATGATAGAAGACAATAGCTTCGTAAGTGAGCATGTACTCAAGATGTCGGGTTACGTTGATAAGCTTGTGTCCTTATGAATAACGATTCCCATTGACTTAGGCATCCATCGTGTTCTCCAGTCTCAGCCACCTAGCTATTAAGAGCTTCGTGATGAAATATAACATGCAAGGCATGAAGAAGTCTCTCTCCGAGCTTCTGTCAATGCTTAAAACTGCAGAAGTGGAGATCAAGAAAGAACATCAAGTGTTGATGATCAATAAGACCACTGGTTTCAAGATAGACAAGAAGGGTAAACAAAAGGGAAATAAGGGCGGCAAGCCGGTTGCCATGCCTGAAAAGAAACCTCGAGTTGGCCCTAAGTCTGATACCGAGTGCTATTATTGCAAGAGGACTGGCCACTGGAAGTGCAACTGCCCCAAGTATTTGGCAGACAAGAAGGCCGGCAAGGCAAATAAAGGTATATATGATATACAAGTTATTGATGTGTACTTGACTAGTACTCGCAGTAGCACCTGGGTATTTGATACCGGTTTAGTTGCTAATATTTGTAACTCGAATCAGGGGCTGCAGATCAAGCGACCGCTATCAAGGGGTGAGGTCAAGATGCGTGTCGGCAATGGATCAAGCGTTAATGTGATCGCCGTCGGAATGCTACCTCTCCACTTACCATAGCGAATGAGTTATAAACTTGAATAATTGTTATCTGGTGCCAGCACTGAGCATGAACATTGTATCCGGATCATGTTTGCGCAGTGGTTATTCATTTAAATCCGAGAACAATGGTTGTTTGATTTATATGAATGAAATCTTTTATGGTCATGCACCGATGATGAATGGTTTATTTCTGTTGGATCTCGATAATAGTGTTACACATATTCATAATATTGATGCTAAAAGGATTAAACTTAATGGTGATATATCCACATATATGTGGCACTGCCGTCTAGGTCATATTGGCGTCAAACGCACGAATAAGCTCCATTCGGATGGACTTTTGGAATCACTTGATTTCGAATCATTTGATACATGCGAGTCATGCCTTATGGGCAAGATGACTAGAACGTCGTTTTCCGGTTCAATGGAATGGGTGACGGATTTATTGGAAATCATACATTCTGATGTGTGTGGTCCAATGAGTGTGTCGGCGCGAGGTGGATATCGTTATTTTGTAACTTTCACGGATGATTTGAGTAGATACGGTTATATCTACTTGATGAAACACTAGTCTGGAACCTTTGAGAAATTCAAGGAGTTTCAGAGTGAAGTGGAAAATCATCATAATAGAAAGATCAAATTTCTACGATCCGACCGTGGAGGTGAGTATCTAAGTTACGACTTTAGCACTCATATGAAAGAGTGTGGAATAGTTTCACAGCTCACACCTACCAGAACACCACAGCGAAATGGTGTGTCGGAACATCGTAATCGTACTTTATTAGATATGGTTCGATCTATGATGTCTCTGACGGGCTTGCCACTGTCATTTTAGGGTTATGCACTAGAAACTGCTGCATTCACTTTAAATCGGGCACCATCTAAATCCGTTGAAAAGACACTATATGAATTGTGGTTTGGAAACAAACCTAAGCTATCATTTCTTAAATTTTGGGAACGCGATATTTATGTGAAGAAACTTCAACCGGATAAACTCGAACCCAAAGCGGAAAAATGCATCTTCATAGGATACCCTAAGGAAACTATTGGGTATTCCTTCTATCACAGATTCGAGGGCAAGGTTTTTATTGCCAAGAATGGATCCTTTCTAGAGAAAGATTTTCTCGCGAAAGGCATGAGTAGTCGAAAGGTAGAACTTGAAGAGGTTGTAGAACATTCTCTTCATAGTATGGGTGCCCGTGCAACGCACATATCTACAAGACACATAGTTTTTATTAAAGTCGAATCCCCCTTCACATATGCATTACATAGTACTGTACATGTCAAGTTCTCACAAATTACAATCAACATGCCGATTTTGACAAGATGTAGATATATATAGTCTATTTGCGAGTCATTTACAGTAAAGAATTTTCAAGAATGCAGCACATGCTCTCTTTAGGAGTAGCATACAAAATGAGAGTTCAGATGCTCAATTTTATGGAAAGAAAACACCAGCATTTGAATCTCATATCAATGTTTATGTTTGAACTCAAAGAGGTTGCAGCACCGGAAGTCGTTCCGGAGTTGGCTTCACCAAATGAGGATGGAACTAATGATAATGATCATGAAGCTCCGAAAGAGAATACTACCATACCTCGTAGGTCTAGCAGGACTCGTGCAACTCCCGAGCTATACGGATATCCTATTATGAATTTCATGGTCGATGAAATTGATGATCCTGCGATGTATGAAGAAGCGATAATGAGCCCGAATTCCAACAAATGGTTAGAAGCCATGAAATCCGAGATGGAATCCATGTACGAAAACCAGGTTTGGACCTTGGTGGACTTACCTCACGACCGAAAGGCCGTGGAGAATAAATGGATTTTCAAAAGGAAAACTGATGTTGATGGTAATGTAACCGTCTATAAAGCTCGACTTGTCGCAAAGGGGTTTCGACAAATTTAAGGAGTTGACTACGATGAGACATTCTCTCCCGTAGTGATGCTAAAGTCAGTTAGGATTATGTTAGCAATTGCTGCATATTTCGACTATGAGATATGGCAGATGGATGTCAAAACTGCGGTCCTTAATGGCAACATTGAAGAAGAGTTGTATATATACACTACTTGTTATATACACTACTTATCCCTCATTGAGGTGGCCTGGAACTTGTAAATATACACTACTTGTAACTCTTTATGATTTATAAAAATTGTAGTGTTTTTTTACCCTACTGTTTTACCCTAAAAAAAGAGTTGTATATGATACAAACAAAGGGTTTTGTCGATCCTAAGGATGCTGACAAGGCATGCAAGCTTCAGCGATCCATCTATGGACTAAAGCAAGCATCCCAGAGTTGGAATCTCCGCTTTTATGAGGTGATCAAAGAGTTTGGATTTGTCCAAACTTATGGAGAGGCTTGTATTTACAAGAAAGTGAGTGGGAGCAATGTGGCATTTCTGATATTATATGTGAATGACATATTGTTGATCGGAAATGATATAGATCTTTTAAACAGTGTTAAAAGTTATCTAAACATCAAATTTTCAATGAAGGACCTAGGTGAAGCGTCATACATATTAGGCATAAAGATCTATAGGGATAGATCTAGGCACCTAATAAGGCTATCGCAAAGTACATACCTTGATAAGATTTTAAAGAAGTTTAAAATGGATGGAAGTAAGAAGGGGTTCTTACCTATGTTGCAAGGCAAGACATTGAGTAAGACTCAAAGTCCGGCTACGGCGGAAGAAAGAGAGATAATGGACAAAGTCCCCTATGCTTTAGCCATAGGCTCTATAATGTACGACATGCTATGTACAAGACCGGATGTGACACATGCTATTAGTTTGACTAGTAGGTACCAATTTGATCCAGGATCGGAACACTGGATAGCGGTCAAGAATATCCTTAAGTACTTGCGAAGAACTAAGGATATGTTTCTTGTGTACGAAGGTGAAGAAGAGCTCGTCGCTAAGTGTTATGTCGATGCTAGCTTTGATACCGATCTGGATGACTTTAAGTCTCAATCCGGATACGTATTTTTCATGAATGCTGGAGCGGTTAGTTGGAGGAGTTCCAAACAACCCGTGGTGGCGGGATCAACAACAGAGGCCAAATATGTTGCTGCTTCGGAAGTGGCTCAGGAAACGCATTGGACGAACTTGGTGTGTTTGCGAGCGCATTGGACCCAATGGTGATCTATTGTGACAACAATGGTGCCATAGCCAATGCCAAAGAACCAAGGTCTCACAATAATTTCAAGCATATTAAGCGCCGGTTTCACTCCATCCGCGAGCATGTCAAGGATGGAGATATAAATATTTGTAAAGTACACACGAATCTCAATGTAGCAGATCCGTTGACTAAAACTCTCCCTAGAGCAAAACATGATCAACACTAGTACTCCATGGGTGTTATATTTATCACTAAGTAACTAGATTATTGTCTCTAGTGCAAGTGGGAGACTGAAGGGAATATGCCCTGAGAGGCAATAATAAAGTGGTTATTATGTATATTCCAAGTATATGATAGATGTTTATTTTGCATGCTATAATTGTATTAATATGGAAACATTAATACATGTGTGTTTAATAAACAAACAAAAAGTTCCTAGTTATGCCTCTCTCATAAACTAGCTCGTTGATTAACAAGATGATCAAGGTTTCCTCATCATGGACATTGGATGTTGTTAATAACGAGGTCACAACATTATTGGAATGGTGTGATGAAAATTCATCTGAAATATAGCATTACGATCAAAGTCATTGAGTTTATATTGCTATAACATTGTAACACCCCAGTTTTAGATAAACATTATTTAGGATTTGTTTGTGCATCATGAGCATCATCATTTAAATTGTGCATTGAGGAAAATAAATAAAACCCTAAAACCCTAACCTCTCCCTCTAATTGAAAACAATTCAAATGGTTTTGAAAATGTTTGAAAAAGTATCAAAAAGTATGGATCCCAAATGGATTAAAAGGGACCCTAATTATTCTCTATACTTTTGTAAAGTTTCTAGTATTTTTTGAAGTGATTCAAAAACTGTTTTGAATGAAATTACAAACAGGAAACAGAATCAGAAAAAGAAAAACAGTTTTTACAGAAAAAAATAAGGAAACCCTAGCTACCAGGCGCAGCCCAGCCGGCCCACCTTTCCTCTTCTCTCCCTGCCGCCCACCCACACAGCCACCCGCGCAGCCAGCAAACTTTGTTGTGGCCCGCTGCCAGCCCAGTACCGGTTCGATCGTTCTTTCCGTCGTCGTCTTCGATCCTGATGGAGGAAGCTCATGCGTGTCTCTGACTCTGCCGCTCGCCGGCGCCGCGATGCCCGCGGCCGCTAATATTCGTGCTACCGACGCCTCGTGGTCTACAAGTACCCCCTCGAGCCACCGGATGAATCCTAGCTTCTCCTTCCCCCAATTTCTTCCATGGCCGAAACCCTAGACTTGCAGGTGCCGACCGACGTCGCCGTTTCCATCCACCTCTCACCATTCTGTGGCCACCTTTGAGCTCGCCATGATGCCCTGGTTCATTCCAGATAGGTCACGAAGCCCTTCGTGCCCGCAATCTTCCGAATTGACACCTCACCTCCGCCGGCCGCCGCAGTCACCGCCATCGATTCCGGTGCTGTTCGTGCTCGCCTCGCCTCCCCGACCTCTCTTACGCGTTCCAGGTGAGCTCCTCTACCTCCCAGTGCTCTCTGCTACCTCCCTCTTACTCTGGTTTGAGCTCACGCCATACTCCATCGTCGGCCACCGCATGTTCTCGCTGTTGCTCAAGCTCCGGCGACCAATAAGTGGCGGCGCCACCACCTTCCGGTCCGCCTCGACGGGATCTCTCTAACTCACTCCTCAGCAGCTTCCCTCGCGGCCTCATTCGGCCAGTTGATCGACGACCTGGGCATCCCCCCCCCCCCCCCCCCCATTGATGACGTCACAGGGACGTCATAGTGAGGCAGTTAATCCCTTTTATTTTATTTAAACTCATTTCTGTAATGATTTTCTCGAAATAATATTAATATCCCACGGGGCCCAGTCGTCAGTGACTGAGGGTAGCCTCAGCCCCGCTGAGAAAAGCCCCGGACCCTATGGTGACGTCAGCCTGAGGTCATAAATGTTTTAAAATTGATTAAATAAATTCCAGAAAATGATTTATATTGTAAAATCAATAACTTATTATTTATAAGTCAGAAAAATACAAACAATATATCAAAATGTTCAGAAAAATGAAACCTATCTATCTAACCTATAATCATGCATTGTTCAACAACTTAAATGACAAGTTTAATTAGAAGAACATAGTAACCCCTCATAGGTGATTCCGGAGTTTCGCCGAATTAGGGTTTTCACCCCTCGGAACCCCGTTTAAATTTCTGAGCATGTATTAGGGTTAAATTTCAATGCAATTTAACTTGTCATATCATCATCCTTGTTTGATCATTGCATCGATGCCAAGTGTTGATTGTTTTCCTTCCTTTCCGGTGTTTGTTTCTTCCCGATAGAATACGATATCGAGATCAAGATCAAGACCATCGAAGATCGAAGGTCGGCGAACAATACTTGACCAACTGTAATCAAGTCAAGTACAAGGCTCCCGAAGATCTGCTTATCTGCTATCAACTGGCAAAGGCAAGCATAGCCCCACCATGATATAGTCCTATGATTTCGAAAGCATTTCAATTCTTTCCATGATGCATATGATTATACTGTGGTATTTTATCGATATATAGAGTATCCTATCTGTTGCATACTCCCGTTGATCTTATATTACTTGATCCACTGCTCCTAGCATAACTAGGTTTGGCATGTGTGCACTGCTAGAGCTTATATTTGTGTCTTGCTTAGCCATGCTTAGCTATTGAGTCTGGTTCATCCAGATGAAGTATCAGATGCAGATAATCTAGTATGATAGGAGAACATGGTAAGATGAGATCAGTGATATGAGATTAAACATGTTAAGGCCTGTATGGGAGGCCACGGTGGGGTGTGGTTTTTCTAGTCCCATGCTCGCCACCCTTAGGACCCTAGGTTCTTGCCTCTTGAACCAAGACGAGTGTACAACCACACGGGGTAAATGGGGACCCCATGATTGAATAACTTGCCTAGTAGATTCCATGAGTCACATAGTTCGGGCGTTCCATTCGACATACACATTGAAAACGTTTTTGAAAGAAGGATGTGAAGGAGGTGCATTCATAATAGGTAGGGAAGCGTGGACCGGGTTGCTTGGGGTTGATGGCGCCCCTGGTAAACCAACCTCGCCTCCATCTTTAAGTACCGGCTTCGAGATTTGACCCGTTACGGTGGAACCATACTTATTGCGTGACTCATGGTCTCGGCGAAAGCAAGGTAAAGGTCGTGTCCAACCACACCCTCTGTCAGCAAACCAAGGAAGTGTGTCAAGTGGCAATAAGAGTCGGTTGGTGCGTGTGGGTAAAGTTGTACACCCCTGCAGGGTAATAATCTTTCGGAAAGCCGTGTCCACGGTTATGGACGACTTGGGAATGGACGGGAGATCATAGAGAACATGAACCTAATCGTAAAACTTGGCAACTAATGTTTGTTAAGGATGCTTCCTCATGGGTACGAGGGGGTGATCCTAGTTCAGATGATGATGAATCGGTGGATAACAAAAGATGATGATCAATATTTCGGAGACATCGCTCTCTTATCCCCTTTTAAAAATACTCTGACTAGACGAGATTCTTCTCTCTCTTGTTTTATAAACAAAGATGGCTTTATGCAAAACAACTCCACCAGCCAGAAGTCTTGCGGAGTACACCCTGTTCTCACCCTTGCTTTGTTGATACTTTTGGCAGAGTAAGTGTTTCCAGAAGATCAGTTTGGTACTACATCGACATCGACGAGTAGCTTGGGGTTCCCGGCCGTCAGCCTGGAATCTATGGGATGGGACGTCATCGTTATGCTTCAGGCCTCTTAGGCCCTTTGTTAAGTTTGCTATACTAAATAGCATAATTTGCCTTCCGTTGTTTGATGTTTGTGGTCAGTGACCTTTGCTTGTAATAATTTGGTTCTCTGCTCACTTATGAGCTTGCTGTAATAAATTTTTGTGTAGTAGGGTTACTTCCGTATTACCGAGTCTTCACTGGATATTCTCGAGCTCAAGGTTAAGCTTATTTCAGATGGAGGTCTAGGATTTGTTTAGCCCTGATCCCGGGGGTGTCACAAACATCATACGAAGTGATCCTAATCCTTAGACCATGAGATCATATCAATCACTAACACTGGAAGAGTATCTTGATAACATCAAACGTCACACCGTAACAGGATGATTATAAAGATGGGTTCAGTACTACTAAACTGTTATGTTGAGGCCCATGGATCGAGGGTGGAATTTGTTCATCCCGATGACAGATAGATATGCTCTGGGCCCTCTCGGTGATATCACATTGATTAGCTTGCAAGCAAGTGATTTGGTCACTAGAATGTTATATCATGGGAACAAGAAAAGAGTACATGTCAGTAACAAGATCAAACTAGGTATGGAGATGCCAATGATCAAATCTTGGACATGTAATATATCACGAAACAAAGGGATTAAGATACTAGCGTAAAAGGTTCTCACGATCACAAGAAAGTCATCGTTTAATGTGTGGGAGTCAATATGGATCTCCAGGTCCCGCTTCTGATTATTGATCTGAGAGGGGTCTCGATCATGTCCGCATTATTCGTGAACCGTAGGGTGACATTATATGTCGGAAACGTATCTATAATTTTTGATGCTACATGCTTGTTTAGTATCTACTTTGCTTTTCTTTGTCTACACTTTGAGGTGTTTTTATATCTTTTCTAGAACTAACCTATTAACAAGTTGCCATAGTGCCAGTTGCCTGTTTTCTTCTGTTTTTGGTTCCAAAAAAGCAGAAAATCAATATTCTCGGAATTGGATGGGACAAAAGCCAAAGTCAATATTTTACCGTGGGGGACACGAATCCACAAGACGAGACGGAGAATCAAACCAGGGCGGACAAACCCTCCTAGGCGCGGCCAGGGGTGGGTCCACGCCTGGGCAGGGTGTGGCCCCCTAGTCGCCTCCCGGCCTCGCCTCTTCGCCTATAAGAAGCCCCCGATGCAGAAACCCTCAGGACCCAATCAAAACTCCACGAAACCTTATGTAGCCGCCATCACCGTCGTCCCTAGATCGGGGGGATCTGAAGTTCTTCTCGGCACCCTGCCGGAGGGGAAATCATCCCGGAGGTCTTATCTCCGGTATGAAGCGTGAGTAGTTCCACCTTGGACAATGGGTCCATGTAGTAGCTAGATGGTTGTATCTCCTCCTTGTGCTTTCATGTATAGATCTTGTGAGCTCCCTTCATGATCAAGATCTAATCTATTTGTAATCATGCATGTTGTGTTTGCGGCGATTCGATGGATATTGAGATTACTATGTCAGATCGATTAATGGTTTTGTCTTTATGATTCTATCATGTCTATGTTGTTTGTGATCTTGCATGCTCTCCGTTGTTAGTAGCTATCTTGACCGAGTAGTTGCTAGTGACTCCAATAGGGGGTATTTATGCTCGATAGTGGGTTCATGCATCTAGTTTCCAAGGGAAGTGACAGAAATCTCTTCGGTTGTAGATGCGTTGTTGCTACTAGGGAGAAAACAATGGTCTCATGTTCATGGAACAAGTGGATTGTTTACCTTACACACTTTGCTTAAAGCAGTTGTCTGTTGCTTGCAACTTAATACTGGAGGGGTCCTGTAACATCCTAGCATTTAGGAACTAATGAAGGGTAGATTAGGAATTTGGAATGTTGCATGCATTCATTTGAAAATGTGGGTAAAATTTTCGCCAAATAAAAACCTAAAGTGATCAAGGTTTCTTTCATACATTGAGATTAGGTCTAGTCTTAAAGGATGATTGCTATAGACTTTGATATGATCTTTGAGGAATTATGTGTTTTGGAATATGAATTAGAATTTTAAACTTGAGTGTTTGAATTATAATTCAAATGATTTATACATAAGGTTTGAATCTTGATTAAATTAAGAGTTAATTATTATAACTCAAACTTTATCCAAAGAAAACAATTAAGAATATGAAAACTTATTTCATATTGTCATTTCATAAACAAGTTACAAAAATGTAACTTATTGAAATCATCTGCAAATTTCACAATAACCAATAAATAATTAGAATAATTCTTCTTTGATAATAATAGAATCTTTATTACAAAATAATAAAATAAAAAATTACAAAAGAATAAAGAAGATTACATTAACTATCCTATAAAGAAAAACCTAAACTAAAATCTTCATCTTCAAATATGTACCTGCAAGACAAACACTAATAAAGGTTAGGATTAGAATTGTTTTACCCTCATACATGTCAGTGAGGTGCACTGAACAAGTTTCATCATTGAGAAATTTATAAAAGGGGCAAGTTTCACCAATATGAAAGAATCTATCTTTCATAAATTTTAAGCCAAAGAGTCAAATTGACAGCAAGGAGGGGCAAGTTTCACCAGCCAGGTAAAAGTAATCAGATCAAAGTAACTCTCAAGTCCAAAGCATATCCACAAGTGCACAACAAGCACACAAGCAGGACACACACCTAAATGCATGTGATGTGCACACAAGCCCACACCCCCTCCAGGCGCCTCCAGTGCTTGCCGCGCCTAGGGGGTTTGGCCACCCTGTGGCCCCCCTCCGGCTCTGCTTCGTGGTTCCGTGTTGCTCCGGAAAAAATAATAACTTTGACTTTTGTCCCGTCCAATTCCGAGAATATTGATTTTCTGCCTTTCTGAAACCAAAAACAGAAGAAAACAGGCAACTGATACTGTGGCAACTTGTTAATAGGTTAGTTCCAAAAAATATATAAAAACACCTCAAGGTATAGACAAAGCAAAGCAAAGTAGATACAAAACAAGCATAGAGCATAAAAAATTATAGATACATTTCTGACGTATCACTCAGTTCCTGTCAATTGCCCTGCTGTAATTTGTTTACCCTTCATGCCATATTGTTTATCTAAGGAGAGCACCTCTAGTGAACTATGGACTCCGGTCCAATATTTACCATTGATACATCTTCCACTGTTACTTGTGTATTTGCTGCAAACCATTACCTTCTACACAATACGTTTAATCTTTTGTTACAGCAAACCGATGAGCTTGACAACCTCACTGATTCGTTGGGGGCAAAGTCTTAAGTTTGTGTTGTGCAGGTCTCCGCGTTGCTTGCAACACCTGTGTGACGTTTTCTTCCTCCTACTGGTTTGATAACCTCGGTTTCTTACTGAGGGAAAACTTGTTTCTGTGCTGCTTCACACCTTGCTCTTGGGTTTCCCAACAAAGCGCTCCTACATCAACTCAGCTCTGCATCAAGCTTTTTCTGGCGCTGTTGACAGGGAGGCTAAGGACGTCTTCACTAGGGGAGTCCTTCACTTCCTTTCTATTTACTTTGTTTTTAGTTTGCTTAGTTTCTTTTGCTTGGTTTTGTTTGCCTCTTTTCAAAAAACCCCCAAAAAATAGTCTAGTGTGGTTTTCTTTCTTTATTCAATAACACACAAAAATTAGTTCCTACTCTAGTTGCTACCTTGTTCTAGCTCACCATGTTGCTCCCCAAGTTCACCCTGAAGGACCTCTCTATAGGTAGTGGCTCCATAATTGGGAAAGACAATATTGAAGAATTTTTCAATCATGTTAGCAAGCATGAGGATATTGAGGATAAATCTATAGCAGAACTTGCTCCTAATTATGAAATTGCTGCAGCTTATTTAGTTCATATGTTGGAGGCTAGGTTTGTTAGCCTTAACCCCATGATGCAAATTTTGTTCCTAAAACTAAAAAAAGAAAAGAATGCTGAAAAGAGAGAGTTTATTCTTAAAACTTTACTCAAAGAGTTCCATGATGTTGCTAAGGAAGCCAAAAAGGTCTTTGAGCGTTTTAATATGCTAGGCTCATGTGTAGATGTTGTGGGTACTTCTGGTAAAACCAAGCCTAGAGAGGAATTTAAGATACCTATACCCTTTAAGCTTGTTGGAATGCATGAGGCCTTTGAAAAAATTGATTGGATTGTTCCTGAAAATCCTTTTGATGAAGGTAGTAAACCAAAGAGAGATGAGAAGGGATCCTCCAAAACTCATTTGGATGAGATACCTCTCATAGTTTAAGATTTTGCAAGTATTGATCTCAATTCTTCATTTGAAAATACTTGATTTCTTGCTTCTTGTGCCTAACTTAAAGGCGTTAAAGAAAAGTACTTGTTGGGAGATAACCCAAGAGTTTCCTTGAGTATTGGAAGTTATTACTTCTGTAATGACCTCTCCTTGCTACCAGGGATAAAACAATGGTCTCTTGTTCATGGAACAAGTGGATTGTTTACCTTACACACTTTGCTTAAAGCAGTTGTCTGTTGCTTGCAACTTAATACTAGAGGGGGTTAGGATGATAACCTGAAGGTGGACTTCTAGTCATAAATGCAGTTGGATGGCAGTCTATGTATATTGTTGTATTGCCCAATCGAATCTCATAGGATCTTTTTGTCTGGTATTGCATTATTATGCCTTGTTCAGTTCCTGTCAATTGCCCTGCTGTAATTTGTTTACCTTTTATGCCATGTTGTTTATCTAAGGAGAGCACCTCTAGTGAACTATGGACCCCGGTCCAATCTTTACCATTGATATATCTTCTATTGTTACTTGTTTAATTGCTGCAAACCATTACCTTCCACACAATATGTTTAATCCTTTATTACAGCAAACCGGTGAGCTTGACAACCTCACTGATTCGTTGGGACAAAGTCTTGAGTTTGTGTTGTGCAGGTCTCCGCGTTGCTTGCAACACCTGTGTGACGTTTTCTTCCTCCTACTGGTTCGATAACCTCGGTTTCTTACTAAGGGAAAACTTACTGTTGTGCCGCTTCACACCTTGCTCTTTGGGTTCGCAACGAAGCGCTCCTACGTCAACTCAGCGCCGCATCATGACACACTTAAGAGACACCGACACCATTTGGAGCAAATAGTTTCATGCTGAAAAGAATAACAAAGCGCAGGAATTTATTTCACTAGATACCGAAACTGGTTTCGAGTGAAATTGCAGAAAGTGTTTCTGCATGTGAAATAAAATACTATCAAGGGGTTATATATGAATGTTTGTCATTAAAGTAATTGATAAAATTCTGAATAAATAAAAGGAGTTTTATTTAATGAGAGTTTGCATTAAATTTGGTGGAAATTTAATGGGAATTTGAGTGGGGTTTTGAGTGGAGAAAATTGAAGGGGCATTTTGTGAGTGGAGCTTCCACCCACATGAATGGAGGGAGGGCAAGGGGGAAGCCCCCATGCGCCGGACACCCCCTTGGGGTTCCCCCTCCTCCTATAAAAGGAGTCCCCCTCCCTCACTTCTCACTTACACCTCCTCGTGAAGGATCTCTCTCCCCCTCTGGTATTTATCCCCCATGGTCTCGGACTAGCGAGATACATGTTCCCGGTGGATTTTAGGCAAGAAAGAGTTGTGCTTCCGCTGCATCGCTGAAGCGAGGATGCGGAGGTTGCTCGGTGCCTCGGACGTGTGCGCGAGCACGGATGCGCCGCTGATTTGCGGCGCTAGGACTTCCTCTCGATCTTGAGATCGACAAGAGATCGTCTACATCAACCACGAGTTCAACCTCGTTAAGCTTTGTCGGTTTTAAAGGATATGTTCTCTACGAATGTATATCCGCCCGTTACTTGTATCTAGTAGATATATCTTGGTATATAGTTGTTTCCATCATAGGAATTTTTTTTATTTTCTATGCTGCGAACCCTACAGCAACCTACCTCTACTCACATGGCGGCACACAACAACCATGAAGTTGGTGGAAGCGGTGGGTACCGCTCGCACAACCTCACCATCGAGGAGGCGACAGTCCTCGCCGAGAACCATGTTCTCGTGCCGCCGGATTTTGGCCTCCCCAGCAGTTAGAATATTAGCGTGCGTCGCTACGTATCTCTGCACCGACAAGCAGAGCTCGTGGACTACATCGAGTACCGGTGAGTGAGCAGAGCTCATGCCAAAGGAACAGGCGGACCGGGCCGCCGATAGCGGGTTGTGGATTCCACTCTTTCGGGAGGAGCGCGGTGCCCAGATTGCCACCTACGGTATAATGTGTGTTGCCACCACAGTCGAAGAAGGACATGAAGCCGAAGCTAGAGGAGACGTGGCATAAGGATCTATGGATGCATGCGGATATGGGCGCCACGGCGGCCATCCGAGCTTACGAAGGATCTAGTTAGTGTGTACGTGCAAGTGCAACGCACATCTTAACTAATTAATACAAATCAAAATGCAACATATATATCATATGCTTCTCAACTGCACATGAATTTTTGGCAACCCAAGTTTTACTTTTATCCTCTACAAATTTGGATTCTTCAAATACCATACGATAATGAAATCAAGCTCCACTTGACGACACAAATTCGTCTTATTGATAATCCAGATTGAGGTGGACATGAGTTTTGTCTCCTTAATTCTCGAAAATGTATTGTCTCTATACTTTTTTTTCATTTTTCTGAGGATCTCATTCAAGTTCGATAGAGCTGAAGAACAGAAGAGTACAGAACACCATCACTTGGTAATCGATCAAGAAATTTTAAGTACCGTATCCTGCATAAAAATAAATGAATATATGAGCAAGCATACTGGAATGGAGCCATCTTGAATTGTTTAACAAAAATAATTCAAAATTAACGACACCATACGTTTTCCTAACTGGAAAGGGTAAATGTTAGGTCGTATCTTGATGAAGCTCCAACAACATCTAGGCATTATAGTCTCGGAATCCTTGCAAGTATAAACAAGTGCAAACAGAAATGTTACTATATATAAAACGAAGCAGATCAAGGAGAACAAAGAGACATACCTAGGATTTTTTTTTGAGCTGACATATTTAGGAATTGTTTACGTGCAAGAATAATGCACGGTGATTCTCGCGTCCATTTAGCATGTGCATGTTTATACTGTTTGTTGACTTTTTAACGATTCGTGCGGGCAAGTTTTATCTAGTTTCAATATGTTTTAAAAAAATCTATGTTATATGCAGTGAAACTGATTTAAACCATGCACGCGATATAACATCACATTTCTCAAGACTGTTTGGACTGAAATTTATATAGACGCAACACGTTGACCTGAACACATGTGTTACATAAGGCACTTCTCTCAATTTCGAGTTTATAGTATAAAACCACCATTTTTATGCATTTTTTTTTAAAAAACCACCGGTTTACGTTCTAATCGCATAAAACCACCACTCTACTACTGATTTTTTGCAATGTGCACTAAAATGAAATTGACAACAAATTAACAGCGATTCTGACTAGGGGGACCCACCCGTCAGGACAAATTTGCTGATGTGGACTAGACCCCACATGTTAGCCATATTAAAAATCAAAAATGAAAAGCAAAAATGAGAAAAAACTCCCTATCACTACTCGCCGGAGTGCCGCCGACACCCATGCTCACCGGAGCGCCGCCGCCCCCTGCTCGTCGGAGCGCCGCCATCCCCTGCTCCCGGAGTGCCATCGACGACCCCTTCACGCGGAGCCGCATGGCGGCCCCGCCCCTGCACCCGTGTCGCCATCCCCTGCTTGCCGGAGTGCCGTCGACGACATCTTCACGCCGGAGCCGCATGGCGGCCCTGCCCCGTCGCCGGCTAACCCTCCCCTATCTCGCGACGAGCTAACCTGCGCTGGAGCCCGTCTGTCCCGCGCCGCCCTGTTCCGTGGTCCCGTGGTGACTTGTCCCGCGGCGAGCTCACCGGCGGTGGAGCCCGCCCGTCCGCCCGACACCACCCTGTACCTCTCTGGATCTTGCTCGCCCTTTCCCCGCCCCGCCATGTCCCTCGCAGGAGCTCGCCGCTCCATCCCACCTCGCCCTTGCCGTGGTCGGAGAAGCCCAGGATCCATGGCGGCAGGTGCTAGGAAGGAGGGAGGGCTAGAGCTAGGGAGGAGAGCTGGTAGGGGAGGAGGGCCGACCGAGGGGAGGTGGCCGGCGACGGGCGGCAGATCGAAGCTCTGGCCGGAGAAGAGAAAGGAGATGAACTCCTATTTTTTTTTCTTTTTTTTGATATTTTGATGATTTTTAATATGGCTGACATGTGGGGTCTAGTCCACATCAGCAAATTTGTCATGACGGGTGGGTCTCCCTAGTCAGAATCGATGTTAATTTGTTGTCAATTTCATTTTAGTGCACATTGCAAAAAATCAGTAGTAGAGTGGTGGTTTTATACGATTAGAACGTAAACTGGTGGTTTTTCGAAATTTTTGCGTAAAAATGGTGGTTTTATGCTATAAACTCCTCAGTTTCTCTTGCTATCTTCTTCGTACGCCTATCACTTTCTTCACTTGGGGCCCGCACCACACAAGGTGTAATAACCAAGACACAAACATTTTTTATAACATAGATCGCTTGAGCTTAAAGAAAGGTACCTCCGGAGTGTGTGATCGCAAAGGTGGTTGATATGATTAAAAATCCAGAGTTTATGATCGAAAAATTAGTTTGAAGGCCTCAGAGATTTGCAATTTTCTTTGACTTTATTTTGTAATCGCTGGACACCGTTTATGTATCACCATGTACTGTTTATGTATCACCATGTACTATTCGTTAGTTACTGTAAATATATTATGGTATTAATTGTCAAGAAAAAAGGTTAATCATCTATACAATTCTTTACATGAGAAGAGCAACGGTATATATATAGGAAACCCGCAAAAAAAGCATATATTGACCAAATCCGGTAAAACTGCATGCTACGGGTATAACAAAAACGCTGGCCATTTACATGACACGCATAAGCTTCCGAAATCAATGTCCATCCTGCTAGACCTTCAGCCATCCGCCGGGGTACACCTCGGTGGACTTTCCGCTGTCAACGTTCTTCGCCCTCGACTCGCTCTGGATTGACTTGTTGGAAAGTGAAGGTAAAATTGCCGCAAAGCTTGTCCCCTTGCTTCTCCTGCAGCACAGATGGATTGTTTCAGAAGGTCTAGTAAACTACTTGTGTGTCAGATTGGTCTCTGGTGCTCACATACCTGAGATGAGCTATGAAGAACACTGCCCCGACGAGCGTGATTCCTCCAGCAACCGACTTCAGCACCCCATTACTGCCTGGTCTGGGAGCATCCTTCTCGGTCTTATGAGCACCGGTGTTTTTGTTTTCAACTGTATCTTGTGGTTTCACCGCTTCGTCTTCAGACTTGGGAGGATCCTGGATGGCAAGAGAAAGCTTAGCGAACTATCATAGTAGCATTTCAGATTAAAAAAGCAACCAGTATAAGGCCCCGTTTGGATTGTCGTATTTTAACCAAAACTGCCGGATAATACGGACATCTCCTTCTTAACCTCTTCACAAATGAAAACCACCGGACTAAAAAACAACGATCCAAGCGAGGCCTAAGGAATAACATCTACTACTAAAGTGTTTACCATATAAGGAGGCACCATGTCATCCGTGATGCCGATTTCCTGTTCCAGCCCTCGACTCGTGGTATCATCTTCAGAAACTGCTGGAAACACTGCAACTCCTGGGGTTAAACCTGACTCTGAACTCAACCTCGACTCAGGTGCCTCTCCGTTTAATCCGAGTATCGGTTCTTCACAACTTGAGCATACAGATTCCCTGCCACAGACAGGAGCATCAAAATGTTGATCGGTGGAGCTAGTGACCTTTTGCAGGTCATTGTCACCTTCTTTTTCCGGATTACCAGAAGATCTTTCGACACTTCCCTCGATAGAATAATTCGAAGGTTCGACTTGTCCATCATGAACCATTTCAGGAATTTCGGCCGTAGGAGCGTTGCTACTGTCAGACACTAAATGACCGGTTGTTGAAGATTCGGTAGAGCAACGCCGCAGTTGGTCGTTCTGAAATGGAGTTGAATCCACAGAATCCAAGTCCATACCGCCAAAGTCAAGCGATCCTACTGATTCAGCTAGCGAGTTCTCTTCAGGCAGACCATGTCCATTGTCTCCATAGCCTTCACTTTCTTCCTTGGTAGCGTTTCCTAATTGCAAAAGCTCAGCGGTATCATCTTCGCCAACAGAGTTCTGAGGTTCTAGCGGAGAGATACTGCTCTCGGCTTCATCAGAGTCATACTGCGTGTCACCATTCTGTTCTCCAAATATGCTCTGTGGAAAATGGAGATGAAGGGAACGGTATTGGTGTTAAGCACATGATCAGTAAGCATGAGCATGAGAAGCAAAATACAGAAATTGTTTCAGAGAGTTTGCTAGATGATGCCATACTTCAGAATTGGCACGTGGACTGTGTCCACTCGACCAGGATGAACTGCGTTGAGGTTGCTCCAGACTTTTGCGGATGCCTCCAACAATATAGTTGGGCATGGCTATTGAGCGAGTTACAATATCAAAATCAGGAACCTGCCACCAGGGAGCAGAAATACTCGCGTTAACACTACAGCTTGCATTGGTCAACGATAAGTAAGCTGAAAGGACTTCTTAAATAGGTTGCATTTGCATTCAAATGTAGGACTTACATTTAGGTGCATCATACTGGCCTTTTTAGATAGAGAACGTATACACATACAGACTTTCCGTACATTTCTTTTATCGACCACGTCGGAAGGTGTAAACAAATCAATCCCAGCTAGACCAAGAATTTGGCATATCTGTAAAGAAAAATATTATGATAAGATGCCCTTTGAGAAAAAGATATATCAGGCCAGTAAATGACATGACATTGCCGCTTTCTGGGAAAAAAGAGAGGGACTGCTAAACTGTGTGATGGAATCTTTTGACAGGTCACCACATCATCACACGATTATGCGTGTCCAGGGGTATTAACACAGCATCAAAGGGACATGAAATTACCAATACCTTCAGAAACGAGTCGACCTTTGGATAAGGCATATATTTCCCATTGCTTTTACCAAAAGATGTTCTCTCATACATATAAACTTTTGATTGTTTGAGTTGTTCATTGTTCTTTCTCAGCAGCCTTTTCCATAATAATTTCGAAAGTTGAAATCTGTCAGCATCATATAACAATCAGAATCAAACAAGCATTACCGGAGTTAATGAAATAAAAGAAGTGTCAGAACATGGAACTACACTTGGATTATTTCCATATAAAATAACATAGCTAGTATGAAAATTCAGCTGGACAAACAAAATGCATGTAAAATTCAAAACTATGGAAGCCACACCATTATCTCGTAGCCTAAGGGAAAATATACATACACAGAGCTGATTTCTTAGATAGGAAAAGGAATAACAGCTTTATTCATGGGTATTCCAACTATAAATTGCTTCCATGCATCTCCTGAAACACTGCCTGTAGTTGTTTTTTTACATCCACTGTAGGTTTGAATCAGTGACCCCCCCATAAAAACTATTAGGCATTAGCTAAAGAATATCAATCACTGAGATCCAAGATTTCATTAGTTGCACACTACATCACTGAAATTCATACAAAATCCTATGACATGATGCCAAGTACAAGGATTGCATCCTAGGAGGTGCTAATAACTATATACAAAAATTATAAACTGCATTTGTTCCTATAGGAAGGACTGGGGAAGAAACAAGAATCTTACAGCAACTCTCCATCACCTAGAAGGTCTGCAACCAAAATTTCTTCATCAAACCTAAGACGGAGAACTTCACCAAGCCAGATTTTGGTTTGTTTCTGAAACAAAAACAGACATAAGAAGAAAATCCCACAAAAAAAATTTGAACACAAGGCCAATAAGTAATAACTGAGAGTAGGACAGAACATGTTGGTAAGTATCATTTACTGGCTAATAAAAGTAGTTAGAGTAGAGGTACATGTATAACCAGCAAAGAAAGACATTTTCAGTAGAGGGATAGCTAATAAAAGAAAGTAGTTGGTAAGTATCTGCCATAGGAATATACTATGAAAAAAAAGAATAGGAGAACATCACTATACAATCTAGATTTGGTTACTAAGGACCTTTGTGGTCGAGTTCTAGATCCACATTTAGTATTACAAACATATACAATTTTTATTTTTAAGATGTAAATCCAACACGATATATGATTAGCATTCGTGGAAAATGAAGATAGCTATATTCCATTCAACTTTGGTAGGTACTACATAATTTCTAACAAATGTTAAAATGTTCAACAGAATGTATATCTCATGTTTATTACTCACAAAATTTGTTGTACGAAAATATACATCAACATTCTGATAAATGCCTCTCAAAAAAAATATTCTGATAAATGTAGCAACTGATATAGACTTGTAGTATAAATGTACATCTGGCGTACAATTGTGGCAGTTATATAGTCAGCAAGCACCACATCCTTGTTCATCACTAACCTCGTTGAATTTTTTCACAGACTATTAAAGAGCAGATCACATATCGTAATTTTGTACCCACCATTGGATTGAGCATGAGGACTTGAGCTAAAATTTTGATATGCTAAAAAAAATCCAGCATAGGACATTTTTAAAGCTTTGCTTCCTTATCAACTGCGCTCGAAGCACGGAAAAAGTAATAAGCCTATCACATGCATACCAGTTCCTTGATACAAATTAGTATTTCACTTAACATGGCAGGCAGAGCATATCGTTCCTATGAGACTATATGTCGTGCAAGTCAAAAAAAAGCCCAACGAGGTACAGATGCCTGAAATTACGGAAAAAAAATCTGGTGCCACGCCGCCATCATACTCCAACATTTCGCTCTTAGATAATTGCAGTGTTTTCATTCTTTGACAGCATCAAATGCAAGAACTGCTAAAATATTACTAACATGGAATGCGCAAACGCTGGGTTCTGAACCAGTAGCGAGGAAATAGCTAGGTGGATCAGTGACAGAACAGTGAATTAGCTTCTGTTGGAATATCACGCGTTTGTTTTATTTGATAATCTGCTATGGAAAAAATAAGGAACCCGGAAAAACAGAATATTTATCATAAATCAACTCCGATGGTGGGCGCTGAACCAAGCACTTGGTTTGGACGGTGGGAGAAAAATCCGAGCACCCTATCCTAAACATCACGCGTTGATTACAGACAATTGTATGAGTCTGTAGAACGCATGCAGGAAATCTCCCAAGCATCTCCTGCGAAGTCGAAGTGTATACTCTGGAAAGAAAGAAAAATCTGCAACGAAATCCAGTCTGGAACCCAGCAGGCGGCGGCGGCGGCGGCAAGACGCGCTGACACGAGCAGAGCGACCCCGCTAGGCCGGTCGGCGATGGGACGCCGCCAGAACAGAGCGGCCGGCCTCGCGTACTGTTGGATTGATCCTTAGACGACCAGAAGAAAAGCTTTGGCGAGACGAAGGCAGACTGACCTGCAGGAAGGCGTCATCGAGCTGGCGGAAGCTGGAGGCGGGCGACGCCTGGTCCACGCGCACCACCCCCGGCGCCGGCGTCCCCTGCCCCTGCCCCTGCTGCTGCTGCGCCCTCCTCATCATCATGGTGGCGGTGGACTGACACTGACGGCGCCCTCCTCGAGGGGGGGCTAGCTCCAGCTCAGATCCTCGGGCACCGCGCGCGCCAGGTCGGCAAAGGCCTCGGTCCGGCTGCTCCTTGCCTCAGCGGTGGAGTGCACGCTGCACGCTGGTGCGGGCGTGCTGGGAGGGTGGAGGAGGAGAGGGGGCGGTGCGGGCGTGCGGCAACCGCGTGTCGCGTCCTGCGCCGGAAAAGGCGCGGCCGCTACTACCACTACCCCGCGCGATTTACTCCCTCGCCTTTTCTATGTGCCCCCGGGCGGACGGAACGGGCGGGGCACACGTGATGTATGCGTATACCGCTGGGATTTCGCCCGGTTTGCCGTGCGGCGGAGTGCGTCACGGCGGCGTACAACGTGAGCGCGCGCAACGGGACGCGTGCTCCAGGTTTTGATTTCCTTTCCCGGGCTGGGCCGGGCCGGGCCGGTGCCGTGTCGCCGTCGCCCGTCACCGTGCGAGCGAGCGGCTGGGTCACGACTCGCACGAGCAGGACAAAACCGGGAGACGAAACGGACGCGCGCGGGAGCGACGGCGACAGGGCTGGAGCCCTGGGCGTCCAGTCCGTCATCCGTATCGTATGGCCACGGGCCATGGCTACGACGACTACACTCTACACTCTATACAGGCTAAGGCCACGCTGTTGTTCACTTGTGGTGCAGCAGAAGACGAGTCCCTTTTTTTCTTCTACTAGAAGGATGTGTGTTTTGCTTATCCACGTCGACCACTGTCTGGAGCAGATTTTGATCGTCCCAAGGGTCTTGTATTGTACGTGAGCCGACGGCTGAAATCCAGTGACTATGTGAGTCATGAGCCTTCATTGCGATTTGTTTCCCCGTGGGCCGTGGTACTCGTCTGTTTCAAATGCAACTGTTTCAAACTTTACTTCACGAAATTCAACGAATGGAGTAAAGCACGCTCTACTTACAGAAGGAATTAACCGACTCTGTCTCATGTTTAGTCAAACAACAGTTATTCAGCTGCCGACCACCATGTGCAAATTAGTACTGCAATACACTACTTATGATATGATCACGTTAGTCAAAAACCAAATAGAACCTTAATCTCGTTCCACTATTCACCCCAAGTTTTAGTGCACGTACTCCAGTTAGCATCACATTTGATGACCCAGTACATAAAGCGGACAATCGACAAACAAAATTGCAGATAAGTGATAACGCAAGAAAATTGCAATTTTCCAGTCACTATGAGTAAAGAATACCAGGCAATATAATGCTCCGGTTAGTTTTAGGAGCCATGTGGGCAAAGAATGATAAGGTCTAACATTTACAAACACGGGGTCACCCTAACATCACTGCAATGCCAACTCTTTCCTGCTAAGTTGTACAATATCTATCAACTGTCCTCAAGAAAAAAGCCTTTTCCTATGGAAAAAAAAATACACAAACAATCCAGCAAACATGGTCAATGCGCAAGCTCACGGATCCTATTTAACTACGCACCCTCCTAACGTATGGCACCATGAATGAAGACCTCGAAGATCTGGAAAACAATATATCATCAGCTATGTAATGAAATTGGTGCTAACTAGATAAATGGGAAAGCTAACATATATGAAGCTTGTCCTTTATGTTTGGCAGAAATAAACAGCTCACCTGTTCACGGGCTGAGCCGTGGTTGCACAAACAGAGACACCACACTATCAATACTATTGCCTATTGGTCGGAGGAGACAAAGAATCAAAAGAAGATCGAAGTGTCCTGTTAACAAACGGGTGCGCCAAAAGTTCTGATGCGGTAGGCCGCTCGTCTGGATCAACTCTTACACACTGGCTGATGAAATCGTGAGCTTCTTTTGACAAGTAGCTGGGCATGGGAGGTTGTTCTCCTCTTCCAATCATAAAGAAAGCATTTGTCTACAAGTAGCAAAGCACCATTAGTTCAGAGACAAGTTGATATAAACACATTAGCTCAGAGCCGAAGATCAATAACAAGTAGGTTAAATTATGAACAAGTTACACAGAACATTTGCACATGCACACAAACACTCTTATTTTTAGAATCAAAATGATCTCACACTAATACTGTGCATTTTTTATTGGAATAGAAAAAAAAAGGAAAAGAGATGATGGTTAAACCAGCAGCAGGTACAATTTGTTTAATTCATACAACTTTGGAGGTACAATATCATCACTGGTATACGTGCAAAATACAAATTACAAGAGCTATATCTGATAAATGCTTCAGGCTTGGAAGGGGGGAGGTGATGATTTCCCCATGTTCTGCAATAGCAAGTGCATGGACAGATCCCAAATCCCAATATCAAATTATTTAAAAGAAAAAGGACAATAATCTGCTGGCATCCTACTGTTTCTTTATTACAAACTCATATAGGGAATTGCAGTTTTTCTGCAACTTAATTTCGAAATTCTTCCCATCCAATGGTTAATTTTTTTCAAAAATGGAAAAGCCCCAATTTCTGCATCGGTTGATGCACACAGCCATCCCATAGGTTAATAATATCATATATTCCCTCGACATGTCTAATAAATGATAGCGTTAACAACAAAACAAATTTGTTTAGGCAAGTCAATACCAGAGAACTAAAACATATGAAGTTGAAATATGACATACCCACTCCACATTAGGATACGGTATTTGGCGGGTTAGCATTTCCAGTACAGTGCAGCCTAAGCTCCACATATCAGCTGCAGGCCCATACGTTTTTCTTGGATTAACAACCTGAAAGTGGGAAGATAGATTTAGAACTTGTGCGCTTACAAAAAGATACCAAACAGTCATTACTGAAATATTGCAAAATAGCATCAAAATCGAATAATTTGAATCTGATCAGCATAGTTTTACCTCAGGTGCCATCCAATAAACACTTCCTTTGCATGATCTCAGCATATTAATTTTAGACATCTGAAATTAACAAGAAAGTACTACATAAGACATTTTTCAAGGAGTACAAATAACATCGTGAAGCAAGAAGGCTCACCTCCTTTGCCAATCCAAAGTCTGCAAGTTTTACTGATCCATTTGCATGAACCAATATATTCGCGCATTTGATATCTCTGAGTACAAAGAATTATCTCAATTAATCTAAAGTAGTACGAAGGAAAAACTGAAAATCATCCAAAGATTTGGCATCAATTTAAATGTAATTTTAGATTGGCCACTCTAAACACTGGTAATTATATGATCGACATAATTATTCCTTTCCTTCATATTTTTACTTCTTTCCACTCTAAAAACAAGAGAGCCTTTTCAGAAAACCATAAGTACAGAAGATAATCATACTGTCACACAAACCATGTGATGCAATAAAAATGTCATAAATAAGAATTTTATATTAACTCCACATCTTAGTCTCACATGCGACACAGAAAATAGCAAAAAAAAAGTATAATGGCCAATACACAAAGAGCTTTATTTGCCTATACAAAAGAACCTACTTAACCCCCACGAGTCTATGGTGGATGCCACCTTCTTAAGGTGGAGCAGATACTGACTTTTGGAAAGTAGATTTGATCCCTCATATGTTGTACTATTCACATTTAAGTGCATGACACATGGATCAAAAACTCGTATTTCCTGCTCCACATTATTCATTATCATTATTGAAACAGAGGTTTAAAGGACAAACTTTATCAGGTAACAGGATTGCAGACACTGATTATTTCCAACATAAATCAGAAGAGAAGTTACCTGTGGACCACATTTCTCTCATGGAGATAAACTAATCCATTGAGAATTTGTCTTGTGTATGCAGAGACTTGTGAATCTCGCAATTTATACCTCTGATAGAGAGACGAAAGAGAACCTTGTGTAACAAGCTCAATAAAAATGTAGAGTTTTGATTCTTCCTGCATTTTAGTTTTGAACATCATGGGTTAACGTATGCAAGTAATGATTATTTAAATAAAAAAGAATCTGGAATCAGAATACATAACAAGCAACTTCAAAAGGAGTGCTGAATATACCTTGTCAGTTCCATAATACTGGACTATATTTTCATGTTCGAACTGACTAAGCAGAGCAATTTCCTAAGAAGCAAAAAATAAATCAGAGCTTTGCATAAACAATGAATAATATAGCTTCAGAAGATGTCAGAGCATATGAAGAGTGTGTGTGACATAGACAACAGTTGATATCACATGATTAATACTATGACACAAATCAAGAACAACAGTTAACCTGTTCAAGTGCAAGAATAGACTGCTGTGCATTGCTTCCTTGGTCAAGTAAAGAAACTTCCTTAACAGCAAAAAATGCACCTTCGCTGCAGAATATTCAATAACAGATGCCGATGAATATAAATATTTTTACCAAAATGAATATATTAGTATATTAAATGCTTTATCAAATAGTACAGCAGAAACAAGAAAGTATGCTTGCTCACTCCTAATAATTTCCTCAGGAATAGAAATGTTTACGGTGAAGGGATAATCAGAAGTCATATTTTGTTATGCTCGGCTGGTTGATTATGCCATTCTGCATGTTATCAAGCTTCTTTGTAGGACATGGCAGCATATTGGGGTTACTGAAGCCAAGAGTTGGTTATGAATCATGTTCAGTTAGTAAAGGTCAAATTACGGTATTGTCTTTTATATAAACACCATATGAAAAAGAATTCCAAAACCCGGACTAATTCCCCGACGCCCACCTTAGTTCTCCCTATATCAGCCAAACAAGAATAACAATATAATTCATTCAGCAACCACTACTCAGAGTACTTTACGAGTCATGTACAGAACAGCTTCCATCCCAAGTCTGCCCCAGATTACTGTGAGCTTTATGACTTGTCAATAATCATGGTCAGACCATGTAGCGAAGTATGCCATCATCAAATCAATGTTTCTTATGCATGCCATCAGAAAATCAACGTTTGTTATGCCAGTGTCAGATCTGTTACTATAGAAGTAACACTTCCAGTGCTCTGTTCACTCGCATGGTCGCACTAAATAATAGAACGGACATGGGTGCATAACTCTCAATGTTCCTACCCCCAGAAGCTAGCAAGATGTGTTTAGTACATACATAAGGTTTGAAGGGCTAAAGTTAAGTGTCATCACTATTATGTTCTCAGTACTCCTTGTACCTTGATCATGTGTAAGGTAAATGTTTTTAAGAAATAAATAGACCAGCACATATCAGTATTGCTCTGAGCACCCAGCCCCCAAACCAACCAAAAACAAACATACTTACCCAAATAGATGTTTCATACTCTCCTTGTAGGATGACCATGATATAATGCCATGTACTTGTAAACTCTAGACACTAAAGGATGAGCTGCACAGCTGCGCCCTTGTCCTAGCAACGGTATAGCAGGGCTGTTTGGACTATCCAAGCTTATCATTAATCAAATCAATCATAACGTGAGGCGAATAACAGGTCTAATTTTAGTTTTGCCTAAATTAGACAGAGAACTGCAGTACCTCCACGGATCTATGAGAAAGAAAAATGCATAAGATGCACGGATAATCAAATGTCAATTAGAGCATTGCTACTTACTCACTGATCCCCTCATAGACCATCCCGAATGAGCCGCTTCCCAGAAGCGCACCACGCATCCATGACTTGATGTTCCGCTTGAACTTGCCATTGGGCGAGATGACGAACACTGCCTCTGTATTCGTGCTTGACGCATCATCATCATTGGTTGTCGAAAATGAGGATGTCCCGGTGAAACCTTCAAAGGTCTCTCCCACCCTCCACCCTTTGAGCTCCCCCTCAGCCCCTGTGAATCCTTCGTCGGTCTCCTCGGCGTTATCCTCCTCCTCCTCCTCTGTGTCTGACGTGTGAGGTGTTTCAACATGTTCATAGGGCCTTCGTAGTTGTCTGTTCTCTTCCGTGGGAGCAAACGAGTTCACAATGTCCCAGGCTGATCCGCTCATGGTCTCAGCCACAGACGAGCGCCTCACCGGTGGTAGTGCGAGTCCCGTGATCGGCGGAGGCGGGGAGAGCAGTGGCGGTCGGACGCCCTTGATCCCGACCTCCCCGCCTCCCCTTCTGGGCGAGAGGAGTGACAAGCCTGCGACGTGCTCCACAATATCAACCGTAGTGGTAGCCTTGTGGGATTCCACGGGCGCCGCAACGGTGAGGTCCTCCACCGAGTCGGTGGCGGTGGAAGTGGATGAGGAGTGGATGGACTCCTCTGGAATGGGGTCGGGGAAGGAGAGCGGCGCGGGGCCCGGGACCTCGGGGGCGGAGATGGAGCGGACGACGGGGGCGGGGTCTTCTTCCACGGGAGGAGTCGACGTGTCCGGGCGGGCGCGGGAGAGGAGGTCGTTGCTGGAGCGCGCCTTGCGGGCTTCCCAGGCGGCGACGGGGATGGCGAACTCCTCCGGCCCCGACAAGCCGAGGCTGCGGCAGAGCTCGTCCACCTCCCCCTCGGCGCTGCCGCTGATCCGGAAGTCCGTGCCGCCGCCGCCGCCCCTGGCCGCCAGGTCGAGCGAGCGGGACGGGCGGACCCCCGGAGACCGGTCGGCCGACGAGGTCGAGGAGGACCACGACTCCGACACGGACTTCACCCCCGCGCCGGCCTCGTAGTCGATGTGCTTCGCGGCGTTGCGGCGCTCCAGCCGCGGGCTCCGTCCTCGGCTCCCGCTTCCGCTTCCGCTCCCGCTCCCGCTCCCGTCGCCCCTGCGGCGGCTGCTGGAGTCCATGGCGGAGGCGTCCCCGCCGCGGCGGCCGGAGGAGGAGGCGGGCGAGGACTGCTTACTACGGCCCCACGAGAACATCTGGATCCATAAGACGGGCCGAACCCCGGCTAGACGCTGAGCTCCATGGGGTGGAGGGGGCGCGTCGAATTTGAGCTTGCGTTTTGCCGTCGAAGCCCCGCGCCGCAGGATTTGGGGATTGTGGGGAGGGAGGGGCGCTCGCGTCACCGTCGGCTCGGCTCGGCTGCTTACGGGGAGGGAGGAGAGGAGGGAAGTGGCGTGCGCGGTGGCGCGATGGCGAGTAATTTTCAATACGAAGAGGGACCCGCGGTTTCAGTGCCAGGTGGGTCCACGTGTGAGTAGGGCCCGTGGGCAGTGAGGCGGCGATGCTGGCCTCTCCCTCTGTGATGTGCTGCTTGGGGGTGGTGGGGTTGGCTGGACGCGGGTTGACTGCGACGACCAGCGGTGGGGTGGCCCCGCGGTAACAACGAAGGGGTCGATGCGCCTCCGTGCGGGTCCCGCCTGTCATCGGGGGGGTCCGATGGCTAAAACGAATGACTGCCGCTGGCGTGGACGTGCGGCCAGTGGAAAGCGTGTGAACGGGCGGCGTTGCTCGTCCACCGCCTGTCAACGGCAGTGGCGCATGCGGGCTATCGGCGGTGGCCGGCGACTGGCGGCGCAGGCAACAAATTTTATGGACTCTTCTTACTAGGTCGGGATCTGGGGTCTGCATTGATTAGCACATGCTAAGCATAATATGGTGCTCCATCGCTCAAAGCAAACGAGTCCCGACAGACGTCGTCACTGCCATCGCCGTCACGGGGACTACATAATGACCGGTTAAGTTCGGAACATCGCACCACTCCAGTGGACCTGTTAAGCTTTAACAACAGGCAGGTCCAATCAGTAATCTCTGATTATTAGCTGGCTTAATTAGCTTTATCGCTGGCCGCTAGCTCTCGCTCCCATCCCATCCCATCCGCGTGAGAACAGCACAGATCGACTGAGCTTTCTCCCGGCGGGGTGTCGCTACGTGCGTATCTCTCATGTGCTCCCCAGCTCGACGGCGACGTAGCTGCGTGCCGCGCGCGTGTGTTCACACCCGTGGATGGAAGCGACGGTGTTGGCATGGCATGGCATGGCGCGGCTGTCATGTGCGTGCGCGCCTACGTTACGTTACGTACGTCCCCCCGTGACGGTCCGCTTTTCTTCTTCTTCTCATCTTGAACGAAATGGTCGGATCTGTTTTCCGGTGACGCTGCCGGCCGGCGGCTACGCACGCAGCAGCAAGGGGGTCCCTGGATCTGTCTTGACTCTATTAATTTCTCTGGTGAACTGTATCGGTACACCTTGGTTTGCCTCGATAGATTGTTGACAAGTACTACTAGTAGTCCTGGTCCATTTTGACGAAAAATTGACCGGCGATCTTTTTTTTTTTGGACCATACTACTAGCTTTTAGGTGAGAGTTTGAAGCAATGCCCTACCCTTTCTCAGGCGTGTACTGCAAGAATGCTACGTGCTCCTTCCGTTTCAAATTACTCCGCACACACGATTATCTAGGTGGACTAGCACTCTCTCATTTTTCATCTAAAAATTCCTTCGATTTTTGGAATACTTAATACACATTACATACTATCTATTTCAAAAATTTCAGGATTTTTTTAAATAAAAAATAAGGGAGTACAAGTCTACCTAGATAAGCGTGCGCGCGGAGTAATATGAAACAGAGAGAGTACTAAGTAAGTATCACCGGACCGATTAATTGCCGTACGTTTAGACAAAGCTTTGCCTAAACGTTGACTAAACCTGCAATAACTAAATTAGACAAGAGGAAGTTTTTTTTTAGTTAAATACACGGCGCCTCCCATTAACTTGTTCTGGACGGTACAGAGACACCCATAAACTTGCAAAATGGGGTTAGCGTGTCTTTTTTTTTTGCGAAATTCCACCGATTTATTAAAAATTATCAACCGCAGTATAAAGAGACCTAAAAGTAATAAAAATTACAAATAGGTCATTAGACCACTTAGCGACGACTACAAACACTAGCGCGAGCCGAAGGCGCGCCACCGTCCTCGCCACTCCATCACCGGAGCGGGCAAAACTTTTTGTCGTAGTAGAGCTTGTGGTAGTAGACTGATGGGAAGTCGTCGTGCTAAGGTCATAATGGACCAGCGCACCAGAGCAGCAACCATCGCCAATGATGACAACCTTAGATCGGAAGAGACTGACATTTAACTTGTTCGGATGTGCAAAGACACCCACAAACCTTTTAAAAAAAATCATCGATCTATTAATAATTATTAATAGTAGTACAAAGATAGCCAAAAGTAATAAAAATTACAAATAGGTTATTGGACCACGTAGTGACGACTACGAACACTAGCGCGAGCCGAAGACACACCGCCGTCTTCGCCCCTTCATCATCAGAGCCGGACAAAACTTGTTGTGATAGAGATTGTTGTAGTAGACAGACGGGAAGTCGTCGTGCTAAGGACACAAAGGACCAGCACACTAGAGCATCAACAATCGCCAATGATGATACTTGTCAATATGGAGAAATCTGCCAGTATGTTCAACAAAAATACCAGCACATCGAGGAAGAATGAAGTCAAAAACATGTTGGGTATTTAGTGTGAGGCTTGGAATGAAAAATACCTGGGTCTGCCTGTGTATGTGGGTAGGTCAAAAAAGAGGGCTTTCCAATATATAAAGGACAAGATCTGGAAACGGATTCAGGGATGGAAAGAAAAAATGCTGTCAAAAGCTGGCAAAGAGATTCTAGTGAAGGCGGTGGCACAAGCGATATCGAGTTACGCCATGTCATGTTTTTACTTGACGAAGGGCTTCTGTGATGAGATCAGCTCGATGATTGCGAGGTACTGGTGGAGTCATCAAGACAAGGATAAAATGCATTGGATCGGTTGGGCCACACTCATTAACCAAAGGGAAAAGGGGGCTAGGCTTCAGGGACATCAACAGCTTCAACGTGGCTATGTTGTCCAAGCAGGCTTGGAGGTTGTCATAGTCTCCGGAGAGCTTGTGTTCCCAAGTTTTGAAAGCGAGATACTATCCAAGTGGGGATATTTTTGAAGCGAAAGTGGAGCCTAGCATCTCGTATGCATGGCGCAGTATTTTACATGGAGTGAATCTGCTCAAACAGGGGTTATCTGGCGTATTGGAGATGGAAGTAAGGTGAGAATCTGGGAGGATTCATGGATTCCAAAGTTGTGGTGTCGGAAGATTGCTTCACCTCGTAATGGGAGCACGCTCAATCTCGTCAGTGACTTGATCGATCCTGATACAGGTCAATGGACAGTGCAGCTTGTAAGGGAAACTTTCTCTAGTGATGATGTCGAGCTCATCCTTGTTATTCCCCTGACACAAGGCGTGGAGGATTTTCTTGCTTGGCATTTCGATCCGAGGGGCTTACATTCTGTTCAACAGGCTTACAAATTGCATCGGGATCTTGAGCATAAAGATTGTGCCCGTAGGGGAGAATCGAGCTCGAGAATTCTAGAGGCTCTAGGAGGAAATGGAGATAGTAGGTGGCTGAATATATGGAAGCTACCATGTCCGCCTAAATTACGAATGTTTGCATGGAGATTTCACACAACTCCCTGGCCCTCCGAATGAATCTAGTTCGGAAAGGACTCAAGCTTGAGGACGACAAATGGGTGGTGTGTGGAAGAATGCAGGAGGATGGCTATCACCTTTTCCTGAAGTGCAAAGAGGTCAAGATGGTGTGGAAAGAGATGAAGCTCGTAAATGTGCGGGAAAAGTTACTCACATGCATTGGGGTAACTGCAATTACGGAGGAGTTCTGGAAATTGGAGGAGAGACCCAGGGGTGGAGGTTCTTGCTCTTTGGTGGTCCTGGTGGAATATGCGTAACAAGGTGAGGGAGGGGGCGTGAAACTTGAAGCGTCGGTTGTTGCGTTCCGTGCTCAATGCCTTGTCGCAGACTGCCTGCGCTTCTGTAAACAGGATAGACCGGGGAAGGAGACGACGCCGAGCCTCTGGAAACCACCGGGAAGTGGAGTTCTGAAACTGAATATTGATGGTGCTTTCAGGAATAGGGAGAAGGAAGTAGGATGGGGCGTGGTGGTGAGAGACGAGGAGGGGCAAGTTATATCAGCTGCTGCTGGTAAATGCCCGGGTATCACCAACGTGTTCATGGCGGAACTGGCGGCGCTAGATCAAGATTTCAGTCTGGCTTCTAGCCTTGGTGCAGTTCAAGTGGTGTTTGAAACGGATGCCCAACTCGTTCTATCTGCTATGACTAGTCCGAATCCAGACTTCTCTCCCTCGGCGGCGATCATTGAGGATCTTAAACTGCAAAGCCGACTGTGGTTCTCGAACTGTTCTATTATTGCATGTAGAAGAGAAGCCAATACGGTTGCTCATGCTCTTGCCCAAATCGGGGCAAAATGTGATCCGGGTTCGATGTATGTGTGGGAGGTCGATCTCCCAGCGAATGTCGCTGTGCTTGTAAGTGGCGATTTGCCCAACTATGATCAGTAATAAAGCAATGCTTTCTATGTCAAAAAAATGATGATACTTGTAAATTAGAAGAGACTGGCCTGAAAATAAACCAACGAACACGAAGACGGACAGAATCCCGGGAGACCTGCCGAACAAACGACTCCACGCGCCCTTCGTTAACGCTAGATGCACCGCCAGAGCAAGGATAAAGCATGGAAGGGCTTATTTTGATTTTAGGATATATCCTTCGCCTCAACATCCCGAAGAAGAGACAAAAGTATACTTAACAAAGAACGGAAAACCTCCCGCCAACAAGAGGCCATGGTCATCGCCACACCTCCGAGGCCCTAAAACCATCGGAGGTGGATCGGACCGGCGACATCGCCTGCGAGGAGTGTGGAACCCTATATGGGTTTTCTCGCCTCGTATGGTTAAACAAATGGGGTTACGTGTCACATCCTCTGTTTGGTTAAACAAATAGGGAGAAATTCGATTTCCCATTTCCACCGATGTGTAAGTGAGTGGTGAGGAAATCTCAGACAAGCATCCCAAGTAAGGATGGAAAAGCCCCTCTCAGCCATATCTACTATGGATACTTTTCTAAGCTAGACGACTTCCCCCGTAGCAGCCAATTGTTGTCGCTGAGTAGGCCAGAGTTAGGGGACCGGAGAAATGGGAAATCAATTTGCTCCATGTCTGTTTAACCAACTTGAGTACACGAAACATAAGTTCTACGGAACTTGGGGATTTATGTAAACATACCTAGAGCGGGTGTGTGCCACTTACCCGGGTGGCATGGTACGCGTCGCGCGATAATTGATTCCAGTCGAAAACATGTATGCAATACAAGTTTAATGACATGTTGGACCAATTTTGCAAGTGTGCGAGGAAGCGTTTGGTAGCATGCATCACTCCTGGACAGGCCCAGTGGAGCAGAAAATAGGCCGATTGATTGCATGTATTGGTGTTTGGGTTGCGTCAGCGAAAACTTTAAAGCAGCATGTAGCCAGGACAAACGACTACAATCGATTTGGCCGTTTCCAGCGAGCCACCTTCGCCGTGCGCGTAGCAAATGCAAAAGCGGAGCTCCCCGCATGAGCGTGGCCAATGTCGAAGATGGCGGGAACTTTTCGAGCGCAGCAAAAAGCTGGGGCGGGAGGTGAGCGAATCTCTCCCGCCAAAAGTCTTCCCTATTTATACCGCCCTCGCTCACCGCCGAAACACCACCCACCATTTCTCCCCTCCCAAATTGAGGTCGGGCTCCATTTCCCACTCCGTCCCCTCCAGGTAAGTACTTCCCTTTTCTCTGGCGAGCGTCGACATTGACGACGGCGTGAAGGGCACCTCCAACTCCACCTCTACAGGTGAGATGCGGCAACCACCTCCTTTGATGACAGTAAGCATCTCCACTTCCACATAGGGTTAGCTTAGAATGCAGAGCTCCTAGGTTAGGAGTTGTAGTTCATAGCTTCATTCAAGTAAATGTTAGGTTGTTGTGCAAATAGCATGTGTATGCTTGAGCCAGATTTGTAGGATTTGCTCCATAATATTATGAATGTTCGGCTGTGTTCGGTTTGATCTTGGAGATGTACTATTACTATTGATAGATTGATATGATTGTTATCTAGGTAGAGTAGTAGAAGACCATATTATTGCGATAATTTTATGAAATTGATGCATACGCTCCATTAGAACACCATCTTCTTCACACCTTGATTCATGTGCGTCCTTGTTGTAGGACTCGTTCTCCGACCAGTTTAGCTAGGCTTTGCTCCCCATTGGGGACTCCTATATCCCCTCTTATATGGGCAACATCCAGCCTCTCGCATAGAACCAGGTGATGTCGTTGATGTCACCCACTCTAGGGAGTGGCATCGTGTCTACCGACAGTACTGTCTAGGCCTATGTCGCCTCCATCGAAGCTAAGGTAACGATAAAGCTCAAGAAGTCTCAAATGAAGGGGGCCATGAAATGTTTGCCTTACATGTCCACCTTCGTGATGAACAAGATGTGTGAGATAGTGAAGAGCGACGTCCGTACTGAGAAGGGGTTCAAGGAGATCCATCTCAATGTGTGTGGCAAAGCTTTGCTTGAGCATTGCGGTGATGAGGTTTCAGGCACTCAGGTGTACAACCACCTGAGGAAGTGGAGGGTGCATTGGATCCAAATCAGCAAGCTGAGATACCTTAGCGACGCGCAATGGGATGAGGACCCCTTCACCATTCTTGTTGCCACTAAGCACTTCGAGGGACATATTCAAGTTTGCACCAATGATCACTACCGCCCTCTCTTCCAACACAACATTGGCACAGTCATTAATCGCTAACACACGCTCTTTTGCAACTTGTAGGCGCACCCAAAGAATCCAGAGTATCTCAACAAGCCCATCCAAAACTATGTCCAGATGCATACCATCTTCTCCTACAGCCTTGCCACCAAGAAGTATGCCATGGGGTCAGGCGAGCCCCTTGGCACTCCTGAAGACCCTGACACCCAACAGTTCGACACCATGAACCCTGATGCCTAGGAGAAGTTGATAGATGCTCGAGCTGCAGCAGTAGCAGCGACAACTATTGCAAGAGTTGTTGCTGTTAATGGCAAGAGGAATAGATCCATGCCTTTAGCAGCATGACCGACGCTGTGAAGGACGTTGCGCATGCCATCAGGGACAACAAGCCCACTGACATGCACCCTGACCTCTATGTGGCAGTGATGGACATTGTTGGCTTTGCGGAGTGCCGTCTCACGGCAGCTCTCAGCCACCTCATCGACAAGAAGGTACAGGGCACAAACTTCATCGGCATGCGTGAGGCGCACAAGATTCTATGAATATGGACATTCTTGGCCAAGTACTTCGACTAGAGCTTCGGCTCCTACGGTCCTAGAGTGGTGTGCATGATAGTGGCGTTAGTGGTGCTAATGATGAACTAATGATCTTTGTGATGTACATTTTGGCAATAGCTAGGACCCAAAAACTTCTATGGCTTATATGAATCAATGAGGTGGTATATACTAACCCCTCACGTGGTTCTAAACCTGATTGCGGTGGTAGGATGATACCTACTTTTGATGTGGTGGTAGGTTAACACCATGTAGTGTAGGATGAATCTGTGATGCCCTTTTGGAAATGATCATGCACGCACCTGTTAGTACGTATGTATTTGTGTTATGAACTTGTTATGGATGGTAGATGCATATGATGATCTTGTGAAGTTATATATTGACATGTTATTCTTCTGCCTTGTAGAAAAACTTCTATGCGGTGTTCAGAGGAAGAAAACCAGGGGTGTATGCCGAATGTAGACACTAACACGATCAAATGTCAGGTTACTCCAACAACAGTTATAAAGGGTTCGACACCGTGGAGAAGGCATTTGAGGCATACTGCAGGTATATAGCTGAGCATAACAACAACAACAACAACAACAACAACAACAACAACAACAACAACAACAACAACAACAACAACAACAACAACAACAACAACAACAACAACAACAACAACAACCACCTTGTTCATGACAACAACATCAACCAAGGAGCAGGTGCAAGTTGCTGTCGGGAAAAAAGAACAATAGCTGCACATTGCTTCATCGTCGTTCTTCTTATGGTAATCGTCAAGTTGATTTTCTTCTATAATGGTGCATATGATCGGATGTGTTTGTAGTGGTGGTAAGCACATTAGAATTTGAATAGGATGATCATAAGGACCAGCCTGTGTGCAACCAAACTGGTATTTGTTTGCATGGAATGGGCCAAAAGTCACTGATGCAGAGAACCAAACACAAAGGACAAATGCCCAATCCATACCCAGATAGCTTATGCAGGCTATCAAACGGGCTGTAAAAATAGGCCCGGTGCTGTCTATGGTATTGCCGGGCCATGCCAGGAAATGCATGCAGGCTACCAAACCCGTTGTGAGCATCTTTGCACATCCTGGACAAGTTAAAAAGACATGGTGACCCTATTTTACAAGCCTTTGGGTGTTTTTGCCATGTATTAAACTCTACTCTTTTTAGATGGATATTAACAGGATAAACAAGTACTAGCTTCCTTCATGATTTGATTAGACATTAGACAAGGAAGGAAGTAAATGTTTTCCACAGCCAGAAGGAGGAGAAAGAAAACTTTCTTGGAAGAAACCTGTTGATGGATGGTTGAAGTGCAATATTGACGCAAGCTTTACTAGTGAGAATGAAAAAGGCGCATGGGGTGCAATCTTTCGTGACCACAATGACAATGTTCTTTGTTCAGCATGAGATGTTATAAATTATTATAAGACTGCAACAATGGAAGAAGCAATTGCTTGTTTGGAAGGTCTAAGAATGACGGTGGCAAATTCTACTTCTAACATAATAATTGAAATAGATTGTGCAACCATTCTGGAGTCATTTAAAGATAATAGTTGCGATAGGTCAGAAGTCTGTCTGATAGCGAAGGAATTTAATTTCTTGAAGCCTCTTGATCGACGAATAGTTATTTTGAAAATTAATAGATCATGTAATAGAGTGCCTCATGGCCTTTGCCAGTTAAGTCGTAGTGTGTTGTGCGGAGGTGTTTTACAAGGTGCATTGCTGACCTGCGTGTCGTACACGGTCTTGGGTGATTGTAACCAAAACATTATTACCTGATTAATACACAACACATTTTCAAAAAAAAAAAGATAGGAAGTAAGTCGAGTATGTCCATTTTTACTGGGTTTTTAATGGTTAGGGCCCATTAACAAAAGACCGTTGACGAGATACTCCATTTACTACTCCGTATACTCCCTCCGGTCCGGTTTATTAGGCACGCACGCAGTTTAAGAACAACTTTGACCAATAATTTTGGTCAATAAATTTTGCATAATATGTCACAAAAATTATACCATTGGATTCATCTTCAAAAGTAGTTTCCAATGATATATATCTTGTAAAATATATTGCATATTTTATTGATCAAAATTGATGGTCAAAGATTTTCTTAAACTACGTGTGTGCCTAATGAACTGGACCGGAGGGAGTATCTTGATTCGCTATAAGATTTTTTTCCCTCCCACACTAGTCAATGCGTTCCATAAAACCCGTCTTTTCTCCAGACTGTACTACTACTACGTACTTGCCTTTGCATGTCCCTGTCAGCCATTGCTTTGGCATGCCAAAAACAGCTACTGTAGCTAGCAGCCACGGTCGTGTGAGACCGAGAGCGACCGGTCGAGCCGAACTCGTCCGGCGAGCGTTGCGTGTCCTGCTAATCTCGGTCGCAGGTTTGTGCCTGCCTGCATGCGCGGTCGGAGTAGCGACCGCCGTGTCTCTCGCCTTATATTGACCATGTCCGTCCGCGCGACCATACGCGGTCCGGTCTTCAGGCGTAGGTCAATGACGACGCGGACGCCCATGGATGCCGCCAAGAAGGTGGTCGTGACCCCCTACGAGGAGCTGCCCCGCCGCCGTCCCGGCAGCCGCGGCGCGACGTCGTCGTCAACGGCCAAGACGCGCGCGCCGTCGGCCGTGGGCGGCGGCTACAACCGCCGGGCGGTGCTGCTCGCGTACGCGCAGCACCTGCGGCGGCGCGGCGGCGGGCAGAGATCGTCGTTGTCAGGGCCGCGGGCGCTGGGGTGGGGCGAATGGAAGCGGGCAGATCTCGGCGGCGCGAGCAACGACGACGGCGATCGCAAGGTGAGTTCCTGCCACAGATAAAGCAGAATTAACATTTATTTCGATGCATCTGCACGACAAGATTCGTACTCCTTCAATAATGTTGTCTGTTGATTTCGTCGATCAGCAGGTGGCATCATCCTGGAGGAGGTGCTGCAGGCTCCGGTTATGGTTACGGCTTTGGATCCGGACGTTTTTCCGGCGAGTTCGGACGATCGGGGAGAACGCCTCCTGCAAGAAAGTAGATTGAACAGATTGGTCATGTGTCCCGATGTGCTGTGCTAGACTCAGAGTGCATCTCCACATGAATGAGGCGTGTACCTTAACAAAAAAAAAATGCAGATGGTCAGTGTAGCTGGCGCTTGCCGAGTGCCGACTCGTTTGTTTAGGCATGAATTAAAGCACATTCAAAATCCATATATTCTCCTGTGAATCTTTATGATTTACTAGACCGTGCAAGCAATTTTCCTAATCCAGTATCCCAATCAAAGGATGCTCGCAAACTACCCAACCTAAGATGCTAATCTGACTCAAGAAATTTGTGCAATTAAATCATAGTACATACAAATAGGAACCGGTGAGGTAGCAACACGCACGCACGCATCACAGAGATCCAATTTTCACCAATCCTGCTAAGGGCGGGCTGTGGGAACATTGCTTGCCGATGGTTGCCATGCTCCAGTGCTTGTCCGGCTGTCGCTCGCGCGTTGTAGAGCGTGTTTGCTTGGTCGGGTCTAAAATTTTAGTTTTTTTCTATTTGACCCGGTGGGTACTGCATGAAGGGAGATTGGACTTGAGCCAAATTTGACAGATTGTTTGGTTGCCTATATCTAATTTTTCTGTAATTTTGGCAAGTTGTTTGGTTGTCAAGATAACTGATTTTGTGTTGTTTGATGCAAATTTCTACATGTTTGGTTGCTTATGCCATAGTGATGTGCTCACCACTTCTCAAAGTTGGTGATGTTACCACGTAACAACACATAGACAGGAAACTGAACTAGTTGTTTCAAGCAAGCGACAATTTAAACTCGTGGTACCAAATTACCACCCTCGCTACTAGCAAATATGAGTTTACAATAATGTTACCTATATACTAGTAAATGACAATTCACCACAATATTATCTAGCTACTACGAATGAATGTTTTACACCCACGTCAGGGGCTGTTCATGGAACACAAGGGCACTTCATCATATCATGTAGTTTTCTCTCGTCGCCCACATATCGAGCGCCCATTGTTGTCTCCTGCTCTTCCAAGAAGCACAATTGTTTTGGGCAACACCATGGCCACCGTCAGTGTCGTTGTTGTCAGGAACTGCATCTTCTTCAGCCGGTAAGTACTCATGGCATCGAATTGTAAGATCCAGTTGTGCAGAATGCAACATGTAAGAACAAGCTTAATTTGAATGGGGAAAGAGTGGAAAAGCTTCTGATCAATGATCTTAAACCTGTTCTTCAGAGCAGCGAAGACCCTCTTAACCGTGACTCTAAGGCTAGAGTGCGTAAGATTGAAAAGTTCTTCCGGGGGTCCTTGGGTAGTTCCTAGCAGAGAACTCGTTGAGATGGTATCTTGTTGATTTGAAGGGTGGCAGAATTTCAGACCGGAAGGCATATCCGGCATCTGCAAGGTAGAATTTCTCGTCACGGAGCTTCAGGCCATCAGGTCTGCAAAGGTGTCTGCCAGAATCGTCACATCGTGGGCAGATCCTTCTCACTCGGCAAGAACATATGTGAACTTCATGTCAAAATCAACGGCGACAAGCACATTCTCACTGGGGTAGTGCTTCCTCCCCCTATATGCAGTCTGCTCAGATTTCGGCATTCTAGCCATCACATGAGTACCATTAATTGCTCCAATACAATCCTGACATTACAAGAATGTTAGCCGGTGTCCAATACAATAATTCAAAGAAGAACATGCTAGAGTTGCTCACCTTGAAAAGGGGAACCATCGACCGTTGCCATGTATCTTCGCGGGAATTTGACCAGATGGTGGTTTGATCATCTCCTCTCCGAGTTCTCCAACAACATATAACACATGATGGAAATATTAGAAAATTGTCTCGGTTGATCTCCTCCATATATTCTCCTGTGAATCTTTATGATTTACTAGACCGTGCAAGCAATTTTCCTAATCCAGTATCCCACTCAAAGGATACTCGCAAACTACCCAATCTAAGATGCTAATCTGCCACAAAAAATTTGTGCAATTGAATCAAAGTACATACAAATAGGAATCGGTGAGGTAGCAACATGCACACACGCATCATAGAGATCCAATTTTCACCAATCCTGCTAAGGGCGGGCCGTGGGAACATTTCTTGTCGATGGTTGCCATGCTCCAGTGCTTGTCCGGCCATCGCTCGCGCGTTGTAGAGTGTGTTTGGTTGGTCGGGCCTAAAATTCTAGTTTTTTTCTATTTGGCCCGGTGGGTGCTGCATGAAGAGAGATTGGACTTGAGCCAAATTTGGCAGTTTGTTTGGGTGCCTATATCTAGTTTTTCTGCAATTTTGGCAAGTTATTTGATTGCCAAGATAACTAATTTTGTGTTGTTTGATGCAAATTTCTACATGTTTGGTTGCTTATGCCATAGTGATATGCTCACCACTTCTCAAAGTTCGTGATGTTACCACGTAACAACAAATAGACACGAAACTGAACTAGTTGTTTCAAGCAAGCGATAATTTAAACTCGCAATACCAAATTATCACCCTAGCTACTAGCAAATATGAGTTCACAATAATGTTACCTAGCTACTAGTAAATGACAATTCACCATAATATTATCTAGCTACTACAAATGAATGTTTTACACCCACGTCAGGGGTTGTTCATGGAACACAAGGGCAACACTTCAGCAGATCATGTAGTTTTCTCTCGTCGCCCACATATAGAGCGCCCATTATTGTCTCCTGCTCTTCCAAGAAGCACAATTATTTTGGGCAACACCATGGCCACCGCCAGTGTCGTTGTCGTCAGGAACTACATCTTCTTCAGCCGGTAAGTACTCATTGGCGCCAAATTGTAAGATCCAGTTGTGCAGAATGCAACATGTAAGAACAAGCTTAATTTGGATGGGGAAAGAGTGGAAAATCTTCTGATCAAGGATCTTAAACATGTTCTTCAGAGCAGCGAAGAGCCTCTTAACCGTGACTCTAAGGCTAGAGTGCGTAAGATTGAAAAGTTCTTCCGGGGTCCTTTGGTAGTTCCTAGCAGAGAACTCGTTGAGATGGTACCTTGTTGATTTGAAGGGTGGCAGAATTTCAGACCGGAAGGCATATCCGGCATCTGCAAGGTAGAATTTGTCGTCACGGAGCTTCAGGCCATCAGGTCTGCAAAGGTGTGTGCCAAAATCGTCGCATCGTGGGCAGATCCTTCCCACTCGGCAAGCACATATGTGAACTTTATGTCAAAATCAACGGCGGCAAGCACATTCTGATTGGGGTAGTGCTTCCTCCCCCTATATGCAGCCTGCTCAGATTTCGGCATTCTAGCCATCACATGAGTATCATTAATTGCTCCAATACAATCCTGACATTACAATAATGTTAGACGGCTGTCCAATACAATAATGCAAAGAAGAACATGCTAGAGTTGCTCACCTTGATAAAGGGGAACCATCGACCGTTTCCATGTATCTTCACGGGAATTTGACCAGATGGTGGTTTGATCATCTCCTCTCCGAGTTCTCCAACAACATACAACACCTGATGGAAATACTGGGAAATTGTCTCGGTTGATCTCCTCCACGTGTTGTGGATCAATTGGAATCTCTGGCTAGCTAGAACACGAAGAAACAAAGCCACGTGTTCTTCGATACAGCAGTTGATATTGTCCTTAAGCAGCCCCCTAGACCTGAAAGTCTGCACAAGATGGTTAAATGTGGCTCTTATCATCTTGAGCATGGCGATAGCCTCCATATCATTGTTGTTGTAGATGTAGTTTAGATTTGATTTCATCTCTCTGGCGCGCTGCATCAGGGACCATACTTCATGACCGGCCTGTTATGCCTACCAACCGCTCTTCTGTAGATCAAGAACATCCATGCCTGAATCACAGCGATTAGAGCAGTTGCCTGGATGATAACCTTCAGTTGTTGGCCCTAAATGTAGTGGCATTGCGTAAGTATGGTGTACGTACTACCCTAATGTCGAGCTAACTATCTTGGTAAAAAAGATGGAGAGGAGTCATGGTTGTTACCTTCATGCTAGTGGCCACCGAGGACCTGCCGCGGGCGGAGAAGAAGACAGGAGAGAAGTCGTCGCCATAGATCTACGAGCCAACAGATGTCGGAGTCGGGCAGAAGACGTCGGCCGATGCCGGAGTGTGCTTAGCAGCCGCTGCCAGAGATCGAAATCGCCGCCGCGGCCAAAGCCACCGCACAAGAGAAAGATGGGGAGGGATTTGTCTTCCAGCGAGAGGTGGTAGCATAAGGGGAAGGTAAACCTACTTTTCGCGCCATACGACGCTGCGATTCTTTTGGCTCACGCCATATTCCCGCTGCCTTGGTGCCTTCCCGCGCACGGAGTTCCTACGCTTGCGCTCGCCAGGGCCTGTCCCGGTGAAAACGCTCGATTTTGGCGTTTCTCCGGAACCATTATGAGAGATGCTTTAAGATCCGCGCGGGCCAAACCCACAGCAAGCCATGAAACACCAAACAAACTTATTTCTTTTGGCCCGATGCGAGAAACAAAGATCGGGACAACCAAACACGCCTATAATAACTCGTGTGGCTTTGGCCGTCGCGTCGAGGCCTACTTGTCCGCCACTTGGCTTCCGCCTGTCATCTCGGAAAAGATGACGCCGTACACCGTGTGTGTTGTACATTGTACTACGGTGCAAAACTGAATGTTTCTCCGGTGTGCGCTCGAGCGAAAAACTGAATTTTTCCATCAGATCGGACCGGACACGTGAAACGTACATCCTAGGAAGCCAATCCTGTGGTGGGTTTCCTTTTCCTGTTACCACATTCCAAAGGGCATATCGAAAACTGTTCCTACAAAATCCGTCTCAAAATAGATATCTTGAATTTGTCAAAATTTGTGGCTAAATTTATCTAAATTTAAAAAAAAAAAAAAATATCTATTTTGAGACGGTGGGAGTACAAAAAACCTATGTTCAAAACGACATAGCTAGAGGTGGATGGGCGGGTGATGGTGTTAAAGGTGGGAACGGACCTTATGTTTGAAAGGAAAAAAGGACCTCGGGTCTATGAAACAAAACCATGAGTACTAGATTTTCACGAGTGCGGGCCATAGAAACAAGATTGCCATGGGCAGATGATTTGCCATCGGCAATGATTGTTTCTTCTGACTCTATTCTTCTTTGTGAGTGGTATTTCTACTGGGTTTACCTTAATTAAATAAGTTAAAGCACTTCTAATCTTCTTCGAAAAGACAAACATTTTGGTAACAAACTAGCTTTGCGGTCAGAGTTTAGAGCAATGTCTAATGTCTTGACATTCCATAAGTGTGTACTACTACAAGAGTGGCGTTGTTATGTTCCTCTGTCTCCTTCCTGGCGGTCAGTGTGAGAAAGTTAGTCTAAGGATTGGTTAATACTATGGCGTCGCGAGTAGCTCCGTAAACGACTCTCGGACAGCTTCCCAAACGAACGTTGAAACAAGCCAGCATTGGAATTAAGTTGATCAAATGCAAAAAAAAAAAAAAATGGTTAGTGAGGCCTCAGGACAAGAAGGTGTAGAAGCTAGATTGTCTTATGTTAAACCCTCTTCTCCAAAAGAAAAAGAGATCTCAAAGAAAAATCAAGGTTCCACTTCTAGTTGGAAAATAAAATTCAAGACGTCAACTCCAACTTTTTAATTACAAAATTTCCTACTGCGAAAAAATGGATCAAAATTTCGTTTTCCAAACTTTCGTTTGCAACCTTTCTATTATCAAAAACTTTCACGCTCCAAAAGTCAAACCTTCTCGCTTTTAAGTTAAAGCTTTATACTGCAAACATAGATCAAATACTCAGACTTGCAACTTTATAGGAACTTTCCGCTTCAAAAATGAAATCAAGCTCTCAGTTTCCAACTTCTAAATTGCAAGCTTCTAGTATAAAATAAAAGGGAAAAAAACAAAACACTTAGGTTCGTACTTTCTTTGCAAGCTTTTTCTGTTGGGGTCATGCGGTTTTACACGCTGCTGATCTAATGCAATTGCGACCTACTGTATATCACAGTACTTCCCCTCTGCAATTGGTATGTGGAAATCCTCCCAGCATTTTCCATCTGCGTAAGTTCGGATGTGCTGCATACATCCCGATCTCACCACCACAGCGGACATCCATGGACCCACACAGAAAACTAGGGATCTATGTGGGGTACAAATCGCCGTCGATTATTAAGTACCTGGAACCCCTTACTGAGGATCTATTCACAGCCCGTCACGCTGATTGCATATTTGATGAGGAACATTTTCCGGCATTAGGGGGAGATTTCAAGTACCAGAAAGAATGTCCGGAAATTGATTGGAATGCTATCGCTATTTCAACCTCTGATCCACGTACCCAAGAGACCGAACTCAAAGTTCGGAAAATCATCAATTTGCAATATCTTGCAAATAATCTGTCAGATTCATTTACTGATCTAAAAGGTGTTACAAAATCCTAAAAACCGGCCAGAAATGCGCCTGAAAGAGTGGAGGTACCAAAAAAATCACTCAACTCCCTGATCCTAAAAAGAGGGGAAGTAGTACGGCTTCTGACCCGAAACCTGCTTCTCGCAAGCAACAAAGGAGAGGGAGGAGAAAATCCTTCAAATCAGTAAATGCAAGTCAGTTCAACGTTGACGAACACCTTATGGGTAGTATACACCCAGTGGAAGGGCAACCTCCATAACCCAGCTCCAGCTTGCACGCACTGGTTGGGACATCGGAACACCTAGACTCACGCGTATTGGGAAATCACGAAGAGTCATCAAGGGTGCATGAGATATCCACCAACTATATCGATTCTGGAGAATCATTCAACCGTAAGTCTACGATTGTCGACACTTATTTTTCTGCTACAATTGCCGATACCCTTCTCAATGATCATGATCCAACGACTATCGTTGAGTGTGAGAAACGCTCCGACTGGCCTAAATGGAAGGAAGCAATACAAGCAGAACTTGCTTCGCTCAATAAAAAGAAGGTATTCATAGAAGCAATACCAACACCTCCCAATGTTTTCCCTGTGGGATTCAAATGGGTTTTCCTCCGGAAACGGAATGAGAACAATGAGGTGGTGAGATACAAAACGAGGCTCGTAGCACAGGGTTTCACGCAGAGACCCGACATTGATTTCAATGAGACATATTCTCCAGTAATGAGTGGTATCACTTTCCGATATCTTATATCTTTGGCAGTACAAAATCGTCTATCTATGCAGTTGATGGATGTCGCGACCGTATATCTTTACGAGTCACTATATTCGGACATATACATGAAGGTTCCTGATGGAGTCTCTGTCCCGAATGCAAGCGCTAAACGCAACATGTACTGTGTAAAACTGAACAAGTCTTTATACGGCTTGAAACAGTCAGGACGGATATGGTACAACCGACTTAGCGAGTTCCTTCTTCAGAAGGGTTACTCCAATAGTGATGACTGCCCATGTGTCTTTATCAAGAAGTCCTCTTCAGGATTTTGCATCATTTCAGTGTATGTCGATGATCTCAACATCATTGGCAACACACAAGATATTGATGAAGCACGCAATCATCTAAAGACAGAATTTGAGATGAAGGATTTGGGTCAAACCAAATTTTGCTTGGGTCTCCAACTCGAGCACCTTCCCTCAGGAATAATGGTACACCAAGCTGCCTATATCCAGAAAATATTGAAGAAATTTAATATAGGCAAATCCTATCCATCTAAAACTCCCATGGTGGTTCGTTCTCTAGACGTAGGGAAAGATCCGTTCAGGCCAAGGGATGATAGAGAAGAGATGTTGGGACCCGAGGTTCCATATCTCAGTGCCATTGGACGCTCATGTATCTTGCAAATTGTACGAGACCTGGCCTCGCATTTGCAGTTAATCTAATTGCTAGATACAACGCAGCTCCCACCAAACGTCATTGGTCGGGAGTCAAGAATGTCTTTCGATATCTCCAAGGCACAAAGGATCTTGGCCTATACTTTCAGTTTCAGAGAAATCCGGACTCCAGTATGATTGGATACACTGATGCTGGCTACTTATCTGATCCCCATAATGCCAGAACGCATACCGGCTTTGTGTTCCTACATGGTGGAACTGTTATATCATGGAAGTCTTCGAAACAGACTCTGGTTGCCACATCTACCAATCATTCTGAAATAATTGCATTATATAAGGCAACATGCGAATGTGTGTGGCTTCACAGAATGATAAACCACATACAAAAGTCATGTGGAATTGGTTCTATTGAATCACCTACCATTATCTATGAGGATAATGCGACTTGTGTTGCACAGATGCAAACAGGATACATCAAGAGCAATATCACTAAGCATATTGCTCCAAAGTTGTTTTATCCTCATGAACTCCAAAAAAGTGGGAAAATAAACATTTTGCAAGTCAAATCATGCGATAATCTTGCCGACTTGTTTACGAAGTCTCTACCAACTTCAACATTCTAGAAATGTATTCATGAAATCGGTATGCAACAGTTTCGAGATTTGCAAGAATTAGGGGGAGTATCTTCCTAAACTATTCCTGTTCAAAGCATCATATTACACTCTTTTTTCCCTTAAATGAGTTTACTTTACAGGTTCTTATTAAGGTTTTTAATGAGGTAATATCAACATAAGGTCATATGTCATATTATCTGTTTTCCCCATCGGGGTTTTTAAGATGGTATAAACGACATATTTATTGACCTCTAGATTCTATGAATTTATTTCATATTGAGTTAACAGAGGCGATAATCATTATATGATGTACCATTTTCTTCTTATTTTCTCACAGGGTTTTTAAAGGAATTTTAGCAGCATATCCTATCATACTCCTCACATTTTTCCCACAGGGTTTTTGGAGGAGATTTAATCAAGGTCATGAGCTACTATACAGTCAAGTGGTGATTAGGGGGAGTATTAAGAATAAAGATCCTAACAAATCAGAGGATAAATCTTCGCTTAACTGGGAGGTACGGTTTCAACCGGGAACTGTCATCCCGCTCCCCGACGGTTTCTCCCGAAGACACTCCGCTCCCGACGATCCTGGAACTTCTCGATCGGTGCCATTCTTCTAGGAACCGACATATATCATACCGATTGTATAAAAGCTTGTATCAATCATTAATAAAGAATACAGATTTTATTCTTGTCTTGCTGTCAATCCTTCTAGTTCTACAACAGGGACGATTAGAGCTCTCAACTTTCAATTCTCGTGCAGAAGCTTCCAACTAGATGGACTGGAGCTTCAGAGTTCAGACATAAAAATATGCGATGCTTCCAACAGAAAATGAAGGTTGTATAGAAGCTCAGGAGTTTCTAACCTGCGCGTCCCAGATATCGGCCAAGATGCCCGGACTTCTATCCAACTAAAGAAACACGTATCAACTACGGAGTAACTTTTTGTTAAACTTGGAGACAATGCACACATATTTCAGAAATTGAGACACATGTGCATCCCTTTGAAAACTTTCACTTGTATCTTTTTTGCAAACTAGTAACACTTGTCCCTCACTTTGCAACGGGGTGTTTTAAGTGTTGTGGTGTGTTTTTCTGGTCTCAGAGGACGCATGGGAGGGTATTGCTTAGTCATGCAGGCCTGTTGCGCTGGCTAATGATCCTTGATGGGATCGGCATTCACATCTCCACATCTCCTTGTCAAGGGTGTTACGAGCAGTGTGGGTAGAGTGGGCTACCTAACAACGAGAGAATAAAATCAGGTGCTTTATTGATCAAGGTATATAGTGCATAAAGGGACGCCACCAACAGGAGCGTCTTTCCCTTCCCCACCCACCCCGCCCCCTACCCCCCACCCCACCCCCCACACCCCAAAAAAACAGGGGCGTCTGTTTAGAACATCTCCACTCGCCTATCTAGGACGCCGATTCGGACACCGAAAATTGGCTCAGTCGTGTATCCAGGAACCTGTTTTCGTTCGGATTTAGACGTGTTTTGATCCGGCCTACCCAGGCCATACCCAGTATACCGGGTACGTCCTGGGAACGCCGGACGCAGCGAAAACGGGTGTGGGCCAGCTCTGTCGGCGAGAGAAGGCTGAGCTCCCGCCACTTCGCCGAGCTCCTGCCCTTTTCTTCCCCCTCCCGCCTTTCTTCCACATTCCCCTCCCACCACTCCGCCGAGCTCCCCGCCCAACATGCCGCCCAAGAGCTTCGTCCAACCCAGATCGATCCTCGGCGAGGGTCCGGCGGAGAAGAAGGCGAGAAAGCCGAGAGCGTCGCCGACGAAGCCGGAGGGCATGTCCGACGCCGCGTGGGCGTCCAAGGAGACGGCCAGGAAGATGGCGTAGGACGACCGGAAGGGCAGAAAGGAGAGGGCGAAGCTCCGGTAACAGCAAGCGGCGGCGAAGGAGAAGGCGGCGGCAAAAGAGCAGGCGATCGTGAAGGCGAAGCAGGCGGCGGCGACGAGGTCGGCGTTGATGGCGGCGCCGTACCCACCACACTGGGGAAGCCAGGCAAGCGGCGGCTCGTCCGCCGGATTCTCGCCGATCTCTCCGGCAGGCTTCCAGGAGAGCCAGGCAACTGCTCGGCAGAGGTACTCCTTGTCGCCCGAGTCCGACGACGGGTTCAACCCCAACGTGATCTTCCCCTAACCGGCGTCGCGCCCTCCTTCGGCCTTCAGCATGGACATCAACCTCCCCTACTCCACCTCTCCGGCGTACGCAGGCCCCGCTCTGCGCCGCGGACCACTGCCTTTCGGCGGAAGCTCGACGCCCTTTGGCGAGGCCGACGCGCGCAACCTGTTCGACGGAATGCCGGCCGGCATGTCGGTCGAGGCGTACATGGAGGACATGATCGCAACAGGCTCGGCCTCCAACCACCCCTCCTTCTTCATGGAGGAGCAGACCCGGGCCGACGCCGAGCACGGCATCGAGTCCCAGGATCTCGCCGACACCGATGCCGAGGAGACCCAGGCCAAGCAGACGCAACCAGAGGACATCGAGGGTGAAGCCTTGCTGCTGGCAAAAGGCAAGAAGGGGAAGAAGAAGCCGGGCACTTCGGCGGACGCTCGGATCAAGTGGACCGTGGCCGAGGACACCTGCCTCGCCGAAGCTTGGAAAACAGTGAGCATGGATCCGATCACCGGTGCTAACCAGAATTCAGACAACTATTGGCGGCGTGTGAAGTCAGCGTTCGACGAGCGTAGCCTTTGCGACCCAAAGTATCGCAAAATCCACATGAAGCGAGGGGAGAAGGCTATTACGAATCATTTGGGCGATCATCCAGACTGCCTGCAACAAGTGGCACAACTGCGTGGAAGAGGTCGACCGCACACAAGCCAGCAGGAAAAACATGAACAGCAAGGTACTCGCGAACACTAGTTTTGTCGTGCACTCTCTTCCATTATGACACACTTGACACACTTGACACACTTTCATTTTGCAGCTTCGTCGTGCACTTGCTCTGTTTCGAGAGGACATGAAGATGGAGTTCAAGTTCCATCATGTCTTCGAGCAAATCGAGAATTGCGAGAAGTGGCAGGACACTCGCCTGAATCTCTCCAAGAGCAAGGACGGCGTCTACAACCCCGAGGCTCCGGCCGCTGCTGCCGGCAAAGGAAGACCAGAGGTCGGCCAAAAGAAGGCGAAGATGCTCAAAGCCGCCGGACCTCCTGCCGAGCGTCTCCAGGCTTCGATCGAGAAGTCCATCGTCGACACGAGGACGCAGGCCGAGAAGAGGGCTGAGAAGAGCGAGGAGCGCTAGAAGCAGATGATCGAGACACAAGGGGAAAAGATGGCCCTCATCAAGGTCAACCTCGCCGAGAAGAAAGCCAACCTCGCCGAGAAGAAGGCCAACTACGCCGCCAAAAAGCGCAACACTGACCTCAAGTTCCTGATGGGCGGCGAGGACACGTCAAAGATGAGTTCGCCGGTCAAGGCCTGGTACATGGCACAACATCAGGCCATCCTCCAGGGCGTGATCATGCCTTCCCCTTCTTCCTTTGCGCCGAACGCACCTGCGCCGAACGCCCCCACGCCGAGCTCTGCTTCCACTTCCTCCAACCCGGCGGCCTTCGCCAGCAAGACGGGCGACAACACCGCGTCAACCACGCCGCAGGAGCCCATCCTCATCGACGACTGAGAGTCATTTCCCCTGTTATGTAATAAAAATCTGTCGTCGAATTTGTGGCCTTTTCTGTCGAACACCTTGTGGCCGAGCACTCGCCGGCGAAAACGATAAAGATCAAATATATCGCCGTTTTATGTTCGCCTGGGTACTCCAGTGGGAAACTGGGCGTATCCAGGCCTAAATCAAGTTTCGTCCGGACAAAAAAAGATCCGGATTTCGACCTGGGGTCCAACGAGTGGAGATGACCATACAAGGCGGTAATCATATAGTCGTGGGATTACAAGCGCTAGGAAAGCAGGGATTACGAGCAGTGTGGGTAGCTTGGTCGCGTGGGCGATCTACTGTGGCTTGCAAGCAGTTGCGATGGCTCTAAAAAGTCAGCATATTTAAGAGCTTGTTTGATTCATAGGATAGGAAAAACAAAGGAATAGGAAAACCATAGGATTGCAATGTCATGTCCACTTCAATCCTATAGGAACCCTTTTGTTTGATTTCATTAAAGGATTCTAAGAAAGAGCTTTGGGTGGATGTTAGATTTCCTATGCAATCTAGTGCAAAGGATTTCCTAGGAAAGTTTCCTATAGGAATCAATCCTACAAATGAAACAACCACCATAGTAAAATTTCCTATAGGATTTAATCCTACAAATTTCCTATACAAATCCTTTGAATCAAACATGTCCTAAAGGTTTCTTCATGGAGATATTGGAGGCCGAGGCTTTGATGAAAAACTAGGCCAACCAGGATTCTAGGAACCTCCAAGGTGAGGCTTTGATGAAAAAACTAGGCCAGCCAGGATTCTAGGAACCTCCCAAGGTGAAAAAAATTCCATGGCTTTGTCACGCACACGAGGATGGTGGTTTGGTCAACAATTTGGTCAAGCTCTTGGCTTCCCTGGTGATCTTGTGCATACCATGTCTTGCTCCCTGTCTTATTCAGTGACATGCAACATTGTGTTGTAGGCTCTTCAAAAAGTTCAGTGGAGATTAAAATTGGTATTGAAATTAAGGAGGTAGATACCTCATATAGGATTTGAGTATGCAGATAAGGAAGTTTTATCTGCATATACATTGCAACATACAATTCCTGGCGGTTGGTTACCAGCCTGCAAAGATTGATCGCCATAGGAGACCACAAGCCACAGATTGTGTAGTCCAAACACTAATCCCCGACCAAAATTAGCTTAAATTTTGCTTAAACCAGGAAAGTAAAACTGCAGGTGCAGCCCACAGGTAAGTCTCAAGGTCTGACATACACCAGCTAGATTTATGGAGCCACAACGAAGAGAAATTTGACAATAAATATGGCACAACCAGTACAAAGTAGCCCAACTAAAATTACAATATAATAAAATTAAGACATCTCCCTGAATCTTGCAATGGCCTTCTTCTGGATTATAGTTTTGTAACTATCGCCAGCTTGAGCCTCCAGCGATGGATCAGCTTTCTTCTGCTGACTACCAAGCCCAGCTCTCGCGTCCCCAGACTTGGCCTGCACCGGCTCCTTGATCCCACTACCGTTCTTTCCAAGACCCTGGGTATTTGCAAAGTAGTTGCAAGGGAAAAAATACCAATACATACTCACATCAGAATGAATGTACAGGTCACGCAGCTTCCATTCTGTAGGAAATACTGGCAAACTGATCCATCTGCAGTCAGATTAACTTTCTACGCCTAACAGTTTATGCCCACTAAAAATATCAAGCTATGTACCCCTTCTGTCCCAAAAAGGATGTCGCGGATCAATTTTTCAGTGACTTCAGCAATTTGCCAATTAAGCAAAGAGATGCAAAAAAAAAATGAACCCAGGAGTTGAAAGTTGAAACCCCAAAATGGCAGGTGACAGCCCATAGAAACCCGAACAAACAATATTAAAGAAACAAAAACAAACATTCAAGGTCTTCACACGAAAAAAAGGTCATATGCAGTTGGTTTTTAAATAGCGACAGCAGAATAGTTCACAAAATACATGAGCAACGGGGACACTTTGAACTTGTGATCAAATGCAGGAAGCAGGTGATGCTAATAAGTGAAGAAAATTGCAGCTAATTCATCCAAAGAGGATAAAAACTGAGAAATATGTTTGAGGTGAACATACCAGTCCTTCTTGCCAACCCATGTTGCGCAGAATACGGTTGCCCACATTGTTTTCATCGATTGCTCTATCAGCAGTGATCACCTCATAATTTTCAGTGTTGTCAATTTCACCAACAGAGCGTTCACCCACCCCCGGAGGAAATGGCATGGATCCCATCTCACTTGAACCCTTTCGTGACGGGTAGTCACCAGCTTAACAAGAAATCTCCAGAAAATTAATACAGATCTTGAACAAGTAAGATGGGAAACATTCCTATAATGCATAGTTGCATAGGATCAAGAAACACAAATTCCGGATAAGCAGTAGAGGCAACCAAATCCCCATTCACACCAAGTTGGGCTTAGATTGATATACAAGACTGAATATACTGTCAGCAAAACTTGTAAATGAGATAATAAACTAAATAAAGCAAGGATGCTATCTCGAATTAGGCTAGGAAAAAAAGGCAATGTACAAGAAGTCATGGTAAGAAGTAAACGAAAGTGTGATCTTACCTGTATCCAGTCCATCATTGGGAAGCGATGAAGATAATCCATATAGACTTCGTCTCTCTGCAGCCCGATCTCTGTACTGGGATTGTCCTGGTGCCTCAGAAAACCGACGTTTAGCACTCCCAGAAACTCCAGACGAAGTGTATGATCCTAGAGAGGATAAATCTGTCTTGAAGGGTGCAGAAGCAGTATGCATCTCAGCATTTGTCACTATTTCACTTGTGTTTGCGGTTATATTAGATGAATAATTGCTTCCGCCAACATCAGATGATGCATGATATGTGGTATCTGACTTGATTGCTCCTCTTCCAGAGCCTCTTATGACACCCATAATAGTAGTTCCTAAGCTATTACTAACAGGTCTAGGCTTTATGTCAGAATCCAGTATTTGAGAGCCTGCAGTTCCTCGGCCAAGAGAATTAGATCCAGCAACCAAGTTTATATCCCTAGAATTTCCAATATCAGACTTAGGCTTGGCTTTCAATGAGAATGCAGTCCCACTGGGTGAAATGTTCGATTTGTCAGCAATGGATCTGGTTGGTTCCTTATCATCAAAGGCAACATGTGCAGCCTGGCCTTCTTGATTCCTTTGCTTCCACATTGCTAGGACATTGTTCATCTTCTTCTTATTGGCTAAGAGACTAATTTTTGAAGCCAACTTTATCTCTTTTGCTTTCTCCTTTTCTTTCTTTTCAGCGGCAAGCGCAGCATTGGCCGCAGCTTGAACAGCCTCAGGCAATGAAGTTTTCTCACTTTGTTTAAACGTGGCTGCAGGTGCAGAAATCACCACCTTTTTACTTTCTGGGATCTTCACACTTTCATTGACTGTGTCCCCAGTTGCTTTACTGCTGTTGCTTTCGTTACAAGGGACATACTGTTGACTTTTTTGGTCATATGAATACCAAACTCCAACATTACTGTCATAGTAAAGGCCTGAAAAGAACAATTTTAATAATTTAGTCATAAAATGGAGCGCGTGTCAGAGGCAAATTATGTGTTTTGAGGTCTAAAACCACGATAGTAATAGCATATTTGCATACTTACCAGTATTTCCATCATAATAGAATCCAGAAGAAGAATCAAAGTAATAGCCTGACTTTTCATCCCAAACAAATCCTGACTGTGAAGCAGAATCATCTTTTTGAGATTCAGCATTGTTATTCGGTTTGTCCTCAGCATTGTACTCTTTTGGGGCCCAACCCACAGCATCATACTGATCGTAAAGGTAAATAAGGGAGTAAACAACGAGACAGTGTGTACAACCAGCAAAAATTATGCTCCAAAATAATAGATGCAGTTTCAGAATGTAAAATAACTCTTTAAAATTTAGTCTGCAAAATCATATTTGTTGTAATACCATCTTATATTATGGGATGAAGGTAGTAATAGCTAAATGTTTCTTAATTGACCACGAAGGAAAGACAACATCTAGCTGTAAGGTAGTATGTTTTGCCTTATCAATTGTCACAGAAACTGTATTACTGTAACAGACCTGCTGGGCAAATGATGCGGCCTCGATGGCTGCTGCAGCAAGGTTGTTTGACTGTGAAGACCCCGATACAGGTCCATGTGTGCTTTTAGCATAGGCTACACGTAGTACCTGACCATTTTTCTCATGTCTAATCCCATTTGTAGCTTCAAGAGCTTTAGTAGCATCTTCGACCTAACACAAATGGTGTATAGTCAGTGCGAACAACTGAAATAAGAGAAAAACTAATCTTAGCTATCCAGTAGTACTTACCGAATGAAAATGGACGAATGCAAAACCTCTAGACACATGAGTAAATTTGTCCCGGACAAGCCGGATATCCTACAAAGAAATAAGTTAAATTGACATGTAACTCTGCACAAAGGAAACAATTAGTCACAAGAGTTAGCTTTTGCCCACCTTTATTGGTGCATGCTTAGCAAATTCATATCGAAGCATTTCCTCATCGGCATTTTCTTCCAGGCCTCGAACAACTAAAACATGAGTTGGGCCTGAAAATGACAGTATACAGTAAGGCAATGCAGTCTATATTTCACATAATTCCACAATCAAGGCACGAACTTGCCTAGTTCAGGTCCCCGTTTTCCAAATTGTTGAGTGGAAGATGCTGCATCAGCTGGTGGAGCATCGTCTGTACGTGGCTCATTGCACTATGAGAATACAACAATTAGATATAAAATGGAAGCGAGAGCAACAAAAACATTGCAAGTAGACAAGTAGTTATAATGTTATATACAACAACTGCTATTTGTCAGCCTTTAGCCTGTTACCATGTATTAAGGCAACAAATTTTACTATGTTTCAAATTTTGACTTCATTGGTCCTATTCCCAGGTTTCAGAAACCAGAACCGCATTTTAAGGCTATGTTTTCCCAGGTTCTTGGACTCTATTTCGTCTTCTACTTTTTTTATAACCCCGTAAGAGAACACCCTCAAGCATGCAAGCAGCGGTAAAAAAGTATGTTGTTATAACTGTTGTCTAGTCTGAGCAACTGGATGGTCCAACTGAATTTGATTCTTTCTTGAAAAGATAATTTCAGTTGGAGTGGACACGAGATAGCATTGCAGTTGCACATACAGAACTGGATATTTGGATACCGCAATAGATTCCCTAAAAAAAAGATTCCGCAATAGATATGAACAGGACTCAGTAAAGTCCGAGCCATCCAACATCTAAGTGATGTAAGTACTCCCTCCGTCCTATAATAAGTGACTCAGTTTTGTCCAGATACGCATGTATCTAGACACGTGGGAGTAGTATATTGTCCAGAAGCGAAAATATATGGAAATTCTTAATTGACCCTTCAAATGGAGATGTATGCATCGACACCGAACTCTTGAAGCAAGTTCAAACCAACCACAGATCGTGGAACTACTACAGCACACCTATTTTGACTAGGTTTCGCAACTTATTCCTAACAAAAGATATGTGAAGATTAAATGGGAAAACCAGAAAAGGTGCAACTCCGCAAATAAACTCATGCTATACGAGATACATTCCATTTGGAAAATTGGAAGGAAGTTTAACCCACAACAGTGACTGGGAAAGAATGGAGCAAACTAGATTGAGAATGCTAATGCAACTATCTGATAAATAACTGTCCCATAATAGTCCTCAACTAAATGAGACCAAAATATACCTGAAAACAGGAGGTTCTGCGGGCAAAATTCATACAGCCACAAATAGTACATATCCAATCACATGGTGCGGATATGGCCCTGCGACCATAGGTAGGCCTTGTAACATTTTCAAGAGAATCCCCACCAGTTGGTTTACTACTGCAGTGACGACAGTCAGCAAATTGTACAAACAATAGATAAAGAATATAACAATGAGCACAAAAGGACTAGATATTTGAATAAGAGAACATAACGACCCGACAAAGTCATTCCTGTACAAGTTAAAGTTAATTCTCTATTCAATTTCCTCATATGTCCCTTTCTGCAATAGTTATGATGTAAAAATACATGATAAAAACAAAGACAATACATGAAATAAATTCTACTTTGTCATACTTTAATGCCATCAAATAAACTGTAAGTTACTGTCCTGTTTGGTTTCACAGGCATTATATGCAATTTGGCTCAGTCATGATGGAGCAGGCAGAGTTTGTTTCAAAGGACAGTAAACAAAAAAATATGAGGTTGAGCCATCTGACAGTTTGACATATCAAGGCAACCTCCAGTGAGAATTACTAATATGATGATGATTGCGGGACAAAAGAAGATCGGTGATTCCACAACCATGGATTCTTAGGGACTACAAGTAAGCAACATGGTGTCCATACTAATAATAATTGATTCTACCAGTGTACAATCTTTGATATTCTTACACTTATAAATTAATTGTATTAAAGATAATTAAACAAATTGCTCAACAGTGCAATTCTGAAGCTATGATCAAAAACATTTCTTCACATGGATAATTTGTAACACATCTTAAAAGAGGATACATACCTGTACTCGAAAAATATCTGCCTACCATCAATTAGAAGGCCATTGTCTCCAGTACCTTCCATCATTTTGCGGGCAGCTTCCTATGGGAGCACACAAAACTTTGTGAGCGTAACAGCAAATGACAGTCTAATCAGTAATGTACAACTCAGATCAAATGTATGGTTAGTACCACAGTAGGGAAGTCAATAAAAGCAAATCCCCTAGACATGCCAGAGGGTCGTTCCTTGATCACGCGCACACTACGAAGAGGGCCCCACTCAGCCTAAAAGAGACCAGACCCAAATGATTAAAATGAACGAGACAATACACTTCCAACCAGTTTAACAGTTTATGACGAGGAACTTGTACAAGAGTCTGATATAGGTCATCTTCATTGGTCTTCTGCGACAGACCCTTAAGAACAACCGTTGCAGATGGTGCCTGCAAGTATTGATGCAACCTTAATTAGCTTTGTGTTGAAAACACGGAAGAAAAATAATAGTCTGTCCTCACCACTAAATCATCATGCCTTCTTTCATCCCAGTCCTGTTCTCTTCTTCTGTCGAAGCGATTATCATCATAAAAGCCATCTCTTTGGCTCCGACTATGACTTTTGCCACGCGGCGACCTTGATCTTGACCGAGATCTTGATCGGTTATCACGCCCACGTGACCGAGAACGGCTATGACGAGCATATGGGCTATCATGTCTTTCATGGCTTAACCCCTTTCTTTCGCGGTCATGCTCAAACGAATCATGCCTTCTCCAGCTACTCTCTCTCCTGCCCCTCTCATAGTCCGAATCACAGCTGTGACGGCCGTATTGATGATCTCTTTCAAAGCTGTCCTCTCTGCTTTGGTAGCGGTCCTCAAACTCAGCACCGAACTCCCCTCGGTCTCTACTTCCAATCCTTTTGTTCCTATCAACATGAAAATAATGATAACTACCAGATTAACAGTCATTCCCAGCAACATGATAGTCTTTACTCCTATAGAAATCATATTCATGATATTTTCCATCATTGCAGAAATCAGAGGCATGCCTTCTGTAATCTTTGTCAGTTGCAAATTCCTCGTCAAAATTTCTTCGAGGCTGAGACCACATCGTGCCAGCAGAGGGTGGTGGTGGATACATATTTCTATCATGTATATCTTGACCAAATGCACCCCTTCGATCACTAGGAAATCCTTCATCAACATATCTCCTACCACTGTAGGATCCACCAGCCCTGCAAATTGAGTTAGCAGTAGAAATATGGTAATATGGCAAAGCTCTTTAAAGCGAAAATGCATGTCAAACATAAATGGACAACCATTGCAGCTACTTTAATAAGAATATAAAGGTAGCAAACTCAGGTGTAGAAATAGAAATAGAAATAGAAATAAAATAAATAGCACTTATGGTGAATACTGAATACAGACATTTTAACAGGAAATAATTGAGTTACCTAAAGTCTGGCTCATTAATGACACCATACCCATCAGGTGCCTGTAGATTCAACAGAATAAGTTGAGTCAGCAACAAAGTCTACGGAACAGGCAGGTAAATCCATTCCATTTAAGCAACGTCCGCTTCTTGAATTCGTTTACAACATAACGCTCGTTACACAGAAGCCAATCACATGGCCAATAGATCTGCTATCTTCACCATCCTTGGTAGTTAATAAAGGAAAGGCTGCAATTACACTGTTGTTCTCCCATCCATGATGTGGGGCATAACGCCCACGGTCCATTTCTCTTGGTGATCCTTCAAATTTTGGGGCGTAGATATTTTTGGGGGTATTCTGCAAGAGAAGCATAAGATAATACAGTTAAGTGCGAACAAGGAAACCACCATAACACACCTCACTAGATCTTTGGAACGAACCAAAAGTGCTAAAATCATCTAAGGTTCAAACTGTTAAATCGGTCCAGGAGCATTTATTGCTGGTAGATAAGCCCATTCCTCAAACTACTTATTGCGCAAGATTTTGTACGTATTTATACCATATACAGGCCTGCCGTGAATGCAGGAATTATGCACGAAACGGAACAATTTGTCCAGAATTCATGGGATTCCTACAATCCAAATGGGGCCAATACATAGGTGGATAAAAAGCAAATCGATATGCATCTTGCAAATAGAGAGCAGGAATTCAGCAGCAAGCTCCACTGAGACCAATGCAATTGAGGCGGCGTGTATGAACTGAATAGAGACCAATTCTCTTGTATCTGTAATTTGTGAGAAACTATCTCCCGGGTATGCGCAAACACAGAGTGCTCAGTCATAGAAATAACACCGCAAGCATTTGAGCTTCGTATACAGCATAAATTCTCCAACTATAAGACCATACACTTATCCAATTAACGGGCATATTAGAGGACTCTATAGTACAACAAAAACGTTGCGGTGACTGGTTGAAAAATTACCTTGCGGACAGGGAGGAGGAGACGAGCTAGTGCGTGCGGACCACCAGCCGTAGGCAAGTTGGTGCGCGAGGCGATGGGATCAGCAGCCTGGACTCGTGGTGGACCACGGCCGTAGTCGGAGCAGAGAGCCGGGGACGACGGCGGCGTCAAGGCGGATAACGGGGATGCTAGCCGGAACACCGGATCGTCGCAGTCGGGGCGGACAACCGGGAGGCCGGATCGAAGCGGGTGGGGGAAGAAGGAGATGAGGTTGAAGGGGACTGGGCGGTGTTGTTGGCGGCGACGAAACCCTAGGAGAGAGGAGTCTCGTGGGAAGAGGAGACGTGACAGAGCGAACAGAGGCGAGCCGCGGCTCGGGAGTCACGCCGAAGGGGACGGGTCTGGAGGTGCCCGTGGCGGTTGGACCATAAAAATCCCGACCGACGAGTTCGAGGGAATTCATCGAAGGGGAGTTCGACCGCAATACCGGGAGAACGAGTCCGAAGCAATGGTCGCGATAGTTAACCGACGATTCCAATACGACACGTCGGATCGAACCAACCATCGGAGACATCCTAGTGCAGCAGACCGTCAGATCCTGAATCGTACAGCTATCGGACAGTATTTCATGAAGTAGTTCCGTTGAGTATTTCATGTTGCTTCAGTGCTAGTTGATTTACTTTGAAGAATTTTTTATAATCTTCTATTCGCTCTTAATCAACCTACTTATATCTTTCACATTTTAACTCATTTTATTTTGCCTTTGTTATTTGTCAACCTATCAAGAGGTTTTTTGTTTTATCTACACGGTTTGCTTGACGGGTAGAGACGCACTACCTCGGCCGGACGTGGCTCCTCCGATATAGTTATTCCTGCCGTGCACTGACTTTCGGTCACTGACATGTGGGTCCCACCTATGGCCGACCCTACTTGTCAGTGACTCAATGGCAGGAGAGGGCACGCCAGGGGACCCTCTTCCACCTCGGCCTGGTCATATTGGATAGTAACTTAGAGTAGTAACATGTCTATACTGTCATAAGTGTAATAATATAAAAATGAGTATTATATAGACTCATTTTACATTGGAAAATGTGTATGTTACTCAATTTGTTTCTCTCTTCGTTATTTGTTTGTAATATTATCTTTTTAGTCTACATGGTATCTATGTTACTTTCACTATGACTAGCTTTATTGACGTGTTCGATGTAACCTTAAGTATAAATACATGTCGGAAGACACAACTACCATTAGGTGAATACGTGGGCAGGAAGGTTGACGGACAAAGCACAAAACTACTTTGTTTCCGGTGAATATGGAGGATTCAGCCTCATAAACACGGGGCATGTCATTGTGCATCAACAACGACTTGAAGGTGGTGTCGAGCCCCTAGCTCCAGCCTCATCGTTTAAATTACATTGTAATACGTGATAAATTTAAAATGAAATTTGTCCTACGCCTACAAATTTGAGTGTTTGTAAAATTTAAAAACATGTGAGAGAGCCACCGTGGGCAACCCTGCAACTCCTGTCGGCCCAAGGTCCAGACACAATCTATGGGCGTCAATGGAGATGCCCATCTCCAGCGGCATAACCAATTCGGTCCGAGACAGTTTGCATCTATCCGCGCGGACAGAAGGACAGGTCACGCACGCTCTACCGGCATGACCTAAACGTACCGACGCGTCCGACGCGGCCCATCCATTCACCAAATTTGGGGCACAAATGTGTCGGATCGGACGCGTAATGGAACGTGAGTGTCCTCTCTCGCCCGGATCGGCCCCGTATGGAAGCAGCCCAACGGCCTCCTCGTGCCTAAGGCATGCGATGGCTGTTGGTCGCTAGACGCTTGCATTTAGAAGGTTGGTCGACGCCAGCAGCCATGACCTTCAATGTCGCAGCTGACCGCTGCCATGTGTCGCCTGTAATCATGCGCCAGCATTTATGCCGAAGCCGCTGGAGCCTGCGCTGACATTGATGGTTATGGCTTATTATACTAGCCATGCGACCGTCTCCCCTGCACCCCTCCCCCCCCTCCTATACTATTGCCCTTCTAGCCAAGCCCTCCCCTCTCTCCCTAGCCAGCGCCATGAAGATGTCGTCGTGGCTGAATAATACCGCCAACGACCACGAGGCGGGCTCGTCCTTGGGTCATCGCTGACCTGGGCGGTCACCAACGCCGTTGCCTTCACCACGCGCTAGAGACGCTCCGATGAGACGTCGTCATAATCTGCACCACCTCCACAAACGATAGATTTCGTGGGCCCAGTGGCAGCTGTGCCCGTGGCACGACTCGGACGATAAGAACGCGACCACCGGTACGTGTTGGTGCATGACTGCATTTGGAGGTGGGACGAGGTGGGTTCGTGCGATCACCAAGAAGTCTTCCTCTCTAGCGGATGGCATCTTAATATCGATAGGGTGTCGGTGCCGCCTCCGCCAGCTAACAGGACGGTGCTGGAAGCGGAGATGCGCCGCCGCATTGCATTGCTCGTGCTAGTATTGTGGCATGACCGCGTCTATCACCGGAGGACTTCTGGATGAAGTTCCTCGCCTAGGAGCACGATGCGCGATGGGTGAGCTCGGCAAGTTCTAGCCAGGTGATGAATCCAAAATTGGTGCATATTTAAGTATATAAATTATTCATATTCTCACTCATTGCCAACTAGAGGGCATCATCAAGCTCACTGCCATGGTGGCGGCGCACTAGGCAGAGTTGTTACCTCCACCGGCGCTGCCACTGCACGCCCCACCGCATGTCGCGTGGACTAAGCAGGAGGTTCCATCGCCGCCATCTCCACCAACAAGGCCGCAACAAGGCCCCTGGACGAAGACAAAAGGTAGTTTATTTGTTCGGCAATCGACTCGAGTCAGCATGTATGAATCTCCAAATACAAAGATGACAATATGTGTATAATGGGGTGATGGTGGCTCGGTTGACTATAGAGCCTCGCTGGGAGACCCCAATAGCAAGGTGTGATGATCACAGCAGCAAGTTTTCCCTCAGTTATGAAACCAATGTTATCGAACTAGTAGGAGCAAGGAAACAAATCCAAGGTGTTGCTAACAACTTGGAATCCTGCACAGTACAAACTCAAGACTTTGCCCCAACTTATAGTGAGGTTGCCAATCTCACTGGTTTGTTGAAAGCAAAGGATTAAACATATAGTGTGGAAGGTAATAGTTGCTTGTAGAAAGTAAACGGTAACAGTAGATGATGTATCAATAATAAAGATTGGACTGGGGTCCACAGTTCACTAGAGGTGCTCTTCTTAAGATAGATAACATGATGGGTGAACAAATTACAGCGGGGCAATTGATAGGTTGAGAAAGCATAAAATGCAAATACTAGACACAATGACTCCTATGCGATTTGGTTGGGCATTACAACAATATGCATAGACCATAATCCAACTGCATCTATGATTAACACTCCACCTTCAGGTTATCATAACCCCATCAGTATTAAGTTGCAAGCAACGGATAATTGCATTAAGCAATGTGTGTAAAGTAAACAATACATTTGTTTCATGAACAAAAGATTGTTGTTTTCTCCCGAGTAGCAATGGCACATCTACAACCCTTAGAGATTTCTATCACTTCCCCAAATTACTAGAGGCATGAACCTACTATCGAGCATAAATACTCTCTCTTGGAGTCACAAGCATCTACTTGGCCAAGACAACTACTAGCAACGGAGAACATGCAAGATCACAAACAACACAGACATGGTAGAATCAATAATCAATCTGACATAGTATCTCAATATCCATCGGATCCCCGTAAACACAACATGTATGATTACAAATAGATGATCTTGATCATGAAAGGAGCTTACAAGATCTAAACATGATATCAAAAAGGAGGGAAAACAACCATCTAGCTACTGTATGGACCCATAGTCCAAGGGTGAAATACTCACGCATCATACCGGAGGCTGGCATGGTGATGAAGAAGGCCTCTGGGATGATCTCTCCCCTCCGGCAGGGTGCCAGGAAGAGCTTCAGATCCCCTCCCCCCCGACCGATCTAGGGATGATGGTGGCGGCGGCTACGGACTGTTTCGTGGAGATCTGATAGGCTGCTTAGGGTTTCTGCATCGGGGTGACTTTATAGGCGAAGAGGCGAGGCGGGGGGGCGCCCGAGGGGCCCACACCAGGTGGTAACTGAAGGGAATATGCCCTGAGAGGCAATAATAAAGTGTTTATTATGTGTATTCCGAGTATATGATAGATGTTTATTTTGCATGCTATAATTGTATTAATACGGAAACGTTAATACATGTGTGTTTAATAAACAAACAGAAAGTTCCTAGTTATGCCTCTCTCATAAACTAGCTCGTTGATTAACAAGATGATCAAGGTTTCCTGATCATGGACATTGGATGTTGTTAATAACGGGATCACAACATTAGTGTAATGGTGTGATGAACATTCATCCGAAGTATAGCATTACGATCAAAGTCATTGAGTTTATATTGCTATGACAACTTACGAAGTGATCCTAATCCTTAGACCATGAGATCATGTCAATCACTAACACCGGAAGAGTTTCTTGATAACATCAAACGTCACACCGTAACAGGGTGATTATAAAGATGGATTCAGAACTAATAAAGTGTTATGTTGAGGCTCATGGATCGAGAGTGGAATTTGTTCATCCCGATGACGGATAGATATACTCTGGGCCCTCTCGGTGATATCACATTGATTAGCTTGCAAGCAAGTGATTTGATCACTAGAATGTTATATCACAGGAACGAGAAAAGAGTGCATGTCGGTAATGAGATCAAACTAGGTATGGAGATACCGATGATCGAATCTCGGACATGTAATATATCGTGAAACAAAGGGATTAAGATACTAGCGTAAAAGGTTCCGACGATCACAAGAAAGTCATTGTTGAATGTGTGGGAGTTAGTATGGGTCTCTAGATCCCGCTTCTGATTATTGATCCGAGAGGGGTCTCGATCATGTCCGCATTATTCACGAACCGTAGGGTGACACACTTAAGAGACACCGACATCCAATTGGAGCAAATGTTTCATGCCGAAAGAATGAACAAGCGCAGAAATTTATTTCACTAGATACCGAAACAGGTTTTCGGGTGAAATTGCATAAAGTGGTTATGCATGTGAAATAGAATTCTAGCAAGGGGTTATTTGTGAATGTTTGTCATTAAAGTAATTGACAAAATTCTGAATAAAATAAAAGAGTTTTATTTAATGAGAGTTTGCATTAAATTTGGTGGAAATTTAATGGGAATTTGAGTGGACTTTTGAGTGGAGGGAATTAAAAGGGCATTTTGTGAGTGGAGTGTCCACCCACATGAATGAAGGAGGGGAGGGGGCAGCCCCCATGGCCGGCAGCCACCCCCTTGGGTGCCCCCCTCCTCCTATAAAAGGAGCCCCCCTCCTCACTTGTCTCACACACCTCCTCGTGAAGGATCTCTCTCCCCCTCTAGAATTTATCCCCCATGGTCTTGGACTAGCGAGATACATGTTCCCGGTGGCTATTCGGCAAGAAAGAGTTGTGCTTCCGCTGCATCGCTGGAGCGAGGAGGCGGAGGTTGCTCGGTGCCTCGAACGTGTGTGCGAGCACGGATGCGCTGCTGATTTGCGGCGCTAGGACTTCCTCTCGATCTTAAGATCGGCAAGAGATCGTCTACATCAACCACGAGTTGAACTCGTTAAGCTTTGTCGGTCTTCAAGGGTATGTTTTCTACGGATATGCATCCGCCCGTTGTTTGTATCTAGTAGATAGATCTTGGTATATAGTTCACATTGTAGGAAAAATTTTGTTTTCTATGCTGCGAACCCTACAGTGGTATCAGAGCCGGATCTATTCATAGATACTTTACACGGGTAGTACACATATGTGTATGTGGGCGATGATGATCATGTTGTTGCTCCTTTGTTGTAATTTTGGATATTGGTGGCATAGTGGGATGAAGCGGCCCGGACAAACTTTACATGTCCTCGCACATGAGACCTGTTCCACGCTTGACATGCAACTAGTTTGCATAAGTGGCTAGCGGGTGTCTGTCTCTCCTACTATAGTCAATATCTATTTTGCAAGCGAGTTGTCAACAATTTGATTATCCTCGTTGTGGTTCATGTTCGTAGGTAAGAACGGTTCTATCTCGAAAGCCCTAAGCCACGTAAAACTTGCAATGGATAAATTAGAGGCGTCTAGTTTAGATTGTTGCTGGGCTAGTGTTATGATATGGTAGTGTTGTAAGTAGAAGTATGAGATGATACTCTTACAACACACATAGCGTGTAAGATCCACAGACCTTGGATTTACACATATAGGTATGATAGTGATCATACCACGATGCACATGATAGAGATCATCTGCGGGAACCATATAATTTCACTAATAAACATATGATGTTTGATAGCATCTTATATTGCTTGTTTAGCGCTTTGTTAGCATAATAAGATGATCCCTCATTTAAATATCAAGATAAGAATGTGTTCTTCCTTTAGTATGCACCGATTATGTTTTCGTCGCTCCAAGACATCACGTGATGATCGGGTGTTCTTGGATCCACGACCATATTTCGGGTGTAAAACAGTTACACACACGAATACTAAGGTTCTAACTTGGCGAGCCTAGCATGTACAGACATGGCCCCGGAACACGGACCGAAAGGTTAAGCATGAGTCATATAGTTGATATGATGCCCATTTGATGCTCGCCTTTGAAACTATACCGACTCACGTGATGATCGGACTTGGTGTAGTGGATTTGGTTCATGTAATCACCAAAAAGGCACGAGGGATGTCGTTTTTGAGTGGGAGTTCATTCGTAATATAGATTAGTTGAACTCAATCTATCATACACTTAGTCTAAACTTTACAAATTCTGTTGTAGATGGCACCACCTGCTTTTAATTTCAATGTGTTCATGGAGAAAGAGAAACTAGCAACGAATGGTAGCAACTTTACCGAATGGGCCATGAATTTGAGGATTCTCCTCTCTGCTGCACAAAAGCAATATGTGATAGAAGCGCCGTTATGTGGCATCCCGCAAAACCACTACTAGAAAATCGCGTTGATTTTTGTGCATTGCATCATCATGACCGCATGCTCATGTCATCATGCCACATTGTATTTGAGCATTGTCATCATCTTGCATTTGCTTGCATAAAACTAATTGCGGAAAAACCTATTTTGTTTTCTACACGCCCTGTCTTCGTTCAAACGCAAAACCCGGGTCACCGGATTATTTTGTTTTGTTTGCTAACGATTTGCAAAAGTCTGTTTGAAATAAATAAATTATTTAATTATTTTAGGGGGGCAGTCGAACGGGCCGATTCGACCCAGTCGACCACCCCCAGTACAATCGGTCCACCAGAATCCTAGAACTACCCAACCTAACCTACCCAGCCCCTCTCCACCTCACCCCCTCCAATCCCTGGTCGACACGTCACCCTGCCCCTTTTCCCACCCAACCAAACAATGCCACCTCACCCCCCAACTCCCTCTCCCTCCACCCACCTCACCCGCCGGCTCCGCCCCACACACGCCACCTCCCTCCCTCACACACACGCAGCACTCCCGCTCACCTTCCCCACCCGCGCGACCCACCCTCCTCCTCTCCCTGTCCCCCCGGGTCCCGCCTGCCACCTCCCCACCTGGCCCACCCCAGGCCGCGTCCCACCCGCGTAGCCGCCCCAGTGCTCGCCTCCCCCGACGCCCCTCTCGCGCGCTGCCCCCCGTCTCTCCTCCCCCAATCCCTCGCTCCTTCCTCAACCTCCCCGCCGCCCGCGTCCTCTGCTCCCGCCGGCCAGGCGCCCGCCCCGCCTCGCCGGACCCCCCCAAGCTCCGCCGTCCCCTCGCCCTCCCCGACAATCGCCACCGCCCGCGACCTCCTCCTCTCCGGCCTCCTCGTCGTCCGCCGCCACCCCCGCTCTCCGGCGCCTCCCGACGACGCCCGCGGGGCGCGCCTCGCCTCCGGCTCCGCCTCCGGCCGCGCCTCCTCCCGCCGCCAGGAGCCCCGCCTTCGTCCCGCGTCCGACGCCCTTCCCCGCCCTCCGTCTTCGAGCCCGCGCGCCGTCCCGGCCTCCATCCTCTCCGGCCTGGACGCATGGAGCCCGTCGCCGCGAGTACCTCGAGCTCGCCTTTCCGCATCGCAAGCTAGAAGACGCTGCCGCTGTCGGTCCAGTTCTCCTCGTGGGCTGACCACAGTACGACCACGACCCTGCCAGTCTCTGCCTGTCGACCTGTTGTTGAAGTGGCGATGGTACTGGCCTTGTTTAGATCGGTTCTGCCAAGCTACCACGCACCGCTGACCCAACATAGTCCACAGAACTCCAATGTCTTCTTCATGGATCTGATGTTCGAAGACCGTACACCCCGAAGGCCGAACCCTCGGACGCCAAGTTCGCCGAGAACCTAGATGCCAAGCTCTTCTCATCGACAGGATCGACATTAGCCCGACCGCGATGAACCACCCTCACCGGAAACCAAGCACTCCGTCCACACAGCGACCAGATCTTCATCCCGGACGCCAAGGCCCGTTCCCGGAGGCGAAGACCGACCTCTCCGAACCCCAAGATCTCCTTCCCGGAATTCGACGCCTCAATCCTGCGGGTCCGAAGACCACAGGTGCGACAAGTACCCCTTCCCGGATGCGATGCTCGAGAACCCGGACGGTAAGGACCCCAACGCAGAATGCCAAGTTCTTCACCCCGAACGCCAAGACCGTCCCGACTCGAGGACCCGACAAGATCTGCGCAACGACAAGATCGGCACCGACCAGGGCGGACCCGCTACGCCCCGACGCCGAACCAAGTCCTGCTTCCCGGAACGCCAAGATCTACCTCAGTTGTCCGAGAACGATTCCGTCGAACCCTGAACCCTGAGACCGACCCCGAACCCCGGAACCCCAAGACCGTCGAGACCCCTCAATGTGTGAACCCCTTCCCGAAACCCTATTTTATAATATAATAAACTTGTCGCATATTAAATTGTCATTCTCGCATGCATATCATTGGTTTGGGGGCCTTATGCCGATTCACCTCATAATTAAATATGGGGCCCATATGCGGGCAAAGCCAGTCGTATATTGGCCTCATTTAAATTTGTGTAGCGAACCCGGTGCTATCTTTTGCCATGTTAAGACAACCTTTAAATTGCGGGGAATCTAAATAACTTGAACCATTTAATTAATTGTCGGGACCCCGGTTCCGCTTAATATGACCTAATTGCATCGCATCTTTGCCATGCCATACATCATACATGCATCATGCCCGATCTTCGGCCGTAGTATTAAATATTGCATCCGGTGTTTATTCTAGTGTTTTGCTTCTTCGCGGATAAGGCCGTTGAGTTGATGTGAGCTTCGCCCCGATCTTCGGTTGAACCTTCGGCAATGTTTTTCAGGCGAGCATCTTCCCCTTTCTACCTATCTTACTTTTATAGTATTTATTCCTTCCTGTTGATCTATTGCTATCTGTGTTGCGTTGCTCTAGTTTTCGTACCCGTGATATCCCTTGCAGTCTTATATTGCCTTGGACACCTCCTATTACCTGTTGTTTTGGTAGATAGTTGGACCTGCGTGTCGTAGTCGCTTGCTCAAGTGCCGTGGTGTGTCGTCGAGTACCACAGTTGTTGGAGTATTGCCGCACGTTGAATGTTGGAGATGATCATGGCTTTATTTATTGCTCACTTTAATTATTGTTTAACAACTAAAATTGAAGTAGGTAAGCAGAGGCACAGGTGGACAATAGATGTTATTTGGTTGTTAACCGTCCACTTGTGTCCCGTAGGACCCCGAGTGCTTGATACATGTTCCTTGATTTATCGCGCTATCCACATACGGGGAATTATGGGCCCCCCTGAGCCAGAGCTTGATTCCGTCTTATTTCTTGGGGCTACAAACTAGTTTGAGGTTTTATTTACGATCCTGTACTTATGCCATGCTTTACTGCTTTATTTACGATTGTGCGAGGAGCACACTGTACTGTTTAGGATCGTGACCCGTTTTCGCGGTATCGACACCCCGAGTTTTCAGGTTCCCAGTCGTTTACAGCCGGCCCCACAAACCTTGAGTCCGTCTCGGAGCCGGCCAGTTTCGTTGCGGGTGTACTCCAAGGGGTGGCCCCCTGAAATATTTCTGAATCCTGTGATTGCTTTGTCGTGAAAGCCTCGTTGGGTTTTGATTTGGTTTTTCCGAGGTTGATCGTGTGTGTGTTGCTATTGGTGCACCCCGGCCGGGTAAAACTTTCTGAAAGCCGTGTCCGCGGTTATGGACGACTTGGAGCACAGTATCTCGATCATAGACAACTATAACTAAAGTAGTGCTATAAATTTGACTTTATAATGACTAGTAAGCAGCTTCACTATAATGGAATGGCTAAATAAAACTGCCAACAATTGCTTGTTTGGGTGTCGCTTGCGACCATTGTATCTGACTAGTAAGTATTGCAACTACAACGGAATGGCTAAATAAAAGTACCAACAACTGCTGGGTTTTTGGGATATCTCATGCTATTTGTATCTACTAGTAAGTGCCGCAACTACAACGGAATGGTTAACTAAAACGGCCCACTGCTATTTTTATCAGGATGATTATCTATACCTGACTAGTAATTGGTGTAACGATTACCGAATAAATAAAACTGCCAACTATGTGAGTTCCTCGGTTGACTTCCTCGTTTGGTCTCGAGGGGGAAACACCAGGATGGGTTTGTCTGATGGTAGCAACAGGTTGGTTCCGAATAGGTCTTTCTTACCCCTATCTGATAGCCGACAGTTGTATCGAGTCTCTATAGGTTGTTTAGTGCATGCTGCCGCTGCCGCTTCAGCCCACCATACCTATGTAGGCGAGGACCGCCGAATTCTAGTCTCGCTGTGTACTGGCCTCAGTACTGACGCTCCTCTTTTTCCTTTGCCCTTTGTCGGCACCCCTTTTGTTTAAGCAGGTTTGAGATCGACGCCGTTAGCAGGGTTACCCTTCCGGCTTGGCCTGGGCAGGGTTATGGACGCCATTGGTTATTCTTCAGGGCTCTTAGCCCCATTTGCATCTTGTCCGTAGTCGGACGCTCTATCATTTTCAAGGTGATTTGGATCTTTGTACATTATATCTATATTCTTGACTCATGGAGTCGTGTTGTATATATATCTGTTCTGTGGGTCCCATCGAGGACTGTTGTGTAATGTTATTACTTCGTTTTCCACCCGCACGAAAGTGCCTGGTGGGCACCTTTGAATCGTTTCTATGCGGGTTTGGCGGGAATCGCTGAAACTTGCATAGGTCCGATTCTGAGGGTGATACAGAGTGGTATCAGAGCTCAGCAGTTGCGATACCCCACAAGTCCAGCCTGTAGGATAACCTAGCTAACGGCCGAAGTAGAGTGTCAAAACTATTTTTGCAAAATCGGTTGGATAGTTCTGATTAGGTCTGATTTTACTCCTCACCCCTCTGCTATTCTCCTCTTACCTCTGCGTGTTTTGAATCCGCTCTCTTCTCTCTCTTCGAGTCCAGGATTTCTCGTGGTTGGGTTCCGTCGTACCTCCAGGGTTTCGCTTCCTCTTTTGGTAACGGTGTTGCTACATCTGGTCTTCATGCTATCCGAGGAATCCTTCGTCTGGTGAACTTCTCTTGGTTCCTTCTCGTGCCTTCCGGTGTTTTCCGACGCGGCGACATCATCTACGCCAGATCCGATGCAGAGTCTGCATCACTCCTTTGTTTCCGAACCTCGTTTGTCGAGATCTTCAGTCTGATTCCGAGAATGGTTGCTCTCTTTTCTACTGATTGTGCAGAGTAATAGTTTGGGTGCGTGATGGATTAGCCCCCATACCGACTACCCCTTCTATTCGCTTTTGTACATTGAAGTGGATGAGAATGCATCGGTTCCCTCTTTCTATCGAAGCTAGAGGTGGCTTTATTTGTCGATACCTCTACCTTCGACTTTTTGTTTCCGGAGTGTTCTCTCGACGATCACGGACAACGACCTCTTGTTAGTGGTGTCGCGAAGATCTACCCGAAGCGAGAAGATGCAGACCACCGACCTTCTTTCCGGTACCATGAGGCGGATCTCGAGGGCGAGATCCATTGTTAGTGGTGTCGAATTGTGGCATCCCGCAAAACCACTACTAGAAAATCGCGTTGATTTTTGTGCATTGCATCATCATGACCGCATGCTCATGTCATCATGCCACATTGTATTTGAGCATTGTCATCATCTTGCATTTGCTTGCATAAAACTAATTGCGGAAAAACCTATTTTGTTTCCTACACGCCCTGTCTTCGTTCAAACGCAAAACCCGGGTCACCGGATTATTTTGTTTTATTTGCTAACGGTTTGCAAAAGTCTGTTTGAAATAAATAAATTATTTAATTATTTTAGGGGGGGCAGTCGAACGGGCCGATTCGACCCAGTCGACCACCACCAGTACAATCGGTCCACCAGAATCCTAGAACTACCCAACCTAACCTACCCAGCCCCTATCCACCTCACCCCCTCCAATCCCTGGTCGACACGTCACCCTGCCCCTTTTCCCACCCAACCAAACAATGCCACCTCACCCCCCAACTCCCTCTCCCTCCACCCACCTCACCCGCCGGCTCCACCCCACACACGCCACCTCCCTCCCTCACACACACGCAGCACTCCCGCTCACCTTCCCCACCCGCGTGGCCCACCCTCCTCCTCTCCCTGTCCCCCGGGTCCCGCCTGCCACCTCCCCACCTGGCCCACCCCAGGCCGCGTCCCACCCGCGTAGCCGCCCCAGTGCTCGCCTCCCCCAACGCCCCTCTCGCGCGCTGCCATCCGTCTCTCCTCCCCCGATCCCTCGCTCCTTCCTCAACCTCCCCGCCGCCCGCGTCCTCTGCTCCCGCTGGCCAGGCGCCCGCCCCGCCTCGCCGGACCCCCCCAAGCTCCGCCGTCCCCTCGCCCTCCCCGACAATCGCCACCGCCCGCGACCTCCTCCTCTCCGGCCTCCTCGTCGTCCGCCGCCACCCCGCTCTCCGGCGCCTCCCGACGACGCCCGCGAGGCGCGCCTCGCCTCCGGCTCCGCCTCCGGCCGCGCCTCCTCCCGCCGCCAGGAGCCCCGCCTTCGTCCTGCGTCCGACGCCCTTCCCCGCCCTCCGTCTTCGAGCCCGCGCGCCGCCCCGGCCTCCATCCTCTCCGGCCTGGACGCATGGAGCCCGCCGCCGCGAGTACCTCGAGCTCGCCTTTCCGCATCGCAAGCTAGAAGACGCTGCCGCTGTCGGTCCGGTTCTCCTCGTGGGCTGACCACAGTACGACCACGACCCTGCCAGTCTCTGCCTATCGACCTGTTGTTGAAGTGGCGATGGTACTGGCCTTGTTTAGATCGGTTCTGCCAAGCTACCACGCACCGCTGACCCAACATAGTCCACAGAACTCCAATGTCTTCTTCATGGATCTGATGTTCGAAGACCGTACACCCCGAAGGCCGAACCCTCGGACGCCAAGTTCGCCGAGAACCTAGATGCCAAGCTCTTCTCATCGACAGGATCGACATTAACCCGACCGCGATGAACCACCCTCACCGGAAACCAAGCACTCCGTCCACACAGCGACCAGATCTTCATCCCGGACGCCAAGGCCCGTTCCCGGAGGCGAAGACCGACCTCTCCCAACCCCAAGATCTCCTTCCCGGAATTCGACGCCTCAATCCTGCGGGTCCGAAGACCACAGGTGCGACAAGTACCCCTTCCCGGATGCGATGCTCGAGAACCCGGACGGTAAGGACCCCAACGTAGAACGCCAAGTTCTTCACCCCGAACGCCAAGACCGTCCCGACTCGAGGACCCGACAAGATCTGCGCAACGACAAGATCGGCACCGACCAGGGCGGACCCGCTATGCCCCGACGCCGAACCAAGTCCTGCTTCCCGGAACGCCAAGATCTACCTCAGTTGTCCGAGAACGATTCCGTCGAACCCTGAACCCTGAGACCGACCCCGAACCCCGGAACCCCAAGACCGTCGAGACCCCTCAATGTGTGAACCCCTTCCCGAAACCCTATTTTATAATATAATAAACTTGTCGCATATTAAATTGTCATTCTCGCATGCATATCATTGGTTTGGGGGCCTAATGCCGATTCACCTCATAATTAAATATGGGGCCCATATGCGGGCAAAGCCAGTCGTATATTGGCCTCATTTAAATTTGTGTAGCGAACCCGGTGCTATCTTTTGCCATGTTAAGACAACCTTTAAATTGCGGGGAATCTAAATAACTTGAACCATTTAATTAATTGTCGGGACCTCGGTTCCGCTTAATATGACCTAATTGCATCGCATCTTTGCCATGCCATACATCATACATGCATCATGCCCGATCTTCGGCCGTAGTATTAAATATTGCATCCGGTGTTTATTCTAGTGTTTTGCTTCTTCGCGGATAAGGCCGTTGAGTTGATGTGAGCTTCGCCCCGATCTTCGGTTGAACCTTCGGCAATGTTTTTCAGGCGAGCATCTTCCCCTTTCTACCTATCTTACTTTTATAGTATTTATTCCTTCCTGTTGATCTATTGCTATCTGTGTTGCGTTGCTCTAGTTTTCGTACCCGTGATATCCCCTGCAGCCTTATATTGCCTTGGACACCTCCTATTACCTGTTGTTTTGGTAGATAGTTGGACCTGCGCGTCGTAGTCGCTTGCTCAAGTGCGGTGGCGTGTCGTCGAGTACCACAGTTGTTGGAGTATTGCCGCACGTTGAATGTTGGAGATGATCATGGCTTTATTTATTGCTCACTTTAATTATTGTTTAACAACTAAAATTGAAGTAGGTAAGCAGAGGCACAGGTGGGCAATAGATGTTATTTGGTTGTTAACCGTCCACTTGTGTCCCGTAGGACCCCGAGTGCTTGATACCTGTTCCTTGATTTATCGCGCTATCCACATACGGGGAATTATGGGCCCCCCTGAGCCAGAGCTTGATTCCGTCTTATTTCTTGGGGCCACAAACTAGTTTGAGGTTTTATTTACGATCCTGTACTTATGCCATGCTTTACTGCTTTATTTACGATTGTGCGAGGAGCACACTGTACTGTTTAGGATCGTGACCCGTTTTCGCGGTATTGACACCCCGAGTTTTCAGGTTCCCAGTCGTTTACAGCCGGCCCCACAAACCTTGAGTCCGTCTCGGAGCCGGCCAGTTTCGTTGCGGGTGTACTCCAAGGGGTGGCCCCCTGAAATATTTCTGAATCCTGTGATTGCTTTGTCGTGAAAGCCTCGTTGGGTTTTGATTTGGTTTTTCCGAGGTTGATCGTGTGTGTGTTGCTATTGGTGCACCCCGGCCGGGTAAAACTTTCTGAAAGCCGTGTCCGTGGTTATGGACGACTTGGAGCACAGTATCTCGATCATAGACAACTATAACTAAAGTAGTGCTATAAATTTGACTTTATAATGACTAGTAAGCAGCTTCACTATAATGGAATGGCTAAATAAAACTGCCAACAATTGCTTGTTTGGGTGTCGCTTGCGACCATTGTATCTGACTAGTAAGTATTGCAACTACAACGGAATGGCTAAATAAAAGTATCAACAACTGCTGGGTTTTTGGGATATCTCATGCTATTTGTATCTGACTAGTAAGTGCCGCAACTACAACGGAATGGTTAACTAAAACGGCCCACTGCTTATTTTATCAGGATGATTATCTATACCTGACTAGTAATTGGTGTAACGATAACCGAATAAATAAAACTGCCAACTGTGTGAGTTCCTCGGTTGACTTCCTCGTTTGGTCTCGAGGGGGAAACACCAGGATGGGTTTGTCTGATGGTAGCAACAGGTTGGTTCCGAATAGGTCTTTCTTACCCCTATCTGATAGCCGACAGTTGTATCGAGTATCTATAGGTTGTTTAGTGCATGCTGCCGCTGCCGCTTCAGCCCACCATACCTATGTAGGCGAGGACCGCCGAATTCTAGTCTCGCCGTGTACTGGCCTCAGTACTGACGCTCCTCTTTTTCCTTTGCCCTTTGTCGGCACCCCTTTTGTTTAAGCAGGTTTGAGATCGACGCCGTTAGCAGGGTTACCCTTCCGGCTTGGCCTGGGCAGGGTTATGGACGCCATTGGTTATTCTTCAGGGCTCTTAGCCCCATTTGCATCTTGTCCGTAGTCGGACGCTCTATCATTTTCAAGGTGATTTGGATCTTTGTACATTATATCTGTATTCTTGACTCATGGAGTCGTGTTGTATATATATATATATATCTGTTCTGTGGGTCCCATCGAGGACTGTTGTGTAATGTTATTACTTCGTTTTCCACCCGCACGAAAGTGCCTGGTGGGCACCTTTGAATCGTTTCTATGCGGGTTTGGCGGGAATCGCTGAAACTTGCATAGGTCCGATTCTGAGGGTGTTACACGTTAGGCCCCCCACCTTTTGATGATGCCCCTGACGAGGAGAATAATGTCTATCAGACTCGTCAGGAGGACCACAACTTAGTTCATTGCGGCATATTGTATGGGCTAGAGCCGGAACTTCGAAAGCGTTTCGAAAACGGCAATGCATTTGGTGAGTTGAAAATGATTTTCGACACACATGCTGCTGTAGAGAGCTACAACGCTTCAGAAAAGTTCTTTAGCTGCATGATGGAAGAGCACAGCTCCGTTAGTGAGCATGTACTCAAGATGTCGGGTTACGCCGATAAGCTTGTGTCCTTGGGAATATCGATTCCCATTGACTTAGGCATCCATCGTGTTCTGCAGTCTCTGCCACCTAGCTATAAGAGCTTCTTGATGAACTATAATATGCAAGGCATGAAGAAGTCTCTCCCCGAGCTTCTGTCAATGCTTAAAACTGCAGAAGTGGAGATCAAAAAGGAACATCAAGTGTTGATGATCAATAGGAACACTGGTTTCAAGAAAGACAAGAAGGGAAAACAGAAGGGAAGTAAGGGCGGCAAGCCTGTTGCCGCGCCTGAAAAGAAACCCCGAGTTGGACCTAAGTCTGATTCCGAGTGCTACTATTGTAAGGGGACTGGCCACTGGAAGCGCAACTGCCCCAAGTATCTGGCAGATAAGAAGGCCGGCAAGGCAAACAAAGGTATATATGATATACATGTTATTGATGTGTACTTGACTAGTGCTCGCAGTAGCACCTGGGTATTTGATATCGGTTCAGTTGCTAATATTTGTAACTCGAATCAGGGGTTGCAGAACAAGCGACCGCTAGCAAGGGGTGAGGTCAAGATGCGTGTCGGCAATGGATCAAGCGTTGATGTGATCGCCGTCGGAACGCTGCCTCTCCACTTACCGTCGGGATTAGTTATAAACTTGAATAAATGTTATCTGGTGCCTGCACTGAGCATGAACATTGTATCTGGATCGTGTTTGATGCGAAGTGGTTATTCATTTAAATCCGAGAACAATGGTTGTTCTATTTATATGAATGAAATCTTTTATGGTCATGCACCGATGATGAATGGTTTATTTCTATTAGATCTCAATGATAATGTTACACATATTCATAATGTTGATGCTAAAAGGATTAAACTTAATGATGATATATCCGCATATATGTGGCACTGCCGTCTAGGTCATATTGGCGTTAAACGCATGAAGAAGCTCCATTCGGATGGACTTTTGGAATCACTTGATTATGAATCATTTGATACATGTGAGACATGCCTTATGGGCAAGATGACTAGAACGCCGTTTTCCGGTTCAATGGAACGGGCGACAGATTTATTGGAAATCATACATTCTGATGTATGTGGTCCAATGAGTGTGTCGACGCGAGGTGGATATCGTTATTTTGTTACTTTCACGGATGATTTGAGTAGATACGGTTATATCTACTTGATGAAACACAAGTCTGAAACCTTTGAAAAGTTCAAGGAATTTCAAAATGAAGTGGAAAACCATCATAATAGAAAGATCAAATTTCTACGGTCCGACCGTGGAGGTGAGTATCTAAGTTACGAGTTTAGCACTCACATGAAAGAGTGTGGAATTGTTTCACAACTCACACCTGCCGGAACACCACAGCGAAATGGTGTGTCGGAACGTCGTAATCGTACTTTATTAGATATGGTTCGATCTATGATGTCTCTGACGGACTTGCCGTTTTCATTTTGGGGTTATGCACTAGAAACTGCTGCATTCACTTTAAATCGGGCACCATCTAAATCCGTTGAAAAGACACCGTATGAATTGTGGTTTGGAAACAAACCTAAGCTGTCATTTCTTAAAGTTTGGGGATGCGATGTTTATGTGAAGAAACTTCAACCGGATAAACTCGAACCCAAAGCGGGAAAATGCGTCTTCATAGGATACCCTAAAGAAACTATTGGGTATTCCTTCTATCACAGATCCGAGGGCAAGGTTTTTGTTGCCAAGAATGGATCCTTTCTAGAGAAAGAGTTTCTCGCGAAAGGTGTGAGTAGTCAGAAGGTAGAACTCGAAGAGGTTGTGGAACCTTCTCTTCAAAGTATGGCGAGTAGCGTAGCGCCGGAAGTTGTTCCGGAGTTGGCTCCACCTGTTGAAGAGGGAACTAATGATAATGATCATGAAACTCCGAAAGAGAGTACTACCGAACCTCGCAGGTCAAACAGGACGCGTGCAGCTCCCGAGCTGTACGGAAATCCTGTCATGAATTTCATGGTTGATGAAAATGATGACCCTGCGACGTATGAAGAAGCGATGATGACCCGGATTCCAACAAATGGTTAGAAGCCATGAAATCCGAGATGGAATCCATGTATGAAAATCAAGTTTGTAACTTGGTGGAATTACCTCACGACCGAAAGGCCGTGGAGAACAAATGGATTTTCAAAAGGAAAACTGATGCTGATGGTAATGTGACCGTCTATAAAGCTCGACTTGTCGCAAAGGGGTTTCGACAAATTCAAGGAGTTGACTACGATGATACTTTCTCTCCCATAGCGATGCTAAAGTCAGTTAGGATTATGTTAGCAATTGCTGCATATTTCGATTATGAGATATGGCAGATGGATGTCAAAACCGCGTTTCTCAATGGTAATATTGAAGAAGAGTTGTATATGATACAACCAAAGGGTTTTGTCGATCCTAAGGATGCTAACAAGGTGTGCAAGCTTCAGCGATCCATCTATGGATTGAAGCAAGCATCACGAAGTTGGAATCTCCGCTTTGATGAGGTGATCAAAGAGTTTGGATTTGTCCAAACTTATGGAGAAGCTTGTATTTACAAGAAAGTGAGTGGGAGCAATGTGGCATTTCTGATATTATATGTGGATGACATATTATTGATCGGAAATGATATAGATCTTTTAAACAGTGTTAAAAGTTATCTAAACAACAAATTTTCAATGAAGGACCTAGGTGAAGCGTCATACATATTAGGCATAAAGATCTATAGAGATAGATCTAGGCGCCTAATAGGGCTATCACAAAGTACATACCTTGATAAGATTTTAAAGAAGTTTAAAATGGACGGAAGTAAGAAGGGGTTCTTACCTATGTTGCAAGGCAAGACATTGAGTAAGACTCAAAGTCCGGCTTCGGCGGAAGAAAGAGAGATAATGGACAAAGTCCCCTATGCTTCAGCCATAGGCTCTATAATGTACGCCATGCTATGTACAAGACCGGATGTGGCACATGTTATTAGCTTGACTAGTAGGTACCAATCGGATCCAGGTTCGGAACACTGGATAGCGGTCAAGAATATCCTTAAGTACTTACGAAGAACTAAGGATATGTTTCTTGTATACGGAGGTGAAGAAGAGCTCGTCGCTAAGTGTTATGTCGACGCTAGCTTTGACACCGATCCGGATGACTCTAAGTCTCAATCCGGATACGTATTTCTCATGAATGGCAGAGCGGTTAGTTGGAGGAGCTCCAAACAACCTGTGGTAGCGGGATCAACAACGGAGGCCGAATATGTTGCTGCTTCAGAAGCGGCTCAGGAAGCAGTTTGGATGAAGGAGTTCATATCCGAACTAGGAGTGGTGGCAAATGTAGGGTTTCGTAGCATGGAAAACAAAAAAATTCTATCGCATACAAACAAACAAGCCAAGATCTATCTACTAGATTGTAGCAACGAGTCGATGGAATAACTTACCCTCGAAGATTCCAAAGTGTTTAACGAGAGCGGATTCTCGTGGGTGATGTAGTCGTACTCTTCCCGATCTCAAGATCGCGTAGACGATCCTTCCGGCGCTGCGTTCCGGCAGCATTCCCGCAGTCGGTCACACGTTCGGTACTCGACAAAGACCTTCCTCTCCCTTGTTCCAGCAGGCAGCGGAGGTTGTAGCACTCTCCTCACGATTCCGGCAGCACAACGGCGTTGTACCGGAAGTAGAGGGGAGATCTCGCAGGGCTTCGCCTTAAGCCGGAGCGAGTATGGTGGAGTATGAGAGAGCTCCTCAGCGATCTAGGGTTTAAACACACCAAGGAGGAAGTGCTAGAGCCGGCGGCTAGGGTTCCGGGGACCCCAAGTCGGCGGCTAGGGAAAAACCCTAGGGGGGCGGCGGCGGCTATGGTGGGCTGCAGCTTCTAGGGTTTGAGGTGAGGGACTTGTGTGCTCTAGGAGGGAGCCCTGCCCCTCCTTATATAGGTGGAGGGGACGGCGGCCAAGGGGAGGGAGGGGAGTCCCTCCCCAACTCGGCTTGGGTGGTGCGCCGGCTTGGGGAGGAGGACTCCCTCCCCAACTCGGTTTCACCCCCTCCCCCTCTTTTCCACTTTCCAAATTTAGCTGTTTGACTTTTCAATTTAGCTATTTGACTTTTCAAACTAGGATTCGATTAATCCTTTATTTGGAACAGCGATGACACTTAGTATATGATGCAATCATACCAACTTTGATACAACACATTCATGTACCCTTCCCCTCCGAAGTGCCGGACATTCCGGAACCTTCTAGAACATTCCCGATGAAAACACCGGAATCATTCCCCAACTCCGAAACGGGACTTTCCTTATATGAATCTTATTCTCCGGACCATTCCGGATCACCTCGTGATATCCCGGATCCCATCCGAGACTCCGAACAACATTCGGTCTCTTTCTCATAATACCATAACTACTCAAACAACGTCGAATCCTTAAGTGTGTCTCCCTACGGTTCGTGAATTATGCGGACATGATCGAGACACTTCTCCGAACAATAACCAATAGAGGAATCTGGAAATTCATATGGCTCCCACATATTTCTACGATTACTTTGCGATCGAATGAACCACTTACATACGATACCAATTTCCCTTTGTCTCATGATAGTTTACTTATCCGAGGTTATGATCGTCGGTATCTCTGCATACCTAGTTCAACCTCGTTACCGATAAGTACTCTTTTCTCGTTCCCGTGATATGTGATCCCTTGTGAGCCAGTCACATGCTTGCAAGCTAATTGGATGACATTCCACCGAGAGGGCCCAGAGTATATCTATCCGTCATATGGATGGACAAATCCCACTCTTGATCCATGTGTCTCAACCAATACTTTCCGAACACTCAATGCCACCTTTATAGCCACCCAGTTACGGTGTGGTGTTTAATGTCATCAAAGCATCCATCCGGTAAAGGTGATATGCATGATCTCATGGTCGAAGGAATTAGGTTACTATGTATCAGAAAGCATATAGCAATTGAACTATTGAAATGACTTTGATCTTTATGCTACGCTTATCTATAGGAGTATGTCCATCATATCATTCTCCTAACGATATGATCTTGTTGTTGATAACATCTCAATGTTCATGATAGGGAAACCACAATCATTTATCAACCAACAAGCTAGTGATGTATAGAGGCTATACTAGGGACTTCAAATTAAGTTTACAAATCACACAAGTATCAATGTTTCCTTGTTAATACTATTATAGCATGAATGTAAACATTTATCATAAACACAAAGATATAATAATAACTACATTTATTATTGCCTCTAGGGCATATCTCCAACAGTCTCCCACTTGCACTAGAGTCATCTAATCTAGATTACATGGTAATATACCGAACACCCATGGCAGTTTGGTGCTGGTCATGTTTTGCCCTCGGGAGAGGTTTAGTCAACGGATCCGCCACATTCAGATCTGTGTGTACTTTGCAAATCTTTATATCCCCATCTTGGATATTTTCTCGAATAGCGTAAAAACGTAGCTTGATGTGCTTCAGCTTCTTGTGTGACCTTGGTTCTTGCGCATTGGCTATGGCGCCCATGTTATCACAGTAGATAGACATTGGGTCCAGCGCACTAGGAACCACACCCAGCTCTGTAATGAACTCTTTCATCCATATCGCTTCTTGTGAAGCCTCCGAAGCAGCCATGTATTCCGATTCAGTTGAAGATCTCGCCACAACGCTTTGCTTTGCACTCCTCCAGCTAACTGCTGCACCATTCAAAATAAATACGTATCCAGATTGTGATTTAGAATCATCCGGATCGGTGTTCCAACTAGCATCGGTGTAACCATTAACAACGAGCTGTTCATCACCTCCATAAGAAAGAACCATATCCTTAGTTCTTCTCAAGTACTTAAGGATGTTTTTGACCGCTGTCCAATGATCCACTCCTAGATCACTTTGATATCTGCTAGTCAAACTAACAGCATATGCAATGTCGGGTCTAGTACATAGCATGGCATACATTAGAGATCCTATGGCTGAGGCATAGGGAGTCTTACTCATCCTTTCTCTATCTTCTGCCGTTGCTGGACTTTGAGTTTTACTCAAGGTCGTATTGGGCAACATGGGCAAGAACCCTTTCTTTCTATCTTCCATTCCAAACCTCTTTAGAACTCTGTCCAAATATGTACTTTGTGACAATGATATTAGGCGTCTCGATCTATATCTATAAATCTTTATGCCTAATATGTAAGCTGCTTCGCCAAGATCTTTAATTGAAAAACTATTATTCAAATATTCCTTGACACTATTAAGAAGGTCTACATCATTCCCAATCAACAATATGTCATCTACGTATAGTATTAAGAATGCTACAGAGCTCCCACTCACTTTCTTGTAAATACAAGCTTCTCCATAAGTTTGTATAAAACCAAAACTTTTGATTACCTTATCAAAACGTTGATTCCAACTTCCGGCCATCCGGTAAGTCCACCAAAGTCCATACTTGGTTTTCGTACATGGATCCAATTTCGGATTTCATGGCATCTTGCCATTTATTGGAATCTGGGCTCATCATCGCTTCCTCATATGTTGCAGGGTCATCGGAGTTGTCCACCAACATGACACTCATAACGGGATCATACCAATCTGGAGTGGTACGAGTTCTCGTTGACCTCCGAGGCTCTGTAGCAACTTCAACCGAAGTTTCATGATCACCATCATTAGCTTCCTCTCTAATTGGTGCAGGCACCACAGGAACTTCTTCCGGTGCTGCGCTTATTGCAATTTCGAGAGAAGGTTCGATAACCTCGTCGAGTTCTACTTTCCTTCCAGTCACTTCTTTCGAGAGAAATTCCTTCTCTAGAAAGGATCCATTCTTGGCAACGAAGATTTTGCCTTCAGATCTATGATAGAAGGTATACCCAATAGTTTCCTTCGGGTATCCTATGAAGACGCATTTTTCCGCTTTGGGTTCAAGCTTGTCCGGCTGTAACTTCTTTACATAGGCTTCGCATCCCCAAACTTTAAGGAACGACAATTTAGGTTTCTTCCCAAACCATAATTCATACGGTGTCATTTCAACGGATTTAGACGGTGCCCTATTTAAAGTGAATGCGACTGTTTCTAATGCATAACCCCAAAATTATAGCGGTAAATCTGTAAGTGACATCATAGAACGAACCATATCTAAGAGAGTTCGATTACGACGTTCGGACACACCATTACGCTGTGGTGTTCTCGGCGGTGTCAACTGTGAAAGTATTCCGCATTTCTTCAAATGCTCGCCAAACTCGTAACTTAGATATTCACCTCCACGATCAGAACGTAGAAATTTAATCTTCTTGTTACGTTGATTCTCTACCTCACTTTGAAACTCCTTAAACTTCTCGAAAGTTTCGGACTTATGTTTCATGAAATAGATATACCCATATCTACTCAAATCATCCGTGAAGGTAAGAACATAACGATAACCACCGCGCGATGCTACACTCATTGGACCACATACATCGGTATGTATGATTTCTAATAAGTCCGTAGCTCGCTCCATCATACCAGAAAATGGAGTCTTAGTCATTTTACCCATCAGACATGCTTCACATCTATCAAGTGATTCGAAATCAAGTGATTCAAGAAGTCCATCGGAATGGAGTTTCTTCATACGTTTCACTCCAATGTGACCAAGACGACAGTGCCACATATAGGTCAAATTATCGCTTGATTTCAAACGTTTAGCCTCAATGTTATTAATATGTGTATTTCCACTATCGAGATTCAACAAGAATATACCATCTATCAAAGGTGCATGTGCATAAAACATATTACTCTATAAATCGAACAACCATTATTCTCGGACTTAAACAAGTAACCGTCTCGCAATAAACAAGATCCCGATATAATGTTCATGCTCAACGCAGGCACAAAATAACAATTATTTAAGTATAAAACTAATCCCGATGGTAGATGAAGGGGTAGCGTGCCGACCGCGATCACATCAACCTTTGATCCGTTTCCCATGCGCATCGTCACCTTGTTCTTCGCTAGCTTCCGTTTATTCTGCAGCACCTGTTTCGAGTTACAAATATGAGCAACTGAACCAGTATCAAATACCCAGGCACTACTACGAGTACTAGTGAGATACACATCAATAACATGTATATCAGATATACCTTTCTTCTTGATGTTGCCGTTCTTCAAATCCGCCAAGTACTTTGGGCAATTCCGCTTCCAGTGACCTTCTCCCTTGCAGTAAAAACACTCAGTATCAGGCTTAGGTCCAGCCTTGGTCTTCTTCGCCGGCGTGGTAACTTTCTTACCACCCTTCTTGAAGTGTCCCTTCTGCTTAGACTTGCCTTTCTTGAATTTGGTGGTCTTATTGACCAACAACACTTGGTGCTCTTTCTTGATCTCCACTTCTGCAGACTTCAACATAGCAAACAGTTCTGGCAACTGCTTGTTCAGGTTCTGCATGTTGTAGTTCATCACAAAGTTCTTGTAACTTGGTGGTAGTGATTGGAGGACACGGTAAATCCCCAAAGCATTAGGAATTACTATACACAAGCTTTGAAGTTTGTTTGCGTGCCCAGACATCTTAAGCACATGCTCACTGATGGAGCTGCCCTCTTCCATCTTGCAGTTAAAGAACTTTTCAGAAGCCTCATAACTTTCAATTGCCGCATGAGTCTCAAAGATCAATTTGAGATCCTCGACAATATCATATGGGTCTGAATTCTCAAACCTTTTCTGAAGCTCCGATTCCAAACCATACAAGATAGCACACTGAACTATGGAGTACTGATTCTTCCGAGCGAGGTAAACATTCTTTACTTCATCGGAAGCATCAGCTGCAGGTGGGTCACCCAACGGTGCATCCAGCACATAGGTCAAATTACCAGCTGTGAGGACAATCCTCAAATTGCGGAACCAATCCGCGAAGTTGCTTCCATTGTTTTTCAACTTTTCTTTCTCTAGGAACGCATTAAAATTGATGGTAGGGGCTGCCATTGATCTACAACATATTTGCAATAGTTTAGACTAAGTTTATGACAAATTGAGTTCAAATTAATAATAAAGTTAATCTAGGTGAACTCCCACTCAAAACAATATCCCTCACATTGTTTTAGTGATCACACGAACCAAATCCACCACATCAACACCGATCATCACGAGAGTTGATATAGTTTCAATGGCGAACAATCGTCATGTTCATCATATCTACTATATGATTCATGCTTTACCTTTCGGTGATCCGTGTTCCGAGACCATGTCTGTACATGCTAGGCTCGTCAAGATCAAACCTTAGTTTCCGCATGAGAAAATCTGGCTTGCTCACGTTGTATACACTTGCGGAATCTAACACACCCGATCATCACGTGGTGCTTCGAAACAACAAGCTTTAGCAACGGTGCTAACTAAGGGTGAACACTTTATGACTTGAAATTCATGTGCATGAGGGATCATCTTATAATGCTACCGTCGTCTACCAAGCAATACAAGATGCATAAAGGATTAACATCACATGCAATTCATAATATGTGATATGATATGGCCTTTCTTCTTTGTGCTTCCGATCTCCATCTTCTAGCACGAACATGATCTCCATCATCACCGGCATTGCATCAAGGTCAATGACGCCTCTCCATGGTTGTCTTCCACCGGCTTCAACTATTACAACTACTTTGAATAGACACGCGGGTCTTAACATAAATTAAAGACAACCATATGGCTCCTGCCGGTTGCCAACTTACAATAAGGAACATTGCATACATCAAATATAATCACAATCATGGCCATATCACATCACTGCACACCCCTGCAAAACAAAGTTAGACGCCTCTACTTTCTTTGCATGTTTTACATGGTTTGGGGCTTTCAATAAGTGTCGTTCTAACTTACGAACAAGAACCACAACATTGATACTAGTATTGTTAATCACCCGTTGTAAATTGGATCTTAACTATGCTAGGAGAAACAGGCACCCGCAAAGCCACTTATGCAATACAAGTTGCATGTCAAGCGTGGAGCAAGTCTCATGAACGATGTCATGTAAGGTTAGCCCGGGCCGCTTCATCCCAACATACCGCAAGATGCAAAGTACACAAGAATCAATCGACAATAAAAGCATCAACGCCCACAATGACCATTGTGTTCTACTCGTGCAACAGATCTACATATAAACCTGGCTCTGATACCACTGTAGGGTTTCGTAGCATGGAAAACAAAAATTTTCTATCGCATACAAACAAACAAGCCAAGATCTATCTACTAGATTGTAGCAACGAGTCGATGGAATAACTTACCCTCGAAGATTCCAGAGTGTTTAACGGGAGCGGATTCTCGTGGGTGATGTAGTCGTACTCTTCCCGATCTCAAGATCGCGTAGACGATCCTTCCGGCGCTGCGTTCCGGCAGCGTTCCCGCAGTCGGTCACACGTTCGGTACTCGACGAAGACCTTCCTATCCCTTGTTCCAGCAGGCAGCGGAGGTTGTAGCACTCTCCTCACGATTCCGGCAGCACAACGGCGTGGTACCGGTAGTAGAGGGGAGATCTCGCAGGGCTTCGCCTTAAGCCGGAGCGAGTATGGTGGAGTATGAGAGAGCTCCTCGGCGATCTAGGGTTTAGACACACCAAGGAGGAAGTGCTAGAGCCGGCGGCTAGGGTTCCGGGGACCCCAAGTCGGCGGCTAGGGCAAAACCCTAGGGGGGCGGCGGCGGCTATGGTGGGCTGCAGCTTCTAGGGTTTGAGGTGAGGGACTTGTGTGCTCTAGGAGGGAGCCCTGCCCCTCCTTATATAGGTGGAGGGGCCGGCGGCCAAGGGGAGGGAGGGGAGTCCCTCCCCAACTCGGCTTGGGTGGTGCGCCGGCTTGGGGAGGAGGACTCCCTCCCCAACTCGGTTTCACCCCCTCCTCCTCTTTTCCACTTTCCAAATTTAGCCGTTTGACTTTTCAATTTAGCTATTTGACTTTTCAAACTAGGATTCGATTAATCCTTTATTTGGAACAGCGATGACACTTAGTATATGATGCAATCATACCAACTTTGATACAACACATTCATGTACCCTTCCCCTCCGGAGTGCCGGACATTCCGGAACCTTCTAGAACATTCCCGATGAAAACACCGGAATCATTCCCCAACTCCGAAACGGGACTTTCCTTATATGAATCTTATTCTCCGGACCATTCCGGATCACCTCGTGATATCCCGGATCCCATCCGAGACTCCGAACAACATTCGGTCTCTTTCTCATAATACCATAACTACTCAAACAACGTCGAATCCTTAAGTGTGTCTCCCTACGGTTCGTGAATTATGCGGACATGATCGAGACACTTCTCCGAACAATAACCAATAGAGGAATCTGGAAATTCATATGGCTCCCACATATTTCTACGATTACTTTGCGATCGAATGAACCACTTACATACGATACCAATTTCCCTTTGTCTCACGATAGTTTACTTATCCGAGGTTATGATCGTCGGTATCTCTGCATACCTTGTTCAACCTCATTACCGATAAGTACTCTTTTATCGTTCCCGTGATATGTGATCCCTTGTGAGCCAGTCACATGCTTGCAAGCTAATTGGATGACATTCCACCGAGAGGGCCCAGAGTATATCTATCCGTCATATGGATGGACAAATCCCACTCTTGATCCATGTGTCTCAACCAATACTTTCCGAACACTCAATGCCACCTTTATAGCCACCCAGTTACGGTGTGGTGTTTGATGTCATCAAAGCATCCATCCGGTAAAGGTGATATGCATGATCTCATGGTCGAAGGAATTAGGTTACTATGTATCAGAAAGCATATAGCAATTGAACTATTGAAATGACTTTGATCTTTATGCTACGCTTATCTATAGGAGTATGTCCATCATATCATTCTCCTAACGATATGATCTTGTTGTTGATAACATCTCAATGTTCATGATAGGGAAACCACAATCATTTATCAACCAACAAGCTAGTGATGTATAGAGGATATACTAGGGACTTCAAATTAAGTTTACAAATCACACAAGTATCAATGTTTCCTTGTTAATACTATTATAGCATGAATGTAAACATTTATCATAAACACAAAGATATAATAATAACTACATTTATTATTGCCTCTAGGGCATATCTCCAACAGCAAACGCGTTGGACCCAATGGTGATCTATTGTGACAACAATGGTGCCATTTCCAATGCCAAAGAGACAAGGTCTCACAAGCATTCCAAGCATATTAAGCGCCGGTTTCACTCCATCCGCGAGCATGTCAAGGATGGAGATATAAAGATTTGTAAATTACATACGGATCTCAATGTAGCAGATCCGTTGACTAAAACTCTCCCTAGAGCAAAACATGATCAACACCAGAACTCAATTGGTGTTAGATTTATCACTATGTAACTAGATTATTGTCTCTAGTGCAAGTGGGAGACTGAAGGGAATATTCCCTGAGAGGCAATAATAAAGTGTTTATTATGTGTATTCCAAGTATATGATAGATGTTTATTTTGCATGCTATAATTGTATTAATACGGAAACGTTAATACATGTGTGTTTAATAAACAAACAGAAAGTTCCTAGTTATGCCTCTCTCATAAACTAGCTCGTTGATTAACAAGATGATCAAGGTTTCCTGATCATGGACATTGGATGTTGTTAATAACGGGATCACAACATTAGTGTAATGGTGTGATGAACATTCATCCAAAGTATAGCATTACGATCAAAGTCATTGAGTTTATATTGCTATAACAACTTACGAAGTGATCCTAATCCTTAGACCATGAGATCATGTCAATCACTAACACCGGAAGAGTTTCTTGATAACATCAAACGTCACACCGTAACAGGGTGATTATAAAGATGGATTCAGAACTAATAAAGTGTTATGTTGAGGCTCATGGATCGAGAGTGGAATTTGTTCATCCCGATGACGGATAGATATACTCTGGGCCCTCTCGGTGATATCACATTGATTAGCTTGCAAGCAAGTGATTTGATCACTAGAATGTTATATCACAGGAACGAGAAAAGAGTGCATGTCGGTAATGAGATCAAACTAGGTATGGAGATACCGATGATCGAATCTCGGACATGTAATATATCGTGAAACAAAGGGATTAAGATACTAGCGTAAAAGGTTCCGACGATCACAAGAAAGTCATTGTTGAATGTGTGGGAGTTAGTATGGGTCTCTAGATCCCGCTTCTGATTATTGATCCGAGAGGGGTCTCGATCATGTCCGCATTATTCACGAACCGTAGGGTGACACACTTAAGAGACACCGACATCCAATTGGAGCAAATGTTTCATGCCGAAAGAATGAACAAGCGCAGAAATTTATTTCACTAGATACCGAAACAGGTTTTCGGGTGAAATTGCATAAAGTGGTTATGCATGTGAAATAGAATTCTAGCAAGGGGTTATTTGTGAATGTTTGTCATTAAAGTAATTGACAAAATTCTGAATAAAATAAAAGAGTTTTATTTAATGAGAGTTTGCATTAAATTTGGTGGAAATTTAATGGGAATTTGAGTGGACTTTTGAGTGGAGGGAATTAAAAGGGCATTTTGTGAGTGGAGTGTCCACCCACATGAATGAAGGAGGGGAGGGGGCAGCCCCCATGGCCGGCGGCCACCCCCTTGGGTGCCCCCCTCCTCCTATAAAAGGAGCCCCCCTCCTCACTTGTCTCACACACCTCCTCGTGAAGGATCTCTCTCCCCCTCTAGAATTTATCCCCCATGGTCTCGGACTAGAGAGATACATGTTCCCGGTGGCTATTCGGCAAGAAAGAGTTGTGCTTCCACTGCATCGCTGGAGCGAGGAGGCGGAGGTTGCTCGGTGCCTCGAACGTGTGTGCGAGCACGGATGCGCTGCTGATTTGCGGCGCTAGGACTTCCTCTCGATCTTGAGATCGGCAAGAGATCGTCTACATCAACCACGAGTTGAACTCGTTAAGCTTTGTCGGTCTTCAAGGGTATGTTCTCTACGGATATACATCCGCCCGTTGTTTGTATCTAGTAGATAGATCTTGGTATATAGTTCACATCGTAGGAAATTTTTTGTTTTCTATGCTGCGAACCCTACAGTAACGCGCCCTAGGGGGTGCCCGCGTAGCCCTAGGGTGTGGCCACCTCGTGCCCCCCCTTCGGCTTCCCTTCGGTCTCTATGTTCTCTCCGGTAAAATATTGACTTTGGCTTTTATCCCGTCCAATTCTGAGAATATTTCTTTACTAGATTTTCTGAAACCAAAAACAGCAGAAAACGGGCAACAGACACTAAGGCATCTTGTTAATAGGTTAGTCCCAGAAAATGTATAAAAATACCTCAAATTGTAGATATAACATAGCAAAGTTGATACTAAACAAGCATGGAACATCAAAAATTATAGATATGTTTACGACGTATCAAGCATCCCCAAGCTTAACTCCTGCTCGTCCTCGAGTAGGTAAGTGATAAAAAGAATAATTTTTAGGTGACATGCACCATCACAATCTTGATCAAACCATTTGCAAAGCATTAAAAGCTAGGATTAAAGTACTCTAAACTTGAGCATGAAAGATATAGTTCTAACAATAAGACATAGCAACTATGTTGCAACATGAAAAGATACAAAACAAAGATCATGAATAACAATTCATTGAAAGAAATTTGTTTATTTTACATATAGAAAACAAATCATATTGGTATTCAGCTTGTCCCTTATGAAGTAGCAAAACATAAATGCATAGGACACCTTCAAAGTTCATAAGGATGACTAGATACAAATAGTTCAAGAACAAGCAATATCAACATTATGAATCAATCAGTAAGTTTTGGGACAATGCACATAAAACTAAGAATGAAAACTATGCTCTCTTAATTGGTGCATAAAGATAGAAGGTGGAGACTCAATATAAAAGTAGAAAGAAAGGCCCTTCACAAAGGGAAGCAGGGATTTCAAGTTTCATAAAGAGCTTCCAAAAATTATGGTACTTATAGGCTTTCAGCTCTCATTGCCCCTATTATAAGCATCTTGAAGTGATTAAGGTTAAAGTGAAATAAATATGGAGTATATGCTTGGCAAATCATAAGTTGGCAATCTCATGTCCCTTGAGTACGAGGGTCGTTCCTCATGCTACTCAACTTTAGTCACAAGCAAGTTTTTATCATTGTAAGTATATGTGTATCATAGAGAACCGTCAACGGGGTACCCCTTGCCCCATGACACAGGAGCTATCCCATATCAAAATGATAAGGCAACAGACAGTGAGCATCTGAGCGATCCTTTTATTTACCATGAGAATGGTGCATATTTTTTTCTTTTTCTCTTTTTTTCTATATTTTTCCTGAGAATGCTTCATGGATTGCTCACCATAGTGATGTTGCAAGTTTCCACCATGATTTGGCATGGCTTAGGCTAGCCGCCCAGGCATTTATCTAACACATATATAATACTTCATTACTTATAGGCTTCCCTTTTATTTCACACCGCCGACATCCATAAACAAAAGATTATGATATCAACTGGGTAATATGTACAGGTGTTGAAAGCGTTCCCCATGACAGCATGTTTCTGCTAATTCCCAACTTATAAGTGCAAGCATATATGATGACCCGCAAGTGTAGGGGATCGCAACAGTCTTCGCGGGTAGTATTACCTAATTTATTGATTCGACACAAGGGGAGCCACAGAATACTTGCAAGCCTTAACACCTGAGTTGTCAGTTCAGCTGCACCTTGGAATAGTTCTTGCTCACAGAAGTTTATGAGTAGCAACAGCAGTAGTAACAGCAATAGTGAAATAGTAGCAATATTAACAGTAACGGTAACAGTGGGATTCGAGTGCGGTAGGCATATGGATGGATGGACGGGCGTTGCATGGATGAGTCTAAACATGTAACTTCAAGATCTAAGGCATTGTAGATAAATAATAACAAGCATCCAAGTACTAAACAATCATAGGCATGTGCTCCAAATATAGTCATACGTGCTCGCAATAAGAACTTGCACAACATCTTCTGTCCAGCCAGCCCGTGGAAGCGGGGCCTCTAGGGAACTACTGGCAATTAAGGTGCTCCTTTTAATAGAGCACTGGAGCAAAGCATTAACACTCCATGAACACATGTGATCCTCACACCATAGTCATTCCCTCTGATTGTCCCAATTATTGTCACTTCGGGGCCTTTGGATCCGGACAATGATATGTATACACAACTTATAGACAAGATCACAAACAATACTATCATAATGATTCAATAATAAGTTCAGAACTAAGATCATGGCACTCGGGCCCTAGTGACAAGCATTAAGCATAACAAGTTGCAACAAAGTCAAATAGCACTAATAGAGATAATAGGCACTATGCCCTAACAGATCTTATTCGATTACATGATAAAACTCATCCAATACCTACCATCCCCAAGCCTACAGCGGGGGATTACTCACTCATGGATGAGGGAAACATCAGTGGTTGATGGAGATGCGTTGGTGATGACAATGGCGATGATCCTCTCCAAAATCCCCGTCCTGGCAGGGTGCCAGAACGGAGTTTCTGGATCCGAATCTTGGTTTCTGGTGTCGGCGGTGGAGCGGAACTCTTTCCGGAAAACTATCGAACCCCCCTCGGTTTTTAGGTCGAAAGGCAACTTATAGGCGCAGAGGGAGGCCGAAGAGCTGTCTAGGGTGGCCGCACCCCCTCCAGGCGCGGGGTTAGGTGGGCCCGCGCCTGGGGTGGGTCTGGGCCCCCAGGCCTCCCCTCTGGCTCCCCTTCTGGCTCCGTGGATATTCTGGTGAAAAATAGTTTTTGGCATATTTTCCGGATTTTTCCCGATAGTTGATTTCTGCACAAAAACAAGACACCAAGGTAATTCTGCTGAAAACAACGTTAGTCCGTGTTAGTTGTATCCAAATCACACAAGTTTAGAGGAGAAACAATAGCAAAGTGTTCGAGAAAGTACATACATTTTGGACGTATCAACTCCCCCCAAGCTTAGTTTATTGCTTGTTCTCAAGCAATTCAGTTGAAAACTAAGTGCGATAAAAGAACTTTCACGAACACTTTGCTTCATATGATGTATACATTCTCAACACAGGAGTAGATGCTTAGACAATTCATAATAAGGAGTATGCAACTAAGTCTACTCAATAGTCATTGCAAGCTATGAAGAGAAACCAACTCAATAATAATAAGTAGCACGAGACATAAACATAAGCAACATTGCAATGCTCATAATAAGGTATGATAGAGTGGTATCTCGCTTGCCTTTGTTTGAAGAGCACAATATGAATGTTGAGGCACCTCTGAAGTTCACATGAAGACTAGAGATAAAGATATCAGAGATACAAGCATCAAAGTTATAACATCCTAGCATTAGAGCTTAGAAATAAGCTGAACCCATATGTGTGCATTGCAATCATACATAGAAAATCCGAATAATTTTCGCGCTTTTAAAACAGAACTTGTCAAATTGATTGAAGCTTCTCTTACCTTGATGGAATTGAAGTAGATCATCAAGTTAATTGCGATAAGTTTCAATATGACCTTTGCTAAAACCTTATTTGGTTAAACATGATTTGGTCTAAGGGTAGACCAGATATAATAAAATGCCACTCATAATACATTGCTTAAATGATTCATATATGATCCTTAAGGGATCATATCCTACTATTCATCATATCAACCTATGAATACTAAGTTAAGATTACCACTAGAATTATAAAAATACAATGATTAATACTGACCTATCTTATTCTTATCTATTCTTACTACGAGTATCATAGTAATACCTAACTTTAACCTCCTTAATGAGTTGGAGTTGGAAAGAGACTAAGTCAAGATCATTGTAATGCCCGAAAAATATTAAAAATCAGAAATTGATTGTTATTTTATTTTGTGCATCATCATGACATCATCTTGCATATTTTATCCATAAAATTATTTTATCAAACCATATTTTGTTTTACTAAATATCCAAGTGGTTTTATTAAACCCGTCTCTCGTTCTTATTTTAAAATTAAAATAAATAATATTTCTTGCAACAAAAGATTTTCTTATTTTATAAATAAAATTAGGCTAAAAGTCCGTCTAATGTTTCGGCCCAAAACTAGCCCCATCTAGTCTACTTTGGACTAAATAAATAGTCCATTCCCCTTCTTCTTCTCAAACCCTAATCCCAATTCTGAAATACACATCTATCCAAATTCTTCACTCAAGAATCGTCTCCGCCGCCGTTCTCTATTTCTTTTGCCGCGTGAGACATCAGTCAACTTCGATCTGCCAATTCTTTGCAACACACGCACTGCCCTGTCACGTTGCACACAACACACACACGCGCCGCACGCACGCTGCCCGCGACCTAGGCTCGCATGCAACCCACGCGCTCGCCACCACCACGCACGCGGTCGCCCTCCTGCCTAGTATCGCCACGAACCCATCTCCCCATTGCGACCCTTGTCCACCGCCTCCTCCTAGTATTTCCCAGCGCCCCCTCCCGCTGAACTCGGCCGCCGCCTGGGACTCGACCTCGATCCCACCGACCGCCGAACCCTCGCCTCTGTTCCGCGCACCGTTGGTTCCTTCCCTGCCGCATGCGACATCGTCTAGCCCTCCTCGTCCTCAAGCTCCGCCGCTCGGCCTCTCCAGCGCCGGCCGTCGCCAGTCTCCTTCGCCCTCGCCCCCCTGGTCGGCCTCCGCAACCGCTGGTTGCGCGCCATGGCCACCACCGCGAAGCTCCGCCTCTGGCCAGCGCGCGCCGCCCGCATGTGCCTCCTCGTCTCTGCCCCATCCCCGTCGTGCCTCCATGGAGGCACCCTGAGCGTCGCTGCCTCGTCCCCCGCATGCGCGTGCCCGCCTCCAGTGCTCCACTTCGCCGCCTCCCTTACATGTTTTGCCGCCCGTTTCCGTATTACCCTCAGGGTGCTCGAGCTAATGTCCGAATGGACATGGCCGTGTAGTCTCATGTGTCTTTTTTTGTTTTGTGTTCTGCTGCTGGTGCACATGTTGCTGCTATGCCTACTCGATTGGTGTTTTGGTATTGATGTAACCGGTGTGGGGATGCAATAGTAGACGATCGTGTGAAGATAGTACCTAGCACTCTACTTTGGCTTCGGTGCCGCAAGATGGTGATGTGGTGAGAGACCAGGACCTTCGGATGCTCTATCGTGTCAAGTCCACCATCGACGACCTTTGGGGAATGCCAAGATTTCAGTCACAGAACCTGATCTCATCGGCACTCAGGACCTCGAACCTCGAACGTGAGACTCCTATCCAACGCCCCTATTTTCTAAAATGATCTACAACTTGTTGCATATTGAATTGTACATGTTTGCATACATGTCATATTGTGGTTTTGGGATAAATAGCAATTCATCTAAATCTATAATATCTATAAAGTTCATCCCCACTAAAAGCATTTAATGTTTACAAGCTGAAATCCGATGCAGCCACATCACTCCAATTCTTTCTACCCGTAGGATTCCAGATCTATGGTCACCAGTTAGTATAGTCAGATTGCAACATTAATACATAGTGCTGGCCCACCATCGTCTCACCATTTTGTTGTGTATATTTTCAGTGAAAAACTTTATTATTCTTTTGCATTTATTCTCCCGGAAGGGCAACCCGGCCACTCTCTCTTCTTGTGTTCATCTCTCGTGTTGTATGGGAGTTGGCCTGGCCGTTCAGTTGTTCTCTTTGAAATCAATTCCCACTCAATATTGTGACTACTTGACTACCGAAAGTGGTTCATTGCATCCCATCCACTCCAAACAATAGACTTTAATATCCATCTACTTTGTCATACTCCCTCCGATCCATATTAATTGACTCAAATTTGTTTAGATTTATATGAATTTAGACACTATTCAGTTATAGATTCATCCAAATTTTAACAAATTAAAGTCAATTAATATGGATCGGATGCTATAAATATAGCACCTCCCTCTCTCTCTCTAAACACCACGAGTTGGGGACTCGATCAGACTATAACTACCGGCCATGGCAACAGATGGAGAGCTGGAGGAGTGGAGTGTATCCTCCGCTCTTGCACCAGCTTCGACTGCCTCCATCCAATGAATTCAACACCCATAACAGACACTTCGGAATCGAGCAGCGTTCTCCACTTTCTCCTCCGGGCGATACCTCATGTAGTCTGCGAGATGTGACTGTGTGAGCATGCGATACACGGGGGCTGTCTCGGAACCTTAATCTTTCTCACTATTACATTTTCCTGAACTTGATTCGTGCTTGACAGGGCAACCACAAGTTCTGGCATGGTCATGGAGTTCCACGCGTGAGAGGAGGTTTCATATTTGACGTTCTTCGGTAGTTTTTTGTTCACTGCCATGATTTTGCTAATTAAGTTTAGTTAGTGGTTGAGATAGTACAAGAAGTATTAACAAATTCCTTTGGCATGAGTTTATTGTATATATTTTTTTGCAAGTCAGCCTCTATGCAGGTGAAGCCTCTAACTACTTATATGAGAAGAAATATTTGACAAGCCTTGCGGCTAATTTCTGTGTTGACTACACAATTGCTTTCTTTCAATGAACAACAATATAACATAATCGATTTTCCGCTTTAACTTTTTTCCTTTTCAGCATTCACGTTATTACAGAACTTTCTGCAAAAAATACCTTGAAAGATACTCACAAAGTCACCGCAGCAACGCGCGGGGTATCAACTAGATTAAAATTGACTAAATACAATATCTTTTTCGCCAGGATTTCATATACATCCACCCTTATAAGATTGACTCCTTCACTGATCAACCACAAGCCAGGAACGTCCCCTCTTGGCACACGTCTGTGTGTCCATTGCCGGCACATGTGCCATGTCGTGTTCGCTGCCATGCATCACATGTATGCGTCCCTGACCCGTACACATCCGAGTAACCGCGAGGATCGGCTTTGATACCACTTGTTAAATATGGAGCGTATATGCGAGTTATTCTTGTCTTATATAGACTCTATTTAAATTGTGTAGCGAACCGATGCTATATCTTTCCGTGCTAATCAACATTTAATTTGCAGGGTAGATAAATAACTTGAACCTACTAATTAAATGTCGGGATCCCGATTCCGCTTAATATTGTTAAATGGGACCGCATATTGTTATTCCATGCATCATATCATAAACATGTCGAATCTTCCGCCCTAGTATTAAATAGTGCATCCGGTGTTTCTTTCTAGTGCTTTGCTTTTTCTCGGATAGGCCGTTGAGTTGGTGTGAGATACGACGAGCCTTCGGTTCTCCGACTTTTCCTCACAGGCGAGCATTCTCCCCGTTCTACCTATTTTGCATTTATAGTCTTTACTTCCTTCTTTTGATCTATTGCTATCCTTACTGTCGATGCTATAGTACCGTTTCTTTATTTACCTGCTCCACTATATTGCATTGGTTATCCTATTGCCTTATTTGATTAGCTAGCTTTGTCCTTGCGAGTCGTAGGCATGCTTAGTATCGCTCTCATACAGGTGGAACACGATACTCGGATATGGTTGGTGATAAGATAATTAATCTGATGTTGTTGTTTATGGTTTCACCTAACGATAAGGCCCCGGCAGGGACCACCTTTGGGAACTGCTTGAGCCGACCTAGGACCCGTTCGTTCTACGATACCAGTTCTGAGTTGATCGCGCTAACCAAACGTGGGGCCTCTAGGATCCCCCCTCAACTACCGGCGCTATTCGTATATCCAGAGGGTTACAAAATTGGTTTTTCATTTAGTGCATACGCATAATATGTCCTCGGACATGGGTGAGTTGATATGTCTTCAGACTTGATGTTTTGGTGGACTGCCATGGCTTGCATACACAAATCGCGGTACACGGTGGCAGCACCCACAGTGTGTACTAGTTACTCCGCAGGGCCCAATCCACCAGTAGGCGCAAACGTTGTGCATTCCTTGAAAATCGTCGTACCTCTTGGTTGGTTCCCCACAATAGGTGATGCCTCTGGATATGCGCGTAGTTAAGGGACAGTTCTTGTTGTGAGATTCAGATGGCACGCGTGATATGTTGCCTGAAGGGTTGAGCATGCGTTTGGGTACAGTAGTGCATCCCTGCAGGGTAAATCTTTTCGAGAAGCCGTGTGCCCATGGTTATGGGCGCCTCAGGAGTACAGTGTCATGATCATAGACAACGCCACTAATGATTTGCCTCTATAATAATATGACTAGTAATTAGTCTTATCAACTAAACACCTGCTTAACTAAAATTATCACCGTGTATGTTCTGTAAGAGGACTTCCTCGAATGGTCTTCGAGGGGGAAATCTTCGGATGGGTTATGTTTGGTGTTGTATACAGTTATCGTATAGTGCTCTCTTATCTCGCTCCAATAGCTGAAGTTGTAACGTGTCTCTATAAGTTAGATAGTGCAAGCTTTGCTGCAGCCTAGTCCACCATACCTATGTAGGCGAGGACCGCCGAATTCTAGTCTCGCCGTGTACTGGCCTCAGTACTGACCGCTCTCCTTCTGTTTTTCCTTTGCCCTTTGTCGGCACCCTTTTGGCTTGACAGGTATGTGATCGACGATGTTAGCAAGGTTACCCTTCCGACTTGGCCTGGCAGGGTTGGACACCGTTTGGTTATTCTTTAGGACTCTTAGTCCCATTTGGATCTTGTTCGTACTCGGATACTATCTTGCTTTTTTTTCTTGAGTTGTATCTTCTTATTGTTTGTATTCTTGAATTATTGAGTCGTTGTTATATATATAAGTTTTTGTGGACTCTGTTGTAAACTACTGTGATGTAACTACTTGTATTCAAATCCCACCCACACAAAAGTGTCTGGTGGGCGTCTTTGAATCGCTTCTATGCAGATTTTGGCGGGAAATGTTGAGATCTGCATAGACCCGATTCGAGGGCATTACAACTGGTATCAGAGCAAAGGTTTACGATACCCCACTGGTCTAGCCTGTAGGTTAACCTTGCCAACGGACGATGTCTAGTGTCAAAACTATTTTGCTATAAATGCGTTGGATAGATCTGATTAGCTCTGATTTTACTCCTTGCCTCCATTTTTTCTCTTCTTATCTTTGCGTGTTTTAATCTTCTCTCTTACCTTGTTCAAGTATAGGATTCTCGTGGATGGGTTTTCCGTCGTACCTTTAGGGTTCCACTTCCTTCCTTTCGCAACGGTGGCGCTACATCTGGTTTCGCTCTACCTGAGCTTTCATCATATGTTTCCGATGTTGTGGCTTCTAATACAACGATCTACTCCTATCTAGATCTTTTTCCGAAGCTTTCCAAAATACCGATTATCAAGATCTTCAATCTGAATTCTGAGAGTTGGTTGCATGATCCTTCTATTCATGTACATAGTAATGCTTTGAGTGCGGGATGGAGTCATGACCATACCTTTACTCTTCTCATTCACTCTTGTTACATTGAAGTGGTGGATCCATGTCAATTTTACTCCTTCCAGGGAAGTTAAAGGTGGTCTTATATTTGATACCTATACTTCCTCCTTTGCCTCTCCGGAGTGATTCCTCGAAGAATGCGAGCAACAACCCTTGTTGGTGGTGTCGACGATTTCAAGACGGAACAAGGACCCTTGTTAGTGGTGTCACGACCAACACCCTGGTGCAAGAAGATTCGATCATCAAACCCCCTTCCCCCCGGTGTCCTTGCTTGGATCTCGGGAGGCAATCCTTGTTAGTGGTGTCGAGTTGTAATGCCCGAAAAATATTAAAAATCAGAAATTAATTATTATTTTATTTTGTGCATCATCATGACATCATCATGCATATTTTATCCGTAAAATTATTTTGTCAAACCATATTTTGTTTTACTAAATATCCAAGTGGTTTTATTAAACCTGTCTCTCGTTCTTATTTTAAAATTAAAATAAATAATATTTCTCACAACAAAAGCTTTTCTTATTTTATAAATAAAATTAGGCTAAAAGCCCGTCTAATGTTTGGCCCAAAACTAGCCCCATCTAGTCTACTTTGGACTAAATAAATAGTCCATCCCCCTTCTTCTTCCCAAACCCTAATCCCAATTCTGAAATATACATCTATCCAAATTCCTCACTCAAGAATCGTCTTCGCCGCCGTTCTCTATTTCTTTTGCCGCGTGAGACACAGTCAACTTGGACCTGCCAATTCTTTGCAACACACGCACTGCCCTGTCACGTTGCACACAACACGCACACGCGACGCACGCACGCTGCCCGCGATCCAGGCCCGCATGCAACCCACGCGCTCGCCCTCCTGCCTGGTATCGCCATGAACCCATCTCCCCATCACGACCCTGGTCCACCGCCTCCTCCCAGGATTTCCTAGCGCCGCCTCCCGCTGAACTCGGCCACCGCCTGGGCCTCGACCTCGATCCCACCGACCGACGAACCCTCGCCTCTGTTCCACGCGCCACCGATTCCTTTCCGGCCGCCGTCGACATCGTCTGGCCCTCCTCGTCCTCAAGCTCCGCTGCCCGGCCTCTCCAGCGCCGGCCATCGACTGTCTCCTTCGCCTCCTTCGCCCTCGTCCCCCTGGTCGGCCTCCGCAGCCGCTGGCCGCGTGCCATGGCCACCACCACAAAGCTCCGCCTCTGGGCAGCGCGCGCCGCCCGCATGCGCCTCCTCGTCTCTGCCCCATCCCTGTCGTGCCTCCATGGCAGCACCCTGAGCGTCGCTGCCTCGTCCCCCGCATGCGCGTGCCCGCCTCCAGTGCTCCACTTCGTCGCCTCCCTTACATGTTTTGCCGCCCGTTTCCGTATTACCCTTAGGGTGCTCGAGCTAATGTCCGAATGGACATGGCCGTGTAGCTCTCATGTGTCTTCTTTGGTTTTGTGTTCTGCTGCTGGTGCACATGTTGCTGCTATGCCTACTCGATTGGTGTTTTGGTACCGATGTAACTGGTGTGGGGATGCAATAGTAGACGATCGTGTGAAGATAGTACCTAGCACTCTACTTTGGCTTTGGTGCCGCAAGATGGTGATGTGGTGAGAGACCAGGACCTTCGGATGCTCTATCGTGTCAAGTCCACCATCGACGACCTTTGGGGAATGCCAAGATTTTAGTCATAGAACCCGATCTCATCGGCACTCAAGACCTCGAACCTCGAATGTGAGACTCCTATCCAACGCCCCTATTTTCTAAAATGATCTACAACTTGTTGCATATTAAATTGTACATGTTTGCATACATGTCATATTGTGGTTTTGGGATAAATAGCAATTCATCTAAATTAAATATGGAGCGTATATGCGAGTTATTCTTGTCTTATATAGACTCCATTTAAATTGTGTAGCGAACCGATGCTATATCTTTCCGTGCTAATCAACATTTAATTTGCAGGTTAGATAAATAACTTGAACCTACTAATTAAATGTCGGGATCCCGATTCCGCTTAATATTGTTAAATGGGACCGCATATTGTTATTCCATGCATCATATCATAAACATGCCGAATCTTCCGCCCTAGTATTAAATAGTGCATCCGGTGTTTCTTTCTAGTGCTTTGCTTTTTCTCGGATAGGCCGTTGAGTTGGTGCGAGATACGACAAGCCTTCGGTTTTCCGACTTTTCCTCACAGGCGAGCATTCTCCCCGTTCTACCTATTTTGCATTTATAGTCTTTACTTCCTTCTTTTGATCTATTGCTATCCTTACTGTCGATGCTATAGTACCGTTCCTTTATTTACCTGCTCCACTATATTGCATTGGTTATCCTATTGCCTTGTTTGATTAGCTAACTTTGTCCTTGCGAGTCGTAGGCATGCTTAGTATCGCTCTCATACAGGTGGAACACGATACTCGGATATGGTTGGTGATAAGATAATTAATCTGATATTGTTGTTTATGGTTTCACCTAACGATAAGGCCCCGGCAGGGACCACCTTTGGGAACTGCTTGAGCCGACCTAGGACCCGTTCGTTCTACGATACCAGTTCTGAGTTGATCGCGCTAACCAAACGTGGGGCCTCTAGGATCCCCCCTCAACTACCGGCGCTATTCGTATATCCAGAGGGTTACAAAATTGGTTTTTCATTTAGTGCATACGCATAATATGTCCTCGGACATGGGTGAGTTGATATGTCTTTGGACTTGATGTTTTGGTGGACTGACATGGCTTGCATACATAAATCGCGGTACACGGTGGCGGCACCCACGGTGTGTACAAGTTACCCCGCAGGGCCCGATCCACCAGTAGGCGCAAATGATGTGCCTTCCTTGAGAATCGTCGTACCTCTTGGTTGGTTCCCCACAGTAGGTGATGCCTCTGGATATGCGCGTAGTTAAGGGACAATTCTTGTTGTGAGATTCGGATGGCACGCATGATATGTTGCCTGAAGAGTTGAGCATGCGTTTGGATACAGTAGTGTATCCCTGCAGGGTAAATCTTTTCGAGAAGCCGTGTGCCCACAGTTATGGGCGCCTCAGGAGTATAGTGTCATGATCATAGACAATGCCACTAATGATTTGCCTCTATAATAATATGACTATTATTTAGCCTTATCAACTAAACACCTGCTTAACTAAAATTGTCACGGTGTGTTCTGTAAGAGGACTTCCTCGACTAGTCTTCGAGGGGTAAATCTTTGGATGGGTTATGTTTGGTGTTGTATACAGTTATCGTATAGTGCTCTCTTATCTCACTCCAATAGCCGAAGTTGTAGCGTGTCTCTATAAGTTAGATAGTGCAAGCTTTGCTGCCGCTTAGCCCACCATACCTATGTAGGCGAGGACCGCCGAATTCTAGTCTCGCCGTGTACTGGCCTCAGTACTGATCGCTCTCCTTCTGTTTTTCCTTTGCCCTTTGCCGACACCCTTTTGGCTTGACAGGTATGTGATCGACGATGTTAGCAATGTTACCCTTCCGGCTTGTCCTGGGCAGGGTTGGACACCGTTTGGTTAATCTTCAGGACTCTTAGTCCCATTTGGATCTTGTTCGTACTTGGATACTATCTTGCTTTTCTTCTTGAGTTGTATCTTCTTATTGTACCTTTTTTATTCTTGACTCGTTGAGTTGTTGTTGTATATATAAGTTTTTGTGGACTCTGTTGTAAACTACTGTGATGTAACTACTTGTATTCAAATCCCACCCACACGAAAGTGTCTGGTGGGCGTTTTTGAATCGCTTCTATGCGGATTTTGGCGGGAAATGCTGAGATCTGCATAGACCCGATTCGGGGGCGTTACAATCATCCACTAAATATCTTTCTTTCTACAACAATCTTTATGGAAACTTATCTTAATATCTGTTGTTCATCAATGTTGGGTAATTCTCCATTGATTCACGATTCTTTAACTATCAATCCTTGATCTACTATTTCTTGATCTTATCATAACATCTAATTAAATCTTTTTAAGAGGGTATAGTTCATTAATAACCTTAATCCAATATGAGATACTAAGAAGATAATTTCAAGACAATGGAAAAGTAGGATTGATAAAGCCTTGCTTAGCCAACTAAGAACTTAAGCAATAAATGATTAAAGGATTATAATGGTGACGTTTTAGCCACCAATATTGAATGCTTATATTTAGTATAAGTAATACTGGTGGGTAGAACATGATTGGAACCTTAGAAGAGATAAGTTATCCTAGAGTAGTCATTGCAAGCCACATAAAAATAATTTAGGGTTGGAGTAAAGTGAATATAGGATGATATTATTCAATTTAAGCTAGAAAAACATAGAGTTATGGAAGTAGTGTTATCCATTTTAAAGGATAGTAAACTTAGGAGGAAGAGAGTGGGATATATTCATCTGATAAAGAAATATTAGTGAGGGATTATTAAGGAAGATTATGAGTAGAGTTTGAAGGAACTCTTGCTGGATGGAAGGCTATCAACAGTAGAATGGTGGATACAACCAAGCCATGATATGAGGAAGTTATGAAATATTTTAGTATCAAACTCATTTGATTCATCCATGAGTTTAGAAGGTTAATCAGTGAATGAGAATAATACTATGAAGTAAAACTCATCATATTAATCATGCTGATAGATAGAAAGAATAGTATATCTAGGAAAGGAATTCCTTACTTAGAAGTCCAGAATTATGAATTATGGAAGATAGTAATTCTTGGTAAATAACCAACTTTAAATCTTAAGCCAAACATAATATCCATTTCATGTGATTGATCTATCATCTTATATTCATATCACTTTATAGAAACATTTTTCCAGAGCAAATCACATAAGCACATCTCTGTTAATTCCAACCATCATAACTATATGTGCTTAAGTATATCTTTATCAATTCCTTTCTATAACACATTCAAGATATAATTTTCTAGTACTAAAAGTGATGTCATCAAATATCCCAAACACAAAACAATATGCTTAGTTATGAATCTTTAACCACATTCATAAAGGAGTCTAAGTATATTAAAAACCCTAAGCTCTAGGGTAAATAATCATAATCCAAAATCCTAAACCTCTTTGTTTATCATAATAGAATATATATACATTGTCATTTTCCAAATTAATGGAAGTAGTAAGAATCATATTAAATTCTTTCATATTTCATACAACAAATAATGATATAGGATCATTATAAATATAAAAAATTATATTCAAACTCTGATCCAACTAGAGTTAAGTCTTATAAACCAATAAGAATACATCATTCAAGAAATCCATAACTAAGAGGAGAGAAAAATAATAAGAAAAGTTTCTACGAATTATTAAAAAAGGGTTCATATTGAGTAAATAAAAGAAATACAAAAATATTATATAATAAAAGTTCACAAATGATACTAAATATATTTTAGTACTATTGCAATTATCCAGCGAATAAATCCTACAAAGAAAAGTTCAAAATATAAATCAAATCCAAATCTGAAAAGGAAAACCGAAAATAGAAAAAGGTAAAACAAATAAAAACAATACCTGGCTGTGGCCCAACATATCTGTATTTATCTGACGCCCATGTGCAGCCCACAACAGCCCAACAGCCAGCCCAGCTCTTTCTCTCCTGTGAATGACAAGTGGGGTCAGGGAAGGACTGCGGGTTGAGAAGAAAGAAACGCCAGGGACTTATCCACAAAACAACACGTCGTCGTCATCCTCACGCACACAGACAGCTCGCTGGAGGAGCTCGCCGCCGCCCGATGTCGTCATCGTCAGCCGTGCATCAAGATGCCCGCCGTTGTTCAAGAGGGGGATAAGAAAGCCACCGCGACGCCCTGCCTCAATCCCTATCCACAATCCCTCCTTATCCTCTCTGATTTGAATGCGGCGAAAACCCTAGCTCACCGGAGCCACACCTCGCCGTCGAACCACATCTCCCCACACCCTTCCAAGCAGCCATGGAGAAGCACCGTCCTCCGTAGATACTCTGAGAGAAATCCTACATCAAGGGGAGCACTGGAGTGGACGAATTTGGCCGTTCTTCTTTGCGGCAGTTCGTCAGAAATCTTGTCACAGAGATCTCCTCCGACCGCGCCTGTCCTCGCTGACCTCTCTATCATCATCAGGGTGAGTTCCTGAACCTTCCAGTATCCTTAAATCGCCTTATCTCGATGTGAATCACCATCTTACTGTGTGCCATCGTCGGCCACCGTCGGAGCTCGTCGGAGCCGAGGCTCTGATGACCATTTCCGAGCGGCGGCGACACTTTAGGACTCAGCACGATGCATTGATTCGAACTAGGTTCATTTCGTTTGCTAGGGCGCAGTAGATCGTCGCCGGCGACCAACCACTAACGACGGTGGTGGTGCTGACGCCATAGCTACGTCATGTCGACGCCACCCTGGATCCAGTCCGCTGTTTGACCCGGTCTTTGTCTCACGTGGCAAGTGACGTGGCCTTGGGCCCATATGTCATTGTCTGGGGGTCAAGACAGGGTCGGTAATAAATGTATTTTCTTTAAACAACATGCTGAGGTGGTCAGTGACCCACTAGTCAGTGACTAAGGCTAGCTTTAGGTGCGGTGTAAAAAGTATTTCCTGTTTAAAAAATAGATAAAATGTTATAAACTTAATTATTAATATTCCAGAAATCAAATAAATGATTAAATCTTGTTTAATTAATAACTTTTGATTTATAAATCAGAAAAATGTGTATAATATATGAAAATTTGTAGAAAAATAAAATCTACAACTTAAAATTATTATCAAATAATATTATGATGATTATTTAAATAAATATTATTTAATAAAGGTTTTATAAGTAATAAAACTTTGATAATTCATATTTTAATAATGTTAAATGTTAATAATATAAATAAAATACCAAAAATCTTAGAAAAATAAAAATTATAATTTGAAACCATAATCATGTATGATTATTTTACTTAATTAAATATTTATTGTTTATTAAGTAATTATAAAATAATAAGAATTATAAAGATCATATCTTATTATTTATAAATCACAAAAAAAAAATGTAATATACCAAAATAATCACAAAAAAAATATCTACATGTTAAAAATCTAATATTCTACTTTTGAGTAAATAAAAATTCAAATATTTTAATAACTCAAATTTAAAATTATTTACTTCATTAATAATTCGTATGAAGATATTTTTTTTATTAATTTTCCTAAAATGAGTAAATTAAGTATCATAAATAGTATTAAATTTAAATGTTAATAATATGAAGCCATAATGGTTTAGAAAATTATAAATGTTTTTATTTTAGAATTATCTTCAGCCTTAAGTGAAGACTACATTCTAAAAGGATTCCTATTCGTAATAAAAACCTTAAAGAACAACTTGTGACTAAATCAGATCATTTCTATCTACTTTAACCACCAGATTACAAAAACTACCACCACACTATAATAAATCCATAAGTAGTTAAGTAATATTATATTTTGGTTTATAAACTATAACCACTCATTTATAAAAGGTAAATGATACTACTACATTATAAAATCAAGAAACCACTACACTAAGTAAAATGATCACCTATATTAAGTAACCTAAAGGAAACATTCCAGATACACAAGATACAAATGTTATAAGTATCATACTTTCAAAACTATCTATATTTTAAAGTTAACTTTAGTCTCCAAGCATCTAAATATAATATAATAAACATTACTATATGATTTATAGTTAACTTTGGTCTAAAGTAGTTAAGTTATAAAAACATCTCAAACCCAAACCATTCGAGCAAACATAAAAACAGCTATCCAACTCAACTAACCACAAAGCTTGTCTAAACCTTAGAAGAGAAACCTTTTCTTCGAAGGTTATTCTTTCTGCCACTTTAAACAAGAACTCTTATATAATCAATTTTGACTAGTATATCATAAGTATATATTTTACTACTACATATGTGTTGCTCACAACCACTCATAAACTCCAATGGAAACACAAATGTGAAACCTGTCTAAAAGAACCACACATTCCAAAGTAACCATTTCTGAAATCCAAACCCTAGGACAACGTTATCTCCGGGATTCACGTTTAGAACGTGCATCACATCACTTATGCATAAAAGCATATTGCTTCTTTAAACATTAGTCCTTGCCGGACCAATGATGCTGATTTGAGATTTTGGATTTTATACTGACTCGAAGACCGTGAGAACATAATCTTGCAATCACAAAAGACAAGTTCACACTTGCTCATGTCCTTTGTTTATTTTCTGTAAAGTATTTTACAAATCCAGTGTTGTTATCACCTGCATTTGAAAAAGGTCTAAAAACACTATTTTCGATAATAATGTGAACTATTGGTTACTGATCCAAGGTGATCAGCTAATCTATTAAATCTGACAATTGGAATACCACTGTTCAGAACTATATCACCTAGGATTTAACAATCAATGTCGCCAGTGATTCTTGCGCCGTATATCACGCGTTGACCATGAGATTTGGAATGGGACGGAGAAGTCAGTTGTATATCTTTCCTCTCGCATGAAGCCGGATGTGCAGGTCGTGGCTGTTATCCTCGAAGTGTGCATATTAATTGGTAATTAGTAGAGGATATGCAGCATATGGGTGGGAACCCTCATCGTCCCACGATAGTTCTGGCATCTAACGGTTTGAACAAACCATTGCCGTAATTCAATATGTGGGCATGGTGTACACCAAGGAGGCATGCGAGGTCGCGAAGGGGGCAGTGATTGGCTTGGATCATCTTCTGGGCCCCACATCATGGAATTGTGGACGGGAATAAGCTGTCCGGTTGTGCAACAAAGAGTTGATCTCTCATGGGTAAAGTAACGCACCTCTGCAGAGTGTAAGAACTGTAACTTGTTACTCCCTGTTCCGGGAAGGAGCTGCGAACGCGGCGGGAAAGGAACTCCATGAAAGTTATGGTAAACCCGTGAAGGCTGGCGGACATAGCTTTTCAGAATAAAAGCAACCCTTGAAGAAATGTTTATGAAAACTTGCATTGCCTACAACCTACGGTTTGTGGCTGTAGTTATAGTGCATCAAACACTCCTTTTCCAGTGAATTTGCTGAGTACGCTCGTACTCAAAGTATCTTCTTAACCCTTGCTAGATTCTGAAGCCGAAATAGACAACAACCACGTCAAGTTATGCTCCAGGACTTATCATGCAAAGCTAAAGCTCTTCAATGAAGACAAGGAAGTCAACATATACCTCAACTCAAGTGAAGACGAAGTTACTGATTAGATAGGAATATAATCTCTAGCCAAAGAACCTAATTCTATAGTGCATTGCAATAGCAACAATGCCAATTCCTTAGTTAAAATACTAGTTTTAATAATATAATAGTTTTGCGTTATTTATCTTTGATTCTTCTCCGTAAGTAGTTCTTTCTCTCTCTTTAACCTAGAGTGTTCACTGAATCTTGTGTAAAGAGTGAGTTGTAACCTTTAGCCATGTATTGGACCCGTTGTGTTTCTGTTGTGCCATTATGAGGGATGTAATACTAGTGAACGGTGTTTCATTGGTGTTATGTCAACGACTATAGTATACTGCATCATGCAGTGGTATGCTGGGTCACTGCAAAAGTCATGACATAATTAACCAAGTTTTGGAACAAACACAAGAATGACAATTGTGCTCTCAAGAAGGTGCTCATAGAATAAGTGGTGACTCAACAAAATTGTGAAAACGGTTTTGTGAAGGTTTGAAAGGCGTCCCAATGCTGAAAGGAAGGTACTCATTAGCTTTGAGCTCTCATTGCCCCTATCATAGGCATCTTCATGTGGTTAAGGTGAAAGTGAGGTCCACTCTGAATCATATGCTTGACATATCATAAACTGGAAATCCCAAGTCCCTTGAGTATGAGGGCCGCTCTGCATGCTACTCAACTTTGGTCACCTGAAAGTTCTTGTCATTGTAAATACATGCATATCATCGAGAACCGCCAACGGGCCCTAGCATATGGTACAGGAGCTTTCCCATAACCAAAATGACAAGGCAAGCAGACAATGAGCATCTCAACAATCTTTTAATTTACCATATGCATAGATTTTTATTGAGGATGCTTCCTAGATGCTCATTACAGTGATGCTGCAAGTTTCCACCATGATTAGGCATGGCTTAGGCTAGCGGCCCAGGCATTTCTCTAACATAATGTATAAACTCCATGAACTCACAACCTCCCCTTTTATTTCACATAGTCGACATCCGTAAATAAAAGAGCAAAGTATCAACTGGATGAGACATCCAACAGGTGTTGAAAGCGTTCCCCGTGACTGCACGGTTCTGCTGACTCCCAACATATAATAAGCAAGCATATAACTTTCATGGACTAGTCACAATGGTTCAAGATTTTCAAGCGCAAGTAATAAAGTGTGTCATCAAGTTCGTGAGAACTTTACTAACTAACTTTCTCAAAACAAACAAACATTTTATTTTGGAAGAAAACACGACATATAGAATATGCGCTGAAGTACCAAACGATACCAATAGGTAGGTATGGTGGATACAGCTGGCAATGTTGGTTTTGGGGAGTTGGAAGCACAGGTAGAGTACATACTCAATGCAAGTGAAGTCTAGCAATAGAGAGGGAGCGACAAACGAGAGAGCAATAAACTGTCATAATCATGCTTGCAACAAAACATGACTAATTATGGCATGAAAGTGATACAAGAACTCTGAGGCAAAATAAATCATCGAGGCTTACTGACTATTGATTAGTCATATGCATGCGTGAACATGTGCCAAGTCGATTCACATGAACAGTCAGAGGAGGATACCACAATATCATACCAAAGTATGAATAAAACAATGCAAGCAACATTCATATGACATGCTACAAACTATTAGCAAGCTGGAGCTAATCATAGACAAACAAGAACTACTAAGCATCCATAATGACATACACCTTACACAAACAGGCTAAGCATGCTCACAGTGATGAGTATATGTACAAAAAATGAAACAAATAGAGTTCGTTACCAGCCTCTTACCACACCTCGAGTTGTCTTAATCTTCATTATTGCCCTTCACTTATGTGACTTGAATATTAACATGAAACCAAAATCCACTAAGGACGGCTGAATCCTGCAAAGAACTCACAAAACCAAAGAAGAACAACAAATATTTTTGGTGTTTTTCGATTTTTTAGAAACAAGCAAACAAAGAAAAACCAAACAAAAACAAAGCAAACCAAACAAAGCAAATATTTTTGGATTTTTATTTTTAAGGCAAACCAAAGCAAAGAAACAAAGAAACAAACCAAGAGAAACAACGGAAATATTTTTGGTATTTTTGTGTTTTTGAAAAAGAAGCAACAAGAACCAAAAAGAAATCGAAACAATGGATATACAAAGAACCGACCGAACATGATATATATATATGAGTGTGACGTCGGTATACCTCCCCCAAGATTATGCTTTTGTCCTAAGTGGGGCTCAATCCCATGGTGCCCAAGTAGATGCACCTCCGTAGTATGTCGAGGAAGCTCCCTCGTCTTGGTACGAGCTCGAGGCCTCTCCTGTATAGTGTACCACGGGGTCATATGAGGGCGCTTACTCCTGATAGTGCCCGTGGAAGTTGAGAGAGCGAAGCTTGTCATCCATCTCCGCCTTCGTGCTTGACCAAGGTCCCTAAGAAATACTGAAAAAAGTGGTTTGGGGTAGAGGGATCTCTCTTTCTTCCCCGCCAGTAAACAACATTCTATAAACCAAGTTCTCAAGAGTAGAGCTAGTGGTGATAAAGTGGTGCGCCTTCATGGCAACAAGATCAAGCCTCATAGGAGCCAAAACTATATTCTCTGGATCAACAGCAATGTCCAAGGTAGCAACAATACGAGTAGCAATAATTCCCCCATAAATGGGTCCCTTAGCAGAAAAACGACGAACAATGAGAGAACCAAGATTATACTTATCCTCACCATAGAGCGCAGCAGCTAAGAAGGACAATTGATAGTTGGAGATATTACTAGTGTTCTCCCTACCAAGAACACTATTGGTAAGAAAGTAGGCAAAGTACCTGATGGCTGGAAGTTGAATATTCTTTATCTTCCCTCGTTGAGCTCTGCGGTCATCATCATTTGTTATTCCTCGGTAAAGCTCCAACAAATCAGTAGGAAGAGCTGGAATCTTCTTTGATGACCCAGTTGTACCAAGTCCCAGGGCTTTGCAAAATTCTTCAAAGACATTGAATGAGCCCTGTCATAAATTTTGAAAGACACAAAGGGCTTGAACAGGCTGTTAGTAAAGGAGAAACTCTCCACAAATGATTTAGTAAGCACAACATATTGTGCACTCTCATCCTGCATTAAACTTGCTAGACCAGCCCTCTCAATCAAAGTCATGAAATCATTAAGAATCCCAGAAGCTCGCAAGAAAGCTTGGCAAGGAAAGGCGGAGGGGTGCGCATCCCCTTCATCTCCCTCGTCACCAAATCGCGGAGTGATGAGATCCTCATTGTATGAGGGTCTAGTACTGGTAGATGACCTTGGAATCCTTGCCCTTCTAGGTGCATCACCCTCAAATATATCACCAAATGTGTGGTGGTCCATGACTTCACTTTGCTGAAATTTTTAGACAACCATCAAACCAAGTGATTTCTAAGTTGATAAATGATGAGCAACTACTATAGGAACTTGCTAGAGGACTACACATCCATCAAAACAAAGTTTATACGCATAAAACAAGCATGCAATCTCAAACAACATGTCACCTATAGCAGCAAAATACTCAAGATACAATCTACCAATCCTAAATCTAATTGGACAAGTGGAGGAGGCACGTACCAAGGAGCAAACCCTAAAAAAATCAGCACTTGAGATGGGCCGAACAAGGAGATCAAAAATCGCGAGCAAGAACAGTAAGAACTCGAGCTTGAGCAAGTTTTCCTGTGTTTTTCGGGAAAGAGAAAGAAGGTGGCTTTGAGGAGGCAGCCTGGAGGGGCCTAGGTGGGCCAGACCTCCCCCAGGCGTCACCAGTGGTGGTCCCACGCCTACCACAGATGTGGTGGCCTGGGGTGGCCCCCTTGGTCACCTCTGGTTCCTCTCTGTCCCTTTTTTCGAGGAAAAATTTATTTTGAATTTTCTGGGTTTTTTCGGAAAACTTTATTTTTGGCCAATTTTCAGGATATGAAAATTGATTTTCTCGCAGAAACAGTTTTTTCAGAAGAAGCAAAAGCAAACCAAAAGCCAAACTACATAAACTCCAAGGCAAACTACCAAGCAAACAACTAGAAAAACCAAAGCTAAAGCAAAGACTAGGAAGGAGAAACGTAAAAAGAAAGCAAGTATAACCACAGTGGAAACATTATTTTGTTCATTAAAATCTTTTTGTTAACAAGGTTGATCAATTCTTGTTATCAAAACAATCTTTGATGAAACAAAACTTTGTATTCCACAAGGTGATTATGTTACCTCATACTTGATAGCAATGGTCCCAATCATAATAGTTTCAAAATTTACTTGTGGAATGGGACAATATATTTCTCCAACCTTGATGCTCTTAATATTTTCAATGGAATTCATGCAATAACTTCTAACAACCTTCTCGGGGAAATAGACAGTGTGCTCTTTGTCATTAATATTGAAGGTTACTTTTCTTTGATTGCAATTGATGACAGCACCTGCAGTATTAAGAAAAGGTCTCCCAAGAATAATAGACATATTATCATCTTCAGGCATTTCAAGCACAACAAAATCAGTTAAAACCATGCAATTATGAGCTACTTGAACAGGAACATCCTCACATATACCAACAGGAATAGTAGTTTACTTATCAGCCATTTGCAAAGATATATCAGTTGGTATCAACTTTTCTAGCTAGAGTCTCTTATAGAGAGAAAAAGACATAACACTAACTCTAGCTCCCAAATCACATAAAGCAGTTCTAACATAATTATTCTTAATGGAGCAAGGAATAGTTGGTATACCTGGATCACCAAGTTTCTTTGGAACCTTACCATTGAAGGAGTAATTAGCAAGCAAAGTAGAAATTTCCTCAATAGTTGATATCATGCTCTTATGTCTATGTTGTCAGTGTGAAATAAAAGGGGAGCTTGTAAGTCCATGGAGTTATGTATGTGTGTTAGAGAGACGCCTGGGCCGCTAGCCTAAGCCATGCCTAATCTGTTGGAGATATGCCCTAGAGGCAATAATAAAAGTGGTTATTATTATATCTTTGCGTTTATGATAAATGTCTACATTCATGCTATAATAGTATTAACCGGAAACATTAATACTTGTGTGATTTGTAAACTAAATTAGAGTCCCTAGTAAAGCCTCTTTGTAATACTAGCTTGTTGGTTAATAGATGATCGTGGTTTCCCGATCATGAACGTTGAGATGTTGTTAACAACAAGATCATATCATTAGGAGAATGGTATGATGGACATACTCCTATAGATAAGCGTAGCATTAATATCAATTCATTCCAATAGTTCGTTTGCTATAAGCTTTCTGATACATAATAACCTAATTCCTTCGACCATGAGATCATGCTAACCACCATCACCGGAAGGATGCTTTGATGACATCAAACACCACACCGTAACTGGGTGGCTATAAAGGTGGCATGGAGTGTTCGGAAAGTATGTGTTGAAGCACATGGATCAAGAGTGGGATTTGTCCATCCATATGACAGATAGATATACTCTGGACCCTCTCGGTGGAATGTCATCCAATTGGCTTGCAATCATGTGACTGGCTCACAAGGGATCACATATCACGGGAACGAGAAAAGAGTACTTATCGGTAACGAGGTTGAAATAGGTATGCAGAGATACCGACGATCAAAACCTCGGATAAGTAAACTATCGTGAGACAAAAGGAAATTGGTATCGTATGTAAGTGGTTCATTCGATCGCAAAGTAATCGTAGAAATATGTGGGAGCCATATGAATTTCCAGATTCCTTTATTGGTTATTGATCGGAGAAGTGTCTCGGTCATGTCCGCATAGTTCATGAACCGTAGGGCGACACACTTAAGGATTCGATGTTGTTTAGTAGATATGGAATGTTAGTAGGGATACCGAATGTTGTTCGGAGTCTCGGATGGGATCCGGGATATCACGAGGAGATACGGAATGGTCCGGAGAATAAGATTCATATAAGGAAAGTCCGATTCCGGAGTTCGGGAAAGATTCCGATGTTTTCATCGGAGAGGTTCTAGAAGGGTCTAGAAGGTTCACCGGACCGGAAGTGGAATGGACCATGAATGTGTCATGGATAAGTGGAATGATTGGATCTTATCCTAGGTCACTTGGTTTGGGCATTTGCAAGAGAGAATTAAAACTCTAAATTGAAAGTCAAACGGGAAGTTTGAAAAGTCAAACTGGAACAATGGTTTCCTAGTGGAAGAAGGAAAGAGTCCTTCTCTCAATCCAACTTGGGTTTGGGTTTGGATTCAAACCCACCCCTCCCAAGGCTGACACCCCTCTCATAAATAGAGGGGGAGGGCTGTCCCAAACACCAAGCCCGAGCCGCCGCCACGTCGCCGGCCCGTCGCCTTCGCCCTAGCCGCCGCCGACACCTCCTCCTCCCGGTCTTCTAAACCCTAGATCACCGGGAAACCCTAGATCCACCATAACTCGCACCGGCTTAGGGGAAGCCCTGCGGGATCTTCCCTCTACTTCCGACACCATGCCGTCGTGCTGCCGGAATTGAGAGGGGAGAACTACAACCTCCGCTGCCTGCTGGAACAAGGGAGAGGAAGGTCTTCATCGAGTACCGAACGTGTGACCGACTGCGGAAGCGCTGCCGGAACGCTGCGCCGTAAGGATCGTCTACGCGATTTTGAGATCGGCAAGTGTACGACTACATCATCCACGAGAATCTGCTCTCGTTAACCGCTTTGGAATCTTCGAGGGTGAGTGTTTCTATCGACTCGTTGCTACAATCTAGTAGATAGATCTTGGCTTGTTTGTGTGCATGCGGTATAATTTTTTTGTTTTCCATGCTATGAACCCCTACATAATCATGGTGGAAACTTGCAAAATCATCATAGTGAACAATCTATGAAGGTTTCTTCTTATAAAAAAGAGACATATTGAAAAGAGGAAAGAGAGAAAAAAGCACCATTTTCCCATGGTAAATAAGAAGATTGCTGAGATGCTCATTGTCTGCTTGCCTTGTCATTTTGTTATGGGATAGCTCCTGTATCATGTGCAAGGGGTACCCCGTTGGCGGTTCTCTATGATACACATGTACTTACTATGACAAGAACTTACAGGTGACTAAAGTTGAGTAGCATGAGGAGCGGCCCTCGTATTCAAGGGACATGAGATTGCCAACTTATACTTTGTCAAGCATATACTCCATAGTTTGTTCACTTTAACCTTAATCACTTCAAGATACTTATTATAGGGGAAATGAGAGCTGAAAGCTAACAAGTACCATAATTTTTGTAAGCTCTTTTTGAGACTCGAAATCCCTGCATCCCTCTTTTATGAAGGGCCTTTCTTCCACCATTATATTGAGTCTCCACCTTCTATCCTTAGGCACCAGTTAAGAGAGCATAGTTGCCATTTTTAATTCTATGTGCATTGTCCCAAAACTTATTGACTGATTCATATTATTGATATTGCTTGTTCATGAACTATTTGTATCTAGTCACTCTTATGAACTTTGAAGGTGTCCTATGCATTTATTTGCTACTCCATGAGGGACAAGCTGAATGCCACTATGCTATGTTTTCTATATGTGAAACAAACAAACGTCTTTCAATGCATTGTTATTCATGATCTTTGTTTGTAACCTTTCATGTTGCATGCATAGTTACTTTGTCTTATTGTTAGAACTCCATCTTCCAGTCTCATGTTTAGAGTTCTTTGATCCCAGCTTTCAATGCTTGCAAATGGTTTGATCTTGATTTTGATGGTTCATGTCACCTCGGAAATTATTCTTTTTACCACTTACCTACTCGAGAACGAGCAGGAGTTAAGCTTGGGGATGCTTGATACGTCGGAAACGTATCTATAATTTTTTATGTTCCATGCTTGTTTAGTATCTACTTTGCTTTGCTTTGTCTACACTTTGAGGTGTTTTTATATGTTTTCTGGTACTAACCTATTAACAAGATGCCACAGTGCCAGTTGTCTGTTTTCTTCTATTTTTGGTTCCAGAAAAGGCAGAAAATCAATATTCTCGGAATTGGACAGGACAAAAGCCAAAGTTAATATTTTACCATGGGGAACACGGAGCCAAAGTACGAGACGGAGGATAGCCACCAGGGGGCCACACCCCCTGGCCACACGGCCAGGCTGGGCCCACGCCTGGGGGGTGCGGCCACCTTGGGTGCCCCCATGCCTCGCCTCTTCGCCTATAAAGACCCCCTGATACCAAAACCCTAAGTACCCGATCAAGCTTCCACGAAACAGTCCGTAGACGCCGCCACCATCGTCCCTAGATCGGGGGGGGGGGGGGGGTCTAAAGCTCTTCCCGGCACCCTGCCGGAGGGGAGATCATCTCGGAGGCCTTCTTCTTCATCATGCCAGCCTCTGGTATGAAGCGAGAGTAGTTCCACCATGGACCACGGGTCCATTAGTAGCTAGATGGCTGTATCTCCTCCTTTGTGCTACCATGTTTAGATCTTGTGAGCTCCGTTCATGATCAAGATCATCCATTCGTAATCATGCATGTTGTGTTTGCGGGGATCCGATGGATATTGAGATTACTATGTCAGATTGATTAATGGTTTTGTCTTATTGATTCTATCATGTCTGTGTTGTTTGTGATCTTGCATGCTCTCCGTTTCTAGTAGCTATGTTGGCCAAGTAGATGCTAGTGACTCCAAGAGGGAGTATTTATGCTCGATAGTGGGTTCATGCCTCTATTTAATCTAAGGGAAGTGACAGAAATCTCTAAGGTTGTAGATGTGTTGTTGCTACTAGGGAGAAAACAACGGTTTCTTGTTCATGGAACAAGTGGATTGTTTACCTTACACACTTTGCTTAAAGCAGTTATCCGTTGCTTGCAACTTAATACTGTAGGGGGTTTAGATGATAACTTGAAGATGGATTACTAGTCGTAGATGCAGTTGGATGGCGGTCTATGTATCTTATTGTATTGCCCAATCAAATCTCTTAGATCGTGAATGTCTAGTATTGCATTGTATGTCTTGCTCAGTCCTGTCAATTGCCCTCCTGTAATTTGTTTACCCAGCATGCCATGTTTATTTATCTTAAGGAGAACACCTCTAGTGAACTATGGACCCCGGTCCAATCTTTACCATTGATACACCTTCCACTATTACTGTTTACTTTCTGCAAACCACCATTACCTTCCTCACCATACAGTTAATCCTTTGTTTTCAGCAAACCTGTGCGATTTACAACCTCACTTTTCTTTGGTGCAAAGTCTTGAGTTTGTGTTGTGCAGGTTTCCAGTTGTTAGCAACACCTTTGAGTCGTTTCCTTCCTCCTACTGGTTCGATAACCTTGGTTTCTTACTAAGGGAAGAACTTGCCACTGTGCTCATCATACCTTCCTCGTGGGGTCTCCCAACGAAGCTCAACAATCAGCTGAGCCATCGTCAGAGGCTAGCATAGTGATGAAGAAGGCCTCCGGGACGATCTCTCCCCTCCGGCAGGGTGCCGGAAAGAGTTCCAGATCCCCCCAATCTAGGGACGATGGTGGCAGCGGCTACAGACTGTTTCATGGAGATCTAATCGTATGCTTAGAGTTTCTGCATCGGGTGACTTTATAGGCAAAGAGGCGAGGCAGGGGGCCACCCGAGGGGCCCACACCAGGCGGTGGCGCACCCTAGGGGGTGCCCGCGCGGCCCTAGGGTGTGGACACCTCGTGGCCTCCCCTTCGGCTGCCCTCCGGTCTCTGTGTTCTCTGCGGTAAAATATTGACTTTGGCTTTTGTCCCGTCCAATTCCGAGAATATTTCCTTACTAGCTTTGATGAAACCAAAAACAACAGAAAACAGGCAACTGGCACTACGACACCTTGTTAATAGGCTAGTCCCAGAAAATGTATAAAAATACCTCAAAGTGTAGACAAAGCATAACAAAGTTGATACCAAACAAGCATGAAACATAAAAAATTATAGGTACGTTTACGACATATCATGGGGAGGATTCCTTTAGAGTTTATTCATAAGGTGATTGAGAGATCGTACAAAAGTGGCTAAAGGATAATCTCGGTGGTTTCATAATGTAACCCGACGAGAGATGAATTTAGGGTTTATGACTAGGGATAACTAAGACTTGGGCGATTATGGCGTGTCCTCTTTAGGTGAATGTCTTCAGGTACTTATAGGCGTCGATGTTGTCAGAGTTTCCCTTAGTCACGACAGATCTTCATCTTCTTGCAAGTCACGTTGATCTTCGATCTCCCTTGTACGCGCGTCTGGTCTTGGAATCTCTAGAGAGTCGTCTTGCAGCCCCACAGGACAGGTCAGTTAAGAGCTTCTAGATGTAAGCCTTTAGGTCTTTGTTCATAGAGATAGGCGTGGGCAGGAATCATGGATTAATGGCCATGTGAGATACATGGTAAATCCACCTATCACGACAAGCCCCCGATTAGTACCTTTAATTAGATGGCCTTTTCATTCAACGGAGTTGCTTCAACTTGTGTTTAACCTCCAACTTGTGAGCTTGATGACTTCATTTTGGTCTTGAGATCTTGGGCTCGACATATTTGAGGGCTTCCGCAACAGCTCCTGAGCTCTGGGAAGAGCTGGCCAAGTCTCGAACAGATTGAAGGAATGAGGAGGCTCCCTGGATACAAAAGGAGGCGGCCAGTATGGGACCTCAAGGTTGAGGTGCGTTGGTCTCAAACAGTTAATGAAGGAAAAGATAAGGTCTTAACCTGCAGTCCTGGTCTTATCATCTGAAGGCTTTCATCTATCCGTTGGACATCCGTCAGAGCTGCTTCCAACCTCCCAACTCTCGAAGAGGCAACCGCTGAGTTCGAAGGATTAGTCTAGCAGGAACAACGGGAGCCGAGCGCGGCTCGACAACCACCCTGGAAAGTCACAACGATAATGGTAGAAGCAAGGAGGGAGTTGGCCCAGCACAAACACCTCGTGGAACAAGTCATTTCAGAGAGGGAGGCTTGACAATGCTCGAAGACCTCACAGACCAGTTGAAAGCTACTTCCGGTTGGAGTCTATAAGCTCCTTGGCTTGCCTGATCTTATTCGAGGCGATTCGAGTTGTAGGAGGCCTCGTAGTCCCATTGGTCCCGGCTATCGGCCGTCGTCGAGGTAAATCCGATCTGCATGATGTTAACTTCTCCTGTCTAGCTCGGTTGTCGCTGGCGGCATAGAAAACGTCCATAGCTAGGGTTTCGTTCTGTTTTTTACCACTATGTAAATGTAAATTATATCTTCCAATTAATAAAAATGGTTTTAAAAAAAGTCTAGGCAGCGGATCGTTTGTGTAAGGCGTTGGTCACACTAGGGACAACCAGACTATGATCTATTTCCTATCTGGCCCGACTAAACGGACCAAAATAGACAGTTTAAATGTTCTAAATGGGTAATATGCCGCTGAAGATGCTCTCGCTCCTTCTCCAAATATATGTTGCAAAGTTAACAAACCTCACTGCTCAAAGCTTAATTCGTGCTGTCCTAGTGTGCCATGTGTTCGCATGTGTCTGTTACAGTCCTCGCATGAAAAAAAGTTACCGTATCAAACAACGACACCGAGAAACAAACCAAGCACCAACCCCAGAAAACACGACGGGGCACATAACACAACACGGCACCGTCAGCGTCACCACCTCCTGCTTGTCGCCGTCCAACTTCCCCCATGAGGCCGTCCGAGAGACATGCCTCCTCGCCCCAGCACTAGCAGCAGCCCCCTCGCGAACGATCTCCCAGCCGCCTGAGTCCCCTGCCGCGCGGCCGCCGCCGGCGCCGCCATGCTGTTCGCGCGCCGCGACATCGAGGCCGCGGCCGCGGCAGCCGGCCAGGACGACTCGCCGGCCGCCAAGAGGGGCAAGCCGGAGTCGCCCGCCGGGGCGCGCCCCTCGCTGACGCGGACGGAGGGGTTCGCTGCCGCCACCGTGCTCGCGCTCTTCGTCGCCGGGATCTTCTGCATCTTCCTCGCCGCGCCCCGCCGCGAGTTCGGCCAGATCCTCCGCCTCCCGCGCAGCCTCGCCGACGTACGCCTCCTCAAGTAGGCCTCCCCTCTCCTCGTTACACTTTGCTGCTCGACTGTGTGTTTTGGATCGCAGTTATCTGTGTTTGGGGAATGTACTTTTTGAACCGTGCAAGCAAAGGAAGGTGTCGATTCATCTAGTGAAAGTTTCGGGCGTGATTTTGGCTGCCAATTTATAACGATTATAGTCTGTACCTTACCTTCACAATTCACAAGAACTCGATTGTGATTTTAGATTTGTGTCCTGTAACATTGAGTTCCCACGCACATTTTAACCATGAGAAACTGAAACCATGACTTAGTCTGTGCAAGCACGCGACTACAGTATTAGTAAATAAACAGCAAAGTAGATACTAATTTCTTCCAAGACGCCAAGAGAATATCCCTTTCCTCGTTGATCTTGCAGTGGCTGCAACTGGAAGTGGTCCAAGTCTAAGCATGCGGGTTTCCTTTCTTGCTTTTGCCTCAATCTGTATCACTTAGGATCACTGTAGCTCTTGTCATAACCTTTTTATGTCTATAGTTCAAAGCTTCCATCAGCCATACAAATGGGCAATGCTATCCACATTTAGTCTGGGTAATGAATTAGGGAAGTATGACTATGAGGTAATACTTAAGATCACTGAACGATACCTCTGGACTGTTGTGGATTGGCTTATAATCGCAATCAACATTTGCATTTACCATTCTGTAAACAAAACGACTGTTTCCATCCACTGCACTTGTCAAGCTTTGCGCAAAACAATATTTTGAGCTTTGCCATATTGTTGGTTTGCGTGTGTTCAGGCACTTTAATTTGGTGGTGGATCTACATTGTAATTACTCACATACTCTAGTACATTGAGCTGTGTTTCTAGTTGCCACCGATAATATTCTTCTACGAAATAAGCTGAATGGATATGTTTCTTATTGTTTTACTTGTAGCAATTAGCATTATCAGGACCGAATCATTTAGCTACATTCATGATTATTTTTACAGGTGTTACAAATGCATGATCGCTTCCTTCTATGTACTAGCAACTAGTATTTCGTAGATGCATTATCTATTTACTATGATAAGCAGTGAATATATTTTAGAATACTGGATCTGTATGCTGACGTTCCTTATCGAAACTTGCAGGGAGAATCTTGCTGTGTATGCAAGAGATCATCAGGCAAATTTTGTATTGGGTTATTGCTCTATATACATCTTTATGCAGACATTTATGATCCCTGGAACAATATTTATGTCTTTACTTGCTGGAGCACTTTTTGGAGTGGTTAAAGGCGGCATCTTGGTCGTCTTCACTGCCACAGCTGGGGCATCATCTTGCTATTTTCTCTCCAAGTTGATCGGTAGACCTTTGGTTAGCTGGTTGTGGCCTGAAAGGTTGAGGTATTTCCAGTCAGAGGTAATCTTCTGCTTTTTATAACAAACTGCTTACTCTCCATTGTTATCTTTTTCTTGAGATCCTTCCTAAATGATATATTTCAGTATAACAAGCTTTTTATTCTTTTGTAGATTGCAAAGAGGAAAGACAAGATGTTGAACTACATGCTTTTTCTGAGAATAACACCAACTTTGCCCAACACTTTCATAAATATGGCATCACCTATTGTCGACATACCTTTCCATATTTTCTTTGCTGCAACACTAGTTGGACTCATACCAGCATCTTATATTACTGTAAAGGTAAGTATTAACACATGCAATGGCGTATCATTTGATTCTTGGTTTGGAAATAATCCTAATCTGTACCGAGTTCCAGTACATATTCTGGTTTCTAGATATGCTTGCATTTTTCTTTCGCTGGAATCTTGTATGGCACCATGTTTGAATTGCACTTAACACGATCGCTCCAATCTTTAATATCCTACGAACTCTGTCCTTGAGAAGTTTGATGGTTTCTTAGCTTAGTAGAAGCCGAGCGGGCAAACAATCACCACGTGGTGGCTGGGGCTCTGGACACATTAAGATCACACAATCCGAGGAATCTGTCTCCAACTTGTTAGACTATCTATGTAATGGTGTAAGCACTGATCTAGCACATGGTTTTAGTTAGTTAGTTAGTGTGAGTGGTCTACCTTTGCCCATTACTAGGAAACTATCTGAACTTTAACTTGCAACAACTTCAGCATACCTAGCAAAGCAAGCTGTTGCTTGGATGGTTAGTGGAGGTGGTTGTACCTCCTGCTCTTCAGGAGTCAAACCTCGGGTTTGGCTCTCTGTGTGTCACCGAGGCGGAATATTCTTTCTGGTGGATGTACCCACTGTCTGCCAGTCCAGTCTCTTTTGTGTGAGTGCGAGTATGCGTCTGCTTGGCATACTGGGTGTATCTGAAAACAAACTAGTAACAATCCATGTTTTCATTCTAGTCACAATCACCGGTTGTCTTCATTGTATCATTATATTGCAGTGTGTACAGATGTTTCATATTGCTAGACAATCTCAAAGGTTTATGGTGTCTGTATCAAGTTTTCTATTTGTCTTTTTGCAGCATTGAGTTTTTCATAATGAACCTCCTTCAAGTATTTTTACTACCGTAACTGCAAGTTTATACTCGTACATTGATCTGGCTGTGCATTAGGGAAAACATGTTTCTTGCATCTAGAAGCATATTTCACAGTTTTTATTTACAGGTGTTCATACCTGCTAATGATCGTTTTTATTTACAGGCTGGGAGAGCTTTAGGCGATCTGAGGTCGGTTAGGGATTTGTATGACTTCAAGACATTAGTTGTTCTATTCCTCATTGGCTCTGTTGCTGTTGTCCCAACCATCCTAAAAAGGAAGAGAATATACGAATGATGCCTCGGATCACATCTTAAGATCGGAACGAGTGTACCAGTGTATTTATTTTTGGCCTTTCTTTTGTTTTCTTTATATATGTATACCTATGGAATTCTAGATGTAAAGATATGTAACAACCTGAATGCCTCCCTTAATAATAGAAGGCGCCATTACTGCATCTGCTTCCTCGTTGTTCTGAAATTGCAGTTATGAAAGCAAAGGAAATATCTGGTTTCTTAGTGTATGCAGATCTTAAGAAATTTGATTGAATGGATAAACTTTTTTTAGAGAAATGTGGAATAAATTTTTTGTTGAAGAATTTGTTTTTAGTGGATATTGAGGAAATGCTGAATGACATTTTATAGGAAGCGTGAAATGGCTACTTTCCGCTCAAAAAATGAAGTGGCTACTTGAGCCGAGTAGAAACCTTGGGGTGCAATTCTAGGCTTTGTGAGGCCCAATAGTCTTAAAGGCCTGAAATCAAGTCCAAGCCCGATAGAGGAGCAGCTTGCTGCTTGCACTTGCAGCCACCTTATCGGCTCCCCCACTGGTTCTATCCGAGACAGAAGGTTTCGGCAAGAAACACAGCACAGCGGCGCTCCTCGTCACAGCAGAAATGGCGACCCTCTCCATGGTCTCCGGCCCTGTCGCCACCTCGTCCATCCCCCTCTCCACCCGCCGCCGAAGCTCCTCCGTCTCCTTCCCTGCCCCCAAGGTGAGTATCTACTCCCCCACGCCGTCCTCTTCCTCCCCTCCCCTTCGTTTAGGGTCGCCCCGTCGTGCCTTGGCCCCCTGCAGATTGGGTTCCTAGCGGCCTCGATTCGTTTCTTGCGTCTCTATGACCTTGGAGAGAAGGGGCCAGTGCTAATTGAGCGCGCTGCTTGGTCTAGGTGTTGTATCCCTCTTGCGTTGTGTGTCAGTGTGCGAAATTCGATTGATGCGTTCACAATGTGGTAATGCTGTAACAATGGGCGTCCCGTGGGTTCTAATTCATAGCAACATGGGATGAATTGGTGTCTATGTGGGTGCTTGGCCTTGCTTGTGAAACATGAATGTCCTCTCCACCAGCTCATTGCCGGAAAATCAAATTCTTATAATCAAATTTAGTTTCTATCTTATGATGACATTGGGGCCTCTCACAAATGCGCATGCCTGCACAGCCTTGTCAACGTGCATGTTGGATGTTGTAGGAATGGTTCTTTGATGTTTTCTTTCCCATTGTCCCTTCGGGGTGTACCCTTATACAGAGAAAATGTCCCTTCATATGTACCCTTGCAGAGAAAATGCCCCTTCATATGTCAGTTACTGCATTGTGGTTTTGATTCTTCTATTCGCTGGGGATTTTACAGAAGGGAGGCATTGGCCACGGCGGTCTGCGGATCGAGTGCATCCGTATCGGTGGTGTTGAGATTCCGAACCACAAGAGGGTGGAGTACTCGCTGCAGTACATCCACGGCATTGGACGGACGCGCTCCCGCCAGATCCTTCTGGACCTCAGCTTCGACAACAAGGTCACCAAGGACCTCTCCGAGGAGGAGGTCATCACCCTCCGTAAGGAGGTCACCAAGTACATGATCGAGGGAGACCTTGTAATGTCTCTGATCCCTTTGACAATACGATTTTTTTATCCATGCTAATAGTATTATACTAACAATACTGCCTGTCATGGTATTCTATTTGAGGCTTAGAATATTCACTCTCTAGAACCTGCCTACATTTGTCACTGTTACTTTTACATTGGTACTAGCAGCATATTCGAAAGAAACTACAATACTGACTGGTGCCCTGAATGCTTGGCAGAAACGGTTCAACCGTGTGGCGATCGAGAGGATGAAGGAGATCAGGTGCTACAAGGGCATCCGGCACAAGCTCGGGCTCCCGGTCCGTGGCCAGAGGACAAAGAACAACTGCAGGACGCTCAAGGGGAAGAGGGCTCCAGTTGCCAAGAAGAAGTCAGCTGGATCCGAGGAATAAGCGGCACTGCCATGTATTTACCTCAGCGTTTAGTTTTTGTGTGCACTGCGTTACCGGTCGGTTACTCCATTTCGAGTTGCCATGCTGTCTGAAGAATTACGGGGATATATGGATATTATGTTGCGCTGCTGCAAAGTCTATGGTCATGTCATCTCTTCTCTTACGTCCATGGACGCCAAATCATCAAGATTACATGCGTTGTTCGTGCCAAGCAATTTTTTTCTTACACGTCTCTAGTCTAGTCATATCTGTGCTTCATGCTACTGATGGATTAGCTTATTTAGCACCAGTGCTCTGCGACTTTTTCATCTGCCGTTGCAGCATTATGTTGGTATGGTCATTTTATTTTGCAAGCTAGACAGTGGAGTTTCAGTGGTAGCGCAAGGTATTTTATCGAGCGGTGGTTTTGGCCCTGTTCAGCTTGATGTTGCTGTGATAGCGACTACTCCCTCTGTTTCATAATATAAGATGTTTTAGCTTTGTGAAGATAAGAATGAATTATACTCCGAAGAGTGGCCATAAGCTTGACTTGTCACCCGTGTACTTGGGTCATGGAGCTTTCTTAAACAGAGTTCGTCGCCGGCTCAAGTTTTACCAGAACACTATGTACATGATGACTGATGTACACGCCTACAGATATCATGTGACGCGGCTAGCTAGGCGGTAGGCTACCATTTGGCGCGCTACACCAACCACTCAAACACCACGCGACTCCTTGGAGAAACAACACGCACACGAGCCAAGAGCCTCGACACGCCAGGCCACGGGTGCAGCCGCTGCAATCACACAGAAACCCCCGCTCCCAGCCTCCTCCAGTGGCCTGCCGTGCTGTGCCATGGCGCTCGTCTCGCTCTCGCTCCCGTCCTCGTGCGCGTCCAACCGCCTCCTCGCGCCGTCGTCGCCTCCGAGCAGCAGGACAGGGCTACCAGCAGCAGGCTCCGGCAGCCTCGCGCTACCGGCCGGTCGCCGGGGCGTGCAGTGGCGGGCGCCCGTGTCGCTGTCGTCCTTCTCCTCCTTCCTGCCGTCCTTCTTCAAGAGCAACAAGGGGAAGGAGGACGAGGAGAAGAAGGCGGCCAGGCTCAAAGAGGAGCTCCTGGCCGCCATGGCGCCGCTCGACCGCGGCGCCGAGGCCACGCCCGAGGACAAGGACCGCGTCGACCAGATCGCCAGGCAGCTGGAGGAGGCCAGCCCGGCCAAGGACCCGCTCAAGTCCGATCTCCTCAACGGGAAGTGGGAGCTCCTCTACACCACCTCCACATCCATACTGCAGCCACAGGTTCCACCTTTCTTTCTCTTCTTCTTCTTCTTATCCCTACAATGTAGCAAGCTCCACTTTGTTGTGCGGTGTGGATTCTACTACATATGAAAAACCGATGCTAGTTTTATTTTTTTCCATAACTGTTCTTGGCAATAACTAGGCAGCTGCATTCATCATTCTTTCCTTTTTTCCAAAAAAGAAATGCTTAATTCGTGACATCCCTTTTGTGTTCCTAACACTCAACGAAGACAGCTGCACTCTTCTTCTCCAATTAGACAAGAGCTTTTTCTGGAGGCATACTAACTTGTTAGAATGTCCAATCCGGCAATCCCGTGTTCACTTGCTAATGCAGAGGCCAAAGTTCCTGAGGCCAAACGGGACGATCTACCAAGCAATCAACACCGACACTCTACGGGCTCAAAATATGGAGACATGGCCTTACTTTAATCAGGTAACTCCCACCAAAACGCGGAGAGAGATATATGGTCGATCTTTTCCCTCGATCGAGAGATCAATCATACCACTTACTCGACGTGCTAATGTTTTTGCTTCTGCAGGTTACTGCCAACCTGGTACCTCTCACTTCTAGAAGAGTCGCAGTTCAATTTGATTACTTCAAAATATTTAGTCTGGTGAGGCATTTTATTTATCTCTCACCCAACAGTCTGTATACACTACCTCAGTTTCTCACTACTAGTAGCCCACTTTAATTTTAACACAGTAGTACTCTATTATTTGGTAAATAGATCCAAATCAAAGCGCCAGGGAGTGGTAAAGGGGAACTGGAAATTACATATCTTGATGAAGACCTCAGGTCAGCCATTCTCCTCCCATTCAGAATGTTTCCTGCCCCCATTCTATTCTCTTCCGTTGCGATTCTCGGTTATTCTTTTCATCAAATTACCACTCCCTAAAGAACAACAACAGAACACAGTATCCTGCACATTTGAGCATGAACTTATTATACACAAATGTTTTAGCATTTGTAAATATTCCATACCTTTTAAAATAGGCATCAGAAAGTGTGCATTGTTACACTTCAAGTTTGCATGTTGTTTGCACACTTGCAGTGCTCAAAGTATAATAATTTCATTGGCGGAATAATGGTCCTCCTGATGTCTGTGTGCGCCGATCGATCAGGGATAACATGTACTGATGCTGCAAGAGATCTTGCTGAATTTGCAGGGTTTCAAGAGGCGACAAGGGCAACTTGTTCGTGCTGAAGATGGTCGACCCAACGTACAGAGTTCCGTTGTAATAAATAGTTGCTAGTAGATGCTAATGTGTACCGCTACAAGAATCAGCTGCCAGATATCTTAAATAGTTACTCTACCTTTTTTCCGTCTCGACACAGTGTTGGGCGTGTACATATTAAGACTTGCGGATAGCCGTATAGCACAAAGCACATTTAAACTGACAGAACTCGATGATGAAAGGGTTAATGCGTCTGGTCCAAATTCTACTTGACTATTCAAGTTTAGTCAAGTACATTTGCATCATATAAATTTGCTGAATTATCAGCACTATTGTGTCTTTAGATACCGATGTGTATGTTTATATTTGAAGATAAAGATGTATGTGTTGTATAACCATAGTGATTATTGATTGGAAATATATTTGATGTATCCAAAATTCCAACCCCATCAAATAAGCAGTGTAAATCTTATATGTGATAAGTTATATCCTGTTAACTGTTAAGAATAAATGTGGAAACCCCCATATTTCTAACCTTGTTTCAGTAAGATACTATACAAGGCTGTCTCTATGTGATAATCTCAGTAACAGACAACGTGTAAAGCCTCTGGGAAAGAAAACACCCAAAGAAGTAATCACAACACTAATTTTGCTACATCGTTTATGACATTCAACATCTTGTGCATGTAAAAACAGACAAAGGCATACCTCCTGTGAATGGACATGGTTATATGATCAATTCCGACACACTTGTCCCAAACGCCACCCCTTGATGAATTCTTAGATCGCAATGTCATCGTAAGTACGCTATCCTATTATGCAGCTTCAAGCATTGTCTACAGGATAGCATCGTCTATGTGAACATTGTTACAACAGTTAGTTCCTATTTGCTCACGTTCAGTTGCATCTTCTCATCAAATTTGCTCATCTCCAGATGATAAACTTAAATGAAACTTCAGCCCTCCTTCCTCCAGCTTGCGGAATAGCTCCTTCACGAACTGGGAGGAGACGATAGCTTAAATGAAACTTCAGCCCTTGCTTCCTCCAACTTGCTGAATAGCTCCTTCACGAACTGGGACTTCGTACCATGTGTTATCTGAAGTACATCTGCTGCCCTAGTTAAAGATTTGAGAGCATCCTCTGTGTACTCAAGCAACCTACAACCCAGAGGAGCTTTTGGTCAGGACTGTTTAGCGGTATGAGGAAGGATTTAGTCAGGAAATATGAAAAACATAGAGCCTACTGTTAAAAATAGGACAAACAGAGGGACCAGGTGTGAATTTTACTTGATAAGCAATCAACACAACTTAAAAAGCTCATGTCAATGCCATCATCTACATTGTTTTTTGTCCGGAAGACCTAGAGCTAACTATCAAGATTTTGGGCTATCCGGACACTACTTCGAGAAATGGTTTATGAATGTTTATTACCAGGTGCAACAAGATCTAGTTGGTAACGATAACATATCCTTTTGTATTTTATGGATATCTGGAATTCATGATCGTGGAAGAGCCTTCTTTACCATTTCTGTATAAATAGACTATTCTATTTGTGTAGATATGGTAGAGGGGTGTATCCAAGTATCCAACCCTCTTTTATCCACTAGTTCCCCTCTTTAGTTTAAGAGGATAGAGCAGGATTTGCTAGAGTTTCTCAAAAGGCATGTCCCTATCTTACCAGTGTCAAACTTAGCACCACTCTATTTAGCAGAGCGTAAAGAATTAATAGACATGGCTTAATACTAACAAGGAAAGCTAATAGTATCACAATTTGAATATGCACAGGAAACTAGGTAGAAATATCCATACCATTCAAGCTTTCCGCAAGTATAAAATTGTAATCCGATCATTGGATGAAAAGGTGGATAAACTCCTGGTGAAAGTGTAACAACATTAGTGAACATCAAGTTTTTATTGGAAATCCCATAAACAGTGGTGTATCATATGGAAGAGCAACGAGAAATTGAGAAATCATTACGTCTTAAAAAATATAAACAACATTATTTTAGTTTATCACCTGCAATCATCCTTCCATGCTGTTAAGATCATATGAAAGTTCTGTACTTGTGGTTAACATAAGTGTCATCAGTGCAGCAGAAGTTTGCAGTATTGTAGCACTTACTGTACTAATCATGGTCAGTACAGGGTTCTCACATTTTTTTCATGATAACTTCCTCAATACAGACTAGCCTAGTTTTCTTTGTATCATCTAAAAACCTAAACAACCGACGTCCTCACAACTCACATGTTGTTCCGGATGGCACGCCCACTATAGTGTAAAATCATATGTATTATCATGTTTGGTTAGCAAGTTCTTCCAATGAGTGTTGTTTTGGAATATCAACGGAAAGAAGCACAAAGTCAGGTTTCAACCCTTGAGCTATTACTTTATGAGACAAAAACAGATATATTCCTATTTGATGGAGCTTACAGATTCTTTGCGAGTTTAGCGACAGGATGCTGCCTATCTAGCTTTCAAGTCCTTAAAGGAGAGCCCTAAAGAACATCGTAAAAAACGAATTTGGTATAATGTCAGAAAAGCACATTGCCACATGAGAATTTAGGCATTGTTAAGTTTTCTTATAACGTGCAAATATTTCCTGAAATTAACCTCAGACATCAGAGTGATTTGGTGAACCTCTCATCTTAGAAATGTTGTAGTGTTAAAAATAAAACATATAACCAATAATATAAGATGTTCTCATTTAAATACAATAGGATTAAGGTTCTCTTACTTTCATAAACTGGAATCGTCAATCTGCAATACATCAATGAAGTCTGCCAATCTTGCAAGTCCATACATATCTGCAATAGTGGTAGGCATAGTGAGATAGTAGATCCAGTTAAGTTATAAGGGTGAGGGGCGGTAATGGTTACTCCTATAGTTGCACTAGTAAGTATATTGAACATCCACAACTGTGCTACCACACAAGCTAGAAATATACCTTCAGGAGTTTTTCACGTGTGTGCAGCAAAGGGATAGAGAAAGAATGGTAAAGCTTCTGTTCTAGCTGCTCAATGACCTTGTATACTGAACCTGCGTCACTATTATCTATATAGCTCATTAAGGTAGCAAAATGCTCACAAACTTATTAGATAGTATTCTGCTTAGTTAGAAATTTAATACAGGAAAGGATACTTCCAGATGAAAGCAATGAAGAAGCTTTATCAGATAATAATAGTATTTGACTTGACACCTTCTTTACCTCTTCTCCATCTCTACAAATGCCACATTTCTGGCAAGTATAGGCCTTCTTTCCTAGAGATGTTGAACAGAGGTATAATGTATGATCAGTACTAACTGAATTAAATATGGACAATTTCAATAGATGTTACTGCCATGTTTGTTAAATACAAACTTTTTTCGTTCCATTTCTTTACTTAATAATTTCCTAACTGGTAACCAACCTGAGTCAGGCAGCAGAATGCCATCACACTTTGCGTCCTTGCATCTGTATCCCTCAAGGAGAGCATCTTCCTCCGAATCCTGTAACATTGATGAAAATGTTAGCAAGATAAAATCTGATTGGCGAGGTTGTGTTATATCTCAATTTCCTTGGAGACAATAAAATACTGCGTAACCACAATGGAAAACCTTAATACAGCGGGGACATGAGCAGCTGAAGAAGTACTGCTTGAGATCATTCTGTCTCTTCATAGTGGTTGCTGCAGTTTCAATGTAACTTATCGATATCTAACAAAAGAACACAGCCAACATTCACCAGAATGAGAGAAGAGTAAAGAAAAAACGCATGAAAAGCAAGTTAAGGAATGCATGATAAAGACAGAAGGCGAAGATAGATTCGTCACCTCAGTATTGTTACTTAAGGGTTCCAATGCACGCACATACGCAGTCTGACCCTCAAATAGCAAAACTGCATTTGGTACACAACTAATACCAGAAAAGGGTAAATATAAATATGACAATTTAACAAATTATCTCAACTCTTGAGGTAGATGCCAAGCAAGTGAACAGAATGATCAGTAATCCACCTGTGGTTAATAATTGATATAACAGGGAACAATCCAGTCCCAAGGGGCCTCAGTTCAGGATCACATATGGTATGGGCATTGCAGGCAAACTGCAGACATGTAGCACACAATCAACCATTCATGAACAAATTATGTATCATAAGGTGTCATGTTGGGCCACCACTACCATCGGCACAGCAAGGGCCAGAAGAGTGTTGCAGGACCAGCAGAAGCTTAGAGATGAGCGAAGCTTCCTTCCTTACTGGACTTGTTTGTACGTGAAGGACCAGAATTACAGAATATGGCCATGGTCAATACTGACAAATACTCCAATTTCGTACTTGTCATCAAAGTATAATCTTCAATGCAATGGTCCTAACTAGTACAGCTTAATGGTGATGATAGAGGAAGACAACATGATGTATAACTAGAGGAGAATGCGTATGAAGAGAATGTATATCCCTTTTCTAGTTGCATGCTGGCTTATCTACACAAAGGAATTCTTAGATCTGGTTTCACCATATGAGCCCCTGGTTACCTGGATTCTAATTCTAGGACATGTTTTCCAAGGGGTTGACCAGACCACCACAGCCAAATACTCTCAGAATAACACCAACAGACAGCTGAGTTCATCAACATAACACGTCACATGATCAATTTAATCTTCGTTTTCTATAGTAGTTATAAAGCATTTTATGTGGCACGCTAGTCTGCAATTACTACATGATCATATGATCCCACGGACAGGACATGTTATGTGCATTACCTTAGAAAAAGTATGTGCAATTTCCTTAAGATCAAGTTGAATTGAAGGGAGAACCAGCTGCACAAGATTGGCCATCTGAGCATAGAGGACCAGTTGTTTGCCATCAACCTTAGAGATGTCTACCCATATGGAGTCAATCCAACAATGTTAATCAGAATCCTATTCTTTTTCATGAATCAAATGTATGAAGAGTGCAGGATACGGGACTCCAACACATCCACTAGATTGTAGTTATCTGGTGCTGAAGATGGAATGGCCTGGGAAAACAAGTAGCATCAAGTTAACCGAGTGCAGCCAACACCGACGTGTAGAAAATATAGAGGTACTATTCACATGGTTCTTGGAAGGAATCAACCAAACCAGCCAATACCTTCTCAATTTGCAGTTTTCTTCTTAGTATAAGCCGCACCATCAAACGAATTGTGGGAGTAAGCATCTTCTTCCTATCCTCTGTAAGCGCTGAGACCGCCTGACACTCAAGTTGATGCAGTTTCCATTCTGCTTTCTGTAACAAAGTTTCACTGAAAGTGACATCTCTGAAAGCATAGCAATCCAGCCAGCAGAAATATGTTTTTGCACATCGACGGCATGAAACATCAGAAGGGCAGAGGTCCGCACCTGACACACGCTGCCACAGTACCAAGCTAGTCGACAAACCGAGCACTTCCTCAGCTTTCCCGAAGAGAAACAATGATCACAGGTCGACCCAACTGAAACCTTGTTAGGCGCAGAAGCATAGGGTTCTTGACAGATGAGGACTTCCCCTGCAAAACCATCGCAGAAGAATTTCGTTAGCTGATTAGAGCTGTGGTAATAAGATTGGACGAGCCTAATCATACACCAGCACTGCATGCCAGGGAGCTAGCTCGACTCGAGCACGATTATCATCGCAGCAAAGTCCTACGGGTGCCGTTGGGCATTTCGTCGAGCGGTTCGTGGGCAAGCGCCCCCCGCTTGGTCTGAAACTCTGCACGGAGGAAAGAGCACCGTTTGTGAGGGGGGGTACCTGGGAAGAAGCTGCGGGTGGCAACGAGGCCACGTCCCTTGCCGGGAACGAAGGCGATGGCGAGGCCGCGGCCCGAGAGCTCGCGCTCCAGCTGCTCCGCCCAGGACGCCATCCCTTGGCGCGGGGACGCTCCGCCGCCTGACTGGATGCTTCGAAAGAGAAAAGCGGCACCAGTCACAGTTGGACCCCGCCGCGCTGGAAGGAAGTGAGCTGGGGAAAACAGAAAATAAAGCCCACTTACTAGCATCAAAGTGGGCTTGGGCCCGCCAGACCCTCCTCACCTCAGCATGTAACCGCTGCCCATTTCGGACAAAAGATTATTTTTCTGGGGGAAAAGACCGAGGCTCGGTCTTTTTTTTCCTCCGCTTTGCAATTTGCATCACTCCGCTATTGCGTCTTCCTGCTTTCGCTTGCATTTCAAAATTTGGGGGTTTTGTCCCCATTCCCTCCCCCACCTCCCCCCCACGCACTCGCTTCGATTCGCTCCAGCTCCCGTCCCACGGCGGCCTCGCACCTCGCATCTGCGCCGGCTCCGCCGCGCGCCTGGAGCGCCCGGCAGCTTCCTCTGCGCATCTCCCGCCGCGGCCCCACGCAGCCGCATCGGCCGCCTTCTCGAGCTCCGAAACCCTAGCGTCCCCGTTGCCCCGGTCCGCCTCTCCGGCGAGATGCCGGCGGGCCCCGCCGCCTTCCCCGACGCAGTTTGATGGAGAGGAGGGATAATTTCCTCCGCCCCCCTGCCGCCGACGAAACCGGCAAGAGCATCACGTTCCCCTCCGTCGGAGACACGAGCAACACAAACCTGAGCTCCTCCTCGGGCTCCTCCTCCTCCTCCCTCACGCTCGAACCTTCGGACGACTTCCTGAGCCAGCTCCATGCGGCCTGCAAGCGGCAGAGGCCTCTCGGTGAGTTTGGCCGGACCATACCCTCCTTCAGTGTTGCTGTTGCTTCCGTTTAGGGCTCTAGATTTAAGTTTAACGTTTTTCCCGTGCAGTTCTAACTAAGTTGATACACAGTAGCTTCAGGACCATTCGTACCACTGTTAACGAGCCTGTAAACTTATCAGACTTTTAACTGCTAACTAACTCCTAAGTCTGCCATTGTTTTTCAGATGGTGAATTGAGTGTGAAAAATAAGTTGTGGAAAGTATCATAATCTGCTTGGTAGATCAGGTTGAAGTTAGATAGTTTTTGTCATGCCACATTTCTTCTTAGATGTTCTGGAATGCAATGATATATTTGTTTGCAACTTGATTAAGAAACAAAAATATGCTTGGCCGAACACCTTACTATCCACAAATATATCTTGTGTTGTTTTTTGGAATATTTACTTGTATCCAGCTGAATTTGTGTAAAATGTGCCGTTGTCTTGTTTTAACTTGAACTTGCCTCAGGTTCAACACAGCTCAAGCTCCCACGCGCAACCCGTATCTTGGTGTCCCGAGGTGAGGGGGTGACAAAAGCTGGTGCAAGCCCTTCTGATACGCAGAATTCTGAAGGAAAGGTTATGCAGAAGCAAAGAGGCGTGCTGGGAGCTTCCAGGTTGCAAAATGTGGTGCCTAATCAAAAGAATGTTAACGCTGCTGCTGGATTGCTGGCATCAAATCAAAACGAGTTGTTGGCTACACCTTCCATGTTGAGTACTATCACAGACACACATAATCAGAATGGCAGTCAAAATGACCAGCGGAAGAGTGAAATCAATCTGTTGATGGATAGGAATAAGTCGCCGTTAGATGTTTATTCGTCTCAGATGACATCTCGAAATGCATCGGTGGGGGTAGGTTTCAAGAAAGACCAGTTCCATTCAGTCGGTGATGCACATGTAACTTCTCAGAGTAAGACTCCATTTTCCCCCTTGTTATTGCTTTAAAGTCAAATGCAGACTTGTCTCTGTATTTAGTTTTCAGCTTGCATTGCAGGTGATAATGTAGGTGTCACCACTGACAGTAGAATGGACAGTATGTTGTCTTATTTGCATTCTGTTTCATTGACAGCAGGAGATAATTATCCTGTGGCTCAAACAATACATGATCAACGAGGGGAAAACCAGAAGCTTGAGATAGCCGGTGCGGCAATTGAGATGGATGTCAAGTATCATGCAGCAAATTTGTCTCAAAGAGGCATTGAAGAGGCTTGTAATCAGGATCATGGAGAGCCAACGACCCGTTGCTCCGGCATTGGTTCTTCTGTTACTGCTGTATCACTGCATTCAGGGAAAAACACGCGAGTTCCTCGGAACAACCAATATGATTCACCAATGCAGATGCCCGAATGTACAGTGGAATCATCTGCAGCTATACCAGGCAGTGTCCCTCAAAAACAGCAAGTAGCTGCAATGCCATCAGGTGCTGGTGATTGGAAACCCCAAAACCAGCAGGTTCCTAATCTGGCCAATTATGCCATTGATAAAGCTGCTTCTGGCAATGTAAATTGTTTGCCATCCCAAGGCCAAGGATTATCTGCAAACGACCAATCTACATCTGCAAGGGATGGTGGTACTTCACAACCAAGTGCGAGTCAGAAGGAGCGCCGAAAAAACAATTATGATCCTAACCTTTTCATTAAGGTGAATGGGAAACTATATCAGAAACTTGGGAAAATAGGTTCTGGGGGCAGCAGTGAAGTTTACAAAGTTATATCAAAGGAGTGTGCGATATATGCCCTGAAAAAGATCAAGCTTAGGGGTCGTGACTACCCTACTGCCTATGGCTTTTGCCAAGAAATTCAATACCTAAATAATTTGAAAGGAAAGAGTAACATCATACAGCTAATTGATTACGAGGTACCAGTTCCTAAATTATCTTCTTTTTTGGGGCTGTATATGTAAATTGCTACTTGTGTACACAATATCTCTATCTAGTTATTAGTGTTTTGATGTCTCAAACAATAGATAACATTATATTTTCCTCAGCATAAAATTGTTCTTGTTATCATTTAACTTTCCATTTGCCATTTGACCATCCAAGACCAATTGATAATAATGTAACTACATTTTAGTTTATCTAGTAATCCGTAACTTGACTGATGCTGAATGCAAATACCTAAGCTTCTATATTTCTATCTCACAAAACACCATATACCTCCTTAAAATACTGGCATTTTTTCCAATGTTCAAAAATCAGCCGATTAATCAGTTAACTGGCCGATTAATCCCTGCTCGGAGGGTCACCGAACAGCCAATTAACTGATTAACTGACCGATTAGCTTATTAATCTTCTATACTAGCCAGCTGACCGAGCAGTTACCAGTTAACGATTTCCTCTCAACATTGTTTCTTCTTCCAATGGCATAGTATTAGAAACACCCTATACCCAGAATGTAACGATATTTTAGTTAATTTATTATTCCATACAGAAAATTGAACTTGTAGTGACGTTGAAATGGGAGGTTATTGTTTCCTCTGCTCCTGGTTTATTTCTTATCAGTGCATATTTCAAAGTTATTCAGGATTGGCATTTGGTAGACTAGAAGTGCTGTCGTACTCTCTGCCCTTCAGGTGCACGATAAACAAAATCATGTCCTGTGAGATTTCCAGTGCAGAATATCTTTCAGAACTTTCATACCAACTGATGTATCTTTCATGCACAATCTTGGATATAAATTTTGGTGCAGATAAATGAAATTGTGAAATCTCTGTTTGGCCAAAATTGGCATATTTTCTAATCTGTAGTCTACTCTGCCTGTGATGATTGAAATTTCTAGACCATGCTGTGTGAAACCTGATTATGAACAACTGTAGATTACTTTAAGATATGCCAGTTATTTTGTTGCTGAAAAATAGTTATTACGAGCAGTACTCAGCCCATGATCCTTTCACTATCTAGGTGAAACATTGTCTAATCTTCCTATGAATTTTGGTATGTACCCAGGTCACTGATAAAAAATTTCTTAAGGAAGGTTCTGTCTCACCTCGGGATGGACGAATTAATGATGACCAATACATTTACATGGTCCTTGAATATGGAGAAATTGATTTAGCACATATGGTTGCTCAGAAGTGGAAGGAGAGGAACGACTCAACTATGAAGATAGATGAAAATTGGCTGCGGTTTTATTGGCAGGTAACATTTATTTTCGTCATTTTAAAGTAATATACAATAAGACTTGGATATAGGACGATTAGCTTAACCAGTAACTGGAATGTATTAAAGTGGATAAATCTCCATTGATTTAAATTTTTCTTTCCAACATGCAGTTGTGCAAAATAAATGTTAAGTACACCGGTTGACCCAATGAACCAATCTTTGACTTCAGTTTAGAGCTGCTTTTCTTAGGAGGTTGTTATTAACGTACCTCAGAATATTGTTCTAAATAGCATTGCCTTTTGCAGTACATTTTCTGTTGTTCAGATGTTTCCTGCTTAGATTAATGCTTACACTTTGTAATTAATTATTGTTGTTACAGTCAATTTAGTAAGCAAACTCACATAAATAAAAGGAAGCACCATAACGTCTTTTGTGCAATGTAACTTTACATCTTATATGATAGAGCAGGAAGTAACGTGGTCAGCTATGATAGAGAAGCAAGTAACAATGATGTCATGTGCAGAATTTCACCTTGGATCACTGTAGTCACACATATATTCATGTGGCATGGTTACATGGGTACTAAAGTAATATCTGGTAGCTGCATTTATTTATTATTTGTAAGAACTGGCACCTGCATTATGACTATGCCGAAACACAGTATTGGTATTCTGAATTTCAAACATTCCAGCACCTTCTCAATTTCCCTTGTTTGTGCTTTAGCAAATGCTTGAAGCAGTCAATACAATACATGAGGAGCGGATAGTGCACTCTGATCTGAAGCCTGCCAATTTTATGCTTGTGAGGGGATCTCTGAAACTAATCGACTTTGGCATTGCCAAAGCTATAATGAATGATACGACAAACATTCAACGTGATTCCCAGGTACCATGAGATGCAATTTGCATTTCCGCATTTACACACAGTTATGGCTTTTCTACTGTTGCATTTACTTGTGCGTTAGACGTTAGTAAGAATCTTACTGACCACTCATATATACTTTTTATCTGCCATGCTAATTTGTGATCTCTCCATATAAAAATCAGGTAGGAACACTTAACTACATGTCGCCTGAAGCGTTTATGTGCAACGAGCAAGATTCGGGTGGGAACGTTGTCAAGTGTGGACGCCCATCTGATATTTGGTCTCTAGGATGTATTCTTTATCAGATGGTCTATGGTAAGACGCCTTTTGCGGGTTACAAGACTTTCTGGGCCAAATTTAAAGCAGTCACGGACAGGAACCACGTGATCAGTTACGAACCGGTGGACAACCCATGGCTTATTGATTTGATGCAGAGGTGCCTTGCCTGGGATCGGGATGAACGGTGGAGAATACCTCAGTTGCTTCAACACCCGTTTCTTGTTCCTCTGGTGCCAGGGCATCTGCCTCGCATCGACCGTGATCCATGCACTGTGCTGATGGAGAGGGTCAGAGTACACTGGGCCAATCCCGAGGTTTCCAGGCTTGTTTCTGAGCTTGAAGATGTGATTGCAAAGCTTGAGGAGGATGAATGCACTCCAACCACTAAACAGATTACAGGGTAACAGTTGAGGTGTGATGCAGATGTTCAGTTCAGCCTGCGCCGTCTTAGCGATGTACTCCAGGTGGGCAGGATTGCGGCTGACCATCGTTCACTAGAGCATTCCATAGATATATATTTCGTCAGTATAGAGGTTGCTAGTGTATGCCCCTCCCTCTTCGCTTAATTTGTTTACCCCCAAAACCACCAGGGATCAGGGGATCGTTTGTGACACGAGGTTTCCTTGGTATAGGATTCTTCTTATTATTATATCAGGAACTAGGCAGTGGCTGCCCCAGCTCGGTCGCAGCAGCGTAGGTTCTTTAGTCTGTTATAATCTTTTGGTTGTGCTGAATTTAGGCGACAGCAGCGCTGTGTTGTAATCTGTAAATATAGCTCCTGCATGAGCTGGGAGTTTGCAGAGGGAGCATTTTTGGTAGTGTCCTGGGCATTCTTGGTGCCCGGGCAGCATTAGGAGGTTGATGCAATGTCTATGTCAGGAGTTGTTGCTGGCTAATGTTTTTTTTTTTTGAACCATGTTGCTGACTACTGTTAGAACTGAAGATATGTAGCTGTATGCTCTTTTCAGGAGTCATCCTTTGTTGGTTTGGTTTGTCCTACGGCTGAACTATTTTCCTGATCAAACTGTAGGGATGCTCCGAGCGTGATGTGCATTGTGGGCACAGTTTTGCTTCCTCCGTATTCCCGTCTGGGTTGATTTTGATTCTGTAGTAGAAAGTGCCCAGGATTGTGGGCACAGTTTGCTTCCTCACACGAGCCCACAGTTCCACACCCAGTTTTGATTTTGTAGAAGTGCTTCGGCTCTCAGCATGCAGATGCAGGTTGCACACCTGCATAGCAGTGGCGCGCAGCTCATGAGCGTTATCGTTTGAAATTTCAACAGCACATGTGCGATCCATGCCACCACCGTACGTCACTTCACTTAAAGCTTTGGGGGCATTGGCCTCTTTTTACGGCAGCATAGCCAGCCAGTACTGTGCCAGAGGTCGCCACTAGCGGCGAAAGCTCTCTCCTCGCCACTAGGCGCGCCAAGTCTCGGCTCGGTCAGAGACGCGCCCGAGGGAGTCTGGTCCAGCCGTGGATGCTGGTCCCGCGCTAGCCGCTCTCAGTCGCCGAGCCAGGAGCGCGCGGCTGGCCGGCGCGAGGGGGGCCGGATCGGCCGGCACGGCACACACGGCGCGCGAGGCAGCGCGGCCTGGCCCGGGAGCGGCCGTGCAGGGACGAAGCAAGTGGGGGCTGTACGCAGTCCGCTATCCCGAGCTCTCGGCCCCCGGCTAGGGGCTAGCCGAGCTGACCGCCCTGACGTGCACTGGCCCCGAAGTGTGCACGTCACGCTCGCGCCGAGGCTCTGCGCCTGCACGTAGGGTAGGTACGGGCGCAGGGTACATTTAAGCGGGTCACGTCGGCCTGCTGTGCTGTGTACTCCTCCAGTAGTCATCGGACTCGTAGCCCGTCACTCGGTGGTGGTACTGGTACCTGTGGCCGACGTTTAACTGGAGCTGGATTGGACGGACTGACCTGACCTCCGCTAGCTGGTGGTACAAACCGGGGGCTACCATCCGGTGGTAGCTTCATCAAGCTTAGCGCATCTTCTGGTCTGGTTGGTGGCGCGCCCTCGCGCCTTGGTGGTGACTGCAGCTCTGCGCCACCACGAACCGTTGCCGGCCGGCCGGCCGGCCACCGCGCGCCGCTAGCGCGGCGCGTGAACGTACGTTGCGACGCGGCACACAGTGGCGGGTCCTGAACGTTGCTACTGTTTCCGTGTCAGCTCGATCGGCCCTCTTTTGTCAAGCGCTAGCCGGTGCACGTACGCGACGCACTGTGCGCGCAACAGGAGCTCCTGGCTCGGTGCTTTGCGGAGGGGTGCGTCAAAGTTTCACTTTCACATGCGTGATGATGGACTGTGCGCGGTGCCCGTTGTCCGGTGTAAGAGACAGCATAATTGCGAGGCATGGAATCGTTTGATCATATTGGCGCTACAATACATAGATATACGAAGGATTTATTTGTCACGGTAAAATGGCCTTGGTGGCAAATTGCTGCGCGTGGATGGACGAGGGGCAGTAGCGATGAAAACGAACGGAAACGAGTGGTGTCATATATTTTTTAAGACGAAACAAATTCAAAGATACAAAAAAAAATAGACCAAATATGGTGTGAACACGGAACATAATATGGATGATCAGCACAACCAATAGTCTCTCCCGTCCAGTTTATTAGGCACACACATAGTTTAAAAAAATCTTTAACCATCAATTCAGAAATTTTTTGACCATCAATTCAGAACATAATATGGATGATAGGCACGCACAACCAATACCCTCCGGAGGGAGTAGACACCTTGAGTCATGCAAAAAACTCAAGCAACTCAATCATACCGAAAAACTTTTTCCCTACCCCTAAGAGGTTCAATGTACTTTCCGCCCCATGTTCATCTGTTAAAATTAGTATCACCGGTACAGAAAAGTTAATGTAATAAAATTTATAAGTATCTACTACTTGACTTTTTTTGAAACGGGGAATAAACACCCTGGCCTCTGCATCAATCGATGCACACAAACTTTTATTGCGAAGTTTCAAACAATAGTGTTATAGTTCAAGATATAGCCAATGTAGATACATAAATCAACCAATGAAAGATGAAAAGAATATAGTAACTATGCAGCTTGTAGTCGACTAGTGTGTTGTCATGTAGCCTGGCCAAGAATATACTGAGCGACCATCAACAACGATTGCAACCAGAAACCATAGCATCTCGCTGGCCCGGAGGAACAAGATACGCCCAGAGCTACTCCCAATGTGTCACCATATGAATATCCTGCAAAAAAAATAAAAGTTCACTTCTTGTTAAAAATTGTGTCATTCTTGCATCTCCATATGGACCAACATAAATTAGATACACCAATGTGTATCCTTGCTTTTGTTTTGGTATACATACCATCCAATCATGTAACAAAGATATGATCCACACTAGTTGGAGATAAAAGATCATAAGAAATATTAATTGTATGCCAAATAAGGCGAGCAAAAATGCATGATCTAAACAAGCGTTCAATTGTCTCTGGTCCACAAAAACAATACTTGGTACAGTCCAACCAATTGGGCTTAACCAGATTATCCTTAATAAATAATACCTTATTATGAATGAACCACATGATTTGTTTATCTTTAGTGGGATTTTTTATTTCCATAATTATTTACGACGAAAACGGGTATGATCATTCATATGGTCCTCATTCATAGATTTGACAAAAAAAATGTCCAGAGGTAGTTTGGTTCCACATAAATTTATCTGGCTCCTACGATGCTACGACAAGTGCACCATCATTAGTCTCTGGCATAGGCGTAACCAAAGTGTCTAGTTATTACCAGTTAATGTTCTCATAAACTCAATATTCAGTCGCACGTTATCTAAAACATCCGCAACTAAAACATTCTTATGTTGCATAATATTATACAATAATGGATACCATTATGCAAAAGATAAATCTCCCAACCATCTATTTGTAGGGGTTCGTAGCATGGAAAACAAAAAGTTTCTATCACATGCACACAAACAAGCCAAGATCTATCTACTAGATTGTAGCAACGAGTCGATAGAAGCACTCACCCTCGAAGATTCCAAAGAGGTTAACGAGAGCAGATTCTCGTGGGTGATGTAGTCGTACACTTGCCGATCTCAAGATCACGTAGACGATCCTTCCGGCGTTACGTTCCGGAAGCGCTTCCGCAGTCGGTCACACGTTCGGTACTCGATGAAGACCTTCCTCTCCCTTGTTCCAGCAGGCAGCGGAGGTTGTAGTTATCCCCTCGTGATTCCGGCAGCACGACGACGTGGTGTCAGAAGTAGAGGCGGCGCGGCGGCGACGGCTCGTGTGCGGGGAGAGGGGCTAGGGCTTGTGTGCTTTGGGGCAGCCCTCCCCCTCTATTTATGAGAGGGGGCAGCCTTGGGAGGGGTGGGTTTGAATCCAAACCCAAACCCAAGTTGAAATTAGAGAAGGACTTGTTTCTTCTCCCACTAGGAAACCATTGTTCCAGTTTGACTTTTCAAACTCCCGTTTGACTTTCAATTTAAAGTTTTAATTCTCTCTTACAAATGCACACACCATATAACCTAGGATATGATCCAATCATTCCACTTACCCATGACACATTCATGGACCATTCTCCTTCCGGACCGGTGAACCTTCTAGACCCTTCTAGAACCTCTCCGAAGAAAACATCGGAAACTTTCCCGAACTCCGAAATAGGACTTTCCTTATATGAATCTTATTCTCCGGACCATTTCGGATCTCCTCGTGATATCCTGGATCCAATCCGAGACTCCGAACAACATTCGGTATCCCTACTAACATTCTATATCTACTAAACAACATCGAATCCTTAAGTGTGTCTCCCTACGGTTCGTGAATTATGCGGACATGACCAAGACACTTCTCCGATCAATAACCAATAGAGGAATCTGTAAATTCATATGGCTCCCACGTATTTCTACGATTACTTTGCGATCGAATGAACCACTTACATACGATACCAATTTCCCTTTGTCTCACGATAGTTTACTTATCCGAGGTTTTGATCGTCGGTATCTCTGCATACCTAGTTCAACCTCGTTACCGATAAGTACTCTTTTCTCGTTCCCGTGATATGTGATCCCTTGTGAGCCAGTCACATGCTTGCAAGCCAATTGGATGACATTCCATTGAGAGGGCCCAGAGTATATCTATCCGTCATATGGATGGACAAATCCCACTCTTGATCCATGTGCCTCAACCCATACTTTCCGAACACTCAATGCCACCTTTATAGCCACCCAGTTACGGTGTGGTGTTTGATGTCATCAAAGCATCCTTCTGGTGATGGTGATTTACATGATCTCATGGTCAAAGGAATTAGGTTACTATGTATCATAAAGTATAGCAAACGAACTATTAAAATGACTTAATCTTTATGCTACGCTTATCTATAGGAGTATGTCCATCACACCATTCTCCTAATGATATGATCTTGTTGTTAATAACATCTCAATTTTCATGATCGAGAAACCACGATCATCTATTAACCAACAAGCTAGTATTATAAAGAGGCTTTACTAGGGACTCTAATTTAGTTTACAAATCACACAAGTATTAATGTTTCCGTTTAATACTATTATAGCATGAATATAAAAATTTATCATAAACACAAAGATATAAAAATAACCATTTTTATTATTGCCTCTAGGGCATATCTCCAACACTATCTTCCCAAAATCTCGTACTTGGACCATCCCCAACTTTAAAATAACCCCTACTAAAGAAATCATCCTTTACCCCATTAGTCCTTTCCAAAAATGCGAATCGGTGGGCTTAACTTGGACACCAGCAAGAGTTTTGTGATTGAGATACTTATTGTGTAGCAGCTCCTGCCAGACGCCCTCTTCATTAAGTAGTTTAAAGATCCATTTACACAATAGAAATTTATTTTTATCTCAAGCACCTCAATACCAAGAACACCTTGGTCCTTCTGTCGACATATAATGTTCGACTTAGTCAGCCTATACTTCTTTCCATTCTCATCACTTTGCCAAAAGAAAAGTGAACAATAAAGTCTAGTCGTTTCCATACCCCCTTAGGTATCTCAAGAGGATAGCATAAACATAGGCAAACTAGTTAAAACATAATTTATAAGGACTAACCGATCCCCATAAGATAGTAACTTTCCTTTACAGTAACCCAACTTGCCTTCGAAGTGGGTTTATACTGGATAAAAATCTAAATAAATGATTTTCTATAATTTATAGGTATCCCTGGATACCTAAAAGGCAAAGAACCGGCCACACATCCAAAGATCTCTTTGTATTGTTGTTCCTCGTCTTTAGCCTTACCAAAACTAAAAATTTCACTCTTGTGCAAATTGATTTTTAAACTAGAGATTTGCTCAAATATAGATAGGATTAATTTTATATTTAGTGACTTTTCTAAAGCATGTTACCTAAACAGAATTGTATCATCGACATATTGCTGAATTGAAACCCCTCCCTCAAGATGAGAAATAAGGCCTCCAACTTGGCTATCCTCCTTTTCCCTTGCAATGAACATAGCTAACATTTCTACAATAATATTAAAGAGAATCAGAGACAAAGGATCTCCCTGTCTCAACCCTTTCCGTGTTTGAAAATTATGACCAATATCATCATTAACTTTATGCCAGCCTACCATCCTGCAGAAATTGTGTGATTAATCTACACCAACCAAGTGAAAATCCTTTCATACGCAAAGTCTGTTGTAGAAACGGTTACTTGAAGTTCATGGATAGTTTCATGGAGCACCAGGACCACTTTCAGGATATGCCAAACTGACATAAACATTGATTGAGGTGGTCTAATAACCCTAGGGGCAATTCCCATAATTCAGTTTGCTCCCACTTTAGTAAAAATCTTGAAGCTCATACTCAAAAGAAAAAATGGTCTGTATTGTTGAATTCGTATCGCATTTTATTTTTTGGGAAACAAAGTAATGAAACCAAAATTCAATTTGTTTAAGGGCAACTTCCCTATATGTAATTGAACAAACAATACAATTAGATCTTCTTTAATTACCTCTTAGAACTTTCAATAGAACTCCACCGAAAATCCATCATGTCCGGGAGCCTTATTATGCTCCATTTGAAATATGGTATCATAAACTTCCTTTCCCAAAAAAAGGGGCCAAGAATAATGCCATTATCCTTGGGAGAAATCTACGGTATATCATGAGTAATGTATTCCATAATAGTGAAATTTGATGGGGCTAACTATAACATCCCAGCATTAGAGCTTAGAAATAAGCTGAACCCAGGTGTGTGCATTGCATTCATACATAGAAAATCCGAATAATTTTTGCGCTTTTGAATAAAACTTGTCAAAGTGATTGAAGCTTCTCTCAACTTGATGGAATTGAAGTAGATCATCAAGTTGACTGCGATAACTTTCAATAGGACCTTTGCTAAAACCTTATCTAGGTAAACATGATTTTATCTAAGGGTAGATCAAATATAATAAAATTTAAATCATAATGCATTGCTTATTGAATTAATATATGATACTTAAGGGATCATATCATAATATTCATCACAACAACTCATGAATACCAAGTTAAGATTACAACTCAAGTAATAAGAATGTAATAACTAATTCTGACCTATCTTATTCTTATCTATTCTTACTATGAGTATCATGGTAATATCTAACCTTAACCCTTTAGTGAGATTAAGTAGCAAGGAAATCAAGTTAGGCTCATTTACCACATATCTTTCTTTTCATATCAATCTTTATCATCTCTACTAAATCTTATCTTAATATCTGTTGTTCATCAAAGTTGAGTAATCGACTATTGATTCACCAATTCTTAACCTATCAATTCTTGATCTATTACCTCTTGTTCTTATCATAGCATTCACTTAAAATCCTTTAAAGAAGGAGATAAGGAAAGGTATATGGTAATGCTAGATTCAAATATCATCTATAGGATGGGAGTGTTGGAAGTGAATAAGATCAATATGATAATTGATGGAGTTAACTCACTCCTGAAATGATAGAAGGGTATCTGAGGTAAAGATTACAAGGATGAATATTAAAGATAGTTAATAGGAGTATATCTCAAGAGGATAGCATAAACATAGGCAAACTAGTTAAAACATAATTTATAAGGACTAACCGATCCCCATAAGATAGTAACTTTCCTTTACAGTAACCCAACTTGCCTTCGAAGTGGGTTTATACTGGATAAAAATCTAAATAAATGATTTTCTATAATTTATAGGTATCCCTGGATACCTAAAAGGCAAAGAACCGGCCACACATCCAAAGATCTCTTTGTATTGTTGTTCCTCGTCTTTAGCCTTACCAAAACTAAAAATTTCACTCTTGTGCAAATTGATTTTTAAACTAGAGATTTGCTCAAATATAGATAGGATTAATTTTATATTTAGTGACTTTTCTAAAGCATGTTACCTAAACAGAATTGTATCATCGACATATTGCTGAATTGAAACCCCTCCCTCAAGATGAGAAATAAGGCCTCCAACTTGGCTATCCTCATTTTCCCTTGCAATGAACATAGCTAACATTTCTACAATAATATTAAAGAGAATCAGAGACAAAGGATCTCCCTGTCTCAACCCTTTCCGTGTTTGAAAATTATGACCAATATCATCATTAACTTTATGCCAGCCTACCATCCTGCAGAAATTGTGTGATTAATCTACACCAACCAAGTGAAAATCCTTTCATACGCAAAGTCTGTTGTAGAAACGGTTACTTGAAGTTCATGGATAGTTTCATGGAGCACCAGGACCACTTTCAGGATATGCCAAACTGACATAAACATTGATTGAGGTGGTCTAATAACCCTAGGGGCAATTACCATAATTCAGTTTGCTCCCACTTTAGTAAAAATCTTGAGGCTCATACTCAAAAGAAAAAATGGTCTGTATTGTTGAATTCGTATCGCATTTTATTTTTTGGGAAACAAAGTAATGAAACCAAAATTCAATTTGTTTAAGGGAAACTTCCCTATATGTAATTGAACAAACAATACAATTAGATCTTCTTTAATTACCTCTTAGAACTTTCAATAGAACTCCGCCGAAAATCCATCCTGTCCGGGAGCCTTATTATGCTCCATTTGAAATATGGTATCATAAACTTCCTTTCCCAAAAAAAGGGGCCAAGAATAATGCCATTATCCTTGGGAGAAATCTACGGTATATCATGAGTAATGTATTCCATAATAGTGAAATTTGATGGGGCTAACTATAACATCCCAGCATTAGAGCTTAGAAATAAGCTGAACCCAGGTGTGTGCATTGCATTCATACATAGAAAATCCGAATAATTTTTGCGCTTTTGAATAAAACTTGTCAAAGTGATTGAAGCTTCTCTCAACTTGATGGAATTGAAGTAGATCATCAAGTTGACTGCGATAACTTTCAATAGGACCTTTGCTAAAACCTTATCTGGGTAAACATGATTTTATCTAAGGGTAGATCAAATATAATAAAATTTAAATCATAATGCATTGCTTATTGAATTAATATATGATACTTAAGGGATCATATCATAATATTCATCACAACAACTCATGAATACCAAGTTAAGATTACAACTCAAGTAATAAGAATGTAATAACTAATTCTGACCTATCTTATTCTTATCTATTCTTACTATGAGTATCATGGTAATATCTAACCTTAACCCTTTAGTGAGATTAAGTATCAAGGAAATCAAGTTAGGCTCATTTACCACATATCTTTCTTTCCATATCAATCTTTATCATCTCTACTAAATCTTATCTTAATATCTGTTGTTCATCAAAGTTGAGTAATCGACTATTGATTCACCAATTCTTAACCTATCAATTCTTGATCTATTACCTCTTGTTCTTATCATAGCATTCACTTAAAATCCTTTAAAGAAGGAGATAAGGAAAGGTATATGGTAATGCTAGATTCAAATATCATCTATAGGATGGGAGTGTTGGAAGTGAATAAGATCAATATGATAATTGATGGAGTTAACTCACTCCTGAAATGATAGAAGGGTATCTGAGGTAAAGATTACAAGGATGAATATTAAAGATAGTTAATAGGAGTAATCTTATGGGATCAAGTATGTATACTCAATGAATTATATCTTTTAGTCCAATAGAGATAAACCGAGGATAATTATAATACAACTATAATGTTGTAAGAATGAAATCTTGATTAGCCAATTGGAAACCAAATCCATAAAGGATCAAGGGATTGTAATAAACAGGCTTTAGTCACCAAGATTGAATGCTTATATCTTGTATAAGTAAAATTGGTGGATAAAATATGATTGAACTCTAATATGAGATATTGGAGTCAAGTAAAGATAAGATTGTATGATTAAGATGATGTTAGAGCAGCATTGAATTATAGAGTTAGTATTTTCCTCTGGAAAAAGAGTAAACACTTGAGGTGAAGTAGGATTTGATGTATATATAATTATAAATACATCTACTGAAGTAATATTAGTGGTGTATGATTATGGAAGAATGGGAATGAAGTTAGAAGTAGCTATTGTTGGATTGGGGGTTATCAGCAGAAGAATAGTTGATATAACCAGGTATGGATAGGTGAAGATTATGAAATGCTTTGGTGTCAAACTCATTGGATTCATCAATGAGTTTAGAAGAATAAAAGGTGGATAAGAATATTCTTATGAAGTAAAGCTCATCATGTTAGCACATGATAATGGATATGAAGGAGTAGAATATCTAGGAAAGGAATTCCTTAATCAGAAGTCCAGAGTTATGAATTATGGAAGATAGGAATTCTTGGTAAACACTAAATCCTAAATCTATGATCAAGCTTAACATACATCTCATCTGTTGGATAAATCATATTATATCCACAATGCTTTATAGGAATATTTCCTATAGCAAATCACTTAAGCACATCCCTATCAATTCCAATTATCATAACTAGATGTGCTTAGGAGTTATCTTTATCAATTCTTTTCCATCAGACATTCCAGTTAATAACTTTCTATTTTAAAAGGTGATATCATTAAAGATCACAAACAAAAAGACAATATGCTTAGTCATAAACTTTTATGAACAAAAGAACATAAGTATATATTAAGAACCCTAAACTCTAGGTAAGCACTTACAATTCAAACCCTAACTTCTATGTTAATTACTGTATAATAGAATATATACATTGCTATTTCCTAAATTGATGGGAGTAATATTAACTAAATAATTTCCATCCAATAATGATATAGGATCATTATATAAAATTTCCATCCAAACTATGAGCTAACTAGAATTAAGTTTTATAAACAAATAAGGAAATATCATATAATAAAGCCATGGTTTAGTATAGAAATAAAATTAATAACAAAGGCTTCTACAAAATATTAAAAGGGATTCATATAAAGAAAATAAAGAAATATAAAAATATCTGTCATAAAGGTTTACAAAATGAATCTCAATCAATATCAATTGTTGCTGCAAGTATTTAGCAAATAAACTTTGTTAGAAAAGTTCAAATCAAAGATTAAAATACAAATCTAAAAAGCAAAATAGAAAACAGAAAAGAGAAACAAATAAAAAAACAGTTTCTGGCCGTGGCCCATTCTCTCATCTCTCTATCTACCGCTCACTTTGCAAAGGCCCAGCAGCCAGCCTAGCTCGTTCCCTTCTCTGGCTGACGGGTGGGACCAAAGAGGGACCGTGGGTTTGTTTCGAAAAAAGCTTAGGGGGTTTTCTGCAAAATGATCATCGTCGTCATCCTCACGCACACATGCACCTGCATGCGTACCGTCGATGTCGTCCGCTGTCGTCATCAAAATTCGACCGCCGTGATGCTCGCCACCGACCCTGAGGGGTGTAGATAAGATCGCCGCATCCTCCTCTATCCTCTCATACCTATCTCATCTCCTCTCGCTCTCTCTATCTCTCTCTCGCATAGAACCCAAAACCCTAGCTCATCGGAGTCGCTTGCCGTCGCCGTTTGAGACCACCCCAATACTAACTGGTGATACCACAAGCTCCACCGTAGTGGACTTCGTCTGCTCTGAGAAGGAATCGAGCCGGGGAGGCCGCAATCATGTGCATCGAATGCGTATCTCCGCCGCTCATCGTCGACCATGGCGACGCTGTCTAAGCTCGCCTCCCTTCGCCATCGTCACTACAAGCATCCTGGTGAGCCACCGGTTCTTCGAGTACCTTTATTTCTCTGTATTTCGCTCTAGATCGTTTCCACCACGAGCATCCGACACTGCCGCCATTGTCCACCGTCGTTGCCCAACTTCTAGTGACCATTTGCTAGCGGCGCCACCACTCCTAAGCTCCTCGCATCGTCCTCTTTCCAACAAGCCTAACCACAGCCCCGCGCGCGCACCAAATCACAAGATCAACCATCGATCTGAGAGGATCAAGCTCCGATGACGTCATGCTCACATCACCCTTTGCCTAGTGAGCCAGTTTGACCTAGTCTTTGCACGCGTGGTTGATGATGTGGCCACTGGCCTACTGGTCAGTGACCTTGGGTAGGCTTAGCCTTGGTACAAAAAGTTATTTTCTGTTTAGGAAATAAAGAAATGATATAAACCCAAATATCAATATTCCAGAAATAAAATAAAATCATTAAATCTTATTAAATTAATAACTTTTGTTTTATAATTTAGATAAATATGTGTAATATATGAAAATGTTTAGAAAAATAAAATCTATCAATTAAAAGTATTATCAAACATTTTTATGATAATCATTAAATAAATATTATTTAATAAAGGTTTTATAAGTATTAATACTTTGATAATTCATATTTTAATAATGGTAAATATTAAAAAATATAAATAAGATACCAAAAATATTAGAAAAATAAGAACTATAATTTAAAACTATAAACATACATTATTATTTCACTTAAATAAATATCTATTATGCATTAAGTATTTATAAAGAAATAAATATTATAAAAATCATATCTTATTATTTATAAATCATAAAAATAAATGTAATATACCAAATTGATCACAAAAATAATACTTACATGTTAAAAATAGCACATTCCACTTTTGAGGTAAATAAAAATTTAAAACACTTTAACAACTTAAATTTAAACCTATTTCCTTAATTGATAATTAATATAAGGGTAAATAAAATGTTTTAATATTTCTAAAAAATAGTCAATGGAGTTTAATAAATAGTATTAGTCTCAAATATTAATAATATGAAGTCATAATAGTTCAAAACATTATAAATGCCATTTTATTGAATTAATCCTTTAACCATAAGTGTAAATTATTTTCTAAAAAGGATCCTTACCAATTATAAAACCTTCAAAAATGATATTTTAATCAAATACAACCTTTTACCATTATTCCACTCACAATCGTATAATGGACTAAATCTAGAGATAATTCATTAGTAGTCACTAGTACTATTTACTACCACAAACTATAATCACCCCTTTATAAGGAAATAAATGATCTTGTTCCATTATAAAATTAAGAGACCACTACTTAAATAGGACAATAACCATTCTTAAGTAACTTTAAGGAAAAATTACAAGGTACACAAGGTACAAATATAATAAGCATTACACTTTCAAACCATCCATGTTTTTAAAGTTAACTTTAGTCCACAAGACTTTAAATATAATACTAAAGACATTGTTATATGTTTTATAGTTAACTTTGGTCTGTTATAGTTAAGTCATAAAGCATCTCAAGTCCGAACTATTCAAGCAAGCACAAACATTCTCGACCACGATTGATAAACCACAAAGATTGTTTAAACGTTAATAAAGAAGTCTTTTCTTCAAAAGTTATTCGTTTTGCCACATCAATCCACAAACTTTATAATAATATTTCCAACTCTTAACAAATTAAAATTCAAGGAATTATCCTCATAATCAACAGATGACAATTAATCACAATCACATTGTTTCAAACTTTACTTGTATACTTAGGATTGTAAACACTTAAGTTCCTTATTAAGGCCATTACTTGTAAAGTAAAAATTTAAAGATAAACAATTATAATGTAAGCAATCTTGAGTAACATTTCACGTTGGTGTGTATCTCATTACAGGTTGTTTCACACACTCACAAGCCTTAACAAGAAGCACACGTGTGAAACTTAACTAAAAGTACAATACATTCCAAAGACATCATTTCTAGTATCCAAACCCTAAAACAACGTTATCCCCAGGATCCGCGTTTATAAAACGCATCACATTACTTATGCATAAGAGCATCCTGCTTCTTTAAACATTAGTCCTTACCGGACCAATGATGCTGATTTTAGATATTGGATCTTATATTGTCTTGAAGACCGTGAGTGCATAATCTTGCAATCACAAAAGGCAAGTTCACACTTGCTCATGTCCTTTGATTATTTTTTGTAAAGTATTTTACAAATCTAGTGTTGTCATCACCTGTATTTGAAAAAGGTTCGAAAACATTATTTTAATAATAATCTGATTATGGGTTATTTACCATGAGGTAATAACCTACTTTGAAAGTTCCGGTGGTAAGGAAACATATTATCTAAGACTTAACAACCAATGTCGCCAGTGATTCTTGCGTCGTATATCACGCGTTAACCATGAGATTTGGAATAGGACGGAGAAGTCAGCTGTATCTTCTTCCTCTCGCATGTAGCCGGATGTGCAGGTCATGGCTGTTATCACTCATAGCGTGCATATTAATTGATAATTCATAGAGGATATGCAACATATGGGTGGGAACCCTCAACGTCCCATGATAGTTTTGGCATCTAACGGTCTGTACAAACCATTGTCGTAATTCAATATGTGGGCATGGTGTATACCAAGGAGGCATGCGAGGTCGCGAAGGGGGCAGTGATTGGCTTGAATCATCTTCCGGGCCCCACATTATGGAATTGTGGACGGGAATAAGCTGCCCGGTTGTGCAACAAAGAGTTGATCTCTCATGGGTAAAGTAACGCACCTCTGCAGTGTAAGAACTGTAACTTGTTACTCCCTGTTCCGGAAAGGAGCTGCGAACGCGGCGGGAAAGGAACTCCATGAAAGTTCTGGTAAACCCGTAAAGGCTGACGGACATAGTTTTTCAAAATAAAAGCAACCTTTGAAGAAATGTTTATGAAAACCTGCATTGCCTACGACCGACGGACTGTGGCTGTAGATATAGTGCATCAAACACTCCTTTTCTAGTGAACCTGCTAAGTACGCTCGTACTCAAAGTATCTTCTTAACCCTTGCTAGATTCTGAAGCCAAGACAAACGACATCTACATCAAGTTATGCTCCAGGAGTCATGATCAAAAGCTAAAGTTCTTCAATGAAATCAAGAAAGTCAATATATACATCAACTCAAGTGAAGACAAAGCTGCTGATTAGATAGGAATATAATCTCTAGCCATAGAACCTATTTCTTTAGTGTATTGCAATAGCAGGAATGCCAAGCCAATAGTTCAGATACTAGTCTTAATAATATAATAGTTTTTGCGTTGTTTATCGCTGATTCTTCTTTGTAAGAAGTTCTTCCTCTCTCTTTACCTTAGAGTGTTCTCTGGATCTTGTGTATAGAGTGAGTTGTAACCTTTAGCCATGTATTGGACCCGTTGTGTTTCTGTTGTACCACTCTGAGGGATGTAATACTAGTGAACGGTGTTTCATTGGTGTTATGTCAATGACTATAGTATACTACATCATGCAGTGGTATGCTGGATCACCGAACTGACGCCCCAAATAACATCTTATAGAACTTCGTTATGTAGACCTTAAGATTCTCCTCACCCACTATGGTTTCGTCATCTTGCTCTAGTTGAAATATTTTGTTTCTTCTATGTTTGTCATTTGTGATTAGATAAAAGTATTTTGTATTGTTGCCACCTTCTTGAATATATTTAACCTTGGCTCTTTGCGCCCGTTTAATCTCTTCATCCCTTCTTAAGAAATTAACCTTCTCATTAGCCTCTTTCAGTTTCTCCCGGTCTGGCATACATAAGGGTATGGTTTCAGCTTTCAAATCAAGCTCATCAATAATCCGAATTAATCTTTCCTTTTTCTTCTTATACTTGACACTGTGGTTTTTGCCCAACCTCTCAGAAAGGGTCTTAAATGACATATTTATTCTGCCACCTCTCAATCGGGGTTGCTCCTTCTATAGTTGATGCTCACTCAGCTGCAACCATTCCATAGAGACATTCCTGACGATGCGAGAATAATTTGAACGAAAATCTAGACTTGTTAGCAATATGAGCTTTACACCCGGAGTCTATTAGTAGAGGCGTGTGATCTGAACCCGCACGAGTAAGAGCATTCACCTGTTACTAACATAAATTTCCGTTCTCATTCCACGCTCGCTAACATTCTATCTAGCTTTTCATATCTTAGGTTATCTCTACGATTTTCCCATGTGGATTGCCTACCTAAGAGAGCTATCTCTCCGAGGTCTAGGCTCTCGGTGATAGCATTAAAGACAAAAGGCCAACAAGCATTAAAATTATCATTGTTCTTCTCAATTCTATTTCTAATAATATTGAAATCCACCCCTACCAACATATGTAGATGCTCTGATTCACACATTTGTACCAATTCGGCTAGGAATTGATTTGTACGTGCATCTTGGGCAGCCCCATAGACCGGCACAAAAACCCATCATCCTTGTTACATTTCATATGCAATTTGACACAATAGTCTCCTATATCAACTCACGAAACCCCTTCGATAAGTGTTTCAGAAAAAAGGAACGGTAGAATTAGATTTCCCCAACCCCAGTGTGACAATAAAACCTAATTTATGATCCCTAATAGTAGATTCTTTGACAAAGAAGGCGTGCAGCCGTATTCCTAAAACCTTCACTATTCCAAGAAAGACCTTTTAAATTCTGCACCATGAGCAATTTTTTTTTAGTCCTACGTCTAGTGCTCTTCCGAACGTGACTAGAACCCGTTTGCCATATAGATTTACTAAACATAGAATTTGAAAGAAGAGGTAACAGGAAAAATGCATCGGTACATGTGGTACACATTTCCTTGGAGAAACCTCAGGGCAGGACGTTTCCTGCGAGATTGCAATTCGTATACTGGAGATTTTTTTATAAATATAACTCTCTGCAATTTCCTATTGCCAAAAATACACCCCTCGCGTCGCAAAAGCCAAAAATGCCCTGGCGGGAGGCTGAAAAGGCGACACGTGTCACCTCCTGCCACGGAGGGTGGCGGGATGTTCCTCCTGCCACAAGGGTGACGGGATGTTCCTTCCGTCTTTGGCGGTGGCGGAATGATGCCGTGGGGCCCACCAACGCGAGCGCGAAGTCAAATCTCCCGCCAGCGCCAAGTCGAACCTCCTCGTTGTCCCGACCATGGGGCCCACCTCATCCCGCCATTCGTGTGGCGGAAGGAACATCCCGCCACCCCCTGTGGCGGAAGGAACATCCCGCCACCCCTGTGGCGGGAGGTGACACATGTCGACTTTTCAGCCTCCCGCCAGAGCATTTTTGGCTTTTGCGTCGTGAGGACGGTATTTTTAGCAATGGCAAATTACAGAGGGTTATATTTGTAAAAAAATCTATACTAGAAAAATAGATTTGACCCATCCGTCACATCGGGAGCTCATCACTGCACATGCGCGCATCAGGTTTACACAGACAGTCCCCTACGGCCCTAGCTAGCCAGCCGCGTGATGATCGATTATCGACCAGCAAAGATCAAGCTACCATGCATGTACACCGATCGCGGCGATCACGCGGGCTGTCTAGATCATATGGCTTTGCCCAGCAAAGCCGGAACCAGACGAGACAGCAACACCGCGACCGAGATTGATCCTGACCGACGATGCCTCTCCCGCAGCCGCAGGCAGCACATGCGCCATCGATCACCTTCGCTTCGCACGAGGCCAGCCAGCCAGCCAGCGGGGCTTGGACGCTTTGTGTACGCGTGTTCGGCAGGCTATTTTAAAAAAAAAATAGATCGGACGGTGCACACGAGGCCTACCTGTACCTGTACGAGCGCGACTGCTCCAGGGAGCGGGGGAGATCGTATCGGCGGGAGGGACGGGCGCATGCGCATGTGAGCGACGGGGAGCTATCAGGGAGATCCGGGGTGTGTGCGCGTACAGGGGGCCGGACATTCTCGCCTGGCCGTGGGCGTGGAGCGCGGCAGCCCGGCCCCGCCGGCGCGTGCCGGCGCGTGTGCCTGTGCGTGCCGCGCCCGACCGGGCCTCGCCTGTCGCTCCAAAAGCGCATGCGCCCGCCTCGTCCTTTTCGCTGTGGCCGTGCACTCCGGGAACAGTGCCGACCGTGCATCAGGCCGATCATTGCTGTTGCTCGCTCCGTCCGGCCTCGTGGCTCCTGTCACCAGTCACAACCGCGCTCTGCCTGCTCCCGGCTCCGTCGGGCCGGCTGGCGTTCTCTGTTGCCAAACACCAAAAGGGATTACTACGTTTTTTTTGTAAATAAACGGAAACAAAAGATTTACCTCATCATTAATTAAGACTAAAAAAGAGTTGCGCAGTTCATATATACTCCCAAAAGAGGGGAACTTTTGAGGATTCATGTTAAACAAACCTCTGCTTAGCCTTAGTGTCAAGTGATTGAGGCCCAGTTCTTTTGGCACCTTAAGGCTTTGTTCGGTTTACATGGAAATATTCCCCGCATGGAACCCACCCCCTCGTGGATTGGGTGATCCCCTCATGTCACCCCATTCCCAGAAATCCCCTCCCGTTAATCTCACCAATCCTCTCAGATGCTTTGGCTCGTTCGGTTAATCCCCGCAGGCAAGAGGTATGCTTGCAAGAGGTAATCTTAGAGAAGAACTTGGTATGCTTGCAAGAGGTAATCTTAGAGAAGAACTGCCGTAACTCCAAATCTCTTGCACCCACATCCACAAACCTCTCCCAAGAGCCACCACAGATCGTCCAAAAAAAACATATCCTGCCACCAAAAATAGAGGAGAAGATGCGACGTCGGCTGCCGGCGCCGTCGCCTCCACGTCGGGGATGGCCCCTGTGAAGATCGATCTGGGGGTGGCGGAGGAAGGAAACTGGAAGTACAGGGATGGCTTCGCTAGAGAGAAAGCAGTCGGGAGTAGGTGGCGAATCGTGAGAGAAAGAGGGGCCAGGGAGAGAGATAGAGCCGCGGGGAATTGTTCCACGGGCTAAGACTAGATTTTTTTATCCCTACGATATGGGCAGGATTGGAGGGTTAATGTAACACCCTCAAAATCGACCCTATGCAAGTTTTAGCGAAACCCGCCAAACCCGCATAGAAATGATTCAAAGGTGCCCACCAGGCACTTTCGTGCGGGTGGAAAACGAAGTAATAACATTACACAACAGTCCTCGATGGGACCCACAAAACAGATATATACAACAGCGACTCAAAGAGTCAAGAATACAGATATAATATACAAGATCCAAATCACCTTGAAAATGATAGAGCGTCCGACTACGGACAAGATGCAAATGGAACTAAGAGCCCTGAAGAATAACCAATGGCGTCCATAACCCTGCCCAGGCCAAGCCGGAAGGGTAACCCTGCTAACGACGTCGATCTCATAACCTGCTTAAACAAAAGGGGTGCCTACAAAGGGCAAAGGAAAAAGAGGAGCGTCAGTACTGAGGCCAGTACACGGCGAGACTAGAATTCGGCGGTCCTCGCCTACATAGGTCTGGTGGACTGAAGCGGCAGCATGCACTAACAACCTATAGAGACTCGATACAACTGGCGGTTATCAGAGAGGGATAAGAATGACCTATCCGGATCCAACCTGAAGCTAACACCAAACAAACCCATCCTGGTGTTTCCCTCTCGAGACCAAACGAGGAAGTCAACCGAGGAACTCACACAGTTGGCAGTTTTATTTATTCAGTTATCGTTGCAGCAATTACTAGTCAGGTATAGATACTCATTCTGATAAAGTAAGCAGTGGGCCATTTTAGTTAACCATTCCGTTGTAGTTGCGGCACTTACTAGTCAGATACAATTAGCACGAGATATTCCAAAAACCCAGCAGTTGTTGGTACTTTTATTTAGCCATTCCGTTGTGGTGAAGCTGATTTCTAGTCATATCGGATACAAGTCAATTTATAACAGTAAACTTTAGTTATAGTTGTCTATGATCAAGCACTGTGCTCCAAGTCGTACATAACCGCGGACACGGCTTCTCGAAAAGATTAAACCCTGCAGGGGTGCACCAAAGTATCCACACGCACTTCGACCCTTTTTGCCAGATCAGTTAACATACACCCATCGGTATGTCGGCGGGGCCTAAGTCATGACGTTTCCCAGACCCAAAGCAAGCACGGGGGGCCACCCCACTAAGTACACCCGCAACGAAGTCGGCCGGTCTCCGAGACGGACTCAGGGTTTGCGACAGTGGCTGTAAACGACAGCAAATCCCCAAACGGGGACTGTCGATACCGCGAAAACACTCCGCTTCCAAAACAGTACAGCGTGCTCCTCACACAATCGTAAATAAAGCAGTAAAGCATGGCATAAGTACAGGATAGTAATAAAGCCCCAAACTACTTGTGGCCCCCAGTACAATACTTTGAAATCAGGTACTAAATCGATGGGGGGCCCATATCTCCCCACATGTGGTTAGCGCGCTCGATCTCGGAACAGGTGTCAAGAACTCGGGGTCCTACGGGACACAAGTGGGCGGTCGGAAACCAAATATTATCTATCACCCACCGGTGCCTCTGCTTACCTACTTCAATTTTAGTTATTAAACAATAATTAAAGTGAAAGATAATTAAAGCCATGATCATCTCTAATAATTAACTTGCGGCAATACTCCAACAACTGTGGTACTTGACGACACGCAACAGCACTTGAGCGAGCGACTACGACACGCAAGTCCAACTATCTACCAATCAACCGGTAATAGGATGTGTCCAAGGCAATATAAGGCTGCAGGGGATATCACGGGTACGGAACTAGAGCATCGCAACACAGATAGCAATAGATCAACAGGAGGGAATAAATATTATAAAAGTAAGATAGGTAGAAAGGGGGGAGATGCTCGCCTGAAAACATTGCCGACGGTTCATCCGAAGATCGGGTCGACACTCGCATCAACTCAACGGCCTTATCCGCGAAGAAGCAAAACGCTAGAACAAACATCGGATGCAATATTTAATACAACGGCAGAAGATCGGCATGATGCATGTATGATGTATGACATGGCAGAAGTGCGATGCAATTAGGCCAGATTAAGCGGAACCGGGGTCCCGACAATTAATTAAACGGTTCAAGTGAATTAGCTACCCTGCAATTTAAATGTTGTTTAACAAGGCAGAATTTATCACCGGTTCGCTACACAAATTTAAATGAGGACAATATAAGACTAGAGTTGCCCGCATATGGGCCCCATATTTAATTATAGGGTGAATCGGCATAAGGTCCCCAAACCACACAATATGCATGCAACATGACAATTTAATATGCAACAATTATACAGATGGCATTTATAAAAAATAGGGTTCTCGGATAAGGGTCACACATTAGGGTTCGGCAGATCTTGAGGTTCCGGGGTTCGGGGTCGGTCTCAGGGTTCGGATCTGGGGTTCGGTCTCGGACTCCGGGATTTAGGGTCTTCGGATCGGGGAAGTAGATCTTGTCGCACGAGTGTCAATGCTTCCGGGAGGAAGAACTTGTCGTTCAGGGTCTCGGTGTCCGGGGTGAAGTACTTGGCGTCCGCGGCGAAGTGCTTGTCGTGCCGGTGGCGTTCTTGGCGGCCTTGGCGTCCGAGAGGAAGTACTTGGTGTTCCGGGGACGATCTTGTCGCATTCGCGGTCGTCGGTTCGTGTCGACGGTCTTGGCGGTTATCGGGTTCGGTCACAGCGGGAGCGTTCTCGGTCCCCGAGGAGAGCTCGGAGTTCCACGATGAGGTTACTAGCGACCGTGTTGGAGATCCTGTCGGTCCCCGGGGCCGGGCTTCGAAGCCAGGAAGGAGTACTTGGCGTTTCTTGTTTTGTCGAAGTCCTTGGGGTTCCGTCTTGGTGTCGATGGCGGACTTGGGTTCGGGGTCGGGATCTTTGAGCGAAGCCACACAATTTATCTCACGGACATCACCTCGATGCCAGACGGCCTACAGGTTTGTGCAGGAACTTACAACACATGACACCAGAGGCACTGAGTCAACTTGTTCTGTACTACTCCCGGGGTGACGGACACAGGCGATGTAGGGCCGAACCACGACGACGCTGCGGTGGCGGATCAGACGCGAGGTGGACGAGGAAGGTGCGGGGAGGGCACCGGCGAGGCAGCACTTGGCGGGCACGAGGTCGCGGCGAAGGGGGACGCGCGCGAGGGGGAGAGAGGGAGGCCGAGGTCGACGGCGAAGGGGAGGAGGAGGCGGGGCCGGGGAGGGTCGGCGGCGGCGGCGGTGGGGGAGGAGCTTGGAGAGGAGGGAGGAGACAGGCGGGGTCGGGCTGCTCGCGGGTTGGAACATAGGGAGGAGGAAGAGAGCGGGGAACGGGGTGGGGCGCGGGGTCGCGGTGGGCCAGGTGGGGTCCGGCCGGGGTTGGTGGGGTGCTGAGTGGGTGGGTCGAGTGGGACAGGGGAAGAGGCCAGGAGGGTGGGGTCGGGTTGGCAGAGAGGGAGAGAGAGAGAGAGGGTAGGATGGGCTAGGGTGAGAGAAGGAGAGAGGGTGGGCTGGTGGATGAGGTGGCATCGTCTGGTTGGGTGTGGAAGGGAAAAAGGTGAGGTGGCATATGGTGATTGGCCAGGGTGAGGTGGAGGCAAGGGTGGGTAGATTAGGTTGGGTAGACTAGGGATTTTGGTGGACCGATTTTATTTCGGGGGTGGTCGTTCGGGTCGAATCGGCCCGTTCGACTGCCCCACTAAAAATAATTGAACATTTTATTTATTTCAAACATGGCTTTTGCAAACCGATAGCAGACAAAACAAAATAATCCGGAGACCCGGGTTTTGCGTTTGAATAAAGACGGGCCGTTTAGAAAACAAAACCAGACTTTTCAAAAATAGTTTTATGCGAACAGATGCAAGATGATGACGATGCTCAAATGCAATGCGGCATGATGACATGAGCATGCGGTCATGATGATGCAATACACAAAAACAACGCGATTTTCTAGTAGTGGTTTTTGCGGGATGCCACAGTTAAAGACCGGGGTGGTGTCCATACGTGGTTTAACCGAATGTGTTTTTTTGGAGTTGGCCAGGATAAAACCCCGACCGTGGAATCCCGGCTGACCCACGGGGATTAGCCCTCGATCCCGGCCGGGGAGGGATTAAACGAACAAGGCCTAAAAAATAAGTTGCCCCCTACCCAGCTTCTCTCATAAGCCGCTCGGCTTATTAGTTAGGGCTTTCAAAATAATTATCTCATAACTAATTGAGAAACTTCGACTAATAAGCCATGTGGCTTATGAGAGAAGTTAGGGAAGGGGCAGCTTATTTTTTAAGCTGCCAAAAGAACTGGGCCTGAGTAGATTACCTACCTGAGAGCATCTCCACTCGTTAGGCAAACCCAGGCCAAAAATCGGACCAATTTTCGGCCGGACGAATCGCGTTTTCAGCCTGTGTACGCCCAGTTTCTCACTCGCGTACCCAGGCCGAGTACCCAAGTTCGGCTAAATTCAGTTAAATTCGGCGAAATATAAGCGAATATAGGCGGAATTTCATTAGAGTAGGCAAGGGGTACATAGTACGTCGGAATTCATAACTAGAAAAGGCCGTCACCGTGGTCGACGCCGGACGCCGCAACTACAGGCCGAGGCGGGGGTTGTTGCCGGCCTTGATGTGCGCTATGACTCCAGCGAGAGTCCGCCCTGGAACTCTCCACCAGCGGCAGCGTTAAGCCGCATTGTTACGCGGCGGCGGCAGCGATCCCGGCGGTCCGTCGTGTTGGGCGAGTTCCTCGAGGCGCTTGTCGGCGAAAAACTGCCTCCAGAAGACAAGGTTGCCCTAATCCTCAGCGAGATTCGGGTCTTGCACGGCGGCGATAGCGGCCTGGATCTCTTCAGCCAGTTCTGGGTCTTCCATGGCGGCGATAGCGGCCTGGATCTCTCCGGTGAGGTCGTCTCCGTCCGGCACCGGCGGAACGGGGATCCCGCCGGCGCTGAGTTTCCAGCCTACGGGGAGACGAGTGTCCGGCGGCGCCATATAGCGCGCCTCGCGGAGCAGCCGGGCTTCCCACGGCGACAGCGTGCATCGGCCGGCCATGGCTTCTCGGCGGAGTTGAGGAGGAAGAAATGTGCGACCGTCCGAAGTTCGCCGGAGTTGTGGTGGTGTTTTTTTTGGAAATGGGCGTTTTATTACTTAGTAATAAGTTTACACCCGGCCTCTACATAGCTAGGATGCACACAACCAATTAACCACACAGTCTCGGACCAAAGTAATAAAAACGGGATTACAAAATAATGTAAATCAAAACACAGTTCTCCAAACTAGTTAAGGAAGATCTATCCGCAGCGCTTGCTGCCATCCATGCCGTGAGAAGATATACCGCGCCGTATCCTCCAACCGCCTACAGCCCTCCGTAAACAAGTCGCGGAACTCCATACGTTGTAGAGAAGTCCATGATCGAAGGACAACCATGGCTCGATAGATAACCTGCAAGGGAGAAGATACAACGTTATTAAAAATCTTGTCATTTCTACATAGCCAAAGCGACCAAAATAATGGCAAGCGCTCCCATCCTAAATAAAGTCTCATATTTATCCTCAATTCCATTCATCCAGTTGCCAAATACATTGATTACCGACCGAGGAGGAGATAAACCAGAGGCTATTTGGATGATTGACCATATAGCACGAGCAAATTTACAATGGAAGAATAAATGGCGTGTTGTCTCATTATGGTGACAAAATACGCATTCAGTGCTACCATGCCAATTCCTCCTAACAAGATTATCTTTTGTGATAATCACCCCTTTACGGAGATACCAAGCGAATATCTTTGTTTTAAGGGGTATCCTCATATTCCAAATTTTACTCTTGTCATCGACTGGAATATTAGGTTGTATCAAAGCTCTATAAAATGAATCAACAGAAAATTTACCACTATGTAGCAATTTCCATTTGAATTCGTCCATGTCCTCAGATAGATGTATCCTGGATAATCTCACTAAAAGATTATTCCAAGACATCAGTCTAGGACCTAAAAGACTTCTTCTGAAAGACACATTAGGAGGATTGGTTTCCATTACCTCAGCAAGAGTATCCCTTTGTGCCTAACAATCGAGTATAGAGCTGGATATTGTTCACGAAGAGAATTTTGGCCAAGCCATTTATCTTCCCAGAACCTAATCTGTGAACCATCCTTAATATTAAAATTGCCAAACCGGAAAAATGCTTTTTGGAAGCCATTAGCCCAGCCCAAAAGTGTGAATCACCTGGTTTCCAAACCAGTTTAGACACCGCTTTTGAGACAACATATTTCCTCCATCGAATGGTTTGTCATACCCCTTCTTCGGTAAGAAGTTTGAATAACCATTTATCCAGAAATGCGGTGTTTTTGACTTTTAAATCATGTATGCCCAATCCACCATATTCTTTGGGTCAGCAAACGACATTCCATTTGGACAGTCGATATTTTTTTTCTCACTATCCCCCTGCCAAAAGAATCTTGAGCGGAAATAGTCCACTTTTGACAAGACACCTTTTGGTAACTGGAAGAATGAGATCATATACAGTACCATGTTGTTGAGTACTGAATTAATGAGTATCAGTCTTCCACCGAGGGATGGCAATTTACCTTTCCAACTATTAAGATGTTTCTGGAGTCTTTCCTCAACGAGTTTCCATTCAGCAATCGTGAGACGCTGATAATGTATCGGTATTCCCAGATAATTGATTGGAAATTGCCCCTGACCACAGCCAAAGAGATCGGCATACAGGTGAGCCTCGTCTTTAGCCTCGCCAAAACAATACAAGTCACTCTTATGGAAGTTTATTTTCAATCCACAGAGCTGCTCAAATGCTGATAGTATTAATTTCAGATTTTTGGCTTTCTCTAGATCATGTTTCATAAATAGTATTGTATCATCGGCGTATTGAAGAATAGATAGTCCACCATCAACAAGATGTGGAACCAATCCTTCAATTTGGCCATCAGCCTTTGCTCTCTCAATAAGGATAGCCAATATATCTGCCACTATATTAAATAGTATAGACGATAATGGATCCCCTTGTCTCAGCCCTTTTTTGGTCTGGAAGTAATTACCTGTGTCATTGATGACATTTATAGCAACACTTCCACCAGACACAATAGACTGTATGAGAGCACACCACTCTTCTGAAAAACCTTTCATACAGAGTGTTTGCTGTAGGAAAGACCAATTAACTTTATCATATGCCTACTTAAAATCAATCTTGAATAATACACCATTTAGTTTTTTTGAGTGCAGTTCATGTATCGTTTCATGCAGGATTACAACTCCATCTAAGATGTTTCTCCCTTGCATGAAAGCAGTTTGAGAAGGGCGAACAACATGATCAGCCACTGAATTCAGTCTAATCGTAGCAACCTTTGTAAAAAATTTAAAACTAACGTTAAGGAGGCAAATTGGACGATACTGCTGTATACGTTCTGCGTTGTTAACCTTAGGTAGTAAAATTATGTTGCCAAAATTTAACCTGAAGAGGTCAAGATGACCAATTTGCAAAAACTCAAACAAGCGCATCAAGTCCACCTTGATAACTTCCCAGAATTTTTGATAAAACTATGCTGGGAAGCCATCAGGCTTTGGCGCTTTATTATGTTCCATTTGGAAGACAGACTTCTTAACCTCCTCCTCAGTATAAGGAGCAGACAGAAAATTGTTTTCCTCAATAGAAACCTGAGGAATATCCTCCGTCCGGGACTCATCCAACAAAAAGGAATTTTCTGATGGTGCCCCAAACAAGGATTTATAGAAGTTGGTAATATAAGATTTAAGATGCTGCTGTCCTTCAATCGTCCCTTCATCTTGAATTAGAGATTGTATAAGTTTCTTCTTATGCTTGCCATTTGCAACAGTATGGAAGTATCTTGTATTCGCGTCTCCTTCAAGAATGAATTTAGCTTTAGAACGTTGGTACCACTTGAGTTCTTCCTCACGCAGAAGTCTGGCAATTTCTGCATTCGATTGCTTTTTAAGCTCAATCTCTTGTTCAGTCAATAACCTAACCTCCGCTGAAGCCTCTAATTCATTAATAATAACAGAAAGGCGTATTTTTTCCTTTTTAAGAGTACCAGCAGTATGTCTAGCCCAACCACGGAGGAATTTGCGCAAGGCGCGCATTTTGTTGTTCCAACGTTGTACAGGTGTGCGACCACTAACTGGTTTTTCCCAAATAGCCTTCACCAGGTCATAAAAACCATCACGATCAATCCATCCCAGTTCAAACTTGAAAATGTTTTTGGATTTTCGTGGTGGTGTTCCGACAGATAACAGTAATGGAGCATGATCCGACAAAGCCCCAATAAGCTCTAGAGCGCGAACAGTTACCATAGGAAATTTATCTTCCCATTCGGTATCCATAAGCACCCTATCTAATTTTTCGTATGTAGGATCCGGAATACTATTAGCCCAAGTAAACTGTCTTCCTAACATTATAACCTCTCTTAAGTCTAAGTTGTCAATGACAACATTAAACATGAAAGGTCAATGTTCATCAAACCGGCCTCGACTTTTCTCATGAGGGAATCTTAGCAAATTGAAATCCCCACCTATAAGGATAGGATAGGGATTGTCCTTAGATAGTTTACCAACTACGTAAAAAGTCAGCTTTATAAACACCTTGGACAGCCCCGTATACGGTGACTAGAGACCAAAGGAAATCATCAGCCTTGTTCCGGATATGGAGTTTAATAAAAAAATCTCCAACCGAACTGGCTAAGATTTCCATAGTCTCGTCTCTAACGCCTAACAGTATCCCCCCGGATATCCCCCGCGGCGGACGTGATACCCATGTAAAATCCACTCCACCAGAAAGGCGGTTAAGTTGACTTTGTGAGAAATCACGTCTACCAGTCTTAGAAATACCCAAAAAATCCAACTTATAATCTTTCACACAATCGGCAAAGAACAAATGTTTAGCCAAGTCACGAAGACCTCTGCTATTTGATAAAATGCCATTCATTGAGAAACAATTAGAGATTTGGATACACGTGACCTCTTACGGGACCTTTGGCTCTTTGATTTTCGACTAGAAGCTGTAAGATCATATAATGTATCCAGCCCAGTCTCATCAAAGCCCACTTCTGATACTTCACCAACTAAGTGAGATAAGAGTTGACCATCTACTGTGGCATGCAACTCCTTCTCCTCCATTGGTGAAGAGTCAGGAACAACAGAGATTTTAGGAGTAACCGTTAGACGGTCAACCTCCATATGTCTCAAAACAGAACTAGGAAGATTAACTTCACTTACAGATCTCCCCAAACTAACACCAACGTTAGCCAGCTTATCCATAATAGAGTTGTTGGAGAAAGAAAGAAAGGATTTAGAAGATATACCCAGGGTGTCCAAATTCTTTTCCGCCTTCCTCCGCATGGCCTTGCCCAAGGAGTCCTCATCCATGGCTGAGGCCCCAGAGCGTCGACACCATGACGAGAGCTCCTGCGAGCTGGGGTCCAGGCCACGAAGATAGGACCATCTACGACTGGGACAAACCCAACCACTCCTGGTTCAGGTCAATCCCCCCGGTCACAGGTCCACCATCCGAGCTAGAGCGCCCCTCCATGTCTGTCGGACAAGCACCATGGGAGGGGCCTCCAACATCCTGCGTCAGCGTCGAAAGGGGTTGTACCTCTAGGGGCATAGGTGAAGCACCATGTGCCCCGACAGCCAACCCAACAGCCCCACGGTCGGCGAGCCCCACCTGGGCCCGCCTCCGCACCGAAGACCCAGAGACGACCTCCTGCACAATCGGTACCACCTCTTGTAGCACTGGCTTCGCTCGCGTGGGAATAGAACGACCCATCATGTTAGGTCACCCACGCGTGGAATAAGCCGGAAGCGAAGAAACACAAGTCGTCTCCAAAGAACCAGAAGCCACATGCAAAGCCTCCTGAAGTTGTGAAGGAGAGACACGAGGAGAGCACAACACCGGTCCAGAACCGCGCAGGGGAGAGTCCAACGGAAGCGCCTCCAAAAGTTCCTTACCGCGGGGAGTGGCAGGGTTAGCATTAAAAGGAGTAACATCAAATAGTAGAACAGGATTCGAAGGCACTGAACAGTCCAGCTGAGCACCCTGCCTGGTAGGCGGCTGCGCCGAACCACCCTGCCTAGTAGTGGTTGAGGAAGAGGCAGCCCCAACCGCCTGTGAGTCACCCCCTGTGTCAGATGTATCCATAGCATCCTTAGAAGGCTTCTCATTCGCATCATCATCCTGTTCATCATTCCTCTTCCTCCATAAGTAAGGTGCAAACTCAGGCTCTGGTACATAACCCTCCGGCTCCAAACGAAAACGAAGCTCATAAGCCTTGAGACCCACCACAGCATCGGTCACAATATAATGTCCTAGGGAATCCTGCAACCTCAAGAAAACACTGGTATCCGTCATAGCAACAAGAATCCGAACGACGCCACGTCTCCTCAAACTGAAAAGGTCCACATCCAGAGTAGTGCCCATGAGACCACCGACCGCCCATAAACCAAAGAAAGACCGCAAACAATGTGGCACCCCCTCAACATGCAGCCAAACCTACTGCAACTCAAGCTTGTGGGGCACCTCATGTGTCCGGTAAACAGAAAACGAGAGTTGGGAGGTGCACACCGGCACCGGCACCTAGATCCCATCCACCCTTTCCAAATCCTCCATCGATGGAAAACTCACAAGAAAGGTAGATTCTCCATAGGGCATCGCTTCCCACTTCCAGTGACTACGAACCGGGCATCTCCTGGCAATCTGTTGCTGAACCACATCTGCAGGGACCATCGGCCCAGTGACCTGAACAATAGCTATGGGGGACAAGTTGTCCCCGAGATGGTCCCGCACCACAGAATCAGGAATCTGAGAAAACAAAGTCAACTCATTGCCAATACTAGACATCACCGGGGTAGGCCTTGGCTGCTTAAGAACGGGACATCTCAAAGTGGGATGAGAAGAATTGTCACAAATATAGCAATTATGAACCGCCTTACAATCTTTAGTTGCATGCGTACTGACCGCACACTTCCAGCAACGAACAAATTTCTGATTCTTCTTACCCACAACAGCAGGCACCGGTGCAGCAACAACAGTCTCCAAAGCTGTGTCATCCTGAGGAACATTGGCAACGGTCCCGTGTGGCCCGTACAGATACTGCGTCTGCTGTCCCAAAACCTAAGAAGACGTCCCCGCCTGGCCAGCGGAGTACCCATATTGATGAAACTGTGATGGCTGTTGGAGCTGCTGCAAACCCAGCTCAAGACCCACCTGCAACTGATCCCGCTTCTTATTTTTCTTCCGCTTCGGCACCCGCGCACTTACATTTTCGACCCCGACCGCAAACTGCTGCGGCGACACCCCCTGCTAGATCATTGGTGCCCCACCCGACGGATGGCCGCGGCGGCTGGAGTGGCTGCAAGGTGAAATGAGGCTGCGGCGCTGGGAAGTAAGCACGCTGGGGCGACAGAAACGACAGCTCCATCCCCTGATTGAAGCGCATCGGAGGCGGCATCCCGGACGACCCAGAGAACGGCGGCGACCCATGGACAAAGGTAGGCGCAGACGGCCAACGTGCGAAGGTCGCGATCCAGATCCCTGCCTCGGGAAAGAGCCGGCGGAAGGGTTCGCCGGTGCTGACCCGAACCCAGCAGGCTGCTGCGGCGCCATCACCTGAGCGCGAGGGGAAGCAGTCGACCCTTCCAGCTGAGCGGGGGCGCGGGAAGCCGGAGCACGAGGGACCGCAGCAGCACCCAGCGGCGGAGAAGCAGCACGCTGCAGCGGAACGACCATCGAGACAGAACCGAGCAAGGCCTGGGTGAAAGAGCGAGTTGAAGGAGGCGGCGCAGACGATCGCGAAACAGGAGATCGTGAGGCAGAGGCTCGAGAGAAAACGATGTGGCATCCAGCTCCCAGTCTCCTCGCAACGAAGTACCACCCCGTGCTCGATACGGGTCCCTTCCCGGCAGGAGGCCCACGCACAGGGGACGCGTCTGACCTTGCCCGTGTAGGGTTCGCAACATAGAAAACAAAAGTGCTCCTACGATGTGAACTATGTACCAAGATCTATCTATTAGATACAAATAACAGGCGAATGTATATCCGTAGAGAACATACCCTTGAAGACCGACAAAGCTTAACGAGTTCAACTCGTGGTTGATGTAGACGATCTCTTGCCGATCTCAAGATCGAGAGGAAGTCCTAGCGCCGCAAATCAGCAGCGCATCCGTGCTCGCACACACGTTCGAGGCACCGAGCAACCTCCGCCTCCTCGCTCCAGCGATGCAGCGGAAGCACAACTCTTTCTTGCCGAATAGCCACCGGGAACATGTATCTCGCTAGTCCGAGACCATGGGGAATAAATTCTAGAGGGAGAGAGAGATCCTTCACGAGGAGGTGTGAGAGACAAGTGAGAGGAGGGGCTCCTTTTATAGGAGGAGGGGGGCACCCAAGGGGGTGGCCGCCGGCCATGGGGCTGCCCCCTCCCCTCCTCCATTCATGTGGGTGGACACTCCACTCACAAAATGGCCCTTCAATTTTCTCCACTCAAAAGTCCACTCAAATTCCCATTAAATTTCCACCAAATTTAATGCAAACTCTCATTAAATAAAACTCTTTTATTTTATTCAGAATTTTGTCAATTACTTTAATGACAAACATTCACAGATAACCCCTTGCTAGAATTCTATTTCACATGCATAACCACTTTATGCAATTTCACCCGAAAACCTGTTTCGGTATCTAGTTAAATAAATTCCTGCGCTTGTTCATTCTTTCAGCATGAAACTTTTGCTCCAATTGGATGTCGGTGTCTCTTAAGTGTGTCACCCTACGGTTCGTGAATAATGCGGACATGATTGAGACCCCTCTCGGATCAATAATCAGAAGCGGGATCTGGAGACCCATACTGACTCCCACACATTCAACGATGACTTTCTTGTGATCGTCGGAACCTTTTACGCTAGTATCTTAATCCCTTTGTTTCACGATATATTACATGTCCGAGATTCGATCATCGGTATCTCCATACCTAGTTTGATCTCGTTACCGACATGCACTCTTTTCTCATTCCCGTGATATAACATTCTAGTGATCAAATCACTTGCTTGCAAGCTAATCAATGTGATATCACCGATAGGGCCCAGAGTATATCTATCCGTCATCGGGATGAAAAATTCCACTCTCGATCCATGAGCCTCAACATAACACTTTATTAGTTCTGAATCCATCTTTATAATCACCATGTTACGGTGTGACGTTTGATGTTATCAAGAAACTCTTCCGGTGTTAGTGATTGACATGATCTCATGGTCTAAGGACTAGGATCACTTCGTAAGTTGTTATAGCAATATAAACTCAATGAATTTGATCGTAATGCTATACTTTGGATGAATGTTCATCACACCATTACACTAATGTTGTGATCCCGTTATTAACAACATCCAATGTCCATGATCAGGAAACCTTGATCATCTTGTTAATCAATGAGCTAGTTTATGAGAGAGGCATAACTAGGAACTTTCTGTTTGTTTATTAAACACACATGTATTAATGTTTCCGTATTAATACAATTATAGCATGCAAAATAAACATCTATCATATACTTGGAATACACATAATAAACACTTTATTATTGCCTCTCAGGACATATTCCCTTCAGTCTCCCACTTGCACTAGAGACAATAATCTAGTTACATAGTGATAAATCTAACACCCATTGAGTTTTGGTGTTGATCATGTTTTTCTCTAGGGAGAGTTTTAGTCAACGGATCTGCTACATTGAGATCGTATGTACTTTACAAATCTTTATATCTCCATCCTTGACATGCTCGCGGATGGAGTGAAACCGGCGCTTAATATGCTTGGAATGCTTGTGAGACCTTGGTTCTTTGGCATTGGCAATGGCACCATTGTTGTCACAATAGATCACCATTGGGTCCAACGCGTTTGCAACCACTCCTAGTTCGGATATGAACTCCTTCATCCAAACTGCTTCCTGAGCCGCTTCTGAAGCAGCAACATATTCGGCCTCCGTTGTTGATCCCGCTACTACAGGTTGTTTGGAGCTCCTCCAACTAACCGCTCCGCCATTCATGAGAAATACGTATCCAGATTGAGACTTAGAGTCATCCGGATCGGTGTCAAAGCTAGCGTCAACATAACACTTAGCAACGAGCTCTTCTTCACCTTCGTATACAAAAAACATATCCTTAGTTCTTCGTAAGTACTTAAGGATATTCTTGACCGCTATCCAGTGTTCCGAACCTGGATCCGATTGGTACCTACTAGTCAAACTAATAGCATGTTCCACATCCGGTCTTGTACATAGCATGGCGTACATTATAGAGCCTATGGCTGAAGCATAGGGACTTTTTCCATTATCTCTCTTTCTTCCGCCGAAGCCGGACTTTGAGTCTTACTCAATGTCTTGCCTTGCAACATAGGTAAGAACCCTTCTTACTTCCGTCCATTTTAAACTTCTTTAAAATCTTATCAAGGTATGTACTTTGCGATAGCCCTATTAGGCGCCTATATCTATCTCTATAGATCTTTATGCCTAATATGTATGATGCTTCACCTAGGTCCTTCATTGAAAATTTGTTGTTTAGATAACTTTTAACACTGTTTAAAAGATCTATATCATTTCCGATCAATAATATGTCATCCACATATAATATCAGAAATGCCACATTGCTCCCACTCACTTTCTTGTAAATACAAGCTTCTCCATAAGTTTGGACAAATCCAAACTCTTTGATCACCTCATCAAAGCGGAGATTCCAACTTCGTGATGCTTGCTTCAATCCATAGATGGATCGCTGAAGCTTGCACACCTTGTTAGCATCCTTAGGATCGACAAAACCCTTTGGTTGTATCATATACAACTCTTTTTCAATATTACCATTGAGAAATGCGGTTTTGACAACCATCTGCCATATCTCATAATCGAAATATGCAGCAATTGCTAACATAATCCTAACTGACTTTAGCATCGCTACGGGAGAGAATGTCTCATCGTAGTCAACTCCTTGAATTTGTCGAAACCCCTTTGCGACAAGTCGAGCTTTATAGACGGTCACATTACCATCAGCATCAGTTTTCCTTTTGAAAATCCATTTGTTCTCCACGGCCTTTCGGTCGTGAGGTAATTCCACCAAGTTCCAAACTTGATTTTCATACATGGATTCCATCTCGGATTTCATGGCTTCTAACCATTTGTTGGAATCCGGGCTCATCATCGCTTCTTCATACGTCGCAGGGTCATCATTTTCATCAACCATGAAATTCATGACAGGATTTCCGTACAGTTCGGGAGCTGCACGCGTCCTGCTTGACCTGCGAGGTTCGGTAGTACTCTCTTCGGAGTTTCATGATCATTATCATTAGTTCCCTCTTCAACAGGTGGAGCCAACTCCGGAACAACTTCCGGCGCTGCGCTACTCGCCATACTTTGAAGAGAAGGTTCAATAAACTCTTCGAGTTCTACCTTCCGACTACTCACACCTTTCGCGAGAAACTCTTTCTCTAGAAAGGATCCATTCTTGGCAACAAAAACCTTGCCCTCGGATCTGTGATAGAAGGAATATCCAATAGTTTCCTTAGGGTATCCTATGAAGATGCATTTTTCCGCTTTGGGTTCGAGTTTATCCGGTTGAAGTTTCTTCACATAAACATCGCATCCCCAAACTTTAAGAAAAGACAGCTTAGGTTTGTTTCCAAACCACAATTCATACGGTGTCTTTTCAACGGATTTAGATGGTGCCCGATTTAAAGTGAATGCAGCAGTTTCTAGTGCATAACCCCAAAATGACAACGGCAAGTCCGTCAGAGACATCATAGATCGAACCATATCTAATAAAGTACGATTACGACGTTCCGACACACCATTTCGCTGTGGTGTTCCGGCAGGCGTGAGTTGTGAAACAATTCCACACTCTTTCATGTGAGTGCTAAACTCGTAACTTAGATACTCACCTCCACGGTCGGACCGTAGAAATTTGATCTTTCTATTACGATGATTTTCCACTTCATTCTGAAATTCCTTGAACTTTTCAAAGGTTTCAGACTTGTGTTTCATCAAGTAGATATAACCGTATCTACTCAAATCATCCGTGAAAGTAACAAAATAACGATATCCACCTCGCGCCGACACACTCATTGGACCACATACATCAGAATGTATGATTTCCAATAAATCTGTCGCCCGTTCCATTGAACCGGAAAACGACATTCTAGTCATCTTGCCCATAAGGCATGGCTCACATGTATCAAATGATTCAAAATCAAGTGATTCCAAAAGTCCATCCGAATGGAGCTTCTTCATGCGTTTAACGCCAATATGACCTAGACGGCAGTGCCACATATATGCGGATATATCATCATTAAGTTTAATCCTTTTAGCATCAACAATATGAATATGTGTAACATTATCGTCGAGATCTAATATAAATAAACCATTCATCATCGGTGCATGACCATAAAATATTTCATTCATATAAATGGAACAACCATTGTTCTCGGATTTAAATGAATAACCACTTCGCATCAAACACGATCCAGATACAATGTTCATGCGTAGTGCAGGCACCAGATAACAATTATTCAAGTTTATAACTAATCCCGACGGCAAGTGGAGAGGCAGCGTTCCGACGGCGATCACATCAACGCTTGATCCATTGCCGACACGCATCTTGACCTCACCCCTTGCTAGCGGTCGCTTGTTCCGTAGCCCCTGATTCGAGTTACAAATATTAGCAACTGAACCGGCCTCAAATACCCAGGTGCTACTGCGAGCACTAGTCAAGTACACATCAATAACATGTATATCATATATACCTTTGTTTGCCTTGCCGGCCTTCTTGTCTACCAAATACTTGGGGCAGTTGCGCTTCCAGTGGCCAGTCCCCTTACAATAGTAGCACTCGGTATCAGACTTAGGTGCAACTCGGGGTTTCTTTTCAGGCACGGCAACAGGCTTTCCGCCCTTACTACCCTTCCGTTTTCCCTTCTTGACTTTCTTGAAACCAGTGTTCCTATTGATCATCAACACTTGATGTTCTTTTTTGATCTCGACTTCTGCAGCTTTAAGCATTGACAGAAGCTCGGGGAGAGACTTCTTCATGCCTTGCATATTATAGTTCATCACAAAGCTCTTATAGCTACGTGGCAGAGACTGCAGAACACGATGGATGCCTAAGTCAATGGGAATCGTTATTCCCGAGGACACAAGCTTATCGGCGTAACCCGACATCTTGAGTACATGCTCACTAACGGAGCTGTGCTCTTCCATCATGCAGCTAAAGAACTTTTCTGAAGCGTTGTAGCTCTCTACAGCATCATGTGTGTCAAAAATCATTTTCAACTCACCCATTGTATCAAATGCATTGCCGTTTTCGAAACGCTTTCGAAGTTCCGGCTGTAGCCCATGCAATATGCCGCAATGAACTAAGTTGTGGTCCTCCTGACGAGTCTGATAGACATTCTTTTCCTCGTCAGGGGCATCATCAAGAGGTGGGGGGCCTAGTGGCGCTTCTAGCACGTATTGCTTTTGTGCAGCAGAGAGGAGAATCCTAAAATTCATGGCCCATTCGGTAAAGTTGCTACCGTTCGTTGCTAGTTTCTCTTTCTCCATGAACACATTGAAATTAAAAGCAGGTGGTGCCATCTACAACAGAATTTGTAAAGTTTAGACTAAGTGTATGATAGATTGAGTTCAACTAATCCATATTACGAATGAACTCCCACTCAAAAACGACATCCCTCGTGCCTTTTTGGTGATTACATGAACCAAATCCACTATACCAAGTCCGATCATCACATGACTCGGTATAGCTTCAAAGGCGAGCATCAAATGGGCATCATATAAACTATATGACTCATGCTTAACCTTTCGGTCTGTGTTCCGAGGCCATGTCTGTACATGCTAGGCTCGCCAAGTTAGAACCTTAGTATTCACGTGTGTAACTGTTTTACACCCGAAATATGGTCGTGGATCCAAGAACACCCGATCATCACGTGATGTATTGGAGCGACGAAACATAATCGGTGCATACTAAAGGAAGAACACATTCTTATCTTGATATTTAAATGAGGGATCATCTTATTATGCTAACAAAGCGCTAAACAAGCAATATAAGATGCTATCAAACATCACATGTTTATTAGTGAAATGATATGGTTCACGCATATGATCTCTATCATGTGCACCGTGGTATGATCACTATCATACCTATATGTGTAGATCCAAGGTCTATGGAGTTTACACGTTATGTGTGTTGTAAGAGTATCATCTCATACTTTTACTTACAACACTACCATATCATAACACTAGCCCAGCAACAATCTAAACTAGACGCCTCTAATTTATCCATTGCAAGTTTTACGTGGCTTAGGGCTTTCGAGATAGAACCGTTCTTACCTACGAACATGAACCACAACGAGGATAACCAAATTGTTAACAACTCGTTTGCAAAATAGATATTGACTATAGTAGGAGAGACAGACACCCGCTAGCCACTTATGCAAACTAGTTGCATGTCAAGCGTGGAACAGGTCTCATGTGCGAGGACATGTAAAGTTTGTCCGGGCCGCTTCATCCCACTATGCCACCAATATCCAAAATTACAACAAAGGAGCAACAACATGATCATCATCGCCCACATACTCATATGTGTACTACCCGTGTAAAGCATCTACGCATAGATCCGGCTCTGATACCACTGTAGGGTTCGCAGCATAGAAAACAAAAATCTTCCTATGATGTGAACTATGTACCAAGATCTATCTATTAGATACAAACAACAGGCGAATGTATATCCGTAGAGAACATACCCTTGAAGACCGATAAAGCTTAACGAGTTCAAATCGTGGTTGATGTAGACGATCTCTTGCCGATCTCAAGATCGAGAGGAAGTCCTAGCGCCGCAAATCAGCAGCGCATCCGTGCTCGCACACACGTTCGAAGCACCGAGCAACCTCCGCCTCCTCGCTCCAGCGATGCAGCGGAAGCACAACTCTTTCTTGCCAAATAGCCACCGGGAACATGTATCTCGCTAGTCCGAGACCATGGGGAATAAATTCTAGAGGGAGAGAGAGATCCTTCACGAGGAGGTGTGAGAGACAAGTGAGAGGAGGGGCTCCTTTTATAGGAGGAGGGGGGCACCCACGGGGGTGGCCGCCGGCCATGGGGCTGCCCCCTCCCCTCCTTCATTCATGTGGGTGGACACTCCACTCACAAAATGGCCCTTCAATTTTCTCCACTCAAAAGTCCACTCAAATTCCCATTAAATTTCCACCAAATTTAATGCAAACTCTCATTAAATAAAACTCTTTTATTTTATTCAGAATTTTGTCAATTACTTTAATGACAAACATTCACAAATAACCCCTTGCTAGAATTCTATTTCACATGCATAACCACTTTATGCAATTTCACCCGAAAACCTGTTTCGGTATCTAGTGAAATAAATTCATGCGCTTGTTCATTCTTTCGGCATGAAACTTTTGCTCCAATTGGATGTCGGTGTCTCTTAAGTGTGTCACCCTACGGTTCGTGAATAATGCGGACATGATCGAGACCCCTCTTGGATCAATAATCAGAAGCGGGATCTGGAGACCCATACTGACTCCTACACATTCAACGATGACTTTCTTGTGATCGTCGGAACCTTTTACGCTAGTATCTTAATCCCTTTGTTTCACGATATATTACATGTCCGAGATTCTATCATCGGTATCTCCATACCTAGTTTGATCTCGTTACCGAAATGCACTCTTTTCTCGTTCCCGTGATATAACATTCTAGTGATCAAATCACTTGCTTGCAAGCTAATCAATGTGATATCACCGAGAGGGCCCAAAGTATATCTATCCGTCATCGGGATGAACAAATTCCACTCTTGATCCGTCAGCCTCAATATAACACTTTATTAGTTCTGAATCCATCTTTATAATCACCCTGTTACGGTGTGATGTTTGATGTTATCAAGAAACTCTTCCGGTGTTAGTGATTGACATGATCTCATGGTCTAAGGATTAAGATCACTTCGTAAGTTGTTATAGCAATATAAACTCAATGACTTTTATCGTAATACTATACTTCGGATGAATGCTCATCACACCATTACACTAATGTTGTGATCCCGTTATTAACAACATCCAATGTCCATGATCAGGAAACCTTGATCATCTTGTTAAGCAACGAGCTAGTTTATGAGAGGGGCATAACTAGGAACTTTCTGTTTGTTTATTAAACACACATGTATTAATGTTTCCGTATTAATACAATTATAGCATGCAAAATAAACATCTATCATTTACTTGGAATACACATAATAAACACTTTATTATTGCCTCTCAGGGCATATTCCCTTCAGCCCGATCCTCCAGCGATACAATCTGCTGCCCCATGCCTGATACGAGTCCGTCCCTGCCAGGAGGCCCACGCACATGGGCCACGTCTGTGCGTACTTCCACCCGCGAGTCAACCTGCTGGAAAATAGGATCTCCCCGCCTCCCGCTCTCCCTTCCAGCGGCCGCCTCCATGAACGCAGCGAAAACCGGCGGCGCCGACGACCTTTTCGTAGGGAGCCCCCCTCCCCCTCCATGGACGAATCAGAGTCCCCCGGCGTAACAACAGCCCCACCGCCGACGCCCATCACCACGGCGAGCATGTGGCGAGGTAGAACGGCAAGGTTGCATCGAGCTCCGCGGGGACGACGAAGACGCATGTTCCCAGAACCGAGATGCCGGCGTAGGGAACCCCATCTCCTCCCAAAAACTCCTGCTTCAACTCTGCATCAGTCCTCCTCCGCCGGCGACAAACAGTAGTCCAACCCAGCTCGCCGGAAGGATCCTCTAGGGCGTCTAGCCTTTCGCGCGCAGCAAGGGCCTCGCCGCCATCAGAGTCAGAATCAGAGCCCAGACACTGGAACCTCGAACCCGAGCACGACGACGGTGAAGGCGCAGCCTCCTCCGGAAACCCGAGCGCCCCGGGCGCCAGGGTGAACCTCCTCGCTCCCACGTCGCCTCATCTCAGAAATTTATTTTCTCAGGAGGATAAATATGGGGTATCTCTTGATGAGAATAATGCACGTCGTTTGGTAATACACAGAATGTTGTGGTGTGAGGGACTGTGAAGAGAGACGGCGAGATGTACGGCTTTTATATGCCGGAAGAATGGCGGGAGGGGTGTAGCGGCGAGGGCGGGAAAAGGAAAACGGCGGGAAAGATGGCGGCGAGTCGGCTTCTGTCGCTGACAGGCTGGTCCACTCGCCGAATTCGCTTCGTCCGGCGTCCCCAGGGCGTACCCGGGATCCTGGGTTCGACCTGGGTAGTCCGGACCAAAGTTGGCCCAAATCCGGCTAAAAAGAGATCCCTAGGTACGCGACTGAGCCGATTTTCGGAGTTCGGACGTAATTTCAGTTTCAAATTGGCCTGCTGGGTAGGCTAGCGGAGATGCTCTCACGCCGGAGAACTTGACTATATATTGTGTCGGAGCAATGATATATACTAGTAGTACCTGTCTCCGTCTACTGTTACACACAGTCAGTTCAACTGTAGATCGACTGCCCTACTTCTTTTCAGCTAAAATACTAATCAGGCTCGATCCACCAGATGCTTCGAGTCGGTGGTCGAGGTCGATGTTCACTAACCAACCTAACTCTACTATACTAAACTATGCACCATAGTTAGGTTGATGTGGACTATGATGTTTGAGTTATTAAACATAAAGTTAAAAAGCCTCATCGTCCTTCTCTTTGAAACGCCTCAGCGTTAAGCACGCCTCTCCGAGGAGTAGACCGGCTGATGTTTTATGTTCCCAAAACACTATGATAGATGAAAGATAACGCCCTCCGAGTTTTAGTAGGACTCGTCCTAGCAGGAGAATTGGCTTAACTCCTGGTCAATTACAACTCACTTGCAACTTCCAACTATCACGACGCAAAACCGATGGTCAGGAATGTCTTTTCTCTCGATTGCAACTCGCTTTCAGTTGGAAAACCTTTATTGCATCCTAATTGTAACTCACATGACACAAAACCCTGATGCAAAAATCAAATGTTACAAAATCGACCGGGCTATAACTTAATTATCGATCAATAGGAATTAACAAAATCACAAAAGAAGAGTACTTATACTTATTAGCACTGTCTTGTCCATCGAGTAACTATCTAGCTCCTCAGATACTTATTGACTACTACTCCATTTCGGTTTGTAAGACAAATACGTACTTTAAAAAAATAGTTTAACCGTAGTTTAATAAAATATAAACTATATTAACAAAATATATACTATTAGAAGTGTATTTAGAATACGAATCTAATGATATAATTTTTGTTAAATATATTTAATATTTTATTAACCAAATTTATGGTCAAACTAAAATATATATTGCCTTATAAACCGGAATGGAGATAGCCTGGTTTGGACTTAAGTACCCCCATTCGGAGTGATATTTACATGTCAGTCTCTATCTTACTATAGTATCATATCAGATCCACTGTTTAAACAACTGTAGATTAATACTATATCAGATCCACTGTTTAAACAACTGTGGATTAATACTAACCACCTTTCCAGCACATGCTCCCAATCGACGATCGAGATCGATATTTACTAACCAGCCTTATCTACAGGAACCTTCCACTAGACTAAAGCTAAAAGGTTACATCATTGCTGGTCCCAAATCCTCTCCTTGGCTTTTAGACGGACGTCTCCACCTTAAACACACCTCTCAGGGAGGGAGAGTCAGGGGAGGTGTGCGTACCTCGCAAGTCATTTTCATGACAACAAATCAAGGAACCAAGTTCCAGAACCTGGACGGTCAAAATAATAGCAAGATGCCTTGCAGAGAGCATCATCCGATCGACCCCGACGCGGATATTTCTCTCCGGGATCCACCTACAATGCGGCAGCCTTTGCTAACCAAGCCAACATGTATATAATTAGCTGGTCCACCTTTAACCTAATCGCCCGATCCACCACCTGCATGCACTGCTGCCGACTTCCTGGAAATTTACACTTATTCTTCTCCATCTGTACTGGACTGTCTATTGTGAGGATGACCTCATTTCGCCGCCGGTCCCATCTCTCCGGATGTGCTTCTTCTAGCATAGCTGTTATATTTTATACTCCCTCTGTTTCTAAATATAAGATGTTTTAGCTTTGTGAAGCAAATGTATCTAGTATGTAAATTCACTCATGTTTAGAATGAATCTACACACTAAAACAAGTCTAGATGCATTTTCTTCACAAACCTAAAACATCTTATATTTTAAAACGGAGGAAGTACATCTAGTTTAACGACAAGTAATATGAATATGAGGGAGTAACTAAAGTGGAGGTTTACCACAGACCTAGCTGTTGCATTTTGTACTACAAGTATATATGAAATAGACGGTTTTTATGCATTTTGTACTACAAGTATATATGAAATAGACGGTTTTTATGCATGTTATTTTGTACTACTAGTAGAACCATGGTATTACTCCATCTATCTTAAATTGGATACCGTGAATTTGTCTAAATTCTCATGCGAGTCTAAATAAATCCGAGACATCTAATTCGAAAGAGATGAGGTATTGTAGTTTCCTTCTCGAACCGCACGATCAGTGAATCATATGGATGGAGATGGAGAATAGGAATATATTTAGCAGTTGTTCACGTCATATGGACTATTTCCCCAATACCTATGTTCATCGCGCGCTTTGTTGGTGTTGCCTTTTTTTTTCCAGGGCTTTCCTTTGCTTAGCAAGGGAGAGTTCCTTCTCGCAAGGGCTCTTGGTCCAGAAAGTCAGTCCTTGTGAGCTGTACGCGTGGATCTGTAGCAAGCAGAAGACGCAGGCGACAAATCAAGTGCGTATCTACGCACCCAACAAAACTACGGACCTTGATTCTTCAGGCCTCACGTTTTACCGTGTAGATTTATACTGTATGTGATTATCTTGGGACCTCACGTTTTACCATTGCATATCTTGTCAATCAACTGCTACTAGTACAACTTCTTGACTTCCGCTGTAAGCATCGAATCAGGGACTTCGTCTGGAGTAAACGGTTCGCTTGCAATACATTTCTTCATGGGTCTCATTTTACTGAGGACGTACTTTGATTGGAAGAAATGTACAATCCGTCCCGCGACCTTCGGAATAGGACCAGTAGTTGTTGTCGCCTGGGCTTATGGTTTGGGGAACCTACATACTCCCTCCAATTCAAAATAAGTGTCAGAGATTTGGTACAAACTTCATACTAAATACTTCTTTTTTTAAAAAAATATAAGATGTTTTAGCTTTGTGGAATAATTGTATCTAGACTTCTTTTAGTACTATGTAGGTTTATTCAGGTTTGAAGTGAATCTACACAGTAAAGCAAGTCTAGATACATTTTTTTTACAAACTAAAACATCTTATATTTTGAAATGGAGAGAGTACTACATACTCCCTCCGTTTCAAGGCTTAAGGCGCACACGCTTTTCAAAGCAAAGTTTGACTAAAAGAATTGAGCAACAAAATCTTAATTATATTGTACATAATTAGTACCGTTGGATTCGTATTGAAAAATACTTTCCAGTGATACTAGTTTTATACCAAAACTCTTTACGTATTTAAAGTAATTCTTGGTCAAAGAAAAAACACGCAAAACGAGGACACCTTAAGCCCTGAAACGAAGGGAGTATATACTAAACCACCGATATTTTGAAACTGCAGTCAAATGAGAATCTGTGGTCAATCACTCTAGGTCTCTGGTAAAGACGAACCACTCAGGAAAAAAGAAAGAAGAGTAGTTAAGCGGCATATGCAGCTTACACCGATCTCGCTCGCACGGAAGTTGGCGCGAAAAGATTCCGTGGATCGATCGCAAAGAGAAAAAAGAACTCTCGGCATCTCCCTCAAAAAAAAAAAAGAACTCTCGGCATCCATATCTGGTGACAAGGGCCGGAGACGCCAATTGGCTGCAGCAAAAGCGATACCATAGTGGGGGGCTGTGGAACCGACGGCCGGGCACGGGGCACCTGATGCCGCCGTCTGGCACGTCCTCGCCCGGACGAATACGGGTCTCAGGCGACGGGTGGGTGGTCCACCGAACCCAAGGACGGAAACGTCTCGCGCCTTCCGGACCGTGGAAGCTCGGACGCGATCCCCGTCGGTCTAGCTCCCTCCCTCCCTCCCCCCGGGCTAGCCGGGCAGCACGGGATGCACGTGTCCGGTAGGTGCGGTGCGGAAGGGAATCTCGGCGCCGATCTTGCTTTGCCCCGCACCCCGGTCGCGCCAGATCGAGGTTCCCAGCTCGGCGGAACAACCGGAGCTCCACGGGCACGGGGGGTTGTGGGCGTTCCAACAAAACGTCGTCGGTCAAAGTTTAGGCACTGCTGCACGTACCGGCGGGCGGCGGCGGTGGCCAATTATTGATCCCAGATATACTTTCGCTAAAACGGGAAAACGTGGAGAAGATGGCATGTGTATGTAGGGGGGAGTTCAATACCAAAAGGACCTTTTGTTCTTGGCTACGAGTCATTTTCAACGGCCCATGCGCCTGCACGTCGGTTTCTGTTTCCGGTGTTGATGCCACCATACCATCTACTACAACTTTTGCAAATTTTCCCTAAAAGAATAGAAAAGAACTTTGCAAATTTAGATGAACTGATATTTGTGAAAAACCAAATACTATCAAAAGTTCACAATACAATAGTCATCAGTTACGCTAAAAGCCATTAATCAAGGTATGATACTCTTTTAAAGCAAATAAAAGGTTTGTTTGCTATTTCTTAGTCGTTCGGGTGTTATATCTAAATAGATCTTGATCAACATTGATTGTAAAGAATGTTATAACAAAAAGGTCCATTTTGGTTTCTCATCTTCGAAAGTAAGAGAGGTCGATCCGTTAGGTTGGTCATAATGGAAATTAACTTAGACTAGTGTCCACTTGAAAATCCAATTCAACTGATGGGTGTAAATGAACCTATTAGTTTAAGACATATTTTGAAATACTAGAGATTTTTATGTGCGCCCACAAGTTCTAGGGGAAAAGGACATTTTTTGTATCCCGTGTAAAAATGACAAATTTCGATGATCTAATATGACTATTCACAAACATTATTTTTTGGTCTTTTTACACAAGACATAAAAAGGTATTCCTTTCTCTCAAAAACTTGTACGTGCACATAGAGTGTATGGATGTCCACGTAAAATTTTCTTTCAAATTTTTAACATTTTTAAAATATTTTTGTTTGATTTTTTATTCTCCCGTGAGCTAAAGAGTAGTAAGAAAAGCGGGAGTATATATTTAAAAGAGTAGTAAGAAAAGCGGGAGTCCCATACTTGCAATATTCATGCATGGATCGTGCGCAACCATGTCGTGCCAGTTCCTCCAACGAAAGGTTCAGATTAACCGGCCCGATGCAGATCCGTCCTAGAGGTGATAGCTCACGGCCACATCCGCCCGGATCAAACGGACACGTTCCAATTATCTACCACATGCAACTCGCCGGTGTCAATTTGAGTGCCCACAACGTGCGTTAGGATCTGCCCGGCCTCACAGTCGTGGCAGATCTCTGCCGTCGTGGCCGCCTGGCCGGCATCGACATGGGCGCTACCACGCACATGCGAGTATACGTGAGACAGAGTTCATACTGCCTCAATTCTTTACGCAAAAAAAAAAGTTCTTACTGCCTCGGCGCGAGCATCCGCGCCGTGCACCCAAAATTCGACAACCATGCTGAATCGCTAGTATGGTGTGCATCGGCGTGAACATGCGCATATGGGTGTGCCACTCCCTGCCCGTGTCCCTTCCTATAGGTTTTTATCCTTTTTAGTAACTTTGAATCAAAATACAAATTTGTTTCGACCATCATTTATAATCCAGACCACTAAAATGGCGTCAAGTCCAGCCATGTATTAAGCACATAGTTTTTATTCTACAATAGTTAAAAATAAGAATATAATAAGTCAACTAGATCAAGGCCGGTTCCCATCTTTCTTGTCCTTCGAACCTCCACAAATGCTCGATCGTTTTGTTTTGCAGTTCGCTATGAATAACCCTGCCATGAATCTCCATGTGCATTGCAAGGAAATCATCCCAAACCGCCGCATCAGTTAATCAACATCAACAAGAGGACTATGACATAGATACAGACAATCATCATTCACTATAGTTTCGCGCGGACTCTCAATGATCATATTGTGTAAGATCCTGCGGGAATTTATCACCCCCACATCAAATTGTCATACCAAATAAGCGCAATATACCAAAAAATTGCAACCCTACATGCTTAGTGATTGTCTTCACAATATCGCCTATTTTGGGTAGATGCCATCAACTAGATAGTAGCCTTTGATATATTGTCAACCATTGATCACATAGTTGCACAATGGAGCATGAACTTCAACAAATTTGGCAAACACCGGAGAGCGTTGGAGCATGTTAATGTTATTGTGAGATCCCTCCATGCCATGAAATTACATGTCATAATCTTCCATGTCTTTGAATACCACAATGCACTCTCCTTGTTGTCTTTTGCATAAACATCAAGGTTTAAGTCCTCATGTATTTGAATTTGATCTCTTATTATATTATATAGAAAAAATTAGGGGTGGTTTTCCTCTGTAGTTCTTTTAGATTACACAAGGCATGAAGCGAAACACAGTTGCTTGGTCATTTGTACGAGGATAGCCTGATGTGACATTCACTTGTGTTGGTTGCATGTATCAAGTTAGTTGATGAACCTACCTTATTTTTCATCTATACCATAACACTACTAAAAAACTCTTAACTAAATCGGTTAGGATTCTCAAAACAGAAAATGTGCAACGTGAGACAAAAAAGCGAGAACTAGCAAGGCAAGATTACTGCTCAAAGAGATACATAAAGACAACATATGACAAGAGAAGATACACAGTCAATACCAACTCCATAAATGAACTAATAAGCACGCTGATTACGTTGTTTTGTGAATTCGCCGGCTATGATTCTTGAACATAAAGCTTACAACATGAAAATTCTGCAGGACAACAAGACATAGCTACTGCTCTAAATAATTCGAAGATGGTCAACCATGTACAATGGATTCAAAACCAATCTCAATGAACTCCAGATGTAAACATGAAACAACTACGATTGTTGGTACTTAGAATGTATCTGGAGTCGAATCACTTTCTCCATGCAAACTTTTTTTTTGTCTAGACACCATAACATATAGAAGCATTGGTGAAGAGACCAGGAGAGACGAAAGAGAGCATAACATGTTACTTGAAACACAATTATCTCTCATGCATTGTTAGCACGAGTGTACTGCACCGTTTGGTGCGCCAGAACGAAACCAGATCAGTCCGACCAAGGGTTGTTTCAAACAACACACATGTCTATCCCAACACTCATACAAGCAACCAACTTACAAAGATTGCATATAGAAAGCTTCATTAGGCTTCATGCAGGCACCAAACACGACTTTTTTATTTATTTTCTTTGCTAGTATTTTTAGAAAAAAATATTAATTGTCATTGGTATTGAAAATACATATTTATTCAGTGACAACACTATAAATAAGCATGGATTTATCCGTATTATTAGATTAAACACAACTATTCACCCAATCTATGTTCATAGAAGGAATCCTTTATATTAATTTTGCTATAATAGGTATTGCAGCCGGTAAAATATTTTTCTAAAAGTTTGGTCAGATTATATAACAATTACTCAACATATAGTATATAGAAGTATGCTTTTTTTAGAATAGAAGTATGCTTTCATAACGAGTGAGAATATCCAGGTCATTGTTGATAATTTCAATTTGTTTTTATGGCAAGTAACGGGAAGACTCGAAAGCAACTAAACAATGAGTGATGGCCAATATATTGAGGTAGCAACACGTCGAAGTGGAAAATATGCCAATGACAGATCTGGGATTGTACTAACAAGATGTTGCACCTTATAGAATGATTAATTCTTTTTATGAAACGCTATAAACACGACACATAAGTTTAAACTTTGTCAAGTGTACGATACAGACAATTTACTTGACTTAGGACATAAATAACCAACGCATGTGTGCCTCAAACTTGCGACAATTAAATTGGATAGAAGGTTGTATAATTATAAAATAACTACAAACTGAATCTTTTGTTATGGACTTTGTTCTTGAGCGAAATGGAGGCACATGTACGAGATCCCTCTAAGAAACTTGTATGAGTGAAACTTGTAAAATCTTGCACCACCACTCATTATTCGTCCCACGGCTACTTAACTTGGTGACACTGGTTGATATCATTTCAAGACAATGTTCTATGACTTATTATATGCACCAAAAGTCAAAACGTATTAATTGCTCCCTAAAACCACCTACTACCTCCTTCACGGTTTGCAGGGCGATCTACAAAAATCTCACGGACCTAGGCGTGAACGTATTGGCTGAAAATTAGGCCTGTTAATGAGCGGTTAAGGCGCATGCATTGGTGGGAGACTTTTCCATGCATAGGAAGTTGGGAGAAAAACTATCACATTAATCAATAATTAATTTTTATACGCCTAGGAATATTGTAATTTTGGAAATATCCAAATTTGATTAGACGCCCTACAAACCGTGGAGGAGAGAGTAAGAAAAATTACTGTGCCAGTATGGCGATGCCAGTATTTTGGTAAACCAACCAACAGAGACCAAAATGACACTCAAGCCAAAAGGAGAAAATATGCCACCGTGGGCATCTGCCACGTATCTCTACTTCTCTCTCACCCGACGACTCGTGATCGCCAGTCGGTCATGGGCTCACGGCTCCGTCGTCCTACCCACCTCACCTCGCCCCGTCCCGCCCGTCGTCCCCGACGAGTCGTGCCAAGCTCAAAAGAAGCGCCCAAGTACGGTACCCAGCCCGCCGGAGCAGCTGTTTACCCCACTCCGCCCGGCATTTAAACCCGCTCACCCACCTTCCCCCCCATAAAACGCGCCCGGCCGTTCCCAGCGCAGCGATAAAAACAAAATTAAAGCTACTCACATATCCGCTTCCCTCGGGCCGCCTACTCGCCGGCCAGCGCGGCGAGCGCACGCACGCGTCTCTGCCGCGCTCGATCCGGACCGCCACATGCACCCATTCTGCTGCGTGCCCCCCGTGCCAGTCTCCCCCGCCGCCTCTGCCGCCGCCTCCTCCTCCGCCACGGTGGCGGCCGCGCCCTCCGCGGCGGCGGGTCTCCCCGCCGTGATGCCCCCGCCGCCTCCGCCACCGTCGCTGCCCACGCGCAGCAGCTCGACTGGCGGAGAGCGGCGCGTGCGCGTGGCGGGGGTTAGCGTCGGCGGCGGCGGCTCCTCCTCCCCTCCGGAGGGAGTGAAGCTGAACGAGATCGTCGGCGGCGGCATCTCCGGGGTCCTCTACAAGTGGGTCAACTACGGCCGCGGGTGGAGGCCGCGCTGGTTCGCGCTCAACGACGGCGTGCTCTCCTACTACAAGATCCACGGGCCCGACCGCATCCTCCTCTCGCGCGACACCGAGCGCGGCGCCAAGGTCATCGGCGAGGACTCCCTCCGCCGCCTCTCCCGCGCCTCGACCTCGTCCTCCACCTCCCAGTCCAACGGCCACCACTCACCACGCAAGCCCCTCGGCGAAATCCACCTCAAGGTCCACCTGTCGCTTCCATACCCCGATTTCGCTTCCGTGATCCGCAGATCCATTTCGTCCGTTTCTAACAAGGTGGAAATGGATTGCCCTGCAGGTCTCGACTGTCAGAGAGAGCAGATCAGACGACAGGAGGTTCTCGATCTTCTCGGGGACGAAGAGGCTGCACCTGCGGGCGGAGACAAGGGAGGACAGGGCCGCGTGGCTCGAGGCGCTGCGGGCCACCAAGGAGATGTTCCCCAGGATGTCCACCAGCGAGATGGTGGGCCCAGGGGACACCGCGGCCGCCGTGGCGGTCTCCACCGAGCGCCTAAGGCAGCGCCTGCAGCAGGAAGGGGTAAGCGAGGCCGCCATTGCTGACAGCGAGAAGATCGTGCGTGCTGAGTTCGAGGCGCTGCATAAGCAGCTCGTGCTTCTCAAGCAGAAACAGGCGCTACTCCTTGACACCCTCCGCCATCTAGAGGTATTGGCATTACTCGTACTTATCTTCAAACAGAATTTGATTGCCAATGAAGTAGGAGCTATTGGGGTTCCATCCATTGGTATGATTTGCCATTTTGTACATGGTTGGATTAATTGAAAAAACAAGTACATAGCTGCTGCTGTACATTGACGTACATTTTTTTTTGGCATTTTCTGCTTGCACCGATTGACATGTGTGTACATTGGAAATTCGCATTCACCGTGCTGTACTTCATTTCTTTTAATTTTCTGGTGCTGCTGTTTTATTTACTCTGTCAGTCAGACGTAACTTGGTCTCTAAGTAATTTAATGTGATATCCAAACTGTATATTGCGGTCTGTTTGATGGGTATATGTATGGTGGAAACTTAAATTCATCATTGACTTCATGGAAAGTGGAAACTAGTTGAGAATGCTTTTGTAAATAGTAACTTGTAGATACTGGAAAAGGGCATTGTGCATCAATGTTAAATTTCAAGATAAAACTCAAACTAAATTTGAAAAGACAGGGAAAATGCAAATTCTGCATGACAAACACACATCACTGTTTGTGCATAATTTGTCCGGTATATATCTCAAATCTGGCCTACTTGAGAATTTCAGAAACCTCCACGCATGATTTGGCGTTCAATTTGGGGTTCCATCTGATATCTGCCCCTGTATAATTTATTATCTGACAAAAATGGAAAATCCTTATAGTAGTTTTGTTTGTTTGACTACATAGTTCATCCACCTTGTTGGTATTCAGTTTGAATATAAATGTGATATCAAACATGATAATCGTCCTCATATCTTCCTTTGAGGTTACAGCGTCTTGATGCACACACATATCATATGCATGCACACATGGGAGTGTCCTCAACCACTCTTTCGGAATTGCATAGGTCAAGCGATAAATCCTCAACCTCATGGGCGTGGGTATTTTCTCTCCCACTTAAGCTCAACTTGCTGGTGCAAGTTGCACAACCAAATATTTGTAACCTGATTGTGAATTTGGGAATGGACATGCTTTTCTAATCCTGTAGTACTCAAGGTGCAAAATTCGGTTTCGACTTATGTGCTTGAGTTTGCAGTTTTGATTGTATTTATGTTGGTCAAGACGTGCCTACTTAATATCTCTGTTTCTAGTCGAACTACCAACCTTTTGACAACGCTACTGAGACATGTGGATCGGCTATGTTAGCACACTTCAGCATGTTGTCATGTGTCCAACACATTACAAATTATATGTGATACAGGTGCAATTTTCTGAAGTTTGAAAAAAAGGTGCAAGTTTGCTCAATAAAACTATATTAAACTATTCTAGATTTCCTGATTCTGTTGATGTACTCTGCTGCTTATATGTGCATTTCTCCATGCAAAGTGTTCCCTTGTTAACAAGAACAAATTTGTATAATGTGACTACCAAATAAGACGCTAAATCCATCTGAAAAATCGTATATCAAGTAATAATGAACATGTGACATCCCTCCCACAGCAGGCATGAGTCAGTCAGGTTGGTTAGAAAATTAGGTGTATGCACCTCAGACAAACAAAACGATAATATAGCTGACTCTGATTTTCTGTTATCTTTTCTTGTCTTCACATAGAACCCTTGTTGTCATTATGTGTTTTTTCATTCTTCAAACTGCCCTGATTTGTTCGATTATGTATTCTGACGTTTCCTAAGTAATATGTAGATCTACTCAGAATTTATGTTATCGACATTCTCATCTGAAAAAGTATTGTGTTCTGGTGCCTTGCTGTAGACAGAAAAGGTTGATTTGGAGAACACCCTCGTTGATGAGAGCCAAAGACAGTCAAAAGAGTACGCATCTGCTTCTAGACCAAGGAATGAGAAGAATAGTGGTATGAGAAATTGACTATTAAATGTTAATGCTATACATGTCATTTCTATGTGTCACTTTTTCCTTGGTGGCTGCTAATTGGTGGGTAAGACCAGTATGGTTTGTCCATGTTTTTTTGCAAAGGGAAAATTTGTTATGACAGTGGACACTGTTAGTCTGTAACTGACTGGAGTACCATCTAAAACATAGCTGTACTCTGGAACTTCAACAACATTGTGGTAATGTGGATTGGACTGAGCATTACTGATTGGTCCGCCAAATGTAAACAACTTAAATCATGCATGAGCAGTTGCAATATACTGATGTACATATCATTCAAGGGGATGTTTTGAATCCAGAATGCGTATCAAGTTATTCATGCATGCAATCTTTTTCTGGTGCCATTATTTGGGGGGTGGAGTTCCTTTAATTCTTGTAGAGAAGTGTTTAAATTCACTATTCTTGTCATCACTTATCATATCGAAATAGAATTGTTTTAAGTTTTTTGGCAACTATAGTTGGAGTACCCTCCTATAAATGTCCGAAAGCTGCAATTCTTTGTATGCAATTCTGTCATTTTAGCACAGAAGAATCTTTAAATTCATTCTTTAGTTGTAAAAATTCAGTTGATCCTTTCTCTAGTCCTGGACCATATGAAAACTCTTTGATAACTGGACCAGTGAATCTTGTAGTTCCCTGAGTACCATTTTTCAAAATCATTCTAGATCTTTTCCCTCTCACCCTTTTCCTTCATAAGTTCCTTGTTGCTGTTCTTAGATACCAATATTCTGTTTTCTTGAATGTGCACATTTGTTTTCTCTTATATGTAGCTCTGGGTGTTCTTTTCTTCCAAACTCTGTTTGGATTGTGTATCCTGTATGTGTTGATTCATTATTTGATGTACTTTTGTGGATAGAAGTTAAACACTCATCACTCTTTTTCAGAAGGAAGTGCTAGCGAATCTGATGATTATAATGAACCACAAGATCCTGCTGAAGAAGAGACCGATGATGATGAGAACATTTACTTCGATACAACAGATTTTCTTTCATCAAGTTCTTTTAAAAGCAGCGGATCCGATTTCCAAAGATCTGAAGCTGGTTCAGATGACGACGATGATTATCCAATGGATGGAATTGATCCTTCCATGAAGTCTGTTGGAATTTGTTATCCATATGTAAGAAGGCGTAAGAAGCTGCCAGATCCTGTTGAGAAAGAGAAGGGTGTGAGTCTGTGGTCAATGATTAAGGACAACATAGGAAAGGATCTCACCAAAGTCTGTCTGCCTGTTTACTTCAATGAGCCTCTTTCATCATTGCAAAAATGTTATGAAGATCTTGAGTATTCCTACCTTATTGATCGTGCATATGAATGGGGCAAAAGGGTATTTCTTCTTCCTCTCAGTTTTCAACTTGGTCTCAGGAACATTTTTTGTTTTTCCCTGTAATACTAAAATTAAACTTCACATCCACTTTGTTTGAATTTGCACTGCGTCCCCTACCCATCTCTCCTATTATCTTGGTACTTCTAGGATATATCAAATTTACAATATAAATTAATGCAATATGAAAAATATTTTTGATGGATCTAATGGTATTTATTTGGTATTATAGATGTTGATATTTGTTTCTATAAACTTGGTCAATGTTTGCATAGTTTGACTTAGGACAAAATTAATATGCACTATATTTTGACATGGAGGGAGTACCATGGAGGGTAGTGATGTGCTTAACAACTCACCCTTTTTTAATATCTTCCATTTAGCTGTAAATTCATTCGCTGTAAATTCATTCTAGTTCGTCCTCAATTGTAAGCTGCAACACTGCTAGTCAATTATGTTGAGCCTCTCCTGTGCATGTTATTTGAGAGTAGTAGCAACTACAAAGTTGTGATAAAAAATGTTCATTTGCATTATTCCTTTATGCTTTATGAATCTTACATATCTTTTGTTGAATACTCAGGGGGATAGTCTTATGAGGATTCTTAGTGTAGCAGCATTTGCTGTTTCTGGTTATGCCTCTACGGATGGAAGGAGCTGCAAGCCCTTTAATCCCCTACTTGGGGAGACCTTTGAAGCAGATTATCCAGATAAAGGCCTCCGTTTTTTCTCAGAAAAGGTTTGGTTATGAACCTCAAGAAATCCATTAATATGAGGAACGAGTTCTTACTATTGGTTTGACATAGTCAGCTAATCTTTACTGTTCTTTTTCTTATAGTTTGCTAGTCAGTTGTTCTAACTTTTTGCAAGAAATATTTTTACCTATTGGAATTCTTTAATACAAACTGTCACCTGATTGTTCTTACCACCAAAACTGTGTTGTGTAGCTTTACATGTGCCTTACCAGCATCAACTATACATTAAGACAATATGGGTTAACATTTTTTCAAATATGCATCCATTGTCTTTTTGCATATTAGCCCACTTGTTTGCATTTTCTGTCTGCAGTTTATTGTAGGACTTCTTTTTACAGTTCACTGGAATACTGCTCCCGTGCTCATCTCTTAAATAGCTCCTGATTGGCCATTCTATGGCTATTGGGTCATCAAATACCGTTTCTTTATAGACTCACAGATACCTGATGCTGCTACAAATTTTCTTCAAGTATATTTTATTTTCCTTTGCTCTTTGGTTAACAAAAATACTTGTCACTTGCCAGGTCAGTCATCATCCTATGGTTGTTGCATGCCATTGTGAGGGAACTGGCTGGAGATTCTGGGCAGATAGCAACTTAAAGAGCAAGTTCTGGGGTCGCTCCATTCAACTTGATCCTGTTGGTGTGTTAACACTGGAGTTTGATGATGGTGAAGTTTTTCAGTGGAGCAAGGTATTATTACCTAGTTACCAAGAAATGGTTAAATGTGTTAAAAAATATTAACTGGTAATATGCTATCACAGGTGACCACTTCTATTTACAATCTCATATTGGGCAAACTGTATTGTGATCATTATGGCACTATGCGCATTCAAGGCAATCGTGAATATTCATGTAAGCTGAAATTCAAGGAGCAGTCAATTATTGATCGCAACCCTCATCAGGTATTTAATAAATTGCTCGTGTACTAGTTGTCCTTGTTCTATCTGATTACTCCTTTGACTTCCTTTGCGGTTTGTTCGTAACTATAAGATACACCTTCTAATCTATGTTCGTAACTATTGAAACAAGTGATGTATCTGTGCCTGTGGAAAGGCCTTTTTTCTGAGACACTTCTTTGGAAAACAGTGAGTTTTAACTGCTATGTTTCTCAATGTTTGGAGAATCCCGGGTATCGTAGAATCTAACTCGAAATGATATGCGCATGATATGAATTGAGCATTAGCTCAGTAGTCAGTACTACCCTTATTGTAGCAGCATTGCAGATACGATAATCTTAGTGCAAATGACTAAGCCCAAATTTGTCACCAACTAGAGCTTCGGATTTTTGCAGTACACTAGTGAATAATGATCCGCTGGCATGCTATGAATGTGTTCACAGTACTTTCCTGCGGAACCCATCAAATCAAAATGGATACCCAGTTCGAACTTGAAACCCACACTTGTCTGATGGATCCTCTAACTTAGTACTCTTTTGGGATCTCTCCTTGTCGAGTATCTGTCTTATAGTCCCCAGAATTAGAGTTATAATATTGCATTGATGACATTGTATTTCTTGAACTAGGAATGATAGTGAAATAGCTGATATGATTGTTCTTATTACTTCCTTTCTGTTTTAAAAGCTTCGTGACATACACTTGTTTGAGAAAAGAGGCAATATTTCACACTGAAATTAAATGGTATTTTGGCCCTATAGTTTGAATTCAGAGGGCCATTTGACCCTATAGTTTGTTAGAACGGTAACATCTTAAGGTAAATAAAGTGCAAGGTGGGTATTTGTCTAGAAAAGGAGCAGTCATTTGTACAACCTACTCTCTGTGAATAAAACAGTGAGAACTGAATGGATCAAGTCCTGCGAATATTTTGAAAATTTTATGTGAATATTTCAAGCAAAATCGAATTATCAAATCCTTGCCTATGTCTGTTTCTCTCCTAGCACCCCTATTCAAGCAATTGACGTTTGGTTTCTTTCATTGTGCCAGTATGTATTTTCATTGAAATATGGGTTCACAGCAAGCTTGATCAGTTGAATATTATATGTGCTTGTATCTATTAGGTTGAAATATAGTATGAAGGTTCGAATTGACAAGCCTTAATTTCTTAAAAAAAACTATAGTTCGGAAACCTAATTGCACGTTTTTTTGGAAGGTCGGATTTTCTTGAATCTTTTCATTCGCGAAACACTATTCTTTTTTGTCAGAGTACCTAACTCTGTAGTACAATACTGTTTACATCTTAGTTTACCTCACCAAAGTTGAACAAACATATATGCAGGTCCAAGGTGTTATTCAGGACCGAAGTGGTCGAACTGTTGCTACACTCTTTGGGAAGTGGGATGAAAGCATGCACTATGTGATGGGCGATTGCTTTGGAAAAGGCAAGGGATCTGAAAATTTCTCTGAGGCTCATTTGTTGTGGAAAAGGAGTAAACCACCCAAGTTTCCCACTCGATACAATCTCACCAGTTTTGCAATCACATTAAATGAACTTACCCCTGGATTGAAGGTAAGGGTATTACTATTGGCTTCATATCCAGCTTCACTCATATAGGTAGGAGACTCATACCGATGATCAATTGTTTAATACAATCCAACCTATATGCAGGAAAAACTGCCACCAACAGACTCAAGATTGCGACCGGACCAGAGGTGCCTAGAGAATGGTGAATATGAAAGAGCAAATGCTGAGAAGTTGAGGCTTGAGCAGAGACAACGGCAGGTTAGTCTATGACTTAAACCCATCACGTTCTTTATTCTCAGCAAACTATGGTTAATTTATAAATTGTTTGACTCTGGTTACAATAAACTTCTGTATTGGCTGCATTGCATAGTTTTAAGTTCTCGTTTTCTCTTACTGTCCAGTCCTACATACTGATTCATTACTTCAGATCAAATCTTCACATAGTTATATTGTGCAATTCATGGGTGGAACAAAACACCACGTCAATGTTTGCGTAGATAGTCATTTGTATGCTCATGTCAGCGACTAAATCTATGCTCCTATGCTCTTTGCCACAAGGCCCCCCCCCCCCCCCCCCCCATATAGCTGTTAACTTGATCCTCTAAAACATCATAGCTGAATTTGAGCCATAGAAATTTTAAGCAGACTTGCTAATCATCAGGCGACTGAGAATTCCTTACGTCTCAGTCGACCTGCACGATCGTCCAATTTTTTCTTTAAGATTCGCACGCGTTTAGTTGAGAAGAAGATAGAATAAAAGAAAACGCCCGCGCATGGGATTCGATCCTCAGACCATATGGACTTACATGCAGCGCGTAGCAACCAGGGTAGCTAACACTTCATATATTATTTTTGAGTGTGGCCTTAAATATTCACTACGCTTATATCCTTTTTTATTGTTTGTCATTCATTTTGTTTTTCTGTATTGTTTATTTTCTCAATCTATTATTTGTTCTTCTGTTCTTGTCTTTGTAAGGTTGCGCTCTTGATATTTTTAGTTTTGCATTATTATTGAAAACGTGCAATTTGTATGTTTGTGTCCTTTTTTTATTATTCAGATTTTTTCACAGAATTATTGATGATATATATTTTTTCCTTTTTATCTTGTATTACAATTCACACCGTTGCACCTATTGATATAGTAGAGTTGCACTTTGTGATTTTTTTCATAGAATGCTACGAATTGTGAAACGTGTGATTAGCAACCAAATTTTAAAATGAGTTGCATTTTTTCAAAAAATCGTGCAAGTAGCAACTAGATTTTGATACTAGGTGCACTTTTTGAGGACATGTGTAACTCAAACCGGTTTCCGACGTGTTGCACTGTTCTCAAGAAATGTGCAATTTAGCAACTCTACCGGTTTTAGAAACGGGTTGCACTTTTCCCAATAAACACGCAACTCCAATAGACGAGTTATTTTCTCAAGAAACGTGAAACTCCGGCTGGCTTTAAAACGAGTTATATTTTCTCAAGACACATGTAAGTAACAATTGGGTTAGATACAAGTTACACTTTTCTCAAGATATGTGTAAATCCAAGCGGTTTTCACTACGAGTTAGCGCTTTTCTCAAGAAATGTGCAACTCCAACCGATTTCCGCTACTGGTTGCACATTTCTGCAATTAGTAATTGGCACTCGAAATAAGTTTTTCCGCTACTGGTTGCAAAAAGTGTGCAAGTTTCAAGCGGATTTGATAAGAAAAGTGCAACTCCAACATACGAGTTACAACTTTTCTCAAGAAATGTGCAATTGAACAAGCTTTTGATATGAGTTGCAGTTTTTCCTCAAAAATGTGCAATTCAACTTGTTTCAATATGAGTTGCACTTTTTCGTCAAAAATGTGCAATTTAACATGTTTCGATATGAGTTGCACCTTTTCCTCAAAAATGTGCAATTCAACTTGTTTCGATATGAGTTGCACTTTTTCGTCAAAAATGTGCAATTTACTTGTTTTGATATGAGTTGCACTTTTTCCTTAAAAATGTGCAATTCAACTTGTTTCGACATGAGATGCACTTTTCCAAAAAAAACATGCAATAGCAAGTAAATGACTTATACTTTTCTCAAAAATATTTCATTATCACTGGTTTCATTTTTATCAAAATACTAAGTTGCATTAGTGTACATGATACAGTTGCACGTTTGCTGCATAGGCCCAATACGAGGCCTCTATTTTTTCCGGTTGCTCACTGACCCCAATATGAGCGCACGTAAAAAGAGATTGATTTTTTTTCTGTTGCTCACTTGAACGCAACGCACATAAAAAGAGATTGATTAGGAAATCCATCGACTGAGACTTAACTGAATATCAGTCGACTGATGTACAGTCACTCCCAATTTTAAGACATTATCCAATATGTGTCAAAAAAAAGTTGGCGAAGAAAAAAAGACGGAAGACATGATTATGCATAAGCATGATCTAGGTAGATGACTGGATAAACTTATAATTTTGGCAAGTATAGCCTGTTTGCTTCAATGATTTTGGAATCTGTGATCTAACGCTCAGTAAGTTTGGAAATCCATTCACTTGAGTTCATTTGGAATTGTTCACATCATCGTAGGCTTATTTAGTTCTTCATGAATCATGTTATGATACCAACTATGCTGCAGGCACGGAAGATGCAGGAGAGTGGGTGGAAACCACGGTGGTTTGCAAAGGATAAAGGTACCGACACATACCGCTACCTTGGCGGTTACTGGGAATCCAGAGAAAATAGCAGCTGGGAGGGCTGCCCTGACATCTTCGGACAACTTCCTAACGATCTAATGATGACTGACTAGATTCAAGTAGGTTACAGGTCTTATGGTTCTCTGCTTTCTTCTTTTGGGATCCGTTGGTTCCATAATTTTTTAGTGGTTTATAGTAGAGCAATTAAATGTCTTTCAGCCTGTGAGCAAAGGCTGCCCTTCAGATACATTGTTTTGCCGTACATAATAAGAGTTGTTCGTCCAAAGTGTCGCTCTGAATCAATGTTTTCTTGCGAGGATCTCACTCCAGCAAGTTCAGAGTGGTGTTATATAGGCCATTTGTGTATATTTGGATATGTAACATGCATTGAAGCGCCAAAGAATATTAAAGCATCATGTGTTCTTGAATCATGATGGTTTGATCTAACGGAACTGTATGTACCAGTCCAGGACAGTGGGATGCTGAGTTTATTTTTTCTCGATTTCGTGATAGGTAAATTTGCGAGTTTGTTTGCGTTCTCTTTTTGGGTTTTCTTTTTTGCTGATGTATATGTTATGCTTAGTACTGAAGAAAAGAACATACATTTATGCATGCAGAAACATGAAAATAAAGCTCTTATGCAGACTCACACGGACTGCTTCTAATCCCATGAGGCCCATTCCTAGAAGAATGCCCAGCGTCGCGTTTTGTGACAGAAACGCTTGACGCTGCTAACAGTATTGTTTCCCTGAAATCGCTAGTAGAATAATTATCGAGAAACGTCCTGAATTGGCCAGATGCACCCAAGTTTGGCAAGGTTGACATTCTGAAAGTAATGCTGGAACATGATTCAAATCTATGGTATGAAATAAACAGCAAGGGTAATCCTCTCCTTGTTGCGGCATATCGAGGTCAAGTTGCTGCTGCTCCAGAGCTTCTATGCTCCTCCTTATAACAGAGCAAATGGTGAGATATTGCTGTATGTAGTTGCGTCGTATCAGGCTGAGAATGGTGCAGGGTTGTTTGGGTCTAACGGGATGGGTTTTCCTTTTGGTCTGCATGGCGTGGGTTCAAACGGCTTCACTCAGAAATTGGTGCGGTTTGATACGGTTGAGCTGATATTATGGGTTGGTGCAGTTTGGAACGGTGACAGACCGCGGTGGGCGAAACGGGTTTAACCCGTGGTGCTAACCCACAATCACGCCCCCACACGTGTGGTTCTGTCCTGGTATTGCTATTGCTAGGGAAGAGAACTGCTTATTAGTCACATAACAACAGAATGAATCCCGGCTGCATGCATCAGTACATGAAAAATACTCTCTTCGGCTCATATTAATTGACTCGTATTTGTCTAGATCTAGACACTATTTAATATATAGATTCATTTAAATTTTAACAAATTCAAATTAATTAATATGGGTCGAAGAGAGTAATAAAAATTGCTAGCTGAAAACAAGCCATTACTAGCTAGCTGGCCCGCCAGCAACCATCGACTAGCTAGCTGGCCTGCCATTACTCTAGTTCAACATTGCTCGTAGTACTAGTTAGAGAAAATTCCTTATTTGACACTACTCCTAAATATGATTCCTTATTTGACACTAAAAATTTTTCACTTTCTTATTTGACCACTTATGTAAATTTTTTTTGCCTTATATGACACTCCAGTGTATTATGAGGGCTAATGGGGTTAACTAGGGATCTATAAAGACGTTTTTGTCCCTGGTACATAATATGACGGTTTGACGAGAATTTGCACATGGCTAAAATAATTGTGTGGCATTGATAGAAAACATAGAAATTATGTTGTTTAAGTAACAAGCCACCTAAAGCTAGTTCAGTTTATTTTGCAAGAGTACGGTCAACCGGCCGGTCGCGTGTATACGTATTGTGTCGGCTACCAGACGTGCAGGCGATGAGATAAGGGACGACGCCACGAAACAAATCCCGAACACTAAGTCATATTCACGGTTCTTTTCAGAACCCATTCATACACAAGCTAGCTCACATCCACCCAAACATAGAGTTGACACCCAACCCATACATACATACGCAAACGTGTGCACCCATAGATCATCACCAAGAAAGAAAAGCTTAGAGAGCGCGGTGGGCTGGCGCTGCACGCCCGCACACCCGCCCAATGACAAAATCTATTACAATTTTATATACTAAAAGTAATATAAGGTATACTCGGGTGCGTGTGGACCCTATATGTGTAAAAGAATATAGAAAGTAGAAAAACGTGTCGAAAAATTCTAAAATTGTTTGGGGTCAAAGCTAATCATGTATTGTAGTTGTGTAAAATTTTTGACAAAAAACCACTCATATACAAAATTAGGAAAAAAAAGTGAAATTTTTGACGTATATAGCGTGTGCGTAATGTTAATATAGTGTTGTTTTTGGAAAATCCTTCAACCAGGTTTGAATAAAAGTCGTTTGTTGGCAAAATCTTTTATAAAGGTATAATACTTGAAACCGAAAACCCGACTGAAAGTTTTGAAAAAATTTAAACCTTTTTAAAATTACTATTTTTTTTTTGCAATATAGGGTACGCGCACATCCAGCTTCACCGGTATATTTTCGGTTGTTTCAAAGAGTTACATTCCACATAGGCTAAAAATAAATATACTATAGATTTTACGTCAAGTTATACAAACTATAAACACGTTGTGAGTCCGTTCCACATATCTTCAAAACTACACGTACGTATGGATAGTTAATTTAAGACTGGACTTGGATGCCCTTTCGACCGGCTGGCTCTCTTCCTATGTGTCGACAGCAGCAACTTCTCCGATGCCCTTTGCTGGCCGACCGGCCGTTTGTCTTCTGATTTTCCATTCCGCACATACAGTTCATCAGGTAATTTTCAATCCTGCTCCAGATGCTCTCCCGTGGAATCAATCCAAGGTTTTCCTCGTCGCGGAGGTAGGCTCTGTGTGTATTAGAAATGTATGAGTCAAACCATTAAACCAGGGGTATTTAGGTCCGTATAGAAAAAGTTAACGGAATCTTTTAACGTTACTGACGGTAGTGTCATATATGACAAAAAAATTCCAAAATGGTCATATAAGAAAGTAAAAAAAATTAGTGTTAAATAAAAAATTATTTTGGAAAGTAGTGTCAAAAAAGGAATTTTCTCTACTAGTTACCCTGTAGCCAGCACCAACCGCAGATATACACAGACCCATGGGCTGGACCCGCGGGTTCAGTCCGCATTCTCCAGACGGTGTGGTGCGGATGCGAACGGGATTTTCAAGTGGAGCGGGGCGGTGCGGATTAACAAAGTGATTTTTTGGATTGGGGTGGAGTGGGAGATTAGCTCAACATAATTTGGTGTGGAGCCGATTAGACGCGGATGTTGCCCCATTCTCAGACTGTTTTGCGTATGATCATTCAGAGTTCGCTGAATTTGTCATGGAGACGCCACTGGTATGCAAACTTGTTAACGTGCAAGACAACAAATAGTGCTTTACCGTCTCACAAGGACATAGATAGATGTGACGGTGCTTGACAAAAAGGGTGATTCAGCAGCATGGAAACTGTCGAGCGACATGCAGAACGACACCACTTTAAACCGGGCACGTACCTACTCCCTCTGTTCAAGAATAGTTGAAGTTCTAGGTTTGTCCTGAGCAAGTTATTTTAAATTTGATCATGTTTACAGAAAAATATCAACATCTACAACACTAATTTGGTTTTATTAGGTTTGTCATACAATATATTTTAAAATACATAGATTTGACATTGCAGACTATGACTCATTTTTCTTCAAATTCGATTAAACTTAGAAAACTTTGATTTACAACTAGCATAAATCTAGAACTTAAATTATTTAGAAATAGAGGGAGTATGTTACAAATAACATCGATCATACATACACACGATTTTAAAAGTAAGGTTAAATATTTAACCTTGATGTAATTTCTTTTATAAAATACAATTAATTTTATTGATATGCAAATTTATTTTAAATACTCGCTTTCCTAAGCTAAGGCTGCTAAAGTTTTTTTCATATCTCGGTGAATTTTTTCCACATGATTCTCTGTGAGTGGTGCTCCACTTAGGGAGAGATGCAGAAAAATACTTCGTCCGTTCCAAAATATAAGATGTTTAGTTATTTTCTAAAATATATGTATCAGAAAAAACATGTATCTAGATGCTAGGACCTATATACTAGAAGGTGTCTAGATACGTATGTTTCAGAAAAAATCTAAAGCATCTTATATTTTGGAGTGAATTTTACTTTTTACCTTTTATTTGTGTATTTGAGACACTAATTGCCCCATTTAACAGAAGTTGTACCCGAATGTCTTATTTAAAAAAATTTAAGCATGATTTTGTCCCGTTTTAGCATTTAACACTTGTTCTTGGATAAAGCTGCCATGTTAGGACGATGTGCCGCCACAAAATATGTCAAAGTCGGAGGACGTCGTCGTCGATCATATCTACCCTTCTCTACACCAAATGTTCTATTCTTTGTTGCCATCTCGATAATTTCAAAGTTCAATCGTCACCTTACACCTTGCCCAATAGATATGCATTAGAAAATAATGATTTAAAGTTTTCAAACATAATAATTTAAATGAATTTTCACTACATAGAGTAATTAGTGTCACAAATACACAAATAAAAGGTAAAAAATGAAATTCACTCTATATTTTAAAACGGAGAAAGTAGTGCCAAAGGAGGCAAAGGTGAGGGACGAACCATATTTTTTCTCTCCCACAGTGCTCGTGGAATTGAGGGACTTTCCATTGTGTCTCGGAAGGTTGCATTTCAAGCATTCTTTACCTTACCTTAGCAATGTGCTCCTCATTTGTTGTTGCCTGCATATGCATCATAGCAAGATGGGAGGATTTTCAGTTTCTGATATATTACATATCCTTCACTAGGAAGCTCATGTGGTTTGTTTACGTGGCAACAAGTAATATTCTTTTTCAACTTGTTTACGCACGATGTTGGATCTGCATCTCTACCGACATGCCATTGATATTTGTAATGTGGTAGATTTGTTGCACTTTATTACTTGGCTGCTGGACAAATGTTCTATCTTAAAGCTCAGATTTTTGTGGGGTAAAAGTTTTAGGTCTAATCTCCTTGACGTGGTGTGACCTCAACAATTTTTCTTATGGGGTCATGGTTTCTAATGATACTTTGTAATTAATATATACTTCCTCCGTTTGGAAATATAAGATATTTTGGGTTAGTGAAGCTAATATATCTAGATATCTTTTAGTGTGTAGGTTTAAATGAATCTATACACTAAAATATGTCTAGATACATTTATTTCACAAACCTAAAATATCTTATATTTCTAAATGGAGGGAGTAATCGACAGTGTTTGGCTACTCATTAGGACATAATATTGTATTGTTATTCTTGTATTCTGCTCAAATTTGGTGCATTGATTCCGCCTATCTAGGTATGATTAATACCGTATTAATCTATCATCAAAGTAAGTATTAATCTATCATCAAAGTAATTAGTTCGATGCAAAAAATCGTCCAGCTTTTCAACATAAGCTTGTCTCGTCATGAGTTCATCAGCGGTAGCAACAAAATGGATCTTTTACCCAATAGATCTTTGAGAATCACAAATCACAAGCTTTAGAAATTGTAGGGTTTTTTGGAGCAGGGATTACGAAAGAAGCCTTTTTTCTATCAGGGTTTGTGGAAGTTGTGTGAACTAGACGCAACTGAACTACGACGGTACAACAAAGCATTACCACATTCATGGTTATAGTTTTTTTTTGAAACTAGGCAAGAGGCTTGCCATTCATTGATATAGTAGAAGACAGATGGCCAGTTTATGAGGGAAACCAGCCGAAAACCGATACAACACAACACCACACACCGGCCCCGATACCGCGCACCACACGAGCCGATGGCCTAGCCACCCAAGTGGCCAAGGCCGACACCCAAAACACCTCAAAACGCAACTAGGAGGAGGCAAAGACTCGGAGCCGCCTGAAAGGGCAAATAGCCATTATCTAGTGTTTTGGTTAACTATGACATCGAGGGTAGAGAGCGGACTAATGTTTCTATTAGCTTCTCTACAGGTGAGAGTCCGTAGGTTGTTGGTGAAAGGCGATGGGTGACCCCCCATTCGTTTCTATATGAAGAGCCGGTGGTGTTATTTATTATTCTCTCTTATTTACTCTTGAGTCAAATAGGAAACACCGTACTATTAAGAGGGGTGATCTCGATGTGCTCTTTGGGGTTGTTCTACACCAAATATACTTCTCTTTATCCACCACCACACACCCTTTTGAATAAAGCAAGAAAGATAGCCCTGAAAAATGAGTCCAAAGGGGCTACTGCGTAATCGGCAAAAGCACCGGCGGCGCCGGTGCTGTCGTCGAAATTTCCGGTCGCCGCCGGAAATTCTCGGTGTACACCGATATGGCTTACTACATGGCCTTTCGGTTGTTCACCGAGAATTTTGGTCGCCACCGAAAATTCCGGCGTGTGGTCTGGTCCACCGGAACTGTCGCCGGAAATTCCGGCTAGCAACTCGGTCCGACCGGACTTATTGCCGGCTCTGTCGCAGGAACCCCCAAACGGCTCTTTTCCCCCATACTATATATACCCCTTTCTTCTCCACTTCGAGGTTAGGCATTTTCAGTAAAACATCCATTCCTTGAAGCTCTCTCTCTCCCCATTGTTGAAACACAAAAGCTTGAGGATCTCCCATTCTACCCAACCAAATCCAAATCCCTTTGGTAGAAAGGAAGAGGAGGTCCCAATCTATGTTTCCACCAAGCCAAAGTTCATTCCCCCTTGAGTTCATCGAGTTAGCTTGTTACTCTTGGGTTTGTGGGAAACCCTAGGCAGCTAGGGTCGCCAGGAGGCATTCGGCTTGTGATTTGCTCCGTGGAAAGTTTGTGAGGGTTTGGAGACTACCTTAAAGTCTTCCACGAGTAAGTGAGCTATTCCTTCGTGGGATAGGCTCGGAGAAGAAGGTGAGCCTTTGTGGCGCGTGAGGAATCCTTCGTGGAACCTCACACCTCTCCAGCGTGACGTAGCCCCCTTCCCAAAGGTGGTGAACACGGAAATACATCTTCGTCTCCGCATGCTTCGGTTATTCCTTAACCGATCTCTTACTTGTGTTGTTTACCTTGTGATAGCCTTCAAGCTTGAAGTATCTTGTTCATCATCTAGGTTGCCTCACCTAGTTTGCATTTAGTCTCACTTATATTCCGCAAAGCCTAAAACTTGCAAAGGATTATAAAGAATTTTGTAGAAACCTATTCACCCCCCTCTAGGTTAACCATCTTACACTTTCAATTGGTATCAGAGCCAAGGGCTCTTTTAAGGGCTTTACCGCCTAAGAGAAAAGATGGTTTTCTCCGATGATGAGGAGGAAAAGACTTATTCGGTCAAGGAGCTTTGGGAAATCTTAGCCAAGGGTGCCCTTGAAAAGGCCAAGGAGGATTCCGATCTCCTTGTTCGAATGAGTTACCTAGAAGGACAACTTAAGGCCATTGATGATGGGGCTTTTCTTGGTAACCCATTGGTAGTACCTCAAGGGAGACCAATGGACACCGAAAATGATAAGGATGCCGAGTCCGGTCATGAGGGAGGCTCGTCAAAAACTTCCACGCCCCCTAATCAATTCCCTTATGTTTATACTAAGAAAAAGAACATCATGCCTCATATTAATGGTTTGGGTCCTACACCTCATTATGATGGAACTCATTTCTCTCACTGGAAAGCTTCTATGGAATCTCATCTTTGCAGCTGCAGCGTTGAGTTTTGGGAGATTGTATGCACCGGTTTCCACCCTCATGATCCCAACAACCTCACTCCGGGAGAGTACTACGACCGTCAACTAAATGCAACGGCCTGTGACAAGATAAGGAGTGCCATTCACCGCACTCTCCATGATTAAGTCAACGACATCCCCACCGCAAAGGATCTTTGGGATAGGATTGTCATTCTCCAAGAGGGAACGTCTCTTATCCAAAAATCCAAGTATGAAGCTGCCAAGTCAGAGATGAACATGTTCATGAACCATGACGGTGAGACTATCGCTGAAGCATACAAGAGACTTGTTGCCCTTCGCGTGAAGATTGGTGGCCTAGGGTGTGAGAAGCAGGGGAGGATCCAGGCCCAGGGCAACCTGGGCCATGGCCCGGGGCGCAGCGAAAATCCCCATACCATACCATATAATGGTAAAAAGAAATTTGGCCCGTGGTGTACCCCAGGACTGGCCCATCTTACCTGTTCGCTCGACCCTGAGTCCGTGAGAAGCCTCATCGCTCAAATCCCTCGCGTCCAGCTCTCCCTCTCTGTCGTTAGTCGCTACAGGAAACGTGCTGCCACCAGTCAAGCCGCCAGGGGCCAAGGCCATGTTGGCCGGCTGTTTGGGGCTCCCCAGACCCCATCTTCCCGAATCTCCCTGAGGCCCTGATCCCCTATGCTATGAGGGTAAGAGCCTGCTAGGCTGCGACCCTGCCTGTCCGCCGCCACGGCCTGGCGCCGCCAATCTTTCACACCTCGCCGACCGCCCCTGCTTGTCGCCGCCTCCGATAGTCTGGTTTTTCTGCAGCTCCTGCATACCCTCCTCCAGATGCTCTGCCTCCCCAGCTCGGCTCCTGCTAGGTAAATTTCATTAGCTAGGTATATTTTAGTAGTAATTTCAGTGGTAAATTGGATGCACCGATATCTGGTTGGAATTCGCAGTAGAATTTGGGTAGTTGGATTTATTTTTTTGTAACTGATTTAATGTTGCGAGAACACAAGATGAAGATATTTGGTAAATATTTTTTGTATTTTGTATTACTATTTCTAGTTTTCCCCAACTCTTATGTTGTTCTTCGATTGTTAAGATGGAATGAATATATATGTTCTTGTTTGCTATCGTAAAAAAAATTCTGAGCTATTGTAAGTTTTTTAGCAGTTTTTTCTCCACTTAGTTTTTGGCCCGGGTCTTACTCCAATCCTAGATCCGCCACTGGTGAGAAGTATGATGATGGATTCAATTTGAATGATGAACTTATCAAGTCCAAGATCGTCTCCATGATCGCGGTCACCGACAAGAAGCTTGCATTGAACTTGCAACTCCTTGATAGAGCTAATTAATTCACTCCTGATGATCTAGTCTCTTATCTAGTTGCCACGGATAACTTGGCGGATGAAGGGCAAAAGATCATGGATATCAACCGTGCTATTGGGTCTTCCCACTCTCTAGCATTAAAGGCCAAGCATGTGCAAGAAGATGTTGCTAGTGATGAAGAAAGCGATGTTTATGGAGTTGATGATATGCTCTCTCAACTTGCTCTCTTCACCAAGAACATGAAGTTACGAAGAAGGAGAAGTTCAATGGGATCAAGTGAGAAGAAGAGGACGTGCTACAATTGTGATGAGTCGAGCCATTTTGCCGACAAATGTCCATATGAGAAGAGGCTTGACAAGCCCAAGTATGAAGAAGGTGCCAAACCAAGATTGAAGCCCAACCCCATCAATGGAAGAGACAAGAGGAACAATAGGCGTGATGGCAAGGGATTCCTAGGTCAAGAATACATATCCGACAAGGAGGAAGAGGATGAAGAGAAGGTTGCTGGAGTGGCCGGTTTGGCCTTCGCCGAACCCGGGTCTCTCTTCACCTACGACTACACCAAGGACTACACCGACGACTCTTCTACTCCCAAGGTCACCGCCACTTGCCTTATGGCAAGGGGCTCCAAGGACGGGTCTGACGTGGAGTGTGAGGATACGGAGGAAGTGGTAAGTGTGACTGGTTTGGCATATGTCGAACCCGGTTCACTTCCCACCTACGACTACGCCAAGGACTACATCAAGAGTTCTCCTATTCCCAAAATCACCGGCTCTTGTATTATGGCAAGAAGCTCCAAGGTAACTGTCCCTCCTCCATCCCTACCTAGCATTTTGGATGATCTTGAGAGTAACCATGATAGTGATAGTGATGAATTTGGTAAAGAATATATCAAAGAAATGTATGCTATCATGAAGTCTCTTCCTCCCATTGCTCATGCTAGAGTCAAGCAATTAATGGAACTTGTTAGCTCACGTGATGAGGCCATTGATAGCTTGGAATCTCATATTGTTGATGAGAAACGAAGATTAAATCTTCTTGAGCAATAGCTTTGTGAGGAAAAGAATACCAATTCTTTTCTTAAACTACAAATTGAAAATTTTGAAATTGGTAAAGCAAAATACATGGACACTATTGATAGGGATAACTCTTTGTCCCAAGAGCTTGATGCCTCAAAGAAAGAGCTTGAAGTTGCTCATGCTTCTCTTACCAAGGACCTTGAGCACCTTGAGAAGGCTAGTTTGCTTGTCAAGCGTGAGCTCGTAAAACTTGGAGAGAATCATGATCAACTTCGGGTGTCCTATGAGAAGGCTCTTGGTACATTATAGATGATTCTTGTACCTCTAACCCTACCTTTGATTAAGCTCACCTTATTGAGGAAAATAAGAAGTTGAGAGAGCAACTTGAGAAAGAGCGTCGTGCACCTATCTGCAAGGGAAAGATCCTAGATGAGATTTTATCCCGTCAAAAGACGAGAATTTCCAAGGAAGGTGTCGGTTTTGATCCAAAGAACAACACGAGCAATGCCATTCCACCAAAGAAGATAACCTTTGTAAAAGAAGGTGACAAGGTGGTTGACCAAGTCAAAAGGAATGTTGTGAATGGGGGAGCCATGAGGGGCAATCCCAATCACAAATATGCGGGAAAGTCTAATCCTTCCTATGTGCTATGTAAGGGCACTCAAGGAGATGTATATGACAAATATGTTGGCCCTCGAAATGGTTATGCTTATAGGTGGTACTCAATTTGGGTACCTAAGGATCTTGTTTCTAATGCTAGGGGGGCCATTACTCAATGGGTTTCTAAATCAAAGAATTGATTTTGTAGGGTTATGCCTCCGGTGGATCAAAATGGGTGTTTGATAGTGGATGCACCAATCACATGACCGGAGGTAGAAGTGGGCTTGACCAATTCATTTACGATGTCAACTCAACGTCAAGCATCACTTTTGGAGATAACTCTAAAGGAAAGGTACTAGGTTATGGTAAGTTGGTAATCTCCAAGGTTTTGACTCTAGAGACCATCTTACATGTTGAAAACCTTGGTTACAACTTGCTTTCAATTAAACATCTTGTGATGTCGGTTATGACTCCTATTTCTCTAGAACTTTTGTGAAGATCTTTAGGGGTGATGATCTCAGCTTGGTTCTCATTGGACACGTGGAAGACGACCTTTATGTGGTCGACCTCTCGAAAGAGAGCCAATCTCTTCCTACATGTCTAATGGCCAAGGCTGACAAGGGTTGGCTTTAGCATCATCGCCTAGGTCATGTAAACATGAGAAATCTCAATCAACTCCTAATGGGTGAGCATATTATTGGATTAACCGGTGTCTCCTTTGAGAAAGATCGTGTGTGTAGTGCTTGCATTTCAGGAAAGCAAATTGGGAAGCATCATCCTTCTATTACCAAGGTGGCCACGTCAAGACCCTTGGAGCTTGCCCATTTGGATCTCTTCGGGCCATCAACATATGACTCCCTTGGTGGAAGAAGATATGGTCTTGTCATTGTTGATGATTACTCAAGGTATACTTGGGTCTTTCTTCTCAAGACAAAGGATGAGACCTTCAAGGAATTCAGATCTTCGCCAAGCAAGCTCAACACACTCATGGAGTGGAGATCAAGACCATTAGAACCGACAACGGCACCAAGTTCAAGAACTACACCATGCAAGAATTTGGTGAAGATGAGGAGATCAAGCATGAATTCTCAGCTCCTTATACCCCTCAACAAAATGGTGTTGTTGAAAGGAAGAACCGGACAATCATTGAGATGGAAAGAACAATGTTGAGTGAATTCAAGTCCCCTCATAATTTTTGGGGAGAAGCTATTGCTACCGCGGTCCACTACACGAACTGGCTCTTCCTCCGAGCTCCCTTTGACATGAATCCATACGAGATTCTCACAAGTAAGAAGCCCAATGTCAACTACTTCCATGTCTTTGGATGCAGGTGCCTCGTCAAGAACAAAAACGAAAAGCTCGGTAAATTCGAATCTAGAACTATAGAGGGTATATTTGTTGGTTATGTGAAAAACTCTCATGCCTATAGATACTACAACAAGGCCAATGGTTGTGTTGAAGTATCTTGTGACGTGGAGTTTTTGGAGAATAATGGCCCCCATGAGGGGCAAGTTTCTTCTCGTGATGTAGGTGATGGTGATTCTTCTCAAGTCATCAAGTTGATGGGTATTGGGCACATCTTGCCCACCGAGTCTCACATTCATGTTCAACAAGATGATGGGGGAGAATCAAGCTCAACTCAAGAAGAGCCAAGCTCTACCCAAGTTGAGCCATCAAATGCATCACAAGATCAACATCTCTGAAAGAACATGTTGGGCCCCCATGTGTGGTTTTGGTAATTAATGACAATCTTTATGGACTAATGTGTGTATTAAGTTATACTTGTAGGATTTGTCCATTGGCATCGCTTGGAGCATGTGTTGGCTTTAAGGTCGATGAAATGCAAAGAAGATATGTTGTGCAAGCTCAATATGCGAGGTCGATGATGAGGAATTAAGAAAGGCGTTCCATCTTGAGAAGGGCAAGACCGTCTACATCGAGATCAAGCGGAATGCTCAAGGCAAAGGTATAATCTTGATAGGTTTTCCTTTTTGCCGGTCTCTTGTTGTGTGTAGGAGACCGGATTTAGGATAGATAACCGTACTATTAAGAGGGGCTCTCGAATGAGTAACTCGATCACATCGTTCGAAGAGAGCTCAAACCTTTGCATACTTGCATCATCGTATTTGATTATATTCTAATGCATTTATGTTGAATAGTGCACAAATCTTGGGGAACTTATCTATTTGGTTATTTAAAGCACTTTCTTGCTCATATCATAATATCTTGTAGTTTCCATTTGAACTCATTTGTTGTTTTCAATTGGTTTGTGGGACCTTGTAATTGCTTGCATCATTGGACTTTATTTATTTTGGCAATCTTCAGGTCCTCGATATAGTTCTACTCCCTCCCAAGTATTCATCATTGGATATGTGCAAAGGCACACCTTTGGAGGAATTATTATTATATTTGCCTTCTAGAACTTGTCACCCATTTCGGCAATCGATGCCAATGGGGGAGAAGTTTTAGAGGGTTTAAGGGAAGTTGGTTTATGCATTGAGTTTGTTCTTGTGCATTTGCCTCTCATGCTCTTGTATCTTTGTCGTTGCTTAGCATGTGGTATATATAGTGGAAACTCCACCAATGATAATGATTGGCAATATATGCAATGAAATTCAAGTTCATCACACATGCATAGATTATGGGGGAGTTTGCTCTATATATGGTGGTACCAATATCACATACTTATGTAGTATTTTATATTGGTGTTACCAGTTTGTTCATTAAAATTCCTTATATAAACCCTCTTAAAGGGATTGTCATCAATTACCAAAATGGGGGAGATTGAAAGAACATGTGGGCCCCCATGTGTGGTTTTGGTAATTAATGACAATCTTTATGGACTAATGTGTGTATTAAGTTGCATTTGTAGGATTTGTCCATTGGCATCGCTTGGAGCTTGTGTCAGCTTCAAGGTCGATGAAATGAGAAGAAGATATGTTGTGCAAGCTCAAAATGCGCCATATATATAAGATCTCATGTTTGAGGCTTGCCATCCTCGGTGATCATGGATCGATGATGAAGAATCAAGAAAGGCGTTCCATCTTGAGAAGGGCAAGATCGTCTACATCGAGCTCAAGTGGAATGCTCAAGGCAAAGGTATAATCGTGATAGGTTTTCCCTTTTGCCGGTCTCACGTTGTGTGTGTGAGACCGGGTTTAGGATAGATAACCGTACTATCAAGAGGGGCTCTCGTATGAGTAATTCGGTCACATCGTACAGAGAAAGCTCAAACCTTTGCATACTTGCATCATCGTATTTAGTTGTTATTTGGTCTTACACATGTGAGGATATAGAGCTTGTGTTAATCTCCATAACAAGTTCTTGTTCATCAAAATCGGATCTTCCGTTTGTATCTTGTTGCGATTTTGATCTTGGCGGCTTTTCGGTTTCTCACCAAGTGAGGTATCTCACATTATTATAGATGATACATTCTCACTTGGTGATAACCAATATTTCCACATTTTATTGGGAATCACTTGTCGTCCTCTATCCAACGCAATTGGAATCGGGTCAATCGGAGTCACCAATCAAAAGTTACGACCGTTTGAAGTTTGTCTATTTAATTTATAAAACAGAAAAAAGAAGGGACTTTTATTTTTCTGGGCCGACCGGTACTACCGAAGCCCAGTACCGGTCAACCCAGTGCGTGGCACAGCTCTCAGAGCAGCCCGGCTGTGGCTTCCGGTCCTACCGGCCGGCCCAGGTCACCCCAGCCGTATTTCCTCACTTCGGCCCAGCTAGCCTCCCCGCTCGCCTGCCCTCACGCGCGTGCGCCACCGCTGCGCCAGCTCATCGCGCGCTTTCTCGCACGCGGCCGCCCGCGTTGACTTGCGGCTGCCCCGCTCGCGCCTCTGCTGCTGCGCCTAGCCCCGCATGCTTGGTGTCGCTTGCATGCTGCGCGCGTTGACTGCGCCGACCTGTGCCTGCCTTGCGTGCGCTGCAGTGCTGCTGCTGCTGCTGGTGGCTCGCGCGCATGTAGCTGCCAAGCTCGCTGGCCTTGCAGCTGGCGCTGGCCCCACGAGCACTGCTCTCCCCAGATCCCGCTACCCCGCTGCATCCCTAGCTGCTGCTGCTGCTACTCTGCTCTGCTCTGCTTGCTTGCTCGCTTCGCCCGAACCGGTAGTACCGGTTGAAAACGGTACTACCGGACCGTTCTGAAAAAGTGTCCCAACGGCCATATTTTCTGGGTATCTATTTAAGCCTTTTGCCCTTTTTCATTTTAAGCTGCTCCTCTCTTATCTATTAGGATAAACTTTGTCCACACTTGCTCTAGATCTTGAAGGTTGCCTAATCTTTTCCCTCCGATGATTCTTGCCCATATTTGAGTGGAAGATAGAGGAGATCTAGACCCATGTTTTGACCTAACCGATTCATCTCTTTGTGAGTGCATTTTGGGGATCTAGATTTTGGGGGATTTTGGGTCTCTCTTTGATTCCTCCTCTCTTGTTCCCCCAATAGCTTTAGTAGCTTTGTTGGAACTTGAGTGTGAGGTATTTGAGCATATTTGTGGTGTTCTTGCCATTTGCATTTGGTGCATCAGTTTGAGTTCTCCTCGGAGGATTTGGTTTGAGTTGCTTATTGGAGCTTGTCCCTCTTGGGTTCTTGGAACCCTAGACGGTTTGTGGCCTTGGTGGCATTGTGGCCTTTTGTGGCATTTGTTGGGAGCCTCCAATTAAGTTGTGGAGAAGTGCCCCAACCTTGTGAGAGGTTCCGGTTGCCACCGAGAAGTGCACCGATAGTGGAAGCGTGGATCGATCCCGTTGGGGTGAGATTCACCGGAGAATAAGGGAGGCCTTTTGTGGCGTTGGTGGTTTGATACCACCCCCTCTCCAAACGAGACGTACTCCATGTTGGGAGGAACTCGGTAAAATATCGGTGTCCCCGCGTGCCTCGGTTATCTCTATACCCGAGCTCTTTACTTATGCACTTTACATTGTGATAGCCTTCGTGCTTGAAGTAATATATATATCTTGCTATCACTTTGTTGCTTGTATTGCTTAGCATAAGTTGTTGGTGCACATAGGTGAATCCTAGTTGTTCCAGGTTCTGCTTGACAAAGTAAAATGCTAGTTTTATTCCGCCTTTGTTGAGCCACTCTAGGAAAAGTTTTTATCGCCTATTCACCCCCCTCTAGGCGACATCCATATCCTTTCAATCTCACTCAAGATGCCATGCAAACCGAAGAACAATAATCAAGCCCTTAACCCCTTGAGCAAGACCAAGTAGAAGATCAAACTCCATCTCAAGGCCAAGCTCAAGATGGTGTCAATGATCAAGGCCCCTCAAAAGATGAATTCATTGATCATGAAGGCACAATTCGAAAGATTAAGGCTGCCTCCATTGCAAGTGGACTTCAAGTCAACATTATCCTTGGAAGCATATCAAGAGGGATCGAGACCCATTCCAGGAAAAAGAACCTCGCAACCTTTTGTGGGCATCATGCCTTTGTGTCCAACTTTGAGCCCCTTAAGGTTCATGAGGCTTTGGAGGATCCGAATTGGGTCATTGCCATGCAAGAAGAACTCGAGTGTTTCACCCGCAATGAAGTTTAGTCTCTAGTGGAGAGGCCTAAAGATCATCACATCAATGTCATTGGGACCAAGTGGGTGTTCAAGAACAAGCAAGATGAGAACGGGGTCATCACAAGAAACAAAGCAAGGTTAGTGGCGCAAGGGTATGCCCAAATAGAAGGTATTGACTATGAGGACACCTTTGCGCTCGTTGCTCGTCTTGAAGCTATTCGTCTCTTGCTTGCTTATGCATCTTTCCATAACTTCAAGCTTTATAAAATGGATGTGAAAAGTGTATTTATTAATGGTCCCTTGAAAGAGGTTGCATATGTAGCTCAACCCCCGTGTTTCGAAAACACACGCTACCCCAACCATGTGTATCTACTCCATAAGGCTCTCTACGGACTAAAGCAAGCTCCTCGTTCTTGGTATGAGCACCTTAGGGATTTTCTACTCATGGATGGGTTTAGCATGGGTAAGGTCGATTCCACCCTTTTCACCAAATGGGTTAAAGGGGGTGGCTTATTGATTGTTCAAATTTATGTTGATGATATTATCTTTGGTGGAACTAACGGATCTCATAACAAAGCTTTTGCCGAGTTGATGACTATGAAATTTAGGATGTCCATGATGGGGGAGTTGAAGTTATTTCTAGGCTTCATCATAAAGCAACTCCCTCACGACACTTTCATCTCTCAAGAGAAGTACATTAAGGATATGCTCATAAAGTTCGAGATGTCCAAGGCTAATCCCATGAAGACACCCATGCCACTAAATGGACAACTTGGCCTTGGAGTTGGTGAGAAGGACATGGATCAAAAGGTATATCATTTTATGATTGGTTCCTTGCTCTACCTTTGTGCTTCTAGGCCAGATATCATGTTAAGTGTTGGAATATGTGCTCGCTTTCAATCCGCTCCCAAGGAGTGTCACTTGATGGCGGTCAAATGGATTTTTAGGTACCTTGTTCTCACTCCTACTCTCGGGCTTTGGTATCCAAAGGGGTCAACCTTTGAGCTTGTTGGCTATTCGGATGCCGATTGGGCAGGTGATAAGGTTGACCAAAAATCAACCTCCGGGGCTTGCCAATTCATTGGTCGGTCGTTGGTAAGTTAGTCTTCCAAGAAACAAAACTCCACAGCCCTATCCACCGTCGAAGCCGAATACATATCCGCGACATCTTGTTGTGCTCAATTGTTATGGATGAGGCAAACCTTGAAAGACTATGGTGTGTCTCTTGGTATGGTGCCTCTTCTATGTGACAATGAAATCACAATAAAGATCGCCAATAACCCCGTCCAACATTGCCGCACCAAACATATTGACATTCGCCACCACTTCCTACGTGACCATGTCGCAAATGGTGATATCAATCTCACTCATGTGGGTACGATGTTCCAATTGGCCGATATCTTCACGAAGCCTTTGGATGAAGGCCGATTTGTCATGTTGAGGCGAGAACTCGGTATCCTAGATCCCCAAAACTTGGATTGATTTGCTTCTTGCACTATATTCTTGCTCTTAACGTGCTATGTAGCCTAGTTGTGCAGCACATGTAGGGATGGTCATCTCACCATGTCTTGGTTTGCTGCTTACCTATGTGTGCAACATAAATTGATCTCGTGTCATGATATGGGTCCAAGCATCTATCTTTGAGGCGCCATGACATGTGTGCTTAAACATAGGGGGAGAAATCCTCTGCCAAATGGTCGGTTTTTGTGTATTGGGTGCCTTGTTGTTCCAAGCTCAATCCTTTGTCCATGGTTGCTCTTCGTTTTGTTTCTTCATGACCTTGCCATATGGACAGTGCTTTATCTGGTTTTCATTTGGATCTTGTGTATATGCTCATATTATTTCTCACAATGTTTCATCTCCAAAACAACAAACAAAAAAATCGTTGTCTTCAGAAATTTTCCGGCAACAATTTCGGTTCGCTGGGCTGACGACCGAAAATTCCGGCGACCGCCAAAAATTCCGGCAGCAGATCGAAAACCCTTACAGAACACGTTTTCGGTTCTCTGCCGAAAATTTCGGTCGCCACCAGAATTTCCGGTCACCAGTCCGTTTCACCGATGTTCACGCCGGAAATTCCGGCATGGGCACCAATTCGACTGGACTTATCGCCGAAAAAATTCTGAGGGGGGTATTTATAGCCCGCGCGTGGGGCAGTTCCATCATCTTCCTTCTTTCTCCCCCACGCCCACCGCTCCTCCATGGCTGCCACCCCAAGCTTCCCCACCCCCCATAGGCCCTTCCCTCCACCCAAATCCCTTCCCCCTCAACCAAGTTGTAGATCGGGCCTCTACAAGTCTTCTCACCGAAGGTTTTGCTCTCTCCTTGCCCGCATTGGGAGATCGGGGAGTGCTCTCCCTCTTTCCCGTGTGGTGATTTCCTCATGCCCATCTTTGGCAAGGGAGGGGGCATGGCTTCTTCTTCGGCATCCGAGGGTATTTTTCCTCTATCCTATCTTCTTTACCTTTCTTGTTGGTGGTGAAACCCTCACTTTCATGGTCACTTGTGCTCCCTTAGTTCTCTCTACCCCTAGTAGAGTAACTAGGCTAGTACCACCCTAGTTTCACCCCATGTTTCTCCCTCATGTTGTTTTTTGCGAAAGTACTAAGTCATGGATAGTATCATCGTCGATTGCCCAAACTTTTTGGTCCCAGGCTCGGTAGAGCCGAAACTGCCGCCGGAATTTCCGGTCACCGTTCCGGTCGACCGAAATGCTCGCTGGATATTCCAGTCGAGCTTTCGGTTCGCCGAAACCGTCGCCGAGCATTCCGGCGATAAGGTCGGTTCCGCCGGACCTGGAGCCGAAATTTCCTTTTGCTTGTTAGTCTGTCCATGCGCTTGCCCAATTTTCATTCTGTGTTCTTGTGATCTCTTCTACGGCATATACACTCATTTGCTTTCCTTGCCTTGCGTTCTTGTGTGCTTCTTGTGCAGATTCTGACCACAGTGATTTGATCCCGACACTGGCAAAAAGAGAAAGCTTACTATTCAGTGGCCTCCTCCTCCTGCTGCTCCTCGCCTCACTCAGCGTCAACAAGAGAAAGCTGCTCTCGCAGGGGGTTCTGGGTCTGCAAGTGGACAGAAGAAGAAAGCCTCTGCTGGAAGATCCGCTTTCAAGGGCAAGTCCAGCCTTGGTCCTACTGAAGAAGAAGTTCCTCCTAACTACAATACTGCTTTGGACATTAATGTGAATCAGTGGCGGGAATTGAGGAGGCGGAATCCGTACCGCTTTCCCAACCGCACTTATCTTGGGGCTGACAAGATGTTCTGGACCGACACTTAGAAGTGCTTTTGGGATGACTTTTACAATGAGCCAACTCGTATGAGGCGGGGTTTCTTTGTTCCTACCAAGTATCTCAATGAGGAACACTATGCTCATTACCTCTCTATCGACTTCGAGCATGTGGATGTGGCCCTGAAGCAGATGGATGTCTTTGCTCTTGCTACTATAAAGGTTAAGCTAATGCCATATCTCATTCTCCAGTTCTTCTGCACTGCTTACTTTCCCACTAATGATGCTCGCACTGTCACCTGGATGACCAGCACCAAGCCGTACTCCGCTTCCTTTGATGCTTTCTGCCATGCCCTGGGTTATCCTCCTGACCGTGTCTCTGGCTTCTGCATTCACTCTGAGAAGGCCTTCAGTGACAACCAGCTACTCTCTTGCTACCCCAGTGACCCCAACCATGAACCTCCTAGCTTGTCAGGCATGTACTACTACTATATGGTGCTTGCTCGGTTCTTCCGCTACAATCTTGTGAGAAAGGCTGGTGATGCAGTTGATGTCCGTGGTCACCACAAGAACCTGCTGTACTACTGTGATCCTCGTCGCCTCCGGAAGATCAATGGGTGTGACTTCATCTACTGTGAGATTCAACGGTCCATCGAGAAGCGCATGACTCCCAATTTCTGTCAGTATGTTTAGCGTCTGATTGAGGCCACCGTCCCTGCATCTGTTATCCCCAAAGGTCCGCGTGAAGATATGGAGGAGTTCACCTTACCTCGTCCGGGCTGTCATGTGGATCTCCCTCAGATGATTCCATCTGAGCGTCGGACCAAGCTTGCTCATGATCCTCTTTCCGCTGGTGGCTCGCGCTCTCGTCGGGACCTTCCCCGTGCTCTTCCTCGCAAGAAAGGTCTTGCCCGGTTCTTCAACAGCTTGTGGGATATGTGTTGCTCCTCATATGATGTTGCCCATCGCAGTTTGGAGCTCAGTCACGAGAATAGGAGGTAGTACAATGATTTCTTGACAGAACGTGGTCGACCAGTGCCAGACTTGGGCAATGATCTAGCTCATATCCCTTATGTCAACTTTGAGAAGCCCCTGCTGGATGAGGACATGTTTAGAGGTTTTGATCCATCTATGTTCCCCAGGTTTGCCACTTCTAGTTCCTCTCAGCGTCGCGCTACACCTATAGGGAATGATGATGAGGATGAGGACGAGGACGAAGAGGAGGGTGAAGACGAAGAAGAAGAGGAGGAAGGAGTTGATGATGATGATGAGGAGGAGGAGGACAACTTTGCTGGCTAGATCGTTTTCTCCACTTCTTTCTTCCTTTTTGGTCTCGATGCTAAAGGGGGAGAGAAAATAGATTTGCTTCTTTCATGACTTGCCTCTTGCACAAGCCCTACTTTTTTGTCTGTTTCTCATGGGCTTGTGCTTTTATTTGCTTTATCGAACTATTTGTGTGTGTGTTTGGACAACTCTGCATTCCTCTTATTGTACCTGGATTTCCTATCACTATGTGCTTGCTATTATGTGCTAGATCTAATCGTATCATAATATTTGTTTTGACTCTAGCTCGGTTTTTCATCGTTAACCAAAAAGGGGGAGATTGAAAGGGCAAATAGCCCTTATCTAGTGTTTTGGTAAACTATGACATCGAGGCTAGAGAGCAGACTAATGTTTCTATTAGCTTCTTTACAGGTGAGAGTCCGCAGGTTGTTGGTGAAAGGCGATGGGTGACCCCCATTCGTTTCTATATGAAGTGTCGCTGGTGTTATTTATTATTCTATCTTATTTACTCTTGAGTCAAATAGGAAACACCGCACTATTAAGAGGGGTGATCTCGATGCGCTCTTTGGGGTTGTTACACACCAAATATACTTCTCTTTATCCACCACCACACACCCTTTCAAAGAAAGAGAGAAAGATAGCCCTGAAAAATGAGTCCAAAGGGGCTACTGTGAAATCGGCAAAAGCACCAGCGGCGCCAGTGCTGTCGCTGGAATTTCCGGTCGCCGCCGGAAATTCTCGGTGTACACCGATATGGCTTACTACATGGCCTTTTGGTTGTTCGCCGAGAATTTCGGCCGCCGCCGAAAATTCCGGCGTGTGGCCCGGTCCACCGGAGCTGTCGCCAGAAATTCCGGCGAGCAACTCGGTCCGACCGGACTTATTGCCGGTTCTGTCGCAGGAACCCCCAAACGGCTCTTTTTACCCCATACTATATATACCCCTTTCTTCTCCACTTTGAGGTTAGGCATTTTCAGTAAAACATCCATTCCTTGAAGCTCTCTCTCTCCCCATTGTTGAAACACAAAAGCTTGAGGATATCCCATTCTACCCAACCAAATCCAAATCCCTTTGGTAGAAAGGAAGAGGAGGTCCTGATCTATGTTTCCACCAAGCCAAAGTTCATTCCCCCTTGAGTTCATCGAGTTAGCTTGTTACTCTTGGGTTTGTGGGAAACCCTAGGCAGCTAGGGTCGCCCGGAGGCATTCGGCTTGTGATTTGCTCCGTGGAAAGTTTGTGAGGGTTTGGATACTACCTTAAAGTCTACCACGAGTAAGTGAGCTATTCCTTCGTGGGATAGGCTCGGAGAAGAAGGTGAGCCTTTGTGGCGCATGAGGAATCCTTCGTGGAACCTCACACCTCTCCAACGTGACGTAGCCCCTTCCCAAAGGTGGTGAACATGGGAATACATCTTCGTCTCCGCATGCTTCGGTTATTCCTTAACCGATCTCTTATTTGTGTTGTTTACCTTGTGATAGCCTTCAAGCTTGAAGTATCTTGTTCATCATCTAGGTTGCCTCACCTAGTGTGCATTTAGGCTCACTTATATTCCGCAAAGCCTAAAACTTGCAAAAGATTATAAATAATTTTGTAGAAACCTATTCACCCCCTCTAGGTTAACCATCTTACACTTTCACCGCCGCTCTGACAACCACGCCGACCCCCGGGGCCGCGCACCACCTAGCCGAAAATGGGCCAAGGACAAAACCGACAAGACAGACAACTGAACACGTAGACATGCAGGAAAGGGCCTCCACAGTGATGCCTCCAACAAGGGGAGCGATGACCAAGAGCGCTGCCATCACCGGCATCGGCCGTGGCCAGAGCAGGGTTTTCACCCGGAGCACACCAAACCGCAGTCGTGTTCGCTAGACCGCCGAGTCGAGGAAGCCCAACAACCCATCGATGCTAACAACCAACTTGCTACGCTAGTCCCTCTGGCCGACGGAGCATCCAAGGCGAGGACCCAGGAGGCCAAATGACACAAGAAAGTTCCGCGCTCGCCCGATCCCGTGAGGGATCAAGGTTTCCCCCAGAGAACCCGGGCGGAGGAGCAAGAACACCACCATGACAACGCCTCCAAGGAGGAAACGACGCCAAAACGCGTTGCCGCCATCGGCTCCAGCCGCATCCAGAACAAGACTTTTGCCCGACAGAGAGTCGCAACCTCACACCTGCCACTCGAGGCCGGTCAAACCACCATCACCATCCCGCACGTCCACCTTCGAAGCCATCAGACTTGGAAGCTGGACCCGACCGCCTGCACACCTCCACACGTAGGCTCCCCGTCGCTCCACCTTGCACGCCGACATCCCCAAACACCACACAGCAGCCACCACCACCAACATATCAGACCAGAGAGCCCCACGACCACGGCCGCCACCAACCGCACCACACAGAGAAGAGAGGCCGGGCAATACCAGCCTGCCGCCAAAGACGCATCGCTGAAGAGCACCGTGGGGGCCGCCGGAACGCCACAAAGAGGGGGGCACCGATCGACACCGACGTAGGGCTCGAGGACGACCGCCGATGGCCGCAGACGTTAGCTCCCAGGGCTGCCTCCGCACCGCCCACGCGGCCACCACAGCCGCCGCACCACCGAGGAAACCCGGGGCCGCCGCCCCGATGCCCAAATTTCGCTAGAGACCGTGCCACTCCGGCCAGAGCTCCCGCCGCCCGATGGGAAGAGGACCCTGCCCAGATCACATCGCACGAGAGGAGGGAGGCCAGCCGCCGCCGTTAGCCGCACGGCCTTCGTCTGGCGGCGTCCTCCGGCGGCGGCGAGCGGAGGTGGTGCGGGAGGAGGGGTTGCGGCGGGGTTGGGGATCGGTCGCGAGCCGTCCCCTAGGAGTGACGCGGGGACGGTTCGGCTTTCCCTAGGAAGGGAGGATACGTATACTTAGTAATTATTCAAAAAAGTTGGATTCTAAAGTTTAGTCTCATAAAAAACCACCTACCCAAATTCATTTGCTTGGCTAGCTCCCTTACACTCCATTCAATGAGTGAAATCTCAAAATCCTTGCCCAAATTTTTATCTGTTTTGTGGTGGTTTTGGCATGATTACACTTTAATTCAAACATGATCTTCTGTACCGAGATCACTTTTTCCATATTCTAATAGAGAAGGTAGCGCTCCTACCGGTTGCTCAAAAAAAAACCTTGCTCACTTATCACTACAACCAGATGATGATGCAACACGCCACTAAGGTAATGACAACCCGAACCTTGGTCACTTAATTCCACACCCATGTTATGCTAGGGGGCGTCTAAAAGGGGGTTACACACTGATATTTTTTGGGGGTTTTATATGCATATGAATGGTTGGTTTTGCATTGGCTCACCACGCCTATCACAACTCTCCTTCTTTACCCGAGTTTGGCTATTACCAAAAGTCATAGGCATAGTTAATATACTATTAGAAACAAGGGTAAAGAAAAATAAAAGTGAGAACAAGGAAAAGAGAAGTGGACAATAACTAAAAGCAATAAAGTGAAAATAATGAAATTATTTTTGAAACCAACTGATACGCCCAATTTGCATCACCTTTCTATATCATAATTTACCTCTATTCATTGATATATGTCTTATTATGAGGTATTACTTATGTCTTTTCATCTGTTTATGTATGTTGGATGATTCTTCGAGAATGAACTGCCGGAGTCTGGATTCTGATGGAAAGAAGGCGTTTCGGTGCAATTTCGCGAAGATCAAAAAAATACCTAAAAAATGTGAGAAAATATTATTTTTCCAGAAGATTGAGGAAGCCAGAAGGAGAAGCGAAGAGGGGACATATGTAACTACCTCGGTGAATTACGCTCCTAGATACAAGCCTGGATGAACGGTAGTGGTTGAAATAGTACGGTGGGGCCCCAAAAGCCACTCACGGGTAGACCTTTCGGCCGTCCCAACCACTTCCAATTCATTGGGACCTGTACGGGCGGCGTAATCGGCAGGCGAAGGGATCAACTACATACACAAATGAGTATGTATGCAAGCCACCATACAAAAGTACATCAGAGCCATTCCATCTAGAAAGAAAGGAAATATAGCAACGCCATACGGCAAGATTCAAATGACCTAGATAGATATAATATTTTAGGATAATTCCTCATACATCACACATCAGAGTATCACGCGGAAGCGGCAAAACAAGTCCGAGTACGGATAAGAAGCAAATCGGCATAAGATGCCACAGAAGTAAGCACATCCCGCCCATAGATCTCACGGATCCCCGTTCCCGGAATCTCTACACCGCACGGTCGTTGCCCACATCATCAGCCTCTTCCACCCAGTATCCGTCCTGCGAGGGTACCTGTTCATCTGAACCAATAATTTATCGTGTGAGACCCTAAGGGTACTCAGCAAGTCTTTATGCCTCTAAAGGGGACACAACCTGGGGTGACGCAATTGCAGCAAAAGATAAACCCTAACAGTTCTATAGATACTCGCTAACCATCCGCCTAACCAAAGATAGACGGATGTCCGTGAATTAATGACAACAGTTATAACAGTAATATCACCAGATCCATCCTCCTCCTCGCTTACCGACGAGGAAGCGGACGAGCAACCCCTCCCATCCGTTGGCAGTTTTATTAACCATTCCATGAGTGTTGCACTATTTACTAGTCAATTACTTAGTCAAATTAAAAGCGGTACTTTAGTTATGCTTGTCTATGATCGAGAAACTGTGCTCCAAGTCGTCCATAACCGCGGACACGGCTTTCAGAAAGTTTTACCCTCCAGGGGTGCACAAATAGCAACACACACTCGATCAACCTCGGAAAAACCAAATCAAAACCCAACGAGGCCTTCACGACAAAGCAATCACAAGATTCAGAAATATTTCAGGGGGCCACCCCATTGAGTAGACCCGCAACGAAGCTAGCTGACTCCGAGACGGACTCAAGGTTTGCGTCAATGGCTGTAAACGACTGGGAACCCGAAAATGTGACTGGGCTTGTCGATACCGCGAAAACATTCCGCTTACCTAAACAGTACAGTGTGCTCCTCGCACAATCTTAAATAAAGCAGTAAACATGGCATAAGTACAGGATAGTAAATAAGACCTCAAACTAGTTTGTGGCCCCAAGAAATAAGACAGAATCAAGCTCTGGCTCAGGGGGGTCCCATAAGCCTCCCGGATGTGGATAGCGCGATAAATCAAGGAACAGGAATCAAGTACTCGGGGTCCTACGGGACACAAGTGAGCAGGAAAAACCAAATAGCAGATATTGCTCACCGGTGCCACTTTCATTAGTTATCCCATTACTACTCAGGTTAAGTTGTTTAGGTACCTCGTTATCCATCAGACACTCACAAACCCTACACATGCTGTTCTACGACTCGCATGGCTCAAACAACTCCTGTAGTAATGGCTCATGGGATGGAGGAACAGGCTTGGTGGGGTTTAAAAGTAAAGGCTATGCAATACTTGGGATTCAGTTTAATGCAATCGCGACTCAATGATGCAAGAATAAGATAGAGGCAATAGGTACTGTATGTATGCAAGCATGTGGTAGTGCTTGCCTGGCAACTCAGTTGAAGCGAGAGACGGATCTGGGTAGTGCTCCTGGTTCTCTTGATATATCCCCTGCTCAGTGTCGCGGGGCTCTCGGTGTAGTTGGATCTGGTGGGGGCGCAACAGATCGGCGGCGAGGCAGACGGCCAGAGGATTAGGGTTTGGCCTCGGTGCAGTCGGTGTCCAGCGAGGCTGGGCCTTCTCCTCCTCGTCCGCGGGTACAGGTCGAAGCAGAGGGGCCTCCTCGACCTTGCTGACACGCTCCTGCACGCCTGCGCCTACTGGAACGCCGGAGGTGGGGGGGGGGCGACGGTGGTGGCCGGCGTCGGTGGTTGATGGTGTGGAGGGAGAAGGGAGGCGAGGCAGGGCCTCTGGGGTGGTTATGGCGAGGCAGAGAGGGGGTGAGGCAGTAGATAAGAACGGGGGCAGGTGAGGATTGCGTGGGGGAGGGGAAGGTGGCTTCGGCCACCTTTTTGCACCCTCCTTCACGTGCTCGGCATGGGGCCAGGGAGGTGGCGCAGGCAGGTAGACCTGGGGGAGGGGCTGCCAGGTGGGGTCGGCCAGTGCAAGGGGCAGGGCAGGCTCGGTTAGAGGGGCCCCTAGGGCAGGGAGAGAAGAGAGGGGGAGAGGTGGGCTCGGGTAGGAGGTCTAGGTAGGAGGGAGGGTGGCTCGGCTAGGGTTGGACTTGGCAAGGTGAGAGGTAGCTAGGGGGTACGGTGGGACCAGCTAGGAGGGAGAGGAAGGCCGGGAGAGAGGGGGGGGGTTAGGGCTTAAGCATGCAACAACAACACACATGGGTGGGGATGGTCTAGAGAGGGAGGTGGGGTTTAGGGTTAGAAGGGAGGATGAGTAATTGGGACTAGATAGATGGGGTGATTAGGGTTTAGATGGGGTATGGAGTTTAGGGTAGGTTCTATAGCTAGCAAGAGAGATAGAGAGAGGAGGGGTTTAAGGGCTCGTGCATGACACATGATCACATGTGCATGCATGGAGTATGTTAATTAGGGTTTAGCTAGAGGGGGGGAGGGAGAGAGGGAAAGGTTGAGTGTTTGACAAGACAAAACAAGATCAAACTAACAAGGTCAAGCAAAGAGGGAGAGAGATGATCTATGCAAGAAAACAAAAGAAATTCAAATGACAAGTAAAAAGGTGATGCCTGCATTGCTCTAGCTAGATCAAGCAAAAGGGAAGGAGAGAGTAAGATAAGAGAAAAGACCCACTCCAAGGATTGCAAAAATTATAAACCAGATGGCTTGGATGTGGTGGTTCTGCATGGCCCATGCAGATGCATTAAATGCTAGGTATTATCGTGTGAAAACAAAACAATATCTCATGGCATTTATTTATTTGCATCCTCCAAAGTTGGAGTAAGGGCCAAGCAAAAGGATTGGGAATGGATCCACCCAACCCACATGAGCTAGGTAAACTCAAATAAATGCCAGCTCATATTAATTGGATGGTGGAAAATATAAGGTGGTGAAGAAGGTGGTGGAGTCAATAAAAGATATGCCCCCAACTCAACTTGGGCATCGAACAATATATCAAGAACCAAATACAATATCAAGAGGCAAATACAATTAATAATGCATATGAGATAAGAACCAAAACAAAGAGGGTTTTGTATGATGCTCAAATGCAAGGTGGCATGATGACGTGAGCATGATATGATGATGATGCAACAATTATATGTAGGAAGTGGCCCTTTTATTACTAGATCAAGTAGCATTACAGGTGTTAGACAACTGGGATGCTACAACTCTCCCCCACTAAACAGGAATCTCGCCCCGAGATTCTAGGAAGAAGAAGAAGACACAAAGAGGGTAGGATAGTTGGCACGGAGTTCATCTTCACGTTCCCAAGTGGCTTCATCAACAGAATGGTGCGACCACTGCACCTTGCAGAACTTGATGGACTTGTTGCGAGTCCTTCTTTCTGCGGTCTCAAGGATTTTGGTGGGGTGTTCTTTATAAGACAGGTCTTCTTGGAGATCGATTAGGTCATGATCCACGGTCCTGCCGGGATCCTTGAAGCACTTCTTGAGCTGAGAGATGTGGAAAACATCATGGACTTTGAGTTTTTCCGGGAGCTCCAGGGCATAAGAAACTTCTCCTCTTCTACCACGAATCTTGAAAGGACCGATGTATCTAGGAGCCAGCTTTCCTTTGATACCAAAGCGGTGTGTGCCTTTCATGGGAGTGACACGAAGGTAAACGAGATCACCAGGTGCATACACCATGTCCGTGTGCTTCCTGTCATAATTGCTCTTCTGGCGACTTTGAGCAATCTTCAGGTTTTCAAGAATGATATGCACCTTCTCCTCCGCTTGAGTTACAATATCAGGGCCAAACTAAATTCTTTCTCCTGCACCTGACCAACCAATCGGAGTTCTGCACTTGCGACCATAGAGAGCCTCAAATGGTGCCATCTTTAGACTCTTCTGGAAGCTGTTGTTGTAAGAGAATTCAGCATAAGGAAGACATTCCTCCCACTTCATGCCAAAAGAGATGACGCAAGCACAAAGCATATCCTCCAGAATCTGATTGATCCTTTCAACTTGTCCTTACGACTGAGGGTGGTAAGCAGTGCTGAAGTTCAACTTTGTTCCCAAAGCATTTTGGAAACTTTCCCAGAACTTGGAAGTGAAGATGCTCCCACGGTCTGAACTGATCTCAAGCGGAACCCCATACAGAGAGACAATTCTGTTGATATAGAGCTCAGCCAACTGAATTCTAGAAATTGTTTCCTTGACGGGGAAGAAATGAGCCACTTTAGAAAGCCTGTCGATGACAACAAAGATTGCATTGTTGCCCTTCTGCGACCTTGGAAAACCAGTGATGAAATCCATCTCTACTTTCTCCCATTTCCATTCCGGAGGTTTCAATGGTTGTAGAAGACCGAAAGGTTTCTGATGGACAGCTTTCACTCTGCGGCAGACATCACACTCCGAGACATACTTTGCACAATATCGTTTCAAACCAGGCCACCAATACTGTGTTTTCAAGTCCATGTACATCTTTGTGCTGCCAGGGTGGATAGATAGAACAGAATCATGTGCCTCCTTGAGAACTTGCTCTCTCAAACCCGGGTAGTTCGGAACAAACATCCGGTGTTCAAAGAAAAGCGTGCCTTGATCATCTACGTGGAAGGACTCATACTTTGGAAGCTGAAGCTGGAAGGTGATCTTTCTGGTGTGCAGATCACCACGCTGACGAAAACGAATCTTTTCTTCCAAGAGAGGAGTAGCTAGAAGGTTCAGGAGATGCCCTTGTTCCACAACTTCCAGGTTGAGCTGACGGAATTCCTTGCACAAAAGAGGTTGCTGTTCTTCCATCATGAGGTTGTTGACATAAGCTTTGCGGCTGAGAGCATCGGCCATGACATTAGCTTTGCCCGGTGTGTAGTTGATGGTCAAATCAAAATCATTAATTGCTTCAATCCATCTCCTCTGCCGAAGGTTGAGATCAGGCTGAGTGAAGATATACTTCAAACTCTTGTGGTCAGAAAAGATTTCACAACGGTTGCCAAGCAAGTAGTGCCTCCATAGCTTCAAAGCAAAGACAACTGCTGCGAGCTCGAGGTCATGTGTGGGATAGTTGATCTCATGCGTCTTCAACTGTCGAGAGGCATAAGCAACAACTTGTTTTTCTTGCATAAGGACCGCACCCAATCCTTGCAAAGAGGCGTCACAGAATATCTGGAAAGGCTTAGATGTATCCGGAGGAACCAAGACTGGTATGGAAGTGAGCTTCTCTTTGAGAGTCTCAAAGCTTGCTTGACATGCAGGAGTCCAAAGGTATTTCTTGCCTTTCTTGAGGAGATCGGTAAGAGGCTTCACTATCTTCGAGAAGTTCTGAACGAAGCGACGGCAATAACTAGCCAAACCGAGGAAACTCCGCACTTCTTTGACATTAACAGGAGGAAGCCATTCAACAATTGTCTTCACAGTTTCCGGGTTGACTGCAATGCCCTTGGCAGAGATGACGTGACCCAGATAGGTTACTTGAGGCAGCCAAAACTCACACTTTGAGAACTTTGCATACAAGCGGTTCTCGCGAAGCTTGTTTAGGACACAATGAAGGTGTTCTTCATGCTCTTCCTTGGACTTAGAATAGACCAGGATGTCATCCAGATAGACCACAACGAACTTACCCAGGTACTCCATGAAGACCGAGTTCATAAGCCTCGAGAAGGTAGCAGGTGCGTTGGTGAGACCGAAAGACATGACCGTGTACTCATACAGGCCATAGCGGGTGGTGAAAGCTGTTTTGGGCACATCTTCCTTGCGAATTTTGATTTGGTGATAACCACTCCTCAAGTCCAGCTTAGAGAATACCACAGCTCCAGCTAGCTGATCGAATAGATCATTAATCCGCGGAAGGGGATATTTATTCTTGATGGTTTTAGCATTGAGAGCCCGATAGTCAACACAAAGTCTATCAGTCTTGTCTCGCTTCTTCACAAAGATTGTTGGGATACCCCAAGAAGAAGTACTGTGTTGAATGAAACCCAACTTCTCTTGTTCATCAAGCTGTCGTTTGAGTTCAGCCAACTCAGCAGGACCCATTTTATATGGCCGCTTGGAGATAGGAGCCGTTCCAGGTTCAAGCTCAATTACAAACTCAACCTCACGATCCGGAGGCATACCCGACAACTCTTCAGGAAAAACATCCGGAAACTCACAGACCACTGGGACTCTCTGAATAGCTTCCATAGCATCATCATTCAGAGCCGCCAACGAGAAAAGCTGGATAGCAGGAGTCAGACTTGGAGAAAAGACTATATGGCCTTCAGGAATCTTCAGAGAAACCGAGCGTTCAGCATAATCAATCACAGCTGCATTTGCCGTCAACCAATCCATGCCCAAGATGACATCAATGTCAGAATTGCCCAGAACAATTAAGGAAGCCGAGAACGAAGAGCCACCAATCTCAATTTGATTGCCATGGCTGACTTTAGAAGCTACCATATTTGTTCCAGGAGAAAGGACCATTAACTTCTTAAGGAGAGGATCCATTGCTAACTCATTTTCATTTGCAAACTTGTGAGAAACAAACGAATGCGATGCACCAGAATCAAACAAAACTCGTGCAGGGACTGAGTTAACGGAAAGCATACCCATCACAACTCCAGGTGCATGCTCAGCTTGAGCGGCGTTGACACAATTGGCACGAGCAACCGTAGACCCGGGCTTAGTGTTGATGTTGAGAGCCCGAGGTGGTGGTGCACGAACCATAGGAGAGCTTGCCGCAGATCTTGGAGGGGGTGGAGGAAGAGCTTTGTTCTTCAACGGACAGTTCCAGTTCAGATGTCCAGGATCTCCACATGTGAAACAAGCACCAGGTGGACGTGGAGCAACGTAGCCAGGGACTCCGCCAGGCGCTCCAGGGTAGTTGTGGGTGTAGCCCCTGGGAGCAGCAGTGATGAAGTTTGGTGGCCTTGACGCGTAGCTTGCAGGTCTTGGTGAAGCCGGGAGCGACGGTGGGGTGTTAGGAACCTAGACACGCCGCTTAGAAGGAGATGACATAGCTGAAGAGCTTGGTGCATCACGATTGTGTTTCTTGGACTCCTCAAACACTTGCCTACTTGCTTCCTCCTGCAAAGCTGTATGCTGAAGTTCCAGAAAAGATGCCGGCCTTGCATGTGTGATTGCATATTTGATCGATGCATTGAGCCCTTGCCTGAACCTCTTTTGCTTCTTCTTGTCATCGGAGACCTCATCGCCACCATAACGAGAAAGGTTCATGAAGTTCCTGATGTAGGTGTTGACATTATCATTTCCCTGCTTGAGGTTGAGAAACGCTTCCTTCATCCTTTCCATGACAATCTCTGACAGGAATTGCTCTTTGAAAGCTGCAGTGAACCTTTCCCAAGTAGGCTGAAAACCAGTGCAGCTTGCCTTCAAGTAATTCTCCCACCAGAGAGCTGCATCTCCCTTTAGAAGGTGAGTAGCACACTTTACCCACTCCTGCTCAGGAACATCAGCAGTCTCGAGTAACCTTGACATCTCACGCAACCAATCATCCGCGTCCAGTGGTCGATCAGAAACATCAAACTGGCGAGGGTTGAATTTCAGGAAGCTTTTGATGTCGCCCCGCTTGGGAGGTGGAGGGAGTGGAGCAAACTCATTTCTCCTGACACTTTCTTCCAAACGCTGCTGGTTCTGCTGCATTGCTGCCAAGGCATTGGCTATGTTTGACAATGCGGCCCCCAATTCTGGTGGTATGTCCTCATCTGAACGGCGTGGTGGAGCCATCCTGAGATTGATATAAAACACAAGTCAGTACTATAATGGAGAATAATAATAATCCAAAATAGTACCAAGATGGAATTAACCAAGATTAAAGGATACAATTTACTAAGATGATATTAAAATATCAACAAAGTTCAAAGCACCTAGAAGATATTAAGCATATCGCACACGACTGAAAAGGAGTGTGGTACACAAATATATCAAAGAAATTTTTTTCACAAATTTCGGCATTAAAATACCAATAGATGCGCAAAATTACTTAACGAATCAAGATTAGTGACCCTACCAATTCAATATACAAAAGCGAATGATAAGAGTAGTGGTATGGTCGCGACTCCATCCCGCACTCAAAGCATTACTCCGCACATGAATAAGTGGAACACATATCCTAACCCCTTCTTCTCACGTTGAACCTAAGATTAGCACTACGGAAATGAACACCCCAAACAAGATAACGTCGGATAACAAAGAGTAAGACAGATCGCGTCGGTTTGCAAAAGACTGTCGGTATGGAATGTACCAACAGTTGATAACCAAAAGGCCGATTAGATAACAACTTGGATGCAACAGACAGACAAAGAATTACACACACACACACACACACACACACAACCTATGGTACTACGGAAACCCAGAACACGTGAATCCTATTTTGAATTTTTAGAAGAGGATTGAAAACGTTACACTTCCTTACCAGAAAAGGGTGGGTGGGTGGGTAAGAAGAAAAGTGGAAGCAGTCCTACTCTCATGTTTTGTTTTTCCCTAGTATACATAACTACCAAAAATATTTGCTAGACTGACAACGGCCGTTTGGCTGAGACCCTGAAGGTCGGGATGGCTCTGATACTAATTGTAACTACCTCGGTGAATTACGCTCCTAGATACAAGCCTGGATGAACGGTAGTGGTTGAAATAGTACGGTGGGGCCCCAAAAGCCACTCACGGGTAGACCTTTCGGCCGTCCTAACCACTTCCAATTCATCGGGACCTGTACGGGCGGCGTAATCGGCAGGCGAAGGGATCAACTACATACACAAATGAGTATGTATGCAAGCCACCATACAAAAGTACATCAGAGCCATTCCATCTAGAAAGAAAGGAAATATAGCAACGCCATACAGCAAGATTCAAATGACCTAGATAGATATAATATTTTAGGATAATTCCTCATACATCACACATCAGAGTATCACGCGGAAGCGGCAAAACAAGTCCGAGTATGGATAAGAAGCAAATCGGCATAAGATGCCACAGAAGTAAGCACATCCCGCCCATAGATCTCACGGATCCCCGTTCCCGGAATCTCTACACCGCACGGTCGTTGCCCACATCATCAGCCTCTTCCACCCAGTATCCGTCCTGCGAGGGTACCTGTTCATCTGAACCAATAATTTATCGTGTGAGACCCTAAGGGTACTCAGCAAGTCTTTATGCCTCTAAAGGGGACACAACCTGGGGTGACGCAATTGCAGCAAAAGATAAACACTAACAGTTCTATAGATACTCGCTAACCATCCGCCTAACCAAAGATAGACGGATGTCCGTGAATTAATGACAACAGTTATAACAGTAATATCACCAGATCCATCCTCCTCCTCGCTTACCGACGAGGAAGCGGACGAGCAACCCCTCCCATCCGTTGGCAGTTTTATTAACCATTCCATGAGTGTTGCACTATTTACTAGTCAATTACTTAGTCAAATTAAAAGCGGTACTTTAGTTATGCTTGTCTATGATCGAGAAACTGTGCTCCAAGTCGTCCATAACCGCGGACACGGCTTTCAGAAAGTTTTACCCTCCAGGGGTGCACAAATAGCAACACACACTCGATCAACCTCGGAAAAACCAAATCAAAACCCAACGAGGCCTTCACGACAAAGCAATCACAAGATTCAGAAATATTTCAGGGGGCCACCCCATTGAGTAGACCCGCAACGAAGCTAGCTGACTCCGAGACGGACTCAAGGTTTGCGTCAATGGCTGTAAACGACTGGGAACCCGAAAATGTGACTGGGCTTGTCGATACCGCGAAAACATTCCGCTTACCTAAACAGTACAGTGTGCTCCTCGCACAATCTTAAATAAAGCAGTAAACATGGCATAAGTACAGGATAGTAAATAAGACCTCAAACTAGTTTGTGGCCCCAAGAAATAAGACAGAATCAAGCTCTGGCTCAGGGGGGTCCCATAAGCCTCCCGGATGTGGATAGCGCGATAAATCAAGGAACAGGAATCAAGTACTCGGGGTCCTACGGGACACAAGTGAGCAGGAAAAACCAAATAGCAGATATTGCTCACCGGTGCCACTTTCATTAGTTATCCCATTACTACTCAGGTTAAGTTGTTTAGGTACCTCGTTATCCATCAAACACTCACAAACCCTACACATGCTGTTCTACGACTCGCATGGCTCAAACAACTCCTGTAGTAATGGCTCATGGGATGGAGGAACAGGCTTGGTGGGGTTTAAAAGTAAAGGCTATGCAATACTTGGGATTCAGTTTAATGCAATCGCGACTCAATGATGCAAGAATAAGATAGAGGCAATAGGTACTGTATGTATGCAAGCATGTGGTAGTGCTTGCCTGGCAACTCAGTTGAAGCGAGAGACGGATCTGGGTAGTGCTCCTGGTTCTCTTGATATATCCCCTGCTCAGTGTCGCGGGGCTCTCGGTGTAGTTGGATCTGGTGGGGGCGCAACAGATCGGCGGCGAGGCAGACGGCCAGAGGATTAGGGTTTGGCCTCGGTGCAGTCGGTGTCCAGCGAGGCTGGGCCTTCTCCTTCTCGTCCGCGGGTACAGGTCGAAGCAGAGGGGCCTCCTCGACCTTGCTGACACGCTCCTGCACGCCTGCACCTACTGGAACGCCGGAGGTGGGGGGGCGACGGTGGTGGCCGGCGTCGGTGGTTGATGGTGTGGAGGGAGAAGGGAGGCGAGGCAGGGCCTCTGGGGTGGTTATGGCGAGGCAGAGAGGGGGTGAGGCAGTAGATAAGAACGGGGGCAGGTGAGGATTGCGTGGGGGAGGGGAAGGTGGCTTCGGCCACCTTTTTGCACCCTCCTTCACGTGCTCGGCATGGGGCCAGGGAGGTGGCGCAGGCAGGTAGACCTGGGGGAGGGGCTGCCAGGTGGGGTCGGCGAGTGCAAGGGGCAAGGCAGGCTCGGTTAGAGGGGCCCCTAGGGCAGGGAGAGAAGAGAGGGGGAGAGGTGGGCTCGGGTAGGAGGTCTAGGTAGGAGGGAGGGTGGCTCGGCTAGGGTTGGACTTGGCAAGGTGAGAGGTAGCTAGGGGGTACGGTGGGACCAGCTAGGAGGGAGAGGAAGGCCGGGAGAGAGGGGGGGGGGTTAGGGCTTAAGCATGCAACAACAACACACATGGGTGGGGATGGTCTAGAGAGGGAGGTGGGGTTTAGGGTTAGAAGGGAGGATGAGTAATTGGGACTAGATAGATGGGGTGATTAGGGTTTAGATGGGGTATGGAGTTTAGGGTAGGTTCTATAGCTAGCAAGAGAGATAGAGAGAGGAGGGGTTTAAGGGCTCGTGCATGACACATGATCACATGTGCATGCATGGAGTATGTTAGTTAGGGTTTAGCTAGAGGGGGGGAGGGAGAGAGGGAAAGGTTGAGTGTTTGACAAGACAAAACAAGATCAAACTAACAAGGTCAAGCAAAGAGGGAGAGAGATGATCTATGCAAGAAAACAAAAGAAATTCAAATGACAAGTAAAAAGGTGATGCTTGCATTGCTCTAGCTAGATCAAGCAAAAGGGAAGGAGAGAGTAAGATAAGAGAAAAGACCCACTCCAAGGATTGCAAAAATTATAAACCAGATGGCTTGGATGTGGTGGTTCTGCATGGCCCATGCATATGCATTAAATGCTAGGTATTATCCTGTGAAAACAAATCAATATCTCATGGCATTTATTTATTTGCATCCTCCAAAGTTGGAGTAAGGGCCAAGCAAAAGGATTGGGAATGGATCCACCCAACCCACATGATCTAGGTAAACTCAAATAAATGCCAGCTCATATTAATTGGATGGTGGAAAATATAAGGTGGTGAAGAAGGTGGTGGAGTCAATAAAAGATATGCCCCCAACTCAACTTGGGCATCCAACAATATATCAAGAACCAAATACAATATCAAGAGGCAAATACAATTAATAATGCATATGAGATAAGAACCAAAACAAAGAGGGTTTTGTATGATGCTCAAATGCAAGGTGGCATGATGACGTGAGCATGATATGATGATGATGCAACAATTATATGTAGGAAGTGGCCCTTTTATTACTAGATCAAGTAGCATTACAGGTGTTAGACAACTGGGATGCTACAACATAGGGGGCCGACACCTGCCCGGCTCCCGAATACGCCCCTTCGCCTATATCTTCCCTAAGAAACCCTAAGGCCACAGGAGCAACAACAGATAGATTTCCGCCGCCTCTGGGGGGCGGAAAACACCGAGAGAGAAAGATCTCTCCGGCAGACAGATTTCTGCCGGGGGAATTCCTTCCCGGAGAGGGGAGACTGTCGCCATCAACACCATCACGAAGCTACAATTCACCGGGATCATCATCATCATCCACACCATCATCTCCACCAGCACCATCATTACCACTTCATCCCGCTGTAACAATTGTGTTGGATATTGCTTTAGTTCATTAGGGGAAGTCTTCCCGGTGTTAATTACTATTGTAGTTGATTCTTGTGAGTGGAACCATTGGATTGTTGTTTATGTTCAGATTGTTATCCATTACCATATCATCTTTGATCTTGATCCATTTAATGTCTTGTGAATCTTTGTTGAGTTATTATTCAATGGTTTAGTATTTAAGTTGTGGTGCTATTCTTCTAGTGGTGTCATGTGAACATCGACTACATGATACTTCACCATTTATGGGCCTAGGGGAATGCATTGTGTATTTGGCTACTAATTGTGGGGTTGCCGGAGTGACAGAAACCTGAACCCTCGTTAGGACACCTTTGCACAAGGGAGTGTAGGATCTGAGAGTTTAAGGCTATGGTTAGATTTATATATTAATTACTTTCCTGTAGTTACGGATGTTTGCAGGGGGTTTAATCACAAGTATGTATTAGTCCAAGTAAGGTCGGTATGTTCGCACAGGTTCACCCACACAACACTTACAACACCAGAGAAGAGTACTCAACTATTTGAAGCGAAAGCACTTTACAGAATTCCCATGTGTCCTCGAGAATGTTTAGTCCTTATAAGTATTTCCACCGGCTTGTCCTTTGCTAAGAAAGAATTGGGACGCTTGCTTTGTTTGTTCGTTGTCTTTATTACTTGCTCTTTGTTTTGTTGCCTTATCAGAAAACCACTAAAAATCTGTTTGCTAAGTATTCACAGGTATTTCCTGCTCCACACCACTATTCAGCACCTTCTGCTCCTCGTTGGGATCGACACTCCTATTTATCGAAAGTACTACGATACACCCCCTATACTTGTGGGTCATCAATACTATTTTCTGGCGCTGTTGTCGGGGAGTGAAGCGCTATTGAAGAGTGGAACTAGTAAGGGAAACTTCTACTATGAGTATTGCTTTGTTACTGCTTGTTACTTTGTTTCCAATATGGATAACCCACTTGGTTTCCTATTTGGGAAAACTACTACCACTGCTAGGGTAGTAGATGAACCACCACCTATTGAGATAGATCCTTTTAAGATACCTACAAGTATTATTAATCGTGTTATGGATAATTATTATTTAGGGGATGGAACTTTCCATCCTAGTGATCACTTGCTTTTTATCCATGAATTATGCGGGTTGTTTAAATGTGCAGGTATCACAACTGAACAGGTGAAAAAGAAGTTACTCTCCATATCCTTGAAAGGGAGAGCTGAAGAATGGTATAAGTTGCTGAAGAATGGACAATCCATGGAACGGAAGGAGATGGAATTTCTCTTTTACTCTAAATTTTATCCTCCTAGTGAAATTCATAAGGATAGAAATCTTATATATAACTTTTGGCCTCTTGATGGAGAGAGTACAACTCAAGCTTGGGGGAGATTGAAGTTACTAATGCTTAAATGTCCTATTCATGAACTCCCTAACAATATTATTCTTAATAACTTTTATGCTAAGCTTTCTCTTCATGATAAAGATTTACTAGATGCTTCTTGTGCTAGATCATTCACACGCATGAAGGAAGAAGCTAAATGGGATCTCCTAGACCGTATTCAAGATAACACTGAAGCTTGGGAGAATGACAAAGGAAGAAAGTCAGGTATAAAGTATGATTATGAATGCATTAAATCTTTTATGGGAACTGATGACTTTCGTGATATTAGCAATGAGTTTGGTCTTGATTACCAAAGTATTGCCAACTGTTTTAAGGCCTTTGCCTCTTACATAGAAATTCCCAAGAAGAATTGGAATAAGTATCATGCTCCGTATAAAGATGTTGTTAATCATGTTCCCGTTAGAAGTAATGAAGTTTGTACTACTAACCATATTATGCTTGAACCTCATGTTGATAAAATGCCTTTCCCAGCTAAGGTAAAGGAGTATTCTATGATTATTAGTGCAAATAACAAAGGTACAATGAAAACTGTGGACCTTGATGAGGAATTGAGTGATGAACCTGTGGTAGCTATTGTGAAAGACACTGTCACTAGAAATATAGAGGATGAGCACATTGTCTTCTGTGAAGACGCTTCTAATATTATATCTCATCCTAGTAAAGCTAGAAAAGCTAGTGTTCTTGTGCTTTCTGTTAAAATTGGTGATCATTGCTATTATGGTTTGTGTGATATTAGTGCTAGTTCTAGTGCTATTCCTTATGAGCTTTATAGGGAAATAATGCATGAGATTAGTCCTTGTGAGCTTGAGGACATTGATGTGGTTGTTCACCTTGCTAATAAGGAAACCATTTGCCCCATTGGCATTGTAAGATATGTGGAGGTTCTCTGCGGTAAGATTAAGTATCCTGCTGATTTTCTAGTGCTTAATTCAGCAGCTAGCAAAACTTGTCCTATCATTTTTGGTAGACCTTTCTTGAACACTTGTGGCTATTGTTGATTGTAAGAAGGAAAAAGTTTTAACTAAGTTTGATGGAGATTCTTATGAGTTTAACTTTTCCAAATTTGCTAAAACTCCTTGTGAAAATAGCTTGCCTAATAAAGATTTCAGGATGGATCAACATGCTTCTATTGATCTAGTCTATGACCTTGGACCTCTTTTTGATGACTGTAAGTATGCTCACTCTGATGATAAAGTTGTTGCCAGTGATATTTATATTGTCAACATTATTCAAAGTGCTACTGAAAGTTATTTTGAGAGAGGGAAACATGGTTTTATGCATCTCACTGATGTTAAGTTTCCCCGTTTTATGTTGAAAGCTTTGAAGTTGCATTTGTTTTGTCTTCCTATGCTTGTGGATTTTTGTTTCAACAATTCGTTTTCTCATGATAATCACATGCATAGGAAGTGGGTTAGACTCAAATGTGTTGGTTATTTGCTTCTTGATGCTCTCTTTCACTTCAATATTTATCTTCTTTGTGAGCATCTTTGAAAGTTTCAAGCCTAACTTAAAGGCATTAAAGAAAAGTACTTGTTGGGAGATAACCCAAGAGTTTTGTAGAGTCTTGGAAGTTATTACTTCAGTAATAACCGCTCCTTATCTTTTTTTGTTTTGCTTTTTGTGTCAAGTTCAACTACTTTTGTGAAGTAGAGGAGTTGTGAAAAGTGGCTGCCCTGGGACAGATTTTTGTGCTGCATTATAAAAATTCGTGAAGGAGATCAGTATGTAGGATGGAGCTGTATTTTTCTAATCTTGTTCTCCTGGTTGTTACCCAACTTTCATTAGTTCTGCACTTTTTGATTTGAGCAACAGAAGGTTTTCGAAAAAAATCAATCTTTACCTGCTGGTCTATTTTGACAGATTTCTGCCGTCATTTGCTTTTGCCTCTTACGGAGCCTTTGTTTTGATGGGTTTTCAGTTGAAATGTGAACCTAAAGGTTATTGTTTTTTCTTACTCTAATGTTGCCTTTGAGTTTGTGCAAGATTTTTTGTATAAAGGAAATTTTTAGGAGAAGGAGAAAAGGAATCTGCAGAGTTCATTTTTGAATAGGTAAAAGTGGTGAAAACAGAAGGTTCGTGAAAATCCAATATTTTTATATTTTTGATCTTTTTAATACATAAGGAAGACTACGAGACGGAACAGAGGAGGAAGCGGAGTCCGGGTTGGATAAACCCACCCCAGGCGCGGGCCCAGCCTGGCCGCGCCTCAGAGGGGTGTCCCGCCCTCGAACTTCGGCTCCGCCATGTTTCCATGCCAGTACCTTCCTTATGCATTGAAACTTCGTAATATATACCCCCCCAGATCCCCCGAGGTTAGTGCATCGTGTTCTCATCGTGTTTTCGTTTCGATCTGTTTCTGTCAGGAAACCTTCTCAAGTTTAGAGCGCCATGGCCTCCGCCAACGATAAATGCAAGAAGCCCGAGGAAGAAGATCCTCAAGACCCCAAGGAGGAGGAGATTTTTGTAGGGTATGAAGAGACATGGAGGAGGACAAGCATCCGGACACCCGCACTACCGTCGCAAGCATTGGTTTGGTGGCAAAACCTACCAATCTTAGAAGGACATCACGGATGTCTACAGGAGGGAAACCTCCACATCTTTTCTAGAATTCACGGTCGTCTCCTCCACATAACAAGAAACCCTTCCATACACTTATACATGAATATCAATACCAACAGGTGCCCAAAGGGAACTTTCCTTCGGTTTGGGATATGCCTCATTCTAACAATGCAGAGAAGGATCATGCTAAGGATGAATAGTGGGGAAATAATAACAAGGACTAGGATTCTCGGTCTGACATGATCATGAACTGCTTAGAGAAAAACTTAGAGCTAATCCGTACTCTTACCTTTGAGTTTGAGGATTTGAAGAAACTTATTGAAGATCTTATCAAGAGAACACCACCACTGAAGAGTAATTCACCATCAGGTTTGTCATCCCCTTGGCTTGTTCCAAGCTTGGGGGAGTGCCGCGATATCATAATCATTATATTTTACCTTTTACCTTTTTAGTGGATTCATATCTTTGGTAGAGAAGTTATCTTATAGTTTGGTTTGCATGTGAAAGTATCTCTCCTTTAGTTGATTATCTATGTATCCCTTGGTGTGAGTGCCTTTATAGAATATTAATGAGAAGTCTCATCTTTTACTTTTTGCACTTCTTATTTTAGTTTGCAATCTCTATTATATGATGGATCTTGTTGATCGGTATTAGCATCACTTTGGGAGCATCAAGTAACTCTAAATTTGTTTTGGCAAACCGAGCTTTGGTCAGTAGCAACACTTTTTGAGGTTTGAAAGAAAAAAGAGAAAAAAAAGCTTACAGGTATTTGGTATCATCTATTTTCTTTCTTGTTGGCTCATAAGCTCGGTATTCTTTATTTAAGTTCTTTTGTGTTTTCAAGAAAGATTGCATGTTTGGCTTTATTACTTGCATGTATGTTTCTTTCTTTCAACTCTCTTGCTTGCTACCCAGCCTTGCTAGCCAAAAACCTGTTTTTGAGAAGGCATACTTCTCACTATTTTAAATCCCTTTGAACCAAAACCTGTGCCATTTGTGTCCACCATATCTACCTAGTATCATTGTTTCTATTCCAAGCAAGTTCTCAAGCTTCATCTATCTTTCGAATTAAAAAGTATTTTGTTATGTGAAAACTAGTTAGTAAAGCTCTCACGAACTTGATGGCACATCTTATTTCTTTGCCCCTAATAGACTTGACCCATTGTGCCATCGAAGTTGTATATGATTGCATCTATACGTTGGAATTAGCAGAACCGTGCTGTCATGGGGAACGTTTTCAACATTGCACTTGTACTCTGTACACAGTTGATATCATGCTCTTTTGTCCATGGATGTCAACGGTGTGAAATAAAGAGGGAACTTGTAAGTCCATGGAGTCTGTATTTTGTGTTAGAGAAACGCCTGGGCCGCTAGCCTAAGCCATACCTAATCATGGTGGAAACTGGCAGCATCACCATAATGAGCTATCTATGAAGCATCCTCAATAAAAATCTATGCACATAGTAAATAAAAAGATCGCTGAGATGCGCATTGTCTGATTGCCTTGTCATTTTGGTTATGGGAAAGCTCTTGTACCATGTGCAAGGGGTACCCCGTTGGCGGTTCTCTATGATACGCATGTACTTACAATGACAAGAACTTACCTGTGACCAAAGTTGAGTAGCATGAGGAGTGACCCTCGTATTCAAGGGACATGAGATTGCCAACTTATATTTTGCCAAGCATATACTCCATCTTTGTGCACTTTAACCTTAATCATCTCAAGATGCCTATGATAGGAGCAATGAGGGCTCAAAGCTAGTAAGTACCATAATCTTTTGGAAGCTCTTTATGACTTTTAATCCCTGCTTCCCTCTAAGAAGGGACCTTTCTCCTACTTCCAAGTTGAGTCAGTAAACCTACTTCCTCTCTATCTCCAGCAAGCATTTGAGTTGTTGTGTTTCAAGCATTCATATGGTGATTTATTCAATCATGTTCTTTATCTTCCTTGTTTGCACAAAACTCTTATCTATTGAGTATTACTTTGAAAGCCTTCACTTGTGAAAAACCTTTTTGAGCAAAGAGTGATCCTGTTTTGTTACTTCCACAAAAAGCTTTTTGTGAAACTGTTTGTCAGGTGTTCTCTGACCAAGAACAAAGTTTGCCAATTCCAATTATAATTTATCTTTATGCATCTCTATTGTGACCGTTGTACTTGGTTGCAAGCTAAGTTATATAATGGTGAGCTGCTTTCTTCTATGAGTTGTGCAATGGTAAGTGTGATGCTTCTTGTTCGTATTCTTTTATCGACACTTCACTCTATAAAATTGTGGACATGTTTACCGAGCTCAGTTTTCGCTTGGGGACAAGCGAATTATAATCTTGGGAGAGTTGATACGCCCAATTTGCATCACCTTTCTATATCATAATTTACCTCTATTCATTGATATATGTCTTACTATGAGGTATTACTTATGGCTTTTCATCTGTTTATGCATGTTGAATGATTCCTGGAGGCTGAACTGTCGGAGTCTGGATTCTGATGAAAAAGAAGGCGTTTTGGTGCAATTTCGCGAAGATTAGAAAAATACCAGAAAAATATGGAAAAATATTATTTTTCCAGAAGATTGAGGAAGCCAGAAATAGGAGCGAAGAGGGGCTGCAGGGGGGCCACACCCCTAGGCGTGGGTCCCTCCTGGATCGTGCCTAGGGCAGGTGTGTCCCACCTGCCCGACTCCTGACTCCACCCCTTCGCCTATATCTTCCCTACGAAACCCTAAGGCTACGGGAGCAACAATAGATAGATTTCTGCCGCCTCTGGGGGGCGGAAAACACCGAGAGAGAAAGATCTCTCCGGCAGACAGATTTTTGCCAGGGGAATTCCTTCCCAAGAGGGGAGACCGTCGCCATCAACACCATCATCGAGCTAGGCTTCATCGGGATCACCATCATCATCATCCACACCATCATCTCCACCAGCACCATCATTACCACTTCATCCCGCTGTAACAATTGTGTTGGATATTGCTTTAGTTCATTAGGGGAAACCTTCCCGGTGTTAATTACTATTATAGTTGATGCTTGTGAGTGGAACCATTGGATTATTGTTGATGTTCAAATTGTTATCCATTACCATATCATCTTTGATCTTGATCCATTTGATGTCTTGTGAGTAGTTCGTTGTGTTCTTGAGGACATGGGAGAAGTCATGTTGTTAGTAGTGAATCTCTGTTGAGTTATTATTTAATGGTTTAGTATTTAAGTTGTGGTGTTATTCTTCTAGTGGTGTCGTGTGAACGTCGACTACATGATACTTCATCATTTATGGGCCTAGGGGAATGCATTTTGTATTTATTTACTATTAAATGGGAGTTGGTGGCTCACTTTGCCATCAAACATTGGGGCCATATGAACCGTTCAACATATTCATCAAACACTGAGAGAGTTATAGCCCTTGGATTGATCACCGTCCTCCATAACCCATGTGTGTTGAAATTTTTGGTAACCAGCAATTAAGTATTATGTCCACCATTCAAGGGGTGGTACAGTCATGGGAATTAAAATAAAATGGAAATCAAATAACATATCAGCCCAAAATAATGATATATTGTTACTTGCCAATCATGGGTTTATAACAGGTTTGTACCTTGCATCCGACATTTCGCATACACAAACAGATATGTATGAGAGCAATAACCACCATGAAAATCGTGGACAGGATTTTTTTTTCTGCCGCAAGTCTCCCAAACAAGCTTGTTTTGGAAGGAAAGAAAAGATCTTGATTGTCATCATTTCAGCTAACTAGCAATAACTTTCCCATATATTGATTTGCTGCAAATTTCTCAGCTCTTGTGGACAGATTAAGCAATGGACGTACTTTCTCTGATTCATATTAATGTTCTATGAATTTAGACAAAGTTGAGAACATTAATATGGACTGGAGTGAGTAGCTAAAGTCTGCGCTTGCCAGGTACACGGACGAAACCCATCTCAATGATGTCGATGTAGCTCTACATTTTACGTGTGGCCGAAGTTGTTGGAAGCGCTCCAGAGCTCCTCATACTGAACCCTGCAGCTGGTGCGCTGGCCATAGCCCCACTTCTCGCGATGGTTCGCTATGTTTAGGATGACACCATCGACTTGCTCAACAACGGATAGCAGCGGCACGATCGAAAGGGTTGTCAGAGTTCAACATCGGGGATCAAGGAGACTGGTGCTAGCACTAGAGACTCGAAATCCTAGACACGCAATAGGTAATCTGACATCCTTTCTCTCTCTCCTTAAGACGTCTGCACCATTGCATTGGACATGACCTAAATTCATGACTACACCACCTTCGTTGTATCTCGAAATTCCAAATATGGCACCACACATCCACGCCAAAACTTCTCCCGTGTGCAGTCCTTCTACCTTCGCCGTCTCCAATAACAAACTATAGACAATAATAGTAGTAGTATATCCCCATATGCCTTTCCAGCTTGACCCTATCTTCAATTACTAATTATGACTCTTTATACTATTGTTGATAATTATTAATAGATTAGAGGAATTTCGCAAAAAAATCAAGTAGAACATGACGACCGTTTAGAGACAGACTTCAATAATTGTTGCATGAGCTCATGTGGCTGCCTGAATCTATGAATAAGGTACATATATCTTCTTATATTGCTGCCCTGTTTTTTAGTGAAGCTTGATTTTTTTTACTTTTTTATCATGTGATTGTGCTCCACATTTTGACCATTTTAGGGGAAGAGATATGGATGAAAGAGACTAGAAAGACAAATACGGAGGAGCACGTGCGGTCTACTCGATGTGGATGTAGTCGAGAGACGCCGAGGGCTACAACATGTTATCACATAGAGCGGCTGAAGATGGGTACATAATTTCACTGAAGAGGATGACCTTGGAGAGAGAAGATCATGGTCGTGGAGAGGTAGATAGTGGATGTGCACAAGCAAAACCCGACGGTGCACCATGAGTGCACATGCTAATATTATTAATGGTCGATCATATCAGCACACCCTGCTTTAGTAGCAAGTGTGTGCATAAACTACTTAGCATTTAACTAGAGATCTTCAGTTATAGACATCATGTGAGTCCATGACATAGCTTTGAAATACTTGCTCACCCGAAGCCCGAAACATGGCAGTTCAGATGATAGCGCACGTATTTCGATATATCTGTGGCGGACAATAGTGAGATGGGTTTGCTTAGTTTTGAGAAGCTCTTTTTTAAACAATACGAATTGAACAGATAATTATTATTTTGAATATATGAAACATATTTTTTGTTAATCTTAAATATGTTTACTATTAAATGGGAGTTGGTGGCTCACCAGTGGCGGACACACGAATGAATTGGAGGATGGACACACTTCAAAAAAAAATTGCGCTGACCTATGTGGAATACAAAATCAAGAACCAAGCGCTGTCTTGGTTGCAAGGCTTGCGAGTGCGCAGCCAGCTCACCCAGTTCGAGTCCTCATGGTGATCGAATTAAACGGGGTTTTATTCGAGCGCGTATAATTCGCTGCTAGAGAGGTCTCATCTACCTAACAATGTATAGCCCGCGAGGGATCATTCCCCGAGAGTCAATGTTTTTCTATGTGGAATACAAAATTTTCCTAAAAAGTAATGTAAATAGCATAGGGAAATCTCATAATATTATATTTCTATAATATGTTATAATTTTTATGTTAAAAATATATTATTATTTTGTAAGTTATGGTACACCACAGACAAGTAAACAATAGAATTAAACAATTAAAAAAATTATACTTTTTTATCTACCGGACCTGTGTAAGTAGAGCTTATTACTTGCTAATTTTTTTTTACAATAACCCATGTGGCACACAAAATCTATCTAAAAAGTATTATATTATTTTGATTGATAGAGGATTACAATGTTTATATACTTCCTCCGGTCAAATTTAATGGACTCAAATCCATTTAGATATAAATGTTTTTAGCACTAAAATATGTCTAGATATCCGTATTTAGACAAATCTGAGTCCATTAGTTTCGATCGGAGGAAGTAGTACAAGTGATGACTGTCTAAAATGTGATATTTGTTAGAATACACATACGGTAGTAAAGAATGTATGATTTATACGTTTAGTGGAAACTACTGGCCCGACTTAAATCTCTCCCATCTTTACGTATATCCTAAATTTTCTGGGATCCCGCGACTTCCACCGTCCGAGTCCCCCGCGTGCGTGCAAAGTTTGCATCCGTGGTGGACCTCTTAGAACCTCATCTCCTCCACGACTCCGGTGAGGCTCTAAAAAATGTCTCTAACACGATATCTCTTTTAATTTTTGTCTCACAGGTGAATTTTTTTGCTACATGCAAAAGCGAGACATTTTATAATAAAAATGACACATTTTGTAGCAAAAACGGGGTTTTCACAAAAAATATAAAATAGGTGTCAGCAGGAGAACCAGAACGATGGCAGCACGCCATTAACCGGGACGCTTAGTGTTGTTCCTATTTTTATACAAACAAATATTCCTATGATCAGAAAATGAATACTCTCAAACTGGTCTGTGATCTGAACATTAGATTATTTTTTAGATGATGAACATTAGATTAGTGATAGTATTCTCTAGAATTCTGGGTGGGCCACGGACCACCCGGCCCCACCCCTGCGTACGCCCATGGATCACTTTTCCATCAAACATTGGGACCATCTGAACCGTTCAACACATTCATCAAACACTGAGAGAGTTATAGCCCCTGGATTGATCACCGCCCTCTATAATACATGCATGTTGAACTTTTTGGTAACCAGCAATTAAGTATTATGTCCACCATTCAAATGGTGGTACGGTCATGGGAATTAAAAGAAAATAACATATCAGCCCAAAATAATGATTCATTGTTACTTCCCAATCATGGGTTTATAACAGGTTTATACATTGCATCCGACATTTCGTTCTAAAATTAACGTACACAAACAGATATGTATGAGAGCAATAACCACAATGAAAATCGTGGATAGGAATTTTTTTCTTCCGCAAGTCTCCCAAACAAGCTTGTTTTGAAAGAAAAGAAAAGATCTTGATTGTCATCATTCCAGCTAAGTAGCAATAACTTTCCCGGCTATTGATTTGCTACAACTTTCCCAGTTCTTGTGGACAGATTAAGCAATGAACGTACTTTCTATGGTTCATATTAATGTTCTACGAATCTTGACAAAGTTGAGAACATTAATATAGACCGGAGGGAGTAGCCGAAGGCTGCGCTTGTCAAGTACACGGCCGAAACCCATCTACATGCTACCGATGCAGCTCTACATTTTACGTGTGGCCGAAGTTGTTGGTAGCACTCCGGAGCTCCTCCTACTGAACCCCGCAGCTGGTGCGCTGGCCATAGCCCCACTTCTCGTGATGGTCCGCTATGTTTAGGATGACACCATCGACTTGCTCAACAACGGATAGCAGCGGCACGGTCAAAAGGGTTGTCAGAGTTTAACAACGGGGATCAAGGAGACTAGCGCTGGCACTAGAGTCTCGGAATCCTAGACACGCAATAGGTAATCTGACATCCTTTCTCTCTCTCCTTAAGACGTCTGCACCATTGCATTGGACATGACCTAAATTCATGACTACACCACCTTCGTTGTATCTTTAAATTCCAAATATGGCACCACACATCCACGCCAAAAATTCTCCTGTGTGTAGTCCGTCTACCGTTCGCCGTCTCCAATAACAAACTACAGACAATAGTAGTAGTATATCCCCATATGCCTTTCCAACTTGATCCTATTTGCAATTACTAATTATGACTCTTTGTACTGTTGTTGGTAATTATTAATAGATTAGAGGAATTTCGCAAAAAAAAATCATGTAGAACATGACGACCGTTTAGAGACAGACTTCAATAATTGTTGCATGAGATCATGTGGCTGCCTGAATCTATGAATAAGGTACATACATCTTATATTGCTGCCATGTTTTTTAGTGAAGCTTGATTTCTTTTACTTTTTCATTATGTGATTGCATTCCACATTTTGACCATTTTAGGGGAAGAGATATGGATGAAAGAGACTAGAAAGACAAATAGATAGGAGCACGTGCGGTCTACTCGATGTGGATGTGGTCGAGAGACGCCGAGGGCTACAGCATGTTGTCACAGAGAGCGGCTGAATATGGGTACATAATTTTACTGAAGAGGGTGACCGTGGAGAGAGAAGATTGTGGCCGTGGAGAGGTAGGTAGTGGATGTGCACAAGCGAAACCCGACGGTGTACCATGAGTGCACATGCTAATATTGGTAATGGTCGATCATATCAGCACACCCTGCTTTAGTAGCAAGTGTGTGCATAAACTACTTAGCATTTAACTTGAGATCTTCAGTTATAAACATCATGTGAGTCTATGACATAGCTTTGAGATACTTACTCACACGAAGCCCCAAACATTGCACTTCAGATGCTAGCGCACGTATTTTGATATATCTGTGGCGGGCAAGAGTAAGATGGGTTTGCTTAGTTTTGAGAAGCTCTTTTTTAAACTATACGAATTGAACGGATAATTATTATTCTGAATATATGAAACATATTTGTTGTTTAATCTTAAATATATTGGTAAGATCCGTAGCACAGCATGGACATTTAGCTAGTGGCTACTAATTGTGGGGTTGCCGGAGTGACAGAAACCTGAACCCCCGTTAGGACAACTTTGCACAAGGGAGTGTAGGATCTCAAAGTTTAAGGTTGTGGTTAGATTTATATATTAATTACTTTCCTGTAGTTACGGATGTTTGCAGGGGTTTAAATCATAAATATGTATTAGTCCAAGTAAGGTCGGTATGTTAGCACAAGTTCACCCACACAACACTTACAACACCAGAGAAGAGTACTCAGCTATTTGAAGCGAAAGCACTTGACATAATTCCCATTTGTCCTCGAGAATGTTTGGTCCTTATAAGTATTTCCACCGGCTTGTCCTTTGCTAAGAAAGGATTGGGCCACTTGCTCTGTTTGTTCGTTGCCTTTATTACTTGCTCTTTGTTTTGTTGCCTTATTAGAAAACCACTAAAAATCTGTTTGCTAAGTATTCACAGGGATTTCCTGCTCCACACCACTATTCAGCACCTTTTGCTCCTCGTTGGGATCGACACTCCTATTTATCGAAAGTACTACGATAAACCTCATATACTTGTGGGTCATCAAGACTATTTTCTGGCGCCGTTGCTGGGGAGTGAAGCGCTATTAAATAGTGGAACTGATAAGGGAAACTTCTACTGTGAGTATTGCTTTTGTTACTGCTTGTTACTTTGTTTCCAATATGGATAACCCACTTGGCTTCCTGTTTAGGAAAACTACTACCACTGCTTGGGTAGTAGATGAACCACCACCTTTTGAGATAGATCATTTTAAGATACCTACAAGTATTGTTAATCGTGTTATGGATAATTATTATTTAGGGGATGGAACCATCCATCATGGTGATCACTTGCTTTTTATCCATAAATTATGCGGGTTGTTTAAGTGTGCAGGTATCACAACTGAAGAGGTGAGGAAGAAGTTACTCTCCATATCCTTGAAAGGGAGAGCTAAAGAATGGTATAAATTACTAAAGAATGGACAATCCATGGAATGGAAGGAGATGACATATCTCTTTTACTCTAAATTTTATCCTCCAAGTGAAATTCATAAGGATAGAAATCTTATATATAACTTTTGGCCTCTTGATGGAGAGAGTACAACTAAAGCTTAGGAGAGATTGAAGTTACTAATGCTTAAATGTCCTATTCATGAACTCCCTAATGATATTATTCTTAATAATTTTTATGCTAAGTTTTCTCTTCATGATAAAGATTTACTAGATGCTTCTTGTGCTGGATCATTCACACGCATGAAGGAAGAAGATAAATGGGATCTCCTAAACCGTATTCAAGATAACACTAAAGCTTAGGAGAATGACAAAGGAAGAAAGTCAGGTATAACCTATGATCATGAATGCATTAATTTTTTTTATGGAAACTGATGACTTCCGTGATATTAGCAATGAGTTTGGTCTTGATTCCCAAACTATTGCCAACTGTTTTAAGGCCTTTGCCTCTTACATAGAAATTCGCAAAAAAAAGTGGAATAAGTATCATGATCCGTATAAAGATGTTGTTAATCATGTTCCCGTTAGAAGTACTGAAGTTTGTACTACTAATCATATTATGCGTGAACCTCATGTTGAGAAAATGCCTTCCCTACTTAAGATAAAGGAGTATTCTATGATTATTAGTGCAAATAACAAAGGTACGATAAAAAAGAATGAAATTATTTTCAAAAACAACTCCAAGAACAAAACTACTCCACAAGAAATAAAACGCCCCAAAAAGGACAAATTCCTAAATGCCACAAAAAGCATAGGATAAAACAACCCGCAAGAAGAAAAAAACTCTTGGAGAATATGGACCCAGACCATATACTTGCGATGCAAAACCATGAAAAGAAAGCCCATAACAAGAGCTCGCACTGGCTGCTTCTTATTCCACAAGGCCCATTACCGCCATTGGCTACGAGAATGCCAAGCCTCTCGTTTGGCGGCAGGAGCGCCTCGGCGGCTTCTATAGTATAGGGAAAAAACGAAAAAGCCCAGCGTGCTACTGTGATAATGTCGACTGTGGCTTAATAATAAGAGAGAAAAAAGAAGACACCTAGCGATTCCGCGTAGTATATACTCCATAAACAATCAGCTTTCCCAAGCTACGATTTTGCTTGATCAGATTTTGCTTGTAAGGATTAAAGGAAGTCCTTGGAAAAAAAAGGTTTAATGAAAAAAAAAGACTACGGTAGAGGGTTTGGTTCCTAAAAACTGCTGAGAGCATAACCTTGTTTAAAACCTTTGTTTACCGGTTTCATGATTTCATCATCAATGAAAACGGGAGCTGTGGGCACCTTAATTCGAAAGAAAAAATATTTTACTCAAGTTACACACCATACAAGTGATTATTTTTTTCATTTCAAAGCGCAAAATAGTTGCGTACGATAGCAAGCAAGCACTGTAGCACAAGAGAGTAGTAACTTCTTTGCCCGGACCTGGCGCGGAGATGATGCTGCCGCCTACCTGCATTCACACAATCGACGACGAGCCGCATGCATGCAGAGCGCGGAGCGCAGGGCTCGAGGCGGCGACCAGGAATGACACAAGGGCGGCAAGGCAACTCCGAGAAGGCAGCCGGCGCTCGCATTAGATGATGATCCTCATCGTGCCTGTCTGCCTGAGCCTGACACGACATGCCCCATCAGATCCATGGATGGACTTGGACGCGCGCAGTGCATGCGCTCCAAACAGTTCCGCGCGCGTATTTGCCGATGTGAAAGGGCAGCGCCAGCTTGTCTCGCCGCGGCATCGTCCGGTCCCTCGCCGTCTGACTCTGGCCTGATGAGCCCATTCTGACGCTCTGAACGATGACGAAGCTGTGGAGTATGTAATGCAGATATATGTATATTGTTATCATATACTACTCCCAGCTTCGCTGACCATCGGTTTCGCCGGATGGAGTAAAGACCCGCTGCAACGCCGACACTGCCTCGACCTGTTTCGTTTCCGTGTGCGGAAATGGTCTCGGCCTGTCGGTCAGCCATGAATCCAGGGAGCAGAAGCGATAGGTTTCAGTTAATTATTCAGGTTGGAAAAAAAAAAGAATGAGTTTGTTTATTACGAGCAGAAGAAGATGTGTGCACCTGTACTCTGCTGCTTGTGTCCGTCTTTCCGGCCGTTGGATGTAGTAATTCAGACAATGCCACAAGCACTAGCCCTATTTTGTTTTAGAAGGTACCATATGGACTTAGGATGTTCTAAGAAATGATCACGATGTCGTTAGATTCACATCCAATCCCTTGTAACTGTAAGCAAGGCTGCAGAACCGAACTTGAACCATGGAATTTCGAAACGGATGGAGTACAACTTTGTGCCTGCATACGTACGTACAGTCAAAATCATGATACCAGGACCAAGTAAAGAGCAGCTTTGAATCGCTACACGCTTTGTGCAGTTTTACTCATCCCTGTTCCGGTCCACGGCCACTCCAAAAGCACAGACCCGAACGGACCAAATATGTTCAGTCCATTTTCGAAAGAACTTTGGAGCCTATCTCAAAATAGCAGTAGCAGCTGTGAGACCTGTGCATGTGCTGACCAGTCTACCGCAACAGTAATCATGGTAGTACCTGCCTCTGCCTCGGGCGCGCGTGTGCGGAGAACGTGTTTGCATCATGCAGAAACGGAAATGATGCTTAAGTAGTAGACTCATGGTAAGCGCCTGTGGCATAATTACATGGAACACGTCTCGCATTCAGCCAGCCGGTCGGTCTATTTTGGCCACGGTAGTAAATCAGTGGCGCATGATGCACAGTTCACGGATCGGTTAGCCGCATTTTATTAACTTTGCCTAACATTGTAAGACGTGATTGATCAGGGAGTGAAAAGGCTACTTGGGTAGTCCCCCGAGCGCCTCGTACGTGTATACACATTGCGCACCAGATCGTGCGAGCTGCATGAGTGTACAGGATTGTTGCATGAGTACGTGTAGGACTGTTACACCGAGTCTAATTCCTCGAAACAGAAATACACCCAGCTATATAGATATAGCAACCAAGTTAAGACCGCTGTTGGCCAGACAGCACATCGTCCAAAAGAAAAAACAAAGAAGACTAAAAAGAAAAAAACAAAGAAAGTAAAGCCGACAACAGTGGCTTGACGACAAGGGATGACCCGTAACCGCTGCGCCCTCCGAAGAATTTCCACCACGCTCCTAGCACTCCGAAGTGTCACGCACCAAGCAGCACCTCCAAGAAGGAAGCGACGACGACGACGACGCTGCTGCCCGGACTACTCCTAGGGTTTCCCCTGGTACGCTACAAGAGGTGGGAAAGAGGTACACCCGACGCCCTTCATGAAGGAAGGTGACACCCGCAGGCGTCACCGCGTCGGTGTCTAGTCGACAAGGATTTCTCCCGACCCCTCACAAAAACCACACTCCCGGACCCTTCGAAGGCTCCACCAAGCTCGACCGCCCACCAACATACGCCACCACGGCCTTGCAGTCAACCCCGACATCTCACCGCGACCCACGTTGTGAGGCTGGCAAGAACGAAAAAGGAGGAACATCGGCGAGAGTCGGCAAGATAGCAACACACGGGAGGGAACTTCATCCACCACCTTCCGGCGGTAGCCGGGCGATGCAGCGAGAGGGGCAAACCAGACCCTCACTGGTCCAGCCGAGCCCAAATGGGCGCGTGAAGCCCTTCCACCGCACCGCAGCAAGGGTGGCACTGTCCTCGCTAACTCCAACACTAATCCCCCCTCCTCCTACCAGAAGATCCACCACGACAGATCCCCGCTGCCAAGCAGCAGCGCCATCGACCTCGTGATAACCCGGGCTTGCCGGACCACCGCCAGTCTGAGGAGCAACACCACGAGCTACCTCCCGGAGCCACCTCCGCCGGAGGGCTTCTCGCACAAACCACCTTCCAGGGCCGCCGCCCCGGCTTCCACGAACTCGCACCCACGGGGCAGCAAACACCACCATAACAGGTCCAATGGCGTAGACGGGGGAGGTCGGCACATGAAGACTATTCTAGGCGGCACGAGGCCGGCAAGCACGACAGCCAAGCGAGCTGTGTGCAAGTCAACCTCGCAAACCATGGCTATGGATGCCATCCAGCCACCAGATCTAGACCCGCTTGGTCCGGAACGGGGTTTCCAGCCACCATGGCAAGAAACCGGAGAGCACAGCAACCAGAGCCCGCCATGGACGTGCCCGCCGCGGCTCGCCAGGCCCAGATCGGGCCCACGAGGCCCGGTTGCTGTTGTTTCCCTGCCGTCCGCCGCCGCCCTTCATAGCTCCGCGCCGAGCTCGGCCCCTGCCACCGCCGCCAAGCCACCGTCGTCCTGATGCGCCGCCGTTGCGAAGCGAGCTCGCGCCACCACCATGGAGCACCGCCGCAGGCCGCCGCTGCCCCGCGCAGGGCGCCGAGCGAGCGGGTAAGGGAGGGCCCCCGCCGCCGGCACCGCCCGGGCTTTGCCCGGCGGCTCCCGCCGGCGGCGGCGGAGGAGGGGGGACCTAGGGGGAGGAGGAAGCAAGGATTGGGGAGGCCCGCCCGTCGCCCGCGGGGGACGACGCGGACGAGACGGGGTCTCTTTTTTTCACCCCTTGCCACCACCGTGCACCGAGTCTAATTCAATCTCTAACACTCTTTCTTAGTCGTACAAATATGGTTAAGTTGAGACTATGCCAAAACTCTATAAGAACATCGCCAACCTGATTCTTTGAACAATAAAGTAAATCTCGAGTTGCTTATTCAACACTTTTCTCTAACAAAAGTGAATATTTATCTTAACGTGCTTTGCTCTTGCATGAAAAACTGGATTGACTGACAAAATATATTGTTTTCAAATTATCACATTATAAATACTCCCTCCGACCCATATTACTTGACTTGGATTTTTCAAAATTTGGATGAGCCTATATACTAAATAGTGTCTAGATTCATCCAAATTTAAGTCAACTAATATGGGTTGAAGGGAGTAAGATATTTTAGTCAATTCGACTCCAAATTCTACAATCAATGACTAGGCCCATATTACCTTAGTTGTAGCATTAGCCACAACATTTTATTCAGCTTCGGTGCTAGACCCAGAGACCATGGTTGTTTCTTAGCCCTCAAGAAATCAAAATTTATCCATAGAAGAACACACAAAAACTGTAGGGTTCGTAGTATGGAAAACAAAAAAATTCTAGCGCATGAACATATAAAACCAAGATCTAATCTATGGCAAAGCGAAGATCTAATCTACGAGATTGGTGCAACGAGATTGTAGAGAACTAACCCTCGTAGATCCAAATCATTTAACAAGATCGGATTCTCATGGTTGATGTAGTCGATCACTTGCCGATCTCAAGATCGTGTAGACGATCCTTCCTGCGCCGCGTTCCGACAGTGCTTCCGTAGTCGGTCACACGTACTGTAGTCGATAAATACCTTTCTCTCTCTTGTTCTAGCAGGCAAGAGAGGTAGTATATCCCATCGGAATCCCAAGAGCACGATAGTGTGGTGGTGGTGATGAAGGAGAAATCCCTGCAGGGCTTCGCCTAAGCCGGAGCAGGGCGATGGAGAAGGGTGGCGCCTAGGGTTTAGGGGCAAGGTGGATCCAAGGACAAGGGTCCAAGGGGTGACGCCCTACCCCTCCTTATATGGCAGAAGGGACAGCGCCCAAGGGCCTCCCTGCCCTAGCCGAGTTGCCCCCTAACTCGGCTAGGAAGGGGAGAGTCCCTCCCCAAAGGCTAGAAAGGGGAGGGTTGTAAAATTCCCTTCCAAGTTTTCCCTTTCCTTCTTAATCTAGGATTTGACTTTTCAAACTAGGGTTTGACCCTTTCCTCCTATTCCTTGGCCGAGTTGCCCTTGGGCTTGGTGCGGCCAACCCCTTAGGGCAATACCGCATCCCAAGTGCCCCTCCCGGGGTGGTGGACTGCGGTGACCCAGCATACCACTGCATGTGTAGTACACTATAGTCATTGACATGACACTCACAGAACACCGTTCCGTAAATATCACATCCCTCAGAGTGGTACAACAGAAACATTGCGGGTCCATATTACAAACATTCACACATTATTATTATTACAATACCAGAAGTTCAAGAATTCAAAAGATTCAACTTACAAACCAAAATATAAAGTGTTTCAACGGAATTTAAAAGTAGCAACTCCGACTAGGAGTTGAGCTCAGCAGCTTATTCTACAGAGTTCATGCTGCTCGGCTCCGTTGGTTACTACTAACTAGGGGTACTTAGTTGGACTCGTTATCTTTGACACCGTAGCAGATCTCGTAATCCACTCCTTCAACACCTCCGGGCAGATCGGGTTCCTTGTAGAACACATCTTCTTGGCATTCGGCTGCATACATTGGCACGTCTTCGGGATCCTCAGAGTCTGAGCAAGGGATCAAAGGAAAGAATGAGTAACAGCGTTACCCAACAAGTTCATTATATGCAAGGTGGGAAGTTTGATGCTCTAACTACCACCTCGGATTATAAATCCTTGGCACTATGCAGTTTTTGTAAATCTTTCTTCAAAGATTGATTTTATTTCGAAAAACTATGACAATCATCCTTCACAGGTTGACCAGAACTTTCATGGAGTTCCGTTCCTGCCGCGTTCATAGCTCCTTACTGGAACAGGGAGTAACAAGTTACAATTCTTACACTCTGCAGAGGTGCGTTACTTTACCCATGAGAGATCAACTCCTTGTTGCACAAACGGGCGTACTTTCCCATCCACAATTCCATTATGTGGGGCCCAGTAGTTGGTCCAAGCCAATTACTGCCCCCTTCGCGCCCCCGCATGCCTCCTTGGTGTACACCATGCCCACATAATGAATTACGACAATGGTCTGTACAAACCGTTAGATGCCAGAACTATCGTGGGACGATGAGGGTTCCCACCCATATGCTGCATATCCTCTATGAATTACCAATTAATATGCACTCTACGAGTGATAACATCCACGACCTGCACATCCGTCTTCATGCGAGAGGAAGAAGATACAGCTGACTTCTTTGTCCCATTCCAAATCTCATGGCTAACGCGTAATATACGACGCTAGAATCACTGATGTCAGGGGTTATTAAGTCCCTACTTGATCATCATTGTTGCAATTAGAACACTAAGTTCTATTGCTCCATTATATCACCACTTAGGATGATATCTATAATTTCTTTATTTGTGAAAATAATAGTTTCTTTCTTTTATAGCATATATGATAACACACAATTTGCAAATACTTTGGTAAAGACTCTTCAAAGGAAATGAGCAAGTGATGAACTTGCCTTGTGATGGCAAGGTAGTGAAGTATGATGCTTGCACTGGACCTTGAGCTTCTAGTTCTACAAAAACATCATTATTGCCCGGTAAGGACAATATTTAAAGAAACAAAATGATTATGCAAGTAATGTAATGCATTATTTAATTTTATATGCATTTACCCCAAAAATTTATTTTTTTAGTAATAAAGGATTTATAAATATTATCTTTTAATATTTATAACATATATTGAATTATTTAATTTTATTTCCCTTTTATTTGACTTTTATTGATTTAATAATTCTTTTAGGAATTATTAATTAAACATTAAAAATTGTGATTAAATATTTATTTAGTATGTTTAAAAAATACTACAATATTAATACATAATGAAAGTGAATTTTAATTAATTTTATCACCTTTCAATAATTTTGTAAAATTCCATAAGGAATATATAGTTTGCAAAATTCCTAATAAAATTTAAATGTATAAAATGTTATATTTTAATTTATATGGGTAGTTTGGATTTTCGTGAATCCAAAAATATTTTATTTATAATTTTTGGACTTTTATTTTATTTTCTAGAATTTTATTAAGTCCAAGGGTATTTTGGTATTTTCCTTTTTATTAAAACAGGCCTGAAAAGATTTCTGGGCTGGTTTATCTTATTGGGCCCTAGTAGCCCATTAGTCAAGGACAAAAGAACCACCCCGAAGGGTCTGGCCCAACTCGGGCCACTCCTCACTACCTCTCTCTCTCTCTCTCTCTCTCTCTCTCTCTCTCTCCCTCGAGTTCATCCTCTCCTCCTCTGACCCCGACCCTATGGCCGGCGATGCCGCCACCGGCGATTCTTGATACCATAGGCCTTTCTGGTCGCCGCCGTGGTGTAACAGGGGGTTGTCAACGACGCCCGTTCAATCTATCCAATTGGATTCGAGCCTGGGGCTCTCCTGCGATGGATCGATGTTGTCCCGAACCCTAGGGTTTGGGGGTTGGCATGGATTCAAGTGCTGTCGTGGTCGTCGTGTGTCAAGGTGATGCTCTGCACCTCCAGGCGTGATCAGGGTCGCTGTCGTGGCGCCGTGCGGGTTGTAGTGCCCCCTCTGGGGGGCTCCCTATGCCGCCTTGGTCGTCGGCCCCTCTGCTTCCTCTTCCAGTCTCTAGCGAGGACCTACAGTGAGTTCGATTCTTCTCCCCTGGTGCTCTCTGTTCTTGCTGATTCGATTCTAGATGCTGGCAGTGACCTCTCTGATTACTATCTGATTCTAATTAGGATGATTTATCCATTTAGGGTTTCTATCCTGTGATTGATCATATACTGGATGAATTGGATCATGTTTGGATGAATTGTAAACATGCTAAGTGGTTATTGGCCTGAGGCTTGTTGCTTAAGATGATCTATAATGTTTCTGGTGGCTTATTAGATGATGTTATGCTTGGATTGCATCTGATTCAGATGATACAGTTGCTTGAGAAACATGCTTGGTAAAGCCAATGATTTGATAACTTTCCACTGTTATTTGATTTATGGTCATGATCATGATAGGATAAAACCACTGTCTTAGTGATGTTGGCTTGGGAATTAACATGTGGTTTGAGATCATCACAGTGAAGTTTAACATAGGAATATCCTAGTTATGATTCCTGTGTTAACAGGAAGATGATTAGTAAGTTGATTGTCTGAATTTATGATGATTAAATGTCTATCTTGTCTCATACAGAATTGTTCTTGTGACACCATCATGTATGGCACACAAGTTTGGTTCTAATCCATTGATTTGGTCAGTTTATGCTTAAGACAAACTTGGCTTTGAAAGATAATTGGAAATGTTCTTTTCTGAATTCCCTAAGACCAATGATGTTGGTCTGAGGCTTAGGGATTCAGATCTTATCTAGTTGATTCATATAAATAGTCCTGGTAGTAGTACCAGCTATGGTTCTTGAATCAAAGCTTGGGAAAAATTGATAGTAGGTTTGATCATTCTATGGATCCAAAAGATTTGTTTCTAGGGTGCTACCCTTCCTTTAGGGATGTGCCTAGAAATTAGATCATAGCTATAGTTATGCTTGAACTATAATATATAGCTCCACAACCAGAGCAAGGATGTTGCTCTGAGCTCTGGTTGGATCCTGGTACTTTGCTGTTTGCTTGTAGAGTTTAAAATCCCTATGATGGATTCACCCCATTTGGGTGATTTCTGAGGGTTTGTTTTATAAAACAACACATGCTTCTCTCTGGATGGTATGATTAGATCATGTGAAGGTTTTAGGAAACTCACCACAAAATCTTGCTGTTTGTGGAGTAAGGTGATGATGATCTTGATATTGTTCTGCTAGACTCCTATGTCTGCTCTTGAGCTAGCCTGCTTCTCCTAGCTCCTGGGCTTGGCCTTGCTGTCCACCTGATCCTTCCCTCTCCTTATGTCACCATCCTGGTGATGTTTGGTTGATCTTGGGTGGTTTGGTTTGGCTGTTGTGCTTGGCAAGCTGCTGTCTAAGATGGTTGTTCTTGTGGCAAGCAGTGGAGAGATGCACTAGTGCATCTCCACAGCTGTGCTTGTGGTTTTGTGAGATTGGGCTGTGCTGTGAGGTTGACAACACACCACATGCATGTTGGTGTGTGTCCTGCCTGTGTGCTTGTTGTGCACTTGTGGATAGGTTCAGAATTTTTGACACTTACTATTATCTGGTTACTTTCACCTGGCTGGTTAATTTGCCCCTTTTTGGCTGTCATTTGACTTCTGGCTTTAACTTATGAAAGATGGTTTCTTTCATATCGGTGAAACTTGCCCCTTTTTATAAATTTCTCAATGATGAATTTGTCTAGTGCACTTCACTGACATGTCTGAGAGAAAATATTTCTAACTCTAACTTTTTATTTCTCTATATATATTCTGTTTGTTTTGCAGGTACAGATATAAAGTGAAGATTTAGTTTAGGTGTAGTTATAGAATAGTTAGTAATTAGTCCAATGTAATCTTATTCATATTTTTGTAATTTTCTTTTTATTACTTTGTAATCTTCATTTTATTCTTCTGTAATAAAGATTACATTATTATTAATAAAGAATATTCTTATTCTTTATATATTTGCTTTTGTGACTTGTGTGGATGATTTCCTTAAGTTATGATTTTGTAACTTATTTATATATTGATGATATGAAATAAGTTTCATATTCATTATTGTCTTTTTGGGTAGAATTTAAGTTGTAATATTCATTTCTTAATTAAATTAAGATTCAAAATTTATCCCAAATTTATTTGAATTTAATTCAAACTCTCAAGTTTAAAATTCAAATTCATTTTAAAACACATAATTCCTTAAAGATCATATCAAAGTCTATAGCAATCACCCTTTAAGACTAAATCTAATCTCAAAGTATGAAAGAAACATTGATCACTTAAGGTTTTTTTATTTGGCGAAAATTTTACCCACATTTTCACAGATGAATGCATGCAACATTCCAAATTCCTAAATCAACCTTTGTTAGTTCCTAAATGCGGGGATGTTACAGACTTCCCCCCTTAAATTAAACTTCGTCCCAAAGTTTGTGGAGATGTACCTGAATAGTTCTGGATAGGCTTTCCTTAAATCCTCTTCTTTCTCCCATGTGGCTTCCCTTTCAGGGTGATGTTTCCACTGTACCTTGCAATATTTAATTGCTCTGTTCCTTAACCTTTTCCGGTTTTCTTCCAGAATCTTACAGGGTTTTTCAATATAGGTAAGGTCTGCTTGTAGTTCTATCTCTTGGTGTGTGCTTGCATCCTCTGGAACTTTCAAACATTTACGAAGTTGTGACACATGGAAAACATTATGCACTTGACCTAATCTGGATGGTAACTCTAAAGCATAAGCTATAGTTCTGTTTTGACTCAGTATCTTGAATGGTCCGATGTATCTTGGACTCAATTTTCCTTTAACTCTGAACCTTTTCACTCCTTTCATTGGACTTACTTTCAGATAGACCATATTTCCTACTTCTGGATGCATGATCTTCGACTTTGATCCGCATAACTTTGCTGTCTGCTCTAGGCCTGATCTTATCAATGACATCTTGTCTTTCCTTGATATAATCTGGCGCAAATTCCTTGCTGCTTCTGGGTTCATACCAACATATTGATGATCTACATTTTCTTCCATACAAAACTTGGTATGGAGTTTCCTTCAGACTACTCTGATAGCTATTGTTATAAGAAAATTCTGCCAATGGTAGATGATCTTCCCATGTTCCCCCGAAATCTAGTGCACAAGCTCTTAGCATGTCTTCTAGTATTTGATTGGTTCTTTCAGTTTGACCTCCTGTCTCCGGATGATATGCTATGCTGAAATCTAACTTTGAACCAAGTGCCTCATGCAATTGCTTCCAAAATGCTGAAGTAAACACTGATCCCCTATCAGTTACGATCTTTTTGGGTACTCCATGTTTACTTACTATCTCTTTGACATATACTTCAACTAACTTCTCGGCATTATCCTTTTGATTCACCGGAATAAAGTGTGCACTCTTAGCGAGTCTGTCCACAATTACCCATATCATATCCTTCCTTTTTGGTGTCATGGGCAATCCTGTGATGAAGTCCATACCTATTTCCTCCCACTTCCATTCAGGAATTTCCAAGGGTTGTAATGGTCCTGCTGGACTTTGATGTTCAGCCTTTACCCTTTGACAAGTATGGCATTCCGATACATATTTAGCAATATCTCTTTTCATGTTATTCCACCAAAATAGTTCTTTCAAATCCATATACATCTTAGTACTCCCTGGATGTATAGAATATGGTGTATCATGTGCTTCTTTGAGTATAACATCTCTAATCTCAGTCACATCAGGAACACAAAGACGGTCTTGAAACCATAAAGACCCATAATCTCCAAGGCGAAAAACTGATTTTTGCCCTTGTGATATCCTCCGAATTTCCTCAGCAATAAAAGGATCTTTTTCTTGATGTCTAAAAATTTCTTGCTTAAGATCACTGTCCTGCTCTGCAACTACCTACATAGTAGCTAATCCTCCAAGAACCTCTGTTCTAATGAATTGAAGTTCTAATCTTTCCAAGTCCATTTGTAACTCCTTTGGTAGCTCCCTATTGCTAGGCTGAATATCTGCACTCTTTCTGCTTAAAGCATCTGCTACAACATTTGCTTTCCCTAGAGTGTAGTTGATTGTTAAATCATAATCCTTGATTAGTTCCAACCAACGCTTTTGTCTCATATTCAATTCCTTTTGAGTGAAGAAATATTTGAGACTTTTGTGGTCAGTGTATAACTCACATCTGGCTCCATAAAGAAAATGCCTCATCCTTTCAGTGCGAAAACTGCTGCTGCTAACTCTAAATCATGAGTTGGATAGTTGACTTCATGTGGTTTTAGTTGTCTTGAACCATAAGCAATCACCTTTTGATCTTGCATTAATACACAACCCAAACCTTCTTTAGATGCATCACAGTATACTATGAAATCCTTCCCTGTTTCAGGAACTGCTAAGATTGGAGCTGCGGTTAATCTAGTCTTCAACTCTTGAAAACTTGCTTCATATTTCTCATCCCACTTGAATGGTGTATTCTTCCTTAATAATTTGGTCATTGGTCTGGCTATTTTGGAGAAACCTTCCATGAATCTCCGATAATAACCAGCCATTCCTAAGAAACCTCGAATTTGTTTCACACTGGTCGGTGCAGTCCACTCTAGTACTGAGTGAACTTTAGATGGATTCACAGCAGTTTCATCCTTACTGATCACATGACCAAGGAATTCTACCTCATCAAGCCAAAATTCACACTTGCTGAACTTAGCATAAAGTTTGTGTTCTCTTAAAATCTGCAATGCTATTCTCAAATGATCAGCATGCTCTTCCTTATCCTTGGAATATATCAGAATATCATCAATAAAGACTATGACAAACTTGTCGAAATATGGCATAAAGATCTTGTTCATTAGATTCATGAATATTGCCGGTGCATTGGTCAAACCAAATGGTACTACCAGATACTCATGGTGTCCATATCTTGAGACAAATGCTGTCTTTGGAACATCTTCTGGTTTGATTTTTATTTGATGGTATCCAGATCTTAAATCGATCTTTGAAAATACTCCAGCTCCTTTCACTTGATCAAACAAATCTTGAATTCTTGGTAAAGAATACTTATTCTTGATAGTAACGTTTTTAGATTTCTATATTCACCACACATTCTTCTTCCACCATCTCTCTTATCCACAAAGATTACTGGTGTTCCCCATGGAGATACACTTTACTGTATAAATCCTTTTCTAGCTAACTCATCAATTTGCTCTTTGAGTTCTTTCAACTCTTTGGGTCCCATCTTATATGGTGCTTGAGCTATTGGTGTTGTTCCAGGAATTAGGTCAATAGTAAACTCTATCTCTCGGTCTGGTGGCATTCCTGGTAGCTCTGCTGGAAAAACATATTGAAATTCATTTACTATAGGAATCTCCTCCAATTTGACCTCTTTCATTGAGTTCAATTGCAGATCCACCATGATATGACTGTGCTTGTTTGCTTGGTAGACTATCCTTGCTCCAGTTGGAGTTTTGATTGAGACAGTTTTCTCCTCACAATTTATCTGAGCTCCGTGTTCCATCATCCAATCCATTTGCAGCACTACTGCAATTCCCTTCAAAGGAATCACATAAAGGTCTGCGAAATATGTACAACCATAGATCGAGATAACCTGATCTTGTTTTATGTGGCGTACAATCACATTCCCTCCTGCGGTAACTACTGTCATAGGACTTTCTTACGTTGCCCTTCTAATCCCGAACTTATCACAAAATTCTTCAGAAATGAATGAAGTAGTTGCACCAGTATCAAATAGAACTTTGCCGGCATTGGTAAGGATATTGAGTGTACCTATCACTGTATGCTCTGAATTATCCACCTCCTCGAGGGTTGCATAGTTCAGTTTCCCGGTAGGTCGGTTCCTCTTGCCATTGTTATTCTTGCCATTATTTCCTCCTTTATTGGGTTGTCGATTTCCTCCACTGGCTTGTTCTCCTCCCTTGGTAGGCCATCCTCGAGGTGGTTTGCTCGGACAATTTGGCTTGATATGCCCCTTCTGACCACAATCGTAACAGATCACTACAGGCTTTTTGCATTCCCTCTAGAAATGCCCTGGAATTCCACAATTCTTACAAATAACATTCCTTCTCGGATTGGATTGATTTCCACCACTGCCCTTGTTATTGTTATTGTTACCATAATTCATATTCCGAGGTTTGAACTCTAGGTTGGGTTTAGGTTTGCTTGCCTGAATTCTCTTGGTTTCCTTCTTGGCTCTCTTCCTCCGGTCCTCTTGGACATTCTTATAATCATCTTCAAAAGTAATGGTTGCATCCAACAACTGCTGATAAGTTTGCTTATTGTCTAACCTTAGTTGCATCTTCACAAACGGATTTAATCCATGCAGGAAACGCTTCTTCCGCTTCTCTTCAGTGTTGACATCCTCCTCAGCATAACGAGACAGTTGACTAAAGTCCCAGATGTACTTCATGACACTAGTATAACCTTGCTGACGCTCCTCAAATTCTCTCCGCTTCAACTCCATAACACTTTCCAGAACATGATATTCACGGAACCTCTGCTTGAATTCTTCCCAAGTAAACTCCCTTCCTGGTGGTTGCATGGCTAACTGATTCTCCCACCATGATGTTGTAGGTCCAGTCAGAAGATGAATTGCATACCTCAATTTTTCCTCATCATTGCAACCTACAGTTTCAGCTTCCTTTCAGTGTCTGCTAGCCAGTCTTCTGCATCCATTGGTTCAGGAGCTGATGCAAAAGGTAACGGTCTTGCGTTCTGGAAATCAGATAGACTCACTCCTCCACCTTTAGGTGCCCTCTGATTTGCTCGCCCCAGCAACTCTTACATAAACTTGTTCTGGGTCTCTTGCATCATTTGCATGCATTGCATAAAATTCTACTCCATTAACAACCTCATTGGTGGTGGTGGTAATGCTCCTTGATTTGCTACAACTGCATCGGCCTTCTCGTTGGCCTCTCGCTCCATCTGCTGCTGCTCAGTTTCCATTTCTACACCCGTATCCATGACCCTCTAGTCCTGCAACATAAAGCGAATACTCATAATTACATCATGCACATGTGTTCTGAGCTCGACTTTACGCACAGAACTAGTCACACAATGAAAATCCAAAGAAAATCCAAATATGCATTTCACATATGATACATACTATCATAATAATACAAAGTCATTACACATATACCATATAGGTATAATCACATAACTACTTTACTCATCTCACTATTTTATTTCCTGGAGTACAATACACGGTACTTGATATCACTAACTAATTGCTTCCTTCTAGTAATAACTACGCTCGTCGTACATGCCTGATGTCCAACCATGATGACGTGTTGTTTATCGCACAGTTTGTGGAACATATGGCCTTCCAGAAGGAACATACTCTATATCTGAAGTATCAGGACTTGAGTCATTACTCAACCTGAGCGCATTGACTCCCTCCAGCTCAGCTGAAAAGTCTTCAGAAACATATTCAACATTATCTCCAGCCTGCATCTCCTGAGCTTCATTTCTTGAGTTGTCAACAGGATACGCAAATCCTGCTGCTTCGTAGGTGCTCTCTTGGGCAAGATAGTTAAACAATGGATAATGTATATTCCCTGGGTTTTGAGAAGATGTTGATGATTCAAACACTCTCTCTTTAGGATCTTCTTCTTCTTCCTGATCATATTTTGACATGGTATTTCTACTACTATTATTAGGGTTCATTCTTGCACCCTTCCAACTAGATTGTCCCACATTTCTGTCAGAACCATCTGTGGACATCTGGTGTTCATGAGATCCATTATATGATCCCTGTAACACCCTCAGAATCGGCCCTATGCAAGTTTTAGCGATCCCCGCCAAACCCGCATAGAAACGATTCAAAGGTGCCCACCAGACACTTTCGTGCGGGTGGAAAACGAAGTAATATCATTACACAATAGTCCATGATGGAACCCACAGAACAGATATATACAACAACGACTCCATGAGTCAAGAATACAGATACACAATACAAAGATCCAAATCAACTTGAAAATGATACAGCTTCCGACTATGGACAATATGCAAATGGGGCTAAGAGCCCTGAAGAATAACCAATGGCGTCCATAACCCTGCCCAGGCCAAGCCGGAAGGGTAACCCTGCTAACGACGTCAATCTCAAAACCTGCTTAAACAAAAGGGGTGCCGACAAAGGGCAAAGGAAAAAGAGATCAGTCAGTACTGAGGCCAGTACCCGGCGAGACTAGAATTCGGCGGTCCTCGCCTACATAGGTATGGTGAACTGAGCGGCAGCGCAACATGCACTAAACAACCTATAGAGACTCGATACAACTGTCGGCTATCAGAGAGAGATAAGAAAGACCTATTCGAAACCATCCTGATTCTACCACCAAACATACCCATCCTGGTATTTCCCCCCCTCGAGACCAAACGAGGAAGTCAACCGAGGAACTCACACAGTTGACAGTTTTATTTATTCAGTTATCGTTCCAGCAATTACTAGTCAGGTATAGATAGTCATCCTGATATAATAAGTAGTGGGCACTTTTAGTTAACCATTCTGTTGTAGTTGCGACACTTACTAGTCAGATACAATTAGCATGAGATATTCCAAACCCAGCAGTTGTTAGTACTTTTATTTAGCCGTTCCGTTGTAGTGAAGCTGATTACTATTCATATCGGATACAAGTAAAATTATAACAGTAAACTTTAGTTATAGTTGTCTATGATCGAGAACTGTGCTCCAAGTCGTCCATAACCGCGGACACGGCTTCTCGAAAAGATTTAACCCTGCAGGGGTGCACCAAAGTTTCCACACGCACCTACACCCTTGTTGTTAGATCAGGTAGGTACAAGCTCACAAAACATACACCCAACGGTATGTCGACGGGGTTTCGGACACGACGTTTCCCAGACCCAAAGCAAGCACATGGGGGCCACCCCACTAAGCTACCCGTAACAAAGTCGGCCGGTCTCCGAGACGGACCCAGGGTTTGTGACGACGGCTGTAAACGACTGGGAACCCGAAAGTGTGACTGGGCTTGTCGATACCGCGAAAACGTGGCACGGGGTTCCAAAACAGTACAAGCGCTCCACGCGCAATAGTAAATAAAGCAGTAAATCATGGCATAAGTACAGGATAGTAATAAAGCCCCAAACTACTTTGTGGCCCCCGGTACAGTACTTTGAAATCAGGTGTTAATCGATGGGGGTGCCCACACACCCCACCTATGGTTAGCGCGCTCGATCTCGGAACAGGTGTCAAGAACTCGGGGTCCTACGGGACACCAGTGAGCTGTTAAAAACCAAATATTGTCTATTACCCACCGGTGCCTCTGCATTTACCTACTTCAATTTTAGTTATTAAACGATAATTAAAGTCTTGATCATCTCCAACATTAAACATACGGCAATTCTCCAACAACTATGGTACTTGACGACACGCAACAGCACTTGAGCAAGCGACTACGACACGCAAGTCCAACTATCTACCAAACAACAGATAATAGGATGTGTCCAAGGCAATATAAGGCTGCAAGGGATGTCCCAGGTACGAAAAATAGAGCATCGCAACATAGATAGCAACAGATCAACAGGAGGAAATAAAAACTATAAAGGTAAAATAGGTAGAAAGGGGGAGAATGCTCGCCTGAAAACATTGCCGAAGGTTCATCCGAAGATCGGGTCGACACTCGCATCAACTCATCGGCCTAATCCGCGAAGAAGCAAAACACTAGAAGAAACAGCGGATGTACTATTTAATTCTATGACATAAGAACAGGCATGATGCATGTATGATGTATGGCATGGCAAGGATGCGATGCAATTAGGCAATATTAAGCGGAACCGGGGTCCCGACAAATATTTAGGTGGTTCATGTTGTTTAGCTACCCTGCATTTTAAATGTTGACTTACAAGACAAAACATGGCATCGGTTCGCTACACAAATTTAAATGAGACCAATATTAGACTAGATTTGCCCGCATATGGCCTCCATATTTAATTATGATGTGAATCGGCATAATGCCCCCAAACCACACAATATGGATGCGACATGAACAATTTAATATGCAACAAGGTATATATCATTTAATAAAAATAAGGCTCGGAAAGGAGTCACACATTGGCGAATCGAAGAACTTGGGGTCGGAGGGGTTTGGTTCAGTCTTCGGCGGGATCGGGCTTCGCACAATGGCTTTCGGATCCGTGAAGAATATCTTCGGATATGGCGGCATCGCCTTAGGGTTCCATGCCGAAGGCCTTGACACTCCGTGTTGGCGTCCGTGACGAAGATCTTGTGTGTCGTCGCCTAGGAATCCCCGAGTTGGTCTTCAAGCATTGATTAAATCACCAGCCTTGGGTTCACATCCGTGTGCGGCCTTTCGAGAGATCTTGGCAAGTACCCGGGACAATCCATATCCGAAACAACACACAGAGCGTCTGCTGCAAGACAACAGGGACGAACATGTGCGACTCCAGCTTGGGTCGGCTTCCCTAGAACCGGCCAGAACCTGCAGGGGTACCGCGATGCACGAGCGCGTGGGGCAGAAGCTGCTGGTTCTTGGGCCGACGTGCAACTGGCCACAGGGCACGGTGCCGGCTAGCAGGAGTCAAAGGGGAGGATGGCGCATGACGAAAAGCTAGAGGAGGAGCTGGCGCGAGGAGGCCCCGTGACCCTGTCGGAGCAGAAGGGCGACCTTGCACCGGCCTTGGATGATCTTGCAGAGGAGACCGCCGAGGAACTCCGCGTTGGGGGAAGCTGGCGACGGACGAGGACGGAGCTGGGCTTGCCGCCACGCGAGGAACAGAGAGGAGCCAGGAAGGAGGAAGGCGAGGTCGGAAGCGAGGATGGTCGAGGCCGGGGCGCCTGGAAGCGGTGGCGGCACCAGGGGAACGCATGGGCGGCCGACGAGCTCTGGCAGGGCCCAAGGGCGCTCGGGCGGCGGAGGACATCGTCATGGCGCGGCGGTGAGATGGTCCACGAGGAGGAGGTGACGACGGGGGTGGACGGACGAGGAAGTGCCGCAGGGGCACGCTGGCGGCGGGAGGGCCTGAGGCCGGTGGCGCTCACGGGGAGATAAGGAAACGAGGCAGAGGGGAACGACGGGGAACGGGGTAGGTGGGAGCGGGGTCGCGTGGAGGGGACACGGTCGCTTGCGGGCATGGGGCCGGGGTTGCGAGCGGGGGTCACGCGGACGGGAGTGACCCATGGGAGCGGGGCGCTACTGTGGGGTGGGGTCAGGAAATAGGGAAACCGGGGAGAGAAAGAGAGGGTTGGCGGGTGGAAGGTTTCGGTCACGTTGACCAGATCGGGGTGGGGTGGGTTTCTGGCGTGCGTGGAATGTGTTGGGTGGCGGCGGTTGTGGGGAGGAAGTGGGGATTAGGGTTAGGGTTTGATTAGGTGGGTTGGCCAATGGGGTAGTAGTCTGGCTAGCTGGGCTTTTGGCCTGGCCGGCGACTCCCCCTGAAAAAGTTTTATTTTTATTATTATGTGTTAATAGACTTCAGCAAACAGTTTTGGACAAACAAAAATATTACAGAAAAGCCTGCGGTTTAATTTGAGATACGGGATTAAGTAATGACAAACAAAAAATAGGTTTTTCGCCAGTTAGTTTTTTGAATAAACATGCACGATGATGTCATGATGATGCAACAAACAAAAACACAACGATTTTCTAATAGCGGTTTTACCGGGATGCTACAATCCCATTCTCCAACCATCCGAATTCTCAATAGGGAGTTCTGAGTCAGAACCATCCTCCGAGCCCTATGGTACTGCATACCTCATATCCATGGTAGGATCATGTATAGGTTCAGGTCTTGGTGAATAAGGATAGGGTATAAAAGATTCAGGATCTATAGGTATATCCTTAAATATAGGTGTTGCACTACTACTTGCTTCTTTCTCTAACTGGAATGCTAACTGATTCCTCCTTTCCGGATCAGTTAGATCCTCTAACATGTCATTTTTGTCTTCGACAATCACTTGATGGGTCTTATAAAAAGACGCAACGAGTGTTTGATATCTATCCATAAACTTGGAAGCTAACTTAGGATGCTTCTTAACCAAAGTAAGATGATCCGGTATAGGCTCTGAGTCTATAGAATCATGAGGTATCACAGAGAATGTGCTACCTTCTAGCTCCTTGGTTTTCTGCTCCCGGATATTAGCTATCGCCTCCACAACAGCAACATGATATGTTGCTAAGTGACTCCTACCTTCTCCTATAGTTAGATCGTGATATAATCCAAGCTTCTCTGGAAGTTGGATACTTACACTATACTTGGATAACATTCATCTGACATTGTTATACCCCGCGGGTGCATGACCTCAGCATACCTAGTCCAGCCCAAGGAAGGCCCACGGCAAAAGTACGTCGGCCCATGAAGACTTTCGGGTGGCCGAGGCCCATGGTGCCTTCGGATCCTTAAAGAGCAAGACTAGAGTAGATAGGAAATTCAAAGGGGTAAAACCCTAGAACCTGTAACCGACTAGGTCTATGCCCGGGACTTGCCTAAGTCTATATAAAGGCCAGTAGGGCACGACCTAGATCTCTCGACTCATACTTTCGCATACACACCTCCATGCCAGATTGCATCTGCGCACCCCTGTAACCTTCGGTTCCGCCGTAATCAAGAGCAGACAAGCAGGAGTAGGGTTATCCCTCCGGGGGCCTGAACCTGGGTAAACCCTGTGTCCCCGTGTTGCTTGTTTGCTAACCGTTCCACGATCTCCAGCATCCCCATCTTCTCCAAAACCCAAGTCCATAACAATGGGCATTGATGAGATCAAACCTTGTCAATTGGCGCCGTCTGTGGGAACTGGGGGCGCTGATTGTGCGATCGTGACGGTCCCAACCCGATCGATCTACAACTCTATAGCAACGGAGAGTCATCTCCTCTTCGGCGCTTTCGACTTCACCGCCCACTCTCCGAGCACCATGAAGGACTTCGAGCCCGTAGGCGACGGACTCGAAATCCTGTTCGGGAGCTTCTGCTTCCAGGTGGGGCAAACTGGCACCCTCCGCCTCCCTGAGCGGGTGCCCCTACCATCAATCAGGCCCGCTTCATGGGCCCCACATCCCGTGCTACGCACAACATCATCAGCAGACGACTCCTACGACAGCAGCAGCTGCAACTCCGATCTGTGCGATCCGCCATCGGATGCAGGGACCTACGGTTCCGGATCTAAAAGCTGTGGCAGCAGCGGGCCAATCTACGAACGCTACCAATGCGCCGCAGTCATCCAAAGCGACGTGGATCAGCAAGCACCCAACCCGCCGCCTAAACCGCCAGAACAAAACGGTGGGAACATAAGAAGCCAATCTCCCCCACCCGAAGGGGAAAACAACGGCGGCCACGTCATCCGCCTTAGCAAAGTAGGATGGACCCAGGTCCGTGAAGCCGTGGCAGGCAACATAGTACTGCCCGCAAACGCCTCGCGGGATATGCTGATGGCCTACCACCTGCTCCTGATCGAGGAGCACAAGAAGCAGGTCAAGATGCAAGAGGTGCTTGACAAACGCAAACAAGCAGCCTCAGAGTCCAGCGCGCGACGAGCCGCGCTCTCCGCCATGGGCATCGGCTCCAGCTCGAACGCCAACCTAGGCAACAAGCACCGCTGTCGGATGGAGAACATGGATCCCCAGGAGTGCCGCGAGTTGACGCGAACTCTCCACACATCCTTCATGGAGATGGACGCCGACGGCAACGTCATCCAGAAAACGCCGCAGGCTGCGATCATGGCAGCCACTGCGTATCTCGCGGCCCACCCACCTCCCGAGGGGGACCCTAAGAGGGCCATGCACAAGTCCGCACTTACCGGACTCGGACTCGTTGGAGCCGCACTTCACCAGGAAGCTCCCAAGGAACCAAAGAAGAAAGCTTCGGTCAGGTTCGACCGCAGCCCCACCCCTTCATCCAAAGAGGAGGAACATGACCTTCCCCGAAGGAAGAAGAGTTCGCGACGCCGCGACCGCGACTACGACGCCAGAGATGCGCTCACACAGCACAAAATCTACAAAGCGCGAGCTAAGCGCGCATGCTCGTCTGAATCCGAGATGGACGAAGACGAAGGAGAACTCTGCGGAGCCCGATGCTTCAGCAGATCCGTCCGGCGGACACGGATGCCGCGAAATTTCAAGCTTCCTTCGGATACTCCGAAGTTCGACGGCACTCAAGACCCAAATGCTTGGCTTAGCGATCACTTATCATCCGTCAAACTGCACGGTGGAAACAAGGAGACTGCCATGCAATGTCTTCAGCTGCAGCTGACAGGCGCAGCTGGGATCTGGCTCAGCAGTCTATCCTCAGGGTCCATCCGAAGCTGGGATGAGCTAGCTTACAGCTTCATCCGAAACTTCAAGGGCACCAGCAAAAGGCCCGCCTCAATCGAAGAATTGCGAGCCTGCACTCAGCGAACGGGCGAATCCATTCGCTCGTACATACTACGCTGGTCCAACACAAAGAACTCTGTAGCCCACATCTCCGAAGAGAGGGCCATCGACGCCTTCCGGGACGGCGTCAAGCGCCAAGACTTCAAGGAGGAACTTGGGCGCATCAAACCCAAAACGCTCGATCACCTCATGGACATCGCCAACAGGTGGGCTGACGGAGAAGACTCCATTCACCGAGCACAATCGGAAGAAGAGGACGACTATGGTCGACGGCGAGAGCGCCGTAGAAAGAGAAGATCGCGCGTCTACGACGATCGCAACGGACCCGACATGGTCGCGGCTAGCTACGCCGATCACCGCAACAACGCCAACCGCAACAGCGGAGGATACCGCGGAGGAAACTTCCGCGATGGAGGACGCCTAGCGCAGTCGTGGCAACGCCGCGACCGCGATAACGGACCCTCAGCATACGAAAAACTTTCGGGTCCATGCACCATCCATTTCTACATCGACAAGCAGGATGGCAAAAAGAAGGCGAGCCACATGCTCAAGGATTGCCGCGAGTTCCAGAAGCTCAGCGAAAGCATGGTGCAGATGAGGCAGCAAGCTCCAATCCCTGCGTTCGGAAACGCACCCGCGCCAGGTGAGATAGCGCATGGAGCTCCTCCGCCGCCACCTGTAGGAGGCCCGAACCAACTGGTCGCACCAGCACAGAACAACGCTGGGAACGGGTATCCCCTGCCGAAAGGAGCACTGATGATCCAGAAGGGGCGCCCTACGAATAGGGTGCAGAAGAAAATCACCCGACAGATCAACCTGGCTGTGGCAACTCCACCCGCCATCCCTGAGTACCTCAGTGGATCAGAGTCCTGCATCACGTTCACTCGTTTGGATCACCCTTGCCAGATCCCTCGCCCAAGTCATGCTTCCCTAGTGCTGGAGGCACATATCGGAGGTTTCGAGATGAGTCGCGTCTTCATGGACGGCGGCAGCGGCATCAACCTGATGTTTGCAAGCACTCTAGCAGCAATGCGGATCCCGCAGTGCAGCCTGGAACAATCAGACACAACGTTCCACGACATCGTTCCAGGGAAGGGCATATTTCCCCTGGGCAAGATATGGCTCGACGTCATTTTCGGCAAGCCGGACAACTTCCGACTGGAACAGCTCGAATTCGAAGTGGTGGACTGGCCATCACAGTACCACGCCATCCTCGGGCGTGTAGCATTCGCAAGTTTCCTGGTTGTCCCACATTATGCATACCTGCTACTCAAGATGCCAGGACCGAAGGGCGTCATCATAGTCCACGGGAGCTTCACCCGATCGGACCAATGCGACAGAGATTTCAACAGAATCTCCCAATCATTTGGTATGCAGAAGGAGCTCCTTAGGCTCCGCGAGGTGACGGACAATGGGGCACCCCCAGTCGCACGACAAAACGCACCTGACATGTCTTTCGACTCCATGGTCAACACAAAGAAGGTGCAGGTCCACCCGATGGATGCCTCCAAGACGGCGCTGATCGCCAACGACCTCAGCCCCGCATAGGAAGGCGCGCTCGTCGAATTCCTCCGTGAGCGCTGGGAAATCTTCGCCTGGTGACCTGTGGACATGCCAGGAGTTCCCAGGGAATTCGCCGAGCATGCACTCAACGTCTTTCCAGACACCAAGCCCGTCAAGCAGTTCATCCGAAGACTGTCCGAGCCACGAGCCAAAGCTATCGGCAAGGAAATCAACAGACTACTCGCTGCAGACTTCATCAGGGAAATCAAAGAAAGTGAGTGGCTTGCAAACACAGTCATGGTCCCAAAGAAGGACATGGACATCCTGCGGATGTGCGTGGATTTCACGTCGCTAAACAAGCACTGCCCAAAGGACCACTTCCCCCTTCCTCGGATCGACCAGATCATCGATTCAACTGCAGGTTGCGAGAAACTCTCCTTCCTCGACGCCTACTCAGTCTACAACCAGATTCGACTCAAGGTTGAAGATCAGGAGAAAACGGCGTTTATCACACCGTTCGGAGTATTCTGCTACAACACAATGCCTTTCGGGCTAAAGAACACAGGTTCCACGTACCAGCAATGCATGCAGGCCTGCCTCAAGGACTAGATCGGTCGCAATGTTCAAGTCTATGTTGACGACATAGTCATAAAAATCAGGAAGGCAAGGACACTTATCGACGATCTCCGCGAGACGTTCGACAACCTTGATTGCTACAGGATCAAGCTCAACCCCTAAAAGTGCGCCTTCGGCGTCCCATCGGGTCAGCTGCTTGGGTACTTCATCTCTCAGCGAGGGATCGAGGCGAACCCGAAGAAAATCAGAGCCATCATGGCGATGGAGAAGCCGAAAAACATCAAGGGTGTCCAGCAGCTCGCAGGACGAATAACGGCATTGAGCAGATTCATCAGTTGCATGGGCGAGAAGGCCTTGCCATTCTACCAGCTGCTACGCAAGGCAGATAAATTCGAGTGGACGCCCGAAGCCAACGATGCATTCGAAAGCCTCAAGCGGCTCCTATCCACCTCGCCCGTCTTGGTCACGCCAAAGGAGCGCGAGCCTCTGCTACTATACATATCAGCCACACACCAGGTGGTCAGCACCGTACTAGTGGTCGAACGACCCGAAGAAGGCAAAACCCACGGGGTCCAGCGCCCAATCTACTACCTCAGCGAGGTACTGACACCAACAAAGCAGAGGTACCCTCACTACCAGAAGCTCGCCTATGGCGTGTTCATGGCGGCTCGACGGCTGAGCCATTACTTCCAGGAGCACCAGGTGATGGTCGTCAACGAGGCACCCCTGAACAGCATCCTGAATAGCCCAGAGGCCACAGGACGCGTGGCCCTATGGGGCATCGAGCTGTCACCCCTGGACATCATCTATGAGAAGCGACTCGCAATCAAGTCTCTGTTGGAATTATGCCCTAGAGGCAATAATAAAGATGTTATTATTATAATTCTTGTTCATGATAATGTTTATATTCCATGCTAGAATTGTATTAAGCGGAAACTTTAATACTTGTGTGGTTTGTGAACAACACCGTGTCCCTAGTACGCCTCTATGGACTAGCTCATTGATTAATGATGGTTAAGGTTTCCTAACCATGGACATGAGTTGTCGATTAATAATGAGATCATATCATTGGGAGAATGATATGGTGGACAGACCCAAACTAAGCGAAGCAATTAGATCGTGTCATCGTGTTCGTCTTTGCAAAGCTTTTCTTATGTCAAATATTGTATTCCTTAGACCATGAGATAATACAACTCCCTGGTATCGGAAGAAAGCTTTGAGGTCATCAAACGTCATCCTATGAGAGGGTGATCATAAAGGTGTCTCTCAGGTGATCGGAAAGTATCTGTTGGGTTGTATGTATCGAGATGGGATTTGTCCCTCCCAAGTCGGAGAAATATACTTCGGGCCCACTCGGTAATCGATATCAACACCGCTTGCAAGCATGTGGTTAAGGAGTTAATCACACAGTGATATCGGATTACGGAACGAGTAAAGTACTTGCTGTGAACGAGATTGAACTAGGTATGACGGTACCGACGATCGAATCTCGGGCAAGTAAAATATCGCGAGACGAAGGGAATATATATATGGGATTAATTGAATCCTGGCATCGTGCTTCATCCGATATGATCATCGATGAATGTGTGGGAGTCAATATGGGTTTCCAGACCCCGCTGTCGATTATTGATAGAAGATCATGTCTGCATATTCTCGAACCCGCAGAGTCACACACTTAACGTGTCTCGACGCTAGGATAGATTGGATAATTGGTTTATGAGTTTTTGTTCGGAGTCTCGGATGGGATCCGGGACATCACGAGAGGTTCCGGAATGGTCCGGAGAATAAGATTCATATAAGGCAGTGCAGTTTTTGGAGTTCGGAATTGTTCCGGGTTAATCGATATTGTTCCAGAAGCTTCTAGAACCTTCCGGAAGGGGACCAACGTGGCCCCACCTTCCGGGAGGGGGCATGGGCCTATGAGGGAGTGCCCTGGCCGCATTGGTCCAGGGGCACAAGGCCCCATAGGGCCCAACCGGCCAAGGGGGTTTTAAACTCGAGATAAACCTTCTAGAAGGGGGGGTTTCCTTGCCCCCCACTCCTTCTCCTTGGGGCCACCGGTTTGGGCTTCGGGGAGGGGCTAGGGCTGCGCCCACCCCTCTATATAAAGAGGGATAGGGGCGCACCAACCCCCCACACCTTCCCCTCAAACCCTAGCCGCCCTGCTGCCCTCCTCTCTCCCTCCCGACTGCTTGTAGGTGAAGCCCTGCTGCAGAAATTCTCCACCATATACACCACGCCGTCGTGTTGTAGATCCAATCCATCTCTCCACCATACTTGCTGGACCGAGGAAGTAGGAGACGTCGAGGTGCTGCACGTGTGCATCTCACGGAGGCACCGCCACTTGTGGTGCTAGATCGGATCGGATCGCGAGGAGGAGAAGCGAGTACGACTACATCACCCACGTTCCGACGAACGTTCCGCTGTGCGAATCTTCAAGGGTATGAAGATCTAATCCAATCTCTCTCGTTGTTTGCATCTCCTAGATTAGATCTTGGATTTCCCTCTGTTCGCATCCGTAGAAAATTTTGATTTACCATGCCGCGAAACCCTTCAGTGGTATCAGAGCTAGATCTATGCGTAGATGTGTTTCACGAGTAGAACGCAACATGGTTGTTGCGGGCGTTGATGTTTTCTGTTGCAAGCCTCTTGTTTGTGTTCTTCTGATGACGCGGGATAGTGAGATTGAAGCGGTCCAGGCCAACCTTACGAGACGTCGTTCGCGAGATCGGCTCCGCACTTGACGTGTGGCTTGTTCCACACATGCGGCTGGTGGATGCCAGTTTCTCTCACTATAGTTGTCATGGGATTAACACCGGATTTTGGCAACCATAATATCACCGTTGTGGCTTTCCTTAGGTAAGAATCGTTCTTAGCATCTACTCCCATAAGCCACGTAAAACATGCAACAACAAAGTAGAGGCGTCTAACTTGTTTTTGTAGGGAGTGTTTTCTGTGATATGGTATGGCCCAAGATGTGATGTGTATAATGTATGCGATGATCATGTTTTGTAATGTTTCACGACTTGCATGTCGATGAGTACACAACCGGCAGGAGCCATATGGTTGTCTTTATAATTGTGTATGACCTGTGTGTCAACTTCTTATACGCCATGTAATAGTTTCACTTTATCGCTAAGTAGTTAGCAATAGTTGTAGTTACTATTCGTGGTGGAGGCAATCATGGTGGAGTGATGGAGATCATGCCGGCACACACAAGATGGAGATCATTGCGCGAAGATTGGCTATACCATGTCACATAAAGTTATATGCATGTGATGTTTATCCTTTTATGTATCTTATTATGCTTAGATCGCGACGGTAGCATTATAAGATGATTACTCACTTAAAGATCAAGATAAAAACTGTGTTCTCCCCAAGTATGCATCGTTGCGAAAGTTCGTCGTGTCCAAGCATCACTTGATGATCGGGTGCTATAGACTCTACGCTCACATACAACGGGTGCGAGCCAGTTTTTGCACACGCGGAAATACTTGGGTTTGACTTGACGAGCCTAGCATGTACAGACATGGCCTCGGAACACATGAACCGAAAGGTTAAGCATGAGTCATATGAATGATATGATCGACACTTCGTTGTCCACCATTGAAGCCACATCTCTTCTCGTGATGATCGGATTAGGTGTGGTGAATTTGGATCATGTTCACTAAACAACTTGAGGGATGTTGAATTTAGTGGGAGTTCATCTAGTAATTTGATTAAGTTGAACTAGTTATCATGAACATAGTCTAATTTGTACTTGCAAATACTGTAGATCACATGGCTAAGTCCAACTTCAACTTCAACATTTTTGCTGAGATAGAAAAGCTTAGAAACAATGGGTCTAACTTCACCAAATGGTTCCGCATTCTGAGAATCATTCTCGCTGGTGGACAAAAGGACTATGTCCTTGAGAAAGCGCTAGGTGACGCCCCTGCTATAGATGCGCCGGCTGATGAGAAAGCTGTTTATTAGTCACGCAAGGATGATTATGATTTGATTAAGATCGCCATGTTGTATGCTATGGAATCGGATCTTCAAAATCGTTTTGAGGAGTTCACCGGGCCCTTTGAGATTCTTGAGGAGCTGAAAACTATGTTTCAGACTCAGACCCGTTCTGAGAGATATGAGATCTCTAAGAAATTCTTTAACTACAAGATGGAGGAAGGGAGTTCCGTTAGTGAGCACGCCATTAAGATGTCGGGCTACACTCAACGCCTTGAGCAACCGGACTGCAATATTCCAGAGGAGCTCAAGATTGACAGAGTTATGCAATCACTCCCTCCTAGCTACAAAAGTTTTGTAGTTGCTCATAATCAAATTGGTTCCACTGATATGATCACTGAGCTCTTCGCTAAGATGAAAGTAGCGGAGGTGGACATCAAAAAGAATAATCATATGTTGATGGTCAACAAGCCCCCCACCTTCAAGAAAGGTAAGGGTGCAAAGAAGCCCTTCAAGAAAGGCGGCGGCAAGCGCGTTGCCCCTGCTGAGAAGAAGCTCAAGTCTGGTCCTAAGCCGGACACTGAGTGCTTCTATTGCAAGGACAAGGGTCACTGGAAGCGCAACTATCCGAAGTACTTAGCGGACAAGAAGGCTGGCACCATCAAAGGTATATTTGATATACATGTTATTGATGTTTTCCTTACTAGCCCTCGTTGTAGTGCCTGGGTATTTGATACCGGTTCAGTTGCTAATATTTGTAACTCGAAACAGGAGGTACGGAATAGACGGCGGCTTGCGAGGGATGAGGTGACGATGCGCGTTGGCAACGGATCAAGAGTTGATGTGATGGCCGTCGGCACGCTCTCCTTAGTTTTACCTTCGGGATTAGTTTTAAACCTTAATAAGTATTTTTATGTGCCTGCGTTGAGCATGAACATTATTTTTGGATCTTGTTTATTGCAAGACGGTTATTCATTTAAATCGGAGAATAATGGTTGTTCTATTTATATGAGTAACATCTTTTATGGTCATGCACCTATTGTGAATGGTTTATTTCTTCTAAATCTCGAAAGGGATGAAACACACATCCATAACATTAAGGCTAAGAGATGCAAAGTAGATAGTGATAATACTACTTATTTGTGGCACTGTCGTCTAGGTCATATTGGTGTAAAGCGCATGAAGAAACTCCATTCTGATGGACTTTTGGAGTCTCTTGATTTTGAATCATTTGACACATGCGAACCATGCCTCATGGGCAAGATGATCAAAACCCCGTTCTCCGGTATGATGGAGCGAGCAACAGACTTGTTGGAAATCATACATACCGATGTATGCGGACAGATGAGTGTTTCGATGCGCGGTGGATATCGCTATTTTCTCACTTTTACAGATGACTTAAGTAGATATGGGTATACCTATTTAATGAAACATAAATCTGAAACATTTGAAAAGTTTAAGGAATTTCAGAATGAAGTGGAGAACCATCGTAACAGAAAAATTAAGTTTCTACGATCCGATCGTGGAGGTGAATATTTGAGTTAAGATTTTCTCACGCATCTTAAAGCAAGCGGAATCGTTTCCCAACTCACGCCACCCGGAACACCACAGCGCAATGGTGTGTCTGAACGCCGGAATCGAACCTTATTAGATATGGTCCGATCAATGATGTCTCTTACTGATTTCCGTTATCATTTTGGGGTTATGCATTAGAAACCGCTGCATTCACTTTAAATAGGGCACCATCTAAATCCGTTGAGACGACACCGTATGAACTGTGGTTTGGTGCTAAACCTAAGTTGTCGTTTCTTAAAGTTTGGGGATGCGAAGCTTACGTCAAGAAGTTGATGCCGGACAAGATCGAACCCAAAGCGGAGAAATGCGTCTTCATAGGATACCCTAAGGAAACTATTGGGTATACCTTCTATCACAGAACCGAAGGCGAAGTGTTTGTCGCAAAGAACGGTTCCTTTCTTGAGAAGGAGTTTCTCTCGAAAGAAGTGAGTGGGAGGAAAGTAGAGCTAGACGATGTTATTGAACCTTCTCTTGAGTTGGAGAGTAGCACAACACCTGAAATTGTTCCAGTGCCGCCTGCACCAACGATAGAGGAAGCTAATGACAAGGATCATGAATCTTCGGACGATGCTGCTACTGAACGTCGCAGGTCGACAAGGTCGCGTGCCCCTCGTGAGTGGTAAGGCAACCCTGTCTTGACTGTCTTGCTAGAAGACAGTGAACCTACGAACTATGAGGAAACGATGATGAGCCCAGACTCTGAGAAATGGCTAGAAGCCATGAAATCCGAATTGGGATCCATGAGCGAAAACCAAGTATGGACTTTGGTGGACCCTCCTAGCGACCGAAAGGCCGTTGAGTGCAAATGGATTTTCAAGAAGAAAACGGACGCGGATGGTAATGTTACCGTCTATAAAGCACGGCTTGTCGCGAAAGGTTTTCGACAAGTTCAAGGTGTTGACTACGATGAGACTTTCTCTCCCGTAGCGATGTTTAAGTCCATTCGGATTTTATTAGCAATTGCTGCGTTTCATGATTATGAAATATGGCAGATGGATGTCAAGACTGCTTTCCTCAAGGGCAACATTGATGAAGAGTTGTATATGATGCAACCCGAAGGTTTTGTCGATCCTAAGGATGCTGATAAAGTATGCAAACTTCAGCGTTCCATTTATGGACTGAAGCAAGCATCTCGGAGTTGGAACCTTCGTTTTGATCAAGTTATCAAGAGCTTTGGATTTGTTCCAAATTGCTACGAAGCTTGCATCTACAAGAAAGTGAGTGGGAGCTCAGTGACATTTCTGGTACTATATGTGGATGACATATTGATTATTGGAAATGACATTAACATGCTTAACGATGTGAAGAGTTATTTGAACAAGTGTTTTTCAATGAAAGACCTAGGTGAAGCTGCTTATATATTGGGCATAAAAATCTATAGAGATAGAAAAGACGCCTGATAGCTTTAAGCCAGAGTACATACCTAGACAAAGTTCTGAAAAGGTTCAGAATGGATAAGGCAAAGAAAGGTTCACTGCCTATGTTGTCAGGTAAGATATTGAGCAAGGCTCAGTGTCCAGCTACGGTAAATGATAGGGAAGCTATGAGCAAAGTGCCTTATGCCTCAGCCATAGGTTCGATCATGTATGCCATGCTGTGTACTAGACCGGATGTGTCCAATGCTCTTAGTTTGACGAGCAGATATCAAAGTGATCCAGGAGTGGAACACTGGACAGCCGTGAAGAACATCCTAAAGTACCTAAATAGAACTAAAGAAATGTTCTTAGTCTATGGGGGTGATGAACAGCTCGTCGTAAAAGGTTACGTCGACGCTAGTTTCGACACCGACAAGGATGATTCTAAATCTCAAACAGGATACATGTATATTTTGAATGGAGGAGCTGTGAGCTGGAGAAGCTGCAAGCAAAGCGTGATCGCGGGATCTACAGTAGAAGCGGAATACATGGCTGCTGCAGAAGCGTCAAGTGAAGGAGTTTGGATCAGAAACTTCATCATTGATCTTGGCGTGGTTCCAAGTGCATTGGACCCACTAGAGATATTGTGTGACAACACTGGCGCCATAGCACTCGCTAAGGAACCAAGATATCATCCAAAGACCAAGCATATCAACCGCAAGTTTCATATAATCCGAGATTATATAGCAGATGGAGATCTGAAGATTAGCAAAGTACATACAGATCTGAATGTCGCAGATCCATTGACTAAACCTCTTCCACGTGTAAAACATGATCAACACCTCAGTGCCATGGGTGTGAGATTGTTGCCAAATGTAAACTAGATTATTGACTCTAGTGCAAGTGGGAGACTGTTGGAATTATGCCCTAGAGGCAATAATAAAGATGTTATTATTATAATTCTTGTTCATGATAATGTTTATATTCCATGCTAGAATTGTATTAAGCGGAAACTTTAATACTTGTGTGGTTTGTGAACAACACCGTGTCCCTAGTATGCCTCTATGGACTAGCTCATTGATTAATAATGGTTAAGGTTTCCTAACCATGGACATGAGTTGTCGATTAATAATGAGATCATATCATTGGGAGAATGATATGGTGGACAGACCCAAACTAAGCGAAGCAATTAGATCGTGTCATCGTGTTCGTCTTTGCAAAGCTTTTCTTATGTCAAATATTGTATTCCTTAGACCATGAGATAATACAACTCCCTGGTATCAGAAGAAAGCTTTGAGGTCATCAAACGTCATCCAATGAGAGGGTGATCATAAAGGTGTCTCTCAGGTGATCGGAAAGTATCTGTTGGGTTGTATGTATCGAGATGGGATTTGTCCCTCCCAAGTCGGAGAGATATACTTCGGGCCCACTCGGTAAACGATATCAACACCGCTTGCAAGCATGTGGTTAAGGAGTTAATCACAAAGTGATATCGGATTACGGAACGAGTAAAGTACTTGCTGTGAACGAGATTGAACTAGGTATGACGGTACCGACGATCGAATCTCGGGCAAGTAAAATATCGCGAGACGAAAGGAATATATATATGGGATTAATTGAATCCTGGCATCGTGGTTCATCCGATATGATCATCGATGAATGTGTGGGAGTCAATATGGGTTTCCAGACCCCGCTGTTGATTATTGATAGAAGATCATGTCTGCATATTCTCGAACCCGCAGGGTCACACACTTAACGTGTCTCGACTCTAGGATAGATTGGATAATTGGTTTATGAGTTTTTATTCGGAGTCTCGGATGGGATCCGGGACATCACGAGAGGTTCCGGAATGGTCCGGAGAATAAGATTCATATAAGGCAGTGCAGTTTTTGGAGTTCGGAATTGTTCCGGGTTAATCGGTATTGTACCGGAAGCTTCTAGAACCTTCCGGAAGGGGACCAACGTGGCCCCACCTTCCGGGAGGGGGCATGGGCCTATGAGGGAGTGCCCTGGCCGCATTGGGCTAGGGGCACAAGGCCCCATAGGGCCCAGCCGGCCAAGGGGGTTTTAAACTCGAGATAAACCTTCTAGAAGGGGGGGTTTCCTTGCCCCCCACTCCTTCTCCTTGGGGCCGCCGGTTTGGGCTTGGGGGAGGGGCTAGGGCTGCGCCCACCCCTATATATAAAGAGGGCTGGGGGCGCACCAACCCCCCACACCTTCCCCTCAAACCCTAGCCTCCCTGCTGCCCTCCTCTCTCCCTCCCGACTGCTTGTAGGCGAAGCCCTGCTGCAGAAATTCTCCACCATATACACCACGCCGTCGTGTTGTAGATCCAATCCATCTCTCCACCATACTTGCTGGACCGAGGAAGGAGGAGACTTCGAGGTGCTGCACGTGTGCATCTCACGGAGGCACCGCCACTTGTGGTGCTAGATCGAATCGGATCGCGAGGAGGAGAAGCGAGTACGACTACATCACCCATGTTCCGACGAACGTTCCGCTGTGCGAATCTTCAAGGGTATGAAGATCTAATCCAATCTCTCTCGTTGTTTGCATATCCTAGATTAGATCTTGGCTTTCCCTCTGTTCGCATCCGTAGAAAATTTTGATTTACTATGCCGCGAAACCCTTCAGTCTCAAGTCCTCCCGTACTTCCTCGTACATTGGATGGAGTTGCAGCTGCCAGACACCCCAGACATGTCGCAGTGATGGACCATGCACTTCGACGGCTCCAAGCGCGAAGCTGGAGCAGGAGCCGAGGTCATACTGACCTCCCCGCAGGGCGACCAGATGAAGTACGTCCTCCGGATGAAATTCCGAGCCTCCGACAATGAGGCCGAATACGAAGCCCTCATCCACGACATGAGAATGGAAAAGATCTGAGGCGCAACGCGCCTGGTCATCTACGGTGACTCCAACTTCGTCGTCCAGCAGACGATGAACGAGTGTGACGCACACGTCGAAAACATGACCGCATACCGCGCACTCTACAACGCACTTGAAGGAGAATTCGACGGCTGCGAGCTTCGGCACGTTGGAAGAGAAAGCAACGAGGAGGCCGACAGACTCGCCAACATCGGCTCCACCTGCGCAAAGGTGCCACCGGGTGTGTTCCTCAAACAGATCTGCGTGCCATCCATCAAGCGGAAATTCCCCAAGGGATCACCCGAAGAAGCAGAACACTCGGGGGCTACGCTGCCCGAAGGACATGAAGGACCCGAGAAACTGGACACAAAGGTCACCATGGTCAACCTAATGCAGGTCATGGCAGTCGAAGAAACTTGGACGCCACCATACCTCCAGTTCTTGATAAACAGAGAACTGCCTGACAGCCCGACAGATGCCCGGCGCATATCTCGTCGGTCAAAAGCCTTCACCATCATCAATGGCGAGCTGTACAAGCGCAGTATTATGGGTGTACTACAAAGGTGCGTCACCATAGGTGACGGGAAAGCCATCCTCTAAGACATCCACGAGGGCATCTGCGGCCATCACGCAGGCAGCCGCTCCCTTGTTGCCAAAGCTCTACGAGCCGGATTCTACTGGCCAACGGCCATGAGCGACGCAAAGGACATCGTCCGAAGATGCAACGGGTGCCAACGGTTCGCCGACAAACTGCACGCACCTGGGTCAGAGCTCAGACCCATACCTATAGCTTGGCCCTTTGCTCAATGGGGCCTCGACATGATTGGCAAACTGCCAAAGTCCTCTAAAGGGGGACACGTTTACCTCCTGGTCGCAGTCGACAAATTCACCAACTGGGTCGAGGCCATGCCCGTCACCAACCAAAAGGGCAAAACTGCCGTCAAGTTCTTCGAGTCCATTGTATACAGGTTCGGCGTACCGCACAACATCATCACCAACAATGGATCGAACTTTATCTCCAAGGAGTTCCAGGACTTCTGCGAAGGCCTCGGGATCAACATCACGTACGCCTCAGTGGCACACCCGCAAACAAACGGGCAAGTGGAAAAGGCCAACGGCCTAATCGGCCCTGGTATCAAGAATCGCCTCATGAGTCCACTGAACGGAAAGCTGGAGCCTGGACGAAAGAGCTACCATCCGTACTGTGGAGCTTACGGACTATGCCAAACAGCTCCACCGGCTACACGCCGTTCTTCATGGTACACGGAGCCGAGGCCGTGCTACCAGCCGAAGTATGCCACCAGGCTCCCCGGGTCGTCGCCTACAGCGAAGCCGAATCCACGGCTGCACTCGAAGATGCCGTCAACACACTCGACGAAGCAAGAGACGTTGCAGCAGCTCGATTGGCGGTGTACCAACAGAGTCTCCGCAACTACCACAGCCGCCGGCTACGCCCAAGGTCCTTCGTCGAAGGAGACCTCATCCTGCGACTCAAGCAATAGCGACCGAAGAAATTCGAGTCGCCATGGGAAGGACCCTACATCATCGCCAAAGTCATCCCAGGTGGCGCCTACCGCCTCAAGCACGTGGGATCTGGAGTCGCATACTCCAACCCATGGAACATCGCACACTTACGGCGATTCTACCCACAGTTACCTACCACTTTACTTTCAATAAGGCTTTTCAGCCAAGGCTATTCAGCCGAACAATGTACTTCCTCCATTACGATATAAATAAAGCTAAGTGTCTTGCCCCAAAATTTCGTTTCGTTATTTGCAACTTTACTTTATGCTACAAACGCACTCGGGGGCTCCCCCCACCTCACGATTTTCATCAACTGAGAATCACACGTGTACACCCTGAGTAGCTGACAACGTCAGGCAAACGAAAAGGACACGTACTCAAACAAAGCACTACGTGCTCACAATAAACATAAACCTTTATAACACAGGGCACAACACGCCCAGTCAAAATATACAAATTTTACATCTACCTCTTTTACATGTACTACCTATTCTGAAGAATAACTTGAGCGCGCTGCTCAAACAAATCTACTACCTCTTCGGCGTACTGCCTTACAGCCGCATAATGCGGACGCATATCCCACTCGCCACCATCCGGCCAAAGAGGTGGCCCAACTGCTACAACAGACAAATCTACATCAGGCCGGTGCAGCCTCACAAGGGACAAAGCAGCCTTCACGCCCGCAACGAGCTGTTGCCGCACCAACTCCTTGACATTGCTCACACTTCGAAACTTCGACAGAAGACCCGCAAGGCTTGTTGGTACAACATCCAATGGAAACATGACATTCAACACTGAGGCAAGCGACGTCTGCACCTGACGAAGCACCCGCGAAACCTGGTGCACACGATCTTGCACCGTCGCCAGGGCCATGGCACGGTCACGATCCATCCAGAAGAAGCCGCCAGCCTCCATGTCCTGTTGAGTCAAGCAATTGACCCGAACAGTGACACGCTCCTTCTCTTTCCTCGGAGCAAGGTTAGCACCTGCGACAATTGCACAAAATAAGAGGCAAGGCCAGCAGGCTCATTCGAAGAACTGAGCTGCAGCTCGAAGCAAAGAACAACTTACATTGAAGCTGCTCAGACAGCCGAAGCAGTTCCGCCATCAAGTACTCCTCTCTGGCTGCACCGCGATCCGCCTTGGACTTCCAAACATCGGCATGACCTCGCAACCCAAGCAACTCCCTCTCAAGACTACGAACACGATCCCGAAGAAAAGCGAGTTGCGAGGAATCATCCAAAGATGGACGCAGCTGCGCTGCAGGCGAGGTGTCAACGGGGTCAGCACCCGAAGGAACCTAGCACAGCAGAAAAGCAAAGGACATAAACATTTAGATAGAGAAGAGCACAACTCATAAGAGTTCATTAAGCATATAAAGGCCACTACGTGGCACAATGATTGCGTTCCTCACAAATATTTACAACAAAATAAGACTACAATCTATCCTACATCTACAACGCCTAAGACGCGGCACCCTGAGTAGCCTCGGAGCCGGATTGACTCGTCCTGGCCTCCCCCTGTTGCCGCAGCGCATACTCAGACAGCAGATCAATGAGCTTTGGCCCATATCGCTTGCAGCGAGCAGAATAGGCAGCAAAAGCTACCTCGGATCCATCCGCGGTCGTCGGCATCCGGGAGTTGATCTGGGGAAGGTCCAGCTCCGCTCCTGCCGCCCAAGCCATCGCCAGCCCGAAGGACGCGCCGATGCCCTTCTGCTTGCGCTTGTACGTCACAGGAGCTTCGGCTAACAGGGCCTCTGCCAGGGCGTCAACATCATCAAGGGCCGCGCCCTTAGGGACAAGCTCCTTGTAGAAGCGACCAAGGACTTCCTTCGCCTTGGCAAGGGAGCCGACGACGGTGCTGCAGCGATCTTCGACCGCTGCAGTAGCATCATCTAGAGCACTCTTGTGCTCCAGAGCGCCGCGGTCAAACTCGATGCCTGTGGCATCTGAGGCAAAACAAAAAGTGAAGACTAAGGACAGTAACAAAGAAGAAAGGCAAGAAAACGAAAATACAGAAGCAAACATAAGGCACTCACCCGAAACAGCCTTGGCAGCGGCCATGAGCTTGTCGGACACCTCTCTTTCACGCGCAGTCGCAGCCATGGTAAGCTGCTCCTCGCGGTCCGTAGCCTCCTGCTGCAGATGCTCCTTCGCTTCGGCTGCCTTGGCCAGCTCCAGCTCAAGGCGCTCCTTCGCATCAGCGGTGTCCTCAGCCTTCTTCTCCGATTGACCAAGACTCTTCTTGAGAGCGTCGATCTCACGGGGAGAAGTATTATGCTCCTCTGCATCCAAAACAATCAAACATCAGAAAGCAGGACAGAAATAAAGGAAAAAAGCACCCAAAGTATACGGGTACCTTGAAGCTGTTGGAGGTTGGCCTCCAGCACCAGGCGCTTCTGCACCAGCCGCTTGGCTTCCTGCACAAAAGGCTGCAGGAAGAAGAACCACCATTAAGAAAAAGGACTCGGGGGCTACGCCCAACAGGAGAAAGCAGAAGAAAACGACTCACACGAAAACACTCGGGGGCTCCCCCAGTGATAGACGACTTACATGATCCAACGGTGATGCTGAAGGCCCGCTGGCGAAATTCTAAGGCGCAACCACCTGCACCTCCTGCATAGGAGGGTTCGGAGCAGCGCCCCCCGACGTTGCCACCGTCTGAGGAGGAGGAGACGCAACCTTCGACTCTCCCATCATCTCCCGAGCACCATCGCTGGAGGAGTCGTGGGAGGAGTGCCTGCACACGAAATATTTATCACAAGAACAAAAAGTCAACAGCAGAAAGACAACAGTATAAAGGAAACTTACGAGTCCAGCGAGCTCAGGTCGAAGACAGGAGGAGTCCTTCGGGCTCTCTTCTCCACCTTCTTCTCTTACTTCTTCTCTTCCTTCTTTTCTTCCTTCTTACGCTTCGCTGGCGGGTGCAGTGCTACAGCCCGCACAGGAATGGCAGAAATGGGAGAGGAAGAGCCTCCATGCCCGTCATTGTGACGCTCAAGGCACAGAGGGTTTCTGGGAGTCGGAGGAGTCGAGGCATCCGAAGACTCGCTGGAGCTCCGTGATCGTTTGCGCATATGGTCCTCGCTCGACTCGTCGGCATCTTCCGCCGGAGATCGCGCCGACGGCAGCTCGGACACGGAATCCACCACGTCATTATCCGGGGCATTCGGATATTTTTCAGGCAATGGCGGTACCATGCCCGGCACCTTGAAGCTCTGAAAAACAAGAAGGGACTTTGTTAGCAAACAAAGGAAAATAAATACGCAGTCGGCGAAAAGCGCTACGCGCACAAATCTACACCTGTGGAACAGCCAACGCCGAAGAAAACTGCGGAGTCATCGACTTCCCCGGGATTTCCTCTCCGGCCTTGAACTTCAGCAGCGAGCGAATGGCCCTGTCAAGATCCCCCTCAGAGATTTTCTCAGCCGAAACCCTCGTCGGATCACGGCACCCAGAATAAAGAAACATCGGGTACGCCCTAGCCTGGAGAGGCTGCACCCGATGCTCGAGAAACGTGCGGATGATATCCACGCCGTTCACTTCCTTCTCCGGAATCAACTGGAGATCCTCCACCCGACGGTAAAGGGCCTCTATCTCCGCCACCTCGCCATCCAAGATCATGTTTTTCCAAGACCTTTTCGGCTCAATCTTTTGGGAGGGGTCAAAAGGAACAAGACCAAAATCTTGCCCAAGCACTACGGAGTCGCGGATATAAAACCATCGCCTCCGCCAGTACTGGACAGATTCAGACATGGAAAAGGAAAAGAAAAGCAGATTGGGACTGAGGGAGATGATGCAACCCCTAATGGGATAAACACCATCCGAACCAGACTGCCTCTTCACGGAATAAAGTTTCCGGAAGAGGCCAAAGTGCGGCTCAATGCCGAGCCAGCACTCGCAGAAAGTGATGAAACAAGCTGGATGCCATAGAGAAAGAGCAGTCCACGGAGGAAGTTGTGGACTGGAAAGGAAAACCCACGCATAACGAAGGCGAGAAACATAACCCGATACCTAGCTGGGGGACGGGGGATTACCTTGTTGCCGGGGAGTCTGACGGCCTCCCTATCCTGCGGGATCAAGCCCCGCTCGCGAAGTTTGCGGAGATCACTCTCCCGCGTCTCTGATCGCCGCCAACCACCGTCGGTGACACGGGTAGCGGTGGCGCTTTTCTTTCCTCCGGCGGCGCTGGTACCAACCGCAGATGATGACTTCTTTGATTTCCCCATCGCTCTACGGCAACGCCGGCGGTGAGAGCGCAGAAGGGAAGATGGAAATGTGGAAGGAAATTCCAGTGCGCAGCAAGAATCGATGGAGCACAAGGAGGCAGTGAAAACAAGAACTAATGGGGTGAAAACAAACTGCAACTTTACCCAATGATTATAACGACGAGGACGATGCACGACAGCCGTCCATCCGGAAGACCTAACGCCAACGGCAGATCTGACCATACACGTGTCAGCATCACAACGAACCGTCGTTACCACGCCGTCCACTACGCGCGGAAATCGAGGCAACGCCGTAATTATATCCACGCCGCGCGTGACCGGTCAATTCAAGATCAGCAAGTGGGACCCACGTTCGTCCAGTCAAGTCATCTCTGGCGCAGCAGACGCTTGAGGTCATTTGATCGTCAGCACTGATGTCATCAAAAGCTATACTAGCAGCAACTACAATTTCTTCGGCTACAAAGCTAAGAGTACTCACTCGAATCTACGATTTGACTAAATACTCGGGGGCTACTCCTATTAGGAGCGCTGGCCGCGCACCCGAAGGATGAATACTAACTGTTTCTTCGAGTCCTACGTCGAGTCTGCGACTCCACTACGGACTCGGGGGCTACTCCCATAGGGAGGACGGATTTAAGCATCCAAATTTTTTTGTGTCCTACGGACTTAACAACTAAACGATGTCTGAATTAAAGTCTCCGCTCGAGTCTATGACTCGAACAGACACTTGGGGGCTACTCCCATAGGGAGCGCTGGTCGCGCACCCTATGAATTCTTCGACTGCGATCTTTCGGATCCGCATGCAAAAACTTTTCGGCCATTCTGCCCCAACAAAACGCTGAGTGAGCAACGATCTCCTGGGCCACCCGAAACACCTCCGCGGTGACAAACATTCGGATGTTGTGTCTGCGACACAAAGATAAGACCTACAGATATCATCTGATGGACTGGCAACGCACACGACTGCGCTCTGCTAAGTATGAACCCGTGCCAACAGGCGCGATGAAAAATCCCGACGGACGCGTTGGGTACATCAATTAAATTCACTGGAATTCAACTCCTGTAAGTCCTCCGTGGCCTGAGTCGAATTACGCCAGCATATGTTCCAGTTTCGAGTTGAGGGACTCGAACCTGAGGAAGATCGTGTCGTTTCGTCCTAAGACAGTTAACTGACCCTGATCCGTCGGGTGAGTCAGGCACACGCATCAACCATCCCTACACACGAACTATCGAAATACATAGTTGCACCCGAAAGATTGAAGAGTCCTCGGCCGAACCTACGATTCGACTGATCACTCGGGGGCTACTGACATGGTTATACCCCGCGGGTGCATGACCTTAGCATACCTAGTCCAGCCCAAGGAAGGCCCACGGCAAAAGTACGTCGGCCCATGAAGACTTTCGGGTGGCCCAGGCCCATGGTGCCTTCGGATCCTTGAAGAGCAAGACTAGAGTAGATAGGAAATTCAAAGGGGTAAAACCCTAGAACCTGTAACCGACTAGGTCTATGCACGGGACCTGCCTAAGTCTATATAAAGGCTAGGAGGGCACGACCTAGATCTCTCGACTCATACTTTCGCATACACACCTCCACGCTAGATTGCATCTGCGCACCCCTGTAACCTTCGGTTCCGCCGTAATCAAGAGCAGACAAGCAGGAGTAGGGTTTTCCCTCTGGGGGCCTGAACCTGGGTAAACCCTGTGTCCCCATGTTGCTTGTTTGCTAACCGTTCCACGATCTCCAGCATCCCCATCTTCTCCAAAACCCAAGTCCATAACAATGGGCATTGATGAGATCAATCCTCGTCATCGTCCATCAAGGTAGGTGATAGTGTTCACTAGAATTCTCGTTGGACAACTAAAGAGCTTTAAAAGTTGGCGAAGTTGGTCTGTGAATGATCCTTGATAATCATCAAGAGTCTCCTCTTTCCTTACCAAAGTCTGTTTTGGAAACTTTGATGCCATATCTCTATACGTCAGAAAATAATTTTGATTAGCATCAAATAATATATTGCATCATAACAAAGAATTACCGCACTAAAATATATAACGAAATATTCTCATTTGAATACCCATTACATTACTTTTAGAGAATTCTTTATCGTTGCTAACTTTCCTACAGGTAATACACTTTACTAGGTTTCCAACCTAAGGTCAAAGCAATTTGCTCTGATACCAACTGCGGTGACCCAGCATACCACTGCATGTGTAGTACACTATAGTCGTTGACATGACACTCACAGAACACCGTTCCGTAAATATCACATCCCTCAGAGTGGTACAACAGAAACATTGCGGGTCCATATTACAAACATTCACACATTATTATTATTAAAATACCAGAAGTTCAAGACTTCAAAAGATTCAACTTACAAACCAAAATATAAAGTGTTTCAGCGGAATTTAAAAGTAGCAACTCCGACTAGGAGTTGAGCTCAGTAGCTTATTCTATAGAGTTCATGCTTCTCGGCTCCGTTGGTTACTACTAACTAGGGGTACTTAGTTGGACTCGTTATCTTCGACACCGTAGCGGATCTCGTAATCCACTCCTTCGGCACCTCCGGACAGATCGGGTTCCTCGTAGAACAGATCTTCTTGGCATTCGGCTGCATACATTGGCACGTCTTCGGGATCCTCAGAGTCTAAGCAAGGGATCAAAGGAAAGAATGAGTAACAGCGTTACCCAACAAGTTTATTATATGCAAGGTGGGAAGTTTGATGCTCTAACTACCACCTCGGATTATAAATCCTTGGCACTATGTAGTTTTTGTAAATCTTTCTTCAAAGATTGATTTTATTTCGAAAAACTATGACAATTAGCCTTCACAGGTTGACCAGAACTTTCATGGAGTTCCTTTCCTGCCGCGTTCGTAGCTCCTTACCGGAACAGGGAGTAACAACTTACAATTCTTACACTCTACAGAGGTGCGTTACTTTACCCATGAGAGATCAACTCCTTGTTGCACAACCGGGCGTACTTTCCCGTCCACAATTCCATGATGTGGGGCCCACTAGTTGGTCCAAGCCAATCACTTCCCCCTTGCGACCCCGCATGCCTCCTTGGTGTACACCATGCCCACATAATGAATTACGGCAATGGTCTGTACAAACCGTTATATGCTAGAACTATCGTGGGACGATGAGGGTTCCCACCCAAATGCTGCATATCCTCTACAAATTACCAATTAATATGCACTCTACGAGTGATAACAGCCACGACCTGCACATCCGGCTTCATGCGAGAGGAAGAAGATACAACTGACTTCTTTGTCCCATTCCAAATCTCATGGCTAACGCGTAATATACGGCGCTAGAATCACTGATGTCAGGGGTTATTAAGTCCCTACTTGATCATCATTGTTGCAATTAGAACACTAAGTTCTATTGGTCCATTATATCACCACTTAGGATGATATCTATAATTTCTTTATTTGTGAAAATAATAGTTTCTTTCTTTTATAGCATATATGATAACACACAATTTGCAAATACTTTGGTAAAGACTCTTCAAAGGAAATGAGCAAGTGATGAACTTGCCTTGTGATGGCAAGGTAGTGAAGTCTGATGCTTGCACTGGACCTTGAGCTTCTAGTTCTACAAAAACATCATTATTGCCCAGTAAGGACAATATTTAAAGGAGAAAAATGATTATGCAAGTAATGTAATGCATTATTTAATTTTATATGCATTTACCCCAAAAAGTTCTTTTTTAGTAATAAAGGATTTATAAATATTATCCTTTAATATTTATAACATATATTGAATTATTTCATTTTATTTCCCTTTTATTTGACTTTTATTGATTTAATAACTATTTTAGGAATTATTAATTAAACATTAAAAATTGTGATTAAATATTTATTTAGTATTAATACATAATGAAAGTGAATTTTAATTAATTTTATCACCTTTTAATAATTTTGTAAAGTTCCATAAGGAATATATAGTTTGCAAAATTCCTAATAAAATTTAAATGTCTAAAATTTTATATTTTAATTTATTTGGGTAGTTTGGATTTTTGTGAATCCAAAAATATTTTATCTATAATTTTTGGACTTTTATTTTATTTTCTAGAATTTTATTAAGTCCAAGGGTATTTTGGTCTTTTCCTTTTTATTAAAACAGGCCTGAAAAGATTTTTGGGCTGGTTTATCTTATTGGGCCCTAGTATCCCATTAGTCAAGGACAAAAGAACCACCCCGAAGGGTCTGGCCCAACTCGGGCCACTCCTCACTACCTCTCTCTCTCCCTCGAGTTCATCCTCTCCTCCTCTGACCCCGACCCTGTGGCCGGCGATGCCGCCACCGGCGATTCCCACCACCGTAGGCCGTTCTGGTCACCGCCGTGGTGTAACAGGGGGTTGTCGACGAGGCCCGTTCGATCTATCCAATTGGATTCGAGCCTGGGGCTCTCCTGCGATGGATCGATGTTGTCCCGAACCCTAGGGTTTGGGGGTTGGCATGGATTCAAGTGCTGTCGTGGTCGTCGTGTGTCGAGGTGATGCTCTGCACCTCCAGGCGTGATCAGGGTCGCTGTCGTGGCGCCGTGCGGGTTGCAGCGCCCCCTCTGGGGGGGGGCTCCCCGTGCCGCCATGGTCGTCGGCCCCTCTGCTTCCTCTTCCAGTCTCTAGCGAGGACCTACAGTGAGTTCGATTCTTCTCCCCTGGTGCTCTCTGTTCTTGCTGATTCGATTCTAGATGCTGGTAGTGACCTCTCTAATTACTATCTGATTCTAATTAGGATGATTTATCCATTTAGGGTTTCTATCCTGTGATTGATCATATACTGGATGAATTGGATCATGTTTGGATGAATTGTAAACATGCTAAGTGGTTATTGGCCTGAGGCTTGTTGCTTAAGATGATCTATAATTTTTCTGGTGGCTTATTAGATGATGTTATACTTGGATTGCATCTGATTCAGATGATATAGTTGCTTGAGAAACATGCTTGGTAAAGCCAATGATTTGATAACTTTCCACTGTTATTTGATTTATGGTCATGATCATGATAGGATAAAACCACTGTTTTAGTGATGTTGGCTTGGGAATTAACATGTGGTTTGAGATCATCACAGTGAAGGTTAACATAGGAATATCCTAGTTATGATTCATGTGTTAACATGAAGATGATTAGTAAGTTGATTGTCTGAATTTATGATGATTAAATGTCTATCTTGTCTCATACAGAATTGTTCTTGTGACACCATCATGTATGGCACACAAGTTTGGTTCTAATCCATTGATTTGGTCAGTTTATGCTTAAGACAAACTTGGCTTTGAAAGATAATTGGAAATGTTCTTTTCTGAATTCCCTAAGACCAATGATGTTGGTCTAAGGCTTAGGGATTCAGATCTTATCTAGTTGATTCATATAAATAGTCTTGGTAGTAGTACCAGCTATGGTTCTTGAATCAAAGCTTGAGAAAAATTGATAGTAGGCTTGATCATTCTATGGATCCAAAAGATTTGTTTCTAGGGTGCTACCCTTCCTTTAGGGATGTGCCTAGAAATTAGATCATAGCTATAGTTATGCTTGAACTATAATATATAGCTCCACAACCAGAGCAAGGATGTTGCTCTGAGCTCTGGTTGGATCCTGGTACTTTGTTGTTTGCTTGTAGAGTTTAAAATCCCTATGATGGATTCACCCCATTTGGGTGCTTTCTGAGGGTTTGTTTTATAAAACAACACATGCTTCTCTCTGGATGGTATGATTAGATCATGTGAAGGTTTTAGGAAACTCACCACAAAATCTTGCTGTTTATCGAGTAAGGTGATGCTGATCTTGATCTTGTTCTGCTAGACTCCTTTGCCTGCTCTTGAGCTAGCCTGCTTCTCCTAGCTCCTGGGCTTGGCCTTGCTGTCCACCTGATCCTTCCCTCTCCTTATGTCACCATCCTGGTGATGTTTGGTTGATTTTGGGTGGTTTGGTTTGGCCGTTGTGCTTGGTAAACTGCTGTCTAAGCTGGCTGTTCTTGTGGCAAGCAGTGGAGAGATGCACTAGTGCATCTCCACAGCTGTGCTTGTGGTTTTGTGAGATTGGGCTGTGCTGTGAGGTTGACAACACACCACATGCATGTTGGTGTGTGTCCTGCCTGTGTGCTTGTTGTGCACTTGTGGATAGGTTCAGAATTTTTGACACTTACTATTATCTGGTTACTTTCACCTGGCTGGTGAATTTGCCCCTTTTTGGCTGTCATTTGACTTCTGGCTTTAACTTATGAAAGATGGATTCTTTCATATTGGTGAAACTTGCCCCTTTTTATAAATTTCTCAATGATGAATTTGTCTAGTGCACTTCACTGACTTGTTTGAGAGAAAATATTTCTAACTCTAACTTTTTATTTCTCTATATATATTCTGTTTGTTTTGCAGGTACACATATAAAGTGAAGATTTAGTTTAGGTGTAGTTATAGAATAGTTAGTAATTAGTCCAATGTAATCTTCTTCATATTTTTGTAATTTTATTTTTATTACTTTGTAATCTTCATTTTATTCTTCTGTAATAAAGATTACATTATTATTAATAAAGAATATTCTTATTCTTTATATATTTGCTTTTGTGACTTGTGTGGATGATTTCCTTAAGTTATGATTTTGTAACTTGTTTATATATTGATGATATGAAATAAGTTTCATATTCATTATTGTTTTTTTGGGTAGAATTTAAGTTGTAATATTCATTTCTTAATTAAATTAAGATTCAAAATTTATCCCAAATTTATTTGAATTTAATTCAAACTCTCAAGTTTAAAATTCAAATTCATTTTAAAACACATAATTCCTTAAAGATCATATCAAAGTCTATAGCAATCATCCTTTAAGACTAAACCTAATCTCAAAGTATGAAATAAACATTGATCGCTTAAGGTTTTTTATTTGGCGAAAATTTTACCCACATTTTCACAGATGAATGCATGCAACATTCCAAATTCCGAAATCTACCCTTCGTTAGTTCCTAAATGCTGGGATGTTACATGGACCTTCCAGAATATTCTAAAAGCTTTCGGTCAAAACACCGAAATCATTTATGAACCTCGAAAATTGACTTTCCTTATATTAATCTTATTCTTCGGACCATGCCAGATCCCCTCGTTATGTCCTGGATCCAATCCGAGAGTCCGAACAACATTCGGTCTCTAACTCATATTCCATATCTACTTAAACAACATCAAATCCTTAAGTGTGTCTCCCTACGGTTCGTGAACTATGCAGACATGATCGAGACACCTCTCCGATCAATAACCAATAGAGGGATTTGGAAATTCATATGGCTCCCACATATTTCTACGATGACTTCTTGATCTAATGAACTATTTACATATGATACCGATTCCCTTTGTCGCGTGATACTTTACTTATCCGAGGTTTGATCGTCGGTATCTCTATGCCTAGTTCAACCTTGTTACTGATAATTACTCTTTACTCGTTCCGTGATATGACATCCCTTGTGACCTTGTCACATGCTTGCAGGCCAATTAGATGATACTCCATCGAGAGGGGCCATAGTATATCTATCCGTCATATGGATGGACAAATCCCACTCTTGATCCATGCACTTCAACACATAGTTTAAGAATACCCAATGCCACCTTTATAACCACCAAGTTACGGAAGTGGTGTTTGATGTCATCAAAATACTCTTCCGGTGACGGTGATTAACATGATCTCATCGTTAAAGGATTAGGTTACTATGTATTTGAAAGCTTGTAGCAAACAAACTCTAAATAACTTGATCTTATGCTATGCTAACTATAGGAGTGTGTCCATCACAGTATTCTCCTAATGACATGATCTTGTTATTAATAACATCTAATGTCCATGATCAGGAAACCATGATCATATATTAATTAACAAGCTAGTTTAACAAGAGGCTTACCAGGGACTCTTTTATGTTTACAAAACACACAAGTGTAATGTTTCCGATTAATACAATTATAGCATGAGATGTAAACGTTCATGATAAACACAAAGATATAATAATAACCATTTTTATTATTGCCTCTTGGTCACATCTCCAACATAAACCTCCAGTTGAGCGACGAGTATCCATACAACCAGCTCATTCTACATCTGAAAAGGCACCTCACTAGTGTAGAACGTGATCTCATATATGTCAGTCCAGTGCTCATGGTGTGTTTAACATATCTTAGAATCTACTTAGCAACAGTCCAATGTATGGTGGTGGCAGCATGCAAATATTGGCAAACTTCATTAAATATTGTCAAATAGTGGACATCACCAAGATCCTTCAAGGAAAAATCTTTGCTTAAATCCTTCAATAGAGCATCTCGCAATGAGGCTGATATGTTAAACAAGATGGGGACAACGGGTGAGCTCGAGGTATATCGTTGGCTCACCAACACGACTAACAGTAGGCAATGATACCCTCCATGATGTCGGGAGGGAGAATTGTTGGGCCATGTACCTGTTGGAGATATGCCCAAGAGGCAATAATAAAGTAGGTTATTATCATATCTTCATACTTATGATAAATGTTTACATACCATGCTATAATTGTATTAAACGGAAACATTAATACTTGTGTGATTTGTAAACTAAAATAAGAGTCCCTAGTAAAGCCTCTTGTTAAACTAGCTTGTTGGTTAATATATGATCATGGTTTCCTGATCATGAACATAGAGATGTTATTAACAACAGGATCATATCATTAGGAGAATGATGTGATGGACATACTCCTATAGATAAGCGTAGCATAAAGATCAAGTCATTTCAATAGTTCAATTGCTATATGCTTTCTGATACATAGTAACCTAATTCCTTCGACCATGAGATCATGCATATCACCTTTACCGGATGGATGCTTTGATGACATCAAACACCACACCGTAACTGGGTGGCTATAAAGGTGGCATTGAGTGTTCGGAAAGTATTGGTTGAGACACATGGATCAAGAGTGGGATTTGTCCATCCATATGACAGATAGATATACTCTGGGCCCTCTCGGTGGAATGTCATCCAATTAGCTTACAAGCATGTGACTGGATCACAAGGGATCACATATCACGGGAACGAGAAAAGAGTACTTATCGGTAACGAGGTTGAACTAGGTATGCAGAGATACCGACGATCATAACCTCGGATAAGTAAACTATCGTGAGACAAAGGGAAATTGGTATCGTATGTAAGTGGTTCATTCGATCGCAAAGTAATCGTAGAAATATGTGGGAGCCATATGAATTTCCAGATTCCTCTATTGGTTATTGTTCGGAGAAGTGTCTCGATCATGTCCGCATAATTCACGAACCGTAGGGAGACACACTTAAGGATTCGACGTTGTTTGAGTAGTTATGGTATTATGAGAAAGAGACCGAATGTTGTTCGGAGTCTCGGATGGGATCCGGGATATCACGAGGTGATCCGGAATGGTCCGGAGAATAAGATTCATATAAGGAAAGTCCCGTTTCGGAGTTCGGAAATGATTCCGGTGTTTTCATCGGGAATGTCCGGCACTCCGGGAAAGGGGAGGGGTACATGAATGTGTCATTACATATTGGAATGATTGCATCATGTACTAAGTGTTCTTGCTGTTCCAAATAAAGGATTAAATTGAATCCTAAAATAGAAAAGTCAAATGGCCAGTTTGAAAGTCAAACGGCTAAAACAGGAAACTGTGGGAAACAAGCAAGAGGTGGTTGAAACCGACTTTGGGGAGGAGTCTCCTCTCCAAGCCGGCGCGCCACCCAAGGCCGACTTGGGGAGGTACTCCCTCCCCTTGGCCGCCCTCCAACCTATAAGAGGAGGGGCAGGGCCTCCTCCTCTAGACACACAAGTTCCTATCCTCTAATCTCCGGTTTAGAGCCGTTTTGGTTTAGAGCTTCTAATTGCCCTAGCCTTTGGTTTAGAGCCTTCTAATTGGTGTGTATAAACCCTAGACCACTAATAGTTCTCTCTCATACTCCACGATACTCGCTCCGGCTTAAGGCGAAGCCCTGCGGGATCTCCCCTCTACTTCCGGCACCACGCCGTTGTGCTGCCAGAATCGCGAGGAGAGTGCTACAACCTCCGCTGCCTGCTGGAACAAGGGAGAGGAAGGTCTTCGTCGAGTACCGAACGTGTGACCGACTGCGGGAGCGCTGCCGGAACGTGGCGCCGGAAGGATCGTCTACACGATCTTGAGATCGGAAAGAGTACGACTACATCACCCACGAGAATCTGCTCTCGTTAACCGCTTTGGAATCTTCGAGGGTAAGTTATTCCATCAACTCGTTGCTACAATCTAGTAGATAGATCTTGGCTTGTTTGTTTGTATGCGATAGAAATTTTTTGTTTTCCATGCTACGAACCCCTAAAGTGGTATCAGAGCCGTGTCTATATGTAGATCTGTTGCACGAGTAGAACACAATGGTCATTGTGGGCGTTGATGCTTTTATTGTTGATTGCTTCTTGTGTACTTTGCATCTTGCGGTATGTTGGGATGAAGCGGCCCGGGCTAACCTTACATGACATCGTTCATGAGACTTGCTCCACGCTCGACATGCAACTTGTATTGCATAAGTGGCTTTGCGGGTGCCTGTTTCTCCTAGCATAGTTAAGATCCAATTTACAATGGGTGATTAACAATACTAGTATCAATGTTGTGGTTCATGTTCGTAAGTTAGAACGACACTTATTAACAGCCCCAAACCACATAAAACATGCAAAGAAAGTAGAGGCGTCTAACTTTGTTTTGCAGGGGTGTGCAGTGATGTGATATGGCCATGATTGTGATTATATTTGATGTATGCAATGTTCCTTATTGTAAGTTGGCAACCGGCAGGAGCCATATGGTTGTCTTTAATTTATGTTAAGACCCGCGTGTCTATTCAAAGTAGTTGTAATAGTTGAAGCCGGTGGACGACAACCATGGAGAAGCGTCATTGACCTTGATGCAATGCCGGTGATGATGGAGATCATGTTCGTGCTTGAAGATGGAGATCGGAAGCACAAAGAAGAAAGGCCATATCATATCACATATTATTGAATTGCATGTGATGTTAATCCTTTATGCATCTTGTATTGCTTAGTAGACGACGGTAGCATTATAAGATGATCCCTCATGCACATCAATTTCAAGTCATAAAGTGTTCACCCTTAGTTAGCACCGTTGCTAAAGCTTGTTGTTTCGAAGCACCACGTGATGATCGGGTGTGTTAGATTCTGCAAGTGTATACAACGTGAGCAAGCCAGATTTGCTCATGCGGAAACTAAGGTTTGAACTTGACGAGCCTAGCATGTACAGACATGGTCTCGGAACACGGATCACCGAAAGGTAAAGCATGAATCATATAGTAGATATGATGAACATGATGATTGTTCGCCATTGAAACTATATCAACTCTCGTGATGATCGGTGTTGATGTAGTGGATTTGGTTCGTGTGATCACTAAAACAATGTGAGGGATATTGTTTTGAGTGGGAGTTCACCTAGATTAGTTTAATTATTAATTAAAACTCAATTTATCATAAATTAAATCAAAGTGAATTTGCATAGTTGTTGTAGTCATTGGCATCCGTTTACCACCTTGCGCTTAGTTATAATTGAGATGATAGAACTATAGAATTCTGGTTAGTTACTTTACGAACTGGTATCGTATTGTTTTGAAGTGTTAATCTAAAGTTTAAAAGTCCTATTGCAAACTTTCAGTAAGTTCCGGTTACTCCATGAAGTTTAATAATTAGTATTAAATCAAGAGTAACAATTCCAAGTGTTAGTATATAAGTATCATGTTTGTCTCCATGATTCTTGATATTCAAAGGATTCTCTTAATATCAAGGTTATCTAGGATCTGAAAGAGTTGTTTCAGAAACCATGATGTGTGGAAGATATTGTGATATCTGAAACGAAGTTTTGGTTACAACATGATAGAGTATAATATGGCAAAGTTCATGTTCTCATATTTTGATGAGAATTTGCAAAAAGGTTGGAGACACTTGTTGTCCTAATCCTCCAAAAGGTTTTGGATAGCAACATTATACTCATAATTCATCGTTATAAGCTAAAAGTAGCTTGATCATGGACGATTCCATGATAAAGGTGAATATTTGATGTAGGTAAAATGTTTACTACACCAAGAGATTACTAAAGAAAGGAATTTGAAAGAACACCAAACATTTGATGATGGTGATCTACTTCAAAGTGCAAGTCCAAAGACATTGGTATTTAACTATACACGCTTTGGACTATATGTCATATGTATGACTCCACTATTGATGTTGATAGATTCTTTCAAACAGAAAAGGAAATATTGAAAGAAAATCTCATAAGTATATGGCAGAAAGGAAAAGACTAGAATTGTTCAGCTTAAGTATATAGATGATATACATGTTATGGCTATATTCTTTGCTTATTAAACAATGTGGTTCTCAAGTATTTGATACTGAATTTGTTGGTGTGAATCGTCATACAAAACAACACAATTCATGAACTACAATGGCCAAAGTAACTAGCAAAAGAATATGTGATGATGTTCATCGAGAACAAATAAAGGGTTATTGTATTGCTCGTTAAACATCAAAGCTTGCCTTCAAAGATTTGTTTTATCAGGTATTATGAGAACAAAAGGGTTGTTCAAATAATTGCCGTAATCCATAAAAGATGGATTCGCAAATCTCGTTGGAGACATCACATCCATAAAACTAGTGCTAAAGATGTCGAAAGACAAATTGATTGAAAGATCACTTAGGAAGTGATATCGCCATTTAAATTATACTGGAAAGAAAACATGAAGAAACTCCATGTGGATGGAATTTTGGAGTCTTTTGATTTTTGATCAAATGACACTTGTGAAACTTTCCTAGAGATAATTGAAACTTCGTTCATAGGCCAAAAGGGAACGAAAGACTAGCTTATTGGAATTTGTACATATTGTTGTACGAAGTCCATTATGTGTAGTCAAGAGCGATGGATTTTAACTTCATTTGCTTTTCCGAAATTTTGAGTGAATATATGAATATTTACTTAATAAGGATGAAGTATGAAACATTTGAAAAGTTCAAAGACTTTCAAGATGAAGTGCAAAATCATTGTAACAAGAATATAAACAGTTTATGATAAAGATCATAAAGGAAGATATTTGAGTTATAGAGTTTAGCATAAAACCTAAGATTTAAGGAATCGTTCCGTGGATTTGCATTTCCCGAAACACCATAAGGGTATGGAGCGTTCGAGGTATGTAATTAAACCTTGTTTGACATGGTAAGATCAAAGGTATAATTCATAAAACTGCCATTATATTTTAAAGATTAAAAGCTTTAGAGATTACCGTTTTTCCACTGAAAAGAGCTCCATCATAATTCGCTGAAATGACACCATATAAGGTTATGGTTTGGGATAAAACCCAAGTAGTCCTTTCTTAAACATTGGTATGCTATACATAAGAAAGATGTTTGCAACCAAAGTCGGATGAACCTGTCTTTGTATTACTGTTAAGTATTCCTCCATAAACACCAGAGACAAAAGTGTTTGTCGCTTAGAACGTCAAGTTTCTTTGAGAAGGAATTTTTCGTGAAAAGTTAAGTGGGATGACAATAGAACTTTGATAAGGTTAAAAAGAACCTTAGCTATATGTGCAAAGTTGCGCAGCGCCGAAAAGTGTTCCGGAGTTAGCAAACAATGCTCATGGCTCGCGTACTTCAAAGGTTGTGGTCATGGAGATCTAAGTTCCTATTGAAACAAGTAGGTCGGATGAACAATCAAATACCAAGATTTGAGAGTTAAATCATTATTTGACAATAATGATCCGACTACGTGCAAAGAAGTGATGATGAGCCCTGACTCCGTCAAATGGCTTGAAGCCATAAAATCCGTGATAGTTCCATACACGAGAAATCAAGTTTTGAACTTGAAGGACCCTCGAGAAAGGTGTAAGGCCTTACAGTTGTGTCTGGATCTATAAAGAAATAGACATGGATGTTTTACATCTATGAAATAGTCGACATGTTGGGAAAGAGTTCACAAAATGTTCAAAGGTTGACTATGACAAGATTTGATCTTTCATAGTGATATTTAGTCTAGACGGATTAATGTAGCAACCACTACATATAATTTGTTATATGGTAGTTGAATAAACAAAACAAGTTCTTCTAATAGAATCGTTACCTAGGACATGTGCATAACACGGTCCATAGGGTTTTGTTAATTCAAAGGATGCTAAAAGCATATGCAAACTTCAATGGTTAAAGTGAGCATCGCGGAGTTGGAATCTTCACTGTGATGAAACTGTTAAAGGAGTTTAAAAAGTTCATTAGAGACGATGAAGATGCTTGCATTTGCAAGAAATTAAGTGGGAGCGCTAAGACATGTTTCTAATACATTATGTGGAAGACATATTGTTGATTGGAAATAATGTACCTTTTATTAACACATATTAAGAATTTCATCCCGATGAAAGACTTAGGCAAAACCCAAATATTTGGCATCAATAGACGCTAATATGGTTGTGCCAGAAGTACATAGACAAGATATTGAATGAGTTCAATATAGAAACTACAAGAAGAGGTTCTTGTCGCACAGAAAGGATTGAATGAGTTCAATGTTGATGATATATTCAAGTGTATTGAAATTTAGTAAAGTGAAACAAATAATCAAGTATAGATTGATACTTGATGTATGAAATCACAAAGAGTATTTATATCAATCATACTGTGATATGTACAAATCCAGATATGTCCTGTGCTCTAAATGTTGTGAGCATATACCAGAATGATTCGTAAGATAATCATTGGACAATAGTAAGGATATTCTTGTGATCTTTTGGAAGAACTAAGAGTATAATATTTGTAGAAGTGACAAATAGATGGTTAGTTCATTGTAAAAGTACTACATTGATACTAGCTTTGTCACAAAGTACAAATTAAGTTTATCTCAATCTAAACTAAGGGTGGCACAATATAATGGAAAGTGAGTTCCATAATGGATTTGGATGAGTTCCAAAGTTAAGACATTGTGACAGATACTACAACAAAAGGCTAAGTATATGACTGCTATTATAGCAGCAAAAGAGGGCATTTGTGTCAAGTAGTTTGTTATCAAACTAGGTGTAGTTCACAGCGGGATAATACTATGAAGATATATTGTACGACAATATTATCAACATGTTTTAACCCCAAAGAACTAAAGGTCACACCAAAGGAACAAATTTGTACAAAGCCATCTCATTAGAGAATGAGTAATGCGTAGAGACGCAAAGACATGCAATTACACATGGACCTGGAAGTGTCAGATCCGGAGATCAGTTGACCACTAGCAATCGTGTACACACAACACCGGAAAGCCATAGGTGTTGAATACACAAAGGTTTGAAACTAGATTATTGACTCTAGTGCAAGTGGGAGACTGTTGGAGATATGCCCAAGAGGCAATAATAAAGTAGGTTATTATCATATCTTCATACTTATGATAAATGTTTACATACCATGCTATAATTGTATTAAACGGAAACATTAATACTTGTGTGATTTGTAAACTAAAATAAGAGTCCCTAGTAAAGCCTCTTGTTAAACTAGCTTGTTGGTTAATATATGATCATGGTTTCCTGATCATGAACATAGAGATGTTATTAACAACAGGATCATATCATTAGGAGAATGATGTGATGGACATACTCCTATAGATAAGCGTAGCATAAAGATCAAGTCATTTCAATAGTTCAATTGCTATATGCTTTCTGATACATAGTAACCTAATTCCTTCGACCATGAGATCATGCATATCACCTTTACCGGATGGATGCTTTGATGACATCAAACAACACACCGTAACTAGGTGGCTATAAAGGTGGCATTGAGTGTTCGGAAAGTATTGGTTGAGACACATGGATCAAGAGTGGGATTTGTCCATCCATATGACGGATAGATATACTCTGGGCCCTCTCGGTGGAATGTCATCCAATTAGCTTGCAAGCATGTGACTGGATCACAAGGGATCACATATCACGGGAACGAGAAAAGAGTACTTATCAGTAACGAGGTTGAACTAGGTATGCAGAGATACCGACGATCATAACCTCGGATAAGTAAACTATCGTGAGACAAAGGGAAATTGGTATCGTATGTAAGTGGTTCATTCGATCGCAAAGTAATCGTAGAAATATGTGGGAGCCATATGAATTTCCAGATTCCTCTATTGGTTATTGTTCGGAGAAGTGTCTCGATCATGTCCGCATAATTCACGAACCGTAGGGAGACACACTTAAGGATTCAACGTTGTTTGAGTAGTTATGGTATTATGAGAAAGAGACCGAATGTTGTTCGGAGTCTCGGATGGGATCCGGGATATCACGAGGTGATCCGGAATGGTCCGGAGAATAAGATTCATATAAGGAAAGTCCCGTTTCGGAGTTCGGAAATGATTCCGGTGTTTTCATCAGGAATGTTCGGCACTCCGGGAAAGGGGAGGGGTACATGAATGTGTCATTACATATTGGAATGATTGCATCATGTACTAAGTGTTCTTGCTGTTCCAAATAAAGGATTAAATTGAATCCTAAAACAGAAAAGTCAAATGGCCAGTTTGAAAGTCAAACGGCTAAAACAGGAAACTGTGGGAAACAAGCAAGAGGTGGTTGAAACCGACTTTGGGGAGGAGTCTCCTCTCCAAGCCGGCGCGCCACCCAAGGCCGACTTGGGGAGGGACTCCCTCCCCTTGGCCGCCCTCCCACCTATAAGAGGAGGGGCAGGGCCTCCTCCTCTAGACACACAAGTTCCTATCCTCTAATCTCCGGTTTAGAGCCGTTTTGGTTTAGAGCTTCTAATTGCCCTAGCCTTCGGTTTAGAGCCTTCTAATTGGTGTGTCTAAACCCTAGACCACTAATAGTTCTCTCTCATACTCCACCATACTCGCTCCGGCTTAAGGCGAAGCCCTGCGGGATCTCCCCTCTACTTCCGGCACCACGCCGTTGTGCTGCCGGAATCGCGAGGAGAGTGCTACAACCTCCGCTGCCTGCTGGAACAAGGGAGAGGAAGGTCTTCATCGAGTACCGAACGTGTGACCGACTGCGGGAGCGCTGCCGGAACGTGGCGCCGGAAGGATCGTCTACACGATCTTGAGATCGGAAAGAGTACGACTACATCACCCACGAGAATCTGCTCTCGTTAACCGCTTTGGAATCTTCGAGGGTAAGTTATTCCATCAACTCGTTGCTACAATCTAGTAGATAGATCTTGGCTTGTTTGTTTGTATGCGATAGAAATTTTTTGTTTTCCATGCTACGAACCCCTACAGTACCTCCACATGGAGGTGTGTTGGCAACCCAACATCAGCCCGTGAAGTCCAACATGTTTCAACCTTTGATCGAGCTTCACATCCAACAACTGAGGTGCTCCTTTAGAGAGGACCGAAAAGAAAAACCTAGCTATCCTTGTTGGCTGTGAGAGTGAGTGAAGAAGTGAGAGGCCATCATGATTAGCATTGTGTGAGGGTGAGATAACACACAGGAGCACCACAACCTAGTGAGGAGAGAGAAAGAAAAGTAAGAGCGGTTTATGTTCATATTTTTGATACCTAACTGGTGTGTCTTCAAGCTAGCGTCTGGAGGCTCAAACATGCTTGGATTGACTCCAAACTTGGTGAGTTTATTCCTTAGTCTTAGTACTTCGATCGGGTTAGTTGGTTTGAGAATTGGGTTAGTATCGTGGTATTGTCAATGTGTACGCTATGAGGAGGGTCCTAGCAGCGAGTTTAGAGAGCTGGGGTGACATGTGGTGAGCGTCAGGGAGGATGGCTAACACGAGTAACCTAGGTTCAGATCTCACGATGGCGCCGAGATCCTACTCATGCTATAAATCGCTATAACAACAATATGTCGGGTTACAGGGGTTGTGTAAGTTGTCGTGCCCTTAGGCTACCCCATGTTCAGCTTATAAAGACGTCAAAACCTAGGGTTACATGGAATAGTCCTAGCCGAACAGGTTACAAAGTTTTACACTGACATAGATAGATCTACGTGTCGTGTGCTCCAAGGTTCGGCTTCGTCTAGGCGGTGTGTAGCCTTCCTGAATCTGGCTAGGCTTCCCTTCTAAAATCATCTAATTGGGCCATTCGGCATGCCATAGGCCTTGCCGGCTAGGCTATGGCTAGCCCATTTTATATGCATATCCTCAATGTTAGTGGTTTAGTCAATTCGTACCGCTACACTTTCAACACAAATCAGTTTGGTAGACATACAAACAGTTTCCGATTGCGCTGAACCTTGGTGTCTATCAAGTTTATTGCTGAGTTGATCTATGATTTAAAAGAAGTTTGTTGTTTATCGAAGATGACAGAAATTGTGGTATCTCTTTTGCGGTAATCTTGTCTCTTGTAGTTGTTGCTGCTGTTGCCGGTTGGCAACATTCTGATTGCGGTATATATGTTTTAGAGAAGACTTTGTAGACATGTTGGTCATAGTGATATTTGCATAGACAGGTTGGTCCACGACCCGTGGGTTTTCGTCCTTTAAGTTGTGATTTCCACCGTAAATCTTTCTGTCAAACTCAATACTCCTTCCTATCCAAAACAATTGACGTAGATTCATTAAACCTAGATAGATTTAGAAAGCATTTTTCCTAAATCTGTTTCAATTAATTTGGATTGGAGGGAGCATTATATTTTAATTTACCTTTGTCTAACATCTTGATAAGTAAAGAAAAAAACCCCGATTTGATATGGGGGGGCTCTCAGCGGGGTTTAGTTCCTTAGTCCAAAGAGATCATTGACCATTGGAAGTATAGCAACAAAAAATCCACAAATTTGAAAATTTTGGAATTTGGATTCTAACTAACAGGTATAGTCAGAGCGCGTAGCAGTGGGCACCCGCATGTGCCTGTCGCATGCTGCCTGCTCCGTACCATCCCGTTCCTTCTGGCATGGACAAGCCCTGCTGGCACGTACAGTAACACTGCTCCTGCGAGCGAGCGAGCGAGTGGTGACGGTGTGCCCGAATCATTTCCCGCCTTTGGCCGCTGTCTCCCTCCTCCCCTCGGCTACGCGCACACGAGGCGGCCGGACGACAGGTAGCCGAGGAAAGGCGAGGGCGGCGGAGCCCACGGTCTTCTTCCGGCGTCAACACCCTTCGAAAGCTCCCAGGACACGTCGCTATCGCCAAATGAGGCGCTGTCTCCCCCATACTCGCCTCGCACTAAATGTTAAAGCGGAGCGAGAAAAGGAAAGAGAGAATGAATAAACACTGTACTATGTATTGATGCCATGAGGAGGCCGAGGGCCAGAGAGAGAATGAATGAACACTGTTACGAGAGGGACGGCGTGTGTGTATTGCATAGACAGTGCAGGGTGGTCCTGACCGGCTAAGCTTATCTGTTCACGTAATGAAACTGGGTCCGAAACGATCCAAAACGTCTGGATGAAACTGGACGGTGCTGATGCAAATTGTTCCGGCTGGATCCGTCGCGCAGATTCCGACGACGACGCCAGTCCAGTCTGAGCCACGCGGTACGTGTACCGGTGATCGACCGGTGCCGGCCGCTTGGACCGCGCCATCACGCATGACTGACAGAACCGACGCGGGGAGCGAGCGAAGGGGCAAAGTGTTGTCGCGTGTAGGAAAGAACTTGCGCAGCTAGCTACTACCTGCAGCAGCAGCCCACAGCTACGCTACATAGAAGCAGCAGAAGGCTTTGGTCCCTCGCCTATCTAACCTAGCCCTGAGGCCTGAGCCATGGCACGCACCGCCTAGCCAGTAGAGTATGTATAGTAGCCGCAGCTGTAGCCCTGTATGTATAGTAGGAGTAGTATAGTGCACTAGCCAGCCGGCCATGATCGAGCAGTATAGCTGCCACCACCACCCCCCACTACAACTACTACAGGGTATAGCCTTGCATGGAGGCATGCAACGGGTAGGTCGATACGTTTTTAAGGCACAAAGAAAGGCTCCGGCCACACTCCAAAAAGAGCTCCATCTAGGCAGACATTGGAAGATATGCAAAGGTAAAGCTGATGCATGCCAATGCGATGCATGCCAATGCGATGAAGAAGGCATGCATGTTGCGGACCATGTTGATCGTTGCACATGTGGCTGGCCATGTGTGCATGCATGTGAGCGGCACAACGAATTCAATGCCCTTTGCCTGCCTGCCTGCTTGCCCCCTTTGCTCGAGCAGCGCGGGTGCAGGGCTAGGTTAGCTCGGAGCAGGTGCGCCACGGCTCAAGGCGGATCGCAACAGGGTAGGGTAAAAGGGGGCTTAAGATTCTTGGCGGTCAAAAGGGGTAAAGGTTACTTAGGGGTGGCCTGCCGCTTAATCAATGCGTCGTTTCGGTTAGTATGGCATCTTTGAGTCACCCATGCCGCCAAAGCTGATCGGGGGATACCACCTCTGTGGGCAGAGACACGGCTCTGTCTGAAGTTTGCTGTAAATAAGTACGTACATCCTGGGGCGCGCAAGGAGATGCTCTGATTCGTATCAGCTCAAATCATATCCATGGTTACCAGGTAGCTGATGGACCTAGCTAGCTGCTGCTGCTGCCTGCTGGGTCGCGTTGCAGATTTTGCAGCTGCAGGAAATAAAGGGCATTCGTCTTTCGAGGCCAGCGCTCAAGGATTCGGGATATCATTTGGGTAATTGTGTCGTCTCAGATTTTGTTTAGCAGATTTAGATTATAGTACTACATCGATCCTCGCTAGTAAGAATAATCAGCAGTCCAGTCTTCCCCTTGCTCTCCAAGTTTTTCCTGGTACATGCAAGTAGTGTGTGTTCCTTTCACAGAAAGACTGGAAAGTATGAATTGCATATACTACTCGCGAAGTACTACCATTCTCTTCAGACTTTAAATGTAAGTCTAACTTATCTAGACAGAGAATTTGACGTGAAATTCGCGAAGACCAAGCAGGCGAAACACCTGGCCGGCACCGCCGTGCATCCATCAATTTGCCGGTTTTCTTAGGATTCGGTGTCACCCTACCATTAACAATCCTTTCTAACATCATTGCAATTAAACAAACCCATGTTGGCTTTTCGTGGCACGCGGTATGCCTTGCTTTATTTGTCGGGAACCATGGCGGCGGGCGACGTGTGTTGTGTGGTGCATGCACGCCGTACGTACACGTCGCACAGGGCACGTACTGTACGGTACTTTGTACACACATACGCGAATACGTACTCCACGTACACGTACGTAACCCCTCGAGAAGCTCGTGGCCGTGCATGGACAGGACAGCTGAGCGCGAGGCTCGGGCTCGCAGTAATCACACGAAGCGCGTACTAGAGCGTACTACGCGCCCATGCGTGTCCTCCCATGTCGATTAAAGGCTTCACGTGAACGACTGCGAGAGCTTGGCAATGGATCGGAGGCATGTGTCGTGGGGGAACTGGGCTGCGCAAACGTACACATATTTCTCGCTGATAATAAGCATGGTGCATGCATGCATGCATGAGCGATGACACAGTGCAAAAGAAATGGTATGTGGACGTACGTGACAAAGTCAAGGACGCGTCAGAGCCATACATGTTGTACGTTTGTAAATTTCCATCTTGCCAGCTAGCTAGCTCCTTCGAATTAAGTAGTACAGCAAAGAATTTTGATGGCGACCGATCTGGCAGCTGTTACAATCGCGACAAAAAGATAACGAAGAACGAAAACGAAAAACACAGCAAGGAGACACAGATTTAACGTGGAAAACCTCTCCAACAAAAAGAGGAAAAAACCACGGGCGCCAGCCAGCGAAACTTCACTATATCGAGGAGTGTTTACAAACGCCGGGGATTTCACAGATACAACTCCCCCAACCGGCGGCTTACAAGGGGTTTATATATCGGTGGAAACCTAGGTCTTCGACGATCCGTACCGTACCGTACCGCTCCACTCGTCAGAAGTTGGCCTATACTTTGTAGAATTTGGATCAACATATAACAGCAGCTCGATCGATCTTATTGTCCACCAGATATAAATAAAGATCTGCTCGCTCGTGCGAAAAATCATGGCGAGCCTGTGGCGCCGGGTAATAACAGGAACACGTGCACCGGCTCGTACGTGCGTGAGGGCGATGTCCATGCGCGCACGCCGAGGTCGACCAGGCAAACGGCATGGGCGCGTACCGCGGCGCGCCCTGCGGCGAGGATGCCCGTGAAGGCCGTCATTTCCACAATCGATGTTCACGCCCGGCGTACCGGTGGGCGCGGCAGGGGCCGGACGGCGTACCACGGAATAAAGCGCGCGCGCATCAAAGGCTGAACAGCGAGAACACGACGCGACGCATTTGGTGGCGCCGCACCGCACGGCGATGCGCACGTGACGCGCTGCCGCCGTTCTTAATGTTTCGTGTGCGGAAGTAATTGGGACCGCTAGCTTAGCTTCCCGACTGCGTGTTTGCTGCGTGCTGTGTGATCAATTGCCGCTGTACGGGAACCGTGAAGGAGTAAGTAAAATTTTGTTTTTTTCCTACTTATAAGATTTGCGAGAAGCACTGTTAAATCACTGAATAAAAAAAATCAGCTACGTATACAAATCTTTTGCAATGTGAAGTGTAAAGCGAGAGGTTAAATAAATTGTGGACTGATTATGGATGGAGGACTTTATCTAAGTGTGCTAGATCAGCCAAGAGAGCTGCACCGACCCCACGTGGGCCCACGTTTCCGTGACCCCCGGGGCGGCACAACCAGCCGCGTCGCGTCTGGCCTGCACTTCACCGGAGGTGGAGGGAATCCATCGCCAGCGCCTCCCTCCTCCCTATCTACATAGACTCGTAAAAGCCACCCACAAGTCTTCACTCATTGGCCAGAAGCGTCATAGTGCTTCGCCAAATTTACTATTCCCTCCTCTACAAATCCCTGTACAAATCCCAGAAGCAGGTGACCAAATCCTAGAATCTACGCTGACCACGGTCAGCCCTGGCTCTACCTCTACGATGCCCAAAGCAAGAAAATGTTTTTTCCCCCGGTATGGCCCTGGATTTGCAAGGATCTCGATCCCTTTCGCAGATACTCCTTCATATAATATATGAATATGTTGCTACCGGAGTACGTAGCATCAAACCTCGCGCTGGCTGCCCAGAGAGAAAAAACAAGCATTTGAACGGATACTCTCGATGTACCGAATCGCGTCTGCTTGCGATCCCTTTCGCAGTCACAGGGATCGTCGGCCACCACCACCCACGGGAACCTGGGAGATAGCAAAAACAATTGCGTGGCTCCCTGGAGTAGCTAGCTCTCCTATGCTTGGAAACGGTGAGGCGCAAAGGGTTTTGCTGACTTGCTGGCTGGTGGGCTGGCATTAGCCCGAGGCATAAAGAAGGCACGGCAGGAGAGGAAATGACCATACATCCGTGTAGTGTAGAGCCGTACGGTAAAGCGAAGGGCCTCTTACATGGACTTTGACCTGGCTTGTCCGCATCCACGCACAGGAGGATATGGACTGTAGCATGTAGTACTAGTATGATGTGGTGGACACGTATATGGTTCTATGGTGTGGGAAAAATGCCATGAGAAGGAGTAGATTGCAAATGTATTTAGAGAGGATGGAAAGATCGGCTAATACAATACACGTCCCTTCCCCAATACTACAAGCAGATTCTTGATGGGATAACACCATGCCCAGAACAAACCTTCGTTTCTTGCACCCTGGGCCACGACACCGCTGTCCTCACGTCCACGTGGGGGTGGGCGTACCATCCAAGCAGCTTGGCACGGTCACCAGATGCCAAAGAGCAGCGAGAGGAACCGTAAAAGATTCCCTCTACACCGAGAGTGACTTACACGTGTTAAGTAAACAGAGGCAACACAAAAACAAAATACTGTCCCTGCTCGAGCGTGTACTGCCCCCGACCACGAAGGCGTAAGCCACAGTGCGAAATCAGGCTCCTTGCGCGGGTCCTGTGCCTGTGCGTAACTCGAGATGCCCATACATACGGTCAGGCTTAACGATCCTGCCTGCGCTGTGACTGTGATCTGCGATCAGCGTGGGCTGATCCACCAATCTTTGAATGGAATAGGCAGAGGGTACCGATAAAGGGATTCCAGGTTTGGGCATTATAGGAACGAAAAGGATAGAGGAGATCACCATTCCGATCTAAACCATCTCTGCTGTGCTTGTGCTTTCCTTTCTCTTCTTTCCATGCACTTCCTCCCTCCCCTCTCCTATCACTTTTCCCCGCTTCCAATACTCTCTCTCCCCCTCTGAGACATCACAGGCAGCCTCGGTCACAGGTCAAGGAGAGAAGCTACTTTCTCTCTCCAGCCTGCGAAAAGCTACCCGGAGGGGGGCCAATAAATACTGGGGAAAGGAAGAAACGAACGACGCAAAAGAGAGGGAAAAGCAGTGCTCGGGGACCCACCACGGCCATGAAGAAGATACCGAATTCAATTCTGATCCCACCCCCATTCATTCATTCATTCGATCATTCATTCATCCTTCTGGATCGAAATGTATCTGTACATCATCTTGTTATTCACTGCTTGCCGCAGCCTTAAATACCCCCTCTTTCTGGAAACAAAAATTCCCTATCTCCCCTCCTTTACATCCAACAGATATATAGAAAGGGGAAAATTTTACCTACTAGCGAAATGAATCCTAGCTAAAACAAGAAACAAAAAAGAAAAGGCCGCTACCAAAGGGGGAACTGGAAGAACCAATCTCTCTCTCACCCACCAAATCACAAAATTTACAGATACCTACTCTCGATCTCTGTCGCTGTGTTTCAAAATCCAGCCAGTCCGATTCAGGTTAGGTAGTTTTCGCAAATTGCTCTGCTTGCAACTTCATCTTCCCGGACTGCTGGTCAAGGTTTAACGGCGGGTCAAGTCAACGAGCTGCCTTTAACCGGATCCCAGTGGCTCAAGCTGACTGTTGGTACAACAATGGAGATTTCTCTGCCCCGAGTCTCTTTGCGCTGCAGAAAATCAACCCAAAAAACCTTGGAATCATTTTCAGGTGCTCTCGACTTCGTTGGAATTCCTGTCTCCTCTGGACCTCCGTTGGAATTCCTGTCGCATCTCTTCACTCCAATTCTGGCATTTCCACATTCTAGCCGTCTTCCACAAAAATTCTGCCGATGAAATCTTGAAACCTCCTCGAGTAGAGCTTCGGGTCAACAGCTGATATTGAATTGGGATCTGTCTGCAGTGACTTGTAAGCATGTTCTAGCCTTTTGGTGATGTCATAATCCTGGAGAATGTCGATTATCCCAAAATACAGAACCACATCGTGCACTTCACCAGTCTGGTTTGGGGCTAAGAACCCACCACCACTCAGGAGAAATGGGTCGAACTCGCTCCTTCTGGATGCTTGCTCTGCCCGGGCTGGCATGTGCGCACCCAGCCTAATCAATGGCTTCCTGAATTTAAGAACAAGTCGAGCAGATTGCATTAGAGAACAGATTAATGGATTTGAAATTGAGTTGTGGAGCATTGGTGACTTTTAAACTAGAAAGAACAAGAAAAGGTTTCGCAGATTGCATTAGAGAACAGATTAATGGATTTGAAATTGAGTTGTTGAGCATTGGTGAATTTTAAACTAGAAAGAACAATCATCTAATGCTCAAAAAAAAAGAACAATCATCTCTAAAGCAGCTGAGGAAACAACTAGGACCCAACAATGCCTGAACACACAGATGTGTAAACCAAGTGGGAGGCAATGAAGTTTTGCTGTATGATGACTGCTCAAACTTTCAACTAAGATGGCGATGGCACTGAGATCAGGTGTGACTACTAGGTGTTATCGGTCGTGAACCAGTTGTAGGATTTGAGACCAAGGACAAATGTGTTTTTCTATTCCTATGGATGGCTCCTAATATACAAAATAACCAACTAATTGCTTTCACGTTGCTGAAGTTGTGCTCATCTGCCTCAATTTTCTAGGATGTCCAGATACTCAACTTTAATCTCACAATATTATACTCTTTAGCAAACAATATCCAAAGGAATCTTCAAGACAAGATGCACAACTAGGGCTTATTTGGAATGCACAAATTTCAAAGGAATTGTGCAATCGTTTTACAGGAATCAGGTCAAAAGAAAATACTAACTGAAAATAAAGAGCAAACAAATAGAGTGCACAGGGCTTTCCTAAATTAAGAAAATAACAAAGACAAGAGCAAACAAATAGGTATACATTAAAGAAAGAACGTACCGGCAATCAGGTATCCTATCAAAATCATTATCTGAGAAGCACAGCTCTGGCATACCACCACCACCAACTTGAAATGTCTCGGTCTTCATCGAAAGCTCTGGTTAAGGATCATCACTTAGGTTAGCATATAAGAGCAATCTTTCCACGGTAAAAGACTAAAAGACACAACTTACTTGGAGAAGCAGTAAAACTAGACAAGCCCATCTTTGTAGCAGATACATCATCACAAAAGTGAACTCCCACCAAGAAGCTGTAATCCATAATACCTTCAGACTCCAAAAATTCACAATCTCTCTGGAGTTGCCTGAATAATAAACCCCAATTTATGTTAGTGCTGCTCATTCAATTGTTTCCTTAAAGTAATTTTGACACTCCAAACATAATAAGGGTTGAACTTACTCATGCAGATCTCTATACCAAGATCGCCGCAACCGAAAGACAAAGTTGAGGTCTAGGTCTTTCAGGGTGGTTGTCTCATCAATCTCTTCCTCAAATTTATCTGCTGTCCGGCCATAGGATGAACCTTTAAGATCAAAACGGCGATGAATCTGATACTCCGAGCAGAACAAATTTCCCATGACAATAAACCGGACCTGGAATAGTTGTCATGAATCAATACCTAACGTGAACATTTTGCAGCGAAGAAGATGCAAATATTGCTCACCTTCTGTCCATTAATCGGTTTTACACAGTGGACACCATAGAACCTTGTGATTAGAGAGTAATCATATTTACTAACATGTTGGTAGTAGCTAGGCAGCATCCGAGTTAGCAACTGCACAGTCAAATAGTGAGGTGATCAGATACCTTTTAACAAACAAACAAAACGTTTCTTCTCTGGAAGTAACTGTACTTGGCAGCAAATTTAGTTTTAATTGCATCAAAAAGGGCTACGAAAGAAAATGTCAAAACAAAGGCGCGCTTATTTGCAATGCTTGAGACCCTATACACGAAACAAAATTTTCCTAGTTTCATGATACATTTCAAATACCACTGCAAACTAACTCACAAGGAACAGAACCTCTAACTAAAATGATACAGGCTTGTATAGTCCATAACTAAAAGTGACATGAACAACAAAACTACCTTGACTTCTGATTTCTTCACTGTTTTAATCATGAATCGATCATCTTGGGTGAGGTAAAAGAAACTTCCGCTCTTCCCAGGCGAAGAAAGCTCCCTCAGGGCATCATTTCCACAGATGGCAAGCATGTAATCCGCCGGATCAACAGCAAACAGCTTCCTCAAATGTCTGTAGAATCCATCCCAGTTAATAATACAGTAAGTGAAGAAACTAAATCAGAGCACATTGATTAGAAGGTAGGGCAAACAAGCACCTGAACACCATGGGGCAGTAGTCCTTCCACCGGAAATCTGGGGAGGAATGTGGTGGTGTGACTTTTGACCCCTCGGGCGGGAAGCGTGTCCAGAACTTCTCCCTAGGATCAAAATCAGCCAGTGCCAGCTCCCGCATCGGCACCGCAGCAGACTTCCCCACAGAATGCCTGAAAGATGCCAATCATAAACATCCCAAATCCACAAGCTCGCTGAAATCTAAGCCATTTTGCCAGCAAGGAATCCCTGAATAAACAAGAATTACCTGATGCCCAATTGCAGCTGCAACATGAGCTCGTAGTTCTTATGCCCCTTGGAGATGGTCTGTCCAGGTCGCTTCCCCTCTGGCGTGGTGGCAGCTGACGACGACCAACACGGGCCTCCGCTGGCTCCTCGCCGGACGCTGCGCTGTGGCCTCGTGTAGGTCGGCCCACCTCCAGCGGGTGCGGCCTCCCGATAGAGCATGGACGCCTCGAGCGCGTCCACGATGTCGCAGGTGATGTCCCCTGCTTCGCCCTCAGACTCCCAGATGCAGATCCGTGGCACAGCCGCCACCTTCTCCCCAATCCCCTCCACGGAGGACCTCTTCCGGACAGCACCGCCGGCCCCGACGCCAACCGGCGGGAAGAAGGTACCGCTAATGGCTGGCAGGTCCACACAGCTGCGCGGCCAGGAACCGACGTACCGGCTGCCGTCAGGCCAAGTGAAGACCCCCGTCCCCCTGGGCACGCCGTTCTCCCACACCCCGTCGTAGCGGCTCCCGTTGGCCCAGATCAGCACGCCTCGGCCGGAGATGACCCCGCCGCGCCACTCCCCGACATACTGGTTGCCGGCGGCCCAGACGTACCGGCCGTGTCCGTCCTGCATGTTGCGGCGCCACTGGCCCTCGTAGTAGTCGCCGTTGGCGTAGCTCTTGGCGCCCACCCCATGGCGCCGGTCCGCCGCCCAGGCGCCGCGGTAGGTGGCGCCGTCGGGGCCGACGAAGACGCCCTGCCCCTCGATCCGGCCGCCGCGGAACTCCCCCTCGAAGGTGGCGCCCGACGGCCAGGAGAAGCGGCCCTTGCCGGAGGCCTTCCCGCGGCGCCACTCCCCTTCGTACATGCACCCGTCCGCCCAGACGTACTTGCCCTTCCCGTGCGGCGCGCCGCCCGCGAACCCTCCGCAGTAGACATCCCCATTCGGCAGCGCCTTCTCCACGAACGCCTCGCCGCCCTCGCCGTCGCACCCGCCGCCGCCGCCTCCGGCGGCGAGGATCATCGCCGGCGCCACCCGCCTCATCTGCCGGCTCGCCCTCACGCCGCCCGCATTGCAGATCGGGGAGCGCTAGGGTTTGCGATTTGGGGGCCTCCGCTTCTCGCTAAAGCCTCGCTCGCCTCCTCCTCCTCCTGCTCCTTTTCGGCTCTGGTTTTTTTTTGTGTGTGCACTCTATCTCTCTCGCTGGCAACTCGGTCGTTTGATTCGGGGGCTAGCAGTGGTGGTGGTGGTGGTGGTACTGGTCTAGTAGTAGTAGTACTGTGCGAGCGTGGAAGGGGAAGGATAGAAGGGGAGTGAGGAGACAGGCGCTTTTACCGTACTGCCCCTGCCGATGGGGAAACACGCTGCGTGCAACGGGAAGGCGCTCCCCGGCCAACCGTATCTGGGGATACCTGAACGGGGAGGGTCGAGTTTACGGAACTACCCCTGTCCAGGGACGGGGTTGGTGGGTCCGCGTGGTGGCACGAGCCACCCGTGGTCCCCTTCCTCCGTCCGTCGTCGTCGTCGCCGTCTGGGTCGGTGGCGGACTGGCGGGTGGAGGGCAACGCGGCCGCGGTGGTGCTGCGCCTGCGCGCGGATGACGAGGACTGGTGACGGGTCGGGTCTGGGTGTTGGGGTTGGTGCGGGGCCCACTGGAGATTGGTGTGGGCAGCGACTGAAATGGTGGGTCGGTAGCGTTCACGCTTGACTCCCTTGGGCCACCTTTGCTGGGAGGCCGGTGCTGGGCGACTGGTGCAATGACGAAAAAAGGCACGTTTTGTTCGAGGCTGATAGTATCGCAGCTAATTCTGTCACAACTCACAAGTGTGGCCGGTAAAATTACTGTCTCCGTGACACATTGTTCATACTATGTGTCATCAACTATACTCCTAACAATGCTAAGATAGCTAGAGATATCACGAATTTATGGTTTGTTCATGTGAACCAACAGCTCCTATCCGTGATTATAATACTCTATTTCGATAGAACTTTGAAATAAATGAAAGTTTGTGCCCATCAACTGATGTAGAGGCCGGGGCAATGCTTCCATGTCGAAATAGAAAACCAACATATCCTAACGTTCTATGTGTGGTTGCTGTCAAAAAATGGATTCACCGTGTTTTAGTACATTATTTATAGATGAGCTTTCGGAGAAGAAAATTTTTATCTCTCTAGAATTATTATTATTTTTGTCTTTTTTAAGATGATGTTGCAGGGTCCACATGCGAAAAACACGCGATAAATTGTCAGATTATGGAAATGGACGACATATTCTTTAAGAGAACTTTTATTTTAAAATTGATGACCTATTGAGAGAGGTTACAAGCCCAAGCAATTGATCACTATTTTGTTCCTGCAGATGGCATATATGGCCAAGAAGTCGTGTCGCTTATATGACGATGGTGTTTGACGTGCACAGATACTTGCAACAGAAAGATATTTACAGAAATGCACACTCATAGGTTACAAGTCAAGAGTCAGAGTTGTCGTGTCATGGTGCGAAAGAATAGCGACAATATATGGCACTTGATGACTAGTCTAAGTTAGTGTGCATGACAGATGGTTGCGATGGCTCTTCAAGTCTTGTGCGAGACTTGTCAACAAAGTTGGGGGTTTATTGTTTTGTGACAATCGTGTTTGATATGTAGTGATGCTTGCACTACAACTGGCATTGTATAAAGGATATAGTAATATGTAACTACATCAACCAAAAGTTAGAGCTCTTGTAAGACAGTGTGATAGAGTGGCCACAAAGCTACACAAATCATAGGTCACAGATGGAGATTTTGTAGAGGACTTCACTATGCATGTCTTATGTGGCACGTTGCTCATTGGCGTGGCTTGTCGCCATGTTGCTCACAAAGGTTATCACGAGTAAAAAAATGAGTTTGCATACATTTTTGTCTCTATCGATTCTATACAAAACGACCGTGATGTTATTGCCACTAGTTATAAATATGAAACACCTAAGAGTATTGGTTTCTCCATTCGTTTGTTGTTTACATAGTCGAATTATGTCTCAAAACCGTCAAATTTATGAACCGACAAGGACTTGAAGGCTATGAAGATAACCTGCCAAGTGTGTTGAGAAGCTCCTTCTCCACTTTCAAGTTATTTTGTATATATCGAAAATAAAATCACATGCAAGTTACTCAAGTTTGATTCAAGATTTCAAATTTTTGTGAAAATAATACTAATTTGTTTGTCAGTTATGCAAAAAATTAAAGACCCGACCACTTCTCCAGATCCTAAAAATGCTACCTTCTCACATTTTTTTTATAACCAGACCATGAAATAAAAAATTTCCATACAATATTGTTAGCACATGATTCATTCTAATATCTACACGCCAGCTTTTTCTAAAAAAAAATATCGTTCACCCATAAAATCCGTTCTCCTACGCTCACGATCCCAAGTAACTGGAGGGGTATTGGGTACATAATCCACTCAGTTTCCTACGAGTCTTTCTAGGACCCTACGCTATGGCAAGTAATTGGACGGGTACGTAGTCATTATCAGATGCTTATGGTGCTTATGGAGCAGCGTTAACGGCCTAATGTATTATCCAAAAAGTATTGCCTCTTATAGGCGAGGAGTAATCAAACGAAAGCGCGGTCTGACCGGCATGCTGAGGTCACCGGAATTAGTCTGGTGGAATTTTCAATTCATTGGATCGATTCGGTGGACTATACTAGTCACGGCTTTATATGGGGTTATGAACAATGATTAGGGTTAGGATAATTGGCGAGGATTTGGTCAGATTTCCTCAGGATTTTCTTATAATTTCTCCCATGCACGTTCTGAGATACTAGTACTATATCCATTGCACTTGCAACATGCATTTGAATATTAGGACGGTCAAGTTCGCGGCTCTGACCGTTGGTTCGGCTCCAAGATACGCGCTTCAGTTTTGCAGGCCGAATGATTGTCTGAAACGGAAAATTGATCTTCGCATGTGAATGGGGGCAAGATTTCAGTGACAGACTCATAGCCGCTGGTGTTTTCTGCCGTGACCTCAAAACTGAATATGAGATTGGAAACGCTGCCACTCGGATAAAGCAGTGTATTTGTGGCACTATACCTACTTGGAGGAAGAAAGCATATTTGAATAGGCCGGCAAAAGGGCTGTTGGCTGGGTGATCTCAGAATCGGATCGCATGTCTCATCATCGGACGTGCCCATGCCCCATGCATATCCCCTATACCATGGGAATGGGATCGTAACCACTTTCTAGTTTAAGGCAAACAAGCAGCGCGCTTTCCATGAAAGAATCTTGCTAGTTTTGTCTGGTCGGGCCCCATCCCGTGCGAACTCGACTCGCTGAGGGACTGAGGGTACTCGGAGAATGACATCGGGGTAGTGGGCAACGAGTTCTGAGCGCACGAGTAATAATACCTACATATATTAAGACGCGACATTTTAGCGGCCTCTCCGTAATAGTGCAACTGTTCATTCGCTAATTTTATCCAATGGGTGTCTGCCACGTACACTCCCGTTCAGTGCACGACTTTCACCGTCCGCATTCCTTGCGGTTTTTTTCCTCCCACGTCCTCTCGACTGTTCGGTCAAAGCGGTGGAAAAGACTCCCGATTTTCCTCTCCCCTTAATCGTATCTCCGTTTCCAATCGATGCCTTCACTCGCGCCGCCCTCCCTCTGGCCGACCTCCTCCTGCCCAGCCGCCGTCTTCCCCGACCTCCCCCCCCCCCACCCCCCCTAAGATCTCACCTGCCACAACCTCGCCCTGGCCATCACCGGCGGCTGAGGCCCGAGCCGGGCCCTCCTCTGTCGTGGTCGCCGCGATGTGGACGTTGCAGAGGAGCTCCAGTTCTTCACCGCCGCGGAAGGATTCTGCAAGGACGTGGTTCGTGGAGCGTCGGGCGCACGGGCGGCGACCTGCCACGGTCGAGGTAACATGCTTGAGATTGAACATGGTGGTGCGCAGGTACGATCATGTCTAGGCGAGAACCGAGCAGAGTACCGTACAGATTTTGGTTCTCCTGTCTTCCTAGCTCATCCCTTTGATTTAGATTTGACTGTTTTTCCTGGCTCATCCCTTTGATTTAGATTTTGCATTTTGTGTGGGGATTCTTCATTTTTAGGGAAGATGATTACAGATCTTTCTCTTTCCCTAAATCCGTGTTGGTTTGACCGTGGATTCTATTCACTGACAATTAAATGGTGTTCTTCGCCTTGCACCTATGCTTCTTTATATTTTCTGTGATCATGTTCTTAGAATTCTTTGAGCAGAAAGAATACCGCTACAAATTCAACCAGACAAATTCTGCACTTCAATGTGCCTTCAACCGAGTGTTTTCTTAAATGAAATCACGTTAGTGACCATGGTTATACGTAAGGAAATAAGGAAAGTCACCCTTGCTTTACACCAGGTTGCTACTATATTAATTGCAATCTTATTTTCCGGTTTGCTTCTGATTGCCTCCGTCGATTGTTTAGTGCTTCCTTCTCCCATTGTGGTTCCTACCTATCAAATATGAGCTTTTTTTTATATTCGGGTCATTGATCCTTTGTAGGATATCAGTTCTTGAAATATTGGTTAAGAAGGCTCAGTAATCTGTGAACTCTCGAAAAGCTTTGGGTCTGCTACTAGATATGATGGGCACATGTATGCTACAGATATTTGCATTCACAAATTTTATTGTTGAAATTCATATCAAAAGAAGCATAAGACGTATATTGTCTTCACCTCAAAGTTTATGCTATCTCTTATTGCAGGTTATCAAAAGACCAGCGTACATATGCAATCCAGAGACTGTTGTAATACTCATGTTGTGTGAGCATGTTTTGGATTCAGTTCTTGGTGGGGTCCTGGATTATTGTGTTCAGATAACACAATATTGGTCGTGGAGTAATGGTGATTCTTAACTTGGAATTGGTCGTTTCTTACTGTTGGTTTGTCTCCGTTCTAGAAACTGAATATTGTTGCATGCCTCTTAACTTTGCATTGATGGTTTGTTTTACTTGCAGCTATGGAGCCGAGGAATCATCCAAGGCGTTTACAGGATTGTATGGTTCGTGTTACCATCTTTTATTTCAGCAAGCGATGAACTATATATACTATACTTGATAACTGTCAATCTTTGGTATTGAGTGTCTTCCTGTTCTAATTCTGTACTCATCCGTTATATGTATAGATGAAGTGATGAACTATACTTGGTCACATGGAATATCTATCTTGGTACGTATGTGTTTCACATAGTGATAAACTCGGTCACTTCAATTTATCTACCTATGGTAGGTGTCCTTAATATTTTAACTCGCGTGAAATAGAAGATAGCAGAGTTGCAAGTTCGATAAAACTTAGGGACATGAACGATTGGTACTCTGTCTTCATTTGCCTCTGATTGCTCCTCCATTGATGCATCTTCTTTTCTTTAGGATTTACTGACTGGTATTTTGTTTTCTTTTGGTGATTTTTAGGATGGCTGACCCTGCGGGTTCCGTCCCAGGGCCTGTCGCTGCTACATCTTTTCCTGCGGCAAGCGTCGTCGTGGTCTCCGGGATGCTACGCCTCTGGCCTCTCCTTCCCAACGTCAACGTGGTCTTGGTCGTGGCCGTCCTCCTTCCGGCCTATCTACAGTCTTCCGCTCCGCCGAACCGTCGCAAATTCTGTTGTGCGTTGCTGCGGTGGGTTTCGCCGACGGGTCTCTCCTGCTGCAGCGTCTCCTGGCCCGGCGTTAGGTCTGCGTCGTCTCTCCGAACATGTGCTTGCTGCGGCGGACTCGCGTCTTCTCCACGGTGTTCCGACTGGCCATGATCCGGATGTGCGCCCGTTGCCTTTTGGCTGCGTTGCTTTCCCGGTTGCCGCGCGTCACGGTGCGTCGACGCCACGTCCTGCTTGCGGCCGTCAGCCCCGCTCTGTTGCTCCGACTCCACATGATCCAGCGGACGACGCGCAGGCGGTAAGTTCTCTATTTTTTCCATGTATAGATATATGCAGTTTTGTGACCTCCTAAAGTAGTTAGAACACATTCTTATGGAATCTGGGTTGCCTCTTTGCTTTGAATAAACGAGTTACCTGCTCAATAATGGCGATATATGGCGCGACATTTAGCAAATTGGGATATTAATCGTGATCCACACTGAGTGTTACCAATATTTGCATATCAATTGTTGCAAGAACTACACTTATGTTCGGTATGAATGGGTAGTTTTTATTATCTTTTAATAATTTTACACGAGTCCATTCCTACTGTAAAAGAGCAGACTTGCCCAAAGATTACAACAACATAGAACTGTCCATGGTGCCATTTTAACAAAACCTGTGTTTTCTCACAGGCACTACTTCTATATTGCTCTATGAAGAGTAACATCAAGGAATGGTTTAAAGATAGGTAGAATTGGTCAAAGCGGTTTACCAACTGGACGGACTAGAAATATAGTGTATCGAGAAGTGATTGATCACCTATAGCAGCGATCATCAAACGATTGCTGCAACTATTTCTAAACACTTGACTGTAAATATTTCACATTTGTTTGTTTTGGTGCTTCTCCTCTATAAATCTGATGGTTTTCTCTTCTTGCAGTTTTAACTCCTGAGTTGAACATGACGGATGTTCTGCCGACGTGTTTTGCTATGTAGTTTGCATGGAACCACTTCACCTATTTTGTCTACTGGGCTTCTGTTGCGATGTACTTTATGAGCTATGTTTGCTCCTCTGTTCTTAGCCTTCTGAGATAACAACTGTTGTATGTCAAAATATGTTTCATGTTATGTGCTATGAGCACCATTGGATGTTTTGCTCTACTACTTTCTTTGTTCATCAACACCGTAAATAGGATTGTGTGCATCCATAAGCTTCTCTCCCCATCTTATGAATTTGTACACAACAAGGATTATGGTTCGCCGATCATATAATCATGTGAAGGACTTTTTTTGAAAAAAACCACCACAACATTGTTCCAAATTGTTAGAAAAGATTGATCTTATGCCACGGGCGCAGCGTGTTGCTGCGCCAAATTCCCTAGTCTCCTTGATACGGAGTAGTTCAAACGATTCTCGTACTCCATATTCGTGGTCTCAGCTTTCTTTTCTCGAAATTCCACCGATCTCCTACCTCCATTTCAAAAACAACTGATTTGTGCTTCGGTGTCCCCCACTTTTTTTCAAACTTTGACAACAAAACTCGATACTGATTCATCACGAAGACCATATGAACCCATCCGAACCCAAATGATTCTCTTAGACATATACTCACCATACACGTATACTCACGTGGCTACATGATGCGAAAATCGCGAGGAATATAGCAGCAACAACAAAATTTCAAAATATGGCATGCAAAGACGTAGATCGCGATAACATGAGGCAGTGGCTGAGGACAGAAAAAATACGAGGTGGGCGAACTCTAATGAAAGTAAATATCAAACTCGATCTTGATGATCTTTGCCATCAACAAAACCTTTTTAACTGTTGTTGTTGCTACGAGTAAAAGCAATGCCAACTCAACAAGACGATAAATGATATGAAGCATTATGTGTCATTTAAATATTAACATAATCTCCGAAGTCTTTAATTCTCCGCATATGAATAGCGGATATCTTAAGGTTATCTTATATAGGCTTATGCTCATAATAAGATAAATCTCCGTAAGCTAAAAAATCTTATTCACATTCAAACTCTAACAACAACTCATCGAAGTAATCAAAATTAGTTGTGATAGATTCTATAGAATAATAGGAAGTGTACATACTCCAAAATAATCAATAGTGACCTAGTGTCTTCTCGCTTTTAATGACTTCTCACTCTTGTTACCAATTCGTCCATACTTAGTATTGTGATATCATTTTTACACGAATTCACATCTTCTGGGAGGGATCTTAACCATCATTTCTCCAATTGAATCAGAATGTCAATTAGAATTTTATATCAATGGTATATAAAAGCCAAAATAGAAACATAAAACATAAACCATTATATAATTAGGGTTAGTTCTGGCCACATGCCATAAGGTGGCCAAATTACTCTCAGCTCCTTCTTAGATACCCATCTAGGACATTGTTTAGAGTCTAGTTTTTATTAGATTGAGAATTAGATGTTGCAAAGAGAAAGAGTTGGTTTAAAACTAAACAATATCAAGACCTTATTTCGCTCCAGAATTAGTTTTGCGCAGTGTTCACTAAAACAAACATAGCTCTCTCATACGAAGTCCGTTTTCAGCGTATGACTACTCAAAATGTTCAGAAAAAACATGTGCATCTAAAGATTCTTGCCAAAAATCAAGGTAGGGCGGCCGCCCTACCTTGCCCTACTGGGAGCTTCGCCCCTGACATGAGGTGCGATTAGCTGGTGAGAATATGAAGTATACTCAGCTCGACCGAGTACACCTATACGGAGGTATACATATCATGGATATGGGTTTCGACGGGTCAAAATAAAACTGGCCCGTGCAAACTGAAGTTTGAGGAGGGGGGACATCAAAGCACACCTCGATGAAATGCAAGTCACTTATTTCTGGATCAGAGGGAGTATTAATAATGATCAACAAGAGTATAAAGAGTTCTAGGAGTAATAAACAAAATTATAAATATATCGTTGGACCACCTAAAGACGACTACTAACACTAGCACGAGCCAAAGATGCGTCTTCGTCATCACCACTCCATCACTGGAGCCGAGCAAAGCTTGTCATAGTAGAGCTTGTTGTAGTAGATAGACGAGAAATCGCCGTGTTAAAGACTAAAGGAACAGCGCAACAGAGCAGCAACCATCGCCGCAATGAGAACTATAGATCTGAAGAATCTAACCTCAAACCACACCAACGAATACGAAAAACAACGGGATCCCAAGAGATTCGTCGGAGACACGACTCCACGCACCCTACGCGACATAAGATGCACCATCGGAGCCAGGATAGGATGGTGATGACATTATTCTAGCCATGGTCTCACCATACCGAAGTAGACACTGAAAAAACATCTAAAAACAAACAAGAACTCTCCCGCCGACAAGGGGTCGTGATCCGTCATGCCTCCATGGCCCCAAGGCCAATAGAGATGAAACAGACAAGCGGCATCGCGGCAATGGAAAGGGACCCTAGATGGGTTTGGAGCCACCGCCCACGATTTTCACAAAAATATCTGACAATATTTTATCATTTGTTTTTATCCTAGTTGATGTCTTTGTTTTGAACGTGTGGCTGACTGCGGAAGCGCTGCCGGAACGCAGCGCCGGAAGGATCGTTTATGCGACCTTGAGATCGGCAAGTGAACGACTACATCACCCACGAGAATTTGCTCTCGTTAACCACTTTGGAATCTTCGAGAGTGAGTACTCTATCGACTCGTTACTACAATCTAGTAGATAGATCTTGGCTTATGTGTGTTCATGCGGTAGATTTTTTTTGTTTTCCATGCTACGAACCCCTACAAGAAAGGGTTCTTGCCCATGTTGCCCACTACGACCTTGAGTAAAACTCAAAGTCCAGCTATGGCAGAAGATAGAGAGAGGATGAGCAAAAGTCCCTATGTCTCAGCCATAGGTTCTATCATGTATGCCATGCTATGTATAAGACCATATATTGCATATGCTGTTAGTTTTACTAGCATATGTCAAAGTGATCCAGGAGTACATCACTGGATAGCAGTCAAAAATATCCTAAAGTACTTGAGAAGGACTAAGGATATGGTTCTTTCTTATGGAGGTGACAAAGAGCTCGTTGTAAATGGTTACACCGATGCTAGTTGGACCACCGATCCGGATAACTCTAAGTCGCAGTCTGGATACGTATTTACTTTGAATGGTGCAACAGTGAGCTGGAGGAGTGCTAAGCAAAGCGTTGTGGCGAGATCTTCAACTGAATCGGAATACATAGCTGCTTCGAAGGCTTCACAAGAGGCGATATGGATGAAAGAGTTCATTACAGAGCTTGGTGTGGTTTCTAGTGCATTGGACCCATTGGCCATCTACTGTGACAACATGGGTGCCATAGCCAATACATAGGAGCCAAGGTCACACAAGAAGCTAAAGCATATCAAGCTACGTTTTCATGTTATTCGCAAGCATGTCCAAGATGGTGACATAAAGGTTTGCAAAGTACACACATATCTGAATGTGTCAGATCTGTTGACTAAACCTCTCCCTAGGGAAAAACATGACCAACACTAGAAAGCCATGGGTGTTAGGTACATCATAATGTAATCTAGATTATTGATTCTAGTGCAAGTGAGAGACTGTTGAAGATATGCCCAAGAGGCAATAATAAAATGGTTATTACTATATATTTGTGTTCATGATAATTATTTACATTCCATGCTATAATTGTATTAACCGGAAATATTAATACTTGTGTGTTTTGTAAACATAAAAGAGTCTCTAGTAAGCCTCTTGTTAAACTAGCTTGTTGATTAATAAGATGATCATGGTTTTATGATCATGAACATTAGATGTTATTAATAACAAGATCATGTCATTGGGAGAATGATGTGATGGACACACTCCTATAGTTAGCGTAGCATAAGATCAAGTCATTTAGAGTTCGTTTGCTACAAGCTTTCAAATACACAGTAACCTAATCCTTAGACCATGAGATCATGTTAATCACCATCACCGGATGGATGCTTTGATGACATCAAACACCACTTCGTAACTAGGTGGTTATAAAGGTGACATTAGGTATTCTAAAAGTATGTGTTGAAGTACATGGATCAAGAGTGGGATTTGTCCATCAATATGACGAATAGATAAACTCTGGCCCCTCTTGGTGGAATGTCATCCAATTGGCTTGCAAGCATGTGACTAGGTCACAAGGGATGTCATATCACGGAACGAGTAAAGAGTACTTATCGGTAATGAGGTTGAACTAGGTATAGAGATACCGACGATCAAACCTCGGATAAGTAATGTATCGCGCGACAAAGGGAATCGGTATCGTATGTAAATGATTCATTCGATCACGAAGTCATCATAGAAATGTGTGGGAGCCATGATGGATTTATAGATCCCACTATTGGTTATTGATCGGAGAGGTGTCTTGATCATGTCTACATAGTTCACGAACCGTAGGGAGACACTTAAGAATTCGATGTTGTTTAAGTAGATATGGAATGTGAGTTGGAGACCAAATGTTGTTTGGATTCTCGGATTGGATCCAGGATATCACGAGGAGATCCGGAATGGTCCGGAGAATAAGATTCATATAAGGAAAGTCAATTTCTGGGGTTTGGAAATGTTTTCGGTGTTTTGACTGGAAGCTTCTAGAATGTTCTAGAAGATCCACCACCCCGGGAGGGGGTATTTGGAATGCACTATACCCTGATGGGTTGGGCGCATCATACCCTAGGCCAAATCGGCCAAGGACTAGGAAGAGAAAGAAAAATCTAGTTTGAAAAGTCAAATCCTAGTTTGAAAAGTCAAATCCTAGTTAGGGAAGGAAAGGGAAACCTTGAGGGACAAGTTCTCCCTCTCCCCTTCCTTGACGCCGGCCTAGAGGAGTTGGGGAAGGACTCGGCCAGGGGTGGGAACCTTGGCCGCAGCCCCCGCCCATATAAGGAGGGGTGAGGGTGCCCCATAGACCCTCACCCAAAACCCTAGTCGCTGGCGCCTCCCCTCTCTCCTCCATACACTGCTCCGGCTTAGGTGAAGCCTTGCAGTAATATCTTATCCTCCACCACCACACCGTCATGCTGTTGGGATTCTGAGGAGATCTATAACCTCCGCTGCCCTGCTGGAATAAGGGAGAAGAAGGTCTTTATCGACTACCGTACGTGTGACCGACTGCGGAAGCGCTGCCGGAACGTGACGCCGAAAGGATCGTCTACGCAATCTTGAGATCGGAAAGTGATTGAATACATCAACCACGAGATCTAAATCTCGTTAAACACTTTGGATCTTCGAGGGTTAGTTCTGTATAATCTTGTTGCACCGATCTCGTAGAATAGATCTTGGTTTTGTGTGTTCTCTAGATAGATTTTTTTGTTTTCCATGCTGCGAACCCTACAAGAAGACTATGTCACGCCCTCAGCAGGGGGATGATTCTGTGGGCATTAATACTAATAATGGGGTTCATGTTTAGCCGATAGTGAGTATAATTCAGAATGGTTCTCTCCAGATTCCTATTGAACCTGTTCGGGATTGATGGCCCATAGAATCTCTAGGTGTACTCTCGACGACAGCCACATATGCAGGAGGGCAGCAAGGTAGCGATGATACAAGCTCATCTAATAGACAACAACCACATGTAAAGGGGGAGCATCAAAGAAACGTTGATAGTTCATCTAATACGGTGGGTCTGCCTATTGCATTGCGAAAGGGGACACGTGAAGAGGCAAGGAAAAGTGACGTGGCAAGGAAATCCCTATGTGAAATGCATGCTCTACAAACTGATTCTGGTGACCATGACATTGGGAAATTTATGTCTTATAAGGCTCTGTCTCCCTCCTATAGAGAATTTGTTGCCTCTCTTCAAACTGTAACAATCCCAAGGTATTGGCAGTTTGCAAAGCAAGATCCAAAGTGGCGGGAAGCAATGATAGAGGAGTTGGAAGCACTGAAGAAAAATAAGACATGGGTACTTACCAAACTACCGGCAGGAAAAAAGGCAGTGCGTTGTAAGTGGATCTATACTGTGAAGCAGAATCCCGAGAGGAAGGTAGAACGGTATAAAACCAGATTGGTTGCAAGAGGGTTTAGTCAAACTTATGGAATTGACTATGATGAGACATTCACTCCAGTGACAAATATGAACACAATAAGGATATTGGTTTCTTGTGCTACTAAATTTGGGTGGAAATTACATCAGTTAGATGTAAAGAATGCTTTCTTCCATGGAGACCTACAGGAAGAAGTGTACATGGAGATACCACCAGGTTTTGGTACCCGAGAGACCAATGGGAAGGTATGTAGGCTGAAGAAATCTTTGTATGGACTTAAGCAATCGCCGAGGGCATGGTTTGATAGGTTCAAACGGATTGTTTGCAGTATGGGGTATGGTCAATGTAACGGCGACCAGACGGTGTTCTACAGACATTCTGATTGGAAGATCACCATTCTTGCAGTTTATGTGGATGATATTATCATCACTGGAGATGACCAGGAGGAAATAAAGAGATTGGAGGAATGTCTAAGCAAAGAGTTCGAGGTAAAATATTTGGGCAACCTAAAATACTTCCTTGGTATAGAAGTGGCTAGGACAGAGAAGGGGGTGTCTTTATGCCAATAAAATGAAGGATTTCGCGGCATAGTAAATCAAAATTTTCTACGGATGCTAACAGAGGGAAAGCCAAGATCTAATCTAGGAGATGCAAACAACGAGAGAGATTGGATTAGATCTTCATACCCTTGAAGATTCGCACAGCGGAACGTTCGTCGGAACGTGGGTGATGTAGTCATACTCGCTTCTCCTCCTCGCGATCCGATCCGATCTAGCACCACAAGTGGCGGTGCCTCCGTGAGATGCACACGTGCAGCACCTCGACGTCTCCTCCTTCCTCGGGCCAGCAAGTATGGTGGAGAGACGGATTGGATCTACAACACGACGGCGTGGTGTATATGGTGGAGAATTTCTGCAGCAGGGCTTCGCCTACAAACAGTCGGGAGGGAGAGAGGAAGGGCAGTAGGGCGGCTAGGGTTGGAGGGGAAGGTGTAAGGGGTTGGTGCGCCCCCACCCCTCTTTATATAGAGGGGGGGCGCAGCCCTAGCCCCTCCCCCAAGCCCAAACCGGCGGCCCCAAAGGATAAGGAATGGGGGGCAAGGAAACCCCCCCTTCTAGAAGGTCTATCTCGAGTTTAAACCTCTCTTGGCCGGCTGGGCCCTATGGGGCCTTGTGCCCCTGGCCCAATGCGGACAGGGCACTCCCTCATAGTCCCATGCCCCCTCCCGGAATGTGGGGCCATGTTGGTCCCCTTCCATAAGGTTCTAGAAGCTTCCGGTACAATACCGATTAACCCGGAACAATTCCGAACTCCAAAAACTGCACTGCCTTATATGAATCTTATTCTCCGGACCATTCCGGAACCTCTCGTGATGTCCCGGATCCCATCCGAGACTCCGAACAAAAACTCATAAACCAATTATCCAATCTATCCTAGCGTCGAGACACGTTAAGTGTGTGACTCTGCGGGTTCGAGAATATGCAGACATGATCTTCTATCAATAATCGACAGCGGGGTCTGGAAACCCATATTGACTCCCACACATTCATCGATGATCATATCGGATGAAGCACGATGCCAGGATTCAATTAATCCCATATATATATTCCCTTCGTCTCGCGATATTTTACTTGCCCGAGATTCGATCGTCGGTACCGTCATACCTAGTTCAATCTCGTTCACAGCAAGTACTTTACTCGTTCCGTAATCCGATATCACTGTGTGATTAACTCCTTAACCACATGCTTGCAAGCGGTGTTGATATCGATTACCGAGTGGGCCCGAAGTATATTTCTCCGACTTGGGAGGGACAAATCCCATCTCGATACATACAACCCAATAGATACTTTCCGATCACCTGAGAGACACCTTTATGATCACCCTCTCATAGGATGACGTTTGATGACCTCAAAGCTTTCTTCCGATACCAGGGAGTTGTATTATCTCATGGTCTAAGGAATACAATATTTGACATAAGAAAAGCTTTGCAAAGACGAACACGATGACACGATCTAATTGCTTCGCTTAGTTTGGGTCTGTCCACCATATCATTCTCCCAATGATATGATCTCATTATTAATCGACAACTCATGTCCATGGTTAGGAAACCTTAACCATCATTAATCAATGAGCTAGTCCATAGAGGCGTACTAGGGACACGGTGTTGTTCACAAACCACACAAGTATTAAAGTTTCCGCTTAATACAATTCTAGCATGGAATATAAACATTATCATGAACAAGAATTATAATAATAACATCTTTATTATTGCCTCTAGGGCATAATTCCAATAGTCTCCCACTTGCACTAGAGCCAATAATCTAGTTTACATTTGGCAACAATCTCACACCCATGGCACTGAGGTGTTGATCATGTTTTACACGTGGAAGAGGTTTAGTCAATGGATCTGCGACATTCAGATCTGTATGTTGATCTTCAGATCTCCATCTGCTATATAATCTCGGATTATATGAAACTTGCGGTTGATATGCTTGGTCTTTGGATGATATCTTGGTTCCTTAACGAGTGCTATGGCGCCAATGTTGTCACACAATATCTCCAGTGGGTCCAATGTACTTGGAACCACGCCAAGCTCAGTGATGAAGTTCCTGATCCAAACTCCTTCACTTGACGCTTCTGCAGCAGCCATGTATTCCGCTTCTACTGTAGATCCCGCGATCACGCTTTGGTTGCAGCTTCTCCAGCTCACAGCTCCTCCATTCAAAATATACACGTATCCTGTCTGAGATTTGGAATCATCCTTGTCGGTGTCAAAACTAGCATCGACGTAACCTTTTACGACAAGCTGTTCATCACCCCCATAGACTAAGAACATTTCTTTAGTCCTATTTAGGTACTTTAGGATGTTCTTTACGGCTGTCCAGTGTTCCACTCCTAGATCACTTTGATACCTTTGTAGGGGTTCGTAGCATGGAAAACAAAAAATTTCTATCGCATACAAACAAACAAGCCAAGATCTATCTACTAGATTGTAGCAACGAGTCGATGGTATAACTTACCCTCGAAGATTCCAAAGCGTTTAACGAGAGCGGATTCTCGTGGGTGATGTAGTCGTACTCTTTCCGATCTCAAGATCGTGTAGACGATCCTTCCGGCGCCACGTTCCGGCAGCGCTCCCGCAGTCGGTCACACGTTCGGTACTCGACGAAGACCTTCCTCTCCCTTGTTCCAGCAGGCAGCGGAGGTTGTAGCACTCTCCTCGCGATTCCGGCAGCACAACGGCGTAGTACCGGAAATAGAGGGGAAATCCCGCAGGGCTTCGCCTTAAGCCGGTGCGAGTATGGTGGAGCTTATGAGAGAGGCTATTAGTGGTCTAGTAATTAGACACACCAATTAGAAGGCTCTAAACCAATTAGAAGGCTCTAAACCGCTGGCTAAAGCAATTAGAAGCTCTAAACCAAAACGGCTCTAAACCGGAGGTAGAAGATAGGAACTTGTGTGTTCTAGGAGGGGAGCCCTGCCCCTCCTTTTATGGGTGGGGAGGCGCGGCCAGGGGAGGGGAGTCCCTCCCCAAGTCGGCCTTGGGCTGGGCGCCGGCTTGGAGGAGTGGGACTCCTCCTCCAAGTTGGTTCCAACTCCTCTTGCTTGTTTCCCACAGTTTCCTGTTTCCCACAGTTTCCTGTCTTAGCCGTTTGACTTTCAAACTGGCAATTTGACTTTCATGTTTTTGGAACAGAAAGAACACTTAGTACATGATGCAATCATTCAATGACACACTCATGTACCCTCCCCCCCCCGGAGTGCCGGACAATCCGGAACCTTCTAGAACATTCCCGATGAAAACACCGGAATCATTCCCGAACTCCGAAACGGGACTTTCCTTATATGAATCTTATTCTCCGGACCATTCCGGATCACCTCGTGATATCCCGGATCCCATCCGAGTCTCCGAACAACATTCGGTCTCTTTCTCATAATACCATAACTACTCAAACAACGTCGAATCCTTAAGTGTGTCTCCCTACGGTTCGTGAATTATGCGGACATGATCGAGACACTTCTCCGAACAATAACCAATAGAGGAATCTGGAAATTCATATGGCTCCCACATATTTCTACGATTACTTTGCGATCGAATGAACCACTTACATACGATACCAATTTCCCTTTGTCTCACGATATGTTACTTATCCGAGGTTATGATCGTCGGTATCTCTGCATACCTAGTTCAACCTCGTTACTGATAAGTACTCTTTTCTCGTTCCCGTGATATGTGATCCCTTGTGACCAAGTCACATGCTTGGAAGCTAATTGGATGACATTCCACCAAGAGGGCCCAGAGTATATCTATCCGTCATGTGGATGGACAAATCCCACTCTTGATCCATGTGTTTCAACCAATACTTTCCGAACACTTAATGCCACCTTTATAGCCACCCAGTTACGGTGTGGTGTTTGATGTCATCAAAGCATCCATCCGGTAAAGGTGATATGCATGGTCTCATGGTCGAAGGAATTAGGTTACTATGTATCAGAAAGCATATAGCAATTGAACTATTGAAATGACTTTGATCTTTATGCTACGCTTATCTATAGGAGTATGTCCACCATATCATTCTCCTAACGATATGATCTTGTTGTTGATAACATCTCAATGTTCATGATAGGGAAACCACAATCATTAATCAACCAACAAGCTAGTGAAGTATAGAGGCTATACTAGGGACTTCAAATTAAGTTTACAAATCACACAAGTATTAATGGTTTCCTTGTTAATACTATTATAGCATGAATGTAAACATTTATCATAAACACAAAGATATAATAATAACTACATTTATTATTGCCTCTAGGGCATATCTCCAACAGTCTCCCACTTGCACTAGAGTCATCTAATCTAGATTACATGGTAATATACCGAACACCCATGGCAGTTTGGTGTTGGTCATGTTTTGCCCTCGGGAGAGGTTTAGTCAACGGATCCGCCACATTCAGATCTGTGTGTACTTTGCAAATCTTTATATCCCCATCCTGGATATGTTCTCGAATAGCGTGAAAACGTAGCTTGATATGCTTCAGCTTCTTGTGTGACCTTGGTTCTTGCGCATTGGCTATGGCGCCCATGTTATCACAGTAGATAGACATTGGGTCCAGCGCACTAGGAACCACACCCAGCTCTGTAATGAACTCTTTCATCCATATCGCTTCTTGTGAAGCCTCCGAAGCAGCCATGTATTCCGATTCAGTTGAAGATCTCGCCACAACGCTTTGCTTTGCACTCCTCCAGCTAACTGCTGCACCATTCAAAATAAATACGTATCCGGATTGTGATTTAGAATCATCTGGATCGGTGTTCCAACTAGCATCGGTGTAACCATTAACAACGAGCTGTTCATCACCTCCATAAGAAAGAACCATATCCTTAGTTCTTCTCAAGTACTTAAGGATGTTTTTGACCGCTGTCCAATGATCCACTCCTGGATCACTTTGATATCTGCTAGTTAAACTAACAACATATGCAATGTCGGGTCTAGTACATAGCATGGCATACATTAGAGATCCTATGGTTGAGGCATAGGGAGTCTTACTCATCCTTTCTCTATCTTCTGCCGATGTCGGACTTTGAGTTTTACTCAAGGTCGTATTGGGCAACATGGGCAAGAACCCTTTCTTGCTTTCTTCCATTCCAAATCTCTTTAGAACTTTGTCCAAATATGTACTCTGTGACAATGATATTTGGCGTTTCGATCTATCTCTATAAATCTTTATGCCTAATATGTAAGCTGCTTCGCCAAGATCCTTCATTGAAAAACTATTATTCAAATATTCCTTGACATTATTAAGAAGGTCTACATCATTCCCAATCAACAATATGTCATCCACATACAGTATTGAGAATGCTACAGAGCTCCCACTCACTTTCTTGTAAATACAAGCTTCTCCATAAGTTTGTATAAAACCAAAACTTTTGATTACCTTATCAAAACGTTGATTCCAACTTCGGGATGCCTGCTTCAATCCATAGATGGACCGTTGAAGTTTGCATACCTTGTTAGCATCTTTAGGATCGACAAAACCTTTGGGTTGCATCATATACAACTCTTCATCAATGTCTCCATTGAGGAATGCTGTTTTGACATCCATCTGCCATATCTCATAATCATAATATGCAGCGATTGCTAACATAATCCTCACAGACTTTAGCTTCGCTACCGGTGAGAAAGTCTCATCGTAGTCAACTCCTTGAATTTGTCGAAACCCTTTTGCGACAAGTCAAGCTTTTATAGACAGTAACATTACCATCAGCATCTGTTTTCTTCTTGAAAATCCATTTGTTCTCGACAGCCTTCCGGCCATCCGGTAAGTCCACCAAAGTCCATACTTGGTTTTCGTACATGGATCCAATCTCGGATTTCACGGCTTCTTGCCATTTATTGGAATCTGGGCTCATCATCGCTTCCTCATATGTCTCGGGGTCATCGGTGTTGTCCACCACCATGACATTCATAACGGAATCATTCCAATCTGGAGTGGTACGAGTTCTCGTTGACCTCCGAGGCTCTGTAGCAACTTCAACCGAAGTTTCATGATCACCATCATTAGCTTCCTCTCTTATTGGTGCAGGCACCACAGGAACTTCTTCCGGTGCTGCGCTACTCGCAATTTCGAGAGAAGGTTCGACAACCTCGTCGAGTTCTACTTTCCTTCCAGTCACTTCTTTCGAGAGAAATTCCTTCTCTAGAAAGGATCCATTCTTGGCAACGAATGTTTTGCCTTCGGATCTATGATAGAAGGTATACCCAATAGTTTCCTTCGGGTATCCTATGAAGACGCATTTTTCCGCTTTGGGTTCAAGCTTGTCCGGCTGTAACTTCTTTACATAGGCTTTGCATCCCCAAACTTTAAGGAACGACAATTTAGGTTTCTTCCCAAACCATAATTCATACGGTGTCGTTTCAACGGATTTAGACGGTGCCCTATTTAAAGTGAATGCGGCTGTTTCTAATGCATAACCCCAAAATGATAGCGGTAAATCTGTAAGTGACATCATAGAACGAACCATATCTAAGAAAGTTCGATTACGACGTTCGGACACACCATTACGCTGTGGTGTTCCCGGCGGTGTCAATTGTGAAAGTATTCCGCATTTCTTCAAATGCTCGCCAAACTCGTAACTTAGATATTCACCTCCACGATCAGAACGTAGAAATTTAATCTTCTTGTTACGTTGATTCTCTACCTCACTTTGAAACTCCTTAAACTTCTCGAAAGTTTCGGACTTATGTTTCATGAAATAGATATACCCATATCTACTCAAGTCATCCGTGAAGGTAAGAACATAACGATAACCACCGCGCGATGCTACACTCATTGGACGACACACATCGGTATGTATGATTTCCAATAAGTCCGTAGCTCGCTCCATCATACCAGAAAATGGAGTCTTAGTCATTTTACCCATCAGACATGCTTCGCATCTTTCAAGTGATTCAAAATCAAGTGATTCAAGAAGTCCATCGGAATGGAGCTTCTTCATACGTTTCACTCCGATGTGACCAAGACGACAGTGCCACATATAGGTCGAATTATCGCTTGATTTCAAACGTTTAGCCTCAATGTTGTTGATATGTGTATTTCCACTATCGAGATTCAATAAGAATAGACCATCTATCAAAGGTGCATGTGCATAAAACATATTACTCATATAAATAGAACAACCATTATTCTCAGATTTAAACAAGTAACCGTCTCGCAATAAACAAGATCCTGATATAATGTTCATGCTCAACGCAGGCACCAAATAACAATTATTTAAGTATAAAACTAATCCCGATGGTAGATGAAGGGGTAGCGTGCCGATCGCGATCACATCAACCTTTGATCCGTTTCCCACGCGCATCGTCACCTCGTTCTTCGCTAGCTTCCGTTTATTCTGCAGCACCTGTTTCGAGTTACAAATATGAGCAACCGAACCAGTATCAAATACCCAGGCACTACTACGAGTACTAGTGAGATACACATCAATAACATGTATATCAGATATACCTTTCTTCTTGATGTTGCCGTTCTTCAAATCCGCCAAGTACTTTGGGCAATTCCGCTTCCAGTGACCTTCTCCCTTGCAGTAAAAGCACTCAGTATCAGGCTTAGGTCCAGCCCTGGTATTCTTCGTCGGCGTGGTAGCTTTCTTACCACCCTTCTTGAAGTGTCCCTTTTGCTTAGACTTGCCTTTCTTGAATTTTGTGGTCTTATTGACCAACAACACTTGGTGCTCTTTCTTGATCTCCACTTCTGCAGATTTTAACATGGCAAAGAGTTCTGGCAACGTCTTGTTCATGTTCTGCATGTTGTAGTTCATCACAAAGTTCTTGTAACTTGGTGGTAGTGATTGGAGGACACGGTAAATCCCCAAAGCATTAGGAATCACTATACCCAAGCTTTGAAGTTTGTTTGCGTGCCCAGACATTTTAAGCACATGCTCACTGACGGAGCTGCCCTCTTCCATCTTGCAGTTAAAGAACTTTTTAGAAGCCTCATAGCTTTCAATTGCCGCATGAGTCTCAAAAATCAATTTGAGATCTTCGACAATATCATATGGGTCTGAATCCTCAAACCTTTTCTGAAGCTCCGATTCCAAACCATAGAATATAGCACACTGAACTATGGAGTACTGATTCTTCCGAGCGAGGTAAACATTCTTTACTTCATCGGGAGCATCAGCTGCAGGTGGGTCACCCATCGGTGCATCCAGCACATAGGTCAAATTACCAGCTGTGAGGACAATCCTCAAATTGCGGAACCAATCCGCGAAGTTGCTTCCATTGTTTTTCAACTTTTCTTTCTCTAGGAACGCATTAAAATTGATGGTAGGGGCTGCCATTGATCTACAACATATTTGCAATAGTTTAGACTAAGTTTATGACAAATTGAGTTCAAATTAATAATAAAATTAAACTAGGTGAACTCCCACTCAAAACAATATCCCTCACATTGTTTTAGTGATCACACGAACCAAATCCACCATATCAACACCGATCATCACGAGAGTTGACATAGTTTCAATGGCGAACAATCGACATGTTCATCACATCTACTATATGATTCATGCTTTACCTTTCGGTGATCCGTGTTCCGAGACCATGTCTGTACATGCTAGGCTCGTCAAGATCAAACCTTAGTTTCTGCATGAGCAAATCTGGCTTGCTCACGTTGTATACACTTGCAGAATCTAACACACCCGATCATCACGTGGTGCTTCGAAACAACAAGCTTTAGCAACGGTGCTAACTAAGGGTGAACACTTTATGATTTGAAATTGATGTGCATGAGGGATCATCTTATAATGCTACCGTCGTCTACTAAGCAAAACAAGATGCATAAAGGATTAACATCACATGCAATTCAATATATATGTGATATGATATGGCCTTTCTTCTTTGTGCTTCCGATCTCCATCTTCAAGCACGAACATGATCTCCATCATCACCGGCATTGCATCAAGGTCAATGACGCTTCTCCATGGTTGTCGTCCACCGGCTTCAACTATTACAACTACTTTGAATAGACGCGCGGGTCTTAACATAAATTAAAGACAACCATATGGCTCCTGCCGGTTGCCGACTTACAATAAGGAACATTGCATACATCAAATATAATCACAATCATGGCCATATCACATCACTGCACACCCCTGCAAAACAAAGTTAGACGCCTCTACTTTCTTTGCATATTTTACGTGGTTTGGGGCTTTCAATAAGTGTCGTTCTAACTTACGAACAAGAACCACAACATTGATACTAGCATTGTTGATCACCCGTTGTAAATTGGATCTTAACTATGCTAGGAGAAACAGGCACCCGCAAAGCCACTTATGCAATACAAGTTGCATGTCAAGCGTGGAGCAAGTCTCATGAACGATGTCATGTAAGGTTAGCCCGGGCCGCTTCATCCCAACATACCGCAAGATGCAAAGTACACAAGAAGTAATCGACAATAAAAGCATCAACGCCCACAATGACCATTGTGTTCTACTCGTGCAACAGATCTACATATAGACACGGATCTGATACCACTGTAGGGGTTCGTAGCATGGAAAACAAAAAATTTCTATCGCATACAAACAAACAAGCCAAGATCTATCTACTAGATTGTAGCAACGAGTCGATGGTATAACTTACCCTCGAAGATTCCAAAGCGTTTAACGAGAGCGGATTCTCGTGGGTGATGTAGTCGTACTCTTTCCGATCTCAAGATCGTGTAGACGATCCTTCCGGCGCCACGTTCCGGCAGCGCTCCCGCAGTCGGTCACACGTTCGGTACTCGACGAAGACCTTCCTCTCCCTTGTTCCAGCAGGCAGCGGAGGTTGTAGCACTCTCCTCGCGATTCCGGCAGCACAACGGCGTAGTACCGGAAATAGAGGGGAAATCCCGCAGGGCTTCGCCTTAAGCCGGTGCGAGTATGGTGGAGCTTATGAGAGAGGCTATTAGTGGTCTAGTAATTAGACACACCAATTAGAAGGCTCTAAACCAATTAGAAGGCTCTAAACCGCTGGCTAAAGCAATTAGAAGCTCTAAACCAAAACGGCTCTAAACCGGAGGTAGAAGATAGGAACTTGTGTGTTCTAGGAGGGGAGCCCTGCCCCTCCTTTTATGGGTGGGGAGGCGCGGCCAGGGGAGGGGAGTCCCTCCCCAAGTCGGCCTTGGGCTGGGCGCCGGCTTGGAGGAGTGGGACTCCTCCTCCAAGTTGGTTCCAACTCCTCTTGCTTGTTTCCCACAGTTTCCTGTTTCCCACAGTTTCCTGTTTTAGCCGTTTGACTTTCAAACTGGCAATTTGACTTTCATGTTTTTGGAACAGCAAGAACACTTAGTACATGATGCAATCATTCAATGACACACTCATGTACCCTCCCCCCCCGGAGTGCCGGACAATCCGGAACCTTCTAGAACATTCCCGATGAAAACACCGGAATCATTCCCGAACTCCGAAACGGGACTTTCCTTATATGAATCTTATTCTCCGGACCATTCCGGATCACCTCGTGATATCCCGGATCCCATCTGAGTCTCCGAACAACATTCGGTCTCTTTCTCATAATACCATAACTACTCAAACAACGTCGAATCCTTAAGTGTGTCTCCCTACGGTTCGTGAATTATGCGGACATGATCGAGACACTTCTCCGAACAATAACCAATAGAGGAATCTGGAAATTCATATGGCTCCCACATATTTCTACGATTACTTTGCGATCGAATGAACCACTTACATACGATACCAATTTCCCTTTGTCTCACGATATGTTACTTATCCGAGGTTATGATCGTCGGTATCTCTGCATACCTAGTTCAACCTCGTTACTGATAAGTACTCTTTTCTCGTTCCCATGATATGTGATCCCTTGTGACCAAGTCACATGCTTGCAAGCTAATTGGATGACATTCCACCGAGAGGGCCCAGAGTATATCTATCCGTCATGTGGATGGACAAATCCCACTCTTGATCCATGTGTTTCAACCAATACTTTCCGAACACTTAATGCCACCTTTATAGCCACCCAGTTACGGTGTGGTGTTTGATGTCATCAAAGCATCCATCCGGTAAAGGTGATATGCATGATCTCATGGTCGAAGGAATTAGGTTACTATGTATCAGAAAGCATATAGCAATTGAACTATTGAAATGACTTTGATCTTTATGCTACGCTTATCTATAGGAGTATGTCCACCATATCATTCTCCTAACGATATGATCTTGTTGTTGATAACATCTCAATGTTCATGATAGGGAAACCACAATCATTAATCAACCAACAAGCTAGTGAAGTATAGAGGCTATACTAGGGACTTCAAATTAAGTTTACAAATCACACAAGTATTAATGGTTTCCTTGTTAATACTATTATAGCATGAATGTAAACATTTATCATAAACACAAAGATATAATAATAACTACATTTATTATTGCCTCTAGGGCATATCTCCAACAACCTTCTCGTCAAACTAAGAGCATTGGACACATCCGGTCTAGTACACAGCATGTCATACATGATAGAACCAATGGCCGAGGCATAAGGCACTTTGCTCATAGCTTCCCTATCATTTACCGTAGCTAGACACTGAGCCTTGCTCAATATCTTACCTGACAACATAGGCACTGAACCTTTCTTTGCCTTATCCATTCTGAACCTTTTCAGAACTTTGTCTAGGTATGTACTCTGGCTTAAAGCTATCAGGCGTCTTTGTCTATCTCTATAGATTTTGATGCCCAATATATAAGCAGCTTCACCTAGGTCTTTCATTGAAAAACACTTGTTCAAATAACTCTTCACATCGTTAAGCATGTTAATGTCATTTCCAATAATCAATATGTCATCCACATATAGTACCAGAAATGTCACCGAGCTCCCACTCACTTTCTTGTAGATACAAGCTTCGTAGCAATTTGGAACAAATCCAAAGCTCTTGATCACTTGATCAAAACGAAGGTTCCAACTCCGAGATGCTTTCTTCAGTCCATAAATGGAACGCTGAAGTTTGCATACTTTATCAGCATCCTTAGGATCAACAAAACCTTCGGGTTGCATCATATACAACTCTTCATCAATGTTGCCATTGAGGAAAGCAGTCTTGACATCCATCTGCCATATTTCATAATCATGAAACGCAACAATTGCTAATAAAATCCGAATGGACTTAAACATCGCTACGGGAGAGAAAGTCTCATCGTAGTCAACACCTTGAACTTGTCGAAAACCTTTCGCGACAAGCCATGCTTTATAGACGGTAACATTACCATCCGCGTCCGTTTTCTTCTTGAAGATCCATTTGCACTCAACGGCCTTTCGGTCGCTAGGAGGGTCCACCAAAGTCCATACTTGGTTTTCGCTCATGGATCCCAATTCGGATTTCATGGCTTCTAGCCATTTCTCAGAGTCTGGGCTCATCATCGCTTCCTCATAGTTCGTAGGTTCACTGTCTTCAACTAACAAGACAGTCAAGACAGGGTTGCCGTACCACTCAGGAGGGGCACGCGACCTTGTCGACCTGCGACGTTCAGTAGCAGCATCGTCCGAAGCTTCATGATCCTTGTCATTAGCTTCCTCTATTGTTGGTGCAGGCGACACTGGAACAATTTCAGGTGCTGCGCTACTCTCCAATTCCAGAGAAGGTTCAATAACCTCGTCTAGCTCTACTTTCCTCCCACTCACTTCTTTCGAGAGAAACTCCTTCTCAAGAAAGTAACCGTTCTTTGCGACAAACACTTTGCCTTCGGTTCTCTGATAGAAGGTATACCCAATAGTTTCCGTAGGGTATCCTATGAAGACGCATTTCTCCGCTTTGGGTTCGAGCTTGTCCGGCATCAACTTCTTGACGTAAGCTTCGCATCCACAAACTTTAAGAAACGACAACTTAGGTTTAGCACCAAACCACAGTTCATACGGTGTCGTCTCAACGGATTTAGATGGAGCCCTATTTAAAGAGAATGCAGCGGTTTCTAATGCATAACCCCAAAATGATAACGGCAAATCAGTAAGAGACATCATCGATCGGACCATATCTAATAAGGTTCGATTCCGGTGTTCAGACACACCATTGCGCTGTGGTGTTCCGGGTGGCGTGAGTTGCGAAACGATTCCGCTTGCTTTAAGATGCGTGAGAAAATCGTAACTCAAATATTCACCTCCACGATCGGGTCGTAGAAACTTAATCTTTCTGTTACGATGGTTCTCCACTTCATTCTGAAATTCCTTGAACTTTTCAAATGTTTCAGATTTATGTTTCATTAAATAGATATACCCATATCTACTTAAGTCATCGGTAAAAGTGAGAAAATAGCGATATCCACCGCGCGTCGAAACACTCATCGGTCCGCATACATCGGTATGTATGATTTCCAACAAGTCCGTTGCTCGCTCCATCATACCGGAGAACGGGGTTTTGATCATCTTGCCCATGAGGCATGGTTCGCATGTGTCAAATGATTCAAAATCAAGAGACTCCAAAAGTCCATCAGAATGGAGTTTCTTCATGCGCTTTACACCAATATGACCTAGACGACAGTGCCACAAATAAGTAGTATTATCACTATCTACTTTGCATCTCTTAGCCTCAATGTTATGGATGTGTGTTTCATCCCTTTCGAGATTTAGAAGAAATAAACCATTCACAAGAGGTGCATGACCATAAAAGATGTTACTCATATAAATAGAACAACCATTATTCTCCGATTTAAATGAATAACCGTCTTGCAATAAACACGATCCAGAAATAATGTTCATACTCAACGCAGGCACATAATAACATTTATTAAGGTTTAAAACTAATCTCGAAGGTAAAACTAAGGAGAGCGTGCCGACGGCCATCACATCAACTCTTGATCCGTTGCCAACGCGCATCGTCATCTCATCCCTCGCAAGCCGCCGTCTATTCCGTAGCTCCTGTTTCGAGTTACAAATATTAGCAACTGAACCGGTATCAAATACCCAGGCACTACAACGAGGGCTAGTAAGGAAAACATCAATAACATGTATATCAAATATACCTTTGATGGTGCCAGCCTTCTTGTCCGCTAAGTACTTCGAACAGTTGTGCTTCTAGTGACCCTTGTCCTTGCAATAGAAGCACTCAGTGTCTGGCTTAGGACCAGACTTGAGCTTCTTCTCAGCAGGGGCAGTGCGCTTGCCGCCGCCCTTCTTGAAGGGCTTCTTTGCTCCCTTACCTTTCTTAAAGGTGGGCTTGTTGACCATCAACACATGATTATCCTTTTTGATGTCCACTTCCGCGGCCTTCAGCTTTGCGAAGAGCTCGGTGATCGTATCAGTGGAACCAATCTGATTATGAGTCACTACAAAACTTTTGTAGCTGGGAGGGAGTGATTGCAGAACCCTGTCAATCTTGAGCTCCTCTGGAATCGTGCATTCCAGTTGCTCAAGGCGTTGAGTGTAGCCCGTCATCTTAATGGCGTGCTCACTAACGGAACTCCCTTCCTCCATCTTGCAGTTAAAGAACTTCTCAGAGATCTCATATCTCTCAGAACGGGCCTGAGTCTGAAACATGGTTTTCAGCTCTTCGAGAATCTCAAAGGGCCCGGGATAGTCTTCAAAACGATTTTGAAGTTCCGGTTCCATAGCAAACAACATGGTGCTCTTAATCACACCATAATCATCTTTGCGTGACTGATAGACAACTTTCTCATCAGCCGGCGCAGTTGCAGCAGGGGGGTCACCTAACGCTTTCCCAAGGACATAGTCCTTTTGACCGCCAGAGAGAATGATTCTTAGATTGCGGAACCAATTGGTGAAGTTAGACCCATTGTTTCTAAGCTTTTCCTTCTTAGCGAAAACGTTGAAGTTGAAGTTGGACTTAGCCATTTGATCTACAGTATTGCAAGTACAAATTAGACTATGTTCATGATAACTAGTTCAACTTTTAATCAAATTACTAGATGAACTCCCACTAAATTCAACATCCCTCAAGTTGTTTAGTGAACACGATCCAAATTCACCACACCTAATCCGATCATCACGAGAAGAGATGTGGTTTCAATGGTGGACAACGAAGTGTCGATCATATCATTCATATGACTCATGCTTAACCTTTCGGTTCATGTGTTCCGAGGCCATGTCTGTACATGCTAGGCTCGTCAAGTTAGACCCAAGTATTTCCGCGTGTGCAAAAACTGGCTTGCACCCGTTGTATGTGAGCGTAGAGTCTATAGCACCCGATCATCACGTGATGCTTGGACACGACGAACTTTCGCAACGGTGCATACTCGGGGAGAACACAGTTTTTATCTTGATCTTTAAGTGAGGAATCATCTTATAATGCTACCGTCGTGATCTAAGCATGATAAGATACACAAAGGGATAAACATCACATGCATATAACTTTAATGTGACATGGTATAGCCAATCTACGCGCAATGATCTCCATCTTGTGCGTGCCGGCATGATCTCCATCACTCCACCATGATTGCCTCCACCACGAATAGCAACTACAACTAATTGCTAACTACTTAGCGATAAAGTGAAACTATTACATGGCGCATAAGAAGTTGACACACAGGTCATACACAATTATAAAGACAACCATATGGCTCCTGCCGGTTGTGTACTCATCGACATGCAAGTCGTGAAACATTACAAAACATGATCATCGCATACATTATACACATCACATCTTGGGCTATACCATATCACAGAAAACACTCCCTGCAAAAACAAGTTAGACGCCTCTACTTTGTTGTTGCATGTTTTACGTGGCTTATGGGAGTAGATGCTAAGAACGATTCTTACCTACGGAAAGCCACAATGATATTATGGTTGCCAAACTCCGGTGTTAATCCCATGACAACTATAGTGAGAGAAACTGACATCCACCAGCCGCATGTGTGGAACAAGCCACACGTCAAGTGCGGAGCCGGTCTCGCGAACGACGTCGCGTAAGGTTGGCCTGGACCGCTTCAATCTCACTATCCCGCGTCATAAGAAGAACACAAACAAGAGGCTTGCAACAGAAAACATCAACGCCCGCAACGACCATGTTGCGTTCTACTCGTGAAACACATCTACGCATAGATCTAGCTCTAATAGAACTGAAGGGTTTCGCAACATAGTAAATCAAAATTTTCTACGGATGCGAACAGAGGGAAAGCCAAGATCTAATCTAGGAGATGCAAACAACGAGAGAGATTGGATTAGATCTTCATACCCTTGAAGATTCGCACAGCGGAACGTTCGTCGGAACGTGGGTGATGTAGTCGTACTCGCTTCTCCTCCTCGCGATCCGATTCGATCTAGCACCACAAGTGGCGGTGCCTCCGTGAGATGCACACGTGCAGCACCTCGACGTCTCCTCTTTCCTCGGGCCAGCAAGTATGGTGGAGAGACGGATTGGATCTACAACACGACGGCGTGGTGTATATGGTGGAGAATTTCTGCAGCAGGGCTTCGCCTACAAACAGTCGGGAGGGAGAGAGGAAGGGCAGCAGGGCGGATAGGGTTGGAGGGAAAGGTGTAAGGGGTTGGTGTGCCCCCACCCCTCTTTATATAGAGGGGGTGTGCAGCCCTAGCCCCTCCCCCAAGCCCAAACCGGCAGCCCCAAAGGATAAGGAGTGGGGGGCAAGGAAACCCCCCTTCTAGAAGGTCTATCTCGAGTTTAAACCTCTCTTGGCCGGCTGGGCCCTATGGGGCCTTGTGCCCCTGGCCCAATGCGGCCAGGGCACTCCCTCATAGGCCCATGCCCCCTCCCGGAAGGTGGGCCACGTTGGTCCCCTTCCGGAAGGTTCTAGAAGCTTCCGGTACAATACCGATTAACCCGGAACAATTCCGAACTCCAAAAACTGCACTGCCTTATATGAATCTTATTCTCCGGACCACTCCGGAACCTCTCGTGATGTCCCGGATCCCATCCGAGACTCCGAACAAAAACTCATAAACCAATTATCCAATCTATCCTAGCGTCGAGACACGTTAAGTGTGTGACCCTGCGGGTTCGAGAATATGCAGACATGATCTTCTATCAATAATCAACAGCGGGGTCTGGAAACCCATATTGACTCCCACACATTCATCGATGATCATATCGGATGAACCACGATGCCAGGATTCAATCAATCCCATATATATATTCCCTTCGTCTCGCGATATTTTACTTGCCCGAGATTTGATCGTCGGTACCGTCATACCTAGTTCAATCTCGTTCACATCAAGTACTTTACTCGTTCCGTAATCCGATATCACTTTGTGATTAACTCCTTAACCACATGATTGCAAGCGGTGTTGATATCGATTACCGAGTGGGCCCGAAGTATATCTCTCCGACTTGGGAGGGACAAATCCCATCTCGATACATACAACCCAACAGATACTTTCCGATCACCTGAGAGACACCTTTATGATCACCCTCTCATAGGATGACGTTTGATGACCTCAAAGCTTTCTTCCGATACCAGGGAGTTGTATTATCTCATGGTCTAAGGAATACAATATTGACATAATAAAAGCTTCGCAAAGACGAACACGATGACACGATCTAATTGCTTCGCTTAGTTTGGGTATGTCCATCATATCATTCTCCCAATGATATGATCTCATTATCAATTGACAACTCATGTCTATGGTTAGGAAACCTTAACCATCATTGATCAATGAGCTAGTCCATAGAGGCGTACTACGGACACGGTGTTGTTCACAAACCACACAAGTATTAAAGTTTCCGCTTAATACAATTCTAGCATGGAATATAAACATTATCATGAACAAGAATTATAATAATAACATCTTTATTATTGCCTCTAGGGCATAATTCCAACATAAAATACACCTTGGATCTTTTGAGTGACATGGGCATGATGGGATGTCGTGCAGCTCCTACCCCAATTGAACAAAATCATCGAGTGACAGCAAAATCAGGTGAGCTAGTGAATAAGGAAGACTATCAGAAACTGGTTGGGAGACTATTATACTTGTGTCATACCAGGCCTGACATTAGATATACCATCAGTATGGTGTGCAGATACATGCATAACCAAGGAGCGGGCATCTCGATATAGTGCATAGAATCCTACGATACCTGAAGGGGACTCCAGGAAAGGGGTTGTGGTTTGCAAAGAGTGGACATCTTGAGGTGGATGGGTATAGCGATTCTGATTGGGTTGGCTGTCAAGATGATAGAAGATTAACATCAGGCTATTGTATATTTATGGGAGGAAATTTGGTGTCATGGAGAAGCAAGAAACAAACTGTTGTCTCTAGATCAACAACAAAAGCTGAGTATAGAGCCTTATCTCAAGGGGTCAGTGAAATGCTCTGGGTGAAGTATCTCCTAAGTGAGTTGAAACTACTGAGGAAGGGACCCTTAAGAGTGTGGTGTGACAATCAATCGGCTAAGTATTTTCAATAACCCAGTTCAGCATGATAGGACAAAGCATGTAGAAATTGATCGCTTCTTCATTAAGGAGAAACTTGATGAGGCTGATCATTAGCCTTACACATGTCAACTCTGGACAACAGATTGTCGATTGTTTGACAAAGGCACTGAAAACAAAGGACTGCAGCTTAGCATGTGACAAGATGAGGCTGATAGATATCTACCACCCATCTTGAGGGGGAGTGTTGAACCATTCTGGCCTAAAAGACCCAAGCCCACGAAGTGCTGACCTATAAAAGGAAGGGGCCGGAGGAGAGCAAGACCTAATCCCAGCATCCAGCCGCCAGTGCTACCGGTGTGTGTGTGCGTGCGTGCGTGCGTGTTAGAAGAGGTGATTTTCCTCTGAATCAACACTTTTTATATTGATTCTTTATGTTCCGATTGGTGGGGCTTTTACATGTGCTAAACGGCAGAGCACATTTTATTCGTTAGACTTGAGTCTTAGCAATTTTTTAGCATAAGTCTAGCAATGTGTCACGCTGTGCATGCCCTAATATGCATTCTTTCGCCGGGTGGAAATGATCACGTTCTTGGAAAGAGAAAGAAAGGACCCTATGCTCGCGCTCACAGACGAGACATACGTACCTAACAGAGATCAGCACAAGATATCAAACATGCACCTCCTTGCCTGGTTTTACATGTAGATGTAGTACTGATTAATTTCTCGGTGTACATCACGACAGGGACTGTTCGAGACAACATGGCATGCACGGTAATGCAGATCGAAGCCTGTGCAAAGCCGTCCATTAGTTAGCGCTATCACCAGCAGCCAGCAGTGCACTACTCAAGCAATGATAAACTGTACTACTAGTACCATCCATAAATCGCTGGTTCCATCAAAGAAGATATTGCTCCCCCTGGCGCAGATCCAAGTCCTGCATAGCTGTATGGCACCAATCATATCCCAAAGATACACCCGTACGGTCAGTACGCACGATCGAATCCTGCACGTACGTACACCTGCGCGTTCGTTGTCTGATGGACTTCTAGAGCACTGTTTGATTCGTGTGTGTCTTCTTCACCCCATGATGGGAGTTGGGAAGGAGTACTACTACGGATCTACTGATATATGATGGACGTTGTGCTCGGTTTTCATGGTTCGTAACCCGTCTCTCTGCAATGCGCATGGCTAAGAAGCTTGTCCGGGCCATCATTGTTTACACAAAACACAAGTAAAATCGATTGTGTTAATATCGATTTTAGATTACATTGGGCTACTCCCTAGGCTTTGACCTTATACGATGCATCCCCAAATCAAACGGCACAACTTACTACCTAACACTTAAATCCTTATCCTGCCTCTTACTCCTTATTATCTGAACCCCTGTTTTAGCTCTCTATAAAAATTGCTCATTTTTCAAAACCCTTGTATGCACTGTATTTCATCAATCATATGAATGATTCAAACTCAACATACAGAACAAATTAATAATATACATACAAATAGTTCGTCCGTGGGCAGCGAGCTCTGACGCGGTTGTGGAAGAGTCTTGGCGTTCCATCCCGGACGGAGTAGGGGGCAAGGGTGGTGGCGCCGGCGACGAGTTTGGGCAGGAAGGCGGGAGAGAGATAGGGAAAATTGTACTTGACGTTGGTTGGACCGAGTATCTCTATTTGAGAGAGGGAGAGGGTTGTTTTTAGGGACATCTCTTATATTTTTACTCCCTAAACCAGAATGGGGTTCGGCTAGTTGCGGTTTAGAGAAAACACCCTGGAATTTTACATTTGAGGGTTTGGCCAGAAAATGTCTTTGGCTCTTGAATTCTAGTGCTCTCTTTATTTTAAAAAAAATCAAAAAACATAATTACAAGTTCCAAATATTCTAAAAAATATTTCCGGGCATCATAACCCAAAATTCTTTGTATTGTCCGCTACACAAAGATGACAAAATCTGATAAAGTTTGGAGATTTGAAACCATGTTTGCTCAGATCCACACTTTTGTTATTTTTGTGTAGCTCATAATACAAAGTATTTAAAATTGATATTTTACATGTTTGTGGATACATCATCTGCTACATCCAGAATTTTTTCCATATTTTTTTTGGATCTCAGAAACATATTTTCGATTTTTCTACAACATGATCATTGGTGGCCATCTGCACCAAATCTACAGTCCCGTCAGTATGGATCCCCGTGCTTACGATCTCGTCTACGATCGAGGACGCAAGCATCGGGGTGCATCGGCGATCAAATGCAGTGAACTCATTGCCTGCTTTTCCACATATTATGGGATACATAAAGAGATTTGCATCGGAAACGCCGTGGACCGATCGCCAGAAGCAGCAATAGGCCAGCGGTGTCATTTTCATGGCCATACGATTCTGCTCTCGAGCCTCACTCCTATTTCGATTGGCGCCCGTCTGTTGCGCTTGTGTCACTTCGCTCAGATATGCATTCATGGTTTTGGTTCGTCGCGCTTCGGTACGGCCCAGGCGCATGCCGGCATGCGGCGTCCTCGCGAGCATGCTGCGCGCCGCTGGCGCCATCATCTTGATCTCGGACTCGCCACTCGGCATGTGGTCGAAGAAGGCGCGCTGTGAATCTCCTGAGGTCGCTGTTCCGTCGGAAGAAATCTCTCGAGGTCTGGGGTCTGACCCGCCGGCCGCGCGCGTACTTGATCGATCAAACGACGGAGCGAGTTATCAGCTTGGGTGGCTGACAAGACATGGCGCGATCGATTAGCAGATCCCCGCTCTGCTTTGCGGCCGTCTGTGGCCTTGTGAAGAACTGTTCACAGAAGAAGACAGTCTAATACAGTAGTCTGAATCAGTCCAATATATGGGGCAAGCTTTTCTCGGCCTAGGTCCAAGATCAAACACTCAGTGTCGGTCAGATTCAGTTTTGATTGGAGTCTTGTCAATAAGTACGTGGTGCATCAGTGGTATGCGAACAAAATAGTCGACAGTAGTATGCAAGAGTGGAGATTACAGATGAACACAAACTAGCACTTATAACACCTTTTTGTTTCAGCTCGTTCAGAAAAGAACATGAAGGCAGTCATCAGTCTTTTTTTTTTTTGAGGATCGACCGAAGCTTTCTATTTTTGCAGAATAATGTTCGTAGGGATGCAAACAAATTCAGGAGGGGGTCAGCTTTTTTTTTCTCTCTTGAGATCAGGGAGGGGGTCAGCTAGGCACACAATGGCACAGGCCATCGGTCTGCTGATCGTATGGGCTATTACAGGGCCGGACTACCTTTTACAAAGTAGGCAGGGAAGCCTTTCACTGCTCCTTGCGGGAGCTAAGAGCTGTCCGCGTACCCTTTCTCCTTCTTGGACCCGGCCCAGTAGCTGGCTGCACGAGAAATTAATGAATGATGAATAATCTCTGGCTAATTGACATTGTGGTTTGTTCCATGGTTGGCGCTTGGCAATACGGATGGCTAATTAAGATTGTCTGGGGCCGGCGTGATCATCTACACAAAACACAAGTAAAACCGATTGAAATTGTGGGTTTAAATTACAGCTGGGCTACACCCTACTAGGCTAGGCTTTGACTTGATGATGCTAAACAAAGCATCCCCAGATCGGGGCTGTCGACTGCAAAATCAAATTGCCCAACTAAGCATCCCATCAGGCCATCAGCATGTATCCCCGTGGTCTCGTCTGTGATCGAGAAATGGCATTGGATTGCACCTATCGGCGCTCTATCCGGTGAACTCATTGATTGCCTGCTTTTCCACTAGATTTTCCTCGGAAACGCCATGCATGGGCCGATCGATCGCTAGAAGCACCATACCATATGCGAGCATGATGCGGTGTAGTTTTCATGACCATACGATTCTCCTCTCCATCCTCAGTCCGAGTTCCAGGGAGAGAAGCATGATGCGTTCACGTCGCCCAGATATGCATATGCGTTCACGTCGCTTCATGTAAAGATAATAATCAACTCTTTACAGGAACCAACCAATTATATGTACCTGCTTTTGCTGAGATGATTTTATTTCTTCCTGGATTGAAGGTTTGTTGGTGGTAAACCAAATCCTGGTAGAAACACCAAGTATCTCACCAATATTTAATCTCACAAATCTGACATTGCAGCTTACTGACTTAAGTACTAGCGCAGAAAACGTATCTTTCCCTTTTACTACTACTGAAAAGTTCTCTTTAGGGAAACTGGATAGGCGCTAGGGAGGAACATATACATTTTGCAAAAAAAAAAATTGTCTCCCTTCTATGTGCATTTGTCTAAGTTTATCGTCAAGATCCTTTCAGTTAGATGGATGTCTTCATCTGAGTGCATCATTTTGGCTCCTGGGCTTACTGGAGCCCTTTATTTTGAACATCCAAAAGAAGATTTTTCAAAGTCTCAAAAAATTCTTTAAAAAAATATTCTCACTACCATGGTCATGATGCTTTTTACCCTGTTGCAGCACTACTATGAAGTGTGCAAAGTAAGGGGTTTACCGATGCTTTCACGGTAAAAAAGAACAACCTGTAAAATAAGAACTTTGAGAAATAACTGCTTCGGATCTTCATGAACAACCTTGATATTATTACGACTTCTACGGAATACCTAGGCTATAGTATATACCGTCGCTTATCTTGGTTTTTCTTGCTAAAACTGCTATTAGTTATCATTATTATTATTATTATTATTATTATTATTATTATTATTATTATTATTATTATGTCTTGCTAAGTTTCAACCAGAACATGTATTTATTATTTTAGACCTACATATGTCGGTATTAAATTCTCTGACCGCCTAGTTATGTGTGTTCCATTCTGATGTACCATAACATTATGTTATTACCGATACAGGAGGACGGAGCTAACATCACATCTAATTGTGTTCATCTTTAATTAATCATGACCAATTTGATGTGGCACTCCTTTGCTCTGATGACTATGTTCTCTAAAGTCTATATATCCTTGTGAATATGCTTCTACCTACATCCCAGTTTGAGGAAAGTTCATTTATCGCTTTACCGTATTATGAAACTTATTTGTTTTCGCTTGTAGAGGCAATTTGAATCGTCACCTACATGCTGTGAAAGAATGGGTTCCAGGTTCTTCCCTCTTCTTGTCGTTACTAAAATTCTCATTTCTGGCAATGCTTATAACTATATTTAAAGAAAATTTTACCATTTTGTTGTTTCTCCTCAATTTCTTTGTCTGAATGAAGACGACCTGTTATTTTTCAGGGAGCAGCATATGTAGGGCTCAACCCTCAGCTGAAGGGAGTTAGAAAATACTTTGCCGACTAGCAAAGTGTCGAAGAGCGACGCATTGGCATAGCGGCTCTGGGAATTCAGCAAAGAGCTCATCCGATCTGCCCATTGATAGCTGGAAGCGGGCTCACAAAAGGCATAATTCCGAGTACTTTCATGCTTATGGTACAAATGATTGGTTAGTATGTATTAGTAGCAGCAGCAGTAGCAACAAGTAGGAGGAACATGTGACATGGTGATTCAGTATTAGTTCACGCAAAAAAATTACGTGCTTTGTTTGCATCGTGGCTAGATCAGTATGAGCTCTTGTTAAGTTTTGTCTAATGTATTTTTCGATCGTCTCAGATTGCGGGATTGGATTACTGAAAGTAGTATCATCCTACTTCCAGACTTATATTTGACTGAAACTTTTTCAGTGCAACAACAGGTAGCTGAAAAACATTCAGAAACTGGAAAAGTACAAGTCGAGTGATCTAGCTGCCATGGCCTACTCCAACGTCTTCCCAGAGTTGTTAATATTTTTCTAGTATATTTTTTGACTGGTTGTGGATTATTCAGCATCATCCTACTTCCAGAGTTATGTTGCCTGAAACTATTTCGGTGTCACAAGGACAGGTTACGCCAACAGCTGCTGAAAAATTCAGAAAGATGTGTCTGCTCTGTTGCCGCTGAAAATGAACTAAAAATTACATGTACGCTTGTCCTACTTCAGCAGTCTCATCATGCTCGTCGTCCTTGTGAACCTGACAGCGCTGGCAACGACGACAGCAGGGACGGTGTGGCCAAACATTTCGGTTCCACGGCGGCCCTTCGAGCGGCAGCCAGATTTTCCAACGGTGAAGTCACCGTTCAGGCAGTCCGTGGTGAGTGGCGCCCCCAGAGACTGCCCAGACTCCATCTCAGCTGATCCTGTTCTCTCCAGAAAGCATCACATATAGTACATTATTAATGATGAATAAATAAAGTACAAACACAAAAGAGGAAAGCTAAATACTACATTTCTGGGATTAGTAGTAGCATCCATATATGCCATGGCTATACAACAGGCAGCATCTAGCTAAACTCTAGCTAGCTAACAAAATGAGATCAATCTAATTCCATGATCATCTGCTAATTAATTCCATGATCATCATGAACCAGTGAACCACTACAGACCTATCAACTAATCCACTGGCACTAACTACGATTATATTAAGTCAAGTTGGACTACAGGTTTTGTGAAAGCAAAAGCAGGACAAACCCCAGCCTGCAGATCAGCGTTTTCTCTTGTGTGACTGCCACTGTTTCAGGACGAACTGGATGGCTTCCTGCATTGACGCTCTCCGGTCTTCCTTATAGTTCCAGAGCACCGTTTCTACGTAGTGTCCGCTGGAGTTGTGCTCGTTGATTTCACGCAGAGCCTTTGTCACCAAGCCGTATATCTCCTCGCCTTGCTGTTCTTTCAATTCACGGAGCTTCTTGTCGTCCTCCAAGAGAATTTCCTAAGCGAAAGAATAGAAAGAATGTCACATTTAGGTGGAAGCATGTAAATGCTTGCGATTATATAATAACATGAACGAAAATGTTTGCAAAATAGATGGTGTTTTTTCTATATACATAAAAATGCCATAGGGGCAGAAAAAATTACGTTTCTATGTACATGGGAAAAGAAAAACAAGAAACAACCAGTGAACGAAACAAGGAAAAAACTAGAAAAAGTAAGCCAAGTGAGCAATCAAACCAAGGTCCTTTTTTTGAAAGGAGCAGATATTAATATCATGATGATACCAGTTGCACCCACCCTCTGCAACAACGAATTACCCTATTGGCATTATGGATGCACACAACAAAAAAAAAGTCCCGCTACAGCGTAAGATCGTTATTAGCAGCGACACTGACCCCATCAGGACAACATCAAAAGTTCAATATCTCCAATAGCGACGCCTTTAAGAAGGAAACAGGGCGCAGACACCGTCGCCCGATCAAAGATCATAGGTTTTCACCCCTGAGAAAGTCCCCACTCACAAAACAATGTCTTCAACAAGGTCATTGCCAGACACAATCAATTAATGCTAGACCTTGAATTTTCACCTTTCAAGGTAAGACTGTGAAATCCTCCTGTGACGCCGCCCCCACTTTCCGATGTCGCTGCTACAATTCACGAATCACCAAGCCAATTTCTCATCGCCACCAGGACTCGACCCACCATAGTTAGTTTACAAATCTAGGCTTCCATGACATTCTCAGCACACTGATTTCACCATGAAACTAAAGACATATTCCACGATGGCAATAGACTACAGAGCTTTGCCTCGCTCCCTCTAAAACCAAACGGTCAGAAAACACAGGTTGTGCGCGACCGAATCCCACCAATTTCAGCAATCTCTAGGCATCAATCGTCCATGGGAGTTCGCCGGCAGAGCCTTCGGGAACATGACACTGCCACGAGATCAATGAAAACAAGCTGAAGATAGATATTCGTCTTGGCGTGAGATAAACCCTAGGACTGCGCCCCTGACAGCAGATGCGACCCGTGCCGCCATCCGCCGAGGGAGAACCTCCATCAAAGCCTGAGGTCGCCGCCCCCACTTTTAGACCCTGCCGCCATCAGATCGCCGTCGGGGCGACAACCTTCGAGCTCCCAAGGGGCTCCCTGCGGGGGAGAGGCCACCACGCGAGGAAGCAGCCTTGCTGCCACCGTCGTCTGGCCGGACTTTGCCCACCGACGTCCTCCGATGGCCGCAGGATAGAGGTGGGAGGAGGAGTCGGGAGCGGCGGCTTAGGGTTCTGAAAGGATAGAGATGGGGCCTAGAGGGGGGGAGGGGTGAATAGGCAATTTCAAAACTATTATGGTTTTGTCTTGATAGAATGCAGAATTAAACTAACATTTATTTTACAAGCACAAAACCTAAATACACTAGACTCAACTAAGTGCACCAACAATAAGTTAAGCTAAGCAAGATAGCACAAGATAAATATACCACAAGTGATAAGAAAGGTATAAGTACTTCAAGCTCAAAGGTTATCACAAGAAAAGTAAGCTCGAATATAGAGATAACCGAGACACGCGAAGACGAAGATGTATTTTCATATTCCCTTACAAGCAAGGTACATCACGTTGGAGAGGTGTGGGATTCTACAAAGGATTTCCCAACGCCATGAAGACTCACTTTTTTCTCTGAGTCTATCCCACGAAGGAATAGGCCCTTTCCTTATGGCTAGCTTTTTCTCCACTCCGGAGATGGCAAGCTCCACAACCACTTCACAAGCTCCACGAAGAATAAGCCCGAGTCTCTTCACAATCTTCCACAAAAAGGACACCGCGGTACCAACCGCCAAGCCAACTAAGAGGTCACCCTCCAAGAGTAACAAACTCACGGTCTCTCGCTCGAACAAATCGTAATGGAGAGCTCAACACTTATGCAAGAATTCAAAGTAAGAACACTAAGAGAGTTTAAGTCCTTCCCTCTCAAATCTCACCAAAGCAACAAGTGCTAGGGAGGAATTAGAAATGAAGAACAATGGTGGAAATCAACAAATAACTCCAAGGTCTAGATCCAATGTGTTCCCCTCACTTAGAGGAGGAATTGATTAGTGGGGATTGTAGATCTAGATCTCCTCTTCCAAAGCTCTCAAAAAGATGCAAGAATCATAGGAGAAATGGGAGAGGAAGCAAGCTCAAAGGGGTCAACAATGGTGGTTAAAAACATGCTCAAGAATCCTAACACTTTGGGGAAGAAGCCCCCTTTTATACCCCTTTAAGGGGGATGACCGTTGGAAAAAATATGCGCTGGACGAACACGTTCCGACGGCGAAACCGGCGTCGCCGGATCAGCCGCCGGAATTTCTAGTCAAAACCGAAAGTTCCGGTACAAACCGAAACAGCATACTGAACAGATTTTCGGTGGTTTGCCAGAAATTTCCGGCGGTCGCCGGAAATTCCGGCCACAGACTCGGTCCACCGAAATTCTCGCCGGAACCAAACATGGCACACAAAAACGGCGATAACTTTTGCGTCCAGACTTCGATTTCGATGATCTTGGGCTTGTTTTGACGAGGACAACAAGCTCTACAAGATGGTGCAAAGAACCATCATAGTCCAATAAAGGAAGATAAAACCAAATGAAGAAAGGTAAGAAGCCTTCCTACAAGAAGAACTGATAAAACCTTCAAACTTGAAAACGTCATAGAAGATGCATACGAATTTTGTTTTTGATGAACTTGGGCTTGTTGAAGAGCTAGCAACAAGCTCAAGAACCTCACATGGAGAACCACCAAGAAGAAACAAACTAGGAAGATGCAAAATATTGAGCTCCCTAAGACGACGTGATCAAGTTACCCAACCGAAAGCCCCTCTTGATAGTGTGGCTATCTATCGTATAACCCGGTCTCTCAACAACCACCTTGAGACCGGTAAAAGGAAAACCTAGCAAGGCCATACCTTTTCCTTGCGCATCCCGCTTCAAGATCCATCCAAGCTGGAATGCAACACTTGATCATCGTTGCTTCATGAAGACTCATAATTTACTCCCCCATACACCACTATGGGATATATTCATTGAGACACGTCTTCACATGTCCATTATCACCAATATGGACTTCAAGCTTCAAGCAAATGATCTCGAGATGCTTATCTTGAACTTGGCCTTCTCAACCTTGATGACGATCAACACTTGATGTCATCCTCTCATGGGCTATATGAAATCTTCACTTTTGAAGCATGCCCATGGACAGATATCTGTTCCATATAGAAAATACAAAGTCAATATATAATAGGTTAGTTCATGACGCATAATTGACAAGGCTTACCATACCATAAGAACCATGTGATACATTCTTTGTGCTTCATGAGTTGATCATCTTGAAATCACTCTTCACTCTTTGTATAGGTCAACCATGTATCTTATCATGCTCCATCTTAATATATTGAGGTACATAAAGAACTATTCATTTTATTACATGCTCTAAATCTTAGTCAACCATAGATCAACTAATGAGGCTATCATGACACCAGCTTAGAGCCATATCTTGAATTCTTATATTGAGATCACACTCTCAAGATCTTGATCATATCATATTCTTATCTTCAACTCCATGATCTTAATGCTAATACTCAAGGTATATCTTTATCTTCATGGCATCTATACTTGAATCCAACACATAGACTACACGCATGACCTATGGAATATTCATTCATATAAAACTCGGTGAAAACATTAGTCCATATGGATTGTCATTAATCACCAAAACCACACATAAGGGCAATTACCCTTTCAGATTCCGCCCGTGTCACCTCCCCCGAGAGCAGCTCGTGTGGCTTAGGAGTCAGGGGCGTGTGGATATATATGGATCTCAGGTACAGTCTACTCACCAAGGTCCTTCTTGAAAACAACTCTCCAAGTAACCGCGGATGGCGTAGAAGCTCTTCACGACTTCCTCTTTTCTTAGGCTTTCTCTCTTCCCTCTTCTCACTTGATACCTCCTTATTGACAAACATTGTCTTGATCAACTCTTGTATTGCCGACAAAGAAGCCTCGCACTTTGCATCCTCTTTGGAGTTGGTCCTTTCCCTCAACCACTTTTATATCCTAGATGCACTTGGGATGGCACCATCAAGATCGGTGACATAGGATTGCGTCCTTTGTTTCCATTGGCACATCCGTTGTTGGTCCATGATGCATAGAGCTCTTGCCACTTCGGACAACCTTTGATTCCCTCCAACACTAGGCCATGTTGAATTATTTCTCTTGATGGGCAATCTTGAAGTGATTCAAAACTTGCGACACCTAAAAATAGGAAGACCGAATGGCGACAGCATGTTCCAAGGCCAATGGCCTTTCTTGGGCCACAACGGCAACGACTAGGTGGCTCTTTGCGTTTTCTTTGCGGCCGCTCGCTTTCTCGATTCTATCGTACTTTTGCTCCAGCGTCAACTCCTTCGGTTTGAGCAAAATACCGGTCGTTGCGGTCTTTATCGAGCGGCCACGGGCAATATGAGCCTCTAGCATGACGCTGGGATCCACGGCGCCAGGCACGACATCGACCACGAGCACGTTGGGTGGGAGGGGCGTGGCCTCCATAGATCCCAAGGGCTCGGCGATGGGAGGGTGGTGACTGGGAGTGGACGGAGGGAATGCATGCTTGCAAGGCCCGAGCCGGACAAAAGGACACGTTGTGGGCTGTCCGCACCGCTGCAAAGTCAGCCCAAATTTGGTAAATCCGTACATTTTTAATTTTGTATAATTCTTAAAATTTGAACATTTTTCATATTCTAAGATGTTTATTAACCAGAGAAAAATGAAAACATAAAAAAGAAAAAAAAACTTTTTGTTTGGCCTCTCCGGTGTGGCCCAGAGGTGCTCTCGGGAAATGGACACCGCGTTTCTTGAAACACAATTGAAACTGTCCTGAATGACAAAGCCCAACGGAACCGAGCAGCCATGCATTTATTTCCAACCTGGGCCGGGCTACGGTTTACGGAACGCCACTTGGTTGGTAGCCATAGTTTACTTGTTTTTGTTTTTGACATCCCGTAGAACTCGTTCAACAAGAAAAACTTGTTATCTAGAAAAAGTGTCTTGCTGCCTTTCAAGCGGACAATAATCCGATTTCTAAGCATCATGAACGCTTTTTTAGCTTAGCTTTCTCTAGCAAGATAGAGAAGCCCCGATATGCTGCGAAACATAACATTCTGAATGCTGCAATTTATTTAGTCATATACGTAGGAGTACTATTTAAATTTCCATACAAACATTTCGCCCCAAAAACTAGCTAATTAAGTCATCTAGGGAAGGTTTTCTTAACTTCAATTAATAACACCGAGCTTTGCTATACTTTGCCTGGTCATTTATATATCCTTGAGAAGCACCTTCACTCTCTTCTTGTATACGTGTCCCTCGCGCATATCTACAATATCCACATATGGTGATGTCGCCAGGCCTCAGAAAATGGGCTGACATGCACGGTACGTCCACACCAAAAGATTGCACCATTTTTTTGAGGTGTGCAAGACAGCAAGAGCATCCCTGATGGACTCGACTCCTATATATGCATGCCACCTAGGATGCCATGCCTCCGGCTGAAACGGACAGTAACGTCCCCATCCGTACCGAACGAAAGCACGCTCGGGCTCGGCGTACCGTACATGTGATGCACACGGGCGTGCTCCGAAATCCATCCCCAGCTAGCCGGCCGGATTAGCACCTGACGTACGCCCTCCCTCCTTGCTTAGGCACTAAGCATGCATGAGGCTGGTACGCAAATCGACCGGCGACCTCTGCCCGCGTACGTCGCCAAGTGCTCGACACACACAACTTGGCCGTGGGCGGCCCCGCCCCGCCCCGGCGGGCGTAGTGCGCGTGTCACCGCGCAAAGGCGCTGCATTATTACGCGCCCCGGCCGGCCCAATGCGCGAGCCGGTCTCCTCCTCCCATCCATCACATCACATCGCCTTTCTCTCCTTGCCCTCTGCCTAGCTCAGCCACCGAAACCAGCCAACAGACCACCACCCAGCGAGCTGCGAGTCCCTACCTCGATCGAGCGAGCGATCTTCCTCCCCAAAGGGAGATCCCCGCGCACAGGGAAAAGAGCGGGGAAGCTGTTGGGGAGGGAGCCAAAGCCCAAAGGTGCATGCACGGAAACGCCCGCGAGTATCCGCCCGGGGATCTTCCCGCGAAATGTCTCCCCGGCCGCTCGCTCGATCGCTAGCTATAGGTCCTCCCCCTTGGATCGTGGCGCGCGTTAGATCGACCGATGTGGTGGGGGACGCGCGCTGCATGCGTCGGACCTCGGTGGGCTATGCTGTACGGCCTGCATTGTGCTCAAGTTTCATCAGATCAGATCATACAGTACTAGTGGGTGTGTAGTAGGTCCGCCACTGCTCCGGTGTGCGGGGCACAGGTGACAGGCCAGTGCTCATACGTACGACGGTACGAGGATCTTCAAAATGCAGGTCGATCTGAAAGGGTGGCGGCCCTGCGCCACATGCTGCTCTCTCGCTCGGAACCGGTCGATCAATCGATGAGACCGGTGGCCGGATCGACCGCATCAGCCAGAGACAGGCAACTACTCGTACTACACTGCAGACGTACGTACACGTACCTGTAAATTCTGAACTACTAACTGTACATTGTGTATGTACACCCTGCTGCAAAGTGCACATCTGTAGGCCGATCTACTACCTGAATCCCTGATGCATGTGCAGCGCATGGGGCTCGCACACTGCGCAGCTGGGTGGGGTGGGGGGGTGATTGCTGAGATCATCGTGCTGGTACTAGCTTGGTCCTCCGGTACTTTGCCTGATTGGTCGGCTTTCCTTAGATATAGATGGGGCCCCATGGAGATTCGTGCTCGTGGATATATGTTGTGGCAGCGAGTGTGAATGTAGATTCACGGGGGATCGATCGGCTTGTCACTCATGACCCCTGTGATGTCGGTCGGTCGCTCGGTTCGATCACGCGATCCTTCGTACCAGTACGGTTGCATTGCAGGTCGTAGGCTAGCCCAGGCGGGCCACCACCCCCACTAAAACATGTTCTGTACCTGTTAGGCACCGAAATCCTTATCTCAAATTCTACCCCATGTATAAGTCTACGTGCCAATCGATTATAGGCTAGCTAGAGAAACAATCGATCGAGCGAGGTAAACAAGCCGGTCCAAATCTACCCTCTCAAGCATGTGATCGATCGAGGACCATGCATGTGTGTGTATCTATCAGCTTCATGGATAGCACTACGTACTCCGGTGCAGCTACAAACTACGAACACATATCTTCGGGGCTGGGGAACTCCTGCTGCATGGCTGTTCTAAATTAATTAGCGATAATCAGCGCTGATTTAATAACGTCAACGTCCCAAGTAGCGATCGTGTGTTTACCACTACTAGACACTGTATCTGCATATGGCCCATCCTACAAAGAAGACAATGATGAGCAATCAGGCAACAACAAAGCGATCGAGGCCGAGACCCCATTGGCACACGGGAAAAGGGAGTTGCTTGTTAGGTTTTGTTAAATCCGCAGGTCCATTTCCACAAAAGCTCGTACGTAGGCCTCCCTAGCTGCTTCCATCATCTCCCCTACTATTGCGCCAGTAAAAAGCCGATCAAAGAAACTGCCAAGGAAAACTGGTTAATTAACACAAGAGCCTTTACAATCATGCATCCTCAAACACAGGCTATAGTTCGTCATGTGTGCATTCTGCTTGTGTACGCATACAGCTAATTTATTAAAGAGAGTGCCCCCTCCCCATAAAGTTAGATTCAGTGGATATATATATATGCACGCAATCAGTTTGCTTTCAGCTAGCTGTTCATCCAAACAGGGGTCGGCTTAGAGGACCAAACCGATAAAGCTGCTTATTCCATGACGCCTTCATTCGATCATTATTTCCAGCTTTCGGTTTTGCAAACGGATGGAGTGTGTGTTGTCTTTCTGCCCGTGGTACCTAATTTGTGATATCACCGAACCTATCCGAATACCTGGAACGGTGTAACACTTATTTACTCGGCCAGTTGAGAATTATTACTATATATAGACCTTGCATTCTATGAATCTAGCAATCTGTCTTTGTTGCATTGACGTCACTCGGTATATGACATAATGACAATGACAATCTTGTTAAAAATATTGTTGCCCGCAAATTTTGCATTTTTCTTCTAGAGTCCAAAGTTAGTCCTAAACATGCGGAGATATGCTTGATCTTCCACTAGTGGGGAAGGAATACCAAAGGGGTATACCCACAAGGTGGAGACGCTCACCAGGCGGGGAGGCTCATGGTTGGCTTGTGACCGCCCTTCCCTAGTGGGCTTACACAAAGAAGACCTGGGCCGGCTAACACCATAGTCGGTTTAGGGAGAGACCGAGAGCAAGATGGTGTACACAACTTGACGTGCAAGAAGAGTAGGGTAAGTCGGTTGTTGTAAGGGCTCTGACTCACCTCCGACATAGAACGGATATGTAAACACTTATTCGGTTGAGTATATAAGGCCAGACAGGAAGGATCGCCTGAGAGGGCACGAGCAATTAGAGTAGAGGACTCGCCTCTTGAGCTAAACCTAGCTTAGTCTATGATACCTTGTGTCCTACTTGCAATTAATAGAAACAAAGCAGAAGTAATTATTTACCCCCTTAGAGAGGGGTCGAACCTATAGGGTACATCATGTGTACCAATCATGCCCCTAATTTTCTCGATGTCTATTCGCACCACCCTCGCTAAGCCATTCCTGATGGTGTTTCACACCACCCTCGATAAGCCATCCCCGAGGGCGTATGCGGTGAGTTTCCCACGACAGTTAGTGTCCTGCCAACCGATTCACGGTCTTAACCGTAAGTCTAAACTGATATGACAGAACTTTTGGAAAAGAGAAAACATCACCTACTTTATTTGATTTTCAATGATCCTGATCTGGAGTACACCATCATTAACATGTCAAAGAAGTGTCGCGCCAAGCGAGGACCGACGAACGCGTGCAAGTCATGTCACACGCACACACCGATTTTCCAACACAAGGATCATGCGCGTTCGAGTTTTCCGTTGAAATGTTCGCTGAAAAAACGTTCTTGTTGCCAGTTGACGTCAGGATGGTTGACGATTCATGCCAGGTTAACGCTGCATTATAGTGTTACCGACCCCCTACATATCCACACGATTAGCTACTTTACCATACGTCGACGGGGATTTCATAGTGCTATTCCAGATGCTCTTCGGCAAGAGGCCCCCGTCTACGTCAGGAGGAAAGGTTCTCTCCTCGGCATTGGCCGGCTGTGCTACCGACTCGTCGGGGCTTTAGCCACCTCTCGGTCTCGGAGGTCCCGGTGCATGGACTTCCCTGGAATTATGCAGCCAGGACCAAGGGACCACGCCGGCTTTAGGATAGATCACGGTAGATTTGATTACGTACGGCTCGTTCGTTAAGGCGTCTCGGCCGGTCGGGGCCACACCCACGCCCACAGAAATCTCGTCCAATGGCCGCGCAGGTTGGCGCAAATGCTTTCCCCCACCCGCGACGGCCGGCGGCGTGCGCAGCCGTCCGACCGTGATCCGACGGCCTCGGGTCGTCGGACGGAGCAGCGAAAGCGCCTGCTGTCGAATCGTACCGGGCGTACCGGTGGTACAATCACAATCCCTCTCCTGATATCTCTGTCGCTGGTCGATCCAAGGCGAATGTGCGTGTGGGAAAGGGAGAGCTAGATTGCGTAGCACGCTGGCGAGAGAGAAACATATCGCAATAATTCCGCAGCGTGTCGGTTTGCCCACCGATCGAATAACGCCCTCCTAGGACGTTTTTGTTCTGAATTCCGGAGCTAATTTTCTCTTTTGGATGGACGAAACTTTATGTTTTAGAATGACCGAATTTTCACTTCTGTTCGCATGTTTGTTTGTAATTTTTTTAAATTCGACCAAACTTCGTCTAAATTTGGCAAATTACATACTAAATATTGCGATTGTATTATATTATAGGCGAGTTCATACATAGTTTATCAAATTCGGAAATATAACCGAATTTGATTTGTAGTAGGCTAAAAACATAAATAAACGGCAACTACTAGCCTAGAACATGCTAAGGCGGCGGTAGAACAACTTGTACTCGTTGTCGCCACCGTCATCCTCGTTCGGCGGCTAGGAGCTGTTGCAGCCTTGCCTAGCGTCCTACTGTGCCACTGCTGTGACGAGGGCCTCGGCCTGCCCTCGTATTCGTCGTCGTCGAGGAGGATGAGTGGCGCACGCGGCCTGGCGCTCGGCCTGCTCTTGCAGGCGACGGACCCGTTCGGCCTCCACTTGCTCACAGGCGCACGCGGCGGGGCCGGTCATCGGCAGGACATCGTTGAGCGACGCCTCCATTGACATCTTGCACAGGAAGTCGTCCTCGACGTCTGGCTAGGCCCACTATGCCGGCTCCTTATTCGGTGTACGCAGCGACCCACCGGTTCCGGGCTCCCTATTCAGCATGTCGAGCCGAAGATGTCCGCTCAGCTGCGACAGAGTGCAGCTCTCGTTGATGACGAGGCCACGCGAGCCCGTGCACGGTGACGAGCGAGGGGATACTCAGCTCCGTCTTCACTGGCCGGAGCATCGTCGTCGTGCTGCATGGCGGGGAGAAGTCGCGCGACGCTGAGCCAAACGAGCAGGAGTGCGAGGCCGACGCTGGCGACGAGGACAACACGCCGATCATCCTTCTCAGCATCCAGGAGGCCGCCCCACGGTGCCGGAAAAATACGGTGGCGAGTGCGGCCTGTAGGTCAGCCACAGGGTGTTGCCGACCGTGTTATGCTCGAGGACGATGCGTGGGCGTGGCCGGGCACCCACTAGCGACGCCGACCTTCGGCGTTGTTGTGCGCCGGTGCCGGGACTTCGCCTCGTGGTATCTTAGTAGGCCTTGTTCTCGGGGTGCTCCATCATGTCGGGATCCATGCCGACGATGGCCGCCTGGTTCTCATTGATCCTCTCGTGCCCCTTCGGCATCAGCGACACGAGTACGCCTCCCATGCTCAGCTTCTAGGTCGGCGAACACCGAAAATCCGGCGGCTCCAGGTAGCCGGTCTTGTGGAGGTGCGGCGCCTCCCACGGCTGCAAACAATGCCAACCAAGCCATTCACCGCCGCTCCGTCGCAAGGATGCCTTTCCGCCATCGCTTCCGCCGAGCTTCTCTTCGCCCGAAACTTGGTCGTTTGGGAAGGAAATAGAGTAATGGAGATGGGTGCTCCAAAAATGGTGAGGCTGTCGGTTTTTATAGCCATTTGGAAAAAGAGCGGCGAGGATGGAAGGGTTATAACGGTAAGAGCGGGAAGATGGTCAGGCAGTGGCGCGCCATTACGCTGTCGCGTGGGAGGTCCGTGAACAGTCGTAACAAGCGGCGCGCGAGCGTGGCCCGGGCAGAGATTCGGTGTTCGCGAGGGCTGAGCTGCATGAACTGCACGCGAGATCGGCCCGGGGATAACGCCGGCCGGCTGGATGCGGTCATTGCGGTGGCCGGTGGGTGACGCCCCGTTTTGATGTTGCACCGGCACGATGGTTCCTCGATCCAGAGACCCACGACTACTGTACAGCCTGGTTGGTGGCGGTCTCTCTCACCATCGATCGATCGACTTTGGTGAAACGCTGGTTTGGTCACCAAAGTTTGGTGTGACGGTGGTGATGGTGCGTCCGGCGTTCTTCGCGGGTTTTTTCCTTGCCTGGCATAACAACAGGTTTGGCCGTCTGTGCTCCTTTTTGATGTGCAGTGCCAGTCGGCACTATTGGACATATATGAAAAAATAAATACCCCCTTCAATCTTATTTAACTGTTGTATATGTCTAGGCAAAGTTTGGCCTAAGTCTTGCATAAACATGCGACAACTAAATCAGGTTGCAGGTTGTAAAAGATGTCCATGTCATTGTACTGCCTTTTTTTTTGAACAATAAACTGATCTAGAATACCCTAAAAGCTGCAATAGTAACCACGTGACAGGTACAAAGTGCAAGGAAGTCCTTAGCAACAAGAACACTAGGAATCCTAGAAATCAAAGATAAAGGCTTCCAAAAAAACAAACAGCACCCCAGAACTAAAACATAAAAAGCAATCGAGTCCTTGGGCGCCTCTGCCACCATTCTCCGACGACCTCCAGGAGATGGAGACGCCAAGATCCCGGAGGTTTCTTGCTCGTGACACTCCCCAAGCCGGAGAAGAAGCAGTGCCGCCGGCCATCTCACTCTCTCCGGGGACGAACCACTTGTCGGGGGCGAGGCATTGAGCTCCGGGGCAGCGCTTCGGAGAAGGGCCTCCAGAGGAGGTTGAATCCCAGGGTCGCCTTTCGACCAGAACGGGCAGCGTCCCGGCAGCATCACCGACGTCAATGGACCACTGTGAAGAGGAACATGCGGGCGCAGCTTCACGAACTTTCGCCCTCAACATCGTCTTTAGCTTTGGGCCCTTCCCCCTTCTATGCCTCGCCACCACGGCAGGCCAAGAGAAGGTCGAAGAGCATGTCGTCGTCGACGCAACACAGAGGACCAGGAGTTTTATTCCCGAGCCGCCGAAGCCATCCCTCCCACCACAGGCTCCAACCAATGGAGCGTGAAAAAGGAGGAGGCCAGGCGACCTCCCGACACCGCTCGCACGCACCGCGAAGTAACTCGGAGGTGCGCCATCTTGCAGCCGCACGGCAAGCTCCGCCCAACTCCCCCCGCCACCACGGTCGGCCAGAGAAAGGCCAAGAGCTTGCTGCCCCCGCTCAACAACAACACCCGAGCCAAAACTCGCCGCCGCCGCCTCCCATCCACCATGGACAAGAAGCCCGACGAAAACAAGCCTTATTAAGGGAGAGGGGGGCTCCACCACCGTCACCAACGCCGGAGAGGCGAAGGGCCGAGGGGAGCACCACCGCCGCCACATCTAGCCAGGGACCGGCAGATTCCCATGGCAGCAGAAGGCCACCAACACCGAGGACAAGGCCCCAAACCTACTCTACCACCCAATCTACAAGGCTACAGGGCCGCCGCCCCCCTCAGCCCCGCTTAGCCGGCGGCTGCGGCGAGCAAGGCCTCAGGGCAGCGCGGCCCAAGGAGGAAGAAGGGTGGTTACTGTTGACAGGGGAGGAGGAGGAGAGGATAAGGCTGGGGCGTTTGTAATGCATATTTGCACCATCCACCAGGGCATATTAATCGTCAACCAGACGTTCTTTTTGTTTATTTCTTGATTTTTTTTGTATGCTTAGCCTCAAAACAATAGAATGGAAAAGCAACGGGAGGGGATCTTCCAAAAGAATTTTTCAAAAGCAAAGGGTGTTACTTTCATTTCCTTTCTGAGCTAGTAGTATTTTTTTCTCACACAAAAAGCAGAATGCATGTACGACAAACACACTACGGAGCAAAGCAGGAATACCTCAGCTCTCACTCGAGCCAACTTTTGTTCCCCACCTCAAAATCACGTCAAATCGAGGGCACGGATAAGCGAAAGCAAAATATTACTCGCCGCCGCTGAGCGTGGTGTCCTGTCAACCTTAGGTTAACGACCATCAGCAAGCGATTAACAAACCGCGGTATGGTACGACGCGCGCTCGCCGGGGCGCGCATCTCTCCGCTTAGGTAGAACCATTTCCGTTTCGGGATCCAACAAACGTCAGTGGGCAGCCGCGCGGCCGGACCGCGCCGCCGCCGGGCGCGCCGGGCCACAGAATTACAGAAAACAGGCGGGTATTCCTTTTCTTTTCTTTTCTTTTCTTTTCTCCGGGAGGCACGGTGCGCTGCGCCTTTCGCATCACCGGCCACCGCGCGCGGGACGGCATCCGATCTCGTCGCGCGCGGATTCCCTGCGGACGCGGTGCCCGACGAGCGATCCCCCACTAGAACCCCAGCGAATCCGACGCTTTTCTCGTTGCTCGGTTTGAGCCCCCCTGGCCTGTCTGGATGGGGATCGGCGGCCGATCGGACGGACGGACGCGCGCCGTGCCGTCGTAAAGAGCATTTTGGCACTCCCCGCTCCCGGCGTTCGGCCAGGTGGCTCGCCGTTGAAAGGTCGCAGGGCCCGGGTCTTTTCACAGGAAAGGCCGCTACAGCGGTGAGGAGGCCCAGCCGTGGTAGCACAAATACTAACCCGCTCCGGCCTAACATCTGATTATTCTCAATAAAAAAAAATCTGATGTCATAGGCCGACTAGCGCAGCAGTGCCTTTTTCCTTCCGGTACCATGCTTATTTTCTGTCGTTCCAATTGTTTTCCCTGCTCCCTCCGGTCCATATTAATTGGGGAAATGATCTGGATCCCCGGACGATGGGTTCCCATCGTCCTCCTTCCCTGCGTTTATCCTTAAAATCGTCCTAAATTTCGTTTTTGCTGCAAACCGGTCCGCTTTTGCTACATATGTCCCCGCTTTTGCTTCCGAAGCAAAAAAAACGGTTCGTTTCAGAAATAAAACGTGTCGTCGGAGACCATGCAGCAAAAAATTGTGCTAATGCAGCAAAACCGACTTCGCCGAAAACTTTGCGATCTGTGCAGGAATGTTTCATACGACCACCAGCAACCGTGGCCGGCTCGATGCGGCAACTGCTGTCCCGAGACCACGCAGCAAAAAAATTGTGCTATGCAGCAAAACCGTCTTTGCCGAAAATTGTGCTAATGCGATCTCCCGTGCCGCAAGCTCGACCGAACCCACGACCACCAGCACCCGTGGCCGGCTCGATGCGGCAACTGCTGTCCCGTCTGCCCCAAGCTCCTCCTCCCCCGTCCATTGTCATCCCTAGTCATCCTCTAGGACTTCTCCATCCATTCTTCTTTATGATCGGCACAACTCTTAGTGTGCCGCCGACAACATGTACCTCTCCCCCTCCCCTTCCACCTCCCCCTCCAACATAAGTATAATTTGTTGGCTCGCTTCCACAGTGGGTAGCCATGCCAGTCGCGACTCCGACTCACTCTAGGATCGCCACAACGCCGCCACATCCAACCGTGTCAATCCTGACTCCAGCTTTGAGGACTCTGCTATTGCCCTCTCTTTGGTTCTCTCTCAATCCGTCGAGCTCTCTCATTAGGTCTGACGCAAAGAAATTAAGGAGGGGAAGATGATAGGTGGGACCCACATGTAAGGTTCACGTGGTTTCTCTTAGTTCTCGCAGCTTGGTCGTACCGAACACACATGGGTTCGGCCACCATGAAGTGATTTTGAGTGCTGAGATTGCTATGAAACAATTCGGAATAAGCTGCATGAATTTGTGCCGCACAAATCAACTAAAAGTTACCACGTGGGTAGTGAAAATGTTCAGACCTAATTGTAATTATCCACGGTACAGATAGTACTGCCAACACAAGAGACGCACATACGTGCAAAACTTTGAGCTTTGTCCGTATTTCTTAACTAAGATTTTTGTGCTACATTTCAAAAAGAAAATTTACTTAGAAATTAAGAAAAAAAACATTGACGAGACATGACTACCCATGCTCTATCCGACAAAACTGTGTCATAGCCTAGGAATTGAATCTCCATTCCACTTAGTAAACAAGATGGGTGACATAACACAATACTTCTATGAACATATAAATATTTTACGTGCTGGTGAAAAACACATAAGACAAGAACCAAAAAAGGGATATAATTATGTCCATCGACTATTTCTCCACTCCAGTAAAGACTTGTCGTGAATCTGGGTGATTGTCATTTCGGGTACCGATAGTGACGAACGAAAATTCCATTCTTGTATGGAGATGCAAACGAACATATAAAGAAACAAAACTGGAATCTTTCTATGTAAATTTTACCTAAAGCACTATGTAAGAACAAGAGAAAGGTAGATGATTAAATATACGAGTAACACAATTAGTGATTTGGGAATATTCCAACTCCAAAGGAGTTTGTACTTATATAGTTAATTTTCTCATCATGAAAAAGTTTATATTCTACCCCTATAGGCTACAGGCTGTTCTTTTGTACCCAATTGACCTTCTATCAGTATAACACGTAAACTCATGGTTGTGTTAGATGTATATTTGTATATTGTATGTCCCCATTTGTTAGGTTTTTTTTTACATATTTCCACCTGTGCATGTACTATATATTGTGTCCTTTGGTCCACAGAGAAATATATGTTGCATATTCCTGACATGGTATCAGAGCTAGGTTAGACAGTTTTTCTGCAACATCGTCACAGCCGTCACCGTCCCTGTCGTCGTCGTTCTTCCGACGTCGCCGCCGCCGGTTGTCGCTGTCTCCGGCCATCTGTAGATCGGATCTACCGCCGCCCATCTGCTGCCCCGCCATCTGCAGATAGGATCTGCTACAGGGCCGTCCGCCTAGCCCATCTGCTGCCACCGTCCGCTGCAGGGCCGTCCGCCGCCGCCTGCCGACGCCATCTGCCCCTGGCCGCCTGCCCGCCCCGCCGTCATCTGCTACTGGCCGGCGCGCGACCGCCGCCTGCCCGCCCCGCCGTCATCTCCTGGCTGGGGCCCCGCCGGCTGCTGGCCCTCTCCTGTCCCCCGATTGGACCTGAGAGGTTGCTGGCCCTCTCACGTCGCCCCGATCAGGTCTGCAAGTTGTTCCTCGTCGAGCCCAGATCGGATCTGAAGAGTTGACTTCAAAAAATGATAGAGAGAGATGTCTTCTGCATCGGGCTATGTTGCGATTCCTCGCTGCCCGGTGATTTTCGATGGCGCGAATTATCCTGATTTCGCTGCCTTTATGCGCGTTCACATGCGCGGTCTCCGTCTTTGGGGTGTGCTCTTCGGCGAGGTCTCCTGTCCGCCGTACCCCTGCTCCTGTGGCTCCTCTTCCGCCGACGCCGATTGTTCTTGGTGCTGATGCTTCTCAGGAGGCCAAGGATGCTGCTCAGAGTGCCGATGATAGTGCTGTTGATGCTTATGAGCTGAAGTTCAAACAGTACTTTGCTGATCTCAAGACCTATCGCCATGATCTGACCGCCTACACTCAGTGGGTCGATGAGGATGCTCGTGTTGCTGCTGTTCTCACCTCCAGTGTTCTGCCCTAGATTGCTGCTGGGTTCATGAGTCTCTCTACTGTTGCCGCTCAGTGGGCACATCTTCATCAACACTATCAACCGTCTGGGGATGCTCTTTACCTGTCCGTGGTTTGCCAGGAGCATGCTCTTCAGCAGGGTGATTCCACTATTGATGAGTTCTATACTCAGAGTGTTGCTATCTGGCGTCAGCTTGATTCTCTCTGTACTGCTGTTTGTGGCACATGCCCGTGCTGCCAAATTGTGCGCTCGAATTTGTAGTTCCACCGCATCTATGAGTTTCTGTCTCGGCTCCGCCAGGAGTTTGAGCCCCGGCGTGCTCAGCTGAATGCTCGTGGTCGTGTTCCGCTCTCTGAGGTGTTGTCTGAGCTTCGGGCTGAGGAGACTCGTCTCCATGGTGATGGTCTTCTTGCGGTTCTGTCTGTGCTTGCTACTCGTGGTCCTCCTCTGCTGCTTGCTCCTTTGACTCAGCCGCGGTCCTCTGTGCCGCCGCCGATACTACCCACTCCTCCAGGTCAGGGTCAGAGTCAGCACCAGCAGTCTCAGGGTCAGAGTCAGCACCAGCAGGCTCGTGGTCAGGGTCGCCGTGGTTCTCTTCGTCACTGCTCTTACTGTAACATGGATGGCCACACTTGGGCCACTGTTATACACGGGACCCCAGTTTACGTCAGCAGCACCAGGCTCGTGGGCAGTCGGCTCCTTCCGGATCTTCAGCAGTTGCTCTCTCCGATTAGGACATTATCAGGAGTCTTCGCGGTCTGCCTGCTGCTACAGGCTCTTCTTCGACGGGCACTGCTGGTTTTGTGACTGATTCTTCAGGCACTGCGCGACCACAACCTTCTACACAGTCAGGTACGTTCCCGTGGTCTCTGGATTTTGGAGCTTCTTTTCATATGACCTCTGAGTCTTCTTTTCTGTGCGCTCTTCGTTCTGTTCGTGTTCTCACGGCCGATGGTACCTCTCTTCCTGTTTCTAGTCGGGGCACCCTCTCTACTTCTTATTTTTCTGTTCCTGATATTTCTCATGTTCCTCGTCTTAAGATGAATCTGTTCTCTGCTAGCCAGCTTACTGACTCTGGTAGTCGCGTCATTCTTGATGCTGATTCTTGTGTTGTCCAGGATAGTCGCACACGGGCCCTGGTTGGAGCTGGCCCTTGCAGTCGTGACTCTTCAGGAGTTTGGGAGATAGACTGGCTTCGTATTCCTTCCACTGCCACTTCATCTGCCAGTTCTTCTTCGGTCGTCGCCTCTGCTACCAGCTCCTTTCAGCAGTGGCATCATCGTCTTGGTCACCTTTGTGACTCTCGCCTGTCGTCATTAGTTCATCGTGGTCTTCTGGGGTCTGTCTCTGGATATGGCTCTTTACATTGTCAGGGTTGTAGGTTGGGCAAACAGATTCAGCTTCCCTACCCTACTAGCCCGTTTATATCTCAGCGGCCTTTTGATTTAGTTCATTTCGATGTTTGGGGTCCGGCTCCGTTCGCTTTTAAAGGGGGCCATCGCCATTATATTTTATTCATCAATGATTTTTCTCGGTACACTTGGTTGTATTTTATGTGCTCTCGCAGTGAAGTGCTCTCCATATATCAGCGTTTTGCGGCCATGGTCCGTACTCAATATTCTACACACATTCATGTGTTCCGTGCTGATTCTGCTAGTGAGTATATCTCCCAGATGTTGCGAGGTGTTCTTGCTGAGCAGGGTGCCCTTGCTCAGTTCTCCTGTCCTGGCGCACATGCCCAGAATAAAGTTGCTGAGCGTAAGCATCGTCATCTTCTTGAGACCAATCGTGCCATGATGATTGTTTCTTCCCTTCCTCCACATTTCTGGGCTGAGGCTGTTGCTACATTGACTTACCTCATCAATATTCAGCCATCTGCTGCTTTCTAGGGTGGTATTCCTCTTGAGCGTCTATCTGGACAGTCTCCAGACTAGTCCATGGTTCGCTTGTTCGGTTGTGTTTGCTATGTTCTCCTTGCTCCTCGCGAACGCACCAGACTGACCGCTCAGTCTGTTGAGTGTGTCTTCCTTGGATATAATGATGAGCATAAGGGCTATCGCTGTTGGGACCCCGTTGGTCGTCGGATGCGTATCTCTCGTGATGTTACTTTTGATGAGATGCGTCTTTTCTATCCTCGTCCCACCGCTGGTACCTACCCGGTGGAAGATATCTCTTTTCTTCTTTTTGCTGACACACCTCCTTCTACTCCTATTGTGTCTTCTTCAGGATCCCCTCCCCCTGATGTCTCTTCTTCGACACCGTCCTCCTTTGCTCCGTCTAGTTATCCTAGTTCTCCTCGTTCTCTGGAGCCTTCCTCTGCTATTCCCTCTTCTTCACCGTCGTCTCCTAAATCGTCTTCCTCTGATGAGATTCCCTCTACTCGTCCTGCTCGTCAGCGTCGTGCCCCCAACCGTTACTCTCCTAGTCAGTATGGTCTTTCTGTTGCCTCCAAGCCGACTTCTTATCAGGATGCCGAGCATCATCCTGAATGGCAGCTGGCCATGGCTGAGGAGATTGTTGCGCTTGAGCGCACTAGCACCTGGGATCTTGTTTCTCCCCCTTCCAGTGTTCATCCTATCACATGTAAGTGGGTCTATAAGATTAAGACCCGCTCTGATGGATCTTTTGAGCGCTATAAAGCGCGTCTTGTGGCTCGTGGTTTTTAGTAGGAGCATGGTCGTGACTATGATGAGACCTTTGCTCCTGTGGCTCATATGACCACTGTGCGTACTCTTCTTGCTATTTCTTTTGTTCGTCACTGGTCTGTGTCCCAGCTTGATGTTCAGAACGCCTTCCTCAATGGTGAGTTGAGTGAGGAGGTTTATATGCAGCCTCCTCCTGGATATTCTGTTCTCGCGGGGATGGTTTGTCGTCTTCGACGTTCTCTTTATGGCCTCAAACAGGCCCCTCGTGCCTGGTTTGAGCGCTTTGCTTCTGTAGTGACTGCTGCTGGTTTCTCCCCTAGTGCTCATGATCCAGCGCTGTTTTTTCACACTTCTTCTCGTGGACGCACTCTTCTTCTTCTCTATGTTGATGATATGATCATTACTGGTGATGATCCTGAGTATATCGCCTTTGTTAAGGCTCGTCTTCGTGATCAGTTTCTTAGACTGATCTTGGTCCTCTTTGATACTTTCTTGGGATTGAGGTTTCGTCCACTTCTGATGGCTTTTACATCTCTCAGGAAAAGTATATTCAGGATCTTCTTGCTCGTGCTGCTCTTGGGGATGAGCGCACTGTTGAGACCCCGATGAAGCTTAATGTTAAGCTTCACCCTACTGATGGTAATTCTCTTCCTGATCTGACGCGTTATCGTCATCTTGTTGGGAGTCTTGTTTATCTTGTTGTCATCGTCCTGACATCTCTTATCCTGTTCATATTCTGAGTCAGTTTGTTTCTGCTCCTACCACTGTTCACTATAGTCATCTTCTCCGTGTTCTTCGTTATCTTCACGGTACGATCACTCGTCGCCTTTTCTTTCCTCGTTCCAGCTCGCTCCAGCTCCAGTGCTATTCGGACGCTACGTGGGCGAGTGATCCTTCGGATCGCCGTTCACTTTCTGCTTACTGTGTGTTTCTTGGTGGTTCGTTCATTGCTTGGAAGATGAAGAAACAGACAACGGTTTCCTGTTCGAGTGTTGAGGCTGAGTTGCGTGCTATGACCTTGTTGACGCCGAGGTGACCTGGTTACGGTGGTTACTTGCGGATTTTTGGGGTCTCTATTACTACACCCACTCTGGTTTTGTCTGACAGTACAAGTGCTATTAGTGTTGCACGTGATCCGGTCAAGCATGAACTTACCAAACATATTGGTGTTGATGCTTTCTATACACGTGCTCAGGTACAGACTCAGGTTGTTACGCTTCAGTATGTGCCTTCAGAATACAGTTGGCGGATTTCTTTACGAAGGCACAGACTATTGCGCAGCATACGTTCTTTCTCTCCAAACTCAGTGTTGTGGAGCCACCATGAGTTTGAGGGAGGGGTGGAGGGTGTTAGATGTATATATATTGTATGTCCCCACTTATTAGGGGATTTTCCTGCATATTTCCACCTGTACATGTACTATATATTGTGGGCTTTGGTCCCTAGAGGAATATATGTTGCATATTCCTGACAGTTGAACTAGAGTTATTGAAATTATGGCCCCTCGTAACAACCTAGGAGAAGTAGTAAGCAAAAAGCTTGGTATTTTTTATAGAAAAATTAAATAGTACTAGAAAAAATCACGAGAAACTATCTATCTATATACTATATATGTTTTCCTTTTTCACTTTGTATTGTACCGATGCAGTCCTACGTACGATTCTATGCATAGATGCGCTTTTAAAATTATGTTTGATAAACGTTTTGAACTTTAATGGACGATATACACAAATGTAAATGAACACCTTGTCTTTAAAATGTTATTACTTGATTTGGCTACATATTGCAAATCATCGTACTATTGGTCCTTGTTGTACTAATGATGTAGAAAATTTAAAACCAGATGTCAATATTCAATACTACGATTGGGATCCACATGAGAAAATGAAATAAGAACCGATTGCAATAATTGTTATCATGTTGTGGTAGGAGTGGAAAGGAAATGGAAAACACATAAACAAATTTGAGATTGTTGTTTTGGACAGTTCACGCAAAACATAACAGTCTTTTCAACGCAAGCAATAGAAAAGAAGTTAAGATATTCTATAAGATTCAAAACTGAAAGAGTATTAGAGATTATGGTTTAGGTTACTCCGCAAGAAATAGTGCAATAATCTTACTGAAAACATCCATGAACATATAAAGTGAATCTGATTTGTCGAGATTCCATTTGAATCGAAAAGACTATTCCATATAAAAACTTTTTTTTTTGGAAAAGAGTATATATTAATATCATAAGGATACCAATTACACTCAGTCTCTGCAACAACGCATGCCCTAGCGGCCTTACGATGCACACAACTCGGAAAAAAGAAAAAAGAATTACAAAAAAGAAAAGTCCCACTACAGAGAACTAATCCTCAAACCAACGACACTGACACCATCAAAACAACACCAGTAGTCCTTCACTCCAATAACAACGCCTTCAAGAAGAAAACAGTGCCCAAGCGTCGATCATAGGTTTTCATCCTGAAGAAAGTCCTCGCTCATAAAGCAATGCCTTCAACAAGATCATTGCCAGACACAACCAGTTAAGGCCAGACCTTGGATCACCCTGCAAGGTAAGACTGGAAACTCCCCCCGTGTTGTCTTCCCGTACCAACAGTCGCTGCAACGAGTCCCAGATCACGCAGCCGGATCTCCGTCGCCACAAGAACTAAAATCACCATCGCTACCCTCATATTTTCGCCATCCTGACATTCTCTGCATCTGACTTCACCATGGCTCTAAGAATGACACTTGGTGAGAACAAACAACAGAGCTTCGCAACGCTCCCGCTGAAACCAAATGGCCAGAAAAACAAGGTGTGCACGACCGAATACCTTTCGATCCAGCAATCTCCAGGCATGATACGTCTATGGGAGTTCGCCGGCGGAGCCTTCCGGAACACGTCTCTCCAGACCAGATCAACAAGGACAGACAACAAGCGGACCTTCGTCATCGTGTGAAAGAAATCAAAGGACCACCTCCTTTATTAGATTCGACACAGCGATCCCCATATCGCCGGCCGGATTCCGGGGAACGGATCGAGCAGACCGAGCATCGGTGCCGATGAGCACAAGCAGCCAGCGCGCGAGGAGGACCGCTAGTCGTCGGGGAGAGGGCCAGGCCACAGCACCCCCTGCCAGCCCGCATGGCGCCGCCGCAGAGAGGCGCCGCGCCCCGAGCTTCCTCCTCCCGCTCCGTTGCCGAGCTCCGGCGCTGCGCCCCGTGACACCGCCTCCCACCGAGGAGCCCGAGCTGCCACCTCTAAACCCCTCCCTGCGCCGCCCAGGAGAGGCCCCACCTCCGCGCGAAGGGACTGCCTCAGGGCGCGCCACCGCCGATGCCCGCCTCTTCGCCGGCCAGGCGTGGCCGCCACCACCCTCAGCGGTGCGGACAGCGGCCGGGGAGGAAGTCTGGCGGCGGCTTCTGGGGTTAGGAGGTGGGGAGCCTCCGGAGCCCTCTCACGCGAGAGGACCCGGGAGGAAAAAAAAGGACCTTCCATATAAAAACATAGGTTTAAAATTCTTCAAAACATTGCTATGGAACTCAATTGTCCTAGCATACATTCTTATGTTGATATGGTCTTTTACAGACGGAGTGCGCCATTTCTCACTCCCGTTCAACATATTTGCAAAATTATGTCTCTAAACTAGCAAAAAAAGCAACTCGGTTTTGCTTCTCACGTGTATCATCTTTTGTGTAGACCATCTAGTAGACAACCAAGTTACCATCATATTACTTCATGGTGATCGAACCGTGCGTGCGAACCAGCAATAAGAAATGGCGAAGTATAGATCGCGAAAAGGCGAAGGAAAACAGAGCATGGTGGCGGAGGCAAGTAGTGGGGGGAGCATGGGGCCCTCTCCTTTGGCCTTGGACGGCCAGTCTCTCTCCTTCCCCCCTGCCTACAAATAGCCCTCCGAGCTCAGCAGCCGAAACCATCCGTGCTCAGCAACAGAGCAGCTTCTTGTGCAACAGCTTCCAAGAGGGACAAGTGATCTTCTAGATCGTAGAGCAGCAAGACGTACTACACTAGCTGAAACACCAGCTCCTTCACAGGGAGCAAGCTTCTTCCGCAGCTGCCACTTCGCATCTTCCTCCAGGAGTAAGAAGATGTCGGTGGCCGTGTGCCGTGTCCCGGCGTTCCAGGCGCCTGCCTGGCTGCGCCCGGTGGAGCTGTACAAACCGGAGGTGGTGGTGGCTGACGACCGGCCTGCTCAGGTGGACATCTGGAATGCCATCCAGAACGCCGACGTGGACGACAAGGTGGCGAGCCCCAAGAAAGCCTCCGCCGCCAAGCCGTACGCCAGCCCGCGCGTGCGCCGGTCGATGAGCCAGAAGAGCCTTGAGATCTGCACCGAGAGCCTCGGCTGCGAGACCGGCTCGGGCGACTTCACCGCGTCGCTGGACGCCGTCGACATGCCCCGCTTCCTTGGCTCGCCTCTGCCGACGGCGCCTGTCGAGGCAGAGGAGTCTTTCTGGCAGCATAGTGCGGCACAACAAGCCTACTACCCGGACGAACAGTCTGAAGTGAAGGACGAGCTGGTGGCAGTGAACTACCACTGCTCGGGCGGGAGGCGGTCGCCGCGCCGCTCTTTCCCGCCGCCGCTGCCATCCATGTCGAGCCGCGACGGGCCGTGCCTGAAGATGTGCTCGCGCCGCCAAGACGGGCGCCTCGTCGTGGAGGCGGTGGCCGTGAGGCCGCGCGGGTACCTCCAGGCGAGCCGCCAGGACGGCCGCCTCTGCCTCTCCTTCATCGAGTGCTCTGCTCGCGGGCAGAGCAGCAGCACCGGGGCGACCACCACCGAGGCATCATCGTACTTCCCGATCGTGGAGGACAAGTGCGAGGAAGAGGAGGAGGTGGCGATGGAAGCGGATGAGGAGGAGGAGGAGGAAGACGAGGAGGAGGTGGAGGTGGTGGACAGAGGCACCGTGGTGGAGGTGAAGGTGAGCTCGCAGCCCCAGGCGCCCGCCGCCGCCAAGGTGCACCGGTCGACGCTGGTCATCAACAAGTTCGTGGGCAGCACGCCCTTCACCTTCGACCTGCAGCCCCGTGGCCACGCCCTCTCGGAGCCATCCGCCCGCGACGAAGCTGCGCAGGCGGCGGCGGCGGCAAAGCCGACGCTGCGTCGTGTGCCTTCCTCCACGACGACGCTCGCGGCCGCGGTGGCGGTGGCATCGACCGAGACCGGCGCCCCGCCCACTCCCGGCGACGACGACGACGACGACGACGAGGAGGAAGAACACGGGTGCGGCGGGCAGCACCCGTCGGCCCTGGCGGCCGCCGACACGAAGCAGCAGCTCCTCCTGTTCACCTCGCGGCGCGGCGACAAGCACGACCTGCTGCAGAGCGTGCGGCGGTGCCGGCAGCTGAGACAGAAGCCGCTCTTTATCCTCGAGCCGTACTGCATTGCCACCTCCTAGGTGCACGTGCGATCAACCGGACCAAGACGAAGAAAAGAAAAGCACACCCGAAAGGCCGAAACAAAATTCCGACATTGCACTGCCACTGCTGCTAGTGCGATAGTTCGGTTTGCCAGGCTTAAACTAATGGAGCACGCACGCACGCCTACTATTCCCAGCTTATTAGGTTAGTTAGTCAACTACTAATAACCTTATTAGTCCGTACGTGGTCACAGTGGCTGCTGCATGCCGGGCTTTTTTGCGACACATGCCCTGCCATGGTGTTGCTGTTTTTTTAACCTGACTACGCAACGATCGATCGATCGATCGATCGGTCGGTCGGGTCGCCGTTTGGTCCCGATCATGCAGCGGCGCTGATGATTCGATGATTCGGGCGTGACCACGAGCACTGCTGCTCGTGTTGTATTATTTCCAGTGTGATTTGAGTAATTGTTCAATGATGAATTAACAGATTGTTGGCTATAACTTCTGTCTCGACCAGCTTCTTGCCATTCTCATGCACTCATGCATACATACACATCATGTGCAATGATGGGCTCGTGCTGCCTACTAGTAACATTAATTCCCATGGAGCATGTTTTATCCTGTATTCGCAAAAAAAAAAATTATCCTGAGAAGATTGAGAGGACGTACGTACTGTCTGCCTACTACTGTACGTGCGTGCCGAATAATTGTCGCGGTTTGGGAAAGAGAGAGAGATAAAGGCATGCGCGAATCGGTATAGTTTGCCCTGCCACTTCGGGTAACAATTGAGCGGTCGACCGATCCATCGTGCGGAACGGCGGGTGCACAACACATGACGTTTTGTTTGCGTCTCATGCCTCGACGCGTGCCCTCGTCTATCTCGTGGAGGCCTTGCAAGAGCTAGTGTTCAGGCATTCCAAGTGCAAAGACTAATCTACTCTTGTGGGGGAAAGGCCTACTTTTTAAAAACAAAGCGCTAATCTTCACGATTTTACTTCATCTTTAATATTTGTCAATGACCAGGTCCACGGTAGATGAATGATATTGAAGATTCACGCATTGCGTTCCTTCCAAATTTACGAAGAAACGAGCATAGTCAATGATCTTCCTACCATTTCTCTTATCTAGAGCCAGAGTTTACGGAATCCTCGGTATCCTACGGAACCATAAAATTGTGCACAACATACCGAGAGAATCTCCTTACAAATTCTTGTGGTGAATCTACGCTTGTAGACGAGGTGCGCCACCGATTCTTGGACTTGATTGCACAAGGGGCAATTGCCACAATCTTTTCATCCTTTTTTAAAGCCTATCCGTCATCCAAATTTTATTTTGCATTGCCAAACCATGCGAAGAACTTGTATGGGAGGTGCCCAAATCTTCCAAATAGAATTATTGAGGGTTGTAGCGCTAAGGCCTTCAAATTGCATCTTGTATGCCGACGAGAAGGAGTAGGTACCATCATTGATGAATTTCCATTTGATGCTATCGGGGACATGTTGTAGAAGATGAACGCCAGAGGCGAGATCGCAAAGAGTGAAAGGTTGTTGAATAATCTTGGTAAATATCAATTTGATTGACCCACAAGTTATTGTCAAGCGCCTTCAGAACCAGAGCAGGTCGTCCTTTTGGATTTCTCGAAGATTTACTAATATCATCAAGTCAAGATGAATTTCAAAACCGAGCCTTCTCCCCATTTTCAACTGTAACTATCTCTTCATGCATTCCAGAGTGCAGGATTAATAATACTCTCGTGGAGAAAAGACTTACGTATTTTGTTCTCGGCGATGCAGCATCTCCCTGCGTTATGGCCGGGAGAATGTAATGATGGAGAAACAGGCATCTTTCTCGACCAAAAGAAATGGACCTCATATACACTGAATTATTCGAGTGAACAAGGTACCGAATGTGCAACTTGTGTGCTGACTAGGTGACTGAGGACGTCGTCTTCACCTGACTGACAACCTAGTGAATTCCTGTCAGCTGCAACTTGCGGCGCCGGTTCTCTGCAACCAGGCTGTGATGCCTAGGGTGGTTACGGACTGCCTGGCAGGCCGCACGCTGGTTTCGGGGATAGGAGGCTGAACCAATCAAGGGTCAATCAGACCGAGCATGGCGAGCGCAGTGTCCAATCAACAAATTGCACGGAACATACACGCATGTCTCTAAATGTTCACTGAATATACAAGACCCAATCATTTGGCTGGAATCATGCATGAGTCGGCAGCCGGCAGTTTTGATATTTCATCGCGGTCTACATACGGACGGAAATGAGTAAACCTACATGTTAAAAGTTATCTAGATTCACGTATTTTAGTAAAAAAGCTAAAACATCTTATAATTTGGAATGGAGTGAGTAGTTCATATATCCACTAAAATCCTTCCTAAAACCTTGTTTTGTCGGTCCCCCTCCCCAAGGGCGTCCCCCTTGGGCTCAACCAATCCTCACTCGATGGCTCCGTCTTTGCTTAGGAAAAAACCGAACCACTCACAGATGGATCTTTTCTTATATCAATTTTCAAGCGTTCGCATGTCACTAAGCATACCATAAACATCCCTAGCCACCGCCCCAACCCACCTGGCGACCAGAGGAATTTGGTGGGAAAAGCGTGGTGCTCGGCCCTGGAAGGCAGATGTGCGAGGCGGAGCTTGGACTCTGAGGCGGCGGCCCCAGGACGGTGGTGGCTGGGCGTACACGGCTAAAAGGGCAGGCGATAGTGCCAAGGTCACTATGACATGGTGCTTCGGGCCATAGGGCCTATGGTGCGGGGCTGCAGAGCCTTGCAACGAGGAAAGTGGTTGCTGCCGGCGGCTGGTGTTGCACGGTAGTACAATACCCGACAATCGGTCTAATAGCTCATAAAGGTCTTGGGATCCTTCCATAAGTGTCCAATAGTTGAAACACGCATTGTAGAACAAGGTTTCTCTAAATTACAAGTTAAAAGGTGAAAATCCAATGAAACCCGATGAAAACCAATGGAAAAAACCTTGGTAAAAAGTGTTAACATTTGGAGCTATCAGATACCTATCCCATGTAGATATGTCAAATTCACTATAATGGGTTAGTTCACAAAGCATAATTGACAAAGCTTACCATACCATAAGATCGTATGTGGTACATTCTTTATGCTTCATGTGTTGACCAATTTGAATCCAATCTTCACTCTTTTTATTGGTCAACAATGTTTATCATGCTTGATGCATGTAAAATGCATACATGAAGTTTGTAGTTTATTGTCACATACTCCAAAAAGGGCAAGGTGAGAGAGCATGCTTCGGAATTTTTGAGAAGAATACAATGAGCTAAAATAGGCCACTATGAGATAAACGAGCAGGTAAAGAGGGCCCATGGCATGGGGCCAACCCTAGGCCACGCCACTACACCTCTTTCCCAACTCGTTGCTCTGATGTCGTCGATTCCACTGCCATCCTCTTTGTTTTCACCTAAAACCATCTATAAAAGGATCTCGACACGATTTCAGAACATATGGAGGCGGAGATTGAAGACACATAAACAGAGAGTCTGCAGTCCGCCATCGACGGAGATTGGAGGGGAGAAACGCTGCTGGAATTGCCTCCGTAAGTCTCCACACCCCTCTAGCGTGGTCATCATGAACATCTACAGCAAGATCCTCTCCATACCTGTAATGTAATCTCCTGGAAAACATGATGTATGAAGCAATCTATTGTTTTCCTTTGATCTATTGTATCTCTATGTATATGTTTGAGTAGTGATTTATTCATGGAAATTATAAAATAGTTCGTTGTTGGTTGCATACAAGTATGCTATTTTCTATGATGGTCTTATATACTAATATATGAGTGCACACATATGTTGGGGGATGCATAAGATTGTGAGCCTTGCATGTTGATAGGAGAAGGATGGTCATAGATTGACAGAAACCGTGTCACAAATCTTAAATAATAGCGGGGGATAAATTATAGGGACCTTAAAACTTACAACTGTGATTGGATTTTATATCTTAATAGCTATCTTGTTTGCATGGAAACAACATTAGGATCAATCACTAGGGGTGTTAATTGCGCGGTTACACAACTGCACCTATTTATGACTCCTCTGTAGAAGCAATATTAGACTTTATTTTATACTTATAGCTTGCGTGATGCTTAGGATTGTATTTGATCATCATGTTCTTGGTTCTTAATGCCAGAATATGATTTTTAATAGTAGTGGATATTTAATCACCGTGATTCCCCATATGGTTGGTGGCTGGCCATGTCAGCCGCACAACAATGGCAAGCCGCCTATTGTCGATAGTGCCTATGGGAGATAAGGGCGTCTCATGTGACTGAGCTACTATCAAGACACAAGATTAGGATAAAAGGACAAATCGAGGTTACATGAGTCAGTCGACTTTGGCATAATTTGGATCGTGCTAAATGCTTCCACCATAAGTTGTTTCTTTTCAATCCCGGTGTAACGCACGGGCATGTTGTAGCTCCCCCACGGCAAAAGATCATTGCTTGTCATCGTATCTAGAGGCATCAGCTTTACCATCGCCTTTACTCTCATAACGGTCATTTAGCTAGTGTCCTTAAACCTCGTAGAGACGCACATGACAGAAATACAGGATGCAACAAAAATGAAAAGCATGACAAAAAGCTCCTCCGGGCGATACCTCCTACCCCTCGCGATACCTCCTCCCCCTCGTGTCGCCCCCTTCTTGCGACCGAGGGGGACAAACCCTACCCCGCCGCCACCTCCTCCCCCTCCATCCCTCTCCCTCATCGTCGCCCCTGGAGGGCAGCAGACCTAAGTGCGCGGCGTCGGTGATGGGGGTGGCGGGGATTTGGCCTCCCGGCCCCAGCGCGGCGATAGGTAGGAGATCGCCGGCGCTGGACGGGGCCCCCTCGCCATCGACGTCTCCGCGGCTCCGGCCGGCGGTGGCTTCATGGGAGCTTGGATCTAGAGGCGACGGCCTCTAACGGAGTGGGGCGGGTGGCGATCTGGTGGAGAAGGTGCCGGCGATGGTATTCTGTTGGAAGACCTAGATTGACTTTCTATACATAATTGCCTGCTCGATCCGTTCTCCGGAAACCGGCCGGCGGTGTGGGGATCGCTGTGTCGGATCTAATAAAGGAGGTGGTCCTTTGGTTTCTTTCGCACGAAGACGAAGGTCTGCTTGATGTCTGCCCTCGTTGATCTGGTCTGGAGAGACGGGTTCCGGAAGGCTCCGTCGGCGAACTCCCATGGGCGTATCATGCCTGGAGATTGCTGGATCAGAAGGTATTCTGTCGTGCGCACTTTGTTTTTCTGGTCGTTTGGTTTTAGCGGGAGCATTGCGAATCTCTGTTGTTTGTTTCCACCAGGTGTCATTCTTAGACCATGGTGAAGTCAGATGCGGAGAATGTCAGGAAAGCGAAAATATGAGGGTAACGATGGTGATTTTTGTTCTTGTGGCGACGAAGAACTGCTCCGTGATCTGTGACTCGTTGCAGCGACTGTTGATGCGGAAAGATAACACAGGGGGAGTTTCCAGTCTTATCTTGCAGGGTGAGAATCCAAGGTCTGACCTTAACTGGCTGTGCTTAACAGTGACCTTGTTGAAGGCATTGTTTTGTGAGCAAACACTTTCTTCAGGGTGAAAACCTATGATCTTTGATCGGGCAAAGACGACGCTTGGGTACTGTTTTCTTCTTGAAGGTGTTGTTATTGGACTGGAGGACTACTGGTGTTGTTCTGATGATGTCAATGTCGTTGCTTTGAGGATTAGTTCTCTATAGCAGGACTTTTCTTTTTTTATAATTTTTCTCTCTTTATTTAAGCTGTGTGCATCCGTAGGACGCTAGGTCATGCGTTGTTGCAGAGGCTGAATGTAATTGATATCTCTGTGATATTAATATATACTCTTTTTTAAAAAAAAACTCCTCTGACTTCATCTACAGGAAGACGTTAGAACTTTTGGAATATAGCCCTAACTAAAACGCCGGATCAACCGCGTTGTACTCACGAGTCACGAACACATATTAGAAGATTCAGTTACATTGTAATTTGTCAAAAGGAGATAATAAAGCTAAAAGAGAGCTAGCTCGAGAGTAGCGGCAACGGCGGGAAGACGACGCGGTCGAGCTCATGTCATATACTCCATCTGGATATGTTCATCGGCGAGACACGGGCACCGGCACCATGCATGTGCAGGCGAGTCATGGCCTCCAGCTCGCGATCACTCCAGAACTCGGTCCGCAGCACGAAGACCCCCATGGCTGTCGACAGGAGCCCCATGACAATTACGACGGACCCGACCACGAAGGCGGCGGTGTCGGATACGAAAAACCGCCGCAGCATCATGGCCACGATTCCGCCGGCGACCATGCCGACCGAGAGGAAGAAGGCAAGCCACATCGCGGCGGTGCCGATCCACGTCAACGGCTCCCGCTCCGGGGCCTCGTGGTGGAAGCTGATCGGGCCGGGCTGTGCCAGCTCCACATCGCCGCCGCCGTCGTCCATTACGCGTGCGTGATCGATCGATCGATCGGATGGTGATCTTGTCGCCTGTGCGTGCAGGATCCAGCTTCCGGGGGATAGCCCGACTGACCGACCGCTCCTGCGTCGCTCCCCGCGGGCAACCAGGAACCCCCAATCCTACCCGCCCCGGCCCCTCCTTCCTCCCACCCCCCGCTGCCGCCGTCGGCGCTCACCGCCGGGCAAAGCCCGTGCGGTGCCGGCGGCGGTGGCTTCTCTTGGTCTGCTAGCATGGAGGGCGGCGCGGGGCGGACCTGACAACGGCAGCAACCTATCGCGACGACCCTGTGGTCCCCGGCGCAGCGGGCCGGCGAGCTGCGGCTGCGGTGGGTTCTCGAGGTGGAGGCGGCGGTTCTCCGCGGCGCTGCAGCTCCTCCCATGGACGAAGGCAGCGGCTGCTGGAGCGTCTTCTTGAGATCCTCGCCGGCGGAGAGGCAGGGCTCGCGGCGACGACCTCCACCGGAGTCGGGGACGACGGCTGGGTCGGCCGGCAACCACGCGATTGCGGGCAGGCGGAGCTGGCCTGGGTAGCGCTGGGCCTGCCTCGGCCCAGATCTAGGCCCATTCGGGCCCGATCTGGGTTGGCGGGCCTGCGCCCTATGCAGGTTTCAGGGGCATCCGAGCCCATCCCCTGGCCACGTAGTGGTTGGGGTGCCGGATCCGGGCTAGGAGGCCTGGTTCTGGTGACCGCCTAGCAGCCCCGCCCTGCGGGTGCTGTGAGTTTAATCGGCGGGTGCGCCCTGCTAGTTGAACCCCCGTTGTCCGAGCGTTGCCTAGCTGTCTTGGTTCTTCTTGCCCGCTTTGTGGGGAGTGTTGTTGTGGCTTGTGCTGCACCGGAGGGCGAGATCTCGGATGCCGGGGCGGCGGCCCTGGAAGGTGGACTGCGCGGGTGGCTCGGCGGCGGTCGACGTGGCGGTGGTGATGGCCGTCTCCTGGGGCCATGAGGGTGGCGAGGAGTGGTCGTCGGGGGTTCCTGGTGTTGGCGGCGTCTCGGCGTGGTCAGTGCCCAGATCGTGTGGAAGCTCGGTTCGGAGATGGCTGTCGTCTGAGGTACCAAGTGCGGTGAAGGTTTTTCCGGGAGAAATCCATGCGCTTCGGCGCCAACGGCGGCGACGCCTGCGGGGCGTCGTGACCCTCTTGAGGGCGTCATTGTGGCTACCTCTCCGCATTAGGGCTCCGGGTGAAAACCCTAGACTTTCATGGTCTCGGCGACGGCGGCGCTTGTTGTGTCGTCACCTCCTTGGGGGCGTTGTCGTGGAGCTCTGGTCTCCTTAGTCGTTCGGTGTCTTTAGTGGCAAGCTTGATGCTTCCTAGTTCTTTGTTGCTTATCTTTTGAGCTGCCTGTAAGGATAATTCCTCATCACCTTGTATCGATTTGGCCGTTTGGCTTTATTTATAAAGCGGGACGAAAGGCTATTTCGAGGATCCAGCTTCCGTTTTCGCACCTTGTTGTGCTCCTCGTCCACGCATACTTGTCTCTCGAAAACGGACTCGTACGTACCTATGGAATCGAATACGGACTTCAACTTGACGCCCATCGAGCCATCCATACATATGCATGCAACTGAACGTACGTGCCTACAACACGAATCGATTACACGTACATCTAGAAAACAAAATGAAAATACGCACGCGCATCAGGCGGCCTCTTACAACTAGAATCATAGGAGTATCACTTTTACTTCAGTGTCCCCCTTTTTTTCAAATTTTGACAACAAAAATTCAATGCCAATTCCTTTCAAAGACCGTACTAACCTAACCGAAGTCCATATGATTCTCTTATACATATATTCACCATACACGTATACTCACGTGTTTATGCAAGACGGAAATCGGAAGGTATATAGTAACAGTAACAAAATTTTGAAACATGGCATGCAAAGACGTAGATCGCGATAACAAAAGGTGGTATCAGCCGATGAGAACATAGAATATACCCAGCTCGACCGAGTACGCATATACAAAAGTATACATGCATAGATATGGGTTTCGATTGGTCAAAAAAATGATCCATGCAAAATTAAGTTTGGAAGAGGAAGACACCAAAGCACACCTCTCATAGTATATAAGCCAGAGAGCTCCTAGCTAGGTATTACCTGGCCTGAAGCTTGTATATTTTTTTAGGAAAGATCTGAATTTATCGTATTATTATTTTATATAAGAGTTTCTGGCACGTCTCTGCCTCCGCCTCCAAGTAAGCATTTGTTTCTTAAATTTGTCGGTTGCCAATGTTTTTTTCCAATTTTTTGTGGTATTCTTCTACTCTTGCCAATATTTTTAGCAACCAGGGTTCATGAGAAAAAAACTCCCCCAGGTCACTTCAGCCTAGGGAGATCCAGGAGTCTCCCATAACCCTAGCCGCCACTCTCACCTTGTGCCTCCCCAGGCCGCTGCCGTCGCCGGTGCCGGTGCCGGTGGCGGCGCCCGTCTCGCCTGTTATAATTGCGACAAGAAGATAACGAAGAACGAAAACAAAATCACAACAAAGGGACACTGATTTAATATGGAAAAACCTCTCCAATAAAGAGATGAAAAAAACATGGGTGCCAGCCAGCGAAAACTTCACTATATCGGGGAGTGTTTACAAACGCCAGAAATTTCACAGAAGCAACTCATCTCAACCGGCAGCTTGCAAGAGGTTTATATATCGGTGAAAACTTAGGTCTTCTACGATCTGTACCGTAGCCGAGTGGAACGAGTCTGAAGTTGGTCTATACTTTGTAGAATTTGGATCAACATGTAATATACTCCACCTTGAGACAAATTCTTTCTTGTAGCATCAACAACAACCATCTCCCTGAACAAACAAAGGAAATACTTTCGATGCCAATAGTCACTTGGGCTAATCAGTTAAACCAAATAAGTTCGAGCAAAGCTCAAACTTAGCAACATGAACATGTTTATTCATCGTATCAGCAGGATTATTATGAATGCTGATCTTGCATACCTTTATTTTACCTTAAGCAACAATGTCTCTAATAAAATCATACTTGACATCAATGTGCTTGGTTCTCTCATGGAACATCTGATCTTTTGTAAGGTATATGGCATTTTAGCTGTCACGAAACAAAGTAATACAAGAATCATCTTCACAAAGCTCAGCAAACAAACCTTTTAATCAAACAGATTCTTTGCAAGCTTCAGCAATAGCCATGTATTCAGCTTCAGTAGTACATTGTGCAACAACAGCCTGCAATGTGGTCTTCCAGCTAACATAATGAAAATGACGAAGAACTTTTTTAATGTAACTTTGCTGGCTAAGAAACAACAAACCAAATTTTGTATCTCGGGTAATATCCATACCTAAGATATTCTTAGCAGCTCCAAGATCCTTCATCGGAGGCATCTGAGGCGCTACAGCCATGGCGGACATCGGTGGCAGCTGGCCTGTCCTAGATCCGTTCTGGGTCGATGGGTCGCGGCAGCAACTGCGTGCATGACTAGACGGTATTGTTTCCGTGGAGGAGGCGGCGTAGATCCTTGGAATCTGATGCTGGATCCAACAAGGTCAACGGTGGTTAGGTTCATCTCTCTACGGCCAGCGGGTGGCGTGGGGGCTACTACCTCGGCTTGAATAATGGAGGCGGTCCTCGGGTTCCTCTCTCGCCAAGATGATGATCTGGTTGATGCCTGCCCTCGATGATCAGGCCGGAGTGTCGAGTTTCGGAAGGCCCTGCCGAAGAACTCCCATGTGCGCCTTATGCCTGCTGATTCCTGGATCATATGGGATTCGCCATGCGCACGTGTGTTTTCTATTACCGTTCGGTTTGAAAGAAAGCGTTGCAAAGCTCTGCTCTCGGTTGCTATCATGGAACACGTCTTTTGGTCCATGGTGAAGTCAGATGCGGAGAATGTCATGAAAGCAGGGACATGAGGGCTAGCGACGGTGGTTTGAGTCTTTGTGGCGATGATGAACAAACTTGATGATCCGTGACTCGTAGCAGCGACTGTTAGTGGGGGGCGATATGACATGAGAAGTTCATAGTCTTATCTTGCAAGGTGAAAATCTAACGTTTGGTCTTAATTGGTTGTGTCTGACAATGATTTTATTGAAGATATTGTTTTGTGAGCGGGAACTTTTTTCAGGATGAAAATTTATGATCTTTGATCGGGCAATAATAGCGTGTGCATTGTTTCCTTTTTGAAGGGGTCGATACTAGAGAGGTTGGACTTTTAGTGTTGTTTTGGTGATGTTAGTGTCGCTACTATAAGAAACTGGTCATTGTAGCGGGATTTTTTTTATATTTCTTCTATAAAAAATTATAAAAGAATGCGTTGTTGCCCGATCTTTTATAATTCTTATAATTCTTTTATAAAAAATTATAAAAGAAATTCTTTTATAAAAAATTATAAAATTATACGCAGTTGTGTATATCTATTAGTCGCTAGAGTAATTCATTGTTGCAGAGGCTGTGTGTAATTGATATATTGTGATGTTAATATATACTCGTTATAAACGGACACCTTGTAGCGGACGCACATATCGGAGTTATCATGCTCCTCTGTTTTCACATCACATTTCCTTCTTCATAGGCAAGCGCGCACGAACCAAACCAAACCATTACATTCCTGACCGAGACGATCACCCAGCAGCGAAGCTAGCAAACCTCAACGCACCGTCGGGTCACGATAAGAAGAGGCAAAGCGGGCCTGAAAAGCGAAAAGATCGATCGATCGATCGATCGACGGACCCGAATACGGAAGATCTGCGTGTGTGGGCGTAGCGAACCGATGCGCGTCCTGCCGAAACGACGTCGACCGATGCGAAATGCGAATAGGACGGTACGCGCGCACTAGGGCCGTGCGTGCGTGCGCTGTCGCAATGCCGCTGCGCCACGACACGCCGCAGCTGCCCTTTCCCGTTCTCGCAATGTTCGGTTACGCTTTTCTAGCGCTCGTGCTGCATATAGTACGATGTGTGGCCAGATTGTTTGGTCTGGAAAAGAGATTTTGTGGGAGCACATGGATGGAACGGGCTCAAGATTCGAAGTGGCTCGTACGTGGCAATGTGTCTACTTCCTATTGGGTGGCGCGATCCCTTTAACGACCCTGGTAAAAAAGAAAAGAACACGCGATGATGTCTCATTTCTTTATATCCATCTTTCGTCTACCGCTCATACTTTTTCCATTTTCGCGAAAAAGGAGGCAACATATCTACGACCGCTAGTGTAGTTCTAACGGTGAGCTTTAGTTACTCGAACAGATTTTTGTCTCGCTTTACAAATAAATCCCGAAAAATTACACAAATAATATCTTAATTTAGGCATAGTATGACATTGTGCCAGAAAAAAAAAAGGCACAGTCCCAACACTCGTGTGCTGTTTGCACAATCTAGCAACACGATTTAGGTATGACATTGAGCGTTCGCTACGACTTTGTGCAGAGGACTCCTGATGGTGGTAATAAAGACACTAGATAGATTAACTTTTAGTAGTATCCTTTTATGCTACTACTAAAAAAGTTCTCTTGTCACTACAGAGCATAGGGTGCTATTATACATGATGTTACATATATATAATCCAAGGAACGGTTGGAACTGAACCAAAACCGACGAGTGTATGGACACTATCAATGTACGCTCCCCAGACAGAATCTAGCGTGGACGGATTAGGTTATCTGATGTCATAGGTCCTAGTGATAGTTAATTGCCGCCCCGAATGATCACTCACACTCACACCAACACCTACTACTAGCCGATGGTCCAAAGACAAGCAGCTATCTCGGCTGACCATATTCGTCGGCTTATAATGCTTAAATATCTTTCTTCGCCCGAAAGTACACCGGCCAGTACTCATCACGAGGTCAAAGTTTATTCTCCACGTATGGCAGTATGAGTTTGAGTGGAGGCGTTTTTGAGCTGTTTCGCATGTGGTCTCAGATGCATTTGTCTGTCTAGTAGTCTAGCAGTAGTGGTAGTGTCTATGGACGGCCTACAACATACACAATGCGTGGAACAAGAATAAGAGGATGACAAACAGATATTTAAGCCATGCATGCGAAAGCTCTTCCCTAAGTCAACTCCATAAACAAAGTTTCAAAGTGTGCGCGAAAGAGACGCGCGGCGAATGGACACGATTGCGTGAGAATTAAGGTGACGGCTCGCTCTTATCTGCTCGCTTAGGAGAGGGGATTATCCTAATGGAAAGAAAAGAAACAACGAACTAGACTTATAATAAGAGTGATGGATGTTGACCTACTCGCAACCGTAAAGCAGCATTAGACTAGCAAATGACGTAGTAGAGAATTTCAAAGGCCTCGATCCCAATTGGCTATGTGGCAGCAAGATGAATAATGTAGTCAGGGTAAAGGCAAGGGGCACTAGCTATGGCCTAGCAACGACAAGAGCTGGAGATTGTTTATATATAGGGGAGAAACTAACGCAACATCGTGGTGGTGCATCACGACGTGGAAAAAGAAGAAGAAGAACCTAATACTTTCCCTCTCCTTGGCAAAGCCCGCTTTAGTTTTACCACTAATAACATACTGTGTCCTGGCGTCTTATTATTCCAGGAAAGAACCGTCTTTTCCCCCCGGAATTATTGGCTACACTGCGTCTGCTGGTACGTACGTATATATACTCCATCTGGAAGTCGCATATCGTCTCTGCTTTGCCTAATCTGAATACATATTTAGTCTAGAAAGGGAAATATACCTGCAGAACATATACGAGTACGTTCATACGTCGTCGTCAGCTTTGCGGTTACCTTTGTTTACCCCCAGAAAAAAAGAAGCATCGGCAACAAATTCTACTGATGTCAATGCTGTCTTTCCGAGCGGATGTTCGGCACTCTCGTGGGCTCCTAACCCCCGCTGGAGATGCGATCTTATCTCAACTCAACTCAACTCAACCTGACGAAGAAAACATTCCCCTCCTCTTTTTTTTACCTTTCGCTCTTTTCCGCGACATAATAAAACTATAGACGACGCTCAGGCCGTTGCACGGCTGACATTAAGCATCAGGGAAACAATACTGGCCAGCACTCCGCATCACCCAAGTTCACTTTGCTCTCGGCTGCAGCCTACGGAAAAACTAAAGCAAACGGTTCCTCCCTCCACTTATGTGCATGTGAAATGGACAACACGGTCGCCAATAGCGACAGCTTGTAGCGGCCAAGGATTCTCCGCATCGCGCTCGGCCAAAGGGGAGCGAGCGAGAGAGAGGAAAAGGCTCTCTCCTACACTACACTACACTACACTACATGGATTGGTGATTGCCATGCATCTGTGGGTGGGCTGCTTTCGTGTGAAACCATTTGGATTGGTGATGGTTTCGATTTGGTTTGGCTGTCATGGAATTTGTCCTAGCTGATCTCCCCACGGTGACCTCGACCCGTGCGAAGAAGACGCTTCATTCCTTGCCGCGCAACCATCGACCTCCTCGCTTTCTCTCGGCACATGTTTCCTTGGCATCATGAACGAACTAGCATCGAGGGGCGACACCATGGTGTTCCTCCACTTGGATTAACACTTGTTGGAACTTTTGTTTGTGGCCAGGAACCGGGGAGCGTCGTCTTATGATTCCTTGTAGATGTGCTGCCCCGTAGGAAGGAGGATAGGATCGCCCAGTCTTGTGGTTAAGCAGCGCTGAGTAAGAAAGCGAAACCGACCGTGGGGGGGCGTAGGTGACAAGTTGGACTGACTGTTAGAGCACAGTGATGTCAGTGTATGGTTTTCCATGTAAGTTAGCACCTTACATGGATCAGGGTCGTCGCTGTGTGTAGCGTGTGGAATAGGAAGAGAGTGTAGCGAGCACCGGCACAGGAGGGCGGGATACACTGCGACCGAGAGGTCCATTTACCATTATTACCAGCAAAAAGAGGAGGTTACTTAAATCTCATAACTGACAGTGACGGAGGTTTAACCCCGCTGGTCTCCATCTAGGCATCTGCCAGCGCACATTGGGATTTTCTTTTCGGAGGGGAAGGGTATATTCCAGGAGCGAGCGGAAATTCTTTGACAGAGATAAGCTTCACTCTCTCCCTCCATAGTGAGTGACAGAGAAGTTCACTGAAACCTTTATCACTGGACCAGGAACATGAAGGCTTTGTGCTACATCATGGGGGATCCACGAGCGAATCCACACTTTTGTTCAGTCTGCACGCCTTCCACACAGCCCTCTTGTTTTGTAGACTTGTCTCATGCAGTACGGGAGAGCCATTCGAAACAAGCGAGTTCCGACCTCAGACGTCCTTGATTATGCAATTGGGCCGTGGGCCGTGGGCCGTGGGCCGTAATCCGACGCTTCGATCTTAGGGTTCTATGAGTGGAATTGTGGAAATGAGTTAGGAATTCAAGCATTCCTTTATCCGAAAGAGGAGAAAAGGAACAGCAGAAGACTATTTCCGCTTGGCCTGTGGACGCCCCTGCAGAAATTCTAGTTCTGGCCATTAATTAGCATGGGCAAAGATACACAGCAATTCCTACATGGTCTAATCAGCAAATAGTAATGTCAAAAGCAATAGACCGGAATCAAACTGTCCTCTAGAACTAACGAAAGTTCAGTCCAGAGTGCAGGTGCTCGGGAAATAATGACCCCAAGTATGATGCTCCTGAAGAAGTTTAGGCACGCTCTTGTTGACCGAGTCAAGGCAGGGGAAGATAGTCCAATGACCTGAGGCGACAGCTGAGAATTCTTGGACATTGTTGTTCATGAGTAATTTAGGTGATATATCTGTCTTGCTGCTCCTGAAGCAAACGAGCAGATGACTTCGCGTCCAAATAAAGAGCACCAACTTCTTCAAGATCAGCCTGGTAGAGGTCAGGAGTTCGGAATAAATATAAGTTTGCATGAATGAATGAGATTAAGCTTGGAATATAACATATTACTGAAATTAAAACATACCTTAGAGATCTTCTCTCTCCCATTAGCCTTTGCAACCACGCTAGCAGGCGATAGTAACTGAATAGCATGCCTGCGAAGATAGTTAAGATCTATTACAACCAATAAAACCCAACAAATACTCAAATACTCTCCTAACTTCAAATACTCAACAAAATGTTGTAAACCCACATTCCAGATAAATTTTATTTAACGTCACATTTGAAATCTTTGCATGAGACACATATGTGGGACATACTCTGGACAAGAAACATACCTCAAAGATGTCTGCTGCCCAACCTCTCCCAGAAATGCAAGACTATCTTCATCAATGTCAATCTCCTCCACTTGTGCTCTAATAGCCAATATCTGCAAAGCATAATGAACAAACATCAAATCTATTTCTAGACAGGAAAACATAAAACATAATAAGATATCGGAATAAGAACCTGGATCATCTCGATAGGACCATATGTCTCTGTCCGTACAATAACCAACCTATCTAGAAGGTCAACTGGGATACCGTGTGGACTTGTCATATCAGTTCCTCTGAATACAGGCAAACAGTTGTAAAATCAAAGATGTATGATGGCAAAGTAGTACATAAAAGGCAGTATTTATTCCACAGTATTGCAGTTAAGCATGGAGCAGATCAAGAGGTAAGTCAGATTTCTTACCTCACGGTGCATATTCCTCTGTTCGTAGCGAGTATTACGATTGGCGATAATGAGCTCTCCAAAGCACGATTAAGATAAGAGAAACATTCAATATCCAGCATGTGAACCTGCAAATGACGTTCTTGTCGTTAATGAAATAAGATCTCTACCAATTAGTAGCATGAAAGTCAATTAGTTCATCAGAATAATGCTGGTCCACAAGTGGTCACTTAGCAGTTTGGCGATAGGAAAAACTAAAAATAAACAAAGCCCAAGCTTTGTTCATACTTTTTGGAAATCTAAAAGAGCACAAGGGAGAGTAGATTTTCAATCATGGGAGAGTAAGGTAATACCTCATCAATGAACAGCACACCGGGTACAAGCTCGGCAATACCTTCATCAATATATCTGTTAACAACCTATCACCATACAACAGAAAAACCATGCAGTGTTAATAGGCCTATCAATATTTGATCATATTTAAAATAGTAAATGTTGCATGATAAGAATTTTGAGACCTTATTAATCTCTTGGCGCAGCTTCTCAGTGATTTCAGTCTTCCGTGGCTTCATCATCTGGCCCATAAGGGACAAAATATCCTGTCCTCCTTGTGGTTGGGCATTTGCGGCGTCAAGGTCATGAAGTGTAACGTCCTATGCAGAAAATTATTTCCTCTCTTCAGATGAATTATATTTAAGTCGAAAACAAGAAGAATATGCTTCTATGTTATGTCAAAAGAAGGAATCTCTATTCTATGCTACTATAAAAATTCAACAATCCAAGTTGAATTATGTCTTTTGTCAGATTTGTAAGTATGTAAGACCGATTCTAATTTACTTTTTACAGGATACAGACACAACAAATCTTCCTTAATTGGTCTTCCAGGCATGCAAACCTTTTGTCAACTTATCCAGGAAAGCGCAATTAAGAATGTGGATTATATCTTTAATGTAATCTTGATCCTTGGGCTATACCTTTTACATTTCTATTTTCTGGAATTTAACAGAGCACGCAACTTGCAACTACTTGGCAGGCAACAACATATTTGAGCATGCTTCAGCAATGCGAAGGTATAATAAGATGTTCCGTATTAACAAATGCCCAATGCTTCTACCTATAATCCTTCAGATGCGATAGCATATATTTGCACCATGATTATCTCAACTTCATTTATCAAGATGTTAATTTAAGGGTTGCAGAATGCAGAATTGGCCAGACTATTGTGTGCAAAAAACATAAGGCTGAACTAGCATCAAATTTTGTACCTGCACTATTTCTTTTTTCTTGTGGACTTCCCCTTTAGGAATTGGGACATACTCCTCTGCTTCAAGATCGTACTCTGTTGCAAAAGCATCACATCTACCGACTCTTTTCACTGCACCACTATTGGCTTCAATGTATATAACATCGCCCACTGCCACCTGCATTCCATATGAAAATGATGAAACCTCAAGAAACTCATGCAGAAGACACAAGTAGCAGAAATGAGGAAAGTACGCCATGAAAGTAAATACAATGCTTCATATCTGAATTTAACAGAAGTTTCATGACAGTTTGTTATGACACAAAAGAACATCTAACACTGAACAACAGAAATATGATTATATATGACTGAACATTGAACATAAGTCGGGGCAGCTTAAATATTGTACAAAGACAAGATTTTAAACACAACCATCGAGTCACTGTTGTTCAAAGCAAGTATGCAAATGCAAGCCAACGGTCTAGCTCCAGAGGCAGAGCAAGGTATGAAAGGGAGAAGACAGTAACCTTTTCCTTGATTAAAGCATCATAAATTGTAGGATCTAACTTCAGTTGCTTAGTCCCTTTTACAGTCTTCAGGCCAATTACTACATGGCTAATGCTTTTCCCATATCCACCAGTTGTACTCTCAGCTTCTTCTGGGGAAAGCTCGGTAACCTAAAAGGCAAGAAAAAATTTTTAGCAACAAGCACTAGAGTATTATAGTTCAATTAGAAAATGATGACAAGGAAGTTGTTAGTATCAAGTAAAACACTAATTCAAGAACTATATCTTTGTTCAAATTCCAAAAGGAGCATATATGCCACTCGTACCTCTCCTTCATAAACTTCTTTGTTTTCCTTTATACGCAAGCCTATAGCTCTACGGAAATTTTCCATCAGCACCTCAGTTTTCTTGACCTCTGAGGAGTACACCTCTGATCCTACCATAGGACAGAAAGGGACCTGCATTGCAGAATAGCGAGAGAACATTGGAGCTTGTACCAAAATAGAAATTAGAAGTAGTAGAGCACTGAATGACTAAATGTGAAGCAATATATAGTTCAATATGGACATAATTTCATTATTTCATACACGTTGTTGAGCATAAAGCAAAACAAACTGTACACATCACGGCATCAAAGCTTCCATAAACTGCAAAGAAAAAAGGCAAATAAATAACTACCAAATGCTAGTAATTTTGCTGCAGCATCTTAGCACAAATATTTTCTACGGAATAGCAGATTTCCCATCAGCAGGGAGAATCGGCATGCTGAAATATCCTGAACCAGCGAGAAGCACATAATAGATCTAAAAAAAATACCGACTTTGAAAGTTTAAACACACAGTAATACATTCACTAGCTAAAATGATCTTTCAGAACACCAATTTAGTTATGTAAATGTAAAATCCAATCTAACACTAGCAGCATCTCAACTACAAAAAAAAAGAGAAGACATGAATACTCCAATGGTCAGAGGCTCATAGCTCTCCATGAACTAAATTGGTTGCTGATCTTACTAGTTAGACAAGACCTTGCAAATGCAGAGCTGCCTGTTCAGCAGACAAGCGTTCACAAGCAGGAGACTCAACTTTTCTTTAAAAGACTAATACGATGATCAAGCACTGTCATCAAGTAAGGCACCACCAATTTATAGTCAAGTAAATGTTCCAATGCAACACACTAAGTACCATCTCAGCTACAAAAAATTGAGAAGGCATGAATATTCCAATGGTCAAAGCTCTCCATGAACTAATTGGTTGCTTGTCTTATGGAGTTAAAAGATCTTGCAAATGCAGAGCTGCCTGTTCAAAAAGCTGTTCACGAGCAGGAGACTGAACCTTTTTTTTTAAAGACTACAATGATAAAGCAGTGTCATCAAGTAAGGCACTAGCCTAACCTTCATATTTGCACAAGCAAGTTCAAATCTAGCAGTACTACGCATAACCAAGAAAAAAACTGTGTGGGGGAAAGGAGGAATTAGAGGCACGGACCTTGCTGCCCAGCTCCTGGGAGATTCCAAGAGCGAGCGCTGTCTTGCCGGTGGCAGGCGGGCCGGCCAGGAGCAGGGCGCGTCCGGCCATCTTCTTCTGGCGGATCATGTCGACCACTAGCCCAGACGCTTCACGTGCTGCCGCCTGCCCGACGAACCCCGCCGACATCCCTATCGCCGTCCCATCGGCCTGCGAAGAGAACCAAGCAAAGGCCTGAGAGAAAAACTCGGGAACTACTGGAAACACTCAGTGGGCTAAAACCCTAGGAAAACCTCCCCAACAGGAGGAGTGGAGAAGCAGGCGAGATGGAGTAGGTACGTCGAGGCCGAGGCCCTTAATGTGGGTGTGGGTCGCGATCCGCTGCTTCTTCGATGTCGACTGCACCTCCTCGATCCTCATCGTAGCCGCCACAGCCGCCGCCGGTTTCTGGGCTCTTTGTCTTTCTCTCTCTCCTGAGGCGGCGGGTTAGCTGCGGGGGTCTCTCTCCTGAGGCGGCTAGAGCTAGCCGCGGGGGTCTTTCTCTCTCTCTCCTGAGGCGGCTAGGGTTAGCCGCGGGGGCTGGTGCGGGGACGAGAAGGCAACGCGGCGGGGGGTAATGAAGAGAAGAGAGCGACGCGGAGTCACACCGTGAGCGCGGCCTGGGAAGGTAGCTGCGGCGACCGCAGTTGGGCGGCGCAGCGGCGGCAATTTCAGGAAGATAGGAGAGAGCTGTGCGGAAGAGAGGTTTTTTTTTGTGTGTGTTTTGAGAGTCGTGGGGAAGAGAGACAAGAGAGTGACGGCAGAGAGGGGGCAGCGGTTTAGGGTTAACCGAGCGGACCAACTGGGCCGAAGGCCCAATTGGAGCAAATGGACCAGACTAGAATTTTTTTGCCAGGGAGGAAATAGACTCAGCCCAATCTTCTTTATAATTAGAAATAATTTCTGTATATAAATAATTTTGGCCAGGGAGAAAATGACACGCGTACCGTACGTCACGTTGCCCTCTCCCCCGTGTCTAACCCTAGCACGTTAGGTGTACTCAGTTATACCTTGTGTACTAACACAATACGTGTAATATACTCAGTTTTATCCTCGAGTATTAACACTGGTACGTGCAATATACTTAGTTTTACCCTCAAGTGAATGTCGACAAAGAGTCAACAAATGAGGTTTACCTAGCTAGTTGAGTCATTTTACGTACAACAAATTCAAAAGAATATTAAAACATAGTAGCACCTACTCATGGAGTCTTCTTATGTGACCTGCCACCTAGGAAACCATAGAAAACATAGAGAAATCAAATTTTACCCTAAATCGCCATTTCTTAGATCACCTACTAGCTATGAAGGTGCACAGCTTTTGACTCAAAACCCTTTCCAAAAACATAGTTTGTCTGATTGACGTCATAATTGGCACACTCATGAATATTTGAATTACAAATAATTTAATATAGTCCAAGATGTATTTCATTGTATAAAACACGCATTTTCCATTTTTTAAATTTGTTTCTATTTTCTATTTGAATCCTTTAGCCTGGTTTGCCCTTGGTTTTTTGATAGAACTCAGTTTTCCCTCTCTCTCTTAGTCACAAACTCTCACAAAAGCCCAAACTTGTGCTTACTTTGGCTGCTACGCCCTAATTTATCGAGACAGTTGTTACGCGGATTTTGCCACCAATCATTGATCCTCTGTGATCTAATGGGTAGGATAACTCCTCTCTCTGCCCCACCCCTCTTATCTATGTGAAATAAAGAGTTTGTCATTAATATTTTACCTCCATAAACAAATGAAGGGGAAGTGTTCAAAGGTGTATAATTTTCGTATATGCATGTTTATGCATTACTTTTAACTCTCTAAAAATGATAAACTCTCATGATTTTCTTCGTATAATATTATTATGTCCTAAGTATGATTTGAAAGTGTTCAAAGGTATATAATTTTAGTATATGCATGAGACATAAATATTTTAGTTTAGGGATCCTTTTAGTTTATGCATTACTTTTCACGCTCTAGAAATGGTAAACTCTCAAGCTTTTCTTAGGACAACATTATCATGACCAACGTGTAATTTGAAAGTGTTCAAGAGTTGAATAATTCTAGTATATGCATTACACGTAAAGATTTTAGTTTAGAGATCCATTTAGTTTATGCATTACTTTTCATGCTCCAGAAATGGCAAACTCTCAATATTTTCTTAGCACGACATTATCATGTCCTAAGTGTAATTTGGAAGTGTTCAAGAGTTGTATAATTTTGGTATATGCATAAGACATAAAGATTTTATTGAATGCATTACTTCTCGCCCTCTAAAAATGATAAACTCTCTTTTACACCAAGAGTTGTATATTTTTTTTAATTTGAAAGTGTTTAAGAGTTGTGTCATTTTATTATTTATTATACTTCCATCTTTCTAAATCTTAAAGTTTGACTTCAAACCTCATAGATTCACTTGATTGCAACCGAGACACTAACTCGGTAAACAAACTGAACTTAGGGATCCCTTGAATTTAAATGTACAAGAATATTAAAGTTCAACTTTCACCTCCTAGAAAAGGATTGAAGTTCATTTTTCCTAGTCTCCCAAACTATCTGAAATTCAGTACTAGCTAGACCGATAAACAACAAGTACACAAAATCCCTAACTGAATTTGTAACAACTTGTAGCGATTGATGAACAACGAGTACAAGAATACCATAGTAATTATACAACAAAAAATCCCCAAATCATAAGATTTGCTTGCTTCTTCAAATCGATCAGCCGCCTTAACTGCTTGATAATTTTCTTCAGTTCCACTAGTTCTGCATTGGGAATCATCGAAACGGCTCCTCTGTTGGCCGCATTCTCCACATCAAGCGCCCCACATTTGAGCTCCTGAGTTATGCCAATTGATTCATCCAATCGAAACCTATCAATGTACACATCGATCCACTCAAAATGCCCGCATTTCTTCAAGATTTGAAAATGGAAACATGAATCCTAAATCCCAACTTTCGAGGGAATAACAAGAAAAATGAGAGAAATCAGAACAATTTGGTGCGAGATCTAACCTTCCTCCCTCTTTATATGGCATATGCTCTCACATTTCACGAACTCGCGTCAACGGTTGCCATTGTCATCCTTCATACAGGTCAACCGCTTCAGAGGCTCCACGCATGGGCAGTCAGGCATCTAGTCAACATCACGACACCATATTGCGGCCATGATGAACGAGAGGCCGAAGTGAAGCTAGACATCACTCGTCGGCCGAAGAAGGGTTGCCATTGTCGATGAAGAAGAATGGGGTACATGAAAAGAAAGGGGAGGCAACATCATAGGTATGGGCGCGGGCCTGGCTTGGGCTCCCATCTTGCAACGCTAACCTGGGTAAGTTGTGGGCCCGGTGCTCACGTGGTTAAGTTGTGGGTCCCATAATGATCTAGATAAGTGGAGAGAGGTGTCCACTACGGGACCCGACCCAACATGACCCCACTCATCAGCACGTAACGACAAGGTTGGCGGATAACAAGTTTTAGACTTTGTGAGAGTTTCAAACAAATGGTTGGGCAAAAGTGAGGAAAAGTTTAGCATCTGGGCAAAAGTGAGTACAACTAAGGAATGAGGGACACCAAAATAGAAATCCCTTTATTTTAATATTAAAATTTTGTATCATGAATTTCATACATTTTTTCAACCATACTATTAAAAACACTCAAAAGTGAGTACAACAAGAATGGGTGATACTTTATGGAGTTTGCACATTATCACATTGAAAGAATAAAATACTTAGCCTTCATCTCTTTGTGGGATCGATACTAATACTTACACATTGAAGATTTCAGTGATTCCCTAAACTTGTGGGTATTAGAGCATCTCCACTCGCCTACCCAGGACGCCGATCCGAACGCCAAATTTAGGTCCGGACGGCGAAAATCGCCCAGTCGCGTAGCCAGGAACCTGTTTTCGTCCGGATTTGCGCGAATTTTGGTCTGGGCTTCCCACGCCGAACCCAGGTTCCCGGGTATGCCCTGGAGACGCCGGACGCAGTGAAAATGTGTGTGAGCCAGCTCTGTCGGCGAGACAGTCCCGTTCCCACCCACCCCACTCGCCGAAGAGCTTCCAGCGCCTCTGTCGCCATGACTTCGCCGGCGGAGCTCATCCACGCCAAGACATGCCCACGCATCTAGATACGCTCGCCGTAGTTGTCACCCACATGCAACACGTAGATGCCGAGCATAAACTGGCCGAACTTGGCCGAAATATGTTGTATTTTCACTGCAGGCGAACTATGTTTAGAATTTCGCCGAACTTTGGCCGTAAAATGTTTTGTATTCATGGTATGCCGAACTATGCCAAAATCTGGACGAACTTGAGCCGAATTTGAGGAGAAACGGGCGTCCCGAGAACTCGGGCTGGGTACGCGAGTGGGAAACTCGGCATACCCAGGCCGAAAACTTGTTTGGTCCGGCCTAAGTTTGGTCCGAATTTTGGCCTGGGTTCGCCCAACGAGTGGAGATGCTCTTAGCCCAAAAGATGTAGCACTTCTTCCAAATACAAGAATTGGGAAAATGCATAAGGGCTTCTATGAGCTCACTTACACAAGGGAGTTGTTTGAGCCAAACACAACTACTATCATTCATGTTGTGACCATGTATGTTGGTGATGAAGGTGGGGAAAATGACAATGCACAGTAAAGACAAAGGCCAAGTGTCACTTGTGCTGGTGCTAATATGTGTGCTACTAATCCTTCAAGGGTGCAACAACTGTCTGTTGGGCCGCAGAACCTTTTCATTCTTGTTGGAAATACACCTCCAATGTGTGCTGGTCATGATAAGCTTAAGTTCACAAGACATAAGACAAGTTTCAACCTTTCCATCAACAAAGAATCCACCTTATAAGCATCCATAAAGTCAATAGATTTCTCAGCTTCCTCTATATCAAGGTGAATAAACTTACTCTTTTGGTATGTAACCATTACAAGGTCACTTTTATACATGCATTTATGACTAACATGCTTATATTTATTTTAGTATTAAAATTTTGTATCATGAAGTTCACACATTTTTTTCAACCATACTATTAAAAACACTCACAAGCCTTGCATTTATCATCCTTTTTGGGACGAGTGATACTCTATGGAGTTTGCACATTATTACCACGCTCAACCATAGAGGTTCTAGAAAGCCCCTCCATGGAAAGCATATTTTTTTGGTATATTTAACTTACAGTGCAAAAGCAACTAAGTAATAGAAAATAATAGAACTTAAAAACAATTTTAAAAAGAAAAAGTGCAAGCAAGAATAAATCTTATCCCTATACCCTCCTGCAATTGCGTTAGAAAAGTACTCATAACCCCCAAGTGTAGGGGATAGTTGTAGTACATTTCAATGTGATAGTATAGAGTACCAAATGATGAGTGGATTGTATATAGTGTTTTAAGACTGCTTTATGAATATACAATCCCTCATCTCATGCTCCATCTAGAAGTTTTTATGTCCATGATGCATTATGGCGGGACCATACCTAGGATTCGCGGGCACCATCCCGATTCAACACGTGGCCTACCTGACTCGGCATAAGACAACCGCGCGCTTTCGAGCCAGATTATGTGGATAAATCTGATTATTTTTTTGCGAATGAGTTAATAGATATGATTGGTCGAACATTTCCACAAGATTGACTTATTAAGTCTGGTATGTGTGTAGTAGCATATGAGTGAAATAGTTTCTGGTCGTGATGTAACATATTCAACTAGTTAATTGCCAAACTGAAAATGATTTCTATTGATTTTGATAGTTCAAAAAGGCTCAAACACTCGTGATCCCATGTAATATTCCATCCGTCCCGCTGCACACGTATTCCGAGATTTCAACTTTAAAAGTTTTAAGTGGTTTAGTTTGCATGACATATTTGTAGCTATTTTATGGTTGGGAGAAAGCTATAATCAAAGTCATATCATATGTAGAAACGAGAACGTCACATAGACTACACCAAGTCCCAAGTACACTCGGTGCCACTGCATCAAGTCCCAATTGTACATCGAAATATAGCATTCGATATATTCTTTTACTACTCCCTCCGACCCATATTAATTGACTTGAATTTGTTAAAATTTAGATGAATCTAGACACTATTTAATATATAGGTTCATTCAAAATTTGACAAATCAAAGTCAATTAATATGGGCCGGAGGGAGTACCTTGGTTGTAGAACTTGCAATAGAGCCGAGAAGGAAGGTCTACTTTTGCCTTTAGTGGCTATATACTCCTTTCTAGCATCATGAGTGCACATTTCCCTTATTCTAGAAACTTAGAAAGTGCATATCAATTTCCCTCCACTCCACTGATGCTCACACACTAACTAACCATTGGCCGTGGACTTGCATTGTGTCCATACAATTATCTGCTCATGCACTGCATGCCCCCATTTTCTATGATCCTGCCTAGCTACTGATTTTACATGTCTGCGACAAAATCTTTGGCACCGTTGCAAGTCGCAGCTAGCGTTTCTCTGAGTGGGTTCCCGTGAGCGTGAGTGGTTTGGCTTGTTGTTTAAAGGAACTAGTTATTTCCCAAAACTTGCAGTGCCGCACTGGTTGGTGAGTGTTTTTTATCGGAGACAGTGAAATGCCGGAGGCGAGAATCCTTTTGGCTCCAAAGTGGAATTTGCGTCTGGTGGCAATGCCGTTATTGGGGCACACGTTTCAGGACGCCAGAGGGAAGCAGCAGGCAGACACTGACTCTCCTGTAGCCTAAAGCAGCCACTGTCTGAAAGTGACGTCCTTGATTAGCTAGCCTCACGGCCACTAACTTGCTGTGTGGACGCCCACACACGCGGACTACAGTAGGTCATGCAGCGACTGCGTGCATGCCGGCCGGGCAGCAGAGATCTGGATGAAAGATCTACTAGCTAGCTACCTGTGCGTATATATCGCAAGGTTTATATGCCATATATATAGAGAGATACAGTACTCCTGATGGATCTACATACAACTTGCCCTAGTCAATCTCGGCCAAAGATCGGCTCCGCCTGACATGGCTATCCTCAAAGCAATACTTCTCTCGAAACGGAGGCAAAATCTTTGGTGTACATACGATGTTATCTGTCCTCCTGCCTGCTAGCTGCTAGTACTCCTATCTAGCTTCCCTTGCCGTGATCAAATAGACGAAAGGACTATCTACACCTTGTTTGAAACGTGGGAATTTCACCAGGAAACCATGCATGCAAGATCTATCGTTGCGTTTGCCAAGCAGTGTCAAATTGCAAAGGGGAAAGAGAAGAAGGATGAATCGCATGGAGAGGACGTTGCAGGAGCAAAATATGTGGAGGACGCGCAGCGCAGGGAGGAGGGGAGGCATAGTGTAGATTTCTACCTACGGATATATATCGACGACCGATCTATCAATCAGCTGCGGCAGCATGGGGACAGTGGCCGTCGGAATCGGCCATTTCGCCGCTGCTGCTGCTGCTGCTGCTGCGTGCGGCGTCTGTTCCGCTTTCTCTTGTCGCTATAGGTGAGCAGTGACTGATCTGAGTTTGGTACGTACTACTACGAGCGCATATGGTGGGTGCGCAGCGCAGGGCAAACACTCCGCCTATATAGCCTATAGCCTGCTGATGGTGGTAGAGTGTCCCCTAGGCTAGGCTAGGCTAGGCTAGCAGCTGCAACTCTCTATCGATGTTATTGGGAAGGGACAATTATTTCTTGCTCTCGTACCCTCCACTGCTGCCCTGGTGTGTACCCTAACCTCTGCCACTCTCTACTGTTTGACCGAGCGTGCATCTATCGCCTTCTCTCTCTCCCCCTTCATGCACCCACGCACGCACATGGCTGGAAAAAAATCTGCTGGCCGCTGCACTCCTGCTAATAATGGTCAGACACTGATGGGGATCTGAGCGATGCTAAGAGCGCACAGTAGTTTCAACTTTCCACCGATAGCAACCACACTTAGCCTAGGACAAACCTTTTTTTATCCCTTTACTTACTGCAAGAAGGGCTTGCTCGCGTGATGGGTAGTATAATTCCATTCGGATTGGCAATTGGGAATCGAGTTTATCTTATCCTTCCTTTTCAAACATAGGTCATATATACAGGATACTCGAAAGGCTGAGTTGAAAGAGTCATCTTCCTTTCTAGAAATGGGAACTTGCGAACTCGTCACACACACCCCGAAGAACTTAGCAACAATCCAAGTAGATTTTGCCTTTGCAGCCAGGGTGGTCTATCTTAATTTTTATACTAGTATTCTTAAGAACATTTTATGTTTCGGCACTTTGTATAGAACATTCCATGTTTCAGATCTTGATTTTCAATATTACTACGACACCGTACCGGGTCGACGGTGGTTGATGCAACCTAGTTTCATCATGAAATTTATATATCGACTTAGATGGCAGATACATCATAGACTATATATAGTTTCTTGATTTTATGTACAATCTTTTCTCTCGGCATGATTGACGCCTCATTAATTTTGGTTGTTTCTAGACCTATGTAATGAAATGGTTTATTTTTCAAATGGCCCTAGAAATGTGTCGGGTTCCACTATAAGAATGATAATGGAACAACAAACAGAAAGTTCAGGTTTTAGAGATCTACAAGTTCAGAGTTCTCGAAACAGAGAAATGGCCAAAAGGCACCACACATGCTAGTGCCCATAAGGGCAAGGAAAAGTGCAACCGCAATACAACATGGGTAGATCAAACAATGACAGACAAAAGAAACTACTGTGACGAGGGCAAAAAAAGGCTTCGGCTACTAATCTATTTCTTTGAGCAGAACAACAGTCTCCGTGGCAAGGCCATCAACTTCTAGCTGCATCTTCCTCCATAGCATGATTGACTCGATCATTTCCTGCTTCTGGAGCATCTAGGATGGCATGAAGGTGGACTCGAGCATCGCTTCTCCTAGTGCATTCCTATGCAAGATTGCAGCGCCACCTCACAACACATTTCTTCTTCTTTGGGATTTAGACCCGCCCAATAGTTCACAAAGACACATGCATAACAAATTAGATCGATCGGGAAATTGATCAGTTTTTCAAAGCACGATTTCTCAACTTCCATATAGCCCAACAAACAACCGCTAGGGCAGTCATTTGAATGTTTCTACTCACATATATGAATTGAGGGAGCCACTAAAAGAACTGGGCAATGTCCTAGGTCTGGTGTCTGCACCAATGGATTTGCCAACAACACTCGAAATATATTTAGCAGGAATAGTTTCAACCCCATCACAAAACTGACAGTATGTGTTTCCGAGCCAATTTATTCTTATCATATTATCTTTGGTATAGGTATGGCACTGTGCCGGATCAACCACAATCATACCTTGATTTTCAAAGGGATTTTTGCTTTTGGCTTTCCATAGATGCTTAAAAGATCTGTCCACACCATTAATAGAGAATTGCTTTCACACTGACTTCACTGTAAATTTGCCTATCTTTGTCCATTTCCACAAATGTTTATCAATTACATCAGTAAGTTCACTAATTCTATCTTGCAGCTCTCTGTTATGAGTGTGTAACAACAATATTGGCCATCTTCTTAAATCTAGATTTTAACCTCTTGCAACTATCCCAACAATAGTAATATTCAAGATTATCTTTCAGAGCCATTTGTCAAGCCATGCTTCTCCCCAAAAATGGGTTCTAAAGCCATTGCCAACCTGCATTATTTTCTCCTGCAAATAAATTTCTCTGACCTACAACATACCTCCCTAGCAAGCAGAGTCTCTTGGTTTCCTATTCACATCAAAGATCCCCCCTTCACCCAAATACTTGCTTCTCATGAAATCCTGCGAAGGGCCATTGCTAGATTCCAGTTTCCACAACCACTTGCACATGACGCTCACATTAAACTTGTATAGGTTTTTGACCCCTAAACCAACTATCTCTTTTATCATTTGCACCACCATATTAGAAGAAAGGTCTGACTAGTTTGTCCAATTGCTATTGGTTTTGTGCAACATTAACAACATCACATCAGCAACCTCAAGTACATATGATACACTACCACACTTGAGATGTAAGCAGTCACTCTAATCAGCCTGCCACCTACTGAAAGAGCACCACCTATCCATCTATACATTCTTTTTTAGTTTCACACCAGGAAAGCCATTTTAGCTGTTGAACACCTCCAAGGACAAACATGCATTCCTAGATATTTGATTAGCCAAATCCCTTTCTGGCAGTTAAACATACCAATTTAATCAAAGAGATTTTTATCATCTTCCATTATCATTACCATTTCAGTTTGTTCAAAATTAATATTTAGGCCTGACCTAGATTCAAACAGGTACCACGGAAGTTTCAAGTTCCTTGCTTGTTCTAGGTTATCTTTTACAAAAATAATGGTGTCATCTGCTTATTGAAAGATGGAAACCCCATTTTCAACCTAGTTATCTCCTAGCCTAGTGATAAGTTTGTTTCTATATGCATTAGGCACCAGTTTGGCTAAACATTCACCAGCCATGTTGAACAGAAAGGGAAAAAATAACACCCCAACCTAACTCCTCTATAGCTTACAAAATATGGGCTAACTTCCCATTAACTTACACACTCGGAATACCTTATGTAACAACATTTTTCAGCTACAGCATCCATCTCTCACTGAAACTCTTTTGTATGTAGTAGTCAAAATGGAAATCGTAGTTGAATTTATCATAAGATTTTACAAAATTAATCTTCAGCGCCACTCCATGTTGCTTCTAGAATTTGGATTATTTTAGGATTTCCTGTAAGAGATTCACACCATCACTTATATACCTTCCTTCAATAAAAGCAGTTTGATAGTTGCTAATAGTTCATCCATGAAAGGTTTAACCCTAATAGTTATTATTGCCTTAGTGAAGATCTTGAACCGCACCTGTAACAGACAAACTGTTATGTACTTATAATATCAACATATTCTACTTTGTGGATCAAAGTAATAATGCCATTATTGATTTTGGTAAGATCAATTTTCTAGGCATAAAAATCATGAAATATTTCCATCATATCGGCCTGATAGAATTCATTAGGAATACCATCAAGACCTACATCTTTATTCTTCTTCATCTGATCAATCACCTCCTTGGTTTCTTTCTTAGAAAAAGGTTTATCCATCTCATCTTTGTCATCATCATCCAGCTTCTCTTGATCCTGCCAATTTTTAGTACTCGATCTTGTACCAACAGCTTCCACTAGGAAAAAAATATTATTGTAAAATTTAGGAGCATGTTTTAACCATTATTTAGAGAAAAATCATCCTTACTTCTTTTTCTTCCATTAGAAGTTCTATGAAAAAACCAATGTTCTTGTCACCTTTTAGCAGCCAATTTTGATTAGATCTCTACTGCCAGTGATGTTCTTCTTTATCAAAAAATCTCCATCAGTTGTTGTTGTACTTCAATTTTCACTGCAAATTGATCATAGTTTAGCAAATACACCTCTTCTAGGTCTTCTAATTCTTGCGGCTTGTCGGTCAATATTTCCATTTTATTGATCTCATCACTTCTGATATTTACTCCACATTGTTTAGGTTTCCCTTGACTTTTTTAGCTTCAATTGGATTTTTTATAGATAATCTTTCCTTAATAGGCTTTCTCTAGGCTTTCTCCACCCTCTCCAAGAAATCAGGTTCCTATAACCAGCTACTCTCAAACCTAAAATATTTCCTCTTACCAACTTTCCCTTCCATAGTATATATGATCTGAGGACTGTGATCAGAGACTTCACTAGTCAATTTATGAACAGTTATTAGAGAGAAAAACATATCTCAATCATTACTAACTATAACCATATCAAGCTTCTCCAAAGTGGCATAACTTGATTATCGGACCATGTAGCATCAACACCTCCCTCAACCCACATGTGCTAATGATGGAGTTAAACATGTAACTCCACCAAGTAGGCTTAAACATCTTGTTTTTTCAGAGGGAAACATCAAGATGTTAAAGTCACCACAAAAAAGAAAACATAGCTTTTGATCTTGATATACATCAGCCAGTTCTACTAAAAACTCTTATTTATTTTCCTCCCAAGTTTCTACATACACAATCACAAAATTCTACGTGATCTGTAACTTCAAATCTTACACCCACATTTTAACATGGAATTTTACACATAATTGTTCCATGATAGAATTCCTCACCCCCATATAATACCAACAAAATTTCCATTGGAGGGCGACCAACTCTAGGATAATTGGCTCATAACATCAATTTTTCTGAAGAAAGCCGTTGAATCAACTTTCTTCGTTGTGTCATGCATCCCAACAAAGTCTGGGTTTTGCTGCTAGATAAAATCCACTAGAAACCCACTCATGCTTTTTTACCCACATCCCTACAATTCAAATGAGCACCTATCATAGGAATTTTGGATTTTTACTCCTTTCCTGGGGTCTAGTAATAATATCACACTACTAGAAAAACAACTATAGATAGACAGATCATCTGTGGCGCATATGTGCAACCATGCGCCACAGACACTACCCAGTGGCGTATTTCAGGAAATGCGCCACATATCTCTTTACTCTTCACTCGCCACCGAGGTTGGTCTACCAACTTTCTGTGGCACATATGGGCATATGGGCCACAGAAAGTGAGTGTGGGCCCCACCACAGAATCATGTTGACCGCACTCTAGCCAACCTTCTAGGGCGCATATGCAGATATGCGCCAAGAGAAATGTTTGTCTTCTGTGGCGCATATCCACATATGCGCCACATAAAGATGGTGCATGTCCCACCACCAAAAGTGTACTTTCCACAACCCCTTTCCCCTTCCCTATCCCCTTTCCACTTTACCCAACACCGCGTGCCCGACGAACCCTAGCCTCAGCTAGCAACGCTTGGTCTTCCGTGGTTTTTCTCAAAAGATGCCTCCGCCTGCCGATCCACAGGACAAACCTGGATTTGTCTTCAGCCCTAGCACACTCAAAAAGGCGGCCGATGAGCACTTATCATCCCCAATGGAGGAGCCTGCTCAGAAGACGAAGTAGCACATGAATAGAGGTAAGAAAGCCGAGAGCAAACCTTGTCCGAAGAGGATCTAGGCTCACGATGACATCGTGCCAGCCCACGAGGATTGCTTGCCCCGAATGCATGTAGCCGGTGAAGCGATACTGACTCCGAAGTTGCTTCGCCTCGCTCATGGAGCCATGCAAACTTTGAATGATGGTATCAAGAAACTAGAGGGCATCCTTCTTAAAGACAAAGATCCAAAAAACCATTTTCACTGTCAAGGTGCCATCGGACGTGGACTTCATCCATGAAGCCCCCGCGGACGTGTTCTTCATAGCGTACGAGGACGTCATCAAGATGTTTCTCTCAAAATGGCTAGACTATAACCTGGTCCAACTATTCGTGCTTAATCTTTTGATGAAGATCAAGAGAGAGCAAACCCTGTACATTGGGATAGTGGATCCCTACTACATGCATGATAGCCAGTTGGCGGAAGGATCAGAGACACTGACCATGGCGATGGTGTACCTCCAAAAGTTCATGGTGGACAACAAGAGGACGAACATGCTTCTTTTGCCTTTCTTTCTCGAGTAAGTACACACACCTGCTAGCCGCCATAACTTAGGCTTTCTTATAGAATTATTCCTTGACCTTTTCCAACATCTCGTTTCAATCGTGTTGTGCAGAGACAAATGTTGCACACTCATCGTCATTTCCATGAAGTACTTGCTAGCAATGTATTTCAACTTGGTGAGTAAGAAGAAGAAGAAAGACTACACCCGAATAAGGGGTGTTCTGAATGAGGCTCTCGAGGGCTATGCTAGAAAGGGATGCCCCTTCGCCAACAAGGGGGAATGTTTCAACGATGGAAAACATGTGTTCAAGCACGTGATCGAGTTCCCCTACATCAAGGAGCCGAATACTAGTGGCAACGCCAAGGAGGCCTTCTACGTCATGCATCACCTTAAAGGGTTTGTCTGGGATTGCCAGAACCTAACGCTGCCATCTAGTCTCCGAGCATGGGCCATTGGCGCAATCCGAAGATGATGATCTTAGAGAAGACTTCCATCGCATATAGGTTAAGTTATCGGAAATCATCGTGGAAAATGTCAACACAAGGGGGGGGGGTTCCTAAAACACAACAGGGGGTTGACTAAGAGGGAGATCAAAGATATTCTCCATAAGTAGGGTGACATCGGGACGTGGATGATGAAGGATGGCTATCTATCATTCCCAAAGCCAAGCGGGAACAGTTCTCAATGATTGTGCGCCTAGCATTATCGAGTGTGTGCATAGATAGATGCGTGTAGTGTTGTGTCATAAACTTTACTAACGTGGTCGTATGCCATAAAATTTACTATTATGGTCGTTGTCGTCGAACTTCTATGATTGTGATCGATATACTATCTTTTATGTTTACGAATCTTTTGCTTTAATTTTTGTGAACATATATGCATGTGAACCCTTTAGTTATTTCCATTGCATGATTTACTAATATGCCTTGTGTATAGAGATGACGAAGTGATACGTGGTGTATAAGGGTTGGGTTACAAGGAGTCTACGATGAGTGGGAGGACTGTCAAAAACAGGTAAACAAGTTCAATGACAATAGCTACAAAGGATACGCGACTCGAGAGGAGGCGGTATCCAAGTGGAGGAACCACCTATGGAAGGAGAACTGGATGAAGATATTGCTCATGCTCTTGCTCTTTCTCACCATCATCACAGTTGCATTCTATTTTATTCTAGTGTAGGTGGTGACCACTTCATTTGTAATGTGAGATGATGAACTTTGTAACAACACTTGTGTAACAATTTTCCACTTCTCACTTGTAATGTGAGGTGATGAACACTTGTGTATATCGATCGGGCTCTAAGTAATGTGATGACACTATATTCATGTTTGTATTATGTTTGTTTTCATATACTATGTCAAATGTACTGTTTCTACTGCTATGTGCATAAATCCTGTATAATACCTGTTTCTGGACCAATACTGCTTTTTTTATACCTGAGTAATACACCTGTGGCACATGAGGCTTTTGTGGCGCATATCTAAAAATGCGCCACTGAACCCAGGCATGTGGGGCATGGCCGAAGATGCGCCACCGAAGTTTAATTTAGTGGTGACATATTAGTGGCGCATCTGATATGCGCCACGGAAGGAACAAACCCATGTGCCACAGATGGGTTTTTTCCTAGTAGTGTCACCCATAGGGTGATGCAACGCTAGAAATGGCTTGTGCTCCTCCAAACACACTCTTCTTAATAGAATTAAATTGCTCCCTTCTTATTTTTGAAATAACATGAGTAAATAAACCCTCCTCCTCACCCCCTCATAATCTACTAAATTTAAAACACTGTGTGGAATTGAATTATTTTCGTCCCCGCACACCACACTAGATTTCATATTAAGGCAATGTATGCACATTCCATGTCTTTCATGATATCACATTTTCAAGGGGAAAAGTACTTATATAAATTCTCATTTCTAATTTATTATTCATAATATCATCATTCTCAAGAATAGAAAAAAGAATTAGTGGTTATTAAGTTTGTACCTAACAGAAATCTTGCAGCAACATTTGTTCTTGCCTTTTCTTCAATACTCACATGAGAAGGCCCCTAGTTTCTATTTTTGTAATCATCCTTATATTTGTAGCATCCCTCTGATATTCTTTTATATCACTACGAAATACCCCACATGGGCGGCACTTTTTTGGGCGGCGCAAGAGAAAATTACATGCAATTTTTTACCCGGTGGATAAGCATTCTCAGCACCTTTTAAGTTGGTGGCCAGATATCCGTCGGGATAGACATGATGGCGGCACATCCGTGTGCCACATTAGATTGCACACAATAACGACAATAGGTAATGCTGCGCCCTAGGAATATAGGAATTTAGTTGTGCATCGTGTGTGTTTTCTGATGTTTGATATGGCTTCCCTGCTGGAGAATAGTTATTAGTGTGACACTGACTGGTCAAGCATGGGTATCTGACTTGTGTGTCCCACCACAAGAAGGTGTATCCTTACCAGTTATTTATATCACCATACACTACCAATCACACACGTGTACCGTCCTAGCTAATCATCATTGCCTCTCCATCGTAGCAACCTATCTCGTGTGGTGGACATTCGAATCCATCGGTGGGCACAACGGCTATAGTGGCGACACAAACACCAGCTCCAAAACATAATGATGCGCTAGTTTGATAATGAGGTTGAGATTGACAACAACATTGTATGTTATCTTTGATCTGTTGGTTTTCTTCGTCGATGGCTAATATTGTTGGATTATTCGATCAATCATGATTAGGAATGTGGGACCCTGGATTTACGGACCGAGAATCCCTGTTATGCCTGCAATTCACGTTCCCATGATCAGTGAGTCATGAGCATAACCGACGAGTATCATTACAACATCCAGAAAGTAACGAGTACAAAACTTACATCATTGCCATTATGGCGATTACAATCCTCAATAGCAAAAGTCTTCATTCGCAGAGCCCATGTCAAGCCTTAACCTACAGGCGACTGATACATCCATTTTGCATCATTATTTTATATCATAATTTACCGCTATTCATTGATATATTTCATATTAAGAGGTGATACTTATGTCATTTCAATCTATTTTGCATGTTGGATGATTTTTGGAGGATGAACTGCCGGAGTCAGGATTCTGATGGAAAAATCGGTGTCCAGATGCAATATTCGCGAAGATCAGAAAAATCCCAGAAAATATACGGAAATACTATTTTTCCAGGAGAAGAACGAAGCCAGAAGAGGAGGCGAAGATGGGACATAGGGGGCCCACACACCCCTGGCGCGGGCCCACCCTGGCCGCGCCAGTAGGGGGTGTGGCCACCCTGGCCCACCTCCTGCTCCGCCCCTTCGCCTATAACTTCCTCCCGAAACCCTAATACTTACAGAGCAACCATAGAAAGATTCCATCGCCTCTGCGAGGCGGAAACTACACAGAGAGAAAGAGCTCTCCGGCAGGCAGATTTCTGCCAAGGAAATTCCTTCCCAAAGAGGGGAGATCATCACCATCAACACCGTCATCAAGCTAGACTTCATCGGGATCATCATCATCATCATCCAAATCATCATCTCCACCAGCACCATAATCACGACTCCATACCGATGTAACAATTGCGTTGAATCTTGCATAGTTCTTAGGGGAAACTTTCCCGGTGTTGATTACTCTTGTAGTTGATGCTTGTGAGTGGAACCATTGAATTATTGTTTTATGTTCAGATTGCTATTCATCATCATATCATCTCTGATCTTGATCCATATGATGTCTCGTGAGTAGTTCGTTTAGTTCTTGAGGATATGGGAGAAGTCATGTTGTTAGTAGTGGAATTGTGTTGAAATAATATTCAATGGTTTGATATTTAAGTTGTGGTTCTATTATTCTAGTGGTGTCATGTGAACGTCGACTACATGATACTTCACCATTTATGGGCCTAGGGGAATGCATTGTGTATTTGGCTACTAATTGTGGGGTTGCCGGAGTGACAGAAACCTAAACCCCCGTTAGGTAACCTTTGCACAAGGGAGTGTAGGATCTCAGAGTTTAATGTTGTGGTTATATTTTTATCTTAATTGCTTTCTTGTAGTCGCGAATGCTTGCAAGGGGTTTAATCACAAGTATTTATTAGTCCAAGTAAGGTCGATACATTAGCACAGGTTCACCCACATAAAACTTATCCAACCAAAGAAGATTAATCAACTATATGAAGCGAAAGCACTTACAGTATTCCCATGTGTCCTCGAGAACGTTTGGTCCTCATAAGTAATACAACTGGCTTGTCCTTTGCTAAGAAAGGATTGGGCCACTTGCTTCAATTATTCTTGTTATCTTTATTTATTTGAACTTTATTTATCTGCATTGTCAAAAAACCCTAAAAATCCATTTGCTAGTATTTACAGAGAATTCTTGAGCCACTATCACTAGTCAATACCTTCTTCTCCTTATTGGGATAGACACACCTATTTATCAAAAGTACTACGATACACCCCTATACTTGTTGGTCACCAAGACTATTTTCTGGCACCGTTGTCGGGGAGTGAAGGGCTATTGAAGAGTGGAGCTGGTAAAGGAAATATCTACTGCGAGTATTGCTTTTATTTTCTGTTTGTTACTTTGTTTCCAATATGGATAACCCTCTTGGTTTCCTATTTGGGAAAGCTACTACCACTGCTAGGGTAGTAGATGAATCACCACCTGTTGAGATAGATCCTTTTAAGATACCCACAAGAATTGTTGATCGTGTTATGGATAACTATTATTTTGGGGATGGAACTGTCCTTCCCGGTGATCACTTGCTTTTTATCCATGAATTATGTGGGTTGTTTAAGTGTGCAGGAATCACAACAGAACAAGTCAATAAAAAGTTACTCTCTATATCATTGAAAGGAAGAGCTGAAGAATGGTATAAGCTGCTGAAGAATGGACAATCTATGGAATGGGAGGAAATTGTACCTCTCTTTTATTCTAAATTCTATCCTCCCATAGAGATTCATAATGATATGAATCAAATATATAACTTTTGGCCTCTAGATGGAGAGAGTATAGCCCAAGCTTGGGGGAGATTGAAGTTACTAATGCTTAAATGTCATATTCATGAACTCCCTAATAATAATATTATTAATAACTTTTATGCAAGGCTGTCTCTTCATGATAAAGATTTATTAGATGCTTCTTGTGCTGGATCATTCACACGTATGAAGGAAGAAGCTAAATGGGATCTTCTAGACCATATTCAAGAAAACACTGAAGCATGGGAGAATGACAAAGGAAGAAGTCAGGTATAAATTATGATTATGAATACATTAAATCTTTTATGGAAACTGATGACTTTCATGATATTAGTACTGAGTATGGTCTTGATTCTCAAGTTCTTGCAAATTGCTTTCAGTCCTTTGCCTCTTATATATAAATTCCCAAAAAGGAGTGGGACAAGTACCATGCACCTTATAAAGATGCTATTAATCATGTTCCTGCTAGAAACATTGAAATTTGTACTGTTGATCATATTTTGCCTGAACCTTATATTGAGCAAATACCTTTTCCTGCTAAGGTAAAAGATCATTCTATTATAGCTAATGTGGTTAGCAAAAGTTTAAAGGAAGCTGTAGAACCTGATGAACAAATAAATATTGAACCTGTAGTAGCCAGTGTGAAAGACCTTGTCACTAAGAATGTAGAGGATGGGCACATTATCTTTTGTGAATATGCTTCTAATATTGTCTCCCATCCTAGTAAAACTTGGAGAGCTAGTGTCCATGTGTTTTCTGTTAGGATTGGTGATCATTGCTATTATGGTTTATGTGATATTGGTGCAAGTTCTAGTGTTATTCCTTATGAGCTTTACAGATAAATTATGCATTAAATTGGTCCTTGTGAACTCGGGGACATTGATGTGGTTATTCGTCTTGCTAATAGAGAGACAATATGTCCAATTGTTATTGTAAGAGATGTGGAAGTTCTTTGTGGTAAGATTAAATATCCCGCTGATTTTCTTGTGCTTGGTAAGGAAGCTAGTAAAACTTGTCCTATCATTTTGGTAGACCTTTTCTGAACACTTGTGGAGCTATTATAGATTGTAAGAAGGATAAAATTTTAACTAAGTTTGGTGGAGAATCTTATGAGTTTAATTTCTCCAAATTTTCTAAACTCACTTTTAAAATGATTTGCCTAATGAGGATTTTAGAGTTGAGCAACTTGCTTCTATTGATCCAGTTTATGACCTTAAACCTATGTTTGATGATTTTAGTTATGCTCATTATGATGATAAGAATGTTTCTTGTGAGAGTTATATTGTTAACTTTGTTCAAAGTGCTACTGAAAGTTATTATGAGAGAGGAAACATGGTTTTATGCATCTCAATAATATTAAGTTTTCCTGCTTTATGTTGAAAGCTGTGAAGTTACACTTGTTTTGTCTTCCTATGCTAGTAGCCTTTTGTTTCAATATTTTGTTTTCTTATGAAACTCCCTTGCATAGGAAGTGGGTTAGACTTAAATGTGTTGGATATTTGCTTCTTGATGCTCTCTTTCACTTCAAATTCATATCTCCTTTGAGAACATCATTGAAATTATCATGCCCATCTTAATGGCTACAAAGAAAGAGCTTTTGGGAGGCAACCCATCTTATTTTGTTTTCAGTTTGTTTTGTTTCTTTGAGTATTGGAAGTTATTACCTCTGTAATAACCTCTCCTTATCCTTTTTGTTTGGTTTTTGTGTCAAGATTTGTCTCTTTTGAGGAGTAGGTGGGTTGTGGGAAGTTGCTGTCCCGGAACAGATTTTTGGGCTTCACTGTAAAAATTCGTGAAAAATCCAAGTACATTGGAAGGAGCTATAATTTTATGTTATTGTGATCCAAGTTGTTATCCAACTTTTGTTAGTTTTGCACTTTTTGATTTGAGCAATAGAAAATTTTCGAAAAAATCAATATTTACATGCTGGTCTGTTTTGATAGATTTCTGCCATTATTTGCATTTGCCTCTTAAATCGATTTCCTTTTAAATTATTTTTGGGATTTTGAAAGGATTTGCTTCATTGGCTTATGTTTTGATGGTTTTCAGTTGAAAATTGAACCCAAGGGTTTTTTGTTTTTGTATACACTAATGTTGCTAATGAAGATTGTGTGGAGCTTTGTATGAAAGGAACTTTCAAGTGTTGGAGAGAAGAAATCTGCAGAGTCCATTTTCGAATAGGTAAAAGTGCTGAAAATTAAAGGTTCACGAAAAACTTTTCTTTTTTATATTTTTGCAGTTTTTATTCCATATGGAAGGTTACAAGTCGACAAGGGAAGGAAACGGAGCCTGGGCCGCCCACACCTCCCGGTGGCGCGGGTCCCCCTAGCCGCGCCACCAGGGGGTGTGACCACCCCGGAGCCCGTCTCCATCCCGTTTTCGCCCAGTACCTTCCTTATGTTGTAAAACTTCATAATATATAATCACCCGGACCCCCGAGGTTCGTATATCGTGTTCTCTTCATGTTTTTGTTTTGATCTGTTTCTGTCAGGCAGATTCTCAGTTTTGGAGCCTCAGTGTCTTCCTCTGCATCACCCAAGGATGATTCCTCCACGAACATCATCAACCCGTACATGTATGAGTTGAAGATTCACCCTAAGGAGTTGTTTCTCAAGGATGGGAAGGTGCAGATGAAAGAAGTTCAGGGCCCTAAAGGAGAAGGTAGTCTGGAAGAAAGGATGGAAGCACTTGAGCAAGAAGTTTTTAGGTATAAGAAGATTGTATAACGCAAAGTGGACGTCATCCATAAGATAAGTTTAGAACTCATCGCCGAGCACAAGGAGGAGAAAGCCAAGCTTCGGGACAAGATCCTCTCGCTCCATCAGACCACCCAACCAATTGCAAGCACAACTCTACGACATACAAAATCAAATTATGAGTATGAGGCTAGGTTTAAGCGCATAAGTTCTGCTTTTAGTCTCAGGTTGTTGGAAACCGAGGTGTCTTTGGTCGATGGGGAGCCCTTACCTTGGAAGTTTGATGATAACAAAACACCACCACCACCGAAGGAGTAATTCTTCATCAGGTTTTGGCATCCCCTTGGCTTGTTCCAAGCTTGGGGGAGTGTCGCGGTATCACATCATTATCTTTCATCTTTTTACCTTTTTAGTAGAGTCATATCATGATTAGAGAAGTTATCATATAGGATGGTTTGCATTATGGAAGTATCTCTCCTCTAGTTGGTTATCTATGTATCCCTTGGTGTGAGTGTCTTTATGGAATATTAATGAGAAGTTTTATCATTTACTTTTTGCACTTCTTATTTTAGTTTGCAATCTCTATTATATGATTGATCTTATTGATTAGTACTGGTATCACTTTGGGAGCATCAAGTAAATCTAAATTGGTTTTGGCAAACCGAGCTCTGGTCAGTAGCAACACCTTTTGAGGTTTAAAAGGAAAAGAGAAAAACATTTACAAGTATTTTAATTAATTTTCTTTCTTTATTGATTGGCTCATAAGCTTAGTATTCTTTAGTTAAGATCTTTTGTGTTTTAAAGGAAGATTAAATGTTTGTTTCTATCACTTGTGTGTTTGCTTGTTTCCTTCAAATTTTTTTGCTTGCTACCTAGCCTTGCTAGCCAAAAACCTGTATTGAGAGGGAGCAGTTCTCATGCATCCAATCCTTGAACTTAAACCTATGCCATTTTTGTCCACCATGTCTACCCATTAGCATTATTGATATTCCAAGTAAATTCTCGAGTTTCATCTACCTTTCAAATTAAAAATTCTTTTGTTATGTGAAAACTAGTTAGTAAAGCTCTCACAAACTTGATGTCACACCTTATTTTCCTGCCATTAATAAACTTGAACCATTGTGTCATCTATGTTGTATATGCTTGCACTTATAAGTTGGGATTAGCAGAACCGTGCTGTCACGGGGAACGCTTTCAACACATGTAAATATCTACCCAGTTGATATCATGCTCTTTTGTTTATGGATGTCGGCGGCGTGAAATAAAAGGGAAGCTTGTAAGTCCATGGAGTTATGTATATGTGTTAGAGAAATGCCTGGGCCGCTAGCCTAAGCCATGCCTAATCATGGCGGAAACTTGCAGCATAACCATAGTGAGCAATCTATGAAGCATTCTTCTTGTAAAAAAGAGATATGAGAAAGAGAAAAAGAGAGAAAGAGGAAAGAAGAGAAAAATCACCATTTTCCCATGGTAAATAAGAAGATTACTGAGATGCTCCTGTATCATGGGGCAATGGGTACCCCATTGGCGGTTCTCTATGACACACATGTATTTACTATGACAAGAACTTACCGGTAACTAAAGTTTAGTAGCATGAGGAACGACCCTCGTACTCAAGGGACATGAGATTGCCAACTTATACTTTGTCAAGCATATACTCCAAATTTGTTCACTTTAACCTTAATCACCTCAATATGCTTATGATAGGGGCAATGAGAGCTCAAAGCTAGTAAGTACCATAATCTTTTGGAAGCTCTTTATGGAACTTGGAATCCCTGCTTCCCTATGCGAAGGGCCTTTTCTTTTACTACTTAGTTGAGTCAGTAAACCTATTCCTTTATATCTCCAGCAAGCATTTGAGTTGTTGTGTTTCAATCATTTATATGATGATTTATTCAATCATGTTTCTTATCTTCTTTGTTTTGCACAAAACTCTTATCTGAATGAGTATTAGTTTGAAAGCTATCATTGTGAAAGGCCTTTTATGTTTGAGCAAAATGACTCTTGTTGTAAACTTCATTGCAAAACTCTTCTTGAAAACTATATGATTTGTCAATTGTTCTCTGACCAAGAACAAAGTTTGCCATTACCAATTATGATTTATCTTTATGCATCTTTATTGTGACTCCCATACTCATTGCAAGTTAAGTTATATAATGGTGAGTTTCTTTCTACTATGAGTCGTGTATTGGTAAGTGTGATGCTTCTTGTCTGTATTATTTTTATCGACACTTCACTCCATAAACTTATGGTCATGTTTATTGAGCTCAGTTTTTGCTTGGGTACAAGCAAGGTCTAAGCTTGGGGGAGTTGATATGTCCATTTGCATCACTATTTTATATCATAATTTATTGCTATTCATTGATATATTTCATATTAAGAGGTGATACTTATGTCATTTCAATCTATTTTGCATGTTGGATAACTTTTGGAGGATGAACTGCCGGAGTCAGGATTCTGATGGAAAAAAGCGGTGTCCAGATGCAATATTCACGAAGATCAGAAAAATCCTAGAAAATATATGAAGAATACTATTTTTCCAGAATACGAAGGAAGCTAGAAGGGGAGGCGAAGATGGGCCACAGGGGGCCCATACCCCCTGGCGCGGGCCCACCCTGGCCACGCTAGCAGGGGGTGTGGCCACCCTGGCCCACCTCCTGCTCCGCCCCTTCGTCTATAACTTCCTCCCGAAACCCTAAAACTGGGGGAGCGACCACAGAAATATTCCGCCGCCTTTGCGGGGCGGAAACTACAGAGAGAGAAAGAGCTCTCCGGCAGGCAGATTTCTGCTGGGGAAATTCCTTCCCGGAGAGGGGAGATCGTCGCCATCAACACCATCATCAAGCTAGAATTCATCGGGATCATCATGATCATCCACACTATCATCTCCACCAGCACCATCATCACCACTCCATACCGCTATAACAATTGCGTTGAATCTTGCATAGTTCTTAGGGGAAACTTTCCTGGTGTTGATTACTCTTGTAGTTGATGCTTGTGAGTGGAACCATTGAATTATTGTTTATGTTCAGATTGTTATTCATCATCATATCATCTCTGATATTGATCCATATGATGTCTCGTGAGTAGTTTTTTTAGTTCTTGAGGACATGGGAGAAGTCATGTTGTTAGTAGTGGAATTGTGTTGAAATAATATTCAATGGTTTGATATTTAAGTTGTGGTGCTATTCTTCTAGTGGTGTCATGTGAACGTCGACTACATGATACTTCACCATTTATGGGCCTAGGGGAATGCATTGTGTATTTGGCTACTAATTGTGGGGTTACCGGAGTGACAGAAACCTAAACCCTCGTTAGGAAACCTTTGCACAAGGGAGTGTAGGATCTCAGAGTTTAATGCCGTGGTTAGTTTTTTATCTTAATTTCTTTGTTGTAGTTGCGGATGCTTACAAGGGGTTTAATCACAAGTATGTATTAGTCCAAGTAAGGTTGGTACATTAGCACATGTTCACCCACACAACACTTATCCAACCAAAGAAGATTAATCAACTATATGAAGCGAAAGCACTTGACAGTATTCACATGTGTCCTCGAGAACGTTTGGTACTCATAAGTAATACAACCGGCTTGTCCTTTTCTAAGAAAGGATTGGGCCACTTGCTGCAATTATTCCTGTTATATTTATTTACTTGCACTTTATTTATCTGCATTATCAAAACCCCCTAAAAATCCGTTTGCTAGTATTTAAAGTGAATTCTTGAGCTAGTACCACTAGTCAGCACCTTCTGATCCTCGTTGAGATCGACACTCCTATTTATCGAAAGTACTACGATACACCCCCTATACTTGTGGGTCATCAGCGAGTGACTGGGAAGATGACCTAGATCACATAGACGTCATCATCTCCATCGTTTCCCTCGATTCTCTGAAAGTCTGGACCAGTAAATAGCCAGGGACAATGACAGTGAGTACTTTGAATGTACTCGCAAACCACATTAAAATAACAAATAATAAAGGATATGCAATGTGGCTGTGGTAGTAGGAGGGCTCCATGAGAGGTTCTTTTATAAACTATTTTCTCTTGTAGATATAGCATGTCTATATCTTTATTGAAACCTTTTGTAAAACCTTTTGGAAACCTTTTTGAAAAGTTTTGGGAAAACACTAGGATTGGGTCACCCATTTGTTTCTTCTTTCCGGTCATCCCATGAGCAACCTCCTTTCCTTCCTTTTCGACCATCCCATGGTCAAAACATTTCCAAAGCCATTGCTTTTCCAAAGTCCTTTTTGAAATCAATACCAGCACCACTCTACAGTAGTTTGTCCAACCCATCCATAACCGTGGACACTACTATTCGAATAGATTTACACTCTACAGAGGTTGTACACTTTAACCACATCATCCGATTACACTTCCCTGATCTACACCGATTGTGGGTCGAGTAACCGTCCTAGACTCTCCAGATGCCCACTCCAATATAAGTGCCTACCCTATGAGTGTTGTTCCCATCAACACCGGACGCCTGATGCGGCTCGGTTAACTGGAGAGCCTCGTTGGGAAACCCCAAGAGCAAGGTGTGATGAACACAGCAGCAAGTTTTCCCTCAGTTATGAAAACAAGGTTATCGAACCAGTAGGAGTAAGGAAACAACTCCAAGGTGTTGCTAACAACTTGGAACCTGCACAACACAAACTCAAAACTTTGCCCTAACTTACAGTGAGGTTGTCAATCTCACTGGTTTGCCGAAAACAAAGGATTAAACGTATAATGTGGAAGATAGTAGTTGCTTGTAAAAGGTAACAGTAGTTGGAATATCAATGATAAAGATTGGACCGGGGTCCATAGTTCACTAGAGGTGTTCTCCTTAAGATAGATAACATGTTGGGTGAACAAATTACAGCGGGGCAATTGACAGATTGAGAAAGCATAACAATGCATATACTAGACATCTTGATTCCTATGAGATTTGATTGGGCATTACAACATAATACATAGATCGTAATCCAACTGCATCTATGACTAATAATCCACCTTCAGGTTATCATCCGAACCCCTTCCAGTATTAAGTTGCAAGCAACAGATAATTGCATTAAGCAATGTGTGTAAAGTAAACAATATAATTATTCCATGAACAAAAGATTGTTGTTTTCTTCCTAGTTGAAACAACACATCTACAACCTTACAGATTTCTGTCACTTCCCCAAATTACTAGAGGCATGAAACTACTATCAAGCATAAATACTCCCCCTTGGAGTTGCAAGCATCTACTTGGACAAGATAGCTACTAACAACGAAGAGCATGCAAGATCACAAATAACACAGACATGATAAAATCAATAATCAATCTCACATAGTATCTCAATATCCATTGGATCCCCACAAACACAACATGTATGATTACAAATAGATGATCTTGATCATGAACGAAGCTCACAAGATCTAAACATGATAGCACAAAGGAGGAGAAACAACCATCTAGCTACTGTATGGACCCATAGTCCAAGGGTGAACTACTCACGCATCACTCCGGAGGCTAGCATGGTGATGAAGAAGGCCTCTGGGATGATCTCTCCCCTCCGGCAGGGTGCCGAGAAGAGCTTCAGATCCCCCGATATAGGGATGGAGATGGCGGCGGCTACGGACTGTTTCGTGGAGATTTGATCGGGTGCTTAGGGTTTCTGCATCGGGGTGATTTTATAGGCAAAAGGGCAAGGTCGGTGGGCGCCCGGGGGCCCACACCAGGCGGTAGTGCGCCCCCCAGGCCATGCCGCCCTAGGGTGTGGCCACCTCGTGGACTACCTTCGGCTGCCCTTCGGACTCTATGTTCTCTCTAGTAAAATATTGACTTTGGCTTTTGTCCCGTCCAATTCCGATAATATTTCCTTACTAGCTTTTCTGAAACCAAAAACAGCAGGAAACAGGCAACTGGCACTGCGGCATCTTGTTAATAGGTTAGTTCCGGAAAACGTATAAAAATACCTCAAAGTGTAGACAAAACATAACAAAGTTGATACTAAACAAGCATGGAGCATCAAAAATTATATATATGTTTACGACGTATCAACGCCCTATATAGTTCAAAAGCCAATCGGAACGCTTTTTCCACTCCATCGAGTGTGCGCTTTCAATGAGGGGCTCATAGTAACGCGTGGAGGCCCGTAGACCCTTAGTTCCTTCCCCCGGTCGATGTTTTACATGGACTGTTTACCATAGAAGGCCCACCCTCCAGGGATTTATGTCCCCCTATAGTAGTGCGAGGCAGCTTATACCATAGTAAACAAACATCAAATCCAGCCCTGTCCCATTCCAGAGTAATGTGGTTGCATGGGTTAAGTTGTTATAGCTAAAGCTGCAAAGAACCGGGTGCGTTTCATAAACATTTTCCTCCTCTTTCTTCAGACCTTTTGTAAAACCAAAACCTTTTTACTTTCTCAAACTTCTCTTGGTAGGTCAAACCTCACCAAGGTTTTCTCATAAATGCTTTTGTAAACTTTTTCGGGGTCTTCCCATCCCATAGCTCTGCTTCGGCTAAAACGGGGTCTCCAAAGGGGTATGGTGTTATACACCATATACTATGATAGGGACAGGTAGGTGTCATAAAGGGGGTTGTACTTAGTAGTACAATTGGTATTAGCTGGAGGAACCAAACCACTACCGGGTATAAAACATTGAAGAATAAACCAATGCACTTTGTATAAAAGTAGATAAAACATGCATAAGTACAGAGGTAGGACAATGGCATATGAGCAAGAAGGTGGCTTACCTGTGACCAGCAAGATGTCCTTTGATTTCTCTAGAATACCAGAATACTGATAACAATAATAATAATAAGAAAAATCCGATGCTTCCTTCTTTTTGGCGTCACACAATCGCAACTATCGCCGTTATCGAGCATACATGCAAACAAACAATACCACATTCAATAAAAGGCATGCAAGCACCAATACATACAACAAGCAACATATAATCACATGGTATAAAACAATAGGGTGATGGATGATTGGTTTGATGAGATTGGTGAAAGACTTAGAGGCATTGGAAGATGATCCTTTTGGGTTTATAGTATAGAAACTACCTAAGAGAGGGGTTTTTGACCAAGGACATGTTCTATATGATACCATCATATTAAAATGATACCATCAGATAGGTATTGATAAAATGAAACCAACAAAAGTGGTTTCACTATTTTATCAATTTCCATTGATTTACTAGGTATTTTATAGTGATTAAAGCTATAATTTTAGGGATTAATTCACCAGAAATATTCTGTATGTCCAAAATTTATTTCCTTGGATGGTTAAGTAGAGTTTGATGGACTGATTCACTGAGAGTTGGAATCATATTAAAATATTGAACAAAATGCCCTCAGGAAAATCTCAAAGGTAGTTCTGGAGGGGTTTTGCCTTTTTAACTAGAATTAAACTTCAGGAGCTTTTGATTTGATTCCAAAGTCACATGGTAAGTATTTGGAATACCTTTCCGTGGAAATTGGAATCACCCTTTTTTGATTTGTGCAGCTGTTGCTAGGATTTATCTAGTGATAATACCACATACAGAGGTATTTAATTCATGGAAAATCCTTAGAAGCTCAAAAAATCTTGAACTCCTGGATTCTGGTAGTTATAGATATATATTATTTATGAGAGTTGAAATGAGGTCAAAACAACTCATGTTTTGGCCTAGGGAAATTTATAAAGGCAGATATGGGTTGATTTTTTTTTTTTTGCTATAGTCAAATTATTGTTCCACTTGGAATGAGACTAATGCCAAGATATACCTACCCGAAACAGTTGGATTTACTCCATTTGGGCTCCTAAAACTCAAAGAGCTAAATATTTTTTTAAAATGACCCATATTTGTATTTTATTTACTTGAAAATATCTATAACCTTTTATATACTGTAAAACTAGTTCTTCATGTTTGGGGAAACCCTAAGGAACATTTTCGAATTTAGATCTTGGCGTTTTCATTTAGTTCGTATTTTTATTTTGAAATAAACATGGACAATACTTTACAGATCTCAAAAGAAAAATAAAAGAAAAAGGCCAAGCCACTGGCGGGCTGCACTACAGAGGGAGACATGCCATGGAAATGGGCTCCGGCCCTCGGTGGAGAGCTATGTGCGATAGGGGATTTCAAATCTCGCGCTACGGGGCCCAACGGTCAGCCACACGGGGCATCGAAGGGGTAAGGTTAGGTGCGGGCCATTGGATGTAGGTGGATCCGACGGTGGGGAGTCATCGTCTTCGACGAAATAGAACTAGCGGCGGCGAAAACCCTAGGGTGACGAGGGCGGCACGAGGAACTCACTAGCTGGAAGGAGAGGCGTCGAGGAGTAGCGGGGGCGACGAGGTGGTCAACATCGAGTTGAATGAGGGGCGGCAGCGGCGGTTCCGGCGCCAGGAGGAAGCTCGCGTGAGAGGAACCACAACGCTGTATTCATAGCTCGTCAGGGAGGCTTCCCGGGTGGTCCTGGGCTAAACAAAAGCAATGGAAGGGTCAGGGATGGTAGAGGAACATCGTAGGGTTACATGTAGGGAGAGAAAAACAGAGAGGGAGGTGCCTTGCTCGAATCCTAGAGGGAGTCCGAGAGCTTGCTCTCTTCTTTCTCTCGGGCAGGGCAGTGCCAGGGAGGAGGAGTGGCTCTTAGGGATAGGTATGGGGGAGGTGAGGGACCAAATGAAAGGCAGGAGTGTGCTGGGGGTGGCCTCTGGCCTTTAAGAAGGAAAGGGAGAGGGTCCATGGTGGACACAATGTAGGAGGAGTTTGGGGAGAGGGTGCTTGCTAGGCATTGGGTAAGAAGGGCGGTGGAGAGGTGAGATAGAGGGCTCTGGTCGTGATAGGGTACAGAGAGGGGGTGGTGTGCTATCTCCCTTTTATTTGTAGCTTGTATTCAAGGGGCATGCCTCTCTCTTCCAAGCATGTGAGGAAAAGGGTGGGGCTAGGTTTTTGCTACAGTGTCTCTACTGTAGCACACGATCAGGGGGTGTTCTTGTGTGAGGGAGAAGTGTTTGGAAAGTTTTGAAAAAAATTGGAGGAGGTTTGGTTCATGTTTTATCCAAATAGCTCATTTCACCATAATGATGATCAAAGAAAGGAGTTTCAGAACTTGATCTTGGCAATATGAGGGAATAGTATTGGTGTGTATATAGGGGCAAAACATAACTCTAGGAATTGTTTGGGATTTTCAGAAGTTTTTTGGTCCACTATATATAAATTCTTCAAAAAGTGCAGAATTTGTTTCTAGAAGATCATTTGATAATTTTACATTGTACAAGGTTGTTTTTTTATATTAGATGGTCCTAAATACCATATCACACATTGGAGAATTTTATTGGAATTTATTTAGATGGAAAAGTATTTTTAAGCAATTATTTCTTATTTCTACCATTTAAGAAAAAGGGCAAAAATAAATAATAAAGAATCTCAAAAATATTTATTTTTGAGTAGGGAAGATGGGATATGATATATAGGCATAAAGTGTGCCTTGAGTTGGCAAAGTGATTTGGAGAAAAACAAACTTGCCTATATAGGAAAGGCCTTTGGGATTTTGCCAAGAATTGAATTTAAATAATTTGAGGTGTCAAAAAGTTATGGGAATTATTTGGCAAGTGATTATATACAAGGTAGATGATGTACAGTTGAAGTATCTATCATAACCAACCTTGGTATTCGAAGAACTATAGTGAAATTGGAAGGAAACTAGATTTGGAGGAATCTAGGGTTTTGATATTTTTATGCCTCCTAAACATGGTTGTAATAGGGAGCTCAGAGCTCACCTTGGTACAAGGTTTAGATGGATAGTTAGAGAAATTTCTGTGGATGATAATGGCAGCAAGAGTTTTACTTGATTGTATTTGAGGTGATCTAGAGGTGATGGTAAACTTTGTTGAAAAATAGGGCTGCCATTGCAGTCATGATGCCTCATAAACCAGGTGGGTTTAGGAAGCATAGAGCTCCAATGGAAACAAGTGAAGGGTGGGTGGTATACCATGGTTATTATATCATAAACATGTAGAGAGTTGGTCAAGATAATGTGGCATATGGATGTGAGCTTCTGTCAAAGTAGGCAAGATGATAAGATTTGCAGAAAAGGTTATTATCTTGTCTACAAAACCATCAAGGATGAGTGGGTTCAAGAAGAGTTTGGCGAGGGGAAAGAGTGGGATTTGTTAGTACTAATGATGTACTACAAGATGGTTCGATTACATTCTCAAGAATGCACACTGATTGGAGTAGGTGGGGTTGCAAAGATTGAATCCATCTAAAGATTCCAGACTTAGTCAATTTTGACAGATTTGTGGATTTGGACTAGTATGAAGGAGGGAAAGATTTGGAGAGGGTGCAAGGGTCCATACTCATCATCAAGTGGATTGTATTGGAGGATAGCTTGTGTAGATAAGATTTCATGCTTATATTTGGTCTTGGATGAGCTGCATGCTAATACAAAGGATTAACTCATGATTCATCTAGATAAGTGGATTACGGGGTTATCTGGAGGACTTAAGATAGATCCATCTTAGGATGATTGGCTCAAGATTGGATGATTTTAACCATTGGTTTGATCCTACAGGATGAGCTCCTAGATTGGCTCATGCTACTTCCTAAGCAGACAAGTCATCACTCATAACAGAACCAGGCAATTAATCGAACAGCAGATCAAGGCAATTCATCTTATAGAACTTATCCAACCTTTCTAAGGTTACCATCAAGCCTAGCTTGAGGTAAGGAAGGGTATTTTTAATAAGTTGTGTTTTGTATTAATATAAGGGCCTCTTGGTAATTCTACCAAGATTGGAATGAAAAGGTTTTGGAAAACCTAGAGATAAGAGTAGTTGAAAGTTCTGTCTTGAAACATAAGGAGATTATATATAGGTCTCCATAGTTCTATTAATAGAACTAGTAAAATATTTTGTTGTGGCAAAGTCATCTTGGATCAATTTTGAAATGTCAGAACATTTGAGAATATGGAAGATGAGCCAAGACATCTCTTTTGAAAAATAGCTTTTGTCAATTGAGGATGAGGTGAGAGGTATATTATCTAATACACGATCAGATGTATGAACATAAGCAAACCAATAAGCAACATTGCAACATTTAACAAGAAAAAGTTTATGTTCCCCTGATTTTTGCCTTTTTGACAACAAATCGGGTTGCTGAAATTGGGATGTTACAAGGAACAATTGGGGTTCTTATTTGTAGCATGACAAAGTTCCCAAGTAGATCAATAGCGACCATTAGAACGACCTATATGAGATGTGGCAGTAGTGCAATTGCGGGTTGTTCTCGTGTCTGCCCATGGCATACCAGGGTATGGACACCATCCACATGTTCATGGTCTGCCACTATAAATCACCTAAGTGTAGCATGGTGGAATGGATTGATGAATTGCACTCCTCGGAGCTTTCTCGTGTGTTGTTGGCGAAGTGGAGGCATGCCAAACACAAGAAATTAAAAGTGCCTGACCAAGAGTTTCAGCAAAGTCTAGAAGAAGGAAGGAGGGAAGGGCGAGATAAGGTAAATGTAATTAAGTCGTCATGATTGTCTTTAACCGAGAGCTGGCTCCAGTTCAGGAGAAGCTAGAGGAACTGGCTAAAGATGTTTGATGTGATTTTTGTTGTTCTCCATTTTTATTGTACAAAATAATTAAGGTAATAGTTAAGATTTGTGAAGTGTTTCCTGCTATATTCTTTTTTTTTTCACCAAATAATTAAGGTAGTAGTTATGATTTGTGAAGTATTTCTTATTTTGTTTTTCACTTTGTACCGAATAGTTAAGAAAAATTGTGACCACCAAATTTGTTAACACAATTTTTCAACAAACTATGACCACCAAAAACTGTGACTATTAATTGGAATCATATTCAAAAGAAGTTTTTTTCATGTTATTCATTTTGTATAGACTACCCAACAACAGGGCATTTATGCAATGGCGACCCATAGATCCCATAAACCCAACCCTATCCACATCCACCAAGCATGTTTGCTATATAATAGAGAATCCTTGCACATCCTCGTCCCCCATGCCACCACACTCCCTCCACTACTAACCCTAGATCCTAGTCTCTCCCTCTTTCCACTTTGAACCCTGGGTCTCATCAGCGCACTCCCTATGTCCACTCCGAACACAGATATGCCCAAGCGATCCTCAGTCGGTCCTATCGCTCGATCTGTTCAACTCGCAGCGGTATCCTCCATCGATCATGTACAAGTTCACTATCCCTTCTACAAATTGCATTTTTCTGATTTCATGTCTCTCCTTTTCAAATCTATCATTCATTTCAATTTCAGATTCATGACCAGGAGGTCGGCCAGAACAGACTCACCAAGCGCGATAGTCGGATCATCAATGTGGTCATCAACAAATGTTGTGACAATAAAGGCAGCTGGTTGTCGGCGAGGTCAACATAGCATGCCACAAGGATAATGGTGTCCAGAATCGCTTCACAGAGACGGACGAGCATGTCATCAAGGAGGCCATCATCGCATGGTTGTTGTATGACCATCCATCCATCCCAAAATAAGGGATATATGGATTGGATATGTAGGAAAAGAGATCCTACAATCTCATAATTACATTTATGATTTTTTATCTTAAGTAGCGTCATGAAAATATGATGTATTTTAATTAGGGATTTATATTTTCGTTTCCCTGGTTTGTTAGTTGTACTTACTTTTCCCTAGCCTCTTAACTTTTCCTCACTTTTGGTCACCTCCTTCTCTAAAACTCTCACACTGTCTAAAACTCGTTGTCCGTCAACCTTGTCATTACGTGCTGACAAGTGGGGCCGCGTTCTGTCAGGTCCCGTAGTGGACACCTCTCTCCACTTATCCATATCAGCGTGCGACCCACATCTTATCCATGTGAGGGTTATACCCACAACTTACCCAGGTTAGCGCTGCAAGATGGGACCCCGAGCTAGGCTTGCGCCCGTGCCATTGCCTCCCCTTTCTTCTTCTTCTTCTCCAGCAACGGCGGCCCTTCTCTAGCCGACGAGTTTTGTCTAGCTTCACTTCGGCCTCCCGTTAGTCCTGGCCGCAGTATGGTGCCATCCCGTTGACCTATATGAAGGATGACAATGGCAACTATGCATAGGAAGGTTAGATGTCTCACCAAATTATTCCGATTAGAGGGGGCGCTTGCTGTGGACAATCAATTGGTGCAACTCGGGAGATCAATTGGGAGCATGCTTTCTATGGAGAATGCGTCCGACAGAGGAGCCATTCCGACGATTTAATTTGTTTATCAAGTTAGTATCTCGGTTATAATCAAGTGAATCTATGAGGTGAAAGTCAAACTTTAAGATTTAGGGAGATGGAAGTATAAGAAATAATAAAATGACACAACTCTTGAACACTTTAAAATTAAAAAAAATTATACAACTCTTAAAGTAAAAGAGAGTTTATAATTGACACAACTCTTGAACACTTTCAAATTACAATTTGGACATGATAATGGTGTCCTAAGAAAATCTTGAGAGTTTACCATTTTTGAGCGTGAAAAGTAATGCATAAACTAAACATACCCCTAAACTAAAATCTTTATGTCTCGTGCATATATGAAATTATACACCTTTGAACACTTTGAAACTGCACTTAGGACATGATAATATTGTGATAAGAAAATCTTGAGAGATTATCATTTTTATAGAGTGAAATGTAATGCATAAACTTGCATATACGAAAATTATACACCTCTGAACACTTTGAAATCGCACTTAGGACATGATAATGATGTGCTAAGAAAATCTTGGGATATTATTATTTTCATAGAGTGGAATGTAATGCATAAACTTGCATATATGAAAGTTATACACCTTTGAACACTTTGAAATCATACTTAGGACATGATAATGTTGTGCTAAGAAAATATTGAGATACTATCATTTTCATAGAGTGAAATGTAATGCATAAAATTGCATATACGAAAATCATACAGTTTTGAACACTTTGAAATCACACTTAATACGTGATAATGTTGTGCTAAGAAAATCTTGAGAGATTATCATTTTCATAGAGTAAAATGTATTGCATAAGCTTGCATATACAAAAATTATACACTTTTGAACACTTTCCCTTCATAGAGTGAAATGTAATGCATAAGTACCGGTGGCAAACTCGTTATTTTTTCATAAATAGAGGGGTGGCCCCCGACAGATATAGGGGTATCCTATCCGCTAGATCACAGAGGATCAATGTTTGGTGGGCACGATCCGTGTGACAACTGTCTCGACCAATTAGAGCGTAGCAGCCAAAATGAGCACAAGTGTGAGAGTTTGTGACTAAGAGAGAGGGGAAAACTAAGTAGTACTAAAAACCACGGGCAAAGCTGGCAAAGGGGATTGAAATATAAAATAGAAACATATTTAAAAAAATGGAAAATGCATCTTTTATACAATAAATTATATCTTAGCATATATCAAATTATTTTCAATTCGAATATACATGAGTGTGCCAATTATTGCCTCATTCAGACAAACTATGTTTTGGGGAGGGATGTTTTGGGAAGGGGCTTGAGTAGAAAGCTATGAACCTTCATAGATAGTAGGTGATTTGAGAAGTGGTGATTTAGGTTAAAACTTGATTTCTATATGTTTCCTATGGTGGCAGGTCACATAGGAAGACTCCCTGGATAGGTGCCACTATGTTTTGATCTTTTCGAATTTGTTGTGCATAAAATGACTCAATAAGCTAGGTAAAACCCATTCATTGACTCTCTGTTGACCATACACCGGAGGGTAAAACTGAGTATATTGGATGCGGCAGTGTTAGTACCAGAGGGAAAAACTGAGTACAACCAAATTGCCAATGTTACACTCGAGGGTTAACTGAGTACACCTAAGTCACCAGGATTAGAAAAATGTGAGGCATGGTATGTGTGTTTCGGTGCATGCAGCGGTAGCAGACGCGTGTGGCCGTGCACAGTGCAGTAGAGTACGCGGATACATGATGCACGATGGTGCAACGAAACGTCCCTTACCTTCACCTTCATAGAGTACCTCTCCGCCTCCTCACTCTCACTCACTCACTTACTCGCTCACTCAGGTAACCGTCTCCTCTATCCCGTCACCTTTTGGAAACCCCAAAGAAAACCCCAACCACACCGGCGATGGAGAAGAATGGCGCGATGGCCATCTTCGCCTCCAAGGCCGCCGATTAGGAGGCCCCCATCCCCATCCAGGCCCATGTCGAGGCATCAAAGGCAGGCATCATCCCTATCTAGGCCCACGTCCCCGCTTCTGCAATAGCCGCTGGCGAGGAGGCCCCGCCAGTTTCAGGCAGATCCCGCTCGACTGGGACCCCTACGAGAAGGAGGAGTACATCTGGCCAGAGAACCCCTACGAAACCAACATCATCGACCCATTTTCGGAGCTAACTAGGGTTTTCTTCCATTCCCTTGTTCTTCCCCCATTCCCATCGTTTGATGCTAGATCGTGTGTTATTAGGGTTTGGTGGTTCATATTTTCAATTGTTCGATGCTAGATCTTTTTATAGAAGCTAATCCTCTTGTGTTAGATCTCGTGTTTTGATGAATCCCCCTAATTATATTTCAGTCCTATTTTATTTGTCCTCCGAGTTATAGTTAAGGGATTCCCTAGTTAGTACTAGCATCGATTTATAGTTGGAATCACTATTTTATTTTGTTTGAGATTTGGGGATTGGGGAATTTAACCCACTTGGTTAATTTATGCAAATAATGAGGGGATCTCAATCGGTTCATTTATGCAAATAATCAGTCCCCATAATCAAGGTATCTCAATCATGTCCTTATTGCATGCTACAGTTTTTTCCAAAAGGTGGATATCAACGACGTCTGCAGCAACGATAAGTCCAAGCACACCAAGACTCTTCAGGTGCTAAAGAGGCCGAAGTTCGACAAGTACTACACCTACTTCGTCGGCGATGTCTACAGGTGCTCCTTCAACAAGGGGAGACTTAGTGCCACCGACTTCAACTGCCTCCTGACACATGTCGAGTACATGAGGTCCTACAACCCCAAGGTCGTCCAGACCGTGAGTGTCCACGCCTTTAGAGCCAAGCACAAGCCACTTGTATTTCACCTCCGCAACCTCCAGAAGGTGGCCATCGAAGAGGGTCGCATGCCCCCGATGAATCCCAAGTCGCTCAAGGTCAAGGGTGTGGTGACCCAGCATACCACTTCATGTATAGTATACTATAGTCGTGGATATAACATTCACAGAACACCGTTCCACAAATATCACATCCCTCAGAGTGGTACAACAGAAACATTGCAGGTCCATATTACAAACATGCACACAGTATTATTATTATTAAAATACCAGAAGTTTGGTACTTAAAGTGATTCAAACTTACAAACCAAATTCAAGTACTTTCAGCGGAAGATCAAAGTTTCAAATTGATAACCAAAATGAGCTCAACAACTCATTATATAAAGTTTATGCCGCTCAACTCATTTGGTTTACTATCTAAACAAGGCAACTACTCGGACTCGTTGCCCTCCACTCCATAACGTATCTCATAGTCCACTCCTTCCACTCCTCCGGACAGGTCTAGTTCCTCATAGTAGACATCCTCTTGTCCTTCAGTAGCGTACATCGGAGTGTGTTCTGGCTCCTCAGAGTCTAAGTAGGGGATCAAAGGAAAGGGTGAGTAACAACGTTACCCAGCAAGTCCATTATATGAAAGGTTGGAAGTTTGATGCTCTATCTACCACCTCGTACTATTAGTCCTTGGCACTATGCAGTTTTCGTAAACATTTCTTCAAAGGTTGATGTTAATATAAAAAACTATGCCCATCAGCCTTCATAGGTTGACCAGAACTTCATGGAGTTCCTTTCCTGCCGTGTTTCGTAGTTCCTTCCCTGAACAAGGAGTAACAAGTTAAAGTTCTTACACTCTGTAGAGGTGCGTTGTTTTACCCATGAGAGATCAAATTCTTGTTGCACAATCGGGCATACTTTCCCGTCCACAATTTCGTGATGTGGGTCCAAGTAGATGATCCAATCCACTGCCCTTCTTCGCGACCCCGCATGTCTCCTTGGTGTACGCCATGCCCACACATTGAATTATGGCAATGGTTAGTACAAACCGTTCAGATGCCAGAACTACCGTGGGACATTGAGGGTTCCCACCCATATGTTGCATATCCTCTACAAGTTACCAATAAATGCACGCTAGAAGGATAACAGCCATGGCATGCGCATCCAGTTACATGCGAAAGGAAGAAGATCTAGCCGACTTCTCCGTCCCATTCCAAATCTCATGGTTAATGCATAATATACGGCGCTAGAATCACTGGTGCCATGGGTTATTAATTACTATGTGATGAATCTCACTGCAAATGGAAACCTAAGTTCTATTTCCAATCTTATATCTACCATCACTTAGGATGATAATATTATTTCATTTATTTGAGAAAATAATATTTTCTTTCTTTTCTTTATCACATAGATGATAACACACATTTTGCAAATACTTTGATAAAACTCATCAAAGGACATGAGCAAGTGATGAACTTGCCTTGTGACTGCATGGTAGTGAAGTCGGATGCTTGCACACAACCTTGATCTTGTACTTCTACAAAACAACATTATTTCTCGGTAAGGACAATATTTAAAGAAGCAATGATGAAAATGCATAGTAATGCAATGCATTATTAATTAATTTTCTTCTTTGTGTGTTTTACCCACTTTATTAAATCCTTATTTTATTTTATTAATAAAAGAAATTTATTAGTGGATAGTTCCTAAAACTTTGTAAATATTATACTTAATATATTTGTGGGCCAATATATTACTATAAGAGATTAAAACTTATTTTTATTTAATTTTAGCTCGTGTCATTATTTTCTTAAAATTCTATTTAAGAATAAGTATTTTAATTTATAACATTTTATTTTTATAAATCTAAATACGAATTTAGTATTTTTCTAAAATACTATACTCATTTAGAATGGTTAAACTGAATTTTATTTACTTTTATGTGTTTTATATGTTTTTATAAAATTCCTTAAATAATTTATATTATAAAAATATTTAACCTAAATTTATTCTAATAAAAATAGAATTATTAATTTTATTAGGTAACTTATATTTTTATGAACTCATGGATATATTATTTGTATTTTTAGGATTTTTATTCCATTTCTTAGAGATTATTTAGTTCTAGGGTTATTTTAGTCTTTAAAAATTGGTTGAAATTCTTCGTTTAAAGATCTGGACCTAGCCCATTGGGCTGGCCCCGCCCTTGTTGGAGATATGCCCTAGAGGCAATAATAAATGTAGTTATCTTTGTGTTTATGATAAATGTTTACATTCATGCTATAATAGTATTAACAAGGAAACATTAATACTTGTGTGATTTGTAAACTAAATTAGAGTCCCTAGTAAAAGCCTCTTTATAATACTAGCTTGTTGGTTAATAAATGATTGTGGTTTCCCTATCATGAACATTGAGATGTTATTAACAACAAGATCATATCATTAGGAGAATGGTATGATGGACATACTTCTATAGATAAGCGTAGCATAAAGATCAAGTCATTTTAATAGTTCAATTGCTATATGCTTTCTGATACATAGTAACCTAATTCCTTCGACCATGAGATCATGCATATCACCATCACCGGAAGGATGCTTTGATGACATCAAACACCACACCGTAACTGGGTGGCTATAAAGGTGGCATTGAGTGTTGGGAAAGTATTGGTTGAGACACATGGATCAAGAGTGGGATTTGTCCATCCATATGACAGATAGATATACTTTGGGCCCTCTCGGTGGAATGTCATCCAATTAGCTTGCAAGCATGTGACTGGCTCACAAGGGATCGCATATCACGGGAACGAGAAAAGAGTACTTATCAGTAACGAGGTTGAACTAGGTATGCAGAGATACCGACGATCAAAACCTCGGATGAGTAAACTATCGTGAGACAAAGAGAAATTGGTATAGTATGTAAGTGGTTCATTCGATCGCAAAGTAATCGTAGAAATATGTGGGAGCCATATGAATTTCCAGATTCCTCTATTGGTTATTGTTCGGAGAAGTGTCTCGATCATGTCCGCATAATTCACGAACCGTAGGGAGACACACTTAAGGATTCGATGTTGTTGAGTAGTTATGGAATGATGAATAAGTGACCGAATGTTGTTCGGAGTCTCGGATGGGATCCGGATATCACGAGGAGATCCGGAATGGTCCGGAGAATAAGATTCATATAAGGAAAGTCCTGTTTCGGGGTTGGAGAATGGTTCCGGTATTTTCATCGGGAATGTTCTAGAAGGTTCCAGAATGTCCGGCACTCCGGAGGGGAAGGGTACATGAATGTGTCATAACAAGTTGGAATGGTTGCATCATGTACTAGGTGTCATCGCTGAGCAAAATAAAGGGATAAATCAAATCCTAGTTTGAAAAGTCAAACGCCAATTTGAAAAGTCAAACGGCTATTTTGCTTGGTGGAGGGAGAGTAGGAAACCTACTTGGGGAGGAGTTCCTCTCCCTCCACCTGCCGGCCTTGGAAGCCGAGTTGGGGAGGGACTCCCCTCCCCTTGGCCAGCGCCCTCCACCTATATAAGGAGGGGCAGGGCTGCCCCTCCAAGCACACACCTTGCCTCCGCAAAACCCTAGCCCCAAGCCGCCGGCGCCACCACCTCCTCCTGCTGCTACCGCCGCCTAGGGCAAACCTAGCCCGCCGACTTGGGCTTCCCCAAGCCCTAGCCGCCGGCCTAGCCCTCTCTCCTTGGTGTGTCTAAACCCTAGATCACAAAGGCCTCTCTCATAGTCCACCATACTCGCTCCGGCTTAAGGCGAAGCCCTGCAAGATCTCCCCTCTACTTCCGGTACCATGCCGTCGTGCTACCAGAATCACGAGGAGAGTGCTACAACCTCCGCTGCCTGCTGGAACAAGGGAGAGGAAGGTCTTCGTCGAGTACCGAATGTGTGACCGACTGCAGGAGCGCTGCCGGAACGCAGCGCCGGAAGGATCGTCTACGCGATCTTGAGATCGGCAAGAGTACGACAACATCACCCACGAGAATCCGCTCTCGTTAAACACTTTTGAATCTTCGAGGGTGAGTTATTCCATCGACTTGTTGCTACAATCTAGTAGATAGATCTTGGCTTGTTTGTTTGTATGCGATAGAAAATTTTGTTTTCCATGCTACGAACCCCTACAGTGGTATCAGAGCCAGGTTTATATGTAGATCTATTGCACGAGTAGAACACAATGGTCATTGTGGGCGGTGGTGCTTTTATTATCAATTACTTCTTGTGTACTTTGCATCTTGTGGTATGATGGGATGAAGCGGCCCGGGCTAACCTTACATGACATCGTTCATGAGACTTGCTCCACGCTCAACATGCAACTTGTATTGCATAAGTGGCTTTGCGGGTGTCTGTCTATCCCATTATAGTATAGATCCAATTTACTACGGGCACTTGATAGTTCAAACATCAATGTTGTGGTTCTTGTTCGTAAGTTAGATCGACACTTATTGAAAGCCCCAAACCACGTAAAACATGCAAAGAAATTAGAGGCGTCTAACTTTGTTTTGCAGGGGTGTGTTGTGATGTGATATGGCCATGATTGTGATTATATTTGATGTATGCAATGTTCCTTATTGTAAGTTGGCAACCGGCAGGAGCCATATGGTTGTCTTTAATTTCTGTTAAGACCCGCGTGTCTATTCAAAGTAGTTGTAATAGTTGAAGCTGGTGGACGACAACCATGGAGCAGCGTCATTGACCTTGATGCAATGCCGGTGATGATGGAGATCATGTTCGTGCTTGAAGATGGAGATCGGAAGCACAAAGAAGAAAGGCCATATCATATCACATATTATGAATTGCATGTGATGTTAATCCTTTATGCTCTAGTATTGCTTAGTTAATGACGGTAGCATTATAAGATGATCCCTCATGCACATAAATTTCAAGTTCTAAAGTGTTCATCCTTAGTAAGCACCGTTGCTAAAGCTTGTTGTTTCGAAGCACCACGTGATGATCGGGTGTGTTAGATTCTGCAAGTGTATACAACGTGAGCAAGCCAGATTTGCTCATGCGGAAGCTAAGGTTTGATCTTGACGAGCCTAGCATGTACATACATGGTTTCGGAACACGGATCACCGAAAGGTAAAGCATGAATCATATAGTAGATATGATGAACATGTCGATTGTTCGCCATTGAAGCTACATCAACTCTCGTGATGATCGGTGTTGATGTGGTGGATTTGGTTCGTGTGATCACTAAAACAATGTGAGGGATATTGTTTTGAGTGGGAATTCACCTAGATTAATTTAAATATTAATTAGAACTCAATTTGTCATAAACTTAGTCTAAACTATTGCAAATATGTTGTAGATCAACGGCGGCCCTACCATCAATTTTAATGCGTTCCTAGAGAAAGAAAAGTTGAAAAACAATGGAAGAAACTTCGCGGATTGGTTCCGCAATTTGAGGATTGTCCTCAATGCTGTTAATTTGACCTATGTGCTGGATGCACCGCTGGGTGACCCACCTGCAGCTACTGCTACCGATGAAGTAAAGAATGTTTACCTCGCTCGGAAGACTCAGTACTCCACAGTTCAGTGTGCTATCTTGTATGGTTTAGAATCGGAGCTTCAGAAAAGGTTTGAGAATTCAGACCCACATGATATTGTCCGTGAACTCAAATTGATTTTTGAGACTCACGCGGTAGTTGAGAGCTATGAGGCTTCTGAAAAGTTCTTTAACTGCAAGATGGAAGAGGGCAGCTCCGTCAGTGAGCATGTGCTTAAGATGTGTGGGCACGCAAACAAACTCCAAAGCTTGGGTATGGTGATTCCTAATGCTTTGGGGATTTACCGTGTCCTCCAATCACTGCCACCAAGTTACAAGAACTTTGTGATGAACTACAATATACAAAGCATGAACAAGCAGTTGCCAGAACTCTTCTCCATGTTAAAATCTGCAGAAGTGGAGATCAAGAAAGAGCACCAAGTGTTGATGGTCAATAAGACCACCAAATTCAAGAAAGGCAAGTCTAAGCAAAAGGGACACTTCAAGAAGGGTGGTAAGAAAGTTACCGCACCGACGAAGAAGACCAAGGCTGGACCTAAGCCTGATACTGAGTGCTTTTACTTCAAGGGAGAAGATCACTGGAAGCGGAATTTCCCAAAGTACTTGACGGATTTGAAGAACGACAACATCAATAAGAAAGGTATATCCGATATACATGTTATTGATGTGTATCTCACTAGTACTCATAGTAGTGCCTGGGTATTTGATACTGGTTCGGTTGCTCATATTTGTAACTCGAATCAGGTGCTGCAGAATAAACGGAAGCTAGCGAAGAATGAGGTGACGATGCGCGTAGGAAATGGATCAAAGGTTGATGTGATCGCGGTCGGCACGCTACCTCTTCATCTACCATCGGGATTAGTTTTATACTTAAATAATTGTTGTCGTGGGAATGGTCACGGCAGATGCTGCAATCGGCAGCGAGTAGTAGAACGAGGGGCAAGGGCGGCCAGCCATCTGCGGGGCGAGATGAGGGCAAAGACACAGGGTTTTACCCAGGTTCTGCCCCCCGGAGGGTAAAGACCTACTCCTGCTAGATTGTATTATGGAGGTGTTACAATGGGCGAGCTCGGCGGCTAGGTGGCGAGTCGCTTGGGTGTATCCGGGAACGTGTCTCTACTCGCCCCACAGGGAGGTTTATATAGGCTCACCTCCCCTAGGGTTTACATATCTCAACCGATTCGGTTACAGATTCAGTAGTCGTTTAACCTAGCCCGACTGGGCCTATCTACTCGCCTGGGCCTTCAGCTTCCAGTCGCTCGGTACCTTGCTGGACTTCAATCCACTCGCCGTTCTGCAGGCCCACTCGCCAGCTCACGGGCCAGTCGGAAACGCCCTGCTGGGTATACCCCAGTAGGCATATCCCCATCAGTAGTCCCCGAGGCCGTCGTCGATTGGGCGTAAGTGGCTGTTGGCAGTCGGAGTATGCGGCTTCAAAGTAGGCATCCAGTCGAATCGTCGGCGGGCTCCTGTATAAAGGAGAAAATCCGGTGAATCAAGTCGCGGATTGGGCGAGTCGAGTCGGCGGGACGCGGTCATGGTGATTGACCCGGCGAGCCGAGTGGCTGAAGTTGGACCGTCAGGCATAGTCAAACTAGCCGTTGGGGGTAATCCAACGGTAACTTTTGGCGTAATCATCGCGCGGTAACGGCCCCCTGATTTGGCGGGCAACTCCCGCTATATAAGAGGAATGGCAGGCAATCGTAGAGCCAACTGCCCACCACTTCTTCCGAGTGCGCACATTTTCCTTTCTCTGCTCCGCGATCCAATCGACTCGAAATCCCCCGATCTCCAACCAACCTCTCAGCCATGGCCCTTTCCACCGAACCATGGGGCAGGTCCAAGTGTACGAGGGCGCAGCTGGCCTCTTTCGAGGAAGCCGGGATCCTGCGAGCCGGCTGTTGGCGTATCCCCGCAGCCGGAGAAACGACCCCAAACCCCCGAGAGAGGGAATTCGTCTGTTTCACCAGTCATCTCGAGCGGGGGCTAGGGTTTCCCACGTCTTTGTTCTTCCGGCGCTTTTGCGCCTACTACGGGATCCAGCCTTCAGATCTGGGTCCCCACAGCATCGAGCAGCTCGCCATCTTCATGGCGTTCTGCGAGTGCTACTTGGGCTGCCGGCCCTACTTTCCCTTGTGGCAAGATCTGTTCCACGGACGGATCAGCCGCGAGGAGGCATGCGGTCCAATGCTAGCCGCGGGCGGCTTGACGTTCCATCTCAAGTCCAAAGCTTCTTTTTTTGATCTGATGCTACCCGCCAAAGCAGCGAGCGACTGGAAGAAGTCGTGGTTCTACGTGGCCGAGGCGACCCCGGAGGACGAGGTGGCGATCCCGCGGTACTCGGCCAATCGTTCTGAGCCGTGCCATCTCCAAGTCGGCAAGCTCCCCGACGACCAGCGGATGGTCGTTGACGAGATGCTCCAGACCATCCGTGGTCTGAAAAAGAAAGGCCTTCAGACGATAAACTTGTACAATTGCTGGCTTGGGCGACGGCTCGTTCCACTCGCCCAACGCGACCACTATATGTACCAGTACACGGGCCGGGGAGACTCTACGAAGGCCTGCCTCGACGAGTGGAAGCTAGAGGATTATATCCCAGCGTTGAAGAAGATCACCCAGGCGGTGTACCTGGATGCGCAAGCAGGGGTCGCCCCCTACACCGCGAAGCGTCCGGCTCCAACGGTAATTCCTTTACCTTGTTCGCAGTCGCAGTGTATGCAGTCGCGGTAATTCTGATTCTGTTTTGTATTCATCGCAGCTATTCCAAGTGGTGGAAGGGTGGCTCCCACCTTCGGATGACGAGAGCCCGGGGCCATCCGCCCAGGACATAGGCGAATCGCCACCCGTGAGGGGCAACGAGGACGACGAGGAAGAGTCCGAAGAGGAAGTCGCCCCACTGGTCCGAAAGACCCGCGGGCAACGTCAGCGCGAGATCGAGGCGAGCAGAAGCCTCGAGCGTCATGATGACGACGACGAACTCCCAGAGACCACCTCGCGCCGTCAAGCCACTCCGTCAAAGAAGAAGAAGAAGAAGGAAAGGGAGGTGAGGGCCCTCCCGAAGAGGAAAACGAAACCGTCGAGGACGGCTTCACCGCCGCACTCGGCGAGCAGCTCCGATGCTCCCAGCCCAGCTGGTGACGGCGCGCCCCCAGCGACAGCCGCGCTGGACACGGCGACCGTGGAAGTGCCGCTGGCCTCGATTCCTCCGCCATTCGCCCCAGTCTCTGGGCTGGGGGAGGCTCCGGCTGCGGCGACTTCGCCTCGCAAGGAGGTTCCGGCTGCGGCGACTTCGCCTCGCAAGGAGGTTCCGGCTGCGGCGGCTTCGCCCCGCAAGGAGGCTCCGGCTGTAGCGGCTCCAACTCGCGAGGAAGTTCCCGCCGAGGATGTCCCAGAGGCGCCAGCCGCGGCCTCAACGACGAAGAAGCCGTCTGTGTCTTGGGCACGCGACGTCCTGGATCTGGGGCTCAGTCGCCGACTGGGCCCTGAACTGGAAAAACCGGCCGGCCTTCGTACAGGGCTACGTTTCATCCCAGTCGCCAAGTGAGTGCGCTCACCCTTCCTTAGTTTCCATAACTATTTCAATTATCTTTGTTGATTCGATTAATGCGTAGGACCGGAGTGAAAAGGATGGGCCATCCGACCGTGGCCAAGGTACCCTCCACCGCTAGCGAGGAAGATCCTTCCCGCAAGAGGAAAGCGGACGAGGTCGTCGCCTCAGCGGATGGCAGTAAGAAGGCCAAGGGCGACGACATCGTCACTATCTCTAACAATACGGCGACCGCGCCGGCCGGGCCCGTGGTGGAGGCAGCCGCGTCTACGAAGGAGGGCGCTTCCTTGCCTGGAACGGCGGAGGCGACTTCCTTTGGAGCGGGTGCCTCTATCGCTACCTTCCCCCGCTTCGTGACCAAGGCGGCCGCGGCGAGCGGGGCTGCGCCCTCGAGCCTCGCTCCGGGGACCGCCGATGCTGAAGTCGACCAGCGTCGTGGGCACACGCCAGCGTTACTCGCGTCCGTGGACGCGATACAACTCCATGGTATGCTTGGCGCAGCCATCCGGGTACATCCAGTCCCCGAGGCTCAGGTCGGTGCTTTGCAGCGGCTTGATTCTTATAATTTCTCGTCTTTTATTTTCGTATCTAGTCCCCGAGTGCGCACGCGCCAAATTTTGGCGGGTGGGAACTTAGGAATTTCTTGATCGCCAGTCCCCGAGTGCGCACTCGCTGAATTTCAGCGGGTGGGCACTTAGGAATTTCTTGATCGCTAGTCCCCGAGTGCGCACTCGCTGAATTTCAGCGGGTGGGCACTTAGGAATTTCTTGATCGCCAGTCCCCGAGTGCGCACTCGCTGAATTTCAGCGGGTGGGCACCTAGGAATTTCTTGATCGCCAGTCCCCGAGTGCGCACTCGCTGAATTTCAGCGGGTGGGCATTTAGGAAGTTCGTTTTGACTAACTTGTTCGATGATGTGCAGGGTCTGCAGCTTGAGTCGGCGGACCGATTGGCCGCGAAACAGCGCGCTGAGAAGGAACTGGTCATCGTCCAGGAGGCGAACAAAGGGCTTCAGGCTGTTGCTGCGAAGGCAGAGGAAGCTCGCCAGGGGCTTGTCTCCGCTGGTGAGCTGGTGGCGGCGCGATCTGCTCTGGGTGCCGCTGAACAGCGGATCGCCGACCTTGAGCGCGAACTGCGGGAGGCGAGAGAAGAAGCGAGCTCGGCGGACGGGCGAGCGAGGGCCGCCGTTTCGGCCGCAGAGGAGGATCACAAGGTGTCGGAGGTCCTTATTGCTGGGCTTCAGGACGACCACACGTCGCTTCAGTGCTTCATCACGGGACTCGCCCGCCCGTTGCTTGGTGAGTGCATCTTCCCTTTCTATTAGTTGTGATTTTTTGTGGTGTCCGTAGTATTCATCGTTGTCTCCTGCTCGCAGGTCGCATCATTGATGACGAAGAAGAAGCGAGTTCGCTTGATGCGAGGCGGTGCGTCAGCATGCTCGTCGACTCGGCGACGCTGTCGGCGACGTGCATCCGCGCCTACCTCCAAGAAATATCGCCCACGGAGGTGATTCCCAGCGACCTCGTTGAGGTGTGGAAATATTTGGAGAAGGCGCCCGCGGTCGTTGAGTTCATGACGCGGTCGGCGTTTCGGTGTGGAGCGTCGACAGCACTGAGCCTTGGACTCGCCCACTTCCCCGAAGATTTCGACGTTGACGATGTGACGAGTGGGTATCCATCATCGACTGGCGCGGTGGATCTGTCCGAGGTTCTCAAGTTGCAAGAGCGTGCCGCCACATACTCGGAGCGTGTATGGGCGATGGGCGACCTCCTTCCCTACCAGGAAACGGTCGTCGCGCCAAACGACCCCGAGCCGCCGCATCGTGACTTCAAGGTCGAGCAGCCTTTTCGCGCGGCAATGGCGGGTGAACTGACGACGTATCCATCAAACCCGTACACCGCGTTCATCCGTAATCGCCGGGATGCTGGCGAGTCATCATCAAAGCCTGCAGAATAGGGTAGTTTTCCTTGAAGCGTTAACAGCAGTTCTGCCATGCGGGCATATTTTGTAACATAAGATAATGCAACATGCGATTGAATGGGATGTCGTGTCTATTTGGTATTTGTTTGTGTGCTTTTGGGTTGATTTTGGACGACTCCCCGAGCGCGTCCGCCCTTTTGTGGGGTTTACCTCGTATATGATGTTTGTTGTTATCATGTGTGTTGTTGCTTTGGTCGACTCGCCCGAGCTCGGAGAGCCAGTCGCAAGGCGACTCCCTGGAATGCTCTGTACTTTACCGTTTTCCCGTACGCGAACGGAGTCGGGTGGCCGAGTCCCCGAGCGTGGTACTTGGTAGTTCTAGGTGCAACTTGAGGGTGGTTGAGGACTTAGCGCGTTGGTGTGAGCGCGTCACTCCTGCCTGGCCCGTAAGGTCAGTCGCTTGGCGAGTCCTGGGCGTGCTCTCTTACTTGGCGTTTTCCCTGACCGCTCTTGACGAACTGGTATTCAGTCCCCGAGCGTGGTACTTAGCCGTTCGAGTCGCTATGCCGAGGATGCGGAGGACCAAGGTCGCTGTGAGAAGCGAGGGCAGTTGTCTTGGCTCGTAGAACCAGTCGAGCTAGGCGACTCCAATGGTGCTCCGGGTTGGCGTTTTTCGTGGACGATGCGAGACCTGAAGTGATTCAGTGCTCTTGCACCGCACTACTTAGCCATGCCGATCGCTGTACCAAAGGTTGACTTCTGCATTTTAGCATACCGCTGTTATTACGAGTGCGAGTGGCACAAGTCATGGAGAGTGGGCGCAATTTGCGGTAACCGTTTCTTTTATTTCATAGCGACTGGAGAGTACATGTGTGGGGTTCTAGGAGTAGAACTTCCGGAGGAGGTTTACATTCCATGGTCGCTTGACGTCGAGCTCGCCGTCCCCGCGGACGTCGATGAGGTAGTAGGCGTCGTTGCCAAGTACGCGCCTGATAGCGAATGGGCCTTCCCACGGAGGGGAGAGCTTGTGCATGCCCTTCTTGTCCTGGATGAGGCGTAACACCAGGTCGCCTTCCTGGAAGGTGCGGGCTTTCACCCGTCGGCTATGGTAGCGGCGGAGTCCTTGCTGGTAGATGGCGGTGCGTGACCGGGCGAGGTCGCGTGCTTCGTCGAGCTGGTCGACCCCATCTTGGCGGGCCAGCTCGTTTGCAGCCTCCGTATAATGGACGACTCGCGGCGAGTCGTGTTCGAGGTCGGTGGGCATGACTGCTTCGGCGCCGTAGACCATGAAGAAGGGAGTGAATCCCGTCGATCTGTTAACCGAGGTACAGATTCCCCAGATGACGGAGGGCAACTCTTCGACCCAGCACCCAGCGGTGCGCTCGAGTGGTACTTGGAGTCGCGGCTTCAGGCCGTGGAGGATGCTTTGGTTGGCCCGTTCTGCCTGGCCGTTGGATTCTGGGTGGGCGACTGACGCGAGGTCGAGCCGGATGTGGTGCTCTTCGCAGAATTCGGCCATGGCTCCCTTGGCGAAGTTGGTGCCGTTGTCCGTGATGATACTGTTTGGGAACCCGTAGCGATATATTAGCTCGCGTAGGAATTTAGTGGCGGTCTTCCCGTCGCATTTCCGGACTGGCTTGGCCTCCACCCACTTAGTGAATTTGTCGACGGCGACTAGCAGGTGGGTGTAGCCGGAGGGAGCTTTCTTGAAGGGGCCTACCATGTCCATGCCCCATACGGCGAATGGCCAGGTGATAGGGATTGTTTTGAGCGCCGAGCTCGGTACGTGCGTCTGACTGGCGTACTTCTGGCACCCGGCGCATCGCTGGACGATGTCGACGGCGTCGGCGTGTGCGGTGGGCCAGTAGAAGCCGTGTCGCATAGCCTTGGCGACCAGGGAGCGAGCGGCGGCGTGGTGGCCGCAGTCGCCTGAGTGAATGTCGTGGAGAATTTTGCGCCCTTCAGCCGGTTGGACGCAGCGTTGGAACACGCCGGTGACGCTGCGCTTGTGTAGCTCGCCGTCGATGATGGTGTAGGACTTGCATCGGCGAGCGATCATTCGAGCGTCTGTCTCGTCTGCTGGCAGGGTGCCGGCTTCCAGGTAGGCGATGTAGGGCTTGGTCCAATCGTCTGGCTCGGTGATGAGTGCGACCAAGGCTGCCTCTGGTTGGAGTGGGACTCCGATGTCGATCTCCCTCGGGGGAGAGACTGATGGCTTGGAGATTGTGTCGAGAAACACGCCGGCGGGTGGTGCGAGTCGAGCCGACCCGATGCGAGAGAGGGCGTCGGCCTCCTCGTTTTTCCGCCTGTCGATCCACTCGACGGAGTAGCCGGTGAAGTGGCCGCCCAACTTGTCCACCGCTTGGCGGTACGCCGCCATGGTGGGGGAGACGGCGTCGCAGGTGCCGGCGACTTGCCCCGCGACGAGGTCGGAATCTCCGTAGCATCGGAGGCGATTGACGTTCATCTCCTTGGCGGCTCGCATGCCGTGGAGTAGGGTCTCGTACTCAGCCATGTTGTTGGTGCAGGGCGTGAAGTCGAGGCAGAGGATGTAGCGGAGCTTGTCGCCCTTTGGTGAAGTCAACACTATCCCTGCTCCTGCACCGTCCGCGTTCTTGGAGCCGTCGAAGAGCAGGCTCCAGTAATGGAGGTACGGCAGCTTTTCTGGCTGCTGAGCCTCCTCCCAGTCGGCGATGAAGTCTGCCAGCACCTGCGACTTAATCGCCTTTCGTGGCTCGTATTTGATGTTGTGGACGCCGATCTCGACGGCCCACTTGGCGACCCGCCCGGTTGCCTCGCGGTTGCGGATGATGTCTTGTAGTGGCGCTGAGGAGACGACCGTGATCGGGTGCTCCTGGAAGTAGTGCGGCAGGCGCCGCTGAGCCCTGAAGACCGCGTACACTAGCTTTTGGTACTGTGGGTACCGTTGGCGCGACTCGGTGAGGACCTCGCTGATGTAGTACACCGGCCGCTGAACCGGGCGCTCCTTTCCTTCCTCTGGTCGTTCGACGACCATCATAGCGCTGACGACGCGCTCGGATGCCGCGACGTAAACCAGCATAGGTTCTTTGTCGGCGGGGGCGGCGAGTAGTGGTGCGGCGAGTAACACCTTTTTGAGGTCGCAGAGCGCGTCGTCCGCCTCCTTGTCCCACTGGAAGGTGGGGTTCTTGCGCATCAGGCGGTATAGGGGCATCGCCTTTTCGCCCAGGCGGGGGATGAAGCGACTGAGAGCCGCTACTCGCCCGGCCAGCTTCTGGACGTCGCGCAGGCACTCGGGTTTGCCGAGCTGGTCGATCGTGTCGATTTTTGTTGGGTTCGCCTCGATCCCTCGTTTGGAGACGACGTACCCCAGTAGTTGTCCGGCGGGTACACCGAAGGTGCACTTGCCTGGGTTGAGCTTTATCTTGTACCTTCGCAGGTTGGCGAAGGTTTCTGCCAGGTCGGCGAGTAGGTCGCCTTGGCGAGCGGACTTCACGACCACGTCGTCGATGTAGACGTGGATGTTGCGGCCAATTTGGCTCGCGAGGCATTCTTGCATGCACCGCTGGTAGGTTGCCCCGGCGTTCTTGAGGCCGAAGGTCATGGCGGTGTAGCAGAAGGCTCCGAATGGCGTGATGAACGCCGTCTTCTCCTCGTCTTCGACAGCCATTTTGATCTGGTTGTACCCAGAGTAGGCGTCGAGGAAACATAGCGACTCCGAGCCCGCGGTTGAATCGATTATCTGGTCAATCCGCGGGAGGACGAACTGCTCCTTTGGGCAGGCGCTGTTCAGGTTTGTGTAGTCGATACACATCCTCCAGGTCCCGTTTTTCTTCTCGACCAGGACTGGGTTTGCCAGCCACTTGGAGTACTTGATTGGCCGGATGAAGCCGGCAGCGAGTAGACGCTGCACTTCCTCGGCGATTGCTCGACGACGTTCTTCATTGAAGGGCCGTAGCGACTGCTTGACAGGTCGCACTTTGGGGTCGGCGTTTAGTTTGTGCTCAGCGAGCTCCCTAGGGACACCGGGCATGTCGGAGGGTTTCCATGCGAAGATGTCCCTGTTCTCACGGAGGAACTCGATGAGCGCACATTCCTATGCTGGGCTCATGCCTGTCCCAATCGACACTGTCTGGCTGGAGTCGCCTGGGACCAGCTCGACGGTGCGAGTGTGCGTCGTGGCCTCAAAGGTTGAGGTGTTTGCGCCCTCTGAGTTGGGCTTCTTGAGTATTGTGGGGTCGTCATTGTTGACCCCGCTCGCGTATTTGGCGAGCTCGTCGGCGTGATTAGTCTCTGCCGCGATGACGGCGTCGGCGAGCTCGGCTCCTTTGGCCTCACACTCGGCGGCCATGTCGGGGTCGCCGTTGATGGTGATGACGCCGCACGGCCCGGGGAGCTTCATCGCGTTGTACGCGTAGTGGGGTGCTGCCATGAATTTAGCGAACGCCTGGCGCCCCAGGACGCAGTGGTAAGGGCTGTCGAAGGGCACCAGCTCGAAGACGATCCGCTCGGTGCGGAAGTTTGCCGGTGTGCCGAACGTGACTGGTAGCGTGACCTTGCCGATCGGATACGCCTTCCGACCGGGGACGATGCCGTGGAACATGGTGTGGGTCGTCTCGATCATCGACTGCGGGAGCCGCAGCCGCCTGAAGGTGTTGAGGTAGAGGATGTTGATGGAGCTACCGCCGTCCATCAGTGTCTTGGGGAGCCAGTAGTCGCCAACCTTGGGCTTGACCACCAGGGCGACTCGTCCTGGATACTCAATGCGCGGCGAGTGGTCTTGCCGGCTCCAGGTGATGGGCTGTTCCGACCAGTTCAGGAACTGGGGGACGTCTGTTTGGGCCACCGCATTGACGGCGACGGCGCGGGCGATGACCTTCTTCTCGCGCTTCGTGTTGAAGCCTGTGAAGGTGTGGAGCGAGCCGGCCACTTTGCCGAATTTTCCGCCATTTGGTGGGTCGTTGTTGGTGTCCTACCGCGCTTGCCGTGCCTTCTCGATTTCCCTGAGGGTGTGGCAGTCGGCGGTGGTGTGCGTTGCGGGTTTTCCTTCCCTGCTATGGAACGCACATGGTTGGTTAAGGAGGGCCGCGGGATCGAACCTTGGCTTGTTCTTGTAATTGCCGCCATCGCGGCGTTGCCCTCCGTCGCGGCGGTAGCTCTTGGGCTCGCGCTGTGCGTGCCCGGCGTTGGCGACGAAGTCGACTCGCCCGTCACTGCGGGCTTGCCAGTGAGGCGAGTGCCGCTATAGCGTAGGTCGGTTCGGCGTCCGCTGTCGTTGCCGCCCGTGCGGCGTTGCCCTCCTGACTCGTCGTCAGTTTCCTGGTTTGGATCTTCCTCGGCGTACCGTTTGGCGATCTCGAGGAGGTCGGGGATGTTGTCGAGTGTGCGGGAGTGTCGCTTGAGCTTGGCGACTAGAGGCTTGTAGCGGCACGAGGTCTTGAAGCAATGGATCGCGGTGTCCGGGTGGATGCCGACCGCGTTGTACCAAAGCTCTTGCCATCGTTGGACCCAGTTGCGGGTCGACTCACGGGGTCCCTGGACGCATCGTTCCAGGTCCTCAATAGTGGTGGCGCGGGTGTAGGAGCACTCGAAGTGCCTGACGAAGGCGTCGCGCATTTCCTCCCAGGAGTCGATACTGTCCTGGGGGAGAGTGTTGATCCACTGCCTGCACGTCCCCTCCATCATCAGGGGGAGGTAACAGGCGGCGAGTAGGTCAGTGTGACCCGCGATCCCCATTGCCATGAGGTATGTGTCGAGCCAGACTGCGGGGTCGTACGAGGAGTCGTACTTTTCTATCTCTTTTGGTGCCTTGAAGTTTGGCGGGTACTTCTCGCCTCGGATCATTGGTCCGAAGCACTTGGGCCCGAGTCGACTGAGCGACCCCATAGGCTCGCCATCGCGGCGATTAGTTAGGGTGTGCCGCAAGTCGTCGGGCTGGCGTGCGCGCCAGCTTTGGTTGTTGATGATGTGGGTGCGAGCGTCGATGGGTTGTCCGTTAGCGGAGACGAAGTTGGTCGCCGGCCTGGGGTCGTTGGTGGAGAGTGCCGCGTTCGCGGGTCGGTGTTGGAGCTGCAGTGGCTCTGGTGGCGGGCAATTGAGGGTGTTTGCCGCCGCTGGGCGGCCGCTGGAGGCCGCTCTGCTTCCCGAGGAACGCGAGTATACTCGACCTTGCGAGTCGGCGCCCGCTTTTTGCTGCTCCACGGCCTTCGCGAGCAGGGCCCTGACGTACTGGATCTGTAGGGCGCCGTCGCCAGTGGCCGTGATGCTGTCGGCTGCTGATCGGCCTACCACGAGGTTGTCCATCGGGGTGGAGAACAGTGGGAGGCCGTTTGCGTCTCGCTCCCGTGAGGAGACAACTATCCGCGGCTGGTCCCTAGGAGGGGTGCGGTTGGGTGGTGGTGGGGCACCCATCGCCGTCGATCCTGGCGGGGGCCGGGCGCTTCCTCCTGGGGGCGTTCTCGCAAATTGCGCGCTCGGCTATGCGGGCCGGGTCGTTTTCGTCGTCAAAGTTCAGGGCACGCCCTTGAACGGTGGGGTTCAAACGTGACCTGATCCGCTGCTGGTGGTAGCGCGACAGCTCCTGCGCCGTTACCTGCTCGAGGTGAAATTTTTCGCGCTCGGCCTGCTCCTTGCGCACCGCCTCCGCCAGTTTCAGGCGGAGTTCCTCGACCTCCGTCGCCGTGGCGTTAGGAGGGATTGGGGTGGAGAAAGGATCTTCCGGTGGATCGGTGCCGGTGGCCATGTAAGCCGCGGCGTGGCGACTGGTTCCATCGCGGGGGTCGGCGGAGTTCTCTGACCCAGAATCGAATTCGAAGATCCCGAGGATGGAAGGGTCCTCGAAGTCTCCCGCGTTGGAGACCTGGGCGATGGAGCCCGCAGACGAGGCCGCGGTGATGGATCCGGCGAGTGACGCCGGGGTCGCCGAGTCGGCGTCGTCGGTGAGGGCCACATCTTCTGCGGCCGCTGAATTCCCGGCCACGTTGATGTGGGCCGAGTTGTACTCGGAGGCGAGGCGGTGGATCATGCGGACCTGGCTCTCGGAGAGCCGATCGCGTGGCGGCGACTCGCGGATGCGAGCCGAGTCCTCCGAGACGATGACGTCGATGAGGCCGACGAAGAGGCTGATCGTGCCGACTGGCAGGATCACGCTGTGCGTGACGGGTCGCGCTGCCGGGACGTAGCTGCTTGGCAAGATCTGGAGCATCTCGCCGATCGCTATCATGCGGCCGGTGGCGACCGTCTCGTTGATGGGCAGATTGGATCTCGCCGCAGAACACCGGCCAGACCGGCCAGGCCCCACGGTGGGCGCCACTGTCGTGGGAATGGTCACGGCAGATGCTGCAATCGGCAGCGAGTAGTAGAACGAGGGGCAAGGGCGGCCAGCCATCTGCGGTGCGAGATGAGGGCAAAGACACAGGGTTTTACCCAGGTTCGGCCCCCCGGAGGGTAAAGACCTACTCCTGCTAGATTGTATTATGGAGGTGTTACAATGGGCGAGCTCGGCGGCTAGGCGGCGAGTCGCTTGGGTGTATCCGGGAACGTGTCTCTACTCGCCCCACAGGGAGGTTTATATAGGCTCACCTCCCCTAGGGTTTACATATCTCAACCGATTCGGTTACAGATTCAGTAGTCGTTTAACCTAGCCCGACTGGGCCTATCTACTCGCCTGGGCCTTCAGCTTCCAGTCGCTCGGTACCTTGCTGGACTTCAATCCACTCGCCGTTCTGCAGGCCCGCTCGCCAGCTCACGGGCCAGTCGGAAACGCCCTGCTGGGTATACCCCAGTAGGCATATCCCCATCAATTGTTATTTGGTGCCTGCATTAAGGATGAACATTATATCGGGATCTTGTTTATTGCGAGACGGTTACTTGTTTAAGTCCGAGGATAATGGTTGTTCGATTTATATGAGTAATATGTTTTATGCACATGCACCTTTGATAGATGGTCTATTCTTATTAAATCTCGATAGTGGAAATACACATATTAATAACATTGAAGCTAAACGTTTGAAATTGAGCGATAACTCGACCTATATGTGGCACTGTCGTCTTGGTCACATTGGAGTGAAGCGTATGAAGAAACTCCATTCCGATGGACTTCTTGAATCACTTGATTTCGAATCACTTGAAAGATGCGAAGCATGTCTGATGGGTAAAATGACTAAGACTCCATTTTCTGGTATGATGGAGCGAGCTACGGACGTATTGGAAATCATACATACCGATGTGTGTGGTCCAATGAGTGTAGCATCGCGTGGTGGTTATCGTTATGTTCTTACCTTCACGGATGACTTGAGTAGATATGGGTATATCTATTTCATGAAACATAAGTCCGAAACTTTCGAGAAGTTTAAGGAATTTCAAAGTGAGGTTGAGAATCAACGTAACAAGAAGATTAAATTTCTACATTCTGATCGTGGAGGTGAATATCTAAGTTACGAGTTTGGCGAGCATTTGAAGAAATGCGGACTACTTTCACAATTGACACCGCCGGGAACACCACAACGTAATGGTGTGTCCGAACGTCGTAATCGAACTCTCTTAGATATGGTTCGTTCTATGATGTCACTTATAGATTTACCGCTATCATTTTGGGGTTATGCGTTAGAAACAGCCGCATTCACTTTAAATAGGGCACCATCTAAATCCATTGAAACGACACCGTATGAATTATGGTCTGGGAAGAAACCTAAATTGTCGTTCCTTAAATTTTGGGGTTGCGAAGCCTATGTAAAGAAGTTACAGCCGGACAAGCTTGAACCCAAAGCGGAAAAATGCGTCTTCATAGGATACCCAAAGGAAACTATTGGGTATACCTTCTATCATAGATCCGAAGGCAAAATCTTCGTTGCCAAGAATGGATCCTTTCTAGAGAAGGAATTTCTCTCGAAAGAAGTGACTGGAAGGAAAGTATAACTCGACGAGGTTGTCGAACCTTATCTTGAAATTGCGAGTAGCGCAGCACCAGAAGAAGTTCCTGTGGTGCCTGCACCAATAAGAGATGAAGCTAATGATGATGATCATGAAACTTCGGTTGTAGTTGCTACAGAGCCTCGCAGGTCAACGAGAACTCGTACCACTCCTGATTGGTATGATCCCGTTATGAGTGCCATGTTGGTGGACAACAGCGATGACCCTGCGACATATGAGGAAGCGATGATGAGCCTAGATTCCAATAAATGGCAAGAAGCCATGAAATCCGAGATTGGATCCATGTACGAAAACCAAGTATGGACTTTGGTGGACTTACCGGATGGCCGGAAGGCTGTCGAGAACAAATGGATTTTCAAGAAGAAAACATATGCTGATGGTAACATTACTGTCTATAAAGCTCGACTTGTCGCAAAAGGGTTTCGACAAATTCAAGGAGTTGACTACGATGAGACTTTCTCACCAGTAGCGAAGCTAAAGTCTATGAGGATTATGTTAGCAATCGCTGCATATTATGATTATGAGATATGGCAGATGGATGTCAAAACAGCGTTCCTCAATGGAGACATTGATGAAGAGTTGTATATGATGCAACCCAAGGGTTTTGTTGATCCTAAGGATGCTAACAAGGTATGCAAACTTCAACGGTCCATTTATGGATTGAAGCAAGCATCCCGAAGTTGGAATCAACGTTTTGATAAGGTGATCAAAAGTATTGGTTTTATACAAACTTATGGAGAAGCTTGTATTTACAAGAAAGTGAGTGGGAGCTCTGTAGCATTCTTAATACTATATGTAGATGACATATTGTTGATTGGGAATGATGTAGACCTTCTTAATAGTGTCAAGGAATATTTGAATAATAGTTTTTCAATGAAGGATCTTGGCGAAGCAGCTTACATATTAGGCATAAAGATTTATATATATAGATCGAGACGCCTAATATCATTGTCACAAAGTACATATCTGGACAAAGTTCTAAAGAGGTTTGGAATGGAAGATAGCAAGAAAGGGTTCTTGCCCATGTTGCCCAATATGATGTTGAGTAAAACTCAAAGTCCAACAACGGCAGAAGATAGAGAAAGGATGAGTAAGACTCCCTATGCCTCAGCCATAGGATCTCTAATGTATGCCATGCTATGTACTAGACCCGACATTGCATATGCTGTTAGTTTGACTAGCAGATATCAAAGTGATCCAGGAGTGGATCATTGGACAACGGTCAAAAACATCTTTAAGTACTTGAGAAGAACTAAGGATATGGTTCTTTCTTATGGAGGTGATGAACAACTCGTTGTTAATGGTTACACCGATGCTAGTTGGAACACCGATCCGGATTATTCTAAATCACAATTTGGATACATACTTACTTTGAATGGTGCAGCAGTTAGCTAGAGGAGTGCAAAGCAAAGCGTTGTGGCGAGATCTTCAACTGAATCGGAATACATGGCTGCTTCGGAGGCTTCACAAGAAGCGATATGGATGAAAGAGTTCATTACAGAGCTCGGTGTGGTTCCACGTGCGCTGGACCCAATGTCTATCTACTGTGATAACATGGGCGCCATAGCCAATGCGCAAGAACCAAGGTCACACAAGAAGCTGAAGCATATCAAGCTACGTTTTCAAGCTATTCGAGAACATGTCCAAGATGGTGACATAAAGATTTTCAAAGTACACACAGATCTGAATGTGGCGGATCCGTTGACTAAACCTCTCCCGAGGGCAAAACATGACCAACACCAAACTGCCATGGGTGTTCGGTATATTACCATGTAATCTAGATTAGTTGACTCTAGTGCAAGTGGGAGACTGTTGGAGATATGCCCTAGAGGCAATAATAAACGTAGTTATTATTATATCTTTGTGTTTATGATAAATGTTTACATTCATGCTATAATAGTATTAACAAGGAAACATTAATACTTGTGTGATTTGTAAACTAAATTAGAGTCCCTAGTAAAAGCCTCTTCACAATACTAGCTTGTTGGTTAATAAATGATTGTGGTTTCCCTATCATGAACATTGAGATGTTATTAACAACAAGATAATATCGTTAGGAGAATGGTATGATGGACATACTCCTATAGATAAGCGTAGCATAAAGATCAAGTCATTTTAATAGTTCAATTGCTATATGCTTTCTGATACATAGTAACCTAATTCCTTCGACCATGAGATCATGAATATCACCATCACCGAAAGGATGCTTTGATGACATCAAACACCACACCGTAACTGGGTGGCTATAAAGGTGGCATTGAGTGTTCGGAAAGTATTGGTTGAGACACATGGATCAAGAGTGGGATTTGTCCATCCATATGGCGGATAGATATACTCTGGGCCCTCTCGGTGGAATGTCATCCAATTAGCTTGCAAGCATGTGACTAGATCACAAGGGATCACATATCACGGGAACGAGAAAAGAGTACTTATCAGTAACGAGGTTGAACTAGGTATGCAGAGATACCAACGATCAAAACCTCGGATGAGTAAACTATCGTGAGACAAAGGGAAATTGGTATCATATGTAAGTGGTTCATTCGATCGCAAAGTAATCGTAGAAATATGTGGGAGCCATATGAATTTCCAGATTCCTCTATTGGTTATTGTTCGGAGAAGTGTCTCGATCATGTCCGCATAATTCACGAACCGTAGGGAGACACACTTAAGGATTCGATGTTGTTGAGTAGTTATGGAATGATGACTAAGAGACCGAATGTTGTTCGGAGTCTCGGATGGGATCCGGGATATCACGAGGAGATCCGGAATGGTCCGGAGAATAAGATTCATATAAGGAAAGTCCTGTTTCGGGGTTGGAGAATGGTTCCGGTGTTCTCATCGAGAATGTTCTAGAAGGTTCAGGAATGTCCGGCACTCCGGAGGGGAAGGGTACATGAATGTGTCATAATAAGTTGGAATGGTTGCATCATGTACTAGGTGTCATCGCTGAGCAAAATAAAGGGATAAATCAAATCCTAGTTTGAAAAGTCAAACGCCAATTTGAAAAGTCAAACGGCTATTTTGCTTGGTGGAGGGAGAGTAGGAAACCTACTTGGGGAGGAGTTCCTCTCCCTCCACCCGCCGGCCTTGGAAGCCGAGTTGGGGAGGGACTCCTCTCCCCTTGGCCGGCGCCCTCCACCTATATAAGGAGGGGCAGGGCTGCCCCTCCAAGCACACACCTTGCCTCCGCAAAACCCTAGCCCCAAGCCGCCGGCGCCACCACCTCCTGCTGCTGCCGCCGCCTAGGGCAAACCCTAGCCGCCGACTTGGGCTTCCGCAAGCCCTAGCCGCCGGCCTAGCCCTCTCTCCTTGGTGTGTCTAAACCCTATATCACCGAGGCCTCTCTCATAGTCCACCATACTCGCTCCGGCTTACGGCGAAGCCCTGCGAAATCTCCCCTCTACTTCCGGTACCATGCCTCCGTGCTGCCGGAATCACGAGGAGAGTGCTACAACCTTTGCTGCCTGCTGGAATAAGAGAGAGGAAGGTCTTCGTCGAGTACCGAACGTGTGACTGACTGCGGGAGCGCTGCCGGAACGCAGCGCCGGAAGGATCGTCTACGCGATCTTGAGATCGGCAAGAGTACGACTACATCACCCACGAGAATCCGCTCTCGTTAAACACTTTGGAATCTTCGAGGGTGAGTTATTCCATCGACTCGTTGCTACAATCTAGTAGATAGATCTTGGATTGTTTGTTTGTATGCGGTAGAAAATTTTGTTTTCCATGCTACGAACCCCTATAGCCCTAACCCGGCCCACCTGGGCTGGTCAGACCCACTAGTTCGGGTGGTACTGGCCCGTACTGGCCCATTACATTCTCCCTCTCTCTCGTGCACTCGTGTCTTATATCTCTCGCGTGCACTGCTGTGGCGCTGTGTTGCCACCGCCACCATGTGATTCCGGCCTCCTCGGCTTCTCCGGCCGCTGCTGTGGTGCGAGACGAGGCAGTCAGGGATGCTCCTTCGACTGGTCCCACTTGATTCATTGCTAGGACTCTCTCCTGACCATGTCGCTTCCACCCCGAACCTAGGGTTTGGTGGTCACCGACGATTCAGTGCTCCGCCGACCCTATGTTGCTGCTCTAATGCTTGATGGCCCTGTGGTGTTTCCATGAACCCTATGTGGAAATTTAATTTATTCTTTTGTACTCTTTATTTTTATTCTTTTGTAATAAAGATTGTACTATTATTCAATAAAGAAATATTATTCTTCTATTTAATTATTATTGTAAAGATTGTTGCTCATTTCCATAAGTTACATTTTGTAACTCATTATTGAATGAAGTTTTGGAATATTCATTTTATTGATTGTCTTCTTTCATTTAAACTTTGTGTTATTATTGGTTAAATCTTAAATTAAATCAAATACTCAAACATCATTCAAAATCCTTTTGAATTATAATTCAAACACTCAAGTTTTAAATTCAAATTTCATTTCCCAAAACACATAAGTCCACAAAGATCATATCAAAGTCTATAACAATCATCCTTCAAGACTATACCTAATCTCAAAGTATGAAAGAAACTTTGATCACTTTAGGTTTTTATTTGGCAAAAAATTTACCCACATTTTCAGAGATGAATGCATGAAATATCTTAAATTCCTAAATCTACCCTTCGTTGGTTCCTAAATGCTGGGATGTTACAAAGGAGGAGCCGGACAAGTACCAGGAGGGGTAGTACAAGTACCAGGAGGTGCAGAACAAGGTCCAGGGAGTGATCACCACTCAAGTATCAATCCAGCAAGAACAACCAGTACAACAACATCATCAACAAGCAGCTATGTGGTGAGTTTATACAAAACCATCACATGATTGATCTTATCCATTTCATCCGAACATGTGTTGTTCTATGCATAATCTTCTCAGAAAAACACTCAAGTGAGGCGTATCCATCATAGAAGAAAGTAAACAAAGCCAACAGTAAATCTTTACAAACTATAACCAAGATTTCAGCCTTTGCATCACTGATCTTGGATATAAATCTCTAGTTTTATAACTATATACACATAAATCTTTAAATGATCATTTCTGGGCACATCCTATGGGTGGTAGCACCTCAGAAATGATTACATCTTCAAACTTCATCTTAAACAGTAAGGATCCACCATACTATTCTTACAAAACCCTATCAAATCATTTTCCAAAAAGTTGTAGGAATCAGATCTAGAAATTATCCATCATAGGATATTTAAGAAATGAGGCAGCATGTCAAAACTTTGTTTCTACCTAGCAAAGTCTCATATCAGCATCATAGACTAAAGGATCTATCCAATATAGCTCTATAGATAATAGAAATCTTTCTAAGCTTACAATTTAAGCCAATCCACAGTAGAGCTCATGACAAGCCTAGCCAAAGATAGGAAGTGTGTACCAATCAATTTATGGTGTCTCAGTAACTTGCTTAAAAAGCAATCCAAGTATACAGACTACATAGCCTAATCATCTCATACTTAATCATTTTCCTGAGAAAAACAACCAGGAATCATGTTGTCAGCTATATATTCTATCATCCAAAATTATTAGAGAATAATTGGAGTACATAACCAACTCCAATTCCCTCACATCATAACATATCAACACAGACCAGTACATAAAAATTCAATTAACATCTACAGACATAACCACTGTCAATACCAAGTTCATAGAACAATAGTGAAATCTACACCACCAGGATTAATAGGTAAACGCCTCAAGGCAACATAATATCAAGGGATGAACCCTAACACAGAGGGATGAACCCAAGAACATCAGACAATCACACATAGGGTTCATGTGATGCAAGCACACAGATGTTGTAACACCAGCCCAGGTACTATTAAAGATTATAATTGAATATGAGAGTTATTACAAGTGACTATTCTATAAAGAAAAAGAAAAACCTAAACTAAAGTCTTGATCTTCAAATCTGGTACCTGGAAAATAAACAGAAACTTAAAAAAGAATGAAAGTTAGGATTAGAATTGTTTTACTCTCAGATTTGATAGTGAAGTGCACTGTTCACTTTTTCATCATTGAGTAATTTAAGGGGAAAGTTTCACCATCCAGGTAAATGTAACCTAATAACAGTAACTCTCAAATTCAGAACATATCCACAACTGTGCAGCAGGCACACAGGCAGCACACACACCAAACTGCATGGTGTGTGCTATCAGCACCACAACAACAACACAATCAAACAAAACCATCAGCACCGCCGTGGGAATACAACCCCACATCACTTTCTTGTTCTTACACACCAAGCACAACAACCACCAGCTAAACCAAGCCAAAGCCAAGCAAGATCACACCAATCAAAACCCTGAATCACATCACCAAAATGGTGACATAAGGAGGGGGTAGATCAGGTGGATAGCAAGGACAAGATCAAGCCATCAGGACCAGGAGGTGAAGGGCTAGATCAAGGACAAGCCAGGATCTGGAAATACCAGGGGAGCACCAGACCAAGCTACCACAAGATCAACCACTAGCAACCCCAACATCAAATAAGTGTGGTGAGTAAAATAGACCATCACATGATCTATCTGTCTAAGATTAGACAAGCATTCATGATCTGTCTATTACTCAAATTCTCAGAAAGCACCCAAGTGGGGTGAATCCATCACTGAAGTTTTTAAACACTAAAAGCAATCAGAAAAGTATAAGGATCCAACTAATATCTCAGGACAACACCATTGATCTAAGCAATCAAGCTATATTTTAATTCAAGAATGAATATAGCTAATATTTAAACTTCTAGGCACATCTCTAAGACAAGAGTAACACCTTAGAATTTAATCTTATGGATCTATATAAGCTATCAAGCCACAATCATTTTTTCCCAAACTTTGATTCAAGAAATAGTAGCTGGTATCACTACCAGAACCCATCCATATGAATCAACAAGATAAAGGCTTAATGCCTAAACCTCAGACCAACGTCATGGGTCTTAGGGATTTAAGAAAAGAAGTTTCTACTTATCTTTAATGCCAAACTCATTTTAAGCATGAGCAAGACCAAACCAAGTAATAGAATCTAATCTTGTGTGCCATACAAGGATGGTGTCACAAGAACAGTTCTAAATTAAGAAGGTTAAGCATTCAATATTCACAAATACAACCAACCAACTATAAATCATCTTCCTGACATTACAGGAATCATAATCAGGAAAATCCATCTACTTATCTGCACTGTAGGAGATCATTTGATCTCAAGCTGTATATGAATTCTTAAGCCAACAATACTAATACAGTGACTTCATCACACAACACTCATTGTCATTAACCCAGTAATGACAGTGGTGAGCTATTAAAACCACTAGCTTTCCCAAGTATTATTTCTAGAGCAACTTTACCATCTGAATCATATAAAAATTAATCCATAGAATCATCTAGTAAACCACTAGCATCACCACAGCTAACCATCAGCAATAATCCACAGCAAGTCACACTCAACAGATTCAAGGATCATCAATACATGATCCAATTCATCAAATATCTAATCCACAAAGGGATTTGAACCCTAAGCAGAACAAACCATCTTAATCAGGACAATACAGTAACCAGGAAGGTCACTACCAACATCTATCATAAGATGGCATAGCACAGAGATCACTAGGGGAGAGGAATAACTTACCGAAGGTCCTCGCTGTAGATTAGAAGAGGAAGCAGAGGAGGCTGACGATCATGGCGGCACGGGGAGCACCCCCAAGGGGGCGCTGCGACCCATACAACTCCATGACGACGACCATAGCCACGCCTGGGGGCGAGGAGCATCACCACGGCGCACAATAGAAGTGGCGGCGTCAGCACCAATGCCAACCCCAAACCCTAGGGTTCGGAACGGCATCGATTTGGCCGCAGGAGGGCTCCAGGTCCAAATCCAATTGGACAGGAGGGTAGAGCGGGGCCGACAACCTCATCTTGCACCACGACGGCGGCCAGGAAGGTCCACGGCGGCGCGAATCGTCGGCGACAGCATCGTTGACCACGGGGTCGGCGGAGAAGGAGTGAGGTGAGCTCGAGAGAGAGAGACAAAGAGTGTTGGGCTAGGTTGGGCCAATACCCCTTTGGGGTGTTGTTTTGACTTTGCCCTAATGGGCCACAAGGGCCCAATAAACCCAAACAATCAACCCAAATTCTTTAGAGCCTGTTTTAATAATTGGAAAAAGACCAAAATGCCCCTAAACTTAAATAAATTCTAGAAAATAAAAATATAAGTCCAAAATTTATAAATAAAATATTTATGAATTCACAATAATCCAAAATATCCAAATAAATTAATAGATAAAATTTTAGACATATAAATTTTATTAAGAATTTTGTAATTTATATATTCCTTATGGAATTTTACAAAATTATTGAAAGATGATAAAAATAAATAAAAATCACTTTCATTATATATTAATATTATAGTATTTTAGAAAAATACTAACCAAATATTTAATGTAAATTTTTAGTATTTAATGATAATTTTTAAAGGAATTATTAATTAAATAAAAAGCAAATAAAATAAAAGAATACAATATTCAATGAATATTAAAAATTAATATTTATAAATTCTTTCTCATTAAAAGAATTTTTATAATTTAAATAAATGGGGAAGAATACATATAAATCTAAATGATGCATTACATTACTTTGCATAATCATTTTGCTTCTTTAAATATTGTCCTTACCGGGCAATAATGATGTTTTTGTAGACATAGAAACTCAAGGTCCGGTGCAAGCATCAGACTTCACTACCTTGCCATCACAAGGCAAGTTCATCACTTTCTCATATCCTTTGAAGAGTCTTTACCAAAGTATTTGCAAATTGTGTGTTATCATATATATTCCAAAGAAAGAAAATATTATTATCTACAAATAAAGAAATCATAGATATCATCCTAAGTGATGATATAATGGAGCAATAGAACTTAGGGTTCTATTTGCAATAATAATGATCAATTAGGGACTTAATAACCCCTGACATCAGTGATTCTAGCGCCGTATATTACGCGTTAGCCATGAGATTTGGAATGGGACAGAGAAGTCAGCTGTATCTTCTTCCTCTCGCATGAAGCCGGATGTGCAGGTCGTGGCTATTATCCTCGTAGCATTCATATTAATTGGTAATTCATAGAGTATATGCGGCATATGGGTGGTAACCCTCATCGTCCCACGATAGTTCTGGCATCTAACGGTTTGTACAAACCATTGCCGTAATTCAATATGTGGGCATGGTGTACACCAAGGAGGCATGCGAGGTTACGAAGGGGGCAGTGATTGGCTTGGACCAACTACTAGGCCCCACATCATGGAATTGTGGACGGGAAAGTACGCCCGGTTGTGCAACAAGGAGTTGATCTCTCATGGGTAAAGTAACACACCTCTGCAGAGTGTAAGAATTGTAACTTGTTACTCCCTGTTCCAGGAAGGGGTTACGAACGCGGCAGGAAAGGAACTCCATGAAAGTTCTGGTCAACCTGTGAAGGCTAATGGTCATAGATTTTCATAATAAAATCAATCTTTGAAGAAAGATTTACAAAAACTACATAGTGCCAAGGATTTATAATCCGAGGTGGTAGTTAGAGCATCAAACTTCCCACCTTGCATATAATGAACTTGTTGGGTAATGCTGTTACTCATCCTTTCCTTTGATCCCTTGCTTAGACTCTGAGTATCCCGAAGACGTGCCAATGTATGTAGCTGATTGTCAAGAAGATGTGTTCTACGAGGAGCCTGGCCTGTCAGGAGGTGTTGAAGGAGTGGATTACGAAATCCGCTATGGTGTTGATGATAACGAGTCCAACTAAGTATCCTAGTTAGTGGTAACCAATGGAGCCGAGAAACATGAACTCTATAGAATAATCTGCTGAGCTCAACTCCTAGTTGGAGTTGCTACTTTGATATTTCGCTGAAACACTTTATATTTTGGTTTGTAAGTTGAAACCTTTTGAAGTCTTGAACTTCTGGTATTGTAATAATAATAATGTGTGAATGTTTGTAATATGGACCCACAATGTTTCTATTGTACCACTCTGAGGGATGTGATATTTACAGAAGGTGTTCTATGGATGTAATGACAACGACCTATAGTGTACTACACATGCAGTGGTATGCTGGGTCACCACATCCTTGCTCCTGTGACTACTGCTTGACCTTGTTGTGTCCTCCTGCACCACCCCCTCCTTAGGTTACCATCCTATGGATGATCTAGTTGGTTTGCTATGAGGATTAGCTGGTGGATTTATTGGATATTTGGAAATATATGTAGTGTTCTTGGCTGTGTTCTTGAGAATGTGGTGGTGATATGAAATGACCAACAGCTATGTTGCGAAAGTGCGCTCCCTTTTGATTGTGTTGAGTTGTTGTTGTTGTGTTGACAACATACAACATGCATTTAGGTGAGTGTGCCACTTCACTATTTTCCTTTCTTTGGATCAGATCAAGTGATCACTGTTTAACATTTTACTACTACTGCTATGGTGAAACTTCCCCCTTTATCTTGGCTGATGATGTTGTTCTGAAGCTTGTTTAACATGGAAGAATAGATATTGTACATTGGTGAAACTTGCCCCTTTTATTTACTCAATGATGTAAATATGAATAGTGCACTTCACTATTCTCTACTGAGAGTAATACTAACAAAGGGATTTCGATTTTCGCGCCCCTAGTTTGTTAGTTGTACTCAGTTTTCCCTAGCCACTTAAATTTTCCTCACTTTTCCCCTCGCTATGTTACGAAACCCTCGCATGCACTCGAACGGAGGGATGCCATCAATTCAAAGACTTGAACATTACATGCTGACTGGTGAGACTGCATTGGGGCGGGTCCTTCCGTGGCCGTTACATGCTGACGGGTGGGGCCAGGATACACGTCAGACCCTCCATCCATCTCTCGTTGACATGTGGGCCGCTTTTTTCCTGATTGGGTGGCTGGTGCATCCAATAGAAATGGGGCCGTCCTATGGGGCCATCGAAGCCAATGAACGATGGGGCCATCATGTGGGGCCGTCGAAGCCAATGAACGATGGGGCCGTGATGTGGGGATGCATGCTGGAGGGGGATTTGCATATTTGCCACGTTTTATGTTGCAACTTGCATAATTGTCATTTTGTGTGTCACTGACATGTGGTGGTCATGTGGCAAATATGGAAATTTCAAAGAAAATTTTCATTCTGTGGGGCCATCGAAGCCAATGAACGATGGGGCCATCATGTGGGGCTGTCAAAGCCAATGAATGATGGGGCCGCGATGTGGGGCTGGAGGGGGGATTTTCATATTTGCCATGGTTTACGTTGCAACTTGCATATTTGCAATTTTGTGTGTCACTAAGATGTGGTGGTCATGTGGCAAATATGCAAATTTCAAATAAAAAGTTTGGTCTATGGGGCCATCGAAGCCAATGAACGATGGGGCCATCATGTGGGGCCATCGAAGCTAATGACCGATGGGGTCGTGATGTGGGGCTAGAGGGGGCATTTGCATATTTTCCAGGTTTTACGTTGCAACTTGCATATTTTCCATTTTGTGTGTCACTAACATGTGGTGGTCATGTGGAAAATATGCAAATTTCAAAGAATTTTTTTGGCAGATATGCAAAATTAGCAAATATGCAAAAATCCCGGAGCATCTACTCCCCCATAACATTGGCAGGTGGGGTCATGTATGACACACGTGAGGTCGGATCTCTCTCATCCGCTTCCAACCCCCAGCCCCGAGCATCTACTCCGGCGGATAGAGCAGCCATCGTCGGCGCATCGAAGGCTCTGTCCTACGGTGGGCGTCGGACAGACTGCTGTGTTGCACCTCAACCACGGCTCCAGCACCTATTTCGTCCGCACGCATTGCACATTGAGGTAGTACCGACCGCAGGCAGGTCCGCCACCCACGATGACTGGGATTTTGTTCCGCCGCCATAGCTCGACGCACGGTCGCAGCAATTGCTAGTAGTGCTTGGTAAAACTTTCGCTCCTGCTCCTCACACCCTAATCGATTCAGTTCCCGTAATTTCCTCGATATTGCAGGTCTAAATTAGTCTTCAATGTCTGGTCCTAACGGGTACACCAGCGAGGGTGGGGATTCGATCATGTCATGGCCACATTCTCCTTCTCCTACCACGTCGGAAGTGCAGGTAGCTCCTTCTCTTTGTACTACCGTTGAATTTGGAAGTGCTGCCATGGCCTATCGGACTGATTTTATTTGGGTTTGTTTTGGGATTGTTATAGTGTGCTATGCAGGCCAATGATCCATGGTACATTGAATACCAAGATGAATCAACCCAGTGGTCTAGCCAGAGGATGGATTTGGAGGAGATGGTTGCCAATTTAGGTGATGAATTGGCCCGTAAAAACCTGTTGATATTAGAGCTGAAGTGTACTTCGAGGAAGAAAAGAAGAACTCAGAGCTTATTCACAAAGAGAAGTTGACACTTGAGGCTGATCTTGTCGTATCTGATCAAGTGGTAGAAAATCTAAAACATGAACTTCAAGTGAAGGGGTAGGAGAATAGTAGATTCATGTGGGCAGTTTTAGTAGTTGTCATCCTCATCCTAACAGTTGCAGTATGGGGTTGTGCTAAAGGTGGCACGTGTAATGATTAGTTGAATTGATAGCTAATTTAGAGAGTAGAGTTGTTATTCAATGGATGGTTGCGAGATCCTGCTAATTTAGTCACTTTGCAGTCCCAAAGTTGTCAAGAGAATGCATTGCGGGGCCCGAGTTGCTTGCCATTGGATCTAGCTGCCCATAGTTGGCGTCCCAAATGCCTAGAGGGTCAAGTTGGGGGCCCTATCGGTTATGACTGTTGTGTCACTGCCATCATGGCTGCCATGTAGACTTGCAACATTGACGACATAATCCATTCCCCGTTCTTCTTCACGCCGCATTTTTCTTCTCCAGAGAGGTGATCTGTCAAAGAAAGTACCACTCCCTCCGATCCAAATTAGTTGACTCAAATTCGTCAAGATACGAATGAATCTAATACTAATTCATGTCTAGGTACAATCGAATCTATACAAATCTAAATCAACTAATTTGGGTCAGAGGGCGTACTACTTATGAATAAGCTTTAGAGCATATCCCTCCAATCCATATTACTATTTTGGTTCAAATGATACATATTTCAATCAAATTTATACAAGCCCACTAGAGATTGTCAAAGCAAGTACTGCTACTTATGAATCAGCTTTAGAGCATATCCATCGGTCTCACGGCTCAAATACTCCCTCCGACCCATATTAGCACTAAAACTTTACTAGATACGTTCTGTAGGGTTCGCAGCATAGAAAACAAAAAATTTCCTACGATGTGAACTATATACCAAGATCTATCTACTAGATACAAACAACGGGCGGATGTATATCCGTAGAGAACATACCCTTGAAGACCGACAAAGCTTAACGAGTTCAACTCGTGGTTGATGTAGACGATCTCTTGCCGATCTCAAGATCGAGAGGAAGTCCTAGCGCCGCAAAACAGCAGCGCATCCGTGCTCGCACACACGTTCGAGGCACCGAGCAACCTCCGCCTCCTCGCTCCAGCGATGCAGCGGAAGCACAACTCTTTCTTGCCGAATAGCCACCGGGAACATGTATCTCGCTAGTCCGAGACCATGGGGGATAAATTCTAGAGGGGGAGAGAGATCCTTCACGAGGAGGTGTAAGAGACAAGTGAGGAGGGGGGCTCCTTTTATAGGAGGAGGGGGGGAACCCCAAGGGGGTGGCCGGCGCATGGGGGCTGCCCCCTTGCCCTCCCCTCTTCATGTGGGTGGACACTCCACTCACAAATCTCCTTTAAATTCCCTCCACTCAAAAGTCCACTCAAATTCCCATTAAATTTCCACCAAATTTAATGCAAACTCTCATTAAATAAAACTCTTTTATTTATTCAGAATTTTGTCAATTACTTTAATGACAAACATTCACAAATAACCCCTTGCTAGAATTCTATTTCACATGCATAACCACTTTATGCAATTTCACCCGAAAACCTGTTTCGGTATCTAGTGAAATAAATTCATGTGCTTGTTCATTCTTTCGGCATGAAACATTTGCTCCAATTGGATGTCGGTGTCTCTTAAGTGTGTCACCCTACGGTTCGTGAATAATGTGGACATGATCGAGACCCCTCTCGGATCAATAATCAGAAGCGGGATCTGGAGACCCATACTGACTCCCACACATTCAACGATGACTTTCTTGTGATCGTCGGAACCTTTTACGCTAGTATCTTAATACCTTTGTTTCACGATATATTACATGTCCGAGATTCGATCATCGGTATCTCCATACCTAGTTTGATCTCGTTACCGACATGCACTCTTTTCTCGTTCCTATGATATAACATTCTAGTGATCAAATCACTTGCTTGCAAGCTAATCAATGTGATATCACCGAGAGGGCCCAGAGTATATCTATCCGTCATCGGGATGAACAAATTCCACTCTCGATCCATGAGCCTCAACATAACACTTTATTAGTTCTGAATCCATCTTTATAATCACCCTGTTACGGTGTGACGTTTGATGTTATCAAGAAACTCTTCCGGTGTTAGTGATTGACATGATCTCATGGTCTAAGGATTAGGATCACTTCGTAAGTTGTTATAGCAATATAAACTCAATGACTTTGATCGTAATGCTATACTTCGGATGAATGTTCATCACACCATTACACTAATATTATGATCCCGTTATTAACAACATCCAATGTCCATGATCAGGAAACCTTGATCATCTTGTTAATCAACGAGCTAGTTTATGAGAGAGGCATAACTAGGAACTTTCTGTTTGTTTATTAAACACACATGTATTAACGTTTCCGTATTAATACAATTATAGCATGCAAAATAAACATCTATCATATACTTGGAATACACATAATAAACACTTTATTATTGCCTCTCAGGGCATATTCCCTTCAGTCTTCCACTTGCACTAGAGACAATAATCTAGTTACATAGTGATAAATCTAACACCCATTGAGTTCTGGTGTTGATCATGTTTTGCTCTAGGGAGAGTTTTAGTCAACAGATCTGCTACATTGAGATCCGTATGTACTTTACAAATCTTTATATCTCCATCCTTGACATGCTCGCGGATGGAGTGAAACCGGCGCTTAATATGCTTGGAATGCTTGTGAGACCTTGGCTCTTTGGCATTGGCAATGGCACCATTGTTGTCACAATAGATCACCATTGGGTCCAACGCGTTTGCCACCACTCCTAGTTCGGATATGAACTCCTTCATCCAAACTGCTTCCTGAGCCGCTTCTGAAGCAGCAACATATTCGGCCTCCGTTGTTGATCCCGCTACCACAGGTTGTTTGGAGCTCCTCCAACTAACCGCTCTGCCATTCATGAGAAATACGTATCCGGATTGAGACTTAGAGTCATCCGGATCGGTGTCAAAGCTAGCGTCGACATAACACTTAGCGACGAGCTCTTCTTCACCTCCGTATACAAGAAACATATCCTTAGTTCTTCGTAAGTACTTAAGGATATTCTTGACCGCTATCCAGTGTTCCGAACCTGGATCCGATTGGTACCTACTAGTCAAACTAATAGCATGTGCCACATCCGGTCTTGTACATAGCATGGCGTACATTATAGAGCCTATGGCTGAAGCATAGGGGACTTTGTCCATTATCTCTCTTTCTTCCGCCGAAGCCGGACTTTGAGTCTTACTCAATGTCTTGCCTTGCAACATAGGTAAGAACCCCTTCTTACTTCCGTCCATTTTAAACTTCTTTAAAATCTTATCAAGGTATGTACTTTGCGATAGCCCTATTAGGCGCCTAGATCTATCTCTATAGATCTTTATGCCTAATATGTATGACGCTTCACCTAGGTCCTTCATTGAAAATTTGCTGTTTAGATAACTTTTAACACTGTTTAAAAGATCTATATCATTTCCGATCAATAATATGTCATCCACATATAATATCAGAAATGCCACATCGCTCCCACTCACTTTCTTGTAAATACAAGCTTCTCCATAAGTTTGGACAAATCCAAACTCTTTGATCACCTCATCAAAGCGGAGATTCCAACTTCGTGATGCTTGCTTCAATCCATAGATGGATCGCTGAAGCTTGCACACCTTGTTAGCATCCTTAGGATCGACAAAACCCTTTGGTTGTATCATATACAACTCTTCTTCAATATTACCATTGAGAAACGCGGTTTTCACATCCATCTGCCATATCTCATAATCGAAATATGCAGCAATTGCTAACATAATCCTAACTGACTTTAGCATCGCTACGGGAGAGAAAGTCTCATCGTAGTCAACTCCTTGAATTTGTCGAAACCCCTTTGCGACAAGTCGAGCTTTATAGACGGTCACATTACCATCAGCATCAGTTTTCCTTTTGAAAATCCATTTGTTCTCCACGGCCTTTCGGTCGTGAGGTAATTCCACCAAGTTCCAAACTTGATTTTCATACATGGATTCCATCTCGGATTTCATGGCTTCTAACCATTTGTTGGAATCCGGGCTCATCATCGCTTCTTCATACGTCGCAGGGTCATCATTTTCATCAACCATGAAATTCATGACAGGATTTCCGTACAGCTCGGGAGCTGCACGCGTCCTGTTTGACCTGCGAGGTTCGGTAGTACTCTCTTTCGGAGTTTCATGATCATTATCATTAGTTCCCTCTTCAACAGGTGGAGCCAACTCCGGAACAACTTCCGGCGCTGCGCTACTCGCCATACTTTGAAGAGAAGGTTCCACAACCTCTTAGAGTTCTACCTTCCGACTACTGACACCTTTCGCGAGAAACTCTTTCTCTAGAAAGGATCCATTCTTGGCAACAAAAACCTTGCCCTCGGATCTGTGATAGAAGGAATACCCAATAGTTTCTTTAGGGTATCCTATGAAGACGCATTTTTCCGCTTTGGGTTCGAGTTTATCCGGTTGAAGTTTCTTCACATAAACATCGCATCCCCAAACTTTAAGAAATGACAGCTTAGGTTTGTTTTCAAACCACAATTCATACGGTGTCTTTTCAATGGATTTAGATGGTGCCCGATTTAAAGTGAATGCAGCAGTTTCTAGTGCATAACCCCAAAATGACAACGGCAAGTCCGTCAGAGACATCATAGATCGAACCATATCTAATAAAGTACGATTACGACGTTCCGACACACCATTTCGATGTGGTGTTCCGGCAGGTGTGAGTTGTGAAACAATTCCACACTCTTTCATGTGAGTGCTAAACTCGTAACTTAGATACTCACCTCCACGGTCGGACCGTAGAAATTTGATCTTTCTATTACGATGATTTTCCACTTCATTCTGAAATTCCTTGAACTTTTCAAAGGTTTCAGACTTGTGTTTCATCAAGTAGATATAACCGTATCTACTCAAATCATCCGTGAAAGTAACAAAATAACGATATCCACCTCGCGCCGACACACTCATTGGACCACATACATTAGAATGTATGATTTCCAATAAATCTGTCGCCCGTTCCATTGAACCGGAAAACGGCGTTCTAGTCATCTTGCCCATAAGGCATGGCTCACATGTATCAAATGATTCATAATCAAGTGATTCCAAAAGTCCATCCGAATGGAGCTTCTTCATGCGTTTAACGCCAATATGACCTAGACGGCAGTGCCACATATATGCGGATATATCATCATTAAGTTTAATCCTTTTAGCATCAACATTATGAATATGTGTAACATTATCATCGAGATCTAATAGAAATAAACCATTCATCATCGGTGCATGACCATAAAAGATTTCATTCATATAAATGGAACAACCATTGTTCTCGGATTTAAATGAATAACCACTTCGCATCAAACACGATCCAGATACAATGTTCATGCTCAGTGCAGGCACCAGATAACATTTATTCAAGTTTATAACTAATCCCGACGGTAAGTGGAGAGGCAACGTTCCGACGGCGATCACATCAACGCTTGATCCATTGCCGACACGCATCTTGACCTCACCCCTTGCTAGCGGTCGCTTGTTCCGCAGCCCCTGATTCGAGTTACAAATATTAGCAACTGAACCGGTATCAAATACCCAGGTGCTACTGCGAGGACTAGTCAAGTACACATCAATAACATGTATATCATATATACCTTTGTTTGCCTTGTCGGCCTTCTTGTCTGCCAGATACTTGGGGCAGTTGCGCTTCCAGTGGCCAGTCCCCTTACAATAGTATCACTCGGAATCAGACTTAGGTCCAACTCGGGGTTTCTTTTTAGGCGCGGCAACAGGCTTGCCGCCCTTACTTCCCTTCCGTTTTCCCTTCTTGTCTTTCTTGAAACCAGTGTTCTTATTGATCATCAACACTTGATGTTCCTTTTTGATCTCCACTTCTGCAGTTTTAAGCATTGACAGAAGCTCGGGGAGAGACTTCTTCATGCCTTGCATATTATAGTTCATCACGAAGCTCTTATAGCTAGGTGGCAGAGACTGCAGAACACGATGGATGCCTAGTTCAATGGGAATCGATATTCCCAAGGACACAAGCTTATCGGCGTAACCCGACATCTTGAGTACATGCTCACTAACGGAGCTGTGCTCTTCCATCATGCAGCTAAAGAACTTTTCTGAAGCGTTGTAGCTCTCTACAGTAGCATGTGTGTCGAAAATCATTTTCAACTCACCCATTGTATCAAATGCATTGCCGTTTTCGAAACGCTTTTGAAGTTCCGGCTCTAGCCCATACAATATGCCGCAATGAACTAAGTTGTGGTCCTCCTGACGAGTCTGATAGACATTCTTCTCCTCGTCAGGGGCATCATCTAAAGGTGGGGGGCCTAACGGCGCTTCTAGCACATATTGCTTTTGTGCAGCAGAGAGGAGAATCCTCAAATTCATGGCCCATTTGGTAAAGTTGCTACCGTTCGTTGCTAGTTTCTCTTTCTCCATGAACACATTGAAATTAAAAGCAGGTGGTGCCATCTACAACAGAATTTGTAAAGTTTAGACTAAGTGTATGATAGATTGAGTTCAACTAATCTATATTACGAATGAACTCCCACTCAAAAACGACATCCCTCGTGCCTTTTTGGTGATTACATGAACCAAATCCACTACACCAAGTCCGATCATCACGTGAGTCGGTATAGCTTCAAAGGCGAGCATCAAATGGGCATCATATCAACTATATGACTCATGCTTAACCTTTCGGTCCGTGTTCCGAGGCCATGTCTGTACATGCTAGGCTTGCCAAGTTAGAACCTTAGTATTCGCGTGTGTAACTGTTTTACACCCGAAATATGGTCGTGGATCCAAGAACACCCGATCATCACGTGATGTCTTGGAGCGACGAAAACATAATCGGTGCATACTAAAGGAAGAACACATTCTTATCTTGATATTTAAATGAGGGATCATCTTATTATGCTAACAAAGCGCTAAACAAGCAATATAAGATGCAATCAAACATCATATGTTTATTAGTGAAATTATATGGTTCCCGCAGATGATCTCTATCATGTGCATCGTGGTATGATCACTATCATACCTATATGTGTAAATCCAAGGTCTATGGATTTTACACGCTATGTGTGTTGTAAGAGTATCATCTCATACTTCTACTTACAACACTACCATATCATAACACTAGCCCAGCAACAATCTAAACTAGACGCCTCTAATTTATCCGTTGCAAGTTTTACGTGGCTTAGGGCTTTCGAGATAGAACCGTTCTTACCTACGAACATGAACCACAACGAGGATAATCAAATTGTTGACAACTCGCTTGCAAAATAGATATTGACTATAGTAGGAGAGACAGACACCCGCTAGCCACTTATGCAAACTAGTTGCATGTCAAGCGTGGAACAGGTCTCATGTGCGAGGACATGTAAAGTTTGTCCGGGCCGCTTCATCCCACTATGCCACCAATATCCAAAATTACAACAAAGGAGCAACAACATGATCATCATCGCCCACATACTCATATGTGTACTACCCGTGTAAAGTATCTACGCATAGATCCGGCTCTGATACCACTGTAGGGTTCGCAGCATAGAAAACAAAAATCTTCCTACGATGTGAACTATATACCAAGATCTATCTACTAGATACAAACAATGGGCGGATGTATATCCGTAGAGAACATACCCTTGAAGACCGACAAAGCTTAACGAGTTCAACTCGTGGTTGATGTAGACGATCTCTTGCCGATCTCAAGATCGAGAGGAAGTCCTAGCGCCGCAAAACAGCAGCGCATCCGTGCTCGCACACACGTTCGAGGCACCGAGCAACCTCCGCCTCCTCGCTCCAGCGATGCAGCGGAAGCACAACTCTTTCTTGCCGAATAGCCACCGGGAACATGTATCTCGCTAGTCCGAGACCATGGGGGATAAATTCTAGAGGGGGAGAGAGATCCTTCACGAGGAGGTGTAAGAGACAAGTGAGGAGGGGGCTCATTTTATAGGAGGAGGGGGGGGAACCCCAAGGGGGTGGCCGGCGCATGGGGGCTGCCCCCTTGCCCTCCCCTCTTCATGTGGGTGGACACTCCACTCACAAATCTCCTTTAAATTCCCTCCACTCAAAAGTCCACTCAAATTCCCATTAAATTTCCACCAAATTTAATGCAAACTCTCATTAAATAAAACTCTTTTATTTTATTCAGAATTTTGTCAATTACTTTAATGACAAACATTCACAAATAACCCCTTGCTAGAATTCTATTTCACATGCATAACCACTTTATGCAATTTCACCCGAAAACCTGTTTCGGTATCTAGTGAAATAAATTCATGCGCTTGTTCATTCTTTCGGCATGAAACATTTGCTCCAATTGGATGTCGGTGTCTCTTAAGTGTGTCACCCTACGGTTCGTGAATAATGTGGACATGATCGAGACCCCTCTCGGATCAATAATCAGAAGCGGGATCTGGAGACCCATACTGACTCCCACACATTCAACGATGACTTTCTTGTGATCGTCGGAACCTTTTACGCTAGTATCTTAATACCTTTGTTTCACGATATATTACATGTCCGAGATTCGATCATCGGTATCTCCATACCTAGTTTGATCTCGTTACCGACATGCACTCTTTTCTCGTTCCTGTGATATAACATTCTAGTGATCAAATCACTTGCTTGCAAGCTAATCAATGTGATATCACCGAGAGGGCCCAAAGTATATCTATCCGTCATCGGGATGAACAAATTCCACTCTCGATCCATGAGCCTCAACATAACACTTTATTAGTTCTGAATCCATCTTTATAATCACCCTGTTACGGTGTGACGTTTGATGTTATCAAGAAACTCTTCCGGTGTTAGTGATTGACATGATCTCATGGTCTAAGGATTAGGATCACTTCGTAAGTTGTTATAGCAATATAAACTCAATGACTTTGATCGTAATGCTATACTTCGGATGAATGTTCATCACACCATTACACTAATGTTGTGATCCCGTTATTAACAACATCCAATGTCCATGATCAGTAAACCTTGATCATCTTATTAATCAACGAGCTAGTTTATGAGAGAGGCATAACTAGGAACTTTCTGTTTGTTTATTAAACACACATGTATTAACGTTTCCGTATTAATACAATTATAGCATGCAAAATAAACATCTATCATATACTTGGAATACACATAATAAACACTTTATTATTGCCTCTCAGGGCATATTCCCTTCAGTCTTCCACTTGCACTAGAGACAATAATCTAGTTACATAGTGATAAATCTAACACCCATTGAGTTCTGGTGTTGATCATGTTTTGCTCTAGGGAGAGTTTTAGTCAACAGATCTGCTACATTGAGATCCGTATGTACTTTACAAATCTTTATATCTCCATCCTTGACATGCTCGCGGATGGAGTGAAACCGGCGCTTAATATGCTTGGAATGCTTGTGAGACCTTGGCTCTTTGGCATTGGCAATGGCACCATTGTTGTCACAATAGATCACCATTGGGTCCAACGCGTTTGCCACCACTCCTAGTTCGGATATGAACTCCTTCATCCAAACTGCTTCCTGAGCCGCTTCTGAAGCAGCAACATATTCGGCCTTCGTTGTTGATCCCGCTACCACAGGTTGTTTGGAGCTCCTCCAACTAACCGCTCCGCCATTCATGAGAAATACGTATCCGGATTGAGACTTAGAGTCATCCGGATCGGTGTCAAAGCTAGCGTCGACATAACACTTAGCGACGAGCTCTTCTTCACCTCCGTATACAAGAAACATATCCTTAGTTCTTCGTAAGTACTTAAGGATATTCTTGACCGCTATCCAGTGTTCCGAACCTGGATCCGATTGGTACCTACTAGTCAAACTAATAGCATGTGCCACATCCGGTCTTGTACATAGCATGGCGTACATTATAGAGCCTATGGCTGAAGCATAGGGGACTTTGTCCATTATCTCTCTTTCTTCCGCCGAAGCCGGACTTTGAGTCTTACTCAATGTCTTGCCTTGCAACATAGGTAAGAACCCCTTCTTACTTCCGTCCATTTTAAACTTCTTTAAAATCTTATCAAGGTATGTACTTTGCGATAGCCCTATTAGGCGCCTAGATCTATCTCTATAGATCTTTATGCCTAATATGTATGACGCTTCACCTAGGTCCTTCATTGAAAATTTGCTGTTTAGATAACTTTTAACACTGTTTAAAAGATCTATATCATTTCCGATCAATAATATGTCATCCACATATAATATCAGAAATGCCACATCGCTCCCACTCACTTTCTTGTAAATACAAGCTTCTCCATAAGTTTGGACAAATCCAAACTCTTTGATCACCTCATCAAAGCGGAGATTCCAACTTCGTGATGCTTGCTTCAATCCATAGATGGATCGCTGAAGCTTGCACACCTTGTTAGCATCCTTAGGATCGACAAAACCCTTTGGTTGTATCATATACAACTCTTCTTCAATATTACCATTGAGAAACGCGGTTTTCACATCCATCTGCCATATCTCATAATCGAAATATGCAGCAATTGCTAACATAATCCTAACTGACTTTAGCATCGCTACGGGAGAGAAAGTCTCATCGTAGTCAACTCCTTGAATTTGTCGAAACCCCTTTGCGACAAGTCGAGCTTTATAGACGGTCACATTACCATCAGCATCAGTTTTCCTTTTGAAAATCCATTTGTTCTCCACGGCCTTTCGGTCGTGAGGTAATTCCACCAAGTTCCAAACTTGATTTTCATACATGGATTCCATCTCGGATTTCATGGCTTCTAACCATTTGTTGGAATCCGGGCTCATCATCGCTTCTTCATACGTCGCAGGGTCATCATTTTCATCAACCATGAAATTCATGACAGGATTTCCGTACAGCTCGGGAGCTGCACGCGTCCTGTTTGACCTGCGAGGTTCGGTAGTACTCTCTTTCGGAGTTTCATGATCATTATCATTAGTTCCCTCTTCAACAGGTGGAGCCAACTCCGGAACAACTTCCGGCGCTGCGCTACTCGCCATACTTTGAAGAGAAGGTTCCACAACCTCTTAGAGTTCTACCTTCCGACTACTGACACCTTTCGCGAGAAACTCTTTCTCTAGAAAGGATCCATTCTTGGCAACAAAAACCTTGCCCTCGGATCTGTGATAGAAGGAATACCCAATAGTTTCTTTAGGGTATCCTATGAAGACGCATTTTTCCGCTTTGGGTTCGAGTTTATCCGGTTGAAGTTTCTTCACATAAACATCGCATCCCCAAACTTTAAGAAATGACAGCTTAGGTTTGTTTTCAAACCACAATTCATACGGTGTCTTTTCAATGGATTTAGATGGTGCCCGATTTAAAGTGAATGCAGCAGTTTCTAGTGCATAACCCCAAAATGACAACGGCAAGTCCGTCAGAGACATCATAGATCGAACCATATCTAATAAAGTACGATTACGACGTTCCGACACACCATTTCGATGTGGTGTTCCGGCAGGTGTGAGTTGTGAAACAATTCCACACTCTTTCATGTGAGTGCTAAACTCGTAACTTAGATACTCACCTCCACGGTCGGACCGTAGAAATTTGATCTTTCTATTACGATGATTTTCCACTTCATTCTGAAATTCCTTGAACTTTTCAAAGGTTTCAGACTTGTGTTTCATCAAGTAGATATAACCGTATCTACTCAAATCATCCGTGAAAGTAACAAAATAACGATATCCACCTCGCGCCGACACACTCATTGGACCACATACATTAGAATGTATGATTTCCAATAAATCTGTCGCCCGTTCCATTGAACCGGAAAACGGCGTTCTAGTCATCTTGCCCATAAGGCATGGCTCACATGTATCAAATGATTCATAATCAAGTGATTCCAAAAGTCCATCCGAATGGAGCTTCTTCATGCGTTTAACGCCAATATGACCTAGACGGCAGTGCCACATATATGCGGATATATCATCATTAAGTTTAATCCTTTTAGCATCAACATTATGAATATGTGTAACATTATCATCGAGATCTAATAGAAATAAACCATTCATCATCGGTGCATGACCATAAAAGATTTCATTCATATAAATGGAACAACCATTGTTCTCGGATTTAAATGAATAACCACTTCGCATCAAACACGATCCAGATACAATGTTCATGCTCAGTGCAGGCACCAGATAACATTTATTCAAGTTTATAACTAATCCCGACGGTAAGTGGAGAGGCAACGTTCCGACGGCGATCACATCAACGCTTGATCCATTGCCGACACGCATCTTGACCTCACCCCTTGCTAGCGGTCGCTTGTTCCGCAGCCCCTGATTCGAGTTACAAATATTAGCAACTGAACCGGTATCAAATACCCAGGTGCTACTGCGAGGACTAGTCAAGTACACATCAATAACATGTATATCATATATACCTTTGTTTGCCTTGTCGGCCTTCTTGTCTGCCAGATACTTGGGGCAGTTGCGCTTCCAGTGGCCAGTCCCCTTACAATAGTATCACTCGGAATCAGACTTAGGTCCAACTCGGGGTTTCTTTTCAGGCGCGGCAACAGGCTTGCCGCCCTTACTTCCCTTCCGTTTTCCCTTCTTGTCTTTCTTGAAACCAGTGTTCCTATTGATCATCAACACTTGATGTTCCTTTTTGATCTCCACTTCTGCAGTTTTAAGCATTGACAGAAGCTCGGGGAGAGACTTCTTCATGCCTTGCATATTATAGTTCATCACGAAGCTCTTATAGCTAGGTGGCAGAGACTGCAGAACACGATGGATGCCTAGTTCAATGGGAATCGATATTCCCAAGGACACAAGCTTATCGGCGTAACCCGACATCTTGAGTACATGCTCACTAACGGAGCTGTGCTCTTCCATCATGCAGCTAAAGAACTTTTCTGAAGCGTTGTAGCTCTCTACAGTAGCATGTGTGTCGAAAATCATTTTCAACTCACCCATTGTATCAAATGCATTGCCGTTTTCGAAACGCTTTTGAAGTTCCGGCTCTAGCCCATACAATATGCCGCAATGAACTAAGTTGTGGTCCTCCTGACGAGTCTGATAGACATTCTTCTCCTCGTCAGGGGCATCATCTAAAGGTGGGGGGCCTAACGGCGCTTCTAGCACATATTGCTTTTGTGCAGCAGAGAGGAGAATCCTCAAATTCATGGCCCATTTGGTAAAGTTGCTACCGTTCGTTGCTAGTTTCTCTTTCTCCATGAACACATTGAAATTAAAAGCAGGTGGTGCCATCTACAACAGAATTTGTAAAGTTTAGACTAAGTGTATGATAGATTGAGTTCAACTAATCTATATTACGAATGAACTCCCACTCAAAAACGACATCCCTCGTGCCTTTTTGGTGATTACATGAACCAAATCCACTACACCAAGTCCGATCATCACGTGAGTCGGTATAGCTTCAAAGGCGAGCATCAAATGGGCATCATATCAACTATATGACTCATGCTTAACCTTTCGGTCCGTGTTCCGAGGCCATGTCTGTACATGCTAGGCTTGCCAAGTTAGAACCTTAGTATTCGCGTGTGTAACTGTTTTACACCCGAAATATGGTCGTGGATCCAAGAACACCCGATCATCACGTGATGTCTTGGAGCGACGAAAACATAATCGGTGCATACTAAAGGAAGAACACATTCTTATCTTGATATTTAAATGAGGGATCATCTTATTATGCTAACAAAGCGCTAAACAAGCAATATAAGATGCAATCAAACATCATATGTTTATTAGTGAAATTATATGGTTCCCGCAGATGATCTCTATCATGTGCATCGTGGTATGATCACTATCATACCTATATGTGTAAATCCAAGGTCTATGGATTTTACACGCTATGTGTGTTGTAAGAGTATCATCTCATACTTCTACTTACAACACTACCATATCATAACACTAGCCCAGCAACAATCTAAACTAGACGCCTCTAATTTATCCGTTGCAAGTTTTACGTGGCTTAGGGCTTTCGAGATAGAACCGTTCTTACCTACGAACATGAACCACAACGAGGATAATCAAATTGTTGACAACTCGCTTGCAAAATAGATATTGACTATAGTAGGAGAGACAGACACCCGCTAGCCACTTATGCAAACTAGTTGCATGTCAAGCGTGGAACAGGTCTCATGTGCGAGGACATGTAAAGTTTGTCCGGGCCGCTTCATCCCACTATGCCACCAATATCCAAAATTACAACAAAGGAGCAACAACATGATCATCATCGCCCACATACTCATATGTGTACTACCCGTGTAAAGTATCTACGCATAGATCCGGCTCTGATACCACTGTAGGGTTCGCAGCATAGAAAACAAAAATCTTCCTACGATGTGAACTATATACCAAGATCTATCTACTAGATACAAACAATGGGCGGATGTATATCCGTAGAGAACATACCCTTGAAGACCGACAAAGCTTAACGAGTTCAACTCGTGGTTGATGTAGACGATCTCTTGCCGATCTCAAGATCGAGAGGAAGTCCTAGCGCCGCAAAACAGCAGCGCATCCGTGCTCGCACACACGTTCGAGGCACCGAGCAACCTCCGCCTCCTCGCTCCAGCGATGCAGCGGAAGCACAACTCTTTCTTGCCGAATAGCCACCGGGAACATGTATCTCGCTAGTCCGAGACCATGGGGGATAAATTCTAGAGGGGGAGAGAGATCCTTCACGAGGAGGTGTAAGAGACAAGTGAGGAGGGGGCTCATTTTATAGGAGGAGGGGGGGGGGAACCCCAAGGGGGTGGCCGGCGCATGGGGGCTGCCCCCTTGCCCTCCCCTCTTCATGTGGGTGGACACTCCACTCACAAATCTCCTTTAAATTCCCTCCACTCAAAAGTCCACTCAAATTCCCATTAAATTTCCACCAAATTTAATGCAAACTCTCATTAAATAAAACTCTTTTATTTTATTCAGAATTTTGTCAATTACTTTAATGACAAACATTCACAAATAACCCCTTGCTAGAATTCTATTTCACATGCATAACCACTTTATGCAATTTCACCCGAAAACCTGTTTCGGTATCTAGTGAAATAAATTCATGCGCTTGTTCATTCTTTCGGCATGAAACATTTGCTCCAATTGGATGTCGGTGTCTCTTAAGTGTGTCACCCTACGGTTCGTGAATAATGTGGACATGATCGAGACCCCTCTCGGATCAATAATCAGAAGCGGGATCTGGAGACCCATACTGACTCCCACACATTCAACGATGACTTTCTTGTGATCGTCGGAACCTTTTACGCTAGTATCTTAATACCTTTGTTTCACGATATATTACATGTCCGAGATTCGATCATCGGTATCTCCATACCTAGTTTGATCTCGTTACCGACATGCACTCTTTTCTCGTTCCTGTGATATAACATTCTAGTGATCAAATCACTTGCTTACAAGCTAATCAATGTGATATCACCGAGAGGGCCCAGAGTATATCTATCCGTCATCGGGATGAACAAATTCCACTCTCGATCCATGAGCCTCAACATAACACTTTATTAGTTCTGAATCCATCTTTATAATCACCCTGTTACGGTGTGACGTTTGATGTTATCAAGAAACTCTTCCGGTGTTAGTGATTGACATGATCTCATGGTCTAAGGATTAGGATCACTTTGTAAGTTGTTATAGCAATATAAACTCAATGACTTTGATCGTAATGCTATACTTCGGATGAATGTTCATCACACCATTACACTAATGTTGTGATCCCGTTATTAACAACATCCAATGTCCATGATCAGTAAACCTTGATCATCTTGTTAATCAACGAGCTAGTTTATGAGAGAGGCATAACTAGGAACTTTCTGTTTGTTTATTAAACACACATGTATTAACGTTTCCGTATTAATACAATTATAGCATGCAAAATAAACATCTATCATATACTTGGAATACACATAATAAACACTTTATTATTGCCTCTCAGGGCATATTCCCTTCAGTCTCCCACTTGCACTAGAGACAATAATCTAGTTACATAGTGATAAATCTAACACCCATTGAGTTCTGGTGTTGATCATGTTTTGCTCTAGGGAGAGTTTTAGTCAACGGATCTGCTACATTGAGATCCGTATGTACTTTACAAATCTTTATATCTCCATCCTTGACATGCTCGCGGATGGAGTGAAACCGGCGCTTAATATGCTTGGAATGCTTGTGAGACCTTGGCTCTTTGGCATTGGCAATGTCACCATTATTGTCACAATAGATCACCATTGGGTCCAACGCGTTTGCCACCACTCCTAGTTCGGATATGAACTCCTTCATCCAAACTGCTTCCTGAGCCGCTTCTGAAGCAGCAACATATTCGGCCTCCGTTGTTGATCCCGCTACCACAGGTTGTTTGGAGCTCCTCCAACTAACCGCTCCGCCATTCATGAGAAATACGTATCCGGATTGAGACTTAGAGTCATCCGGATCGGTGTCAAAGCTAGCGTCGACATAACACTTAGCTTGGATCCGCGTCGCCGCAAGACGTTTTGACCCCCACGCTTAGGTCCGCGCCGCCGCACGCCGTTCCGACCGCCAGGCTTAGATCCGCGCCGCCGCACGCTGTTCCAACCCCCACGCTTAGGTCAGCGCCGCCGCATGCCGTTCGGACCGCGAGGCTTAGGTTCGCACTATCGCACGACGTTCGGACCGCCATGCTTAGAACGGCGCCACCCCACGCCGTTCGGACTGCCACGCCGCCATATGTTGATAGGAGGGGAGGAAGATGCGGCTGGTATACGCTCGACATGGAAAGGGAGGGAGAGACATCCGGCCCATCGCGCTCTCCTCTGTGTACAGGCTAGGTGCGCCCATCGGGAGAGAGAGACCTCTAGCCCGCCGGATCATGATGTATCCAATGGTGGTTGGCCAAGATCCGTGTGACATACATCTCGACCAATCAGAGCGCAGCCAAACTGATGTGGCTGGTACACGTGCCGCAGGGAAAGGGAGCAAGAGACATCCAACCTATCGGGCTCTCCTCTCCGACAAGGTAGGTGCGCCCATTGGGAGAGAGAGCGACCTCCAGCCCATCGGATCATGATGTATCCAATGGTGGTTGGCCAAGATCCGTGTGACATACATCTCGACCAATCAGAGCACATCTGCCAAACTGATCGCAAGTTGAGCTGTTGTGAGGTTTTGAATCAGGAGAGAGGGGAAAGTGAGGAAAACTTCAGAGGAAGGGGAAAATTGAGTAGAGCTAAGGAAAGCAAGGGCACTTAGATAAAAAATGAGTAAGGGAAATTCAAGCTTTCGGCATAAAAAATGGAAAGTGTGTTATTTGAACAAAATAATTCATCTTGGCCGGCATTATATTGTTTGCAACTCAAAGATACACAAGTGTTCAAAATTTGGCCTCATTTAGACAAAGTATGTTTTGGGATGGGTTATTTTGGAGGTCAATCGAGTAGAAAGCCATGCATCTTCATAGCTAGCAGCTCATTCCAAGAAGGGTTTAAGAAGTGGTTTAGGGGATAAGTCCATTCTCTTTATTTACTTTTCCTTTATTATTCATGCTAGGTTGTAGGCAACATAACAAGAATCCATTTGAAGGTTGCACTATGTTTTGATTTTTTTTTTTGAATTAAACTAACCCTAAAAATATTTTTTTGAATTTAATGACTTAGAAGAAGAAAAATGTGGCTGATAACAAGTTAATCCAAAATTTCCAATTTCATATGGTAAATCAATCCAAGATACACAAGTGTGCCAAATTTTGGATCAATTGGTCAACGTTTAAGCCATGAACTAGCTAAACCCCATGTGTTGACCACATCTCGAGGGCAAAACTGAGAAGTGCTAAGCAACTAGGTGCATGACCATAGAAACTTGCAATAACACATACATTATGGGATTATCCAACATACAAAATTGGGAGCGTCACACTATTTCGAATTCAATACAAACATTGACAGTAGTTCAAATTTATCATACAAATTCAAATTAATAATTCAAATCCATTTTTTTGGTTCCTAGTGTTTTTCACTGGGTTCACCACCTTACTCCTACTGATCCTAGCTGGAATATACTCGGATTCCACCATCAGCTTCTTCCGTTTTTCCCTTTGTTCTTTTTCTCTATATCCAATGAATCAAGTGCTTCAGTCTGTCGTACAATTGGTTCAATCACATTTCGATCCTCTCTTTCATACGGTTCAAAAATATTTTCCCCCATTTCGTCAATATCCGCTCGTGTAATTCCTTTTCGTTTGAACTCTACTTCAATCTCCCACACAGTTGATGTAATCTCCCCTGCATTTGGTTCAATATCCTCTGTATTTGGTTCAATCTCCTCTCGATCGACTGGTTCAATATCCTCTCAATAGACTGGTTCAATCTCCTCTCGATCCATTGGTTCAATATCCCCTGTATTTGGTTCAGTCTCCTCTGCATTTGGTTCAATCTCCTCTCGGTCCGTTAGTTCAATCTGCAATGTATCCATTGCTTCATTCTTCTCTCGTTCAAACACTTCATTCTCATCTGCATTTGGTGCTCCTGCCTGATCATCCATTCCATAAGCTGGGTCCACTGCATTTTTACAAAGCCTAGCAATGTGCCCTGGGATCCCACAACGTTTGCACTTACGTCGTCGAGGTGGTGCACCACCCTCTGCATTAGCTCTCATCCTATTATTCCTTGGCCTACCCGCTGGTCTAGTAAAAACTGGAGGGTATACCTTGAAGCCTGGATCCACTTCCATCCATTGGTCTTTTGCCAACAAGGCTGGAAATTCTTAGCATATGCTATCCTAAATTTGGCAACGGAGAAATACTTCGACACGTACTGATCAACTTCACCCTTCTCACCTTCTAGAACACCGATGAAAAACTATGGACGGGGGGACCTGGCTGATGGACTTGGGGAGGTGCTATTGGACGGCAGGGACCTGGCAGCTGGCCTTGTGGAGGTACCCGTGAAAGGCAGGTACCTGGCTACTGGACTTGGGGAGGTGTCGACGGATGGCAGGGACCTGGCTGCTGGCCTAGGGGAGGTGCCCGCAAAACGCATGGACCTGTCTGCTGAACTTGGGGAGGTGCCTGTGGATGGCAGGGACCTGTCCACTAGCCTTCGGAAGGTGCCTGCGGAAGGCAGAGACCTGGCCGCTAGCCTTGGGGAGGTGCCCGCGGATAGCAGGGACCGGGCTGCTGGACTTGGGGAAGTGTCGGCGGAAGGCAGGGACCTGGCTGCTAGGCTTGGGGAGGTGTGTGATCAGCTTGGGGAGCTACCAGGACACCTTGGACAACTGGTTGCTTCCCCTTTGACCTGGTTTTTCTTGAAGTTTTTGTGCCGACACCTAGGCCTGCCAAGACGCGCTTCCGAATAGTTGCTACACCATCAGGAGCCAACTTTGTCCTGACAGTAGATGTCTTCTTGCATTTCATCTTCTTAGGCTACAAATTTTATATGTACCGGTCAATTAAAAAGATATATGGATAAATCATCTAGCAAACAATTAAACATAAGATGAGTAAGTAAGGGGTCGACCTGCATCTCATCCTCCTCACTGACATCATCTGAGTATTGTTCAGTGGCATCTTCCTCCTCTTCAGGATCATAGTCCGATCCAGAACCTTCGTTTTTCTATTTTTAGGAGAAAATACAGTTGACGATGCGAAAAGACTTGCAAAGGGCCTAACACCCAATTGTTGCAACCGCTCATTGTTTCTCATGATATTTTTTAGCCGACTTTCTTATATGGGATGCATTTGAGGTTCTAAAATTAATAAAGAAATCTAAGTAGGCTACAAATTAAACAGGCAATGAAACAAAATATAACGTGTCGTCTTGATTGTCCTAGAGCGAACATGAGCAGGATAATGAACTGCTTCTCAGACAAGAAATTTCACTGGCAACAAAATTATTGCCTCAAATAGGCAAACACACATGAGCATCGAGGAGGCTTAAAAGAGCAGAAAAACAAGATGAATGTTTCCTTGCCTGTAGGCAGTAGGGCCCTTTTCTTTGTGCATTTCGTGCCGAGAACCTTGGTGTCAGACCTTGTTGACGAGGTGGACGATGATCTAGCATGCCTTGACGGCGTGGTGAGAGGCAAAGTGGCAGACATTGACGGCGAGGTGTATGGCGAGTAGACAGACATTGTTGGTGAGGTGGATGGCGAGGTAGAAGACCTTGGTGCCCAGGTTCACGGAGAGGGTGAAGAACTTGTGGGTGAGTTGGCAGACCTTGCTAGTGAGGCTGACGGCGAGATGGCGGTCCTACACGACGTGGCGGCAAATGTGCAAGCTCGGTGGTGTGACGGGAAACCGGAAATGTGAGGACGGGCTAGGACGACGGCTAGATGACTACTCGTCGGATGAATGACGACGAGGAATGGAGGTTGCGACATGTAGCGGCGACGGGGGTGGATGGGTGGGGTGGGGTGGGGTGGGTGTGGGGGGAGGGGGGGGTTTGGATCTATATCCTCTTGGTGAGTGGATAAAGGAGGTTTTTTGCATAGATTACGTACATTCCATCTACGCGAATGCTTGGGTTGCCCTGTGCGGGAGGGCTGAACGGTAATATCAGCGTGCAAAAGTTTCATTTTGCTCTATGGTGCAAGAACTTGCGTACCTAGCCTTGAAAATTTTGGCCGCGAGAATTCTCTCTATGGAACGAGGGAAGGACAAAACTCTAATTTTTTTGGCCGTTGGAAGCATGATGTGTGACTGAAATAAATTTTGAGGTTGATTTGAAATTCAGCTAAGACCACGGCAGTTAGGGTTCCTGGCAATGTTCTGGGTCTTGCTAATCTCTTGTTGGATCTTTGAAGAAATGCCATGTTTTGTACCTAGAAATGATTTTCTAGAAAATTCCCAAGAGAGCTACAAGGTAGCTCCAGGCTAAATTTGAGCCCCCTCCAACTAGACCGACAGAACTTGTTTTGATGGGGATATGCCTACGGGGTATACCCAGCAGGACGTTTCCTACTGGCCCAAGCGTCAGCGAGTGGGCCCGCAGGACGGCGACTGGATCAAGACTTGGCGTGGACTCAAGCGACTGGAAGCTGAAGGCCCAGAAGCGTAGCTAGGACCAGTCGGACTAGGTCATAGAATCTCCGAATCCTTAACTAATTCGGTTGTGATCTGTAAACCCTAGCGAGGTGAGCCTATATAAATCTCCCTAGAGGACGCATAGAGGACACGTTCCATCATACACCCTAGCGACTCGCCGCCTAGCCGCTGAGCTCGCCCCATCGTACTCTCACCATAATACAATCTAGCAGGAGTAGGTCTTTACCCTCCGGGGGCCGAACCTGGGTAAACCCTTGTGTCTCAGCCCTCATCTCGCACCGCAGATGGCTGGCCGCCCTTGCCCCATGTTCTACTACTCGCTGCCAATTGCAGCATCTGCCGTGGTCATTCCCACGACAGTGGCGCCCACCGTGTGGCCTGGCCGGCCAGGCCGGTGTTCTGCGGCGAGATCCAATCTTTCCATCAACGAGTCGATCGCCACCGGCCGCATGATCGCGATCAGCGAGATGCTCCAGATCTTGCCGAGCAACTACGTCCCGGCGGCGCGACCCGTCACGCATAGCATGATCCTGCCGGTCGACACGATTAGCCTCTTCGTCGGCCTCACCGCCGTCATCATCTCGGAGGACTCGACTCGCATCCACGAGTCGCCACCACGCGACTGGCTCTCTGAGATCCAGGTCCGCACGATCCACCGCCTCGCCTCCGAGTATGACTCGGCCCACAGCAACGTGGCCGAAACCACCGCGTCCGCGGACGACGCGGCCCTCAACGACGACGCCAATTCGGCGACCCCGATGTCACTCGCCGGATCCATTGTCGCTGCGTCACCCGCGGGCTCCATCACCCAGGTCTCCAACGTCGGAGACTTCGAGGATCCCTCCATCCTCGGGATCTTCGACTTCGATTCCGGGTCGGAGAACTCCGCCGACCTTCGGGACAGAACCGGTCGCCACGCCGCGACCTACATGGCAACTGGCGCCGACCCACCGGAAGACCCATTCTCCACGCCGATCCCTCCAAACGCGACGGCGACGGAGGTCGAGGAACTCCGCCTGAAGCTGGCGGAGGCAGTCCGCAAGGAACAAGCCGAGCGCGAAAAATTTCGCCTCGAGCAGGTGACAGCGCAGGAGCTGTCGCGCTACCACCAACTCCGAATCAGGTCGCGCCTAAACCCCATCGTCCAGGGGCGCACCCTGAATTTCGACGACGAGAACGACCCGGCCCGCGCGGCCGAGCGCGCGATCTGCGAGAACGCGCCGCCAGGAGGAAGAACTCGGCCCCCACCAGGAGCAACGGCCAATGGTGCCCCGCCACCACCCAACCGCGCACCCCCCAGGGACCAACCAAGGATCATGGTCTCCTCACGGGAGCGAGACGCGAACGGCCTCCCGTTGTTCTCCACCCCAATGGACAACCTCGTCGCGGGCCGAGGATCAGTCGACAACATTGAATCCACTGGGGAAGGCGCCGTGCAGATCCAATACGCCAGGGCTCTGCTCGCCAAAGCGGTCGAGCAACAAAACGCAGGCGTCGACTCACAGGGTCGGATGTACTCGCATTAATCGGGCAGCAGAGCGGCCTCAAGCGGCCGCCCCATGGCGGCGAACACTCTCAACTGCCCGACACCCGAACCCCTACATCTCCAACACCGACCCGCGAACATGGCACTCTCCACCAACGACCCTAGGCCGGCGACCAACTTCGTCGCCGCCAACGAACAACCCGTCGACACCCGCACCCACATCATCAACAACCAGAGCTGGCGTGCACGCCAGCCTGACGACCTGCGGCACACCCTCACCAACCGCCGCGACGGTGAGCCGAGGGGATCGCTGAGCCGCATTGGGCCCCAGTGCTTCGGACCGATGATCCGAGGCGAAAGGTACCCGACGAACTTCAAAGCGCCGAAGGAAATAGAGAAGTACGACCCCTCGTACGATCCCTCCGTGTGTCTAGATACCTACCTCATGGTGATGGGGATCGCCGGCCACACCATCCTACTAGCCGCACGCTACCTCCCCCTGATGATGGAGGGGGCGTGCAGGCAGTGGATTAACACCCTTTCTGCGGATAGCATCGACTCCTGGGAGGATATGCGCGAGGCCTTCGTCAGGCACTTCGAGGGTTCATACACCCGTGCCACCACCATCGAGGACCTGGAATGGTGCGTCCAGGGAACCCGCGAGTCGACCCACAACTGGGTCCAACGGTGGCAAGATCTGTGGTACAACGCGGTCGGAATCCACCCAGACACCGCGATCCACTCCTTCAAGACCTCGTGCCGCTACGAGCCCCTGGTCTCCAAGCTCAAACGAGCGTACCGCACACTCGACAACATACTGGACCTCCTGGAGATCGCAAAAAGGTACGCGGAGGAGGACCCAAACCAAGAAACCGACGACGAATCAGGAGGACACCGTCGCATGAGCGGCAACGACAATGGGAGACGACCCGACTTACGCTAGAGAAACACTCGCCTCACCGGCAAGCGCCGCAGTGACGGGCGAGTCGACTTCGTCGCCAACGCTCGATACGCGCAGCGCGAGCCCAAGAGCTTCCGCCGCGACAGGGGACAACGCCGCGACGGTGGCAACTATAAGGCGAAGCCGAGGTTCGACCCCGCGGCCCTTCTTAACCAACCTTGTGTATTTCACAGCAGGGAAGGAAATCCCGCCACGCACACGACCGCCGACTGCCACTCTCTCAAGGAGATCGAGAAGGCACGGCGCGCGCTGAGAAGACCCCGACAACAAGCCGCCAAACGGCGGAAAATTCGGCAGCGTCACCGGCTCGCTCCACACCTTCACAGGCTTCAACACGAAGCGCGAGAAGAAGGTTATCGTCCGCGCCGTCGCCGTCAATGCGATGGCCCAGATAGATATCCCCCAGTTCCTTAACTGGTCTGAGCAACCAACCACTTGGAGCAGCGCGGACCACTCGCCACGGATCGAGTATCCAGGCCGAGTCGCCCTGGTGGTGAAGCCCAAGGTGGGAGACTACTAGCTCCCCAAAACATTGATGGACGGCGGCAGCTCCATCAACATCCTGTACCTGGACACCTTCAGGCGAATGCGTCTCCCGCAGTCGATGATCGAGACGACCTACACCATGTTCCACGGTATCGTCCCCGGTCGGAATGAGTACCCGATCGGCAAGGTGACACTGCCAGTCACCTTCGGCACACCGGCAAACTTCTGCACCGAGCGGATCGTCTTCGAGATGGTGCCCTTCGACAGCCCCTACCACTGCGTCCTGGGGCGCCAGGCGTTCGCCAAGTTCATGGCAGCACCCCACTACGCGTACAACGCGATGAAGCTACCTGGGCCGTGCGGCGTCATCACCATCCACGGCGACCCCGACATGGCCGCCGAGTGCGAGGCCAAAGGAGCCGAACTCGCCGTCGCCGTCATCGCGGCACAGGCCAACCACGCCGAGGAGCTCGCCAAGTACGCGATGGGGTCAACAAAGACGACCCCACCATACTCAAGAAGCCCAACTCGGAGGGCGGAAACTTCACCGCCTTCGAGGCAACGACGCATACCCGCACCAACGAGCAGGTCCCAGGCAAATCCATCCAGACGGTGACGATCGGGACAGGCATGATCCCAGCATAGGAAGGCACGCTCATGGAGTTCCTCCGTGAGAACAGGGACATCTTCGCGGGGAAGCCCTTTGACATGCCTGGTGTCCCGAGGGAACTCGCTGAGCACAAACTCAACGCCGACCCCAAAGTGCGACCTGTTAAGCAGTCGCTGCGGCCCTTCAATGTAGAGCGCCGCCGAGCCATCGCCGAGGAGGTGCAGCGCCTACTCGCTGCAGGCTTCATCTGACCAATCAAGTACTCCAAGTGGCTGGCAAACCCAGTCCTGGTCGAGAAGAAAAACGGGACCTGAAGGATGTGTATCGATTACACAAACTTAAACAGCGCCTGCCCGAAGGAGCAATTCGTCCTCCCGCGGATCGACCAAATCATCGATTCCACCGCGGGCTCGGAGTCGCTATGCTTCCTCGACGCCTACTCTGGGTACAACCAGATCAAAATGGCCGTCGAGGACGAAGAGAATACGGCGTTCATCACGCCATTCGGAGCCTTCTGCTACACTGCCATGACCTTCGGCCTCAAGAACGTCGGGGCGACCTACCAGCGGTGCATGCAGGAGTGCCTTGCGAGCCAAATTGGCCGCAATATCCACGTCTACATCGATGATGTGGTGGTGAAGTCCGCTCGCCAGAACGACCTACTCGCTGACCTGGCGGAAACATTCGCCAACCTGCGGAAGTACAAGATAAAGCTAAACCCAGGCAAATGCACCTTCGGTGTGCCAGCTAGGCAGCTACTGGGATACGTTGTCTCCAAGCGCGGGATCAAAGCGAACCCCGCCAAGATCAACACGATCACTCGACTCGGCAAACCCGATTGCCTGCTGATGTCCAGAAGCTGGCCGGGCGAGTCGCGACCCTTAGTCGCTTCATCCCCCGGTTGGGCGACAAGGCGATGCCCTCTACCGCCTAATGCGCAAGAACCCCACCTTCCAATGGGACAAGGAGGCAGATGACGCGCTCCACGACCTCAAGGAGGTGCTACTCGCAGCACCGCTACTCGGCGCCCCCGTCGACAAGGAACCCATGTTGGTCTATGTCACGGCTTCCGAACGCGTCGTCAGCGCCGTCATGGTCGTCGAACGGACAGAAGAAGGAAAGGAGCGCCCGACGCAGCGACCAGTGTACTACATCAGCGAAGTCCTCACCGAGTCGCGTCAGCGCTAGCCGCAATACCAGAAATTGGTATACGCGGTCTTCAGAGCACAGCAGCGACTGCCGCACTACTTCCAGGAGCACCCAATAACGGTCGTCTCCTCAGCACCGTTGCAGGACATCATCCGCATCCGTGAGGCGACCGGGCGAGTCGCCAAGTGGGCCGTCGAGATCGGCGTCCACAACATCAAGTACGAGCCGCGCAAGGCGATCAAATCGCAGGCTCTTGCAGACTTCCTCGCCGACTGGGAGGAGGCCCAGCAGCTAGAGAAGCTGCCATACCTCCACTATTGGAACCTACACTTCGACGGATCCAAGAACACGGACGGCGCCGGGGCAGGGATCGTGTTAACATCCCCGAAGGGCGAAAAGCTCCGCTACGTCCTCTACCTCGACTTCACCCCCTGCACCAACAACATGGCCGAGTACGAAGCGCTACTCCATGACATGCGAGCTGCCAAAGAGATGAACGCCAATCGCCTGCGCTGCTACGGAGACTCCGACCTCGTCGCCGGGCAAGTCGCTGGCACCTGCGATGTCGTCTCCCCAACCATGGCGGCATACCGCCAAGAAGTGGACCGGCTGGGTGGACACTTCGCAGGCTACTCCGTCGAGTGGATCGACAGGCAGAAAAACGAGGAGGCCGACGCACTCTCTTGCATTGGCTCGACCCGACTCGCACCACCCGCCGGTGTCTTCCTCGACACCATCACCAAGCCTTCCGTCTCTCTCCCAAGGGAGATCGACATCGGAATCCCGCTGCAACCAGAGGCAACCCTTGTCGCACTAATCGCCGAGCCAAATGACTGGACCTCGCCATACGTCGCCTACCTGGAGGGATGCACCCTCCCCGCGGACTAAGCGGACGCCCGGATGATAGCACGTCGATGCAAGTCCTTCGTTGTCATCAACGGCGAGCTCCACAAGCGCAGCGTGACCAGCGTGTTCCAACGCTGCGTTCAACCCGCCGAAGGACGCAAAATCCTCCAAGAATTCACTCCGACGACTGCGGACACCACGCTAGCGCCCGCTCTCTGGTCGCAAAGGCTATGCGACACGGCTTCTACTGGCTCACCGCACACGCAGACACGGTTGATATCGTCCAGCGGTGCGCCGGATCCCAGAAATACGCCAACCAGACCCATGTGCCGAGTTCGGCGCTCAAGATAATCCCCATCACGTGGCCATTCGCCGTATGGGGCATGGACATGGTAGGGCCCTTCAAGAAGGCCCCTTCCGGCTTCACCCACCTCCTAGTCGCAGTCGACAAATTCACAAAATGGGTGGAGGCCAAGCCAGTCTGGAAATGCGACGGGAAGACTGCCACCAAGTTCCTCCGTGAGCTCATCTACCACTACGTCTTCCCCAAGAACATCATCACGAACAACGACACCAATTTTGCCAAAGAAGCTATGGCCGAGTTCTGCGAGGAACACCACATTCGACTCGACCTCGCCTTAGTCGTGCACCCAGAGTCCAATGGCCAGGCGGAACGCGCCAATCAGAGCATCCTCCATGTCCTGAAGCCACGGCTCCAAGTCCCACTGGAGCGCACCGCCGGGTGCTGGGTCGAGGAGCTACCCTCCGTCATCTGGGGCATCCGCACCTCCGTCAACAGGTCGACAGGATTCACCCCCTTCTTCATGGTGTACGGTGCCGAGGCAGTCATGCCCACCGACCTCGAGCACGACTCACCAAGGGTGGTCAACTACACGGAGGCTGCAAACGAACTCGCACGCCAAGACGGAGTCGACCAGCTCGACGAAGCACGCGACCTAGCTCGCTCCCGCACTTCCATCTACCAGCAAGGGCTCCGCCGCTACCATAGCCGACAAGTAAGGACTCGCACTTTCCAGGAAGGCGACCTGGTACTGCGCCTAATCCAGGACAAGAAGGGCATGCACAAGCTCTCCCCCTTGGGAGGGACCATTCGCCATTGGGCGAGTCCTAGGCAACGACGCCTACTACCTCACCGACGTCCGAGGGGACGGGAAACTCAAAGTCAAGCGGCCATGGAATGTAAACCTCCTACGGAAGTTCTATTCCTAGAACTCCATACATGTACTCTCCACCCGCTGTGAAATAAAGCAGATCGGTCACCGAAAATTGTGTTTACTCTCCGTGTCTTGTGCCACTCGCACTCGTAATAACAATGTTATGCTACTCGCAGAAGTCAACCTCTGGTAAAGCGACCGGCGTGGCCAAGTAGTGCGGTACGAGGGCACTGGGAAACTCCAGGCCTCGTAACGTCCACGAAAAACGCCAACCCGGAGCCCCATTAGAGTCGTCTAGCTCGACTGGCTCAACGAGCCAAGACAACTGCACTTGTTCCTCACAGCGATCAAGGTCCTGCGCATCCTCGGCACAGCGACCCGAACGGCCAAGTACCACGCTCGGGGACTGACACCCAGCCAAATACGAGCGACTAGGGAAAAACGCCAAGTATGAGAGCGCGCCCAGGACTCGCCACGCGACTGATCCTCCGGATCAGGCAGGAGAGACACGCTAACAAAGAGGCGCTTAGTCCTCACCTACCTGGAGCTGTGTAACTACCTCGGTGAATTACGCTCCTAGTTACAGGCCTGGATGAGCGGAAATGGTTGAAATAGTACGGTGGGGCCCAAATGCCACTCACAGGTAGACCTTTCGGCCGTCCCAACCATTTCCAAACATCGGGACAAGAACGGGCGGCGTAATCGGCAGGCGAAGGGATCAACTACATACACAAATGAGTATGTATGCAAGCCACCATACAACAGTACATCAGAGCCATTCCATCTAAAAGAAATAGAAATATTGCAACGCCATACGGCAAGAACCAAATATCCTAGATAGATATAATAGTTTAGGATATCTCCTCATACATCAAACATCAGAGTACCAGGCGGAAGCGGCAAACAAGATCCGAGTACGGATAAGAAGCAAATCGGCATAAGATGCCCCATAAATAAACACATCCCGCCCACAGATCTCACGGATCCCCGTTCCCGGAATCTCTACACCGAATGATCGTTGCCCACCTCGTCCGTCTCCTCCACCCAGTATCCACCTTGTGAGAGTACCTGTTCATCTGAATCAAATAATTTATCGTGTGAGACCCTAGGGGTACTCAGCAAGTCTTTATGCCTCTAAAGGGGACACAACCTGGGGTGATGCAATTGCAGCAAAAGATAAACCCTAACAATTCTATAGATACTCGCTAACCATCCGCCTAACCAAAGATAGACGGATGTCCGTGAATTAATGACAACAGTTATAACAGTAATATCAACAGATCCATCCTCCTCCTCGCTTACCAACGAGGAAGCGGACGAACAACCCCCATCCGTTGGCAGTTTTATTATCCATTCCATGAGTGTTGCACTATTTACCAGTTAGTTACTTAGTCAAATTAAAAGCGGTACTTTAGTTATGCTTGTCTATGATCGAGAAACTGTGCTCCAAGTCGTCCATAACCGCGGACACGGCTTTCAGAAAGTTTTACCCTGCAGGGGTGCACAAATAGCAACACACACTCGATCAACCTCGGAAAAACCAAATCAAAACCCAACGAGGCAGTCACGACAAAGCAATCACAGGATTCATAAATATTTCAGGGGGCCACCCCATTAAGCTACCCGCAACGAAGTTAGCTGACTCCGAGACGGACTCAAGGTTTGCATCAATGGCTGTAAACGACTGGGAACCCGAAAATGTGACTGGGCTTGTCGATACCGCGAAAACACTCCGCTTCCCTAAACAGTACAGGTGCAGTACATCGCACAATTTAAATAAAGCAGTAAAGCATGGCATAAGTACAGGATAGTAAATAAAACCTCAAACTAGTTTGTGGCCCCAAGAAATAAGAATGAATCAAGCTCTGGCTCAGGGGGGTCCCATAATCCTCCCGGATGTGGATAGCGCGAATATTCAAGGAACAGGTATCAAGTACTCGGGGTCCTACGGGACACAAGTGAGCATGAAAAACCAAATAGCAGATATTGCTCACCGGTGCCACTTTCATTAGTTATCCCATTACTACTCAGGTTAAGTTGTTTAGGTACCTCGTTATCCATCAGACACTCACATACCCTACACATGCTGTTCTACGACTCGCATGGCTCAAACAACTCCTGTAGTAATGGCTCATGGGATGGAGGAACAAGCTTCGGTGGGGTTTTAAAAGTAAAGGCTATGCAATACTTGGGATTCAGTTTAATGCATTCGCGACTCAATGATGCAAGAATAAGATAGAGGCAATAGGTACTATATGTATGCAAGCATGTGGTAGTGCTTGCCTGGCAGCTCAGTTGAAGCGAGAGACGGATCTGGGTAGTGCTCCTGGGTTGCTTGATATATCCCCTGCTCAGCGTCTATTCGAAGAAGAACCAAACAAACAAGGCCAACATAAATAAAGTGCACAAGCATATGAGTTAAAATGCGACCAGCAAACAATCATGCCATGATGAATGATGCACAATTTGCATGGCAATAAAGTAGCATGGCATGGGTGAGGTGTAGAATACAAGAAATAAACATTTTATTGGGTTTTGATCACATTTTATACTTCAATAAGTTGCTGTACTCTTTATATTTATATGATGCAAGCTGCAAAACAGAACATGGAATGCATAAACAGAAATGTCTCGTCGAGCTGATCGTTTTAGACATATCATTTATTAAATTTGGAGTTATAAATCAAAAGTTATTAATTAATTAAGGAAAAGGGCATTTTATTGTAATTTTACTCAACTTGAAATTTAAAGTGTTCAAAATATATTTTGGATAGCATATTTGAATTCCTCACATTTTTCTGATTTGAAAACATATATTAATTGTATTATTTGGATTTATATTTTGAAAGTTATATTAAAACAGATTTAAATTTGAATTTAAAAATAATTTGAAAAGATTTGAATTATAACAGGAAAACGGAAACACTTTTGTTACTCGACCCAGACTTAGCCACAGTCAGTGACAAGTGGGGCCAAGCTGACTGGGCAACGCAGCGCTCAGAAAAGCTTCTGTACCGCGGCCTTAGCTAGCTCAGGTCGCTGACCGGTGGGTCCGTCGGTGGGGCCGGGCCCACATGACAGCGAGAGGGGAGGGTCAGCCACGTGACGCGGCGAAGGGAGCGCGGGTTGAGGCGGTGGAAACTGGGGTACCTTTTTGCAAAACGGCTGGGAGGCTGACAGGTGGGAAAAGCTGGACCGCGGGTTGCGAGACAAAAAGGTGGGGGGGGTATCTGCAAGAAGGCCATTGCTACTGTTTTTCTTCTCGCCGTTTCTGACGAAACTGTTGGCGAAAAGTCGCGGCGCGGTGGGGCTCGAACGCGCGACCTGGCGCTTGCGCGCGGCGGCGGCGACCGCTGCGGCTAGGTGGGATTGGTGTCAGGAGGGAGGATCGCGGCTAGATGAGGCACTACACGGCGCGGCGCATGCAGACACAGCGAGCGGCGGCGCACTGTGAGCGTTCGACGAAATGCCCGACGAGGCAGAGGGTCTATGGCGAGGCCGCGGATGTCTAGGCGGGAGAGGGACTCACCGCGGGGTGGTTGACGACAGCGGATCGGGGCGGGACGCAGCAGATCGTCGACGGAGCTGGCAGCCGGCGAGAGCTAGGGTTTCGTCGGAGCGGCGTCGGTCTGGCGAGCCTGGGGCTTCTCCTCCTCGCCGGCGTGTACGAGGTGAAGCAGGGGAGCCGCGTGATCTTCCTCGACACCCTTGATCGCCACGCCACCGGCTGGTAAGGGTAGGGGGAGGTGGAGGCCGACGGTGGCCGGCGTTGGGGGTAGACGGTGGTGGGGAGGAAGGGAAGGAGAGGGCGAGGCCCTGGGCGGATCTGGGAGAGGCAGAGGAGGGCCGGGAGATGGGGTATAAAGCAGAGGGAGAGGGGGTGCCGTGGGGAGGTGGTGGAGGGTAAAAGGTGGCTCGGCCACCTTTTTCTCCTCTACCCCCATGTGCTCGAGCTGGGAGGCAGGCAGGGGCAGGTAGGCCTGGGGGAGGGGCTGCAGGTGGGACCAGAGAGAGGATAAGGGGAGGCTCGGGTGGGGCTGCTGTGGCAGAGAGAGAAGCGAGAGGGAGGGGTGTGGCATGGAGCTAGGTTAGGAGGGGGGCTCGGGCTAGGGTTTGTTTAGGGTTGGGGTAGAGGTAGCTAGGTGGGGCCTGCATTGCATAGAGGAAGGGTGAGAGAGGGAAGGCATGGTGTAGCTCGGTTAGGAGCTAGGGTTTTGGAGAGAGGGGTAAGTATCTAGGTTAGAGCTTGGGTTAGGGTTAGAGAGAGGCTAGGGTTTATGGGAGAGGATAAGTGAGAGGGGTGGTGTAGTAGATAGGATTTGAACAATACCAAAACAAGAGTGACAAAAGAGAGGAGTGAGGAAAAAGGTCTAGATACTTGCATGCATCTAGCTAGATCAAGCAAAAGAAGGCGAGAGAGAGAGGTGAGAGAATGATCCACTCAAAGAATTTCAAATAAAATCCAAATGACTTAGATGTGGTGGTTCTTGCATGGCCCATGCAGGTAATAAATGCCATGTATCATCCTTGTGAAAACAGTAATGATGCTATGGCATTATTCTTATGCATTCCCAAGAAGTGGAATCAAGGCCAAGCAAAATAATTTAGAATTGGATCCACCCAACCCACATGAGCTAGAGTAAAAAATCCAAAGAAAAGAATTACAAGCTCATGGGTTATTGGAATGGTGGAAGTATAAGGTGGTGTCAAAGAAAGGTGGTGGAGTGGAGTAAAAGATATGCCCCCAACTCAACTTGGGCATTAAACCATATATCAAAAACCAAATACAATATCAAGAGGCAAAATACAATTTACAATGCATGTGAGAGAAGAACCAAAACAGAAAAGGGTTTTATATGAAGCTCAAATGCAAGGTGGCATGATGACATGAGCATGATAAAATGATGATGCAACAATTATATATATGAAGTAGCCATTATATTACTAGACCAAGTAGCATTACAATTGTTAGACGATTGGGATGCTACAAGCTGCGACTAGAACCACCAAGTACCACACTCGGGGACTCGGCAACCCGACCCCGTTCGCGCCTGGGAAAGCGATCAAGTAAAGAGCACCCCTAGGAGTCGCCTTGCGACTGGCTTTCCGAGCCATGGAGAGTCGACCTCAACTCATTAAAAGTTAACAAACATATAACAACGAGATAAACCCCATAAAAGGGCGGACGCGCTCGGGGACTCGTTCATTCAAAATACAAAATCGCAAAACAAATGACAAAACAAAACGAATTTCCTTTATAGCAGCACAAAGTTGTTCCAAAATACAAGGAAAGTTCAATAGTTATCTTATACTAACGCCCAAGGGCACAACGCTTCTACTCCGCAGGTTTTGACGCAGACTCGCCTCCACCCCCGCGGTTATGGATGAAGGGCACGTACGGGTTCGACGGGTACGTCGTTAGCTCGCCCGCCATCGCCGCACGGAACGGCTGCTCAACCTAGAAGTCCCGATGCTTCGGTTCAGGATCGTTGGGAGCGACAACCGTCTCCTGATAGGGGATGAGGTCGCCCATCGCCCAAACGCGATCGGAGTACACCGCGACCCGGTCCGTCAGCTTCAGCACCTCCGCAATCTCCACCGAGCCCGTTGACGAGGGGTAGCCGCTCGTGACATCGTCGAGGTCGAAGTCCTACGGGAAATGGGCAAGACCAAGGCTGAGCGCCGTCGCTGCCCCACGCCGGAAGGCCGACCGCGTCATGAACTCGACCACCGACGGAGCTTTCTCCAGGTAGCGCCATACCTCGACAAGGTCACTGGGGATCACCTCCGTGGGCGATATCTCCTGAAGATAAGCTCGAAGGCAAGTCGCCGACAACGCGGCCGAGTCGACCAGAGTGGCCACGCACTGCCGCGCGTCATACGACTGCGCTTCTTCCACGTTGTTAGTAATCCGGCCTGCAGCACATCAATAAACAATAAGCGACTTGCCGACATCACAATAAAGTCAGTGCTACCGAGAATTGGGTGAAGGAGAATTTACCAATCAGCGGGCGGCAGAGGTCCGTGATGAAACGTTGAAGAGAAGAAAGGTCATCTTGCAGCCCAGCAACGAGCGCGTCAGATAATTTCCGTTCTTCAGCGGCAGAACTAACAGCAGCTTTTGCACGCCCCTCCGCTGAACTCGCTTCCGCCCTCGCCTCCTTGAGCTCATGCTCCAGGTCAGCGACCCGCTTTTCGGCCGCGCTCAAAGCGGACTGAGCCGCCGTCAAGTCACCCACCGGGACAAGGCCCCGGTGGACCTCCTCCGCCTCGGATGCAATTGCTTGAAGCCCCTTGTTTAAGTGCCCACCCACTAAAATTCAGCGACTAGGCACTCGGGGACTGGACAATAAAATTCCTAAGTGCCCACCCTCTGAAATTCAGACTAGGCACTCGGGGACTGGACATTGAAAATCCTAAGTGCCCACCCGCTGAGATTCAGCGACTAGGCACTCGGGGACTGGACATTGAAAATCCTAAGTGCCCACCCACTGAGATTCAGCGACTATGCACTCGGGGACTGGATGATACAAAGACATTAAGAATCCGACCACTGAAATTCAGTGGCCCGATCCTCGGGGACTGGACATACCTGGATGGCAACGCCTAGCATGTCGTGAAGCTCCAGCGCGTCCACAGACGCAAGCACGACCAGCGTATGGCCGCGACGCTACTCAATTTCCACCCCGGCGACGCCAGGCATCCGGCTCGTCGGCACCGGGCCACTTGCTGTGGCCGCCTTCGCCATGAAGCGAGGGAAGGTCGCCGCAGATGCCGCTCCGCCACTCGGAGCCGGCTCGGTCACATCGGGTGAGGCAACACCCTCCTTGGTCTTCGAGACCACTTCCGTTGCAGTCCGAGTGTCGCTTGGAGCAACCACCGGGTCATCATAGACCATGACGACGTCGTCGCCCTTCGCCCTCTTGACGCCTTCGGCGGGAGCAGCGACTTCATCGCTTTTTCTCTTGCGCGAGGAGTCCGCCTCGGTGGCAACTGGTGGAACCTTGGCCATCGAAGGATGGCCAATCTTTTTAACACCAGACCGCAAAGCAGTGTGATGAATAAGACTGTCTGACTAAATCGAAAACAAACAGATGAGCAACACTCACTTGGCGACTGGTATGAACCGCAGACCGGTGCGGATGCTAGCCGGCTTTTCTAGCTTGGGCCCCAACTTCCGAGTGAGGCCCGTATCGAACAAATCGTGTGCCCAAGACACTAACGGCTTCTTCGAGGATGAAGCTGTGGCAGGAGCCTCCATGATAATTGTTGCGGGAGCCTCCCTTGGAGGCGAGGCCCCTGCAGCTGGAGCAGCCCCCAAACCAGTGATCGGGGCGAATGGACGTGGTAATGATGCCAGCGGCGCCTCGTCCCTGGGGGCGGCAGCGTCCGGCGCCACGGTCGCGTGTGCCGCTGCATCCCTAGCCGAGCTGGTGGCGTCGGAGCTGGTTGCAGATCGGGGCGGAGATATCCGCTTCGTCGGCTTCACCTTCTTCTTCGGCGGAGCCGTCTTCTTCTTCTTCTTATTCGACGGCATGGCCTCACGATGTGAGGTGTGCTCAGGAAGCTGTCGTCGTCGCCGTTGTGAGGCTCGATGCTTTTACTCGCTTCGAGCTCGCGCTGGTGTTGCCCGCGGGTCTTGCGAACTGTGGGGGCAGCGACTTCCACGGGCTCGCCTTCGTCATCGTCGTCATTGTCACCCCCGTCGCTGTTTGCGTCATCTTTGGTGGGAGGTGACTCGCTTCCGTCCTGGACGTACGAGCTCGAGTTCTCATCATCCGCGGGTGGAAGCCACCCTTCCACCACTTGGAACAACTGCAACAAGAACAAACAGACTTGGCATGACCGCGAGTGCACAAGCTACGACTGCGAGTGTTAACAGGATAACAACGTACCGTTAGAGCTGGGTGCCTGGCAGTATAAAGGGCGACCCCGGCCTTCGCATCAAGGTACACCGCCTGAGTGATCTTCTTCAGGGCCAGGGTGTAGTCGTTGAGTCTCCACTCAACGAGGCAGGACTTCGTCGGGTCGTTCTTACCCGTATACTCATACATATAGTGCTCGCGGCTGGCCAAGGGCACGATCCGCCGCCCGAGCCAGCAGTTGTAGAGGTTGATGGTCTGGAGGCCCTTCTTATTCAGGCCACAGATGGTTTGTAGCATCTCATCAACAACCATCCGCTGGTCCAGCGGGAGTTTGGCGACCTGGAGCCGATGCGGCTCGGGCCGGTCGGCGGAGTATCTTGGAAGCGCCACTTCATCGTGTGGAGTCGACTCGGTGACGTAGAACCAGAACTTTTTCCACTCGTTCATCGCCTTGGCGGGCAGCATCAGATCGAAGAACGACGCCTTTGCCTTCAGCTGGAATGTTAGGCCGCCCGCGGCTAGCATCGGGCCGCCTGACTCCTCGCGGCTGATCCTCCCGTGGAACAAGTCTTGCCACAGGGGAAAGTAGGGCCTGCAGCCCAGATAGGAGTCGCAGAACGCCACGAATATGGCGAGCTGCTCGATACTATGCGGACCCAGATCCGATGGCTGGATTCCGTAGTAGGCGCAGAAACGCCGGAAGAAGAGGGAAGTTGGGAAGCCCTGCCCCCGCTCCAGGTGGCTGGTGAAGCAGATGAATTCTCCCTCGCACGGATCCGGAGTCACTTCTCCGGCCACGGGGATACGCCATCTGCCAGCACAGAGGATCCCGGCCTCCTCGAAGGATGCCAGTAGCGCCTTAGTGCATTTGGATCTGCCCCATGGCTCGGTAGAGGGGGCCATCGGTTGGAGATTTGTGGGGGTCGGAGCTCTCTGGATTGTTCAGATCGCTATGCGGAATGGGGAAACGGAGACGAGCGAGATCGGAGGAAGAAAGAGGAACCGTTTCCCTGTCCGCCTATCATTCTCCTTATATAGCGGTTGCTACCCGCCAGTTTCGGGAGCCGTTACTACGCGGTAATTACGCCGAAGTTACCGTTGGATTACCCAACGGCTAGTTTGACCCCAATTGACGGTCCAACTTCATCCATTCGACTCGTCGCTCCCAGCGACTCGACGACTCGCCGACCCGATCACTATGACAGTGACTAAGTATTCGCCGACCCGCTCGCCGAGCTGCGACACGATTGGTCGCCGTTATTGCGACTAAAATGACTAGTTCTCGCCCTTTGTTCAAGAGTCCGCCGCCGATTCGACTGGACGTCCGCATTGGACCCACAAACTCCGACTGCCAGCAAACGCCTGCGACAAATCAACGACGGCCTCGGGGACTACTGATGGGGATATGCCTACCGAGGTATACCCAGCAGGACGTTTCCTACTGGCCCAAGCGTCAGCGAGTGGGCCTGCAGGACGGCGACTGGATCAAGACTTGGCGTGCACTCAAGCGACTGGAAGCTGAAGGCCCAGAAGCGTAGCTAGGACCAGTCGGACTAGGTCATAGAATCTCCGAATCCTTAACTAATTCGGTTGTGATCTGTAAACCCTAGCGAGGTGAGCCTATATAAACCTCCCTAGAGGACGCATAGAGGACACGTTCCATCATACACCCTAGCGACTCGCCGCCTAGCCGCCGAGCTCGCCCCATTGTACTCTCACCATAATACAATCTAGCAGGAGTAGGTCTTTACCCTCCGGGGGCCGAACCTGGGTAAACCCTTGTGTCTCAGCCCTCATCTCGCACCGCAGATGGCTGGCCGCCCTTGCCCCATGTTCTACTACTCGCTGCCAATTGCAGCATCTGCCGTGGTCATTCCCGCGACATGTTTATATCGTGGGGGTTACACCGAGAGGTTCTAGCTGAATCCAATTGGTGAATTGACCACTAAATGCTCTCTAGTATTTAATAAAAATGGGGTGATGCATTTTCACATCACATCCTTGGTAGCTACTTCAGGAAATAAGCCCTTTTTGGCACCGGGAAAATGGAATATAGATTTTCCTTGCAGAGAATGTGAAAACTTCATGAAGAAACATTGTTTTCCATCACAAGATACATGCATGTGCAGAATATGGGCACATTAAATCAAACTATGCCATGGTTGTGGCCATGACCTAGCTCATTTGCCTTCAAAGCCATGAATCCTCGAAGGTGGTAGGCGAAATGTGAACAATTTTTTAGAATAATCCTCATATGCCATGTTTGTTATTTTTGCATGCAACTAGGCAACATAAAATGAAAATGTGCGAAGGTTCCACATTTTTTGAATTTTTCTGAATTTTTTAGGCCAATTTTGAATTTCGGCCGAGACCGCTGCTATTAGAGTTCCTGGCTATGTGCCAGGTCTTGCTAATCTCTTGTTGGATCTCTGAAGAAATGCCATGTTATGTACCTAGAAATGATTTTTTGGAAAATTCCTGAGAGATCTACGAGGTATATCCAGGCTAAAATTGATCCCTCTCTAGCTAGACTGACAGAAACTTTTTTATATTGCGGGGTTGTGCTGAGAGGTTCTAGCTAAAGCCAATTGATGAATTGGCCACTAAATGCTCTCTAGTATTTAATAAAAATGGGGTGATGCATTTTCACATCACATCCTTGGTGGACGCTTCACAAAATAAGCCCTTTTCGGCACCGAGAAAATGGAAAAAAGATCTTCCGTGCGGAGTTTGTGAAAACTTCATGAAGAAACATTGTTTTCCATCACAAGATACACGCATGTGTGGATGGGCGCATTAAAGCAAACTATGCCATGGTTGTGGTCATGACCTAGCTCATTTGCCTTGAAAGTCATGAATCCTTGAAGGCGGTAGGTCATTTTGTGAACACTTTTTTTAAAATAATCCTCATATGCCATGTTTGTTGTTTTTGCATGCAACTAGGCAACATAAAATGACAATGTGCGAAGATTTCACATTTGATTATTTTTGAATTTTTTAGGCCGGTTTTGAAATTCGGCTGAGACCATGACAGTTAGGGTCCTTGGCTATGTGCTAGGTCTTGCTAATCTATTATTGGATCTCGGAATAAATGCCATGTTTTATACATGGAAATGATATTTTGGAAAATTCCTGATATACCTACAAGGTAGCTCTAGGCTAAATTTGAGTCCCCTTCAGCTAGACCGGCAGAAACTTGTTTATATCACGAGGGTTGTGCCGAGAGGTTCTAGCTGAAGCCAATTGGTGAATTGGCCAGTAAATGATATCTAGTATTCAATAAAAATGGGGTGATATATTTTCACATCACACCTTGGTGGCTGCTTCACAAAATAAGCCCTTTTTGGCACCAGGAAAATGGAAAATGGATTTTCCGTGCAGAGAATGTGAAAACTTCATGAAGCAACATTGTTTGCCATCACAAGATACGCGTATGTGCGGAATATGAGCGCATTAAAGCAAACTATGCCATGGTTGTGGTCATGACCTAGCTTATTTGCCTTAAAATCCATGAATCCTCGAAGGCGGTTGGTGATTTCTGTGAACACTTTTTAAGAATAATCCTCAAATTCCATGTTTGTTATTTTTGCATGCAACTAGGCAACATAAAATGACTATGTGTGAAGGTTTCACATTTTTTGATTTTTTACTGTTTGAGGCTGGTTTCAAAATTCGGCCCAGATGGTGGAATTTAGGGTTCCTGGCTATGTGTCGGGTCTTGCTAATATCTTGTTGGATATCTCAATAAATGCCATGTTTTGTACCTAGAAATGATTTTTTGGAAAATTCCCGAGAGATCTACGAGGTAGCTCTAGGATAAATTTGAGCCCCCTCGAGCTAGACCGACAGGAACTTGTTTATATCGCGGGGGTTGCGCCAAGAGGTTCTAGATGAAGCCAATTGGTGAATTGACCACTTAATGGTCTCTAGTGTTTAATATAAATGGGGTGATGCATTTTCACATCACATCCTTCGTGGCTGCTTCATAAAATAATCCCTTTTTGGCACCAGGAAAATGGATTTTCCATGAAGAGAATGTGAAAACTTCATGAAGCAACATTGTTTGCCATCACAAGATACATGGATGTGCGGAATATGGGCGCATTAAAGCAAACTATACCATAGATGTGGTCATGACCTAGCTCATTTGCCTTGAAAGCCATGAATCCTCCAAGGTGGTAGGTTATTTTTGTGAAAACTTTTTTTATAATAATCCTCGTATGCCATGTTTGCCATTTTTGCAAGCAATTAGGCAACATAAAATGAAAACATACGGAGGTTTCACATTTTTTGATTTTTTTGAATTTTGTAGGCCGATTTCGAATTTTGACCAAGACCTCGGCAGTTAGGGTTCCTGGCTATGTGCCAGGTCTTGCTAATCTCTTGTCGTATCTCTTAAGAAATGCCATGTTTTGTACCTGGAAATTATTTTTTGGAAAATTCCTGAGAGAGCTATGAGGTAGCACCAGGCTAAATTGTTTATATCACGGGGGTTGCGCCGGGAGGTTCTAGCTGAAGCCAATTGGTGAATTAGCCACTAAATGCTATCAAAATTTAATAAAAATGGGTTGATGCATTTCCACATCACATCATTGGTGGCTGCTTCACAAAATAAGCCCTTTTCGGCACCGAGAAAATGGAAAATGGATTTTCTGTGCAGAGAATTTGAAAAGTTCATGAAGCAATATTTTTGCCATCACAAGATACACGCATGTACGGAATATGGGCGCATTAAAGCAAACTATGCCATGGTTCTGATCATGACCTAGCTCATTTGCCTTGAAAGCCATAAATCCTTGAAGGTGGTAGGTGATTTCTGTGAATTTTTTTAGAATAATCCTCATATGCCATGTATGTTATTTTTGCATGGAACTAGGAAACATAAATGAAAATGTGCGCAGGTTTTGCATTTTTTGAATTTTTGAGGCCGGTTTCAAAATTCGGCCGAGATTGCGGCAGTTAGGGTTCTTGGCTATGTGACAGGTCTTGCTAATCTCTTCAGGGATATTGGAAGAAATGCCATGTTTTGAACTTGGAAATAATTTTTTGGAAAATTACCGACCAAGCTACAAGGTAGCTCCAGGCTAAATTTGTGCCTCCTCTACCTAGACCGATAGAAACTTGTTAATATCGCGGGGGTTGCGCCAAGAGGTTCTAGCTGAAGCCAATCGGTGAATTGGCCACTAAATGCTCTATAGTATTCAATAAAAATGGAGTGATGCATTTTGATACGTCCAAAACCTATCTACTTTCCCAAACACTTTTGCTATTGTTTCTCCTCTAAACTTGTGTGATTTGGATACAACTAACATAGACTGACGCTGTTTTCAGCAGAATTACCTTGGTGTCTAGTTTTTGTGCAGAAAATCAACTATCAGTAAAAATCTGGAAAATATGCCAAAAATCCTATTTCACCAGAAGACTCACGGAACCAGAATACGAGACGGAGTGGGGCTCTGGGGGGGCTCACACCCCCTGGCCGCGCAGGACAGGCCTGGCCGCGCCAGGAAGGGGTGTGGCCGCCCCAAGCACCCCCTCGGCCTCTCTCTTCGCCTATAAGTTTCCTTCTGACCTAAAAAATCAGGGGGAGGGGTTCGATAGTTTCCAGAGGCGAGATCCTCTGTGCCGCCACCACCAGAAACCGCGATTCGGAATCAGAAACTCCATTCTGGCACCCTGCCAGGATGGGTAATTGGAGGAGATCATCACCATCATCATCACCAACGCCTCTCCATCAACCATCCATGTTTCCCCCATCCATGAGTGAGTAATCCCCTGCTGTAGGCTATGGGGATGGTAGGGATTGGATGAGTTCTATCATGTAATCGAATAAGATTGTTAGGGCATGGTGCCTAGTATCTCTATTAGTGCTTTTTGACTTTGTTGAAACTTGTTGTGCTTAATGCTTATCACTAGGGCCCGAGTATCATGATCTCAGATCCGAACATGTTATTGATTCATGATGATAGTATTGTTTGTGATCTTATCTGCAAGTTGTGTACACATATTATTGTCCGGAACCAAAGGCCTCAAAGTGACAAAAATTGGGATAACCTGAGGGGATGGCTGTGATGTGAGGATCATGTGTGTTCATGGAGTGTTAATGCTTTGCTTCGGTGCTCTATTAAAAGAAGTTCCTTAATTGCCATTAGATTCCCTTGAGGCCCTGCTACAACGGGCTGGCAGGACAAACGATGTTGTGCAAGTTCTCATTGCGAGCATGTATGACTATATATGGGATACATGCCTAAGACTATTTAGTACTTGGATGCTTTATCTTATTTATCTGCAAATGCCCTAGATCTTGAAGTTACATGTTTATATTTGTCCATGTAACGCCCGTCCATCCATCCCTATGCCTACCACACTCATATCCTACTGTTTGCTACTACTGTTACTATTGCTCTTGTGTTTACTGCTGCTATTTCTTTGCTATTACTACTAAAAAACTGTTGCTACTGATAAACCACCGTGAGCAAGAACTATTTCTAGGTGCAACTGAATTGACAACTTAGTTGTTAAGGCTTATAAGTATTCTTTGGCTCCCCTTGTGTTGAATCAATAAATTGGGTAATACTACCCTCGAAGACTGTTGTGATCCAATATACTTGTGGGTCATCAAGACTATTTTCTGGCGCCATTGACGAGTATCATAGCTTTATTTGTAAGTTCACTTGGATCTGTTATTGTTCACTGCTATTCCTTTCATCATGGGGAAGTCTCGTGATGGAAAGTTTCCTATTTTACCATCCACTACAAGAAGAGGTATAGTCCTAAACACCTCAGCTGCTCTTGATTCACTGTCTGTTATAAGTAGGCTTGTTACACCACCACCACATACTCATGCTACACACACTGCTACTACTGCTGAATCTGAAACTGCTTTTGATACTCATGGTGTTACTTCTACTGTGCTTGATTCGAGTGGTTCATTAGGTGCTTTCCTAGATGCTATAATGGATAGACTAGGAAATACTGAAACTCCTAGTGAAGACACTATCACACCTGTTAGCTCACCTGAGTCTAGAGAGAGACATGATATTAATGATGGTTACATTGAGTTGACTGATGAATTTATTGAAGAGTGCCGAGACACACACGGTGCTAGTGCTATTAAGAGTCTCCTTGAGAGACGTACCATTATTCCTAAACTGTCTTCTGATGCTAAGTTTGCTACTTCTACCATATATATTAAAGATAAAGATTATGATTTATCTCTTGATTTATCCTATATAGACATTGTTGAGAAAGAACCTGTTTGTGGGACTGAAAATGAGAGTGTTGTGTCTCATATGAATGAGCTTTCCACTATGAGTGCCTTATTCTCTGATGATGTTAAGGTGTGCAAGTACTTTGTTACAAAGATCTTCCCTTTTTCACTAAAAGGAGAAGCTAAAGCCTGGTTTAATAGATTACCTCCCGGATCCATTGATAGCCCTGATTGTTTGATTGCTTCTTTCTTCCAGAAATATTTTCCTCCTAGTGCTAGACATGCTGCTTTGCAGAATCTTTTTAATTTTAAACATGGAGTAGATGAGAAATTACCTGAGTCATGGACAAGGTTCTGTGCCTTGATTCATGCACATCCTGGATGTCCATTACCTAAAAATGAGCTTCTTGATATTTATTATAATGGACTAACTGATGATTTTAGGACATACCTAGATAGTTTTGCTGGTTGTGTTTTCAGGAAAAGAACTCCTACAGATGCTGAATAATTAATGGCTAAAATAAGAAAGAATTATGATGATTGGACTTCAACTGAGTTAATTATACCTGAGCCTACTACTCCTGAACCAATTGTGCCTGAACCAAATCCAACACCAACACCAAAGAAGAGGGGAATGATTGCATTAAATGATGAAGTAATGAAAGAAGCTAAGAATGTCTTAAGGAGAAAGGTATTAGATCTGAAGATGTGAAGAATCTACCTCCTATAGAAGAATTATGTAAGCCAATTCCCCACTCATCCACTATTGAGTTACAATTTCTCCAACACTTTGATGAAGGTGATGTTCCTTATAGTAAGCCTCCTGATCAATGTTTAGAGGAACTTGATACTTTTATATGTAAGCCAGGTTATTTTAATAAACAAGTTCAGAATATTTTATTGGAAAACTCTAGAGCTATTAATGAGTTGAAAGATATTATGGAAAGAACTGCTAATGATGTTAAAATGCTTTATAAACACTTTCAAATGGTTCAAACCCAAATTAATCAACTTTCTAAGGTACAAAAATATATGCTAGTTAATGCTTCAGGAGATAAACATGCTTATGGAATTAGAACTAGGAGCGGTATAGCCACTCAAGATCCTTTATATCCTGAAGGACACCCTAAAAGAATTGAGCAAGATTCTCAACAAGGTGAAAGTAGTGGTAGTCCTCATAAGAGAAAGAAAAAGAAACACAAAATAGTTGAGGAACCACCTGAACTTGCTGTAGATCCTAATAGTATATTTGTCTCTGATGCCGAAACTAAAAGTGGTAATGATAAAAATGATGCTCCTGATAGGGAAGAAGTTGAGGAAGAACCTGAGAAGCACACTAAGAACACTAGGTACACTAAGGAAGATTTTATTGCTAATAAACATGGTAGAGAGAGAACCTTGGTTGCAGAAACCTATGCCTTTTCCTAATAAGAAACACAAGTCAAAGGAAGAAGAACACTACAACAAGTTTTGTAAGTGGATGAAACCTTTATTTTTGCAAATTTCTTTGACTGATGCTATTAATCTGCCTCCTTATTCAAAGTATATGAAGGATATTGTCTCTAATAAAAGGAAGATTCCTAATGAGGAAATTTCCACTTTGCTTGCTAATTATTCCTTCAATGGTAAGGTTCCGAACAAACTTGGGGATCCAGGAATTCCAATCATTCCTTGCTCTATTAAAAATTATTATGTTAGAACTACTTCATGTGATTTGGGAGCAAGAGTTAGTGTTATGCCTTTTTCTCTCTATAAGAGACTTCAACTGGAAAAATTGATACCAACTGATATATCTTTGCAAATGGCTGATAAGTCTACTACTATTCATGTTGGTATATGTGAGGATGTTCCTGTTCAAGTGGCTCATTATTGTCTAATATTAACTGATTTTGTTGTGCTTGAAATGCCTGAAGATGATAATATGTGTATTATTCTTGGGAGACCTTTTCTTAATACTGCAGGTGTTGTCATTAATTGTAACCAAGGAAAAGTAACTTTTAATGTTAATGAGAAGGAGCATACTGTTTATTTCCCCAAGAAAATGGATAAGACTTATGGCCTAAATTCAATTGAAAATATTGAGGGCATCAAAGTTGGAGAAATATATTGTCCCATACCACAAGAAAATTATGAAACTATTATGATTGGGACTATTGCTATCAAGATTGAGGTAACATAATCATTTAGTGAAATGCAAAGTTTTGTTTCATACAAAATTGTTTTGGTAACAAGACTTGATCAATCTTGTTAACAAAGGGATTTTAATGAACAAAACAATGTTTTCACCATGATTATCCTTGCTCACTTTTACTTTCTCTACTCCAATATTTGCTCTTCACCTTGTTCGTTTTTGTTTTGCTAGTAGCTTGCATATTAGAGTGTCTAGAACTTATGTAGTTTTAGTGTTGGTTTGTTTTTGCATCTTTCCAAAATTCTTTTTCTCTAAGAAAATCATTTATCAAAACCTGAAAATTGCTAAAAAAAATAAAGTTTCTCAAAGTATTCTTTGGCTCCCCTTGTGTCGAATCAATAAATTGGGCTTTATTTCCCTCAAAGACTGTTGCGATCCCCTATACTTGTGGGTCATCAGTCCCCACCACTCCGCTCTCCCCGGTGACGACCAAATCCGGTCCCCTCCAAGGCAACCACCAAATCCGCTCCCCTACCCGATGATGATGGCACACGGTGGCTGCAGGCTCACGGGTAAGTCCTCCTCGGCCTACTTCAACACATCTCCTCCATGTTCCACGACTATGCGTATGTGATCAATCTAGGTCACCGCATCGGCAATGCTGCCTAGCTCTAGGTCACCAGCGACGGTTCTAGGTCCCCACAGTCGATCTAGGTCTACATACTGGTAAACACTTGATCTAGGTCTAGGGCCCACGAAGTAGTAAACACTCGATCTAGGTCTAGCCATTGCGTACAACATCAAGTGATCCCACGATGCCTTGTTTTAGTAACTTGATGCTTGTGCTTCTAATTTAATTTTTGTATTTACTCTCTGAGGTAGGTAGGATGAACTGTGAGGATTGCAGGTTCTGCGGTATGAAGGCTAGGGAGATACACGAGCGGGTTCTAAATTGTTTCTACTAGCACTAACTGTCGCAACGCATTTGAGCCATCGACTGAGAGGTCTTTGGCATCTCCATCCAACAAAGAGGTAGATCCGATCTGAATGACACGGGATTCCCCTGCCTAGCACAGCAACTGAAGAAGGATAGTATTCATGATCCCTATGCAGTCTCACTTCTGAGAAACAGAAGAGAGTTTATTTGTTTGGCAATCGGATCGGGTTAGAAGGTTTGGATGTCCAAATATAAACACGATAATATGTGTGTAACAGGAGGATTCCCTCAGACTTTATTCATAAGGTGATTGAGAGATCGTACAAAGTGTCTATAAGATGATCTTGTTGGGTTTATAATGACACCAGACGAGAGCGATGAATCTAGGGTTTATGACTAAGGCTAATGGTGAAGACTCGGGCGATTATGGCGTGTCCTCTTCAGGTGAATGTCCTCGAGTACTTATAGGCGTGGTGGCCGAGTGTTCTTTAGTCGCGTTAGGTATTCATATTGTCTTGCACGTAATCTTGATGCTCGATATGCCTTGGATGCGCGTCTGGTCTTCAGGATCTCCCGAGAGTCGTCTTGCAGCCCCATAGGTCAGGTCGGTTGAGGTTAGGAAGTTGAGAGCTTCTAGATGCGGGCCGTCAGGTACTTGATCGACGAGGTAGGCGTGTGCAGGAAGCATGGATTAATGTCCATGTGAGGTACATGCCTAAATCCACCTATCACCCACACCACTCAACTTAGGTACCTCTTGCCCAATTGTACGAGGAGTCTTTTGGGATTTTCCATACTTAGATGACAATAAAAAACCATGGATGCCCTTGGTGTTAGCGGCACTATGATTCCTCTGACACATATGCATACTCCAAAAAAAACTTTAATTATATCCTACTTATTTCACATCGCCTAAGAGCCACAGCCAAAGGATACACGATATGAATAGATGTTGCCCGACTTGAAAAATTCCCCATGGTACATGGTTCTGCTAGCACTCAACCTTTAACATGCCATGCATACAACTAACATACTTCCATCCACAATGGGTCAAGTTTAATTATTATTCTACGTTGTTTTTTAGCAGTGATGCACTTTTGGGTACAACCACATCTTACTTTCCCATGATCTTTAAACTACACGAAAGGGATGCTTTTAAAATATTCAAAGATATAGCATATATAATATACTTTTGTGTGAATGTTTCACATTTTTTATTTATTTTGAATTTTTTATGCCGGTTTGGAAATTCGGCCGAGACCACGGCAGTTAGGGTTCCTGGCTATGTGCCGGGGCTTGCTAATCTCTTCTTGGATCTCTAAAGAAATGCCTTATTTTGTACCTAGAAATGTTGTTTTCGAAAATTCCTAAGAGAGCTATGAGGTAGCTCCAGGCCAAATTTGAGTCCCTCCAGCTAGACCAGCGAAAACTTGTTTATATCACGGGGGTTGCGCCAAGAGGTTGTAGATGAGGCCAATTGGTGAATTAGCCACTAAATTCTCTCTAGTATTTAATAAAAATGGGTTGATACATTTTCACATCACATCCTTGGTGGCTGCTTCACAAAATAAGCCCTTTTCGTCACCGGGAAAATGGAAAATAGATTTCCATGCAGATAATGTGAAAACTTCATGAAGCAACATTGTTTGCCACCACAAGATACAAGCATGTGCGGAATATGGGTGCATTAAAGCAAACTATGTCATGGTTGTGGTCATGACCTAGCTCATTTGTCTTGAAAGTTATGAATCCTCGAAGGTGGTAGGTGATTTCAGTGAACACTTTTTTTATAATAATCCTCATATGACATGTTTGTTATTTTTGCATGCAACTAGGCAACATAAAATGATAATGTGTGAAGGTTTCATATTTTTTGAATTTTTTAGGCCCGTTTCGAAATTCGGCCGAGACCTCGGCGGTTAGGGTTTCTGGCTATGTGTCGGATCTTGCTAATCTCTTGTTGGATCTCTCAAGAAATGCCATGTTTTGTACCTGGAATTTTTTTTTTGAAAAATTCCCGAGAGAGCTACGAGGTAGCTCTAGGCTAAATTTGAGCTCCCTCCAGCTAGACTCGCAGAAACTTGTTTATATCGCGGAGGTTGTGCTGAGAGGTTTTAGCTGAATCCAGTTGGTGAATTGGACACTAAATGCCCTCTAGTATTTAATAAAAATGGGGTGATGCATTTTCACATCACATCCTTGGTGGCTGCTTCACAAAATAAGCCCTTTTCGTCACCGGAAAAATGGAAAATGGATTTTCCATGCAGAAAATGTGAAAACTTCATGAAGCAACATTGTTTGCCATCACAAGATACACGTAAGTGCGGAATATGGGTGCATTAAAGCAAACTATGCCATGGTTGTGGTCATGACCTAGCTCATTTGTCTTGAAAGTTATGAATCCTCGAAGGTGGTAGGTGATTTCAGTGAACACTTTTTTTATAATAATCCTCATATACATGTTTGTTATTTTTGCATGCAACTAGGCAACATAAAATGAGAATGTGCGAAGGTTTCATATTTTTGAATTTTTTTAGGCCCGTTTCGAAATTCGGCCGAGACCTCGGCAGTTAGGGTTTCTGGCTATGTGTCGGATCTTGCTAATCTCTTGTTGGATCTCTGAAGAAATGCCATGTTTTGTACCTAGAAATTATTTTTTTGGAAAATTCCCGAGAGAGCTACCAGGTAGCTCTAGGATAAATTTGAGCTCCCTCTAGCTAGAGTGGCAGAAACTTGTTTATATCGCGGAGGTTGTGCTGAGAGGTTTTAGCTGAAGCCAGTTGGTGAATTGGACACTAAATGCTCTCTAGTATTTAATAAAAATGGGGTGATGAATTTTCACATCACATCCTTGGTGGCTGCTTCACAAAATAAGCCCTTTTTGTCACCTGGAAAATGGAAAATGGATTTTCCGTGCAGAAATTGTGAAAAGTTTATGAAGAAACATTGTTTGCCATCACAAGATACGCGTAAGTGCGGAATATGGGTGTATTAAAGCAAACTATGCCATGGTTGTGGTCATGACCTAGCTCATGTGCCTTGAAAGCCATGAATCCTCGAAAGCGGTAGTGATTTCTGTGAACACCTTTTTAGAATAATCCTCATATTCCATGTTTTTTTTGCATGCAACTAGGAAACATAAAATGACAATGTGCGAAGGTTTCAATTTTTTGATTTTTTTTTGATTTTTTTAGGCCGATTCTGAAATGCAGCGCCGGTTTCGAAATTGACCATAGCCGTTGGACTAAAATTCGATCACGTGTGGGACCCACTTGTCATGGTGTTTCTTGCTTAACCCTCCCTAGTACCCACCACTCCGCTCTTCCCGGCGACGACCAAATCTAGGACCAAATCCGGTCTCCTCCAAGGCAACCACGAAATCCGCTCCCCTACCCGACGATGATAGCGGTAGCGGTGGTTGCAGGCTCACGGGTAAGTGCTCCTCGACCTATCTCAACGCATCTCCTCCATGTTCCACGACTATGCGTATGTGCTCGATCTAGGTCACCGCATCGGCAATGCTGCCTAGCTCTAGGTCACCGGCGATGGGTCTTGGTCCTGACGGTCGATCTAGGTCTAGGTCCCGGTAAACACTCAATCTAGGTCTAGGTCCCACAAAGTAGTAAACACTCGATCTAGGTATAGCCATTGGGTGCAACATCAAGTGCTCCCATGATGCCTTGTTTTAGTCACTTGATGCTTGTGCTTCTAATTTAATTTTTGTATTTACTCCCTAAGGTGGGTAGGATGAACTGTGAGGATTGCAGGTTCTGCGGTATGAAGGTTAGGGAGATACATGAGCAGGTTCTAAATTGTTTCTATTGTCGCAACGCATCCGAGCCATCCACCGAGATGTCTTTGGCATCTCCGTCCAACAAAGAGTTAGATCAGATCTGTATGACACGGGCTTTCCCTGCCTAGCACGGCAACTGAAGAAGGATTGTTTTCATGACCCCTCTGCAGTCTCACTTCCGAGAAACGGATGAGAGTTTATTTGTTTGGAAATCGGCTCGGGTCAATAGGTTTGGATGTCCAAAGATAAAGACGATAATATGTTTTTAACAGGAGGATTCCCTTAGACTTTTTCATAAGGTGATTGAGAGATCGTACAAAGTGTCTATAAGATGGTCTTGGTGGGTTTATAATCACACCAGGCGAGAGCGATGAATCTAGGATTTATGACTAAGGCTAATGGTGAAGACTCGGGCGATTATGGCGTGTCCTCTTCAGGTGAATGTCCTCGAGTACTTATAAGCGTCTATGGTGGCCGAGTATTCTTTAGTCACGTTAGGTCTTCATCTTGTCTTGCACGTAATATTGATGCTTGATATGCCTAGGATGCGCATCTGGTCTTCAGGATCTCCCGAGAGTCGTCTTACAGCCCCACAGGTCAGGTCGGTTGAGGTTACGCCATTGAGAGCTTCTAGATGCGGGTTGTCAGGTCCTTGATCGACGAGGTAGGCGTGGGAAGGAATCATGGATTAAGGTCCATCTGAGGTACATGCCTAATCAACTTAGGTACCTCTTGCACCATTGTACGAGGAGTCTTTTGGGACTTTCCATACTTAGATGACAATAAAAAACAATGGACTCCCTTGGTGTTTCTTTCTATTTACCATTTGCATAGCTTTTTATTTAAAAATACTTCATTGAATGCCCATGCTGCAAATTGCCACCATGATATATCATGACTTAGGTTAGCGGCACTATGATTCCTCTGACACATATGCATACTCCAAAAAACTTTGATTATATCCAACTTATTTCACATCGCCTGATAGCCACAGCCAAAAGATACATGATATCAATAGATGTTGCCCGACTTGAAAACATTCCCCATGATACATGGTTCTTCTAGCACTCAACCTTTAATATGCCATGCATACAACTAACATACTTCCATCCACAATAGGTCAAGTTTAATTATTATTCTACATTGTTTTTTAGCAGTGATGCACTTTTGGGTACACCCACATCTTACTTTCCCATGGGCTTTAAACTACACGAAAGGGATGCTTTTAAAATATTCAAGATATAGCATATATAATATACTTGGAATATCATTTGCTATATATAGGTATGGTGGAATAACTTGGTTTTAAGGGATTATGGATTCACACGTATTTGCTTGCTTAATTACTTGGCTAGCAAGAGGGAGATAGTTCACCATCTACAAGCATGCAAAAGTGTCCATAGTACTAATCATTTATTAATAAACAATATTAACTTAAAGTTAACCATATATGCTATAAATAAAAGTTAGCACTAAATACGACACTTGCAAATTGTCACTCATTAAAGCAAATGAATCAAACAACAAGGTGAGACAACATGCATAACTTGTAATACAACTATTCTTTCCCTTTACCCTTTCTTTATTAGCATCCAACTTTAATTTTCATTTTATCCTAGTAGCTCTTTCATATTCATTAAAAACATCTCTATATGGTGGACTTTTTATTCCAAAGGTAAAAATATAAAGGTAAACATAAACACTAGATACATACAACTCCAAGTTTATGCAAAACTAGAATGGTGCCCTAAAAACAAATTTGGAAGGTATGCAATCCGGGAGTTTGATTGGTCAAGTGGGGTGCTTGGGCATCCCCAAGATAGCTAAACACATACAAGGAAATAATATGAAACATTAGCAATTTTAGATATAAACAAACGATTCTTGAACGAGGAATCAAGATGAATCATTTCTTGCTATGGTCCGATCTGGAACATCAACGCATTATCTCTTTCAATGGCAGGTCCAATTTTCAGTGCTTGATATACCGCACAACATCACCGCTATCTCACACAACAATGATGCTAGATATATACTGTAGTTGCTGACTCTGATCACTACTCCGAACGAGACAGTACGGCTAATTATTTTGTGATTTTTTAAGTTCGCAACAGGTGTTAAGGGTAAGATCAGTTGCCCATGCGGTCATGCATAGCCCCACAGCTTTTCGTAACTACTATCTGCTACAGGGGTTGTGGCTCCGTGCAGCTAACCAGCCCAGCATCACTCGAACTCTTTGACTGACCCTAGTGAGCAACAGACCTTTTGGCCAGTGGTCCATGCACGATGCATGTGCTGCAGCCACGAGCTGTGAATTTGATGCGGGCCCAATACCATTAGTTTGAGGCTCAAGAAAGTACTACCCATATGAATTATGGGCATGTCGGAAAGTAAAAAACGGACGCATAGAATACTGTTAAAGAAGTAAATGAACTAGGTTTTTACTGTATTTGTCTATTTTTTGAATCTTTGGCAGGAACGATACCCTCGATCATGGGCGGATCCCTATAGAGAGCCAAGGGGTGCACAAGACCCAGGTAAAAATTTGTTTCCTTTGCTAAATGACGGATTTTCACCATGTATACACCCCGAAACAAACGCTTTTACCTGTTGTGGCACTAGGTGTGCACCATGATCCACTCTGCTCTAGCTCCGCCAGATCCTGGGTCAATTACGTATATATAGGAGACACCCCCTTGTCTAACATACGACGTCTGCTATGTCTTCGGTGGCCTTAGGGCATTGGAGGTGTGGGAGACCACGGCCCCTCGTCGGCGGATGGTTTTCGTTCTTCCATGAACATGTTTTTTGCGTCTTCTTTTTGGGATGTTGAGGGGAACGGCTAGATCCTGAAGTCAGAATAAGGTCCTCCCGCCCTATCCTCGCTCCGGTAGTACGTCTAGTACCGACAGATGGCGCGCGGAGTCGTGTGTCCTACAGATCTCCTGGGATCTGGTTGATTTTTGTGTTTGTTAATGTGATTTTAGGTCAGTCTCTTCCGATCTACAGATGTCACATTAGTGATGGTTGCTGCTCTAGCGTTGGTCTATAAGATCTTAGCACGATGACTTTCCGTCTGTCTACTACAACTAGCTTTTCCCGACTCCGATGATGGAGGAGCGAGAACAGGGGCGCGTCTTCGGCTTGTGCTAGTGTTTGTAGTTGTCGTTTCGAGATCCATGGACCTATTTGTAAATTTTATTACTTTTATTCTTCTTTGTATCGTTGTTGATGATTATTAATAGATCGGTAAATTTTTCACAAAAAAATGACATACTCCTAACTGTTTCAAAAGTAGTCGTCATTAATAAGTTCTTGATCTTCGGTTGTTTGTAACAATATTCCATTTGAGATTTTAAATATACCATTGACAAATTTATTCGAATATGAATAAAATGGTATACAATGTGTTATTGGCAAAATTGATGGTCAAAGTTGAATCCCAAAATTCATTTGTGTGATAGAGGATACCCTACCCCCATCACCTCAAGTCATTGAGCGATGGCCTTTTCGGTGCTTCGCCCTGTGTGTTTTTTTCCTGTGTTTTGGGCTTGTTTGTACTGAGGCCCCAATAGAACCATGCTCGCTTTATTTATAAAGCGGGGTGAAAACCTGTGTCGAGCATAGCGGGTAGAGTGTTATTTTAATGTTTACAACTTCCTAGAAAAGTGCTTCTGAAGATGTAAGCAATATAACCAATCATAACTGCTCCAGCATTTTATTGGAGCCTTTATCAATCAATTTTAAATTTGGGTAGTTCAAGTATGCCTTTCATATAGGAAGAGATGTAATACTACGGAGGTCATTTTCTTTCAATTAGAACCTATTTGTTGCAAAACATGTGATATTTGACTCCAAACAACTGAAAATTATTTATTGCAAGATGCATGATGATAAAAACACGTCCATGAAATTAGACCAAAAAAATGCTTCAATCCAAATGTGTTGCGTCTGCTTATTGATTTTCCAAGTATGTTCAAAGGATTGCAGTCCTCAAGAATATATACTACTCCCTATGTACTAAATCAGCGACACTTATGATGGATCGGAGGGAGTACTAAAGAGGTTGTTTGATTTGTAAAAAATACTCAGCCAAATTATGTACATTTTTTATGTGAAACAAGACAGGGTATTTATCATTCCTATCAAATATTAGTAATTTCATAGGAATCTAAAAATCCAACTCAACCTTCAATGAATGTTTCTACAAATCAAACAAAGTCTCTCATGTATTTTGCAATCCGTTTGTTTTCACATTGCTATGCTATTCGAATGCGTATTTTGGAATCATACACGCAAAAGAGGACCGATATATATAGTTGTATTTCAATTCCACGAAGAAAATGGTGCTTGATCCTGAATTTAATGTAAACTGTCCTTTGATACCCATATGGTAAAGGGAAAATGGTTGGACATGTTCCTAGCTAGTAAGTAGTACCCCTTTTTGTTGCATGTCGGTAGTAGATTTGATCAAGCCTATTTGTGGTGAATATAATAGTGTAGTACTTATCCCAACTCGCAAAGGTCCCCTATGACTAGGTTCAGAAAGAGGAATACAACCACAGACCTTGTGACCTTGGTCCCCTACTGTGTGCTTATACACAACATATAGCTACCAAATGGTCCTTCCACAGTCGGATCCATACCCCGCAAATGTTCAATGTATACCTACTACCGTGTAAGGGAATTACTGTGCGCGGAGATACAAAAATACAACGTCATTCGTTTCCTGAAGAAGGGATCCAAGGAACAAACGCATCCATTTCTACATGGCCATGGCCATGGCTGGCGACCCTGCGTTGTTCTGCCAATAAATGCCCTAGGTCACTAGTAGCCAATAGCATTCCAACATGCACACATGCCCCCTTCCCCCAACAGTGTCCTTCTCCTGCCTGCCTTGTATTCTCTCCCTATCACCTCATCCACCAATACTCTTTCTCTCTCTATAAGAGATGGCGCACCCCTCTCACAAGCAGGAGAGAGTCTCTCACATCCAGAATTCTAGGCATCCATTCCTCTAAGCACAACCATCAGCTCAGACTAGCAGCTAGCTAGCCCATCCTACACACGAGCGGCGAGCCCATGCGGTGTGTGTGTGAGCTCAAGATGAGGCAGTAGGTAGGTACTACTACCAGTACCCGTCCTCCTCCTCTTCACGCCTCTGCAACTCCCATGAGAGATGATCTGCTCCTAGTCCCCTAGACCTCTTTAACAATCTTTCCCTCTCTCTCACGAGCGCGATGAGCTTGTGCATGGCCGGACACATCTGATCATAGCTCTGCTAGCCACCACACCCACACCGCTCTCTCGCACAGAGAAACGCCGCAGTTTCTCTTTGTCCGAGGACCTAGAGACGGGAGGTCTTGGAGTCCCATCACTAAAGCATGTTTCCTCTCTATGATTCCCCAAGCCCCATGGACTTACCACTTTACCAACAGCTGCAGCTCAGCCCTCCCTCGCCAAAGGCGCCGGACCACCAATCCTTCCTCTACTACCATTCATCCCCTGCATTCGCCGCCGACGCCTTCCAGTTCCACCACAGCTACCTCGGTGCCGGTGCCGGTGCCGGTGTGGAGACGCCGCCTCCTGCCGAGATCGATTCGCCGACGGAGCTTCTGCTGATGGATCAGGCGCCGGCGCCAAGGACCAACGGCGTCGGAAATGCGCAAGGCCTGCACCGCGGTGGAGGCAGCATCGAAAGCGCGGCCGCGGACGCCGCCGCCGCCGCCGCCAGGAAAGATCGCCACAGCAAGATATGCACCGCCGGCGGGATGAGGGACCGGCGGATGCGCCTGTCCCTTGATGTCGCCCGCAAGTTCTTCGCGCTCCAGGACATGCTCGGCTTCGACAAGGCCAGCAAGACAGTGCAATGGCTCCTCAACATGTCAAAGGGCGCCATAAAAGAGGTCATGACCGATGAGGCGTCCTCAGACTGCGACGAGGACGGCTCCAGCAGCCTCTCCGTCGTCGACGGCAAGCACAAGCCACCCGCGCAGGAGGTCGGGGGAGCCGATCACGCTAAGGGGAAGAAGCCGGCGGCAAAGGTAAGAAGGGCACCCGCCAACCCGAAGCCACAAAGAAAATTGGCCAGCGCACACCCGATCCCCGACAAGGAGTCGAGGACCAAGGCGAGGGAGAGGGCGCGGGAGCGGACGAGGGAGAAGAACCGGATGAAATGGGTGACGCTCGCGTCCACAATTAACCTCGAATCGCCAGCCAGCGCGGCGGCGAGGGCGGACGAACGGATCATGAGCCCCAACAATTTGAACCGCTCGTCGTCCAGGAACACGGCGAGCGCCGAATTTGAGGAGAGGTGCTCGTCGTCAATGCCGAGCGAGACCAGCGACGCGATCATGACCGCTGGCTTCAGCAATGGAGGATACGGCGGCGGCAGCGGCAGCTACTACGAGTACCAGCTGGAGCAGCAGTGGGAGCTCGGTGGAGTCGTCTTTGCAAACTCAAGGCTCTACTGAGAGGCGACGACGTGCGTACGGTACTGAACTACTCCCGCTGTCTCGCCTTGCACTTATACAATTATCCTGCTTGTTCGATCGGAGATTGGCATAATAATTTCCTTGTGAACTAACTATGTACCAATGCACTTGTTTTGATCATCGCATGATGTATTTTAGCCGGTGTAGCTACTACTATCAGCAACTATGTTGATTAATTCATGTAATTCATGTGTCGATTCTGATCTGCATTTTCTTAATAATTCTATAATGTTCAAACTGAATGAATCTCTCTATAATGAGGACACACAAATAAGATCTGGTATTCTGATGAAGGGGCTGCAAAAATATTACTTAAATTGTTAGCTTAATGGACGATAAGGTGATGAGTTTGATTTACAATTGTTCCATTTCATAGAACAGTTCTCCTTTTATTACCTGCCGAATCCTATACTTGGAGTAGGGTTCCACAAACATCATATGGCATGCAGCATATGGGTTGTTATATTTCATTTCAATGCTTGCATATCTGGGCATTAAGCATGGGGTACATACTCAGTTACTCACAGGCCGTAAGTTCAGAGTGCTCCACAACATTTGCTGATAAAGGAGTAAGTCAATTATTAGGTAGCACATCAATGGACTTATTACTCAGGTAGTGCTGATTGTAAGAGAAGGGCATGTTTAAGCATTAAGTATCATTCGTTTTACCGACAAATGGAAGTATCAATATGGTAAAGGTCGCCATCAGACTAAAGTGCAATGTTCCTGGCATGTAGCATGTTAACTTTGTCAAAAATTGTTGCTTTGTTGATGTTAACACCCTGGAAGTTACACTAACAATACCCATCACACATTTTCAACAAAATCACTTTTGGAAAACCTACATGTGCTAGTAGTTGTTACAATTTTATGAGCATGCATTATTGTCTCAGATATAATCTTGAAAAGCCGACCACATGCATATATATACATATAATTCCACAATATTGTCTAATATGGTGTCTAAATTAACTGTTATAAAAATTAAATTTCTTAAGTTTGGCGATGCAAATAATATCTAGGGTGAGATAGCATATTAACTTCCTTCTGATACTTGTGAAAGAACTCTAGTGTTAGGGCACAATACTATTATAAACTCCATGCATATCTTAAATATGTGACATTTTAGACATCGTTATTGTCTCCGGGGTGTAATTTTGGACCACTAATTTTATTAAAATATGTAAAAGAGCAAGAAGGTCATATTATTCTAGAAATATTTTCCAGGACACACCGATAGAGATATGGTTTTCAAATTTCTAATGTTATTAATTAAAATAGTACTCATAATCAAACATCTAAAATTTTGTCGGAAGACATCTGTATTCATGATATGGATGGACTAGCTAGAAAGTATTAGTTTTGTAGCTTCCAAGTTGTTTTCTTACAAATAAAAATAAGTGGCAAAGTATGAAATTTTGGAATTATGAGTATATGGACAATGATAGGCATACTATTTGAACATGTGCATACTTCGAAAATCTTACCATGAATAATACTCTACTGTGTAGTATACATGCAAGCTCTTACTTTATCTATTAATAGCTAATTCAAATTTTACACCCGATCATTAGTTATATACTACATATAAAGATATGCATTTAAACTAGAGCCGTGTTTTCCATATAAAATATAATATGTGCACTGTTTTTTTTCTTGCTCAAGGAATCAAATATGCCAAATTATTTTAGTGTAGCTGTATTATGAAAATTTTGAAGTAATACTAATATGCTTTTTTATTGCCCATAAGCTTTGAATCGATATGTTTTAAATGTTTGTATGCAATATATATTCTATGAATTCATTTCACTATAAGAAACTTGAAATTTTCAATGAGCTTACCACCATCATCGTCGAACTAAATAATAGGAATTGATGTAGAATTAACTAATACATGAAATGAAAGAGATTTTCTCTGGATTAGTCACATCAATTCTTATAGAAATGAACATTTCACCTCACAAAAAATGACACTTCCCCTTGCCATAATATATATAGTGAATATAAGTTTTTTGAAAAGTCAAACTTCATCAACTTTGACCCAGTTTACTAAGCAAATTATTTATATCTACAATACCAGATGTATACTACATAAGAAATATAAATCATGATGAATCTAATGGTTTTAGTGTTTTTTTCTAGATGTTAATATTTTTTTCTACATACTTGGTTGAACTTCATATTGTATGACTTAAAAATCTTAAATGAATTAAATTTGGCAAGGAGGGAGTATAAGAGATAACTCATAGATGCAAAGGTCCAGTAGTTCAATGCTACCAATTATCATGAAACCTTTGTGGAAAATATTGTTTGAAGAAAAGAAAAGAAAAACCTAGCTGCAAAACCACCATCTTGTTTATTTACCAAAAATCAAATAATGGAGAGTAATTGGGAAAAATAAAATGACATATACCAACATAGAGTTATCCACTTCACATGCAGCAGCTAGCTTCTTCTGTGAAGGGATTTAACTAGTTACCATGAATCAGAGTGCTGCACCATGATGCATCTTGGCAAAGTGTCACCGTACGATGGGCCAACAGTAGCAGTAAAAACAACTATTTCTGCACAAAAATTGTACACAGATTAATTGCATGCACGTCGACCTACAGCTCGCCTCAAAGGTCACATGCGTGTTGTACTAGAAGAAATTAGGACAAACAGTGCTCATATGTATCTTGTCTTGTCATTCTGAAGTACTTCGGTTAAGAAAGACCAAGGCAATTGTATATGTGAACATGCAATACGTACCTCACTAGGACTACGTACTTTTCGCATCACAGTACGAGAGTACTGTTCAGCGGTTCAGCCCGCCAGAGCAGCAGCTAGCCAATCAGAGTTGTATATATATATGACGAAATTGAGTTCTTCAGCAAAATAGGTTTGCATGTCCGTACATATGGTTTTTTTTTCCTTCAGGCAACAACCATATAGCATGAACTAAATTCTACTGGCAGAAAACGGCTTCAATTTTAATGATCCAACTTTAATCAAGCATGTTGTAATATTGACTCTAGGTTTGTCATACCCTCTCCATTTTAAAAATATAAGATGTTTTAACCTTTTCTCTGAAACACATGTATCTAGACGTCTTTTAATATGTAGGTTCATTCATTTTTCTCCGAACCTACACACTAAAATGCGTCTACATACATATGTTTTAAGTAAAGCTAAACCATCTTATATTTTAAAACGGAGGGAGTAACCTAAAGAGCGTGATATTAATCGCCGAAACCCAATAGTTTATATTCACTGCAAGATTGTGGTTTGTGGGTCTCCAAGTTAACTTGTTGCGCTAGAATTCGTAAGTTCTATTGGTCATCCTACTGAGTATGGTCTTCAGCTAATAATGTAATATGACAAAGGATAATATAAAATATAAAAACTGGTAAATTGACTAAGTTAAACTATTTTGGAACATGGATGAAACCTATCAGTTATGCAATATATGATACTCCATCCGTCTAAAAACAAGTGCTTTGGATTTATCTAGATCCGTATGTATATACACATGTTTTAGTGTGTAGATACATGTGAATCTAAACAAACCGAGTCACCTATTTCAGGACGGAGGGAGTAGGTAGAATCGATGCTTTGATTATGATACAGACTGTGAGGAAAAATAGTGGCGGCTTCCATAATTTCTTTTATGTGGTCAAGCAACTCCAAGCAGTTGAAGGACCTAGAAACTTTCGGAAGTCTGGGCAAACAAGGTTAAGTTATGAATTTTACATACAAAATCGCTATAAAAATCTATAATAAAAACACAAGCTTTGCACCGTCCTTGACTCTGAGTAGTACCTTGTTTGGGATGTCTTGCAGTGATAGAAAAAATATGTCGTTTAATCGTACCCACCTAGCAACCACCAAAGCAATGACAAGCAAAATTTCCAATCTCACGTATCAATTGGCATACTAAGATTAAAAAAATATGTTTCACTTCGGTGCACAAGCAGGCCTGCTAGCAATTAATGTGATTGTATGCAGCACAAGAAGAAACATTATTGACCAACTTTCTCATGTTTAAGCTAGAATATATCTTATTTCAAACCTGCTAGTAATAACATTTGCCGAAGTTTACTGTTGGTTATAGACTGGATATACTGCTTGTAGTTACCATACTCACTACGGTGGTTTTCTAGGAGAATAATACTGTGGCTGATGTTCCTTGAACTCACAGTTTTTTTCTGCAGATGAAAATAAATTAGTCACCAAATTTATTATCAATAAACATTAAATTGGTACATACTATAACGGTTCTGTCTACCTGTCTTTTAGATCAGTACACAATCACCAATATATATTTTACCATTATTTTCTAATTGTATATGTCAAATAAGATAACCAAAATCTAGTTGCATGGAAACAAACTTTTCATGCAATCCAACAATAGGAATCCATGTTACGAATCTAATGGTCAAAAGTTTTAAATTGTTGGACATCATTTTTGACATACACATAGTTCTCAGTACATTATTTTTCCACTTCTATGTTTCTAAGTTATTTAGAATAACATTGAAGCACACTTTCATGACAGTACATATAGTTTTGCAAAAAAAAAACTCCAGTGACAGGTTATTAATTTTTTGATTTTGAGAATTAAATATGTAGTGAAATATCTATTTGAGAGCCTAGCCTCATTCCAATTACATTGTGGTCTTAATTTATGTGAGCTCAACTTTGCGTGTGCATTGATGTCAATGAATAAAGAAATAAATAATAGGCCAAGCAAAGTGTTATGACAATGCAAACCTAGACTCCTCTATGTGAGTTTAGCTTCACTAGTCATACTAGGAGGTAACATATGCTACTATCATGCATATGTTATCACCTTCATAGTGGGTAGTAACTTATGTCTAGTATCATGTAATGCCTTATTTATTAGGTTGTAGACTCATCTTGTCCTGGGGTGTGTGATGTTATGGTGACATAGCTAGTTACCACAAGCATCTCTATCATCATTTAATGACATATCATGTCAATAAAATTCATAGTTTACACCGTATGTAATTGCATGTTACTATCTATGTTACTTCCACTATGACTAGTCTTACAAGTTCAATAAGTTATCCTGCAGTGGTTGTCATTATGTTTTCTCGCCGATGAGTAAGAGGATTACTTCCCTGCCCCTCTTAGATGTAATCGTGTAGCAGTGATAACTTCTATATGTACTATGGTAACCCCCTGAGGTGGAAACAATCATTCCTCACCCTTACTTCAAAAGCATCTCTAAATCTAAAGATCTTGGTATTATAAAAAATACAATTTTCAATTGCAAACTTGATAATGAAAAAAAGTCTTTACAAATCTTGTTGGTGTATGGATGGAAAATTTCTATATAGGTGTGCTAATATCATTAGCACTAAAGTTGTGTACTATTTTGTAGATGAAAACTAGTGTTTCGATTCCCCCATGAGGGGAATATATTTTGAATCTAAACTTGACTTACACGTTTTTTTCCATCTTCTCTGGTCCCTTTGTTTTGTTTGCAACTAACACTATATGTGAATGGTTCACACATCAATAATAACGCAGATCATAATATTTATTTTAAGTAATCAAAATGAATTCTTTAGAGGATCATGAAATTAGGGTATATCTATTGATACCGGCATCTAATGATACCACAATAACACCTTGGAAATTACTCCAGTGTCTAGAAAATTCCAAATTTAACTTCACAACATTAAAAATGAATCAAATTCTATTTCATAATATTCAAATCAAAATTTAATATGCTGCGTGTAACTAAAAAACCAACGAAAGACAATTCCAAACTAAAAGGAACTAGTACGCACTATTCATATGGATGTGATGTTTTCTACTCCCTCCCGTCCATATTAATTATCAATGGATTATTGAATATATCTAACATTAAAATATGTCTAGATACATACATTTTTGCGACAAGTAATATGGATTATTGTATGTACCTAACATTAAAATATGTCTAGATACATACATTATTGTGACAAGTAATATGGATCGGAGAGAGTAGAATTGTTTTGTAGCAGTACTTTGCACTTATTTTTTTGGTCGGTATCATGTATCGTTTGGAGGTTGCAGTGTAAGGTGGTCTGTGGTCTTTAACCGATCTTCTTTCAGCCTCGACCACCTCCTCCCCGCAAATAAAACATCAACATGGCGCCAATCAAAATCCCCATTTTCCTCGGGAGAAAAAAGAAAGAAAAATCCCCTTTGCTCTCCTCCTGCTCTTCTAGATCGAACTTTATTATTTCCACTAAAATATAAAAGCATGCGCGAAATTCCTATTCTCACCGTGTGCTTGTTTGACGCGTCGATCGATCAGCGTTACTCCCTTGCCTTCTCCTCCTTCCCCTCCGCGCCGGTCAACACAATCGCCGCTGCTCCAGCTCCACCGTACCTCCATAGACAGAAGGACCATCCGGTCTGGCCACTCTGCCCTGCACAGATGGTGGACAAGGTCGGCCGTGGCGGAGAGGCAACAACACCTGCTCTCTAATCTAAAACACCTCCTTGCTCTCTAATCTCTCTCTCTCTCTCTACATCCATGCATCATCCAAACTGAGCTGTTATTACGGTAGTTAATTAATCTACACTTCGTATACATATAGGACAGACAAAAAATTGGGAGTAAAAGACAATAGAGTGAAATTGATTGCTTCACTTACAAGATATATAGTCAAGCGACGACTACGCACGATCCAACACCAGAACGCAGCAACGAGACGACACGTACAAGATCAGGATTGGTTTGCATGCTTTTGCCTGATTCGACGTCCAGCTAGTGTATCCTTCCTTCTCGCTCTGCAGCGTGTCGCTCAAAGATGGGGGAGGGGAAGCAGCGTAGGAAGAGGCAGATGAAGCGGCAGCGGTAGCAGCAGCAGCAACGGAAGAAGAAGAAGAAGAAAGAGGAGAGGGACTATTGCAAGTGTGTCTGATTATTGGCTTACCTACGGGTTGGACGGTTGGACCTAGCAGACGGCTTATTCCCTAATTTTGCCAGGTTCGCGAGGAAGGGAAACTAAGGACAGGAGGGAGATTTCCTCAACAACAAAAAAAGGACAGGAGGGAGATCCCCAGGTGGGGTGTCATCTCTCACTCTACTCTCTAGAGGTACTAGTATAGAGAGAGAGAGAGAAGGCAAACCTGATGGTCTCGGCACGCGTGATGTTTCCTTCCATCTCCTTTCGTGTGGAAATGATTCAAAGTTCATGTACTAAAGGCTGCAGGGTGCAGATATTCCTCCCCTTTTCAACAGAAGACAACAGGGAACAAGAACCGAAATGCATTTCAGGTCATGTGGCTATGGATAAAATGGGAGGATAAGGACAAGCTTTTGTTATTAGCCCCAAGAATATAAAGCAACACCAGTAGGAGCTGTCGTTTCATTGGTGTACGACCATGAAATCTACAGAAAATTAGTACTTGGTCGTTTTGACTTGTCACCGCATGAGTAGTACCCCTCTCTCTCTAACTTTTTCTCCAAAATCCAAATGTACTTAGGGCGTGGCAAAACATATATTTAAGACGACGCCCACTTAGGCCTTGTTTGGTACTCTAATCCCCACAAATCCCAATCCCCACCAATTCACTCGGTAGTGCATTGGATACGAGAAAAAATACACTAGAATTTGGGGGAAAATGGGGATTGAATCAGTTCAATGCTCTAGAACCAAAAATACTATTTGAAGTAAGTGGGGATTTGGGGTTTGGTGAGGATTATCCCCTCTAATCCCCACAAATACTCTAGTACTACCTCTGTTTGGGATTATTAGTCCTAAGAGCTTTTTTATATTGTTTGAGATTATAAGGGCTATCTCATTTATTACTCTCTCTTGTCATATTCACCTTTTCTTCTCACTTCTCTCATGCATGTAGTACTATTGGTGCATGCATATATTAATGAGAAAGAGTTATAGAGTGTCTTGGTATTAGCAACTTGGCCCTTAGGACTAATAATCCCATACAGAGGTAGTACTAGCAACTTGGCCCTTAGGACTAATAAAACCAAACAGAGGTAGTACCAAACAAGGCCTTAGAGATGTGCTTCGGTATTCCCTCAAACTTGATGGTAGGGGCCGCCACTGATCTACAACATAATTGCAATAGTTTAGACTAAGTTTATGACAAATTGAGTTCTAATTAATAGTTAAATTAATCTAGGTGAACTCCCACTCAAAACAATATCCCTTGCATTGTTTTAGTGATCACACGAACCAAATCCACCATATCAAAACCGATCATCATGAGAGATGATGTAGCTTCAATAGCGAACAATCAACATGTTCATCATATCTACTATATGACTCATGTTTTACCTTTGGGTGATCCGTGTTCCGAGACGATGTATGTACATGCTAGGCTCGTCAAGATCAAACCTTATCTTCTGCATGAGCAAATCTTGCTTGCTCCCGTTGTATATACTCGCAGAATCTAACACACCCGATCATCACGTGGTGCTTCGAAACAACAAGCTTTAGCAATGGTGCCTACTAAGTATGAACACTTTATAACTTGATATTTTGTGAGAGGGATCATCTTATAATGCTACCTTCGCGAACTAAGCAATACAAGATGCATAAAAAGGATTAACATCACATGCAATTCATAATATGTGATATGATGTGGCCTTTCTTCTTGTGCTTCCGATCTCCATCTTCAAGCACGAACATGATCTCCATCATAATCGGCGTGGCGTCAAGGTAATGGCACCGCTCCATGATTATTGTCCACCAGCATCAACTATTACAACTACTTTGAATAATAGACACGCAGGTCTTAACGAAATTAAAAGACAACCATAAGGCTCTTGCCGGTTGCCGACTTACAATAAGGAACATTGCATACATCATATATAATCACAATCATGGCCATATCACATCACAGCACACCCCTGCAAAACAAAGTTAGACGCCTCTAATTTTCTTTGCATATTTTACGTGGTTTGGGGCTTTCAATAAATGTCGTTCTAACTTACGAACAAGAACCACAACGTTGATGCTTGAATTATCAAGTGCCCATTGTAAATTGAATCTATAATATGATGGGAGAGACAGACACCCTCAAAGCCAGTTATGCAATACAAATTGCATGTTGAGCGTTGAGCAAGTCTCATGAACGATGTCATGTAAGGTTAGCCCGGGCCGCTTCATCCCATCATACCGCAAGATGCAAAGTACACAAAAAGCAATTGATAATAAAAGCACCACCGCCCACAATAACCATTGTGTTCTACTCGTGCAACAGATCTACATATAAACACGGCTCTGTTACCACTGTATGGGTTCGTAGCATGGAAAACAAAAAAATTCTACCACATGCACACAAAAAAGCCAAGATCTATCTACTAGATTGTAGCAACGAGTCGATTAGAGTACTTACACTCGAAGATTCCAAAGCGGTTAATGAGATCAAATTCGCGTGGATGATGTAGTCGTACACTTGCCGACCTCAAGATCGCGTAGATGATCCTTCCGGTGCTGCGTTCCGGCAGCGCTTCCGCAGTCGGTCACACGTTTGGTACTCGATGAAGACCTTCCTCTCCCTTGTTCCAGCAGGCAGTGGAGGTTGTAGTTCTCCCCTTGTGATTCTGACAGCACGACGGCGTGGTGTCGAAAGTAGAGGGAAGATCCTGCAGGGATTCGCCTAAGCTGGAGCAGGTTATGGTGGATTTAGGGTTTCCGGCGATCTAGGGTTCAGAGGGCCGGAGAGGAGGAGGTGGAGTCGGTGGCGGCGGCGACGATCCGGCGGCGGCGCGGCGGCGGCTGGCGGCGGTGGCGCTGAGGGGGGTGCGGCGGCGGCGCGGCTTGGTGGGAGGGGCTGATTGTGTGTCCTTGGGGCACCCCCCTCCCCTCTATTTATGAGATGGAGGGGCATCTTGGGAGAGGGGAGTTTGAATCCTTCCCCAACTCCCTCTCCTAGTTGGCTTGTGGTGGAGGGGGAAAAGGATTCTTTCCTTCCTCCACTAGGATACACTGTCCCAGTTTGACTTTTCAAACTTGCCTTTTGACTTTCAATTTGGAGCTTGATTTCTTTCTTGCTAATTCCCAACCAAGTGACCTAGGACATGATTCAATCATTCCACTTATCCATGACACATTCATGTACCCTTCCCCTTCCGGTCCGGTGAACCTTCTAGACCCTTCTAGAACCTCTCCGATGAAATCATCAGAATCATTCCCGAACTCCGGAATTGGACTTTCCTTATATGAATCTTATTCTCCGGACCATTCCGGATCTCCTCGTGATATCCCGGATCCCATCCGAGACTCCGAACAACATTCGGTCTCCCTACTTACATTCCGTATCTACTAAACGACATCGAATCCTCAAGTGTGTCTCCCTACGGTTCGTGAATTACGCGAACATGACCGAGACACTTCTCCAATCAATAACCAATAGAGGAATCTGGAAATTCATATGGCTCCCACATATTTCTACGATTACTTTGCAATCGAATGAACCACTTACATACGATACCAATTTCCCTTTGTCTCGCGATAGTTTACTTATCCGAGGTTTGATCGTCGGTATCTCTTCATACCTAGTTCAACCTCGTTATCGATAAGTACTCTTTTCTTGTTCCCGTGATATGTGATCCCTTGTGAGCCACTCACATGCTTGCAAGCTAATTGGATGATATTCCACCGAGAGGGCCCATAGTATATCTATCCATCATATGGATGGACAAATCCCACTCTTGATACATGTGCCTCAACACATACTTTCTGAACACTCAATGCCACCTTTATAGCCACCCAGTTACGGTGTGGTGTTTGATGTCATCAAAGCATCCTTCCGGTGATGGTGATTAGCATGATCTCATGGTCGAAGGAATTAGGTTACTATGTATCAGAAAGCTTATAGCAAACGAACTATTGAAATGACTTGATCTTATGCTACGCTTATCTATAGGAGTATGTCCATCACACCATTCTCCTAATGATATGATCTTGTTGTTAATAACATCTCAATGTTCATGATTGGGAAACCACGATCATCTATCAACCAACAACCTAGTATTACAAAGAGGCTTTACTAGGGACTCTAATTTAGTTTACAAATCACACAAGTATTAATGTTTCCGGTTAATACTATTATAGCATGAATGTAAACATTTATCATAAACACAAAGATATAATAATAACCACTTTTATTATTGCCTCTAGGGCATATCTCCAACAGGTATGACTTAGCCCGCAGCCTATGAGCACTGCTCACTCATGATTAGATCAACAATGATAAACATTGTAACAAAATCTTAAGATGAACACAAATAGTCTTACGATGCCACCAATCATGATGACATTAAGATTACAAGTAGATGACTATGGCCATGGTGGGAAATTGGTGATGGGAAGGAGGAATGATTATTGTGATGTCTATGGTGATAGCTCTGCGGTGGATCTCCTCTCCTCAGATGCAAATGGCTTCAAATGTGTTCTTTTGCAGCTATGCGTTAGGGTTTTTGGTGGTTGTGTTCTTCTGAATATATGGGCGCCTTCATGAAAATTGCTTGGCTTGACAGGGCGAAGGCGGTGGCACATGGTACGGGCGGTTTGTTCCCGTACCATTGCTCGTTAATGCGTCTGCCTCCTCCTTCATGGCCTCTTTGACTTGGGGAGATTATCAGCTCATGATTTCTCACTAATTAGCTAAGATTTCGCCATAAAAGTGTTCATTTCTGCAAGAAAAAATCAAACAAATGATCTAAAAAGCCATGCAATAACTAGTCATTAATAACAAGGCTAGAGAGACATTTCATCAATTAATTGACTAATATAAAGTTTAAACATAGATAAAAATGGTTGTATTTCACATCCATGAACCTCCCCAATCTTAAACCTTGATTGTCCTAGAGCAAGAAAACAAAATCATAAGAAACTCAACGTTTAAACTAAAATAACGAGAAAACCAGTTCACTTGCAATTAGTAGTCTCATGCACCCACCACTTATTCAATCTGAAAGCTTATCATAGAAAGAGTAGTGGCAAGAATATCATACAAGCTTCGTTAAGTCAGGAAATCACAATAAAGATTTCATCAACATGGACAAGTAGATAGATTAACATTTATTCCAATTTCTCTACTTAACTCTCAGCTTGCCGAGAAATATCGGAACATTCATACTAACAATGAAGAGTGAGAGTTCATGTTAAAATAAGCATAGCATTGAAGTGTCTCATTGTAAAACACCCACATCCATAAATCAAATCTATCAAACACTTCTTTCCACTCTTTGTCTTTCTAGAACTTCAGTTTCCTAGTAACAAGATGATGCAAAATTTTAGTGAGTTTAATCAGACTATGTAAGGTAGGATGTTTTTGAGACCGTATAAGTCAAAGGAGTTTTCCATCTTTTACTTGTAACGTAGTTCCATGAGAAATGCCGATACTTCAACCCATTATAGCATTGCTGCTACCAATGTTTGATCAACTCATAGCTGAAACCCAAGAGTTTTATCTATGTCTATCATTCGTAGGATAATGGAGTTGTTAGCATACCATGGTGTGCGACATTGTTGCAGACATGCATAAAGCTATATCATACTTTAATCAACAGGTCAAGTTTTGGTATGAATCTCAATCACTGCTAAACATTCATTCCTTCAAACAAAATCCTTTCAAGAGTGTCATCAATTCTATCATCATTCTATTGAGTTGAGTATGTGCAAGGCTATACTCTTAAGACAATAAATGTAACCCAAGTCATTATTTAGAGACTTTCTTTTGTTTTATTTGTTTGGAAAAATTATTTTCAAGCCAAGACTCGGTTAACTATAATAACTATAATAAAAGCTTACATATCCAACTATTTATGCAAACAAAAACTTTACTCTAATTATCAAGACTTACTCCCACTAGCATAATATCTCAACAATACTCCTAACTAGCATATGCATTTCAAACTTCAAAACTGGGAGTCATACACTAGTATAAACTCGCTACTTGGAGACGTAAATTTCCCATAGGCCTCACACAGTTTCTCGTTCCATCTCAAGCGCATAGCTTCTAAGAGAGCACAACCCGAGCCGTTTTTTCTTTACGGGTCTAAGATACGCGGCCATAGACGGTGCAAAAACGCAAACGCCTCTAACATCTATGAACTGGAGACGGGCAATATTTTTGACCGCTTGCAAGAACTCTTCAACCTCAGACGACCTATACTATGAACCATCTCGAATAGTAAGGCGACCTGAGTCGGATTCTAACAAAGGCCGTCTCCAGAACTAGTGTGCCTCGAAGCTGCTTTTTAAAGTAACCGTCTCTAGTGTGTAGACCATTTTAAATAGTAGCATGCTAATTCAAACTCAATCATAGCTGACATGACACATAATCATGATTCAGCGGCCAGATAGACAGATTAACTCAGGAACTTATAGCAGCCAGTCAAAAGAAGACCATTATATTAACAATTAACATTAACCCAATAGTTGGTGAAATCCATACATATTTAGCCATTACATTATGGTAGTGCATACAATGTGGAGTACATATATAAAAGAAGCATAATTAGTACTCGGGTAGTAATGGGCCGTCTGGTGGAAGTTTCTGAAACAGAATATATACCTCTCCATTATCTATTTCATAAAAGCTAAATAGGATAATGATATCCTGCTTTAAGTTGAAGCTTCTCACAACCTTCTCCCATCTAGTCGTCAAGATTGCATTTGACCCACCAGCTCCCATCTTCATCGTAACCATTTTTGGCTTCTTGCTCTTCATTTTCCAAACATGGACATCAATTGGTTCATCAAGGCAATTCTTTAGATATTTTCTTGTGAACTCAGCTCCAAAAGTCTGCGCAAATACAAATAGTTGAAGAATTAGCATTTCATTACTGGAAGTATTTAAATATCACAGGGTGACATTGTTGATCACGTGTTCAAGAATATATCATCTTAACAGCTTGCACTTCTTTTGGACGACAGATGAATAGGGCAACCTGTAGATGTAGTACTTGATTTTTGGTGGACATTCGGATTAGTCTAAAAGAAAGTCTGCATGATCTTCTTTCAGATACATGACGTTTCCAAAAAGGCTCTGCTTATCAAAATTAGTGATCCCCTTGTGTTGAGGCCCTGATGCAATGACACATACAAATTTCAATGCGGTGGAATATTCCTTTGTCTACAGTATAAACACATAAAAATTTAAAAAGGATGACTGGAATTTTAATGTTCTTTGATACCTCTAATCTCAAGACTCTTAGTGGGCTCTACTGATGACTAGAATTCAAAACTGCCAGAGCGAATGGCAACACCATCATCAGTACAGAGCACTATTATAAGATCACTACATGTTCCCATCTGTTAAATAAACTGAAAATAGAAACACCGTTCTTGTTATCGTACATTAATAAAAAGCATACACAGACAAAGAATTTGAAATTCATCGAATAAACAAGATGCAAGCAGACTAATAAAATGACAATTAAATCCATATTGCTAGAAGGGCAACGAACAATGAGAAATCAATAAAAAATGCAGATTTTGAGATGTATACAAGGGGAAAAGAGGTGGGATAGTTGCTGGGGGAGGCTCTCCCGACGCCGCCGTCGTATCTCTGAATCTCGGAAACCCTGAACCCTAAATTCGACAAGCAAAATGGCAAATTCCATGCCAAAATTCCTAAATCGAAGCTCTACATTAGGGTTTTGGGGGGTTTGGTTTATCATGCATACCTACCTAGACGACGAAGGGGTCCTCGGAGGCGAGGGAGAGCGTCCGCACCACAGCGGACCAGATGCGGCAGGGAGGAGAGGCAGGGGACAGAAGGCGGTGGTGGTGGAGGGCACTGGTAGCAGCGGCGGTGGACAATGGGGGTCAAGTACTAACATCAGCGGGCGGAGAACGAAAAATGTGGCATAGATCTGAAATATTTGTCCAAATATTTTCAGATCTTGCCGCCAAGTACTAACCTCAGACGGTTGGGAACGGAAACGTCTCTAACAACATCCCAATTTCATATTTTTCCGCCAAGTACTTCCCTTAGGCGGCTAGAAATTACAATCATCTCGAATTTTAAAAGGACTAATTCAAATTGCACACAAAGGAAGTAATTAAGGGAGAGAAGAGGACCATTAAGATTGAAAGATTTGGAAGATGAGATCGGCGGCCTAGAGCACTTATCATACAACATTAAATGTCTAGTTAAGATGAATTCTGTCCAAAACATAGAGATGAAACTAGCTAGCTATTGACAAATTTGTGGTTCAGACAATAATCTAGCAAGCAATATTATTAAGGTCACACGGCGTACTCTTTCGAGTATCACTCCTACGAGTCTGAGTCTGGTAGGGATGCCAAATCATTGATGATGTCGATGACAAACATCATATGAAGGTCCCTGCACGTGGTGGTCAACCTTGCAGTGATAAGTATGGCTTGTCCAATCTGTAGACACTTGGTTTGGAGGGAGCTAGTCCACCCGTCAGTGGTGATAGAGATGCGGCCGTCAAAATCCGTCTTGTACTCGACGGTGCTGATGCCACCTTGTGCTCCAACGCGTACTCCAACCAAGCCATCTTTAGAGATATGAAGACGATAAACCATGTCCTTAGGTAATTTCTACAATGCAAATATAAGATGACTCGATGTTACACGCAACCATTATCACAAGTAGATCGATATGTATAGCTTCGTTGACATGATATACTTACCATAAGGCGCCTCTCGACATTCATCTTCGTCAAGCGGATGATAAATGGCACCCCAATGATGGAATTACTTGGAGGGATGATTCGTTGGAGGTGATCTTTCTCACTGTCGGTAAGTTTGCATCTCTCGGAGATAATTGGTGATAACTGGTCTATAGACGGTTCCTCATCTTCTTCCTCTTCTTCGTCATTTTCTTCCTCTTCGCTAATATTGTTTAGATAGATGACAGTTATCCTTGGTATGTCTCCTTTTAAGGAAAAGCACACCAAATGACCATCTCCGGTGAGATGGTTATCATCCATGAACCGACGTTACCCTTCACCTCCCAATCAAGTCGTAGATGGCCCTTTTCGCACTTCAATCGTGTATGTCTGCCCACAAGCTTGGAATTGCACCGTATCTCCTGTGATCTTATTGAAATGTGCTCTTGCATTGCATGGGACAGTCTGTGCACCAAAAGCACACTTTAAATTAACCATTTTAATATGCTGGTAAGTATGAGATGAATTTAAATTGTACGAGCGTCTCGAAATAACCAGGTACGACATGAACACTGAACAGTGAGCCAGTTGACAAGATTCTTTCCTTGTAGTGAGTCTTGCAAAGATGGCACATTGCCATATATCTTGTCGCTGGGGAAGGGGTTGGGGGTGTCGGCGTTGTCGAGCCAGTCGGCGTTAATGCGTGGCGGAGGCCTCGTTCTAGATTTAGGGCGGTGGGGGGAGAAGAGGGAGCGCTGGATCTGGAAGAGTGGAAGCCAACATGTGGGCGATTTATCGATATTAAATGGAAGGGTGGATTCTATAGGAGGCGACCCATAAAAATAAGCATATCTATCGTAATAAATTATTCGGGTTCTCCGCATGTATTCGGACCATCCGGATTTTGGTCATCCTAATATTTGAGAATTATTGAGGACGAGAAGGCAAACGAAGGTGGTTATAAATGCATACTAGTGTTAAATTAAGTCCTAAGACTGAATTTGGTTCATATGCATTTAAAAAAAGATATGGTGTAGTACAAACCTTGGATCTTATCCTTAAAGGTATGACATCTCCTAGTGTCCGTACGCTTGCTGCATAGCAATAAGGTGCAAGTGTCTAGAAATCGACTAATTCCAATATTTAATCAGGTTGTGAGATCATTTGGTTATGCAAATATGAATTTATGATCAATTTAAACTATTTTTCACAAATTTAAACTATTTTGCATGAATTTTGTGTAGTCGGAACTCCGGATATATTACAACACTCTAGATTTTGTTAATCCTGAAACTTGCGAATTTTGTGTAGTCAGGACCAAAAGGCAAGGGAGGTGAATACATTACAAATATAGTTGTTCACAACACCGAATACTTCAAACATAGTTGTTCACAACATCTCTAAAATAGTTCCAATGTTAGATCTAGCTAAATAAAATAACGATTCATGGTCTTCCTTGGAGGTTTCATCGAATTTCGTCACGAACAAGCCAATGCAGTGTTCCCTCATTTCCACCCTCACAGAAACTAGTGAACCACCTTGAAGTTGGTTCACGTTACATAAGAGGTTACAACCATTGGAGAATACTATCTGGTTCAATCTGCCATGCAAGATAGTGTATTGGCCAGTAACTGTGTCGTCCATGCCATAACCATGAAACAAAGTTGTGCCATTCTTTGGGATGTTGTAACCAAGTGCAAAGCTTGATGGTATGACCTGAAATGATGAAATAATTAAAACACATTAGTAAATTATAAACACAAATGTAAAATTGAAACCATGTCCTTATTAGGTACAATAATTCACAAAGCTGTTGTTAGCAAGATTAAGTGCATTGAGACTTGTAATATAGTATTGCATGTCAGAGAGATGGAAAAAAATAATCCTCATCATGCAGCCAACATATTTTGCTTACATCGTTTAACATCTTAGATGTAATGTCATACATGTCTTCCACAGTAATGGCATACATATGTGTGAAAACACTCCTATAGAAAACACCTCTAATGATGGGATCCACAAATGGCACCTTAAATCCTGTAAAATTCAATCACAATTAAAAGGAGAAATAATGTAGGGATTCATAAATGGAAAATTCAAATGTACATACATTTGATGGAGAAAAAACACATACCATAAATAGTCCGATATCCCTTGATGTCACCATTAGGGGCATGTACTTCCATACTAAACACACACTAATCATCTCCTTCCTCTTCATCTCCTTCCTCTTCATCTCCTTCATGTTCTTCATCATCTTCTGTGATTAATCTAAATATTACCACATCATGGATAGCAACATTGTGTGTCCTCAAGAAAGATAACCAGAATGGTCCTCTTATGGATGTAGCATCTTTCCTTTTTGCAGGAAAAGCTCAAACCTACGCCCTCCAGCCAAAGGTGGTAACCATTTATCGGCATATTGGTTGATTTTTTCCTTAAAGTGATAAGGAACAGTCTAAGAAAAAACCAAATAAATATGTGATGTTGATCATACATATAACAGTAGCAAGAATTTACTACTCTAAGAAAGTAATACTCCTGAATTAATCAGCAAACTACTAATCAAATATATATAACAGTAGGAAAAACCAAAATGCATTTGTAACATATATGCACATGGTACAATGATACATATAACAGTAGGAAGATTCACTACAAACCTATATAAAAACATAAAATCATGTACTCATGTGTGACTTATATCAGATCCAAATAGAGATGCATATATGGCAGAAAGAGAAAATAATTAATTGATGTTTCTGTAACAAATTCCGAAGAAAACAGAGATGCATATATGGCTTATCACTCCTAAAATCTGAAGGAAACTTTCTAAGATAGGCCCATTGATGTTTCTAATTCCTCAAACAATAAAAACTCAAATTTCTAGTTAGCTACCAAGCACCAGTACAATAATATTAGTTCATACGTAGGCAATGCTAATTAACTGATGGTGAAGGACTTTGTAGATAGATTGAGGCTAGAATTACTGACCACAACTTTCCGAAAGGTAGGCTGGTTCAGGACGATGGTGAAGGACTCTGAAGTCCTGTTGGAGTGGCCACAGTTATGTCTTGGCTGGCTGCATACGGGACAAATTTCCATCACCGCAGGTTGGTTCTGCGCATTGAAAAAAGAAAAGATTCAGAATGAACTGAAAATCCCATTTTGTAGAGTACAGAGTCAGAAAAACATAGTAAGAAAATCTCATTTGTATAGATCTGGAGAAGCATCTGAACAATCTGCGCAACTCGAGATCTGTGTATGAACAAACGCCTACGTATTGTTAGACTAAATCTAGTGAAATAAATTAATCAAATAGAAAGAAGAGTAGAGAGGAAGGAGAACCTGCAGGCAGGAGTTCATCCATACTCTGCCTCTGGAACTGACCGTTGAGTATGCACGAATTCAGTTTGCCTGGAGTGTAGATCTAGGAGGTGGCGCAAAACCCTAACCGCTTTTCCTGACCACTCTTAGAGGTGGTTCTTATTACCATCCGTCTGAGATGCACTCGCGGGGGCTGCCCGTGGCCGGGTGCCATAACTACATGTGTCACGCAACCAAATTGAGGTGACTTGTAATAATAGCCGGCTCACCGCTCTGAGTATTAGAGACGATTGATTTGTCAAATCGCCTAAGGTTATATACTGAGGCATTTTTTCTTATTATTCGGCTCCCAGGAGTCCATTTTTTGAGTCTGCTATTGTAAACAACTACTTGGAAGACCATTAGAGGCGGTCCTATTGTAACAAACCGGCTGAGGGGTACAAATAGAGGCGTATTTTTTCATACTTGGGGTAAACCGGCTCTAGGCATAGTCTCTAAGTAGCGAGTTTATACTAGTGATAGGACATACCTCTCGCTCGTGACTTCACATTTGTCTTTCATATGATGTGTTCCTTCACAACTCGAAGAAAATCACTCTATTACCAATATTAAAGTAAATGAGGCAAATGGATCCACTTTCAAGAGTAAATATAAAAGGAAAAAATATTTTTTTTTTGTTTTTGAGGATTGGGATAGAGAGAATAGAAAATTGGCGACAAAGCTCGGCTCAAACTTAAAACAAAAAACAAAGTGTCAGAATAAGTCCAACACAAGTGTTTCAAAGCTCACATGGATTTGCAGTACAACCTCATTATTACATAAATCAACACCACTTGCAAATATTTGGAGAAACTTCCCCAAACCTTGGATTTTGCAAGCCCTCTCGTGGTTCATTGTGGCTGCGGCTGGTCGGTCTCGAAGTTCCATTGGCTACTCCAATGGGCAAAGTGGGACGACGGGTTTGGAGTGGTGTCGCGGAGGTTGGTGGAGAGGTTGTTCACGTTATTGATGGTGCCTTCGAGTATGCTCATGTATTCGTATGTGGCGTAGATGTTGTGTGGCCGTTGTTCTTGTTCGGCTTCTTCTTGTTGTTCCACTTCATCATCCTTTTCTGGCACCTCCACTTGGGTCTAGTTCCGTTCAACATGTGCATCATAATGTATATGTCCATCCTCGATAGAGAATAGATAGTGAGGTACAAGAGCACGGTATAGGTTCCCAGCTCCAGGTATGCGAACAAAATAATGCTTGCGCCTTATATAAACCATACTACAAGAATTAATAGTACGAAAACCAAGACGTCGCTCACTGATACCTTCAATCTGGATTACGGATGTAGTATAGTTCTTTTTCCCTAGTAGACCTAGGTTTATCGAATCCTCGGGAAGCAGAAAGCGTAGTAAGGTTACTTAAACGTACCTTCGGGAGTTTTAGAATTCCTTTTGTGTTTTCACCGGACTAAGAGTTTTCGATCTTTTGATTGTTGTTGACGATGGAGAGAGAGAGGGCATGGGGCTTTCGGTTTCACCAGTAGTTGTACAAAACATCTGATAAAAATAAAAGATAATAATAAAGTATGCATGTAATTGTTAGAGCAAGATAATTATATATGGATAGTGCATCCATAATTTCTATTGCCTCGGCAACCGCTTATAGCAATAACCTACCAGTCTCATCCATAGAAGAAAGAGAACTAATGATATGCATAGTGATGTCACCGTTAATTCCAAGTAAATCCCTCACATACATCCGTACTACCCCTTCTGTCACTGGAGTTCCCAACCTACAGATCAGTCATCACTCACACTCCATATACCTGGATCAATCCTTGGGGACTTGGGTACCTGACAAGTCCTTAGATTGAGGCAAGAGAGGGTACAATAATCATCATGTCATATAGACTAATACATGATCTCATCTATGATAAATAACATGCACAAAAGCTACATGGCTAGGCCAAAACCCTTAGCCCAAGGAGAATTACTCACACATAGAGATGAAATCAACAATCATAAATGTTATAGTAGAAATCATGAGATTGATAATAATAGTATTCCAATGTCGCCAATCGGAGATGAGATCTACTATTACAAGTGGTGGAATATGGCTATGGTGGTAGAGAAGGGTTTGGAGATTAGATCTAGATTTATTCCTCCGGCGTGGTGGCTTCTGGTGGTAGGGAGAGTTGAGATCAAAAAGAGAGAGGGTTTTCTCGTTTCCTGAAGCCTCTTTATATAGGGGTCCCTTCATGAAAGTTGTTCTATTTGACCTGGCAATGTTGGTGCCAACTGTACGGCCGAAACTATACGGCCAGAATTTTATTCCGGACGTATAGTTGGTCGTTAAAGGTACTAGATCCACTTCACGGCTCCTGGTTTCTTTGACGTGTTGGAAATCTCGTATCTTTGACTTTAATGTAGTGATTCCCATCATCAAACATCATTATCTGTGTAGGAAACAATAGAAAGAAAGGATTGCATGCCCCTTTGATCATTAGGAATTAGTGGCATGATTTAGAGAGATATTTCATCAAATATATGAATAATATCTAGTTTAAATGCGGACGTGGATGGCTATATTTCACAGCCATCACTCACATACCAATTATTATATATTACCTAAGTCGATTTGAAGGGATTTGGCGAGGACAATTACGACTCATCCATAGACAATAGGTCCACGTGATTGAAGAGCTTGATGGGAAAAGTAGAAAAACAAGATGGCGCCCAGGTTTGGCATCAAGTTACAGTTAGGAACAATAGCTTGGGCAACAACAATCATTTCCTCCTAGTTGACTCTAGTAACTCACCACATGCCTGCAGGGTGTTAGCAATAATATAGTATAAATATTAAACTGCAGGACATTAAATAATGACCCCCTTTCTTAATAGGTCCACGAATACTCATAAAACTAAAATATTGAACATGAGTAGTGTTCAGAAGAAAACCTGCACACTGAACATTGGTGTTTTTGTTGATGAAAGGTGATCACGATGTACTTGCGGATCATGAGGCGAAAGATGATCACGTCAGTTCCTTCACAATCCTTGACAAATTGGTAGCTTATTCTCACAGTGTGCTCCAGTGTGCTCAAGAACTCGAGCGTCAACCAGCGTAGGTTCAAACATCCTATAAGACAAATAGAACCAATCCAACTCTATTGCATATTAATTTTAAATCATTAGTCAAACCTAGTTAATTATGCATAGCAGGGAATGGTCACTTGCTGGACTTGACTTCATGGTCCTCGAGTATCTTAAACCTTTCAGTTTGGGACTCCTCGGTGAACCGTATGCCCATGGATATATCGCTCAGAGGTACAATAGGGTGGGTAGTGCCCGCGGCGGATTGCACATGTGTTTGTCTCCTCGTGTTCATCACCTAAAATAAAAAAAATAAAAAAATAAAAATTTTATCCACTAACAATATCATTAATGTTCCTATACACTTTCTACAAAATAATCTCCTCTAAACATCAATACAAAGCATGCTTAATAAGATAAAGGTTCAAAATAGACCTAGGTCTAGGATTGATAATGACAAGAGATAACACATGGATTTGCAAAATATTTAATGGGGGATCAGAGGAGAAACATACCAAGGATCATTGGTGTGTGAGGAATTGAATCAAAAACAAGTAGAGCTGAAGATCCCTAAAGGTTTTGAATAGTTTGGAGGAAGAAGATATAGGAAAGGATAGGTTTTGGATTTTTTTTTACCTTCCTCCCGGCGGCTGATATCGTGATTCTACAGGTGGTATGGGCGCACCATATAGGTGCATCCCGCTCGTATCAGCTCTAAATATCGCTGTGCTAGGGTTTCACCCTGGAGGTGCTCACGGTACGGGCACATGGTATTGGCGTGTCGGCCCGTGGGGAAGGCCGTTAACCATGCAGTATACTTCGATTAAAAAATTGTGTTTCGTCTTTTTGGCCATGCACGCGGTACGGGCGCGCCATATGGGCGCTCCTGCCCATATCGATGCTCGTTAAAGACACTATCATCTCCTTAATCTTCCCGGTTAGTCTTGCTAAGTGGTATAGACACGTGGTATAGGAGGGCATGTCCATATCAACACTCGTAACACTTGTGATTGTCTTCTCGAACGTTTTTCCTTTGGAACTTCCTCTAATGACCTAAAAGATTTGTGAGGCTTCTAAAATGACACTCTAGTCAGAAATACACGAGTATCTTAATTGTCCATATAATCATGAATGCATTGAAGCAAGTCTTATGTATCCTCTTGGACCTTTAAATACTATTTATTTTTCTAGAACAAAAACAGGCAAAACTAAATAAAACTAATTAAAGTACTTACAAAATGTATTTCGTATGGGTTTCCTCCCATGAAGCGCTTTTGGTTTCAGTTGTTTAGCTCGACCATGATGGTGATCACTAGAACTTTGGGAGTGGAACTCCTACTCCAAATAAATCTTGGCCTTCTTTTTCCTAGGGAAATAAACAAAAAATGGTTCTCGAGTGGGTAATTCAAACGTCACGTTCCCTTCATGAAGATTAATCAAGGCCTTAATAGTTATTAAAAAGTAGCCTACCAAGGATTATAGGTTCTACTGGATCTCTAGGCATATCAACTATGACAAGATCAAAAGGTGCAGGACACCCTTTGATTTGTACTACAATGTTCTCTATAATGCTCACAACTTGTTTTATGGTGGAATCATCTAGATGGAGTTTAAGTTCAGTTATTTCGAATAAACCAAGGTTAAGCCTATCAAATAAAATTTTAGGAATAGTTGAAACACTTGCACCTAGATCACAAAGTGCAGCAATCTCATTAACACCTACATGAATATTAATAGTAGGTTAATATATCACCTATAACTTAGCATGGATCTTTTTAGATAACTTATTATACTCATTTTCTAGCTCATGTACCTTTCTACAACTTGATTTATAAAGTGTTGGTACATGGCATCATTACCTCCTTTAGTACCAGGGTACTTCATAGTAATCATTTTAACAAGATCCTCCATGGTGTAATCCAGGGATGGAGCATTGCTATAGTCTAGCTCTTTAGATTTTCGACTTTATTTTCAACCCTCATTTTGTGGTCTTTAATCGGAATAGGCCCGGGATTGCGTGCGAATCTTGCAAGTATGAGAGTTCGAATCTCGGCTATCTTGCCCAATTATGCCTCAATGGTCTTTGTCCTTTCCTATAGAGCATGCACATCATTTCTAATAGCAACAACTTGGTTAGAAAATTTACTGATAATAATATCTTCATTCTCTGTGATCTTGGTAATAAGACTATTATGCTTTGCTTGAGTTTGCATTAACATTCTAAAAGAATTTTTAATTGCAGATATATTACCATGATTTGATCCACTATTATTATTTTTGTTGTTTGGAGTACGTGCGGGATTAGCATAAGGCTTTTTAAAAGTTTGAACCATAGTTTTGGTTCTTCCATGCAGGTTTGTAAGGATTACGGGCAATGAAATCTACTTCCTCAACATTAGTATTGGTGATAGCATTAATTTCGGTTTCTTCCTTACCCTTTATTATTTTAATATAAGATTATTCACCTTTGTAGTGAGTTCTTCATTCTTCTCCTCATTTATAGAGTTTACCTTCCTTAAGGAGGTTGTTGGGCATAGTTGATCTGCATATCATCAAGAATCTTAGTGGCAAATATTAACTTTGCCCATGAATGTGCGTCCAGCTGCAGTTTCAAGCATAGATTTAGACATGGGATTAAGAGCATTATAAAATAAATGTAGGATTAACTAGTCCTCCATCGCATGGTTGGGTCAATTTCTTATGGACTTCTTCATCCATTCCCATGCAAGCGCTAGTGGCTCTTGGTTCTCTTGTATAAATCCGATAACGTTAGATCGCAGTTGCATAGTTTTAGTAGGAGAGAAAACTTAGTCATAAGCAAAGCAGTGCATTCCTCCCACTAAGTGATAGTGCCTTTAGATAATGTTAGCAACCAATCTTTTGTCTTTCCTCTTAGTGAGAAAGGAAATAAATGTAGCTTTACTACATCGGGGTTAACATCCTTCGATCCAAATTAATGGTCTCAGATTTTTCTAGATTTGGATGTATCTAGTCATATTTTAGTACTAGATACATCCGAATCTAGACAAATTTGAGGCCATTAATTCATATTGGAGGGAATTTAAAGGCATACCTATGTCCTCGGTAGTTAAGCCTCCAAGTTGGTTCTATTGAACCAAACTCAAATAGTTAGGCTTAATTTCATAATTCTTCGATGTAACAGCGGGCTGAGTTATAGGTACACGCAAATAATAATCATTGGGAGTAACATACTCCCCAAGCTTCTTTTTAGCCATCGATGAGATTTTTTGGTGTTTTACAATAAGATAAATAACAAGACTAATAATTAAAAGAGTAACTATTTTTTTGTATTTTCAAGAATGAACAAAAACTAAACTAAGAACAACAAATAAGCTAAAACAAAAATATAACTAACTAGCAAGATCTCTAATAAACTCACTAGGGTAGTGAGAATTACTTCACCGACAATGGTGCAAGGAAAAAGGTTGATACATTCAATCCAAGGATATCGTATTGCTTGCTTTCTTCCTAGAAGACCTAGGTTTATGGAACCTTGGGAAGAATTTTCTTGGTGTAAGATTATGTCGAACAAGACCTTGGAAACTTGTAGTATATTTGTTTATCGTACCTTTAACGTTTAATTCTTTGTTCGTATAATGGATGGAAATAGGATAGGGCTAAGGATTTAGATGCAGTTATGCACATATATGGAATAGACAAAATGATAATCTCGTTCGTGAGTTGTGATCTATATAGGATAAAAGTTGTGGGCGGTACATCAGTAACTATTATAGTATTTGCTAGTCATATTTACTATAGACTTTTGTCCAACCACTACACCATCTTCGCATGGAGTTATGCGGTTATTAAGGAAAACAGATGAAATCCTCTTATAGTTACTAGGTTTCACGCATAGAAGCCGGTTACCATTCATCTCACCTCAATACATGTATCAATCCCAGGGGTCTTGAGTACCCGACAAGTCCTTCGATCGAGGTAAGAGACAAGAATTCAAAGAATAAATCAAATATCAAAATCACAACACAATACTCCATGTTAGTGGATGCACAAATTGTTGCAAGGCTATGCCTTAGCCCTTATCCCATGAGGACTACTCACTCATGATTAGATTAACAATCATAAACATTGTAAAGAAATTCTTAAGATGAACACAAATAGTCTTACAATGCCGCCCATCACAATGAGATCAAGATTACAAGTAGATGACTATGGCTATGGTGGGAAAATGGTGATGGAGAGGATTATGATTATTGTGATGGCTATGGTGGTGGCTATGCTGGCTCTCCTCGCCTCAGATGCGAATGGCTCCAGATGTGTTCTTCTCAGGGATATGTGTTGGTTTTTGGTGGTTGTGTTTTTATTAATATATAGGCGCATTCACGTAAGTTTCTTGGTTTGACTGGGAAAAGGTGATGGCATATTCTACGGATGTGCCGTACGGGCAGAAGTTTTTCTAGTAATTATAGTAAAAATAACAAGGCAGAAATTTTTCTGCATTCAAACATTTTTCAAAATTCAACCACAAATTTTTTGAGTTGATTCCAACTCTCAAAAATCACATTTAACCAGACCTTTCTGAATATATAGAAATATCTAGGTTTACTTGCAGAAATAATGGACAAGTAATAAAAGAATGCTCCATAGGAATTTCTAGTCACTATATTTAATTAAATTAAAAAGGTAAAACTTTATTAAATTGTGACACCATTTTAAATCACATTCCCATGTACTGAAATATGTGGTAATGACATGTGTCAACATGATCCCATGTTTTAGTTGGAGAATATTAAATCTTAAGTAGTTTTTCAATGAGTAGAAATTACTTTTCCAAAATAAAATAAATAAGACAAGTGCTTTGATGATTGTAATGTTTGTGATGATTCTAGATCATCTAGTGAAAACCTTGGTGTGATAAATAGAACTAGTTAAGCATTGTTTGGTGATTGTGTACCTCGTACATATTTATAGACGCTAGTACCGACCAAGGATACGAGGAGGAAGGAGAATACTACGAAGGAGAAGCCGAGAACTTCAACCACTACTCTGCACAAGGCAAGCTTATACTAATATCTTAGCAAGCTACTATCCTAGCAAGCTAAGCTAAACCATGCAAGATTGACTTGCAAGCTTACACCACTGGATACCCAATCCTAGTTTTACTTGCAAGCCTAGTATTTTATTTCTGTATCAAAGCTTTCTATTGGAGTTTATTTAGTGAATTGTAGATTCTAGAAAGATATTTAAAGGTAGCATAAAGAGCATAAAACTTGGCCTAAGTTAGATAAATCTTGGTGTCATCCTGAGGCATGAGATTGAACTTAGATCATTCACCCTTGTTTACCACCCCTCAGTAGTGTTTACCCCCACTTGTAGATGATAGTGCTAAGCATAAAACTTGATCACTTTAGATGGGAATACTTGGTGAAAATGGTTATGAAAACCTTAGAATGAGGAGTCATTCTACTGAAATGTTTTGACATGTGTTCTTGAACACCAGATGATTTTGATGATGAAAATATTAAGGCATGAGCCTTAGACCTTTATAAAACTGATGGTTGTCTGGATGCGATATAATTCCAATTTTACCGTACAACCAAAATACTCGAAATTTGGGTAGGGCTTGACTGGAAATTTATATAGCTTAGTATGGGTTCCCTTGCGGCCCAGGTTTGAGCTGAGGCTACCTTGTGAAGATTGTCCACCTATGCAGTTCCCAAGATGACAGTTGGTCATGGTTGGGAGGCTAAACTCATAGGAGAGGTGCCTATACTAGGGCGTGTAATTGAAAGTTTAGGATTGATTATCCACATACTGAGTATGGTGAATTCGGGATTGTTCCTGACGGATGTATCGAATATTTTGGTGAAAGTGTACCACCTCTGAAGAGTGTCAAACTATTCGAATAGCCGCGTCCGCGGTTATGGATAGTTGGAGTGGCCATACTATTCCGTCGTCAGATGTTTTCAAAATGATTTGTGAAATGAAATCATGACTTTGACTTGACCACAACATGGTTGTGAAAGTGAAAGCTAAGTTCCCACTTAGGTGTTATAAAACTGTCAACTAGATTTCTTTGCTTCTGAACTCAGTTAAGGTAAATATGGCTTTTGCAAAATAACCTAGAGCTTAGTATCCCTACTTAAAAACCCTTCACTCGTTAGTCTTAGTTTGCGAGTACTTAAAGAGTACTCATGGCTTTGCCCTGGCTATTCCCGTGGCTAGACTATGAAGAGGACTCTCAGGAGGACGGACCGCAGGAAGGTTACGACAACTAGGATCATCTCCTATCGCCAGCATTGCCTGTGACCATGAAGATGGAGCTTCGCCCATGCTACTGTTATTATTACGTTATTCCGCTGCTATGATTGTATTCAGACTGGATCATGTGATCCTTTATTTGTTGTAATACCTTACGTATGATTTGCATTGGATGATGTACTGTGATATCCAATCTGTTATGTCTCGTAAAAATGGTAATCCTAGGATTGCGATGTATGGCATAACTGGCATCGAGGATTAAAAATCCGGGTGTTGACAAGTTGGTATCACAGCCATCCTAAACATAGGAGACCCTAGTTTAGAATGGACGTTTGAATCGAAAACTTAGTTTCAAAACCGAGGAAGTGAGTATTTATGAAAACTTATTCTCATTCTTATCATTTAGATTCTTTCATGAAAATTCATGTTCCTAAAAAATTCTTGCAAACTTACATAAAATTTGACACACTTAATCACTCCACTAACTTACTCATCCTATATTATTATAGATGGACGTGAAGTTGAAAGGATACAGATGTCGCCTAGAGGGGGGTGAACAGGCGATTAAAACTTTTCCTAGAGTGGCTCAACAAAGCGGAATAAAACTACTGTTTACTTTGTTAAGCACAACCTAGAACAACTAAGGTTCACCTATGTGCACCAACAACTTATGCTAAGCAATACAAGCAACAAAGTGATAGCAAGATATATATTACTTCAAGCACGAAGGCTATCACAATGTAAAGTGCATAAGTAAAGAGCCCGGGTATAGAGATAACCGAGGCACGCGTGGACACCGATATTTTACCGAGTTCCTCCCAACATGGAGTACGTCTCGTTTGGAGAGGGGGTGGTATCAAACCACCAACGCCACAAAAGGACTCCGTTATTCTTTGGTGAATCTCACCCCAACGGGATCGATCCACGCTTCCACTATCGGTGCACTTGTCGGAGGCAACCGGAACCTCTCACAAGGTTGGGGCACTTCTCCACAACTTAATTGGAGGCTCCCAACAAATGCCACAAAAGGCCTAAAAAAATGCCACCAAGGCCACAAAACCGTCTAGGGTTCCAAGAAACCAAGAGGGACAAGCTCAAATGAGCAACTCAAACCAAATCCTCCGAGGAGAACTCAAACCGATGCACCAAATGCAAATGGCAAGAACACCACAAAGATGTTCAAATCCCTCACTCTCAAGTTCCAACAAAGCTACTAAAGCTATTGGGGGAACAAGAGAGGAGGAATCAAAGAGAGACACAAAATCCCCCAAAATCTAGATCTCTAAAGATGCACTCACAAAGAGATGAATCGGTTAGGTCAAAACGCGGATCTAGATCTCCTCTATATTCCTCTCAAATATTGGCATGAATCATTGGAGGGAAATCATAGAATCAATCTCAAGAGGGAATAAGAGTATGGGGCTAAGCTTGAGCAAGAAAAGAGAGAAGAGACCACCCTAAACAAAATAGACAAAAGGCTTAAATAGGGCTAGGCAAAATATGGCCGTTGGGACGATTTTCCTGAACGGTCGGTACTACCGGACCCAAAAAACCAGTACAGCAGCGAGCGAGCCAGGGAGAGAAAGCAGCAGCAGCATCAGGTGGTCAACGTGGGGCCACCGAGCAGCAGTGGGGCCTGCGCGGTGCAGGCAGCGCATGCGCGCAGCAGCAGGTAGCAGCGCATGCGGCAGCAGACAGCGAGGCCCGCGCGGGGCTAGTGCAGGCAGCAGCAATGCGGGAGCAGCCGCAACGGGAGGGCGCACGCGCGAGAACGGCCAGCGGCGGCTGCAGGACAGCGGGCAGGGGCGCGCGGGACCTATGCCCGGTCAGCGCTGGGCGGGACGCACGGGATCGGGCGGCTGCGCGCGTGCAAGGCGGGCGCGGCGGCAAGTGCGAGCTAGGCCAGGGAGCAAGATTTGGATCTGGATCTTGGAAAAGAAACTGGGCCGGCCGGTACTACCGGCCCACCCGGGCGGTACTACCGGGCCGGCCGATAGTACCGGATTTAGGTACCCAACGAGACAGAAAGAAAACGGGCCGTTCTCAGGGGTGGGCGGTAGTACCGGCCCGCCCGGGCGGTACTACCGCTCGTCCCAGAAAACAGATTGACGGGCAAATATTCAAACAGCAATAACTTTTGACTGGAAGCTCCGATTGACCCGATTCCAATTGCGTTGGATAGTGGACGACAAGGGCTTTCCAATAAAAGGTGGAAATATTGGTTATCACCAAGTGAGAAAATATAAAGTAGAATAATGTGACATACCTGACTTGGTGAGAAATCGAAAAGCCACATAAATCAAAATCGCAACAAGATACAAACGGAAGATCCGATTTTGATGAACAAGAACTTGTTATGGAGATTAACACAAGCTCTATATCCTCACATGGGTAAGACCAAATAACAACCAAATACGATGATGCAAGTATGCAAAGGTTTGAGCTCTCTCCGAACGATGTGACCGAATTACTCATACGAGAGCCCCTCTTGATAGTACGGCTATCTATCCTAAACCCGGTCTCTTACTAACAATATGAGACCGGCAAAAGGGAAAACCTATCAAGATTATATCTTTGCCTTGAGCATTCCACTTGAGCTCGATGTAGATGATCTTGCCCTTCTCAAGATGGAACACCTTTCTTGATCCCTCATCATCGATCCATGATCACCGAGGATGGTAAGCCACAAACATGAGATCTTCTATATATGGCGCTTTTTGAGCTTGCACAACACATCTTCTTCTCATTTCATCGACCTTGAAGCCACCACATGCTCCAAGCGATGCCAATGGACAAATTCTACAAGTATAACTTAATACACACATTAGTCCATAAAGATTGTCATTAATTACCAAAACCACACATGGGGGCACATGTGTTCTTTCAATCTCCCCCATTTTGGTAATTGATGACAATCCCTTTAAGAGGGTTTATATAAGGAATATTAATGAATAAAATGGTAATACCAGTATCAAATGCTACAAAAGTATGTGATATTGGTACCACCACCATATATAGATCAAACTCCTCCACAATCTATGCATGTGTGATGAACTTGAATTTCATTGCATATATTGCCAATCATTATCATTGGTGGAGTTTCCTCTATATATACCACATGCTAAGCAACAACAAAGATGCAAGAGCATGAGAGGCAAATGCACAAGAACAAACTCAATGCATAAACCAACTTCCCTTAAACCCTCTAAAACTTCTCCCCTATTGGCATCGATTGCCGAAATGGGTGACAAGTTCTAGAAGGCAAATATAGTAATAATTCCTCCAAAGGTGTGACTTCGCACATATCCAATGATGAATACTTGGGAGGGAGTAGAACTATATCGAGGATCCGAAGATTGACAAAATAAAGTCAAATGATGCAAGCAATTACAAGATCCGACAAACCAAATGAAAACAATGAATGAGTCCAAATGGAAACAATAAGATGTTATCATATGAGCAAAAGAGTGCTTCAAATAACAAATAGAGAAGCTCCCCGAGATTTGGTGCATAATTAAAAATAAATGCATTAGAATACATAGTGCACGAATATGGAATCCTCGCCCCCCATAAGCATTTAAAACACACTAAATGAAAGATCAAACAAATGCTTAAATGAAATAGAGAAGCTCCCCAAGATTTGTGCACACTTTAGAATGTTGTACTTGAATAAAAAAGTTCACAAATATGGAATCCTCACTCCTCCATAAACATTAAAGGCACAATAAATGAGAAAGGAGACAAATGAGCATTATTAAGTGAATTAGATGAGCTCCTCAAAGATAATGCACCAATTATGATAATTGTAATTGGGAACAAGGTGCATAATCATGGAATCCTCACTCATCCAAATTCATTTAACAATACAAGGCATGAGAGAACAAGTATGAGTGTCCAAAGATGCAAATAAGAGGAACAATCACTCATAGGCAAATCAATTTGGAAGCCACCAAAAAAAGGAATAAAAGGTGGTATCCAAGGAATAAAATCTCAACTAAAGTTATCTTCTCATATGTGTATATGTTTCTAAGTGGATAATATCACAAAGACACAGGCCCATAAAGAAACAAGCACACACAAAGAAGATATACAATAAATCACATAAAAGGTTAAAATGAAGTCATAACATATACTAATAAGATTTTTGCTTCAAAGCATGGCCAAAGGCTCACATATATCTTATTGTACATTAATGAGCTTCAAAAACCAAAACACTACATATATTACAACTATCACCAAGGGAAAAGGAGAAAGTTGGAATATATGGAGAAAGGCAACAAGTATCATTAAAACTAGCAAAATCTCACTATTTCACATGAGAGAAGTTGAGGAAAGGATGGGCAATAAAATTGATAGATTGACATATTTGGGATTGGTGGATCATATGCATGATTTTGTATAGTCCCAAATAAATGCACTCATCTCAACTTATACACATTTACAATAGAGAGTTCTCTTAAAACCAAGGCTAGAACCACACAAATACAACTACAACAATTCATGCCAAGATGCAACATACAAAAGGTTGGAAGCAAGATAAATATGCATGAGAAAGAGATACTTGTTACCGAGATATAATTGGTAGGATGTAGAGGATATGAATTCATTCATCATCCTATAGCTTGCCTCCAATTTTCATTAATGCACCACTTCTTCAAGATTTGAGAGAGAAGCATCCAATATATCTCCAATGTACCTAAACACATTTAAGTACAAAATGGTCCCCAACCTTATTGGGTCCAAAGTAGTTAGTGCAACTACAATACATAGGAGAGACTCCACATAAATATGTGCATATTAATATGAAATTGAATTTCATGAACAACTTAGCTGATGGGATTTGGTGGAGTTTCCCCTATATATTAGATCAAAGAAAGCAAGCATGCCATAATATAAACATATAGTAAATATACATGCATAAAGCTTTCAAGAACCAAAAAGGAGATACAATTTGAACAAAAACACCAAGTAAATCGAGATTCCACACACAAGAGTGTGACATGACAAACGATGTCCAAATTGTATCAAAGAACCAATTCAACACATGAAAGATCACAAGTTCAACAAATGAACTAGGCAAAAGCCAAGGAGCAAAAGATATATAAAAATACAAATGCTCAAGGATTTATCTCATTCTAAAATGGTCAAAATGTGAAACAAGGAATGAGACAAAACCAACTCCCTCAAAGAGTAAGGTTCCAACAAGTAAACCAACCTATCCAAACTTTTCATGATGGCACAAAATACCAAAACGAAAATATTAAACTTCCAAGCGCATAAAACCTGATATGGACCAAACAAAGAAGCATAAATATGAGTTTTCTAAATAATGTAGGAGAGCTCCCCCATAGATAGTGCATTATGTAGGATTTTCCTTTTAAATGCACAATGCACACAAATGGGATCAACACTAGTACCTACAATAAGTAAAACACAAGAGGATATCAATAAAATAAGAAGATCCACAAGAAGCAAGGAAGGCTTGGGAGACAACACAAAACATTTTCTTGGCCAAAGATAGGATAAATTAAACAAGGGCCAAAGTGAATATGATTAATAAATTCTACCATAAGTTGGGTACTCATTGTCCAAGGACAAGAAATATTGGGAATAATTTTCCCAAGGTAGCTTGCATGGATATCCAAGATCATAGTCACAACAAGAAGCATATAACTAAATAGAAGAAATTAAGCATGATACTTCGAACAAGATTCTTGGTAGCTTCCAATAGTCACATAATCACTAGTGATTAGAGTAACTTGAAGCAAATGGTTTCCATGAGGATATATATATCTAAATATGAGGAAACACATACCAAGAAACATTCTCATATACAAGATCCAAAATAAGATCAATAAAGCCATTCAAGAAAATTGGAAATTGTATGAGAAAATGTGTCACATAGGTGCTAGATAATCGTCAATACCAATTCTAAGTGACACAGCCTCGAATATTCACATTTTCTAGGATTTGTAATATGCACTAAGCATATGACTCCCCCATAATGTGATACTACCATAAAACCAACACGAGGCAAATGGATACAAATAGAGATAATTAATGGACATTATAAAACTTAAATTTCTCATGAGAGTTATACCACATAGAGACTAGACAATAATCCAATATAAATACTAGGTGGTATTCCTCATGTACACACAATTTTAGGATTGTGGAATGCCCAAGCATAACACTCCCCCAAAATGGGATAATCCATTAATTTCTCACAAGAGCCAAATAAGATATCAAATATAATCAAGAAAGGCTCAACCAAAATAAACACACATACATGGAGTGCCACCTAATCATACACAAATATGCTTGATACCTCAAGATAATTAAGTGGAAAGCACAACATGTACAAAAGCATGGAAGATACAAAACCAACACATGCACAAAGGGGCAAGTAACTTTCAATGTAAAGAGTTTAGCATATGTTACAGCAAGGAGGAACATTGGGAATATAATATAATCATGATAATCCAAATGTCTTGGCTTGACAACAATAATAATTGATGAAGATTCCTCAATTCCTCATAATGTAGCCAAGACTCTAATGCCCTCCAAAACACACCTATTGATCAAGTTTTGGCTTGTTGGTCCCCAACCAAGTTGGGTCCTAAGAAGTTAGTCACGATAGGCTTGGCAACCCAAATGGATCTTTTCTTGACACCACATTGGGCACCAACAAATTTGGCAAACACATTGCCAACCTCATCCTTATAAAGAGAATAAGCATCATCAATAATGATAGGGTTGGATGAGGAGATACCAATAGTGCATGAGGAAGAAATGTGCCCTTTCTTACGACAAATGTAGCAAGTTCTACTCTTGCCATCTTTATTTTTGGATGTAGCAACAACTTGAGGAAGAGCTTGAGTCTTCTTGGGAGGAGGCCCATCTCTAACAAGATGTAGAGCTTGAGGCCGCTTCCCTTGTTGCTTCTTTCCAAGGGACTTATTCTTTAATGGGCAATGTTTGACATGATGCCCTTCTTCCTTGCACTTGAAGCAAACAATGTTGGCTGGATTCTTGACTTGATCTTGGCCATTCTTCTTGTTGTCCTTGTGCTTCAACTTGATAGTGGACTTGTTCTTGACATTGGAGTTGAATCCAAGCCCACTCTTTTCATTGGGGGATTTTTGCACACTCAAGATTTTGTTGAGTGCGACCTTCCCTTGATGACCCCTTTTCAAGTCATTCTTCAAAGAAATGACTTGAGCCTTGAGCTCTTTGATTTCCTCTACATGGTTAGTTTCAACAAATGTACTAGAGGAAGTAGATGCCACATTGTTAGAGCAACAAGGCACGGAATGTAATTCATCACGAGATATAGCATGGTTGTGAGAGGATTAATTACATGGAGTAGCACATGGCAATATAATATTTGGAGTAGATATAGTGCTAATGTCCACATGAGGCCCACTAGATGTTACCTTTGACATGATAGCCTCATGAGCTAATTTTAGCCTACCATGGGAGACTAGAAGATCCTCATGCAAGCTCGAGATCTTAACATGACTTTCTTCTAATTTCCCATAGTTGCTAGTTAGCAAAGCAAGTTGAGCCTTTAGCTCAACATTCTCCTTCAAAATAGATGCTTCACAAGAAATAGAGTTAGTAGCACAAGCATCATTATTATTAGCAAGAGGTGAGGGCAACTTGTCAAGCTCTTTTGAATATGAAGCTTTAAGTTTCTCATGCGACTCGGTGAGTTTGATGAGCTCCCTCTTAACAACCCGAGAGCCATTTTTGAGGTGCTCAAAATCCTCAAGGAGTTTAGCATAAGCAACTTGAGTCTCATCATTTTTAATCTTGAAGGAGTTAGCCACTGCAAGATCTCTATCATGAGATTCCTTTACTCTAGATAGCTCTAAAGCAAAGGTCTCCTCAAGAGATTCCTTAGTGGTTTGTTCCTCTTCAAGAGCTTTATTTAGGTTTGCAATTATATTAGCATACTCACGCTCAAGACAACACATTTTATCAACGTTGTTATCATGCACCTCAATTTGTGTTTCTAACTTATCAATATGTTCTTTGCTCTTAATAGCAAAGTACAAGACTTCAACAAAGTTAGAACAAGCAATATCCTTTTTAACAAGGGCACGATAAACAATCTCACCCTTTTCATATAAATCATCAATATCAAGCTCTTCTTCCATATTATCCACATCCTCCTCATCACAAGAGGTAATGGGTTCCAAAGTAGGGGTTACCTTAGAATCCCTAGCCATAAGGCATAGGTGTGTACCGGAAGAAGGTGAAGATGAGATTGCATTTGTGGCTTCATTCAAAACCATGTCTTGGCCCATAGAATCTTCGGTTTCCTCTACATGGTTAGCAACAAAAGCACTAGAGGAAATGGAAGCATTTTTATCATGGCAACAAGACAACACAAGCATATCATCATGAGATTTATTCAAGTCATTTCTACATGATATGCAAGGACTATTAACACAAGCATGTAAGAAGTTTGTAGTGCTAGAAGTGTTAAGGTCCAAAGATAGATCAGTTCAACTAGATAGAGATGAGGGATTACAAATAGTAAGCACATTATCCAAATTGCAATTTCTATCACCACTCACCATATCATTACCTTGTGAAAAGTCACATGTTGGTGAAGTGGTAGAGGATGAGAACTCATCTCGACCGGAAGTGGAAGCAACACAATCATCCTCAATAATGTTGGACACAACATATTTATTTTGAAGTTTTGTCCACAACTCATGAGCACTCCAAAAAGGAATGATTGAAGATGTAACTACATAGCTCAAAGCATTAACAAGCACATTAGAAGCTTGAGCATCGAGATATAAGTTTTTCTCATCCTCACAAGATAGATTTTTGAAATCCATAGGAGGAGAAAAACCCATATCTACAATACGCTCCAAATTTGGGTCCATGTCCCGAAAATGAATGAGCATACGATTTTTCCATATATCATAATTTGTGCCATCGAATATGAACATATCATTGTGCACTAATCCTCTAGCCGACATCTTTACTCTCAAGGCGGTGAAGCCTAAAATGAGAGACTGGGCTCTGATACCAATTGAAAGGATACGGATGTCGCCTAGAGGGGGATGAATAGGCGATTAAAACTTTTCCTTGAGTGGCTCAACAAAGGCGGAATAAAACTAGTATTTACTTTGTTAAGCACAACCTAGAACAACTAAGGTTCACCTATGTGCACCAACAACTTATGCTAAGCAATACAAGCAACAAAGTGATAGCAAGATATATATTACTTCAAGCATGAAGGCTATCACAATGTAAAGTGCACAAGTAAAGAGCTCGGGTATAGAGATAACCAAGGCACGCGTGGACACCAATATTTTACCGAGTTCCTCCCAACATGGAGTACGTCTCGTTTGGAGAGGGGGTGGTATCAAACCACCAACGCCACAAAAGGCCTCCCTTATTCTCCGGTGAATGTCACCCCAACGGGATCGATCCACGCTTGCACTATCGGTGCACTTGTCGGTGGAAACCGGAACCTCTCACAAGGTTGGGGCACTTCTCCACAACTTAATTGGAGGCTCCCAACAAATGCCACAAAAGGCCTCAACAAATGCCACCAAGGCCACAATGCCACCAAGGCCAAAAAACCGTCTAGGGTTCCAAGAACCCAAGAGGGACAAGCTCCAATGAGCAACTCAAACCAAATCCTCCGAGGAGAACTCAAGCCGATGCACCAAATGCAAATGGCAAGAACACCACAAAGATGTTCAAATCCCTCACTCTCAAGTTCCAACAAAGCTACTAAAGCTATTGGGGGAACAAGAGAGGAGGAACCAAAGACAGACACAAAATCCCCCAAAATATAGATCCCTAAAGATGCACTCACAAAGAGATGAATCGGTTAGGTCAAAACGCGGATCTAGATCTCATCTATATTCCTCTCAAATATTGGCATGAATCATTGGAAATAAATCATAGAATCAAGCTCAAGAGGGAATAAGAGTATGGGGCAAAGGTCGAGCAAGAAAAGAGAGAAGAGACCACCCTAAACAAAATAGAAAAAGGCTTAAATAGGGCTAGGCAAAATATGGCCGTTGGGACGATTTTCATGAATGGTCGGTACTACCGGATCCAAAAAAAACAGTACAGCAGCGAGCGAGCCAGGGAGAGAAAGCAGCAGCAGGTGGTCAACGCAGGGCCACCAAGCAGCAGCGGGGCCCGCGCGGTGCAGGCAGAGCATGCGCGCAGCAGCAGCTAGCAGCGCATGCGGCAGCAGACAGCAGCGGCAGCGGGGCCCGTGCGGGGCCAGTGCAGGCAGCAGCAGCAGCGCGGGAGCAGCCGCAGCGGGAGGGCGCGCGCGCGAGAACAGCCAGCGGCGGCAGCAGGACAGCGGGGCCCAAGCGGGCAGGGGCGCACGGGACCTGTGCCCGGTCAGCGCTGGGCGGGACGCGCGGGATCGAGCGGCAGCGCGCGTGCGAGGCGGGCGCGGCGGCAAGTGCGAGCTGGGCCAGGGAGCAATATTTGGATCTGGATCTGGGAAAAGAAACTGGGCCGGCCGGTACTACCGGCCCACCCGGGCGGTACTACCGGGCCGGCCGGTAGTACCGGATTTAGGTACCCAGCGAGACAGAAATAAAACGGGCCATTCTCGGGGGTGGGTGGTAGTACCGGCCCGCCCGGGTGGTACTACCGCTCGGCCCAGAAAACAGATTGACGGGCAAATATTGAAACAACAATAACTTTTGACTGGAAGCTCCGATTGATCCGATTCCAATTGCGTTGGATAGAGGACGACAAGGGCTTTCCAATAAAAGGTGGAAATATTGGTTATCACCAAGTGAGAAAATATCAAGTAGAACAATGTGAGATACCTCACTTGGTGAGAAACCGAAAAGCCGCATAAATCAAAATCGCAACAAGATACAAACGGAAGATCCGATTTTGATGAAAAAGAACTTGTTATGGAGATTAACACAAGCTCTATATCCTCACATGGGTAAGACCAAATAACAACCAAATACGATGATGCAAGTATGCAAAGGTTTGAGCTCTCTCCGAACGATGTGACTGAATTACTCATACGAGAGCCCCTCTTGATAGTACGGCTATCTATCCTAAACCCGGTCTCTTACTAACAATATGAGACCGGAAAAAGGGAAAACCTATCAAGATTATACCTTTGCCTTGAGCATTCCACTTGAGCTCGATGTAGATGATATTGCCCTTCTCAAGATGGAACGCCTTTCTTGATCCTTCATCATCGATCCATGATCACCGAGGATGGTAAGCCACAAACATGAGATCTTCTATATATGGCGCATTTTGAGCTTGCACAACACATCTTCTTCTCATTTCATCGACCTTGAAGCCACCACATGCTCCAAGCGATGCCAATGGACAAATCCTACAAGTATAACTTAATACACACATTAGTCCATAAAGATTGTCATTAATTACCAAAACCACACATGGGGGCACATATGTTCTTTCAGAAGTATAGTAAGTTCTATCAGTTGGGGAATGGAGGGGACCTCATCTTTGAGCGTGACTTGGACCAGCTCTTGGAACTTCTGGAGCGCCCGCACCCCGAGTTCTTCGGAGCTCAGCTCAATGACCAGGAAGGAGAGGAATTGCAATGGCTGATTGTTGCAATTCTCCGAGGAAAAATTGAAGCCCCCACCTCCAAGGGAATTCAGTTCACCATTAGAGAGAACAAATGGCTCAGTGGACTTGCCAGGGCCATGCAGGAAGCTCTTGTCCGTCTGTGTGCGCAGAGTATCAACCAGATCAAGTGTACCCGCTTTGAGTTCTGCCCAAGGCGTGATGCTATGGGACAGCCACTGGAGGCACCATATCACCCTGAGCTGAAGAATCAAGTGGATCACCTCAGCTTCATGATGTATGACCGGCAGAAGGAGTTGGACAATGCCCATTCCTACGCCAACCACAACTCTGCCATCGCCGCCAAGAAGGATCAAACCATCGCCATGCTAGTGAAGGATCGCCAATCTCGTCGTCGTCAACTCGACAAGAAGGAGCGCATCATTGCCCGTCTTCACCACAGGATCACGGAGTTGGAGGAGACCGTCCACGAGAGGGACATGCAGCTTGAGGAGAGGGAGAATGCAGGGGAGGACATCCATGGAGACCCCTACTCCTATCTTAGTGATGATGATGACTTTCTAGAGGATCAAGCCATGGACTTATTCACCGATGAGGATGACTTTGCCTTCATTGATGATGATGATGATGATGATGATGATGATGAGAATGATGAGGACACCAACTCGGAGGAGTAGTGGCACTTGAGCACTAGCGTTAGTGAGTTGTATCCAGTCCCATTGTGTCGTAGTTTCCCAGAATGGTTCTTAAAACCATCTGTTTTCTTTGTTGTGGTGTGTGTTTGTATCGTGTGTTATGAATGAATGAAAAGCAAGTTGCTAGAAAAACCTGAGTCAAACTTTGAAAACTTGTCAAAAACAAAAACCCTAAACCTTAGAAATTTCCCTCTTTTCTCATGATCTATCTCAATCTTCAGATGCCTCGCGGAGGAAGCACTTCATCCCCGGACCCAATGTTGCAGATCTTGCAAATGTTGGTTTCTGACCACGAAGCTGAAAGAGCCGAACATCAAGCCAACCTAGCCACCCTTCAGCACATAGCTCAGATGGCCAACAACAACCAAGGCCATGGAAACCAGGACAACCATGGATCCAAGCTCAAGAATTTTCAGAACACCAATCCACCTATCTTCACTAAGTATGAAGAGCCCCTAGATGCAGATGATTGGATGCAAACTATGGAAAACAACTTATAAGTTGCAGGAGTGTAAGCCAACGAGAAGGTACTGTTCGCCACCCACTACCTGGTCGGAGATGCAAGAGCATGGTGGAACAGCGTTCGCGCCATGAATGGAGGACAGATGATGACTTGGGATGAATTCAAAGTCAAGTTTCGCAGAACCCATGTGCCACCGGGTTTAATCAAGAGGATGAGAGATGAATTCAGGGAACTGAAGCAAGGAAGGATGACAGTAGTTGAGTACCGTGACAAATTTCTGTCATTGCTAGGTATGCACCGGATGAGATTGATACCGAAGCCAAGAAGAAGGAGAGATTCTTGAATGGTTTGCATGATGAGATGCAGACAATGTTAGTAAACATTCTGTTTGTTGATATTGAAGCCTTAGTGGATTCGGCAATCCAGATGGAAGGCAAGATCAACCAAGCCAATGAGAATCGCAAGCGTAGAGTGATGCATCAACCAGGAACCCATCATACCCCAAAGTATCGCCCTAACCCATCTCCAGGATTTGCCCCAAGAAACAATAGACCCCCGATGAACCGTCCAACCTATCCCAACCGTGGAGGAGGAAACCCAAGGCCCGGAGGAAACCACAACAACAACCCCGGCAACTCCAACAACTTCAATCGTGCACCTCCCAAGTTCAACACAAACAATGCCGCCACCAACACCAATACTGCCCCGAGAACTGGAAGCAATGCGGTGCCTGTTGCAGCAAAGTACAAGTCTCAAGTGACTTGTTATGAATGTGGAACCAAGGGTCACTATTACAATGAGTGCCCCAAGAAGATTTCCGTAGCCCCCAATGCAAATTCCCCAGCTCAGCAGCAGCGTCGTGTTCACCCTGGAAGAAGATTTGCCCCAGGAAACTCGCTCAACCGCAACGGCCGTCTGTTTCTCATGAATGCTGAAGAAGCCCAAGAAGCGCCAGATGTCATGCTGGGTATTTTTTCTGTTAACTCAGTACTTGCAAGAGTGTTGTTTGATTCTGGAGCATCGCACTCGTTTGTTACCAAATAATTTGCATGCACTAGTAAGATTCAAACAACCAAATTGAAGCATGTTATGATAGTTCAAATACCTGGTTCAACCACCAAAGCTAGACAAATTTGCAAGGTCGTACCTATCCGAATCCATGGCATAGATTTTTATGCTAATATAATAGTACTCGGAACTAAAGGTTTGGAAGTAGTACTAGGAATGGATTGGATGTTGAAACATAAATGATTAATCGACTGTGCCAAGAAAGCCATAACCATGACCAGTACAGCTAGAATATCAGTAGAGCATGTATATGAAACCTTGCCCCATCAATTAAAGTGCAACAAGAGTCTAGCTCAACCAACCATTGAACAAGTCAGAGTAGTCTGTGAATACCCCGATGTATTTCCAGATGTTTTGCCTGGTATGCCCCCAGATCAGTATATCGAGTTTATCATTGAACTAATCCCTGGAACTGGACCCATAGCCCAGAGACCATATAGTATGAACCCGTCTGAATTAGTGGAGCTGAGAAAGCAACTGGATGCTATATTGGAGATCGGACTGATTCAACCAAGTGCTTCGCCCTAGAGATCACTTGTTTTATTTGTGGACAAGAAAGATGGAGGTAACCCTTTGTGTACGGATTATCAGAAGTTGAATGATGTCACCATCAAGAACAAGTACCCACAGCCGAAGGTCGAAGACCTGTTTGACCAGTTGACTGGTGCCAAGGTATTTTCTAAGATTGATCTTAGAACTGGCTATCATCAACTCAAGATTCGTGCAGAGGATATTCCAAAGACTGCCTTTACCACCAGATATGGATTTTATGAGTATATTGTCATGTATTTTGGATTAACCAATGCCCTCGCTTATTTCATGAACCTCATGAATAAGATTTTTATGGACTTCCTGGATAAGTTTGTCGTTGTTTTCATTGATGACATTCTGATCTATTCCAAATCAGAAGAACATGAGCTACACTTGAGGACCATCCTTGGAACCCTTAGGGAGCATCAGTTGTATGCCAAGTTTAGAAAATGTGAATTCTAGTTACAGGAGGTAGGATTCCTCGGACATATCGTATCAGCCGGAGGAATTGCCGTTGACCCTGCAAAGGTCAAGGATGTTGAAGATTGGCAAGCCCCAACCACTCAAACCCAAGTTCGTGCATTTTTCGGATTTGTGGGATATTACCGCAAGTTCGTAGAAGGATTCTCAAGTATTGCAATACCCATGACCCAATTGCTGAAGAAGGACAAGAAGTTTGAATGGACCGACAAATGTGAAGCGAGTTTTCAAGAGCTCAAGTGGAGATTGATTTCAGCCCCAATCTTGATCATGCCGGATATCACGAAGCCTTTTGATGTGTATTATGACGCATCCAAGATCGGTCTCGGATGTGTGTTGATGCAAGAAGGCAAAGTAATATCTTATTTATCCTGACAATTATCCTACCCATGACCTTGAACTAGCAGTTGTAGTTTTAGCTCTGAAGACATGGAGGCGTTACCTTATGGGAAACCATTATGAGATTTATTCGGATCACAAGAGCCTGAAGTATATATTCACTCAGAAGGAGCTGAATATGAGGCATAGAAGATGGATAGAGCTAATCAAGGACTATGATCTGGACATTCACTATCACCCCGGTAAAGCGAATGTGGTAGCAGATGCTCTTAGCAGATTGTCGTGCCGGTTGAACTCCATGATTCTGAAGGAGCAACCAAGCTTGCACAAGGAGTTGGAAGATTTCAGAATGGAATTAGTAAGTGAAGGATTTTTGGCTAGCATAGAACTTCAACCCACTTTGATCAGTTAGATCAAGGAGGCGTAGAAAATAAATGCTAGTATCGACGGAATCAAACATCGTATCGGTATAGGCAAAGTACCCGGATTCACCGAATATGAAGAATGAGTTTTGTGGTACAAAGGACGTCTCTGTGTACCAGCAGATTCAAAGTTGAAGCAAGCTATTTTGAAAGAGGCCCATGATACTCTTTATTCTATCCACCCTGGAGGAACGAAGATGTATCAAGATCTGAAGGAGCAATTTTGGTGGCATAAGATGAAGAGAGAAATCGGAAGCTACATAGCCAAGTGTGATATTTGCCAGAGAGTCAAGACGGGACATCAGAGACCCGCAGGACTGTTGCAACCCTTGCAGATTCCGGAATGGAAATGGGATTCAGTTGGAATGGACTTTATCACAGGTTTGCCTACTTCTAGTAGGGGAAATGACTCTATTTGGGTCATAGTTGACAGACTGTCCAAAGTAGCCCATTTCCTACCTATCAAGACCACCTATCAGAGTTTGAAGCTAGCGGAGTTGTACATCACTAGAATCGTCAGTTTGCACGGAGTCCCCAAGAACATTGTATTGGATCGAGGAACTCAATTTACCTCGACATTTTGGAAGAAAGTCCAAGAAGGATTAGGAACCCGATTGGATTTTATCACAGCTTATCACCCTCAGACTGATGGACAAACAGAGTGAGTAAATCAAATACTCGAAGATATGTTGAGAGCCCGTGTGTTAGAGTATGGATCTAAATGGAAAGATTGTCTGCCGTTCGCAGAATTTTCGTACAACAACAGTTATCAAGCTAGTTTGCAAATGGCCCCATTTGAATTCATGTATGGAAGGTAGTGTCGTACCCCTTTGAATTGGTCGGAAGTAGGAGAGAGTCAAATTTTTGGACCCGACATCCTATGAGAAGCAGAAGAGAAAGTTCACAAGATTCGTGAGCACCTCAAGGCCGCCCAATCCAGACAGAAGAGTTATGCCGACAAGCGACGTCGAGACCTCGCTTTCATTATCGGTGATTTTGTGTATCTCAAAGTGTCGCCTTTGAAAGAAATGCAACGTTTCCAGCTCAAAGGAAAGTTAGCCCCCAGATATATCAGACCTTTCAAGATTCTAAATCATCGAGGAGAAGTATCGTACCAACTGGAACTGCCAGAGGAGATGTCAGCAGTGCATAATGTGTTCCATATATCGCTACTTCGCAAAATGCATAGAAGTCCCGGAGAAGACTGAAGTTTTCCAGAACATTGATCACCAAACCATAGAGATCAATGATGACCTGACGTATCCTGAAGTACCCATCCATATTTTGGAGGAAGCTTTCAGAACCACCAGGACCCGAAGCATTAAGTTTCTCAAGATTCAGTGGATTAACCACACTAAAGAGGAAGCTACCTGAGAACGAGAAGACTACATCAAGACGGAGTTTCCTGATCTCTTTAAATCCTAATTTCCTTTTTCTTCTTTCTCAAATCTCGGGACGAGATTTTGTTTAAGGAGGGAAGCTTTGTAACATCCCAAAAATATTGAACAATGATTATCAATTTCCAATCACCAAAATTAGGGTTAACAAAAACTTTTGTTAATTAAATCATATGAATGCATGTGTGTATGTGATGATTGTATGAATGCATGAATGGACTTGTGTGATTGTTGTGAATATCAAGTAATGGTTTAAAGATGAAAACAACATCATCTAAATCAAATCCAAGGAGAAACAAATCAAGAGAAATTCAAAAACAAACAAAATAAGCAAATGGTCATTTTTGCCAATCTTGCTCACTAGGCCACTTTGAGTGTTTCTAGTCCAAGGTTTCAAACAGAAACAATTCCATTTCTTTTCACCCCTTGATATACCAAGTGAAAGTGAACCCAAGCCCACCTATCAAACTCACATAAACATTTGGCAACTTGATTTAAATGACAATTCAAAACTGAATCTTTATCATATGTGAAGTTCACCAATTCTCAAAAACCAACCAAACCAATTCACCTTGACCTTTCCAACTAACCCGATACTACTTAGTATGTGACTAGTACACCCACCAAGTTTGAACCAAAAATTCAAATTCAAATCTCTTTCGGCCATTTCATCAAACACCTTGCAAACACAAATCAAACAAACAACAAACACTATAGTGAGCAGTGTTTTGGCCTAACTTGTTCCCTCTCTAGCTCATAGCACACTCTTAGTAGATCATCTAGCTCATTTAACAAGCTTTAGCTCACTATAAACTGGGCAAGGTCATCAATAGTGAGCATGCCCGAGCCCCAACCGGCCACCCCATTGTCGACAACAAGCTAGGAGAAGCTCTAGCCTTGCCAACCTTGTCTGGGACACTGACCACCGTCCATCGCGACCTCCTGTCCAATTCCAACACCCAGCTATCCCCTGGACCACTCAGCCCGAGCGTGCCCAGCCTCTCTGCAAGCATGCCGAGAGCACACCAGAGCGCCGCACTCGACACGCGAACACAGACCGCGCACCGCCCTCGCCGCTTGCGTGCGTGATCACCACCGTCCCAGGAACCGCCAGGACATGCCCGTTCATCGCCGCACGACCAGGAGAGACCGTGCGCCATTAAAATGTTCGTCGGACCCGCCCAGAGCACCACAACGTTCTGACCATCTCGCACCGTCCCACGCCTCGCGACCACGTCGTTGAGCTTCGCCAGGGAGAACATCACTGCCCCTACCGCCGCCCATGCCGTTAGCCCACTGTGACGACGACCACGACGAGCTCCACCCGCACCCTTCGGTCCCCTCGCTGCACTATAAATAGAGGCCACCCCCGTTCGATTTCTTCACACCAACACAATCCCCTCTCTCTCAGAGCCACTCCACCTCATCCCCGGAGCAAGGCGAGCACCAGGTCGCCGGAATTTTGCCGGAATCTGTCGTGGAGGAGGAAGAGAGGAGCCAGCGATTGGAGCCACCCCAGGAGAAGCCACTGGTACCAGGAAGTTCGCCGTCTTCGACTTTGTTCGTTTGCCCCCGTCGCCGACCCTCCCCTAAGCCCCGGTGAGCCCCCGTAGACCCCCACTGGCCGCGCTAGGGTTCTGTCTTGCTGGCATTGCCCAACGGAGACGATAAGTCATAGCCGTTCGATTAGATGTTGATCATGTGGTTTAGATTGCCACGTACCCCTTCGCACCCCCCTGTCTCACTGTCTGGTGGGGACAACCACTTAAACCCACCCGCGCGCTTGCTGTGCGCTATGGGCCGGCCCAGTTACACTCCCGCGCGACCCAGTAATTCAAATTTAGGTTTATTCATTTAGTTTCAAACTTAGTTTTGTACCTAGATTCAAAAATCAACCCAGGTCGATCCACTAAATCAAATTGCAAGAAACTAATTTTGCTAGAAAGGTACTGAAATTCCTAATCCAAGCCCGTTGGATTCAAACCATTTAGAATTGTAGTTCACATATAGTAAAAATAACAAGGCAGAAGCTTTTTGCATTCAAACATTTTTCAAAATTCAACCACAAAAGCTTTTGAGTTGATTCCAACTCTCAAAAATCACATTTAACCAGACCTGTCTGAATATATAGAAATATCTAGGTTTACTTGCAAAAATAATGGACAAGTAATAAAAGAATGCCCCATAGGCATTTCTAGTCACTTTTTTTAATTAAAATAAAAAGGTTAAACCTTATTAAATTGTGACACCACTTTAAATCACATTCCCATGTACTGAATTTGTGGTGATGACATGTGTCAACATGATCCCATGTTTTAGTTGGAGAATATTAAATCTTAAGTAGTTTTTCAACGAGTAGAAATTACTTTTCCAAAATAAAATAAATAAGAGAAGTGCTTTGATGATTGTAATGTTTGTGATGATGCTACATCATCTGGTGAAAACCTTGGTGTGATAAATAGAACTAGATAAGCATTGTTTGGTGATTGTGTACCTCGTATTTATTTATAGACGCTAGTACCGACCAAGGATACGAGTAGGAAGGAGAATAGTACGAAGGAGAAGCCGAGGAGAACTTCAACCGCTGCTCTGCACAAGGCAAGCTTATACTAATATCTTAGCAAGCTACTATCCTAGAAATCTAAGCTAAACCATGCAAGATTGACTTGCAAGCTTACACCACTGGATACCCAATCCTAGTTTTACTTGCAAGCCTAGTATTTTATTTCTGTATCAAAGCTTTCTATTGGAGTTTATTTAGTGAATTATAGATTCTATCAAGATATTTAAAGGTAGCATAAAGAGCATAAAACTTGGCCTAAGTTTGATAAATCTTGATGTCATCCTGAGGCATGAGATTGAACTTAGATCATTCACCCTTGTTTACCACCCCTCAGTAGTGTTTACCCCCACTTATAGATGCTAGTGCTAAGCATAAAACTTGATCACTTTAGATGAGAATACTTGGTGAAAATGGTTATGAAAACCTTAGAATGACGATTCATTCTACTGAAATGTTTTGACATGTGTTCTTAAACACCAGATGATTTTGATGATGAAAATGTTAAGGCATGAGCCTTAGCCCTTTATAAAACTGATGGTTGTCTGGATGCGATACCATTCCAATTTTACCGTACAACCACAATACCCGAAATTTGGGTAGGGATTGACTGAAAATTTATATACCTTAGTATGGGTTCCCTTGCGGCCAAGGTTTGAGATGAGGCTACCTTGTGAAGATTGTCCACCTGTGCAGTTCCCAAGATGACAGTTGGTCATGGTTGGGAGACCGAACTCACAAGATAGGTGCCTATACTAGGGCGTGTAATTGAAAGGTTAGTATTGATTCCGCATACTGAGTATGGTGAATTCAGGATTGTTCCTGACGGATGTATCGAATATTGTGGTGAAAGTGTACCACCTCTGCAGAGTGTCAAACTATTCGAATAGCCGCGTCCGCGGTTATGGACAGTTGGAGTGGCCATACTGTTCCGTCGTCAGATGTTTTCAAAATGACTTGTGAAATAAAATCATGACTTTGACTTGACCACAACAGGGTTGTGAAAGTGAAAGCTAAGTTCCCACTTAGGTGTTATAAAACTTTCAACTAGCTTTATTTGCTTCTGAACTCAGTTAAGGTAAATCTGGCTTTTTCAAAACAACCTAGAGCTTAGTATCCCTACTTAAAACCCCTTCACTCGTTAGTCTTAGTTTGCGAGTACTTAAAGAGTACTCATGGCTTTGTCCCTGGCTATTCCCGTGGCCAGACTATGAAGAGGACTATCAGGAGGACGGACCGCAGGAAGGTTACGACAACTAGGATCATCTCACATCGTCAGCATTGCCTGTGACCATGAAGATGGAGCTTAGCCCACACTACCGTTATTATTACGTTATTCCGCTGCTATGATTGTATTCAGACTAGATCATGTGATCCTTTATTTGTTGTAATACCTTATGTATGGTTTGTATTGGATGTTGTACTGTGATATCCAATCTGTTATGTATCGCAAAAATGGTAATCCTGGGATTGCGATGTATGACATAACAAGCATCTGGGATTAAAAATCCAGGTGTTGACAACCCCACACCTCACCCATGTCATGATATGTTATAGCATGTAATTGTGCATCATTCCATCATGGAATACCTTATTTGCTTGTTGCATATGATTTCTATGTTTGTGCAATGTATTTATTTTGGCCCCTTGTGTGTTTGATTTTTATCTTGATAGACGCCGAGCAAGGGAACTATCAGGAGCCTCTGGAGTATTACCCGGATCCCACCTATTCTGCAACTGAACTGTTAGGCAAGAAATTCCCAATGCTTGCACTACATATAGTACCTATTGCATATGTCTTATTCTTGTATCATGAATCGTGTCACGAATTAAATTGCAATTCCAAGTACCACATAGCCTTTACTTTTAAACCCCACCAAATCTTGTTCCTCAATCCTATGAGCCATTACTACATGAGTTGTTTAAGCCATGCGGTCGTAGAATAGCATATGTAGGGTTTATGAGAGTCTTTAAATAACGAGGTGCCTAAACAACTTAATTGAGTAGTAATGGGATAACTAAAGAAAGAGGCACTAGTGGGCAATATATGTTATTTGGTTCTTTATGCTCACTTGTGTCCCGTAGGACCCGAGTATTTGATTCTTGTTCCTTGACTATCGCACTATCCATATGTGGGACCATGAATCCCCTTAGTCTGAGCTTGATTCACACTTTATTTCTTGGGGCCACAAATAGTTTGGGGCTTTACTAGTATCATGTACTTATGCCATGCTATTGATTCGTTTACTACTGTTGCTCGAAGAGCGTTTACTAATGTACCGTTTTGGAACATGGAATATTTTTGCGGTATCGACAAGCCCAGTCACACTTTCGGATTCCTAGTCATTTATAGCCATTGACACAAACCTCTAGGTCCGTCTTGGAGCCGGCTGACTTCATCGCGGGTAGCTTAGTGGGGTGGCCCCCTAAAATCATTTATGAATCTTGCGAATGATTTATCGTGATGCCTTGTTGGATTTTTATTTGGTTTTTCTGAGGTTGATCGTGTGTGTGTTGCTATTTGTGCACCCCTACAGGGTAAATCTTTCTGAAAGCCGTGTCCATGGTTATGGACGACTGGGAGCATAGTATCTCGATTATAGACAACTATAACTAAAGTAGTGCTATAAATTTGACTTTTGCATGACTAGTAACCAGCTTCACTACAATGGAATGATTAAATAAAAGTGCCAACAACTGGTGGAAGTGGGTTGTATCATGCTATATGTACCTGATTAGTAAGTATTAGAACTATAATAGAATGGTTAATTAAAAGTGCCTATGGCTTATGATATCAGGATGACTCATGCTATCTATATCTGACTAGTAAGTGCTGCAACTATAATGGAATGAATAAAATTGCCAACTGTGTGAGTTTCCTCGATATGAATTCCTCATTTGGTATCGAGGGAGAAAGTGCCAGGATGGGTATGTTTGGTGTTAGTATCAGGTTGGTCCCGCATAGGTCTTTCTTACCTCTCTCTGATAGTCGACAGTTGTATTGAGTCTCTATAGATTGTTTAGTGCATGCTATGTTGCCGCTACATTCTACCATACATATGTAGGAAAGAGCCCCTGAATTCTAAGTCTCGCCGTGTACTGGCCTCAGTACTGACCGCTCTCTTCTTCCTTTCCCCTTTGTCGGCGCTCCTTTTGTTTAGCAGGTATAAGATCGACGTCGTTAGCAGGGTTACCCTTTAGGCTTGGCCTGGGAAGGGTTATGGATGCCATTGGTTATCCTTCAGGGATTTTAGCCCCATTTTCTTCTAATCCGTACTAGGATGTTGTACCGTTTTAAAGGTGATTTGGATCTTTGTACTATATATATATATATATATATATATATCTGTATTCTTGACTCTTGGAGTCGTTGTTGTATATATCTGTGGGTTCCATCGTGAACTATTGTGTAATGGTATTACTTTGTTTTCCACCCGCACGCAAATGCCCGATGGGCATCTTTGAATCGTTTCTATGCGGGTTTGGCTAGAATCGCTAAAACTTGCATCGGGCCAATCCGAGGGTGTTACACATATCTAAGACTTGGGATTCAGTTTTTGTCAAACTCTGGCTATCCCTCCTTCTATCATCACGCAACGGTGACAATCTTATGCATCCCCCAACATATGTGCACACTCATATATTAGTACAAAATATCATCATAGAAGATAACAAATATTTGTATGAACCAACAATGAACCATTTAACAATTTCCATAAACAATTCACTACTCAAACAAAGACATAGAGATATAATAGATCATGGGAAAACAATATATTGCATCACACATCATGTTTGCCAAGAGATTACAGTAGGGGTATGGATAGGATCTTGCTATAGATGTTGATGATGAACACGCTGGAGAGGGGTGGAGCCTTTCAGAGGCAATTCTAGCTACGGTTCCCCCCTCCGATCTCCACCGACGGTGGCCTACGGACTCTTTGTTTTGGTGCTTTTGATCTCCGCCTTCGTATGTTCTAAGATTGCATCGGGGACCTTTATATAGGCATTTTTAGGTGAATACGAGTCTGTGGGCGAAAGATTGAGGCGAATCGGATGGCCGGGGGGAAATACCCTAGGTGGCGCGCCCTACATGGCTGGCCGCACCATGGGCCCTAGTTTCCAGCACATTAAGCTCCTATGGTCCTTCTTTGGCCGATTGGATGCGTCTCAAAATTTTTGAACCATGGACTCTGACCTTGCCCTTTTTCGAGACCTGTAGCTCATGTAATGTAAAAATATTAACAGAAGGTGTATTCTTCTAGAAATAGTTAGAACCAGAGGAGAGTGTATTGTTTATAAAATCCCCAAGATCATTAAGAACATTAGTAATAACTACTAATATGATGCAAATATGTAACAGCCCAAGTTTGTAATATATGTAATTAGTACTTAAGCATTGCATGCATCTGTTAAACTCAATAACATGTTTGCATGTGATCAAGTGTGTGAACTAAAACACAAGTACCAAAAACCCTAAACTTCCCCTCTCTTTGAAACATTCAAAAAGGTTTTATATTCTGAAAAGTGTCAAAATTATGGAGCCCAAATTGAATACAAGGGCTCTGCAATATTTTAGATATTTTATACACTCTCTGGTAATTTTGAAATATTCAAAAACAGATTTGAAAGTGAATTAGAAAAGAGGAAGAAAAATCAGAAAAAGAAAAGGCTTTCTAGAAAAAAACTAGTCAGGAGAGAGAGAACCAGGCCGCAGCCCACTCCCCTCCTCCCCTCCCGGAACTTTTCCGCGGCCCAGCTTCGGCCCACCCGGGGCCCAGAAGCCACCGCGGAAGCTACTCGCTGTCGCCGGCACGGCCGTCCCTGCTTCGCCGCGATGACCGTCGCGAGGAGATTCGCGCTACCGACGCTGTTGTCGCCTATAAGACCTCTCCCCGCCACCAGGACGAACCCTAAACCTTATCTTCCCCATTTCTTCCGCTCCACCGAACCCTAGCTCGCCGGAGCTTTGGGTTGCTGATTTTCCCCACCTCCCCTCACCGTTCCGAGCTCGCTGGGGTGACCATCATGGTCGACTGGTTCGATTGCCCTGGCCAGCGCTCGCCGAAGCCTTCTCCTTCTCCGCAATCGACACCGCCCGCCCGACGCAGGTCGCCGTCATCACCGTCAATTCCGGTCTCGCCCGACCTCCTCCGGCCTCGCCATCACCAAAGACTTGCTCAGGGTGAGCTCGCGATCCTCCCTGTGCCCTTGTTTGCATGCGTATCGTCTGTAACCGTAGGTCGTCGTCGCTCTGTCGCCACCGCCACTGCTCTTCGCCGTACTTGTCGCTCTGGTGACCAAAAATCGGAGGCGCCGCCTTAGCTAGGTCCGCCTCTGTGCGCTGATTCAAACGAGACCTAGCACGCCTTCTCTCGTCCCCTGTAGTGTCGTTCCTCGCCGTCAGCCGACGAGCTCTCCGGCGAGCCCACGTGGCTCGCCTACATATCCCCGACCCCACCTGCTAGTCACAGTGGGTAGCATCTGTGTCGTTGAGAAACACCCCAACCCTCTTAGGTCCCACCTATCCACGTGGAGGCCGATCTGGCTCTGAGGCCCACCGGTCAGCCACTGTGGCTAGCCCATCCCTCAGTGTAAAATGTTTTAGGGTGTGTGATGATGTCAGTCCTGTGTCACAGTGACGCAATAAATTTATTTAAACTGATTTAATAATTTCAAAATTTGAATAAAACTTGTAAAATTCATAACTTATTATCTATAAGTCAGAAAAATACAAATAATATATCAAAATGATCAGAAAAATGAGAAATATCTAATTACACTATAATCATACATTGTTAACCAACTTTCATGACAAGTTTAATTAGAAGAACTAATTGAACCCCACAGGTGATTTCGAGGATCCCCCTGTTCTAGGGTTTGGACCTCTCGAACCCCATTTAATGTGATCAAGCATGTCATATCATCCATATTGATTATGCATTGCATTATGCCATGTATTGAATGTTGGTTCCCCTTTTTCGGTATTTGGTTCTTCGTGATAGGATCCGAGCCCGAGGCTGAAGTCAACAACACCGAAGATCCATATCTGTCTACTGAAGGACAAGGCAAGCATAGCCTCTCATTCTGAACCTACTTTTACAAAGTATATTACTTTCTCGCTATGTTGCACACGATTCCAATGTGGTTTTTTTTCAGTAGTTAGTGTTACCTATCTGCTGCATAGTTTCCCTCTTATAGCCTTATACTCCTGACCCACTGCTCCTAGCATACCTAGGTTTGGCATTTGAGCGTTGCTAGAGCTTCTGTGATCGATAGCTTAGCCATGCATAATAACAACGTCTGATCTGTCCGAATGATGAATCAGAGATGCCGGAGAATCTAGAAAGGTAGGAGATGGTGACATCATCGAAGGAGTTAACTAAACATGATAAGGCTTGTATGGGAGGCCATGTTGGGTGTGGTTTTTGTAGTCCCATGCTCCCCACCACTAGTAATTGAGTTCTTACCTTTGGAACCAAGACGAGTGTACATCCACATGGGGCCTGGAGAACCCCTCGACTAACTAACTTGCCTAGTAGATTCCATGAGTCACATAGTTCAGGCTTTCCATTTGGCATACGCATTGAAAATGTTTTCGAACGAGGAGGTGATGGAGGTGCATCATAACAGGTAGGGAAGCGTGGACCGGGTTGCTTGGGGTAGATAGCGCTCCTGGTAAACCAACCTCGCCTCACATATTTAACCGGCTTCGGGATTTGACCCGCTATGGCGGAACCATACTTATTGCGTGACTCATGGTCTCGGCGAAAGCAAGGTAAAGGTCGTGCTCAACCACCCTCTGTCGGCCTTCCAAGGAAGAGGGCTAATATTTGGCATTAAGAGTCGGTTGGTATGTGTGGGTAAAGTTGTACACCCGTGCAGGGTTAAATCTTTTCGAAAAACCGTGTTCAGGGTTATGAACGACTTGGCGACCGGACTTAAGATCATAGATAACATTAACCACCATAAAACTTGCTGATCCATGTGTGCTTAAGGATGCTTCCTCTGGGTCGAGGGGGTGATCCTAGATAGAAGGTTCTGTTGAAGCTGGTGGTTATCAAGATATGATGAACAAGATGAAGAAGTCGTTATCTTATCCCCTTTTAAAAGATTCTGAGTAGACGAGCCTCTTCTCTCTCTTGTTTACAAATAAAGTTTGCTTTCCGCAAAAGAGAATCCAGAGAAAGTCTTTCTAGCCAGAGCATGTAGATACTAAGTTATCTAAGTCTTGCAGAGTACATTCTCGTACTCAGCCTTGTGCCATTATTGTTTTTCTACAGAGGATCTGGTTGCAACTGAAGGTGGCTTCTACGTTGACATCGAAGAGTAGTTGGGGGTCCCAGGTAGCAGCCTAAGGACTATGGGATGAACGTCGCTTCTGTTTACGGCCTCTTAGGCCTTTTGCTAAGTTGTTGTGTAGAACAACATATTTGCTTTCGTTGTGTGATGTAATGTTGGGTCTATGACCTCTGGTTTGTAATAACTCTAATATCTTACTCTGTTAAGAGTTTAAACTTATGCTGTTAAATCCATGTGTTATGTAATGTTACCAATCATACTGTGATCTTTCGTGTTTGGGAGTTGAACTTATCTTAGATGGTTATCTAAGGTTAGCTTAACCCTAATCCCGGGGGTGCTACAAAATATGTGGGAGTATGTATCAATAAACTATAAAGTTCATGTATGCATCTTACATGCATAAAACATATTATGGCAAGAGGAGTCTTAGTGGTGTGAGTGGAGATGACGCACCCCTCATCCACATATTTTAAAAAGGAGAGGATCGGGACAACTAAGGACTTCCTCTTTCCCTGATGAAGCCCCCCGTAGGCAACCACTTTCCTTTTTCATCCGGACCAGCCGCCTTGACTGACCAAACCCGACTAGGCCAATCGCATGAAGGATAAGCACGCCATAAACGACTCGACAAGAAATGCAGATTCAAGGACTCCTTTGTAAGCTCCATTCGGCACCCCCGTATGGAATTTAAGCTTTGTTCCCTCCTATTCCGAAGGGCTCGGAGGGCTACTAATGAGGTCATAGGTACCAGGTGGGTACAGACAACCAGAAAGTGGCCCACCAGGAACCATGATGGCCAACCACCAAGACTCGAGCCCATGCGGGTTCTCAAATGCCATTTCCTTGGTGGACTAGCCAAGGCGTATCACCAAATGGATTTGTCAGGATACAAAGTTACTCCGACAAGATCGGATCTACATATTTCTGTTAGGATTTTGTATAGGCGTCGTCACTTGTAAAGCCATCTCGACATTCTGTAACCATATCCCCCGCCGTGAATATAAGGGCTGCGGAGGTAAACCGAGTGGAAGGACACAACCGACAGATATCATTGTACATTAGAAGACACCATAGCTAGGGAAGGATAGATCTTTGCTGCCACCATCCACCATAAGTGAGATCGAGCTTTATATCGAGTTCACCCGAGCACATTACGATAATCCCATCCACCCACAACCAGGATTAAGGTTTTTACCGGATATTTTACGACCCGGGCCCAAACCTGTCTAAATATCTATCTCAGTGTGCTATCATCCCGATCTTTGAGCGTGATCCCCCTGAAATCACAAAATACCTCGACAAAAGTAGTAACTCACTCTATGTGATTGAGAACCCGTTAATTAGAAGTGGGAGACATGCCAGGTTGATGTATGTCTTAATATTTTCTAAGTGGCTTATTTATATAAGCATTTTATCCCGTAGAGCATATTTTTAAGAACACACATATATGAGTCAGACCGTTACCGCGAAATTTAGGTGCTCTCTCACAAACTCATAAAAGGTCTTGGAGTATGATGCATAAGCTCTTACCCACGGAAAAGCTTTGTTGGGACCAAGTATTGGTCAAGGATTCGTGTGAAACTAGTGCACAAAAAGTTGTAGTTCAAGGCGTGGTACAATATTAAAGTTGTAAAAAAGTGTAGAATAAATTTCTACATAGAAATTCAACTTAACTATCTCCACCAAGCACTGTTATATAAATAACATTTTAGAATCATATGAAAACTCTTTGTGCCTTAGGGATCTTGTGAGGGATTGTTGGAGTTTTTTTATTGGGATGACCTATATAAATAGTAATCCAATAATTCCATACAAAAAATATCAAAGGACCATTTGGCCCATTCATGCATGGCATCACATAGCTGCAATAGTGGAGCTAAAGTTTAGTCCTAGATTACTAGTTGAGTGAGAGTTATACCTCCTTATAAGGGGATCTCTTCTAGCACTTGTATGTGAATAAAAACAAGATACCTACATGCGTGCTCGTGCTCCTCCTCAGCTTCCTGCCTCGCCTCGTCATGACGTGTTGCACCGTGGGTTGCTAGAATGAGCGGAACCGAGGACCGACCCATGCCACATGCATGTGTTCTCTATATTTTTTTTCATGCATGATTGGAGAATCTGGAGGTTTCCAATCCAGGATGAAACAATTTTTTGTGTGGACAAACCTAATCCATTTGAATCCTCGGCTTCTCTGTGACCGTTCAATTCGTATATGTTGTTTATAAAGTGGTTTCTTCTCGACCTAGACACGCACGAAACACATAAGACTTCCTCGTTCTAACACTTTGCGACACCGCCTAGTATTCCACATCCCGTCTTCCAGCGTGCACCATGAGAGAGGACAATAGGCCTCCATAACCCTGGTTTCTCAGGATACCGTACTGGAGAGAGGATGTCAAGTTTTTTGGGAGTGCTCTCACGTGACTACTAGCAATATTGTAGTCGTTGACTCCTTCCCTAACAGTGACTTCTTCCCAGACTTAGGCAACCTCATCGGCAACTTCGGTGACGTCAATGCGAACATTGGCGGTTCTGTTCCCACTAAACCATATGTGACTCTGTCTTTCATATATGAGATCATGCTAGAATTACTTGTTCTTCAAATTTGTTGAGATTGGATGTGTTCATCTAGTTTACTAGTAGGTATGGATAGTTTAATCTCTATTCTTTATGTCATGTTTTATTTTCCACTTTTTTAGATTCAAACATATGGTAATTTACTTGTATTTTCATAAATTATTGGATTTGTACTGAGCCAGCCTATATAATATTAATCCAATAATTCATGGTGAAAGTTCCAATGGCCCATTCATGCATGACAACATATCGTTGCACTAGTGGAGCTAAAGTTTAGATCCACATTACTAGTTGAGTGAGAGTTGGACCTCCTTATAAGGGGAGCTCTTTCACCACTTGTATGTTGATGGGAAGAACATACCTACATATGCGCTCATCCTTCACCGCCCGCCTCGCCATTCATTGTCTCGACTCGTCACGACGCATCACAGGTTACGGAAATGATCCAAGACGGAGGCTCACCTATGTCATGTGTATGTGTTGTCTATATTTTTGCCACGCATGTTTGCACATGTACGAGATGAAATTTTTGATGTGTGGACGAATCTGATCCATTTGTCTGATCGGCTTCTCTCTGACTATTATTTCTCCTCCGCTGTCACTAAAGAGGCTGCTTCTTTCCTTACACGCGTACAAAACACATGAGACTTTCTTGTTCTAGAACTTTGCTTTTCCGCCTAAGTCTTCTCCATCTCGTCTTTTGGTAGGAAACACAAGTCGTGATAATAGGCCTCTTAAACGACTTCTTCCTAAACTACAACAACCTCTTCGCCAACATGGACAACAACGTCAACGCGAATGTTGGCGGTTCCGCTCTCATTGGATCATATTTGATTATATCTTTCCTCTATGAGATCATGCTAGAATTACTTGTTCTTCATATTGGTTTAGATTGGATATGTTCATCTAGTTTACTAGTTCGTATGGATAGTTTAATCTATATTCGTTATGTCATGTTTAACATATTATTTTCCTTGATTCAATCATATGGTAATTTTCTTATATTTTCAAAAATCTAAAACCTGATCATAGGCATTTTACTGCATCGTCGCGTCTCCCGCTTTCGACGGTGTCCATTGTATGATATGGCATGTGAGAGTATTTCTTTGGGTTAAAACCATGAGCTGCTATAACAAAACTCTTGGACAACCTGGGGGAGAGCTTACTCCTCGACAAGAAGAAGCTTTCCAGAAATCTGATACCCTCCTTAAGGCTTCTTTCTTAAGTGTTCTCGACAAGAACATTGTTGATCCATTTATATCTTTTGATAATGGCAAGGATATGTGGTATGCACTCGAGGCAAAGTTTGATGTATTGGATGCTGGCACTGAGTTATGCATCGTGGAACAATTTTAGGACTACGGGATGATCGATGACCTTCATGTGGTTGCGCAGGCTCACAAGATACATTCATTTGCCAAATAACTTGAGCATTTTATTTGTGTGTTACCAAACAAGTTTGATATCGGAGGCATCATTGCCAAGCTTCCTCCCTCGTGGAGGAATTTTGCAATCTCTGAAAGGCAAAAGTTTCAGTTTCAGATCTCATTAGGACTCTTCATGTGGAAGAAAAGGAAATATAAAAGACATGTACGATCGAGTTACTGATGGGAGTTCAAGATCCAACATGGTGCATAAAAAGAACTTCCAATCCCATAAGTTCAAGAACAAGAACAAGTCTGAGGCTAAAGGAAACTTTGATGGCAAGAACAAGGCCTCTCAATCTACCAACTTCAAGAACAAGACTGATAAGATTAAATGTGCTTGTCATGTGTACGGTGATCCTGATCACTGGGCTCCTAGTGGACCTAACTGGTATGACAACATCAACATGGGAAGAGCGGCAAGACCACTAACATTCTTACTATGTTTTATCTCCTCATGTCCTTTTGGTATGTCATCATTCTACTGAATGGTGGATTTACACGGGTGTCAGTACACTTGTGTGTGTTGATATTTCTTTATTTTCCTCTTATTAGGTTCCACGGGCTTCTACTGTGTTGATGGGAAACCATTCATGTTATTTTGTTCATGGTGTTGGTACGATAAATCTGAATTCACTTCGGAGAAGAGCATACGGTCAATGTGCAGCACGTCCCCTCTATCAATCAATAAAAATCTCCTCAGCGGTTCTCTTTTATGTCGAGATGGTTTTAAGTTGGTATTTGGGTCCAATAAAGTTGTAATTTATAAGTATGAAAAATTTGTTGGAAAAGTCTATGGGTATGAAGGCTTGTTCTGCCTATGTTTGTCAGATGTTTGCGCTAAAGATATAAATCATGTTTGCCAAGATATTGAGTCTAATGTTTGGCATTTGTGTTGTGGAAATATTTGATTACTACCAATGGCTACGTAGTCCTATGTAGCATAGTCAAAGCGCATCAAGGAAAGTTAAACTCAAGTACAAATGTCAAGTCATGGTCAACAAATCAATGAAAGGATAAGAATGAAAGAAGAAGTCAAAGATGGAGGCCAAGGAGAAATGAGCCTAGCATGATGAACAGGTATGTGGGCTAGCATGAACTGTGCAACACCCTTCTTCCATGGTACAACATGGGTTAGTGAGCCACAAATGAACATAACTACCCTACCACATAGAAGGTGGCGAGTATTAGGCCTTGGTCATTTGTCAAGCCTCCCTAGAGTATAAATATCCCCCCATGGGGTGTCTAACAATTCATTCTCACTTGAATACAACTCGATGGAGAGGGTTGGAGACTCCACGTTCATGACATAGGGCTCTAGTGTTGGATATGTGGAGTTCATGAAATCTTAGACAAACGCAAAGATAATGCGTAGAGGCAACACTTGGGAAGTTCATGAAGGTCTCTTCTCTCCAAACGTAGGACTAAGTCGCGCTCCAACGTGGGTGACCAAACCATATTCAACATTGTTGTGTCCACTCTCATAATGTCCCGACGACATTCTCTATAATACCGTTGTACACACCCCTACTAACTAATACTTTCTCGACAACCACGTTAGTTGATATACCCACTATTTTCTTGTTCAACTATAACAACAAATACCAAATCAATATCAATTGAATCACTGCAAAATATGTTTTCATAGTGTATGTATTCTCTTACAACAGGCTTTCGTCCCGTTTTATAAATAAAGCCTAACAGCCGAACTGATACAAGGTGATGAGGAAATTTTCTTACAAGCATTCCAAAGATAAACAAGTGAAATAGTGTATGTATTCGCTATTGTAAATGTTGATATTTTTTGTACATATTGGTCAAACTTAGTAAAACTTTACTTTTGATTCTACACCTCATTTTCAGAATAGAGGTGGGTACATACTACACTAGCTACTCCATCTGTCTCAAAATAGATATCGAAGATTTGTCTAATTTCGCATGTATCTATATGCTAAAACATGTGTAAATACAGTATGAATTTAGACAATTTGGATGCATCATACCTTTTAGGGATGGAGAGAAATATGCACAAAGAAGGCCATCCAAAGGAACTATGGAAGGGCATATTCCATGTGCTAGGTTGAGTTAGCTACTTGCAATCTGCAGAACACGTACACTAGAAGCGTTTGATCGATCACCAGTGGTCTTTACGATCTGCCAATACGTAAAATTTGTTCGCGATATATATGTGGTATTCTGCCCGTGCTTCCATACGTTCAGGCTAGGATATGCTAGTGTGACCAACTGTAGAATGACGCCCGTCATTAGCTCGGACACAGTAGAACGCAGCCATCCTGTGGACGAGAGGACGGGGGGCGGGCCTGGGACAAAGCCGACGTTTTCGGGAGGGTCCGACCGTCCAAGGAAGAGCGTGCCGGGCGCGGCAGGTGCGTGCAGCAGGCATGCATGCCATGCACTCTCCCATCCCACGCCTCCACCTGCAAGGCTGCAGTGGCAGAGGCTGAGTAGCCCTAGCTATAGCTAGCACACTTGACGTCCCATCGACCAGTGGGCGCGCGCGGGGGCCGCCTTCCATTGGCCAAAACCCGGAACTCCCGCGCCCGAACCAGGCAGTTGTGCTCGAGTCCTAGAGCATAGGGAGCAGGAGCTGCACAAGATAATTTAACGGCATGTTTCATTCATAGAATTTTTATATGATCCCAGATGACTCTACTCATTAGGAATTGTTTCTATAGAGCTTGTTAGGCTCAATGGAAATCATAAGAATTTTCCCCATGATCTATTGTGGTGTATGCAATTTCATAAAAAAAAATCCTTAGATCTAACGTCATTGAATTTTTCCTTTATTTCTATAGAAAAAACTATGGCAAACACAAAGTCCTAGAGAAAAAATCTCGCGATTTTCAACGCAACCAAACAGCATATAATACTTTTTTGTGATTCCGATTCTGGTAGGACCGCATATCATGACATTTTATGCTTCTGTTTTCCCTATACCTGCATTTTGAAAATCCTTTGAATGAAATAGGTCCATTGAGGGGGGATCGACTAAAACCTTTGAATTTTTTCTATGTTAGTTGTTTTCACTTCTATAATTTAATCCCATAGAGATACTTCCTAAATATTCCTTTGCACTACATTTTATATTACATCCACCTAAACCATGATGTTTTTGTTTTTCTATGATGCAATAAAAAATCATATACTCTCTCCGTTCTGAAATAAGTGATTTCTATTTGTCTAGATTAATATAAAAAGGATGCATTTTAGTGTGTAGATACATGCGAATCTAAACAAACTCAGGTCACTTATTTCAAGACGGATGGAGTATATTCAAATTAGCACAAACTACAATCCTAAAAAAATCCATCTGTGTGTATTTAGAATCCTGTGAACCAAAGAGGCCCGAGACTTTCGCTAGAGTGCCACTAGATGTGATCCTAAGACTTTTGCTAGAGTGTCACTAGGTGTGATATGGTTTTGGTTGAAAGGTATATTCCATACGTGTGTGGAAGAGGATTTAGTCATTAATTCAATTCGAGATTACATGCCATGAGGTCGGGATGGGAATGGCTGCACCGGCCCGCTGACCCGACCGAAAAATTCAAGTCCAATGGGTCATGTGGGCTGGCTTTGAACAAGATTTTGTTCGACGAAGCCACCCACGGGGTCAACAAGGCCAAAACCCCATGATTCTAAATATTTGTGATATATTTGAACAAAATTATGAGACCCTCTGAAACTCGTGACTCCCGGCGACATGTATTGTGTATTGCTAGCTGCTCTTTGGAATAGATCAACCGTGTGCTTGCTTAGCCTAGTACATGTGTGCACTTGTGCCTCTCGCTGGAACAGCTCACAAGCAATAGTTTTGCAACATGCTTCATCTCTCATCGGAAAGCATATGGCGCAAGATCAGCCAAAGCAAACACAAAGAATATGCTAGTAATTTTGTTAGAAAAATTTGGAATTATCAAATAGTTTATGACAAATCTAATGTTGTTGTTAAATTTTGGGTCGACCCAGGTTACCCATTGGCCTAGTAAAGCCACTGACTTATTTTGTTGAAACAGGTTGACCTGTGGCCCCTAATATTGGCCTTGACGCCACGAAGCCAGGTCCAAGGCCAGGTCCGAGTCGGCCCATTCCCACCCCGACCATAAGGAGTTATCACATGTGACATGTCCATCTATTTTCTGAATCTCTATCATGCTTTGATGTGGCGTCAGTTATGTTATTTTTGCTGTAGCACGTCTTTGTTTTAGGTGACATATGCGTGTGTCGTAATTAAGTGGGCAACCCAGCTTTATCGCTTGTAATTCGATTGATGTCATTTATACAAAGGATGGCATGAGATAAACGGTGATGAAAAAATACATGCTTACATTTATCTTAGATATAAATTGGTGTATTTATGTGTTAGTTTTGAAATGGAGAGAGTACTATACTACATTCAGAAGAAAGAGTCCTACATTAAGAGTATCATCCCTCACTCTTAGAGAACATCTGATGTCATGCCTCTCTTAGTTGCTTCTTCAAAAAAACGAAAGTAACAAAACAATCTCAATTAATTGTAAATATCAATTTGTTCAGAAAATAAAAGTTCTAATAATCATCATAGTCAGTTTTGTAAATGACGGCTCCATGGCGGTGAAGGCTCAGGCAAGAAAGCCCACGTCTACAGGCTAGCAGGTTGAGTCATGTTCTCAGTATTCCAATTAAATTTCAACCGGTTCCCTAGTTGAACCTACTGGGGATAGCGAAATAGTAATTGTTTGAGGAACCGGCTGTGATAAGAAAATTGTATTGGTTCCCTTTGTACAACCGGTTCAGAATACCACCATCACAGTGGCCGTTTTAAGCCATCTCTACAGTACGTATAGAATTATAGTATGTGTAGTAGTAAAGTATCTATATATGGTGGAGAATGCAATTTTTCTCTTGATCAATCCATGTCATAAATGACAATAAAATCATTATATGGATCAATTTTCAGTACTCCCTCACTCTATACAACACAGTATCACTCACTCTATACAACACAGTATAAATTTTTAGAACACAGTATCCATATAATTTCAGTATCCCTCACTCTTAAAATGATCATTATATGGATCAATTTTCAGTACTCCCTCACTCTATACAACACAGTATCCTCACTCTTCGAAAAATTGCCATAAAATAATTATATGTAGTACTATCATCTCTAGCAATTAATACTCGCATAAATATATAAAATAATATTGATTATGTAGAACTGAATTGGTTAAGTGACGCGAAGTGAAAAGATATGTAGATTGGAGAAAAACATGTTCTCTTGAACAACAAGTGATAATGGGCTCATGGCTTCAACAAGAGAAAGCAAACTTATTTGTCTTCTTGGTAGGGTGTCAAGCGGGACGGGTTGCGGCACAACTTTTTAACTAATCATTTAATAATTTTGCCAACTTTTGAGATCTTCTTTTGCCTATATTTTCTTTTGCGGGTGCCGCTTGCCATCCTACTTCTTGGGGCCTCTTCTTTTTTTACAAGGTGTACGTGTAACATCTTCAATGCCAATAAAAGTCTTAGTCAGACCATTGTACATGCATGCTCGGGATGGAAAGATACACAAAATAAGAAACGTTGAACCAACTGGTTGGGGCATACTCACATGTTCCAGTATGATAATTAGTACGATGGCTAACGAAAATGAGAAGACCTAGCTAGGGAGTAGGGAGTAACAGTCGCAACAACAGTGTTTTCTATGTTCCGAAAGCATCACTGTTGGCTAACAGGATAGCGCTGTTCGACAGAAAAGTGCAGAGAGCCGCAGCAGATTTTATGGCAGTTTTTCGAAACCTAACCACGTTGGGAAGGTACACTCTGTCGATATATAATAGGTTGGCTCCACAATCTAAAATAACTAGTTCGATTCGATTCTCGAGATGGATCAATGAGAAATCGAGCCTATAGGTATATACTTTATGACTAAGTTTGTTGCGGCGTCTATCTCCTTTCATGCCAAAAAATTGGGAAGCAAAAGTTGAGCCCAAATGCAAGTTTTTTGCTTGGCTTCTACTCCCTCCGTCCTACTAAATTATAAGATGTCTTAGATATTTTAATATAAATTACTCCCTCCGTTTTAAAATATAGGATATTTTAGCTTTAAGAAAAAAGTCTATCTAGACCTCTTTTAGGGTATAGATTCACTCCGAATCTACACGAACCTACACACTAATAGGAGTCTAGATATACTTTTTTACAAAAGTAAAATATTCTATATTTTGAAACGAAGAGAGTACATATGAATCAAAATGAGTGAACCTACACATCAAATAACGCTTAGATACATATGTTTCAGAAATGCGCTAAAGCATCTTATATATAATATAAAACGGGGAAGTACTCGGTTGGAAGACTCGTGAGGGAGCTCGAGTCCAATGATCGCGGTTGTGTTTTTGCTCGGGGCGTTTGGGAGCATTGGTGCCACTTTCTCTTCTATAGAGGATTGGTGAAACATGCACATGGGTTTAGGGTTTAGGGTTTAGGGAAGGCGGATGACAAGGAACTCTATATGCCTTAGTGATCTCCATGTAGTTGATATGATATATATATCATCAATGCCCATGTAATTTCAAAATATTTCTCCTTTTGATATGATTGATTATATGTATGCTTGTGAGGGATCGAATTTTAATTATATAGATGCATCAACGTGTACTGTGTATGTAGTACCGTAGAATAAGTGTAGTGATGGCAAAAAATGGCAAAAAAAAGGAAACACAAAAAGAAAAAGGAACGAAATGGAAAAAAACACACAATCTCTGCCGCGGCAGTGAAACACATGAATTCTCTGCCGCGGCAGGAAGCCTTATAGTCCCGGGTGGTGTTACGATTCGGAACTAGAGGGTTTCCGCTCCCCGCCTCGCTGAAACAGCCACGTGGATGTCTTCTGTCGTGGGTCGTAGCGAGCCGGGACTAGAGAGGGGGGTCTCTAGTCCCGATTTGGCAGTCCCGGGCCCAAAACCGAGACGAGAGCCTGTTACGGCCTGGGACTAAATACCCTTTTTCCACCAGTGACATCGAGCTCAAGACGCTACAACACAAGGTTTTCAACAAGGTTACCATGTAATATGTTCCTTTAAAGAACATTTTAGAAATGCCGATACAACATAAACAGACATATGCAATGCATGCATACCACCGCATGCACACACCCACTCAACTCCTACCCAGGATTGGAATTTGACGACCCCTCTCAGATAATGAGTAATCCTCACTTCGTACACATTAGAGCGACTCCAACAGTTTACCTATAAATGGGTAAGAGAGGCTTCAACCGCTTTTTTGATAAGATATAGCAAAAACACAGCTCTAACAGCTTACCTAAAAGTGGTCCCTCACTAAATTTGTTTGAGTAATCACCCATATATGGGTAGATGTACACAATTTTTGGGTAAGAGGAACCTTCTATCCATATGTTGCCACATCAGCCAAAAACACACGCGGGAGAGGACCAACCGCCCGACCGGATATTTCCGTCCTCCGGTCGCGTCGCTGCTAGCCGATGTCTCTCTGGTTGCCACCGCGCCATAGACAATCTCCCTACCTCTCCCAAGCCCTTGCCGCTCTTCTCCTAGCCTACACGTGGTAGATTCCTGACGTAATCGAGCCGGACTGCTGAGCTCCTATCGTGACGCCACCACCAAATTACTCCGTTGTCAGGGTCCCATGTGCCGCATCTCTCCTCATTTGTGATCAACTCCACCCACCGCAGTGAACCCCGGGATGGATTCGGTAAGGACGAGGCTTGGCAGAGCTGGTCATGGTCGGGAGCGGACGGGGCTAGGCGGTCTTGGACGTGGTGGTGTGGCATCAGCACTGGGCGCGGTGGTGTAGGCGGGCGGAGCTAGGCGCGGTCGATAGGGTCAGGCGGAGGTCGGCAGGACGGCACGATGGCGGCGCTGGGTGGAGATGGATGCATCAGTGGGGGAGGTTCGGGATGGATGGGTTGGGGAAGAAGGAAGAGAGGGGAAAAAGAAAGGAGAGAAAATGTCTCACTTACATGTGGGTCCTATTTGCATAGCAAATTTTGGGTAACCTCATATGGGTAAGCTGGAAAAGTTGAAACTCTTTTACTTACCTATAACCTCTCTCTCCTCTTACCTATACCATATATGGGTAAGATGGGATAGGTAAGCTGTTGGAATTGCTCTAAGAGCATCTCTAGTCGTGACTGTAAACTCGCAAACTGTAAAACGCATTTACAGGCGACTGAACTCGGGTTTTACCATTCCAGATCGGTGGCGTGGAACGGTGCCCGCAAACGGGCATCATTCCGCGCCACCAATTCTAGAACGGGTAAAAAGCGTAGGTTTCAGAATATTCAATGAACCAGTGATCAAATATCAGCGATCAAATTTCAATCAATGATGCAAATCATCACAGTTATTACATCATTTTGTCCTGATCACAGCAACCCAAACATAGATTGGGCTAAGTTCAACCATAAGATCCAAAATAAATATCCGCCAAAGTAAATGCAAGGGATCATCAAACCATCACATCGCCGCCAAGCTCATCATCATGGACACCATCAGCACTCATAGAAGAGTCATCTAGGGCATTTGTCGGTGAACAAATGCCTTGGCATGCTTGCTTCCTCCTCTCTAAGATGTCGCCGAGCATCAGTTGATGCAACTCCAATTGGACGGGAGTCATGCTGGAGGTGTCCATCATTATGATCTCCTTATCCTCGGACAGGAGCTCCTTCGTTGCCTTGGCCTCCTTTATCTTCAGCCTTCTCTCCTCTAGATCACTCTTGTACTTGGCATCTTGACAGATTGCTTCCCACCTTGCATGCTTCATCGTCATCTTCTTGTCCTGCATCAACATATTCACCTCCAAGGTCTTGGTCATCAGCAACTCCTTTGAATTCAACATGTCATCAATCTTATCCCTCAAAGATGATGCTTCGGCTTTGAGCTTGATCCTCTCCTTTGCCTTCTTGTTGCCTTTCGGCTTATTCTTGTTCCTTCCTCCCTATTCATCATCACCACCATCATCCATCATCTTCATTGACTCCTTTGCTTCCACCTCTTGGTCTCTCAATGTCCATTTTAGCATATGCTCAAGCAACTTGTAACAATGTTCAAGGTTGAAAGATTTCCCATTGGATCCTTTCATTGCCTTGTACCTTTCCCTGGCATAACGTTCCTAACAATGCGGTGCTCAGTTAAAGTTACCAATATGCAAAGTAGTGGTTAATGAAATAAAGAGGAAGAAATGACCTCATATATTCATCGGCGTTGATACCACTTGGAGGATTGGTTCGCACGTTGATATGTCGTAAACGTATCTATAATTTTTTATGCTTCATGCTTGTTTTGTATTAACTTTCTTATGTTTTGTCTACACTTTGAGGCATTTTTATACATTTTCTGGAACTAACCTATTAAAAAGATGTCGCAGTGCCAGTTGCCTGTTTTCTGCTGTTTTGGTTTTAGAAAAGCTAGTAAGGAAATATTCTCGGAATTGGACAGAACAAAAGCCAAAGTCAATATTTACCAGACACGACACGGAGACCGAAGGGCAGCCAAAGTGGGGCCACAAGGCGGCCACACCCAACGGTGGCACGGCCAGGGGGCGCGCCACCAGGTGGTGTGGGTCCCTCGAGGTTCCATCGACCTTGCCCTTTTGCCTACATATACGTCTCCCCGAGATGTAAACCCTATGCGGATAAGATCTCCACAAAAAGTTTCGCAGCGCCACCACCACCGAAGAGGAGTTTCGGGAGACAAAAATCTCTATTTTGGCACCCTGCCGGGATAGGGAATTGCCCCCGGAGCCATCTCCATCGATCTCCACCACCATCTCCATCGCCATTGTTGATTCCCATGATGAGGAGGGAGTAGTTCTTCCTCGAGGCTAAGGGCTCTATCGGTAGCTATGTGTTCATCTCTCTCTCTCTATGCGTGATCTTATTGTCGTCATGAGCTTTATAATCAAGTAGATCTACTCTGCTACTCAAGTGCTTTACTTGTAATCTCCGGTTATCCCCATGTGTGTTAAGTTGACAATGTGCACACCGTGTGGCACTTAGGCTAAAGATTACAGAAATACTTATCATGAGTTATATTTTGAGTTGATGTCTCTATGAAATTGTGGTGTTTTTTGGAACCATCTAGCGCTCAAGGTGACAGTGTGGGGTTACCTAGATGGAGAATGTGAACTTTAAGGAGAGCTTTTGTAGCCCTACCATGGATTGGAGTTGTCCAACCGGAGAGTAGTTCAGAGTAGCATAATGAAGAAAAGATATTTATATGAGAGTGTCCACTAGTAAAAGTATGATCCCTAGGACTTGTTTCTAAGCATTGAAATGTCGTTTACAACTAGACCTGTTACATGTTTGCTTGCTGCCATCTTTATTTCAGATTGCAATTACCACTTATAATCATCCATATTACTTGTATTTCACTATCTCTTCGCCGAACTAGTGCACCTATACATCTGACAAGTGTATTGGGTGTGTTGGGGACACAAGATACTTCTTGTATCTTGATTGCAGGGTTGCTTGAGAGAGATACCTTTGACCACTTCCTCCCTGAGTTCGATAAACCTTGGGTGATCCACTTAAGGGAAACTTGTTGTTGTTCTACAAACCTCTGCACTTGGAGACCCAACACTGTCTACAAGAATAGAAGCGTGTGTAGACATCAAGCTCTTTTCTGGCGCTGTTGCCGGGGAGGTAAGGTAAAAGGTACTCACATCCTCTGGCTACTAAGCTATCTTCTAGTACTGTTGCTGGTGTGCGAGTGCTCGAAGTTATTTCCTTTAGATTCTACAATTATTTTTTTTTGTTTCTTGTTTTTATTTTCACTAGTTAGGCTTAATGGAAAACAACAACAAAATTAGAGAGCTTTATAGTATTTATCTTGAGTTAGGACATGAAGTGTTTGAAGATAAAATTTAAAAACCTATGGAACTTTATTTGCATGCTAATAGCAATGTTATTAGTATGAATTCCTTGAACACCATTATTGTTAATGCTATGGAAACGTCTAATCTTGGGGAATAATGATGAATATGATATTTTCAGTCCACCTACTATTGAGGAGAAAATTAATTATGATTACAATATGCCTCATATATTTTATGATTGTGGTGATGAGAATAATAATGATAGCTATTTTGTTGAATTTTCTCCCACTACAATTAATAATAATGACTATGCTTATATGGAGAATAATTATTATTTTATGCACGTGGCTCATGATAAGAATGTTTTATGTGATAGATATATTCTTAATTTTATTCATGATGCTACTGAAAGTTATTATGAGAGAGTGAAACATGGTTTTATGCATCTCAATAATATTAAGTTTCCCCTCTTTATGTTGAAAGTTTTGAAGTTGCACTTGTTTTGCTTTCCTATGCTTGTTGCTTTGTGCTTTCATGACTTGTTTCTTTACGAGATTATTTTTCATAGGAAGTGGGTTAGACTTAAATGTGTTCTATATGTGTTCTTGATGCTCTCTTTTACTTCAATTCATATTTCTTATTTGAGCATCATCAAAATTATAATGCCTATCTTAATGGCTATAAAGAAAGAGCTTTTGGGAGACAACCCATTATATTTTTGATTTCAGTAAGTTTTTATTTTGTTGAGTCTAACTTGGAAGTTATTGCCTCTGTAATAACCTCTCATTATCCTTTTTATTTGGTTTTTGTGCCAAGAATAGCCTCTAATGAGAGAGAAGTAAAATTTGGGGAAGTTGCTGTCCCAAAACAGATTTCTATGATTCACTGTAAAAATTTGTGAAAAATCCCAGTACGTCGGATTGAGCTGTAATTTTGTGATCATATGCCCCCGGTTATTATCTAACTTCCGTAAGTTCAACACTTTTCAATTTGAGCAACAGAAGATCTTTGAAAAAATCGGTTTTTACCTGCTGGTCTAACTTGACAGATTTCTGTCATTATTTGCATTTGCCTCTTATCGGGTTTTTTTTAGTTCTCTTTGATAACTTGAGCTTTTAAAAGGAATTGCTACAGTAAGGTTGTGTTTCAATGGAAGTTTTACTTGAGTTGAAACTGAACCCGAAGACTTATTATCTTGAATACACTAATGTTGCTAATGAAGATTGTGTGAAGTTTTGTATGAAGAAAATTTTCAAGTGTAGGGGAAGAATAACGTGATGAGATGAAGTAAATCTCAAGCTTGGGGATGCCACCCGTGTCACCCCAAGAAATATTCAAAAGGTACAAGCGTCAAAGCTTGGAGATGCCCAAGGCATCCCCATCTTCATCAACAAAAATCTCAGGTTTTCTTTCAAAACACTTTATTTTTATTGCTCCATGCACTATTGTGTTGTTTTTGGAGATTCTTTGTTTTTGTTTTTAGTTTTAATTTTATTTGTTTGCTACAATAAGTTGGTTGGATCCCAGCGCACTTCTTTTGGAGAGAGACACGCTCCATTTTCATTGTTTAGAATACTCTAGTTTTTACTCTTATTGTTTGTGAGTGTTCTCTTTTGCTAGCACTACGTTTAGCTTTAATTTTCTTGTGCTTTCAGCTTAGAAATTTTTAGTTATTCTTTGTAGATTTTTGAGACAAGCTCACTTATATTTATTGATTATTATCTTTGTGAGTTGTTTCAAATAAGTCGATTGGTGTTGGAAAAGAGTAGGAAGCTTCATGCTTAGGTGGTACAAAAAGGAGCTTGTTTTGATTATGGCTTAGGCTTTATCATGTCATGTTAGATGTTGATTTGACCTTATGCTTAGTGATTATTGCTGTAGCATGACTTGTTCCAAACAATTGAGATTTCTTAATGTTCCTTGAAAGAATCATGCGTTGCTTTAGCATACAAAAGCATAATATTGTGGTATTCTCCTTTGATGCTTTATTTGGATTGACTTATCACATACTTACACAATGTTAAGACTATGAACCAGTCACCTTAGCCTCTATGATCATTTAGTTTTTGACTTGTGATATCACTTTATGCTTTAATTAATAATGTTTTGTCGCTTTGCATGATTATGGCCATTATTGCTCTCTTAGTTGGTCGCTCTCAGTCTTTTGCTAGCCTCCACTTATACTGAGTAAGCTCTACTCATGCATCCAACTCCCAAGAAACCAAGTTATTCCAAAGAGTCCACTATAAATTCCTATGCATGGTGTGTTACACCATTCCAAGTATATTCATGTTTTATCTATCTTCCAAATTAAACTTTTTATGTGAAAAATAGTGATTAAAGCTCTCACAAATTGGATGGTGCACTTTATTTCTTGCACCTAACAAACTTGAACCATTGTATCATCTATGTTGTTTATATGCTTGCACTTATAAGTTGGGAATTAGTAGAACCATGATGTCATGGGGAACGCTTTCAACACTTGTAAAAATTATCCAGTTGATATCATGATCTTTTGTTTATGGATGTCGGCGGTGTGAAATAAAAGGGGATCCTGTAAGTTCATGGAGTATTATATATGTGTTAGAAAAATGCTTGGACGTCTAGCCTAAGCCATGCCTAATCATGGTGGAAACTTGCAGCATCACCATAGTGAGCAATCTATTAAGTATCATCAGAAAAAAAAATAGAAATAAAAAGAGAAAAAGGAGAAAAAAAGAGGTACCATGCTCATGGTAAATAAAAAGATCGCTGAGATGGTCATTGTCTATTGCCTTGTCATTTTGATATGGGATAGCTCCTGTGTCATGGGGAAAGGGGTACCCCGTTGGCGGTTCTCTATGATACACATATACTTACAATGGCAAGGACTTGCTTGTGACTAAACTTGTGTAGCATGAGGAACGGCCCTCGTACTCAAGGGACATGAGATTTTCAAATTATGATCTGTCAAACATATACTTCATATTTGTATCACTTTAACCTTAATCACTTCAAGATGCCAATGATAGGGCAATGAGAGCTCAAAGCTAATAAGTACCATAATTTTTGGAAGCTCTTTATGAAACTTGAAATCCCTGCTTCCATCTGTGAAGGGCCTTTGTTTTTTACTTTTATGTTGAGTATCCATCTTATATCTTTATGCACCAATTAAGAGAGCATAGTTGTCATTCTTAGTTCAAAGTGCGTTGTCCCAAAACTTATTGATTGATTCATAATCATGGTATTGCTTGTTCTTAAAATATTTGTATCTAGTCACCCTTATGAACTTTGAAGGTGTCCTATGCATTTATGTTTTGCTATTCCATGTAGGACAAGCTGATTACCACTCTTGCTATGTTTTCTATATGTGAAACAAACAAATGTCTTTCAATGCATTATTATTCATGATCTTTGTTTGTACCTTTTCATGTTACAACTTAGTTGCTTTGTATTATTGTTAGAACTATATCTTTCATGCTTATGTTAGAGTACTATGATCCCAGCTATCAATGCTTTACAATATCTTGATCAAGATTGTGATGGTGCATATCACCTCAAAAATTATTCTTTTTATCACTTACCTACTCGAGGACGAGAAGGAGTTAAGCTTGGGGATGCTTGATACGTCGTAAACGTATCTATAATTTTTATGCTCCATGCTTGTTTTGTATTAACTTTCTTATGTTTTCTCTACACTTTGAGGCATTTTTATACATTTTCTGGAACTAACCTATTGACAAGATGCCGCAGTGCCAGTTGCATGTTTTATGTTGTTTTTGGTTTCAGAAAAGCTAGTAAAGAAATATTCTCGGAATTGGAAGGAATAAAAGCCAAAGTCAATATTTTATCAGACACGACACGGAGACCGAAGGGTAGCCGAATTGGGGTCACGAGGCAGCCACACCCTACGGTGGAGCGGACAGGGGGCGCGCCACCAGGTGGTGTGGGGCCCTTGAGGCTCCACCGACCTTGCCCTTTCACCAACATGTACGTCTCCCCGCGACGTAAACCCTACGCGGATCAGATATCCATAAAAAGTTCTGCAGCGATGTCGCCACCGAAGAGGATATTCGGGGGATAGAAGTCTCTGTTTCGGGACCCTGTCACGACGGTGAATTGCCCCCGGAGCCATATCCATCGATCTCCACCACCATCTCCATCGCCGTTGCTGATTCCCATGTTCAGGATGGAGTAGTTCTCCCTCGAGGCTAAGGGTTCTACCGGTAGCTATGTGTTTATCTCTCTCTATGCGTGATCTTATTGTGGTCATGAGCTTTGTAATCAAGTAGATCTACTCTACTACTCAAGTGCTTTAATTTTAATCTTCGATTATCCTCACGTGTGTGAAGTTGACAGTGTGCACACCGTGTGGCACTTAGGCTAAAGATTACAGAAATACTTATCATGAGTTATATTTTGAGTTGCATGTCTCTATGAAATTGTGGTGTTTGTTGGAATCATCTAGCGCTCAAGGTGACAGTGTGGGGTTACCTAGATGGGGAATGCGAACTTTAAGGAGAGCTTTTGTAGCCCTACCATGGATTGGAGTTATCCAACCGGAGAGTAGTTCAGAGTAGCACAATAAAGAGAAGATATTTATATGAGAGTGTCCACTAGTGAAAGTATGATCCCTAGGCCTTGTTTCTAAGCATTGAAACACCGTTTACAACTAGACTTGCTACATGTTTGCTTGCTTCCATATTTATTTCAGATTGTAATTACCACTTATAATCATCCATATTACTTGTATTTCACTATCTCTTCGCCGAACTAGTGCACCTATACACTTGACAAGTGTATTGGGTGTGTTGGGGACACAAGAGACTTATTGTATCTTGATTGCAGGATTGCTTGAGAGGGATACCTTTGACCACTTCCTCCCTAAGTTCGATAAACCTTGGGTGATCCACTTAAGGGAAACTTGTTGTTGTTCTACAAACCTCTACACTTAGAGGCCCAACACTGTCTACAAGAATAGAAGCGTGTGTAGACATCACACGTGTGCCAGACATGCGGACCAATGGCTACAAGAAGGCTTGATCACATCCCATCGGCCTTGCAGAGACCGGTACGGGCGAGTGACCGGCTGGGCAACACAAGGCATGAGTTGGAAGAACCTATTTTCGATGTCGCTTGTCGGTTTGGTCTGTGGCAGTAACCTCATCGATGGACACATGCGACCATGCCTTCACCAAGCAAACATCCTCGATCTCGGTGTAGTTCACGGCATGTTTATTCTTCATCTATTTTTTGGTCACCTCATTGAAGGCCTCCTCTTCGATCTCCTCCAATTCTTTGTCGCCACCGTCATCCTACCCTTGGAAAGCAAGCTAGTTTGTAGTGACATCTAACTCCGACTCGTTGAGCATTTCCAAGAATGATTCTATGGACGAACATGGATTATAGCTATACCGGAAGTTGATTTATACACTACGAATCGCAAGCACCACATCATTGAGAAGTTAGAGGCCATACCTTGAAGACGCATCAAATTGCGGAGTATGAGCTGCGCCGGGCGTAGTCTGAGCGGTGACGGGTGGAGGTTGCATGGCGTCGGGCATAGTCTGAGCGGCGACGGGAGTGAGCCTTGAGCGGTGCGCGACCTGCTTCATCTTTATCGCCTTGGCAGGGTAGGATGCACACTGCCGATGCTTTGGCTTTGGTGCCTTGTGATACGTCGTAAACGTATCTATAATTTTTGATGCTTCATGCTTGTTTAGTATCTACTTTGGTTTGCTTTGTCTACACTTTGAGGTATTTTTATACACTTTTTGGAAGTAACCTATTGACAAGATGCCACGGTGTCGGTTGCCTGTTTTCTGTTGTTTTTGGTTTCAGAAAGCTAAAAATGAATATTCTCGGAATTGGACGGGATAAAAGCCAAAGTTCATATTTTTTCCTGAACGATACGGAAAATCGAAGACGAGAAGAGGAGGACACCAGGATGGCCACACCCTAGGTGGGAACGGGGCCCACCCTGGCTGCGCCCACAGGTGGTGTGGGCCTCCTGGACCTCCATCGACCTTGCCTCCTTCGCCTATAAGAAGCCTTCGACCCAAAAACCCTAAATAATCGACCAGAAAGCCACGAAAAGTTCCACAGCGCCGCCGCCACCGAAGGGGAGATTCGGGGGACAGAAAGTCTCTATTCCGGCACCCTTCCGAGACAAGGAAGTGCCCCCGGAGCCATCTTCATCGCCATCTTCATCACCGTTGTTGATTCCCATGATAAGGAGGGAGTAGTTCTTCCTCGAGGCTAAGGGCTCTATCAGTATCTATGTGTTCATCTCTCTCTATGCATGATCTTGTTGTGGTCATGAGATTTGTAATCAAGTAGATCTACCTTACTACTCAAGTGCTTTAATAGATCTCTGATTTTCCCCACGTGTGTCAAAGTGACAGCGTGCACACCCTGTGTGGCACTTAAGCTAGGTTGCATATATATTTATCATGAGTATATTTGGAGTTGGATGTCTTTATGAAATTGTGGTGTTTGTTGGAACCATCTAGCGCTCAAGGTGACAGTGTGGGGTTATCTAGATGGGGAAGACGGACTTTGAGGTGTGCTGTTATAACCCTACCATGGATTAGAGTGTCCAACCGGAGAGTAGTTAAGAGTAGTATCATGAAGAGAATATATTTATATGAGAGAGTGTTCACTAGTGAAAGTATGATCCCTAGGCCTTGTTTCTAAACATTGAAATACCATTCACATCTAGATATGTTACATGTTTGCTTGCTTCCAGTCTCTTCCACGCTGTCAAGCTCTTTGCTGGCACCATTACCACTTATAATCATCCATACCACTTGTATTCCACTATCTCTTCATCGAACTAGTGCACCTATACACCTTACAAGTGTATTGGGTGTGTTGGGGACACAAGAGACTTCTTGTATCTTGATTGCAGGGTTGCTTGAGAGGGATACCTTTGACCACTTCCTCCCTGAGTTCGATAAACCTTGGGTAATCCACTTTAGGGAAAATTGATGTTGTTCTACAAACCTCTGCACTTGGAGGCCCAACAACTGTCTACAATAATAGAAGTGTGTAGACATCAAGCTATTTTATGGCGCCATTTCTGGGGAGTTTTTGGTCCTTTTACCTTACCTCACCGTCAGGCTATTTTCTTGCACCGTTGTCGGGGAGGTAAGGTAAAAGGTACTCACATCCTCCGGTGTGAGTGCTCGAAGTTATTTCCTTTAGATTCTGCAATTTTGTCTTTTTGTTTCTTGTTTTCACTAGTTAGGCTTAATGGAAAACAACAACAAAATTAGAGAGCTTTATAGTATTTATCTTGAGTTAGGACATGAAGTGTCAGAAGAGAAAATTTAAAAACCTATGGAACTTCATTTGCATGCTAATGGCAATGTTATTGGTATGAATTATTTGAACACCATTATTGCTAATGCTATGCAAAAGTCTAAGCTTGGGGAAGCTAGTTTTTATGAAAGTGATCTTTTTAGTTCCCTAGCTTTGGAAGATAGCTATTCTATTGCTTATGATGATACCAAACCTCCAATATATGATGATTACAATGATGAATATGATATTTTCAGTCCACCTACTATTGAGGAGAAAGTTAATTGTGATTACAATATGCCTCCTATATTTTATGATTATGGTGATGAGAATACTAATGATAGCTATTTTGTTGAATTTGCTCCCACTACAATTAATAAGAATGAATATGCTCATGTGGAGAGTAATAACCATTTTATGCATGTGGCTCATGATAAGAATGTTTTATGTGATAGTTATATTGTTAATTTTATTCATGATGCTACTGAAAGTTATTATGAGAGAGGGAAACATGGTCTTATGCATCTCAAAAATATTAAGTTTCCCCTCCTTATGTTGAAAATCTTGAAGTTGCACTTGTTTTGCTTTCCTATGCTTGTTGCTTTGTGCTTTCATGACTTGTTTCTTTACAAGATTCCTATGCATATGAAGTGGGTTAGACTTAATGTGTTTTGAATTTGCTTCTTGATGCTCTCTTTTAATTCAATTCATATTTTTTATGAGAGCATCTTGTCAAACTATCAAGCCTAACTTAAAGGCGTTAAGGAAAAGTACTTGTTGGGAGATAACCCAAGAGTTTTCTTGAGTCTTGGAAGTTATTACCTCAGTAATGACCTCTCCTTATCCTTTTTGTTTGCCTTTTGTGCCAAGAATAACCTCTAATGAGAGGGAAGTAAGATTTGGGGAGTTGCTGTCCCGAAACAGATTTTTTGTGCTCCACCATAAACATTCTTGAGGAATCTATGTAAGTCTGATTGAGATGATATTTTGTGAATAAATCCCCCAGTATGTTAGCTAACTTTCGTTAGTTCAACACTTTTTGATTTGAGCAACATAAGGTCTTTGAAAAAATCGGTTTCTACGTGCTGGTCTGTTTTGACAAATTTCTGCCATTATTTGCATTTGCTTCTTATTGATTCCTTTTTGGGTTCTTTTTGGAAAATTGAGCTTTTTGAGGGAATTTCTACAGTAGCTTGTGTTTTTAGTGAAAGTTTTGCTGTTCTAAATCTAAACCCAAGGGTCTATTATCTTTTGAATACACTAATGTTGCTAATGAAGATTGTGTGAACTTTTGTATGAAGGAAAATTTTCAGGTGTAGAGAGAGAATGATGTAATGAGATGAAGAATGGATAAAAGCTCACGCTTGGGGATGCCACCCCGGTGTCACCCCAATAAATATCCAAGAGGTACAAGCATCAAAGCTTGGGGATGCCCAAGGCATCCCCTTATTCATCAATAAAAAGCTCAGGCCTTTCTAGACACTTCGTTTTTATTGGTTCATGCACAGTTGTGTTGTTCTTGGAGCGTCTTAGTTTTCGTTTTTTGTTTTATTTTTCTTAGTTTGCTTAATTAATTTGGTTGGATTACACCACACTTATTTTGGAGAGAGACACACTCTGTTTTTATTGCCTAGAACACTCTAGTTTTCACTCTTATTGTTTTGTGAGTGTTCACTTTTGCTAGCACCGCGTTTAGCTTTAGTTTTCTTGTGCTTTCAGGTTAGAACTTTTTAGTTCTTCTTTGTGGATTTGTGAGACATGCTCGCTGGTCTTTATTGATTATTATCTTTGTGAGTTGTTTCAAATAAGTTGATTGGTGTTGGAAAAGAGTAGAAAGTTTTATGCTTAAGTGGCACAAAAGGGAGCTTGTTTTGACTATGGCTTAGACTTCATCATATCATGCTAGATGTTGTTTTAACCTTATGCTTAGTTATTATTGCTGTATCATGACTTGTTCCAAACAATTAGGATTGCTTAATGTGCCTTGAAGGAATCATGCGTTGTTTTAGCATACAAAAGCATAGTATTGTGGCATTCTCCTTTGATGCTTTGTTTGGGTTGACTTGGCACATGATCACACCATGTTAGGACTATGAACCAGTCACCTTAGCCTCTATGATCATTTAGTTTTTGATTTATGGTACCACTTTATGCTTTGATTAGTAATGTTTTGTCGCTCTGCATGATTATGGCCATTATTGCTCTCTTAATTGGTTGCTCCCAGTCTTTTGCTAGCCTCCACTTGTATGAGTAAGCTCTACTCATGCATCTAACTCCCAAGAAACCAAGTTATTCCAAAGTGTCCACTATAAATTCCTATGCATGGTGTGTTACACCATTCTAAGTATATTCTTGTTTTCATCTACCTTCCAATTAAAAAGTATTTTGTTATGTGAAAAATTAGTGATTAAAGCTCTCACAAATTGATGGCACACTTTATTTTTCTTGCCCCTAATAAACTTGAATCATTGTGTCATCTATGTTGTATATGCTTGCACTTATACGTTGGAATTAGCAGAACCGTGTTGTCACGGGGAACGCTTTCAACATTGCACTTGTACTTTGTACATAGTTGATATCATGCTCTTTTGTTTATGGATGTCGTCGGTGTAAAATAAAAGGGGAGCTTGTAAGTCCATGGAGTTATGTATGTGTGTTAGATAAACACCTAGGCTGCTAGCCTAAGCCATGCCTAATCATGGTGGAAACTTGCAGCATCACCATAATGACATCTATGAAGCTTTCTTCTTATAAAAAAAGAGACATACTAAAAAGAGGAAAGAGAGAAAAAAAACACCATTTTCCCATGGTAAATAGGAAGATTGCTGAGATGCTTATTGTTTGATTGCCTTGTCATTTTGATTATGGGATAGCTCCTGTATCATGTGCAAGGGGTACCCCGTTGGCGGTTCTCTATGCTACACATGTACTTACTATGACAAGAACTTACAGGTGACTAAAGTTGAGTAGCATGAGGAGCGTCCCTCGTATTCAAGGGACATGAGATTGCCAACTTATACTTTGTCAAGCATATACTCCATAGTTTCTTTACTTTAACCTTAATCACTTCAAGATGCTTATGATAGGGGCAATGAGGGCTGAAAGCTAACAAGTACCATAATTTTTGGAAGCTCTTTTTGAAACTTGAAATCCCTGCTTCCCTTTATGAAGGGACTTTCTTCCACCATTATATTGAGTCTCCACCTTCTATCCTTTAGGCACCAGTTAAGAGAGCATAGTTGCCATTCTTAGTTCTATGTGCATTGTCTCAAAACTTATTGATTGATGCATATTGTTGATATTACTTGTTCTTGTGCTACTTGTATCTAGTCACTCTTATGAACTTTGAAGGTTTCCTATGCATTTATTGCTACTCCATGAGAGACAAGCTGAATGCCACTATGCCATGTTTTCTATATGCGAAACAAACAAATGTTTTTCAATGCATGCTATTCATGATCTTTGTTTGTAGCCTTTCATGTTGCATGCATAGTTACTTTGTATTATTGTTAGAACTCCATCTTTCATGCACATGTTTAGAGTTCTTTGATCCCAGCTTTCAATGCTTGCGAATGGTTTGACCTTGGTTTTGATGGTGCATGTCACCTCAAAAATTATTCTTTTATCACTTACCTACTCGAGGACGAGCAGGAGTTAAGCTTGGGGATGCTTGATACGTCGCAAACGTATCTATAATTTTTTATGTTCCATGCTTGTTTAGTATCTACCTTGCTTTGCTTTGTCTACACTTTGAGGTGTTTTTATATGTTTCCTGGAACTAACCTATTGACAAGATGTCACAGTGCCAGTTGCCTGTTTTCTGCTGTTTTTGGTTCAGAAAGCTAAAAAATGAATATTCTCGGAATTGGACGAGACAAAAGCCAAAGTTCATATTTTTTCCTGAACGATACAGAAAATCGAAGACGAAACGGAGGAGGACACCAGGGTGGCCACACCCTAGGTGGGCGTGGGGCCCACCCTAGTCGCGACCATAGGGTGTGTGGGCCCCCTGGACCTCCATCGACCTTGCCTCCTTCGCCTATAAGAAGCCTCCGACCCAAAAACCATAAATAATCGACCAGAAAGCCACGAAAAGTTCCGCAGCGCCGCCACCACCGAAGGGGAGATTTGGGGGATAGAAAGTCTCTATTCCGGCACCCTGTTGGGACGGGGAAGTGCCCCTGGAGCCATCTCCATCCCCATATTCATCACTGTTGTTGATTCCCATGATGAGGAGGGAGTAGTTCTTCCTCAGGGCTAAGGGATCTACCGGTAGCTATGTGTTCATCTCTCTCTCTCTCTATGCATGATCTTGTTGTGGTCATGAGCTTTGTAATCAAGTAGATCTACCTTGCTACTCAAGTGCTTTAATAGATCTCTACTTTTCCCCACGTGTGTGAAAGTTACAGCGTGCACACCGTGTGTGGCACTTAAGCTAGGTTGCATATATATTTATCATGAGCATATTTGGAGTTGGATGTCTTTATGAAATTGTGGTGTTTGTTGGAACCGTCTAGCGCTCAAGGTGACAGTGGGTTATCTAGATGGGGAAGGTGGACTCTGAGGTGTGTTGTTATAGCCCTACCATGGATTAGAGTGTCCAACCGGAGAGTAGTTAAGAGTAGTATCATAAAGAGAATATATTTATATGAGAGAGTGTTCACTAGTGAAAGTATGATCCATAGGCCTTGTTTCTAAACATTGAAACACCGTTCACAACTAGATCTGTTACATGTTTGCTTGCTTCCAGTCTCTTCCATGCCGTCAAGCTCTTTTCTGGCACCGTTACCACTTATAATCATCCATAACACTTTTATTTCACTATATCTTCACCGAACTAGTGCACCTATACACCTTACAAGTGTATTGAGTGTGTTGGGGACACAGGAGACTTCTTGTATCTTGATTGCAGGGTTGATTGAGAGGGATACCTTTGAACACTTCCTCCCTGAGTTCGATAAACCTTGGGTAATCCACTTAAGGGAAACTTGCTGCTGTTCTACAAACCTCTACACTTGGAGGCCCAACAACTGTCTACAAGAATAGAAGTGCGTAGACATCACCTTGCGGAGGATGCCTGGTCCACCGACGGCGCAACATCAAGCGGGGGGTGTCGACAGATGGGGACGCCAACAATGGGGCGTCATTGTTACCCAGCCGCTTCCTCTCTCCCAGCTTGGCGACCGCAAGCATGGAGGCGACGGATATGGCGGATGGTGACCCAGATCCAAAACCTTCGGTCGGACTTGCCTAAGGCGGCGCGGCCTCAGCAGCGGCGGGCGCAACCTCGCAGGGGTCCATGGGGGAGAAACCGGTGAGCGGAGGCGGTACAAAGCTGGGTGGGCGGGAGATAGGTGGCGGAGGCGCGGGAGCGGGAAGGGGGAAATGTGAAATGTCACTTGCGCGTAAAAGACTCACGTAGTACAGGGCATGCCCAGTTCTGCCTCGCACACTGCACAAGTAGGGTTCGGGATCCAGGTTCGGACGCGGACGATGAACTCGTTTACAGTTCTGTCACCTTCTACGGGTACGACTAGAGCGACCATTTTTCGCGAGAACAGTAAACTAGCGGTTATTATACAGTTTTTGCGAGTTTATGATCATGACTAGAGATGCTCTTAGAACGTCAAAAGTAAGGGTTGATCCCCTCCCCATTGGATACAACCATGCTTCCAACGAATGAAAGTGGTTAGCTCTCTAAACATGTGTTTTTTAGGTCACTCGATATTTTTTTGGAATAGAGCATATATTAATATCACAAGATACCAATTACACCTAGCCTCTGCAACAACGCATTGCCCTAACATACATACGGATGCACACAGCCAAAAAAAGAAAGAAGAATTACAAAAAAGAAAAGTCTCGCTATAGTGACCCATTCGTTGAAACAGCAGTATTACCACCACCAAGACAGCACTAGAAGTCCAACTTCTCCAAAAGCTACTCCTCCAAGGAGGGAACCGTGCACATACACCGTCATCGCCCGATCATAGATCTTAGGTTTTCACCCTAAAAAAAGTCCATGCTCTCAAAACAATACCTTCAACAAGGTCATTGCCAGACACAACCAGATAAGGCCAGACCCTAAGTTTTCACCCTAAAAGGTAGGACTATGAACCTCTCCTCTATAGTCTCCCCCACTTGCATGTCACTACTCTAAGTCACGAGTCACCAAGCCAATTTCTCATTACCAGACTCGAATCACCATTGTCAGTTCTCAGATCTAGGTCACTCAATACATTATGTTCTAATTTCTTTTATCATCGAAAAAGTTGAGAACTTGGAAATACTGCTTGATTATATATGTAGATTATCCCTGGACAGAGCTATAGATGTCAAAAATGATATTCTACTAAATGCTATCATGACAACCTACTTGAATATTGTTTGTTGTTGCTATGAGTGATTGATCACCATGGCGGGGTTTTTTTGTTGGTGTGTGTGTGCATCCTTGATGCCTTTAGCAGAGTGTAATTGATATATTCGTGTTATTAATGTATTCTCATATAAAAAAATTGGTTTTTTGAATGAATTTAACAAGAGGATAGAATCACCGAGTTTGTAGGATATCCTACCTGCGGGTTTTGTATCTTGTTCTTTCAAGTTTTGTAGTTAGAAGGCGAATGCAGTGGCACATATTTTGGCCCGTTCGTTAGAGTTCTTAGTTGTAGAACTTTGTAATGATGTTATCTAATCAATAAAGTGTCGAAATCCTCTAATTTTTTGTAGGAATTGAAGAATGTGATCGTAAATCATGAGACCTTATGACGTTAAAAGCTAACGAGCCCGATATGTGGAAAGGAGAGAGGCGATCTTGAGGCAGAGCCCCTAAAACCCATCCAGGGTTCTGTTCCCCTCACTAACTACACCGCTGGTCCACAATACCTCTAGTAGCCTTGGAGCCTTGGAGGTGTGGCAGATCATGGCCCCTCGTTGACTGGAGGGTTTTTTCTTTGTTTATGTTGCTTTTCAAGTGTCTTCTTCCAGATGGTGAGACGGCGAATACATCCTAAAGTTATGATAGCGTCACTCACCCTTCCTCGCTCTGGTGATGCGTCTATCAATAGCAGAGGGCACGTGAAGTCGTGTGTCTGGAGGATCTTTTGGGATCTCATTGGTTTTTGTGTTTGGTGGTGTTGTGACCCAGCACACCATTCAATGTCGTAATGTGCAAGTCATTGACATAACACTTATGAAACACCATTCTGTAAATATTTCATCCTTGTAGTGGTACAACAAATAGGAATATTGTGGCTCCAATATCTCACATACTTATTATTACAAGCCAAAACTGTACAAAGTCTTCAAGATCCTCCTCGATACATTGAGGATTCACAGGCAACTCAATCATCAACTTAACTAGCATTAATACTAATGGTACGAATATACTTAATACCATGACAACTCAGAAGCTTATTTACTAAGATTCTAGGCTGCTCGGCTATACAACACTAATTCAGCCATTTTAAGGCTCTCCATCTGCATCATCATCTTTAGTTCCATACATTATTCTGAAGTCTACGCCTTCCATTCATCCGAGAAGATCTGGTGCTTCGTAGTAGATTTATATTTCATCTTCATGTTCCTCGATAGATAAGTGTTTAGTGTCTTCATAACCTAAGCAAGGATTAAGAAGGTAGGGTTGAGTATAAACATACTCAGCAACTCCTAATAATATGGTTGTTTGTTGCACTAGCTATAGTTGTGGAACATTGATCCTAGGCTAATTCAAGTTTTTGGAAATAATTTCTTGGAAAGATAGGTTTTATTTAGAAAATATGTATTTTGGTCTTCATGGGTTGTACAGGACCTCACGGAGTCCCTTTCCACGTTGTGATCGTATTTAACTCCTAGAAGTGGGAATGGCAAGACACGTCACTCTAAAGAGGTATGCTACTTTTCCCACAAACGTCCATGGCCTTTTTTCCCTTTTCACACTTCCTTAGGCATGAGGCTCGCTCCAAGTTTATCCAAGTCATGTTGAGTCCCCCTCCACGACCCTATACTCCACCCTTTGTAATGAACTTTGGTATTTGACCACTTCACATTACCCTCCCTTCAAAGATACTAGAGTCGTCATCTTGCAAGGATGGGGAAATTGTGGGTTTCCACCCACTGTTATTCCTCGCAGGGAATACAACCTGGCCTAGAGTCTAAGGAGATGTTAAAGGGAGGAGGTATTCTGACACACTGTGCCCACGCATGATTTGTCGTCGGCGGTGTATATATGATGCAAGAATAACTAGAGACATTTGTTATTAATCCTAAATGTGATTTCCCAATGCAGTGGAAACCTCCACCATAGTAATCAAACCATGGTTCCATCTCCTGCCAAATTACATCTATTTACATTCATAAAAATAATTTTATTTTGTATGCAATGATAAAAATAATTAGCTCTGATAATAATAATAACCAAAAGGATATGCAAGTTTGAACTTGCCTAGATATTGCGAGATAATTCAATTCAATGGTTCTACTAAATACTCGACCTCGAGTTCTGAAGATAGCATCAATGTACCATAAGGCAATGTTTATAGATCCAAATTGCATGCTATTATGCATAGATGATGCATCTGTGTTGGCTATATGCTAACTACATTTTGTTTAGGATTTGTTCTTATCTTATTAATTTTTACCATCCATTTTTTGTTTTTATTTTTCTTTGTTTGAAAAAAATATTAATGTCTTAATTACTTAAATGAATTAAGCTTAAATATTTCTTGAAAGTTAAGAATACTACTCCATCCGTCTCAAAATAGATGTCTTAGATTTTTCAAAATTTGGATGAATCTATGTCTATATATTTGGAATTACCAAACTATTTTATTTTTTACATTAAATCAACCTTGAATTTTTATCCACTCAAAAATAATTTTTATAAATTTATAAAAAATATTTAGATTTGTCATAATTTTTCCCACTTGGAAATATTTCTATTTCATTTTTAGATGTTCTTCATGATAGGTATTTAATTATTGGTATTTTATTTAATTACTAAAATGACCATAATGCCCCTGGGCCCACTGGTCTGCCCAAGTGGTTAGACAGAACTGGTGCTGTCCGGCCCACTATCCCACTCTCTCAAGTGTTTCTCTCCCGCGCACACACTCACCCATTGCCTACATTGCATGGCCATCACAGTCAGCTCCGACAGCCTCTATCGTCACGTTCAGTTCTAATCAACTCTCATACGCTCTCTCTTCCCATCCAATTAGATTCGCCCCTTTCGCTCATATGCAATTGCACCTAACCTTAAACTAAAACTAGGGTTCAGATAGTGGTCATGCTGTGGTCCTCCGGTGGTCTCCTGGTGCTATAGAGCGCCCCAGGCTCCCCGCCATGGCTATCCTTGCCAGGATAGTTTTCTCTAACCTCTCTCTTTCTCTACTCTTTGTAATTCTTCCTCTTTTCTCTAGGGCCACTACTTCTATTACCTTGGAGCAATCATCTGCGCCGGCGCCCCCTTTATCTTCATAGACTAGATTTAGGGTTCATCTAGTTTAGGTTTAGTTTCTATCTTAGTTTAAGTTAAATTTAAGCAAGTTTATCCTAAAATATATCTAGTTTGGCACTACTTATATAATTATGGTTTAAATTTATGTAGTTTAAGTATGTCCTTATCTAGTTTTGTCCAAAATTATATTTAGAAAAGTGTGATTGCTGTTGGGTTCGGGGGTGGACATAGGATGGATAGAGGGCCACCCATTTCCCAAATCGGACAAAACAAGGCCGAAATAGGACAAAGTTTGCAGATCCCCTTGGGAAGCTTTAGAAGGTTGAACCTAGTCATAAGAGCATCTCTAATAGATGGTACGAAATAGGACACCACAAAATAAATTTAGGGCACACAAAAGTATGTTCTATGTACCAGAAAAAAAGTTTGGTCGTAGGAGATAATGTAAAATTAGTGCCCTAAAATACATCATTGCTACGCTTTTGCATATACTTCACATATTGGAGCACAAAGTGGTGCCTTAGAATACATCACAGCTACTCCCTCCGTCCGCAAATAAATGTACTTCTGTCTTGTCTTAAATTAAACTTTATTACGTTTGACTAAGTTTTTAGGACACGTATCAACATTTATAACACTAAACTGTTACCATTAGACTAACTTTTAAATCTAGTTTCATAATATGTCAATTTGATATAATATATGTTCTTATATTTTTCTATAAAGTTGGTCAAATTTAGTTATATTTGACTTAGACAAAAGCTAAATGTATACTTATTTACGGACGGAGGGAGTACGCTTTTATATACTCCCTCCGGCCCAATATTAATTGACTTTGATTTGTCAAATTTTAGATAAACCTATATACTAAATAGTGTCTAGATTCATCCAAATTTTGACAAATCCAAGTCAACTAATACGGGTCGGAGGGAGTAGATCACGTCTTAGAGCGGTGTTTTTGGCAAAGGTGGTGCTCTAAAAAAATCACTGAGGTGGTCCTGCGTGGTCCACCGTTGCCCTAAAAAAATTGCAGCTGATGTATATTTAGGGCACCACGGTCCAAAACAACAAGGCCGCCCTAAAGCTTTTTATGAAAAAATATAATTTTTTTATTTCAAAATAGATGTTTCAGATTTGTCAAATTTTGATGAATCTAAACACTATTTAATATATAGATTCATTCAAATTTTGATAAATCTAAGACATCTATTTTAAGACGGAAGGAGTATGATATTTAGCTGTGTTTTTGGTCCAGATGTTCTAATACCCTATTTTAGATCATTTGTTGGAGATGATCTAGTAGTCGTTGTGGCTGGAACTGCAGAAGGCATACAGGGCGGAGAAGAATGAAGATTGTGCAAGGTGGGTCCAACAGAATCCACTTTGCCTCATAGGTGTAGATGTACTCATCGTCTAAATACACATTTTCAAAATGTCAAATTTCGAAAACAAAAAAAATCTCATGTACTCCCTCTGTTTTAAAATATAAGATGTTTTAGGTTTGTGAAAAAAATATATCTATACTTCTTCTACAAAAAATATATCTATACTTCTTCTAGTGTGTAGATTCATTCCAAACCCGAGTGAACCTATATACTAAAAATAGTCTACATACATTTGCTTCACAAACCTAAACCATCTTATATTTTAAAACGGAGAGAGTACATTCAGATATTTCATGGTCGGTCAAAAAAATAGCGTAAAGAACATTTTTGCAGCTCATGTAAAAAAGATAATTTTCGATGCTTCAACATGACTATTCAAGACATTTTTTTGTCTCCTTTACACGAGCCACAACAATGTTCTTTTATCTTTGTGTATAAACATAGAATGGCCGGATGTACACACAAAATATTCATTCAGATTTTTTTACATTTCAAAATATGTTTTTTATGCATTTTTCATAATGGGTGCATCTACACTTATGAAGTCAAACACCACCTCGGTCCATTCTTATATTCCAAATTGTTACAGGAGTAGTGAAAGTCAAGAAGACCCGATCCAGTGAATCCAGGTAGACAGGTACTCATCTCACGCTCGGTACAAACTCGGGTGAAGCTGGGTTACGCCTGGATCTAGGCTTGATAATAAAAACACGATAACATGCAAATTTACCGTGAGCTGTAATCAGGTCAACGCCCAAGCCGCCTTAAATCATTGATGCCATCATAACATATAATCAGGTCAAAGCTTCTGCCCCTCAAAAAAATAAAAAGGTCAAAGAGTGTTTAGCACCGCCTATAGATACTTCGGAGTCCAACTGCCAATGATTCCTTTCCAGACCATACATGCGCATGTGTAAACCCTTCACGACGTGAAGGGCCACATAGCACTTCATCAAGTGGTACAATGTTCCAATTGGAACTTGTTCCATTAGACGCCACTACAAGAGAACTTTAATTTTTTTCTCTCAGTCAAAGACCACAGTATTCAAACAACAGCGACACTTTTATTTACATTGGAACACCATCTAAGTAAAACTGAAACATCTACCGGGCACAAAAAGAAGCCAAAAGCCAGATGGCATACTTACAGACTTATAGAACATAACTGGGACCAGAAAACGCTCAGCAGCTATCTTTCCTTCCTTTTGGTTAGACAAGATATATTTTCCCATGTTTGCTAAACTTTTCTGAGGTTGCGCAGATCTCAATCAGCTTAAAGTTGTGATCGAGCCCATGTGCATGACATCTCACAGCCCACATGTACAGATTTGTAATGTTCAGACTAGTTAGTGAAGTTTAAACATCATATACAGCCATGCGCTCGTCAATGGGGTTACGGCAGATTGGACATCTTTTGCACTTGTCCGAACAAGACCTAAACAGCAAAGGAAAGTTTGTAGTTTCTAATCAACAACTGACTGAAAAGCCGACTTGCAAAGATTGAACAGAGTTAAAGAGGCGGTTGAATCATACTTGCATAAAGTTCTGTGCCGGCATGGAAGCAAGACCATGCATATTTCTCCCTCGTAGCAAATCCTACAAAGTACCTTCTCCTGAAACGATGAGAATTTGTTTGGCCTTGTCAACAGAGAGAATGACAAAATACCAGCCAGACAACTAATTTGAATGAAAAGTGAGCCAGGACAAGTCAGAGAAAGTACATTTTGAAGCCTTTCATATTCCTGCTGAGTAGACTTGGTGATTTCAGACTGCTCTCCCAATGCTGCCTGTAGTCTCCAAACCTGAAAAGGAATAAGTAGGAAAGTTATTGCTTCTGCTCACAATCATATAAACTGAATCAATTGTGATGTGGTAAGTGATTGCCGAATGTAGAACAACAAAAGGGTTACCTCTTCTGCTAGATCCTTCTTGGGCATTTTCTTCACTACCTCAGGTGGGTAGCCTGAGAATGTGTTGTACCTTCAACAAAAGGTAAACAAACATGCAGCTTCAGAGATCATGTAAACATTAGAAGCAATGACAAATGCACAGCATATAGCGCAAATTAACACAATTTATATGAACTTGCATGAACAAGCTGAAATGAATCATAATATACCCATTAGATTCGGTATAAAACAATCGGGCCTGCTCTTCCTTGCTCCCTTCATCAATAGACCACCAACCAAGAAGCCTGAACAACATATATACAGATACTACCTTATTAGAAGTTAGTATGAAGCTGGAATATTATTAGAATGATCCATAGCACATCTCTACATAATCGAACAAGAAAATAGATAATTAAATAAATAGAACAATCAATTAGTAGCTATCGGTTTTACCTTGAACCATGATGAAGAAAAGCAAAACAATCACGGACTTTTGATGATACTGTAAGGTAATTAGGACTAACAGGTCCATTGCGCAATAGCAGAACAACTTTCTCCACCAATCTTCCTAGCGAGAATAGGACACCAGCTCCTTGTAGAATAAATAGTGGGGAGAAAAGAGCAAATATCGGAATGTAGCGAGCACTAGGTGGTGTACCCTGAAAAAACAGAGAGAATTAAGCTACCAACAAGGTCATGAAGATCATTATGGATCCAATTCAGTTGCCAGGATTTTCTAGCTAGTCCAGTGTTTTTACTTTTTGTTTCGAAAGGAATTCAAGCAATGTGTTCTTTCGAAAGGAAGAGAAAAATATTATTTCACTGGCAATTTTTTATCTGCCCGGTACCTAATACTACATCTGTTCCTAAATATAAGACATTTTGAGAACTCAAATTGGACTCCCAAGAATGGAGGGAGTAGTACATATGACCTGTTAATCTCAACTGTATTTCCAGTGTGATATATGAATTGAATGGCATGTACCTCTAACCGCATACAGAGCAAAACTTGGAAAACCACCAATGGTATTTTCATAAAATGACCTCCTATGTCTGGAAGGCCACAAATTCTCTCTTGCTCATGGTCTTCCAGTGATGGGAGGACAAGACCACTCTCCCAATCGCGATATCTAATTGACGTTGATGATGAGCTAGCCTCCCCATGAGTAGGAGGCCTATGAATCATGGGATTGAACCATCTTGTACAAACAAGAAAAGCAAAACACTCCGCGATCCTGTATAAACAAGTTGATACATTAGACTATTAGACACCCCAGCTGTTAAATAAGAATGTTACCAAGATCAGTCTCACCCATAATTTATAAATAAATCCCACCATCCCAAAGCACCAACATCACCTGCCATATCCAAAATAGGCCACTATTAAAACATAATATCATGCATGGTAAGGAGACCAAGAAAAAAGTGTTTAATTAGATAATGTTTTCAAAGATCTGATGGGATGTAACCCCAAGAAGAATCTCATTTTATAAGACGTAACAATTGGAAGGCAAGTCGGGATGTTTACCAGACAACTTGAGAAGTGTGAAGGTTGTAGCAGCTATAAGAAACACCATAGAGATTGCGACCCAAAAATGCTGGTTACAAAATCAAAGTCATCTATCTAATATAAGATAAATGTTACTCTACTGTAGGCAACAGAATAACGACTAGTATTTTTCACAATTTGTGCAGTCAAACTGTAAGAATTTGGACAGTGATATGCAACATCAGAACACATCACACATGTGAACATGGTACTCGTGAAGTTATCTTTTAAAATACTTCCAAATCGCTGTGTTTTATTAATTTGCACTAACATACTCCTCCAGGTCAAAAACTTGTCACTTGGCTATACACTAATACCACCATATTATATTCGGTGGAAAAGATCCATTTTTCAACATTCAACTATCATCCAAGTTTGACTTTCAACCATAAACTCCAAACTGTCTAAAATATACGGTTGAGCTCTGGTAACATCTAAGAGCACAGGATTCCACCAATCTAGGAGGGCTTTGCCCTGATGTGGCACCCTATTTCGCAAGGGTTGGTAGGGCATTGCACATGCAAAGTGAGTCTCTTGCCCTGAAGTGGCAGCTGATTTGACATGGGATCCTGACATCGCATATTGCGAACAGCACACCATTTTTATCACGAAACCAGAATAGCTGGCCTCACTTGCATGTTGGTCTCTCTCCTTCTCCTGACATGGCACACTGCGAACCACACACCATTTAAATCCAGAAACCAGAATAGCTGCCCCCCCCCCCCCATGTAGGTCTCTCTCCCTCTCTTCCAACCATCCTCTATTGTCATCATGTGGCCAACATAGGTGCCCTGAAGTACCGTCAGCAAGCTACTTGCGATCGCCGCAGAAACAGAGCTCATGCTGCTAGCGAGGTATCCTTCCCCAAATTTTGTGTCATCACTAGCCCAACACACGTCCAGCTTCCTCTCTCCCTCTCTGGTCGAGAGACAGTATACATGAAATCCAAAAAAAGGGTGTCGTGACTCTGGTTTAGATCCAAGAGATGGCAGCATCCATGGCTGGGACTGCTCCTCCCTATCCTGCTCAGTATTTCTTCTACCACGTCCAAAGAATAACAGGAAAAGAGCGGTGCAGATGATAATTGATGTGGTCACTATCATTATTTTTATTTTGCTGATGTGTGCACTATTCTGCAGTTTAAGGTTGAAAGTGATAGTTGAAGCCTTCGAGGTTGAAAAATGTAATCTCCAAGTTGGGTTTTAAAAATATATACAATAGAAATTGCAGGTTAAAAGTTGGGATTTGTAGGACAGTGCCAGTGTCCAAAATAACACGATTCTGCGAGCTAGAGGAATTGTGATTACCAGAAAAATAAAGTGGAATAATCTGTGTTTTGGGAACTGTCAATGAAAAGGAGGTAGTATGTTGATATAAATTGTAGACTACAAGTAGAGTATCAAAGAGAATGAAATGATCCAACCATATATTTGGTGAAATAACAGTTAACTGATATGTTTGTACATTTCACTAGTTATTTCATGGTGAACTGATGCAAGATATATCAACAGTTGGATCAATATTTACTTGGGCTACATAGAATCATTCATAAACCTGTTCTAATGTGGAATAGGTCATATTGTTCTAATGTGGAATAGGTCATATAATACATTGTACCATATTGTTACATTGTAAAATTCTGACCAACTAAACAAAAAGGTAGCTATCTGTTGCATGGCTTCGAAGTCTATAATTAAAAGGCATTTGTATCTAGCCATATCTTTAGAATTAATTTCCTTGTGAATAGAAGGAGATGAAGTAAATATTGTTCAATGAATAGAAGTTGAACTGTGAAGTTTAAGAAGGTTCCAATTGGCAGATCCATTAATACGAGATAACTTACAGGAAGCGTCTCCCAGATAGCTTCGTCGCTCATGCTTTCTTCATCTCCTGGCATTAGAGCTTTACACATTCTGAAAAATGGACATCCCATAAGAAAAACATATCGGCTAAGATACATACTACAAGCATAATTATTGTAGTAAAATACAAACAGTACTTTTGTTGTTATTGTACAATTTCATCCAAGGGGATCTTTAATTAAAGTGGCTGAGAAGGAACTGAAACAGCAATAGCTTCAAAACTGGATGCTAACATTCTAAACGATTTATTACTTATATCTTAAGAAATAAATTCATAACTTCAGGGTGAATGCCAGCATTTGATTAATATGCATAGTAAAAAAGGGAATATAAAAATACATTTAGGCCCTGTTTGGAACAAAGGAAAAGCGTAGGAATTTCAAAGAATAGGATTCTTATAGGAAAAATTCCTATGGTGTCATTTGAAACAAAGGAATAGGAATCTAAGAGTACTTCGAAATTCCTATGGAATGGGCTATTCCTTATGAATTGTAGAGGAAACTAACATGAGGTGTTACCTCATGCTTTCATCTCCTTGTATCTACAATTCCTGTGGTTCTGGTTCCTTTAGGAAATCAGGAGACATGACACCTCAATTCCTGTACTTTTCCTATTACTACGTTTTGAGTTCATGCGTTCCAAACAGGGACTTATATTTCAATGGAGCTAGATACTATGATACAATTATATTGCAATGGAGCTTTAGGGCTGTACAGCTCTTAATGCTTCTTAGTGAAACAGAGTTGCATTTCCAATAAATATGCACCTATGTAATCTATACCCACCAAAAATAAACGATTTAGATCTCTTTTTTCTTTAATTAATGTGAGAACTTAAAGTCTCTTTGAGTAAACATGGAAGCTAACCAACAATTTTAAGAAAATGCAATACATGAGTGATTTCCACATGCTTTAAGACAACAATGAAAGGAGGTGACATTCCCGTCGATAGCAAGGCGCCTGTGGTGACTTCATCAATTTCAAGACCAGACAGCTCAGTCTTTCGGAGGTGCTCATAGGGGTAGGTGTGTGTGCTAGCGTTCATAGGGGTGACTGTATGTACATTTTTTGTGAGCGTCTATGACTGTACTGTGTTTCTCAAAAAAAAAACAATGAAAGGGAATCACTCAATTTTATCAGTCCACACCCAAAGTTCTTCAAGTTAGAAGTTATAATTTTGCAGCCAACAGAACTGTGATTACAAGATAGAACTGAACTCTAAAATGAGAATCTGTGCAGTTGTCATCTGTCAATGCTTAGAACTGAAATACAAACTATTGGAGACTCTTTCTAACACACTAATTTGGGGAAGGGGAGAATTATTTACTTAGGGACTTTATCCGTATGCATATAATGGACGTAAGAGGACCTCGAGCACAGAGAAGTAAGAAAAGTGAACTGATGATTAGACTTTCTTCTAGTATTGTTCTAAATTGTTGGTACCATTAAGGGCTTGGCCAATTACTACGATAGTTGTTAGCTAAAGCAACAATAAGCAATGAGGCTGAGTGCAAATTCGACTCATGGGTGCCTCCACAATTATTTCCAAAAATGCACTTTCTTGCATTTAAAATTTGCGGAGAAAATCATAGATATAGAACACACTATGACATGTACACTTAATAAATATGTAAAAATATGACTATTAGAAAATTATACCCAAAAATGTACATATATAGTTGCTACATTGAAAATTTGCTTGCCTTATTTGTGAGGTACATAATTAGCCATATTTTTGCACAAAGAATTGCCAATGCACATGTTGTACGCCTTTGTATACTTTCTCACAATTTATTGGTATGTGCAAAGTCTATAGTAATATACTGCAAGTGCGCCCATGTGTACGAAATCATTCCTAGTGAAGTTGACCTAGTATGAATGGTTATTGTGAGAGTTGGGGTTACAAGAAAATGAATCTAGCTGCTTCTCATGGGTGCACCACATTAAAAAAAAACATGTACAGGGTATTTCTCTAGGTTTCCAGATAGTCTGGGCAGTAGAAAGTTACAAGATATGTTTATAGCATGAGTGAATAATGAGCAGGAAGCACAAATGCATATCATGACAGCTTTTACTTGAGCTGGTTACCTAATCAGGAGAAGAATCAACAATCTCACAGGATACAATTAAACCAAAACGTTTTACAGATAATGTCCACAGTACTACATCTGTATATCCACTTAAATTCATGCCCACGTTACTGCATTTGCATAAATGGAAAAATTGGAAATACAGTACTACTACTGTAGACAAAAAAGGAGAAATATATCTTACCTAAAATTGTCAATGAGAATAATCACTTCAAAAGTGAGCAGAGGAAGGAACACGATCTTCATATCAACAGCTGGATGATTTCTAACTGGGCAAAAACAAGAGTAAAGAAAAGGTGGGGTCATGGAATAGAGTAGAGCTCACAATAATACCAAAACGTAAGGCATGATTTGACAAAACTTGATTCGTCTAGTGATTTCAGAACATACCGCTTAAGCTTTCAAGATGTATGCAAAGAAGCAACTCGAACGCAATTAGCAATGGCGCTGCAACAACAGAATGACAAGGAGCCCACTGCATGCAGGGCATACGCTTATCAGATACAGTGCATTGTAAACGAATAGCACTTTGCATACATACAAAGACGCAGGAACTCAAGCTTGGCAAAATGAGTAGTGTATTCTTACGTGACGCCCATGAGGCAATGAAGGGGCCGGCATTGAAAACCTTCCACGGGCGGTGATGCCATGAAACAGCCATAGCGGGATGAATATGATCCTGGGTGATAGAAGTAATGAACATTTAGTATTATTAGGTTGTCATCGCACACACAAACCAGAGTGTACAGTACAGTTGTGTTGCATTGATTCTTCAATTATACTGATAACAGGTCTAAGCTTTCCCAAAACACATGACCACTGTGAACAAGAAGATCTTAAAAGTTACAAAATCCAGCAGGAAAGATATGACAGTTCAGCAGGAGGACAATCAGAAGCCGATACACCGGCGGCTGCACGGCCTAACTAATAACATCGAAATCATTAATGACTTGTCTCATTCAACTCCCCCCTAAATCATTCGCAACAAGTCATACGCGCCTCAGAGCAGACCAGTCCACCGCACGAATCGAACCGACGGGGAAAAGCCGTCCACCAATCGCAGCACAGGCATCGCCTCGAATCTGTAGATTGCATCTGCATCCCAGTGAAACAGGGTAGCACGCAAATCTCCAGAGTCCACATCAACCAGCAGTCGCATCCCAATCCCACCCCGGACATCGAGGAGACCAGACCCAGACCAGATCGACGCGCGGCGAGGTCTCGGGGGGGAGGGCTAGCTAGGGTTTACGAGGACGTACCACCAGGAGTAGTCGGTGCGGCCGTCGACCCTGAGCGCGAGAAGGAGAGTGAAGCAGAAGAGCGCGGCGTGCGCCGCCGCCGCCTGCGCCGTCTTCCCGACCCCCGCCCACGTCTGCGCGCGCCGCCGCTGCATCTCCGACAGCAGCTCCTCCCACTCCCAGACCAAAATCCTCCCCTCTGCTCCTTCCCTCGGTCTTCTACCTTCCTCTCGGGGGGAGTAATGGTTGGGGTGGATAAAGCGGCGGGGGGGAGCAGGGAGGAGGGTTTCTCCGGTTCTTTACTCGACTATGATGATTACGGACTACGGGGCAGTAGGAGGAGTACGAGATCCTCTTCCTCTGTCCTTGTGTCTCTGCCTCCGCTGTTTTCTGAGCAAAAATTCCGGTGTGCTGACGACGGAATGTTTAATCGGGGCCACGGATTGGGTTTGGCTTTGGCCAGGTCGGCTCGGATCAGATGGATAGGGGAGGAGGAGAAGGAAGTGCGTGCGCGTCCGTCTCTTGGCTGGCTCGGGGCAGCCGACGAGGTAGATATCGTTTTTTTATTAGGCTAGAAAATGCTGGATATTTTCTCCCGGCCGGTCCTCAGTTTTGTCGACGTTCTCCGCCGTTCCTGCGTTTTTTTATTTCTTTTTTTAATTAATTCAGGTCTCGCTCCACTGGTTTGGTGGCTCCGCCCGCCCGCACGTCGCTTGCACGGCACGCACCGTCACGCACAACAGCGCCCATGACGATCGATTCCAAGGGAAATCATCACTGTATCAGTAGCCGTGCCCGTGCGCCGGCGGCCGGTGCCGGTACCCGAGCGACGACGACCCGACGAGGTGGTGCGGGTGATTGGATTGGATCATCGGATGGGTGGCGTGGGTTTGGCGCATTCCGCGACGGCGGGTGATGGCTACGGGTCCGTGTACGTTCCGCCCGGGGTTTCCAACGACCCGATCAATCATGCGCGTCCGGCTGAGCACGGCGCAACCAGCTGTTGTCGATCAGGAGGGCAGTCATCGTAGCTAACCATCGGAAAAGGCGTGCCGCAGATTAGGAAATTTTGAGAGCAAATTTAGTATGCTCCTGGTTCTTGATTGCTACGATCGTGACATGCATCGCGTCGGGTCGACGCTGTCTTACTTTTCGTTTGTATACTTGTGCCGCAAGGAGTATTGTCACTACTTGTGCCGCAAGAAGTATTGTCACCATCTCTGGTACTAATCTCCGTTACGTTCCCGTAAGTACGCACGCTACAATTACGACACGGGTGTCAACTGTCAAGCCGCAGCTAAATCCCACTTGGAGTTTATTTTGGCTTTTCTACGGAAATTTTGGTCTAAAAATTTTGACACCCTATCTAGTTTGAGCATCTTGGAGCACTGGACACGATATGTAAGATGTCCACTGCTCGAGGCTGAAACCAGAACCTCGCTGTAGTAAATTGCTTCTACAGCACTTTGTTTTAGTCAAGTATAAATACATTATTATTAGGCAGAGTTTTACAAGAACGATAATTAATGAATTCCAGATACTCTATAGCGGTGGCGTGGGAATCTAACCTGGAACTTATGGAGACAGTGACAGCAGGCCAACATCATCAATAAGCTTATCTGCATACAAGAGCTTTCGTCGGTTACTTAAGCAGCCGCTGCACTGTTTTGTTACTAATAACTTGACTCAATCTTCAGCCATCCATGATACTACTAGGCTAAAACATTGCATAATCATTTTATAGTTCCGAGCAGATGTGATTAGATGATGAATACAGCTCTTTTGTGGTGCCTTTTACGTAAGAACATACCTGCCATGTATTCTTTTTTTTTCCTTGATATCCTTTTCACACCAAGAATTAATTAATGATGTAATATATAAATAAATATCTCACTTGTACCTACATTGAAAACCAAATGACCATTTTATAGAGATAAAGATAGTGAAACGCAACCGTCATGCCACTTGTTTGATGATCGTTCTCAACATGTTTATTTTTTAGTTGCCGCTTAACACAACTTCGTCTTTGTACATATAACGTTCATAAACTGAGAGAGAAATAAAAGGAGATCTGGCAAACTCCTGCCAACTCTAGCGAACTCTGGCGGACTCTGCGGCGAGCTCCGATGAGCAGTGAGGGGTGAATGGCGCCTGGCGGTGGCGTGGAAGAAATTTTCTCTCTCAAAATAGGCTTTCGTTCCGCTCTATAAATAAAGTCACATGGAACTGTTGCAAAGTGTTGAGCTTCCGCCCGAAAAAACCTCTACATGACATCTCGATACCCTGAACTGCCCGCTACCACCAAGCCAAGCCTCCAAGACAGGATGTGGGAGCCGCCATTGCCGAAGCGTCGTCAACACCAAGATTCCCCGTTGCTTCCTCCTCGCCATCCTCATGGCCAAAGAGAGAGACCATCACCACCACCACGTCGCTAGTCAGAGGCCGCCACCCCAGACATCGAAGATCTCGCACCTGATAGGCAGTGTAACACCCTCGCCTGATAAGGCTGAGTTTATGTGTATAGTGCCAATCCCTAGATCGGTTCACTGGCACACACAATACAAAATATTACCAAATATAACTGTGCATCATAAATACAGCGAATATGATCCAGAATTTACATTATTTATTCAAGTACACAGCGGAAAACGAATACAAGGTAGATCTCCATCATTCAAATGTGCCACATGCGAACAATTGTTGAGTGGAGTATCGCGACCTATAAACGATCACTCAGATACGATATAACCTGCAAACGTTGCAGCCACGAATGGTCAGTACATTGAATGTATGGCAAGTAGGCTAAACTGGTTAACAACAGGTCTATCAACTACATGCTTATTTGGCCAAGTGGAGTTCAGACTCATTTGCATAAAGCAACAGTTTTATCCTAACATTTGTAACAAAGTAGTTTTCCAATACGATAAATAGGACATTCTGGTTCACTCCCAGGTGCTCCTACCCAATTATATTCACCCAACAAGTTTTAAGTAATTAAGAAATAAGGATGAGTGAGAAATATCATAGCATCAGTATCAGGTCGTTCAAATTGTCCATAACCAGGGACACGGCTAATCGATTAGTTTATACACCCTGCAGGGGTTAGTACACTTTACCCATGTGACTTGGCCAGCCCAGCTCGTACCACCACTCTCATATTGGGTGATGATAGGGAGAAGTCCAAGAAGGAACCTTTCGGGAAGTAGCTCCCTAATCCCGACGCGCACCGGTCCAACCTACACTATCTACATCTCTGGATACGCGGGTTCAAGTTACCACAACCTACTGAGTTCAGCCAACCGCCCATTTCATTATTGGCACATGGTTGCACACGAAAGCTTCCAAACAAAGAAACCAATCATTTCTCAGTGTCCTGGGTGCCTTTCCGCAATGATACCACCAAAAATTATCAATCCCATCACACCCAGGAGATTCATTGATTAAGTTGTTTTAGTTTTCGCAAACCAACACATTTAGAAACAACTTCAGTGATGTAACCCAGCCCTCGTTCATCATAGCATGGCTAAACACATCTACCAACGGTGGCTCATAAACAAGGAATGCTAGGGAATAATATGGGACATAGCATAGCATATACACATCAATTCCTACATATGCAATTTTACAAAAACATCTATAATGCATAGGAAAATAATAGGACATTTATGACCAAGATAGCACCACTTGCCTTTGTTGTAGATGTAGTCGATTAGATAATCCTCACAATCCTTATAGATATAATGGTTGCACTCGTCATAACCACAATACTTGCAATCATAGTAGTTGCAATCACAGTAGTTGCACTCCTCGCAATCTAACGTTTGAAGCAAACACAACAAACACCATTCAAAACATTGCAAACATACAACCGTGCAACATTACAAGAAAACAATGATGAACATATGCATGCATGACGATTTAATGAGTCACAATGGTTGCATTTAGTGTTCTGAACATAATTAGATTACATGATGCACGTGGAAAGTTATTTAATGCACTAAACCTTTTATTACTAAAGTTGTATCGATTTAATATGGTGTATACCACTTTAATTGAACTAAATATGTTTATGTCGTATTAAATTGTGAACTAGATGCTAATGGATAGGAAATGTAATGTATAACCAGTAGCAATTTGAATCACCTAAAAAGGAGTTATAGATATTTTTTTATGATTAAAACACTATTGCAATGAGGCTATAGTTTTCTGCATGCATTACTATTTTAACAGTACCAAACAATTTGGCACGCAATTTCTCTGGATAGATATTACCAATACAAAACAGTACCAATTGGTTTCACTAATTTTGGTGTTCTGGTTAATTTTCTGGGATTTAAATACTAGTTAGAAGGGTTTAATTTATCTAAAATATTTCCTTCAACAAAAATTAGATCTAATGCCATATTAGTGTTCTACATGAATCAAGGATTCCAAGGACATCTTATTTGCAATTTTTTGAATAGTGGTTATTTTATTATGAATTTATTACTCAAAAAGGGAATTAATCCGTTTAAATAACCACGACAAATACTTACAGTAATCGTCTGAACAAATTACATATTAAAATTCTTCATAAAAATTCGAATCTGTTGATATAATATATGTTATTTTTGGATCTACAGATATGTTTATATGAATTATACAAGATTACACAATTTTTCGCAATCTTTTATCAATATCTAATTTAAAAGAGAATATTCTATGGGAATATACCGTGCTGACGCAGTTGCCGCGTGGCGCTGACGGGGCATGACCGGTCAGCGGTCAAACACGCAGTCAATTAGGCGATCTGAGCCACTGGTTCCTGATCTGACGGCTGGGATGAGCCAGACGTTGTGCTCACCGACGGTTGACGTGGGCGGCGACGCTGCGGCTCAGGCGACAACGGTGGTGGCAACTCCGGCGGTCCTCGATGGTGGCGATACAATCAACGGTAAGGGGAAGACGACTTCGAGCGGATTGGTGGTGTATCCTTGGTGTGTTCCTTCTCCGGGCGGCGACGACGGACGGCTGGAGCAGTCCGTCGAGGCGGAGCTCCGGTGGCTTCGGGTGGAAGCTCGGGTTCGCTGTAGATGAGGGGAAGGGGTCAGGGTGAGTCAGCACATCAAGGAGAAGAGGGCGGGGATAAAAGGAGAGACTCGGGAGGGCCTGTGGCGTCGAGCTCGTGCTCGTATCGAGCTCCAATGGCGGCGGCGGCGGTGAAACTCCGATGAGAAATTTGGGTAGCCTGGCGGCCATATTTTTGTGGATTTTATGCGGGTTTCGGAGGAGGATGTTATGGGCTATTTATTCCTAAAGTTTTGTGGCAAAATAGCAAGAGAATTGACCGAATTTGGCGATTTTCGGGGGCTGTTTTCGAGTCCCAAACGAACTGCGTACGTCTACTGGAGCCTTCGCGAGCTAGAAGACGACTTGGTGGGCTCCACCTAGAAGCAGAAAAAAAAGAAAACGAACGGGAGAGAGAGTTCCTGCGACGCTGGCTTTACGGCTGGCAGTTGCGCGCGTTTCTGGGACTGGCTCGCTGCACGCGCGCGTAGGCCTAGGAGCTTAGCTGCTGCTCACGCAAGGTAGGTTATAATCTTTTTCTTTTTTTTTCTTCCTCTATTATTATTTCTATTTTCTGTTTTTCTTATCTCAATGGTTATATTGGGTATTGAATTATTAAAGGCCATCAGTCCATCTGATTGCAATCGTTCGGCTCTTCTTTAACATTCACAAACTTATGGTTCTCGTTGAGGATATAGTGACCGACATATTACGTGTTTTATTATGTTTACTTACTTTTTTTTCTTGACGTTCTTATACATCGAGAGATTATACTCTAAATTTACTTATAGATTTAGTTTCAGAGTTTCAATTTTAAGAAAAGAACTTTTAGAAAAATTATAAAATCGAGGACATTATTTAGGACATAAATGGATAGTAATCCTGTCTAACTAAAATATAGGATTTATAATTCCTTGTAAAATCTATTTCTTTATAACTTGTACGTATTTGTATGTATTCCATATTTTTTCCATAATAGCTCTAAATGGGCTCTATTTTGTTTCTAAAATTTTGTAAATTCACCTTGAACATTGCAGGATATTAAATGTCATATTTATTGTCCATACTATGAGATCATCTAATAGATATTTATTTTGGCCCATAGGACATGCTGTACTTAGGAGTTAGGAAATCTCATTTAGGGTATTGGATAATCCTTCTTGGACGATGGAAATCTTTCTTCTGGTTTAAGTGCAATGGTGCTCATGCATGTTTCATGATTTTGAATTTTGAAATCTTGCACCCAAATCAACAATTCATAATTAATTCATGCCCTTTTGCCTATATGGTTACTTAGGTCATAACAAAAGAATATAAGATTTTGAATGCAAGGTTGAGAGGAATTTCTATTCAAAAAGTTTCTTCTCTTTGAGAATTTTCAACATAGTCAAACAATTAATCAAACTTATTTATTTATTTCACATTCCAAAATTAGGAGAATTTTGGGATGTGACAGGCAGCAAGATGAACCATAGCTAACTGAACAACATGAACGGGGAAGGTCGACTCTATATACAACCCCGCTTGGCCTAAATCCGGCCAGCATGAGGCAGCGACAGCGCGACGAACACAACAGGCACGACATCTCCATGCCGCTAGCAAGTCACAACTCACATAGCTCAAATAGGATCTACCGGTTGGCTGCCAGATCCAAGCCCGCACAACCCAGATCCTGCACCTCAGACGCACCGCAACCACGTTTGTGCCTCCATAGTCGTGGGTTCATGCCCTCGATTCCTTAGTATTACTCAATGACATGGGCATGATATGCCGGGTTCCCGTGATTAATATACCTGGTACAGATTCAAGGTAAGGCCCATAAGAAGCCACGGTCCTGGAAGCATTTGAAGCCTAGGGAACAGATGTGGTGAACAAGACACGATTCAAGATGTAGCCGACATAGTCATGGACTTACCATTTATCATGTAAACTGGCCCGTGTTAGACTCCGAGACCCATCCTCTCATATGAAGGCTGGGAGCTGACGACAGGGAGACAACCTTAACCTTCGATTCACCACAATCCATTGTAAGCTAGATTGTATCTGGTGACTTTGTACTCTCCATCAATAAAAATTAGACAAGCAGGACTAGGGTTTCCTCTACGAGGGTCTGGACCTAGGTAAATCTCGCCTCCCTTATTTGTCTGATAAACCGAGAAATCACCAGCGCACCCTTTTTCCCTGAAACCTAAGTCCATGACTATGGACATTACCGATGTTACCCGTCATCACTCAATTTTACCCATAATGTCATATGTTCCTCTTTTTCCCCCTCACCCCTACATACCATACTTTGCCTTTTACCACAAGGAGTGTTTCCTGAGTCAAGGCCCTTTGAACGTGCGGCCACCAAAATATTGACGAGTGAAGCCCTATTTTAGAAAATAGAAAGTGAAGCCCCTTTGAATGTGCCTCCTACTTGTGCAATGACCTATTTGCACCAAACTCTCCATATTTTAGAAAATAGAGAGTGAATCCCCGACTAACCCGCAAAAGGCTTATAGGTGCACATCCGATTTGACGCCTCGATATGTCTATTTTCTCCTACATTGACTTTTATCACCCCATGCTATCTTTAAGTATGCTCGAACTGTTGGAGATATGCCCTAGAGGCAATAATAAATGTAGTTATTATTATATCTTTGTGTTTATGATAAATGTTTACATTCATGCTATAATAGTATTAACAAGGAAACATTAATACTTGTGTGATTTGTAAACCTAATTTGAAGTCCCTAGTAAAGCCTCTATATAATACTAGCTTGTTGGTTAATAGATGATTGTGGTTTCCCTATCATGAACATTGAGATGTTATTAACAACAAGATCATATCGTTAGGAGAATGATATGATGGACATACTCCTATAGATAAGCGTAGCATAAAGATCAAGTCATTTCAATAGTTCAATTGCTATATGCTTTCTGATACATAGTAACCTAATTCCTTCGACCATGAGATCATGCATATCACCTTTGCCGGATGGATGCTTTGATGACATCAAACACCACACCGTAACTGGGTGGCTATAAAGGTGGCATTGAGTGTTAGGAAAGTATTGGTTGAAACACATGGATCAAGAGTGGGATTTGTCCATCCATATGACGGATAGATATACTCTGGGCCCTCTCGGTGAAATGTCATCCAATTAGCTTGCAAGCATGTGACTGGCTCACAAGGGATCACATATCACGGGAACGAGAAAAGAGTACTTATCGGTAACGAGGTTGAACTAGGTATGCAGAGATACCGACGATCATAACCTCGGATAAGTAAACTATCGTGAGACAAAGGGAAATTGGTATCGTATGTAAGTGGTTCATTCAATCGCAAAGTAATCGTAGAAATATGTGGGAGCCATATTAATTTCCAGATTCCTCTATTGGTTATTGTTCGGAGAAGTGTCTCGATCATGTCCGCATAATTCATGAACCGTAGGGAGACACACTTAAGGATTCGACGTTGTTTGAGTAGTTATGGTATGATGAGAAAGAGACCGAATGTTGTTCGGAGTCTCGGATGGGATCCGGGATATCACGAGGAGATCCGGAATGGTCCGGAGAATAAGATTCATATAAGGAAAGTCTCGTTTCGGAGTTCGGGAATGATTCCGGTGTTTTCATCGGGAATGTTCTAGAAGGTTCCGGAATGTCCGGCACTCCGGAGGGGAAGGGGTACATGAATGTGTCATTGCAAGTTGGAATGATTGCATCATGTGCTAAGTGTCTTCTCTGTCCAAAATAAAGGGTTTATTCAAATCCTAAATTGAAAAGTCAAGCGGCTAGTTTGAAAGTCAAACGACAAGTTTTGGAAAGAGGAGGAGTGGGAAACCGAGTTGGGGAGGGAATCCCTCCTCCAACCGGCGGCGCACCACCCAAGTCGAGTTGGGGAGGGACTCCCCTCCCTCCCCTTGGCCGGTCGGCCCCTCCACCTATATAAGGAGGGGCAGGGCTCCCTCCTAGCACACACAAGTTCCCTACCCCAAACCCTAGCTTGGCGCCACCACCTCCTGCAGCTGCCGCCGCCTCCTAGGGTTGCCCTAGCCGCCGACTTGGGCTGCCCCTTGCCCTAGTCGTCGGCTCTAGCACCTCCTCCTTGGTGTGTCTAAACCCTAGATCGCCGAGGAGCTCTCTCATACTCCACCATACTCGCTCCGGCTTAAGGCGAAGCCCTGCGAGATCTCCCCTCTACTTCCGGTACCACGCCGTTGTGCTGCCGGAATCGCGAGGAGAGTGCTACAACCTCCGCTGCCTGCTGGAACAAGGGAGAGGAAGGTCTTCGTCGAGTACCGAACGTGTGACCGACTGCGGGAGCGCTGCCGGAACGCAGCGCCGGAAGGATCGTCTACGCGATCTTGAGATCGGGAAGAGTACGACTACATCACCCACGAGAATCCGCTCTCGTTAAACACTTTGGAATCTTCGAGGGTGAGTTATTCCATCGACTCGTTGCTACAATCTAGTAGATAGATCTTGGCTTGTTTGTTTGTATGCGGTAGAAATTTTTTGTTTTCCATGCTACGAAACCCTACAGTGGTATCAGAGCCGTGTCTATATGTAGATCTGTTGCACGAGTAGAACACAATGGTCATTGTGGGCGTTGATGCTTTTATTGTCGATTGCTTCTTGTGTACTTTGCATCTTGCGGTATGTTGGGATGAAGCGGCCCGGGCTAACCTTACATGACATCGTTCATGAGACTTGCTCCACGCTTGACATGCAACTTGTATTGCATAAGTGGCTTTGCGGGTGCCTGTTTCTCCTAGCATAGTTAAGATCCAATTTACAACGGGTGATTAACAATACTAGTATGAATGTTGTGGTTCTTGTTCGTAAGTTAGAACGACACTTATTGAAAGCCCCAAACCACGTAAAATATGCAAAGAAAGTAGAGGCGTCTAACTTTGTTTTGCAGGGGTGTGTTGTGATGTGATATGGCCATGATTGTGATTATATTTGATGTATGCAATGTTCCTTATTGTAAGTTGGCAACCGGCAGGAGCCATATGGTTGTCTTTAATTTATGTTAAGACCCGCGTGTCTATTCAAAGTAGTTGTAATAGTTGAAGTCGGTGGACGACAACCATGGAGAAGCGTCATTGACCTTGATGCAATGCCGGTGATGATGGAGATCATGTCCGTGCTTGAAGATGGAGATCGGAAGCACAAAGAAGAAAGGCCATATCATATCACATATTATGAATTGCATGTGATGTTAATCCTTTATGCATCTTGTATTGCTTAGTAGACAACGGTAGCATTATAAGATGATCCCTCATGCACATGAATTTCAAGTCATAAAGTGCTCACCCTTAGTTAGCATCGTTGCTAAAGCTTGTTGTTTCGAAGCACCACGTGATGATCGGGTGTGTTAGATTCTGCAAGTGTATACAACGTGAGCAAGCCAGATTTGCTCATGCGGAAACTAAGGTTTGATCTTGACGAGCCTAGCATGTACAGACATGGTCTCGGAACACGTATCACCGAAAGGTAAAGCATGAATCATATAGTAGATATGATGAACATGTCGATTGTTCGCCATTGAAACTATATCAACTCTCGTGATGATCGGTGTTGATGTGGTGGATTTGGTTCGTGTAATCACTAAAACAATGTGAGGGATATTGTTTTGAGTGGGAGTTCACCTAGATTAATTTTATTATTAATTTGAACTCAATTTGTCATAAACTTAGTCTAAACTATTGCAAATATGCTGTAGATCAATGGCAGCCCCTACCATCAATTTTAATGCGTTCCTAGAGAAAGAAAAGTTGAAAAACAATGGAAGCAACTTCGCGGATTGGTTCCGCAATTTGAGGATTGTCCTCACAGCTGGTAATTTGACCTATGTGCTGGATGCACCGCTGGGTGACCCACCTGCAACTGATGCTTCCGATGAAGTAAAGAACGTTTACCTCACTCGGAAGACTCAGTACTCCACAGTTCAGTGTGCTATCTTGTATGGTTTAGAATCGGAGCTTCCGAAAAGGTTTGAGAATTCAGACCCATATGATATTGTCGAGGATCTCAAATTGATCTTTGAGACTCATGCGGCAATTGAAAGCTATGAGGCTTCTGAAAAGTTCTTTAACTGCAAGATGGAAGAGGGCAGCTCCGACAGTGAGCACGTGCTTAAGATGTCTGGGCATCCAAACAAACTTCAAAGCTTGGGTATTGTGATTCCTAATGCTTTGGGGATTTATCGTGTCCTCCAATCACTACCACCAAGTTACAAGAACTTTGTGATGAACTACAACATGCAAAACATGAACAAGACCTTGCCAGAACTCTTTGCCATGTTGAAATCTGCAGAAGTGGAGATCAAGAAAGAGCACCAAGTGTTGTTGGTCAATAAGACCACCAAATTCAAGAAAGGCAAGTCTAAGCAGAAGGGACACTTCAAGAAGGGTGGTAAGAAAGTTACCACGCCGACGAAGAAGACCAAGGCTGGACCTAAGCCTGATACTGAGTGCTTTTACTGCAAGGGAGAAGGTCACTGGAAGCGGAATTGCCCAAAGTACTTGGCGGATTTGAAGAACGACAACATCAAGAAGAAAGGTATATCTGATATACATGTTATTGATGTGTATCTCACTAGTACTCGTAGTAGTGCCTGGGTATTTGATACTGGTTCGGTTGCTCATATTTGTAACTCGAAACAGGTGCTGCATAATAAACGGAAGCTAGCGAAGAACAAGGTGACGATGCGCGTGGGAAACGGATCAAAGGTTGATGTGATTGCGGTCGGCACGCTGCCCCTCCATCTACCATCGGGATTAGTTTTATACTTAAATAATTGTTATTTGGTGCCTGCGTTGAGCATGAACATTATATCGGGATCTTGTTTATTGCGAGACGGTTACTTGTTTAAGTCCGAGAATAATGGTTGTTCGATTTATATGAGTAATATGTTTTATGCACATGCACCTTTGATAGATGGTCTATTCTTACTGAATCTCGATAGTGGAAATACACATATTAATAACATTGAGGCTAAACGGTTGAAATCAAGCGATAACTCGACCTATATGTGGCACTGTCGTCTTGGTCACATTGGAGTGAAGCGTATGAAGAAACTCCATTCCGATGGACTTCTTGAATCACTTGATAGATGCGAAGCATGTCTGATGGGTAAAATGACTAAGACTCCATTTTCTGGTATGATGGAGCGAGCTACGGACTTATTGGAAATCATACATACCGATGTATGTGGTCCAATGAGTGTAGCATCGCGCGGTGGTTATCGTTATGTTCTTACCTTCACGGATGACTTGAGTAGATATGGGTATATCTATTTCATGAAACATAAGTCCGAAACTTTCGAGAAGTTTAAGGAATTTCAAAGTGAGGTAGAGAATCAACGTAACAAGAAGATTAAATTTCTATGTTCTGATCGTGGAGGTGAATATCTAAGTTACGAGTTTGGCGAGCATTTGAAGAAATGCGGAATACTTTCACAGTTGACACCGCCGGGAACACCATAGCGTAATGGTGTGTCCGAACGTCGTAATCGAACTCTCTTAGATATGGTTCGTTCTATGATGTCACTTATAGATTTACCGCTATCATTTTGGGGTTATGCATTAGAAACAGCCGCATTCACTTTAAATAGGGCACCATCTAAATCCGTTGAAACGACACCGTATGAATTATGGTTTGGGAAGAAACCTAAATTGTCGTTCCTTAAAGTTTGGGGTTGCGAAGCCTATGTAAAGAAGTTACAGCCGGACAAGCTTGGACCCAAAGCGGAAAAATGCGTCTTCATAGGATACCCAAAGGAAACTATTGGGTATACCTTCTATCATAGATCCGAAGGCAAAATCTTCGTTGCCAAGAATGGATCCTTTCTAGAGAAGGAATTTCTCTCGAAAGAAGTGACTGGAAGGAAAGTAGAACTCGACGAGGTTGTCGAACCTTCTCTCGAACTTGCGAGTAGCGCAACACCGGAAGAAGTTCCTGTGGTGCCTACACCAATAAGAGAGGAAGCTAATGATGATGATCATGAAACTTCAGTTGCAGTTGCTACAGAGCCTCGCAGGTCAACGAGAACTCGTACCACTCCAGATTGGTATGATCCCGTTATGAGTGTCATGTTGGTGGACAACACCGATGACCCTGAGACATATGAGGAAGCGATGATGAGCCCATATTCCAATAAATGGCAAGAAGCCATGAAATCCGAGATTGGATCCATGTACGAAAACCAAGTATGGACTTTGGTGGACTTACCGGATGGCCGAAAGGCTGTCGAGAACAAATGGATTTTTAAGAAGAAAACAGATGTTGATGGTAATGTTACTGTCTATAAAGCTCGACTTGTCGCAAAAGGGTTTCGACAAATTCAAGGAGTTGACTACGATGAGACTTTCTCACCAGTAGCGAAGCTAAAGTCTGTGAGGATTATGTTAGCAATCGCTGCATATTATGATTATGAGATATGGCAGATGGATGTCAAAACAGCATTCCTCAATGGAGACATTGATGAAGAGTTGTATATGATGCAACCCAAAGGTTTTGTCGATTCTAAAGATGCTTACAAGGTATGCAAACTTCAACAGTCCATCTATGGATTGAAGCAAGCATCCCGAAGTTGGAATCAACGTTTTGATAAGGTGATCAAAAGTTTTGGTTTTATACAAACTTATGGAGAAGCTTGTATTTACAAGAAAGTGAGTGGGAGCTCTGTAGCATTATTAATACTATATGTAGATGACATATTGTTGATTGGGAATGATGTAGACCTTCTTAATAGTGTCAAGGAATATTTGAATAATAGTTTTTCAATGAAGGATCTTGGTGAAGCAGCTTACATATTAGGCATAAAGATTTATAGAGATAGATCGAAACGCCAAATATCATTGTCACAAAGTACATATTTGGACAAAGTTCTAAAGAGGTTTGGAATGGAAGAAAGCAAGAAAGGGTTCTTGCCCATGTTGCCCAATACGACCTTGAGTAAAACTCAAGGTCCGACATCGGCAGAAGATAGAGAAAGGATGAGTAAGACTCCCTATGCCTCAGCCATAGGATCTCTAATGTATGCCATGCTATGTACTAGACCCGACATTGCATATGCTGTTAGTTTAACTAGCAGATATCAAAGTGATCCAGGAGTGGATCATTGGACAGCGGTCAAAAACATCCTTAAGTACTTGAGAAGAACTAAGGATATGGTTCTTTCTTATGGAGGTGATGAACAGCTCGTTGTTAATGGTTACACCGATGCTAGTTGGAACACCGATCCGGATGATTCTAAATCACAATCTGGATACGTATTTATTTTGAATGGTGCAGCAGTTAGCTGGAGGAGTGCAAAGCAAAGCGTTGTGGCGAGATCTTCAACTGAATCGGAATACATGGCTGCTTCGGAGGCTTCACAAGAAGCGATATGGATGAAAGAGTTCATTACAGAGCTGGGTGTGGTTCCTAGTGCGTTGGACCCAATGTCTATCTACTGTGATAACATGGGCGCCATAGCCAATGCGCAAGAACCAAGGTCACACAAGAAGCTGAAGCATATCAAGCTACGTTTTCACGCTATTCGAGAACATATCCAAGATGGGGATATAAAGATTTGCAAAGTACACACAGATCTGAATGTGGCGGATCCATTGACTAAACCTCTCCCAAGGGCAAAACATGACCAGCACCAAACTGCCATGGGTGTTCGGTATATTACCATGTAATCTAGATTAGATGACTCTAGTGCAAGTGGGAGACTGTTGGAGATATGCCCTAGAGGCAATAATAAATGTAGTTATTATTATATCTTTGTGTTTATGATAAATGTTTACATTCATGCTATAATAGTATTAACAAGGAAACATTAATACTTGTGTGATTTGTAAACCTAATTTGAAGTCCCTAGTAAAGCCTCTATATAATACTAGCTTGTTGGTTAATAGATGATTGTGGTTTCCCTATCATGAACAATGAGATGTTATGAACAACAAGATCATATCGTTAGGAGAATGATATGATGGACATACTCCTATAGATAAGCGTAGCATAAAGATCAATTCATTTCAATAGTTCAATTGCTATATGCTTTCTGATACATAGTAACCTAATTCCTTCGACCATGAGATCATGCATATCACCTTTGCCGGATGGATGCTTTGATGAAATCAAACACCACACCGTAACTGGGTGGCTATAAAGGTGGCATTGAGTGTTCAGAAAGTATTGGTTGAAACACATGGATCAAGAGCGGGATTTGTCCATCCATATGACGGATAGATATACTCTGGGCCCTCTCGGTGAAATGTCATCCAATTAGCTTGCAAGCATGTGACTGGCTCACAAGGGATCACATATCACGGGAATGAGAAAAGAGTACTTATCGGTAACGAGGTTGAACTAGGTATGCAGAGATACCGACGATCATAACCTCGGATAAGTAAACTATCGTGAGACAAAGGGAAATTGGTATCGTATGTAAGTGGTTCATTCAATCGCAAAGTAATCGTAGAAATATGTGGGAGCCATATGAATTTCCAGATTCCTCTATTGGTTATTGTTCGGAGAAGTGTCTCGATCATGTCCGCATAATTCACGAACCGTAGGGAGACACACTTAAGGATTCGACGTTGTTTGAGTAGTTATGGTATGATGAGAAAGAGACCGAATGTTGTTCGGAGTCTCGGATGGGATCCGGGATATCACGAGGAGATCCGGAATGGTCCGGAGAATAAGATTCATATAAGGAAAGTCTCGTTTCGGAGTTCGGGAATGATTCCGGTGTTTTCATCGGGAATGTTCTAGAAGGTTCCGGAATGTCCGGCACTCCAGAGGGGAAGGGGTACATGAATGTGTCATTGCAAGTTGGAATGATTGCATCATGTGCTAAGTGTCTTCGCTGTCCAAAATAAAGGGTTTATTCAAATCCTAAATTGAAAAGTCAAACGGCTAGTTTGAAAGTCAAACGGCATGTTTTGGAAAGAGGAGGAGGAGTGGGAAACCGAGTTGGGGAGGGAATCCCTCCTCCAACCGGCGACGCACCACCCAAGCCGAGTTGGGGAGGGACTCCCCTCCCTCCCCTTGGCCGGCCGGCCCCTCCACCTATATAAGGAGGGGCAGGGCTCCCTCCTAGCACACACAAGTTCCCTACCCCAAACCCTAGCTTGGCGCCACCACCTCCTGCAGCTGCCGCCGCCTCCTAGGGTTGCCCTAGCCGCCGACTTGGGCTGCCCCTTGCCCTAGCCGCCGGCTCTAGCACCTCCTCCTTGGTGTGTCTAAACCCTAGATCGCCGAGGAGCTCTCTCATACTCCACCATACTCGCTCCGGCTTAAGGCGAAGCCCTGCGAGATCTCCCCTCTACTTCCGGTACCACGCCGTTGTGCTGCCGGAATCGCGAGGAGAGTGCTACAACGTCCGCTGCCTGCTGGAACAAGGGAGAGGAAGGTCTTCGTCGAGTACCGAACGTGTGACCGACTGCGGGAGCGCTGCCGGAACGCAGCGCCGGAAGGATCGTCTACGCGATCTTGAGATCGGGAAGAGTACGACTACATCACCCACGAGAATCCGCTCTCGTTAAACACTTTGGAATCTTCGAGGGTGAGTTATTCCATCGACTCGTTGCTACAGTCTAGTAGATAGATCTTGGCTTGTTTGTTTGTATGCGGTAGAAATTTTTTGTTTTCCATGCTACGAAACCCTACACGAACCACTTTTAATTGTTGTTTATGCATTGATAGTGAAGGGTTTGCAGCATAGAAAACAAAAAATTTCCTACGATGGGAACAACTAAGTACCAAGATCTATCTACTAGATACAAGCAACGGGTGGATATACATCCATAGAATACATACCCTTGAAGACCGAATAGCGTTAACGAGCTGTACTCGTGGATGATGTAGTCGAACGCTTGCTGATCTCACGATCGTGATGAAGTCCATTTGGTCCAGCCGGTCCAGCACCATCAAGTCCAGCACCACAAAGCAGTGGTGCATCCGTGATCGCACACACGTCCGGATACCCCGACAACCTCCACGCCCTTGCTCCAGCGAAGCAGCGGAAGCAACAAATCCTTCCAAAAAAAAGCCACCGGGGACATGTATCTCGCTGATGAGAGACCATGGGGAAATTCTAAAGAGGGAGAGAGATCCTTCACGAGGAGGTGTGCTTTGAGAGGAGGAGAGGGAGGCCTTTTACAGGAAGAGGGGAGCACCCAAGGGGCATGGTGCCCAGCCCATGGTGGCTGCCCCCACCTCTTCCACATTCATGTGGGTGGAGCTCCCACTCAAAATGAAAAGCCTCCACTCACATAAACATGCCTCCACTCAAAAATCCACTCACATGCATTAAATTTTCACCAAATTTAATGCAAGCTCTCATTTAAATAAAACTCTTTTATTTATTTATTCAGAATTTTGTTAATTACTCTAATTAACAAACATTCATATAAAACCCCTTATAACATTTCAATTTCACATGCAGAACCAGTTTCAGCAATTTTAACCGAAACGATTCCGGTGTCTAGTGAAATAAATTCCTGCACTTTCCTTTTTCTTTCTCTGGCATATCATTTGCTCTGAATGGTGTCGGTATCCCTTAAGTGTGTCACCCTACGGTTCGCGAATAATATAGACATGATCGAGACCCCTCTCTGATCAATAATTAGCAGCGGGACCTGGAGATCCGTACTGACTCCCACACATTCAACGATGACTTTAGTGATCGTGTGAACCTTATACGCATGTAACTCAATCCCTTTGTCTCGTGATATGTTACATGTCCGAGATTCGATCATCGGTATCTCCATACCTAGTTTGATCTCGTTACCGACATGTACTATTTTCTTGTTCCCGTGATATAACATTGTAGTGATCAAATCACTTGCTTGCAAGCTAACTAATATGATATCACCGAGAGGTCCCAGAGTATATCTCTTCGTCATAGAGATGGACAAATTCCACTCTTGATCCATGAGCCTCAACATAACACCTTCGTAGCACTGAACCCATCTTTATAGTCACCATGTTATGGTGTGACGTTTGATGTTATCAAGATACTCTTCCGGTGTTAGTGATTGACATGTTCCCATGCTCTAAGAACTAAGATTACTTTGTATGATGTTATAGCAATATAAACACAGACCTTGATCATAATGCTATACGTCGTATGAATGTTCATCACATTATTCCAACAATGTTGTGACCTCGTTATTAACAACATCCAATGTACATGATCAGAAAACCTTTTATCATCTTGTTAATGAACGAGCTAGTTTATAAGAGAGGCATAACTAGGAAATTTATTTTTGTTTATTAAACACACATGTATTAACGTTTCCGTATTAATACAATTATAGCATGCAAAATAAACATTTATCATAAATAAGGAATACGATAATAACCACTTTATTATTGCCTCTCGGGCACATTTCCTTTAGTCTCCCACTTTGCGTATTGAACGCCTATGGCTTTCTGGTGTTCCATATACGCAATTGCAAGTGGTTAACATAATCTATGGATCTGACGCTTCAGGTCCTGCATGTCTTTGCGTCTCCACGCATCACTCATTACTCTAATGAGATGGCATTATATAAATTTGGTCTTTTGGGCAGACCTTTAGTTCCTTGGGGTTAAAATATGTCGATACTATTGTCGTACAATATATCTTTAGTGTTAGCCCGTTACGAAACACACCTTAATTTGATAACAAACTACTTGATACAAATGCCCTCCTTTGCTGCTACTGTAGCAGCCATATACTTAGCCTTTTATTGTAGTATTCATCACAATGTCTTAACTTTGGAATTCATCCAAATCCATCATAGAAACTTCTTTCCATTTCATTGTGCCACCCATAGTTTAAATTGAGATAAACTTAATTTTGTATCTTGTGACAAAACTAGTATCAATGTAACGCTTTACAATGAACTATTTGTAATTGTTTGTTACCTGTACACAAATATATTCTTAGTTCTTCCAAAAGATCATAAGAATTTCCTTACTATCGTCCAATGGTCATTTTATGATTCATTCCGGTATATGATCATAACACTTAGAGCATAAGACATATCTGGATGTGTACATATCATGGTATGATTGATCAAAACATTTTTGTGATTTCAACTCATCAAGTGTCAAAGCACTTGAATCTTGTTTCACTTATCAAGTGTCGAAACACTTGAATCCCGATTCAATTCTTTTCCATGCGATAAGACCCTTTTCTTATCGTTTCTATATTGAATTCCTTCAATATCTCATATATGTATGTTTGGCACAACCATATTAGCGTTATAATCTATCCATGTAGACATTCATGCTAAATATTCGGGTTTTGCCTAAGTCTTTCATCGAAATGAAACTCTTAACCTTATACATCATTTTCAATCAACAAGATGTCCTCCACATAATGTATTAGAAACATATCTCAGCGCTCCTACTTAATTTCTTACAAATGCAAGCATATTCATCGTCTCCTAATGAAATATCCTTTAACAGTTTTATCACGGTGAAGATTCCAACTCCGCGATGCTTACTTTAACCATTGAAATTTGCATGCCCTTTTTAGCATCTTTTGAATTAACAAAACTCTTTGGACCGTGTCTTGTACACATCCTAGGTAACCATTCTATTAGAAGAACTTTGTTTTGTTAATTTGTCTACCATATACCAAAATTATATGTAGTGGTTGCTACATTAATCCGTTCAGACTAAATATCGCTATGAAAGATCAAATCTTGTCATAATCAACTCCTTGAACATTGTCGTAAAAACTTTATTGACATGTCGACTATTTCATAGATGTGAAACATCCATGTCTGTTTCTTTATAGATCCAAATACGACTGATAGGTTTTTACACCTTTCTGGAGGCTCTTCCAAGTTTAAAAAACTTGATTTCTCGTGTATGGAATGATACGTCGGAAACGTATCTATAATTTTTTATGCTCCATGCTTGTTTAGTATCTACTTTTCTTTAGTTGTCTACACTTTGAGGTGCCTTTTACATGTTTTCTGGTACTATCCTATTAACAAGTTGCAACAGTGCCAGATGCATGTTTTCTGCTGTTTTTGGTTTTAGAAAATTTAGTAAAGAAATATTCTCGAAATTGGACGGGACAAACGTCAAAGTCAATTACTTTCCGTGGAGAACAAGAAAACCAGAGGGGAGCCCGGGAGGCCATCCAGGGAGGCCAGACCCAACCTAGGCGCGGGTGGGCCCTAGCCCGCGCATGGCTAGGGTTTGCCAACCCTGGCTGCCTCCTCGGCCTCCCCCTTCGCCTATAAGAAGCCCCCGATGCAGAAACTCTGAGTACCCGATCAAATATCCACGAAACCGTCTGTAGCCGCTGCCACCATCGTCCCTAGATCGGGGGGATCTGAAGTTCTTCCCGGCACCCTGCCGGAAGGGAGATCATCCTGGAGGCCTTCTCTCTGGTATGATGCGTGAGTAGTTCCACCTTGGACTATGGGCCATGTAATAGCTAGATGGTTGTATCTCCTCCTTTGTGCTTTCATGTATAGATCTTGTGAGCTCCGTTCATGATTAAGATCTAATCTATTTGTAATCATGCATGTTGTGTTTGCGGGAATCCGATGGATATTGAGATTATTATGTTGGTTTGATTAATGGTTTTTTCTTTATGATTTTATCATGTATGTGTTGTTTGTGATCTTGCATGCTCTCTGTTGTTAGTATCTATCTTGGCCAAGTAGTTGCTAGTGATTCCAAGAGGGGGTATTTATGCTCGATAGTGGGTTCATGCCTATAGTTTCCAAGGGAAGTGAAAATAATCTCTTCGGTTGTAGATGTGCTATTGCTACTATGGAGAAAACAACGGTCTCTTGTTCATGGAACATGTGGACTGTTTACCTTACACACTTTGCTTAAAGCAGTTGTCTGTTGCTTGCAACTTAATACTGGAGGGGGTTCGGATGATAACCTGAAGGTGGAATTCTAGTCATAGATTCAGTTGGATGGCGGTCTATGTATATTGTTGTATTGCCCAATCAAATCTCATAGGATCTTTCTGACTAGTAATTGCATTATTATGCCTTGCTCAGTTCCTATCAATTGCCCTGCTGTAATTTGTTTACCCTTCATGCCATGTTGTTTATCTAAGGAGAGCACCTCTAGTGAACTATGGACCTCGGTCCAATCTTTACCATCAATACATCTTCCATTCTTATTTGTTTACTTGCTACAAACCATTATCTTCCACACCATACGTTTAATCATTTGATTACAGCAAACCGGTGAGCTTGACAACCTCACTGATTCGTTGGAGCAAAGTCTTGAGTTTGTGTTATGCAGGTCTCTGTGTTGCTTGCAACACCTGTGTGACGTTTCCTTCCTCCTACTGGTTCGATAACCTCGGTTTCTTACTGAGGGAAAACTTGCTGATGTGCTGCTTCACACCTTGCTCTTGGGGTTTCCCGACGAGGCGCTCCCACTTGGACTAGCCTTGCGTCAAGCTTTTTCTGGCGCCGCTACCGGGGAGGCTAAGGACGTCTTCACAAGGGGAGTCCTTCACTTCCTTTATTTTTACTTTGTTTTTAGTTTGATTTGTCTCTTTTGCTTGGTTTTGTTTGCCTCTTTCCAGACAAGATCCAAAAAAAATAGTCTAGTTTGGTTTGATTTCTTTATTCAAAAACACAAAAAAATTAGTTCCTACTCTAGTTGACACCCTGTTATAGCTAACCATGTTGCTCCCCAAGTTCACCCAGAAAGATCTTGCAATAGGTAGTGGTTCCATAATTTGGAAAGATAATATTGAAAATTTCTTTAATTATGTTAGCAAGCATGAGGATATTGAGGATAAATCTATAGCAGAGCTTTCTCCTAATTATGAAATTGCTTCAGCTTCTTTAGTTCTTATGTTGGAGGCTAGATTTGTTAGCCTTAACCCCCTCACACAATTCTTGTTCCTAAAACTAAAAGAAGAAAAGAATGCTGAAAAGAGGGAATTCATCCTTGAAACTTTATTTAATGAATTCGATGATGTTGCTAGGGAATCCAAAAAGGTATTTGAGCATTTCAATATGCTAGGCTCAGATGTAGATGTTGTGGGTATGTCTGATAAAACTAAGCCTAAAGAAGAATTTAATATACCCATACCCTTTAAGCTTGTTGGAATGCATGAAGCCTTTAAAAAAATGATTGGATTGCTCCTGATTTTTTTTGATGAATGTAGTAGACCAAAGAGAGATGAGAAGGGATCCTCCAAAACTCATTTGGATGAGATACCTTTCATAGTAAAAGATTTTGCAAGTATTGATGTTAATGCTTCCTCATTTGAAAATACTTGATTCTTCTTGCTTCTTGTGCCTAACTTAAAGGCGTTAAAGAAAAGTACTTGTTGTGAGATAACACAAGAGTTTCCTTGAGTCTTGGAAGTTATTACTTCAGTAATGACCTCTGCTTATCCTTTTTTTTACTTTTTGTGCCAAGAATAACCTCTAATGAGAGGGAAGTAAGATTTGGGGAGTTGCTGTCCCAAAACAGATTTCTGTCCTCCACCATAAAAATTCTTGAGGAGGATCTAACTCGTATTGAGCTCAAAATTTACGAATAAATCCCCCAGTATGTTATATAACTTTCGTTAGTTCAACACTTTTTGATTTGAGCAACAGAAGATGTTTGAAAAAATTGGTTTCTACCTGCTGGTCTGTTTTGATAGATTTCTGCCATTATTTGCATTTGCTTCTTATTAATTCCTTTTTAAGTTCTCTTCAGGTAAACTGAGCTTTTTTAAGGAGTTACTATAGTAGCTTGTGTTTTTAGTGAAAATTCTTGCTGTTTCAAAGCTTTGCCAAGTGGTGTAATATCTTTTGAATACACTAATGTTGCTAATGAAGATTGTGTAATGTTTTGTATGAAGAAAAAATTTAGGTGTAGAAAGAGAATGATGTAATGAGATGAAGAATGGACAAAAGCTCAACCTTGGGGATTCCACCATGGTGTCGCCCCAAGAAATATCCAAGAGGTACAAGCGTCAAAGCTTGGGGATGCCCAAGGCATCCCCTTCTTCATCAATAAAAAGCTCAGGTCTGTCTAGACACTTCGTTTTTATTGTTTTATGCACAGTTGTGTTATTCTTGGAGCGTCTTAGTTTTCGTTTGTTTTGCTTAGGTTGTTTAGTTTGCTTGAATAAAGTAAGTTTGGACCCCCGTTCTCGCTGTGTTTTTTTGCAAATAAGTTTGCTTGGTGTTGGAAAGGAGTACTAAGTTCTTGCTTGAAGTGCAAGAGGAGGTTGCATTGACCGTGACTTAGACTTTAGCATGACATGCTAGGTGTTGTTTTAGCATTATGCTTAGTGATTATTATTGTAGCATGTCTTGTTCCAAACAATTAGGATTTCTTAGTGTGCCTCGAAGAAATTATGCGTTGTTTTAGCATGCAAAAGCATAGTATTATGGTATTCTCCTTTGATGTTTTGCTTGGGTTAACTTGGCACATGCTTACACCATGTTATGACTCTTACAAGTCACCATTAGCCTCTATGATCATTTAGTCATTGACTTGTAGTACCACTCTTTGCTTTGATTAGTATGCTTTGTTGCATTGGATGATTATGGCCATTATGCTCTCTTAGTTGGTTGCTCCCAGTCTTTTGCTAGCCTCCACTTGTATGAGTAGGTTCTACTCATGCTTCCAACTCCCAAGAAACCAAGTTATTCCAAAGTGTCCACTATAAACTCCTATGCATGGTGTGTTACACCATTGCAAGTATATTCTTGTGTTCAACTATCTTCCAATTAAAAATTGTTTTGTTATATGAAAACTTAGTGATTAAAGCCCTCACGAACTTGATGGCACATTTTATTCTTTGCCCCTAATAAACTTGAACCATTGTGACAACTTTGTTGTATATGCTTGCACTTATAAGTTGGGCTTAACAGAACCGTGTTGTCACGGGGAACGTTTTCAACATTGCACTTGTACTTTTGTACTCCGTTGATATCTTGCTCTTTTGTCTATGGATGTCATCGGTGTGAAATGAAGTGGGCACTTGTAAGTCTATAGAGTTTGTATTCTGTGTTAGAGAAATGCCTGGGCCGCTAGCCTAAGTCATGTCTAATCATGGTGAAAACTTGCAGCATCACCATAGTGAGCTATCTATGAAGCATCCTCAATAAAAAGCTATGCATATGGTAAATAAAAAGACTGTTTAGATGCTCATTGTCTGCTTGCCTTGTCATTTTGGTTATGGGAAAGCTCCTGTACCATGTGCAAGGGGTACCCCGTTGGCGGTTCTCAATGATATGCAAATACTTACAGTGACAAGAACTTGCATGGGCCTAAAGTTGAGTATCCATGAGGTGTGGCCCTCATATTCAAGGGACTTGAGATTGCCAACTTATACTTCGTCAAGCATATACTCCAGCTTTGCCACTTTAACCTTAACCACTCCAAGATGCTCATGATAGGGGCAATGAGGGCTAAAAGCTAATAAGTACCATAATTTTTTGAAGCTCTTTTTGAAACCTGTAATCCCTACTTCCTTTACAAAAGGCCTTTCTTCCACCACTATTGAGTCTCCACCTTCTACCTCTAGGCACCATTAAGAGAGCATAGTTGTCATTCTGTGTGCAGTGTTCCAAAGCTTATTAATTGATGCATATTGTGTTATTACTTGTTCTTGTGCTATCTTTTTCTAGTCACCCTTGTGAACTTTGAAGGTGTCCTATGCATCTATTTGCTACTCTATGAGGGACAAGCTGATTACCACTATGCTATGTTTTCTGTATGTGAAACAAACAAATGTTTTTCAATGCATATTATTCATGATCTTTATTTGTAGCTTGCCATGTTGCATGCATAGTTACTATGTCCTATTATTAGAACTCCATCCTTTCATGCACATGTTTAGAGTTCTTTGATCCCAGCTTTCAATGCTTGCAAATAGTTGGATCTTTATTGTGAGGGTGCATGTCACCTCAAAAATTATTCTTTTTATCACTTACCTGCTTGAGGACGAGCAGGAGTTAAGCTTGGGGATATTGATACGTCAGAAATGTATCTATAATTTTTGATGTTCCATGCTTGTTTAGTGTCTACTTTGCTTTACTTGTCTACACTTTGAGGTGCTTTTTACATGTTTTATGGTACTAACCTATTAAGAAGTTGCAACAGTGCCAGATGCATGTTTTCTGCTGTTTTTGGTTTCAGAAAAGTTAGTAAAGAAATATTATCGGAATTGGACGGGACAAACATCAAAGTCAATTACTTTCCGTGGGGAACAAGAAGAACAAAGGGGAGCCCGGGAGGCCAGCCAGGGGGGCCACACCCACCCTAGGCGCGGGTGGGCCCTAGCCCGCGCCTAGCTAGGTTTTACCAACCCTGGCCGCCTCCTCGGCCTCCCCCTTCACCTATAAGAAGCCCCCGATACAGAAACCCTGAGTACCCGATCAAATATCCACGAAACCGTCTGTAGCCGCCGCCACCATCTTCCCTAGATCGGGGGATCTGAAGTTCTTCCCGGCACCCTGCCGGAGGGGAGATCATCCCGGAGGCCTTCTCTCCGGTATGATGCGTGAGTAGTTCCACCTTGTACTATGAGTCCATGTAGTAGCTAGATGGTTGTATCTCCTCCTTTGTGCTTTCATGTATAGATCTTGTGAGCTCCGTTCATGATCAAGATCTAATCTATTTGTAATCATGCATGTTGTGCTTGCGGGAATCCGATGGATATTGAGATTATTATGTTGGTTTGATTAATGGTTTTGTCTTTATGATTCTATCATGTATGTGTTGTTTGTGATCTTGCATGCTCTCCGTTGTTAGTAGCTATCTTGGCCAAGTAATTGCTAGTGACTCCAAGAGGGGTATTTATGCTCGATAGTGGGTTCATGCCTCTAGTTTTCAAGAGAAGTGACAATAATCTCTTCGGTTGTAGATGTGCTGTTGATACTAGGGAGAAAACAACGGTCTCTTGTTCGTGGAACATGTGGACTGTTTACCTTACACACTTTGCTTAAAGCAGTTGTCTGTTGCTTGCAACTTAATACTGGAGGGGGTTCAAATGATAACCTAAAGGTGGACTTCTAGTCATAGATGCAGTTGGATGGCGGTCTATGTATATTATTGTATTGCCCAATAGAATCTCATAGGATCTTTCTGACTAGTAATTGCATTATTATGCCTTGCTCAGTTCCTGTCAATTGCCTTGCTGTAATTTGTTTATCCTTCATGCCATGTTGTTTATCTAAGGACATCACCTCTAGTGAACTATGGAACCCGGTCCAATCTTTACCATCAATACATCTTCCATTGTTATATGTTTACTTGCTGTAAACCATTACCTCCCACACCATATGTTTAATCCTTTGATTACGGCAAACCGGTGAGCTTGACAACCTCACTGATTCGTTGGGGCAAAGTCTTGAGTTTGTGTTGTGCAGGTCTCCGTGTTGCTTGAAACATATGTGTGACGTTTCCTTCCTCCTACTGGTTCGATAACCTCGGTTTCTTACTCAGGGAAAACTTGCTGATGTGCTGTTTCACACCTTGCTCTTGGGGTTTCCCGACGAGGCACCCCCACTTGGACTAGCGCTGCATCATGGAACTAACATGGATTTTATGGCTTCAAGCCATTTGACGGAGTCAGGTCCCATCATCGCTTCTTTGCATGTAGTTGGTTCATCATTGTCAAACAATAATGATTTATTCTCAAATCCCGGCATTTGATTGTTTATCCGACCTACTTTGTTTAATAGGAACTTAGACCTTTGTGACCACAACCTTGGAGGCATATGAGCCATGAGCATTCTGGCTGCCTCCGGAATATTTTTCGGTGCTGCGCAACTCAGCACATATATCTAAGGTTTGTTAACCTTATCAAAGTTCTATTGTCCTCCCACTTAACTTTTACGAAAAATTCCTTTTTCAAGAAATTTCACGTTTCAAGAGACAAAACCTTTTGTCCTCGGTGTTATGGAGGAATACCCAATTGTTATTCGAAATAACCTATAAAGACATGCTCATCCGACTTTGGTTGTAAACATCTTACTTATGCTTAGCATACCAAAATTTAATAAAGGACAACTTGGGTTTTACCCTAAACTATAACTTACATGGTGTCAGTTCAACGGATCAAGATGGAGCTCTTTTCAGCGTAAAAGCGGTAGTCTCTAAAGCTTTAATTTGTTAAAACATAATGGCAGTTTTATAAATAACACCGTTGATCCAACCATGTCAAACAAGGTTTCATTACAAATCTCAAACACCCCATATTCCTATGGTGTTTCGGGAGATGCAAATCTAGGTGTTTTGCTAAACTTGCAACTCAAATAAATCCCTTTATGATAAAATCATAAATTATTTATTTTCTTGTTACAATGATTTTCCACTTCATCTCGAAAGTCTTTGAACGTTTTTAAATATTTCATACTTCTTTCTCATTAAGTGAATATTCACTCAAATTTCTGGAGAAAGCATATGAAGTTGACATCCATCGCTCATGATTACACATAATGGACTACATACATTGATATGTATAAATTCCAATATTTTAGTCGTTCGTTCTTCTTTGGCCTTTGAACGAAGTTCTAATTATCCCGACGAAAGTCTCACAAGCGTCATTTGATCAAATCAAAGACTCCGAAAACCCATGAAAATGGAGTTTCTTCATGTTTTCTTTCCAATATGATTTAAACGACGATGTCACTTCATAAGTGATCTTCCAATCATTTGTCTTGCGACATTTTAGCAATAGTTTTATGGATGTGATTTCTCCAACTAGATTTGTAAATCATCCATCTTATATGGAATACGGTAATTATTTGAACAATCTTTGTTCTCATAATATATGATTTAAATAACTATTATTAAAACAAATCTTGAAGGCAAGCTTTGATGTCAACGAGAAATAAAAAAAACAACGGTTTGTTTATTTTCGATGAACATCATCACATATTCTCTTGCTAGTTACTTAGGCCATTGTGGTTCATGAATTGCATCGTTCTGTATGAAATTTCATACCAACCAATTCGGTATTCAATACCCAAGAACCACATTATTTAACAAGCAAAGAATACAACCATAACATGTATATTATCTATATACCTACACTGGAAATTTTCAGTCTTTTCTTTTCGGGCAAATATATTTTATAGATTCCCTTTCAGCATTTCCTTTTCCTTTTTAAAAGAATCTATCAACATCATCAGTGGTGCCATATACATGACACATAGTCCAAAATGTGTATATTTAAATACTAATACCTTTGGACTTGCACTTTGAAGTAGATCATCATTATCAAATAAATGGCGTTCTTTCAAAATCCATTCTTTAGTAATCTTTTAGTGTAGTAACACTTTATATACATCTTTTATTCATCCTTATCATGACGACTTTCATGATCAAGCTGATGTAGATTACAAAGGCGAATCGTGAGTATAACATTACTTTCCAAAACCCTTTTGGATGATTAGGATGTCTACCATCTTCAACCTTTGCAAATTCTCATCCAATATGAGAACATATATTATACTCTATCATATTGCAACCAAAGCATTGTTTCAGATATCGTTATATCTACCACACATGATGGGTTCTAAAACAATTCTTTCAGCTCCTATATAATCTTGATATTTAAATCAAGAATCATGCAGGCAAACATGATACTTTAGATACTAACACTAGAATTGTCACTCTCGATTTAATACTAATTATTAAACTTTACGGAGTAAACAGAGTTTGCTGAAAGTTTGCAATAGGACTTTAAACTTTAGATTGACACTCAACACAATACGATACCAGTTCGTAAAGTAAATATCCAGAATTCTATAGTTCTATTGTCTCAATTACAACTAATCATAAGGTGGTGAACGAATGCCAATGACTATAACAAATTATGCAAATTCACTTTGATTTAATTTATGATAAATTGAGTTCTACTAATCCAAATTAAAAATGAACTCTCACTCAAAAACGACATCCTCGTGTCTTTTTGGTGATTACATGAACCAAATCCACTACACCAAGTCCGATCATCACGTGAGTCAGTGTAGCTTCAAAGGCGAGCATCCATATGGTCAGGATATCAAAACATATGACTCATGCTTAACCTTTCGGTCTGTGTTCCGAGGCCATGTCTGCACATGATAGGCTCGCCAAGTAAGAACCTTAGTATTCGCGTGTGTAAAACTGTCTTACACACGAGATATGCTAGTGGATTCAAGTACACCCAATCATCACACGATGTCTTGAAGCGGCAAAACATTGTCGGTGCATACTTAAGGAATAACACATTTTTATCTTGATATCTAAATGGGGGATCATCTTATTATGCTAATAAAACGTCAAACTAGCAATATAAGATGCAATAAACATCACATGTGAAAAATGAAATGATATGGTCCTTGCACTTGATCGTTATCATGTGCATCGTGGTATGATCTCCACCATTCATTTATGTGTAAGACCAAGGTCTATGGAACTTACACGTTATGTGTGTTGTAAGAGTATCGACTTATACTTTTACTTACAACATCACCATATCATGATACTAGCCTAGCAAAAATCTAAACTAGACTCTTATAATTTATCCATTGCAAGTTTTACATGGCTTAGGGCTTTCGAAGATAGAACCGTTCTTATCTATGCCACCAATATCCGGGCCGCTTCATCCCACTATGCCACCAATATCCAAAGTACAAGGAAGAAGTAATAACATGACCATCAATGCCCATATATTCATATGTGTACTACCGGTGTAAAGCATCTATGCATAGATCCGGCTCTGATACCACTGAAGGGTTCGCAGCATAGAAAACAAAAAAAATCCTACGATAGGAACAACTAAGTACCAAGATGTATCTACTAGATACAAGCAACAGGTGGATATACATCCATAGAATCCATACCCTCAAAGAACGAATAGCGTTAACGAGGTTATAGTAGTGGATGATGTAGTCGAACGCTTCCGATCTCAAGATCGTTATGAAGTCCATCTGGTCCAGCCGGTCCAGCACCATCAAGTCCAGCACCACAAAGCAGTGGTGCATCCGTGATCGCACACACGTCCGGGTACCCCGACAACCTCCACGCCCTCGCTCTAGCAAAGCAGCGGAAGCAACAAATTCTTCCAGAAAAAGCCACCGGCAACATGTATCTCGCTGATCCGAGACCATGGGGAAATTCTAAAGGGGGGAGAGAGATCCTTCACGAGGAGGTGTGTTTTGAGAGGAGAGGGACACCTTTTATAGGGAGAGGGGAGCACCCAAGGGGCATGGAGCCCAGCCCATGGTGGCTACCTCCATCTCTTCCACATTCATGTGGGTGGAGCTCCCACTCAAAATGAAAAGCCTCCACTCACATAAACATGCCTCCACTCAAAACTCCACTCACATGCATTAAATTTCCACCAAATTTAATGCAAGCTCTCATTTAAATAAAACTTCTTTATTTATTTATTCGAAATTTTGTTAATTACTCTAATTAACAAACATTCACATAAAACCCCTTATAACATTTCAATTTCACATGCAGAACCAGTTTCAGCAATTTCAACCGAAACGATTTCGGTATTTAGTAAAATAAATTCCCGCGCTTTCCTTTTTCTTTCTCTAGCATATAATTTGCTCTGAATGGTGTCATTATCTCTTAAGTGTGTCACTCTACGGTTCGTGAATAATGTAGACATGATCGAGACCCCTCTCTGATCAATAATCAGCAGCAGAACCTTGATACGTCGGAAACATATCTATAATTTTTGATGCTCCATGCTTGTTTACTATCTACTTTCCTTTGCTTTGTCTACACTTTGAGGTGTTTTTTATATCTTTTCTGGAACTAACCTATTAACAAGTTGCCACAGTGTCAGTTGCCTGTTTTCTTTTGTTTTTGGTTTCGGAAAGGCAGAAAATTAATATTCTCGGAATTGGACGGGACAAAAGCCAAAGTCAATATTTTACCGTGGGCGACATAAAGTCCAGAGGAGAGACGGAGAGGCGAGCCAGGGCCACCACACCCCCTTAGAAGTGGGTGGGCCCACCCCGCGCCTGGGTAGGGTGTGGGCCCTCTAGCGGCCTCCCAGCCTCGCCTCTTCGCCTATAAGAAGCCCCGATACAGAAACCCTAGTCACCCGAGCACGAAACCTTCTGTAGCCGCCGCCACTGTCGTCCCTAGATCGGGGGGATCTAAAGTTCTTTATGGCACCCTGCCGGAGGGGAGATCATCCCGAAGGCCTTCTATCCGGTATGAAGCGTGAGTAGTTCCACCTTGGACTACGGGTCTATGTAGTAGCTAGATGGTTGTATCTCCTCCTTTGTGCTTTCATGTATAAATATTATGAGCTCCGTTCATGATCAAGATCTAATCTATTTGTAATCATGCATGTTGTGTTTGCGGGGATCCAATGGATATTGAGATTACTATGTCAGACTGATTAATGGTTTTGTCTATTTGATACTATCATGTCTGTGTTGTTTGTGATCTTGCATGCTCTCTGTTGTTAGTAGCTATCTTGGCCAAGTAGTTGCTAGTGATTCCAAGATGGGGTATTTATGCTCGATAGTGGGTTCATGCCTATAGTTTTCAAGGGAAGTGAAAATAATCTCTTCGATTGTAAATGTGCTATTGCTACTAGGGAGAAAACAACGGTCTCTTATTCATGAAACATGTGGACTGTTTACCTTACACACTTTGCTTAAAGCAGTTGTCTGTTGCTTGCAACTTAATACTGGAGGGGGTTCGGATGATAACCTGAAGGTGGAATTCTAGTCATAGATGCAGTTGGATGGCGGTCTATGTATATTATTGTATTGCCCAATCGAATCTCATAGGATCTTTTTGTCTAGTATTGCATTGTTATGTCTTGCTCAGTTCCTGTCAATTGCCCTGCTGTAATTTGTTTACCTTCATGCCATGTTGTTTATCTAAGGAGATCACCTCTAGTGAACTATGGACCCCGGTCCAATCTTTACCATCAATACATCTTCCACTGTTACTTGTTTACTTGCTGCAAACCATTACCTTCCACACCATACAGTTAATCTTTTGTTACAGCAAACCGGTGATCTTGATAACCTTACTGATTCGTTGGGGCAAAATCTTGAGTTTGTGTTGTGCAGGTTTCCGCGTTACTTGCAACACCTTTGAGACGTTTCCTTCCTCCTACTGGTTCGATAACTTTGGTTTCTTACTGAGGGAAAATTTGCTGCTGTGCTGCATCACACCTTGCTCTTGGGGTTTCCCGACGAAGCACCGCACGTTGACGTAGTGCCATCAGACCTGGAGATTCGTACTGACTCCCACACATTCAACGATAACTTCTGTGATCGTGTGAACCTTATACACATGCGACTCAATCCCTTTGTCTCGCAATATGTGTCTGCCTTGTTTAGACTTTGTCTGTGTATACGTTATCAAACGTCCATTGAGATCAGGATACTGTTGGTTTCCTGTTAATTTATCATGGTTGTATGCTGGTTTTCTCAAATCTAAAAATAAAATAAAATATGACAATTTTTAAAATAGGAAGAAATTTCAAATATGTATGTTTTAAAATCTATTTTTTCAAATCCAAATAATTTTCATATCTAAAATTGAAATCTAAACAAATTTAAAATGAACAAATACAAAATATGAACAAATTCAAAATCTGAATAAATTTCCAACTTTAAAAATTCGAAAACTAAAAAAGAATCAAATCTGAAATTCTTCAAAAAAATTGAACAAGTAAAGTAAAAGGAAAAAGAAAATAAAAAATAAAGAAAACAGAAATAAAAAAGAACAAAATAGGAAAAAAATTACATGTTGGGCTGGCCGCCACGGAAGGCTTCAGGCGATCCCAAATCACACTAAGCAATCTGTCTTCCGTTTCTGTCCTACACACAAAGATGGACTGGTTATATCTCGTAACCGGGCGGCCATATATAGGAATCATTCCCAGGAGCCTAGCCAGCCACTGAAGATGTATGGGCCAGGCTCAGCCCGTGTCCATATATGATATTTTGTAGTACATGTAATAATGCCGTGTACTTTTCTAATTCAATCGATCATACGGTCCAAACAGTAGTCATACTTTATGTGGAGTATCGATCATTAGTAGAGCTAGGCTGACTTTACACCTGACCCCAATGAACAGATCAGATAGAATCAGAACTGTCCGTTGGACTTGTAGGAAATTGCAATGATCAAACATGCTCCCTTTAGATGCATGTGGTTCAATGAATCGCTCTTCTGCTGCTAAAAATAGAAAGCAAATGAAAGTTATGTCATCGAGCTGCATGTGTACTACAAGTAAGATTTAAATTAAAGAGGACGAGAAGTTTTTTTTTTGAACTTGGAGGACGAGAAGTTGAGAGAGCTGCATGTGTACTATTTCCATGAGGGTGGATACATATATATAATCAGATCATTATTCTCCTCATGCCTGCACAAAGTAAATAGGAAAATAAACCTTCGTACTACTACTGATTAGAGGTCCAATAATTGTTTAGAACACTGATTACCTCTAAAATAGTACGCATGAAGTAAGATCCTTTTACTTGCACCAATAGTTCAATAGCGTGCTCTTGAAGTTACTTATCATCATCATTAGGGTTATGAGGCCATAAAATAGTACATGCATATATATTTATTTACTAGAATAACATGTGTCGACGGTACGACAACTTGGCAGCGGTGTGCACTCTAGTCCGCCAACTGCAAGCTGTTCATCCATATACACAAACTTGTTTAAGTGGTACACTACATATCCTGCTAGATCGCGTGAGCAAGATAGACCGGTGATGCAAGCAAAGTTTTGCACGACCATTTTTTGTGGTATTTCCATGAAATTCAGTTTACAAAATGTCATCGAACTCTGTATTTTTACCCTTCATTCACATCACAGGCTATGTATGCACCAACTTCCAATTTTAAAACAAAAGGTAACTCGCCTTTGAGTTTTATCCCATTCAATCACACCTTGCTTATGTGATCCACGATGGCTACCACCCGAAGCTTGTGTTGTTGTGGCAGCATAAGTACTACCCGCTAGCTATACGACCAAAACAAGCAAACACGTTGGAGGGAAAGGAGATCCGGTTCATGTCTAAATGGGCTTGCCCAAACATAGTTCACAGTTCATCAATTCCAAATTATAAGTTACCCATCTCCCTAAATATCAAAGTCAGGGGCGGAGGCGGGATAAACAAATATGGGGGTGTAGAGGAGAAAATATGACTTGGGAATGGAGGGTATTTGTGCATAAATGTTGAACCCCTGGTGGTCCTTGCCACCACCACCGTCCATATTTGATTAAGCATTATATTCGTATTCAAAAGTACTTCTCAATGGTATCATTTCGTGTCACATAATCATTTTCAATCAAACTAAAAGTGCCTGTACCTTGCATAAAGGAACTCAATAAGAGCATTATGCTACATCTTGTTAGATAGAGTTCGAGCTGCTTCTATTTGCACGCTCACCAAATGAGCATTATGCTAGACCAATCCAATGCCGGTCTCGTAACAAGTACATAAACCAGAATACACAAATAATCATGAACCACGAAGAATTTGACAAAAACTACTACCTCTATTCCAAATATTAAGACATAGGAGTACATGTGAAGTTCCTATCATAGCATAAAATGCATGAACTTTTTCACAATTTACTCATGGATTAAATTATTTTGCCAGAGTTCAAGGGCCATCTAGAATGCATGAACTTTTTCACAATTTCCTCATGGATTAAATCATTTTGCTATGAAATATTGCATTTTAGAGGTGCCATTTGGGTAACATAAACACTTTTTTCATCGTGAGGACACGTTTAGAACATGTGACATCTTTAGCTGTGAAATTCAAGCGACAAAACAAAAGTAGGTTTAAAAATTCCCCCAAAAAATCCTAATTCCAGCACCATATTACGCTTTAACACGATTTGGTATGCAACCACCAAAAGCCATTCAGATTAACCACTCTTTTTTTGTATACATCTTCAGGCTAACTAGTACTCGCTTCATTCTAAAATATAAATTGTTTTAGACTTTTTGTAAAACGAATGTATCTAGACATTTTTAGCGTATAATTTCGGAGCAAAATTCGTGAAGCTACAAACTAAAATGCGTTTAAAGGCATGTGTTTCAAAAAAGGTAAAACATCTTATATTTTGTAAGAGAGTGAATATTTCTTTCTTATACAGCTGATGTTCAGGTTAACTAGATCGTGAAGTATTCAAACTGGACTCTGTTTGAAAATAGCTGACCTTTCGCATCGTATCGCCCGTGGTACATAGCTCCGCGAAGCTCCCGCACCGGACCACCACGGTGCTGGGTTATCCATCCATCACGCACCCAGCTTTCTTCACGCCTCCTCCTCCTTCCGGGCCTCGCCGTCTTCTTCCTCTTCCTCCCCCTTCTCCACCGCCCTCTCCTCAAAAACCCCGCCCCCCTAAACCCTAGCTCTCGAATTCGCCCCCGCCTCGCTCGGAGCACACGGACCCCCTCCTCCCCTGCACATGGCGTCCTCCACGGCCGCCAACCTCTGGGTGCTGCTCGGCCTCGGCATCGCCGGCGTCCTCCTCGCGGCGAAGCGCCTTAAACGCCCCGCTCGCCCGGACAACGGCGCTTTCATATCGCGCCTCGAGCTCCTCCCGCCTCCTCAGCCCCCGCCGCCCCAGGCGCGCCACCCCCTCACCGACCTCTGCTTCGCCATAGCTGACGCGTAAGCTCTCGCCCCCCTTCCTGTTTGGCCAGCATTAAGTTTCTAACCCCAGATTGGATTGGACGGAGCGAGTTAGCATAGCGCGGGTCGTAATTGGATCGATTGGATTGTACTACCATGATACAACCAATTCGCTATGTTGCTTAGGATTGAATTCGTGATAGAATTTACTCCGCATGGAACATTCTATGTACTGAATTATATCGTGCTTTTGCTTGAAATAGTTGATTGTAAAAATGCCTCCTCGCATGGGACAGCTTCATGAATGTTTTGCCAACTTTTAATGGGCGACACCAGAAAGGGAAATTAATCCCCTGTATACACACGTGAATGTTGGTATTGGATACAATTAGTATGGCGCTATTTATCACAGTTACTTAGCAATCTACCCTAGAACTAGGTGACTCCGTAGTTCCAGCATGCATTGTGGCTCTTGGCGAAGGTTGTACTTCGAGATGCTAGAATCCATAGATGATAATACGCAGCATAATAATGAGTTAACTGATTATTTGCCCTTTCAGCTTTGCCATGCCAATTGTTAGTTGCTAGAGCTGAACTTCACGATTAAGATCCAAGTTTTAGGGAAAATCATGGATTATTGATAAATGTACAAATCTAGGCATCTAGTTCTGGTTTCAGAAGCACATCTTTCGTAGTCTGTGAACTTCACTGCTTCATTCTCCTGCACGAAGTATATAATAGTTTATGTTTTTGTTGGTGACTGTCGAAACAATCTGCCCTGCCCACCCGCCCACCCACACATTTGTCAAAGTGCTGTGCTAACATGCTGCGTTGCATGCAGACCTTACCCCTGTATTCACAGCCTTACTATGAATAAATTCTGTTTTGATTCCACTTTTACTTGTAGGGGGTTACTTAGGTAAGAACAACTAGTGGAGACGACTTGGGATTTGTTCTTAATTTTTCTATTCATGTGATCATGTCTTGCCTTTTCTTCTGGAACGTGCAATGAATCTACCCTAAAGTGTCAGTTCTTTTCTGATAGAGGTGCTATCTTTTTATCATGGGAACATTTGAACGCAAAGAATTTTCTTGAATTTCCTCAGTCATCACCTTACCAAATTAAAGGTGCAATAGTTTTGTCAACTTAAGGCTGTAATCATGCATGGTTTCCCCAAATGATGTGGTATGTGGTGGCTCATGGCCTGTCTTTGAAAATCTTTAACAAATTCAGTTTGGTGGTGTTGTTAAATCATTGCGAAGTAGATGTTTGTGTCCTCTTTGATAAAATGAACGTATGTTTGACCATTGTGGTATGATACTGTTCTTGCTGCAACCATGATAGTTATTATGTTTTTAACACAATCCTTACAGTTGCAAACTAATCATAAATGTTCTGTACAACACATAGATTGATTATATTGATAATACCATATTTTCATAGTTTTCAGAATTTTTCACACTTGAACCAACTGAAAACATGACATGTCTGACCTTTATCCTGTTTAACACGGTCTTAGCATTTCATATTCTACTGTTAAATTGGAATGGACCGGCTAGCTACGGATCAGGCTAGTGCTGCTGACTGCTCGCCTGAAGGAGTTCGATAGGCCTATTTTGGGGGAAATGAACCACAACTACCTCTAAAAGTAAAACCCGCATGATTGCTCTGCAAATAGGATTTGCATTCAGTTTGCAACTGTAATATCTATGGTTAAACTTTTAAAGAATGGATGTATTTGCTAGTGCTATGGCATCTTTCTAATGAACTTAATACACAAGGAAATGTATTCCTTGGAAACTGTATTGTGGGCTATATCTGTTTCCTGGAGGAAAATGCTGTTCCGTGCAACCCTATCTGCATGGTCTAAGCTATTTTTCCAAAATACAAATAGATGGCTGGTACTTTACAGCCATGTCCTGAATGAATTATATAAATAGGCATCCAATTTATGTGTGTCTTGCTTCCCCCGATCCAAAATTTGAGTCTGATTCAAAATGTGAGTCTTTTGGACATTAGAACACTCTTCAAGATAGTACTTTGACCATCAATTTCTGTTCAAACATCTTGCCTCACATAAAAGTAATTATGCAGTATGAAAGTATATGAAATTCATTATGAATCTATTAATTCCAATTTGATGTTTAGGGTGCTAGTTTTTTTTCAAGAAAACACAAAGCTTGTGTCTATATTGAAAAGATAGAAATAGTTTTCACAGAGCAAGGCATGACTCTAGGGATTAGTGGCCATCCCCCGCTCCTTGTAAACATGCTGTAAGCTCTAAGGCACCAGTGCGTACCGGGCAAATCAGCAAGCCAGCGACACAAGCAGTGGCTCCCTCAAATGTGCAATCGTTGCAATGCTTCCACAGCATCCAAGAGGTGGGCAGAACCAGAGAGGCAGTGCCTCTGCGAAGGTCCTTGAGAATCCCGCCAAAAAATACTAAAAGTTCTTAGAAATGTTTGGCTGGTAAAAATGCCAAGTTCTTAGGTTTTTGGATCGGAGGTTGTACTCCCTCCGTTCAGAAATATAAGACATTTTAGCTTTGTGAAATGAATGTATCTAGACGCCTTTTAGTGCATAGGTTCACTCCGAACCTCTACAAACCTATACACTAAAAGACGTCTAGATACACTCGATTCACGAAGCTTAAACGTCTTATATTTCTGAATGGAGGGAGTACTTTTTAGTGTTTGTAAGCTATATCTGTTTCCTGGAGAAAATTCTATCCCTTCAACGCTATTGGCTCATTCAGGTGTGAACTATTTATCCAAAATTTCAAATAGATGGCTGGTACTTCGTAGCCACATCATTTATTATATGAATAAGCATCCAATACATGTTTGTGTCATACTCTGGTGCTCAATGTGTTACCATGTATATATCCATTGCTTGTTTTTTGAAATTTGCTTCTATTCTTCACTGTACGCCCCACTGTCTCAAAAATGCTTTTGTGCTTTAACTTTTAGATACCTACTTTCATGGTTTCTGGAACTAAATGTCAGGCGTGTTCATCTACTTGGCATTCCTTTGTGCTGGTTGTATACTTGTCATTGACCACATATATGATTCACTTGCTTTGATGACTGCAGATTCCATGTCAGTAGTTATATAACAAGTTTCGGCAGCCTAGAATGGGCGAAGACACATGATGCAGCAACACAAACATCTCTAGTGGTTTCAAATCTTGTAGATGGTGGTGCTATATGTGTTGGGAAAACTGTTATTGATGAGATGGCATATAGGTACATTCATTTTGCTTTCTGAACATAGTTTCAGAAACCTGTGTTAAGTTCTGAAATATTTTTGTTCTTTTGTTCCTTTCCGTTTTAGTGCCAATGTCATAAAAAATGATATATATATATATATATATATATATATATATATATATATATATATATATATATATATATTCCTTACATATGCTAGTATTATTTTCACGCTTTTATTGTCCAGTGTGTCTGCTGACTTAATGCGCTTTGCTTGTTCAGTATCCATGGCGAGAATAAACATTTTGGCACTCCAACAAATCCTGCAGCTTCCGATCGAGTACCTGGGGGATGCTCAAGTGGATCAGCTGTTGCTGTTGCTGGTGGCATGGTAGATTTTGCTTTGGGTAAGTTGACTTTTGTCTGCCTCTTGTTGTTTACTGCTGGTTGCTTCATTATCCTCTTGACACCAGGTCTTAGTATTAAAAGTAGTGGGGACCAATGAGCTATCCTTTCTTTAGATGATTCCAGTGAACTATTCTTTTTCCATGTAATTGTAGCATTTATATTATGCATCTTATGATACTTTCTTCTTTTTTACTAGAGTTTGCAGCCTTCAGTTTTTTAGTGGAATGGCTGATCAGTTACAGCTTTCACGATTCTTTTCACCTTGTGAAACGTGGTTCCATGCCTGTCATTGAACTTCCATGCTCTCTTTGATTAACAGATTATATACTTCACCGTTTTGTGCTTGTGCATTTGATGCACTCACCCAGTCCTAGTTACATTTTAAAAATTCATTCATATGTGACTTTTTGCAGACAAAGAGATTTTTTTTGCTTGTGACAGTTCAACGTATTGTACCATATATAACAAACAGTAGTTACTATTGAGTTTACTTTGGACACCACTAGGGGTAATATAATATAATTAATATAGGAAGACCATGCTATTCAGCACCCAGGGTGCATAATACGTTGGCGCCCGTGTTTTACGTTGTTTCGCTCAGAAATTATGTTAGGAATACAAATACTCCCTCCGACCCATATTAGTTGACTTGGATTTGTCTAGATTCGAATGTATCTAGCACTAAAACATGTCTAGATACATCCGAATTTAGACAAATCCAAGTCAACTAATATGGGTCGGAGGGAGTAATTACGTTCATATTGACGCACAACAAATAAATTGATATAAGAAACACAATATATGAGTTATAACAACGTAAAAACCGCAAAAATGACTTAAGGGATATTTTACGTACTCCCTCCGATCCATATTAATTGACTTTGATTTGTCAAAATTTGGATGAACCTATATACTAATTAGTGTCTAGATTCATTCAAATCTAGACAAATTTGAGTCAATTAATATGGGCCGGAGGGAGTAGTATTTCTGTACTCATGTACAAAAAGTTTATGCCATGTTTATATATTTTTACATTCTTCTTAACTTAACTTAAGGGGTAAGACAAAATTGACGTGAAATCATGTATGGCTGCAAAGAAACAGGGTGGGTGCAGAATAACTATTATTCACCCTGGGAGTCAAATAGCGCGTCCCATAGGAAGATAACTACCCCCTCCGTCCCAAATTAGTTGACTCAACTTTGTCTAGATATGCATGTATCTAGACGTGTTTTAGTTTGTAGATACATGCGTATCTAGGCAAAGCTGAGTAAATTAATTTGGGACGGAGGGAGTAATATATTGATTTCGGTCTGCAACGATATGTCCATAACTATCTTAGATCCATGAAAATTGTCAGTACTAACTAGTAAAAAGCATTTTATCCGCCTCCTAAGAACTGAATGATGTGGTAAGCGGTAACGTACTAACGTGGTATGTTTACCCTAGTGTATTTGCAGTAAATCCTACTTTCCTAATAATCATTTTACCCATTCTGGTAATAGTTATCTGAATTCAGAATATATCTTCTATAGAATTAAAATCATTCGATCCGTATTCCTGCTCAGTGTCGGATCTGCTATTTCTACTGTGTGGATGTCTAACATATGGGTTTTCCTTTGCAGCTAAAATTATACGGGCTATTCCCTTACAATTTCATGAACTTTACAAAATCCCTGTCATTTTGGCTGTTAAAAGCTTCTTGATCTTGAAATCCACATCTTTCTTTAGTGATGTTTGTTCTGTTGAACTGTTTATTCTTCTCATAATGTTATTACCATTTCTCTAACTTGCATGGTCAAGTACTACGCTGATATTGTGATGTGGTAGGTATTGATTCCATTGGAGGAGTAAGGGTACCAGGTGGCTATTGTGGCATACTGGCATTCCGGCCTTCACATGCTGTTATACCCAGCAGTGGTGTTATTCCTGTGGCGCCTAGCTTAGACACTATAGGTACCAATGAAAATATTATTCTTATAATCATGTTGAGTATAGATCCTGACGTGTGAACGGTAATCATCATGTCTCGTTATTTTATTATTTCTATTGCAGGCTGGTTTGCAAGGGACCCAATTGTATTGCGTCGTGTTGGTCATCTTCTTCTGAAATTATCTTATACTGATATCCGTCTACCCAGACATTTCTACATAGCTGATGATTGCTTTGAACTTTCAAAGATACCTGCAAGAAGGTTAACTCAGGTGGTAACAAAATCTGTGGAAAAGCTCTATGGAAGTATGTATTTCCTCTTTTCACCGTCTTCTGTTATTTCGATAGAACTTTTTTGTTGGAAATTAACTTGTGTCTTTCCTCAGGACAAGTCCTGAGTCATGTGAATATTGGAAATTATTTGGCTTCAAGAGTACCCAGCCTGCGGAACTATTCAAATGGGCACAATAATGGGGACTCAAAGTTTTCTTCATTGCGAGCACTTTCTAGTGCCATGCAGTTGCTTCACAAGTATGGTCCTGCATTAGACAATCATCAAATTATTTGCCAAACAAATAAGGAAATAATCATTTAATTTGAGCTATGTTTTTTGTACGCTTCCCTGGTTGTAGACTATTTTTTCCTACATAATCTAATTAGAAATTCTGATAATGGATAATTCCTAAAGGCTCTTCTTTTCTTAGAACTATTTCAGGTTTTGGGTTCGCCAACAACGAATATCAAATGCTGTTTAGTAAACAAAAGAATATAGCCGCCATGCTTAAACAAATGGAGTTTATATGCCATGTTTGGTCTTACTTTGGGTTGTCTTTGGTGTAGAATTTTAGAATAATTTAGACGAATGATTTGTTGTATGTTTACAATATATTTGATGATTAAAGTAAGAATTTTACCTTGCGTATCTGCAAATTTCTGTCAGTTTGCTGTACACGGGACACATCATTGTGAACTTGTTATTCAATGCAGGCATGAATTTAGAGATCAGCATAACGAGTGGATAAGCTCGGCTAAGTCTTCTGTTGATGCTTCCATAGTCGGTAATTTGTCTGATGATGGTGATTTGACTACTGATATCGCCCAAGAAGCAAGAAAGGAAGTGCGCTTAGCTCTCAACACACTTCTTAAGGTATTATTACATTGAGTTCAGGCTGAACTAGAATTTTGTTGGATTATCTGCCTGCATTAACAGGATAACAGCATTTTTGATCCTGTGATTAATTTCTTAGCACATTCATTTTCCTGTTACCAATAGTTTTGCTGCGTAAATTTCATTGAAGGAAACCCCATGCCTCTGTGTGAAACCTTAAACTGTGAGCTGTTCAAAGCTTGTGAACTTCTAATTGGCAGAGCAAACCTAGTGTTTTGTAGTGGCATTGAAATGCCAACTTTTTGAAATTTCTGTATTGTGCAACAAGTGGATCACATTGATAATCAAAGATTACGAGGGTAAACTTAAATATCTAATAGATCTCTGATGGAAGGCAAGTAAACTATTACCTGCAAAGTTATTACCCCCACAAGCTTGGTGAGTTGACTTGGCAAGTGAAGATGCCTTTTTTTTTTGTAAATCAGGAATTATCAGGAATATTAGGAGCTATATTGAAACATCATGTGCAGATATTTCCTTGAAGTTTTTATATACAACAAGTGAAATCACAGAAAATCTAAATTTACTGGCCAAACGCAATACAATAGTATCTCTTCGATCCCAGTAATTCTGCAGTATTCCTTCAACTTGCCTTTTTTTTCTTTGATGGAACTGGCCTGTTTCTTTTGTCTGTAAGACTAACTAGATCTCTCCATGAGCCAGGCTGGGTCTGGGAAATCCTGGCCTTGAAAGGCCACCTGAACCTGCAAGACAAGGCCTGGCGTATGTAGTTACTTTTTCTGAAGCAAAATACTATCAGAATTATTTTTCTAAAATACATTATATTTATCATTCTGTTATTTTCTTGGGCTTTGACCTGGCTGACGGGCTGAAATTCCGGCTGAACCCAAAAGTTGCCAGTCAGTATTTACGTTTATGTTGGTATTTTGATACTTGATGTCAGCCGTGTCTGTTATTGGTTGCTGTGTTTTACATCAGAGTTTGGACTGTGGAGCCAATTCTTGAGCTCTCTTACTTCTAAAGCTGCTTCTGCTGGAGCGAAGTAGTTTATTTACATTTTGTGGTGTATTTTGTCATCCCATAGTGCACAATATCTGAGAATTTTTCGTATTTGACAAAAGTTTGCCTATTGGTTCGTTGTTAGTTGAAGATAATCCTGCCATTCTGCTTGTTTGCATGTCCTTCATAATCTTACTTTGCAATCCTGCATGCATCTAAAATGTGTTGTGATGAATCATCATATTACTGTTTAGTTGTATCGTAGAAATGCTTTTTCTGATGGCGATGTTGTGTTGTTCCATAGGATGATGGAATTCTAGTCATCCCAACTGCTTTGGGGTGCCCTCCAAAAATTAACGCTAAGGAGCTCTCATCTACAAGCTACAATGCTGAGACATTATGCCTTCAATCGTTATCTAGTATGTCAGGGTGCTGTCAGGTATATTTTTTTCCTAGTGGAATTCCAATTTTATGTTACTAGCATATAAACCTTGTTACTGTTTCCTCTGTTGACCTTTAAGCTTTAACCTTTTTTTTTTTTGCTTCTGAGTAATGTTATAGATGTTCTATTGCATATATGATAGCTAGTGGCATCAACGCATGTACCTTTCATATGGTAACCATGAAAATTGATAATTGTGTATTTCATTGACCTGGTTCAGTTAATTGACGTGTCAGATTTTACTTCTACTTTTGGTAGAGGTGCAAATTATCTCTGAGTTGTCTTTGGACCTAGGTGTGGGTATGGGTGGGTATTGGAAAATTTAAATCAATATCCTTTCCATGCCTATGAATTGTACTTCCTCTGTTCCATATTAACTGTCGCAGATTTGTGTAGATATGCATGTATCTAGACTTGTAGATACATGCATATCTACACAAATCTGCGACAGTTAATATGGAACGGAGGTAGTAGTAGTAGTTATTCCCATGTCCTTCCATTCCTGGTAAGCCTACAGTCCTTTTGCTAAACAGTATTGATGCTCTTTTCAGGTTACTGTTCCTGCAGGTGAACATGATAAGTGTCCTATTTCAGTTTCGCTCATTGCAAGGCACGGTGGTGATCGCTTCTTGCTGGACACCACTCAAGCCATATATGCCACCATCCAAGAGCAGGTTGAGATGCTAGCGAAATCTAATGCTTCAAGTAAAGAGGCCATGAATGAAGAAGCTGCTGAAGCTGCTAAAGAGAGAGTCAGTTCGTTTCTTATTAGTCATTTTGGGAATATAGCTTTTGTTTTTCAAACTTTTGCTTAAAGTTAGCCACAACCACTGTTGTTTTCCTAGTATTATCTTACAGTAGCACACCATGCCAATGTGATGGTAATTCACTAACTGAAGAAATAACTGATAATATATCTCAGGTAACACATGACAATTTTAGGTGTTACATCATATCATTTTCTAGTTAGTTATAGGCTTCTAGATCTTTTGGCAGCTTTTTGGCTTTTGGTTCTGTTTGGCCCTTTAGCTTTTATACTTTGCGCTTTTTGGAATGACACATATTTTGGCACGTGTTTGAGAAAAATAAACACCTTAGCATTGACAAATTGAATTGAACTTTTAAGGTTTAAGTATATTTTAGCATCTGATACTGATAAGTTGATAGTACTGGTTTCTGCATCTGGGGGCTGTGTAGATGATGCACATGCACAAATCCTTATTGTGTACTGAACCAGTTTCCCATGACCCAAAATTATGATCACAAGTGTGTGTTTTGAATATTTCTTGCTACTTGACAGGGTAACAATGCATTTAAGGAGAAGCAATGGCAAAAGGCAATAAATTTGTATACTGAAGCGATCAAATTAAATGGCAAAGTAGCCACATACTACAATAACAGAGCTGCGGCTTTTCTAGAACTAGCTAGGTATAATCTTTTCCCCTCTCGCAATTTTGTTCGTTTGGCACTTTGGTTATTCATGGTTATCCATTTTTGGACCTTTCAGTTACCGTCAAGCTGAGACAGATTGCACTACTGCCATCGATATTGATCCAAAGGTTAGGATATGTTTTTCTTAGTTTAAACTCTGAAGCATGCATATGATGTGCCTTATACCTCTTCCTGATTTATATTTTATTCTATACTTACTTACTTAGTATAAGATGTGAAAAATGTAGACAATGGGATAAAAATGATATGCTAGACTTCACTTTTCAGTTTTCTAATGTAAGATGTCTTTGATCTGCTGAGATTGTGATGGTGTGTGAGTCTCTGCATAACTGGTTGAGTTGGTTATTATATAATATTTTTGCGTTAATCTTGTATACGTTTTAGATTGTGAAAGCTTATTTACGGAGAGGCACAGCAAGGGAGATGCTTGGATACTATAAGGAGGCTGTTGACGGTCTGATTTTCATTCTTTCCCTTCCCTGATATTCAATTATCTCGATGACTATTAGTAGTGCCATTAGGTGCTAAAACTAACAGGTGTACTTCTCCATTGCTTTTTGCAGATTTTAGCCATGCTCTTGTTCTAGAACCAATGAACAAAACGGCTGGTATAGCCATTAACAGATTAAAGAAGTTATTTCCGTAAGTGCCAAGCCCATGGAATTATTTCTGCATGAAGACGTGACTGCCGATTTTTTGCACAAACAACTTGTGCATTTCTGGGGGATGGAATGGAAGTACCTGAGCGCGACCGATACATGAAATTCTGCATATGCCCTTTGTGTTCTGCAAGGTTCTAAATTACCACCGGCAACAGAGCTGCCATAAGAGGTGTTGGTTTACTCGTTTCCCCCAAGTTTTGAGAAAGCAAAGTAAAAGCATAGGTTTTGCGAGAATCCGATCATAGTAACCATGTGCTCTACAGGTCAGGTGTCATCGCGTCATGTATATTATCAGTTTTGACAATTGTTTGTTGAAACACCTTGATTTGCCAAATAAAATTGCCCCACATGTTGTATCCATCTTTGCTCTTTCGAAATAAGTAGCTTTCAAGAACGCTGGCACTGAGGCTGAGGCTGTTAGGCCTTATGCCGAACTGCTTCTATCACCTGGACATTTCAAGCTTGTCTTTTGGTCTTTGTTGTTTTCATGTTGCTCTAACCGAGTTTTCCTGATGTCTGCATCAGTTATGTGCCTAATGTGATGGTGTGGATTGCTGGGCACTGGACCGTCCTTTATCCTAAACGAAGTTAGGCTTATGCTTGTTGGGTCACTTTCGGATCAAGTACAGGAGCACTAGTTGTAGCCTAGGCCATTGACTATCTTTCGCCGAAAGAAAAGCTAAAACTATCTGCCCCGCGCTAATCTAGCCATTCAGGTACCATCATCATTGATTAACGAATTTAGGTGTGTCGTTCTATTATTATTTTCAGCTGGCTCAGGTGGATCCACGAACGAATCATCATTGTACTAGGCCAGATTGATAATAACATCGTGAGGGGGGGGGTAAATAGGACAGCTGATATGTGGTTTGACAGTTCATTGTGCCGAGGTCCTGTGACGAGGACGTGAGAAAAATGAACAATCATTGGAGGAGGACGTCCCCTTTGACTTGGCTTCCACTACCGCTTGCCGGATGTACGCATCATCAGCATTCTAGTTACAACTAGATCGAATGGAAAGGGACCGACCTCCTGCCTTTCGGAAAGCTGGGGAAAATCGCACGTCCATCGGCCGGGCCTTGCACGAGCGGGTCAGGGTCAGGGACTAAAAGAATAGCTTTTCCGCCACGAAGTGCAAAGTGCGCAACTCGCTTTCCTGTCCCTCCCGTGCGATTTGGCTTCGGACCGAACGAACGAACGGGCATGGCCACCGGCCGCGGCCGGTACCATGGATATGGATGCCCGCGGACAGTACGTGCCATGGATGATGGATCAGTCCATGAGAGCGGCATGTACATGCAGCTCTGTGGTGATTAGGTACTGCTCTTTTTCAACGTTCGCCTTTTAGTATCTGTTTGGGACCATGCGTGAACAGAAGTGCGTCGTGACCACAGTTCACAGATCGAGATGAGCGAGGTTTGGGAGCCTGATGGGAGCCGTGCTACAAATATTTCCTCTTCGCGATGTGCTACAAATATCTTAAATAATGCAACCAACAAACTCTCCAATACACACGCATGTGAATGTGATACGTGGTCGGCATGCTCTATTATTCTTCTTCTTCTGTTAGGGGTCTACCACGGGGTTTGCGCTAATCATACTTATATTCGACGATCGGGCTCTAGGCCCACTGCTACTAGGAAATGCTTCTACGTACGTATCGTACCGACTTTATTTGCTTCAATCCTCGATCCGTACGTGTTCTTAATATACGAACGGGCCTGATCAACTCTGCAGACGATGCATGGATGGATGAGAGAGGGCCAGCGCAGCTTGCGATCGTCCATCGAACGACAACGACGACATGGCGCTCCTTGATGCATGGCTAGCTTTCTGCTGCCAAGATCTAACAGACTCTCTCTGCGTGTTTCCGGGCATTCATCTTTGGCAGTAGTACCAGTACGTACGTACTGCTGTGGTGTCTGTTTTTTCTTTTCCATGCATGCCCCGTGGACCCCGGCCGGCCCGGTGCACGCATGCATGCATGACTGCGATCTTTTTGGGCGATGAGCTGTAAATGGCTAGGTATGCTGGATTTGGCATGCCCACATTCACGTCGGTTAATAAACAAACTCATTCAGTCTGAAGTTATGCTTGGCTATGAATGGTGAACAGTTGTTAATTGAGTGGTCCGATCCATGTCGGCCGCACCTCGATCTCTAGTCGACCAGACTGGTTACCTTGACAATATTTGGTAAGTGGATTATTGTACCCATCGAAAGGGATCGAGCCTTCGAGTGGGCACTAGCTAGCTAGCTATAGGTAGAATTTGTTCCAGCACGTACGTACGTTACGTTCTCTGGGCTAGATCTTCCAACCGGTAAACGCAACGCACGCATCCACCTCGATCGATGTGTCACGCGACGACGACGTAAACCGGTCCCCGGGCGCGCGGCCCGTCCGCGTCACCACCGGTCCGGGCCTAGCTGTGTGTGTGACCCGCGCGCGGCCTCCGCGGCCGGTGCCTGCCGGGCACATGCAACTGTCCGAGTCCGGCCGCCTCCTCCCCTTGATTTCCCAGTGGCGTCTGACAGGATCGAGATCGTGACAACGCACGTAGTACTAGCTAGGTCGTTCGGCCGATCGATCAGGTTGCAACGAAAACACGTACGTACGTACGCGACAAGTATCTGGCAACCGCAACAGCTCACACACAACAGTCACGTACGTGTACATTTCCTCCGTTAAAAGTCTAACCCAGAGTGTATAATTATCATCCACTTTGGCTGGGCCACAGAGCGAGATTGATGGTTTTACCTGCAAGCGCCCGGCCGCTAGCTTTTAACCCTGCGTGCAAACGTACGTGTGACCCCCGTGAGCTCTGCGGCAGACAGTGTGCGATCGGTGACTCGGCATGCATGCGGGCCTCTGCGCGCATATAGTAATGCCTGGCCACATTTTGCAAAACATCGCTTCAGACTTCCCGACCTCTGCTAGCTGCTTAGACAGGACCGATTCATGTACTAGTCACACACACACACAGCCGATGGTGCACGCACTGTTTTGCTTTTCCACTTGAGAGCTTCAGTCCGCGCGCGGGGGCTCGATCGGCCTCAAAGCAAAAGTTAATGATGTGCTAGTCCTCCTACGTAGCAGTAGCAAAACACCATGACGCATCAGGTTTCTATTGGCAGATGCTTTAACAACTTGCGATAGTGCTTTATCTTGAGCTCTCTTCGAAAGTTTAGATACACTTAATTCACAAAACTAAAATATTTTATATTTTAAAACGAACGGAGTATCTCTGTTCCAATCACACCGACGCCGTACGTACACGCGCATCAGGTTTCTATTGGCAGATGCTTTCAACAACTTGCCATACTGCTAGCTTTATCAACTGCTAGGATATACTCATATAGGATAGAAAGAGTTGGGTGTCTGTCAAGCTCAGAGCAACGGAAGTAATGGGCGGGGGCGCATGATTTCTGCCCGGATAGGAACGTGCCCTTGTATAGAGAGAGAGGGACGTGGACTGGCGAACCGACCGGACCAACCCCAGTCGCGCTCCAACAGAATTATTCACGCGTCCCGTTGCTCTCCCAAACCCCAACGCCGTCCGTCCATCATGTCCATCATGCAGCTCGAAAATGACGCGACGGAACACTGAATTTCTCGCGATGTTGGACTCCACAGTGTTGGTCCGATCCGTTCGTAGTTCCTCGCACTGTTGCGTGACTTAGCATCGTTGGAGACAGTTAGGGCTTGGACTAACGAGCTGCTAGTCTCAGGCTCGTTAAGACTCATAATCGTTAAGGATCGAATTGTTAAGCAAGTTATCTTTAACAAGCTATATATATGGGTAGTGCTACACGCCCCCCAGGGGATAATTCCCCAAAATCCCCCGATTTCTCCGCTGACAAATGTTCCTCAAAAAGATTTAAAATCCCGCTTTTGCTACAAACATACCCGTTTTTGCTACAAATAGACCCGTTTTTGCTACATGTAGCAGAAAACTGTTCGGTCTAGAAAATGGAAAAACAGACTGGACCTCGCCGGAGACCGTGTAGCAAAAAAGTTGTGGTAATGTAGCATATCTGACCTCGCCGGAGACTCGCCGGAGGTTTTCTTCGGTAGACCTCATCGAAGACCGTGTAGCAAAAACTTTACGTTATTGTAGCAAAACCGCAAAATGGTGGTAGCAAAAAAAAAATGTTAATATAGCAAAAAGAACGACCTCGCCGGAGAAATCGCCGGTGGTTGCCGTAGCAAAACCGATTTTGCTGAGCACTTTCGTTAAAAATATTGTAGCAAACTTTTTATATTAAATTAGCAAAAAAGTAGAATTTTTGTAGCAAAAGAAAATCATCGTCCACAGGAGGCCACGCCTTGCAGCAAACGGACAGTGTGTCGGGGAGCAAAGCAGCCATGGAGGGACTAGCCATGGAGTAGAGGTGCGCATGGGGGACGGGGGGTGAGAGGCAGGGAGAGGGCCGATGGCGAATCCCCACAACTGCAGCGGATCTGGACGTTGCAGAGGAGGGCGGCATGGAGAGTTGGAGATGGGCGGTGGCGGTCTGCATCTCCGGTATGACAGGGCGCTAGGAGGTAGGGCGGTGGCGGGACCTGTTGGGAGCTATGGAGCGCGGTGGCATCCTGCCGGGAGCTAGGCTCATGGCGGCGCTTTTTCAGGGAACAAGTGGAGGAGAAACAGAGATAGAAGGAGGTAAGCCTGGTCGTGGGTGGGCTCCAACCCGATTCACAAACGACGCGTCCATGGAGAGATGGGGAATCAAAGTCGTACGATCCCCCGGGTGACGGGAATCATTTTCTTATATATATTGGCTTGGTTTGTTAATAAATATGCTTCGTCGGTACAAGCTTATGACGGTGAAAATAGACAATAATCAAAGTAAGCTAGCACAACGTGCCTGCATGCACTGATACATCATGTTATAAATGCTATATAGTACTCCCTCTGTTCCATAATACCTTGCGCGGATGAATAGTACACGCAAAATAAGGTGGCCAATTTCTCTCTCATTTTTCACTTTTTTGCTCGTCGGTTTTTTGAGATGTGTAGCTTCGTGTTTAGTCTACCATTCCAAAAATCATAGAATTTTTTTGATGAAAAATGAGAGAAAAATGCCGCCTTATTTTGCGTGATGAACGGTAACAGATATATGCTGGACCGAGTCTAGCCTGATGGTTGGAATGGGATGATGTATCCTCCCACCTGCCCATGAGTTTGAGTATCCGTACTTGCATTCGGTGTTGTACGATATAATCACTTCTAATAAATTATATATTTTTTAATGTTGTATATTATATGCTACTCCCTCCGTTTAGAAATATAAAATGGTTTATGTTTGTGAAGTAAATGTATCCAGACATATTTTAGTGTGTAGATTTTTTTAAACCTACATACTAAAAGGTGTCTAGGTACATTAGTTTTACTTATCTAAACATTAAAGCTACACACTAAAAGGTGTCTAGATATATTATTTTTACTAACCTAAAACTTCTTATATTTCCAAACGGAGGGAGTATGTGTGTTCCACGAGGTACTGGATGATTATCATTTGCTATTCTGCTGGCAACGGATCATATTCCTCCCAAACTTTTGAGAAAGCAAAGTAAAGCATGGGATTTTAGAGTCGATCATAGTAACAATATGTCCTCAAATTGGCTCTACAGGTGCACTTTAATCATGTATACACTACTCCATTAATATGGCACACCATGCTGTATCTATCCGTGCTATTCTCAAGTGCAGCTTTCAGCGCTCGTCCTGGAACGGCTGCCTCACTTGTAGTCGCTCTCTTAAGGCTGTTAGGCAGCCATCTGCTTACGGACATTTCAACCTTCTCTTTCGGGTCGGGTTGTTTACATGTTTACTCTCACTGAATTTCCTGTATTGGAAGATGTCAGCATCAGTGATCTCTGTGCATAATATATATGATGGTGTCGATGTGCGTTGCCTTCATGGGCCAAGTTAGGCTTAGCCTGTTAGGTCACTTTTGGATCGAGTACATGAGGGCACTAGTCGTGCCTTAGGTCATTGATGACTCGTTTGTTAGAACGACAGTAACCTGTGGAAAGAAGTTCAAATCCCAACCGACCTGATGAACCTCTCCGTACGTTTCTAGCAAGATGTTTCACCATATTTTTCCGTGATAAGGTGTTGGTAGCACGAGTAGAAACAGCCCCATTGGTCCCGGTTGGTAAGGGGCTTTAGTCCCGGTTACCCAACCGGGACGGGGCAATCAGGACTAAAGTTCTAACCTTTAGTTCCGGTTGTCCCACCAACCGGGATAAAAGTGGGTATCCGTGGCCGCGGCAGAGAGCGAGGGGGGTGGAGAACCGGGACAAATAACCCCTTGCCGCGGCAGAGATTTGACATATTTCTCTGCCGCAGCAGCATTTTGGCAACTTTTGTTGCCGCGGCAGCATTTTGACCACTTTTTGTGCCGCGACAGAGAATTCATTTATGTTGTTTTATTGTTTATTTAGTGTTTTACACTCATCAATGACAATATTACATTCGATACACGGATCGAGTTCATGCACTACATACAAAAGTTGCTCTTTGTACAATCCTTATTGTTTATACACACCCGAATAGTATTCCCCTTTTGAGTTTAGGACTTCTGCATCCAAGAATCCCGCCAATTCCTCCTGAATTGCTCGTACGCGATCCTTTGGCAGAAGATCATCATGACAATATTACATTCGATACACGGATCGAGTTCATGCACTACATACAAAAGTTGCTCTTTGTACAATCCTTATTGTTTATACACACCCGAATAGTATTCCCCTTTTGGGTTTAGGACTTCTGCATCCAAGAATCCCGCCAATTCCTCCTAAATTGCTCGTACGCGATCCTTTGGCAGAAGACCGTCTCGTAGACGTTCGATCTGATTTAAAAAAGGAGTCAGCCTATATGAATGAAACTAAACACAATTTAATGGTAATTAAAAACTATAGAAATTGTTTACGTACGTGGAGTTGCTCCAAATTTCTGCCCTTCTCACAGCACGTCTGCCGGATGAACTCGCAAACATAGTATCCACATAGATTGTTACCTGGTCCCTGCGTCGGGCACTTTACGAGAACATAGTTCAATCAAAATAATAATCAAGCATGATAATAACGGTATCAAAACTAGAATCAAAGAGATGCGCGGATATAGCTAGTGGTGCTTACATCTAGTGCTTGAAATGTAAGCTGCTCTTTCCAAACACCCCTAGCCTTGTTGGTGAACCGTTTTCAAGCGCTGCCCGGCGAAGAAAACGAATGAAAGAAGTTATTAATTACTTGATATCATAAAATTCACGAACGTTGCCGATATAGTGTCGTAATGATTAGAATTACCGCTGGAGAAGCATCTGCATGTCCTTCCACTCCTCAAGTGGTTTATGTTTCGAGTCCATGACTAGTACACACCCTTTGTCAAGTTGAATGATTAACATAATATAGTGGAAGCTGCGAATGCATAACTAATCAATTATATACTTAACATCGAGTAAGCGAAATAAAAGTGTATACAAGACAATAACACTCACTCGAAGTTGTAAGGAAATAGTATTTCCCTTCTGATTTCTTGAAACCTTAACGCGTGTACGATATTATCCTCCGTATCCTGGGGGCTTGTTTTGATATTAGCTTGATGAACCCAATATGGGTCAATGAAGCCAATGTTATAGATTTGTCCTCTGCTGCATTCGAGAATCTTCATTCTGCATATTATAGTTTGATTATATACATGCAATAAACGAGGTGAGATAGCTAGAGACTAAATTAATTACAGGATTAGTACTTACAGACAATAGGCATTGATGATCGATTTGTCCAAGGCGTCTTGATTGAATAGTTGAAATAGTTCATCAAATTCAATGGATATCATGTCATCTATTTCTTTCCCATAATGCTTTTTTGTAACCCTCAGCACTATCCAGTTAGCCCCGGCTTTTGTGGCATGCATGTACCAGTTATGCAATCTTCGTATTTTTTTGAAAGATTATTTACCTCCTCAGGTTTGACGAGAGGTTTGCCGTACTAGTATTTGTATGCTACTTCACTCACGGGGAAGTACTCTAACTAGGATAAGTACTGGGCAATACTCATACCTTGAGCAGCGGCAGCTTCTCCGTATTGTGCAACTACCTCTGGATCATACTGCTCTTCGGCCCCATATTTGCTCGACCCCACATTGGTATGGGAAATCACCTTGAGAGGGGCGCAAGACTGTTTTGCTTGTTCTCCGAGCTGGCCAACAGATTTATCGCTTGCATTAGTACTGCTCTTCGAGGCTTGTTGTGCCGCATGTGACTTGAGAATAGAGCGATCATAGTCTGATGACAGCTTTGGCTCGGGTTGATGAAGAGTCTTTAGCATTTTGAACACTCTGCATTTTTCTTCTTTGGTGCTGGGGAACTCTGGCTCTTTCGGCCGTCTCAGCTTAGCGAAAAACGCTGTCATTTCCGCATCAACGATAGCCGTAGTCTCCTCTTCAGTACAGTCATAAACGATGCTTGGGAACTCTGGGAGACGGGTGAGGCGGCGGTGAAGATGGCCTTGGCGTGTGATTTCGAAGCACGATACATTCCTTTGGCCATAGAATGGTGACATTTGTTGCGTCTCCCAGTTCAGTCACATCCCCTTCACTTGCAGGGTAGTCAAGCTTCAAAACTTCAAAGGTGGGCATGATTTCATCCACCCCGACAACAGCGTAGCCCTCTGGAACCGGACGACAGTGGTAAGTTGGTGTGGTTCCAATTGGTAAGACATAGCCGACCGCCACCTTCATTGATATGTTCACAACTTTGACATGTATCTCGCAGTATGTCATCTGTGTGATATCATCCACTGGGTAGCCAACAGGAGCCATCGTCGGTGCAGCATCATCATCGTCATTTTCATCACCCGGGACCTCGGCGGAAGCCATACTGCTTTTTCGATTATTCGATAGGCCGGTAGCATCGAATGCAGTGTGCTGCTGAGATGGGCCGGTAGTACTTTTCTCTTTAAGTGCGTTAATTTCATCTTGTTGTTGCTTTATTCGTTCTTCAATTATACGCATTCGCTCTTTCTGAATATCTGCTTCAACTTCCGCCTTGTCCTTTCTCCTCTGACGGCTTCTATCAGGATATTTCTTCCTCTCTTCGGGAAACCCAGTCCTCCATGGTTTGGAGCCTATTGTGCCTCGTGTTCGTCCATCATGTTACTTATTTCCAAGGGCGAGTGTGAGCTCATCATTCTCTCTATCGGGAATGAAGTCCGCATCTTTAACAGCCTTTACTGCTTTTCTCATCTTCTCGATTGGCAAGGGGTGTTCTTTATGTCGTATGTTATATATACACTTCCCTTCCGAGTCCAACGTCCCTCCATGCCCGTAAAACCAATTCCTTGCATGTTCGATCCAATCGTCTGTCTCTGGGATGATCTTTTTAGCACGCAGTTCATTCTCAAGTTTCTCCCACTTAGGAATGCTAGCCTTGTAGCCACCTTGCCCCATAGTATTGGTGATACTTCTTGTTAGCAACATTCAGCTTATTCGTTGCAGACATTTTCTTAGCTTTTGCTGATGTCTTGTAATTCACAAACTCAGCCCGGAATGGTTTTATCTTCTCAAACTGAATCTTCTTGAAATCCGGAGTCTTCTCTTTCACGACATAGTCAAGGTGCAATATTTTCTTCCAGTTGGTGAAACATTGGACCATCTTCTTCAAAGCCCACTCCATGACCTTAGCCTCCAAGGCGTCCTCAACTGGATCCTCCGCATTTGGATCCAGCTTTATCTTCGGTAGTTTGAAATTAATCATGAGCCTATTCCACAGTAAATCTTTGGCCTTGTTAGGGACAAATAAACATGTTCCCTCTTCGTCCGCATCAACAGACCTATTCCAATTTCGAATGATGATCGGTATTAAGTCCCTAACGATTACTCTGCATTGTGCCACAAATTTGTTTGCGACAACTTCGGGAGCCGTCGGTTTTCCGTTTTCAGCGACATCTTCGATCCTGAACCTCTCATGGTCTCCCAACTTTTTGGTTGGGCCTCGGCTGCTCTTTTCAATAGATTTCTTCGATCCGGAGGGCTAAAAGAAGAAAGATCGTCGTTACTATTTCTATATAGGTAGCATATGATTAATTAATGAATTAATTATATTACATGCACCTCGCCGGAGCGGTCATCTTCTCGATCACACAAGGCATCGCCTTCTCCCTCACGGAAGGCATCACCTTCAACCTCAAACAAGTCGTCTCTTCCGGCAAAAAGAGGATCACCCTCACCGGAGTTGTTCAGAAACGTCGATACATCTAAATTTTCTTCCCCGCGGATCACACCTTGGATCAACTCTTCCTTTTCTTCGTCTCTGTCGTGTGGGTCCATATTTTCTGCATAGGTGGAAAAACGGATAAGTCAAAGCGGCTAAGGGAGAATGTTAGGTACGGTGTTGAGAGATATAAACCCTAATTCAGAGAAACCCTAATATATACATACACAATAATAAAAATGAAATGCTTTCGAAATCATAGGATTATATCATCGTAGGGCTATGCTTGCCTTTGCCTATTGATAGCTGAAAGTAGAGCTTCAGGATCCTTGTACTTTACTTGATTACAGTTGGTCAAGTATTTGTCTTCGAGCTTCGACGGTGTTGATCTCTGGCTTCGATCTCGATCTCGATATCGTATTCTACCAGGAAGAACCAAACACCGGAAAGAAAGGGAAACAATCAAAACATGGCATCGATGCAATGCTCAAGCAAGTATGATGATATGACAAGTTAATTTGCATTGGAATTTAACCGTAAGACATGCTCGACGATTTAATCGGGGTTCTGAGGGGTGAAAACCCTAACTCGGGGAAACTCCAGAACATATGAGACGGGTGCATTTGTTCTTCTAATTATACTTCTCATTTAAGTTGTTGAACAATGCATGATTATAGGTTAAATAGATAGGTTTCATTTTTCTGAACAATTTGATATATTATTTGTATTTTTCTGACTTATAAACAATAAGTTATTGATTTTACAATATTAAATCATTTTCTGGAATTAAAAACAAAAAGGCAAATAGTTTTTACACCGGGGCGACCCCTAGCCAGTGAGACTGACAGAAGGGCCCCAGTGCCAACTCAGCCTCCACGCATGCTGATGTCAACACACGCATCAGATACTTTTTATACCACAGCGGAGCCTACCCACTGAGGCTGACTGATGGGCCCTAGGCCACATCAACTGCCACGCGAGCAAGGTGACGCACGGGTGACGTCAGCGCGACGTCACATCGGCGGTGAGCTCCCAGGCAGCGGCAGCGACGGCGATAGCGGGCACGCTCGGCTACGACAACTAGCGCGTTTGAACGAGGGCGTCGCGGGCTACCTAATAGAGGCGGCGATGCTAGATCGAGGCCACCCGAGACGTTGCTGCGATGGTGAGCGGCGGCGGTGCTCACGGGTCGGCGACACGCGACGAGCACAGAGAGGGAGGGGGCATATGAGGGGTCCAGGAGGATCGCGTGCTCACCCTAGAGCTGGAGGAATCGACGGCGAGACACGGGGTGGACCGGAGCGACGGGGATGCGGGCGGCGGAGGTCGTCGGGATCGGAGAAGACGAGGTCGATGCCGACGCACGGACAGACTGACGGCGGGGCGGCGCCGCGGGCAGCCTGACAGCGCGGCGACGCTGACTACGACGGGCAGCCTGACGGCGAGGCGGCGGCGCGGGCAGCCCGACGGCGGGGCCTCAGCGTATCCCTGTGTGTGTGCGAGTTGTAGAGAATGAATAAGCGGAAGGAGAGGAATGGGCGCGTCATGTATAAAGGGGAGGGAGCATACGTCCCGGTTGGTGGCTCCAACCGGGACTAAAGGGTCATACGTCCCGGTTGGAGCCACCAACCGGGATGTATACTCCACTATTTTCAGCAGACCAAGGGTTGGCGCGCGCAGGGGTCTTTAGTTCCGGTTGGTGGCTCCAACCGGGACATATGACCCTGTTTTCAAAAAAATTCAGGAATTTTCTCTCTGTTCCCGACTTATTTTTTATTTTGGGGTTTAAATTTGTAATGTTTTTTAAATGATAATTACTTTTGAATTTAGAAAAACTTTAAACATAAAAAGTGTTTGAATTTGAATAACTAATTCCTAACCATTTTCTGTTTTTAAAAATAATTAAAGTAACCATTTAAACTATGAACCATTTAAAATTAAAAATGAATTAACTTATATTTTTTGAATATTAATTTGGAATTTATAAAAACTTTAAACATAAAAAGTGTTTGGATTTGAATAACTAATTCAAAACCATTTTCTGTTTTTAAAAAATAATTAATGTAACCATTTAAAATATGAACCATTTAAAATTAAAAATGAATAACTAATTCAAAACCATTTTTTGTTTTTAAAAAATAATTAATGTAACCATTTAAAATTTAAAATAAATTAACTTATATTTTTTTAATATTAATTTGGAATTTAGAAAAACTGTAAACATAAAAAGTGTTTGGAATTGAATTACTAATTCAAAACCATTTTCTATTTTTAAAAAATAATTAATGTAACCATTTAAAATATGAACCATTTAAAATTAAAAATGAATTAACTTATATTTTTTGAAAATTAATTTGGAATTTAGAAAAACTTTAAACATAAAAAGTGTTTGAATTTGAATAAATAATTCAAAACCATTTTCTGTTTTTAATTTGGATTTGAATTAACTTATATTTTTTATATCTTAATGGGCGGGAAAAAAAGGACAGGAAATAATGGGCGGAAAGAAAATTTTATTACGATATAACTATGGTCGAACTGGCGTGCATGAAGATAGGGGACGAGCATCGTTAGAACTTGCATTGGATCTCTGAAGAAACCACATATTGTGAGTCTAAAAATGATTTTTTCAAAAAATCACGGGCGATAGATCATGTACCTGTAGTACAAACCGGACCCACTTCCTACCGATTCGGCAGACATTTGTCCTTTTTACCCGGGATGGACGAAAAGGTTTGAGATGTCCCGGTTGGGAGATAGTCCATGTAAGGTGGTCTTGTATTTTATGAAAATGGGACGGTAGCATTCTGAAACAGCATTTTGGTGGTTACTTCAGAAAACGATCCGTTTTTTGAGCTCGGAAAATGGAAAAGGGCTTTTCCGTGCGACAAAAAGGAAAACTTCCTCCTGCAACATTGTTCTCCATACCAATGTCCACATGCATGCATAATATGGGCACAGCATCACAAACTATGTCGTGATTCAGCACATAACATCGGTCATTTGGACCGAAAGCCATGAAACCTCGAACATGATAGGTCATTTTGTGAAGGTTTTTTCGAGACATGATCAATATACCAAGTCTGGTATTTTTCCTTTCAACCATGTCACATAATATGACACAACGCGAAGGATTTTCATTGTACGGATTTTTTTGAATTTCTTATGCCCGTTTTGAATTTTTTTGATTTTCTATCTATGGTCGAACCGGCGTGCATGAAGATAGGGGACGAGCATCGTTAGAACTTGCATTGGATATCTGAAGAAACCAAATATTGCGAGTCTAAAAATATTTTTTTCAAAAAATCACGAACGATAGATCATGTACCTGTAGTACAAATCGGATCCACTTCCTACCGATTCGGCAGACATTTGTCCTTTTTACCCGGGATGGACGAAAATGTTTGAGATGTCCCGGTTGGGATATAGTCCATGTAAGGTGGTCTAGTATTTTAGTAAAATGGGACGGTAGCATTCTGAAACAACATTTTGGTGGTTACTTTAGAAAACGACCCGTTTTTTACGCTCGGAAAATGGAAAAGGGCTTTTCTGTGCGACAAAAAGGAAAACTTCCTCCTGCAACATTGTTCTCCATACCAATGTCCACATGCATGCATAATATGGGCACAGCATCACAAACTATGTCGTGATTCAGCACATAACATCGGTCATTTGGACCGAAAGCCATGAAACCTCGAACATGATAGGTCATTTTGTGAAGGTTTTTTCGAGACATGATCAATATACCAAGTCTGGTATTTTTCCTTTCAACCATGTCACATAATATGACACCACGCGAAGGATTTTCATTGTACGGATTTTTTTGAATTTCTTATGCCCGTTTTGAATTTTTTTGATTTTCTATCTATGGTCGAACCGGCGTGCATGAAGATAGGGGACGAGCATCGTTAGAAATTGCATTGGATATCTGAAGAAACCACATATTGCGAGTCTAAAAATAATTTTTTCAAAAAATCACGAGCGATAGATCATGTACCTGTAGTACAAATTGGACCCACTTCCTACCGATTCGGCAGACATTTGTCCTTTTTACCCGGGATGGACGAAAATGTTTGAGATGTCCCGGTTGGGATATAGTCCATGTAAGGTGGTCTAGTATTTTAGTAAAATGGGACGGTAGCATTCTGAAACAACATTTTGGTGGTTACTTCAGAAAACGACCCGTTTTTTGCGCTCGGAAAATGGAAAAGGGCTTTTCCGTGCGACAAAAAGGAAAACTTCCTCCTGCAACATTGTTCTCCATACCAATGTCCACATGCATGCATAATATGGGCACAGCATCACAAACTATGTCGTGATTCAGCACATAACATCGGTCATTTGGACCGAAAGCCATGAAACCTCGAACATGATAGGTCATTTTGTGAAGGTTTTTTCGAGACATGATCAATATACCAAGTCTGGTATTTTTCCTTTCAACCATGTCACATAATATGACACCACGCGAAGGATTTTCATTGTACGGATTTTTTTGAATTTCTTATGCCCGTTTTGAATTTTTTTGATTTTCTATCTATGGTCGAACCGGCGTGCATAAAGATAGGGGACGAGCATCGTTAGAACTTGCATTGGATATCTGAAGAAACCACATATTGCGAGTCTAAAAATAATTTTTTCAAAAAATCACGAGCTATAGATCATGTACCTATAGTACAAATCGGACCCACTTCCTACCGATTCGGCAGACATTTGTCCTTTTTACCCGGGATGGACGAAAATGTTTGAGATGTCCAGGTTGGGATATAGTCCATGTAAGGTGGTCTAGTATTTTAGGAAAATGGGACGGTAGCATTCTGAAACAACATTTTGGTGGTTACTTCAGAAAACGACCCGTTTTTTGCGCTCGGAAAATGGAAAAGGGCTTTTCCGTGCGACAAAAAGGAAAACTTCCTCCTGCAACATTGTTCTCCATACCAATGTCCACATACATGTATAATATGGGCACAACATCACAAACTATGCCGTGATTCAGCACATAACATCGGTCATTTGGACCGAAAGCCATGAAACCTCGAACATGATAGGTCATTTTGTGAAGGTTTTTTTGAGACATGATCAATATACCAAGTATGGTATTTTTCCTTTCAACCATGTCACATAATATGACACCATGTGAAGGATTTTCATTGTTCGGATGTTTTTGAATTTCTTATGCCCGTTTTGAATTTTTTGAATTTCTAACTATGGTCGAACCGGCGTGCATGAAGATAGGGGACGAGCATCGTTAGAACTTGCATTGGATCTCTTAAGAAACCACAAATTGCGAGTCTAAAATGATTTTTTCAAAAAATCACGGGCGATAGATCATGTATCTGTAGTACAAACCGACCCACTTCCTATCGATTCGGTAGACATTTGTCTTTTTTACCCGGGATGGACGAAAAGGTTTGAGATGTCCTGGTTGGGAGATAGTCCATGCAAGGTGGTCTAGTATTTTAGGAAAAAAGGACGGTAGCATTCTGAAACAGCATTTTGGTGGTTACTTCACAAAACGGCCCTTTTTTGCGCTCGGAAAATGGAAAAGGGCTTTTCCGTGCGACAAAAAGGAAAACTTCCTCCTGCAACATTGTTCTCCATATAAATGTCCACATTGATGCATAATATGGGCATAGCATCACAAACTATGCTGTGATTCAGCATATAACTGTAGGGGTTCGTAGCATGGAAAACAAAATTTTTCTATCGCATACAAACAAACAATCCAAGATCTATCTACTAGATTGTAGCAACGAGTCGATGGAATAACTTACCCTCGAAGATTCCAAAGTGTTTAACGAGAGCGGATTCTCGTGGGTGATGTAGTCGTACTCTTCCCGATCTCAAGATCGTGTAGACGATCCTTCCGGCGCTGCGTTCCGGCAGCGCTCCCGCAGTCGGTCACACGTTCGGTACTCGACGAAGACCTTCCTCTCCCTTGTTCCAGCAGGCAGCGGAGGTTGTAGCACTCTCCTCGCGATTCCGGCAGCACAACGGCGTGGTACCGGAAGTAGAGGGGAAATCCCGCAGGGCTTCGTCTTAAGCCGGAGCGAGTATGGTGGATTATGAGAGAGGGCTATTAGTGGTCTAGAGATTAGACACACCAATTAGAAGGCTCTAAACCGCAGGCTAAAGCAATTAGAAGCTCTAAACCAAAACGGCTCTAAACCGGAGATTAGAGGTAGAAACTTGTGTGTCTAGAGGAGGAGGCCCTACCCCTCCTTTTATGGGTGGGAGGCGCAGCCAAGGGGAGGGGAGTCCCTCCCCAAGTAGGCCTTGGTTTGCGCGCCGGCTTGGGGAGGAGACTCCTCCCCCAAGTCGGTTCCCAACTCCTCTTGCTTGTTTCCCACAGTTTCTTGTTTTAGCCGTTTGACTTTCAAACTGGACATTTGACTTTTCTGTTTTAGGATTCAATTTAATCCTTTATTTGGAACAGCAAGAACACTTAGTACATGATGCAATCATTCCAATATGTAATGACACATTCATGTACCCCTCCCCCCTCCCGGAGTGCCGGACATTCCGGAACCTTCTAGAACATTCACCGGAATCATTTCCGAACTCCGAAACGGGACTTTCCTTATATGAATCTTATTCTCCGGACCATTCCGGATCACCTCGTGATATCCCGGATCCCATCCGAGACTCCGAACAACATTCGGTCTCTTTCTCATAATACCATAACTACTCAAAACAACGTCGAATCCTTAAGTGTGTCTCCCTACGGTTCGTGAATTATGCGGACATGATCGAGACACTTCTCCGAACAATAACCAATAGAGGAATTTGGAAATTCATATGGCTCCCAAATATTTCTACGATTACTTTGCGATCGAATGAACCACTTACATACGATACCAATTTCCCTTTGTCTCATGATATGTTACTTATCCGAGGTTATGATCGTCGGTATCTCTGCATACCTAGTTCAACCTTGTTACTGATAAGTACTCTTTTCTCGTTCCCGTGATATGTGATCCCTTGTGAGCCAGTCACATGCTTGCAAGCTAATTGGATGACATTTCACCGAAGGGCCCAGAGAATATCTATCCGTCATATGGATGGACAAATCCCACTCTTGATCCATGTGTCTCAACCAATACTTTCCGAACACTCAATGCCACCTTTATAGCCACCCAGTTACGGTGTGGTGTTTGATGTCATCAAAGCATCCATCCGGCAAAGGTGATATGCATGATCTCATGGTCGAAGGAATTAGGTTACTATGTATCAGAAAGCATATAGCAATTGAACTATTGAAATGACTTGATCTTTATGCTACGCTTATCTGTAGGAGTATGTCCACCATATCATTCTCCTAATGATATGATCTTATTGTTGATAACATCTCAATGTTCATGATAGGGAAACCACAATCATTTATCAACCAACAAGCTAGTGAAGTATAGAGGCTATACTAGGGACTTCAAATTAAGTTTACAAATCACACAAGTATTAATGTTTCCCTGTTAATACTATTATAGCATGAATGTAAACATTTATCATAAACACAAAGATATAATAATAACTACATTTATTATTGCCTCTAGGGCATATCTCCAACAATAAAATCGGTCATTTGGACCGAAAGCCATGAAACCTCGAACATGATAGGTCATTTTGTGAAGGTTTTTTTGAGACATGATCAATATACCAAGTCTGGTATTTTTCCTTTCAACTATGTCACATAATATGACACCACGCGAAGGATTTTCATTGTACGGATTTTCAATATACTAAAGGTTCATCTTTAGTCCCGGTTGGAGGGATTTCGGCAGGCTGGGCCAGGCAGCACTAATGATAGGGGTGAGTGTCGACATTATGTCGTGCGACGTGTACCTTGTCCCGGATGGTGTCACCAACCGGGACTAAAGATGAACCTTTAGTCCCGGTTGGAGACATCAACCGGGACAAAACACGAGTCAGCACTAATAATAGGGGTGAGTGTCGACACTATGCCGAGCTGCTTGTACTATAAATAGGCATCCTTGTGAGTCCAGTCCTCCAGCCAGATTGAGGTATCTCCAATATTGTTTTCGAGAGAAGGGACACCACTACGACCAGTTTCAGGCAGATGCCGCCGGATCCCAGTCCTCCGGCATCTCCAAGAAATTGGTCATAGAGGCACTCCCTAATATGTGAAATTAGTTAGCTCCCAGGTGTATTGATCTAGTTAGAGAAGTTACAAGCTGCAAGATGGTTTTCGAGAGCAGGGACACCACTACGACCAGTTTCAGGGAGATGCCGCCGGATCCCAGTCCTCCGGCATCTCCAAGAAATTGGTCATAGAGGCACTCCCTAATATGTTAAATTAGTTAGCTCCCAGGTGTATTGATCTAGTTAGAGAAGTTACAAGCTGCAAGATGGTTTTCGAGAGCAGGGACACCACTATGACCAGTTTCAGGGAGATGCCGCCGGATCCCAGTCCTCCGGCATCTCCAAGAAACTGGTCATAGAGGCACTCCCTAATATGTGAAATTAGTTAGCTCCCAGGTGTATTGATCTAGTTAGAGAAGTTACAAGCTGCAAGATGGTTTCGAGAGCAGGGACACCACTACGACCAGTTTTAGGGAGAAGCCACCGGATCCCAGTCCTCCGGCATCTCCAAGAAACTGGTCATAGAGGCACTCCCTAATATGTGACCGCGCGCGTTTGGAGATCAGATCTTAATGGTAAGTACGAATCGGGACAACTTCTTCATAGTCCCGGTCCACCCACAAAACGGGACTAACACTAAAGATATTTATTAATATTAAAAACTAAGACTAAAAAACCAGGACTAAAGGCCCCCCTATATGTAGTCCCGGTCAAGCCACAAACCGCGAAAGATATCCTTCGGCCAAGCCACAAACCGCGAAAGACATGAACTAGAGTTACATAATATGAGCATGAACTTCTTGGCATATGTCCTTCCTTATGATCGCTTCAGACGTAACCATGGAGCATCTTCTTTACTTAACGCAATGCTTGGGTCAGTTTTCACTGTGAAGGGCGGAATTTTATCAAACTTATTATAATATTCTGACATGTCTGTCTTGTCCTTGATTCCCACGATGTTTCTTTTCCCTGAAAGAACTATGTGACACTTTGGCTCATCATATGATGTATTCGTTTGCATATTTTTTCTTTTTTTCGGTCTGGAGGACATGTCCTTCACATAGAAAACCCGAGACACATCATTGGCTAGGACGAATGGTTCATCTCTTTAATCAAGATTGTTGAGATCCACTGTTGTCATTCCGTACATCCGGTCTATCTTTACCCCTTCCCCATTCAGGTTGACCCATTTGCAGCGAAACAAACGGACCTTAAAAGAGACTCCATAGTCTAGTTCCCATATCTCCTCTATGTAACCATAGTATGTGTCCTTTTGTCCATTCTCGTCTATTGCATCAAAGCGGACACCACTATTTTGGTTGGTGCTCTTTTTATCTTGGGCGATCGTGTAGAATGTATTCCCATTCATTTTGTATCCTTGGAAATTTAATACAGTAGAAGATGGTGACACGACCAACAATTATAGCTGATCTCCAATAGTGGTGTCATTCAAGAGATGTGTCCGCATCCAACCACCGAAAGACTTCATGTGTTCATCTGTAATCCATGATTCAGGCTTCCCCGGGTTTTTGGAGCGTACAATATTCTTGTTTTCCTCGATATACGGAGCTGCCAAAGTGGAATTATGTAGAACTATGTAGTGTGCTTTAGTGAAAGAATCTCCGTCCCTACATATCATTGCTTTCTTTCCCAGCGTGCCTTTTCCACTTAGTCTTCCCTCATGCCGCGAGTCAGAAACACCAATCGGCTTAAGGTCAGGAATAAAGTCAACACAAAACTCGATGACCTCCTCTATTCCATATCCCTTGGAGATGCTTCCTTCTGGTCTAGCACGGTTATGAACATATTTCTTTAAGACTCCCATGAACCTCTCAGAGGGGAACATATTGTGCAGAAATACCGGACCGAGAAATGGAAATCTCTTCCACTAGGTGAACCAGGAGATGCGTCATAATATTAAAGAAGGATGGTGGGAACACCAACTCAAAACTAACAAGACATTGTACCACATCCTTCTGTAACCTTGGCAGAATATCTAGATTGATTACCTTCTGAGATATTGCATTGAGGAATGCACATAGCTTCACAATGGGTACTCGAACATTTTCCGGTAGATGCCCCCTCAATGCAATCGGAAGCAACTGTGTCATAATCACGTGACAGTCATGAGACTTCAGGTTTTGGAACTTTTTCTCTGCCATATTTATTATCCCCTTTATATTAGATGAGAAGCCAGACGACACCTTGATACTGTAAAAGACTTCAAAAAAAAAATCCTTCTCTGCTTTGGTAAGAGCATAGCTGGCACGACTTAAGTGACGCCCTTTATCCGTCTTGTTCTGTGTATGCATGTTCTTTGGGTCTTTCATAATTTGTTGGTCCTCCCGTGCTTCTGGTGTATCTTTTGTCTTCCCATACACGCCTAGGAATCCTAGCAGGTTCACGCAAAGATTCTTCGTCACGTGCATCACGTCGATTGAAGAGCGGACACGCAGGACTTTCCCATATGGCAGCTCCCAAAATATAGATTTCTTCTTCCACATGGGTGCGTGTCCTGTAGCGACGTCGTTCGGAACTGATTGACCACCGGGACCCTTTCCAAAGATTACTTCTATGTCCTTGACCATACCAAATACATCATCACCAGCAGGGAGTTCAGGCTTCTTCCGGTGATCTGCCTCATCTTTGAAATGCTTGCCTTTCTTTCTTACGGGGTGATTGGTCGGAAGAAATCGTCGATTCGCCAGGTACACAACCTTCTTGCATTTATGCAAATATGTACCTCCAGTCTTATCTAAACAGTGTGTGCATGCCTTATATCCCTTGTTTGTCTGTCCTGAAAGGTTACTAAGAGCAGGCCAATCATTGATGGTTACGAAAATCAACCCTCGTAGATCAAATGGCTCCTGTTTGTTCTCATCCCACGCACGTATACCTGGTTTGCCCCACAACTGTAAGAGTTCTTCAACTAATGGCCTAAGGTACACATCAATTATGTTGCCCGGTTGCTTCGGGCCTTGGATGAGCACTGGCATGATAATGAACTTACGCTTCATGCACAACCAAGGAGGCAGGTTGTAGATACATAGAGTCACGGGCCAGGTGCTGTGACTGTAGCTCTGCTCCCCAAAAGGATTCATGCCATCCGTACTTAGACCAAACCATAAGTTCATTGCGTCACCTGCAAATTCTGGGAAGTCTCTCTCGATTTTTCTCCACTGTGATCCATCAGCAGGGTGTCTCAACTTCCCGTCTTTCTTACGGTCTTCTTTGTGCCATCGCAACAACCTGACATGCTCTTTGTTTCTGAACATGCGTTTCAACCTTGGTATTATAGGAGCATACCACACAACCTTAGCAGGAACCCTCTTCCGGAGGGGCTCCCCCTCAACATCACCAGGGTCATCTCGTCTGATCTTATACCGCAATGCATTGCATACCGGACATTTATGTAAATTCTCATACTCCTTACCGCGGTAGAGGATACAGTCATTAATGCATGCATGTATCTTTTGCACATCTAATCCTAGAGGACATAGAGTCTTCTTTGCTTCGTAGGTACTCTCGGGAAGTTCGTTATGTTTTGGAAACTTCGGCTTCATTATTTTCAGCATCTTTTCAAATGAGGAGTCAGTTAGACCACATTTTGCCTTTTATCACAACAATTCCAGTGTGGTATCGAGCTTTGTGCTGCCATCTTCACAATTTGGGTACAACAATTTCTTGTGATCTTCTAACATGCCCTCTAACTTCAACTTCTCATTTTCTGTTTTACAGTCTCGCTTTGCATCAGAAATGACCCTACCAAGTTCATCAACCGGCTCATCTGATGCCCGTTCTTCACCTCCTTCCTCTCCATTGTCTTCCATTGCAGTATCACTGTATTCAGGAAACATATGATGATAGTTGTTATCATCATCTTCTTCTTCATCATCTTCCATCATAACCCCTCTTTCCCCGTGCTTGGTCCATCAATTATAGTTGGACATGAAATCTTTCATAATCAGGTGGCCACGAATGATTTTTGAGGAAGAGTACTCCTTGTTGTTCCGACATTGAACACATGGACAACGTATAAAACCATTCTCTTTGTTTGCCGTAGCCACATCGATAAATTTATCCACGCCTTTCATATACCCGGGTACACGCCGGTCACCGTACATCCATTCCCGACCGTTCATCTGCATCATATAAATAAGTTTATCAAAACCAGGACATCATAAATACTGAAATGACCAATTCACATCGACACATGCATTGTATCAATGACAGAGAAAAGTTAAGATTGCTAACCTCGATCGAGGGAAATAAAGAGGAGAGAAAGCTCAAGTGCGTCTCGGACACCTTCTATATTTTTGTTCTATGAGAAATTGAACGGGATTATTCACTCAAACATTTCATCAAACACCTTGAATGCATGCATAGGGAAAAAAAACTAGCACACCCCTCACACCTTCCACCAAGAAAAAACAGAGTGAAGACAGAGGGCTGGAGCGTTGCATTTATAAAGGGCAGGAGCATATGTCCCGGTTTGTAACACAAACTGGGACTAAAGGTGTGTGCCACGCCACGTGGTTGACGCCCAACCTTACGTACCGGGACGCGTGCCAGCATTAGTTCCGGTTCGTGGCAGAACCGGAACTAATGCTGCTAGGAGGCACGAACGGATAGCCTTTTTTCTACTAGTGTAGTAAGGTAGCAAGGTCGATCTTGTAACAGTGTAACCAACAAATAAACTACACATCTCTTGATCGCAAAAAAAAAAAAACTACACATCTTGCTTGATCGCACCCATGCACGTGGCACGTTGTTGGTGTATTATTCGTCCAACTAGCTCTTGGGTCTACCATACGGCCATACCATGCCATGAAATGTTTGCTAGCACCAGCTTCCACCAATCCTCGATCCCGTACGTACGCCGTGCATACGGGTTACACTTTTGCAGTGTCCACGACGAATCTGAAAGAATCATGTCGAGGGGGTTCGATCTCTCTGTCTACCGTTGGCTGCATGTGTTGCCGATTGCATGTGTTGCCGAATGCCGAACGCTGCATGGGTCGAGTTTGCAGACGATCGAGCCATGATGCATGCATGTAACTTGCGTCCCATTAGGACAATATCTGTGCATTCCTTGCCGCATGGCTTTCCGCCGCTGGATCAACAGATTTTTTTATGTGTGTTTCTGGGCATTCATAATCCTGAATTGCTGGTGCTGGCATGTGATGCCTGTTTTTCTTTTTCATCCTTGCATGCCATGTGGACCCGGCCCCATGTTGCAGTGTACTCCGCCATGTTGTATATATATATTTTTTAGAATGTTCTAGCCTTTTTATTCAAGCTGAAACAGCGTTTACAAAGACCTGTAAGCCAGCAGGTGGATCAACTAACCAAATATGCCGGCCTGCTGGGAGGGATATTTGGCATGCACACATTCAGCAGCGATTAACAGTCCATTTACTCTCAAGTCAGGATGGGCCTACGCGCAGGCCTGGTTCTGAGGCTGTTTGGGTATATAGGAGAGAGCGTACGTACCCTAAAACTAGTTGTGCATGGTTAACTGAGTACTTGTTCCATCTATTTGCTGGAGTGTTCATCCTACTTCTCATCGACGACGTCATTCATAACTTGGTATGGTCACTCCAAAATCTGGAAGTCCGATGTGTGTGTGCGTGTGTGTATACTGCAAAAAGGGAAAAAAAAGGCGAGCCCATTTCTCTTACTACTACTATTTGATTTGCTCGTGATCTAAGGATCCTACATCTCCAAGCTAGGCCCTGCGAAACGAGAAGCTTTCCTTTGCTACTAGGGGCCTAGGACGAAGATTGAACACGTACGTGCAGCAAACGAAAAGGTTCAAGAATGGTCTGATGGTGCGTCTAAGAAGATGCTTTTGTTGTGCTCTTGAAATGTAGTGGCCGTAGCCTCGTTGCCCACCCTCATTCTCACTGATCCCGTTTCCTTAGTAAAAACAAGAGTAAACTATATCGACGGTCCTAATTGTTTTGTCATGTCTTTACTTTGGTCCCTATTCTTTAAAATTGCGCATCCAAGTCCTAATTGTTTGATAAGTGTGTCATGCGAGGTTCTAAATCGGTTTGACTCTCGTTGACCGGTGCCACGTATACAGTGGGCCCAAGAGATGTTCCATACATCATGCATATTTGCGAATAGGCCACCTAGATTGTGTTTTATTTTGAAACTCGGTCGGATTGCACCATGTCGATAATCACGTGGCCGCCAGAGTGGATGCAGAAGTGGTCGATCGCCATGAGAAAGTCTGGCACGCACGCCTCAAAGATCCACTTCCACTTGCCCTAGATAATCTGTGCGTTACTCGAGGCGACAAGGGACCATATGAAGCGCAGCTGCTCGGAGAGCAGGAGCACCAGGGGCCAGCGCCAAAGCGGTAATGTCCCTGGTCGTGGACAGCAGCGTTGCGGCGCTGCCCACCCGAAACACGACGTTGGAGAGCTCCATAGCATGATCCTTGCCCACATAGAAGTTTGGCGTGACTGTCTCCGTGGACACCACCACAGCGTGCACACTGTGCGGCATGACCCACAACATGTCCGTCGAGATCACCCCAGCGTTGCAGCCTATCCTAGACAGGTTCATGTTGCGGACATCGCTGAGCCCATACTTGTTCATGACCATATCGGCGAGCCACAACACCGGGGCGAAGACGCTGCAGTTCAGGAGCCGAGTTTTGAAACAAAACATAACCTAGAGGGTCTATTCATAAATATGCAGGGTGTATAGTACATCTTCCGGATCCCATTGTCTACATGGCACCGGTCAACGAGGGTCAAACCGATTTAAGACCTCACATGACATACTTATGACACTATTAGGACCTTGATGCGCAATTTTAAAAAATAGGGACCAAAGTGAAAGCACGGAAAAAAAATTAGGACAAATGATACGGTTTACTCTAAAAACAACAGGTGCACGGTTCCTCGTGCCGTGAAAGCCTATTCTCATTTGTTAGTGCGCAATTTTGGGAGCGAGATGCTGTCCCAGAATTTCTGAAGCCGTGAAGAATCTCACAGCACACGAAAACAGTGCTGTTTGAAATGAAAACTCTACTCGGGTCTGAAGATGGGCACAGCAACCCCTGTGCAGCATTTTGAACCGCTCGAAAGCCAGGCCAATTCTGAGTCTCTGACGGCATGAAAGCATTGGTTCCACGCAAACAATTCAGTCAGGCTGGTTAGTAAATTACTGCAACAGCTCGGGTGAAGACATGGGTGTATATATCTATCGGGGCAGGGGAGATCGGATGGGAGAATGCAATCCGGGCACAGTAACCCGTGGTGCCGTTACTGTTATCCATCTCAACAGTAACAGACTACTACTGTTATCCAATGCGGGATTCGATCGGGGCTCGCGAACCGACGAGCGAAAGGAGGCCAGATCAGCAGAAGCGGGTCAGGGATTTGCCAGCCTGTAGAAGCCGGTTTGGGATCTTCTGCATCGCGGGAGCTTGGTGCGTGCGCCTTCAAGGGTTTTGGTCGCTTCTTCATCCCATGTCATTTCGTGTGTCAGAACTCAGAAACTACTGAGCAAGATTTTCGCCTTTTCCCAATCTTGCAATGTAGTGAATTTCAGGTTTTTTTAGGGGGTTATTATCGTGTCTCTGACCTGACCATAACCGCCTCTTCGATTAGCATAGGAACACAGACAACCCGATTATTAGTACCAAAAACAGCAACGGGAAAAATGTTTTTTTACCAGGGCATCCACGAAAGCAATCCATGCAATATTCGGTCAGAGCGCAGAGTCGCGTACATACACGGACGCCAGGACAAGCAATCAACTTTCCAAGGGGTAATAAGATCGCTTAAACTACTTTCCCAAGCACCGCCTAATAATCGAGCTCGAGCTTAGTTTAAGCATCCCAAGTGAGGGAGGTACGCAGTGATGGAATCCCTTTTACTTAATTATTATACTCAGTGACCGGTTTTCAGACTGTTACAGAGCCCGTATGTGCATTGGTGTAGCAAACATAGTAAACAGCGTGCGATTGATTCCTTTTCTGTCATGCTCTCTGTTCGCACACCTGTGGTGAGTTGGACAGACGAAACCGATGCTAAATGTTCTGCTAGTGAAGAGGAGAAAGAACACTTCGCATTGTCTTGGGGCTAACACACAATATTCTGAAGGATCTCGAGATGTGCCCCGTCGGTCGATGGTCGACGCGGCAGGTTCAAATTCGGGAATGTTTAGGCCAAGCGTAGCGTGGTGCTTGTTGCCGACTACTCTGGCCACTACTACTCCTCCAGCTAGGACCTCCAGCGAGGATCAATAAACCTGAAATAGTTTCACCCGTTTGTTGTGCCACTCTGAAGTGCACCTTTTCAGGCCTCGCCCTGAAACGGTTGCCTCCGCTGGTGAGCTCTGCCCCCTGAAGGCCTGAATGCACATGCCCTGGAACGGTTCCCGTCGCAAAATTCGCAATGAACGGGTGATGCGTTTTCTTGTGCCGATGTGAGGCTCAAGATATCGAGTCACTTGTGGATCAATAACATGGTGACGGAAAAAAAAAGGACCAGTTCTGTTCGAGAAGTTGCCCTGCATGCAGAACTCCTCTTTATTCCGTGCTAATCCAGGTTGTTCCGTGAATTATCCGTTCATCGTTCCAATAGCCTCACATGGAGTCGGAGTAGCTTTGTACGTGCGGGGCGACACGCGCAAGGCAGGTGGCGCCGGCGCCCAGCTCGTGTGTGTGACGGCGACGCTGCATACATATATGTACCGGCCGACCGGGCGCCTAGTGCGTTTCCTTGTCATAAGAAGTTGTAAAAAGAGACAGCGCATCTCCAACCGCGTCCACGGAGGCATCTCATTTTAGCTCCTTTGGATCGTCTTCCACCAGCAGTGACAGCTGCTAGATACTAAGCTGGATCGACCGGGACCGCGAACCTTTTCACGCATCCATCCCACCTTGCACGAGCGGGTGTGACCACTACAGAAAAGAGCTGTCGACTGTGTCGAACGTCGATGAAGTGCAAAATTGCCACGCCGCCGCGCATCCCGGCAGGTTTAGACCCTTCTAGAACAATGCATTGTCAGGTTTGATCCGCCTGCGGGTCGGCCTACGGCCGGTGCGTCCACTAGGACGATCCATTTGATCAGTTGCTACACATTTTTTCTCTCAAACATTTTAGTGTACTTATAGTTTTAAAATATAATTTACATAGACAAAAAAGTGGGAGCGTACAGGGCCGTGCTGATAACGTGTTAGAGTAAAATGAGTAGAAGGCTATTGAATGAATCAACTGTTTCTTTATTCCATCGACGATCGGGTTTTTATACAGCCGAACCGATGTAAAGAAGGGTCACGTTTGTTCGTGAGGCGGTGTGAGAGAGAGAGAGAGAGAAAACCGTCATGACAGTTTTACAGCAGAGGAATATCCTATTTACATGTTTAAAATAAATCCTAACACTGACGCCATGCAGACTGTGCCGATGGTAGTGGGTCCATCTGCTGCCTAGGCCACGCGGCCTGCGGCGACGCATGCGGTGGAGGTGGCAGTCCGCCTCATTTGCCACCACAATCGCAAAGAGTTGGACGAGGTCTTCTAGCCCTGGCCAGGTCCAGAGCACATCCCCGTCCTGCGGGAAGAACTCCATGGCGTGCTGCATGGTCTCGATCTCGTCGTAGTCTGGCGGCACGACAACCTCGCCATCCTGCTTCATGACGACACCCGTGTCGTCGTCGCTGCCCTCGTCGCGTCGAATTCCTCATCGCCGAAGTCTGCAGGTAAATCGTGGTAATCGAGCCTCGACTGGAACTCGCCTAGGTACGAGCACGCCCGTCGCACGTCGTGTTCACATGCGAGGAATTGGCACCAGAATTCCTTCCGGTTGTACACGCGGTCGTATCGTAGCGGCGGTGGGAGCTGTGCGATGTGGCAGTGCAACTCCGCTTCTAGCACCGGCCCGTCTTGTGGCAGAGGCGGCACCGACATCTGGCGGTGTTGAGGTGCTAGTCGATAGGGAGAGAGATGTCGTGGTGATTGCATCCATCCCCCTCGTCCCACTGTCGCCGCGCCATCGTGGTGACCTGAGGGTATATCTATTTCGAAGACCCTCTTTCGAGCACCGTGCCGAAGTTCTTCCCTTCATGCTGCCAAGTTGTTCATCCCCGGCAGTGTCCAGGTGACTGGCGGTCGGAGCTCGCTGACGGTGGAAAGGACCAACGATTAAATGGATTGCTCAGTTATTGTTACAAGGCCATTTTTGCAAAAAGCCAGGATTATGTTGTAATTTTGCTTTTCTTGCAATACCATGTACTTCCTCCGTTCGCAAATATAAGACATTCTAGCTGTGAAACGATGTATCTAGACACCTTTTAGTGTATAGGTTCACTCCGAACCTCTACGAACCTATACACTAAAAGACGTCTAGATACATTCAATTCACAAAGCTAAAACGTCTTATATTTCCGAACAGAGGAAGTACTATGTAACATGTGCTCCCCGCTCTTCTTTTATTATGCAGCTCGGGATCCTTCGGCGATCCCTCCTTTGGTGCAATTTTTTTTTGGATGTGAGTCAGAATGTATGCATGTATTTACAGCTGGACATGCGTTTGGGGTAGGCACGGCCAGTGCACACATTCCGTGGTATCGATCGGCGACGAAAATTCTTCGTAGAACTTCAGCATAACGCGACGTCGAGTTACCCCGACTACGAGTGCGCACTTTTGTAATGTCGTTCACCTTTCAGCAAAGAAGACGGTATAGCCTGTCCTAGCCAGTACGAAGACATGAAGAACGAAGATGATCAAAAAGCCAAAGCGCTCCTGCTCCGAAAGGCCAAAAGAATAGAAACAAGAAAAGGGCTAAAAGACATCAAAAGTGTTGCTTCCGAGTTCTGCTCTCCCTACCAGGCCCGTATGGCACGCATGTTCAGAATGTTCGATGGAACAGGGCCTCCAAAATTAGAGGGCCTCCAGTTTTCATGCTTAAGTGTTACTTAGTACTCATTGCTAATGAAAGACTTAATTGGGTCCAATAAATACTGCCCTATTTCCACCACTTAGGAAATTGCCACAATTAACTCCACCGCCAGCAAGTGACGCACGCCTCCCCCTTCTCTCCTCGACTCCTCCCCATCTCTCTCTTCTCATTCTCATTGTCATCAAGAACAAGCCAGGCCCCTGAGACGAGGCGACGAACGCTGTTCTTCAAGCTTCAATCGAAGTAGCGGATTTAATTTCTTCGCAATTTTCCTGTAATAGATCCTTTGATGCAATGAATAGAATCAAGATCCGTTGCAATCTCAACCCCAAGCCGGATCCTTTGGTGTTTTCTTCTCATTTCCTCATCTCTCTGCTCCAATGCTCTGCTTCTTATTTCGACCCCCTTGCTGTTTGTTGCCGCCCCTGCGATTTGGGTGCATCGATTCGAGTTGGAGGCTCGGACGGAGTGCTTGGTTGCTGAAAATTAGTCAAAGGTTGATTCAAGAGGAGGATGACTGGAGGCGCAACCGGACAAGCAGAACCACATCGACATGCACTGCTAAAATTAGTCAAAGGTTGTTTTATCCTATTTTGTTTCCATGTTCTATTTTTCATACATGATATTTGCCTCCTAGTTCCATATTTTGTAATGTCTTGGAGAATTTGGAAACACCCTTGGGGATATGAAGAAACATAAGCAAAACAGAGGATTGAAGAATTTACTCGATCTCAAAGGGGTGCTCTTCATAATTTTTTAGCAAAACAATCAAATGTTTCTTCTGAAAATCAGAGTGCATATGTTAGTACTGATGAGATCCATGGAGATAGTAGTAGAGTAGTTTTTCACTCTGAGTTCATTTTCCGATAAGATGTAATTGTTCTAAAAAAATTCTTCTATCAACCTGATAACAATATAACATAAAACCTTGTTTCTTCTAATTGACAATTGTTATGTCTAGGCCTGAATTTTTTGTTTCGCACCGGGCCTTCGTTTTCCCAGGTACGGCCCTGCTCCCTACTTGTGCAATACTAATAATCACAACGCGAACCACACAAAGTTCCCCAATATGATTAAGAAAAAACACTAACAAAACAATTAACAAAATAAACTCTATAGTAGCAAATCTTGTTCCGATCTCCCTGTCCGCTCGTCAGATTTGGACGTGTAAATAAAATCTCTATTCCCAGACGCGCGCCTCCTCGAGCTGTGTTTTGTTAAGAGTCCAGTGGGGAGCGTGAGCACACGCACGCTGACAGGGACTAGTGATGATGGATTTGATGGTAGAATTAGTAGATACTCGTAGCAGCAGACGTGACGGGCGCAAAAAAGATATGCGACAGCACCACTGATTAAAAGGATTTTAGGAATATCTTAGGGCTGTGCTCGGATGGGAATAAGTGGGCTTGGAGAGAGACATGGATTGGCGAACCGATCGGACCAACCCTGTCGCGCTCGCCATCGCGTCCCGTTGGCGATTAAAAATTCGCGTGCTGTTACTTTCCGACGGAGCCTCAACGCCGTCGTCGGTCCACGTCCGTTCGCACGAAAACGACCCGGCGCAACTGCAAATGTCTTGCGATGTTGGGCTGGCTGGACCGTATGGATCAGTTCGTACACAGTGCGCCGTATGGATCAGGTCGTACACAGTGAATCGTAATAATATATGTGAAGTGTTCTTGGGAGCATTAGGGACTGTCCAAGTGGACCTGCCAATGTACGCGTCACCTCCTGCGATTACTGTTCGAAATATATCAGCACGATAAAGATACAAGAAGAGCACTAGGGTATGGGCGTTTTTGTGTTCCTGGAATAGATGTGTGGTGCGGTGTATTTTAATCTTTCAGAAGATAAATGAGCAATGGATGTATTGGAAAAGGATGAGTGCGCGCAGACAATTGAGGATTCAGATTGTACATATAATTTCGGCTAGTCCATTTAGCTGTTGGTCTGTGCAAGAAGATGATTTTGGCCGTGATAAAATAGCTTTGAGTGGATGTTCCACCAGCGAGTCCATGGGTTCTGTTACGAGTCATGTCATATGTGTTTACATCACTTTAAATACTATGATCTTTGCCGTACTTAATCGAAACAGATTAAGCTAAGATTAAGCTAGTACAACTTTTATCATCTGGTACGACGTCCAATTGATACGCGACTGACATCTCACAGCACTGTCTTCAACTTTTTAATACTATCGACATACTCCTGCAGCCATGAAAACTCTCATAGCAGCGAGCACTCAAGACCAGATCATATTTCAAAACTTAGCTCGCGTCTGGAGATTGGCAGAGGAAAGCACTGCGCAAATACATTTTGAACCGCTCAAACGTCGATCGGTGGCTCTGACGACATGGTCCTACGACTTACCGTTACACGTACTAGAAATCTGGAATGGCTTGGAAAAATATAAACAACATGTAGTGAATGTCTGGATGCCGGTAGTTTCTGCGTGCGCTGTGAGAAGGTTTTGTATGAAAAATGAGAATTTCGAGTTTAAAATGAGTTTCATGTAGCTCGACAACTACAGGAACTTTTAGCAAACTGTATTGATATAATCAATACGTATTTGTTTCCAAGAATGACAGTCGATCAATAAGCATTGCAGCATCTCTTTCTCTGGTGTCGGCACGAAGAGAGCCGGACGCCGGGAACCAAAGCGGCGCGAACAAAGACGCCCGGACAAGCACTCGGCTTTCCAACGCGCGCGTAGGCTGGCTTAATGTATTCCTCAAACGCCAACTACCAAAGCTTAGATTAAGCATCCCGAGAGAGAGAATCAGGGAGTCGCTCCTCTAATTATACCCTAGCCCTGATAATTGCAGGTCTGTTCGCAGCAGCAACTAGGAGTAGTATACTAGTAATAGACAGAGCAACATGAGGCCGATTCCTCCTCTGCCACAGTGGCACGCAGCACGCTATGCCCCTGCATAGGACCAGAGTTATTAAATCGTTAGTACAGGTAACAGCGATCGGACTCTGCTACTACAACAATTGATAGCACTAGTCAAGTAGGGCGGTGCGGGTCTGACGCGTGGTTTGGGATTGGATCATTGGAGGGACCGGTCGCAAAGTCACTGATCTTGAAAAGAAGTCTGTTCTAAATTCTAATCGAGCGCTAGCTTGAACAGTGCTTTTCAGTACTCAACTGGTGTTGCGATGAGATCTTGTCACCTCCCTCGTGCTTAGCCTCTTTGTTTACAGCGAGGATCTCGAATGCAAGTTGGCGCTGATCATTCTCTCAGAAAAAATGTGCTGATCGGTCGACCAGACAGGTTCAATTCAAATGCCGGCAGCCAGGCAGGCTGGATTGATTAGCACAAAGCCTTGGAGCTGGCAGTGCGGCTCCTTTTAAATGGCAGTGTGTGTTACCACTTATGAACTTATAAGACCAGCCACACTGCTGGTGCGGCACATAAAAAAGAACGAACCGATGTATTGAATCGGTTGATACAGTAACATGGGACCCAGCACTGACAGAAAACTACCCATATTCTTCTCATCTAGACCTGGTTGCTCTGCCCTTTATTGCTTGTGTCAGGATAGAAGCGACCCATACGTGTGAGTCGCTTTTTTCTTGGAACAGAATGAGTCGATGCTCTGTAGTGTATCGAACCGGTTCGAAGCATGCTTTGAATCGCTTTTTGGCAACGCTGTGGCTGGTCTAAGCTAATACTACCTAATAGGTTGGAAAAAGAATGATCTGAATAAAAGTATTCGGATGCTATCCTTCTTACATTTTTTATGAAGACAATAAATCAATGCCAAGATGGTATCAATTACACTCGAGCCTATGTAATAACAAAATATCAAGAACATCAAGGATGCAAATGGCTAAAAAATAATATAAAAAAGAAATAAAAAAAGACCGCACGAAGTAATCAGAAACTTGCGGCAACATGAACAAACCGCCACCAATGTGCGACACCTAAACTCCTAAGTTCTCCAAGCTGGCGCTTCCATGAATGATAAAGCGCACAAGTGTCATCATCGCCTGTCTAACCACCAGAGTTGGATCAAGGGTTTCACTCTAGAGAAGTTCCAGTCTCAAGACAATGCCTTCAAAAATAAAAACCAACGAGAAAATCGCCATTGACGGGACAATAACTCCGTAGAATAACTGGGCAACTCGAAGCGAGCATGCAAGATGGTACCTCGAGAGAATAATCTTCTTCCAACACGAGTGTCTTCATTCCCCACGTCAACACCTTGGTAATCCGGACCATGAAGATGTACCTAAAGTATCCAAATAATGTATTTTTTAGTCACCAGTTCACCGAAGCTCGAAGCCTCCTATGGCACGAGCCGGCCTTGTGGCGCCAAACCATTGAAGACGTCATCGTCAGACCATAGGTAGCTCGGCCAACACAACATAACCTAGCCGCAGGCCGGGATCCAACCACGAGATCCAACGACGAAGCCTGGCTGGTCAACCATGAAGAGGACGTGATGCCGATGCAGATTAGGGTTAAAAGCTGCGGCAAGAGGAGCCAAGGAAATATCCCAGCGCCACCACCTGATACATGAATTCCTCATGGCTCGTTTCAGTATTCTCGCATGCACACGTTAGCTTGAACCACAACCAACACGAGATTATCTGTTCTTGAGGCAACAATAAACAATAGGCGAACAGAGAAGGCCTGATAATCCATCCGTGGTTTTGACTAGACTGTAGAACGCACGCACGCACGCGCCCGCGCGCTCGGCGCCGCCCCGGTGCCCAGCTCCTGTGTGACGGCGACGCCACAATGACCGGCCGACCCGGCCCAGTGCGTTTCCACATCATTAGAAGCTCAAAAAGGCGCATCTCCAACCGCATCCACGGAGGCGCGCTACCTCCTTTGACTTGTCTTCCACTAGCGGGGCGCAGCGGCAGCATCAAGCAGGCCATGTGTCGTAACAGCTCGAACTGAATCTGCACGGGACCACGGGCCTTTTCACGCATCCATCCCCCCTCGCACGAGCGGGTCGGTCAGAGCATAGATAGGTGAGACAGAGCTGTCGCCCAAGTGCCAAGTTGCGGCGCCGGCGCCGCCGCCGCCGCCGCACGCGCATCCAGACCGGCTGAAACCGCCGGGCAAGAAAGATCGCGCACGAGGAGGTCGGCAGCCCGCTGCGTGCGTGCGGGGTGCTCGGTGCATCGCTGGTAGGTGCAGAACTGCGTCGTGACCACGTACGGGGTCCAGCTCCAGCGTGAGAATGGGGCAGATGGGCAGGGCTGTAAGCGCTGGGGAATGAATAGAGCGTGTGTGCGAGACCAGTGACCACCCTATCACGACCAATACTCTCGCCGGCCGGCCGGCCGGACGGACGGAACGGACGATTCCCTGGTGATCTTTTTTTCTGGCCGCTCCAGAGGTGCTTTTAGTTAAACCCCACTACTAGTGGACAGTGCAACCTTGGACCGCCCGTGCGGTCCAAAGGTCCTCGCCTGTATAACTTGACGCTGTATCGAGTGTGTAAATGTTACTCACTCATTTTGTTTGTCAAACTGATGATCAAAACTGAATCTTGCAACTGACCATGTAAGTAGGCTCTAGAATTAGCAAAAAAAAAAAAGAATTGACGGTGTCCTAAATTTTTTTTCAAGGTCCACATGATTTGAGGCGGGTATGCTTAATTACCTGCTAGCAATGATAACACCTCTCGCGAGGTGCCACCTAGAGTACTTAACAATGTCGCCGACAAGCTCTCTTGGTCGGGCTTGACGCACATGTTGCATTATTCACACATATACCAAGCTTAATTAAATCAGGGTGTCCGCCACACGGCCCCTTCCGTGTTCATAAACTCGACCAGCTCTTGGTCCACTGCTTGCCGCCACCACCTGACCCTTTCGCTCTCGTTTACCGTAACAAATTCTACCACGAGGCACTCTGCGTGTACGTGTAGCGAAGTTGTTACTAGCTCCGGCTTACCGGTACTACTAGTCACGTACGCGAGCGATGTTGCAGATGACGGACGGAGGACCATCCCGTGCGATCTGTGATGGAGATCGACAAACCTCGCATTCCCTGGCGCTGCTACTGCTGCTGCAGCTGCGTGGCTTTCTGCTGCTAGATCTAAACTGGCTTATGTTTTGTGTCGCCCACGCAGCTTTCCCTGCGCCAGCATGTGGCGTTTGTTGCCCTTTTCATGCATGTCCCTCTGCTGGACCCCCGGTCCATCGGACCACTGCATGCACGGCCAGCTGCAACTCGATCGGCGTACGTGCGCGCGCATAGTAGTATAATTCACGGACTAGGAGTAGTATATACTAGCTCGATTACAGGTCTCTTGACGCGGCTGTTAATTACCAGTTGGAACGTTTCATGCCTTTCATGTCACAGGGCTTTTCCGTACTATATTAAAGAAAGTTGATTGATATAGCCAGTGACAGATTTGACTCGAGTGCGGACCAACCAATCGGAGCGCAGAACAAACAGGAGACGCACACACCAGCTTTCCTTTCTTTTCGTCAAAGCAGACGGTGTGAAGTTACAGTGACTTTGTGATCGAGCTGAACCCCTCACCATCTACTCTAGCGTCCAACTACCTCCCTAGCTAGGAAAGCTAGCATAGATTTGCCGGATAACGACCTCCTCGCGATCCAGATCACTCTCCCACCGGTCACTCGGTACAGTTTCATTAAGCTGGCATTCTTTCACGGCCACGCGACACGCGTCCGTTGGCCGGCCGATACGACCCTTTCTACGGTTAATATAGTTAGTTAATGTAGTCCGTACGTGCCACATAGTTTCGCTTTAGATGTGCCTTAATTAAACCCCACGTACCTTTTCGGCTGGAACGGCCTCAGATAACAATCGATCAAAGGACCATACATATCTTCTCCACAATTTTCAAGTTACAACATACGCCTCCTCCGCATAAACGAACACTTTAAACTAGTACAGTACTACCACTCTCCACTATCTCCTCCACAAGCACGCTTGATTAGTTAGGAGTAGGACCCGAGAAGCTTTACGCCTTCCGTCCTTTTTTTTCAGAACAAGAGGTATGCCTCCTTATACTTTCCGACGTTTCAGTGTAAATAAAATGCCACACGCGCACAGGAGCACAGCGAGCGAAATCTTTCTGAGCTACACAATGAGTCGGGCGACGGATGCAACCCAGATATAGGAGTACTCCATTTATGTTGTTCGAAAAATAAGTTTAGATACATAGGAATATAGATTAGTCCAGATCAATTTCTCAAAGTAGTACTGATTTTTCGCAGGGGCACTGAAGCGATGATGGCCCGCCGACCGACCGATCAGAGTACGCCGGGCGGTCCACCACCGTCCCGGCCCGGCTCGATCGCGGTCGCCACAGCCCACAGGTCACGCTCTGACTCACCTCCACTCCTCCCAGCAACAACCCTACACGCTCCCTCGCGCAACCCTGAATAAAAAGGAACTAGATCGGCTAAATAATCGTCGTAGGACGGCCCTCAGATTCGGCTACACATTATCCTGCTGTGCTAGTCGCTACCTAGCTGGGCAACTCGTACCGCATGTCGACATGTCTAGCTAGCTAGACCGGATTGACCAGCTAGCTATTCCTCTGCTCGGCCTCGCTCGTGTACGTCTAGACCCGTGCCGCGCGGCCGGCGGTCCGTCTGGGCGGGCTCCCTCCCCGCATCATACCGCTGTAGACTTCTCGTACCCGCGATCGTGCTAGCAGTCAAGCACGCACGATGTTTGCTTTTCACAACAAACCTCATCAAGTTTTTTTCCGGTCGTCTCGCCGCGCCGGGTCTGGGTGCAGGCCATCCATCCGTCCGTCCATAAAGCTGACGCGACGTCACCACGGTTGAGTCGCTATACTACTAGAATGCTAGCTAGCTATGTGCACGCGCAACCAGCACTAACACGATCCGACCGGACAGGACACACCACTTGCCATCCTCCGATTCTGTCAAAAAAAATCAAAACAGAGGGCTCGCGGCTGCGCTACGTGCGTAGCGCAACAACACCGATCCAGGGGAGAAAGTTTCACCGTGCGGTGCCGATCAGGAAAGAGATGCCTGTGACTAATTAAGTGGCGCCTTTTATCTACTGCACGAGTCACTACTATATCGCTACGCTGAGAAAAAACATTGTGTTTGAGCCTCGGATGGAACACAAGCGAGGGCGACCAAATACTGAATCAGACTGCATATTAATGATGTATTTATCCAAAAAAAAATGATGTATTTACACCCGTACACGTACAAGTGCGTACTGCTTTTGTAACGTCTATTCACCTTTCATCAAAGACGGTACACGTAGCCTGGCCTAGCCGGTAGTACTAGGCGCGTACAGAGTTTGGCAGAGGATGCTAAAAAGCAAAAGCACTGCAGCTCCACGGAGGAATAGAAACACGAAAGAGGAAAAAAAGCGTCGCGTCTGATGTGTTCTGCTCCGCCATAGGCACCAGTGCACACCACGAACCACACACACACACACACACACACACACACACAGCCAGCTCCCTCTCCTCATTATTTTAGTGTATCAACATTACTGAAAACGAAATTCTGAATAGAAAAATCTCTCCCTCTTCTGTACCGATCTGCCTGTCCGCTCACCAGATATTCAGATCCGTGTAAAATCGACTCCAGGACGCCTCAAAATCATCAAGTGGTGTAATTATTAAACCGAACAGAAGGCCGAAACTAATTGGAATTGGAACAAACACGCTTTGACAGGGACTAGTGATGATGGACTTTGATGGGAGGATTAGCAGATGGAGCCGGGTGTCAAGCTCCGAGCAGCAGAGGCGTAATGGGCGCAAAGATATGCGACGGAACCACTGATTTAAGATGTTTTAATCACGATCTAAAAAAAAAGATGTTTAATCACTATCTTAAGGCTCGTGATTTCTGCTCGGACAGGAACCTGGCCTAGCCTGGCTTGGACTTGAGAGCTGAGACATGGACCGGCGAACCGATCGGGCCTGCAGCCCCGTCGCGGTCGCCGTTGCGTCCTGGCAGAGAAGTTTTAGATCCGCCGTCCCGTAGCTCTCCGATTGACGACGGAGCCCCGACGCCGTCCGTTGGCGCGAAAACGACCCCACGCAACTGCAATTTCCTCGCCATCTTTTGGACTGGAGAGTGTGGATCAGCTCGGAAAGAATGCCGTAATGTCAAGATCACATGATGATAATTAAGAATGCTTAGGCGTTATTAGGAGCGTTCGGGACTGTCCAAGTGGACCTGCCAAAGGGACGGGTCACCTCGGGTTACTGTTGGGTTTATAGATCAGCATGAAAGAGCAGCCGTGTACAAGAAGGGTGTGGGAGTTTTGTGACGCTCGAATGGATATGTAATGGAAACGGACGAATGGTTCCGAATTCATAAAAGACATGGCATAATACCATCTTGCCTACGGTTAGTTTCGTTTTGTGTACTATGCTCAGGGAATGAATTAATTAGTTTACTGTGATAAACGAACATGTAATGGGTTAGATCCGCCAGAAGGTACTACACAGTTTCTGTCTTTATGATGCGAGTGTTATGCCCACAAGACCACACCACCCTGGAAGTGTGATACTGCTATGTGTACTACCTTTGCAGTTCTTCACTATCTTTATTGGTTGTTTATTGGTTGCACCTAGAGTAATGGTTACGGTCGTGGCCACTCTCTTTCTTTATTAATTGCTTCATATAATAGCTAGTGCCGTAAAGAAAAACAGAGTGAGGTGCATAAAGATGACTTTTGTCTAAGAAAATCTTTGCAGGTACATGTCACAAAAGGTTGCGCTTTTGTAGAGTTTCTTCTTATTTGATGCAGCATGACCCGTGGGCTCACGTCTCATACCACTGGTATCATACTACCAGTGAGCTAAACGGGACACCTGAACCAAGTTCCTATTTGAAAACTTTACTAGCGCCTGAACACTGCAGAGAAAAAAAAAACCTGTGCATTACATTTTGAACTGCTCAGACAGCGTGGCCCACAAAAAAAAAATACGCGCATCGCTATCCGCGATGAAATAAAAAGAGGAGGTGAATGTCTCGAAGCCGGTAAATTTCACGGCAAGTGCTGGACAGCGAGGGCCGAGGCGGGGGCAGGCGTTCCACGTGACGGTATATATCGGGCCGGGTGACGCAATGCGGCTTCGCAGTAACCTGCGCCGCATGCAGTTGGTATTTATCAAATGCCGGTTCCGATCCGTGCATGCACCTAGTCTAGATCGATGCGGAGACGAGATCAGATCACAGACATGTTAGGGATTCCCAGAAGATCACCACCGATTCAATAATCCTAGTAGCAGCTCTGCCTCTGCCTGCATTGTCCTTCGTTCGTCTGCTCAATTTTTTTTTGTAGGAGGTGCAGAATTTGCTTCTCGGCTAGTACTAATAATGTTTGTCTATTTTTATTTGTTTATTATGCAAGAATCCACATAGGCCTTACAGAGAATGTGCTAATCTTTTTTCCGAAAGGGAAGGCGAGGGGAAATTGCTGGTGAGGGTTTATCAGCTCGAGTGTTTAGGCGAAGCATGCACGTTTCCCTTGCCATGATTCTCCTCGGTTAGCATGTGAACTTACCCAAACTACCGGAAATAGCAACGGAAAAAGGTGTTTGCACCGAGAGGTATCGATCCGTAAGCACTCTCATGGCTCTTCTCCCTGTGAATGGTGACCACTGGCCACGAGGGCCCCTGCAGGCCAGGAACCCATGCGATGCAGACACAGGCGCCCCGACAAGCACTCGCCTTTCCAAGCCGCGGGCTCGGTTTAGGCCCAGTTCTTTTGACGGCTTCTCCGAGAAGCCGTCCTACCCCCAGCTTCCTGAGGAAGCCGGTTCCAAAATTTTGTGAGACTTCCAAGTTAGTTTAGCCTTAACCATTTTGGAAGCCTTTTAATTTTTTTAAACCGACTTTCCCAGAAAGCTGGGGGTAGGGCGGCTTCTTGAAGAAGCCGTAAAAAGAACTGGGCCTTAGACTATTTCCCTGACACCAGCTTATGTGGCTTAGCCGCTTAGGTTAATCATCCCAAGATAGAGAGGGAATCAGGGAATCGTTCCCACCCCCTAACTATACCTGGTCCTGATTACTGCGGAAGTGTCAGCGGCAGCATGAACAGCAACTGTACTAATAGACAAGCAGCTGGAATTGATTCCTCCTCTGCCACGCATAGCAACGGGGTTCCTGTTTAGTTACTAGCACGGCTAAGATAAGATAATAGCGGTCGAGCACTGCTGCTAAGAAAGATGCTAATCGCGCAGTGCGGCGCGGGCGTGACACGAGGTTGGGAAACGGATCGTTGTGGGAGCCACTTGCAGGTCACTGATCTACTTATAAGATTTTATCTACTACGTACTACTCAGTAAAATAGGCAGAGCGTATTAAAAAAAAGAAACACTGTTCCAATCGAGCAATTGCACAATGAGGGTTTTTCTTCCGGTATTCAAGTGGTGTTGCGTTTGAGGACTTGCTACTACGTACCTCCCTCGTGCAGCAACACCTGCCATGAGCCTCTTTTGTTTACTGCGAGAATGGCCTCGATCATGCAGGTAGCGGCAGATCGGTCGACGCGGCAGGTTCAAATGCCGGCCGGAATGATTAGCACAAAGCCTCGGAGCTGGGACTGCGGCTCGTTTTAAATGGTGTTGTTTAGGAACTTAAGATAATGAGGTGGAGATTCGCAAGAAAAAAGATAATGGGTGGGGGCAGATACGAACTGTTAGAAATAATAGAACAATTTCTTTAGACCCATGTGTATTTCAGTTTTTTTCTAAATCTTAAAGCCCAAATTTGTGGCAGCCCATATGTATTTAGGTCCATGTTTGTGGTAGCTCACGTGGGAGTGGAGTGGGAGCTCAAGTTTAGTCCCACGTAAAAAGTTGAAGGAGAGTTGCACCACCGTATAAGATGGAGTGTTGCACCACTTTGTAAGTGAGTGGCAATAAGAGAGATACACGCGCGCGCTCCTCCTCCGCCGCTCGCCCGGAATCTATCCGAGCCGAGTTTGCTCTATATAAAGTCCTGCGCGGCTACTGCCACAATACCACCAAAAACCAATCTAGGGTTTTGTCATCCTCTCTGCTTGCGCCGTCACCGTAGTCTACTCCATCCCGCTTGCCGGCGTGCACCAGCGGACGGGAGAGCAGGCTTTCGGAACCCTTCGCCCTTGTGATCCTGTACGGGAAGGGTGAATAAGGTTTTTGGAAAGCGCTCCACGCGACTTCTCGAGTTCTTCATCACGGGTCGTCTTCCATCCAAGTCATGCGGTGTTGCCTACCGCCGTCTGCTTTGATCAGTCTCCCCCAATGTTTCTACTACGACAACCGAATGGTACGTGTCACGTGTTTCTGTTTGGTTATTCATCATGTTCTACAAGTACATGTTTAGCTGCTATTTGTTTCTGTTCATCCTGTTGTTTAGTACATCAAGTATGTTCGAGTTACATGAGCTAGTAGCTGGTTTTATCATGATTTATATTCTGGAATTAATTATGGAAATTATCCCTAATAATCCAACAATCCAAAAACCTTATTGTAGGCAATTTCCTGAATTAACAATGGCTGGTTTTACCGATGCACTGAGGCCGAATAAGTTTACCTGTGTGTACTTTAAGAGGTGGCAGTACAAGGCTGAGCTTTGGCTGACCACGTTGGAAGTGTTTCTGATTAGTAAAGGCAAACCTGAAGGAACTATGTCTGACAAGGATTAGAGGAAGTTCAAGGAAGCCAATACTATCTTTATGGGATGCATTCTGAGTTCTTGTCGACCGTCTGTGTGATGTGTTTATGCACATAAAAGACGGGAATGAGCTCTGGGCCGCACTGCACGCAATGTTTGGTGCTGCAGATACTGGCAGTGAACTGTACATCATGGAGATCTTTCATGATTTTAAGATGACAAAGGACCTTCCTGTGGTTCAACAAGCTCATGAGATACAGTGCATTGCCAAAGAGCTCGAACTCCTTAAGTGTGCCTTACCCGACAAGTTTGTGGCGGGTTGCATTATTGCTAAGTTGCCCCCTTCATGGAGGAACTTTGTCACAGCTCTCAAACACAAGAGACAGGAGATATGAGTTGAAAATCTGATAGCGTCCCTTGATGTTAAGGAGAAGGCTCGGGATAAGGAGACTACTGAGAAAGGAGAGAGTCATGCTACTGCCAACTTTGTGCAGAAAGGTAAATCCGTAGGCAAGAACAAAGGAAACTTCAAACCCTCCTTTAACAAGCCTATAAAGACTACAACCTTCAAGAAAAAGAAGACGAACAGGGACAAGAGTGAACTATCTTGTTACACTTGTGGAGATCCCGTCCACTTTTCCAAGGACTGTCCAGAACACGCAGACTGCAGAGGGAAAAAGGCCAAGATTGTCAACGGCGTGACCGCTAGCAATACTGATGGGTATGGCATTTTATTTACTGTTCTTTCAGTATTTTAATCACCGTGTTGGTGGCTTGATACGGGTGCTAATGTTCATGTGTGTGCTGACATCTCTATGTTCACTTCTTATCAGGTCGCTCGGGATTCATCTGTCCTAATGGGGAATGGATCACATGCTTCTGTTCGTGGTGTTGGCACGGTGGATCTGAAGTTTACTTCCGTAAAGATCGTGCAACTAAGGAACATGCAGCATGTCCCTACTATGAACAAGAATCTCGTTAGTGGCTCCCTTCTTTGCAGAGATGGGTTTTGAAAGGACTATATTTTCCCATGCCTTTTTTGGTGATAATGACAATCCCATTTGTGATCTAATGGTGTGCTTGAGTTTCAGGAAAAATGCTGTTGATGTTTCCTTAAAACTGTGTGGATGCTCTCTTGGGATCTCATGAAGACGGTGGCCTGTAGTTTTTTTCTAGTTTCTTTCCTTTTTATTGTTTTAGGTCGTCGTACTATTAAGAGGGGGTCCATCTCGGAAGGCTGTGGGAAATCACTTGTTCTTGCACAAACCCCATATGCACCGCCACAGCCATCCTACTATGCCGTGAGAGAGTATGTTTATGTTCTGTTGAAGGCATCTTTGTCTGATCGGAACTTCCGGCCAGGCGCCGAAAGTTCCGCTCTACGGGATAATCTGACCTTTTGTTCCGATCCTAGTTCCGATGGAACTTCCGGTGAGCTCCCAGAACTCTCTGTTTTGGTATGCTATATTTGCCAGAAGTTCCACCGGAAGTTGCATCGGAAGTTTTCCTGCGAGATAGTTCCTAAGCGGATCTTCCGCCCAGCCACCGGAACTTCCGGTCAGACTTGGTTCGCGACCCAGAAGTTCCGCCTCTAGTTCCGCTGAAGGGTCAGTAACCTTCTGTTTGAAGTGGTCTATTTGCCGGAACTTGGTCCGGAACTTGCATCGGAAGTTCGGTCGGAACTTTCGGTCAGTTTGACCGGAACTTCCGGTCGAGCTTTTGGAGCGGGCGTCCACGGGCTCATGAACGTTGGAGCCGTGCTGGGCGGAACTTCCGGCCCCTCACCGGAAGTTCCGGTGAAGTCGCATGGGCTGTAACGGTTCAGTGCGGAGGGGGCCTATTTAAGGCGCCCTCCTTCTTCCTCCCACCTACTTCGAATTGTTCTCTCTCCTCCATTAATGCTTGAGCTTCACCTCACTAGATCTCTCTCTCTAGCCACTCAAATGACTTGATCTTTTGAGAGGTGAGGGAGGTGACCTAGATCTACACTTCCACCAAAGAAGATTTGATTTCCCCCACCCATCCTTTGTGGATCTTGTTGCTCTTGGGTTTCTTGAAACCCTAGACGGTGTAGGGCATCCTCGGAGCTAAGGCTTGTGTTGTAAAGCTTCGAGGTGTCATTGAGGGCCTCCAATTGAGTTGTGGCGCTTCCCCTCAACCTTGGTGTAAAGGTTTCGGTTGGCGCCTACAAGGTCATCGGTTAGTGGATTATGAGGCCTCCTTTGTGGGGGAGCTCACCGGAGAAGAAGGTGAGGCCTTTGTGGCGCTCGGGTGACCTTGTGTGGCCCCGACACCTCTCCAACGTAGACGTAGCTCCTTGGTAGTGAACTACGGGAATTATATCTCCGTGTCCCTGCCCCGGTTACTTCGTTCCCTTCCTTTACTTCTTGTCCTTTAGCGTTCTTGTGGTTGTTGTAAGTTATCTTGCATTTAGGTTGTTCACCTAGTTGCACATCTAGATAACTTTCCTTCTCGTTAAGCCTAAAAGTGAAATAAATTAAAATTGGGTAGTCGCCTATTCACTCCCCCCCTCTAGTCATATCAAGTCGGTACTTTCAATTGGTATCAGAGCCAAGGCTCTTATTTCGGGATTTACCGCCTAAGAGACAATGGCTGACGAAGGGGGTAGTGAAACCGAAAACCCCAAGAGCTTGGCCACTATGGATGACCTCAAGCAATTGGAGTCATCCATGATGTCCAATTTCGAGGAAATGTTGACTATCTTGCAGTCTCTCAAGCCAAACCCCATGGTTGCTCTTGACACACCCCAAACTACCGAGCTTCCTCCCACCGTTACGGTGACCGCCTCCGGGGTGGAACCCGCAGCCGTCACCACTCACTTGGGACTTGGTTTTGTTGCTCAAACATCTACCAAGGTTCCAAGTGAGAACACCGAGGAGCCCGAGAACTCAACTTCCAAAGAGGAAAATGGAGGAAAGGACTACTCAGCGGTACCCCCACCGCCAAAGTACACTCCGATCCACCCATTCCCATGCCACACATCATTCCTCGAGGAGCACCACCTATGCTAGATACTTCAAATTTCGCCAATTGGCAATATCTAATGCGCTCACATATTTCTAGCTCTTCTATTGAGTTAATGAGGATTGTGGAGGATGGGTTCTCTCCATATGACCCAAAGAAGTTAACACGAGGTGAAGTGGTGGACAAGCAACTCAATGCCACAACTTTGGGGATGATTCAAAAGGCCTTGACTCCAAAGGACTTTGCTCACATTCGCCAATTCGACACCGCCAAGGGAGCATGGGATCAACTCACCGAGCTCTTTGTTGGGAATGCAAGCATCCAAAGCTCCAAGTTTGATGAAGTCAACAACGAGTGTGACGGTTTTGCTATGCAAGATGATGAGACCCCCGAAGACATGTATAGGCAGCTCAAGGTCCTTTGTTGCACTATGAGGGATCTTGGGGCCACCTATGTTGATGACAAGTTCATGAAGAGAAAGTTCATTCAAGCTCTCCTTCCATTTTAAGAACAAAAGCTCAACTCTATCAAGGGAAGAACCAACTTTCACCTTATGACCTCACAAGAAGTCTTGAGTGAAGTTATTGCTATGACCATTGCCAAGAAGAATGCGGAGTCCGCCCGTGCTAGGGCCACTGGGTCAACCAAAGTGAATCTCGCCTTGAAGGCCAAGGCTATTGAAGTTGATGATGATGATACATCAAGTGAGTGGTCTCAAGAGGATCTCAAGTGTGCCTTCAACAAACATCTTGCTCTCGCTTCAAGGGCCTTTTGGAACAAGTCCCGGCTCAAGTCAAGGTCAAGGGACAACTCAAGATTCAACTCACCCAACAAGTCTCCCAAGGCAAGGTCTTTCTACAATTGCAACGACAAGAGTCACTTCGTGGCCAAGTGTCCCTTTGAGAACCGTGAAGACAATGGTGGTCGTCTCATTCGCAAGATCAAGTCAAAACCTCCTCATCCTTTGAACAAGAACTACGCCGTCAAGAACGTCGCCAACAAGGAACGAGCAATAGTAGTCCATGAAGAATACCTTTCGGGCACGAAAGAAGATGATGATGATGAAGTCCATGGTGGAGAGATTGTGGGAGTTGCTGATATTGCCACTACCTCTACTCCACAACTTTCCCTCTTCGACTCACCAAATGAAAACGTCATCTCATTCAACCAAAAGTGTCTCATGTCCAAGGCCACCGAGGTAACATCTAAACCCACTCCTCGACCCATCTCTAGTGAGCCTTCTTCTCTTGATCTTGTTGGTCTAGAGGTGAAGAAAGAGATGATTGACATGTGTGAATTTGTTGCTACCTTGGATGAAGAAACTAAAACTTGCTTTGAGTCCTTGCTTGCACATCTTGACAATGTTAGGGATGCTTTAGATGAAAAGGAAGAACTTCTTGACTTGCTAAGTAAGAATGAAAGAGATGTCGCCGATGAAATTGCTTCTCTCACTCAAAGTCTTAAGGATGAACAAAATATGAAAATTAATCTTGAAGAAAGTGTGTCTAAGCTTGTTGATGATCATAACAACACCATGTGATCTCTAATTAAAGAACGTGATCATGCTCTTGCTTTGGTTAAGGTGCTTAAGAAAGAAAAAGTTGAGTTTGTGGTTGGTCATGATAGGACTCAAGAAGATCTTGAGAAACTCAAAGAGGAACACAAAACCTTGGAGAGAAAATTCTCAAGTCTTTTCGAAGCCCATGAAAAACTTCAAACTCAATTAACTTGTGAACGTGCTAAGTCTTCCGCTATGCAAATTATAGACTTGTCTAGCACTCCTAACCCTTGTTGCAAGCATGAGCATATCATTGAGGAGGTCAAGGTGTTGAAGGATCAACTTGCCAAGACTAAGAAGAAAATAGGAAGAAGAAGAAGAAAAATAACAAGGGCATGGCTCAAGGACCTTCTAATGGCCCAACCATCTTGCAAAGTGACAACTTTGCTGAAAAGAATAATCCCTCTTATATTCTTTGCAAATCGTATGATGGTCATGTATATGCTAGATATGTAGGAACTTTTTACACGCACGATTATCATTGGGCTATTTGGGTGCCAAAGGCTCTTGTTACTAACAAAAGGGGACCCATTGCAAAATGGGTACCTAAAACCAAAGCTTGATTTTCTTGTAGGACTATGCTTCTGGTGGATCAAAATGGGTGCTTGATAGTGGTGCCACGAGTCATATGACCGGAAGCAAGTCTATCATGATGGAGATGAGGCCAAATATTGCCAACACCATGGTCTCCTACGGTGATAAAACAAGTTCTCAGGTTTTGGGTTTTGGCAAAGTGGTGGTAACCCCGGATATATCCTTGGTTGACGCCATGCTTGTCAAAACTCTTGGTTACAATTTACTCTCAGTTCGTGCACTTTCTCTTATGGGTCTTTCTTCTTTCTTTCATGTGCATTCCGTGGTCCTCATGTGGAGCAAGTCTCTCAAGGTGGCTTTCGTAGGGTATGTAGAGCATGCCTTGTATGTGGTGGACTTTTCAGGGACCACTACTCCTCATGCTCTATGTCTCTATGCTAAAGCCGACAAGGGCTGGTTGTGGCATTGCCACCTAGCCCATGTTAACATGAGAACTTTGCAAATACTTCACTCCGAGGGCCACATCCTTGGGCTTAACGATGTTTCTTTTGGCAAAGATCGTGTTTGCAGGGCTTGTATTGAAGGGAAGATGCATAAAACTCCTCACAAAGCGATCAATCAAATCACCACAGAGAGATGTTTGGAGCTCTTGCATATGGACCTTTTTGGTCCACCCTCTCATGATATTCTTGGAGGCAAGAAGTATTGTTTGGTACTACGACAACCGAACGGTACGTGCTACGTGCTCCTGTTTGGTTATTCATCATGTTCTGCGAGTACATGTTTAGCTGCTGTTTGTTTCCATTCATCCTATTGTTTAGTACATCAAGTATGTTCGAGTTACATGAGCTAGTAGCTGGTTTTGTCATGATTTATATTCTGGAATTAATTGTGAAAATTATGCCTAATAATCCAACATGAACTTCTCAAATGTTCTGTATTAGCAAAACGAACGATGTAAGCGAAAGTAGAAGTACTGGGTAATAGTAGAATAGTAGATGCAGTGCCTGAAATTTTCATGAGTTCATATTGTTTATTAGAATACCGATGGAGAACAGTAGTTGACCAAAATAAATTGTGATTATGTAGTATGATAAACGAAAAAACAATTACATATCACCGAGTGAATCTAACAACCGTGGGCAAACAGGGTAAGGACCTGCCACGCTAAAGCAAGCTATTACAAAGTTATGCAATAGGTCAAGAACCCCCGTGCCCTTGCAATTAGGGTTTCCTACTCGGCGGCGATCTAAGCCGACACGAGTTCCCTTACCTCGATCCCCACGGATCGGAGGTCTACCTCCCATAAACCCTACCGGCGACGATTCCCGTGGCTCCCGCTCCCCCCTCTTGATGGAGGCTACGGGTGGAAGCTCGCAACCGAGCAGATCATGGGTGAGAAGGGCGCTAGACGTGGATGCGATTCTGCGCGATCTGAAACTTGGCGATGAACACTTCGATGACCTGGTGATCGATGAGGATGTGGTGATTGATGAGGAGCCAAAGCTGCCGGCGGTGGCTAGGATCCTTACCTATAAAAACTTTAGTGCGGTGGCTTTTGAAGATACCATGCGATATGCATGGGATCTGGCAAAGAAGGTCGAGTTTCGTGATGTTGGGAGTAATACTTTCATCCTGCAGCTTGGCTGTTTGCGGGATTGGAAGAAGGTGGTTAAGGAAGGGCCATGGCTCTTCAGGAATTGGGGGATTGTGATTCGGGCCTATGACGGCTATTCCAAGCCCTCCACTATGATCCTGGAAAGGCTCCCTATATGAATCCAAATCCATGATATTCAAGAGGCTTATGTGAAGAAGAAAGAAATCCTCCAAAGCCTGGTAGGGCGTGTCGGTAAATTCGTCAAGATTGACACTGAAGGATCTGGTGGTGGCAATTTAGTTCGTGTAAGGGTTGAAATTGATGTTCATAAACCCTTGGAGAGATTCACTTCTGTGATCCGTAAAGGATCCAGAGATGTGTTCATGGTGAAATATGAGAAGGTCCCTAAATTCTGCGAGATTTGTGGTTTGCTTGGACATGAGTTTAAAGAATGTGGTAACGGTTACCACAAAGTTGAAGATCACATCTTCGGGATGTGGATGATTGGTGACACAAGCCGCCGTGTACGTGGATGGGGGCGCGTTGGTGGTTTCCCAACACGAGGAGGAAGGAACTCGGGCTTGGGCCATCGGGGCCGTGGTGATTCCCTCGACGGTTGGTTAGCCAAGGCGGATAATATCAATGATCGTAAGAGGCCGGAGGGAACTGATAACTTACATGTGGTAGTAGCGGACGATGATGATGATGTTCTCCTGGTAGAGTCTCCGATTAAGGCGAGAGACAAGAAGAGGACCAAGAAAGACACTAACAAGGAAGAGGATCTACCATCTTATATATCGGCTGCCCCTTTTGAAAGGGTCTGCCGGGAGCAATAAAACTCTTTGGATGGAACTGTCGGGCGACAAACTCGCCACCGGTGCGCTCTTGGATCTCCGAGAGAAATCAAGACCGGATATACTCTTCTTATCCGAGTCTCTTCTTAATAATGATAGTGCAGAAGTGTTACGTCGTAAGTTAGGTTTTGAGTATAAGTGTCGTGGTGGTGGCACGGCAGATGCCATGGGTAGGCTAAAGTACGGGACCAATGGATGCTAGTGGGATCTGGGGAGGGAAGATGTAGATGATTCTACACACAGAGGATGTAGGCAAAGATCTTTATTTCTTCTTCCTTGGGCTACAAGTGCTCCTTGAGCGGTTTACAGGGAGAAGAGAAGAACTTACCAGCCTAACGGCACTAACTTTTTCCCAATCCCTCTTCTGAATCCAAGCCTCTCCTTATAAAGGAGAACCCTGGCTTCCTCTAGGGCTGACGGGGCAAGCATCTTCTAGGAATATGCTTGTCCCAATATAGCAGTTCGGCGCTCCCCTTTCCCTGTCGCTCTTCTAACAACGGCAAGGTCCCAGAGGCCCCCCCTGCGCTCCTCGGTCTTCCGCACTGTCACCTCCGTGACCTCCTCCTGTCTCTCTGTCGCTCTGCGCCTTTGTCCGTAGCGCTTGGCTCTGCTCAGATTCTCCCTAGCTTGCAGCTAGGGTTTGACTTCAGGCTTCTCCTTCTCCTGCAAGCTTCTTATCATTCGGTCCTTCCTCGAATAGCTCGGATCTTCATTCACCTGCATTAAGATCATTCGGGCTGACCCGGCCGACTTACGTAATATCTCGGCCGGGTAATATCTCAATATACATTTACAGGCCTCTCGCCTCCTTATGTCGGCCGACTTATACGGGATCCGGCCGACTTAAACTGTAACTCGGGAACCTGACGGGGATCGTACCTTCGTCTTTCACCGTCTTTATCCTATCCGGGGTCACCCCCCGACATTAGTCCCCGAAGCTGGTGTGGCCCCGCCGATAATTTCGGCTGGGTCGTATCAGCTTCATCACATTTTCCTGTATTGTTCCCGAGTTATCTTTTTCCCGTTCGAGGTACCCATGTTCCTTCCCTCGTACGCCTTGTCCTACGTGTCACCCTCATCATTGTTCTTCTGGTTTTTTGTTCTTCTACAGTATTTACTGACAGGCTACAGTTGACACTGTACCTGCTGCGCCGGCGCTGCGACGCCTCGTGTTCCGTTTCTCTGGGGGATCGCAACCTTCTTTGTTGTTGTGTGGCCGCTGGTGCGGTTCCACTCAATCGCCGTGCATTCGCGCCGCACCCACGATCTACACGATCAACCGCCACACCCACGATCCCACTACTCGTTCGTGGCCTGACTATAAAGAGGGGCGCGGCGTCTGTGAGTTCACTTTTCCCCTTCTTGTTCGCCTGTGCCGTTCTTCTTCCTCTCGCCTCCGCGCTCTCTTGCAGCTCCGCTGCCACGCGCTCATCGGAGCTTCCGACGGCGAGGACTATACTGTGCTTTTCCGCCTGCCTCGCTTGCGGTTGTCTGCTTCGCTACCGTCGCCGGTGAGTTCTTTTCGGCCGCACTGCCTAGGTTCTATCTAGATTTCTCCGTTTGAATCTAGTACTCGTGCGGCGGTTCCTCTGCTCCTCCGCCGCCGCTCCCGTGCCAAATCACGACGGGGACTCGCAGCTCTAAACCTTCCTCCGCCGCCAGCTCTTCTTCCGGCGATCTCTCCGGCGACCCCATGTCTAGTTCGTTTAGCGGCGCTCTGGTAGAGGATGACGACGCTGGCTCTGGGCCCGAGCGAGGCTCGTGGCAGGGCTCCTCTGTTACACGCCGTGAGATCGAATGGCTTATCCAGACTCGAAGAATTCCCGCCGAGGTCTCTTGTCGCTTACCCGGCAGCGAGTCCTCTCCGGATGTTAGGGAGGGCGAGTATGTGGTTTTTATGTTGCACTTCGTGCGTGGCTTCGGTCTCCCTCTTAGCGATTTCGCTAGAGAATTTCTCGACTACTTCGGCCTTCAGCCGCATCATCTTCCTGCGAACGCCATCACTTCTCTCTCTGCTTTCATCTCCGCATCGGAGGGATACTTCGGCCTGTGGCCGTCAGTGCACGTCTGGTCGAAGTTCTTCCAGATTCGCTCCAATGTAGTCCCTGACAAATCTCTGCACCCTTCCGAGAAATTTCTTACTCAGTGCGGGGCAGCGTCCATTACACCTCGGAGGAAATCCGTATTTCCTCGTGTTACCGGGTTAGAGTCATGCAAGAAGTGGCACGAATCCTTCTTTTACATCAAGAACAGAGGGACAGAGGACAAGATTCGGCTCCCTGCCTTCTCAATTGGCCCGCCTTCTAAGGTGAACTGGCTCTACAACCCGAGGAAAAGTCATGCCTTGGCCGAGGCATTTGAGATTCGGCTTAAGGAGCTGATCCGCGCCGGATTATGCGGTGAAGACCTGATGGCTACTTTTATTAGTAGCCGGATCTGCCCATTCCAGAAGCGGACTCACAAGCTGTGCTACATGAGTGGTCCCCTTGACCCTAACCGAGTTTCAACCGTGGAACTGGACAATTACCTTATCTATAAGCGCGTCCGAGCTATCTTCAAGACGGAGATGCCTGAGGATTGGACTTGGGGATTGAAACCCTTCACCCGCGATCATCCGCCTCCTGAGGTAAACTTAATCAATACCGCTCTGCTATTCCATTGCTTTCGTAACGGATTCCGCTAACTCTCTTTCTCTACGTCTTGCAGAGGTTCGCAGAGCAGAAGAATGAGGACGCCGAAGTTTTGATGCTTCCGTGGCCCGCGGACCGGAGGACCCCGGATACTGGTGAGCCGGTCTCCGAGGAGTTCGTCCCTAAGTCGGATCCAGCCCCGGCTCGAGCTCGTGGCAAGACTTCGGCGCACGAGGAGGAAGGTGATTCGGACGAGGTCCAAATTCTTGAGGTAGTTGCCGCAATGCCTATTTCTTATGCATTTCCGGCTTCTACTTTCCCAGCTAATCCGGCCGGTCAGGTTCACGACGCCGAGCCTATTGCTTCTCGACCCCCTGTTATCTCGGGGAAACGCGGGGCTCCTGCTAGTGCCTCGGAAGCGGTCCCCAAGAAACGAATGAAGAAGTCCGCTCCGAATCCTCCCAGGCGCAAGACTATGCCTGGGGTTGCCGGGTAAGTTCCTTTTGCTTATATTTCTTGTTTCTCTCTTTCTGTTTTTCATACTGACGATTTTTCTTTCTTATTATTGCAGTGCTCCGCTTTCTGTTAAACCCGGCGGTCCTAGCATGACTAGCCGCCCGATTCGGCAGCCATCTCCTCCGCCCGTCGATGATATCAGGATTCCTAGTCCTACTCGTCCTGCTTCTCCTCCAGCTCTGAATTCATCGCCTCTTCGCCGCGACGTGCCTGAGACACCTTCTATTGACATGGATTCGAATCGGCCCTCCGAGGTTTTTGTCGAACCCTCCGCCCCTTCTATGGGTCCCTGCGCTGCTACTGTACCTTTATCTACCCCGGCAGTTTCTACAGCCATCCCAGCCTCGGCCGAAGAAGTCGTTATCTCGGTGCCTTTTGCTACCGTAACTCCCGCTGCTCCGAAAGACGCCGTCCCTACTACTGAGGTGTCACTTCCTGCTGATGCCTCGTCTAAGGCGAGAAAAGCTGTTGCCACCAAGGCTTCCTCTTCCCAGAAGGGTCTTGCCGGCTCTTCTCAGCCTAGTGTCGCCGACATGCTGCGCAAGGGGACTGCGCCTACTAAAGCCTCCGTTGCCTCGGCCGCCAGCACCCAGCTTGCTCTTCATAAAAGCCCTGGGGCCGTTGCGGTTACAGAACATGTCCGGGGTAAAGTCTTAACTCGGACGGCAAGCGGAAACAGCCTCGACGCGCTGGTGGAGTACGCCAATAATTGGAATGCTGCTGATCAGTTTGTTTCTAGGGTTCGAATTTCTGGCTACGCAGATCTGAGTTAAGTTTTTTAGCTTGATTCGGATCTGCTTTAGCTGTGAATATCTAGCCACGTAGATCCGAGTTAAGTTCTGCTTGACTCGGATCTGATTTAGCTTTGAATATCTAGCCACCTAGATCCGAGTTAAGTCTTGCTTGACTCGGATCTGATTTAACTTTGAATATTTAGCCACCTAGATCCGAGTTAAGTTTTGCTTGACTCGGATCTGATTTAGCTTTGAATATCCAGCCACCTAGATCCGAGTTAAGTTTTGCTTGACTCGGATCTGATTTAGCTTTGAATATCTAGCCACCTAGATCCGAGTTAAGTCTTGCTTGACTCGGATCTGATTTAACTTTTACTGTCGATTTATCGTTTTGCCTCATTGCCCAGGTTGCACATGACCGGCGGACCGCCGAATTCCAGAGGTTGCTTTTTTCGCACCGCAAACTGGAAGAAAAGTACGAGAAAATTCTTCCAGTGGTAAAGAAGGCTGGTAAGTCGATAGTTCCTTTTCCTTATTTCCAACGTTCTTATTTATTTGTCCGCGAGATGCCGGCTTACTTTCTTGGTGAACAGGTAACATTAATAACCTCAATATTCGCCTTGAGAAGAAGGTCAAGAGCTTTGAAGGTGAGTTTCCCTTTTATCTTACATCTTTTCTCTTTTAACATGTGTGCTAAGCTTCCTTACCGCATTTGGCTCTGGTAAAGCCGAGTTGCAAACTTTTGCAGCGTCGCACCAAGATTGCACGCCCATGCCTGACATGATGCTGCATTTTTTAGAGCAAAACGCTATTCATTCGGCGCACTTACAAGAAAAAGATGATGAAATAGCTCGCCTGCGAGCCGAATTGGATACCCTTAAGCTCTCTCAGAAATCTGAACTAGAAAAGGTTGACCAAGAATTTTCCGAGGAGAAGAATCGGCTGTCTCTGGAGCTGCAGAAGAACAAAGAACTCCTCGAGGCCGCCGAATTGAAAACCCAGGGGCTGAGCGAGGAGGTTGCTCGTTTCGAGAAAAGCAAGATTGATTGGGCCAAGGACCTTCAGATAATGATGACATACATTCATCGTGAGTTTCCTAGCACAGCCGAATTATTTTTGTCTTTGTCTCTGCTGCCGCCTGACATGTTCGTGTTTTGCGCAGATCATTTTCCCGAAGCTAAGCCCGTGAGCTCTAAAGCTGTTCTTGCAGCTCGCGTGCGTCGAGGTGATCCTGTTACCGTTGATTCGGAGTACTCAATGGAGGACTACTTGGTTGCCGTTGGTGCCGCAGTTGGTCCGATGAAGATTATGGGTCGGGACTTGGTGCAAGCCGCCATCCGGGCTTACCATGTACTTTGACCGAATACCTCGGGGACTCCTGACATCAACGAGGTCAAACTACCGGTGAAAAGATTAATGGCATCTGAGAGGCAATTAAGTCTTTGGAGGGAATCCGCTGGGCGCGCTGGTGCCGATATGGCCCTTACTGTTATCATGTCATGGTATGAAGATATCTCTCTTGACATCCTGAGAAATTTGCACACTGGTTCCCGCTGTGTTGAGGATCCCACATTTGTTGCTCTTCGGCAAGCTCGTGCCTTCCAACTCGTCGAGTATGCCGACGTGCACACTTGGAATGAAGGGCCGAGTTTTCTTCCAGACCCGGATGAGGAGGTTGTATTTGAGGATGCCTCGGATAATAATTCGGCGGAGCAAGGGGAAGGTGAAGATGACTCGGCCGCATCTGACAGCTCTAGTTCTAGCTCGGACAGCAACGGCGATGCGCGGTCCTCCTCTAAAGGTACCGAGCATTCTACCGCGCGGACTGATGCTCCTGAGCAACCTCGGGCTTCCGCTGAAGTTGCACCTGGGTCGGCGGAGGGCGAGGCAACCTCGGTCGAAGTTCCTCCTACGTCGGAGTGCCCCGCGCCTGACCAAGTTGCTACCTCCCCAACGAACAATGCCTAAGTTATTTCTGATCCCTGGCATGCCGGGCGTATGATGTAGGCGAATCTTTTGTCCATTCCCTGTATGATTCAAACTTCTTTTGCTGTGTGCTACTGTGACATCTACGCTTGTAGTTGTTTACCATATGGTTAAGTGGGTGTTCGTCCGAATTCTTGCTTTGTATAATATTGATCTGTTCTGAACAGAGATTGATTACTTTGTTGGGACAATATATGGCAATCCATGAATTGTTATTTATCGCGCCGGACTTCAATATGAAAAGAAAATAATATATTGCAGTCCCCGAGTCACTGCTCTGGGTGCCGAGGTTCAAATGCATAACACGAAATTGAGATAACATATGGCGGTCCCTGAGTCACTGCTTTGGATGCCGAGGTTCAAATACATAACCTGAAATTGAGATAACATATGGCAGTCCCCGAGTCACTGCTCTGGACGCCGAGGTTCAAATACATAACATGAAATTGAGATAACATATGGCAGTCCCCGAGTCACTGCTCTGGAAGCCGAGGTTCAATACATCATTGGCTCTTGACCTTGAGATATAATGCTACGAGTAAAATGGTCGAAGTAAAGCTACATTCCACGGACGCTTCGTTTCTTCGCCAGCTTTGTCTGCCTTGTTCCCTCCGGGGGACTGAGCGTCGATTAGATAATAGGCATCATTATGCAACGCTTTGCTCACAATAAATGGTCCCTCCCATGGAGGTGACAACTTGTGCATGCCGGCCGTACGTTGCACCAGTCGGAGGACTAAATCTCCTTCCTTGAATACTCTTGGATTCACCTTCTTGCTGTGATATCGTCGCAGGTTCTGTTGATAAATGGCTGATCGTGATAATGTCAACTCTCTTGCTTCTTCTAACAGGTCTACATCATCTTGCCGAGCTATCTCGTTTATCTCCGAGGTTGTATACTGAGTAACTCTTGGCGAGTCATATATTATGTCGGCTGGAAGTACGGCCTCTGCCCCGTATACCAGGAAGAATGGTGTATAACCTGTTGATCTATTCGGGGTAGTCCTGAGGCTCCATAATACGGCTGGGAGTTCCTCAATCCAACATCCTGCCGATCTTTGCAATGGTTCGACAAGTCGTGGTTTTATTCCTGATAGCACCAGTCCATTAGACCTTTCCACCTGCCCATTGGATGATGGGTGAGCCACAGAGGCAATATCTAGTCTTATGTGCTTCTCTTGGCAAAATCTGGCAAAAGCTCCTTCTGCAAAGTTTGTGCACATTATCTGTAATAATACTGTGCGGATACCCGTATCTTAAGATAATGTCCTTGAGAAATTTCACTGCTGTGGACCCATCGCACTTTTTTATTGGTTTCACTTCAATCCATTTTGTGAACTTATCCACCATAACCAATATATGGGTCATTCCTCCTCGTGCCGGCTTAAACGGTCCTACCATATCTAAACCCCATACCGAAAATGGCCAAGTGATGGGTATTGTTTTTAACTCGGCCGATGGCATGTGTATTTTGGTTGCGTATCTCTGCATCCATTGCATTTCTTAACCAATTCTTTTGCTTCTTTTAATGCCGTCGGCCAATAAAATCCATGCCTGAATGCTTTGGCGACCAAGGCACGAGATGAAGCCTGGTGCCCACATTCTCCTTGGTGTATATCTAGGAGGATCTGCTGACCTTCTGCCGAACTCACACACTTCTGCAACACGTTTGTGACGCTCCTTTTATATAGCTCATTGTTTATGATTGTATAAGCTTTTTCTCTCCTTACAGTTTGTCTAGCTAATACCTCATTACTCGGCAAGGCCAAGTCTTTTAGGTTAGAAAATATGGGTTGCGCCCATAACGGTGTGACTTTTTCTGGTGTGATCTTACTGTCTATTTCCATGCTCTCTGGCGACACACATATCTCGGCTTTTCCCATGACTGTGCTCACCTCGGCTGTCCTCCTGTTGGAGGGTTCCGAGTTATGTTGTTGATCTACTTCCATCGGCGCGTTACCTTCTGCAGGATTTGCCGGGATAAAGATAGATTCGGATTCTGGTGATGGGATTATTGATGGTTTCCTGAGGTGTTCCAGGGCAATACCCGGAGGAATTGATTGCCGGGTTGATCCTAATTTTGATAATGTGTCCGCGGCATCATTTTCTGCCCGAGGTATGTGGTGAAACTCACATCCTTCAAAATATCCACTGATCTTTTGTACATGAAACCTGTATAAAGCCATATTAGCATCTAATGCGTCCCAACTGCCTGAGACTTGCTGTACTACGAGATTCGAGTCGCCATAGCATAAGATTCGGCGTATGCCTATTTATTTTGCTACTTTCAATCCATGGACCAGTGCTTCATATTCAGCTACATTGTTGGACGCAGCAAAATGTATTTGTAACACATATTTCAGTTGGTCTCTTTTAGGTGAGGTTAACACTATCCCTGCCCCAAACCATTCCTTAGTTTGGAACCATCAAAATGCATAGTCCAATAATTTGGATCTGGCAATGGTGGCTCATACTGTACTTCGGCCCAGTCCACGAAAAAGTCGGCGACCGCCTGAGATTTGATTGCATCTCTTCTATCGAATTGTGGAGCGTATGGCGATAACTCGATTGCCCACTTTGCTATTCGGCCACTTCCATCTTTGTTGCTCAGTATGTCGGCTATGGGTGCCTCACAGATCACTTTGATGGGATGCTCTTGAAAGTAATGTTTAAGTTTTTTCGCCGACATATATACCCCATAAGCCATCTTTTGATAATGTGGGTAATTCTGCTTTGAAGTGGATAACACCTCACTTAGATAATACACCGGCCTCTGGACCGACTTACCATCTTCAAATCGTTCCACTACGACTACAGTACTTACTACTCTGTTGGTAGCCGCCACATAGAGTAACATAGGCTCTTTTGATAATGGAGAAGCCAAGATGGGTGCTGTAACCAACATCTTTTTCAATTCCTGAAATGCGATGTCTGCTTGTGGAGTCCAAATGAATTTATCTGACTTCTTCATCAGCTGATAGAGTGGTAGCGCCTTCTCTCCTAGCCGACATATAAACCGACTAAGCGAGGCCAGACACCCTGTGAATTTTTGTACATCATTTAAACATTTTGGCAACTCCATTCTTTCTACTTCCTTTATCTTTGTCGGATTGGCCTCTATACCTCGGCTAGAAACAAGAAAACCGAGTAATTTTCCTGCCGGCACGCCAAACGTACATTTTTCTGGATTGAGCTTCATTCGGAACCTTCTCAGGTTCGCGAAAGTTTGCCGTATATCTTCCAGCAATGTTTTACTTTCTTTGGTTTTGATGACCACATCATCTACGTATACCTGCACATTTTTTCCTATCTGATCGTGCAGACATTTTTGCATGCATCTCTGGTATATCGCTCCTGCATTCCGCAAGCCGAATGGCATTGTGCGATAACAATAAGCCCCGTACGGGGTAATAAATGTTGTCTTTATTTGATCGGCCGGATTTAACGGTATCTGGTGGAAACCAGAATACGCGTCTACAAATGACAATAACTCACAACCAGCGGTCGAATCAATGACTTGATCTATTCTAGGCAACGGAAAAGGATCTTTTGGACACGCCTTGTTCAGGTTGGTGTAATCGATACACATTCGCCATACAATGGCTACATTTGGATCATCTTTCTTCTTTTCTACTAGCACCGGATTCGACAACCAATCCGGGTATAGCACTTCCATGATGAACCCGGCCGCGAGGAGCCGAGCTATTTCATCTCCTATTACTTTTCTCCTGTCTTCGGCGAAGCGGCAGAGAGGTTGCTTCACCGGCCTTGCTCCTGGTCTCACGTTCAAAGAGTGCTCAGCCAACTCCTTCGGAACACCTTGCAGATCTTGAGTTGACCATGCAAATATGTCCCGATTCTCACGGAGGAAGTTGGTGAGCTCGCTTTCCTATTTAGCGTCCAGGCCTGTACCAATGGTAACAGTACGCTCTGGGAATTGCTCATCGATCTGAAATTTCTTCGTTTCCTTAGTCGGCTGAAAGGAGACACTGCCATGCGGGTTGGCCAACGCCGACATATTCAGCTGTGCCGACTGAGCGAGGGCTGCTACTTCTTGAATCCTTCTCTTTTCTCTTGCTATGACCAATGATTCGGCCAAATTTGACCCGGCTGAAGCACATTCCATTGACTTCTTGTAATCCCCTGCAACTGTTATTACTCCTTGTGGCCCGGGTAGCTTCATCTTCAGATAACTTACATGACAGCTGCTCATGAATTTGGCCAGCGCGGGCCGTCCGAGTAGAGCATGATAACAACTTTCCAGATCTACCACTTCAAATTCTAAGTTATCTGCTCTGCAGTTATCTCTTGTGCCGAATAACACATCCACTCGGACTTTTCCGATGGGCTCGCATGAAAGTCCCGGCACTATCCCATGGAAAGTGGTCCTCGTGGACTGCAGCATGTTCTGCGATATTCCGAGTTTGTGCATAGTATCTTTGTACATGATGTTGATACTGCTTCCATTGTCAATGAGGACTTTTGAAAATTTCACATTGATGCTTGGTCCAACGAATGTCGGATCCAACACGAGTGCATATGATCCTGGATTTGGCATTATTTTAGGGTGGTCCTTTATGCTCCAAGTTACCTCCTGATCCGACCATGGCACATATCTTGGTACTGCCGGCATAACTGCATTTACTTCCATATGCCGGCGTTGCACACTCTGCTTGTCTTGCTGTTCCGTTGTGAACACGCAATAATACTGATGATGTTCTCTGTAATCGTTACGTCCAGTATTCGCTGGATTTGTCCTTCCATCCTGGACTTGGTTCATTACTTGATGCACCGCATCTCTCCGGTCCGAGTTATCATACCTCGGGGGAGGAGGTGGTAACATCAGTTGCTGTGCATTTGCTCCAGTCAATTGTGGTTGATGCTGCTGATGTACTTGATGGGGGGCCTGAACTCCTGCGGGGTTCCCCATTGCATTTTTCATCCATGCACATTGGCGGGTCGTATGATTGGCTGGTCTGGATGGGTTTGATGTGTGAAATTTGCACGACTAATCTAACATGGATTCGAACGTGTATTTCGGCCTCTCCTGCCACTGTTTCTTTTGTTCTGGGGTCCATTGCCTTTTTCCTTCATTCCTTGGTGTCCACTGCTGAGGTCCATTCTTCTGCCGTTGAGTTGCTCCGTGACTCGGCTGATCTTGTGCTACTGCTGCCACCTGGGCCGAATTATATCTATAATCCGGCCTTTCCTCTCTTCTTCTTCCTCTGAAATCATTGCGCCTGGATGACCCGGCCAAATCTCTTGCATAATGATCCTGTTGCTCGCGATGATCCGCCGACATTAGTTCTGGTTGTGTTGGGTCCCCTAGTGCATAGGAGTCTGCTATTCTGATAGTTTCTGCCAGTGTGGTCGGCATATCTCTTTGCAGACGTTGCCACAACACGCTGCCATAACGGCAGCCTTGCGCGAACCAAGCTATTGCTTGCGATTCTATAACCCCTTCGCATGAGTTTCTCAGGTTGCACCATCGAGTTAAAAACTCTCTATCTGTTTCATTCGGCCTCTGTTTGCACATGGCTAATTGTTGCGGCCTGTTTGGCCTCTTGTATGTGCTGGTAAAGTTGCTGACGAACATTTCTTCAAAATCTAACCAACAGTTGATACTGCCCGCTGGTAGATTATTCAGCCATACCCTAGCTGGTCCTTCCAACATTTGTGGGACATACCGTACTGCCCATCGTAAGTTCCCACCCGCTATTTTCACAGCAGTGGCATAGTCAATCAACCAGTCTTGCGGCTTGGTACTCCCATTATATGTTTTTGTGCCTCTTTCTAGCTGAAAGTTCGGCACGGGTGGTTCACCCATGATCCGTGGTCCAAAGCAAGTTGGACCCGGTGGACCCTGTTCTTCCAACAACTCGGACCGGTATAGTCGGTCCAGCTTCACTCTTGCATCATTTGATGGTAAATCTCTGTACAGAATTCTGTCTTGCATTCCATAATGGTTATTTCCACCATGGATCGCATATTCCATCTCGGAATAACCATCATTGTACCTTTCATTTACTTGATTGTGGCGAGCTGGCCTTGCTTCTCTTTCCTGCCGGGGTTCATGCCTTGGTTGTGGGTTGAGCGGCAGCTCTCTCCTTACTTCGACCGGGGCATTGTTCTCATGATTGCCCCTTGCGGGTTCTCTTCTGCCGAGATCTCCATTACCTCGGCTTCCGCCGTCTTTCTCCACACGGCGGTGGTTCCTCTCCCCACTGTTACCTCGGCTCGCATTGCCTCCGTTCTCATTTGCCTTTCCAGCCATTGCCGGATCATATGGAACAATTTGCTTGTTCCTCTTTCCTGAGGTTACTGCTTTGTTCCTTCGCGCATTGTTTCCGGGTGAAGAAGGTGCTGCTCCTGCTGAGTGAACCATCCGCGAGGCTCCTGGCCTTGCCGGGTTTGTTCTGAGTATTTCCTCATTTTGCTGGTTCGCGATGCGCACCAGCTCATTCACTCTTTCTTGTTGTTTCTGCCGGGCTTCCCCGGTCAACCCCTCTAATTCCAATGCTGCGGCGTTTGCCGCTCTCAAGTTCTTCGCCGGGGTACTGTACCTCGGCAAACCCAAATCACCTGATACTGCTCTGTGAGCTTCATGCTCTCTGTTAATATCATCCATGAGGTTCTTCCCTCTTAATCTTAATTCGTCCACCCGCTCGGGTGCGACATCAAGCTTATTAGCTTTGGCATATTCTCTCAGGGTCCTGTTCAAGGACTCCCGCAAGGCCGATACTTTCTTGGCCTCTACCAGCACCTTTTGCCTGGTTTCCTCTAACTCTGCCTGAGCGTTTGCCGGATCAAGTATCGGCGCTACAGGTGTAGTCAAGTTTTCTATGGTTGCTTGAAGAATGTTCTCTGGCCTTTCTAGAGGCGGCCCTCTTACTCTTGGTGCCTTCGGTGTGGTGTCCTGCAGCTCGGTCGGGTGAGTCACTGGTGGGATTACCTCGGTGGGTTGAGGTGCGGTCTGCTTGGGCGCGCCTTGTGCGCCTGCGGCGGGTTCTCTGCTTGACCCGGCTACTGCTGCTTCAGCTTGCGCTCCTGCAGCAACCATCACCTCGACGCTGCCTGCAGGACGCGCTCTGGACGGACGGCTTGCTGCGTTAAGAGGTGGCTCTCCTGCAACAACAACTTGGTGAGGATAAATGTCGGTGATGTCGACGCCGACGTAAACCTTGTGCTCGCCCAGGCTGATGAAGACACCATTGCGCGGGGGAACTTTCCCCTTGAAGCTCCCTGCATTGTCACTGACGTAGTCGCAGAGACCAAATCTCTGGACCAAGCCAGAAACAACGCGCTCGCCCGTGTCGATGAAGTTTCCCGTCCGGATCATAACTCCAGCTAGCACCGCTGCTGGCCCCACGGTGGGCGCCAACTGTCGTGGTGGTGGCACGGCAGATGCCATGGGTAGGCTAAAGTACGGGACCAATGGATGCTAGTGGGATCTGGGGAGGGAAGATGTAGATGATTCTATACACAGAGGATGTAGGCAAAGATCTTTATTTCTTCTTCCTTGGGCTACAAGTGCTCCTTAAGCGGTTTACAGGGAGAAGAGAAGAACTTACCAGCCTAACGGCACTAACTTTTTCCCAATCCCTCTTCTGAATCCAAGCCTCTCCTTATAAAGGAGAACCCTGGCTTCCTCTAGGGCTGACGGGGCAAGCATCTTCTAGGAATATGCTTGTCCCAATATAGCAGTTCGGCGCTCCCCTTTCCCTGTCGCTCTTCTAACAACGGCAAGGTCCCAGAGGCCCCCCCTGCGCTCCTCGGTCTTCCGCACTGTCACCTCCGTGACCTCCTCCTGCCTCTCTGTCGCTCCGCGCCTTTGTCCGTAGCGCTTGGCTCTGCTCAGATTCTCCCTAGCTTGCAGCTAGGGTTTGACTTCAGGCTTCTCCTTCTCCTGCAAGCTTCTTATCATTCGGTCCTTCCTCGAATAGCTCGGATCTTCATTCACCTGCATTAAGATCATTCGGGCTGACCCGACCGACTTACGTAATATCTCGGCCAGGTAATATCTCAATATACATTTACAGGCCTCTCGCCTCCTTATGTCGGCCGACTTATACGGGATCCGGCCGACTTAAACTGTAACTCGGGAACCTGACGGGGATCGTACCTTCGTCTTTCACCGTCTTTATCCTATCCGGGGTCACCCCCCCGACAATAAGTATGTGGACGAGAGTGATGGTAGAGCAAGGGGTTTGGTTATGTTCTGGAATGATGATAATAAAATTATTTTGGTTTACTCTAGCCCCAACTTTATTGATGCTGTTTTTGAAACCTGTGAAGGCAAGGAGTGGAGATTCACGGGGTTTTATGGGGAACCGAAATGGGAGGACAGGTATTTGTCTTGGGATTGTCTTCGAGATCTCAACAATCGGTCGGCCAAGGATGCCATGGATTGTCATTGGTGACTTCAACGAGATCATGTACTTTGATGAGGAGGGAGGTACCCCCAGGCCAGCACGGATGATGCAAGAATTCTAAGATTGTTTGAGCGACTACAACCTCCATGATATGGGATTCTTGGGAGACAAATTTACTTGGCGAAGAGGAGAAACTAGAGAGAGGCTTGATAGGGCGGTTTGTAATTCGGAATGGAGAGCCCTTTTTCCGATGGCGGCCTCTACCAACGAGCAACATCATAAGTGAGATAATAGACCGGTGGTGGGAAATCAACAGAAGGGGAGGCAGAAGAAAGTTTGAGGCCCGTTGGCTAGCTGAGGAATCAGTACAGTTTATTATAAAAACCGCTTGGGAGAAGGCATAGTTAATAGGGATAGCACCATCACTGGCAACACGCACCAATGCGGTTCATAAGGATCTACATGATTGGGACCAAAAAACACTTAAAGGGCTAAAACAACGTATACAAACTTCAGAAAGAACTGGAGGGGTTGAAACGAGGGCCTGCTACGTCGGATTCAATAGGGAGACAGAAAGAGATCCAGGTGTTGATAGAAAATCTACTAGAACAGGAAGATATTCATTGGGTGTAGCGTGGACGAGCTAACAGGTTGGTGCACGGAGACCGTAACACATCCTTTTTTCCATAGTGTTGTGACCTCGCGAAAGAAAATGAACCTCATCCGTCGATTACTTGATGATATAGGTGTGTGGAAGGAAGGACCCAAATTATATAACCTCATCAAAGACTACTTTGCTAATCTGTTTACTTCTTAGGACACGGTTCAGCGGGCAAGGGTAATTTACACGGTTCATACTCGAGCTACTCATGCTATGAATGAAACCTTAAGCGCCCCATTCACAGCAGAGGAGGTGAAAAGGGCACTCTTCAGCATTGGAGATCTAAAAGCCCTGGGGCCTGATGGTCTTCATGCGGTGTTCTGTAAAAGGTTTTGGCACCTTTTGGGGGATGACCTAGTGTTTGAAGTGCTGGATGCAATTAATAATCGTAAGATCCCCGATGGATGGAATGATACAACCATTGTGATGATACCAAAGGTGAAAGCATCAGAAAAAGTTACTCAATTTAGACCCAGTTGTCTTTGTAATATGGTATATAAGGTGATCTCTAAGATGTTGACACAGAGACTTAGAGAGATCCTGCCGGAAATTATTGGCCCTACTCAGAACGCATTTGTGCCAGGGCGTCTGATTATGGACAACGTCTTGGTAGCATATGAATGCTTCCATGGAGTAAAGAAGAGGAGGCAAGGGAAGAAAGGCTTCTGTACGGTGAAACCGGACATGCATAAAGCCTACGATAGGGTTAAATGGGGCTTTCTAGAGAAGATTATGCTAAATATGGGCTTTGACCAATCTCGGGTTAAACTCATCATGACATGTGTGTCATCAGTTCGCTACCGAGTTCGCCTCAATTCCGAGGAGAGCGAAATTTCCACACCATCAAGGGGACTTCGCGAAGGAGATCCTCTATCGTCGTATATGTTTCTACTATGTTGTATTCCATAAGCCATTGTCACTATTGTGAGTAGATCCCCGTGTTCTTTAGGGCATAGGATGAATTGGCTATGATTTTCATATAATATGAAATGAATATTTGGTTAAGTTTTAATCTTTTATGTGGTTCTACGATTGTAATATGGGAACATCGACTGCATATTACTTCACCTATATGGAGTCATAAGGCTGCACCTTAGTGTACTGAAGAGGGTACGGAGGGACAGAATGACAAAAACCTTGTCTTGATACTTTTTGGAGTTGTATTAAGGGTTTTTTAGATTAGGGACCTTAGAACTTTATGTTTTGGTTGGACTTTATGTCTTAATGAATCCTTTGTTTGCACATGTAAATAGCCTTAGGACCAATCATAAGGGGTGCACTTGCACATGTATATGGCTTCACCTATTTTACGCTTCGTCCAAAGAGAACAAAACTTGATAACATACTTACCGTATTGTTGTAAAAATCTTTATACTAAGTAACTCCATGTCGCCTTTAGGAACTTTTGTCTCATATAATTACACACACTTAATCTTTCTCTTAAAATCATATACTTTGTTGCAATTTACTTTACATTACTTTACTTTTCTGCAAAATATAAACTCCAAAACACCAAACCTTTGCATATTTTGTTGTTTTACTTGTCAGACTTGCTAACCAATACCTTCGGATCCTTGTGGGTTCGACAACCTTTTCTTTAATGAAAGGTACTTCAATAGATCTCTTGCACTTGGGAGACATCAGATATTTATTATGTACCAGCTCTTGACTATTTCGTTTTGACCAAACTAGTATGATACTACATGAGAGGGGGAACATATGCATTAGTTGGAGTAACATGGTAGTATAGAGCTAGACAATGGTAGAAAGTTTGGGTCCTCCTATGGTTTTTTATCTTTCCATTGTTACCTCACTAAGGGAGCACTGAATGCATGTACTATAATTGCTTAGTGACCAACAAAGGTGATATCGTATCTATTGACGTAGTATATTTGATATTCAACATGAGGACACAAAAGTAAATGCAATAATATGTTTATCTTAAATCTAGTTTATGAAATGTTCTCTTACTAGAGCAGTATTAGTGAGATGCGTTGAATCATCTCTACCATAGGACGTGATGTCCATATGAAATATTTATCAAGCACATTATGAAGTTGCATAAATATTATGCTTTATTTGAAGCCGTTTTGAGTCAGCCATGTTTATGAAAAAGAGTAGAAAAATAAAACTATGAATAAACCTGGTCCATTTTTTATCATAAGAAACACCTTTTACTTGCATTTACATACTTTTTATTTCATCACTCATTTATTCTGAAAATTCAAAAAAATTCCAATCACACTTGCATTTATTTCTTTCATATAGTTGCATAACTACTAACACTAGTACACAACCATCTTGCATATCATTTAATTTTCTTATTGTAATGCATTTGGTTTACTATACTTGCTACATATTTACTTTAGAAATCATATTTAGTTACTTGTTTTCAACTATAATTTGAAACCTTATGCCTGAAAACCACTTGGTAGATTTGAGGACACGAGGCAACACTTCTTTGCTTTGCATGATTGTTTGAAGAGGAGGGAAGAGAGTAACATTCTTATTTTCTTGAGATTTCGATATAAACCACAGATCACCTTTGTGGGGAAAAACACCCTTACTACATTACTCTACACCTGGATTCCCAATGAATTGGTATTCACGTAGTTTGGTGCCATCAACGGGAGGGTTTGCTTGACACGACTATGCTTGCTCGTGGTGACGATTCGTTTACGCGGTGTGTGATGACCCACAAATATAGGGGGTGCATCGCAGTACTTTCGATAAATAGGAGTGTCGATCCCAACGAGGAGCAGAAGGTGTTGACTAGTGGCATGGAGCAGGAACTCTCTGTAAATACTTAGCAAACAGATATTTAGTGGTTTTCTGATAAAACAACAAAACAAAGTGCAAGTAATAAAGACAACGAGCAAGTGGCCCAATCCTTTCTTAGCGAAGGACAAGCCGGCGGAAATACTTATAAGGACCAAACGTTCTCTAGGACACATGAGAATTCTGTCAAGTGCTTTCGCTTCAAATAGCTGAGTACTCTTCTTTGGTGTTGTAAGTGTTGTGTGGGTGAACCTGTGCTAACATACCGACCTTACTTGGACTAATACATACTTGTGATTAAACCCCCTGCAAGCATCCGAACCTACAGGAAAGTAATTAAGATATAGATCTAACCACATCCTTAAACTCTGAGATCCTACGCTCCCTTGTGCAAAGGTGTCCTAATAGGGGTTCAGGTTTCTGTCACTCTGGTAACCCCACAATTAGTAGCCAAATACACAATGCATTCCCCTAGGCCCATAAATGATGAAGTATCATGTAGTCGACGTTCACATGACACCACTAGAAGAATAGCACCACAACTTAAATACTAAACTATTGAATAATAACTCAACACAAATCCACTACTAACAACATGACTTCTCTCATGTCCTCAAGAACTAAACGAACTACTCACAAGACATCATATAGATCAAGATCAAAGATGATATGGTAATGAATAACAATCTGAACATAAACAATAATCCAATGGTTCCACTCACAAGCATCACTACAATAGTAATTAACACCGGGAAAGTTTCCCCTAAGAACTAAAGTAATATCCAACACAATTATTACAGGGGACGGAGTGGTGATGATGGTGCTGGTGGAGACGATGGTGTGGATGATTATGATCCCGATGAAGCCTAGCTTTATGATGGTGTTGATGGCGACGATCTCTCCTCTTCGGGGAGGAATTTCCCCGGTAGAAATCTGTCTGCCGGAGAGATCTTTCTCTCTCGGTGTTTTCCGCCTGCAGAGGCGGCGGAAATCTATTTATGGTCGCTCCCTTGGTGTTAGGGTTCCGTAAGGAAGATATAGACGAGAGGACGGAGTCAGAGGCCGGGCAGGTGGGCCACACCTTCCCTAGGCGCGGCCTGGGGGGACCCGCTCCTAGGAGGGGCCTGCGGCCCTTCTTGGCCTCCCCTTCTGGTTCCTCTGTCTTCTGGGAAAATATATTTTCCATATTTTTCTGGTATTTTTCTGATCTTCGCGAAATTGCATCAAAACACCTCTTTTTCCATCAGAATCCATACTCTGGTAGTTCATCCTCCAAGAATCATCCAACATGCATAAACAGACGAAAAGACAAAAATAATACCTCATAATAAGACATATGTCAATAAATAGAGGTAAATTATGATATAGAATGGTGATGCAAATTGGACGTATCTGTGTGGTGGCCGAAATTAGCCTTGACTTTGGGTGGGATTTGTTTACACGAGACTTCTTTTTGCAAAATTCCAACAATCTATTAAAAATCATCAACAAAAGTATAAAAGGCCCAAAAGTAATAAAAATTACAATTAAGTTATTGGAGCATGTACAATGACTATGATCACTAGCGCGAGCCTGAATGCGCATCGCCGTCCTCGCCCCTCTATCAGTAGAGTCGGGCAAAGCTTATTGTGATAGAGCTTGTTGTAACAGACAGACGAGAGTCGTCGAGTTAAGGCCGTAGAAGACAAGCGCACCAAAACAATAAACATCGCCAATAACGACAATCATAAATCGGAAAAGACTAACCTGAAATCACACCAACGAACATGGAAAACGACCGGATCTCGAGAGATCCGCTAGAAACAGTACTCCTCGCGTCCTCCGCCGATGCTAGTTGCACCAGTAGAGTGGGAGGAACCATATTCTGACTTCACGACATAGTCGTCGCCTCAACATACCTAAGAATACACTGAAAAACGGGTTAACCAAAGAACGGAAAACTAGTGGCCCGTGAGATATCATGTTCCGCCACACCTCCAAACCCCCAAGGTCACCGGAGGCGAAGCACACCGATAGCTCGCCGGCGAGAGGAACAATATAGGTTTTGGTTGTCGCTCGCCAATCTCTTTCTCCTTTGTTTGCACCGGACTTGATTGTGGAAGGAGCGTGAACCAAACATAATGTAACAGTATCAGATTGCAGTATTATCGGATAACAAATTTAGATTGTTCCTCTCTCAAGTCTCTCATCCACTTTATGTGTTGACCGGCATCTTCATATTTTTACACACTTTCGAGTTTTTGCATGTGGAGTTCATCGAACTGGTATTTTTGAACTTGGCTAATTCAGCTGCGAGAAAGTTTGGTAATCCAAGGAAGCAATGCCCTACGTAAGCATAAGCAAATTCCAAAGCGTATACTCATTTGCCTTTGATGATACTCATAATAGATAGCATAGCATCCCCGATTCCAATAAACAGCGCGTTCCTTCTGTATGTAGCCCATACTATTCGTTGGCATAAACAAATATTTGTGTATATGGAGCTCGTGCCATTGCGTCGAATCGCTTTACCATGTCCTCCCTCCTCTTTTCTATCCAACAGTAAATACATCTTGTCAGGCTTATCCCATGACAGGTGAGTTTGACACAGCAGGCTCCGTATCCATCCGGTTGTTGGGGTCGAGCAGAAACAAGTTGACGAGTCCCCGCACACCCGCCCGCGAACCGCATCTCCCCCATCGCATGTGCACGCACCACGCCAGGTCACATCCACCGAATAATCGATCCACCCACCCCAAAACCCCCGTATGGCATGGCCCCCATCCCATGCATGGCCAGCGAAAAGAAAGAAAAAAACTCGCCAAGGAGATCCCACGCGTACCGGCGCACGGACACGCACGTCCCGGAAACCGCCGCGGCGGCAACAAATTCCATGCGCCGGTGGGTGCGCCCATGCATGCCTCGGCATGGCCGGCCCTCGACGGATAAGGAAGGAAGAGTGTGGATAGGTCACCGGCGTGCGTCTCCGTGGGCGGGCGCGCGCCGCAAACCAGGAGAAGGGTACACGTCGCCGCTGCGGCGAGCAACGGAGCTACTACCGGCGCCAAGGCGCGTGACGGGAGGCAGGGACGGAACGGCACGGCATGGCACGGTGCGGCCATCCCGTCGGGGGGTGACAGGAGAATTGACCCCCCGGCGCATCGTCCGCCCCCACCGGATCGGCAGGGAGGGGAGGAGGGGGGGACCCCCCACCAGGCCTCTCCTTTTCCGTTTTCTTTATCGAGGGCGGGTCCCGCGTGTCCCCAGCCGGAGCAGGAGAGGAGTCAGAGCTGGGCAAGGTGCGTGACTGGGATGGACAGGGAGAGGGAGAGGCAGAGGCCGACGTCCGGGCCCCGCCACCACGCAGCCCTCCCCCCATCATCTCTCCCTGACACGGCCACCTGATCCCGATGGGACAGCTGTTGCTGCCGCTGCCGCCCGCCCTCGCTTCCTCCTCCTCCCAAAACTACCACTGCCTCCGCCACCCCATTGGCTGCCCCCATCCTGACCTCACCCACCTCGGGCCAGGTTAAATAAACGATACACCAGAACTCACCTCACCGCGCGCGCATCACCGGTGAGATTTGCACGGCAGATCTCCCACGGCCCAACCCCATGCCCACGCACCACGCTATCGCATCGCGTCTCCCACCCTTTTTTATCTGTCAGACCAACACCGTGGCTGGCTGGTGATGCACGTAAATGTTCTCTGCCTTCTTCCTTCGGGCCACCCCACCGGCACCGGGGGTAGGACGAACGAACAATTACCGCGCGGCGCGGCGGGTTTTGAAAGGCCACGCAAGCTGAACCTGCTGGTGGGGGTGGGGAGGACAGGACAGGGCCTCCCTCAACAGAAGTGGCAATGAGCCGTACTGTAGGGAGTACCACCAGTGCCCTCTCAGGTTGCCACTGCTCCCCACGCCCTCTGCGCCAATCCCAGCTCGCCAGTAAAACTTCCTGTACACCCACAGGATCAATTAAACTTAATTAACGCCACTGATTATTACTGCTGCTTATGCCGCCACCCCCACCGTGTAGTACGGGCAAAGTAGCACCCCTGTTTGGCAAACAAGGCGCCCTCTTTGGCAAACGGACTCATAATAAGCGGTACCTCCGCCTGAACAAGAGTCTTGCCAATCCGATGCTCATCCTCCTTAATCCCTGTTTTCCGCGTGTGAAACTAGAATTACACTGCTACTACTACACTCGACATAGCCTTTTTCTCTTCTGCCTCCAAATCAATTTCTTGCAGCAATAACTGAATACTGAATTTCCACACCCACTAGCGTAGCAGCAGAAAGTACTCGGTAGAAATTCAGTATTCAGTTATTGCTGAACGCAGAATCCTGTGTATTCAGTTACGGATGTGCAGCAGCATTCGGTTTCATCAACTGAATGCTTACCTGTGCACCACTACTTCGCTCATCAGGTTGCCATGTGTGCACAGTACCCAGGTTGATGAACTCATTGATGCGGCTGTGCGAGAGCCTCGATCAATTTGGTTTGTTAGGCACCTCCCCGAAGCAAGTGCAGGTTCATTTTTGGATCGGAAACAACCAGCAGAGGATGACCACGCAGGCGCCCAGGCACGGCGGAGGAAACTACACGAGGTCTTTCCAGCAAAAGACGCGCCCCCTTGACAACATATCCTAGATCGGAAAACGTTCGATTCCATGATCCGCATAGGTTTAACTGGGAGCAATGTGAATCTAATGTGTACTAATTCTAAGGGCAAAGATCCAACACAAACGATGCCACCATTGCACAACAACATCGTGTTCATAGAGTTTACAGCTTGATTGATGGTCAAGACCAGAACAGAGCTCAGTTGTGGATGCCTTGTACGTACACAAAATTCTCATTCGAGCTAGTAGTAACGAAATCCGGCCCGTCCTTATTTAATATGAGCGATTGGAGGAATTACACATAGCAATAATAGACATTTCAACAACATAATAATAATAATAATAATAATAATAATAGGCTAAAGAGTTTCACGGATCATCGAGGAGAGTAGAGCAGGGAACAAGAGCGAATTACATGTCGGTCTGCTCGGATATCCTCCATCTCTCTTCAGGCCGGCGAAGACAACCTTCGGTAACCCGATCCATCTTTGGTCGCTGCAATTCAGCGAGTTCACTGGTGACATTTTAGCTTCTCAAGTGCGTGCGCCGGTGAGCTAGGGCGGGGCTTGTGCTCCATGCTCGGGGGGATGTCTACTTACAGCGTTCAAAACTTGCGATCACGGCGCGGCCAGGCGCCATGCGGAAGTGGCGATCAGCGGGCGGGTGTGCCACCCCAGCGTTAGGCAGCCTTCCTTCTCCTCCACCTTGTACCCGTCGCCGCCGGCGAACAGCGCCAGCAGCGTGCTCGCCTGCTTGTACGCATTGGACCCCAGGTGCACGGTCTCGAACCCGGCGTGGCCCAGGCGGTTGCGCCACTGCCCCAGGGTCTCGTGCCGCTCCGTGCGCTCCTCGCCCTCGCAGGCAACCACGTTGCAGATCTGCCGGCCGAGGTACACCTCGGACATGACCTGGTCCGTGCCAACAGCGGCAGTCCCCGACGAGATTTCTGACGGGCCTTGGCCGGCGCCCTCAAGAGAATCGAACATGGTGGAGTAGTAGTGCAGAGACTCGGAGAATCGGTCCAGGAACGAGCCGCTGTTGTGGTTGGCCTCCTGCTCCACCACGGTCACGATCCTTGGCCGGACGGCGCGCACGGTGCCCAGGACCTTCTCCAGGGCGCCGGGCTGCGCCAGCAGCCGGTGCATCTCGAAGACTGAGTTCACGGCGATTACCTCGGGTTCCTCGTTGGGGTCCTCCTCGCCCTCTGGCTGAAGCATGAACGGCTCCAGGTCGGCCAGCGTGGCGGCGACGAGGCCGCGGTACTGGAAATCGACGCGGATAGTGTGCGCGAACTGGGCCAGCTTCCAGCCCACCTGCTGCAGGGCGTCGGTCTCGTCCGGCTGCGGGGGCCCAACGCCGGTGAGGCGGAACGACGGAGGGCCGCCGGGACGGAGCGCGAGGGCCTGGAGGAGAGCGGGCCACTGCATCCCCTGCTTGATGCCGAAGTCGACGACGTGGACGCGACGGCAGCCGGCGAAGGCCTCGAGGATGGCCTGGTTGGCGGTGAAGTGGGCGAACTTGAGGTAGGGGCAGGACTCGTAGAAGTGCGCGTGGAGGAGGTCGGCGAAGGCGGCGTCGAGGAGGGAGCTGTCGGGCTGCGGGCGGAAGCGGAAGACGCGGCGTGCGAGGGCCTCGCCGAAGTAGGCGGCGACCTTGCGCATGGCGCCGCCCTGGGACGCGGCCAGCAGGGGTATCTGCTTCACCAGCGCCTCGGCGGCCGAAAAGTTCTCCTGTTGCACGGCCTCCGCGCACGCCAGCAGCGCGTGCACCAGACGGATCCCGGCCTCCTGCGTGTCGACCACCACGACGGGCAGCGCGGGCGCGTTGGCCTCCGCGGTGGCCGCCGCAGGCGGAGCAGCCTCCACCACGGAGCACCTGGTGCCGCCGCCGCCGCCGCCGAGAGAGGACGATGACGATGAGGACGAGGAGGTGCTGCCGCCGCCAGTGCGCATCCGCTTGGGGTCCCGCGCGGAGTCGTCGGGCTGCGGCACGGCGGGCGAGGGGATCGGCCTGAGAGCGTAGGTGCTGCTGGACGAGTCGACGGAGGGCGGCGGGATATCGAAGAATCCCCCTCCTCCTCCCGTGACGGTGGAAGCGAGGCTCGGGGTCTGCGGGAGCGGCGGCGGCGGCGCGTTGAGCTCGGAGAGCATGCTCTCGACCCATGAGGAGAGGTCGGTGGGGTTGTAGTGCACGGTGTCCGTGGCGAGGTGCGCGGTGAAGCCGTCGTCCTGGGCGGCGCCGGGGCCCACGCCGCCCATCCCCATGGCCATCTCGAGCTGCTCCAGCTTCTGCGCCACGTCCGCCATGTCTGATGAGCGCACCTTGTACCCGAGCGCGGCCAGGAGCTCGTCGACCTCCTCCTCCTCGGCGGCCGGCGCCGACATGAACTTGTCCTTGCCCATATCCCCGGCGGCGGCGCTGCTCCCGCCGGCGTCTTGGTACTCGCGCTTCATGATCGAGCTAGCTAGCCCTGGGTAATAATTGCGCGAAGCTGTGGCCTTTGCCTGCCTCGGTTTCGGTTCTGGGATAGGTTGGGATTTGGATCCAGGGTTGGGAAGTGGGGGAAGGGAAGGGAAGGGGGGATGCGAGATTGAGCAACAAAGCAGCGGCGGCAGCAACGAGTACTAGTAGTAGAGGTAGCGGGGGAATGGAAGGGAAGGGGAGGGAAGGGCGAGATTGAGATTGCGAGACGGCATCAGGTGATCAGAGAGGGGAGGGGAAGGCATCTACTACTACTATCTCCCTATAGTCTGTGACTGGTGCGCGGGCCCACCCTGGCGCCTCGCCATCCAACACACGCACAGCGTTGGATCGATGGACGGATTCGTCGGGGCCATCTTTATCAGCAGACAAACTTCACCATCCACTTACAAATCTCGGTGCCCACCACCCCAAAAATCGCCACGATTAAAAAAAGGCGTGCTCATTGGAGAGGCGCTTCTCCTCCGTCGCCCTGGAAGGCAATGGCGAGGTGAACTCTTCATCGCTCCCTGCCCAACCGCCCTGTGGCCCAGCGTGCGGCTTCGCAGATCATACACGCACGACAGTAGATTTGTTAAGCCAAAGAAGGATCGAAGAGCGCCATCTCGTTGTTATTACTAGTGTTCCGGTCAGTGGTGGTAGTAAATTTCATGAGATTGCACGTACGCAAATAGTTTTCGTGTGAACTTTAATTGAAGCGCAGTACTGGAGAGACATGATTGCTTCGGTCAAGGCGAATATTTAATCTACTTCATTACTACTACTAACCACTAGACGTAGTACCACCTAACAATCTAAGATGACACTAACAGCGACTAGAGTACAGTTACGTCGAGGGAACTCTGCCATGTTCACTGGTAACCGAGGAAATATCACTCTATTTATTTGACTCAACTTTCAGCAATGTTGTTTGCAAGAACTATGATCCAAATTACAAGTTTGGCTTACAAGCTCTCAAGATATATCAAATTCTTTGAAAGAAAACAAAGTCATCATAATGAATAACCCGTAATCCCTAGACCTCCACCGAAAGGCCGTAAAAAAAATTCTACATAACACCGCCTTGATTAAAAATTGCAACCTAACCATTGATAATCCCCGTTTATTTTAGGCGAAACAGTGGAGTAATCCTCATTGCAATTTTTAATATTATCAATGGTTTGGTTGCAATGATCTGAAAAAAATGAGCTTAAGTTTGATTACAAGGAATTTCATTGAATTGAGAGACATGTCGATGTCTAGCTCTATGATCAACCAAGCCTAGCTCTTGTATATAAAACTTCTTCTCTTCATGGTCTTAGTAATTCAAGATCATCTAAATTCCCCAAAGAGCTAAAAGAGTGAGCTCCACGTAAAAGGAATATTAAGATTATGTGTGGCATCTTCTCATAACGCACGATAGATTTGTTAAGCCAAAGAAGGATCCAAGATCACCATCTCGTTATGACAAAGAAACATTACAGCTAATCTAGTTTTGCTAGTAATACTCCACATGTATGCAGTTGGAGTAGTTTTTGTGTGAACTTTAATTCAAGTGGTAATACTAATATGATTGCTTCGGTCAATGCATGAATCTTTAATCTATTTCATTACTAGTAACCACTACTAGTAGTACCACCTAACAGTCTAAGATACTATTAATAGCGACTACATTACACTGATGTATGCGTCAATTCCACTTTCAAGTATAGCTGCTACTACAACTCTGCCATGTTCACTGGTAACATAAAAAATGTTACTCCTACTACTTATTTGAGTGAACATTCAACATTGTTGTTGCCAAGAACAATTGCCTAAGTTACAAGTTTTGCTTTCAAGCTCAAGATATATCTAGTTCCTTGAGGAAAAAACGAGGTTATTATAATGAATAACCCCTAATCCCTAGCCTTCCATCGAAAGACTGTAAAAAATTGTACGTAACACCACCTTGACCTTTTTCATGCGAGACATTCATTACTTCTCCCTCTCGGTCTCGTCTTCTTTGTTTTATTTTGTTTTCATTTCTTTGCATTGTACCTTATCCCGTTGACTAATCTCTTGCTCCCATTACCCCAATTATATCAAATGTAACATCATTCCAAAATCCGGCAAAGATTCATTAAGAACACTCCTTGTGTCAACAATCCCCTTACATTTCAGGCAAAAACTGTGGGAAATCCCCATTGTAATTTTTAATATTTTCAATGGTTAGGTTGCAATTATTTTAAAAAAGAAACATAAGCTTAAGTTTGACTAGTAGGCATTTCCTTGAATTGAGAGACATACCGATGCCTAGCTCTATGATCAACCAAGGCCAGCTATTGTATAGAAAAGTTCTTCTCTACAAGATCTTAGTAATTCAACACTATCTAAATACCCCAAAGGCTAAAATAATAAGCCCCATGTAAACGAAATATTCAGATTATCATTGGCATCTTCAAATGCTTCAAACACCAATTAGTAGGTCCACAAGATCGAGATGGTGCAAAGTTTTATCATGTTGGTAGTTTATTATTGTACAATTGTAGCTATAGAGGTGACCTTCTTTCCTTTCGACCGAGTTTCTAATGTTCAATCTATCATGTAGTAGAAGCCTGAACTAAATATTTTTCTTAGGTTGAGAAGAACTTTCCCATAACCAATTTAAGTGTGGATGATCACGTTGGTACCGAATACAAACCTTATAACCTTTTATAAAATAAGATATCTTATTTTCCTGGTATGTAACTCTAGAGGCCGGGGTTCTCTCTATGTTGTTTTTCTTAACCTGAGTGCACGGATCTTCCATGATCACAAATTCTTTACATGCCTATTGTGAACGAGCTAGGCAGGAGATGTCTTGAAGTTCCTATTGAGAAACAACATAGACTAACATGTTTTTACTCCTAGCAGAAGTATGTGAATATTTAAAATCCAACCACTTATGATACCATATAACATTCTATAGGCATGAACTCTTTCCATCTCCCAACTTACACCTAACCATGGACGTAAAGAGATTTGAGAGCTATACATTTTCTTACTGCCAAACATAGGCATTAGAGATGATTTGCTTCAAACATACAATTTATAACAATAGTTGTTCCAACTCTTATTCAATTCACCCATCAAATGTATGGCCTATTGAAGGATTTGTGAAGATTCTTAAGAAGAAAGGTTTTATTTTGTATATTAAAACTGAGGGGCCCACACAGCATTATTGTGTTTTTGTCTTATATATTTGGTACAAGTTTCCAATGCATAATATTGTCCTTTCATAATTGAACTTGTCCATAAATAATGTCTAATTTATAACTTGTTTTGTAGCATCAAGGATATCTAGATAGTAAATGAAGAAAATGAACATAAATGATGACATATCCACCTACAATTTTTAAGTGGAGATCTCAAAATGTCCTCTCTTCTATTATCTGAACCATGGGAATGAAATGCTACTCTGTAAGTTTATTTAAGCCTTGTGGAAGACTTGGGTATTTGAAAGTGAAAGAGCGTGTGTGCACCCATGTGTGGTTTTGGTAATTAATGACAATCTCTATGGACTAATGTTGGATTGAGTTATACTTATAGGGATTGTCCATAAGCTATGCTTGAACCATGGTTTGGCTTAAAGTTTGAAATGAGAAGAAGAAAGCAAAGAAGATCAAGTGATGACCAAGATGATATTCAAGACAAGATCCAAATAATGGTCATGGATTGTCCATAGGCAATGCTTGAACCATGTGTTCGCTTCAAGGTTGAAAGAAGAAAAAGAAAGGAAAGAAGATCAAGTCATGACCAAGGTGACATTCAAGAGAAGATCCAAAAGAATAGTCATGTGAGAGTTGAGCCTATGGAAAGCATGTCTTGAACAAAAAGATTTAGTGAGATCTCATGTGTACCTTTAGGAAATCATCAACATAATGAATAAAGAAGAAATGAATTGTAAGGTCAAGATAGCCATCTCAAAGAGATCATATGCTTGAAGCTTTGTTGTCTTGATGGCGATCCTGGATATGTGAAGACATGCCCAAACAAGAGGTTCTACCATAGTGGAGTTTGGAAGAAAATTGGGAGTCTTCATCAAGCAATTAAGCGTGGGCTAGCATAATCAAGAAAGGTGCTTCAACTTTAAGAGGACAAGATCATCACCATTTAGACGAACTAGAATGCACAAATCAAACATATGTTATTAATAGGTTTTATCTTTTACCGATCTCTTATTGTCAAGTGAAGGACTAGGTCATAGGTTAGTTAGTCGTACTATCAATAGGGGTACCCGAGAGAGTAACTTGACCACATAATTATTAGAGAGGTCAAACCTTTGTATTATTGGCATCATATTTTTAGTTTTTATTTGTATTTTATCCATATGAGATTTTAGAGCTTGTGGTTATCTTCAAGACAAGCTCAACTTCATCAGAAAAAGATTTTTGATGAAAAACTTGTGTTTTTTATTTGGGATTTCTATTTTTATACCCTTGGTTTGTTAGTTGTACCCAGTTTTTCACAGCCGCTTGTTACTCACTTTTGCCCATCTCCTACTATGAAACTGAAGGGAATATGCCCTGAGAGGCAATAATAAAGTGATTATTATGTATATTCCAAGTATATGATAGATGTTTATTTTGCATGCTATAATTATATTAATACGGAAAGTTTAATATATGTGTGTTTAATAAACAAACATAAAGTTCCTAGTTATGCCTCTCTTATAAACTAGCTCGTTGATTAACAAGATGATCAAGGTTTCCTGATCATGGACATTGGATGTTGTTAATAACAAGGTCACAACATTATTGGAATGATGTGATGAATATTGATCCGAAATATAGCATTACGATCAAAGTCATTGAGTTTATATTGCTATAACATCATACGAAGTAATCATAATCCTTAGACCATGAGATCATGTCAATCACTAACACTGAAAGACTATCTTGATAACATCAAACGTCACACCGTAACAGGGTGATTATAAATATGGGTTCAGTACTATTAAAGTGTTATGTTGAGGCCCATGGATCAAGAGTGGAATTTGTTCATCTCTATGATGGATAGATATACTATGGTCCCTCTCGGTGATATCACATTGATTAGCTTGCAAGCAAGTGATTTGATCACTAGAATGTTATATCACAGGAACGATAAAAGAGTACATGCCAGTAACGTGATCAAACTAGGTATGGGGATACCGATGATCGAATCTCGGACATGTAATATATTGTGAGACAAAGGGATTAAGTTACTAGCGTAAAAGGTCCACACGATCACAACAAAGTCATCATTGAATGTGTGGGAGTCAGTATGGATCTCTAGGTCCCGCTTCTGATTATTGATCTGAGAGGGGTCTCGATCATGTCCGCATTATTCGGCGAACCGTAGGGTGACACACTTAAGATACACTGACACCATTTGGAACAAATAGTTTCATGCTGAAAAGAATAACAAAGCGCAGGAATTTATTTCACTAGACACCGAAACTGTTTTTGGGTGAAATTGCAGAAAGTGTTGCTGCATGTGAAATGAAATACTAGCAACGGGTTATATGTGAATGTTTGTCATTAAGGTAATTGACAAAATTCTGAATAAATAAAAGGGGTTTTATTTAAAGAGAGTTTGCATTTGGTGGAAATTTAATGGGAATTTGAGTGGGATTTTTGAGTGGAGAAATGAAGGGCCAAATTGTGAGTGGAGCTTCCACCCACATGAATGGAGGAGGGGAGGGGGTATCCCCATGCTCCGGTCACCCCCTTAGGGTGCCCCCCTCTATCTCACTCACACCTCCTCGCGAAGCATCTCTCCCCCCCTCTAGTTTATCCCCATGGTCTCGGACTAGCGAGATACATGTTCCCAGTGGCTTTTCGGCAAGAAATAGTTGTTGCTTCCGTTGCATCGCTGGAGCGAGGAGGCGGAGGTTGCTCGGTGCCTCGGACGTGTGTGCGAGCACGGATGCACCGCTGATTTGCGGCGCTAGGACTTCCTCTCGATCTTGAGATCAGTAAGAGTTTGTCTACATCAACCACGAGTTCAACCTCGTTAAGCTTTGTCGATCTTCAAGGGTATGTTCTCTACGGATGTATATCCGCCCGTTGTTTGTATCTAGTAGATAGATCTTCGTACATAGTTGTTTCCATCGTAGATTTTTTTTGTTTTCTATGTTGCGAACCCTACAGTGGGGGATCTATGCGTAGATGCTTTGCACGGGTAGTACACATATGTATATGTGGGCGAGGATGATCATGTTATTGCTTCTTAGTTGTACGTCGGATATTGGTGGCATAGTGGGATGAAGCGGCCCGGCCAAATTTACATGTCCTCGCACATGAGACCTATTCCACGCTTGACATGGAACTAGTTCTGCATAAGTGGCTAGCGGGTGTCTTTCTCTCCTACTATAGTAAATATCTAATTTGCAACGAGTTGTCAATAATTTGGTCATCCTCGTTGTGGTTCATGTTTGTAGGTAAGAATGGTTCTATCCTCGAAAGCCATAAGCCACGTAAAACTTGCAATGGATAAATTAGAAGCGTCTAGTTTAGATTGTTGTTGGGCTAGTGTCATGATATGGTGATGTTGTAAGTAAAAGTATAAGTCGATACTCTTGCAACACACATAACGTGTAAGTTCCATAGACCTTGGACTTACACGTAGAGGAATGATGACGATCATACCATGATGCACATGATAGAGATCAAGTGCAAGAACCATATCATTTCACTTTTTCACATGTGATGTTTGTTGCATCTTATATTGCTTGTTTGTTGTTTTATTAGCATAATAAGATGATCCCTCATTTGATAAAATGTGTTCTCCCTTAAATATGCACCAATTATGTTTCGCCGGTCCAAGACATCACGTGATGATCGGGTGTTCTTGGATCCATGATCATATTTAGGGTGTAAGACAGTGTACACACGCGAATACTAAGATTCCTACTTGGCGAGCCTAGCATGTGCGGACATGGCCTCGTAACACAGTCCGAAAGGTTAAGCATGAGTCATATGAAATATATGATATTCATATGGATGCTCGCCTTTGAAGCTACACCGACTCACATGATGATCGGACTTGGTGTAGTGGATTTGGTTCATGTAATCACCAAAAAGGCACAAGGGATGTCGTTTTTGAGTGGGAGTTCATTCTTAATTTGGATGAGTTGAACTCAGTCTATCATAAACTTAGCCTAAACTTTACAAATTCTGTTATAGATGGCACCACCTACTTTTAATTTCAATGTGTTCATGGAGAAAGAGAAACTTGCAATGAACGGTAGCAACTTTACCAAATGGTTCATGAATTTGAGGTTATTCCTCAATGCTACACAAAAGCAATATCTGCTAGAAGGTCCGATAGGTGACTCTCCTGCAAGCAATGAATCTCAGTATGAGTGCGATGTGTATGACATAAAGCTTAATGACTGCACTCTTGTGAAATATGCGATCCTTCTGTCATTGGAGCCTAAACTCCAAGGACGCTTTGAACTTAGCAATGTTGATGCTGTGGTGAAGGAACTCAAAACTATGTTTGAGAGCCAAATCCATGTTGCGAGATTCACAATATCCAGCGAGTTCTTTAGTCTAAATATGAAGGAACACAACTCTATGAACGATCATGTCATGATGATGATAGGATATGTTCAACATCTTAAGGCGCTAGGATATGATATCCCAGTTGACCTTGCGATGGATAGAGTTCTGCAGCCGCTCCCACCCAGCTACAAAGAGTTTGTGTTGAATTACAAGAAAAGTGGCACGATTGGATCGCTCACCGAACTTGCTGCCATCTTGGTGGCTGTCGAAGTAGACATAAAGGATAGGCATATGGGGTTGATAGTCGATAAGACCACAACCGCTAGAGAAAGGGCCGTGGCCAGGGCAAAACTCAAGATGGTCATAACTTTCGTTGTCCCTAAGAGAACGGTCAATGGAGGTCCTAAGCCTGATACTGAATGTTTTTATCGCTATGAGTTGGGTCACTGGAAATGGAACTGCCCCAAGTATTTGGCAGACAAGAAGGCCGACAAGGCAAATAAAGGTATATTCGGTATACATGTTATTGATGTGTACTTGACTAGTACTCACAGTAGCACCTGGGTATTCGATACCAGTTTAGTTGCTAATATTTGTAACTCGAATCAAGGCCTGCGGAACAAGAGACCACTAGCAAGGGGTGAGGTCAAGATGCGTGTCGGCAAAGGATCAAGCGTTGATGTGATCGCTGTCGGAACGCTACCTCTCCACTTACCATCGGGATTAGTTATAAACTTGAATAATTGTTATCTGGTGCCAGCACTGAGCATGAACATTGTATCCGTATCATGTTTGATGTGCAGTGGTTATTCATTTAAATTCGAAAACAATGGTTGTTTGATTTATATGAATGATATCTTTTATGGTCATACACCGATGATGAATGGTTTATTTCTATTGGATATCGAAAATAGTGTTACACATATTCATAATGTTGATGCTAAAAGGATTCAACTTAATGATGATATATCTGCATATATGTGGCATGCCGTCTAGGTCATATTGGTGTTAAACGCATGAAGAATCTCCATTCGGATGGACTTTTAGAATCACTTGATTTTGAATCGTTTGATACATGTGAGCCATGTCTTATGGGCAAGATGACTAGAACGCTGTTTTCCGGTTCAAGGAATGGGCGACAAATTTATTGGAAATCATACACTCTGACGTGTGTGGTCCAATGAGTGTCTCGGCGCAAGGTGGATATTGTTATTTTGTTACTTTCACGGAAGATTTGAGTAGATACAGTTATATCTACTTGATGAAACACAAGTCTGAAACCTTTGAGAAATTTAAGGAGTTCCGGAATGAAGTGAAAAATCATCGTAATAGAAAGATCAAATTTCTATGGTCCGACCATGGAGGTGAGTATCTAAGTTACGAGTTTAGCACACATATGAAAGAGTGTCGAATAGTTTCACAACTCACACCTGCCGGAACACCACAGTGAAATGGTGTGTCAGAATGTCATAATCGTACTTTACTAGATATGGTTCGATCTATGATGTCTCTGACGGACTTGCCACTATCATTTTGGGGTTATGAACTAGAAACTACTGCATTCACTTTAAACAAGGCACCATCTAAATCCATTGAAAAGACACCGTATGAATTGTGGTTTGGAAACAAACCTAAGATGTCATTTCTTAAAGTTTGGGGATGCGATATTTATGTGAAGAAACTTCAACCAGATAAACTCTAACCCAAAGCGGAAAAATGCGTCTTCATAGTATACCCTAAGAAAACTATTGGATATTACTTCTATCACAGATCCGAGGGCAAGGTTTTCGTTGCCAAGAATGGATCCTATATACAGAAAGAGTTTCTCACGAAAGGTGTGTGTAGTCGGAAGGTAGAACTCGAAGAGGTTGTGGAACCTTCTCTTCATAATATGGCGAGTAGCGCAGCGCCGGAAGCCATTTCGGAGTTGACTTCACCAAATGAAGAGGGAACTAATGATAATGATCATGAAAATCCAAAAGAGAATACTACCGAACCTCACAGGTCTAGCAGGACGCGTGCAGCTCCCGAGCTGTACGGAAATCCTGTTATGAATTTCATGGTCAATGAAATTAATGAACCTGCAACATATGAAGAAGCGATGATGAGCCCGGATTTCAACAAATGGCTAGGAACCATGAAATCCGAGATGGAATCCATGTACGAAAACCAGGTTTGGACCTTGCTGGACTTACCTCACGATTGAAAGGCCGTGGAGAATAAATAGATTTTCAAAAGGAAAACTGATGCTGATGGTAATGTAACCGTCTATAAAGCTCGACTTGTCGCAAAGGGGTTTCGACAAATTCAAGGAGTTGACTACGATGAGACATTCTCTCCCGTAGTGATGCTAAAGTCAGTTAGGATTATGTTAGCAATTGATGCATATTTCGACTATGAGATATGGCAGATGGATGTCAAAAGTGCGTTCCGCAATGGGAACATTGAAGAAGAGTTGTTTATGGTACAACCAAAGGGTTTTGTCGATCCTAAGGATGCTGACAAGGTATGCAAGCATCAGCGATCCATCTATGTACTGAAGCAAGCATCCCAGAGTTGGAATCTCCGTTTTGATGAGGTGATCAAAGAGTTTGGATTTATCCAAACTTATGGCGAGGCTTGTATTTACAAGAAAGTGAGTGGGAGCGATGTGGCATTTCTGATATTATATGTGGATGACATATTATTGATCGGAAATGATATAGATCTTTTAAATGGTTTTAAAAGTTATCTAAACAGCAAATTTTCAATGAAGGACCTAGGTGAAGCGTCATACATATTAGGCATAAAGATCTATAGGGATAGATCTAGGCGCCTAATAGGGCTATCACAAAGTACATACCTTGATAAGATTTTAAAGAAATTTAAAATGGACGGAAGTAAGAAAGGGTTCTTACCTATGTTGCAAGGCAATACATTGAGTAGGACTCAAAGTCCAGCTACGGCGGAAGAAAGAGAGATAAAGGACAAAGTCCCATATGCTTCAACCATAGGCTCTATAATGTACGCCATGCTATGTACAAGACCGGATGTGGCACATGCTATTAGTTTAACTAGTAGATACCAATCTGATCCAGGATCGGAATACTGGATAGCGGTCAAGAATATCCTTAAGTACTTGTGAAGAACTAAGGATATGTTTCTCGTGTACGCAGGTGAAGAAGAGCTCGTCGCTAAGTGTTATGTCGATGATAGCTTTGACACCGATACAGATGACTCCAAGTCTCAATCCAGATACGTATTTCTCATGAATGGTGCAGCGGTTAGTTGGAGGAGTTCCAAACAACCCGTGGTGGCAGGATCAACAACGGAGGTCAAATATGTTGCTGCTTCGGAAGCGGCTCAGGAAGCAGTTTGGATGAAGGAATTCATAACCGAACTGGGTGTGGTTGCGAGCGCGTTGGACCCAATGGTGATCTATTGTGACAACAATGGTACCATAGCCAATGCCAAAGAACCAAGGTCTCACAAGAATTCCAAGCATATTAAGCGCCGGTTTCACTCCATCCGTGAGCATGTCAAGGATGGAGATATAAAGATTTGTAAAGTATATACAGATCTCAATGTAGCAGATATGTTGACTAAAACTCTCCCTATAGCAAAACATGATCAACACCAGAACTCCATGGGTGTTAGATTTATCACTATGTAACTAGATTATTGTCTCTAGTGCAAGTGGGAGACTGAAGGGAATATGCCCTGAGAGGCAATAATAAAGTGGTTATTATGTATATTCCAAGTATATGATAGATGTTTATTTTGCATGCTATAATTGTATTAATACAGAAACGTTAATACATGTGTGTTTAATAAACGAACAAAAAGTTCCTAGTTATGCCTCTCTTATAAACTATCTCATTGATTAACAAGATGATCAAGGTTTCCTGATCATGGACATTGGATGTTAATAACGAGGTCACGACATTATTGGAATGGTGTGATGAACATTCATCCGAAGTATAGCATTACGATCAAAGTCATTGAGTTTATATTGCTATAACATCATACGAAGTAATCCTAATCCTTAGACCATGAGATCATGTCAATCACTAACACTAGAAGAGTATCTTGATAACATCAAACGACACACCATAACAGAGTGATTACAAAGATGGTTCAATACTACTAAAGTGTTATGTTGAGGCCCATGGATCAAGAGTGGAATTTGTTCATCCCGATGACAGATAGATATAGTCTAGGCCCTCTCGGTGATATCACATTGATTAGCTTGCAAGCAAGTGATTTGATCACTAGAATATTATATCACTGGAACGAGAAAAGAGTACATGTCAGTAACGAGATCAAACTAGGTATGTGGATACCGATGATCAAATCTCGGACATGTAATATATCGCGAGACAAAGGGACTAAGTTACTAGCGTAAAAGGTTCTCACGATCACAAGAAAGTCATCGTTGAATGTGTGGGAGTCAGTATGGATCTCCAGGTCCCGCTTCTAATTATTGATCTGAGAGGGGTATCGATCATGTCCGCATTATTCGCGAACCGTAGGGTGACACACTTAAGAGACACCGACACCATTTGGAACAAATAGTTTCATGCTAAAAAGAATAACAAAGCGCGGGAATTTATTTCACTAGACACCGAAACTGATTTTCGGGTGAAATTGCAGAAAGTGTTTCTGCATGTGAAATGAAATACTAGCAAGGGGTTATATGTAAACGTTTGTCATTAAGGTAATTGAAAAAATTCTGAATAAATAAAAGGGGTTTTATTTAAAGAGAGTTTGCATTAAATTTTGTGGAAATTTAAAGGGAATTTGAGTGGGATTTTTGAGTGGAGAAACGAAGGGCCAAATTGTGAGTAGAGCTTCCACCCATATGAATGGAGGAGGGGAGGGGGAATCCCCCATGCGCCGGCCACCCCCTTGGGGTGCCCCCTCCCTCCTATATAAATTCCCCCTCCCTCTCTCTCACTCACACCTCCTCGTGAAGGATCTCTCTCCCTCTCTAGTTTATCCCCCATGGTCTCGGACTAGCGGGATACATGTTCCCGATGGATTTTCGGGAATAAAGAGTTGTAGGAGGCAGAGGTTGCTCGTTTCCTCGGACGTGTGTGCGAGTACGGATGCGCCGCTGATTTGCGGCGCTAGGACTTCCTCTCGATATTGAGATCGACAAGAGTTCGTCTACATCAACCACGAGTTCAACCTTGTTAAGCTTTGTCGGTCTTCAAGGGTATGTTCTCTACAGATGTATATCCGCCCGTTGTTTGTATCTAGTAGATATATCTTGGTATATACTTGTTACCATCGTTGGAATTTTTTGTTTTCTATGTTGCGAACCCTACAGAAACTCTCACATGTTCTGAAACTCGCTGTCCGTCAGCCTTGCCGTTACATGCTGACAAGTGGGATCATATTCAGTTGGGTCTCCCGTGTGGACCCTCGTTGTTACGTGCTGACAAGTGGGGCCGTGATCTGTCGGGTCCCGTAGTAGACCCTTGCTGTTACATGCTGACAATTGGGGCCGCGTTAAGTTGGTTCCCGTAGTGGACACCTCTCTCTACTTATTCAGATCAGCATGGGACCCACAACTTATCCACGTGATCGTTGGACCCACAACTTATCCACATGAGCTAGCCCCGCGCCCGCATCCGTGTCGTTGCCTGCCCTTTCTTCTTCCTATTCTCCAGCGACGGTGGCCCTTTGTTGAGCTTCACTTCGGCCTCCCATTCGTCATGGCTACAGTATGGTGTCGTCCTGTTGACCTGTATGAATAATGACAATGACAACCGTGCACAGAGAAGGTTAGATCTCGCACCAAAATGTTCCGATTAGACGAGGGCGCTTGCTGTGGAGAATGCGGCCGGTGAGCCATTCCGATGATTTAATTGGTTTATCGAGTTAATGTCTCGACTGCAATCAAGTGAATCTATGAGGTGAAAGTCAAACTTTGAGATCTAGGGAGATGGATGTATAAGAAATAAAAAATGACACAACTCTTGAACACTTTCAAGTTAAAAAAAATTATACAAAACTTAATGTAAAAGAATGTTTATAATTGGCACAACTCTTAAACACTTTCAAATTAAAAAAATATACAACTCTTAATGTAAAAGAGTTTTAATAATTGACACAACTCTTGAACACTTCCAAATTAAAAAAATTATACAAATTTAAAAGAGTGTTTATATTTGAAACAACTCTTGAACACTTTCAAATTAAAAAATTATACAACTCTTAATATAAAAGAGTGTTTATAATTGATACAACTCCTGAACACTCTAAAATTAAAAAAATTATACAACTCTTAATATAAAAGAGTGTTTATAATTGACACAACTTTTGAACACTTACAAATTGAAAAATTATACAACTTTTAATGTAAAATAGTGTTTATAATTGACACAACTTTTGAACACTTTCAAATTAAAAAAATATACACCTCTTAATGTAAAAGAGTGTTTATAATTTACACAACTCTTGAACACTTTCAAATTAAAAAAATATACAACTTTTAATGTAAAGGAGTGCTTATAATTGACACAACTCTTGAACACTTTCAAATTACAATTTGCACATGATAATGTTGTCCTAAGAAAATCTTGAGAGTTTACCTTTTTAGAGCATGAAAAGTGATCCCTAAAATAAAATCTGTATACCTCGTGCATATACGAAAATTATACACCTTTAAACTCTTTGAAATCTCACTTAGGACATGATAATGTTGTGCTAATAAAATCCTGATCATTTATCTTTTCATGGAGTGAAATATAATGCATAAACTCGCGTATACGAAAATTATAAACCTTTGAACACTATGAAATCACACTTAATACGTGATAATGATGTGATAACAAAATTTTAAGGGATTATCATTTTATCCCCATTTTCATAGAATGGGGTGTAATGCATAAACTTGCATATACGATCATTTATCATTTTCATGGAGTGAAATATAATGCATAAACTTGCATATACGAAAATTATACACCTTTGAACACTTTCCCTTCTAATTATATTCAAAGTCATTTATTTATGGAGTTAAAGTACCAGCGAAAAACTCGTTATTTTGCATGGATAGAGGGGTGCCTCCCGATAGATATAGGGGTTATCCTATCCGCTAGATCACAGAGGATCAGCGGTTGGTGGCACGATCCGCGTGACAACTGTCTCGACCAATCAGAGCGTAACAGCCAAGATGAGCACAAGTGTGAGAGTTTGTGACTAATAGTTAGGGGAAAATGTGTAGAACTTAAAAGGCAAGGGCAAAACTGAGTAGAACTTAAAAACAAACCAAGGGCAAAACTGACAAAGGGATTCAAATAGAAACAGAAAGAGGTTTAAAAATGGAAAATGGTTCTTTTATATAATAAAATGCATCTTAGCATACATCAAACTATTTGTAATTCAAATATACATCAGTTTGACAATTATTGCCTCATTCAGACACACTATGTTTTAGGGAGGGATGTTTTGGAAGAGGCTTGAGCAGAAAGCCATGAACCTTCATAGATAGTAGGTCATTTGAGAAGTGGTGATTTAGGCTAAAACTTTATTTATATATATTTCTTGTGGTGGCAGGTCACATAATAAGACTACATGGGTAGATGCCACTATGTTTTGATCTTTTTGATTTTGTTGTGCATAAAATGACTCAATTAGGTAGCTAAAACTCATTCATTAACTTTCTATTGACCAGCCACCGGAGGGTAAAAGTGAGTATATTGCACATGACACTGTTAGTACTGGAGGGAAAAACTAGATACAACTGTGTTACGCTCGAGGGTATAACTGAGCACAATTAAGTGGCCAAGGTTAGACATGGAGGAAAACGTGATGCACAGTACGCGTGTCATGGTGCACGGGACGGTAGAGGACGCGTGTGGGCATGCACAGCGTAGTAGCATACGCAGTTACGCGGTGCACGGTGGTGCAACGAAACGTCTCCTTCCTTCACATTTATAGAGGCTTCCTCACTCTCACTCCTCACTCACTCACACAACCATCTCTACTGTCCCATCACCTTCTGAAAACCCCCAAGAAAACCCCAACCCCGCCGGTGATGGAGAAGAATGGCGCGGTGGCCATCGTCGCCTCCAAGGCCGCCGATGAGGAGGCCCCAGTCCCTATGCAGTCCCCCGCCGAGGCATCAAAGGCAGTCGACGTTCCCGCTTCCGCCATAGCCACCGGCGAGGAGGCCCCGTCGGTCTCGGGAAAATCCCGCATGGTTGGGATTCCTACGAGGAGGAGGATTACATTAGGCTGGAGAACCCCTACGAAACTAGCATCGTCTATCCATGGTCGGAGGTAACTAGGGTTTTCTCCCCATACTTTGTTCTTTCCCAATTCCCATCGTTGGATGCTAGATCGTGTGTTATTAGGGTTCAGCTGTTCGTATTTTCAATCATTGGATGCTAGGTATTTTACAGTAGCTAATCCTCTCGTGTTAGATCTCGTATTTTGATGAATGCCCCTGTTCGTATTTCAATACTATTTTATTTTTTATCCGAGTTGCAGTTAGGGGATTCCCTAGTTTGTACTAGTGTCGATCTGTAGTTGGGATCAGTATTCGATTTGGGGATTGGGGAATAATCAGGGGATCTCAATCGGTTAATTTATGCAAGTAATTAATCCCAATAATCAAGATATATCAATCATGTCCTTATTGCACTCTACTATTTTTTCCAATAGGTGGATAGCAACGATCTCCGCAGCGACAATAAGTCCAAGGACACCAAGACTCATCAGGTGTCGAGGAGGATGAAGTTCAGCCAGTACGACAACTTCTTCATCGGTGACGCCTAAAGGTGCCCCTTCTAAACCAGGAGGCTACATGCCACCGACTTCAACTCCCTCGTGAAGCATGCCGAGGACGTGAATACATGCGGCCCGTCCGTGAACGTCAACGGCTTCAGAGCCAAACACAAGGCACTCGGGTTTCACCTCCTCAACCTCCAGAAGGTAGCCATCGAGGAGTGTCGCATTCCCCCAATCAAGCCCAAGGCGCCCAAGGTTAAGGGACATGGCAGCAAGAAGTGGAGAAAGCGCCAGAGGGAGAAGACGGAGGCCCTCCTGGCGGAGGCCATGAGGGGCCACTGATCTTGTGTTGCTGCTGCTATAAAGCAGCTTCTTTTGTTTTGTCTGTGTTGAACTTGTCCGATGCTGCTGAGCAGCCTAATTGTCGAACCTCGATTAAATATCATATTATATATATCCTATATTAGCTGCTTTATCTACATCTGCTTTGTTTACTGAATGTATTTATGGTGCTGGTTAGATTTGCTACCAGATTGGAAAAAATGAGGGCCAAAAGGAACCATGAATGAATAGAGAAGCTGCTTTAGATTCGCTACCTTTTGGGGAAAAGACACAACTGTTAGCGAGGTAAAGTGGAAAAGACGCTCTTAAAAAGGTCAATCATAAAAATAAAAATAAAACTCGCCTAAAGGCGCACGTAACCACCAAACCTGCCCCACATGGTCCCACGCCATATCCTCCATAACGCGTTCCCAACAAGACGGCCCACGCAGTCCAACATGGCATGGCCCCATACGTCAGCGTAATGCATTCCTAACCAACCGGTCCCGCTTGTTAGCACGTAACGGCGAGGGTCCACTACAGGACCCGACTAAACGTGTCCCCACTTGTCAACACGTAATAGCAAGACTGATGGACAACGATTTTCAGACCGTGTGAGAGTTTCATAGTAGGAGATAAGCAAAAGTGAGAAAAGTTAAGCGGCTGAGGAAAACTGAGTCCAGCTAACAAACCAGGGGCATAAAATAGAAATCCCTTTTGATTTTAGCGGTTTTAATTTGTCGGTTCTTCTCTTAGGGAGGTTTCACACTTCTCTTTTATTGAAATTTCCTCCTTTGTTTGAATATAATTTTTTTCTCAATGATATAATAGATCTTGTTGTCCTATTCGAAACGAGCCTAAGATCAACAAAATTTGAGTCCGACTGCAAAAGTTACAGAAATTTTGGTACCAAATAGTTCTCGATTTTCTCTAGGATAGTAGTGCGACCTGAAGTACCGCTTTAGTGCCCTCGGGTAGGTTTTAAGTGGTGGTACCACTAGAATGAGCGGTAGTACCGCCTCTAGGCGAGTTTGGGTTGTAACAGCTGGTTTTAGGGATCCTATTTAAGGGGCAATTCTTCTTCTATGGTCTCCAACCTTTTTTTCAAGTCTTGAGCATGTTTTTATTTCTCCAGTGTTGATCTCTTGAGATTGTATATATCTCTATCACTCCCATGATTATTGCATATCTTTGAGGGAAAAGAGAGAGGTGATCTAGATCTACTTTCCCACCAATCAATCTCTCCTCTAAGTGAGGGGCGACCTTTTGGATCTAGATCTTGGAGTATTTTGTGGATTTGCTCTTGTGTTATTTCTCTCTTATTCCCCAAATATCTTTTGTAGATTTGGTGAAATTTAGGAGTGAAGGATTTGATCACTTGTGTGCATTAGGTATATCGGTTTGAGTTCTCTGTGGAGAATCGGTTGGTGAAAGTGTGAGAAGGTTATTACTTTTGGGTTCTTTGAACCTATAGCTTGTTACTCATGGAGCCTTTCCTCTTGGCTTATTGGAACCCTAGACGGCTTGGTGGTGCCGCGAAGCTCAATAATTATAGTGTAAAACTTGTCTGGTGGATTACTTGGGAGTCTCCAATTGATTGTGGACATGGGCCCAAGTGATATGGATCGTATGGGCACTTAGAGGGGGGGGTGAATAGGTGCTAACCAATTTTTAATACTTTTTCAATTTTAGGCTTGACACAAAGTAAATTCTCTAGATATGCAACTACGAGAATTTCCCTATATGCAACCCTAACTACTAAGCACGTAAAGAGAGGAGCGAAGGAACCGTAGTGGAGCACGCGGAGACACAGGGATTTGTTTTACCGCAGTTCCTTCCTTGTTAAGGGAAGTACATCTGCGTTGGAGGGGTGGGCAGTTCTAAGACCACCACGCCACAATAGGCCTCACCCTATTCTCCGATGGATCTCGCCACGAGAGGCCTGATCCACCTTCTCCACTATTGGATCCCTTCGAGGTGGGAACCGGTGCCTTTTACAACACTATCGGGGCACACACCCACAACCGAATTGGGGGCTCCTGAGATGACAACAAGCTGCCACAAGAACAAGGTTTATCAATATAAACAAAAACAAGGATCTAGGTATTTGCAAGAAATACTAGATCGGTGATTCTCCAAATGAATGGAGAGGAGATGAAGCGCTTGATTGCAGTTGATGAAGATCGAGTCCTCCTCGTTTGATTCCCCAAGGGACGGAGCCTTTGAGTGGATCTAGGTGGAGTTCTCTTGGATGAAGGTTGCAGATTAGGTCTTTTCTTTTTCGAATCAATCAAGAGTTCTGGACAGAGGGGGAAGACAGACTTAAATACCCCTGCCCAGAACAAGCCGTTGGAGAAATTTGGGGCGGATTATCCGCCCCCCTTTGGGGCGGACTATCCGCCCTGGGGAGAAAATCCGCCCTCCCCCCAGGACGGAAACTCCGGGGAAAACTCCGCCCCCCATACAAAGAGTGACACAGCCTTGACTTGGAGAAAATTCCTGAGGGGGAGGATTATCCGCCCCTGCCGGAGGCGGACTATCCGTCCTTGGGAGAAAGTCCGCCCAAGGACTGGAAAGTCCGAGGGAAACTCCGCCCCCCATACAGAGAGCGACGCAGGCCTTGGCTTGAAGGAAATCCTCGAGGGGGCGGACTATCCGGCATGGCCGGAAAATCCGGCCACAAACTCCACCCCCTCTCTAGGGGTCGCACACTCTTGGGAAGAGGGAGGGGCGGATAATCCGCCCCTGGTGGGGGAAGATTATCCGCCCCCCAAAGGCAGATACTTTTCCCTTTTTCCTAGAGAGAGCTGCAACACTTCAACACACGTTAAATAATCCTTGATATTGTTATCTAACACACAAAACACTAGGGATTAAGAAATGTTCTTTCAATCTCCCCCTTTTTGGTGTTAGATGACAATACTAGGATTTGCAATGAAACCGGCTAAAACCACCTTAAAAATTAAAGACGCTCCCCCTAGATGTGTGCATATTTAAAATTTGCATTTGAATACAAATACACACACTAGAGAGAACACACCTTTCATAGCAAAGATAATTGAAACAAGGTGGGTTGGGAAACAAGGTCATACCACCGGGATGTGATTATAGCCAAAGAAAATAATTAGCTTGATAGCCTTCAAGCACATCCCAACAATATTGATGCATACATTAGATAATCCCATGATTCCATATGCCATCAAATATGCTCCATAGATAAATCCAGACCATGAGATCCACAATAGATAAATCCAAACTTCCATGAATACCAAACATAGTACCAAACATAGTGGAGCACGACATAGTCTTACATAATCCAAGCACAGATAGCAAATAATTTCACGCTAAAAGGAGCACCAGCAAGCAAATAAAAACAACGGAAAGACATTTGCTTGCTCCCGACCCTTGCAAATCCACGAGACCTAATAGAACTACTTCTCCCCCTTTGGCATCTAAACGCCAAAAAGGAAGAAGAGCGATGCTAACGCCCCTGAAGATGATATGCAAGAAAATCCAAAGAGAACCATTAGAAACCAACTCTTCACAAGGAAGGGGGCGGTGGCCGAGGTCACCATGTTGGAGCGCATGGCATGACACCGCGAAGATGTATCTTGAGTTCAAAACCAATGCTCATCGATGACCCATATATCACAAAATGATATTAAGGGAAATGATTTTTCTTGCTTTCGAAATTATGGGGGGAGGGTTGGCCCAATCAATTAGGACCACACTCCCCCTATGTCTATGCCCGCATCTAAACCAAATACATGAATAAGAGCAAGTGAGTGTGCAAGGATAGTCAAGCCAAGCTCCTTGAATCTATGATATTTAGCTCATTCCTCAAATAACAAAATCTTGATTCGTCAAGGGGCTTCGTGAAAATATCAGCAAGTTGGTTCTTCTTGCTCACAAAGGATAGGGCAATATTGAAGGGTTTCGCGGCATAGTAAATCAAAATTTTCTACGGAAGCGAACAGAGGGAAAGCCAAGATCTAATCTAGGAGATGCAATCAACGAGAGAGATTGGATTAGATCTTCATACCCTTGAAGATTCCCACAGCGGAACGTTCGTCGGAACGTGGGTGATGTAGTCGTACTCGCTTCTCCTCCTCGCGATCCGATCCGATCTAGCACCACAAGTGGCGGTGCCTCCGTGAGATGCACACGTGCAGCACCTCGACGTCTCCTCCTTCCTCGGACCAGCAAGTATGGTGGAGAGTTAGATTGGATCTACAACACGACGGCGTGGTGTATATGGTGGAGAATTTCTGCTGCAGGGCTTCGCCTACAAACAGTCGGGAGGGAGAGAGGAGGGTAGCAAGGCAACTAGGGTTGGAGGCAAGGTGTAGGGGGGAGGGGGCGCACCAGCCCTCTATATATAGAGGGGGGGCAGCCCTTGCCCCTCCTCCAAGCCTTGGGCCGGCGGCCAAGGGAGGGAGAAGTGGGGGGCAAGGACTCTCCCCTCTTCTAGAAACCCTATCTCTAGTTCAAACGATTTAAACCCTATAGGATCGGCTGGGCCCTATGGGGCCTTGTGCCCCTGGCCCAATGCGGCCAGGACACTCCATCATAGGCCCACGCCCCCTCCCGGAAGGTGGGGCCACGTTGGTCCCCCTTCCGGAAGGTTCTAGAAGCTTCCGGTACAATAGCGATTAACCCGGAACAATTCCGAACTCCAAAAACTGCATTGCCTTATATGAATCTTATTCTCCGGACCATTCCGGAACCTCTCGTGATATCCCGGATCCCATCCGAGACTCCGAACAAAAATTCATAAACCAATTATCCAATCTATCCTAGCGTCGAGATACGTTAAGTGTGTGACCCTGCGGGTTCGAGAATATGCAGACATGATCTTCTATCAATAATCAACAGCGGGGTCTGGGCACCCATATTGACTCCCACACATTCATCGATGATCATATCGGATGAACCACGATGTCAGGATTCAAACAATCCCATATATATATATATATTCCCTTCGTCTCGCGATATTTTACTTGCCCGAGATTCGATCGTCGGTACCGTCATACCTAGTTCAATCTCGTTCACAGCAAGTACTTTACTCGTTCCGTAATCCGATATCACTTTGTGATTAACTCCTTAACCACATGCTTGCAAGCGGTGTTGATATCGATTACCGAGTGGGCCCGAAGTATATCTCTTCGACTTGGGAGGGACAAATTCCATCTCGATACATACAACCCAACAGATACTTTCCTATCACCTGAGAGACACCTTTATGATCACCCTCTCATAGGATGACGTTTGATGACCTCAAAGCTTTCTTCCGATACCAGGGAGTTGTATTATCTCATGGTCTAAGGAATACAATATTTGACATAGGAAAAGCTTCGCAAAGATGAACACGATGATACGATCTAATTGCTTCGCTTAGTTTGGGTATGTCCATATGATCTCATTATCAATTGACAACTCATGTCTATGGTTAGGAAACCTTAACCATCATTGATCAATGAGCTAGTCCATAGAGGCGTATTAGGGACACGGTGTTGTTCACAAACCACACAAGTATTAAAGTTTCCGCTTAATACAATTCTAGCATGGAATATAAACATTATGATGAACAAGAATTATAATAATAACATCTTTATTATTGCCTCTAGGGCATAATTCCAACAGTCTCCCACTTGCACTAGAGTCAATAATCTAGTTTACATTTGGCAACAATCTCACACCCATGGCACTGAGGTGCTGATCATGTTTTACACGTGGAAGAGGTTTAGTCAATGGATCTGCGACATTCAGATCTGTATGTACTTTGCTAATCTTCAGATCTCCATCTGCAATATAATCTCGGATTATATGAAACTTGCGGTTGATATGCTTGGTCTTTGGATGATATCTTGGTTCCTTAGCGAGTGCTATGGCGCCAGTGTTGTCACACAATATCTCCAGTGGGTCCAATGCACTTGGAACCACGCCAAGCTCAGTGATGAAGTTTCTGATCCAAACTCCTTCACTTGACGCTTCTGCAGCAGCCATGTATTCCGCTTCCACTGTAGATCCCGCGATCACGCTTTGCTTGCAGCTTCTCCAGCTCACAGCTCCTCCATTCAAAATATAAACGTATCCTGTCTGAGATTTGGAATCATCCTTGTCGGTGTCAAAACTAGCGTCGACGTAACCTTTTACGACAAGCTGTTCATCACCCCCATAGACTAAGAACATTTCTTTAGTCCTATTTAGGTACTTTAGGATGTTCTTCACGGCTGTCCAGTGTTCCACTCCTGGATCACTTTGATATCTGCTCGTCAAACTAAGAGCATTGGACACATCCGGTCTAGTACACAGCATGGCATACATGATGGAACCTATGGCCGAGGCATAAGGCACCTTGCTCATAGCTTCCCTATCATTTACCGTAGCTGGACACTGAGCCTTGCTCAATATCTTACCTGACAACATAGGCACTGAACCTTTCTTTGCCTTATCCATTCTGAACCTTTTCAGAACTTTGTCTAGGTATGTACTCTGGCTTAAAGCTATCAGGCGTCTTTGTCTATCTCTATAGATTTTGATGCCCAATATATAAGCAGCTTCACCTAGGTCTTTCATTGAAAAACACTTGTTCAAATAACTCTTCACATCGTTAAGCATGTTGATGTCATTTCCGATAATCAATATGTCATCCACATATAGTACCAGAAACGTCACCGAGCTCCCACTCACTTTCTTGTAGATACAAGCTTCGTAGCAATTTGGAACAAATCCAAAGCTCTTGATCACTTGATCAAAACGAAGGTTCCAACTCCGAGATGCTTGCTTCAGTCCATAAATGGAACGCTGAAGTTCGCATACTTTACTAGCATCCTTAGGATCGACAAAACCTTCGGGTTGCATCATATACAACTCTTCATCAATGTTGCCATTGAGGAACGCAGTCTTGACATCCATCTGCCATATTTCATAATCATGAAACGCAGCAATTGCTAATACAATCCGAATGGACTTAAACATCGCTACGGGAGAGAAAGTCTCATCGTAGTCAACACCTTGAACTTGTCGAAAACCTTTCGCGACAAGCCGTGCTTTATAGACGATAACATTACCATCCGCGTCCGTTTTCTTCTTGAAGATCCATTTGCACTCAACGGCCTTTCGGTCGCTAGGAGGGTCCACCAAAGTCCATACTTGGTTTTCGCTCATGGATCCTAATTCGGATTTCATGGCTTCTAGCCATTTCTCAGAGTCTGGGCTCATCATCGCTTCCTCATAGTTCGTAGGTTCACTGTCTTCTACTAACAAGACAGTCAAGACAGGGTTGCCGTACCACTCAGGAGGGGCACGCGACCTTGTCGACCTGCGACGTTCAGTAGCAGCATCGTCCGAAGCTTCATGATCCTTGTCATTAGCTTCCTCTATTGTTGGTGCAGGCGGCACTGGAACAATTTCACGTGCTGCGCTACTCTCCAATTCAAGAGAAGGTTCAATAACCTCGTCTAGCTCTACTTTCCTCCCACTCACTTCTTTCGAGAGAAACTCCTTCTCAAGAAAGGAACCGTTCTTTGCGACAAACACTTTGCCTTCGGTTCTGTGATAGAAGGTATACCCAATAGTTTCCTTAGGGTATCCTATGAAGACGCATTTCTCCGCTTTGGGTTCGAGCTTGTCCGGCATCAACTTCTTGACGTAAGCTTCGCATCCCCAAACTTTAAGAAACGACAACTTAGGTTTAGCACCAAACCATAGTTCATACGGTGTCGTCTCAACGGATTTAGATGGAGCCCTATTTAAAGTGAATGCAGCGGTTTCTAATGCATAACCCCAAAATGATAACGGCAAATCAGTAAGAGACATCATTGATCGGACCATATCTAATAGGGTTCGATTCCGGCGTTCAGACACACCATTGCGCTGTGGTGTTCCGGGTGGCGTGAGTTGTGAAATGATTCCACTTGCTTTAAGATGCGTGAGAAAATCATAAATCAAATATTCACCTCCACGATCGGATCGTAGAAACTTAATCTTTCTGTTACGATGGTTCTCCACTTCATTCTGAAATTCCTTGAACTTTTCAAATGTTTCAGATTTATGTTTCATTAAATAGATATACCCATATCTACTTAAGTCATCGGTAAAAGTGAGGAAATAGCGATATCCACCGCGCGTCGAAACACTCATCGGTCCGCATACATCGGTATGTATGATTTCCAACAAGTCCGTTGCTCGCTCCATCATACCGGAGAACGGGGTTTTGATCATCTTGCCCATGAGGCATGGTTCGCATGTGTCAAATGATTCAAAATCAAGAGACTCCAAAAGTCCATCAGAATGGAGTTTCTTCATGCGCTTTACACCAATATGACCTAGACGACAGTGCCACAAATAAGTAGTATTATCACTATCTACTTTGCATCTCTTAGCCTCAATGTTATGGATGTGTGTTTCATCCCTTTCGAGATTTAGAAGAAATAAACCATTTACAAGAGGTGCATGACCATAAAAGATGTTACTCATATAAATAGAACAACCATTATTCTCCGATTTAAATGAATAACCGTCTTGCAATAAACACGATCCAGAAATAATGTTCATGCTCAACGCAGGCACATAATAACACTTATTAAGGTTTAAAACTAATCCCGAAGGTAAAACTAAGGAGAGTGTGCCGACGGCCATCACATCAACTCTTGATCTGTTGCCAACGCGCATCGTCACCTCATCCCTCGCAAGCCGCCGTATATTCCGTAGCTCCTGTTTCGAGTTACAAATATTAGCAACTGAACCGGTATCAAATACCCAGGCACTACAACGAGGGCTAGTAAGGAAAACATCAATAACATGTATATCAAATATACCTTTGATGGTGCCAGCCTTCTTGTCCGCTAAGTACTTCGGACAGTTGCGCTTCCAGTGACCCTTTTCCTTGCAATAGAAGCACTCAGTGTCCGGCTTGGGACCAGACCTGAGCTTCTTCTCAGCAGGGGCATTGCGCTTGCCGCCGCCCTTCTTGAAGGGCTTCTTTGCTCCCTTACCTTTCTTAAAGGAGGGCTTGTTGACCATCAACACATGATTATCCTTCTTGATGTCCACTTCCGCAGCCTTCAGCTTTGCGAAGAGCTCGGTGATCGTATCAGTGGAACTATGAGTCACTACAAAACTTTTGTAGCTGGGAGGGAGTGATTGCAGAACCCTGTCAATCTTGAGCTCCTCTGGAATCGTGCATTCCAGTTGCTCAAGGCGTTGAGTGTAGCCCGACATCTTTATGGCGTGCTCACTAACGGAACTCCCTTCCTCCATCTTGCAGTTAAAGAACTTCTCAGAGATCTCATATCTCTCAGAACGGGCTTGAGTCTGAAACATGGTTTTCAGCTCCTCGAGAATCTCAAAGGGCCCGGGTAGGTTTCAAAACGATTTTGAAGTTCCGGTTCCATAGCAAACAACATGGTGCTCTTAATCACACCATAATCATCTTTGCGCGACTGATAGACAACTTTCTCATCAGCCGACGCAGTTGCAGCAGGGGGGTCACCTAACGCCTTCCCAAGGACATAGTCCTTTTGTCCGCCAGACAGAATGATTCTTAGATTGCGGAACCAATTGGTGAAGTTAGACCCATTGTTTCTAAGCTTTTCCTTCTCAGCAAGAACGTTGAAGTTGAAGTTGGACTTGGCCATGTGATCTACAGTATTGGCAAGTACAATTTAGACTATGTTCATGATAAATAGTTCAACTTAATCAAATTACTAGATGAACTCCCACTAAATTCAACATCCCTCAAGTTGTTTAGTGAACACGATCCAAATTCACCACACCTAATCCGATCATCACGAGAAGAGATGTGGTTCAATGGTGGACAACAAAGTGTCTATCATATCATTCATATGACTCATGCTTAACCTTTCGGTTCTTGTGTTCCGAGGCCATGTCTGTACATGCTAGGCTCGTCAAGCTAGACCCAAGTATTTCTGCGTGTGCAAAACTGGCTTGCACCCGTTGTATGTGAGCGTAGAGTCTATAGCATCCGATCATCACGTGATGCTTGGACACGACGAACTTTCGCAACGGTGCATACTTGGGGAGAACACAGTTTTTATCTTGATCTTTAAGTGAGGAATCATCTTATAATGCTACCGTCGCGATCTAAGCATAATAAGATACATAAAGGGATAAACATCACATGCATATAACTTTATGTGACATGGTATAGCCAATCCTCGCGCAACGATCTCCATCTTGTGCGTTCCGGCATGATCTCCATCACTCCACCATGATTGCCTTCCACCACGAATAGCAACTACAACTATTGCTAACTACTTAGCGATAAAGTAAAGCTATTACATGGCGTATAAGAAGTTGACTCGCAGGTCATACACAATTATAAAGACAACCATATGGCTCCTGCCGGTTGTGTACTCATCGACATGCAAGTCGTGAAACATTACAAAACATGATCATTGCATACAATACACACATCACATCTTGGGCCATACCATATCACAGAAAACACTCCCTGCAAAAACAAGTTAGACGCCTCTACTTTGTTGTTGCATGTTTTACGTGGCTTATGGGAGTTGATGTTAAGAATGATTCTTACCTACGGAAAGCCACAACGGTGATATTATGGTTGCCAAACTCCGGTGTTAATCCCATGACAACTATAGTGAGAGAAACTGACATCCACCAGCCGCATGTGTGGAACAAGCCACACGTCAAGCGCGGAGCCGGTCTCGCGAACGACGTCGCGTAAGGTTGGCCTGGACCGCTTCAATCTCACTATCCCGCGTCATAAGAAGAACACAAACAAGAGGCTTTCAACAGAAAACATCAACGCCCGCAACAACCATGTTGCGTTCTACTCGTGAAACACATCTACGCATAGATCTAGCTCTGATACCACTGAAGGGTTTCACGGCATAGTAAATCAAAATTTTCTACGGAAGCGAACAGAGGGAAAGCCAAGATCTAATCTAGGAGATGCAAACAACGAGAGAGATTGGATTAGATCTTCATACCCTTGAAGATTCGCACAGCGGAACGTTCGTCGGAACGTGGGTGATGTAGTCGTACTCGCTTCTCCTCCTCGCGATCCGATCCGATCTAGCACCACAAGTGGCGGTGCCTCCGTGAGATGCACACGTGCAGCACCTCGACGTCTCCTCCTTCCTCGGACCAGCAAGTATGGTGGAGAGATAGATTGGATCTACAACACGACGGCGTGGTGTATATGATGGAGAATTTCTGCTGTAGGGCTTCGCCTACAAACAGTCGGGAGGGAGAGAGGAGGGTAGCAAGGCAACTAGGGTTGGAGGCAAGGTGTAGGGGGGAGGGGGCGCACCAGCCCTCTATATATAGAGGGGGGGCAGCCCTTGCCCCTCCTCCAAGCCTTGGGCCGGCGGCCAAGGGAGGGAGAAGTGGGGGGCAAGGACTCTCCCCTCTTCTAGAAACCCTATCTCTAGTTCAAACGATTTAAACCCTATAGGATCGGCTGGGCCCTATGGGGCCTTGTGCCCCTGGCCCAATGCGTCTAGGACACTCCCTCATAGGCCCACGCCCCCTCCCGGAAGGTGGGGCCACGTTGGTCCCCCTTCCGGAAGGTTCTAGAAGCTTCCGGTACAATAGCGATTAACCCGGAACAATTCCGAACTCCAAAAACTGCATTGCCTTATATGAATCTTATGCTCCGGACCATTCTGGAACCTCTCGTGATATCTCGGATCCCATCCGAGACTCCTAACAAAAATTCATAAACCAATTATCCAATCTATCCTAGCGTCGAGATACGTTAAGTGTGTGACCCTGCGGGTTCGAGAATATACAGACATGATCTTCTATCAATAATCAACAGCGGGGTCTGGGCACCCATATTGACTCCCACACATTCATCGATGATCATATCGGATGAACCACGATGTCAGGATTCAAACAATCCCATATATATATATTCCCTTCGTCTCGCGATATTTTACTTGCCCGAGATTCGATCGTCGGTACCGTCATACCTAGTTCAATCTCGTTCACAGCAAGTACTTTACTCGTTCCGTAATCCGATATCACTTTGTGATTAAATCCTTAACCACATGCTTGAAAGCGGTGTTGATATCGATTACCGAGTGGGCCTGAAGTATATCTCTCCGACTTGGGAGGGACAAATTCCATCTCGATACATACAACCCAATAGATACTTTCCGATCACCTGAGAGACACCTTTATGATCACCCTCTCATAGGATGATGTTTGATGACCTCAAAGCTTTCTTCCGATACCAGGGAGTTGTATTATCTCATGGTCTAAGGAATACAATATTTGACATAGGAAAAGCTTCGCAAAGATGAACACGATGATACGATCTAATTGCTTCGCTTAGTTTGGGTCTGTCCATCATATCATTCTCCAATGATATGATCTCATTATCAATTGACAACTCATGTCTATGGTTAGGAAACCTTAACCATCATTGATCAATGAGCTAGTCCATAGAGGCGTACTAGGGACACGGTGTTGTTCACAAACCACACAAGTATTAAAGTTTCCGCTTAATACAATTCTAGCATGTAATATAAACATTATCATGAACAAGAATTATAATAATAACATCTTTATTTTTGCCTCTAGGGCATAATTCCAACAAATATCACCACGAGCAACATGATCCCGAATGAAGTGGTTGTGAATCTCTATATGTTTTGTTCTTGTATGCTTCACGGGATTGTAGGCAATTTTGATAGCACTTTCATTGTCACATAATAGAGGCACTTTGTCACAATTGACACCATATTCCTTTAAAGTTTGCCTCATCCATAACAATTGTGTACAAGCACTTGCAGCAGCAACATATTCAGCTTCGGAGGTTGAGAGTGAAATACAATTTTGTTTCTTTGAAGACCAACACACTAGAGACCTGCCCAAGAATTGACATGCACCAGAGGTTGATTTCCTATCATCTTTGTCACCAGCCACATCTGAATCAGTGTAACCACATAGAGAGAAACTCGAACCCTTGGGATACCATAACCCAAAATTTGGGGAATGAACCAAATATCTAAAGATTTGTTTGACCGCCACTAAGTGGATTTCTTTAGGAGCGGCTTGGTACCTTGCACACACTCCTACACTTAACACGATATCAGGCCTAGATGCGCAAAGGTAAAGGAGAGAGCCGATCATGGATCGGTATACCTTTTGGTCCACGTCTTTACCCTTGGGATTGAGCTCAAGATGAAACTTTGTTTGCATTGGAGTAGCCACACCATTGAGATCTGTCATCTTGAACCTTTTGATCATGTCTTGGATGTACTTAGCTTGATTAATAAAGGTTCCCTCTCTAAGTTGTTTGATCTCAAATCCAAGAAAGAACCTCAGCTCACCCATCATGGACATCTCAAACCTGTCAGTCATAAGCTTGGAAAATTCATCGTTAAAAGCTTGGTTAGTAGAGCCAAAAATAATGTCATCTACATAAAGTTGGCATACAAAAAGCTCCCCATTAACCTTCTTAGTAAAAAGAGTGGGATCGATTTGCCCAACTTTGAATCCACGGTCTAGCAAAAGCTCTTTAAGGTGCTCATACCACGCACGCGGGGCTTGTTTAAGGCCATAGAGCGCCGTATCGAGTTTGTAGACATGGTTCGGAAATTTGGGGTCCTCAAAACCCGGGGGTTGCTTGACGTATACTAACTCATGGAGAGGACCATTAAGAAACGCACTCTTAACATCCATTTGCTGTAATTTAAAGTTATGATGGGCAGCATAGGCAAGAAGGATATGGATGGACTCAAGACGAGCCACAGGAGCATAAGTCTCGCCAAAATCAATTCCTTCCACTTGAGAGAATCCTTGAGCCACGAGTCTTGCTTTATTCCTCACAACAATGCCTTTTTCATCTTGTTTGTTCTTGAAGATCCACTTGGTACCGATAACTTTGCGGCAGTCCTTGGGTTTCTCTACGAGCTTCCAAACTTTGTTGCGTTTGAAGTTATTTAATTCTTCATGCATTGCAACAACCCAATCGGGGTCTTCAAGAGCATCAAAGACCTTCTTCGGTTCAACCATGGAAATGTGAGCTTGATGATCACAGAAGCTTGCAAGTTCTCTTCTAGTAGATACCCTTCGACGTAGATCACCAACAACCTTGTCAAGAGTGCGACCCCTTAGTTCAAGGTTCCGATTAGCACGAACCTTCCGATGAGCCTCAATGTCCTTATTGTTTCTAGAAGGAGTTGATTCAGTATTTGTATCCTTGTCTTGACCACTGCCTTGCCCTTGATCTTGATCTGAGTTAACACCAGGAGGTTGCTGCAGAGATTGTTCTCCAGGGCCGGATAATCTGCCCCTTGGAGGGGCCGGACTATCCGGCTTGGGAGGTGAAGCACCAGTGCCTTCTTCCTAAGAATGCCTGACCGGACTTGGAGAACCAGAGACGGATAATCCGCCCTCGGGGGCCGGAGAATCTGGCATGAGAGTTTCTAGGCAGTTGTCTTCTCCTTCGGATCCCCTGGAACGAGTTGGGGTGCCAGCGGCGGATTGTCCGCCCCTTGGAGGGGGCGGATAGTCCGTCCTAGGACTACCAACTTGTCCAGGAGACAGAAGATCTTCAGCAGGTCACGGTGTTGGTGCAGAGTTTTCTCCAACAGTACGAGCTTGTTGATCTTGTGTAGATGAGGGCTCCACTTGAGTGGAGCATTGTCCTTCCCGATCCGCCACAAGGGGTTCCTCAATGGGGCGGAAAAATCCCACGCCCATTCTTATTATGGCATCTTGGGGTATTTCAACATCTGCATCACAAACATCAACTTTCCCTACAAAGGAGCCGTTATTTTCATCGAACTCCACACTACAAGATTCTACAACAATCCCAGTGAGCTTGTTGTAGACTCTGTAAGTGTGGGGTTCGGCACCATAACCAACAAAAATACCTTCTAAAGCCTTGGACTCAAATTTATACAAGCGGACACCTTTAATAAGAAAGAAACACTTACACCCGAATACCCTGAAGTAAGAGATGTTGGGCTTGTTACCGGTAAGTATTTCATATGGAGTCTTGTCCAAAATATTTTGGAGGTAGATCCGGTTTGATGAGTGACACGCAGTGGATATGGCTCCAGCCCAAAAATTGTAAGGAGACTTGAATTCAGCCAACATTGATCTTGCCATATCCATCAAAGTCTGGTTCTTCCTCTTAGCAACACCATTTTGTTGAGGGGTGTACGCAGCGGAATATTGATGTCTAATCCCCTCTTCGCTTAGAAACTCATTCAAGGTGTAGTTTTTGAATTCGGAGCCGTTGTCACTTCTTATTGCCAAGATAGGGACATTGTGTTGACGTTGAACTTCGTTGGCAAAGTCAATGACTGTTTGTTGAGTCTCACTCTTTAGTTTGAAGAAATAGACCCATGTATATCTTGAGTAATCATCGACAATGACCAAGCAATATTTCTTCCCACCAAGACTTGCATGAGAAGGAGGACCAAATAAATCCACATGAAGTAATTCCAAGATCCTCTTTGAAGACACAATAGTCTTCCTCTTGTGGGGAGAGTCGTGCATTTTGCCTTCAACACAAGCCCTACAAACACGATCTTTGGCAAAGGAGACATTGTCTTTTAGTCCAAGGATGTGGCCACCCTTGTGAATACTTTGCAAAGTTCTCATGTTGACATGGGCTAAACGGCGATGCCATAGCCAGCCCACGTCGGCTTTTCCGAATAGACACATCGGACCCGAAGTGGTTTTCCCCGAAAAGTCCACCACATACAGGTCATTTTCGACGTATCCAACGAAAGCGACCTTTAGAGACTTGCTCCACAAGAGTACCACCAAATCATCATCGATAAAAACAGCAAAACCCATCTTGCCAAGGGCATGAACAGAAAGAAGGTTGTAACCGAGGGTCTCAACAAGCATGGCGTCCACGAGAGAGATATCGTGGGCAACCACAACCTTGCCAAGACCCAATACCTGAGATTTAGACTTATCAGTTATCACCATAGGAGACTGTAATATTATCATGATTTGGACGCATCTCCGTGTTGATCTCCTTTCTTCCAGTCATATGACTGGTGCATCCACTATCCAGCACCCATTTCGACCCACCGGAAGCATATCCCTGCAAGATAATTACTTCTTGGTTTTAGGTACCCATTTTTCAATGGGTCCTTTCATGTTAGTGACAAGGGTCTTTGGGACCCAAATAGACCAAGCAATATATTCATCAAAGGGACCGACATAACAAGCATAAACATTGCCACAATCATCACAAAAGAGTTCATAATTTGGATTGTGAGACCCTGCAAAACCAATATTGTTAGTCTTGTCTTTTGTGACATTCTTCTCAGCAGTGCTTGTCTTTGATTGCACATTCTTGTTCTTGTTCTTCTTGTTTTTCTTTTTCTTGGACTTGGTGACATACCCAAGTCCCTCTTTACCATGATTTGACCTTTGCTTGCCAAGAACTTCATCAAGCACACCCTTATCCTTGGGAGTGATGTCCTTGACCACTTATTTTTCCACACTAGCATTAGCATTTTCCTTGTGACTATATGTTGAGTTGGATGAGCTAGGATCATCATATTTGGCCAATCGACTTTGAAGTTGATCATGTGACTCATTGAGAATGGAGAAATCGTTTTTCAATGCCTTGTGAGCATTGTCAAGTTTCTCCAATTCCTCGGAGAGTCTATCATGAGCAGCCCCAAAGTCAATCTTTTTCTTCTTTAACTTCTTTGCTTTGGTGACCGCATTGTCATGTTCCTTAACAAGTTTAGCCACAATTTCTTCATGTGACTCTTCAATAGACTCAAGCCTCTCTTCAAGAAATACCCGAGCCTCTTCTTCGTCAAGAGCATTTTTTAAGGATGCGATTTCCATTGCATCTTCCCTTTCAATTCTGCCCTTTTCTTCGAGAAGAGCTTCGTTTTGGGCCACATCCATAAGAGCTTCAAAACAAACTTTGTGCTCACCTTGCAAGTTAGTGTAGAAGTAATCCAAATCAATAATCTCTTCTTTAACCTTAAGACTAGTAGGATCATCCATGTCAATCATAGCCTTAGAAAAAGAAGAGTTAGAAGTCGTTACCTCAGAGCTTCTTGCCATGAGACAAGTAGCATTCTTGTTGATGATGTTTTCATTCGGAGAGTCGAAGAGAGATGTTGATGTAGATATGGTGGCTATAGCAGCCACCTCTTGAGAGCTATCATCTTCGTCCTCATCTTCACTTCCCGATGAATATTCTTCTTGAGCCACTAGAACAATCTTTGGTTGCTTCTTGAAGGGAGCATTCTTCTTTACAAACTGTTTCTTGCGTGGAGCCTTTGACTTGTCCTTGAAAATAAGTCTTCCTCCATTATCTTCCCTACTTTGATATGGACACTCAGCTACAAAGTGCAGCCGATCACCACAGTTGAAACATGTTCTCAGCTTGGGACCATTTTCTTTTCTTCCATAGGCTCCAGTCTTGCGTTCTAGTTCAGCTTTAGCCTTGGCTCGATCTTTCCAAAAGTTTCTAGCATAAAGAGCCAAGTATTGTCTGTGGATCCTTTTTATATCCTCGGGACAGTCTAGACCTTCTATGGCATATTCATCATGATTAATCACACTAGTCTTCAAGGCCACGTTGACCCCCTTTTGCATCCCCATAGCTCGAGCACGAGCATCTTCGGCATTCTTGGCAGCCACTTTGAAAGCGGCCATTTCTTGCATTACCTCATTGGATGTCATGAGGTGATAGTTATGCCTACCTTTGAGACTTTTCAAATCTGTGGGCTCAAATGGCATAAGAGCACTGACATACTTGCGCTTGATCCATGCATCATCAACATGAGGGGCACCATGGTTTCTGAAATTTGTGGCTATTGCCTTAAGCCTCCTATACATGTCTTCATGATCTTCTCCATCCAACATATAGAATCCTTCAGCTTCATTTCTCAATGCATCATATCTATTCCTTTTCATACTTTCATTTCCGATGAAGAACTCGGTGAGAGCATCCCAAGCTTGCTTAGCTGTACTAAGATGCTGAATGTGTGGCATATCTTTGTCACCCACACCAAGTTGTATCATGTGTAGAGCTGTAGCGTTGAGTTGGCTATCGACAACTTCTCTTCTTGTAAGATTGTTGGGGTTTTCAACATGAAGACCATTTTAGATGATCTTCCACAACTCTATGGAGGAACTGCACACATGAGATTTCATCAAAAATTGCCATTGAGTAAAAGTAGATGCTGAAAGTTTGGGTGGATCACCCCTATTATGTATATGTGGGTGAGGGATAGGTGGATCAGGGGAATACACATGAGAAACCTCATTGTATCCATCCTTATCGCTATCCTTTTTTGAGGAGGAGCTCTTGCTAGTGTCATCACCAACCACTTCGTTATCTTTGGAAACTGTTTTACCCGTTTCCTTGGATTGCGGAGTGGTATCCTCAGAGTTAGATGGAGGCGATGCTGCGGATGTGGAGAGACGCATTATCAATTGACGCATCTCTTCCATCTTAGCCTCCATTGAACTCACCAAGGTTGTTTCCAACGTCTTGAGATCGTTCATGGTGACTACCTCCGGAGCATCACTCCCATCTACCTTGGAACCCATACGTCTCTTAGGCGGTTAAGCCCGAAATAAGAGCCGGGGCTATGATACCAATGATATGGATCGTATAGGCACATAGAGGGGGGTGAATAGGTGCTAACCAATTTTTAATACTTTTTCAATTTTAGGCTTGACACAAAGTAAATTCTCTAGATATGCAACTACGAGAATTTCCCTATATGCAACCCTAACTACTAAGCACGTAAAGAGAGGAGCGAAGGAACTGTAGTGGAGCACGCGGAGACACGGGGATTTGTTTTACCGCAGTTCCTTCCCTTTTAAGGGAAGTACATCTGCGTTGGAGGGGTGGGCGGTTCTAAGACCAAAACGCCACAATAGGCCTCACCCTATTCTCCGATGGATCTCGCCACGAGAGGCCTGATCCACCTTCTCCACTATTGGATCCCTTCGAGGCGGGAACCGGTGCCTTTTACAACACTATCGGGGCACACACCCACAACCGAATTGGGGGCTCCCGAGATGACAACAAGCTGCCACAAGAACAAGGTTTATCAATATAAACAAAAACAAGGATCTAGGTATTTGCAAGAAATACTAGATCGGTGATTCTCCAAATGAATGGAGAGGAGATGAAGCGCTTGATTGCAGTTGATGAAGATCGAGTCCTCCTCGTTTGATTCCCCAAGGGACGGAGCCTTTGAGTGGATCTAGGTGGAGTTCTCTTGGATGAAGGTTGCAGATCAGGTCTTTTCTTTTTCGAATCAATCAAGAGTTCTGGACAGAGGGGGAAGACAGACTTAAATACCCCCTACCCAGAACAAGCCGTTGGATAAATTTGGGGGCGGATTATCCGCCCCCCTTTGGGGCGGACTATCCACCCTGGGGAGAAAATCCGCCCCCCAGGACGGAAACTCCGGGGAAAACTCCGCCCCCCATACAGAGAGCGACGCAGCCTTGACATGGAGAAAATTCCTGAGGGGGCGGATTATCCGCCACTGCCGGGGGCGGACTATCCGCCCTTGGGAGAAAGTCCGCCCAAGGACCAGAAAGTCCGAGGGAAACTCCGCCCCCATACAGAGAGCGACGCAGGCCTTGGCTTGAAGGAAATCCTCGAGGGGGCGGACTGTCCGCCCCCAAGGGGCGGACTATCTGGCCACAAACTCCGCCCCCTCTCTAGGGGTCGCGCACTCTTGGGAAGAGGGAGGGGCGGATTATCAGCCCCCCAAAGGCAGATACTTTTCCCTTTTTCCTAGAGAGAGCTGCAACACTTCAAATCACGTTAAATAATCCTTGATCACTATAACAAAATAGTCATGTAGAGACGCACAATCTATGGGTTAAAGACATTTTATATCATCTCAACGGCATCGTAGAGTCGCCATTGCAAAGCGTCTGACAAGCGTCTCCTTATGCACAGTCTCAAAGATCAAAAGGACGTTATAGTGAGCGTGTCTACAAGAAGATAAGATGTTTATATTGCATCTCTACAAGTCTAAAGACGCTTTCATATATGGATTGTCATGTCGTCTCAACCTTCCCTAGTGACGTGAGATTGCGTCTCAAATAGATTCACGGACGTGGTTGGTTCAAGCTAGAGTGTTGATGCCAATTTTCATTTTTTTCTTTAAAATATTATTAGTTTGTTGGAACCAAAACAATACAAAACATACAAATAACTAAAAGAGTTTTCACATTTGCCTGATGTAGGCATTTCATATATCAAATTGCACCGCTCATCTGTCTCTCAAAAACAAATTGCACTGCTCATATATAACATCAAAGAAAAAAGAGTAGCTCATGTAGAAGTAATTAAGCTGACAATGGTTTAAAGCATCCACAAGCCACAAATACAGTTGGAATATTTTCTATTTACATACATTTTGTCTCAAAATAATATGATCTATCTATGAAATTTCTATATACAGGCATCCCATCTCCATCCCATCTCTTCGGTGTTCCTTCACTGATTGACATGTCATTTGTTATCATCCGACATCCTGTAGAGTATGTAAGTAAATGAGACATAAGTTTCTTATGTAAGTTAATGAGACATAATTTATGTAAAAAAATGCAACACACCAATTTAAATGTGAATTCCGTAGTTAGACCATACATTAGAGGGAGGCGAGAGAGGGAGCCAACTGACAGGGCACAACATTTTACAGTTTGCGCTTGATATATGGCAATATACATGCTGCTCAGGTGGATAATTCTATTGAATCTTCTCGAAGAACTCTGCAAGAAAAATTGTTGAAAATCTTAGCATAGAAGTGTATCCAAATTTCAATGCATTTTCATGTTAAATATACCAAGGGTCCGCTAATGTGAAGGCTCTTCACATATTTTTCTAGAAAATTGAGTAGATGGAAAATGTTTTGTTTTCACTGAAAATATATCTTTCCATGACATTAGTGCTAGCCATTACCATGTGCTCCTGTTTTAAATGAATTCAAACAGCAAAACATTAAATTTCAACTACAAAAATCAGGTAGTAACCTAAATACTAGATATGGTGTGGAGACTGAGACCAGTATGAATTGTGATTTTTGTTGCAATTCATGCCAAAAGCACACAAAGCAAGAATCAAATAACTGCTCCGTACAAGGAATCTGCAACCAATCCTAGTTTCCTCTACCCCGCAATTCTGTAACTTTTCACATATTGCTTTGATTTATCCTTGTATAGAAAGCTTGGCAATGCATTCTATGATATAGCTGCGGTGAAGTACCGCATCAGTTAAAATAGAAATACCATTTGTTGTCTGTCCTGACAGGAAATAGAAAAGGTATGCCAACCTCACCGATCGTACCCAGCTTCTATCTGAAAAAGAGAAGTCTGCTTGTGTGACAGCAGAGAGGAATGTAAATCAAATGTCCTTCTAATCGCATAACCACTAATTTTAAGTAACGTATAATTAGAAACAGAACCTGTTGGGGGGCAAACCTGAACTCGTTGAACAAGTGAGGTAGAGCTGGTGAAGGTTGGGATGCAGACGGAGGGGCTTGGCCTGGATCTTGAATCGCACGGAGAATGTTGGAATTTTGGCCCAAATAGTCTAGCCCATTTTTCATTTCAATAATTCCTGAAAATCCTAGAGGCCCATGTGGCCCATTCATGCAAGGCAAGAGCTGGGACAAATGTTTAGTCCCACATTGCTAGTTGAGTGGAAGTTGGACCAGCTTATAAGGTGAGCTCTCCTACCACTTGGTAAAAGGATGAGAAGGAGAAGGAGAGAGTTCCACACGCGCGCTCCTCCTCCTCGCTCGCCTCGCCTCGCCTCGCCTCGTCACGACACGACACGCGCCGCGGATTGCGGGAATCTCGCCTTGAATGGACTTTTAATACGAGTTAAATGAATACGAATTGAGTGGAGACTGTCCGGTGGGCTGCCGCCTGTTCGAGGTCGCGCCTCCTCTCAGTTACACTGCCACACATCCCTGCGCCTCCAGTTCCAGAGCACTGCGCTACCTCCATCTTCCCTATCCCGTCTTGCGGCGTGCACCGCGAGCCAGGACAGTAGGCCTCCGAGACCCCACTGCTTCGAGTCCTGTACGGGAGAAGGGCGATAAGGTTTTTGGGGAGCGCTATCAGCGCGACTACTGGCTTCGTCACGGACTCCCTCACAGATAGCGACGTCTTCCCCGACGAGGACTTCTTCCCCGACATCAGCACCCTCTTCCTCGACGACATGGCCAACGATGGTTCCAACGCCAGCGGTTCCACTTCTGCTACTGCCGTGTACAACTTCTGTCTCAATCTTGTTCTGATCCTATCCAAAGTTTTATGCCTTGCAGTTTGTTTGACTATATGCCTTAATATGTATTCTCTATTTAACATGATTAGTATATTGCTTAATATTCTAGTCATGTTTTATCTAGCGTTTATTATGAATAATTCGCTTGGTAAATTGCTCTATTTCTCAACAATCCAAAAACCTTATTTCAGGCAATTTGCCCCAAGTGGCTTTGTTGCTTCTATGAAGCCACCTGTGTTTGAAGGTGTGAATTACAAACGATGGCGTGCGAGAGCAGTGCTCTGGTTTCAGACCATGAGCTGCTATAACGCCATCTATGGCGCACCTGAGGGGGAACTTAATCCCGCTCAGGAAGAGGCGTTCCAAAAACTTGATACCACTTTCAAGGCTGCCTTGATCAGCATCCTTGGCGACAATATTGTCGATTCATATCTGTCATTTAGCAATGGCAAAGATTTGTGGGATGCGCTCGAGAGAAAATTTGGAGTCTCTGATGCTGGCAGTGAACTGTATGTCATGGAATAATTCTATGACTATAAGATGATTGATGACCGCTCCATTGTGGAGCAGGCTCATGAGATACAGTCACTTGCCAGGGAACTTGAGCACTTCACTTGTGTGTTACCGGACAAGTTTGTTGCCGGAGGCATCATTGCCAAACTTCCCCAGTCATGGAGGAATTTTGCTACTTCTCTGAAGCACAAGAGACAAGAGTTCTCCGTGACAGATCTCATGGGGACTCTTGATGTGGAAGAGAAGGCGAGAGCAAAAGACACACGTGCTCGAGGTACCGAGGGAGGTTCTAATGCCAACCTGGTACAGAAAAGGAACTTCCAGCCTCACAAGTTCAAGAACAAAGGCAAGTTTGATGACAAAGGAAAGTTCGATGGAAAGAACAAGGCCTCACAATCCACCAGCTTCAAGAAGAAGACTGATAAGAGGAAAGGTGCTTGTCATGTGTGCGGTGATCCTAATCATTGGGCTCCTGCTTGTCCCAACCGCTTTGACAAGCGCCAGCATGGGAAGAGCAGCAAGACTGCTAATGTTGTCATGGGCGACGTTGAGATGAAAGATGTTGGGTATGGTATATTACCTACTGTTCTTTCATTATGTCATTCTCCTGATTGGTGGATTGACATGGGCGCTAATGTACATGTCTGTTCTGATATTTCCATGTTTTCTTCATATCAGGTCAGAGGGACTCAAACCGTGCTGATGGGGAACGGCTCGCATGCTTCTGTTCATGGTGTTGGTACGGTCGATCTGAAGTTCACTTCGGGAAAGACTGTGCGCCTGAAGAACGTGCATCATGTTCCCTCAATAAATAAAAATCTTGTTAGCGGATCTATTCTGTGTCGAGATGGCTACAAGATTGTATTCGAGTCCAATAAATTTGTAATTTCGAAGTATGGAACCTTTATTGGTAAAGGCTATGAATGCGGAGGCTTGTTCCGCTTATCTCTGTCAGACATTTGTAATAAAGTTGTTAATCATATTTACACAAATTTTGAATCAAATGTCTGGCACTCTCGTCTTTGTCATATTAATTTTGGTTGTATGACGCGGCTAGCCAAAATGAATTTAATCCCTGATTTCTCAACTGTTAAGGGATCTAAGTGCCAAGTATGCGTGCAAGCTAAACAACCTCGCAAGTCACATACGACTGCAGAAGTGAGAAATTTAACACCACTAGAGCTCATACATTCTGATCTTTGTGAGATGAATGGTGTGTTGACAAAAGGTGGAAAGAAATATTTCATGACTTTGATCGATGACTCTACGAGATATTGTCATGTGTATCTTCTGAAATCAAAAGATGAGGCTTTGAGTTTCTTCAAAATATATAAAGCTGAGGCAGAAAATCAACTTCATCGAAAGATTAAGAGGCTTAGATCTGATCGTGGTGGAGAGTATTTTTCCAACGAGTTTGATTTCTTTTGTGCGGAACATGGCATAATTCATGAGAGGACGCCTCCCTACTCACCCCAATCAAATGGAGTAGCCGAAAGAAAGAACCGTACTCTAACAGATTTGGTTAACGCCATGTTAGACACATCGGGTCTTTCTAAGGAATGGTGGGGGGAGGCATTATTGACCGCGTGTCATGTCCTAAACCGAGTTCCCACAAAGAACAAAGAAATTACTCCATTCGAAGAATGGGAGAAGAAAAGATTAAAACTCTCTTACTTACGTACTTGGGGTTGTTTGGCAAAGGTTAATGTACCAATCCCCAAGAAGCGCAAGCTTGGACCAAAAACCATTGATTGTGTTTTTCTGGGCTATGCTTTTCATAGCATTGGTTATAGATTCTTGATAGTAAAATCTAAAGTACCTGACATTCATGTCGGTACAATCATGGAGTCGACTGATGCGACTTTCTTTGAGGATATCTTTCCAATGAAGGATAAACCTAACTCATCAAATCCGGAGATACCTAGTTCATCTAATCAGGAATTTTCTATATTCTCTGAACCTACCATTCCGATTGAACACTCTGAAAGTCCTAAGGAGGATGATAATGAAATTCCTAAAAGGATCAAGAGACAAAGGACTGCAAAGTCTTTTGGTGATGATTTCATTGTGTACCTTGTGGATGACACTCCCACTTCCATTTCAGAAGCTTATGCATCTCCTGATGCTGACTATTGGAAGGAAGCTGTTCATAGTGAGATGAATTCCATCTTAGCTAATGAAACATGGGAGATCACTGATCGTCCTTATGGGTGCAAACCTGTAGGATGTAAATGGGTGTTTAAGAAGAAACTAAGGCCTGATGGTACTATTGAGAAGTACAAGGCAAGGCTTGTGGCCAAGGGTTATACCCAAAAGGAAGGTGAAGACTTCTTTGACACTTACTCACCTGTAGCAAGGTTGACCACTATTCGAGTACTACTTTCTCTGGATGCCTCACACGGTCTTCTCGTTCATCAAATGGACGTTAAGACAGCTTTCCTAAATGGAGAGTTGGATGAGGAAATTTATATGGATCAACCAGATGGTTTTGTAGTAAATGGTCAAGAAAGAAAAGTGTGCAAGCTACTGAAGTCTTTGTATGGTCTTAAACAAGCACCTAAGCAGTGGCACGAAAAATTTGATAAAACCTTAACCGCTGCAGGCTTTGTTGTAAACGAAGCTGACAAGTGCGTATACTATCGCCATGGTGGGGGTGAGGGAGTCATCCTTTGTTTGTATGTTGATGACATACTGATTTTCGGAACCAACCTTAATGCAATTAAGGAGGTCAAAGATTTCTTATCTCGTTCCTTTGAGATGAAGGATCTGGGAGTAGCTGATGTCATCCTGAACATCAAGCTATTGAGAGATGATGATGGTGGGATTACATTGCTTCAGTCCCACTATGTGGAAAAGATCTTGAGTCGTTTCGGGTATAGCGACGTCAATTTTTCTCCTACACCGTATGATCCTAGTGTGTTGCTTCGAAAGAATCGAGGAAATGCTAGAGACCAACTAAGATACTCTCAAATCATTGGCTCGCTTATGTATTTAGCTAGTGCCACGAGACCTGACATCGCCTTTGCTGTAAGCAAACTCAGTCGATTTGTCTCAAATCCAGGAGATGATCACTGGCATGCTCTTGAGAGAGTTATGCAATATCTAAAAGGCACTGCGAGCTATGGCATACACTATACCGGGTATCCAAGGGTACTAGAGGGTTATAGTGATTCAGATTGGATATCTGATGCTAACGAGATAAAGGCCACGAGTGGATATGTTTTCACACTTGGTGGTGGCGCTGTTTCTTGGAAGTCTTGCAAACAGACCATCTTAACGAGGTCAACTATGGAAGCAGAACTCACAGCACTAGACACGGCCACTGTTGAAGCAGAGTGGCTTCGTGAACTCTTGATGGACTTACCTGTGGCTGAAAAACCTATACCCGCAATTCCAATGAACCGTGATAATCAAACTGTGATTATTAAGGTGAACAGTTCTAAGGATAATATGAAGTCCTCAAGACATGTGAAGAGGAGACTGAAATCTGTCAGGAAAATGAGAAACTCCGGAGTTATTGCATTGGATTATATCCAAACATCTAAAAACTTGGCAGATCCCTTCACAAAGGGTCTATCACGCAACGTGATAGAAAATGCATCGAAGGAGATGGGTATGAGACCCACAATTTGAGCTTTCCACAGTGGTAAACCACTCTATGTGATCGGAGATCCCGTGAATTAGAATTGGGAAACAAGCTGTTGGTTAGCTGAGAGGAAAGTATCCCTACTTTAATAAACACCACTCCATATAGATGCAATACTTTCCTATTCTGCATGGCAGGTTGATTTATTATCTTAATGTGTTCTAAGTGGCTTATCCTAAGCAAAGATGTTGTCCTGCAGAACATCTTTTGAAGAACACACCTATATGAGTCCGACTGTTAAAACGTCGCAGTCTATGAGAGTAGGGTGCTCTCTAATAAACTCATGAAAGGTCATGGAGTATGACGTATAAGCTCCACCCGCGGGGAAGTCCCACGGTAGCCCAGTATCGGTCAAGACTTCGTGTGAAGCTAGATTGCAGCAAACTTGCAGTTCAAGGCATAGTCCACTGTACAAGTCGCAACCTAGTGTAGCATAGAATTCTAGGTGGAAGTTCAACTTAATAGTCTCCACTATAGTACCGGTATATAAACAGTGTTTTGGAACCAAAGGCAGATTACATGTGCCTCTGGGATCTGGTGGGGGATTGTTGGAATTTTGGACCAAATAGTCTAGCCCATTTTTCATTTCAATAATTCTTGAAAATCCTAGAGGCCCATGTGGCCCATTCATGCAAGGCAAGAGCTGGGACAAATGTTTAGTCCCACATTACTAGTTGAGTGGAAGTTGGACCAGCTTATAAGGTGAGCTCTCCTACCACTTGGTAAAAGGATGAGAAGGAGAAGGAGAGAGTTCCACACGCGCGCTCCTCCTCCTCGCTCGCCTCGCCACGCCACGCCACGCCTCGCCTCGTCACGTCACATCACGACGCGACGCGACGCGCGCGCGCCGCGGGTTGCGGGAATCTCGCCGAGCCGAGCTTTATTTTGCCACGCATGAATGGTATATGAACAGATGTACAGAAGATGAAACGTTTGCTTTGAATGGACTTTTAATACGAGTTAAATGAATACGAATTGAGTGGAGGCTCATCTTCTGCGCTGTCTGCCTTCCCCTCTGCGCCTATAAGAGAGAGAGGTCGCGCCTCCTCTCAGTTACACTGCCACACATCCCTGCGCCTGCAGTTCCAGAGCACTGCGCTACCTCCATCTTCCCCATCCCGTCTTGCGGCGTGCACCGCGAGCCGGGACAGTAGGCCTCCGAGACCCCGCTGCTTCGAGTCCTGTACGGGAGAAGGGCGATAAGGTTTTTGGGGAGCGCTATCAGCGCGACTACTGGCTTCGTCACGGACTCCCTCACAGATAGCGACGTCTTCCCCGACGAGGACTTCTTCCCCGACATCAGCACCCTCTTCCTCGACGACATGGCCAACGATGGTTCCAACGCCAGCGGTTCCACTTCTGCTACTGCCGTGTACAACTTCTGTCTCAATCTTGTTCTGATCCTATCCAAAGTTTTATGCCCTGCAGTTTGTTTGAATATATGTCTTAATATGTATTCGCTATTTAACATGATTAGTATATTGCTTAATATTCTAGTCATGTTTTATCTAGCGTTTATTATGAATAATTCGCTTGGTAAATTGCTCTATTTCTCAACAGAGAAGGGCGCGATTTGTCTGCAAGATGGCGCGGGGCGAACTCTGCTCGCTGGCCGACGAGATGTGGGTGATCGAGATCTATTTTCTAGGGAACATCACGATCCCCTTGGGTGCAAGATTATTAGATAAAACCTCCGCCTCGGCAAGGAACACGGCACCATGGACCATCTGCAGGCTGCACTGCCGGGGCGCCGCGGAGGATCCGCCTGCCGCCGGACCGCCCTGAGGGAATCAAATGAACTAGAGATTGGGAGGAGCAAGAGGTGCAATGGAGGGAGGCGAGCGTTAGAACGCATGGCCGCCGTGCGTGCGCCCCGCTACATCGGCTGCCGCAGTTGGTTCTGGTACCAGGGGAGAGGACGCACAGAAGATATGGCGGCGACTCTAGGTTTGCAAGTTTTTTCTTAAGTCACGGGGGATAGGGATAAAGATCAGATCGCGATCGTGGGTCGTAGTGGTCTTATCTATTCCCTGAGACGACTTGGACAGCGTCTTATGAAACGTCCCTACGTAATGTTAGATTATCACAGTATAGACGAAAATTAAAACGTCTAATCAACAACGTCTCTACATGACTATTTTCTTGTAGTGGATATTGTTATCTAACACACAAAACACTAGGGATTAAGAAATGTTCTTTCACCAAGCTTGTATGGTTTTTGTTACCATCTTTGTGTGTCCCATAGTGGATCATGGTCCCCTTGTTGGTGGTGTGTGCACGGGAGAATAATGTGAGCCTTTGTGGTGTCTCCGTGAGACCTTTGTGGTGTTTGGTGAGCATTGTGCTACCACTCCTCAAGGTGAGCCTTTTGTTGTGTTTGAGGAGGATTACACTACCGCACCTTTCCAACATAGATTAGCGTCCTTGGAAGTGAATTTTAGGATAAATCATCGTCTTCGTGTGTCTCAATTATTTTTATACTCATGCTCTTTACTTATGCAATTTACTTTTGCGATTGCCTTTGTGCTAGAAGTTATTTATCTTGTTACCTCTTAGTTGCTTGTATTGTTTTGCATAAGTTGTTTGTGTAGATAGTTGAACCTTAGCATATTTAGGTTTTTGCTTGATAAATTAAATGCTAGTTTTTATTCCTCATTTATTAGAGATTTTTTTTAATAGTTTTAGAACTCATATTCAACCCTCTCTAGGAGACATCCATGTCCTTTCGAAAAGGTCAAAAATTATTTTTATGAATCAAGCTATTGTTAAATACCTCGTTTCCACCTTCATTCACATTTATGGGAACCCTTATATATTTAAGGTAGTTCACCTTGAGAGTAGTGAATTTATGAAAGGTTTTATGTAGCATTACGGGAGAGACGAACAACTTGACATCAACTCTTAATATTCACACATTTTCATTTACATATGTATTATAGGGAAATATTGAAATCCAACAAATTTGTTGGATCTTTAAGTAAGCCTTGTTGAGAATTTAATGAAGGAAGCTCGCAATAAGCACATAAGAGCTTAACACCATTGAAACCCGATTAAGGTTTTAGCTCACATGATATGTAGGATGGACTCATGTTTAATTTATCAAAAGCCTTTTTAAAATCTAGCTTACACCCACATTTTTTAGTCATACCACTTGTGTACATATTGAGAGGCCCTCATTTTATTTATTAAAAGTTTTTTCATAGTATGAAACATGATTTTTTACCCGTGGCACTAGCGTAAATATTTAAAATCATATACAAGTGAATATTTACTTTAGATAACTATTTATAATGCACTACTTGGTTAATTATATGGTGAATTTGAAGGAGATATGCCCTAGAGGCTAATAATAAAGTTGTTTTATTGATATATCTCTAGTGTTCATAATATTTTTATATCATGCTAGAACTGTATTAAGAGGGAACATTAACACATGTGTGGTATATAAAAAAATAGGTCCCTAGTATCTTCTAGTACTAGTTTGTTGGGTAGCCGATGGTCGAGGTTTCCCGATCATGGAATTATTAACGTCAACTGACAATGAGATCTCTTCATTAGATAAATGAAGTGATGGACACACCCGACCATAGAATTGCAATATGATCCAGTCACAAAGTTGAACGTTGCAATATCTAGCAAAGCATAGTGATCCAGTCTTTTGACCATGAGATCATATTAATCACTATCTCCCGCAGATGCTTTGATCGTATCAATCGTCATGTCCGTATCTCGGCGACCATAAATGTGTGTATTGGATATTCCAAAGGAATAGGTTAAGTCCTATGTATAGAGATTGGGATTTGCCTATCCGAGTGACAGATAGATGCTCTGGGCGCACTCGATAACATTACACTAATGAGTTTGCAAGCATGTGACTAGGTGTTATCGCCATATTTTGGCCAAAGGAGGAGTTGGGCCGCAATCAAGATGGGCTTAGAAGATACGTATATGCAACGTGTTGTTGAATCGGCCTCGTGCGTTGATTTGGGCTAAATTGCCCGTGTATCTTATATTGTAATAGGTTCCATTTCGATTTAGGTAAGAGATAGAATTGTAGAGTTATTCCAAAGGTAGAAAGTCTCCGGACTATAAATATGTACCTAAGGTTATTGAGAAAAGGAGGACAATCACGTTCACAACAAACACAATCTCGGCGCATCGCCACCCCTTGTTTCTAGGGTTTTTCTCGGGTAAGTGCCATGCTGCCTAGATCGCATCTTGCGATCTAGGCAGTATCTACTTATGCGATTGTTTGGTGTTACTCGTACTGAAGCCTTGTTGATGGCGAGTAACACTATTATCATAGATTTGTTTAGGCTAGCATCGGTACTTTTTACTATGATCGTTTAGATATGCTGCCTCTAGTTATCTCGCCGCCTTTGCACCTTTTCCCGGGTGTAAGGGTGGCACTTTGCTTGATCTTTATTTAAGTCGATTTGATCTGTTATAGTTGTGCCTTGCTCTCCAAGGTTTAGTTTGATATCTACATGATCAGGCCTTGCAAACGGGTTGAACGATCCATTAGTATGGAAGATACGGTTTACCAATCCAAGAGGAGTTGTTCCGGGAATTAACGTTACGTTGGTTTTTAGGCCTTCTCTAGAGTTGGTTTTCTATTATCTTTTGTATTTACCAGGCTCAATTACGTGTAGGACGTTCCAATTATGTAGTGAAAACATTAAACTATCGTAGATCGATTTAACTTGTAACGATGAAGCAAAACCCCATGTTATTATAGATCTAATGCAGAACCATGGGTTAATCGGCTCTAGGAGCCGATTCACAGGGAAACCTGGGAGCCGGTCACGGGTTGAATTTTACGTATGCTTGTTTACCATGCAGGAAACCAATCGAAGCAATCCTTCACCTTCCTGACCAGGTATAGGTCAGGTGGCACGCCCTCGAACCAGCCAGAGCGCGTGCCGGAGTTTTGCGGGCCGTTGCCCGAGGGACCAGGGCCCACCAGCAGTCCTGGGAGCCTCCCGGCTCTTCGTGTTGCCCGTCGCTGCTCGCTGGTGGGTTTTGGTAGGCAACACATTCTGGCACGCCCGGTGGGACCTTCAACAACATCTACATCAACATCCGACGCTGCGATGGAGAACAGACCAGTCACGTACGATGAGCTGCCTGAGGAGCACAAGGCGAAGTATGATGACGTCAAAGCTCTCTTCGAAGCCGATCTCATCGGCTCTTTTGAGAGGACTCGTAAGCATGGCATCAGGTGGAAAGGGTTCTCGCCCGAGGGTGCTCTTGACGAGGTGGATCTACCTGTTCCTTCAGAAGAACGCACCAGAGCTCTGCGACAGGAAGTCAATTACATGGTGGCTCATTCTCTCCACCGCCATTCTGAGAGCCTAGTGAACGCTTTCGAGCGCGTCGCGGTTCGCGTAGTCCAAGAGATCATGAAACATCAGTACTCTCCGTCGGGTCCTACTCTAGGGACTCACCAGGGAGAAAGACCGCTCCAGACCAGGCCACAACTGCCATTCACGCTTGCAGCTCCGGAACCACCAGGGGCACCGGCTTACGTCGTCTACAAGGTTGGAGGTGACCCTGGCGATTACCAATTCCTGTTTGAACCACCTAAAGAAATCCCACATGGATATGTGTGCACCTACGTGCCAGACTGCAACAGCTTGACGCGCACGAACCAGATTGCAACCGCAGGGATCGCTGGGGCAGGAGTTTCTGGAGCAGGGGCCTCGGGAGCAGGTGTTTCTGTAACAGGAATCTCTGGGATGGACGCTGATAAACAGGCATGGCTGGCCAAGTATGCCACTGGAACGAGTCATGAGAATCTAGCCCCTGCAGCCCAAACGGTGGAGCAAATCCGTACCGTCTTGAGAGACCAGTTCGGCTTCGTGCCGAAGAGAAGGACAATCGGCTATTCAAAACCGTACCCCAACGAGTTTGACCTGATTCCGCTGCCACCCAAGTATCGGCTCCCTGAGTTCTCAAGGTTTAGCGGGTCAGAAGGGTCGAGCTCGATCGAGCACGTGAGCCGACACCTAGCACAGTTAGGCATGATTTCGGCATCGGATCAGTTGCGCGTGAGGTTCTTTGCGCAATCTCTGACAGGACCAGCTTTTGGGTGGTATACCTCGCTGCCACCTGATTCGATCCAGACCTGGAAGCAACTGGAAGAACAGTTCCACATTCAGTATCATTCAGAGGCTACCGAGGCTGGCATTGCAGACCTGGCACAGGTGCGGCAAAAGCGGGGAGAAACGGTAGCCGAGTACATCCAGCGCTTCAGGACTGTCAAGAACCGATGTTATTCGACTCGTTTAACTGAGAAAGAAGCGGTCGAACTAGCAGTGTTGGGTCTCTCAGCACCTATCAAGGATCTGGCTTTCCAAGTAGAGTACAATTCATTGGCGCACAGGGCCCAGAAACTGACAATGTATGAACAGCGCCACCCTGAGTTGTACCAAGACAAGTTCAAACGCCCGATAAGCCTGGTCGATGCAGAAGAAGAAGATCCTACACAAGACCAGGAGGTGGCCGTGGCTGAATGGGCTCGGGGGGCAGATCCTGTATCCTGCAAATGGGTGAAACAGCAAGGGCCTGCGAAAGGGTTTGACTTTGATGTGAGCAAAGCTGAGCAGATATTCGATTTACTGCTGAAAGAAAAGCAGCTGAAGTTACCCGAAGGCCACAAAATCCCTACGGCTCAAGAGATGAACGGAAGACCATACTGCAAGTGGCATCACTCGTTCACCCACACCACCAATGACTACAAAGAGCTACGTCGCCAGATCCAAACGGCGATAGAGCAGGGCCGTCTGATCCTTGGACAGTTCGCCATGAAAGTAGACACAAACCCATTTCCCGGCGTCAACATGGTAGAACACAGCCAGTCCACAAGGCGTCAGTTGGATTTCTCGTTCGATGTTAATATGGCAGGACCTGTGTACCACCGTGGCGCATATAAGGAGGAAGACGGTCGCTCTAAGGGCAAAGAAAGAGAGGAGGCTGGTCCACGCGACCGGCCCAGCTACAATGACAGGCGGTATTTGACCGAGGAACAGGTGAGGAGCGTGCGATATCAGAAGCCACATTCCACGCATCTCCTTAACAAGTATGAGCGTCAGTATGACCGACGTCGCCGGCGCGATGGAGACGATGAAGGATATGAGCACCTCGCTAGGGGACCGCCAAAAGAAAAGGAAGGCATGGACAAACATTGGGACTGCCCTTTCTTCAAGTATTGCTGGGACGCAGGAATGAGCCGATTGCCTACAATCGACAACTGCCCAGAATGTGGCCAGCAGAAGGAGGACACAGGGCCAGTGTCAGTCTTCAAGCGTCTAGGGCCTCTCCCACCTCAGAGCCGATACAGGGAGTCCGCTCGAGCAAAAGATCTCGAGGAGCCAATGGATGACAAAGGAAAGGACAGATATCACCGTCCAAGGTGGTGTCCCGACGGACTCAGACATACCCAAAAGCATAGAGTGCAGCGGCTGCGTAACTTGGAGGAAGCCGAAGCGCAGTATCTCTACGCTTTAAAGAAAGCACGGCCCGATTTGGCCGTTAAAATTCGGCAGACCTCGGATACGGAAGATCGCCCGAAAAGGAAAGAGTGGCGCCCTAAACCGGTAAAAGCCGATGCGAGGACATCGGCTGGCACAAACATGGTGTTTACACTTCCGTCAGAGTTCTGCGCTCCAAGAGCCAAAGAACTACCAGTGGCACAGTTGGACTGCGGCCCGCGATCGGTTATCTTTGAAAAGCCACAAGAGAAAGGCTACAAACATCTGAAAGCCCTGTACATGCGAGGTTATATCAATGGGCAGCCCGTCCGCAAGATGCTGGTTGACACCGGAGCGGCAGTCAATATAATGCCATACTCCAGGCTACGGCGTTTGGGACGCTCCACTGCAGATCTGATCAAAACCAACGTCACGTTAAGCGACTTCAACGGCCAAACTTCAGAAACGCAGGGCGTGCTGAACGTGGATCTGACCGTGGGCAGAAAAACCATCCCTACGTCATTCTTCGTCGTGGATAGCAAAAGCACCTACGCTGTCTTGCTAGGGAGAGATTGGATTCATGCCAACTGCTGCATTCCATCCATGATGCACCAGTGCCTAATACAGTGGGATGGAGATGAAGTGGCGGTCATTCATGCAGATGATTCTATCGAGATCTCCATAGCTGGCATGAACATCTGGGAAGCAGAAGATCAAGAGCCGATCTCTGGAATCAGTCTAGACGGCTGTGAGCGCATTGAAGCTACAAAAAACGGGATGAGGCTGGTCTTATCCACTGGCCTGACAGAGTAGCAAAGTCCACGATCGTACGTGGTAAGGCCGATCCCTGCGATCGGCCACAAAAAATAAAAAGCAGCAATCTTACGACAAACAGGTCATGCAGTCGTAGCAGGGAGGTGCCCTGCTATTGTGGAGAACAGATAAGTTTTAAACCTTCCTTGACTAATGCAATGAAAAAGGGGGCCGATTCCGGCAATCGGCCCAAACTATCTTTGTTATCCTCACCAACTGTTTGCCCCGTGTTTAGCATCGATTTAGCAGGTGATGGAAAGCTAGGGTATGGGTTTACATCCGCTGATGAGCTAGAGGAGATTGACATCGGTCCTGGGGATAAGCCAAGACCAACATTTATCAGCAAGAAGTTGGGTCCGAATCTGCGGGGTCCGATGATAGCTTTATTGAAAGAATATCCAGATTGCTTTGCCTGGGATTATACAGAGATGCCTGGGCTAGACAGGAGCATCATCGAGCATCGACTCCCACTTAAAAAAGGATTTCGGCCATTCCAGCAGCGAGCACGACAGATGAAGGCCGAAATTTTGACAGAAGTCAAGAAGGAGATCGAGAAAATGTTGGCAGACGATTTAATCAGGCCATGCAGGTATGCTGAGTGGATTTCTAGCATCGTACCTGTAGAGAAAAAGGATGGTCGCTGGCGTGTTGCCATAGATTTTCGGGATCTCAATAGAGCTACTCCGAAGGATGAATATCCGATGCCAGTAGCAGAGACGTTAATCAACGCAGCTGCTGGTCATAAAATCTTGAGCTTCATGGATGGCAATGCCGGTTACAACCAAATTTTTATGGCTCCGGAAGATATACACAAGACTGCATTCAGAGTCCCAGGTTCGGTGGGGTTGTTTGAATATGTAGTCATGACGTTTGGACTGAAGAACGCCGGCGCCACATACCAAAGAGCCATGAATTACATCTTCCATGATCTGATCGGCAAGATGGTGGAAATTTATATCGATGACGTGGTGGTCAAGTCAACTTCAGTACAAGGACACTTGGATGACCTGCGACACGTCCTGGACCGAACAAGAAGATTCGGGCTACGGATGAATCCAAAGAAGTGCGCCTTCGGTGTGACGGCCGGTCAGTTCTTGGGCTTCTTGGTCCATGAACGAGGAATTGAGATCGGCCTGAAAAGTCAGGAGGCAGTGCGAACAATGAAGCCACCTACCACGAAGAAAGAACTGCAGTCTCTCATCGGCAAGATCAACTTCGTCAGAAGATTCATCTCCAATCTGTCAGGAAGGATAGAGCCGTTCATGGGACTTGTAAAGATTAAATCTGATGAGGAGTTCAGCTGGGGGGCAGAACAACAACGAGCCTTCGACGAGATCAAAGAATATCTGACGAAGCCGCCAGTATTGGTTCCGCCCCAGCCGGATAGGCCATTCTACATTTACTTATCAGTAGCTGACACGTCCATCGCCTCAGTGGTGGTGCAAGTTTATGATGGGCTGGAGCGAGTTGTATTTTACATCAGCAAAAGGATGCTGGACGCAGAGACAAGGTATCCGGAGATCGACAAGTTGTGCCTCTGCCTGTTTTTCACCTGCACCAAGCTGCGCCACATTTTGCTATCAGCAGAGATTGTCATCATATGCAAATAAGATGTCATAAAGCACATGCTGTCGGCTCCTATGTTGAAAGGCCGACTGGGCAAATGGATGTTTGCATTATCAGAGTTTGACATCCGGTATCAACCAGCGAAAGCAGTTAAGGGACAGGCTTTGGCCGACCTTATCGCTGAAAGGATCAACACTAATATAGCAGCACTATCTATACGAGCGTGGGCTATGTTTTTCGATGGATCGGTTTGTGATGATGGGTGCGGCATCGGTGTGCTACTCGTGTCGCCCCGGGGGGCAACATTCTCCTTCTCCATCAGGTTGTCTGCCCCTCGCACCAACAACGTCGCTGAGTATGAGGCGATACGCAAGGGAATGGAGTTGCTCATCGAAGCTGGAGCAGAAGCAGTGGAAATTTTTGGAGACTCCAAGTTGGTGATTTCTCAGCTCACGGAGGAATACAAGTGTGAGAGCGAGTCGCTCTTCCCATTATGGCTGCAATGCCGCGAGATGATGGCACAGTTCCGGTACATAAACTTCACCTGGATCCCGCGATCGCAGAATGCCGAGGCGAATGATCTTGCACAAATGGCTTCAGGCTACAAGGACGTAGCAGAGGGAGCCGATGTTCAGGTACAGTTCCTGGACGCAGACGACTGGAGAGCCGATATCTTCAATTACTTGAAGGATTCGGCTCGGGGGGCACCTAAACGGATAAGATACAAGGCCATGAAGTATGTGCTCATTGGGGACGACATGTTTTACAGGACTCTGGAAGGGTTATTGCTCAAATGTCTGGGGACAGCCGAGGCCAATCGGCTCCTGCACGAGGTACACGAAGGCGCCTGTGGAACTCACCAATCGGCTCACAAGATGAAGTGGTTGATCAGGCGATCAGGGTTTTATTGGCCTACCATGCTGGAGGACTGTTTTAAGTACTACAAAGGGTGTCAAGCATGTCAGAGATTTGGAAAAATTCAGATGGTACCCGCGTCAGCAATGAACCCCATCATCAAGCCTTGGCCATTCCGAGGTTGGGGCATGGATATGATTGGCAAGATCAATCCTCCATCAAGCAAAGGCCACATGTGGATTTTGGCCATTACGGATTATTTCACTAAATGGGTTGAAGCCGTCCCTATGAAGTCCGTGAGCTCAAAGGATGTTATCGATTTTGTGAAGGAACACGTAATTCATAGATTCGGGATTCCCCAAACGATTACGACCGATGGAGGTTCGGTCTTCACATCTTACGAGTTTAGAGAGTTCTGTGAGGACACGGGAATTAAACTGATCCGATCATCTCCGTACTATGCTCAAGCAAATGGGCAAGCTGAAGTGTCCAACCAGAGCCTTATCAAGCTGATCAAGAGGAAAATCGATGAGCACCCTAGGCGTTGGCACGAGGTTTTGTCAGAGGCTTTATGGGCTTACCGCATGTCATGTCATGGAGCGATAAAAACCTCGCCATACCATCTAGTCTATGGACAAGAAGCCGTATTGCCGTGGGAAATTACGGCTGGATCGAGACGTGTCACTTTTCAGAACGACCTAACGACTGAAGAATATGCGGCCCTGATGAGTGACAGTGTTGAGGATCTGACTGAGCTTAGGCTATGGTCGCTTGAGAAAATCAAAGAAAACAAGGCCAAGGTAGCTCGTGCATATAACAAGAAGGTGAGACCGAAGGAGTTCCACGTTGGCGATTTGGTATGGGAAGCTGTATTACCATTGAGAACTAAGGATGCAGCATATGGTAAATGGTCTCCGAATTAGCACGGGCCATACAGGGTCGATCAAGTTTTGAGGGGGAACGCGTACATGCTGGAGGAGATGGATGGCGTGAAATTCCCAGTGGCTGTCAACGGTCAGCATCTCAAGAAATATTTCCCAAGCATGTGGGATGATGGACAGTGAGATATGGGGGCCGATGCATGAGATCGGCCAATAAAAAAAAATATATAAAAATTTATGTTTCCCAAAGCATGTGAGATGATGGACAGTGAAATATGGGGGCCGATACATGAAATCGGCCAATAAAGAGATACAGCCGATGCACAGCCATCAACTCTAGAGGTTCAGACTGTTACAAGCAGGTGCCAGTTTACATAAACGAGCTACTGAAGAAATGCCTCGAAGGCGTGAAGGGCGTCAGCACGGACACGGTCCACCTCGGCGATCTCGGCTTCGTCATATTCGTCCTTGCCCGTCACTAGCTGCTTGTTCAGGGCACGTATCTCTGCCAGATCAGTCTTCAGTTGACCTCTGAGGCCTTCTGCTTCGTCGTGGGAGCGGGCGATGGATGCTTCCTTGTCACGAATGAGCTGTTTAGTCGCCCGAACCTTTTCTTCAAGATCTTCCAACTCCTTTTTTAAGGAGGCGAGCTCGGCGGTACTGGCAGAGGTGTCAGTTTTGGCATCCAGAGACGCCTTCTTCTCGTTGAGCTGCTGACATCTGTCTGCGATATTGGCCTTCAGCGGAAGTTGGGCGCGACGCAGGTTGATCCTTTCACGAGCTAGCTTCACCCTTGACCCGTAGAAAGACAGAGTTACAACGGGCCAAAGCTTCACCTGCAATGCTACTGGGAGTTGGTCTTTTATTTCAGCGAGAACGCCCTTCACCTCCTCAGAACCATCGATAAGCTCTTCGATCGGGGAAGACAGCAAGGCTCTAAGACGCTGGAATTGAGGTAGACCAGCCCTGGCTTGTGGTTCATCGGTGGCGACAGAGGGAGCTGGTTCGATGGATTCAGGGTCGAACGTCAGCAAGCCTGAAATATCACAACTCTGACAACCCCGAAAGTACGTCAGTATGTGTCCAACATGGAAGGATTAGCCGAAATAAGCTAACATACCTCTCCTAAGATCGAGGGGATTGCGGATGACGAGGCAATCGGCTTGTGTGTAGCTGCTGGAGGCTTGGCCAAAGGGGCAGCCGTTTCGTCTGCACCTTCGGGGATTGCGGAATCCGGCTCGGTTAGGGGCATCGGCACTGCCCCAGCCTTCCCACTAGAGACGTCAGTCGTCTGCATTGAAGGTGTTTAGCCGATGTAAGTGATGATGAATCGGCAGATAAGAAGGAATTAAGTGGTAAGAGCATGAAGGGTGATAATTTTCGAAACCTCCTGGCTTGACGAAGAAGTTTGCGGTCCTTTGCGAGCTCTCTTGGGACCCACAGTTGGCCCCGCCTCGACTGATGCTCGGGGGGCAGCAGGTTCAGGAACGGGCCTTTTCCTGGGAGCCGATGATGGCGCATCTGGCTGGTTTGGTGTGGCAGTCCTCTCAGAGTCTGTTGGGCTCGATTCTCCTTGATCAGGTTGTGTGTCCTCGTGGGAGGTGTCTTCGACAGAAGCCTGCAAGAGGAGGAAAGCTATTAAACACGAGCATGTCTGCAAGGATGAAAGAACGAGAAGGATCGACCAAGACATGGATCAGCTTACATGCGAGCTTTTTGGAGAAGGGCTCCGGCGTCTCAAGGTCTTCCTGGCAGCTACATTCCTCACCATCGTTCTTGTCTTAGTTGGAACTCGAGGAGCAGCTGATTGTGAAGTTACTAGTTTCTTAGAAGCCGATTGTGGTGTGATCGGCTGTTTCTGCATCATGACCTTTTTCAGAGGTGGCGAGTTTTTGCAGAAGAGGACCACAGGAGATGGTGGAAAGAACTCAAAGGGGGAGCCATCACTGTGCGTAGGTTCAGGGCCATCTTGTTGCTGCAAAGAGAAAGAGTGGGTTAGTAAAAGAGTTATTTGCAAGCTGCATCAAGAAAATTTACAAGTAGTGGTACCTGTCCCACGGGGATGTCATAGTCAGCGTCGAGCTGTTTCAGCAATGGTCCCAGAGCTCTCCTGAAGGCGTGAGTCTTCCACATCGACCACCAATCTTCGAAGCCATCGGTGGATGAGGCGAAGGTGAGGTCGTTGGGAATTGGGATGGTCAGAGCATCAAAGAAGGAGTAACACCTTTGACTGGTGAGAGGATCAGGCAGGTCGGCTCTGCTCTCTGTCAGGTGATGAAGAAAGAGATGGGGAGGTACTTGTCCAAGGCCAAATTGCCGAGCCACTATGACCGGCTGGTAGAATTCATACCCAGGCTTGATGATTCTATTGGATGTACTCATGCCAACTGGAAGGAAACAGGGACGGACCACGATGGAAAAGAGTTGCCGGGTGCTGGTGTCATCGGCAAAGCTGTCTAGCCTGAAGGAGATGGGATTCTCAAAATGTTCTGATTCTTCCATGTAAGGGAAGAAGGTAGGATTATCCAGGCCTTGGAAGAAAATACTGAACCACTTGGAAGCTTCCTGAGGGGATAGTTTGCTACCTGGCAGTCTATACAAAGCTTGGCCATAGCTAGTGCATCGGATCTGCCTCCCTTTAACATCTGGAAAGGTGCAGCTCGCCAAAAGGGGGAAGTTTGGGACGTGGTTTTGAAAATACAGCTGAGCCCATAGCTGGATGAACCACCAAGGACCACCTGTTTTGACTGCTATGCCAGAGAACAGCTTGACAGACATCAACTGGAGATATCGGTAGACCTCTCCAAGGAACAATTTTCCGATGCCAAGTTGTGTGCCTTTAGCGAGTTCATAGGCCAGGGAGAGGTAATTTTTGGTTGGAGCAAGGGAAGGGCCACAGAATATGAAATGTTCTAGCCAGAGGTTGAGGAAAGCCGTGTGTTCTTTCTCGGTGACAGGACCCCTAGTTTTCATGTGGCTTTGAATATATGCGCCCCAGTTCGTGCATTCTATTTTGGAAGACAGTTTGTAGGGGACTTTGGTCAGTTTAAAAGCAGAAGGACTGGGTGATGTAACATCCAGACCAGTAATCATCACCACGTCTAACAAGGTTGGTGACATAGGGCCATGACCGAACATGAAGCAATTCAGAGCATCAGACCAGAAGTAGCCGATGGTTTTGAGAAGATTCTCATGTTTCTCAAGAGAAGACAATGACAAATGCAAGGCATCGGCTATTCCCGTGGTTTCCCATTGGGATTGGTAAGCTCTAGCTACCCTGCTGAACCAGGTGACCCAATGTTCAGGGGGATTAGGCCAGGCTCGCAAGCAGTCGGCCCAAGAGTTTAAATCTAGATCTTGGCTTACGAAGGGGATCCGGTTTGTTTCGCAAGAAATCAGATGGGCAGGACTAGATGCTGTACGAGGGCCAAGGCAGAGAGAATTCGGAAGAGAAGGATGCGGCAGTAGGATGTCTGAAACCTACAAATTTAATGGTGGAATAAGGCATTAACTCAGGTGTTCGCCATTAATTCTAGCATCGCGTTCAGACTGCGAGGAGTAGACATACCTTCAGACCGGAGACCTCTCGGTTAGTGTTGGATGATTCCGCCATCTAGTTTGCTGGCGGAGATGGATCTGTGCAATTGGGGATCGAGGGGTCTTGTCGCTTTGCGCTCGATTTGGTCGATGAGCAATTGGAGATCTGGGTCGCCCTTTTTGAAGAGGGTCGCAGGTTACCGTTTGAAACTGGGAAGTGGCCGCTCAGATTTGTCTAAATATGCGACCGAACTTGACCTTGTCAACATTTTTGGGAAAGCCGATGTTGTACCATCGGCTCTTTGGGTCGTGACTTGGTTGATTGTATGAGCGCAACAGAGTAAAAGCCGATGCGTTGCTATCGGCTTCTGGAACATCACCTATGTGGCTATCGGCTAAATTGGGTCGGAAAAATCTTAGAGTTGGAAAAGCAATCTTCGTTCATTCAAAAGCTGATTGCTTACAAAAGGAGCTGGTTGCTTACAAAAGGGAATCTACTACTACTACTGATTCCTAATCTAGAGGCCGAGGTCGTCGCCGCTGTCTTCGCCGCCGTCTTGTTCGCTGTCATCGGCGCTGCTGCGGGCGTCGTCTTCGCTACTGCTGATCCAGATGCCAGCGGGGGCCTCTTCGTCTTCGTCGTCGTCTTCGGTGTCCTCGCTGGACCCGGCGCGGAAGTACTTCACTGGCTGGTACTCGTCGGAGGAGTTGTCCTCCTCCGCTTCCTTCTCCTCGTCGGAGGAGTCGACGCCGTCCCAGGACATGGCGTCGTCGGTGCTGTCCGCCTCCAGTTCTCCATCGGCAAGGAACTGCAGGCCCTCCTCGCCATCGGTCAAGGACTCGTCGTCCTCGGACCAGGTGGCGAAATCCCAATCCCTCTCGTCCCACCATTGTGGGGCGAGGGCATTGTACGCCGCCGTCGGCGGGTACTCTGGCGTTGGTTCCCGGTCGCTCATTGAGTTGGAGGCTTGGGAGGATAGGCCAGATGAAGCAGAGCAGGCCATGGCGGAGGAAGAGGGTTTTTTCGGCGAAGGAAGAAGGGTTTCTTGGCTGCTGGAGGAAGATGGGGCTGCAAATTGCTAAGATGAATATAAATAAGGGGAATAGTATGAAACGATTCAATGCTATAGCGGTTTCCCAGAATGTGCTGCCGAAATTGTCAAATCATGCACTGCGGAGAAGTGGAGAAGACAGGGCATCATGATGAGGGGGTGGTGTGACGATTCTGTTCTGCAATGCATTCTGGCAACGCGCAACCCGATACAAAAAAAAGAGGAGAAGGAAAAAACAGGTTGGTTTTGGAATTATTATTGCCAAAACCAGGGGGCATGTGTTATCGCCATATTTTGGCCAAAGGAGGAGTTGGGCCGCAATCAAGATGGGCTTAGAAGATACGTATATGCAACGTGTTGTTGAATTGGCCTCGTGCGTTGATTTGGGCTAAATTGCCCGTGTATCTTATATTGTAATAGGTTCCGTTTCGATTTAGGTAAGAGATAGAATTGTAGAGTTATTCCAAAGGTAGAAAGTCTCCGGACTATAAATATGTACCTAAGGTTATTGAGAAAAGGAGGACAATCACGTTCACAACAAACACAATCTCGGCGCATCGCCACCCCTTGTTTCTAGGGTTTTTCTCGGGTAAGTGCCATGCTGCCTAGATCGCATCTTGCGATCTAGGCAGTATCTACTTATGCGATTGTTTGGTGTTACTCGTACTGAAGCCTTGTTGATGGCGAGTAACACTATTATCATAGATTTGTTTAGGCTAGCATCGGTACTTTTTACTATGATCGTTTAGATATGTTGCCTCTAGTTATCTCGCCGCCTTTGCACCTTTTCTCGGGTGTAAGGGTGGCACTTTGCTTGATCTTTATTTAAGTCGATTTGATCTGTTATAGTTGTGCCTTGCTCTCCAAGGTTTAGTTTGATATCTACATGATCAGGCCTTGCAAACGGGTTGAACGATCCATTAGTATGGAAGATACGGTTTACCAATCCAAGAGGAGTTGTTCCGGGAATTAACGTTACGTTGGTTTTTAGGCCTTCTCTAGAGTTGGTTTTCTATTATCTTTTGTATTTACCAGGCTCAATTACGTGTAGGACGTTCCAATTATGTAGTGAAAACATTAAACTATCGTAGATCGATTTAACTTGTAACGATGAAGCAAAACCCCATGTTATTATAGATCTAATGCAGAACCATGGGTTAATCGGCTCTAGGAGCCGATTCACAGGGAAACCTGGGAGCCGGTCACGGCTTGAATTTTACGTATGCTTGTTTACCATGCAGGAAACCAATCGAAGCAATCCTTCACCTTCCTGACCAGGTATAGGTCAGGTGGCACGCCCTCGAACCAGCCAGGGCGCGTGCCGGAGTTTTGCGGGCCGTTGCCCGAGGGACCAGGGCCCACCAGCAGTCCTGGGAGCCTCCCGGCTCTTCGTGTTGCCCGTCGCTGCTCGCCGGTGGGTTTTGGTAGGCAACACATTCTGGCACGCCCAGTGGGACCTTCAACAACATCTACATCAACATCCGACGCTGCGATGGAGAACAGACCAGTCACGTACGATGAGCTGCCTGAGGAGCACAAGGCGAAGTATGATGACGTCAAAGCTCTCTTCGAAGCCGATCTCATCGGCTCTTTTGAGAGGACTCGTAAGCATGGCATCAGGTGGAAAGGGTTCTCGCCCGAGGGTGCTCTTGACGAGGTGGATCTACCTGTTCCTTCAGAAGAACGCACCAGAGCTCTGCGACAGGAAGTCAATTACATGGTGGCTCATTCTCTCCACCGCCATTCTGAGAGCCTAGTGAACGCTTTCGAGCGCGTCGCGGTTCGCGTAGTCCAAGAGATCATGAAACATCAGTACTCTCCGTCGGGTCCTACTCTAGGGACTCACCAGGGAGAAAGACCGCTCCAGACCAGGCCACAACTGCCATTCACGCTTGCAGCTCCGGAACCACCAGGGGCACCGGCTTACGTCGTCTACAAGGTTGGAGGTGACCCTGGCGATTACCAATTCCTGTTTGAACCACCTAAAGAAATCCCACATGGATATGTGTGCACCTACGTGCCAGACTGCAACAGCTTGACGCGCACGAACCAGATTGCAACCGCAGGGATCGCTGGGGCAGGAGTTTCTGGAGCAGGGGCCTCGGGAGCAGGTGTTTCTGTAACAGGAATCTCTGGGATGGACGCTGATAAACAGGCATGGCTGGCCAAGTATGCCACTGGAACGAGTCATGAGAATCTAGCCCCTGCAGCCCAAACGGTGGAGCAAATCCGTACCGTCTTGAGAGACCAGTTCGGCTTCGTGCCGAAGAGAAGGACAATCGGCTATTCAAAACCGTACCCCAACGAGTTTGACCTGATTCCGCTGCCACCCAAGTATCGGCTCCCTGAGTTCTCAAGGTTTAGCGGGTCAGAAGGGTCGAGCTCGATCGAGCACGTGAGCCGACACCTAGCACAGTTAGGCATGATTTCGGCATCGGATCAGTTGCGCGTGAGGTTCTTTGCGCAATCTCTGACAGGACCAGCTTTTGGGTGGTATACCTCGCTGCCACCTGATTCGATCCAGACCTGGAAGCAACTGGAAGAACAGTTCCACATTCAGTATCATTCAGAGGCTACCGAGGCTGGCATTGCAGACCTGGCACAGGTGCGGCAAAAGCGGGGAGAAACGGTAGCCGAGTACATCCAGCGCTTCAGGACTGTCAAGAACCGATGTTATTCGACTCGTTTAACTGAGAAAGAAGCGGTCGAACTAGCAGTGTTGGGTCTCTCAGCACCTATCAAGGATCTGGCTTTCCAAGTAGAGTACAATTCATTGGCGCACAGGGCCCAGAAACTGACAATGTATGAACAGCGCCACCCTGAGTTGTACCAAGACAAGTTCAAACGCCCGATAAGCCTGGTCGATGCAGAAGAAGAAGATCCTACACAAGACCAGGAGGTGGCCGTGGCTGAATGGGCTCGGGGGGCAGATCCTGTATCCTGCAAATGGGTGAAACAGCAAGGGCCTGCGAAAGGGTTTGACTTCGATGTGAGCAAAGCTGAGCAGATATTCGATTTACTGCTGAAAGAAAAGCAGCTGAAGTTACCCGAAGGCCACAAAATCCCTACGGCTCAAGAGATGAACGGAAGACCATACTGCAAGTGGCATCACTCGTTCACCCACACCACCAATGACTACAAAGAGCTACGTCGCCAGATCCAAACGGCGATAGAGCAGGGCCGTCTGATCCTTGGACAGTTCGCCATGAAAGTAGACACAAACCCATTTCCCGGCGTCAACATGGTAGAACACAGCCAGTCCACAAGGCGTCAGTTGGATTTCTCGTTCGATGTTAATATGGCAGGACCTGTGTACCACCGTGGCGCATATAAGGAGGAAGACGGTCGCTCTAAGGGCAAAGAAAGAGAGGAGGCTGGTCCACGCGACCGGCCCAGCTACAATGACAGGCGGTATTTGACCGAGGAACAGGTGAGGAGCGTGCGATATCAGAAGCCACATTCCACGCATCTCCTTAACAAGTATGAGCGTCAGTATGACCGACGTCGCCGGCGCGATGGAGACGATGAAGGATATGAGCACCTCGCTAGGGGACCGCCAAAATAAAAGGAAGGCGTGGACAAACATTGGGACTGCCCTTTCTTCAAGTATTGCTGGGACGCAGGAATGAGCCGATTGCCTACAATCGACAACTGCCCAGAATGTGGCCAGCAGAAGGAGGACACAGGGCCAGTGTCAGTCTTCAAGCGTCTAGGGCCTCTCCCACCTCAGGTACATACGGTAAGTTCCAGCCATGTATGCACTCCAATACACTATGGTTAAATTTGGCGAGCCTAGCATGTACAAACATGGATTCCAGAATATCCCAGAACGATTCTGGTTCTCTCACGGAACACTTATGATGCTCATTTCTCTTTCATCTCGTGGTTCCAATAATTCGAGGACGATTTCCAGGCATCGTAAAGCCCTTAAGTGTGTTACCCTATGGTTCGGGAACATCATATATACGATTGAGACGATCTCGGATCAATGATAGATAGCGGGACTGGGATGCCCATAATGACCCATGTGCGTTCTAGGACGTCAACATCGTTTGAACCGCAAACGTCGAGTTCAAATCCATTGGTTACAATGACACCCAACTTGTCCGAGATCTGATCATCGATATCATGATACCTCGTTCAATATCATTACTGACAAGTGTTGCTTTACTCGTTCCCATGATATTACATCCCCATGACCTAGTCATTCGTTGTGCAGCTTAAGGATGTAATTCACCAAGTGGACCCAGTGTATCCTCCCATCACGCGGAAGAACACATACACCTTTATAGTCACCTAGTCACGGTCATGACGATTGATGCAGTCAAAACTTCCTTAGGTACAGTCAGTGGTGCACATTGACCATTAGCTTAGGAGGGGCTAAAAGAGATTAGATAAGAGCTGAGGGGGCCAATTTGGAGATTTTTGTGTTTTGTATGGTGAAAAGGTGATAATAGATAGTAGTACTATGCAAAATTTCATTTAGTTGGGGGGGGGGCATGGCCCATGTTGGCGTCCACTAAGGTCCACCATTGGGTACTACGATTAAACATGATCTCACGGTCTAAGGATTAGGATATTTCATTTCTAACTATTGCAACTATGAACCTGTGACTTGGTCGTGTTGCAATACTTATATTGGGTAATGTCCATCATATCATTAGTAATGACATGACTTTATTGTCAGCTGGCATAAATACACCATGATCAAGAAATCTTTATCATCAACCGCCAAAACTAGTTAAATACAGGCTGCTAGGGGTCTTTGTTTGTCTATATATCACACGTGTATCAATATTTCCGACTAATACAGTTATAACATGATATAGAACTATTATAAACTAATAAGATATGATAATAACCACCTTTATTATTTGCCTTTAGGCTATATCTCCTTCACCTGACCGCGCTCAAGGGTCCCATAATGGATCGAGGGCTCGAGGAGAATACAGTGATCCATTGTGGCATTTTCCGAGCCTTAGGCCTCCACGCCACGCCAATATAGAGTATTGTCCGCAAGAGTGTAAACTTTAGGATACATCCTCGTCTATGCTTACCTAGGTTATCTTTATACTCGATATCTCTACTTATGCAACTTACGTTGTGATAGCCTTCGAGTTTAAAGTAATATATTTACTATCAACGTTTAGCTTGTTTTGCTTAGTATAATCATGCACCTAGTTGAACCTAATATATAGTTTGTCCTTGATAAATTAAACACTAGTTTTGTTCTGTATTTATTTGAGCTAAAAGCGTAACCGGTTTAACTCGTCTATTTACCCCCTCTAGATGGCATCCGTGTCTTTTCACCAATAATATTATTGCTTTTTTTTCAAACTAACATATTTCCACTTTGTCCATGTTATGCAAAATCATGATGTGACTGCACCTTTAGCTAATGTTAACTTAATTATGGAAAAATGTGTTATTCTCATCACGTATGTGCACCCATTGGGTTTTCTACTTTTTATCAATACTTATCTGGTCATGCGTGGAGTTGCATTTAGAAAAAAAAAACACACACACACACAGAGATATTTACGAACTCTCTAAACATGTCAAGCATGGCAATATATTCACTTACACCGAACTATCATTGAACCTAGCTACGTGGTTTTCAATTTGAGGACATAATTAATTGCTTTTTGAGTAAACAATCAAATATTACTAACATGCAGTTAAATAACAGCAGACGGGTGAAAGCAGAACGCACTCACACAAACGAAATGATCTTTGATAAACCTGTAAGTCACATCGAATACCTTCAAAATCATGTCGATCCTCTAAAACTTTGCTGAGAAGATCTCGAAGACCTAGATTGCACAAGTTGGAGTAATTTCGGAGGTTTTAGTCGTCTACCCCAATAGTTGAGTACGTATGTTCGTTAGACACGCTATGGCCGAGAATACACCCCATGGAGGAAGGTTACCGAACCACATGCTCATTGTCGTATTGTCATGGTAGTTTTTCACAAGCACAAAAGAACCAAATTTAACAACTAGTGGCCACACCAACATTTTTTTTTTGCAAAATTTCACGGATCTATTGATAATTATCAACGGTAGTATAGAGAGACCCAGAAGTAATGAAAATTATAAATTGGTTATTGGACCACCTAGTGACGACTTACAAACACTGGCATGGGCTGTAGACGCGCCGCCGTCCTCGTCCCTCCATTACCAAAGCCGAGCAAAGCTTGTTGTAGTAGAGGAACGAGAAGTCGTCGTGCTAAAGTCCCAAAGAACCAGTGCACTAGAAGAACAACCATCGTCGCAAATGACATACGTAGATCGGAAGACACTGACCTCAAATCACACCAAACAATACGAAAAACGACCGGATTCCAAGGATTAAGCGGACACACGACTCCACATGCCCTCTAACGATGCTAGACGCACCACCAAAGCGAGGATAGGGCGGAGAGGATATTATTCTGACTTCAATACGTAGCCGTCGCCTCAACATTCTAAAGAAGACACTAAAAATATTCTAGACGAAACACTAAGACCTCCCGCCGGCCAAGACCCTAATGCCGCCGGAGACGGGGCAGACCGGTCGCGTCGCCTGCATAGGGAAGGAACCCTAGATGGGTTGTAGCCGCCGCCTCTCTCCTCTCTCTGTACCGGTTCGGGAAGTTACACGAACCTTGGCCACACCAACATCGACACTACTAGATCGAGAGCCGGCAATTTGCATGGACCAAAACACCACAAACATATCAATGCCAATCACGTATGCAAGAACATGATGAGATTGAGCAAAACCTAATATTGAATGGGATACGCGGAGATCCGAGGTCCCGGGTTCTTCATCTAGAGGTGATATACCGAAGAGAAGCGAAAGTGATGGAAAACAGAGGGTTCAATGATCTATTTGTAATTTTTATTAGATTTTTTTCGAAGAAGAAAAATGATAAGGCGACACATATTTAGAAATGATCGAAAGCCTCAGGTCAGCACACACGACCCGATGGTACAGAAAATCGGAGCAAAGATTGGATACATAGCATTGGACCCCGACCTCCACTAATCCTTGTTTATTCTTGGGCGCGCAATATCATTGATTCTTTTCCACCCTGCGAGCGTACGCACAGTGTTTTTTCAGCAAAACCCTGCGTACGAACAGTTAAGTCCCGACCCAATCAGAGACCGGCTGAGCTGCCACGGGCCCACGTCGGTTCTCCGCTGGTCCCACCCAGTCCTCACGATTCGTGCGGCCGATCCCGGAGCCGGTACGGTCCTCGACGCGCGGCCGTAGGTTCACGAGGCCTAAACCTTATCGCGGGCTCCTTCCACCACGTGCGGGGCAGCTCCATGTGGGGGGTGTGGGGGGTCACTGCGAGGCAGGCACGAGTCTTGGTGGACCAGGGCCGCTGCTGCCGGCGAGGCGGGGGCCACGGCGGTGGGGATCGGCCGGTCCACCGTGCCGTGCACCGCCCGCGCGGGAATTTTTCCGTCGGTCTCTAGCGCAACGGAGGGAATAATGGAGGAGGACGGAGCGAAATTGTTTCCGGTGGCGCGCATTGCGCGTGACTGTACGCGGGCACGGACGACGGGGCAATCGCTACGCCCACCCGTCTCGCGTGGCACCGGCCGGTGGTTCGCAGGAACGAGTCGGGTGGCCGGCTCGTGCATATCCACAGACCAGAGACCACAGAGCACCAAATGAGTGAGTGAAATACGTGATGCAAGCCGATCTCCCCTTTTGGAGGGAGTGGCCGTATATTTTAATCAATGAGCCTTGAGGTCATCTTTATACGTACGTACGGTTCTTCCTTTTGGAAGGTTATTATGTACGGTTCGAATTCGGGCGGCTGCAAGTGACAAAAGAGAGCGTACTGCCTCGTATTCCTGCGACCGTGCTTGCATTTGCTCTTGGGATTGCGTCCATCCGCTTGATTCCTACTACTATTGGAGGATGCACCAACTTTTCTTTCGTACTAAAAGATAACTTTGAACACTACATTTTGTTTGTGAACTTGTATCGGTAAACCAACGTAATTGCAATAGTTGTTGTATTTTTTTAAAAAAAATCAGCTGGTCTTGTATTTCTTTCTAATGCCTGGTCCAATAAGTGTTACAATGTCATCATGTTGACATGCAAAGTCTTTAAGAAAATACGTGTTGACTTTTCAATATGCGATTTAAAATTTAATTTGAAAAAGCTTAATTTTTTTGGGGGCACAAAGTTTGTCCAACAAAATTTTGTGAGAAAAATAGCGAGATGCTTAAACTATTTTCTCCTTCGGTTGGTCCATCCATGGTTTTATCATGAGCCACATATCAACTTTGTCCATTCATTGATCTCGTAGAAAGTCATACGCGTAGCATATTGGGATTGCATTTCGTTACGAAGAAGAATTGACTTACACGTGGCATGTGTTAATCCTGGCATTTTCGAAAGTCTTGTCATCTTTTTTTGTCACGTACATGACGATGATGTACGTGGAGTTTATTTCATAAACTTTTTCAATAATCTAGTACCACCTAATGTCGAAATTTTCCTTACTTGATAGTGTACCATCAGCGCAGCATACCATATATGTCGTTACGTGCAACTTCACCTCACCAAGCTTACAAATACATCCTTCGTATTTCAATCGATCTGATGGACCGGTGTCATGTGACATACGCCATATATGATGTACATGGAGGTCCATGTCATAAACTTTTCCAATAATAATCTACCACCTAATGTCAAAATATTCCTTACTTAACAGTGTACCTTCAACACACCTTACTCGTTTATGTCGCTGCGTGCATCTTCCGCCTCATCAAGCTTATAAAATCATAGTACGCATTTTAGTCGATCTGATGGACGGATGGCATGTCACATACGGCATACACAGGGGCGGAGCCAGGATTTAACATTGAGGAGGGCGAAGATACTGATAATCATATATAAGATTTTTTTCTCATGAAGACAATAACTAGCTATCATTTTGTGTTGGAAGAACTGTTTGGATAAAAAACATAACAGTATATCAAAGTATCAGCATATAACTGATATTAATATGTATCACTAAATCTTAGACAATAGAAAACAAAATATTAGTTTACATTGGATCAACTTTATCTTTACGAGTATAAAGCCTGATAATTCTATTGCAGGTGACCTTTCTATTATTATTTCCTAATTATTTTGCAATACGTTGTCGTCATCACCGAGAAAACATCAAACAAAAGACCCATATTTTTTTTTGTAAATTAATCAATTAGATGCAATCTATCGACAAAATACTAACGATTTGATACCTTCAATCAGAGTGAGGAAGATTGATTTCTACACTCGATGGCACAACATGCTTATTGTTGGCACTGCGGCATGATTAACAAAGGTAGAAACTGCAAACAACATGGCTGGCTAGCATGGCGCCATGGCCGCGGCATCGCGTGGCGTATGGCTACTGAGTAGGAGCGACCGATGGTGGAAGACATCCAGTCAGTTGATCTGAACAATTGCATATAATGCTAGCTATTAGGTCTAGTTACACAAATTAAGAATGTTGGAACATGTTACTATGGTTGAGTAATAAAACGAATTCATGGACTACATTTGGCTTTCGGTATAGAGAAGCACGACAAATCAATTAAATTTAGGCTTAGTGTTAATTAAGCCTATGATGCCATTAGTTTAGTACTAAAATTTGAACATATCTATTAAGGGGCGCACGACAAATTATGGAGTGTATTTGATAGATTTTTTTTCAATTATCTGTCAGATAATAAATCTCAAAATATTCCTTACTTAACTGTGTATACCTTCAAACACAGCTGTGCCTGCACGGTTACGTGCAACTTGGCCTCACCGTATTTGAAGCATATGATCTGATGGACCGATGGCGCCCTGGGTAATCAAGAAAAGTGGTTCCGTGCTGTTGTTCTCACTCATCATCATCAATCAGCTTAATTAACCAAGGGTGCGGACGCACGTCTGAGTTCGCGCGCTAGCGGCAACTGGACTTGTTTAAACGGCCAGGTGTGAGGCGCGGAGTGCACGTAGCGCAGGCTCCCGCGGCCCCCGATTCCCATGCAGGCCGAGGACCCGCCACGGAGAGAGAGAGAGAGAGAGAGAGAGAGAGGCCTACCTCCCCCGGGCCGGCCGTACGGTGAGGCACGGGGGGCGCACGCACGGGGCCCGGCGTCCTGACATCGCGGGCCCGCAGCCCATACGCAGCACAGCGCAGCAAGAGGGTGGGGGGAGACACGAACAGCAAAGCCGCGCGACCCGCCCACGTTCCCGTCGCGCTCAACCGGCCGTGCCGTCGCGGTCACCGTTACGGCAGCCTACGTGTCCGCACCGCCGTTAGCCTGGCCATCGTGGCGGCCGCGCGGTGCGAGCGTTGCGTCCATGCGTGTGCGTGGGTACGTACATGGGGGGCGAACGTGGGTGACGGCACCCGTCGCAACGGCCTACGCTACGCTACGGCGCGCATGGCGTCGCGCGCGGATTCTCCCCCATGGCGCCTGCCCCCCTATCCGATCGGCTCCCGCGTCACGTCACATGGGCGGGACGGGGGTGGTGTCCCTGGCGGCCAGCCCGGCGCACGGAACGGGCCACGTACGCGGCGCGAGGGGGGGGGAGACGGTTACGGGGCCGATACGTGTCCCGCCTGCATGGGACGGCTGGATCAGGGAGGGCACTGGACCAGGCGAGGCCAGCCTGTGTGGGTCGCTCGCTCGCTCCAAGCATTATTGATTGATTGGTTTTCTCTGGGCCTCCTCTATAGCTCCTCTCCCTCCTCCCTCCCTCGATCCATCGATCAATGAAACATGATTAGGACTAGCATTAGGGTGGTGCGTCGCTGCCTCATCTTCCCCAAAACCGTCCCGGCGTAGATTGCTAAATTTGCTTCCGTAGCGTAGCGTGTGTTAAGCATTTAACGCCGAGGTGCAGTGCAGTGCAGGCCTCCTACTCCAGCCTCCAGGGCAATTAGCCACCATCCCCATTCCCTCTTGCTAGCTTAATTCGGATAACATGTTCAACCGCATAGACCGTGGCCACCTCTAGCGATCGAGTAGCGTGACCACTCGCCCTTCACGCATCCATGACCGGCTAGCTACGAATCGGGACTCGGAAGAAACTGGGTACGCTACGTCCCTCCTCAAAAACGTCCGGTCCGCGACGGACGCGCGCCTCACCCTGCCCGCCGGCCGTTCCGGCGACTGTTCCCATCGCTACCCCTAGCCTTGTGTGTGCGTAGGCTCGCCCACGCTACGACCTTTGGTCCCGCCTTTCCTCCTAGCCTAGCACAATCAACGTCACGCCCAACTCTGTTACTCCAGGTCCCGGCCGGCAGCGGAATATATTCTCACCCGCCACCACACTATTCTGCTATCTCTGAGAAATACTGTTACTGCTGCAGTATATCGTCTGCAACGAACACAGTGAGACGACTATTACGGCCATCCGCATCCACCATCTACTGTGTGATGTGTCTCCAGAATCCAGATGTGTTTATTTTACTATACTCCTACTTTATGTTGTGGTGCACACTGTTTTAGGAGGATTTATCGTTTCAACGGGTCGATTTTTTTAATTAGATGTCAATGCTTTATTATACAATAGTAGTAGTACTGAAGTTAGGCTCATCCACTATGCAATTCTCATGCTCACCAGCACCCGCTGTGGGTTCCGGTTTTTATAACGACGTAAATTCCTCTGAATTATCCACACAGTGTCAAGATCTCCACAGACGTGTAATGTTGACGTACGGTCCTCCTTAATCACATCAACAAACTGTAGTATATGACTGTTATAGTTTGCACATCAGGAATAGTAATATTATGACACTGTTGTGCAATGAAATAGAAACATGACCGCAAGTAAAAAAAGGAAATAGGAACATGACTAGTGCTACCATATATATAAAACAGTGAGATACTTACATCTCAAAGCGAACCTATCATCCTTCAGAAAAATATAAAGCCCATGTATTGCATGGTCCCAACCATTCTGTATGTTCTTCACATTCTAATTGTGTTTGCGAATTATCGTCCGACCGAGAATTAAGTTATATCTCGGTTGGATTCTAAACCATTAGATTTGTATCGCGGTTCGATTGAGATTATTTTAGCTACGAATGGGGACAAACATGGCTGGCCCATAGGGCGGGGCAGAAGGGCAGTCGCCCTGTGCCCCAAGAAAGTATGGGTCTCGGTCTAAGACTTGTATGTGTATTTATATTTGTATTCTACTTTTAAGATCCAACAAGGTTGAATAATTCTAGAAAATATAAATGGTCCAAGCTACCGCCTACTATGTCTCTACTCTGATTTCTCTTTTTCGAAAAAATACTCCAATTTTTTTTATAAAAAAGAGGGAAGCGCGGGTTCCATTTAAGAAACCAATATCGTGGGAAACAACATTAACATCGCCCTACCAAATACTCCAGCATTTCTGAATATTTTTTTGATTTCACAATTTATATGGTCTCTTGAAATGTGCAGAACAATACCACCCCTCATGTGCATCCACAAAGTTGTGAGTATTAATTAGTGGAGACTATCGACGTAATAATATATCTATATTATTCCGTAGGAAGTTCTCCTTCGATTCCTAACGGTAGTACTTGTCCCAGCATCCATGATGTAGAGATTATTTCATCCTTTTATTAATTCAGTGACTAATATGTCTACTCTTTTATTCATTTTTTGCACATGTATATGAATGTGTTACTTTTATAATTTTATTCTCTCATTAATTCTAGAGGTACATATGGATATACACGTGTGCACAAGAGCAATTGATAGGAATAAGTATCATGTTAAATAGTTTGCTCAATCAATAGAAATGGTTAGTTTTGAATGTTGAGATTCCAGAGATCATGGATATATCAGATGTACGAATTATATAATTGTTTAGAGGCCCATGAACGCTAATTATGCTTAAAGTTTGAGTAATACTTAAAAAATATCATAAAAACTATAGATATATTTAAGCATCTTTCAAAAATAGGGGGCCATTGCCCCTCCCCCCCCCCCCCCCCCCCGAATCAGTGAATCTTTGCCATTTTAAACAACCCTCGACTCAGTGAATCTTTGCCATTTTAAACAAGGGGACTTTGGTGTCATGTTTCCCTAGGGCCCCCAAAATTTATGGACCTGCCCTGGGGACAACCGATATTGAATGATATCACCTACTGAGAACTAGACACCAATACATATTCTAATATCACTCTCATGGTCGCTTATTTTCACCAGTTGCTCCTTACTCTTTCTTCATGCTTTAATTCAAGAAGTACCTTCCCAACCATATCTTTTGGGCCTAAGCATGTAAGTGGAACATAAACTAAAAAATATATAGAATTTGAGATTTTATGGTCACGGCTTGTCAGGTACTACAAGTTCAAAACAACACATGATTTGCAAAATTACTTGTTTGCATACCCTACAAGAATTTGAAAGAATTTTGAAGAGAGTGAGCATACAACCAGCCATATATGAATATCACCATAAGTTGCAAATAATTCCTTAAGGTTTGAATGTTTTGAAACATTCATATGAATAACATTGAATTCCAAAGCAGCATATTTTTATGACAAATTCAATGCTACAAATTTATATATTCAATCTTAACTGCTAATTTGTATTTCTTTTAAAAAGGACTAACATGTCGAAACTAGGTTCTTTGAGTCACCGAATTATTTAGACAATCCATTAATACACGTGATTAGTAATTAGGAGCGACCGAGCATACGTCGATCCTTAATGGGTGGTACACGAGGAACTCAAATGGAACTTGAGAGGTACAATTGTTGCACTTAATTCTCAAATCGTTATATTGCTTTTATCTTTGACAACGAGTATTTAAAGAATTTTTTTGGAGAACTTATGAGTAACACTTGAGAATCACATGAATGATCAATTGTTTCATGCTTTTCTTGGTACTCCATCAAATGTGCAAGAGACATTTATGGCATAATTTTTGAAAAAATAAAACTTTGGTCATCAACACCTTTTTAAAATATTTCTATTTGTCTTAATGAATATTTTCATAATTGTGTTTAACTTACTAATTATATTGTAATAGTAATGCTCAACAACATCTTATAGATCATGTTAATGAACAACACAACATATTATAAAGACTTGAAGACTCATTTTTCTAGCTTAAGTGATTATGGTGTATTCTGTAGGGTTTTGTAGCATGGAAAACAAAAATTTTCTATCGCATACAAACAAACAAGCCAAGATCTATCTACTAGATTGTAGCAACGAGTCGATGGAATAACTTACCCTCGAAGATTCCAAAGCGTTTAACGAGAGCGGATTCTCGCGGGTGATGTAGTCGTACTCTTCCCGATCTCAAGATCGTGTAGACGATCCTTCCGGCGCTGCGTTCCGGCAGCGCTCCCGCAGTCGGTCACACGTTCGGTACTCGACGAAGACCTTCCTCTCCCTTGTTCCAGCAGGCAGCGGAGGTTGTAGCACTCTCCTCGCGATTCCGGCAGCACAACGGCGTGGTACCGGAAGTAGAGGGGAGATCCCGCAGGGCTTCGCCTTAAGCCGGAGCGAGTATGGTGGAGTATGAGAGAGAACTATTAGTGGTCTAGGGTTTATACACACCAATTAGAAGGCTCTAAACCGAAGGCTAGGGCAATTAGAAGCTCTAAACCAAAACGGCTCTAAACCGGAGATTAGAGGATAGGAACTTGTGTGTCTAGAGGAGGAGGCCCTGCCCCTCCTCTTATAGGTGGGAGGGCGGCCAAGGGGAGGGAGTCCCTCCCCAAGTCGGCCTTGGGTGGCGCGCCGGCTTGGAGAGGAGACTCCTCCCCCAAGTCGGTTTCAACCACCTCTTGCTTGTTTCCCACAGTTTCCTGTTTTAGCCGTTTGACTTTCAAACTGGCCATTTGACTTTTCTGTTTTAGGATTCAATTTAATCCTTTATTTGGAGCAGCAAGAACACTTAGTACATGATGCAATCATTCCAGTATGTAATGACACATTCATGTACCCCTCCCCTTCCCGGAGTGCCGGACATTCCGGAACCTTCTAGAACATTCCCGATGAAAACACCAGAATCATTTCCGAACTCCGAAACGGGACTTTCCTTATATGAATCTTATTCTCCGGACCATTCCGGATCACCTCGTGATATCCCGGATCCCATCCGAGACTCCGAACAATATTCGGTCTCTTTCTCATAATACCATAACTACTCAAACAACGTCGAATCCTTAAGTGTGTCTCCCTACGGTTCGTGAATTATGCGGACATGATCGAGACACTTCTCCGAACAATAACCAATATAGGAATCTGGAAATTCATATGGCTCCCACATATTTCTACGATTACTTTGCGATCGAATGAACCACTTACATACGATACCAATTTCCCTTTGTCTCACGATAGTTTACTTATCCGAGGTTATGATCGTCGGTATCTCTGCATACCTAGTTCAACCTCGTTACCGATAAGTACTCTTTTCTCGTTCCCGTGATATGTGATCCCTTGTGAGCCAGTCACATGCTTGCAAGCTAATTGGATGATATTCCACCGAGAGGGCCCAGAGTATATCTATCCGTCATATGGATGGACAAATCCCACTCTTGATCCATGTGTTTCAACCAATACTTTCCGAACACTCAATGCCACCTTTATAGCCACCCAGTTACGGTGTGGTGTTTGATGTCATCAAAGCATCCATCCGGTAAAGGTGATATGCATGATCTCATGGTCGAAGGAATTAGGTTACTATGTATCAGAAAGCATATAGCAATTGAACTATTGAAATGACTTGATCTTTATGCTACGCTTATCTATAGGAGTATGTACACCATATCATTCTCCTAACGATATGATCTTGTTGTTGATAACATCTCAATGTTCATGATAGGGAAACCACAATCATTTATCAACCAACAAGCTAGTAAAGTATAGAGGCTATACTAGGGACTTCAAATTAAGTTTACAAATCACACAAGTATCAATGTTTCCTTGTTAATACTATTATAGCATGAATGTAAACATTTATCATAAACACAAAGATATAATAATAACTACATTTATTATTGCCTCTAGGGCATATCTCCAACATATTCAAGGTTTCCATGACCTTGAAAACATAGTAATTAAGTTGCATAACTTACGTATTTGAATGGTTTCACCTATTTAATTTGTAGTATTTCATTCATGTGTGACCTTGTTAGAACTATTTAAATAGTGCTCTTGGCTAATTTGAACCCGCATGTTGTATTTTTGGTGCTTTGAGACCTTACTAAACTCTATATCTATTGATCCAAAAAAATAATCTACACTTATTTTACCATTTTTTTAAGGCACTACTACGAGTACTAGTGAGATACACATCAATAACATGTATATCAGATATACCTTTCTTATTGATGTTGCCGTTCTTCAGATCCGCCAAGTACTTTGGGCAATTCCGCTTCCAGTGACCTTCTCCCTTGCAGTAAAAGCACTCAGTATCAGGCTTAGGTCCAGCCTTGGTCTTCTTCGCCGGCGTGGTAACTTTCTTACCACCCTTCTTGAAGTGTCCCTTTTGCTTAGACTTGCCTTTCTTGAATTTGGTGGTCTTATTAACCAACAACACTTGGTGCTCTTTCTTGATCTCCACTTCTGCAGATTTCAACATGGAAAAGAGTTCTGGTAACGTCTTGTTCATGTTCTGCATGTTGTAGTTCATCACAAAGTTCTTGTAACTTGGTGGTAGTGATTGGAGGACACAGTAAATCCCCAAAGCATTAGGAATCACTATACCCAAGCTTTGAAGTTTGTTTGCGTGCCCAGACATCTTAAGCACATGCTCACTGACGGAGCTGCCCTCTTCCATCTTGCAGTTAAAGAACTTTTCAGAAGCCTCATAGCTTTCAATTGCCGCATGAGTCTCAAAAATCAATTTGAGATCCTCGACAATATCATATGGGTCTGAATCCTCAAACCTTTTCTGAAGCTCCGATTCCAAACCATACAAGATAGCACACTGAACTATGGAGTACTGATTCTTCCGAGCGAGGTAAACATTCTTTACTTCATCGGGAGCATCATCTGCAGGTGGGTCACCCAGCGGTGCATCCAGCACATAGGTCAAATTACCAGCTGTGAGGACAATCCTCAAATTGCGGAACCAATCCGCGAAGTTGCTTCCATTGTTTTTCAACTTTTCTTTCTCTAGGAACGCATTAAAATTGATGGTAGGGGCTGCCATTGATCTACAACATATTTGCAATAGTTTAGACTAAGTTTATGACAAACTGAGTTCAAATTAATTAATGTAATTAAACTAGGTGAACTCCCACTCAAAACAACATCCCTCACATTGTTTTAGTGATCACACGAACCAAATCCACCATATCAACACCGATCATCACGAGAGTTGACATAGTTTCAATGGCGAACAATCGACATGTTCATCATATCTACTATATGATTCATGCTTTACCTTTCGGTGATCCGTGTTCCGAGACCATGTCTGTACATGCTAGGCTCGTCAAGATCAAACCTTAGTTTCTGCATGAGCAAATCTGGCTTGCTCACGTTGTATACACTTGCAGAATCTAACACACCCGATCATCACGTGGTGCTTCGAAACAACAAGCTTTAGCAACGGTGCTAACCAAGGGTGAACACTTTATGATTTGAAATTCATGTGCATGAGGGATCATCTTATAATGCTACCGTCGTCTACTAAGCAATACAAGATGCATAAAGGATCAACATCACATGCAATTCAATATATATGTGATATGATATGGCCTTTTCTTCTTCGTGCTTCCGATCTCTATCTTCAACCACGAACATGATCTCCATCATCACCGGCATAGCATCAAGGTCAATGACGCTTCTCCATGGTTGTCATCCACCGGCTTCAACTATTACAACTACTTTGAATAGACACGCGGGTCTTAACATAAATTAAAGACAACCATATGGCTCCTGCCGGTTGCCAACTTACAATAAGGAACATTGCATACATCAAATATAATCACAATCATGGCCATATCTCATCACTGCACACCCCTGCAAAACAAAGTTAGACGCCTCTACTTTCTTTGCATATTTTACGTGGTTTGGGGCTTTCAATAAGTGTCGTTCTAACTTACGAACATGAACCACAACATTGATACTAGTATTGTTAATCACCCGTTGTAAATTGGATCTTAACTATACTAGGAGAAACAGGCACCCGCAAAGCCACTTATGCAATACAAGTTGCATGTCAAGCGTGGAGCAAGTCCCATGAACGATGTCATGTAAGGTTAGCCCGGGCCGCTTCATCCCAACATACCGCAAGATGCAAAGTACACAAGAAGCAATCGACAATAAAAGCATCAATGCCCACAATGACTATTGTGTTCTACTCGTGCAACAGATCTACATATAGACACGGCTCTGATACCACTGAAGGGTTTCGTAGCATGGAAAACAAAAATTTTCTATCGCATACAAACAAACAAGCCAAGATCTATCTACTAGATTGTAGCAACGAGTCGATGGAATAACTTACCCTCGAAGATTCCAAAGCGTTTAACGAGAGCGGATTCTCGCGGGTGATGTAGTCGTACTCTTCCCGATCTCAAGATCGTGTAGACGATCCTTCCGGCGCTGCGTTCCGGCAGCGCTCCCGCAGTCGGTCACACGTTCGGTACTCGACGAAGACCTTCCTCTCCCTTGTTCCAGCAGGCAGCGGAGGTTGTAGCACTCTCCTCGCGATTCCGGCAGCACAACGGCGTGGTACCGGAAGTAGAGGGGAGATCCCGCAGGGCTTCGCCTTAAGCCGGAGCGAGTATGGTGGAGTATGAGAGAGAACTATTAGTGGTCTAGGGTTTATACACACCAATTAGAAGGCTCTAAACCGAAGGCTAGGGCAATTAGAAGCTCTAAACCAAAACGGCTCTAAACCGGAGATTAGAGGATAGGAACTTGTGTGTCTAGAGGAGGAGGCCCTGCCCCTCCTCTTATAGGTGGGAGGGCGGCCAAGGGGAGGGAGTCCCTCCCCAAGTCGGCCTTGGGTGGCGCGCCGGCTTGGAGAGGAGACTCCTCCCCCAAGTCGGTTTCAACCACCTCTTGCTTGTTTCCCACAGTTTCCTGTTTTAGCCGTTTGACTTTCAAACTGGCCATTTGACTTTTCTGTTTTAGGATTCAATTTAATCCTTTATTTGGAGCAGCAAGAACACTTAGTACATGATGCAATCATTCCAGTATGTAATGACACATTCATGTACCCCTCCCCTTCCCGGAGTGCCGGACATTCCGGAACCTTCTAGAACATTCCCGATGAAAACACCGGAATCATTTCCGAACTCCGAAACGGGACTTTCCTTATATGAATCTTATTCTCCGGACCATTCCGGATCACCTCGTGATATCCCGGATCCCATCCGATACTCCGAACAATATTCGGTCTCTTTCTCATAATACCATAACTACTCAAACAACGTCGAATCCTTAAGTGTGTCTCCCTACGGTTCGTGAATTATGCGGACATGATCGAGACACTTCTCCGAACAATAACCAATAGAGGAATCTGGAAATTCATATGGCTCCCACATATTTCTACGATTACTTTGCGATCGAATGAACCACTTACATACGATACCAATTTCCCTTTGTCTCACGATAGTTTACTTATCCGAGGTTATGATCGTCGGTATCTCTGCATACCTAGTTCAACCTCGTTACCGATAAGTACTCTTTTCTCGTTCCCGTGATATGTGATCCCTTGTGAGCCAGTCACATGCTTGCAAGCTAATTGGATGATATTCCACCGAGAGGGCCCAGAGTATATCTATCCGTCATATGGATGGACAAATCCCACTCTTGATCCATGTGTTTCAACCAATACTTTCCGAACACTCAATGCCACCTTTATAGCCACCCAGTTACGGTGTGGTGTTTGATGTCATCAAAGCATCCATCCGGTAAAGGTGATATGCATGATCTCATGGTCGAAGGAATTAGGTTACTATGTATCAGAAAGCATATAGCAATTGAACTATTGAAATGACTTGATCTTTATGCTACGCTTATCTATAGGAGTATGTCCACCATATCATTCTCCTAACGATATGATCTTGTTGTTGATAACATCTCAATGTTCATTATAGGGAAACCACAATCATTTATCAACCAACAAGCTAGTAAAGTATAGAGGCTATACTAGGGACTTCAAATTAAGTTTACAAATCACACAAGTATCAATGTTTCCTTGTTAATACTATTATAGCATGAATGTAAACATTTATCATAAACACAAAGATATAATAATAACTACATTTATTATTGCCTCTAGGGCATATCTCCAACATATTCAAGGTTTCCATGACCTTGAAAACATAGTAATTAAGTTGCATAACTTACGTATTTGAATGGTTTCACCTATTTAATTTGTAGTATTTCATTCATGTGTGACCTTGTTAGAACTATTTAAATAGTGCTCTTGGCTAATTTGAACCCGCATGTTGTATTTTTGGTGCTTTGAGACCTTACTAAACTCTATATCTATTGATCCAAAAAAATAATCTACACTTATTTTACCATTTTTTTAAGTTCTGAACCATAACATTGAGTTGTTTGTTTGAAATGCGGCACCATATCGGTACAATTCTGAACCTGCCACCGCAGTCAAGTATTGTTATATCCTTCGAAAGGTTACTCGCAAAGCGAATGTCTTACTGAGTGAGGGTTTGTGGGGTTATTCGAATAATTCAAAATGCAAGCATGTTTGACATGCAAGCTGAGAGGAAGAGTTTTGGTGCACAATTCAAATTGTTAGTCCATCGGCCCATAAATACTAAGTAAACACCTTCTTCAAGATTAGAACAAGAAAATTTTGAATATATATATATATATAATTTTCTCTTACATAAGGTCGTACTTATAAACATTTGACTAAGAAAAAAATGTTAAAAAGGACCTACAATTTTGTATGAGATAATACATATTTATACATATGAAAATACATTTTCCAGCGGTATTGATAGTATTAATGATTATCAATCTGTGTATAGTTATATTAACCACTAAGGTCCAGACGTCCAGTACACACATCCCTACGGAAGTGTAACAAGGACTACAAAAAAAATCATCGCAATTAAATAAATAAACCCATAAAACAAAGTGAGTACATAAAGGAGCAAATCCATTTACGATCCAAATGCGAATTCTAATGAGTCCTTGTCATCTCGATCCACAACATATCAATCGGATGCATATCTACAAAACCAATCAATCTGTCGCGGGGTATATAAGTATAGATCTATGTGCAGTTCTAAACAAATGTTTGTAATGTCGATCTGAAATTTTGCATTTGTTTTTAGATATTAAAGTTCCATACCAGCTCCTCCAATCAAGGCATACACCAGCCATCATTTAACAAATTCCACACGCTTGGTTTGGTTAGCTGAACTATTATAAAAATTTGCGGCACACTGACGCGTCATCTCTCCAGCCTGTTCATCGAAATCTATTTCGCAGATGTGGTCTGAGTTCCTGAGTGTAGTCAATCACGGTCCAGCGATTCAGAGAGACACATCGAATTAATAACCGGCAGCCACCAGAAATGGGACGTGTGAGAGTTTTTGCTGTGCTGTTCACCACAGTGGCGGTCGTTTCAACAATAATGATTCCTGAACAGGAGAGAATTAATACCAGATGTACTTACAGTTATCAAATGACCTGGCAGAGTAAACTAGCTGGTCGCCATCAGCATCAAGACTAAGTAAAGCATCGATCGGTGCTTAAGCTGTATTACTACTCGACTGCGATTAGCAAGTTGAGTGCTTCCTCAGGAGCTTAGATCGATCGAGACCAAACGATATAGATAGATAATCAAGTGATTAGCGCATCCGCGGTTAAGCCGGAAGCCACTTGGAGTAGCAGCTATATAGCTAGCACAAAATTCGCAAAGTATCTTCCAAGAACAGCAAGCAGAATCGACATGACGGGGCTGACAGCTACCTACAGGTAGAGAGGAAATAAGCGACGGGAAATGCTTCTACGGACGAGAGGAACCCGGAGCGGCGATGATGCAGATGATGAGGCTTACGTTTTTGCGAAACAGAAAACTAAAACTGTTTTAATGATTGATTGATGCCAGTGGGAGATGTGCTCCCGTGATTAAACAAAGTGATCGAGGGAGGGGGAGCTTGTTTAGTTTATTAAGCAGAGGGGCGTAGCCATCAGATGAAGCTAGGCTTGCATCAAGTTGACCGCCTCCCGATCTCACCAAACCAGACCGGCCGGCTGGCCGGCCGGCTTCGTGATGCCTAATCCTCGCTTGTTTATTCGCAACTGGATGTGGAAACTAGCTTGATAGTACGTAACCTTATCTGATTCTGCGCTACGTGTCACATCAAGCGTGTGATGGCAACATGCACGGTAAGCTTGACCTTACAGGACTAGATGTAAGTAGTACATACGGTACAGATAGGATCCGATGTGAAAATGGTTAGTTACTTAGTTAGGATCACTCTATGAAGTATAATTGTGCAGTGTCATTATGCGAGTCGTTACAAGTGGGAGTATGAAATCACCAGGGTCCCTTGGCATCACCCAACGAAACGATGGTGCATGTATTATGCATGATACAACATGTATTTTCTTTTCTTCTCTCCTCCTTTTCAAGAGTCGGGTGTGATCCCCCGCCTTTGGCTCCCTTCTCCCTAGCGGTGTCGCCGACCGGTGTGTACTTGGGTGGTGGAGGTGGGATGTACGGAGTAGATGTAGGTGCTTCAGCGGTCTGCGGTCTTGGGCTTCATGCCCGTAGCTTGGGGTGGAGTTCCAGATCTTGGTGGCTAGATCTGGGGTGCTCTAGGGTTCTTTCTGCTCTGCCTCGGGCTCCCCTGGTCGGAGCTGGGAGTGGAAGGAAAAAACACCATCTCCTTCAATAAAGCCGTCGCCTGGCGCCAACATCTGATATATAAAAGAGGCGCTCTTCCTCCGGCTGTCTGTGGCGGCGAGGAGAGGAAGTGCATCAGCTGTTTGTGCCATTTTTTTTTGCAAAAGAGTATATATTAATATCGCAGAGATAAAAATTATATCTAGCCTCTGCAACAACGCATGTCCTAGCGGCCTTACGGATACACACAACCCATTGAAAAGGAAGAAAACAAAAAATAAAAGTCCCGCTACAGAGAACGATTCCTAAAAGCAACGACACTAACACCACCATAACAACACGAGTAGTCCAACCACTCCAATAGCAATGCCTTCAGGAAGGAAACGGTGCACAAGCTGTTTGTGCTCTATAGAAGAAGGATGATGGGGAAGGTTCCTTCTGTGCCTTGGAGAGACAATCTTTGGGAGTTCTCCCTCAACGGCTCTTCCGAAGGGAATATGCCCTGAGAGGCAATAATAAAATGTTTATTATGTGTATTCCAAGTATACGATAGATGTTTATTTTGCATGCTATAATTGTATTAATACGAAAACGTTAATACATGTGTGTATAATAAACAAATAGAAAGTTCCTAGTTATGCCTCTCTCATAAACTAGTTCCTTGATTAACAAGATGATCACAGTTTCCTGATCATAGACATTGGATGTTGTTAATAACGAGATCACAACATTAGTATAATGATGTGATGAACATTCATCCGAAGTATAGTATTACGATCAAAGTCATTGAGTTTATATTGCTATAAACAACTTACGAAGTGATTCTAATCCTTAGACCATGAGATCATGCCAATCACTAACAACGGAAGAGTTTCTTGTTGACATCAAACGTCACACCGTAACCGGGTGATTATAAAGATGGCTTCAAAGCTACTAAAGTGTTATGTTGAGACTCATGGATCAAGAGTGGAATTTGTTCATCCCGATAACGGATAGATATACTCTGGGCCCTCTCGGTGATATCACATTGGTTAGCTTGCAAGCAAGTGATTTGATCACTAGAATGTTATATCACGGGAACAAGAAAAGAGTGCATGTCAGTAACAAGATCAAACTAGGTATGGAGATACCGATGATCGAATCTCGGACATGTAATATATCGTGAAACAAAGGAATTAAAATACGAGCTTAAAAGGTTCCGACGATCACAGGAAAGTCATCGTTGAATGTGTGGGAGTTAGTATGGATCTCCAGGTCCCGCTACTGATTATTGATCGGAGAAGGGTCTCGATCATGTCCGCATTATTCGTGAACCATAGGGTGACACACTTAAGGGACACTGACATCCAATTGGAGCAAATGTTTCATGCCGGAAAGAATAAACAAGCGCAGAAATTTATTTCACTAGATACCGAAACAGGTTTTCGGGTGAAATTGCAGAAAGTGTTTTTGCATGGAATTCTAGCAAGGGGTTATATGTGAATGTTTGTTATTAAAGTAATTCACAAAATTCTGAATAAATAAAAAGAGTTTTATTTAATGAGAGTTTGCATTAAATTTGGTGGAAATTTAATAGCAAGTTTTGAGTGGGATTTTGAGTGGAGGAAATTGAAGAGGTTTTTGTGAGTGGAGTGTCCACCCACATGAATGAGGGAGGGGAGGGGGCATCCCCCATGGCCCGCGGCCACCCGCTTGGGTGCCCTCCCTCCTCCTATAAAAGGCGCCCCTCTCCCTCTCTCTCACTCACACCTCCTCGTGAAAGATCTATCTCCCCCTCTAGAATTTATCCCCATCGTCTTGGACTAGCGAGATACATGTTCTCGGTGGCTATTCGGCAAAAAAGAGTTGTGCTTCCGCTGCATCGCTGGAGCGAGGAGGCGGAGGTTGCTCGGTGTCTTGTACGTGTGTGCGAGCACGAATGCGCTGCTGCTTTGCGGCGCTAGGACTTCCTCTCGATCTTGAGATCGGCAAGGGATCATCTATATCAACCATGAGTTCAACTCGTTAAGCTTTATCGGTCTTCAAGGGTATGTTCTCTAAGGATATACATCCGCCGTTGTTTGTATCTAGTAGATAGATCTTGGTACATGGTTTTCATTGTAGGAATTTTTTTGTTTTCTATGCTGCGAACCCAACATCTTCATCGACAGAGAGTTACCATCATGCTGTTGAGTCTCATGGCTGTGTGGCAGCCAGTCCCTTCCTATTCGTCGGGAAGAAGGCGAGTGGTGTTTTACCTCCAGGCCTTTGTGCTAGATCAGAGGCCCTCTAGCACCGATGTGGTGTGCTCCCAATGCTCCACTCCAAGTGGCCATGTCCCCTGTGGTGGTGTGCTTGATCGTGATCTATTGATTCATCAAGATTTCGGTGGAGAATGAGCAAGGCAAAACCCTGGACTTGATTGCCTTTTTGTTTTCTTTGCAAGGGTCCTCAACCCAAAACACAAGGGCCTTGCTGTAATTTTATTTCTTCCAAAAGTCCTTTATGTAAACGTTTCTTCCCCGATGATAATATAATCACGGCAGTCGGGATACCTCGAGACCCCCCTTTTTTTGCGAAATTTCACAGATCTATTAATAATATAAAGAGATCTAAAAGTAATAAAATTTACAAATAGGTCATTGGACCACATAACGACGACTATAAACACTAGTACGAGCCGAAGGCGTGCCGTCGTCCTCGCCCCTCCATCACCGGAGCCGGACAAAGTTTGTCGTAGTAGAGTTTGTTATAGTAGACGGACGTGAAATCGTCGTGCTAAGGCCATAAAAAACCAGCACAGTAGAGCAGTAACCATCGACAACGATGACGTCGGTAGATCGGAGGAGACTGGCCTGAAAATAAAAATATTCCTGATACGTTAGCTACGGCGTCCCGCAAACTCGCATGTAATAAGTATTATATTAAAATTCAAACATAAGGTCGTCAAAATTACACCAGATTAAATCACGGGCTAAATCCTGATTTATTATTAGAATTTTCTATAACTCAAAAATATGATTTTTGAATTTTTTTCTTAAAAAGCAGGATCACTTGTGCTCATGTACGCAAAATCTCTACCCTAAAAGGTCGTCTTAAATAAATTACTCTAGATTAATTTTAAAATACTTATATGCGGATATATGCAGGCTCTAGCTTGCACACCTCACACAAAGTGTGAACCTCATCTTTGTATAGAAAGCCGAACGTCCTGCATTCATATGATGCAGCATTTCTGGAAATTTGACATCTTACCCAACTTGCGAACAGTGGAGAAGTCGCGAGCTCTGACGACGCACGGGCCAGAAACGGAATGCGTTCGAGTGCCGCGCGGAGATCAGCCATTGCCGTTAATCCAGCAGCGCACACAAGGGCCTACGGCTTGCGTGGAGTGGTTAGCCTAACGGCAAAATCTGCCATAATTGATCGCATTGCTTGGTGGATATTCCAGATAAGCGAGGAACGAACGCGATGATGCAAGGGCTTCAATTATGAAATGGCCCATCATCGATCATGCGTGTGTGCGTGTATATGATAGTAGTTACGTGCCTACCAACGTGGAAGGAGCGAGGCTTCGTTTGGAGTATTTAGGACCTGCCTCCTTTCGTGCTCTGTTATGGGACCATGCCTCGAAACGGTTATGCCTCCACTAGCGCTAGATTACGCGGAGGAATTCGTGTGACAACATCAGAGCCCCTGGTTAGCTGCTTTGCTGCGACGAATCGACACGACGACAAGAAGAAAATTTCCGCAACATCGACATGATATCAGGATTTGGTTACCGAGCCAAATACCACGGATATTGGCCAGAAGCCAGAAATTTGAATCCCGCCCCCCTACCCCACCCTCCTGATAAATGCATTCACCACCCTGCGAGAAATCCTAAATCGTATACATTAGTCCTCCCTTCCTAAACCCTAACTACCTGGTCTGGAACATCCGATTCCTCATCCTCCCAAAAATCAAAATCCTAGTGCCCCCAAGATTTTTCTTTTCTCCATGTAACCAGATCCTTGCATGAGACTTGATCCGGAAAAACCTTTAAGCAAAATACACCGTACAATGGACTTTACTACTTAGAAAGTTCTTACAAAATATTGAGATGTATCATTAGTCGCCAAATGCACCTCTTGTTGCTAACGACATATGTTTACAGTCTCTTTTGATCGCATAATTTAGACAACGTAAGAATACATGATTGTGATGTCATTTACTTTGAGTTCCTACATGATCTCTTTGTAACATGTGTGTTTGGATTGTACACATGATACAAACACAGTAGTTTTACAGGACCGGGGCAAGACATTCGGGAAACAAAGTGCATGTACGTTGGCCTTCTCAAAATAAAATCAAACGTAGTTGGAACTCATGTTGAGATTCCTGTGAAATGTAGATCATATGAATGGATTCCATGAAAATTTGGTGATTTCAATCCTATGATCAAAATGGTTTTCATAGAAAAACTTCCAGTGAGATCCTCCAAAATTCCCGTGTGGCCTATTTGGATCAAGGAATTTCGTTGTGAGTTTTGAGGGATTCCGACACATAGAATTATTTCCTGTAAAACCCTTAGGGCATGTTTGGTTCACAAAATTACAAAACAAAAGAACTAGGCATGAATGCGTGCGCGAAATCATGGGCTGAAAACATATGAATTTTGTAAACTTGAGAGTTTGGTTATAGAAATAGAAAAAACATAGGGGTCCTAACAAACCTGGTCAAATTAAAGTCAAATCACATGAAGATGTGTAGTCAAGATCTATTATGCAACAAAAGACCCCGGTCTCATTCTTTCGTGCATAAAGGAACGTTAAAGTGAGATCCCGTTCTCTTTACTCAATTTCTTTTAACCAAGAGGATGAAAAGTGCCAGCATTGGGAAATCTCATGTTCCCAATTCTTCTCCGTTTTCTTTGGATCAAAGAGGCGCTTAGATCATAGGATTAAATGTCACCAAATTCGTACGGAATCAATTCCTACGCTCTTTTCTATTCTGTATGAATCTCAACATGAACTTAAACCCTATTTCAATTTTTTACTTTCAGAAGTTCAATGCACTTACACCGTATCTACTGTCTTTTCTCAGATGGCCTAATGTTTATTTCCCGTGCGCCATTTCGTACACATCCCTGACAGAGTTCCCCCGTTTTGCAATCATGTAGCAATACAAGACATGTCATCTTAATCATGTGTACTTTATATCCTTGTGTTTTAAAAATGCTGCAATCCATGGATGCCCTATTAGTATTAGGCGTCGTTTATTAGAATTGTGCGCCTGATAGGAGAATTGTGATCCTACAAAACCTGCACAAATAGGAATAGTACCTCTCGGAACTCTTAAATGCTTTCTTTTAGAGAGATGTTGAAGTGAACTCTAGAGGTTTGGATACTCTGAAGTCTGACAGCTAGGTGTACACGCGTTTTTTCCCCGTTTGAGCATAGGTGTGCAAGCGCGGGAAGAAAGCAAAGCTGAAGGGGGAAAAAGAAGGCGTACATCGCTCGCTGCATACGGTCCATGCGATAACCTCCGATCGAGCGCGTCACCTAGAATAGAACAGAGGGCCGCCGCGTCAGCGGTTAACCGCGCGCCTACGCGTCTCTCCTCCGTCGAACGAATTTCCCTTCTCCTCTCGCGAGCGCGTCGTTCTCGGTTCGGGCACCCGTCGCCGCAAAGGCGAAGCGACGAAAGGGAAGCCCCCTCCGGTTCTGGCTCCAGCTCCCCGGCCGGTCAGAAAAGGCGAATTTCCCAGCCAGCCAAGGCAGGGCGAAGAAAAATCTCGAAACGGAATTCTGGCGAGATAGAGAGCGAGACCGAGAGAGGCAAGCAGCGCGCGGAACGGAATCGGTGACAGAGACACGGCGACGCGGACGGGCGGCGCGCGGAGACGAGAGAACACATGCCCCATGGCCCGTGGCCGTGGGGGCGAAACGGGGGTCCTCGCCTAACGACCCGATCGGAAAGAAAAACCGCACGTCGCCGTCCGACGCACCATACAGAGGGCCCCGCCCGCCCGCCTATCAGGAGGAGAGGCTTTGCTCGTGTGAATTTTTTTTTCCGTTTAGTTTAACCACGGGGCTGACGTGGATGGACGGACGGATGGATGGCTACGGGGTTTTTCATCAAATACGGAAGGAACCGTGGCCTCTGTTCTCCCGTCCGTCGCTCCGCTCCTACCTGACGACGGCCTAAAAAGTTTCGCAGCATAACATGGCTCTGCACTGCTGCCTGATTTCTCTCTTCCATCTTCTGAACTCCTCACTGAAACAGTGTCGAGCGATCGACGCGGATCTGGATCTAGAGGCCCGCCAGAGCTGCAAGGGGCAAACGAGCACCGGCCGGAGCCACATTTTTTGTTGTCCGGCCGTCGGAGCTGAGTTGTGGCACAGCGGCGCACAGAGTGGAGGAGCCCCCACCGTGTCTGTTAATCATGAGTCGGGCGGGAGGCTGGTCACATGCGCGCCCCTTGAAGCTGGAGAGAGAGGAGCTCTGGCAGGCGAGCGAGTTTCCTGCCCTCTCCGCTCCAAACGACAACTTGCTCCAGGGGGGTCAGGGAGGGAGGGACCCGGACCGACCACCGGTGGTTTTTCCAAATGTGCTGCTCAGATCAGCTGCTGCTGTGAATCTGTGATCTTGTTTAGCGCAGACGGCATGCATGTTCTCGGGATTATATTACACGGTGTCTATGTTGGTCTACCCAAGTTGCTGTGCACCTAGGTCTAGGTTACTTGAGAGATCTATCGGCAAAGAATCAATACGGCTACCTCTATACTGTATTACAGTAGCTGTGAAACGACCGATGCGAATGCTAATACTGTCCCCGCGATTTCATAACGGGAACTGCTGATTTGGGCTATGAACAGTATGTATAATGATCAAATTCAACCAGTGTCGTCTGCTCAAGTTGCCGAGATGCATGGAGTCAAGCTAAGAAGTGTGAACAACATCATTGCTGTTTCACACCAAAAAAAAAGCTTCGACATGGTCTTCTTTTAGAGGTGGAAATACCTGGGCCAAATTGGACCATACGTGTATTTGCTAAGCCATGAGCAGCCCATAGCGTGGAAGTAAGGCCAGGACATATCCAACCCGGGCCTTTGATTCGAGTACAGCGCGGCCCAATAAGCCGGTTCCAATAGAGTAGCCCAAGGAATACCTTATTATATGCAGCTAATACAGGTCCTCTATTACAGGAAAAAAAATCTCACATGTGTTTGTAACTGCCCTAAAAAAAAAAGTCTCTGTAACAGTTGGATAATCCTGGAACAGTTGCATTTTGCTTTATCTGTAACTATGTACTACAGAATCATCTTCTTCTTCAAAAAAAAAAAAGAACTATGTATACTTCCGACCATATGTATGTCTCCGAAGGGCCAGGTAAAAAGGCAATTCAGCCCAGCTTCATAATGCTACATATATGCATCTTAGGTAAAAATAATATTCTCTCCATTCCATTTTATATAATATATTATTGCATCCAATATATGAGTAATATTGTACTCCCTCCGTTTGGAAATATAAGATGTTTTAGGTTTGTAAATAAGATGTATTTAAACACCTTTTAGTGTTTAGATTCATTTGAACCTATACACTAAAATGTGTCTAGATACATCTTCTTCACAAAACTAAACATCTTATATTTCTAAACGAAGGGAGTAGTAAGTATATTGGATGGAATAACATGTATATCATGTGATGTATGTACAATGAAGTCGTGATTTCCATGCCAAAGTCATGTAAATGTAGGGTCTGATCATTTCAGCTCTATATAGTTACAAAAGGGAGCATAACGCCAGGTGGTCATTCGACTCTCCAAAGCTAAGATCCGATTTACATGGAAGCACATAGCAGTCAGACTTAGGCCCAGTTCTTTTGGTGCTTCTTCGAGAAGCCGCCCTCTCTCTAACTTTCTGGAAAAGCCGGTCAAAAAAATTTACGAGGCTTCCAAAATAGTTAAGTCTAAAGAAATTTGGAAACCTCGCAAATTTTTTAAACCAGCTTTCCCAGGAAGCTGGGGGTAGGGCAGCTTCTAGGAGAAGCCGCCAAAGAACTGGGCCTTATAAGGTTGACAACAATGGAAGCTATGTTTAATACATTTACATCAAATTATCTACTACCTATATTTACATTTGCTCGACAGAAAAAAGCAATGCCTTCAGGTTTCATCCCCAAAGAGTCCAGTTTCCTCTTTTTATCTAGCTATAATTAATATATTTACAAGGAATCTACGCAATGGTGCAAGAAACATCCCATTTACAGTTGGTCAATGAGCACTTTACACCGGCGCGCAGCACCATGTAGTACAGGGTAAACTTCAGATTTGGAGTTTCCAGCCATAATGCCACATTTTCTAATATTTACGGGGCGTTATCTTATCTCTAGTTACTAGCTAGTTAGTCCAGCTGATCACTTGAAAGGCAACTCACCTCCAAGATCATGGGAATAGCAAGCTTCCTCCGTGGAGCAAACGACGGTTGCATATATTTGATAAACCAAGCAACGACATGCCAGAAGAATATGGTGCCCCTTGGTTTTGTTTGGTTTTATATACAGTTGTGATCCTGATCCTGTCTTCGAAGGATGCGTTACTGCCTTGACATTGGGCTATAATGTTTTATCCTTCCTATTTTAAACAAAGAATTTAAGCAAAGTAAATGGTTATCCCAGCAGGAAATGGATAAATGGTTAAGCAGTTGACAGTCATGAGACACGAGTTACCTTTCTAATTGTCTGCCTATGTTCTTCCTGGAATCGACAGGGATAGCAGATAAGGAGAAGCGGTCCTGCTGTTTCAGTGGGGTTTCCAATGCAGTCCTGCTGCGTGGTTCTACTTTCTTGGACTTTTCAGGAGCTGATCCGAATAGCTGCACAGTTAGGCTTCCACCTGATGAAGAGGACGGCAACATATAGTCAATTAGCTTGAAGATTTCATGTGACCGGTTAATAGAAATGCTTACATCAAGGTACCTGTCTGAGTATCAAAATGTAAATGTAAAAACAAAGAACAGGGCGGAAAGAAGTATCATAATTCATAAGCTTACATAGTACAAGTGCAGCTCCAATCCATGCAGCATTGTCCCATCTTTCACCTAAGAGGAACCAAGCGAAAGCAGCTCCCCATACTGGTTCTAACCCATAAACAATCACAGTTTCTGTAGCTGAAACATGGGCCATCGCTACCATCTGTGCAGAGGCATACATATAAGATGATCGTAAGGAAGTCTTCACTAAGATTATTCATACGAGGTGTGCTTCGGTCCCCCCCTAAACTTAAGATGCATGGGCCATTTTATTTTTTTTGACACGTCGAAATCCATATCAAGGCCATCTATATCTCCGTATATGTGTACCCGGCCGGACTGGACATAATCCATGTTCCGGTCGGCTGATCCCACCTCCCATTATCGTGATCTACGTCTTTGCATGTTATATTTTAATTTTTTTGTTGCTGTTATATAACTTCCGATTTTCACCTTCCGCAGACACATGAGTATACGTATACGGTTAGTATACGTCTAAGAGGACCATACGGATTTCGGGTGGGTTCATACGGTCCTCTAACCAATCGGTATCGAGTTTTTATTTGTCAAAGTTTGAAAGAAAGGAGGGAGAGGGGGGAGGGACCGAAGCAAAAGTGTATTCATAATACTATTAAAAGGCTCTAGGGAGTAGGCTAACCTCTGCCCACATGCATAACCCTGTAGAAAAGACTCCGGTGTACAATGCTGGTATCCAAGGAAAAGAAGTCGCCGAATCCCACAGCATACCAAAAGTCCATGATTCAAAGCTGGAATCGTTGACATCGACAAAGCCATCTTTGAACAAAAACCAGAGTATCGAGGTGAAAGCGACAACAAGGACCTGAATGATAGAGGGTCAGTGAGATGGTTCCCATAGTGGCTAAGATGATAAGAGAAGTATAATGGATATGGGATACTGCAGGTACAGTAATGAACCTCAAAGCTAAGAAGAGCCATGAACTTCTTCTTGTTTATGCTTCTTGATATTTGCTCCGTCCTAAGCATATGGATCCCAAAAAACACTGCACTGAAGAAGCTCAGCACGTCACCAACCTGTGGAAACAACAAGATGGCACAATCAAAATCTTGTCAAGACACGGCATTTATATTGTAGCCAAAGATCAACTCGATTTTATATAAACATAACGATGGAATGTTTTGAAGCGGTTGGTCATTGTGATTGCAAGAATATTCATTCAGAGCATCTCTGTTGCTGGTTACATAACAACAGGACTTTGAAGCGTTGTAGATTCTGATTTGTATTGCAAAAACAAGTGAATAAACTAAGAAGCGCTAGTACAAAAAGAGCAAGAGTAATGCTAACTTACACAAGGAGGGGAGCCACCACATTCTAGCAAGCCCACCCCTATAATTGATACTATAGCCCCGAACCAGGTCAGCTTGGGGATAGAGGCTCCAAAAATGCCATCAATTAAAGGTACAACTATCACCTGTTCACATAATTATTTAGATATTACCACAGCAATTGCCAATTCAATCAATTCCATAATTACAGACAGAATATTGTGCAGGAAGACATACCGTGAAGGCTGTAATAAAGGATGCTCGTCCAGCCTCAGATGTGATCAACCCAATTGCTTGAGCAAGGTACGCTAAACTAATCCAAAGACCTAGCTCTAATCCTCCATTTCGTGTACGGCGATCTCCAAATGCACGTATCACAAATGGTATGAAGGGGATGGCCGCAACAACGAAGCGCACCATGTTGAAAACCGCAGGTTCTGTTAAGGCTTCAACCTCTTTCAGAACTGGAATATCACTTGCTGCAGAAAATAGGAACAAAAATACTTGTCAAACACTGAATCTTTTTTGGTGGGGATTGTCGATCTGACTTCTTGATAAATGATACAGTACTAACTAAGAATTGTCCTAAGTCTGTCATACTAAATAATGCATTTCTCCGCGATGTAGTACAAAATAACGAGCTATTGTCGCTAATACTCATTCATGAGCCGCCTCATTAATATTTTGGTCACCATTCTTGAGCACCTTGAGCCTAGACGAACGAATTGGGAGAGAGATCGAGAAAGGTGTGTATACCATAGATGACAGTGAGGGCGTTGAGGATCATGATGCTGCGCGTCTTCTTGGAGGCGAACAGGATCCGCCTCCACACAGGCCTCCCGCGCGCCTGCTTCTTCACGCTCCCCTGCTCCTTCATTCCTTCCTCCCCACTGGCACCAGGATCCTCGAGCGCCGAGCACCTGAGCGGCGCGAGAATTCCCCCCCGGCGCGTCGACGCGGCCGAGCGGCGCTGCGCGACGGCGAGTAGCAAGCGGCAGCAGGAGGGACCTGCCGCAGCCGCTGCCGCCGTGGCAACCCTGGGATGCAGGGTCAGCGCGCACGACGCCGACGCGGACGCGATGGAGGAAGCCATGCCAGCGCTACCACTGCAGCTGTAGCTACTGTCGGCGAGCGAGCAGGTACTAGTTCTACTTCAAGTGTTTGGGGAGCTTTCTCCCTCGCCGGGGAAGGGGGAGAGCGTGCAACTCGTGGGTACTGTGCGCTGAATCTGGGACTGTCCAGAGAGCGGGGAATCCAGCGAAGAAAAACGACGGAGATCCATTATTTTGTGTGGAGCTGGTCGCGCGCGGTGGGGTTGGGTGGTGGTGGCGGCCCGCCGGGGCGCGGCGGGGAAAATCCTGGAGTTCTGCAGCGTTTTCGGGCATGTTTTTTCCCGGTAAAACGCCAACGTCGTGCCGATGACACGGCAAGAGTTGAACGGTCTTCTCGTTTCCGACGAGCTCAGTCTCCAAGGGTGGGTGGGCTATGCAACTTGGACAGGTGTCTCAGGGTTGTGCACATGATTGGTGTTTTTACACTCGTGACAGCTCTACCCTGATGTCTCGAAACTTATAGGTAAGGGCGTCTTCACCTGATCGACTCAACTTATCCGAGTGTGTATAAACTTGTCATCATGAACGTATGGGTCGTGCGCGATGCCCAACAACACCATCCATCCGGACGAACGTGTTTGACTCGACTCATCCGTGCACCAAATCTGTGCGAACAACACAGTTGTCCAGTCAGTCGGCCATTCGGAACTCATATATAAGTAAATGGAGTGCCTAGATCTCAGGCGCCTGAGAACTTCTTCTGTCTAAGTCGTTGACATCATCTTACTATTTGTGCTAGTTGCAACCTAGTTGCAATTTATATAATCTATATCTATACCTAATAATAAAGGAAGGACGTTTCTTGTCTATACCTAATAATAAAGTAAGGAGCGTTTTTTATAGTACCTACACTTTTTTGAACAGTTTTACCCTTTGAGTAGAAAATAAATTATCCACCAATACCACCGGTAATTAAAAAAGGAAAAAAATTCTCTTCGTTCATACAGTTTGCGCCTTCAACCGTCGACAAACCATAACGTGTGCCGTTAGATCTTTGTAGTGTGAAATTTAGACCTTTGATTGAATCGATACGGTAGAAAGAGTCCTAGCCTCGCACATTGCATTGCGTACCTCCAAACCCCGTCTCCTACCGGTCAATGAGAAAAATCGTGCCCGTCTCTCTTGGTAGCCGCCGCTGCCGCACGCTCCCGTTGGCTTTTTCATGGAATCCTGCAATTCTGGTCCTGTTTTTACGTGCTACCTCCCCTGATAGCATGCAGTCCCACTATAGTTTAGGCGTTCATCAATTTCCAGGGAAACAACAGCAATTAATCCCAGTGGATGGCATCACATGGTTTCATCATGCCGGTGCACGGTGCGCGAGCTCCAGATCGTGATTGTTCCCTTCCCCTTAAATTTTCTCTTTGTGGCATTCCTTAGATATACGACTTTATCTGATGCGGTAAGAATCAATATCTTATACTGATATAAGTTTTGAAGAAACCACCTTTGTCGTATGTAAATATGTTCTGTTATTTCTCAGAACAACATGATTGGCTAATTGAAAATTTTAACCGTGTGTTTCTATTTATTCTTCAGGCTTCCTAATTTTTCCACAAGTGTGTAATGATTGTCTAATTCTACACAAGTCGGCTTTTCTTGATGCCTCATTGGGGATTGGATTATAATACTGTGATTTGTGTTGAAGAAGTCATTTGAAAAGAGGGGATTCCGTGTTTTGATCATATGGTATAGTGTTTCTTGCGGAGGGACGTTTTATTGCTGCATTCAATGAACAAATTTAGTTTGGAGTTGACGCAAATACCTTGGAGACCCAAGCTGTTTCCAGAGGTATAGCGTTGGCAAATCAAGTTGGATGCTCCCGGATTATTGTTCAATCTGATTGCCTACAGGTTGTAGAAGCTTTTCAAACAGGAAACTTTGGCTCGCTTCTATGAAGCACGCGGCACATAGCTGCTCAAGTCGCCGCTCACGGAATTCCCGTCTCGCCAAATCCTGATCAAGTCGCCCCTCACCGGAATTTCCGCCTCCCTGGATATTCTGCTCGAGTCTCTGCTCGCCAAATCCTGATGAAGTCGCCGTGTGCGGGAATTTCGCCGCTCGCTAAAGCTGCCATCTCGACTGATCCCGATCACTAGCGTTTTGCCCGGTCGACCTAGGGGAGAGGCCGGTCAAGGTCGTGTCAGCGGTTGACAGCTGAGCTTGGCGTTGTCTGAGGGCAAAAGTTAAGCTTGCATGCATCTGTGTGCGCCATGATCTAGCTCCTAATGGTCAGTGGTGCATGTCCTAGATCGATACGTTTCATTGGCCATGATTGAATGCACGTCGTCACTGCAAATCTAATTTGTGGCACAGCTCCTCACCATAGGTGGCTCTCGGCAATGGGAGATGACCATGTTTCTTCTCGGCAACAGGAAGCCGCTTGGTAGACGATATCCGGCAGACAAACGGACTGCATCCTTATCCTTCACCGCATTGCAGTTGTAGATCATCACTGCAAATCTAATTTACGGCACAACTCCTCAACATAGGTGGCTCTCAGCAATGGAAGAAGACCATGTTTCTTCTTGGCAACAGGAAGCCGCTTGGTAGACAATATCCGGCAGACAAACAGAATGCATCCTTACCCTAGCCCCATTTAATTTTCTACATGTCGCTCAAGCCAGAGTAAGCGACGTCTTTGCCTTCACGGCCATAGCATGCCAAGTTATCCCGTACCAAGCTCGCACAGTATATTGTTTTTCTCAGTAGTTATTGCTTTTTACTGGATAACATGGGGCTAGGATAGGTTAATCCGGTTATTTCTAAATTTCGTCTTCCTTCACGCTTTTGTCCGTGCTATTTGTTGAAAATTAATATTATTTGGTGCTGCTTCTCTGTACTACATGTCTGGCGGGTGGATCAGCGCAACAATGCTGAGGTCGTATTTCGAAATTGGGATCGGAATACCAATTGATCAAGGAGCGGATGTGACCGAGCAGGTTAAAAAAAACTGTCTATGCTGCGACGTGCCACTGATTTCAACACCGCCACGACAACGACTAACTTCTTCCGCCGCAACGCGCGGACATTTTGCTATTTATACTAATTTTCAGTTGTAACTCATTAAATCCCAGTTACAACCTAGTTGCAACTCATGTGAAAGTCTCGTGTTGCACGAATCGCGAGGTAAATCTAATGGCGAGAGAGGTGACTGCTACCGTTGTCACGACCACCGCTGCCGCCGCAGCCGGCCTCGTCGATCACCGTCCTAGCAGACCACATGGCCCGCTGCTAGAGGCGATCGCGAAAACGGTCGCGCGCTAGGCCGCGAACCACCGCCTTGCCCGCCACCCGGTTCACCAGGGCCTTCTCCATCTCAGTGGCCCAGTGGTCCCTCGCCTCCTGGTCGGCGAGCTCCTTTGTCGTAGCAATGGCAAACGCCTGGCGTTGGGCTTCTGTCTCAGCCGCGAGAAACTCCGCTGGAACCGGAACACCATTGGGGCCGAAGCCTAGCGCATGCGCGATCTGCAGGGGGATGACGATTGCCTCCTCCCCTCCTCCTCCTTAGCCTCCTGTTGATCCACCTCCTCCCCTTCGTAGCCTCCTGCTGATCCACCTGCTCCCCTTCCTCCTCATCGTCCTCCTCCACCTCCATCTCGTCGCCGTCGATGAGACCCCACGCGGCCGCCACCTTAGCGGTCGTAGCCATGCGCTCCTCCTCCTCCTCTGTCGAGTCGGCGATGTTCTCGCGCTGCGCTATCATTAAGTACTAAAAGCTATCATTAAGTACTAATGTTTCACTTACATATGGCCCCCGAGTGGTCGACTGGCAGGAAACACGCGCTTCGCGCACGTCTGGGCGAACGTAATCGTTGTTCAAATTTGGTACACGGATGGGTCGAGTCAGACGCATTCATCCAGATGAGTCGTGCTGCTGGGCACCGCGCACGTCCAACGCATCCGCGTGGACGAGTTTGGACACGCTCGAACGGGTTGAATCGGCCCGGTAAAGATGCCCTAAGCGTGTGAAAACTGTGTGACCAGTTTAACCTGTTTAGGCTAGTTTTGTACTAGTTTTAAAGTTTAGATTGGAATTATGAATAAGATTGAATTAGGAAATTTTTGGCCGGTTTGGCTGGTTTGAGCAGTTTTATTTTTTGCACAGGCTTACTGATGGGAGAAAAATCAAGCCCTAACAAAAAAAAAATCTGGAAATAAGAAGAAAAGGAAGACACGCGTGCACAAGTGACTGGAATTCCTTACTTTTTTTCAGGAAAGGTGCCGGAGGCCCCAAATTTCATCAGCTTAGAAACGCAGTACAACTTTGATAACAAAATTCTGCGAATTGAAATACTGCAAAGTCGGAATTGCAGGACAGGAAGGATATGAGTGAGCTGAACAAATTAAGAAAAAGTATAACTCAATCAGCTAGGCTCTCACATAGCCACATAGGGATTGTGTCCTAATTCCTAAACCGTCGTATGTACACCAGATCTTCCTAGCTCGCTGAAACATCACTGTTACCGGTTTAAACCGTCAATTCGCGTCAAATGGGCTGGTCCAGTGTTATTTGGCTGCTACTCTGCAGATCGAGTTGGACGTTTTCTATTTAACAGGGCCAAGAATACCTAAGACGGCTTGATAGTACTTTGAGGCCCGCTTCCGTTCTCTCTCTCCGGCCTAGTCAACTCTTCTCAAAATAAAAAACAAATCAGTCGAGTACTACTACAAGAGGTGAAAACCTGGATCAACTGAACCTCGCCGGCCGATTCGGCCCTCGCCAGTTGATTCAGTAGGGACACCGAAGCTTCGTAGACCAAACTGGTCCAGCCGGCAAGCAGTAAGGCATCCGTTGCTCATTTTTGCCTTTAATGGATTTTGAGGTGCGCCACTCGCCAGCGACAGATTGTGGAGGTATGTTATTGTCTCTCTGCCTACACCTACTTAAGTTTGTGTGACTATATATTGGTCATCTCTTGTGTAGATTTTCTGTTACTCACAGTGATTTTATTTTGTTATGCTTTTCTAATTTTGTTCTCAATTTCCAGGTGCTATCAGTGAAAGTGTTCATCCTAATGATGCAAGATTTCTTTGACAAATTTTTTTTTGGAGCAACCAGCAGGAGCACTGTCTTTTCTATTAGAAGAAGAGAATTGGCCGGTTTGGAGGGGAAACCGGCCAAAACCTGAAACAGACGTATATACACACGGTCCGGTTAAAAGGAGAACCAGACAAAAAAAAGACCCCAACGGCATAGTTTTAAGGAAAACCGGCAGAAACTACACGAGGCCATACTACCTAGCTCGACTAGGTCTGGAGCACCGCCGAACGACGCCAGCACAACGACAACGGCGAGCAAAACGGAAAGTCTGGTCCACGTCCCCGGAGAGGAAGTCAGAGCCGAAGGAACGGCTAGGCCTCATAGGCTTCATGGCGAGAGTTAGGCCGCAGAGAACTCGCCAGCGGCACTCGCACGCCGACAGGGCCCAAAGATGTCAACCCTCCCCGAAGCACCAGCAACCCCACGCAAAGGCTCACATTACTCCGAAAAATGATGCCTTCAGGAAGGTCACGGCATCCGAGAGGACGCCGCCGTCATCCAATCTGGCGAAGCCAGATTTGGGTTTTTACCCCGAAGTAATGGCCGGAGGGGTGCCCGGGCTCCACGACAACCCCCCAAGAGGGAAGCGGTGCCCACATGCGTCGCCGATGTCGGCACCAACCAAAGTTGGGCAGGACTTTCGTCCGGAGACCCCTGCACCACCTCCAAAGGACCGCCACGAAGGCGACCCATGCCGCCCGACGATAGTGACCAACGGAAGGAGAGACAGCTGAAAGAACATGTTGGGCCCCCATGTGTGGTTTTGGTAATTAATGACAATCTTTATGGACTAATGTGAGTATTAAGTTATACTTGTAGGATTTGTATATTTGTCCATTGGCATCGCTTGGAGCATGTGTTGGCTTCAAGATCGATGAAATGCAAAGAAGATATGTTGTGCAAGCTCAATATGCGAGGTCGATGATGAGGAATCAAGAAAGGCGTTTCATCTTGAGAAGGTCAAGTTCATCTACATCGAGATCAAGTGGAATGCTCAAGGCAAAGGTATAATATTGATAGGTTTTTCCTTTTGCCGGTCTCTTGTTGTGTGTAGGAGACCGGGTTTAGGATAGATAACCATACTATCAAGAGGGGCTCTCGTATGAGTAATTCGGTCACATCGTTCGGAGAGAGCTCAAACCTTTGCATACTTTCATCATCATATTTGGTTGTTATTTGGTCTTATCCATGTGAGGATATAGAGCTTGTGGTAATCTCCATAACAAGCTCTAGTTCATCAAAAACGGATTTCCCTTTTATATCTTATTGCGTTTTGATCTTGGAGGTTTTACCGGTTTGTATTTTAGAGATAGGTAAAACCTTCCATTATTTGGTTCTTACTCATGTGAGTATTTAGAGCTTGTGTTAATCTCCATGACAAGCTCTAGTTCATCGAAAATGGATTTCATATGCATTTTCTATTACGTTTTTGATGTTGGAGGTTTTATCGATTCGTCTTTTTGATAGAGGTTAAACCTTTCGTCATTTGGATATATCCTACCTTGCTAGACTATAATGTTTCTTTGCATGATCTTTTAGAGCTTGTTGTCCTCTTCGAAACGATCCCAAGATCTGTAGGGGTTCGTAGCATGGAAAACAAAAAATTTCTATCGCATACAAACAAACAAGCCAAGATCTATCTACTAGATTGTAGCAACGAGTCGATGGAATAACTTACCCTCGAAGATTCCAAAGTGTTTAACGAGAGCGGATTCTCGTGGGTGATGTAGTCGTACTCTTTCCGATCTCAAGATCGCGTAGACGATCCTTCCGGCGCTGCGTTCCGGCAGCGCTCCCGCAGTCGGTCACACGTTCGGTACTCGACGAAGACCTTCCTCTCCCTTGTTCCAGCAGGCAGCGGAGGTTGTAGCACTCTCCTCGTGATTCCGGCAGCACAACGGCGTGGTACCGGAAGTAGAGGGGAGGTCCCGCAGGGCTTCGCCTTAAGCCGGAGCGAGTATGGTGGATTATGAGAGAGGGCTACTAGTGGTCTAGAGATTAGACACACCAATTAGAAGGCTCTAAACCGCAGGCTAAAGCAATTAGAAGCTCTAAACCAAACGGCTCTAAACCTGAGATTAGAGGTGGAAACTTGTGTGTCTCAAGGAGGAGCCCTGCCCCTCCTTTTATGGGTGGAGGGGCCTTGGCGCGCCAGGGGAGGGAGGGAGTCCCTCCCCAACTCGGCCTAGGGCTGGGCGCCGGCCTGGAGGAGTGGGACTCCTCCTCCAAGTTGGTTCCAACTCCTCTTGCTTGTTTCCCACAGTTTTCTGTTTCCCACAGTTTCCTGTTTTAGCCGTTTGACTTTCAAACTGGCAATTTGACTTTCATGTTTTTGGAACAGCAAGAACACTTAGTACATGATGCAATCATTCAATGACACACTCATGTACCCTCCCACCCCGGAGTGCCGGACAATCCGGAACCTTCTAGAACATTCCCGATGAAAACACCGGAATCATTTCCGAACTCCGAAACGGGACTTTCCTTATATGAATCTTATTCTCCGGACCATTCCGGATCACCTCGTGATATCCCGGATCCCATCCGAGACTCCGAACAACATTCGGTCTCTTTCTCATAATACCATAACTACTCAAAACAACGTCGAATCCTTAAGTGTGTCTCCCTACGGTTCGTGAATTATGCGGACATGATCGAGACACTTCTCCGAACAATAACCAATAGAGGAATCTGGAAATTCATATGGCTCCCACATATTTCTACGATTACTTTGCGATCGAATGAACCACTTACATACGATACCAATTTCCCTTTGTCTCACGATATGTTACTTATCCGAGGTTATGATCGTCGGTATCTCTGCATACCTAGTTCAACCTCGTTACCGATAAGTACTCTTTTCTCGTTCCCGTGATATGTGATCCCTTGTGACCAAGTCACATGCTTGCAAGCCAATTGGATGACATTCCACCGAGAGGGCCCAGAGTATATCTATCCGTCATGTGGATGGACAAATCCCACTCTTGATCCATGTGTTTCAACCAATACTTTCCGAACACTTAATGCCACCTTTATAGCCACCCAGTTACGGTGTGGTGTTTGATGTCATCAAAGCATCCATCTGGTAAAGGTGATATGCATGATCTCATGGTCGAAGGAATTAGGTTACTATGTATCAGAAAGCATATAGCAATTGAACTATTTGAAATGACTTGATCTTTATGCTACGCTTATCTATAGGAGTATGTCCACCATATCATTCTCCTAACGATATGATCTTGTTGTTGATAACATCTCAATGTTCATGATAGAGAAACCACAATCATTTATCAACCAACAAGCTAGTGAAGTATAGAGGCTATACTAGGGACTTCAAATTAAGTTTACAAATCACACAAGTATTAATGTTTCCCTGTTAATACTATTATAGCATGAATGTAAACATTTATCATAAACACAAAGATATAATAATAACTACATTTATTATTGCCTCTAGGGCATATCTCCAACAGTCTCCCACTTGCACTAGAGTCATCTAATCTAGATTACATGGTAATATACCGAACACCCATGGCAGTTTGGTGTTGGTCATGTTTTGCCCTCGGGAGAGGTTTAGTCAACGGATCCGCCACATTCAGATCTGTGTGTACTTTGCAAATCTTTATATTCCCATCCTGGATATGTTCTCGAATAGCGTGAAAACGCAGCTTGATATGCTTCAGCTTCTTGTGTGACCTTGGTTCTTGCGCATTGGCTATGGCGCCCATGTTATCACAGTAGATAGACATTGGGTCCAGCGCACTTGGAACCACACCCAGCTCTGTAATGAACTCTTTCATCCATATCGCTTCTTGTGAAGCCTCCGAAGCAGCCATGTATTCCGATTCAGTTGAAGATCTCGCCACAACGCTTTGCTTTGCACTCCTCCAGCTAACTGCTGCACCATTCAAAATAAATACGTACCCAGATTGTGATTTAGAATCATCTGGATCGGTGTTCCAACTAGCATCGGTGTAACCATTAACAACGAGCTGTTCATCACCTCCATAAGAAAGAACCATATCCTTAGTTCTTCTCAAGTACTTAAGGATGTTTTTGACCGCTGTCCAATGATCCACTCCTGGATCACTTTGATATCTGCTAGTTAAACTAACAACATATGCAATTTCGGGTCTAGTACATAGCATGGCATACATTAGAGATCCTATGGCTGAGGCATATGGAGTCTTACTCATCCTTTCTCTGTCTTCTGCCGATGTTGGACTTTGAGTTTTACTCAAGGTCGTATTGGGCAACATGGGCAAGAACCCTTTCTTGCTTTCTTCCATTCCAAACTTCTTTAGAACTTTTTCCAAATATGTACTCTGTGACAATGATATTTGGCGTTTCGATCTATCTCTATAAATCTTTATGCCTAATATGTAAGCTGCTTCGCCAAGATCCTTCATTGAAAAACTATTATTCAAATATTCCTTGACACTATTAAGAAGGTCTACATCATTCCCAATCAACAATATGTCATCCACATATAGTATTAAGAATGCTACAGAGCTCCCACTCACTTTCTTGTAAATACAAGCTTCTCCATAAGTTTGTATAAAACCAAAACTTTTGATTACCTTATCAAAACATTGATTCCAACTCCGGGATGCTTGCTTCAATCCATAGATGGACCGTTGAAGTTTGCATACCTTGTTAGCATCTTTAGGATCGACAAAACCTTTGGGTTGCATCATATACAACTCTTCATCAATATCTCCATTGAGGAATGCTGTTTTGACATCCATCTGCCATATCTCATAATCATAATATGCAGCGATTGCTAACATAATCCTCACAGACTTTAGCTTCGCTACTGGTGAGAAAGTCTCATCGTAGTCAACTCCTTGAATTTGTCGAAACCCTTTTGCGACAAGTCGAGCTTTATAGACAGTAACATTACCATCAGCATCTGTTTTCTTCTTGAAAATCCATTTGTTCTCGACAGCCTTTCGGCCATCCGGTAAGTCCACCAAAGTCCATACTTGGTTTTCGTACATGGATCCAATCTCGGATTTCATGGCTTCTTGCCATTTATTGGAATCTGGGCTCATCATCGCTTCCTCATATGTCTCGGGGTCATCGGTGTTGTCCACCAACATGACACTCATAACGGAATCATACCAATCTGGAGTGGTACGAGTTCTCGTTGACCTCCGAGGCTCTGTAGCAACTTCAACCGAAGTTTCATGATCACCATCATTAGCTCCCTCTCTAATTGGTGCAGACACCACAGGAACTTCTTCCGGTGCTGCGCTACTCGCAATTTCGAGAGAAGGTTCGACAACCTCGTCGAGTTCTACTTTCCTTCCAGTCACTTCTTTCGAGAGAAATTCCTTCTCTAGAAAGGATCCATTCTTGGCAACGAAGATTTTGCCTTCGGATCTATGATAGAAGGTATACCCAATAGTTTCCTTCGGGTATCCTATGAAGACGCATTTTTCCGCTTTGGGTTCAAGCTTGTCCGACTGTAACTTCTTTACATAGGCTTCGCATCCCCAAACTTTAAGGAACGACAATTTAGGTTTCTTCCCAAACCATAATTCATACGGTGTCGTTTCAACGGATTTAGACGGTGCCCTATTTAAAGTGAATGCGGCTGTTTCTAATGCATAACCCCAAAATGATAGCGGTAAATCTGTAAGTGACATCATAGAACGAACCATATTTAAGAGAGTTCGATTACGACGTTCGGACACACCATTACGCTGTGGTGTTCCCGGCGGTGTCAATTGTGAAAGTATTCCGCACTTCTTTAAATGCTCGCCAAACTCGTAACTTAGATATTCACCTCCACGATCAGAACGTAGAAACTTAATCTTCTTGTTACGTTGATTCTCTACCTCACTTTGAAACTCCTTAAACTTCTCGAAAGTTTCGGACTTATGTTTCATGAAATAGATATACCCATATCTACTCAAGTCATCTGTGAAGGTAAGAACATAACGATAACCACCGCGCGATGCTACACTCATTGGACCACATACATCGGTATGTATGATTTCCAATAAGTCCGTAGCTCGCTCCATCATACCAGAAAATGGAGTCTTAGTCATTTTTCCCATCAGACATGCTTCGCATCTTTCAAGTGATTCAAAATCAAGTGATTCAAGAAGTCCATCGGAATGGAGTTTCTTCATACGCTTCACTCCAATGTGACCAAGACGACAGTGCCACATATAGGTCGAATTATCGCTTGATTTCAAACGTTTAGCCTCAATGTTGTTGATATGTGTATTTCCACTATCGAGATTCAATAAGAATAGACCATCTATCAAAGGTGCATGTGCGTAAAACATATTACTCATATAAATCGAACAACCATTATTCTCGGACTTAAACAAGTAACCGTCTCGCAATAAACAAGATCCTGATATAATGTTCATGCTCAACGCAGGCACTAAATAACAATTATTTAAGTATAAAACTAATCCCGATGGTAGATGAAGAGGTAGCGTGCCGACCGCGATCACATTAACCTTTGATCCGTTTCCCACGCGCATCATCACCTCATTCTTCGCTAGCTTCCGTTTATTTTGCAGCACCTGTTTCGAGTTACAAATATGAGCAACCGAACCAGTATCAAATACCCAGGCACTACTACGAATACTAGTGAGATACACATCAATAACATGTATATCAGATATACCTTTCTTCTTGATGTTGCCGTTCTTCAAATCCGCCAAGTACTTTGGGCAATTCCGCTTCCAGTGACCTTCTCCCTTGCAGTAAAAGCACTCAGTATCAGGCTTAGGTCCAGCCTTGGTCTTCTTCGCCGGCGTGGTAACTTTCTTACCACCCTTCTTGAAGTGTCCCTTTTGCTTAGACTTGCCTTTCTTGAATTTGGTGGTCTTATTGACCAACAACACTTGGTGCTCTTTCTTAATCTCCACTTCTGCAGATTTCAACATGGCAAAGAGTTCTGGCAACGTCTTGTTCATGTTCTGCATGTTGTAGTTCATCACAAAGTTCTTGTAACTTGGTGGTAGTGATTGGAGGACACGGTAAATCCCCAAAGCATTAGGAATCACAATACCCAAGCTTTGAAGTTTGTTTGCGTGCCCAGACATCTTAAGCACATGCTCACTGACGGAGCTGCCTTCTTCCATCTTGCAGTTAAAGAACTTTTCAGAAGCCTCATAACTTTCAATTGCCGCATGAGTCTCAAAAATCAATTTGAGATCCTCGACAATATCATATGGGTCTGAATCCTCAAACCTTTTCTGAAGCTCCGATTCCAAACCATACAAGATAGCACACTGAACTATGGAGTACTGATTCTTCCGAGCGAGGTAAACATTCTTTACTTCATCGGGAGCATCAGCTGCAGGTGGGTCACCCAGCGGTGCATCCAGCACATAGGTCAAATTACCAGCTGTGAGGACAATCCTCAAATTGCGGAACCAATCCGCGAAGTTGCTTCCATTGTTTTTCAACTTTTCTTTCTCTAGGAACGCATTAAAATTGATGGTAGGGGCTGCCATTGATCTACAACATATTTGCAATAGTTTAAACTAAGTTTATGACAAATTGAGTTCAAATTAATAAAGAAATTAAACTAGGTGAACTCCCACTCAAAACAATATCCCTCACATTGTTTTAGTGATCACACGAACCAAATCCACTATATTAACACCGATCATCACGAGAGTTGATATAGTTTAAATGGCGAACAATCGTCATGTTCATCATATCTACTATATGATTCATGCTTTACCTTTCGGTGATCCGTGTTCCTGAGACCATGTCTGTACATGCTAGGCTCGTCAAGATCAAACCTTAGCTACCGCATAAGCAAATCTGGCTTGCTTACGTTGTATACACTTGCGGAATCTAACACACCCGATCATCACGTGGTGCTTCGAAACAACAAGCATTAGCAACGGTGCATACTAAGGGTGAACACTTTCGAACTTGAAATTCATGTGCATGAGGGATCATCTTATAATGCTACCGTCGTCTACTAAGAAATACAAGATGCATAAAGGATTAACATCACTTGCAATTCATAATATGTGATATGATATGGCCTTTCTTCTTTGTGCTTCTGATCTCCATCTTCAAGCACGATCATGATCTCCATCATCACCAGCATTGCATCAAGGTCAATGACGCTTCTCCATGGTTGTCGTCCACCAGCTTCAACTATTACAACTACTTTGAATAGACACGCGGGTCTTAACATAATTAAAGACAACCATATGGCTCCTGCCGGTTGCCAACTTACAATAAGGAACATTGCATACATCAAATATAATCACAATCATGGCCATATCACATCACTGCACACCCCTGCAAAACAAAGTTAGACGCCTCTACTTTCTTTGCATATTTTACGTGGTTTGGGGCTTTCAATAAGTGTCGTTCTAACTTACGAACAAGAACCACAACATTGATACTATCATTGTTGATCACCCGTTGTAAATTGGATCTTAACTATGCTAGGAGAAACAGGCACCCGCAAAGCCACTTATGTAATACAAGTTGCATGTCAAGCGTGGAGCAAGTCTCATGAACGATGTCATGTAAGGTTAGCCCGGGCCGCTTCATCCCAACATACCGCAAGATGCAAAGTACACAAAAAGCAATCTACAACAAAAGCATCAACGCCCACAATGACCATTGTGTTCTACTCGTGCAACAGATCTACATATAGACACGGCTCTGATACCACTGTAGGGGTTCGTAGCATGGAAAACAAAATTTTTCTATCGCATACAAACAAACAAGCCAAGATCTATCTACTAGATTGTAGCAACGAGTCGATGGAATAACTTACCCTCGAAGATTCCAAAGTGTTTAACGAGAGCGGATTCTCGTGGGTGATGTAGTCGTACTCTTTCCGATCTCAAGATCGCGTAGACGATCCTTCCGGCGCTGCGTTCCGGCAGCGCTCCCGCAGTCGGTCACACGTTCGGTACTCGACGAAGACCTTCCTCTCCCTTGTTCCAGCAGGCAGCGGAGGTTGTAGCACTCTCCTCGTGATTCCGGCAGCACAACGGCGTGGTACCGGAAGTAGAGGGGAGGTCCCGCAGGGCTTCGCCTTAAGCCGGAGCGAGTATGGTGGATTATGAGAGAGGGCTACTAGTGGTCTAGAGATTAGACACACCAATTAGAAGGCTCTAAACCGCAGGCTAAAGCAATTAGAAGCTCTAAACCAAACGGCTCTAAACCTGAGATTAGAGGTGGAAACTTGTGTGTCTCAAGGAGGAGCCCTGCCCCTCCTTTTATGGGTGGAGGGGCCTTGGCGCGCCAGGGGAGGGAGGGAGTCCCTCCCCAACTCGGCCTAGGGCTGGGCACCGGCCTGGAGGAGTGGGACTCTTCCTCCAAGTTGGTTCCAACTCCTCTTGCTTGTTTCCCACAGTTTCCTGTTTCCCACAGTTTCCTGTTTTAGCCGTTTGACTTTCAAACTGGCAATTTGACTTTCATGTTTTTGGAACAGCAAGAACACTTAGTACATGATGCAATCATTCAATGACACACTCATGTACCCTCCCACCCCGGAGTGCCGGACAATCCGGAACCTTCTAGAACATTCCCGATGAAAACACCGGAATCATTTCCGAACTCCGAAACGGGACTTTACTTATATGAATCTTATTCTCCGGACCATTCCGGATCACCTCGTGATATCCCGGATCCCATCCGAGACTCCGAACAACATTCGGTCTCTTTCTCATAATACCATAACTACTCAAAACAACGTCGAATCCTTAAGTGTGTCTCCCTACGGTTCGTGAATTATGCGGACATGATCGAGACACTTCTCCGAACAATAACCAATAGAGGAATCTGGAAATTCATATGGCTCCCACATATTTCTACGATTACTTTGCGATCGAATGAACCACTTACATACGATACCAATTTCCCTTTGTCTCACGATATGTTACTTATCCGAGGTTATGATCGTCGGTATCTCTGCATACCTAGTTCAACCTCGTTACCGATAAGTACTCTTTTCTCGTTCCCGTGATATGTGATCCCTTGTGACCAAGTCACATGCTTGCAAGCCAATTGGATGACATTCCACCGAGAGGGCCCAGAGTATATCTATCCGTCATGTGGATGGACAAATCCCACTCTTGATCCATGTGTTTCAACCAATACTTTCCGAACACTTAATGCCACCTTTATAGCCACCCAGTTACGGTGTGGTGTTTGATGTCATCAAAGCATCCATCTGGTAAAGGTGATATGCATGATCTCATGGTCGAAGGAATTAGGTTACTATGTATCAGAAAGCATATAGCAATTGAACTATTTGAAATGACTTGATCTTTATGCTACGCTTATCTATAGGAGTATGTCCACCATATCATTCTCCTAACGATATGATCTTGTTGTTGATAACATCTCAATGTTCATGATAGAGAAACCACAATCATTTATCAACCAACAAGCTAGTGAAGTATAGAGGCTATACTAGGGACTTCAAATTAAGTTTACAAATCACACAAGTATTAATGTTTCCCTGTTAATACTATTATAGCATGAATGTAAACATTTATCATAAACACAAAGATATAATAATAACTACATTTATTATTGCCTCTAGGGCATATCTCCAACAAGATCATCAAAATCGGAGTCCGGATGCAAAAGTTATGGCCGTTTTTGTTCAGGGATGACCGGTAGTACCGGACCAGGGTCCGGTAGTACCGGAGGTCCGGTAGTACCGCCCCTTAGTACCGGTCAGTACTGAATAAGGTGCGTTTGGCGACCTGGGATCCCCAGGGAATGTCCGGTAGTACCGGGAATGTCCGGTAGTACCGGGAAAAGTCCAGTAGTACCGGGATTCGCGTTTTTGGGCTTCAACGGTTGGATTTTGGGGGGACCTATTTAAGGGGCCTTCTTCCCCAATGGATCCCCAACCATTCTTGCAAGTTTTCCCCTCCATTGTTGACCTTCTTGAGCTTGCTTTCTCTCAATCCCTCCAATGATTCTTGCATATTCTTGAGGGATTTGAAAGAGGAGATCTAGATCTACAATCCCACCAATCAATCTCTCCTCTAAGTGAGGGGAACATATTGGGATCTAGATCTTGGAGTCTTTTGTGGAATTCCTCCATTATTCTTCCTCTCTTATTCCCCCATAAGCTTTTGTAGCTTTGGTGGAATTTTGGAGAGAGAGATTTGAGCACCTTTGTGGTGTTCTTGTCATTTGCATTTGGTGCATCGGTTTGAGTTATCCTCGGAGGATTTGGTTCGTGTGACTCATTGGAGTTTGTCCCTCTTGGGTTCTTGGAACCCTAGACGGTTTTGTGGCCTTGGTGGCATTGTGGCCTTTTGTGGCATTTGTTGGGAGCCTCCAATTAAGTTGTGGAGAAGTGCCCCAACCTTGTGAGAGGTTCCGGTTGCCACCGACAAGTGCACCGATAGTGGAAGCGTGGATCGATCCTGTTGGGGTGAGATTCACCGGAGAATAAGGGAGGCCTTTTGTGGTGTTGGTGGTTTGATACCACCCCCTCTCCAAACGAGACGTACTCCATGTTGGGAGGAACTCGGTAAAATTTCGGTGTCCCCGCGTGCCTCGGTTATCTCTATACCCGAGCCCTTTACTTATGCACTTTACATTGTGATAGCCTTCGTGCTTGAAGTAATATATACTATCACTTTGTTGCTTATATTGCTTAGCATAAGTTGTTGGTGCACATAGGTGAACCTTAGTTGTTCTAGGTTGTGCTTAACAAAGTAAACACTAGTTTTATTCCGCCTTTGTTGAGCCACTATAGGAAAAGTTTTAATCGCCTATTCACCCCCCTCTAGGCGACATCTGTATCCTTTCAACAGCACCCTTGCCCACACGCCCTTGCCCCGCCGCCCACACGGCCAGGACAGAACAACAACACCATCCTTGCCCGGAGCCGCCGCTCTGGCCTACACGCGTAGCAGAGCGAACAACCCCACGCGAACTCGCCACCGGCCAAGGGGGGCACCGAAACGCTCCGACCACCGAAAGTGGCGTTGCCGCACCGCCGTCCATGCACCATGGCGCACCTCCTCCATGGGAAAGCCAGCGAGGGCCACCAAGCCCCCGCCACACGCGGCATCCCACCAAAGCCGCCAAGGCACCAACAGAAAAAGGCGAGCTCAACGAGACCACCACGTCGAGCCCCCAGACCAGTCATCCTCCACGCAACCACCTCGTCGAGGAAAAGCCCAGGCCGCTGACCACTGCATAGCCTCCGCGTCCGCGGGGGCGCCGACCCGGCTTCCTCATCTCCGGCGAAAGGCGACGGAGAACGACAAGCCGGCTGCCCCTGCCGGCTGTCCGCGACCGAGGGTCACTGCCCCGGCCAAACCTCGCCTGAGCCCGCTGGCTCGGATTCCCGCACGCCATCCGCAGCCGCAACAGCCCCGTCACGGCACCCTCCAGCCGAGGCAGAGTTGTGGCCCGCCAAGCCCATCTGGGCCCCGGACGGGCCCGACCTCGCCTTCACCTCCCGCAGTGCCGGCGGCAAGCACCAGGCCCCGCCACAGCGCAAAGACGCCGCCCACCACTGCCTCCCCTCGCCCGTCGAGCCCCGTCTTTGCCACGCCGATGTAGCTGCCGGGGTAGACGAAGAAGAAGCCGTCGGGGCGAGACGTGTCCACCATGGGATCCCCCCCAGCCACCTTTGGCAGCGGGGGCTGCCGCCACCGCGGCCAGGCCGGCGGCAGCGGCGGAGGAGAGGAGGTTGTGGGGTGGGGGCCGGCGGCAGCGTGGGCTCACCCCCCCCTCCCCCCCCCCCCCCCCCCCCGAGTCGCCTGTGGGGCGACGCGAGGGTCAAAGGACGCGGTTGGCTAGTTGTTTAAAGCAACTCCATCATTACAGAATTCTTTGACAAATTATAAGGATGATTCTCATATATTGAATGGATGACCTGACAGTTCGCATTAGAGATGAAACTTTTGAACCTTTAGGGTACCCTCTAGCTTAGCCTAGTTCAAACAAATGAACTAGTTTTCTCAAAAGTGGTATTTTGTCAAAACTTAGTTTATTTTTTGTACTAAGTAGGGTAAAGGGTACCCACTACCATCCTTAGTTCGCAGCCTCTATGAGTTCATTCTTTCCACTTATGAAATCTATGAGTTCATTCTTTCCATTTATGAAATTTTGCAGCCGTTCAACAGAATTTGTTGTATCCGAGCGATTCACGGCCAGTTTGCGGGTCAGCTCGTGGACTTAATTTAGCCCATAGTTTCACAGGATTTGTTGATTCATGTGTACCAAGTGATTCATTATCTTCCACTCATGTGTATATTTGCATGTATGGTGAATGTCGCTTCTTTTTTCTAAAGAGATGAAAGACCGCACATTTCTTTTTGCCACTACAATGGCATACAATTTGGGTTCCACTTATTGATGATGTGATGGAAGGAGGGACTAACATCTGAATGTTGGTATGCTGACACTATTCTTGCAGGTGTGTGCTTGGATCAGATGGAATGCATGTTTCTCAAGAGATGCAAATTCTACTTGATACGGGATGGCGATAGCAACCTTTGTTTCTGGTAAGTACCTTCATTTATTGATCAAGTTTGAGTTGCTTATATATGAGACACAGGACTCAATCTTGACTTCTAGAGTACATGGCGATATAAGAAATACTTTCGCTTCATTGACGCATCCCTTGTATTATATTTCAGATCTGGACTTATGTAGTTTGTTATAGCTTATGTTCTGATTGCACTAGAACTACCTCCGTTTGCTATATGATTTGTTTTCACATTCCATGTTAATTTGCAGGTTGACCTAATATTTTTTTAGGTGAACTAACAATGAAATCCATAAATGAGGATTGAGCTTTGAGGGAGCACGCCTCGGATGCTCAATGCATATTTTGGAAATTTAATTAAACGTCAATGTTCTGTGTGATCTTCGTAAGCATCTCTTCGGGTTTTATCACTGTCACTTCAGATGATTTTTCTGTTTCAGCTAAGGCTATTTAGCCTTCTATTATTGACCATTTCTTCAGCATGCCGCAAGCACGTGCGGTGGCTATGGGGGAGACCGAGCGCGGTACGGGTTGTTGGCACTGCAGGCGTCGCTTCTTGTGCTTTCTCGCGTGACTCGGTGCCGTGCGGTGGTGTGCGTGTCGCTTCAGTGATCATCGGTGTTTTCATGTAGATTGCTTCGAGAGGCTACATAGAACCCGTCCCCCATCGAGCTGAGCTCAACGGCGAGGAGGCGAGCTAGGAGAGGGTTGCGGCTGTGGGAAGGAGCAAGGATGCCAGTGTCCCGTGGTCCCCATTATATAGGAAACGTGGTAGGGTTGTGTATGTTGGGCCTTAGTAGGCCAACCTGTTATGCACATCGCGCATGGTCTTACGGATTGAGGTTGTGCCTGGGGTGTTTTGTGCTTGTTAGGGGCCACCGAGTCGGCTGTTCCGGTGATATCGTGGATAAGATAGAGAGACTACCGTGGGAGAATGTACATGCGGCGGCAAGATGGGAAGGTGAGATCTCGCTAGCTTACGGTCCTTATCTGTTCTCTGCAGAATGCCTCTTCATGCAGGGTCTATTGTGTTGGCCATCCCTCAACAACAAACATTTTTTTGGATCGATGTAATTTCGGTTTCATTGTAGTGTGCATGTTTTCATGTTGTGCAACCCATCCTCTTGGCACGGAGAGTCCAAGGTTACGGCATGCGCCACGCAACCCATGCTAGTAATAAGTAAAAGTATTTAAACAGTAATTTTAAGTGTAGTAATTGTCTTTGTATTTTTGGAATAAATAAGTGCAAAAATTGTAAATGCAAGTAAAGTAAAGTAAACTTGTCTTCTTATAATAAAAAGTGGATCGGGATTCATGCATCGACTAACCTCTTTCCCATAAACATGGTGGCACAAATATAGCACTTCTAGGGAAGATAAACATATTGCAATTTCTCAATTTTTTGTGTTCGATTCATATCCATATGGACATCACATCCTAATGTATAAATAATGCAAGACATCTCTCTTAATACCCCCAGTGTGGGTACAACCAAACTCACCTAGAATTAAGTGACAACACTTCTAACGATGACACAAAGTATTGCTTTAAGTGGTGATCGAATGTTGCATCACCCATGTGCTACCTCAAACAAACGAGGCCATATTTTCTGCCACTAGACGAACAAAGCAAACAATGTCCTATTCCCCCTTGTGACGTAAGCATAGAAAGGTAAAAACAAAAGTAGTCCTAGATTTTCTACCACTATCTAGTTGTTACTAGAGGTTCACTCCATCCAACACACACACACCCTTTAATCCTAGCATACTAGTGTGATCAGAACATGTACATATGAACAGAGTAATAATATGCACCTTCAAATACATCAAACACAAACTGAAATTGCATCTCATAACTCATCTCATTATCAAAACATCTACCATAAAAAAAATACATAGATGACCATAATCATGTAGAGCAAATCATATGGTTCTAAATATGATATCACCAGAGAGTTTATTCAGACTACTACCACAAATCCGTAGTCCAAAGGTTGGGATACTCCCTTCTCATCATGACGATGGCGGTGAAATGTTGGAGAGGTCGGAGGTGCAACTTGAGATGACTTCGACGGCGTTTCCCCTCCACTCTTCGATGATAGTGGAGTTTTTTTCTATGGAGTTCGTGAAGGTTGCTGAAAGTAAAAAAAACATAAAAACAAGGATTTCCTGCTCCGCAGACTTAAATACTAAATAAATGGATTTCTAGGAAATTTCATAGAACGCTAAAATTCATGGTAAAAACTCTTGATATGATGCAGATATAAAATATTATTATAATAAACTACAGAGTTCATATTTACATTTCAGACATAACAAATATGAAAAATTATGATGTGTAGTGCTGGCACTATACGAAGATGAGAATGATGATCCTTGATTATAGATGTTCTAGCTCATGACAAACTCAATGTTTTAGGAAAATTAATGGAGGCTCATCAAGGGGACAAGATGTCACAATTACAAAGGAGACCATAGCAAAGAAAGAGGGTTTTCAGAAAGATACGCTCAGCCATGAACGACGAGTAGCAAATGAGGAGATACATTGGTTAGCAAAATCATTTATTCGAGTTTTCATGTAAATTAAACATTAGTTCCGTTTTTGCTAAAGAAAAGGCTAGGTGTTAATTGCAATAGAGGGCTTTTCTTAATACTCCCTGTGTGCCAAAACATAAGACGTCTAAGATTATCTGAAAAATAACTCCGACAGTATTTAGAGAAAATATCTATATCTATAATATTGAATGGACATATTAAGAGTATTTTTCATAAAGAAGATATATTAATATCGTAAAGATAAGAATTACACACAACCTCTGAAACAACATTATTCTAGCGACCTTACTGATGCACACAGTTAAAAAAAATTACATATATTCATGGTGAATCTACTGATATTCGTTCGGTATCATAGATATTGGCTTCAAACTTGCAAAACTTACAGAACGCAGGGGGTACAATGCAATAGGAGAGCTGGGCTTCAGACGCAGGGAGTACAATGCAATAGGAGAGCTGGGCTTCGGACTACACTACACGCTCATCATACATCCCAATCCGCGCTTCATTTTGGCTGTGTGCCTTTACTCAAAGGAAAAAAAATGTTCAAGTGGAGTTCCGTGCAACAATCAAATGTCCATTGTCAAGATTGTTGAAATGATTTTCTCCTATGATTTTCATAGGTTAGAAAGATCTTCGTAGCTCGGCAAGACCAAGACCAGATAGTACTAGTAGTGATGGATACGGAACGCTAGCTAACCTGTCCATCGACCGACGCACCTAGCTAGCTGACAAACATACTCGAAGTAGCGGTTGCCGTTTAGGTACGTACGTAGACGGCATCTTCTCCTACCTAGGAAGCAGAAAAATGACATAAAATGCCAAACAAATGCATGTCCTGTTCCTTGCGTTGATTCACCGGGCCATACATATCCACGACTCACCTTTCACAGATCCCTCGCGCCCTACTTTTCATCACCCACACCGCCGGCCGTATGCAATTTGTTCTCCACTTGCTTCTCTCCTCCTGACTGAACCAACACAATAGCAAATCATTGGAAGAGATCATTGAAACACAACTTGAACAATAAATGCTTCAGTTACACATTAAATACATGATGATATGGAAAGACCGAAGTTAAACTTTTGAAGCTTTAACTATGGATACCCTTTTTCAATAGTGACTAGATTTGTCAATGAAAAATATTATTCCCTCCGGCCCATATTAATTGACTCAAACTTGTCTAAATTTGGATGAATCTAGACACTATTTAGTATATAGGTTCATCAAATTTTGACAAATCCAAGTCAATTAATATGGACCGGAGAGAGTACTCCCTTCTTCGTCTGGAAATAACCGACTTGTCTTTGTCCAGATTTGCACATACCTAGACGTGTTTCAGTGTTTAGATACATGTGAAGATATACAAATCCAAGTCACTTATTTCCGGATAGAGGGACTATTAGTTTTGTCACATAAATCTTATAACTAATTTTTTTACTAAGGTTGGTTCTATTAGCTATGTCTAATTTTGGTATCTGAAATTTCTTCTAAAATATTGAAACCATCTAAGTTTCATCGCCGGCCCAAATAAAATTGATTTTGATGATGAGTGTTGGATGTTGTTTCATATAGAGCTTAAAACAAATTGGAACGAAAAACTTGAACAATAAGAAACTGGAAAACCCTAAAATACCAAACTATCATGGAAACACTAGTGATCCTTTATGAGTTTTAAAACCGCTAACATACACAGACCTTCTAAAAATAAATGGAAGTTGGTTACATATCCATTTCCACATTATTATTTTAGTTTTAAATTATTGTAAAATTATGTGGTAATATTCCCTCATTTTTTCAAACCTCTGAAATTTGTTACTACTAGATCTTAATATATCTTTCTGTGAATCTCCATGTTGAACATCCTATTTCTAAAATTACAGTTTAGTACAAAAAATGTTTTATGTTTTTCATGTGTATGAATTTATAAATTAATAAACCAGTTTTCCTCATTTTTTTGAATTAAATTTCTTTGTTAAAAAAAGAAAACATGAGAATTTATGATTTTTCTTTCACTTCATTTGTTATTCTTTCTTGACTTATATTTTATCTCACTCGTCAGCCATGTGCGAGAAGCTGCCATCACGATACCATTAGCGCTATCTGTTTGGACTTGGGACCAAATCCAAGTATGGTTTTTACACTCGAGGGCTGGAGTACATTTGACATAGAGCCGAGGGATCAAACTTAATCGAACTTTAGTTGGCGGGGAAAACAAAGTGAAGCGCGGAAAAAACAACTTTTTTCATATAGAAATTGTATCTCTTTGGAGATTGGAGTCACATAGAAATGGCGCCGTTGTATTGTATGCCGTCGCGATCGCGAGCTAGCAGCTCTCATCATCGGTCGTTCAAGCGTACGTATGCACTTGCGGTGCCGATCAGACTCTCTGAAAACTGACCGAGTAGCTTACGTGATCAGTGACCGCATGTCTTGTAGCTTTGCACCGATAAAATCAAGGTCTCTCGATTGTTTGGTCAATTTAGAGAAACTTTTTCATCGATCCCACTTCGATAAGTACATGCATGCATGTCGTTTGTATGTACCGGAGAGGCTCGCCGGCTTACAACTGGACCGGGTCTCCACTAGAGCGCGGTACAATATAGTTGCCTCCACGCACGCACGCCGCTCGTCCAGCTGATTAGTTTGTTTCGAGATGGACATGGCCAAGCTGTTGCCGCTGCTCATCGTCGTAGTGACAGGCTGCGCCGCGGCGGCGGCGGCGGCAAGGGAGAGAAATACCATCACGCACGTCAAGGGGTTCGATGGTCCTCTTCCCTTCTCCATGGAGACGGGCTACGTGGAGGTAGACGAGACGCACGGCGCGGAGCTCTTCTACTACTTCATCCAGTCGGAGCGCAGCCCGCAGGAGGACCCTCTCATCCTCTGGATCACCGGCGGCCCCGGCTGCTCCGCCCTCTCCGGCCTCCTCTTCGAGATCGGCCCTCTCAAGTTCGACGTCGCCGGGTACACGGAGGGTTTCCCGCGCCTCGTCTACTTCGAGGACTCGTGGACCAGGGTGAGCAACGTCATATTCCTGGACGCGCCCGTGGGGACGGGCTTCTCCTACGCGCGGGAGGAGCAGGGGCTCAACGTCAGCCTCACCGGCACCGGGACGCAGCTCCGGGTGTTGCTGCAGAAGTGGATGGCCGAGCACCCCGAGTTCGCCTCCAACCCTCTCTACATCGGCGGCGACTCCTACTCGGGATACACCGTCCCGGTCACCGCGCTGGACATCGCCGACCATCCCGAGGCGGGCCTGAACCTCAAGGGGTACCTGGTGGGCAACGCTGGGACGGACGACAAGTACGACACCAGCGGCAAGGTTCCCTTCATGCACGGCATGGGGCTCATCTCCGACGAGCTCTACGAGGCGGCGCAGGTCAGCTGCAGCGGGGACTTCGTCACGACGCCGAGGAACGCGCAGTGCGCCAACGCGCTGCAGGACATCAACCAGGCCACCTGGGCCGTCAACCCGGTGCACATCCTGGAGCCCATGTGCGGGCTCGCGCTGCGGCCCCCGACGACTCCATCAACAACAGACGTCTTCCTCGCGAGAAGATCGGCGAGGATGCTGGTGCAGGAGCAGGACATGCTGCGCCTCCCCGTCGAGTGCCGGGACAACGGGTACAGGCTGTCGTACGCCTGGGCGGACGACGCGGAGGTGAGGGAGACGCTGGGCATCAAGGAGGGATCCATCGGCGCGTGGAGCCGGTGCACCACGCTGATCCACTTCCGCCACGATCTGCGCAGCACGATACCTTACCACCGCAACCTGACCCAGCGAGGGTACCGGGGCCTGGTGTACAACGGCGACCACGACATGGACATGACCTTCGTGGGCACGCAGGCGTGGATCAGGACGCTGGGCTACCCCGTGGTGGAGGCATGGAGGCCGTGGTACGCCAACCGCCATGTCGCGGGGTTCACGACGGAGTACGCCTACAACCTCACCTTCGCCACCGTCAACGGCGGTGGCCACACCGCGCCCGAGTACCGTCCCAAGGAGTGCCTTGCTATGCTCGACAGATGGACCTCAACCGTCGGCAAGCTCTGAGCCTCTGCCGGACTCATTACTCCATTACCATCGATCGATCTCGATGTCTGATAGTAAATTCACCACTATACTGCTAGTCCGTAGACTATAGTGTATAATCCGACGACGACGACGACGACGGTTCACATCATTCATACATACAGTATAATAATTTGAGGAGGAAGAATTCCCGCGCAAGAGTCAAAATGGCTAAACAAAAGTACATAACCGAACTAGCTATTCCAGTTAGACATGTAGTACGATCGCAGATGAAGGTACATGAAGCGAGATTGATTCGTAGTTGTTCCTCCAAGACATCGGTCACAAATGAACTCATAATAAAAATACTAAATAGGGAAAATAGGGTGACGTACTAAGTAAGTTCGCTACGAGCAACTCTAATAGATGCCCCATTATAGATTAGCTCAAACAAATTATAGATTAGAATAGGGCACGAAAACGGCTGCAGCTTTTCTAATGATGTTTTTTGCAGCGCAGTCGCCACAGGATGCTCTAGAATATAGGGTATGGCTATCGCGCGACAACCTCTATTTCTTTTCCATATTTCCGTACAACTATGTGTAAACTTTGCAAAATCACCGTATAAGCATAGAACAACAAAACAAAATTTAAACTTTGCAAGATAATCACGTATAAAACAACTAGGGCACGTGTTTGGTAGCCCGTTTTCCCGTTTCTCGCATGGGACGGAAAAAATAAGGGCATTTTGTGTATTGGGTCGCATGTGTTTTTTGCGTCGCGCGAACTTTAAAGCAGCCAAAAAGTTGGCCCACTCGAAACGCCGATTTTGGGCGTTTTCGCGGGGACAGGCACCGCTCGTGCAAAAGGGGAGGAAAAGTTGCGCCGCCCGTGCGACCTCGGCGATGGTGTGAGCCGCGTGTTTCCCCCAAAAGCCGGCGGGAGAAATTTCGTCACCGCCCGCCACAGCGCCGCGGTATATATCACCTCCCTCCATAGCTACGTCCCTGGCCACCATTTTCCCCTTTCTTTGAGCTCTCAAGCCGGCGAGGTTCTTCATCAGCCAGCAGGTAAGCGACGGTAGCGGAGGTGGTGGTTCTAGATCGGTCGGTGCAAACGTTCTCCTCCAAGATCTTTAGCGGCGACGTGCTCCGTTTCGACGATGCCGGTGAGTTTCATCAAACCCTGGGTGTGGTAGCTTTGATTTGTTAGCACCTCGTAGATCTTATTGTTGTTTACGGTAGATCTATGTTAGTTTGCCCAATGAACTTCTAGGTATAGTCGTAGATCGGTGTCTTCATGGACTCGTTGCATGTTTAAGTTTGTGTTCATGCCTAGTCTAGGTCCTGATATGTGTGACCGTGAGATCTTTAGGTCATGACCACCGATGAGTTCATCTAGGCCCTCATGAATTCTCAAGAGACGTTTGTCGCTGAGACCCAATCCCAGCTCCCGCCTCTGAGGCTCGCCTATCCTCAGCGCACGAAGATCTTGTCTGCTCGTCCAATGACCGGGTTCACGGTGGAGCAGATTGTAGAGGAAGCTACCAAGATCTTGGCCAAGAAGAAAGCCGTCAAGGCTGGCAAAGCCCACAACACAGGCCAGGCTGGCAAGGGGATGAAGGGCACCGTGAAGTGGGAACCGTTCCTCTCGGCGCTCGTGCTCAACCAGATGTGCGAGATCATCAAGAGTGGCGTCAGGATAGAGAAGGGGTTCAAAGAGGTGCACCTCAACACTGTTGCCCGCAAGGTGTTTGAGTTTTGTGGCATCGAGGTGCCCTCACAACAGGTGTGCAACCACCTGCCTAAGTGGAGGACCATGTGGATCCATATCTCCAAGCTTAGAGACCTTAGAGGAGCTAGCTAGGACGAGGAGACCCGCACCATCATCTTGTAGGACGCACACTACAGGGGACACATCTTGATATTAACTAATTTCAGTTACATCCCTACGATTCCCTTGTGCAAACTCGCTAATCTGGCTAATCTCGCTGCCATTCCATGTCCCAGGATCATCCCAAGGATGCCGAGTATCTGAACAAGCCCGTCGCCAACTATAGGCAGATGGAGGACATCTTCTCCTTTGGCCTTGCCACTAGCAGGTTTACCATGGGCTTCAGTGAGCCCCTTGGCGAGCCAAGCCCTGAATACATGCAGACCCAGCGTGAGACCCTGGAGCATGGTTTAATAGGATTGATAGTATATCCATACCAACAAGTTGCAACTTATTTTTCAGAAGCTCATCCAAAAAGAACCTCCAGGTTAAGCGTGCTTGGCCTGGAGCAATTTGAGGATGGGTGACCGACTGGGAGTGGGTACCTGGTACGCACGAGTGAGGACAAAGTGCGCAAAAAAGACTAGTATTGGTCTGTGGGGATATTCTAGAGATCCTATTGAACTGTCCGGAGTGATAGCTGCCGGTCCAGAGAGGCCGAGGTGTTACAAGTGGAATCAGAGCCGATCCTCGCGGTTACACGGGTGTGTGCGGGTCAGTGATGGACATGTGGCGCATAGCGTGTGTGGCCAAGAGTGGACACGACATGGCACATGTGCCGGCACTGGACGCACAGACGTGTGCAAAGAGGGAACGTTCCTGGCTTGTGGTTGATCGACGAGGGCGTCGATTTTCTAAGGGTGGATGTATGTGAGACCCCGGCACATGGCTTAATAGGATTGATAGTATACTCATACCAACAAGTTGCAACTTCTTTTCCGGAAGCTCATCCAAAAAGAACCTCCAGGTTAAGCGTGCTTGGCCTGGAGAAATTTGAGGATGGGTGACCGACTGGGAAGTGGGTACCGTGTGCGCACGAATGAGGACAAAGTACGCATGAAAGACTAGTGATGGTCTGTTGGGCTAGTCTAGAGATTCTATTGAGCTGCCAGGAGTGACAGCCGACGGTCCGGAGAGGCCGGGGTGTTACACCCAGGAGTCGGAGACAGTGGTGATTGATGACGACGCCGAGACCGATGCCGCCGTTCTCCTGCTACCGGCGTTGGTCAAAGCGGCAGCACAAATGCCTACGTTGCTGGTAGCTTCGACCATTGCAAGAAGAGGAAGAGGTCGCTGCTGGAGAGGAGTACGCCATCTTCATCACCTGCATGACCGACGCCATGAAAGCAGTGGCGACCCCATCACCACTGCTTCCCCTCCTGATGTGGACCCAGCTCTGTACAATGTCGTCATGGCCGCCAAAGGCTACAACCCCGAGGCTTTGATGGTGGCGCTCAGCCACCTCTTCGACAACAGGGCTATGGGCAATGGCTTTGTTTAGATGGCGGAGGACCACATGGATCTCTGGCTCAGGATCTTCCTGACCAAGCACTACTACGTTAGTGCTTGCTCCCTGATCATGGAGATGGTGGCGGTAGTGCGTGCATATGAAGAAGTTGTATATTTTGAAGTAGCTAGGGACTTTATGAAAACTTATGCCTATTTATTGTGGGGTGTATATAGTAACCTCTCACGTGATGGAGAACTTATGCGGTGGTAGTAGTGTGTAGCATCCCAATTGTCTAACAATTGCAATGCTACTAGCCTAGTCTATATATAATGCTACTTCATATGTATAATAGTTGCATCATCATTATATCATGCTCATGTCATCATGCCACCTTGCATTTGAGCATCATGTAAAACCCTTTTGTTTTGGTTCTTCTCTCATATGCATCATTAATTGTATTTGCCTCTTGATATTGTATTTGGTTCTTGATATATTGTTTAAATGCCCAAGTTGAGTTGGGGGCATATCTTTTATTCAACTCCATCACCTTTCTCTGCCACCACCTTATAATCCTACCATCCAACTAAATATGAGTTTTGCACTTTATTGGGTTTTACCTCTAGCTCATGTGAGTTTGGATGGCTCCACTTACAATTCCACATGCTCCCATATATGCACCATGTTGTTTTCACATTATTGGTATATGAGAGCCACATGGCCACCTTTGCATGCTATGTGAGTGGAACCCCTTGTCAAGCTTTCATATGGTTTAAATATGAATATAAGCTCATGTAGGAATACCATTGGGGTTCATGTTGGCTAGTGGCACATACACACAAGCTTGGCCACATTATATTCATGCATGATCTTTTATTTAATCCATGTGGTAAACAAGCTCTCTTTTCTTTTGTTGGGCCTTATTCCAAAATTTGGGAAGCTTGCTTATACAAATGCCATGAGATAATCTAGTGGTTTTCACTACTAGAGGAGGCATTTACTATTTATGCATGGCCCATGCAAAGCACCACCCTTCTTTCTCCTTTGGTTTTTCTTTGGTTTTTGAGTGGATCTTTTCTTTTGAGAGCTTCCCTTTCTCTATTATTCAAAACCCCATCGTCTTGATCTTGTGTTTGGATCATGTTAAAACCCTCACACCATCTCATCCACCTATTCTTGTTTGATCTAGCTTGGTGCATGCAAGTAGCCAAACCCTAAGCACCCTCGCCCTCTCTCTCGGCTCCCCCCTCTCTCATCTCTCCTCTCTATACCATGCTGGTCCCATCTAGCCTCCTTACCCCCTCTCTCCAAAACCCTAACCCAAGACTACCCTCTACCTAACCCGAGGCCACCATCTAACCTAACCCGAGCTAGTCCCTCCCTCTCTTCTCTCCCTCTTCCTCAGCAGGCCCCACCAGCCCGAGCCTGCCCTCCAACCCACGAGCTCCCCTCTTCACTGGTCCCTCTCTTCCCTCTCTAAGCTACAGGACAAGAAGGAGGCAAGAGAGAAGACCTAGCCCGAGCTACCCTCCTCACCTTTATGCAAAGTCACAACCACCCATGTGCTCCCCTTTCCTCCCTGATCTTTATCTGCTAACCAAGCACCACCCATCCCCTTCCATCTCCAGATCGAGATCTGAAGCTAGCCTCCCTCTCTCTTCCTCATCAAGGAGGCCATGGCCATCTCCATGCCCAAAACCCAAACCTTAGCCCGTCTACACCATGTCCTTGTCAATCGGGTGAGTGCAGCATGCCGAGGACGTCCAGCATCTTCCTCTGCCTCCTATGCTTCGCCTAGTACCAGTACACGTCGCCGGATCTCGCCGGAACCTCACCAGCGCCGCCATGGACCCGAGAAGCAGGAGATACCAGGACCTCTGCCTCTGCCCCGATCTGCTCCACCTCTAGCTCCATCAACATCACCGACGCACTCCTGGTGAGCCCCTCCACTCACTAGACATGCTCTCCACCTCCCTGTCTTTCTGCATCGCCGCCGCTGCTCATCGAGCGCCCTGCGTGCGTTCCGCAGTTCGCCACCGTCACCGCAGCAGCAGCAGTGCTTGCGTGTAGCGACAGCAGCCGCAACCTTTTGTTCCGCACGTTGCCCCGTCGTCCCTGATGATGTTTTGCGTAAGCCTTCTAAACGAAAGTTGTAGAGCAGGGATCCTTCTTCGTTTTTTGTTTTTACTTCAACTTCTTTTTCGCTTTGTATCCATCGCCACAGTCCTCGCGAGTTCAGGAAAATCCCTGGTAATCTGACGACGAAGTTCAGACCTTTTGCACTCGGCCGTCCTCTGTTCTCCATTGATTCCCGACGCATAGAGTCCTCCGATGGAGAGAACCTAAACACGAAAGTCGTAGGACTATGTCCCTTCTACAACTTTGGTTTTTACGGCGTCAAGGAATTCCTAGTGGTTTGCTCGCCATCGTCATTCCAATCCTCGTTTCAGCTAGCCTAATTCGCGAACCGATCTTCAGTTTCGTCAGGTTCCAAACCAACGCAGCGAGAAGTTTTTGCAGAATAGACCCTGAGCTTTCCTTTTTCCTAACCCGCGGTCCTACCCCACCCAGTCCTCTATGCCAAGTCAACACCGTGGCCCACCTGTCATCCACTGTGGCTAGGTGAGACCGCGGTGAGGAAACCCTCTTCTGCGCGCTGTGTCTCCCAGTCAGCAACGGTCCCACCCGTCTGTGTCTGTGGCTAGGTATGAGCGAGTACAAAATGTTTTCTGCGTGCTGTTTAATTAAAACCTTTTCAAATTTGTTTTAAATTCAAATTCAAATCTGTTTTTAAATAACTTTTAAAATATAAATCCAAATAATACAAATAATATATGTTTTCAAATCAGAAAAATATGAGGAATTCAAATATGCTATCCAAAATATATTTTGAACACTTTAAATTTCAAGTTGACTAAAATTACAACAAAATGCCCTTGGCCTTAATTAATTAATAACTTTTGTTTTATAACTCCAAATTTAACAAATAATATGTCTAAAATGATTAGCTCGACGAGACCTTTCTGTTTATGCATTCCATGTTCTGTTTTGCAGCATGCATCATATAAGTATAATGTAAACAGCAACTTAATTGAGTATAAAACATGATTAAAACTCAATAAAATGACTTATTCTTGTATTCCACATCTCACCCATGCCATGCTACTTTATTGCCATGCAAATTGTGCATCATTCATCATGGCATGATTGTTTTCTTGTCGCATTTAATTCATATGCTTGTGCACTTTATTCATGTTGGCCCTTGTTTGTTTGGTTCTTCTTCGAATAGACGCTGAGCAGGGGATATATCAAGAAACCCAGGAGCACTACCCAGATCCTTCTCTCGCTTCAACTGAGCTGCCAGGCAAGCACTACCACATGCTTGCATACATATAGTACCTATTGCCTCTATCTTATTCTTGCATCATTGAGTCGCGATTGCATTAAACTGAATCCCAAGTACTGCATAGCCTTTACTTTTAAACCCCACCGAAGCTTGTTCCTCCATCCCATGAGCCATTACTACAGGAGTTGTTTGAGCCATGCGAGTCGTAGAACAGCATGTGTAGGGTATGTGAGTGTCTGATGGATAACGAGGTACCTAAACAACTTAACCTGAGTAGTAATGGGATAATTAATGAAAGTGGCACCGGTGAGCAATATCTGCTATTTGGTTTTCCATGCTCACTTGTGTCCCGTAGGACCCCGAGTACTTGATTCCTGTTCCTTGAATATTCGCGCTATCCACATCCGGGAGGCTTATGGGACCCCCCTGAGCCAGAGCTTGATTCATTCTTATTTCTTGGGGCCACAAACTAGTTTGAGGTTTTATTTACTATCCTGTACTTATGCCATGCCTTACTGCTTTATTTACGATTGTGCGAGGAGCACCTGTACTGTTTAGGATCGGGACACATTTTCGCGGTATCGACAAGCCCAGTCACACTTTCGGGTTCCCAGTCATTTACAGCCGTCCACCCAAACCTTGAGTCCGTCTCGGAGTCAGCTAACTTCGTTGCGGGTAGCTTAATGGGGTGGCCCCCTGAAATATTTCTGAATCTGGTGATTGCTTTGTCGTGAATGCCTCGTTGGGTTTTGATTTGGTTTTTCCGAGGTTGATCGAGTGTGTGTTGCTATCTGTGCACCCCTGCAGGGTAAAACTTTCTGAAAGCCGTGTCCGCGGTTATGGACGACTTGGAGCACAGTTTCTCGATCATAGACAAGTATAACTAAAGTACCGCTCTTAATTTGACTAAGTAACTGACTAGTAAATAGTGCAACCCTCATGGAATGGATAATAAAACTGCCAACGGATGGGGGTTGTTCGTCCGCTTCCTCGTTGGTAAGCGAGGAGGAGGATGGATTTGTTAATATTACTGTTATAACTGTTGTTCTTAATTCACGAACATCCGTCTATCTTTGGTTAGGCGGATGGTTAGCGAGTATCTATAGAACTGTTAGGGTTTATCTTTTGCTGCAATTGCGTCACCCCAGGTTGTGTACCCTTTAGAGGCATAAAGACTTGCTGAGTACCCCTAGGGTCTCACACGATAAATTGTTTGATTCAGATGAACAGGTAGACTCGCAAGATGGATACTGGGTGGAGGAGACGGATGATGTGGGCAACGATCATTCGGTGTAGAGATTCCGAGAACGGGGATCCGTGAGATCTGTGGGCGGGATGTGTTTATTTTATGGGGCATCTTATGCCAATTTGCTTCTTATCCGTACTCGGATCTTGTTGCCGCTTCCGCCTGATACTCTGATGTTTGATGTATGAGGAGATATCCTAAACTATTATATCTATCTAGGATATTTGGGTCTTGCCGTATGGCATTGCAATATTTCTATTTCTTTTAGATGGAATGGCTCTGATGTACTGTTGTATGGTGGCTTGCATACATACCCATTTGTGTATGTAGTTGATCCCTTCGCCTGCCGATTACGCCGCCCGTTCTTGTCCCGATGTTTGGAAATGGTTGGGACGGCCGAAAGGTCTACCTGTGAGTGGCATTTGGGCCCCACCGTACTATTTCAACCATTTCCGCTCATCCAGGCTTGTAACTAGGAGCGTAATTCACCGAGGTAGTTACAATTGGTATCAGAGCCATCCCGCCCTTCAGGGTCTGAGCCAAATGGTCGTTGTCAGTCTAGCAAAATTTTTGGTAGCTATGTATACTAGGGAAAAACAAAACGCGAGAGTAGGACTGCTTCCACTTTTCTTCTTACCCACCCACCCACCCTTTTCTGGTAAGGAAGTGTAACGTTTTCAATCCTCTTCTTAAAAGTTCAAACTAGGATTCACGTGTTCTGGGTTTCCGTAGTACCATAGGTTGTGTGTGTGCGTGCGTGTGTGTGTGTGTGTGTGTAATTCCTTGTCTATCTGTTGTATCCAACATGTTATCTTTATCTGCCTTTGGTTATCAACTGTTGGTACATTCCATACTGACAGGCTTTTGAAAACCGGCGCGATATATCTGACTCCTTGTTAACCGGTTCCATCTTCTTAAGGGTGTCCTTCCTTCTAGCAACTCCACATTCTGTGAAACCATCAGTTGCTAATCGCTACCTGATAAGTGTTTTTGTGCATCTATTGGTATTTTAATGCCGAAAAATGCGGAAAAAAATTCTTTGATACATCTGTGCTTCCACACTCCTTTTAAGTCATGTGTGAAACATTATCTATCTCCCTTTCATCAGCATGTCCATGCTAACTCATTCTTTTGTCACCGGCGCTTAATCCTAGAGTTTCATTTCATCTCCAATTCTCTTGGGCTAATTACATAACATGTGTCGATCCGATGCTGGTGATTGTAATTTGGTTCTCGGCCTAGCTATATTCCACTCATGATAAGTGTCATATCGATCTGAATGATGGAGTGGAATATGGAAAAATGCAATCACCACTATCCTCCAAATGGTGACGGTTATCTCCTATGATTTTGAGTACACCGTGATCATATCTATGCATATTCAAGCATCTTTGGCAATCCAGAGTTTCTCCAAGCACTACGGCGGTCTATCATCTGTCCATCATGCTGCACATCCTTTTGAACCCCATATCTGCACAATTCTCCTGGATACGAGGGAATTGCATCTTTTCGTCTCTGATAGCTTTGCTTAAGGTATGAGCTATCATCGGTTCTTATCCAAGATCTCTTTATCTTTGTAACCGGTGATCCGATCGACAAAGTGAACCAGGTGACATCTTTTTTTCTTCCGAAGGACCAGTTAACCTATTCTGTCAGCGCATCTTCTTCAACAGGAATCCTTACTCGTAACGTTGATCTTTCAAAGAGCGTTGAGCTCAGAAAGTGTTTCGAGCATTTGTTCATTCTCCCGCCTCTTGAACTTGGTATTCTGGGAATATCTTGTTAATCCATGGTGGTATATGTTGATAATATGCTTGCCTATTCGATATCTATGGAAGGACATGGAAGATCATCTGTGTCTCTTTCTCTCGAGCTTCGTGACCACTGCCTGTGTGCAAAGTCCCAAAGTGAAAATTCTGACTTTTTGATGTCACCTATCTCGGCCACGTCCTTCTGCTAAATAGATCGCTTCAATTCTGGAATCAGCAAGTCCATTGTTAATTCCTTCTTCCATCTTCAATCAAACCCGGAGTTTTCCTTGTTGGCGAGTTATCATCGTCGTTCCGCCGAAGATTTCCTCAAGACTGCTAAATCTCTCTCAATCTTTTCAAGAACAACATGGAGTTCTTTCCACCTCCATCTCGTTAAGTAATCTCTTGAAACCCTCTCGCTCTATCGTCTATGCTCAATCCACCGGAGGCCATGAAGACCTTCCAGATCTTGTATTCCTTTGGTTCAAGTGGTGCTATCTTTTTCTATATCTGTGCAATTTTGCAGTTGTCTCCGTGATCTTCCTTTATATCTTTCCGGTGGCTTGGTACTTCCGACATGACGACAACATCATCATCTTTATCTATCTATGAATCTGGCGAATCGTTTGCATCTATCCTTGTTTTCTAACGGAGTTCTATGAGTTTTTGCCAACACCTCCAGTCTGTTTCGGTAGTTGGGTTGCATGATTTTCTTATTCAGGTGCGGAGTAATGCTTTGAGTGCGGGATGGAGTAGCTACCATACCACTACTCTTATCATTCGCTCATGTACATTGAATTGGTGAATTAATGTGATTTCACTCATTCCACGGAAGTTAGAAGTGGCCTTTATCCCTTGATACTTTTACTTCCGTCCTTGTTTTTCCGGAGTGCTCTTTCGAAGAAAGTAATCAATAATCTCTTGTTGGTGATCTCACCCTTTCTACACGGAGCAAAATCCTCAATTATCTGGTGGAAACAAACGCAAACCTTTTTCTATCCTCGTCTTTCTACCGATGCTCGGTATCCCCAAACAAGATGAAAGAAAACTATCTCTCTCTTTGTTTCATCAATTCTTTTTCTGTGGTAAAGCCAATTATGGTTGATGCCATCAGCCGCAAATCTATCGCGTTAGCCTCAAGGCTAAAGAAAGCAATAAGTATCTCTACAATAAACTCCAGATCCTCCATATCCTTTGCTTCTCGGGATTCCACCATTATCTGGCTTCACATCCGTCTCTGGAAGTTCTATCCGCATACCTCAATTGCGTGATCCTTGGTTCTTACCGGCGCAACAAGAATCTAATCCGATGATGTCTAGCTAAATCTTTCTGTTGTTATCAAGGGACTCTATTGTTTGAAGGCAATATTGTTTCCGAACTTCTTTTCTCAAATCCGAGAGGAGATACGATGCTATTGTAATAGTGGTTCAAAACCTCTCCAATCTAGCTCCTTTCTTCCGGCGAGACAAAGATTCACCCTCTCTCATATCGGTAAATCTTTAATCTTAATGGTGTGTCTTTCTTTATCCATGATACATCATCTTCTCCTTTTCTTTCAGCAGTGGATCTTTTTCTTTTATCATGCTTCTTGAGAAAACCGGAGCTATGCCCATCCTATCCTTCTTGTCTCACGACAATCCTTCAACTCTTCTATCCCGTTGTTTCTCAAGCAAAATGCAAGACTCGCAACAAGTCTAGCAAGTTTTGCAAGGTGTAGTGGTCGCACCATTCCGTTGTTCATCAACTTGGGAACGTGAGGGTCACCTTCGTTCGAACACCCGCCTCTCCTTGTGTTGTTTTCTTTTTCCTAGGAATCTCGGGGCGAGATTCTTGTTTAGTGGGGGAGAGTTGTAGCATCCCAATTGTCTAACAATTGCAATGCTACTAGCCTAGTCTATATATAATGCTACTTCATATGTATAATAGTTGCATCATCATTATATCATGCTCATGTCATCATGCCACCTTGCATTTGAGCATCATGTAAAACCCTTTTGTTTTGGTTCTTCTCTCATATGCATCATTAATTGTATTTGCCTCTTGATATTGTATTTGGTTCTTGATATATTGTTTAAATGCCCAAGTTGAGTTGGGGGCATATCTTTTATTCAACTCCATCACCTTTCTCTGCCACCACCTTATAATCCTACCATCCAAATAAATATGAGTTTTGCACTTTATTGGGTTTTACCTCTAGCTCATGTGAGTTTGGATGGCTCCACTTACAATTCCACATGCTCCCATATATGCACCATGTTGTTTTCACATTATTGGTATATGAGAGCCACATGGCCACCTTTGCATGCTATGTGAGTGGAACCCCTTGTCAAGCTTTCATATGGTTTAAATATGAATATAAGCTCATGTAGGAATACCATTGGGGTTCATGTTGGCTAGTGGCACATACACACAAGCTTGGCCACCTTATATTCATGCATGATCTTTTATTTAATCCATGTGGTAAACAAGCTCTCTTTTCTTTTGTTGGGCCTTATTCCAAAATTTGGGAAGCTTGCTTATACAAATGCCATGAGATAATCTAGTGGTTTTCACTACTAGAGGAGGCATTTACTATTTATGCATGGCCCATGCAAAGCACCACCCTTCTTTCTCCTTTGGTTTTTCTTTGGTTTTTGAGTGGATCTTTTCTTTTGAGAGCTTCCATTTCTCTCTTATTCAAAACCCCATCGTCTTGATCTTGTGTTTGGATCATGTTAAAACCCTCACACCACCTCATCCACCTATTCTTGTTTGATCTAGCTTGGTGCATGCAAGTAGCCAAACCCTAAGCACCCTCCCCCTCTCTCTCGGCTCCCCCTCTCTCATCTCTCCTCTCTATACCATGCTGGTCCCATCTAGCCTCCTTACCCCCTCTCTCCAAAACCCTAACCCAAGACTACCCTCTACCTAACCCGAGGCCACCATCTAACCTAACCCGAGCTAGTCCCTCCCTCTCTTCTCTCCCTCTGCCTCAGCAGGCCCCACCAGCCCGAGCCTACCCTCCAACCCACGAGCTCCCCTCTTCACTGGTCCTCTCTTCCCTCTCTAAGCTACAGGACAAGAAGGAGGCAAGAGAGAAGACCTAGCCCGAGCTACCCTCCTCACCTTTATGCAAAGTCACAACCACCCATGTGCTCCCCTTTCCTCCCTGATCTTTATCTGCTAACCAAGCACCACCCATCCCCTTCCATCTCCAGATCGAGATCTGAAGCTAGCCTCCCTCTCTCTTCCTCATCAAGGAGGCCATGGCCATCTCCATGCCCAAAACCCAAACCTTAGCCCGTCTACACCATGTCCTTGTCAATCGGGTGAGTGCAGCATGCCGAGGACGTCCAGCATCTTCCTCTGCCTCCTATGCTTCGCCTAGTACCAGTACACGTCGCCGGATCTCGCCAGAACCTCACCAGCGCCGCCATGGACCCGAGAAGCAGGAGATACCAGGACCTCTGCCTCTGCCCCGATCTGCTCCACCTCTAGCTCCATCAACGTCACCGACGCACTCCTGGTGAGCCCCTCCACTCACTAGACATGCTCTCCACCTCCCTGTCTTTCTGCATCGCCGCCGCTGCTCATCGAGTGCCCTGCGTGCGTTCCGCAGTTCGCCACCGTCACCGCAGCAGCAGCAATGCTTGCGTGCAGCGACAGCAGCCACAACCTTTTGTTCCGCACGTTGCCCCGTCGTCCCTGATGATGTTTTGCGTAAGCCTTCTGAACGAAATTTGTAGAGCAGGGATCCTTCTTCGTTTTTCGTTTTTACTTCAACTTCTTTTTCGCTTTGTATCCATCGCCACAGTCCTCGCGAGTTCAGGAAAATCCCTGGTAATCTGACGACGAAGTTCAGACCTTTTGCACTCGGCCGTCCTCTGTTCTCCATTGATTCCCGACGCATAGAGTCCTCCGATGGAGAGAACCTAAACACGAAAGTCATAGGACTATGTCCCTTCTACAACTTTGGTTTTTACGGCGTCAAGGAATTCCTAGTGGTTTGCTCGCCATCGTCATTCCAATCCTCGTTTCAGCTAGCCTAATTCGCGAACCGATCTTCAGTTTCGTCAGGTTCCAAACCAACCCAGCGAGAAGTTTTTGCAGAATAGACCCTGAGCTTTCCTTTTTCCTAACCCGCGGTCCTACCGCACCCAGTCCTCTATGCCAAGTCAGCACCGTGGCCCACCTGTCATCCACTGTGGCTAGGTGAGACCGCGGTGAGGAAACCCTCTTCTGCGCGCTGTGTCGCCCAGTCAGCAACGGTCCCACCCGTCTGTGTCTGTGGCTAGGTCTGAGCGAGTACAAAATGTTTTCTGCGTGCTGTTTAATTAAAACCTTTTCAAATTTGTTTTAAATTCAAATTCAAATATGTTTTCAAATAACTTTTAAAATATAAATCCAAATAATACAAATAATATATGTTTTCAAATCAGAAAAATATGAGGAATTCAAATATGCTATCCAAAATATATTTTGAACACTTTAAATTTCAAGTTGACTAAAATTACAACAAAATGCCCTTGGCCTTAATTAATTAATAACTTTTGTTTTATAACTCCAAATTTAACAAATAATATGTCTAAAATGATTAGCTCGACGAGACCTTTCTGTTTATGCATTCCATGTTCTGTTTTGCAGCATGCATCATATAAATATAATGTAAACAGCAACTTAATTGAGTATAAAACATGATTAAAACTCAATAAAATGACTTATTCTTGTATTCCACATCTCACCCATGCCATGCTACTTTATTGCCATGCAAATTGTGCATCATTAATCATGGCATGATTGTTTGCTTGTCGCATTTAATTCATATGCTTGTGCACTTTATTCATGTTGGCCCTTGTTTGTTTGGTTTTTCTTCGAATAGACGCTGAGCAGGGGATATATCAAGAAACCCAGGAGCACTACCCAGATCCTTCTCGCTTCAACTGAGCTGCCAGGCAAGCACTACCACATGCTTGCATACATATAGTACCTATTGCCTCTATCTTATTCTTGCATCATTGAGTCGCGATTGCATTAAACTGAATCCCAAGTACTGCATAGCCTTTACTTTTAAACCCCACCGAAGCTTGTTCCTCCATCCCATGAGCCATTACTACAGGAGTTGTTTGAGCCATGCGAGTCGTAGAACAGCATGTGTAGGGTATGTGAGTGTCTGATGGATAACGAGGTACCTAAACAACTTAACCTGAGTAGTAATGGGATAATTAATGAAAGTGGCACCGGTGAGCAATATCTGCTATTTGGTTTTTCATGCTCACTTGTGTCCCGTAGGACCCCGAGTACTTGATTCCTGTTCCTTGAATATTCGCGCTATCCACATCCGGGAGGCTTATGGGACCCCCCTGAGCCAGAGCTTGATTCATTCTTATTTCTTGGGGCCACAAACTAGTTTGAGGTTTTATTTACTATCCTGTACTTATGCCATGCCTTACTGCTTTATTTACGATTGTGCGAGGAGCACCTGTACTGTTTAGGATCGGGACACGTTTTCGCGGTATCGACAAGCCCAGTCACACTTTCGGGTTCCCAGTCGTTTACAGCCGTCCACCCAAACCTTGAGTCCGTCTCGGAGTCAGCTAACTTCGTTGCGGGTAGCTTAATGGGGTGGCCCCCTGAAATATTTCTGAATCTGGTGATTGCTTTGTCGTGAATGCCTCGTTGGATTTTGATTTGGTTTTTCCGAGGTTGATCGAGTGTGTGTTGCTATTTGTGCACCCCTGCAGGGTAAAACTTTCTGAAAGCCGTGTCCGCGGTTATGGATGACTTGGAGCATAGTTTCTCGATCATAGACAAGTATAACTAAAGTACCGCTCTTAATTTGACTAAGTAACTGACTAGTAAATAGTGCAACCCTCATGGAATGGATAATAAAACTGCCAACAGATGGGGGTTGTTCGTCCGCTTCCTTGTTGGTAAGCGAGGAGGAGGATGGATCTGTTAATATTACTGTTATAACTGTTGTTCTTAATTTACGGACATCCGTCTATCTTTGGTTAGGCGGATGGTTGGCGAGTATCTATAGAACTGTTAGGGTTTATCTTTTGCTGCAATTGCGTCACCCCAGGCTGTGTCCCCTTTAGAGGCATAAATACTTGCTGAGTACCCCTAGGGTCTCACACGATAAATTGTTTGATTCAGATGAACAGGTAGACTCGCAAGATGGATACTGGGTGGAGGAGACGGACGATGTGGGCAACGATCATTCGGTGTAGAGATTCCAAGAACGGGGATCCGTGAGATCTGTGGGCGGGATGTGTTTATTTTATGGGGCATCTTATGCCAATTTGCTTCTTATCCGTACTCGGATCTTGTTGCCGCTTCCGCCTGATACTCTGATGTTTGATATATGAGGAGATATCCTAAACTATTATATCTATCTAGGATATTTGGGTCTTGCCGTATGGCGTTGCAATATTTCTATTTCTTTTAGATGGAATGGCTCTGATGTACTGTTGTATGGTGGCTTGCATACATACCCATTTGTGTATGTAGTTGATCCCTTCGCCTGCCGATTACGCCGCCCGTTCTTGTCCCGATGTTTGGAAATGGTTGGGACGGCCGAAAGGTCTACCTGTGAGTGGCATTTGGGCCCCACCGTACTATTTCAACCATTTCCGCTCATCCAGGCTTGTAACTAGGAGCGTAATTCACCGAGGTAGTTACATAGTGCACCCCTTTTGATGTGGTGGTAGGATGACACCATAGATGTTGATGGTGATTGGTTGGATCACACTAACTTGGTAGGTTGGAACTGCTGATGCTTGTGCCTGTATGATCATGCATGCTTAATATAACTAGTTTATGTTTATTGCCCTGTGTTGTTTGTAAACTTGATCTGCCTGCTTTAGTTGTGATCCTTATATCTGTTATGTCTCATAGAAATACAATTGGTATGTGATCTACTACGACAAGAAGTTGGGAATCTACAAGACATGGGAGGAGTGCAGCCAACAAGTGACAGGCTACCAGCACAACCTCCATAAGGGGTTTAAGACTCTAGAGGTGACACAAAAATCCTACTCTGAGTTCTTAGCAGAGCGTCCACAGAAGGCACAGTTGTCGCAAGATATGAACATCAGTTTCACTCCACTGCCATCAGTTCATCAACAAGTTTGTCCACATGAGCAGTTTCCACCTATAAGGGATGCAAGTATGATCAAAGGCATCATCATCGTTGGCTTGATCATGTGGATTATGTACTACCAGTTGCTCTGATTCATGTGAATAATCATGTAAGATCCTAAACCCTCATGACTAGTTGGTAAGCTCACCATTTTACTGTGCGGGGTAACCATATCGGGCTGGATGCAGGCTTCCAAATGTGCAGCTTTGCACCAGCCGAGCCCAATCTGGGAAACCAAACAAAGTGTCCATATGGGCTCCCAAAGTGGGAAACAAAAAAACAGGAAACCAAATAAACTTCCTATCCTGTCCCAAGGTCAATCTCCCCACATGCAGCATCCACTGGGCCAAGTAGCAAAAACGTGAAATTCCGGCCCGAGTAACCAAACACGCCCCTAGTACTTAAAATCCACTTATCATAGTATAGTTCAAAGCATATCATAGTTCAAGACAAACATAAACAAAAGGTCTCATAGTTCAAAACACAAACATAAACATAGCATAGCCACTCCTCATCATGCATCATTGTCGTTCGCATCTCGATCTTGTTCCCCATTGCCATCACCGTTAATGTTGTGCTCATTTTTTGTGCCTCCTCCCATGGCTCCTACCATGCCACCCATGGTAAACATGCCCATATCACCCATGTAGTGTAACACACCGGCCTTTCCAGACCAGCAACTGTCACTTCTGGCAGCTTGATAGGATCTCTAGACTAACCCCACAGACCAACACTAGTCTTTTCTATGCACTTTGTCCTCACTCGTGTGCACCCGGTACCCACTTCCTGGTCGGTCACCCATCCTAGAATTTCTCTAGGTCAAGCACGCTTAACCTTAGAGTTCTTTTCACATGAGCTTCCAGAAATGAAGTTGCAACTTGTTGTTATGGGTATAGTATCAATCCTATTAAGCCATGCGCTAGGGTCTCACATACACTCACCCTTAGAAGATCGACGCCCTTGTCGATCAACCACAAGCTAGGAACATGCCCTCTTGGCATACGTCTGTGGGTCCAGTGCCGGCACATGTGCCATGTTCTGTCCACTCCGGGCCACACGCGCCATGCGCCACATGTCTGCCACTAACCCGCACATGCCCGTGTAACCACAAGGGTTGGCTCTGATACCACTTTGTAACACCCCGGCCTCTCCGTACCAGCGGTTGTCACTTCTGGCAGCTTAATAGGATCCCTAGACTAACCCCACAGGCCAAAACTAGTCTTTTCTACGCACTTTGTCCTCACTCGTGCGCACTCGGTACCCACTTCCCGGTCAGTCACCCATCCTAGAATTTCTCTAGGTAAAGCACGCTTAAGCTTAGAGTTCTCTTCAAATGACCTTCCGAAAAAGAAGGTGCAACTTGTTGTTATGGGTATACTATCAATCATATTAAGCCATGTGCTAGGGTCTCACATGTAGCCACCCATGTAATCTATCATGCCACCTCCAAATGCACCCATGAAGCCTCCCATGTTTGCCAACAATTGTTGCTCTTTCTCAACACTTCATCTCGACAAAGCTCCACATATGCCTTTTTTCTCATTAATTGTACTAGTGCCCATGAACATAAGCTTTTGCTTCGCATCCATTGCCTTTTGTTGTTCTTTCATTGCAACCCTCATATCCTTGACCACCACACACCACCTTGCGTAGATCAATCAACACTTGTCTCATCTCCCATAGAGATCTTTGCCTTCCTCCTAGGAGCCTCATGGATGTCACAGTTCCTGCTGTGGTTGCTTGGGGACAAGCAAAAGATTCTGGGGGAGAACTTGTCACACCATGACGGTGTGCCTTAGGCATGAAATGGGCCACCAAGAAGAGGAGGCATAGAGTGTGTGAGTGTGTTACTTGCGTGGGGCATACGTGCCATATGAGCAGGTGTTGTGATGGGGATATGCCTACTGGGGTATACCCAGCAAGGCGTTTCCGACTGGACTGAGAGCTGGCGAGTGGGCCTGCAGAACGGCGAGTGGATTGAAGCCCAGCAAGGTACCGAGCGACTGGAAGCTGAAGGCCCAGGCGAGTAGATAGGCCCAGTCGGACTAGGTTAAACGACTACTGGAGCTGTAACCGAATCGGTTGAGATATGTAAACCCTAGGGGAGGTGAGCCTATATAAACCTCCCTAAAGGGTGAGTAGAGATACGTTCCCTCATACACCCAAGCGACTCGCCGCCTAGCCGCCGAGCTCGCCCATTGTAACACCTCCATAATACAATCTAGCAGGAGTAGGTCTTTACCCTCCGGGGGGCCGAACCTGGGTAAAACCCTGTGTCTTTGCCCTCATCTCGCACCGCAGATGGCTGGCCGCCCTTGCCCCTCGTTCTACTACTCGCTGCCGATTGCAGCATCTGCCGTGACCATTCCCACGACAGTGGCGCCCACCGTGGGGCCTGGCCGGTCTGGCCGGTGTTCTGCGGCGAGATCCAATCTGCCCATCAACGAGACGGTCGCCACCGGCCGCATTATAGCGATCGGCGAGATGATCCAGATCTTGCCGAGCAGCTACGTCCCGGCGGCGCGACCCGTCACGCACAGCGTGATCCTGCCAATCGGCACGATCAGCCTCTTCGTCGGCCTCACCGACGTCATCGTCTTGGAGGACTCGGCTCGCATCCGCGAGTCGCCGCCACGCGATCGGCTCTCCGAGAGCCAGGTCCGCACGATCCACCGCCTCGCCTCCGAGTACAACTCGGCCCACAGCAACGTGGCCGGGAATTCGGCGGCCGCAGAAGATGCGGCCCTCACCGACGACGCCGACTCGGCGACCCCGGCGTCACTCGCCGGATCCATCACCGCGGCCTCGTCCACGGGCTCCATCGCCCAGGTCTCCAACGCGGGAGACTTCGAGGACCCCTCCATCCTCGGGATCTTCGAATTCGACTCCGGATCAGAGAACTCCGCCGACCTCCGCGATGGAGCCAGTCGCCACGCCGCGGCCTACATGGCCACCGGCGCCGATCCGCCGGAGGATCCTTTCTCTACCCCAATCCCTCCTAACGCCACGGCAACGGAGGTCGAGGAACTCCGCCTGAAACTGGCGGAGGCGGTGCGCAAGGAGCAAGCCGAGCGCGAAAAATTTCGCCTCGAGCAGGTGACGGCGCAGGAGCTGTCGCGCTACCACCAGCAGCGGATCAGGTCACGTTTGAACCCCACCGTTCAAGGGAGTGCCCTGAACTTCGACGACAAAAACGACCCGGCCCGCATAGCCGAGCGCGCAATCTGCGAGAACGCGCCACCAGGAGGAAGCGCCCGGCCCCCGCCAGGATCGACGGCGATGGGTGCCCCACCACCACCCAACCGCACCCCTCCCAGGGACCAGCCGCGGATAGTTGTCTCCTCACGGGAGCGAGACGCAAACGGCCTCCCACTGTTCTCCACCCCGATGGACAACCTCGTGGCAGGCCGAGCAGCAGCCGACAGCATCACGGCCACTGGCGACGGCGCCCTACAGATCCAGTACGTCAGGGCCCTGCTCGCGAAGGCCGTGGAGCAGCAAAAAGCGGGCGCCGACTCGCAAGGTCGAGTATACTCGCGTTCCTCGGGAAGCAGAGCGGCCTCCAGCGGCCGCCCAGCGGCGGCAAACACCCTCAATTGCCCGCCACCAGAGCCACTGCAGCTCCAACACCGACCCGCGAACGCGGCACTCTCCACCAACGACCCCAAGCCGGCGACCAACTTCGTCGCCGCTAACGGGCAACCCATCGACGCCCGCACCCACATCATCAACAACCAAAGCTGGCGCGCACGCCAGCCCGACGACTTGCGGCACACCCTAACTAATCGCCGCGACGGCGAGCCTATGGGGTCGCTCAGTCGACTCGGGCCCAAGTGCTTCGGACCAATGATCCGAGGCGAGAAGTACCCGCCAAACTTCAAGGCGCCAAAGGAGATAGAAAAGTACGACTCCTCGTACGACCCCGCAGTCTGGCTCGACACATACCTCATGGCAATGGGGATCGCGGGTCACACTGACCTACTCGCCGCCCGTTACCTCCCCCTGATGATGGAGGGGACGTGCAGGCAGTGGATCAACACTCTCCCCCAAGACAGTATCGACTCCTGGGAGGAAATGCGCGACGCCTTCGTCAGGCACTTCGAGTGCTCCTACACCCGCGCCACCACTATTGAGGACCTGGAACGATGCGTCCAGGGACCCCGCGAGTCGACCCGCAACTGGGTCCAACGGTGGCAAGAGCTTTGGTACAACGCGGTCGGCATCCACCCGGACACCGCGATCCATTGCTTCAAGACCTCGTGCCGCTACGAGCCTCTAGTTGCCAAGCTCAAGCGACACTCCCGCACACTCGACAACATCCCCGACCTCCTCGAGATCGCCAAACGGTACGCCGAGGAAGATCCAAACCAGGAAACTGATGACGAATCAGGAGGGCAACGCCGCACGGGCGGCAACGACGGCGGACGCCGAACCGACCTACGCTACAGCGGCACTCGCCTCACTGGCAAGCGCCGCAGTGACGGGCGAGTCGACTTCGTCGCCAACGCCGGGCACGCACAGCGCGAGCCCAAGAGCTACCGCCGCGACGGAGGGCAACGCCGCGATGGCGAAAATTACAAGAACAAGCCAAGGTTCGATCCCGCGGCCCTCCTTAACCAACCATGTGCATTCCATAGCAGGGAAGGGAAGCCCGCAACGCACACCACCGCCGACTGCCACACCCTCAGGGAAATCGAGAAGGCAAGGCAAGCGCGGGAGGACACCGACAACGACCCGCCAAATGGCGGAAAATTCGGCAAAGTAGCCGGCTCGCTCCACACCTTCACAGGCTTCAACACGAAGCGCGAGAAGAAGGTCATCGCCCGCGCCGTCGCCGTCAATGCGGTGGCCCAAATAGACGTCCCCCAGTTCCTGAACTGGTCAGAACAGCCCATCACCTGGAGCTGGCAAGACCACTCGCCGCGCATCGAGTACCCAGGACGAGTCGCCTTGGTGGTCAAGCCCAAGGTTGGCGACTACTGGCTCCCCAAGACACTGATGGACGGCGGTAGCTCCATCAACATCCTCTACCTCGACACCTTCAGGCGGCTGCGGCTCCCGCAGTCGATGATCGAGACGACCCACACCACGTTCCACGGCATCGTCCCCGGTCGGAAGGCGTATCCGATCAGCAAGGTCACGCTGCCAGTCACTTTCGGCACACCGGCAAACTTCCGCACCGAGCGGATCGTCTTCGAGCTGATGCCCTTCGACAGCCCTTACCACTGCGTCCTGGGGCGCCAGGCGTTCGCTAAATTCATGGCAGCACCCCACTACGCGTACAACGCGATGAAGCTCCCCGGGCCGTGCGGCGTCATCACCATCAACGGCGACCCCGACATGGCCGCCGAGTGCGAGGCCAAAGGAGCCGAGCTCGCCGACGCCGTCATCGCGGCAGAGACTAATCACGCCGACGAGCTCGCCAAATACGCGAGCGGGGTCAACAATGACGACCCCACAATACTCAAGAAGCCCAACTCAGAGGGCGCAAACACCTCAATCTTTGAGGCAACGACGCACACCCGCACCGTCGAGCTGGTCCCAGGCGACTCCAGCCAGACGGTGACGATCGGGACAGGCATGAGCCCAGCATAGGAAGGCGCGCTCATCGAGTTCCTCCGTGAGAACAGGGACATCTTCTCATGGAAACCCTCCGACATGCCCGGTGTCCCTAGGGAGCTCGCTGAGCACAAACTAAACGCCGACCCCAAAGTGCGACCTGTCAAGCAGTCGCTACGGCCCTTCAATGAAGAACGCCGTCGAGCAATCGCCGAGGAAGTGCAGCGTCTACTCGCTGCCGGCTTCATCCGGCCAATCAAGTACTCCAAGTGGCTGGCAAACCCAGTCCTGGTCGAGAAGAAAAACGGGACCTGGAGAATGTGTATCGGCTACACAAACCTGAACAGCGCCTGCCCAAAGGAGCAGTTCGTCCTCCCGCGGATCGACCAGATAATCGATTCAACCACGGGTTCGGAGTCGCTATGTTTCCTCGACGCCTACTCTGGGTACAACCAGATCAAAATGGCTGTCGAAGACGAGGAGAAGACGGCGTTCATCACGCCATTCGGAGCCTTCTGCTACACTACCATGACCTTCGGCCTCAAGAACGCCGGGGCAACCTACCAGCGGTGCATGCAAGAATGCCTCGCGAGCCAAATTGGCCGCAACATCCACGTCTACATCGACGACGTGGTCGTGAAGTCCGCTCGCCAAGGCGACCTACTCGCCGACCTGGCGGAAACCTTCGCCAACCTGCGAAGGTACAAGATAAAGCTCAACCCAGGCAAGTGCACCTTCGGTGTACCCGCCGGACAACTACTGGGGTACGTCGTCTCCAAACGAGGGATCGAGGCGAACCCAACAAAGATCGACACGATCGCCCGGCTCGGCAAACCCGAGTGCCTGCGCGACGTCCAGAAGCTGGCCGGGCGAGTAGCGGCTCTCAGTCGCTTCATCCCCCGCCTGGGCGAAAAGGCGATGCCCCTATACCGCCTGATGCGCAAGAACCCCACCTTCCAGTGGGACAAGGAGGCGGACGACGCGCTCCGCGACCTCAAAAAGGTGCTACTCGCCGCACCACTACTCGCCGCCCCCGCCGACAAAGAACCTATGTTGGTTTACGTCGCGGCGTCCGAGCGCGTCGTCAGCGCTGTGATGGTCGTCGAACGACCAGAGGAAGGAAAGGAGCGCCCAGTTCAGCGGCCGGTGTACTACATCAGCGAGGTCCTCACCGAGTCGCGCCAGCGGTACCCACAGTACCAAAAGCTAGTATACACGGTCTTCAGGGCTCAGCGGCGCCTGCCGCACTACTTCCAGGAGCACCCGATCACGGTCGTCTCCTCAGCGCCACTGCAAGACATCATCCGCAATCGCGAGGCGACCGGGCGGGTCGCCAAGTGGGCCGTCGAGATCGGCGTCCACAACATCAAATACGAGCCACGAAAGGCGATTAAGTCGCAGGCGCTGGCAGACTTCATCGCCGACTGGGAGGAGGCCCAGCAGCCAGAGAAGCTGCCATACCTCCATTACTGGAGCCTGCACTTCGACGGCTCCAAGAACGCGGACGGTGCAGGAGAAGGGATAGTGTTGACTTCACCAAAGGGCGACAAGCTCCGCTACATCCTCTGCCTCGACTTCACGCCCTGCACCAACAACATGGCTGAATACGAGGCCCTACTCCACGGCATGCGAGCCGCCAAGGAGATGAACGTCAATCGCCTTCGATGCTACGGAGATTCCGACCTCGTCGCGGGGCAAGTCGCCGGCACCTGCGACGCCGTCTCCCCTACCATGGCGGCGTACCGCCAAGCGGTGGACAAGTTGGGCGGCCACTTCACCGGCTACTCTGTCGAGTGGATCGACAGGCGGAAAAACGAGGAGGCCGACGCCCTCTCTCGCATCGGGTCGTCTCGACTCGCACCACCCGTCGGCGTGTTCCTCGACACAATCTCCAAACCATCAGTCTCTCCCCTGAGGGAGATCGACATCGGAGTCCCACTCCAACCAGAGGCAGCCTTGGTCGCACTCATCACCGAGCCAGACGATTGGACCAAGCCCTACATCGCCTACCTGGAAGCCGGCACCCTGCCAGCAGACGAGACAGACGCTCGAATGATCGCTCGCCGATGCAAGTCCTACACCATCATCGACGGCGAGCTACACAAGCGCAGCGTCACCGGCGTGTTCCAACGCTGCGTCCAACCGGCTGAAGGACGCAAAATCCTCCACGACATTCACTCAGGTGACTGCGGCCACCACGCCGCCGCTCGCTCCCTGGTCGCCAAGGCTATGCGACACGGCTTCTACTGGCCCACCGCACACGCCGACGCTGTCGACATCGTCCAGCGATGCGCCGGGTGCCAGAAGTACGCCAATCAGACGCGCGTACCGAGCTCGGCGCTCAAGACAATCCCCATCACCTGGCCATTCGCCGTATGGGGCATGGACATGGTAGGCCCCTTCAAGAAAGCCCCCTCCGGCTACACCCACCTGCTAGTCGCCGTCGACAAATTCACTAAGTGGGTGGAGGCCAAGCCAGTCCAGAAATGCGACGGGAAGACCGCCACTAAATTCCTACGCGAGCTCATATATCGCTACGGGTTCCCAAACAGTATCATCACGGACAACGGCACCAACTTCGCCAAGGGAGCCATGGCCGAATTCTGCGAAGAGCACCACATCCGGCTCGACCTCGCGTCAGTCGCCCACCCGGAATCCAACGGCCAGGCGGAACGGGCCAACCAAAGCATCCTCCACGGCCTGAAGCCGCGACTGCAAGTACCACTCGAGCGCACCGCCGGGTGCTGGGTCGAAGAGTTGCCCTCCGTCATCTGGGGAATTCGTACCTCGGTTAACAGATCGACGGGATTCACTCCCTTCTTCATGGTCTACGGCGCCGAAGCAGTCATGCCCACCGACCTCGAACACGACTCGCCGCGAGTCGTCCATTATACGGAGGCTGCAAACAAGCTGGCCCGCCAAGATGGGGTCGACCAGCTCGACGAAGCACGCGACCTCGCTCGGTCACGCACCGCCATCTACCAGCAAGGACTCCGCCGCTACCACAGCCGGCGGGTGAAAGCCCGCACCTTCCAGGAAGGCGACCTGGTGTTACGCCTCATCCAGGACAAGAAGGGCATGCACAAGCTCTCCCCTCCGTGGGAAGGCCCATTCGCTATCGGGCGCGTACTCGGCAACGACGCCTACTACCTCATCGACGTCCGCGGGGACGGCGAGCTCGACGTCAAGCGACCATGGAATGTAAACCTCCTCCGGAAGTTCTACTCCTAGAACCCCACACATGTACTCTCCAGTCGCTATGAAATAAAAGAAACGGTTACCGCAAATTGCGCCTACTCTCCATGACTTGTGCCACTCACACTCGTAATAACAGCGGTATGCTAAAATGCAGAAGTCAACCTTTGGTACAGCGATCGGCACGGCTAAGTAGTGCGGTGTAAGAGCACTGAATCACTTCAGGTCTTGCATCGTCCATGAAAAACGCCAACCCGGAGCCCCATTGGAGTCGCCTAGCTCGACTGGTTCTACGAGCCAAGACAACTGCCCTCGCTTCTCACAGCGACCTTGGTCCTCCGCATCCTCGGCATAGCGACTCGAACGGCTAAGTACCACGCTCGGGGACTGAATACCAGTTCGTCAAGAGCGGTCAGGGAAAACGCCAAGTAAGAGAGCATGCCCAGGACTCGCCAAGCGACTGACCCTACAGGCCAGGCAGGAGTGACGCGCTCACACCAACGCGCTAAGTCCTCAACCACCCTCGAGTCGCGCCTAGAACTACCAAGTACCACGCTCGGGGACTCGGCCACCCGACTTCGTTCGCGTACGGGAAAACGGTAAAGTACAGAGCACTCAAGGGAGTCGCCTTGCGACTGGCTCTCCGAGCTCGGGCGAGTCGACCAAAGCAACAAAACACATGATAACAACACACATCATATACGAGGTAAACCCCACAAAAGGGCGGACGCGCTCGGGGACTCGTCCAAAATCAATCCAAAGCACACAAACAAATACCAAAATAGACACGACGTCCCATTCAATCGCATATTGCATTGTCTTATGTTACAAAATATGCCCGCGTGGCAGAACTGCTGCTAACGCTTCAAGCAAACTACCCTACTCTGCAGGCTTCGATGATGACTCGCCAGCATCCCGGCGATTACGGATGAACGCGGTGTACGGGTTTGATGGATACGTCGTCAGTTCACCCGCCATCGCCGCGCGAAAAGGCTGCTCGACCTTGAAGTCACGATGCGGCGGCTCGGGGTCGTTCGGCGCGACGACCGTTTCCTGGTAGGGAAGGAGGTCGCCCATCACCTAGACACGCTCCGAGTACGTGGCGGCACGCTCTTGCAACTTGAGAACCTCGGACAGATCCACCGCGCCAGTTGACGATGGGTACCCACTCGTCACATTGTCGATGTCGAAGTCTTCGGGGAAGTGGGCGAGTCCAAGGCTCAGGGCCGTCGATGCTCCACGCCGAAACGCCGATCGCGTCATAAATTCAACGACCGCGGGTGCCTTTTCCAAGTACTTCCACACCTCAACGAGGTCGCTGGGAATCACCTCCGTGGGTGATATTTCTTGGAGGTAGGCGCGGATGCAGGTCGCTGACAGCGTCGCTGAGTCGACGAGCATGCTTACGCACTGCCTTGCGTCGAGCGAGCTCGCCTCTTTGTCGCTATCAATGATGCGACCTGCGAAGAAAAAGACAATGATGAGTATAATGGGTACCACAAAAACCACAACCATAAGAAAGGGAGGAAGCACTCACCAAGCAGCGGGCGCGCGAGTCCCGTGATGAAGCACTGAAGCGACGTGTGGTCGTCCTGAAGCCCAGCAATAAGGACTTCCGACACCTTGCGATCCTCCTCTGCGGCCGCAATGGCGTCCTTAGCTCGCCCGTCCGCCAAGCTAGCTTCTTCTCTCGCCTCCTGCAGTTCGCGCTCGATGTCGGTGATCCGTTGTTCAGCGGCACCCAGAGCAGACCGCGCCGCCACTAACTCACCAGCAGGGACAAGCCCCTGGCGAGCTTGATCTGCCTTCTCAGCAACAGCCTGAAGACCTTTGTTCGCCTCCTAGACGATGGCCAGCTCCTTCTCCGCGCGCTGTTTCGCGGCCAATCGGTCCGCCGACTCAAGCTGCAGACCCTGCACATAACCGAAAAAGTCAGTTAAAACGAACTCCATAAGTGCCCACCCGCTGAAATTCAGCGAGTGCGCACTCGGGGACTGGCGATCAAGAAATTCCTAAGTGCCCACCCGCTGAAATTCAGCGAGTGCGCACTCGGGGACTGGCGATCAAGAAATTCCTAAGTGCCCACCCGCTGAAATTCAGCGAGTGCGCATTCAGGGACTGGCGATCAAGAAATTCCTAAGTGCCCACTCGCTGAAGTTCAGCGAGTACGCACTCGGGGACTGGATACGAAAATAAAAGACGAGAAATTATAAGCATCACGCCGCTGCAAAACACCGACCTGATCCTCGGGGACTGGATGTACCTGGATGGCCGCGCCAAGCATGCTGTGGAGCTGGATCGCGTCCACGGACGCGAGTAACGCTGGCGTATGCCCACGACGCTGGTCGACTTCAGCATCGGCGGTCCCAGGAGCGTGGCTTGAGGGCGCAACCCCACTCGCCGTGGCCGCCTTGGTCACGAAGCGGGGGAAGGTAGCGATGGAGGCACCCGCTCCAAGGGAGGTCGCCTCCGCCGCGGGTTCCTTCGTAGACGCGGCTGCCTCCGCCGCGGGCTCGGCCGGCGCGACCTCCGTATCGTCAGAGATGGTGACGATGTCATCGCCCTTGGCCTTCTTACTGCCATCCGCTGAGGCGACGACCTCGTCCGCCTTCCTCTTGCGTGAAGGATCCTCCTCGCTAGCGGCAGAGGGCACCTTGGCCACGGTCGGATGGCCCATCCTTTTCACTCCGGTCCTGCGCATTAATTGAATCAACAAGGACAATCGAAATAGTTATGGAAAATAAGAAGGGGTGAGCACACTCACTTGGCGACTGGGATGAAACGTAGCCCCGTACGAAGACCGGCCGGTTTTTCCAGTTCAGGGCCCAGTCGGCGACTGAGCCCCAGTTCCAGGACATCGTGTGCCCAAGACACGGACGGCTTCTTCGTTGTTGAGGCTGCAGCCGGCGCCTCTGGGACATCCTCGGTGGGAGCTTCCTCGTGAGTCGAAGCTGCTGCAGCTGGAGCCTCCTTGCGAGGTGAAGCCGCCGCAGCCGGAGCCTCCCTGCGCGGCGAAGCCGCCGCGGCCGGAGCCTCCCCCAGCCCAGAGACTGGGGCGAATGGCGGAGGCAATGAGGCCAGCGGCACCTCCATAGTCGCCGTGTCCAGCGCGGTCGTCGCTGGTGGCGCACCGTCACCAGTTGGGCTGGGAGCATCGGAGCTGCTCGCCGAGTGTGGCGGTGAGGCCGTCTTCGACGGCTTCGTTTTCTTCTTCAGGGGGGCCCTCGCCTCCCTCTTCTTCTCCTTCCTCTTCGACGGAGTGGCTTGACGACGTGAGGTGGTCTCTGGGAGTTCGTCGTCATCGTCATGGCGCTCGAGGCTTCTGCTCGCTTCGATCTCGCGCTGACGTTGCCCGCGGGTCTTTCGGACCAGCGGGGCGACCTCTTCTTCGGACTCGTCCTCGTCGTCTTCGTTGCCCCTCGCGGGTGGTGATTCGCCTACGTCCTGGGCGGATGGGTCCGGGCTCTCATCGTCCGAAGGTGGGAGCCACCCTTCCACCACCTGGAATAGCTGCGATGGAAACAAACAGGATCAGGATTACCGCGACTGCATACACTACGACTGCGAACAAGGTTAAGAAATTACCGTTGGAGCTGGACGCTTCGTGGTGTAGGGGGCGATCCCGGCCTGCGCATCCAGGTACACCGCCTGGGTAATCTTCTTCAGTGCTGAGAGGTAATCTTCCAGCCTCCACTCGTCAAGGCAGGCCTTCGTCGAGTCCCCCGGCCGGTGTATTGGTACATGTAGTGGTCGCGCTGGGCGAGTGGAACAAGCCGCCGCCCAAGCCAGCAATTGTACAGATTTATCGTTTGGAGGCCCTTCTTCTTCAAACCACGGATGGTCTGGAGCATCTCGTCAACGACCATCCGCTGGTCGTCGGGAAGCTTGCCGACTTGGAGATGGCGCGGCTCCGAACGGCTAGCGGAGTACCGCGGGATCGCCGCCTCACCCTCCGGGGTCGCCTCGGTCACGTAGAACCACGACTTTTTCCAGTCGCTCGCTGCCTTGGCGGGTAGCATCAGGTCGAAGAAGGAGGCTTTGGACTTGAGTTGGAACGTCAAGCCGCCCGCGGCTAGCATTGGGCCGCCTGCCTCCTCACGGCTGATCCGTCCATGGAACAGATCCTGCCACAAGGGAAAGTAGGGCCGGCAGCCCAACTAGCATTCGCAGAACGCCACGAAGATGGCGAGCTGCTCGATGCTGTGGGGACCCAGATCTGAAGGCTGGATCCCATAGTAGGCGCAAAAGCGCCGGAAGAACAAGGACGTGGGAAACCCTAGCCCTCCCTCAAGATGACTGGTGAAACAAACGAACTCCCTCTCTCGCGGGTTTGGGGTCGTTTCTCCGGCTGCGGGGATACGCCAACAGCCGGCTCGCAGGATCCCGGCCTCCTCGAAAGAGGCCAGCTGCGCCCTCGTGCACTTGGACCTGCCCCATGGTTCGGTGGAAAGGGCCATGGCCGAGAGGTTGGTTGGAGATCGGAGGATTTCGGGTCGATTGGATCGCGGAGCAAAGGAAGGAAAATGCGCGCACTCGGAAGAAGTGGTGGGCAGTTGGCTCTACGATTGCCTGCCATTCCTCTTATATAGCGGGAGTTACCCGCCAAATGAGGGGGTCGTTACCGCGCGATGATTACGCCGAAAGTTACCGTTGGATTACCCCAACGGCTAGTTTGACCACGCCTGACGGTCCAACTCCAGCCACTCGGTTCGCCAGGTCAATCACCATGACCGCGTCCCGCCAACACGACTCGCCCAAGCCACGACTTGGTTCACCGGATTTCCTCCTTTATACAGGAGCCCGCCGACGATTGGATTGGATGCCTACTCTGAAGCCGTATACTCCGACTGCCAGCAGCCACTTACGCCCAATCGACGACGGCCTCGGGGACTACTGATGGGGATATGCCTACTGGGGTATACCCAGCAAGGCGTTTCCGACTGGACCGAGAGCTGGCGAGTGGGCCTGCAGAACGGCGAGTGGATTGAAGCCCAGCAAGGTACCGAGCGACTGGAAGCTGAAGGCCCAGGCGAGTAGATAGGCCCAGTCGGACTAGGTTAAACGACTACTGAAGCTGTAACCGAATCGGTTGAGATATGTAAACCCTAGGGGAGGTGAGCCTATATAAACCTCCCTAAAGGGTGAGTAGAGATACGTTCCCTCATACACCCAAGCGACTCGCCGCCTAGCCGCCGAGCTCGCCCATTGTAACACCTCCATAATACAATCTAGCAGGAGTAGGTCTTTACCCTCCGGGGGGCCGAACCTGGGTAAAACCCTGTGTCTTTGCCCTCATCTCGCACCGCAGATGGCTGGCCGCCCTTGCCCCTCGTTCTACTACTCGCTGCCGATTGCAGCATCTGCCGTGACCATTCCCACGACATGTTGTGTGGGTTGGCATATAGGCCATGGATATAACTAAAAAAGACCAAGTCTAAAGAAATAAAAAGAAACAAAAGTTCGTCTCTCTACGTATCTCTCTGCTATTCTTCTCCACAGAACCCATCAAAGCTCGATCTTCTAACGCTGGCAATCATACCGGCAACATGAACCTTATACGCAAGCCTACATGGAAAGAGTGGCCATCAAGGGCCAGCAGAATCAATTAGGACGATGTGTGAGCTATATATGAGTTCTGAAACATAAGGCCTTGGCCTGACTTTATAAATAAATCCAACAATGGAATGGATCTAGTACAGTCAAATAGAGGATAGGGTAGGGTAGCGAATACAAGTACAGATAGTTTAAGGTTACAACACCGAAAAACACACAGTTGAGACGCAAAGCTCGCTTAGGAAGAACTATGAACAGGTGGGCATGATATCTCTACTCTGTTCTAAGCCCACAAGCAGGGCCCAACCGACTATACTGGTATAGTGTTGCGCCTCCCTGACGTCTGGCATAGTGTCGCACCCCCTGGCCATCACGGAAATAGTGGAGGCCGACACGGGCGGCGCCTCCTTCTCCTGCACGATGATGGCTGTGAAATACCACCTCTTTTAGCCATATAAAATGTGCCATTTATCTCTCATATTATGTTTCTTCTAGCTACATCTATGCCTAATATGCATGATTACTTGTTTTCATTACATTCAATATGAGCTTTGTACCTTTAGTAGTTTAGGTAGAATTTTATCCCTCTTTCTTGTATTTTACATATGTGTATGTGTTGATAATGATTATGGACAAAACAAAGGCAAAAGGAACAAAGAGAGAATAGTATGGAGGAGTTGCAGGGACCAGACTTAGCCATTTGAGAGGTTGGAAAAGTGAATTTTTCAAACTTCTCAAAATAAAGTTCCAATGCCATGGGGTTGTATCCCTCGAAAAGACGAATCCAACGAGCCCAAGAACGTCCAAAACGGAGTTCATATGAATAAATGACGACCAAAATACGAAAGGGGGCAGAAGGTTTGACGACCAACTATACGGATGGCCGCCGTATAGTTCCGGCCATATAGTTGCCAAAAAGGTCGGAAACAATGGGAAAACACTCCAGAAAATCTTCAGAACCTTTCCCAAGTCATATGACGGTATTATGGGTATCCTAGGACACCCCCAAGGCCTATATAAAAAGAGGAGGGGCCAAAGGAAGCCACTATACACCATATACAAGATCTAGATCCCATCTACCGTCTCCATAGCGGCGCTCTGCCACCGTGCCGCCTCCATAGCCTCTCAAGCTCCACCAAGATCCAATCTCCATCAACACCATCACCATCAAGGCATCCAAGAAAGAAGAAGAGGAGGAGAAGAAAGACATCACCACCACGCATCAATCTCCCTCTCCCTCTCTCTCTTGTGTTTGGTAATTGTAAGATTGAACACGGTTGTGACATTATTATATATTTATATATTTTGGTGTTCATCCATGTGTGAGTGATTGATTCAATTCTAGGTTGAGGTATGATCTAGTGCGCTAAGTTAGAATTTATTGTGATCTAAGATGAGTTTATGTGATCCTTTGGTTCGAAAGTGCCTTTTGTCTTGCGGTGACGCACGAGAATCATGCATAGTGCACACAGCGTGACAGCCCAGTAATCAATTGGGGAACGTTTATTTGTCTGAGTAATCTCTTATAGATCACACATATATTTGGCCATCTAGTACTAGTGAGACCGAAGCCTAAAAGCCCTCTGTCATTCCATTCAATTCTACAACTACAATCTCTTTAATTCAGTTCATATTCTTGTTTACTTTCTGTCTTAGTTTATTTTGTTCTTGTTAAAAATCTTTGTTATTAGATACTTTAAACCTCTCTGAATTATCGCCATTCTAGTAAGTTATAGAATAGGCTATTTCCAAACCACGGTTTGGGTGCGAAACGTGGGCGCATTGAAAATGTGGCTGCGGGGTTGTGTTGTTTCCGTTCGTCGATCTCTCATCAGGACAAACTCTTAAATATTTGCTGCTACATGTACTGCAATAACCCTGTTGTTGGTGCAGGAATCCAGTCATCATATTGGAGTCGTTGCCAGGGAGCTAAGCGTCCGGTTATTACCTTCCTACTCGCACATAGTTTATTTCCATTTGTTGCTATTTATCTTACTGCTTTTAATTATTTGAAAAGAACAAAAAAAAATAGTTTACCTTTTGTTAGTAGTCTTGTTATTTATTTTAGTTATAGGAAATTCAAAAATATAGGAACTATGGAAATTAAAAGTCTTGCGGAGTATGCTTCTCCGAGTGTTGATCATTTACATGCTCCTATTGTTCAGCCCGCTATTGATGTGGATGGATATGAGATTAATCCTATGTGGATAAATACAATCATGGAAATAGCTTTTGAAGGAGATCCTGACAATGATCCATATGAGCATATTGAAAAATTTACTTCATTTTGTTCTACGGTGAAGGCAAATGGATGGACAATTGATAAGCTGAAGTTATATCTCTTCTGGTTCTCGATGAAAGGAAAAGCTAATGATTGGCTAAAATCGCATCCCGCTGAACACTTCAATTCATGAAAAGGTATCTCCGAAACTTTTCTCGGTAAGTATTTCTCACAAAAGCAAACTTATGAGCGTAGGCTTTATATCCTGAATTTCAAGAAAAGCAACAATGGGGATTTAATACAAGATTACAATAGGTTCTGAAAATTGATGCATGATTGTCCACATCATAATTTACCTGATTGGTTATTGTTGAATCACTTTTATGGAGGCTTAAATCACTCTTCTAAGCATAAGCTAGAGATGATGTGTGATGGTGCATTCCTTGGAAAAACTCTGGAAGAAGCTTGGAAACTCTTAAGAGATGTACATACTAATTTTCATCAATGGCAATGTAAATATTGTGCATGAATAAAAACCTCTCCCTACCGATCTAGAGAACTTGGTCAATGAGTTTCTTAAAGATGAAAATAGAAGAGTAAAAATTCCTTATGATAATACCTTAGTTAGAGATGTTCTTTCTAAAGCAATGCCTTTCATAGCTGATTATTTTAATCATATTAGAACTACTTCTACTAACGATGGAGAACAACCCTCCTACTGTTAATACCATATCTTCCACTTGTTGCATCATTGAAGCAGGAAAGAAAGGGAAATCCATGAAGCCTAAAACCAGGAAAAATAAAAATAAGAAGCCTCGTGTTGAATATCTCACATATCTGACACCTGTAGACGAAGTGAAACGGAATTATGAAGTGTATCGGAGAAATCAAAGATGCATCAAGAAGAAAGAAGAAAAAGAAATCAAGGAATGGAATAAATTGAAAGTAGCTCTCAACCTTATCCCCCACCTATTCCTGATAATTATTATTCTTCTAACTCTAGTGATGATGAGGACTTCAATTATTCTATAATCCCTGATAATTGCCCTGAAGAATTTTTTGATGATTCTAGTAGTGTTTGTCTAAATACTGTTTTCGGGGAAATTAATTATGATGAGCCAAAGACGGAATCCTGTGTGCCTCCCATACCTGTTTGCTATGACTTTTGTTTTACTAATGAGGTGCAGGAAATTCCGGTGGCAAGGATCAAGCTACTGGATCCAAAAGGACATTATGAGTTGTACCCTCAAGATAGTAATCAAGGTAAAGATTGCAAGTTTGGTAATAAATCTTTAACACCCTCTATGTAGGAGGGAAGGAATACATATTTATCGCGCTTGGTGCATCCATCCTCATGTGGAAACGAGAACACTTACAAGATACCAATGCACCGCAAGCGGACATGTCTTAGAATAAAAAAATATGATATAAATCCTGAAATCACTCGTTGGAGGTAAGCAAAACTACTCCTATAGCTGCCTCCATTGCTAAATAAATATGGAGTATAAAAGTCTGGCTACTTGGTTATAAGAAAGCGTTTCCCGGGAGGCAACCAGGAAGTTACTAGGTGTCTTTCTTAGTTTTGTGTCTTAAATCTAGTTGCATTCATATTGCATTGGCACTTTTATTCTTTGCATGTATTGCTATTAGAGTTATCTTGTTGAAGTTTTCCAAAGGTAGAATTTATTGTGTTGCATAACTCGGTTGTACTTAATTCCCGTTTTATACATGCTAATGTTGGTCGAAAATTAAAGTTGTCATTTTATGTCAAAACATGGTGTTTCGCTAAGTTTCAGGTTAAGAAATAATTCCCGAAGAAATGGAATTTTTTTGACGACTACAGTACCTTTAACGACCAACTATACGATGGAAATAAAAATTCCAGCCATATAGTTGCCGCAGTATAGTTATCGATACCATCGTCAAATTTTCTTTCCCATGTACAGAAGGTTTAACGACCAACTATACGGCGGGGATAAAAATCACGACCATATAATTGCCGCCGTATAGATATTGACACATGTTTGAATTCTTATTTCAGGCTGTTGCACGTTTGACGACCAACTATACGGTGGGAAATATTTTTCTGCCCGTATAGTTGCGTCCGTATAGTTGGTGCGACCAGAAAATCACTATGGGAAGGTAACCCAGGTATCAAAATTTTGATATACTTTCTCCCTACTTCCTCTAAAACCTCGAAACTCCACATGGGATCTTCTCCCTTGATCGAGGGGAAGCCGAATACCTGTAAGCAATAAAAGTTCTACCTCAGAAACTTCCTACACAGTAATTATCTATAGAAGTTCATGTTTTCTCTTTTACTTTCTTTTTATCGGTGGGGTAAATGAACTATGTTCGTATAGAAAACCGATGCATTTTATTTTGTGTGTTATTTTTGCAGGGACTTGAACCTTGTGTGAAAACATATACGGTAGTGTCAACCATGCAAACACTCGCATGAGCCAATTGATTGCTTTAATTCTACATGCCTACTTAGTAATGTCTGGTAAAAAATTTCAACTCGAACCTCTTTTAATAAGCACATAGGGGCTGCACACTCGTGTTTCATATTTTGTCTCACTTGCACTTCATCAAAATCTGAGAGTATGTACAACTCTTGGACCTAGTTTGTTGACTTAAGCGTGGTGCTTAGGTTGATGAACCGACTCAGTGGGACTTGTATTTTTATCACTTGTGAGCTAATCCCCATGTTTTCAAAAACACAAAATGTTTTATTTTCTTCTTAGTTTCCAAACAGGTTCTCAAGGAAGGCAGCCGCCAGGCTATATCAAGAAATTTACATTAAAGCAAAGGTTTTTTGTCCATCAGAAGAGAGGTTACTTGTACCTCAACGGTAAAGTGTGTCATCCTTGTTTTCAACTAAGCTTGGGGAGGTAACCACTTATCACACTCTCTTTTGGAAACTGTACTTTCTCTTTTCTTTTGGTGATATACTCAAGTTTGGTTCTTGCAAAGTTCTAAGCTTGGGGAGGTTACTTCTGCATGTGTAGAATCTTGTGCAATGTTCATATTCGATGAAGGTTTAATGCAATCATGTATCTCGCTTTTCTTGAATGCTTGCTTAAGTGAGTATAGTTTTGTATTTGTATGGGGATACACTTGCTCATGATAGGAACCATAGGAGTTGACTTAGAGCGTGTATGCATCTTGCCAAAAAAATTATCAAGCTTGTGACAATATTTATGATCCTCTAGAAAACATTGCCACAATCTCTACACTTGGATAGAATGAATACTTGATCAAGATCTTTTGAAATTTGTTGGTGGTCACCTAATATCTTTGTATTAAATAAATAAGTTATGCTCGACTCCGTAGTGCCAAAATAATAGACTTGATAGTTTGCTTACGGAAGGAGTTATCAATTGGAAATGGTATTTCAAAGTTTTGAGTTATATGTTAAATAAGGTGTTGTTTAATTGTCTTAAGAGTTTAGCCTTAAAGATACTCAACACCATAGATGTGATGATCGACTTGATAGTACTCTTTGAAAGGATTTGTTTGAAGAAACTAATGTTTAGCTGTAATTGAGATGCATGCCAAATATTGACCTGTTGATTAAAGTATGATATTGTTTTATGTGTGTCTGCACCACTGTCGCACAACATGGGATGCTAACAACTCCGCTGGCCTTTGAACAATCCAAAAATAGGAAACTCTTGGAGTTTGGATATGAGTTTCCCAACATATATAGCAGAAATGCTATATTTGGGTATGCATTGGTATTCTCATGGGCCTGCGTTCAAAGCAAAAGAGGGAATACTCCTCTGACCGTTATGAGAAATCATTATACCAAAAAGGGAAACCTTGGTAATGGTCACGAGTGTCCATTCTTAGCATGTACATTCTAATTAAACACAATAAGTTTTGGCATGATCTCATTACAGATGAACTGAAGTTTATAAAGACAAAGAATAGAAAATGAGTGTTTGATAGCCATGATTCATTGATGTGCATGACCAAATGAGATATTCTAATGCTATGCTTCTTTTGACATGTTCTCGCATTTCCTTTTGGCATAAATCTCGTTACTAAGAGATAAACTTTTTGAAATTTCAATAACTGATGTTTGCACTTGAGAGCCTTAACTAGATGACATGATTGGGTAGAATCGATAAACTTTATTCCTATTTATGCTTGACATCTACTTGTGACTAAGTTTTGTCTCATAAAAATAATGATATGAAAAGTTATACAAAAAGTGCAATAAGAGGATCACAAGTTTGTTTGCAAGTTAGATTCACTGTTGACATGGAGCATATAAGTTTTGATGAATCTTTAGTTGTCTTTATAACTGAGATTGTGTTGTCTTGTATGAATACATGTTTTCTCTCTTCGAGCTTGTAGAAGAAATAAGGATGCAAGGCACTGATTTCCAATGATAAGCTATTTCACAGCCATTAATTTATTATCGACCCTTCCCGCTCGAGGACGAGCAAGGTCTAGCTTGGGGAAGTTGATGGCTATGAAATATCACCTCTTTTAGCCATATAAATGTGCCATTTATCTCTCATATCATGTTTCTTCTAGCTACAGCTATGCCTGATATGCATGATTACTTGTTTTCATTACATTCAATATGAGCTTTGCACATTTAGTAGTTTAGGTAGAATTTTATTCCTCTTTCTTGTCTTTGACATGTGTGTAGGTGTTGATGATTATTATGGACAAAACAAAGGCAAAAGGAACAAAGAGAGCATAGTATGGAGGAGCTGTAGGGACCAGACTTAGCCATTTGAGAGATTGGAAAAGTGAATTTTCCAAACTTCTCAAAATAAAAATCCAAGACAATGGGGTTGTATCCCTCAACGAGACGAATCCAACGAGACCAAGAACGCCCAAAACGGAGTTCGTATGAAGAAATGTCGACCAAAATACGAAAGGAGGCAGAAGGTTTGACGACCAACTATACGGCCGGCCACCGTATAGTTCTGGCCGTATAGTTTCCAAAAAGGTCGGAAACGATGGTAAAATACCCCAGAAAAGATTCAGAACCTTCCCCAAGTCATATGATGGTATTATGGGTATCCTAGGGCACCCCCAAGGCCTATATAAATAGGGGAGGAGCCAAAGGAAGCCACCATACCATACACTATATACAAGATCTAGATCCCATCTACCGCCTCCACGGCGGTGCTCTGCCGCCGTGCCGCCTCTATAGCCTCTCAAGATCCACCAAGATCCAATCTCTATCAACACCATCAAGGCATCCAAGCAAGAATAAGAGGAGGAGAAGGAAGACATCACCACCACCATGCATCGATCTCCATCTCCATCATCATCTCCATATCCATCTCCCTCCCCTCTCTCTCTCTCTCTCGTGTTTGGTAATTGTAAGATTGAACACGGTTGTGACATCATTATATATTTATATGTTTTGCATCCATGTGTGAGTGATTGATTCAATTCTAGGTTGAGGTATGATCTAGTGCGCTAAGTTAGAATTTATTGTGATCTAAGATGAGTTTATGTGATCCTTTGGTCTGGAAGTGCCTTTTGCCTTGCGGTGACGCGCGAGAATCATGCATAGTGCATACAGAGTGACAACCCGGTAATCAATTGGGGAACGTTTATTTGTTTGAGTAATCTCTTATAGATCACACATATATTTGCCCATCTAGTACTAGTGAGTCCGAAGCCTAGAAGCCCTCTCTCAGTCCATTGAGTCCTACAACTACAATCTGTTTAATTCAGTTCATATTCCCGTTTACTTTCTGTCTTAGTTTATTTTGTTCTTGTTAAAATTTCTTTGTTATTAGATACTTTAAACCTCTCTCAATTATCGCTGTTCTAGTAACTTATAGAATAGGCTATTTCCAAACCACGGTTTGGGAGCAAAACGTGGCCGCATTGACAATGTGGCTGCGGGGTTGTGTTGTTTTCGTTCATCGATATCTCATCGAGACAAACTCTTAAATATTTGCTGCTACAGGTACTGCAATGACCCTGTTGTTGGTGCAGGAATCCAGTCATCACCCGACAAGGGTACGACCCATGATCTCCGGCATCCGTGTCATCGGCTGGTCCTTTGGGTCTCGTCGTTGTCTGCCAAGGGCGGCGGGTTACTGTGTACTCGTCACCCTGGTACCTTCATATTCCTGGTTGGCCTTGTCCGACTGGGGTGACCCGGCCAACTAGTTGCATACGGCTAGGGTAATCTAGCCGGCTGGGAGTCTTGGCTATGTCTTTTCATCCGACTGTCTAGTTTGCTGGCTCGCTCTTTGTCTGGCCTTCTGGTGCGGCTCAGATCACTATAGAGCTTCGTTGGGCAACCCCAAGAGGAAGGTATGATAAGCACAGCAGTAAGTCTTCCCTCAGTATGAAACCAAGGTTATCGAACCAGTAGGAGGAAGGAAACGACCCCAAGGTGTTGCTAACAACTTGGAACCTGCACAACACAAACTCAAGACTTTGCCCCAACGAACAGTGAGGTTGTCAATCTCACCGGTTTGCTGAAAACAAAGGATTAAATGTATGGTGTGGAAGGTAATGATAGCTTGCAGTAAGTAAACAGTAATAGTGGATCATGTATCAATGGTAAAGATTGGATCAGGGTCCACAATTCACTAGAGGTGTTCTCCTTAAGGTAAACAAATTACAGCGGGGCATTTGATAGGACTGAGCAAGGCATAACAATGTAATACTAGACATTCATGATCCTATGAGATTTGATTGGGCATTACAACAATATACATAGACCGCCATCCAACTACATCTATGACCAGTAATCCACCTTCAGGTTATCATCCGAACCCCCTCCAGTATTAAGTTGCAAGCAAGGGATAACTGCTTTAAGCAATGTGTGTAAAGTAAATAATACAATTGTTTCATGAACAAAAGATTGTTGTTTTATCCCTAGTAGAAACATCACATCTACAACCTTAGATATTTTTGTCACTTCCCCAGATTCAATAGAGGCATGAACCCACTATCGAGCATAAATACTCCCTCTTGGAGTCACTAGCATCTACTTGGCCAACATAGCTACTAGAGACGGAGAGCATGCAAGATCTCAAACAACACAGACATGATAGAATCAACAAGATATAATCGTTAATCAATCTAACATAGTAATCCCAATATCCGTCGGATCCCCGCAAACACAACATGCATGATTACAAATAGATGAGCTTAATCATGAACGGAGCTCACAAGATCTAAACATGATAGCACAAAGGAGGAAAAACAATCATCTAGCTATTGTATGGACCCATAGTCCAAGGTGGAACTACTCACACATCATACCGGAGGCTGTCATGGTGATGAAGAAGGCCTCCGGGGTGATCTCTCCCCTCCGGCAGGGTGCCGGGAAGAGCTTTAGATCCCCCGATCTAGGGACGATGGTGGCAGCGGCTATGGACTGTTTTGTGGAGATCTGATCGGGTACTTAGGGTTTTGGCATCAGGGGGCTTTTATAGGTGAAGAGGCGAGGCAGGAGGACGGCCAGGGGCCCACACCCTGCCCAGGCGCGGCCTAGGGTGGGCCCGCGCGTAGGGGGGGTGCGGCTGACGAGGTTTAATCTCGTCAATGCCCATTGTTATGGACTTGGGTTTTGGAGAAGATGGGGATGCTGGAGATCGTGGCACGGTTAACAGACAAGCAACCAGGGGACACGAGATTTACCCAGGTTCAGGCCCCCGGAGGGAAAACCCTACTCCTGCTTGTCTGCTCTTTGATTACGGTGAAACCGAAGGTTACAGGGTGCGCAGATTCGATCTGGCGTGGATGCGTGTGCGAAAGTATGAGTCGAGTTGCCCTAGGACGTGCCCTCCTGGCCTTTATATAGACTTAGGCAGGTCCCGGGCGTAGTCCTAGTCGGTTACAAGTTCTAGGGTTTTACCCCTTTGAATTTCCTATCTCCTCTAGTCTTGCTCTCCAAGGATCCGAAGACGTCATGGGCCTTGGCCACCCGAAAATCTTCATGGGCCAGCGTATGTCTGCCGTGGGCCTTCCTTGGGCTGGACTAGGTATGCTGAAGTTACGTACCCGTAGGGTATAACCATGTCAGTAGCCCCCGAGTGATCAGTCGAATCGTAGATTCGGCTGAGGACTCTTCCATCCTTCGGGAGCAACTATATGTTAATAGTATATGTGTGTAGGGATTGTTGATGCGTGTGCCTGACTCACCCGACGGATCAGGGTGTCTTAGGACGAAACAACACGATCTTCTTCAGGTTCGGGTCCCTTAACCCGGGCCTGGAACATATGCTGGCGTAATTCAACTCAGGCCGCGGAGGACTTATAGGAGTGGAATTCCAGTGATTTTAATTGGTGTACCCAACGCGTCCGTCGGGATTTTTCATCGTACCTGTTGGTACGGATTCATACTAGCAGAGCGCAGTTAGGTGCGTTGCCAGGCCATCAGATGATATCTGTAGGTCTTATCTTTGCGTCGCAGACGCAGCATCCGAACATTTATCACCTCGGAGGTGTTTCGGGTGGCCAATGAGATTGTTGCTCACTTAGCGTTTTGTTGGGGCAGAGTTGCCAAAAAAGTTTTTGCATGTGGATCCGGAAGATCGCAGTCGAATATTTCATAGGGTGCGCGACCAGCGCTCCCTATGGGAGTAGCCCCAAAGTGTCTGTTCGAGTCGTAAACTCGAACGGAGACTTTCAGTTCAAGCATTGTTTCAATCGTTAGGTCCGCAGGACTCGAAAAGTTTCGGATGCTTAAATCCATCCTCCCTATGGGAGTAGCCCCCAAGTCCGTAGTGGAGTCGCATACTCGACGTAGGACTCAGGTAAGTAATTTTGTCCTCATTTGTCTGTCGGGTGCGCGGCCACCGCTCCTGATAGGAGTAGCCCCCAAGTATTTAGTCGAATCATAGATTCGAGTGAGTACTTTTAGCTGTGGAGCCGAAGTGGTGCTAGTATAGCTTTTGATGACGTCAGTGCTTACGATCGATTACCTCAAGCGTCTGCTACGCCAGAGATGACTTGACTGGACGAAGCGTGGGTCCCACTTGCTGACTTTGAATTGACCGGTCACGCACGGCGTGGAGATGATTACGGCGTCTCCTCGATTTCCGCACGTAGTGGACGGCGTGGTATCGACGGTTCATTTTGGTGCTGACACGTGTACGGCCAGATTTACCGTTGGCGTTAGGTCTTCTCGATGGACGGCCAGCGTGCGTCGTCTTCGCTGTTATAATCCCTGGTGAAATCGTGGTTTGTTTTTCACCGCAGCAGTTCATCTATTCACTGCCCCCTTGTTCTTGAGCTATTCTTGCTGCGCGCTGAGAGTTTCCTCCACATTTCCTTTGTCTTTCTTCGTTGGCAACGCCACCACCGCCATAGCGCCATGGGGAAAACAAAGAAGTCCTCATCTGCAGTTGGTACCAGCGCCGCCGGAGGCAAGAAGGGCACCGCCACTGCTCGCGTCACCGACGGTGGCTGGCGGCGATCAGAAACGCGGGAGAGCGATCTCCGCAAACTGCGCGAGCGGAGCCTGATCCCGCAAGACATGACGGCCGTGAGACTCCCCGGCAATGAAGTAATCCCCCGTCCCCCATCTGGGTATCGGGTTATGTTTGTTGCCGGAGCGAAAGAGCGTCTGCAGCAGGAGGCCGCAGATCGTGAGGAGCAGCTGGCCACCGTTGCGGCTGCTCGTGAAAAAGGGGTGGCGGATAAGCTCATGGCTGCTGCCAAGGCTATTTCGGGTGAGTACAAGCTTTTGGACTTGTTTCTTTTTCTACGGATCTTCTTCTATGCTGACTTTCTTCATATTTTTCTTCGTTTTTGTCTCAGATGCCACAGGCATCGAGTTCGACCGCGGTGCTCTGGAGCACGGGAGTGCTCTAGATGATGCCACTGTGGCGGTCGAAGACCGCTGCAGCACCGTCGTCAACTCTCTTGCCAAGGCGAAAGAGGTCCTTGGTCGCTTCTACCAGGAGCTTTTCCCGAAGGGCGCACCCCTTGAAGATGTGGATGCCCTGGCAGAGGCTCTGTCAGCCGAAGCGCCTGCAGCGTACAAGCGCAAGCAGAAGGGCATCGGCGCGTCCGTCGGGCTGGCGATGGCCATGGCGGCTGGGGCGGAGCTGGACCTGCCCCAGATTACTTCTCGGATGCCTACGGCTGCGGATGGATCCGAGGTAGCCTTCGCCACCTACTCCGCTTGCTGCAGACGATATGGGCCCAAGCTCATTGACTTGCTGTCTGAGTATGCATTGCGGCAGCAGGGCGAGGCCAAAGCTAGGCAGTCTGGTTCTAAGGCGACTCAGTGTCCTCCGCCTTAGGCATAGTAGACGTAGGGTAGTTTGTAGTCTACTTTTGTTGTAAATATCTTTTGTAGTACCATCCTTGTGCCACGTAGTGGCCTTATATATTTTAATGAATTCCTCCGAGTTGTGCTCTATCCTTGGCTGAATGTCTGTGTGCCTTCTTTTTTCTGCTGTTATAGGTTCCTTCGGGTGCTGACCCAGTTGACACTTCATCCGAAAGGCCCTTGCGAGCATCATTGGATGATTCCTCGTAGCTCGCTTTTCTTCGAGATCGCGTGCGCAGCTTGGAGAGAGATTTGCTTGGGTTACGCGGTCGCGCTGACGTTTGGAAATCCAAAGCAGACCGTGGTGTCGTGGGAATAGTCACAGCAGATGCTGCAATCGGCAGCGAGTAGTAGAACGAGGGGCAAGGGCGGCCAGCCATCTGCGGTGCGAGATGAGGGCAGAGACACAAGGTTTTACCCAGGTTCGGCCCGCCGAAGGGTAAAGACCTACTCCTGCTAGATTGTATTATGGAGGTGTTACAATGGGCGAGCTCGGCTGCGGCGAGTCGCTTGGGTGTATGAGGGAACGTATCTCTACTCGCCCTATAGGGAGGTTTATATAGGCTCACCTCCCCTAGGGTTTACATATCTCAACCGATTCAGTTAAAGCTTCGGTAGTCGTTCAACCTAATCCGACTGGGCCTATCTACTCGCCTGGGCCTTCAGCTTCCAATCGCTCGGTTCCTCGCTAGGCTTCAATCCACTCGCCGTTCTGCAGGCCCACTCGCCGGTTCTTGGGCCAGTCGGAAACACCCTGCTGGGTATACCCCGGTAGGCATATCCCCATCAGTAGTACCCGAGGCCGTCGTCGATTAGGCGTAGGTGGCTGCTGGCAGTCGGAGTATACGGCTTCAGAGTAGGCATCCAGTCGAATCGTCGGCGGGCTCCTGTATAAAGGAGGAAACCAGTGATCCAGGTCGCAGCTTTGGCGAGTCGAGTCGGCGAAACACTGTCATAGTGATTGGGTCGGCGAGCCGAGTGGCCGTAGTTGGACCGTCAGGCGTGGTCAAACTAGCCGTTGGGGTAATCCAACGGTAACTTTTGGCGTAATCATCGCGCGGTAACGGCTCCCTGATTTGGCGGGTAACACCCACTATATAAGGGGAATGGCAGGCGATCGGAGAGCCACCTTCTCACCACTTCTTCCGACTGCACGCATTTTCCTTCCCTCGCATCGCGACCTAGCCGACCCGAAATCCCCCGACCCCCAACAAACCTCTCGGCCATGGCCCTTTCCACCGAACCGTGGGGTAGATCCAAGTGCACGAGGGCGCAATTAGCCTCTTTCGAGGAGGCCGGGATCTTGCGAGCCGGCTGTTGGCGTATTCCCGCAGCCGGAGAGACGACCCTGAACCCGCGAGAGAGGGAATTCATCTGTTTCACCGGTCATCTCGAGTGGGGGCTAGGGTTTCCTACGTCCCTGTTCTTCCGGCGCTTCTGCGCCTACTACGGGATCCAGCCTTCAGATCTGGGTCCCCACAGCATCGAGCAGCTCGCCATCTTCGTGGCGTTCTGCGAATGCTATTTGGGCTGCCGGCCCTACTTCCCCTTGTGGCAAGATCTGTTCCACGGACGGATCAGCCGCGAGGAAGCAGGCGGCCCAATGCTAGCCGCGGGCGGCTTGACGTTCCAGCTCAAGTCAAAAGCTTCATTCTTCGATCTGATGCTGCCCGCCAAGGCAGCGAGCGACTGGAAGAAGTCGTGGTTTTATGTGGCCGAGGCGACCCCGGAGGACGAGGTGGCGATCCCGCGGTATTCCGCCAATCGGTCCGAGCCGCGCCATCTCCAAGTCGGCAAGCTCCCCAACGACCAGCGGATGGTCGTCGACGAGATGCTCCAGACCATCCGCGGTCTGAAAAAGAAGGGCCTCCAGACGATAAACCTGTACAACTGCTGGCTCGGGCGGCGGCTCGTCCCGCTCGCCCAGCGCGACCACTATATGTACCAGTACACGGGCCGGGGAGACTCGACGAAGGCCTGCCTCGACGAGTGGAAGCTGGAGGACTATCTCCCAGCACTGAAGAAGATTACCCAGGCGGTGTACCTGGATGTGCAGGCTGGGGTCGCCCCCTATACCGCAAAGCGTCCAGCTCCAACGGTAACCATCTTACTTTGCTCGCAGTCGCAGTTTATGCAGTCGCGGTAATTCTGATTTCATTTTGTATTCGTCGCAGCTATTCCAAGTGGTGGAAGGGTGGCTCCCACCTTCGGACGACGAGAACTCGAGCTCGTCCGCCCCGGACGTAGGCGAGTCGCCGCCCGCTAAGGGCGACGAGGACGACGTCGACGAGTCCGAGGAGGAGGTCGCCCCGCTGGTCCGAAAGACCCGCGGACAACGACAGCGCGAGCTCGAGGCAAGCAGAAGCCTCGAGCGTCATGATGACGACGACGATCTCCCAGAGACCACCTCGCGCCGTCAAGCCACTCCGTCGAAGAAGAAGAAAAAAGAAAGGGAGGCAAGGGCCCCCCGAAGAAGAAGACGAAGCCGTCAAAGCCGGCCTCGCCGCCGCACTCGGCGAGCAGTTCTGACGCTCCCAGCCCGGCCAGTGGCGACGCGCCACCAGTGACAGCCGCGCTGGACGCGGCGACTGTGGAAGTGCTGCTGGCTTCGATACCTCCGCCATTCGCCCCAGTCTCTGGGCTGGGGGATGCTCCGGCTGCAGCGGCTTCGCCTCGCAAGGAGGCTCCGGCTACAGCGGCTTCGCCTCGCAAGGAGGCTCCTGCCGAAGATATCCCAGAGGCTCCAGCTGCGGCCTCGACGACGAAGAAGCCATCCGTGTCTTGGGCACGCGACGTCCTGGAGATGGGGCTCAGTCGCTGATTGGGCCCTGAACTGGAAAAACCAGCCGTCCTCCGTACGGGGCTACGTTTTATTCCAGTCGCCAAGTGAGTGCACTCACCCTTCCTTGTTTTTCATAATTACTTCAATTATTTTTGCTTATTCGATTGATGCACAGGACCGGAGTGAAGAGGATGGGCCATCCGACCGTGGCTAAGGTGCCGCCCGGCGTTAGCGAGGAGGATCCTTCCCGCAAGAGGAAGGCGGACGAGGTCGTCGTCTCGGCGGATGGCAGCAAGAAGGCCAAGGGTGGCGACACCGTCACTATCTCTGATGACACGGCGGTTGCACCAGCCGGGCCCGTGATGGAGGCAACCGCGTCTACGAAGGAGGGCGCTCCCTTGCCTGGAACGGCGGAGCCGACCTCTCTTGGAGCGGGTGCCTCTATCGCTACCTTCCCACGGTTCGTGACCAAGGCGGCCGCGGCGAGTGGGACTTCGCCCTCGAGCCACGCTCCTGGGACCGCCGACACTGAAGTCGACCAACGTCGTGGGCATACGCCGGCGCTCCTCGCGTCCGTGGACGCGATACAACTCCACGACATGCTTGGCGCAGCCATCCAGGTACATCCAGTCCCCGAGGATCAGGTCGGTGCTTTGCAGCGGCCTGATTCTTATAATTTCTCAACTTTTTATTTTTCGCATCCAGTCCCCGAGTGCGCACTCGCTGAATTTCAGCGGGTGGGCACTTAGGAATTTCTTGATCGCCAGTCCCCGAGTGCGCACTCGCTGAATTTCAGCGGGTGGGCACTTAGGAATTTCTTGATCGCCAGTCCTCGAGTGCGCACTCGCTGAATTTCAGCGGGTGGGCACTTAGGAATTTTGCTTTGATTAACCTTTTTGGTGATGTGCAGGGTCTGCAGCTTGAGTCGGCTGACCGATTGGCCGCGAAGCAGCGCGCGAAGAGGGAGCTGGCCATCGTCCAGGAAGCGAACAAAGGGCTTCAGGCTGTTGCCGCGAAGGCAGAGGAAGCTCGCCAGGGGCTTGTCCCCGCTGGTGAATTGGCGGCGGCGCAATCGGCTTTGAGTGCCGCTGAACAGCGGATCGCCAACCTCGAGCGCGAGCTGCTAGAGGCAAAAGAAGAAGCGTGCTCGGCTGACGGGCGAGCTAAGGCCGCCATTGCAGCCGCTGACAAGGATCGCAAAGTGTCGGAAGTCCTTATTGCTGGGCTTCAGGACGACCATACATCGCTTCAGTGCTTCATCACGGAACTCGCCCGCCCGCTGCTTGGTGAGTACATCTGCCCCTTCCGGTGGTTGTGTCCTTTGTGGTGTCCGTCGTACTCATTATTGTCTTCTTACTCGCAGGTCGCATCATCGATAGCGAGGAAGAGGCGAGCTCGTTCGACGCGAGGCAGTGTGTAAGCATGCTTGTCTATTCGGCAACGTTGTCGGCGACGTGCATCCGCGCCTATCTCCAAGAGATATCGCCTTCGGAGGTGATTCCCAGCGACCTCGTTGAGGTGTGGAAGTATTTGGAGAAGGCGCCCGCGGTCGTTGAGTTGATGACGCGATCTGCGTTTCGGCGCGGAGCGTCGACGGCACTTAGTCTTGGACTTGCCCACTTCCCCGAAGACTTCGACATTGACGATGTGACGAGTGGATATCCATCGTCGACTGGCGCGGTGGAGCTGTCCGAGGTTCTCAAGTTGCAGGACCGCGCCGCCACGTACTCAGAACGTGTCTGGGCAATGGGCGACCTCCTTCCGTACCAGGAGACGGTCATCGCGCCGAACGACCCCGAGCCGCCGCATCGTGACTACAAGGTCGAGAAACCTTTTCGCGCGGCAATGGCGGGTGAACTGACGACGTATCCGTCGAACCCGTACACGCCGTTCATCCGCAATCGCCGGGATGTTGGCGAGTCGTCATCAAAACCTGCAGAGTAGGATAGTTTGCCTTGTAGCGTTAGCAGCAGGTCTGCCATGCGGGCATATTTTGTAGCATGAAACAATGCGATATGCAATTGAATGAGACATCGTGTCTGTTTTGGTATTTGTTGTGTGTTTGTGATTGATTTTTGAACGAGTCCCCGAGCGCGTCCGCCCTTTTTGTGGGGTTTACCTCGTATATGATATATGTGTTGTTGTTATGTGTTTTGTTGTTTTGGTCGACTCGTCCGAGCTCGAAGAGCCAGTCGCTAGGCGACTCCCTTGAGTGCTCTGTACTTTACCGTTTTCCCTTGCGCGAACGAGGTCGGGTGGCCGAGTCCCCGAGTGTGGTACTTGGTTTTTCTAGGCGCGACTCGAGGGTAGTTGAGGACTTAGCGCGTTGGTTTGAGCGCGTCGCTCCTGCCTGGCCCGTGGGGTCAGTCGCGTGGCGAGTCCTGGGCATGCTCTCTTACTTGGCGTTTTCCCTGACCGCTCGCGACGAACTGGTCTTCAGTCCCCGAGCGTGGTACTTAGCCGTTCGAGTCGCTATGCCGAGGATGCGGAGGACCAAGGTCGCTGTGAGAAGCGAGGGCAGTTGTCTTGGCTCGTAGAACCAGTCGAGCTAGGCGACTCCAATGGGGCTCCGGGTGGGCGTTTTTCGTGGACGATGCAAGACCTGAGGTGATTCAGTGCTCTTACACCGCACTACTTAGCCGTGCCGGTCGCTGTACCAAAGGTTGACTTCTGCGGTTAGCGTAACGCTGTTATTACGAGTGCGAGTGGCACAAGGCATGGAGAGTAGGCGCAATTTGCGGTAACCGTTTCTTTTTATTTCATAGCGACTGGAGAGTACATGTGTGGGGTTCTAGGAGTAGAACTTCCGTAGGAGGTTTACATTCCATGGTCGCTTGACGTCGAGTTCGCCGTCCCCGCGGACGTCGATGAGGTAGTAGGCGTCGTTGCCGAGTACGCGCCCGATGGCGAATGGGCCTTCCCACGGGGGGGGGGGGGGGGGAGAGCTTGTGCATGCCCTTCTTGTCCTGGATGAGGCGCAACACCAGGTCGCCTTCTTGGAAGTTGCGAGCTTTCACCCGCCGGCTGTGGTAGCGGCAGAGTCCCTGCTGGTAGATAGCGGTGCGTGACCGAGCGAGGTCATGTGCTTCATCGAGTTGGTCGATCCCGTCTTGGCGGGCGAGCTCGTTCGCAGCCTCCGTATAGTGGACGACCCGCGGCGAGTCGTGCTCGAGGTCGGTGGGCATGACTGCCTCGGTGCCGTAGACCATGAAGAAGGGAGTGAACCCTGTCGATCTGTTGACTGAGGTGCGGATCCCCCAGATGACAGAGAGTAACTCCTCGACCCAGCACCCGGCAGTGCGCTCGAGTGGTACCTGGAGTCGCGGCTTCAAGTCGTGGAGGATGCTTTGGTTGGCCCGTTCCGCCTGGCCGTTGGATTCCGGGTGGGCGACTGACGCGAGGTCGAGCCGGATGTGGTGCTCTTCGCAGAATTCGGCCATGGCTCCCTTGGCGAAGTTGGTGCCGTTGTCCGTGATGATGCTGTTTGGGAACCCGTAGCGATATATGAGCTCGCGTAGGAATTTAGTGGCGGTCTTCCCGTCGCATTTCCGGACTGGCTTGGCCTCCACCCATTTCGTGAATTTGTCGACAGCGACTAGCAAGTGGGTGTAGCCGGAGGGGGCCTTCTTGAAGGGGCCTACCATATCCATGCCCCACACAGCGAATGGCCAGGTGATGGGGATTGTTTTGAGCGCCGAGCTCGGCACGTGCGTCTGGTTGGCGTACTTCTGGCACCCGGCGCACTGCTGGACGATATCGACAGCATCGGCGTGTGCGGTGGGCCAGTAAAAGCCATGTCGCATAGCCTTGGCGACCAGGGAACGAGCGGCGGCGTGGTGTCCGCAGTCACCGGAGTGGATGTCGTGGAGGATCTTGCGTCCTTCAGCTGGTTGGACGCAGCGTTGGAACACGCCGGTGACGCTGCGCTTGTGGAGCTCGCCGTCGATGATGGTGTAGGACTTGCATCGACGAGCGATCATTCGAGCGTCCGTCTCGTCTGCCGGTAGGGTGCCGGCTTCCAGATAGGCGATGTAGGGCTTGGTCCAGTCGTCTGGCTCGTTGACGAGTGCGACCAAGGCTGCCTCTGGTTGGAGTGGGACTCCGATGTCGATCTCCCTCGGGGGAGAGACTGATGGCTTGGTGATCGTGTCGAGGAAAATGCCTGCGGGTGGTGCGAGTCGAGCCGACCCGATGCGAGAGAGTGCGTCAGCCTCCTCGTTTTTCCGTCTGTCGATCCACTCGACGGAGTAGCCGGTGAAGTGTCCGCCCAGCTTGTCCACTGCTTGGCGGTACGGCGCCATGGTAGGGGAGACGGCGTCGCAGGTGCCAGCGACTTGCCCCGCGACAAGGTCGGAATCTCCGTAGCAGCGGAGGCGATTGACGTTCATCTCCTTGGCAGCTCGCATGCCGTGGAGTAGGGCCTCATACTCAGCCATGTTGTTGGTACAGGGCGTGAAGTCGAGGCATAGGATGTAGCGGAGCTTGTCGCCCTTTGATGAAGTCAACACTATCCCTGCGCCTGCACCGTCCGCGTTCTTGGAGCCATCGAAGTGCAGGCTCCAGTAATGGAGGTACGGCAGCTTCTCTGGCTGCTGGGCCTCTTCTCAGTCGGCGATGAAGTCTGCCAGTGCCTGCGACTTGATCGCTTTTCGTGGCTCGTATTTGATGTTGTGGACGCCGATCTCGACGGCCCACTTGGCGACCCGCCCGATCGCCTCGCGGTTGCGGATGATGTCTTGCAGTGGTGCTGAGGAGACGACCGTGATCGGGTGCTCCTGGAAGTAGTGCGGCAGGCGCCGCTGAGCTCTGAAGACCGCGTATACTAGCTTTTGGTACTGTGGGTACCTCCGGCGCGACTCGGTGAGGACCTCGCTGATGTAGTACACCGGCCGCTGGACTGGGCGCTCCTTTCCTTCCTCTGGTCGCTCGACGACCATCACGGCGCTGACGACGCGCTCGGAAGCCGCGACATAAACCAGCATGGGTTCTTTGTCGGTGGGGGCGGCGAGTAATGGTGCGGCGAGTAGCACCTTTTTGAGGTCGCGGAGCGCGTCGTCCGCCTCCTTGTCCCACTGGAAGGTGGGGTTCTTGCGCATCAGGCGGTATAGGGGCATCGCCTTTTCGCCCAGGCGGGGGATGAAGCGACTGAGAGCCGCTACTCGCCCGGCCAGCTTCTGGACGTCGCGCAGGCACTCGGGTTTGCCGAGCCGGGCGATCGTGTCGATCTTCGTGGGGTTCGCCTCGATCCCTCGTTTGGAGACGACGTACCCCAGTAGTTGTCCGGCAGGTACACCGAAGGTGCATTTGCCTGGGTTGAGCTTTATCTTATATCTTCGCAGGTTGGCGAATGTTTTCGCCAGGTCGGCGAGTAGGTCGCCTTGGCGAGCGGATTTTACGACCACGTTGTCGATGTAGACGTGGATGTTGCGGCCAATTTGGCTCGCGAGGCATTCTTGCATGCACCGCTGGTAGGTCGCCCCGGCGTTCTTGAGGCCGAAGGTCATGGCGGTGTAGCAGAAGGCTCCGAATGGCGTGATGAACGCCGTCTTCTCCTCGTCTTCGACAGCCATTTTGATCTGGTTGTACCCAGAGTAGGCGTCAAGGAAACATAGCGACTCCGAGCCCGCGGTTGAATCGATTATCTGGTCGATCCGCGGGAGGACGAACTGCTCCTTTAGGCAGGCGCCGTTCAGGTTTGTGTAGTCGATACACATTCTCCAGGTCCCGTTCTTCTTCTCGACCAGTACTGGGTTTGCCAGCCACTTGGAGTACTTGATTGGCCGGATGAAGCCGGCAGCGAGTAGACGCTGCACCTCCTCGGCGATTGCTCGACGGCGTTCTTCATTGAAGGGCCGCAACGACTGCTTGACAGGTCGCACTTTGGGGTCGGCGTTTAGCTTATGCTCAGCGAGCTCCCTAGGGACACCGGGCATGTCAGAGGGTTTCCATGCGAAGATGTCCCTGTTCTCACGGAGGAACTCGATGAGCGCGCCTTCCTATGTTGGGCTCATGCCCGTCCCGATCGTCACCGTCTGGCTGGAGTCGCCTAGGACCAGCTCGACGGTGCGGGTGTGCGTCGTGGCCTCAAAGGTTGAGGTGTTTGCGCCCTCTAAGTTGGGCTTCTTGAGGATGGTGGGGTCGTTGTTGTTGACTCTGCTCGCGTACTTGGCGAGCTCATCGGCGTGGTTGGTCTCCGCCGCGATGACTGCGTCAGCGAGCTCGGCTCCTTTGGCCTCGCACTCGGCGGCCATGTCGGGGTCGCCGTGGATGGTGATGACGTCGCACGGCCCGGGGAGCTTCATCGCGTTGTACGCGCAGTGGGGCGCTGCCATGAATTTAGCGAACGCCTGGTGCCCTAGGACGCAGTGGTAGGGGCTGTCGAAGGGCACCAGCTCGAAGACGATCCGCTCGGTGCGGAAATTTGCCGGTGTGCCGAAGGTGACTAGCAGCGTGACCTTGCCGATCGGGTACGCCTTCCGACCGGGGACGATGCCGTGGAATGTGGTGTGGGTCGTCTCGATCATCGACTGCGGGAGCCGCAGCCGCCTGAAGGTGTCGAGGTACAGGATGTTGATGGAGCTGCCACCGTCCATCAATGTCTTGGGGAGCTAGTAGTCGCCGACCTTGGGCTTGACCACCAGGGCGACTCGTCCTGGGTACTCGATGCGTGGCGAGTGGTCTTGGCGGCTCCAGGTGATGGGCTGCTCTGACCAGTTTAGGAACTGGGGAACGTCCACCTGGGCCACCGCGTTGACGGCGACAGCGCGGGCGATGACCTTCTTCTCGCGCTTCGTGTTGAAGCCTGTGAAGGTGTGGAGCGAGCCAGCCAATTTGCCGAATTTTCCGCCGTTTGGCGGGTCATTGTCGGGGTCCTCCCGCGCTCGCCGTACCTTCTCGATTTCCCTGAGGGTGTGGCAGTCGGCGGTGGTGTGCGTTGCGGGCTTCCCTTCCCTGCTATGAAACGCACATGGTTGGTTAAGGAGAGCCGCGGGGTCGAACCTTGGCTTGGCCTTGTAGTTGCCGCCGTCGCGGCGTTGTCCTCCGTCACGGCGGAAGCTCTTGGGCTCGCGTTGCACGTGCCCGGCGTTGGCGACGAAGTCAACTCGCCCGTCATTGCGGCGCTTGCCGGTGAGGCGAGTGCTACTGTAGCGTAGGTCGGACCGTCGTCCGTTGTCGTTGCCGCTCGTGCGGCGTTGACCTCCTGACTCATCGTCAGTTTCCTGGTTTGGATCTTCCTCGGCGTACCGTTTGGCGATCTCGAGGAGGTCGGGGATGTTGTCGAGTGTGCGGGAGTGTCGCTTGAGCTTGTCGACCAGGGGCTCGTAGCGGCAGGAGGTCTTGAAGCAATGGATCGCGGTGTCCGGGTGGATGCCGACCGCGTTGTACCAAAGTTCTTGCCACCGTTGGACCCAGTTGCGGGTCGACTCGCGGGGTCCCTGGACGCATCGCTCCAGGTCCTCGATAGTGGTGGCGCGGGTGTAGGAGCACTCGAAGTGCCTGACGAAGGCATCGCGCATATCCTCCCAGGATTCGATACTGTCCTGGGGGAGGGTGTTGATACACTGCCTGCACGTCCCCTCCATCATCAGGGGGGAGGTAACGGGCGGCTAGCAGGTCAGTGTGGCCTGCGATCCCCATCGCCATGAGGTATGTGTCGAGCCAGACGGCGGGGTCGTACAAGGAGTCGTACTTTTCTATCTCTTTCGGCACCTTGAAGTTTGGCGGGTACTTCTCGCCTCGGATCATTGGTCCGAAGCACTTGGGTCCGAGTCGACTGAGCGACCCCATGGGCTCGTCGTCGCGGCGATTGGTTAGGGTATGTCGCAGGTCGTCGGGCTGGCGTGCGCGCCAACTTTGGTTGTTGATGATGTGGGTGCGGGCGTCGATGGGTTGCCCGTTGGCGGCGACAAGGTTGGTTGCCGGCCTGGGGTCGTTGGTAGAGAGTGCCGCGTTCGCGGGTCGATGTTGGAGCTGCAGTGGCTCTGGTGGCGGGCAGTTGAGGGTGTTTGCCTCCGCTGGGCGGCCGCTGTAGGCCGCTCTGCTTCCCGAGGAACGCGAGTATACTCGACCTTGCGAGTCGGCGCCCGCTCTTTGCTGCTCGACGGCCTTCGCGAGAAGGGCCTTGACGTATTGGATCTGTAGGGCACCGTTGCCGGTGGCCGTGATGCTGTCGGCTGCTGCTCGGCCTGCCACGAGGTTGTCCATCGGGGTGGAGAACAGTGGGAGGCCGTTTGCGTCTCGCTCCCGTGAGGAGACTACTATCCACGGCTGGTCCCTGGGAGGGGTGCGGTTGGGTGGTGGTGGGGCGCCCATTGCCATTGATCCTGGCGGGGGCCGGGCGCTTCCTCCTGGTGGCGCGTTCTCGCAGATCGCGCGCTCGGCCACGCGGGCCGGGTCGTTTTCGTCGTCGAAGTTCAGGGCACGCCCCTGAACGGTGGGGTTCAGGCGTGACCTGATCCGCTGCTGGTGGTAGAGTGATAGCTCCTGCGCCGTCACCTGCTCGAGGCGAAATTTTTCGCGCTCGGCTTGCTCCTTGCGTATCGCCTCCGCCAGTTTCAGGCGGAGTTCCTCGACCTCCGTTGCCGTCGCGTTAGGAGGGATTGGGGTGGAGAACGGATCCTCCGGCGGATCGGTGCCGGTCGCCATGTAGGTCGCAGTGTGGCCACCGGTTCCGTCGCGGAGGTCGGCGGAATTCTCCGACCCGGAGTCGAATTTGAAGATCCCGAGGATGGAGGGGTCCTCGAAGTCTCCCACGTTGGAGACCTGGGCGATGGAGCCCGCGGACGAAGCCGCGGTGATGGATCCGGCGAGTGACGCCGGGGTCGCCGAGTCGGCGTCGTCGTTGAGGGCCGCGTCCTCTGCGGCCGCTGAGTTCTCGGCCATGTTGCTGTGGGCAGAATTATACTCGGAGGCGAGGCGATGGATCGTGCGGATCTGGCTCTCGGAGAGCCGATCGCGTGGCGGCGACTCGCGGATGCGAGTCGAATCCTCCGAGACGATGACGTCGGTGAGACCGACGAAGAGGCTGATCGTGCCGATCGGCAGGATCACGCTGTGCATGACGGGTCGCGCCGCCGGAACGTAGCTGCTCGGCAAGATTTGGAGCATCTCGCCGATCGCTATCATGCGGCCGGTGGCGACCGTCTCGTTGATGGGCAGATTGGATCTCGCCACAGAACACCGGCCAGACCGGCCAAGTCCCACGGTGGGCGCCACTGTCGTGGGAATAGTCACGGCAGATGCTGCAATCGGCAGCGAGTAGTAGAACGAGGGGCAAGGGCGGCCATCCATCTGCGGTGCGAGATGAGGGCAGAGACACAAGGTTTTACCCAGGTTTGGCCCCCCGGAGGGTAAAGACCTACTCCTACTAGATTGTATTATGGAGGTGTTACAATGGGCGAGCTCGGCTGCGGCGAGTCGCTTGGGTGTATGAAGGGACGTATCTCTACTCGCCCTATAGGGAGGTTTATATAGGCTCACCTCCCCTAGGGTTTACATATCTCAACCGATTCAGTTAAAGCTTCGGTAGTCGTTCAACCTAATCCGCCTGGGCCTATCTACTCGCCTGGGCCTTCAGCTTCCAATCGCTCGGTTCCTCGCTGGGCTTCAATCCACTCGCCGTTCTGCAGGCCCACTCGCCGGTTCTTGGGCCAGTCGGAAACACCCTGCTGGGTATACCCCGGTAGGCATATCCCCATCACGTGGTGCATCCAGAGAGGAGTATTTGATGGCGGAGCTGGGTCGGCTGTCCGAGCAGCTGCAATGTAAGTTGATCCTTCTTTAGGGCTATAGCTCAGTTCTTCGGGTGAGCCTGCTGGCCTTATTCTTGTCTTGTACGGTTGTCGCAGGTGCCAATCTTGCTCCGAGGGAAGAAAAGGAGCGTATCGCTGTTTGAGTCAGTTGCTTGACTCAACAGGACATGGAGGCCGGCGGCTTCTTCTGGATGGATCGTGATCGCGCTGTAGTTCTGGCGACGGTGCAGGATCGTGTCTACCAGGTTTCGCGGGTGCTCCGCCAGGTGCAGACATCACTTTCCTCGGTGCTGCACTTCATGTTTCCGTTGGATGCCGTGCCAACGACCCTTGCAGGTCTTCTGACGAAGTTTCGGAGTGCCAGCAATGTCAAGGAGCTGGTGCGGCAGCAGCTCGTCGCAGGGGTGAAGGCTGCCTTGTCTCTTGTGAGGGTGCACCGCCCTGACGTAGATTTGGCTGCTGTGGCGACTGGGCCACCTCCTCGACCAGATGGTGGCGAGTGGAATATGCGTCCGCATTACGCGGCTGTAAGGCAGTATGCCGAACAGATTGTAGATTTGTTTGAGCAGCGTGCTCAGGTTATTCTTCAGAATAGGTAGGACCTGAAAATAAACAGATAGATGTAAAATTTGTATATTGCGTCTGGGCGTTTATGTGCCCTTTGTTGTAAAGGTTTGCTTGTTTGTGAGCACGCAGTGCTTTGATTGAGTACGTGCCCTTTTCGTTTGCCTGACGTAGTCAGCTACTCAGGTGTACACGTTTGGTCCTCAGTCGATGAAATCGTGAGGTGGGGGGAGCCCCCGAGTGCGTATGTAGCATGTAGTAAAGTTGCAGAAAATAGTCAACCGAGGGTTGGGGGCGAGGTACTTAGCTTTATTTATATCGTAATGGAGGAGGTACATGGTTCAGCTGAGTAGCCTTGGCTGAAAGCCTTAAAAAAGGGGGGTAGGTTGCTACGGGTAGAATCGTCGCAGGTGCGAGACGTTCCACGGGTTGGAGTATGCGACTCCAGACTCCACGTGTTTGAGGCGATAGGCGCCACCTGGGATGACCTCGGTGATGGCGTAGGGTCCTTCCCATGGTGAATCGAGTTTGTTCGGTCGCTTTTGCTTGAGTCGCAAGACGAGGTCTCCTTTGACGAAGGACCTTGGGCGCAGCCGGCGGCTGTGATAGTTGCGGAGACTCTGCTGGTACACCGCTGATCGAGCGGCTGCTATATCCCGTGCTTCATCGAGTGTGTCGACGGCGTCTTCGAGTGCAGCCGTGGATTCGGCTTCGCTGTACGCGACGACTCGTGGAGCCTGATGGCGTACTTCGGCTGGTAGCACTGCCTCGGCTCCGTGTACCATGAAGAACGGTGTGTAGCCGGTGGAGCTGTTTGGCGTAGTCCGTAAGATCCACAGGACAGACGGTAGCTCTTTCATCCAGTTTCCAGCTTTGTGCTCGAGTGAGCTCATGAGGCGCTTCTTGATGCCGGCGCCGATTAGGCCGTTGGCCTTTTCCACTTGCCCGTTTGTTTGCGGGTGTGCCACTGAGGCATACGTGATATTGATCCCGAGGCCTTCGCAGAAGTCCTGGAATTCTTCGGAGATGAAGTTTGATCCGTTGTTGGTGATGATGCTGTGCGGTACGCCAAACCTGTAGACAATGGATTCGAAGAACTTGACGGCGGTTTTGCCCTTCTGGTTGGCGACTGGACTGGCTTCGATCCACTTGATGAATTTGTCGACTGCGACCAGGAGGAAGACGTGTCCTCCCTTCGAGGATTTTGGCAGTTTGCCGATCATGTCAAGGCCCCATTGGGCAAAAGGCCAGGCTATGGGTATGGGTCGAAGTTCGGACCCAGGTGCGTGCGGTTTGTCGGCGAACCGTTGGCACCCGTTGCATCTTCGGACGATGTCTTTCGCGTCGCTCATGGCCGTTGGCCAGTAGAATCCTGCTCGCAGAGCTTTGGCGACGAGGGAGCGGCTACCTGCGTGGTGGCCGCAGATGCCCTCGTGGATATCTTGGAGTATGGCCTTGCCGTCGTTGCTGGTGACGCACCATTGTAGTACGCCCGTAATGCTGCGTTTGTACAGCTCGCTGTTGATGATGGTGAAGGCTTTTGACCGACGAGATACGCGTCGGGCATCTGTCGGGCTGTCTGGCAATTCTCCGTTTATAAGGAACTGGAGGTATGGACGTGTCCAAGTTTCTTCCACTGCCATGACCTGCATCAGGTTGACCATGGCAACTTCGGTATCCAACTTTTCGGGTCCTTCATGACCTTCGGGTAGCGTAGCCCCCGAGTGTTCTGCTTCTTCGGGTGATCCCTTGGGTAATTTCCGCTTGATGGATGGCACGCAGATCTGTTCGAGGAACACACCTGGTGGTACCTTTGCACAAGTGGAGCCAATGTTGGCGAGTCTATTGGCCTCCTCGTTGCTCTCTCTTCCAACGTGCCGAAGTTCGCAGCCGTCGAATTCTCCTTCGAGTGCGTTGTATAGCGTGCGGTACGCGATCATGTTTTCGGCGTGTGCGTCACATTCATTCATCGTCTGCTGTACGACAAGGTTAGAGTCACCGTAGATGACCAGGCGCGTTGCGCCACATATTTTTGCCATCTTCATGCCATGGATGAGGGCTTCGTATTCGGCCTCGTTGTTGGAGGCTCTGAATTTCATCCGAAGGACGTACTTCATCTTGTCACCTTGCGGGGAGGTCAGTATGACTCCTGCCCCTGCTCCGGCTTCGCGTTTGGAGCCGTCAAAATGCATTGTCCAGGACTGCGACATGTCTGGGGTGTCAGGCAGCTGCAGCTCCATCAAGTGCACCAGGAAGTCCGGAAGGACTTGAGATTTGATTGTGTGTCGCTTCTCGTAGATGATGTCCAGGGGTGATAGTTCAATGCCCCACAGGGCCACGCGTCCTGTGGCCTCTGGGTTATTCAGGATGCTGTTTAGGGGTGCCTCGTTGACGACCATCACCTGATGCTCCTGGAAGTAGTGGCTCAGTCGTCGAGCCGTCATGAACACGCCGTAGGCCAGCTTCTGGTAGTGCGGGTACCGCTGTTTTGTTGGAGTGAGAACCTCGCTGAGGTAGTAAATTGGGCGTTGTACCCCGTGGGTCTTGCCTTCTTCGGGTCGTTCGACCACGAGTACTATGCTGACCACCTGGTGTGTGGCTGCTATGTACAGCAACAGGGGCTCGCGCTCTTTTGGCGTGACCAAAACGGGCGAGGTGGAGAGGAGCCGCTTGAGGCTTTTGAATGCATCGTTGGCTTCTCGTGTCCCCTCGAACTTGTCTGCCTTGCGCATCAGCTGGTAAAATGGTAGGGCCTTCTCGCCCATGCGGCTGATGAACCTGCTTAGTGCCGCTACTCGCCCTGCGAGCTGCTGAACGCCCTTGAGGTTTTTCGGCTTCTCCATTGTCATGATAGCTTTGATTTTCTTCGGGTTCGCTTCGATCCCTCGTTGAGAGATGAAGTACCCGAGCAGCTGACCCGAGGGGACGCCGAAGGCGCACTTTTCTGGATTGAGCTTGATCCTGTAGCGATCAAGGTTGTCGAACGTCTCGCGGAGATCGTCGATAAGTGTTCTTGCCTCCTTGGTTTTTATGACTATGTCGTCGACATAGACTTGGATGTTGCGACCGATCTGGTCCTTGAGGCAGGCCTGCATGCATCGCTGGTACGTGGCACCCGCGTTCTTTAGCCCGAAGGGCATTGTGTTGTAGCAGAATACTCCGAACGGTGTGATGAACGCCATTTTCTCTTGATCTTCGACCTTGAGTCGAATCTGGTTATAGCCTGAGTAGGCGTCGAGGAAGGAGAGCTTCTCACAACTTGCAGTCGAATCGATGATCTGGTCGATCCGAGGTAGAGGGAAGTGGTCCTTTGGGCAGTGTTTATTTAGTGACGTGAAGTCCACGCACATCCGCAGGATGTCCGTGTCCTTCTTCGGGACCATCACCGTATTTGCCAGCCACTCGCTTTCCTTGATTTCCCGGATGAAGTCTGCTACGAGTAATCTGTTGATCTCCTTGCCGATAGCTTCGGCTCGTGGCTCCGACAGTCTTCGGATAGACTGCTTGACTGGTTTGGTGTCTGGGAAGACATTGAGTGCGTGCTCGGCGAATTCCCTGGGAACTCCTGGCATGTCCGCAGGACACCAGGCGAATATTTCCCAGCGCTCACGGAGGAATTCGACGAGCGCGCCTTCCTATGCGGTGCTGAGGTCGTTGGCGATTAGCGCCGTCTTGGAGGCGTCTGTCGGATGGACCTACACTTTCTTGGTGTTGACGGTGGAGTCGAAGGACATGTCGGGTGTGTTCTGCCTTGTGACTGGGGGTAGCCCATTGTGGCATCCCGCTAAAACCACTACTAGAAAATCGCGTTGATTTTGTGCATTGCATCATCATGACCGCATGCTCATGTCATCATGCCACCTTGCATTTGAGCATCGTCATCATCATGCATATTATTTTGCCTAAAAAAAACTGTTTGCGAAAGACTATGTTATTTTCTAAACTAGCCCTCCTCTATTTTCAAATCCAAATCGTCGGTCCAGCCGGATCTTTCATTTATCTAAAACCAATTACAAAATCTATTGTTAAGATAAAAGAAACCCTAGTCTAAAATTTCTAGTCCTAAACTCACCCAATCCTAGCCTACCCAGCCACTCCCAGCCCTCCACCTCACCCCCTGGACCCCCAATTCCCTACCCACCTGCCACCTCATCAATCCACCATCCTCCCCGGTCCCACCCCGCAGCAAACCCACTCTCTCTCTCTCTTCCCCCCTGGCCCCACTTGCCAGCGGCCACCTCCACCCGCGCGGCCCACGCCCCCCTGTCCCGCGGGACCCACCCCGGCCCCACCGTCTGCCCTGTCCCCGCACGCGTCCTCCCTTTCCCAACCTCCCACCGCCAGCCCTCCCCTCCCTCTCTCCGCTCCACCTCCTCCGCCAACCACCCGCCGCCGGTGTTCCCTCCCCCACCGCCTCTGACCCCCTCCGCCTCGAGCTCCGGCCTCCCCGCCGCCAGACACCCCGCCATCCCTCCTCTCCCCGTCTCTGGCCGCGAGCGCCGCCGGGCTCGCCTCTGCAGCGCCGCCGAGCTCGCCGTCACCTCGCCCTCCGGCCGCGTCTCTCCCTGGCCCTCCCGCCTCGCCGGCAGCGCCCTCCCCGCAAGCAACCGCCGCGGCCGCGTCCCCGCCTCTGCGCCGCCGCTCGCCCCTGTGGCCCCTCCTCGCCGTTCGCCCCGCCGTCGCCGCCCGAGCTCGTCCCGACCTTGCTCCTCCTCCTCTCCCCGACGCGACCTCCTCCCCTCCGCAGACCGCCGGCGCCCCGCCACCGACCGCGACCCCCGCCGCCTCCGGCCGCGCGGCCCTCTCCTCTGCCACCGTCGGGGCCCACCTCTCCAGCGCGCCCCACCGCTCCTCCCCTCCCGGCTCCGCCCTGCACCGCCGCCGCTGGCCTCGCCGTCGCCCTCCCTCCGGCCTCACCCAGCTCCTCTGCCACCGCCGGAGCCGCCTCCTCTTCTCGCGAGTGCTGGCCGCCACCGCCGACCTCCCCTGTGCGCGTCCCCAGGAGCGCGCCAGCGCTGCCTCTCGCGTGCCTCGCCGCCGGCGCCGCCTGCAACCGTCCAAGACCGAGCACCTCTGCCCCGCCACCTGTATCGCCGTCGCCAACCATCTAGTTTCGGTAACAAGATGTGTTAAGATCTCGCCGACAAGACCGGCTTGATGCCGATGATTCCGAAGGATGTACATGGAGCCGCCCGAGAAAACAACGCCGGAGACTCGCGGTATCCGGAGGTCGACAATAGACCAGAGTATCAAGATCTTCTCCTGGAGCGACGAGTTCTTCTTCCCGGAACGCCAAGACTAGCTACGCGAAAATCACGGACCCAGAGAACCCCGGACGACGAGCTCTTCTACCTGGACCCGAAGACCACATGTGCGACAAGTACTCCCTCGAGGACGCCGAGTACTTCACCCCGGACACCGAGACCCTGGACGACAAGTTCTCCTTCCCGGAAGCATTGACACTCGCGCGACAAGATCTACTTTCCCGATCCGAAGACCCTAAATCCCGGAGTCCGAGAACGATCCCGTCGAACCCCATATCCGAACCCTGAGACCGACCCCGATCCCCGACCCCAAGATCGCCGAGCCCTAATGTGTGAACCTTTTCCCGAGCCCTATTTTATAAATGCTATATATAAAACATGTTGCATATCAAAGTGTCATTCTCTCATGCATATTGTCATGTGGTTTGGGGGCCTTATGCCGATTCACATCATAATTAAATATGGGGCCCATATGCGGGCAAATCTAGTCTTATATTGGCCTCATTTAAATTTGCGTAGAGAACCGATAACTTATCTCGCCTTGTTAACACAACATTTAAAGTGCGGGGTATCTAAACAACTTAAACCTAATAATTAAATGTCGGGACCCCGATTTCCGCTTAATATTGCCTAGTTGCATCGCACCTTTGCCATGTCATACATCATACATGCAGCATGCCCGATCTTTTGCCGTAGTATTAAATAGTGCATCCGGTGTTTATTCTAGTGTTTTGCTTCTTCGCGGATAAGGCCGTTGAGTTGATGTGAGCTTCGCCCCGATCTTCGGATGAACCGTCGGCAATGTTTTCAGGCGAGCATCTCCCCCTTTCTACCTATCTTACTTTTATAGTATTTATTCCCTCCTGTTGATCTATTGCTATCTGTGTTGCGATGCTCTAGTTTTCGTACCCGTGATATCCTTTGCAGCTTTATATTGCCTTGGACACCTCCTATTACCTCTTGTTTGGTAGATAGTTGGACTTGCGCGTCGTAGTCGCTTGCTCAAGTGCTGTTGCGTGTTGTCAAGTACCACAGTTGTTGGAGTATTGCCGCAATGTTTAAGGTTGGAGTTGATCATGGTTTTCATTATCGTTCACTTTAATTATTGTTTAATAACTAAAAATTGAAGTAGGTAAGCAGAGGCACAGGTGGGCAATAGATGTTATTTGGTTGTTGCCCGTCCACTTGTGTCCCGTAGGACCCCGAGTTCTTGACACCTGTTCCGAGATCGAGCGCGCTAACCACACGTGGGATGTATGGGCACCCCATCGATTTAGTACCTGATTTCAAAGTACTGTACTGGGGGCCACAAGTAGTTTGGGGCTTTATTTACTATCCTATACCTATGCCATGCTTTACTGCTTTATTTACGATTGTGTGAGGAGCACACTGTACTGTTTAGGAAGCGGAGTGTTTTCGCGGTATCGACAATCCCAGTTTTGGGTTCCCAGTCGTTTACAGCCACTGGCGCAAACCCTGAGTCCGTCTCGGAGACCGGCCGACTTCGCTGCGGGTGTACTTAGTGGGGTGGCCCCCCGTGCTTGCTTTGGGTCTGGGAAACGTCATGACTTGGGCCCCGCCGACATACCGATGGGTATATGTTAATTGATCTGGCAAAAAGGGTCGAAGTGCGTGTGGATACTTTGGTGCACCCCTGCAGGGTTAAATCTTTTCGAGAAGCCGTGTCCGCGGTTATGGACGACTTGGAGCACAGTGCTTGATCATAGACAACTATAACTAAAGTTTACTGTTATAACTTGACTTGTATCCGATATGACTAGTAATCAGCTTCACTACAACGGAATGGCTAAATAAAAGTACCAACAACTGCTGGGTTTTGGGATATCTCATGCTAATTGTATCTGACTAGTAAGAGTTGCAACTACAACGGAATGGTTAACTAAAGTGCCCACTGCTTATTTTATCAGGATAACTATCTATATTTGACTAGTAATTGCTGCAACAATAATTGAATAAATAAAACTGCCAACTGTGTGAGTTCCTCGGTTGACTTCCTCGTTTGGTCTCGAGGGGGAATACCAGGATGGGATTGTTTGGTGTTAGTATCAGAATGGTTCCGAATAGGTCTTTCTTACCCCTCTCTGATAGCCGCCTGTTTTATCGAGTCACTATAGGTTGTTTAGTGCATGCTGCCGCCTCAGTCCACCATACCTATGTAGGCGAGGACCGCCGAATTCTAGCCTCGCCGTGTACTGGCCTCAGTACTGACCGCTCTCTCTCTTTTTCCTTTGCCCTTTGTCGGCACCCCTTTTGTTTAAACAGGTTTGAGATCGCCGTCGTTAGCAGGGTTACCTTTCCGGTTTGGCCTGGGCAGGGTTATGGACGCCATTGGTTATTCTTCAGGGCTCTTAGCCCCATTTGCATCTTGTCCGTAGTCGAACGCTCTATCATTTTCAAGGTGATTTGGATCTTTGTACTGTATATCTGTATTCTTGACTCATGGAGTCGTGTTGTATATATATCTGTTCTGTGGGTCCCATCAAGGACTGTTGTGTAATGTTATTACTTCGTTTTCCACCCGCACGAAAGTTCCTGGTGGGCACCTTCGAATCGTTTCTATGCGGGTTTGGCGGGTTTCGCTAAAACTTGCATAGGGCCGATTCTGAGGGTGTTACAGAGTGGTATCAGAGCTCAGCAGTTGCGATACCCCACAAGTCCAGCCTATAGGATAACCTAGCTAACGGCCGAAGTAGAGTGTCAAACTATTTTTGAAAATCGGTTGGATAGTTCTGATTAGGTCTAATTTTACTCCTTATCCCTCTGCTATCCTCCTCTTACCTCTACGCGTTTTGCATCCGCTCCCTTCTCCCTCTTCGAGTCCAGGATTTCTCGTGGTTGGGTTTCCGTCGTACCTTCAGGATTTCGCTTCCTCCTTTGGTAACGGTGTTGCTACATCTGGCCTTCATGCTATCCGAGGAATCCTTCGTCTGGTGGACTTCTCTTTGTTCCTTCTTGTGCCTTCCGGTGTTTCCGACGCGACGACATCATCTACGCCAGATCCGATACAGAGTATGCCTCACTCCTTTGTTCTGAACCTCGATTGTCGAGATCTTCAGTCTGATTCCGAGAATGGTTGCACGCTTTTCTACTGATTGTGCAGAGTAATAGTTTGGGTGCGTGATGGATTGGCCCCCATGCCGACTACTCACTCTATTCGCTTGTGTACATTGAAGTGGATGAGAATGCATCGGTTCTCTCTTTCTATCGGAGTTAGAGGTGGCTTTATTTGTTGATACCTCTACCTTCGACCTTTTGTTCCCGGAGTGTTCTCTCGACGATCACGGACAACGACCTCTTGTTAGTGGTGTCGCGAGGATCTACACGAAGCGAGAAGATGCAGATCACCGACCTTCTTTCCGGTACCATGAGGCGGATCTCGAGGGCGAGATCCATTGTTAGTGGTGTCGAATTGTGGCATCCCGCTAAAACCACTACTAGAAAATCGCGTTGATTTTGTGCATTGCATCATCATGACCGCATGCTCATGTCATCATGCCACCTTGCATTTGAGCATCGTCATCATCATGCATATTATTTTGCCTAAAAAAAACTGTTTGCGAAAGACTATGTTATTTTCTAAACTAGCCCTCCTCTATTTTCAAATCCAAATCGTCGGTCCAGCCGGATCTTTCATTTATCTAAAACCAATTACAAAATCTATTGTTAAGATAAAAGAAACCCTAGTCTAAAATTTCTAGTCCTAAACTCACCCAATCCTAGCCTACCCAGCCACTCCCAGCCCTCCACCTCACCTCCCCAGTCCACCTCACCCCCTGGACCCCCAATTCCCTACCCACCTGCCACCTCATCAATCCACCATCCTCCCCGGTCCCACCCCGCAGCAAACCCACTCTCTCTCTCTCTTCCCCCCTGGCCCCACTTGCCAGCGGCCACCTCCACCCGCGCGGCCCACGCCCCCTGTCCCGCGGGACCCACCCCGGCCCCACCGTCTGCCCTGTCCCCGCACGCGTCCTCCCTTCCCCAACCTCCCACCGCCAGCCCTCCCCTCCCTCCCTCTCTCCGCTCCACCTCCTCCGCCAACCACCCGCCGCCGGCGTTCCCTCCCCCACCGCCTCTGACCCCCTCCGCCTCGAGCTCCGGCCTCCCTGCCGCCAGACACCCCGCCATCCCTCCTCTTCCCGTCTCTGGCCGCGAGCGCCGTCGGGCTCGCCTCTACAGCGCCGCCGAGCTTGCCGTCACCTCGCCCTCCGGCCGCGTCTCTCCCTGGCCCTCCCGCCTCGCCGGCAGCGCCCTCCCCGCAAGCAACCGCCGCGGCCACGTCCCCGCCTCTGCGCCGCCGCTCGCCCCTGCGGCCCCTCCTCGCCGTTCGCCCCGCCGTCGCCGCCCGAGCTCGTCCCGACCTTGCTCCTCCTCCTCTCCCCGACGCGCCCTCCTCCCCTCCGCAGACCGCCGGCGCCCCGCCACCGACCGCGACCCCCGCCGCCTCCGGCCGCGCGGCCCTCTCCTCTGCCGCCGTCGGGGCCCACCTCTCCAGCGCGCCCCACCGCTCCTCCCCTCCCGGCTCCGCCCTGCACCGCCGCCGCTGGCCTCGCCGTCGCCCTCCCTCCAGCCTCCAGCAGATCCTCTGCCACCGCCGGAGCCGCCTCCTCTTCTCGCGAGTGCTGGCCGCCACCGCCGACCTCCCCTGTGCGCGTCCCCAGGAGCGCGCCAGCGCTGCCTCTCGCGTGCCTCGCCGCCGGCGCCGCCTGCAACCGTCCAAGACCGAGCACCTCTGCCCCGCCACCTGTATCGCCGTCGCCAACCATCTAGTTTCGATAACAAGATGTGTTAAGATCTCGCCGACAAGACCGGCTTGATGCCGATGATTCCGAAGGATGTACATGGAGCCGCCCGAGAAAACAACGCCGGAGACTCGCGGTATCCGGAGGTCGACAATAGACCGGAGTATCAAGATCTTCTCCTGGAGCGACGAGTTCTTCTTCCCGGAACGCCAAGACTAGCTACGCGAAAATCACGGACCCAGAGAACCCCCGGACGACGAGCTCTTCTACCTGGACCCGAAGACCACATGTGCGACAAGTACTCCCTCGAGGACGCCGAGTACTTCACCCCGGACACCGAGACCCTGGACGACAAGTTCTCCTTCCCGGAAGCATTGACACTCGCGCGACAAGATCTACTTTCCCGATCCGAAGACCCTAAATCCCGGAGTCCGAGAACGATCCCGTCGAACCCCAGATCCGAACCCTGAGACCGACCCCGATCCCCGACCCCAAGATCGCCGAGCCCTAATGTGTGAACCTTTTCCCGAGCCCTATTTTATAAATGCTATATATAAAACATGTTGCATATCAAAGTGTCATTCTCGCATGCATATTGTCATGTGGTTTGGGGGCCTTATGCCGATTCACATCATAATTAAATATGGGGCCCATATGCGGGCAAATCTAGTCTTATATTGGCCTCATTTAAATTTGCGTAGAGAACCGATAACTTATCTCGCCTTGTTAACACAACATTTAAAGTGCGGGGTATCTAAACAACTTAAACCTAATAATTAAATGTCGGGACCCCGATTTCCGCTTAATATTGCCTAGTTGCATCGCACCTTTGCCATGTCATACATCATACATGCATCATGCCTGATCTTTTGCCGTAGTATTAAATAGTGCATCCGGTGTTTATTCTAGTGTTTTGATTCTTCGCAGATAAGGCCGTTGAGTTGATGTGAGCTTCGCCCCGATCTTCGGATGAACCGTCGGCAATGTTTTCAGGCGAGCATCTCCCCCTTTCTACCTATCTTACTTTTATAGTATTTATTCCCTCCTATTGATCTATTGCTATCTGTGTTGCGATGCTCTAGTTTTCGTACCCGTGATATCCTTTGCAGCCTTATATTGCCTTGGACACCTCCTATTACCTGTTGTTTGGTAGATAGTTGGACTTGCGCGTCGTAGTCGCTTGCTCAAGTGCTGTTGCGTGTCGTCAAGTACCACAGTTGTTGGAGTATTGCCGCAATGTTTAAGGTTGGAGTTGATCATGGTTTTCATTATCGTTCACTTTAATTATTGTTTAATAACTAAAAATTGAAGTAGGTAAGCAGAGGCACAGGTGGGCAATAGATGTTATTTGGTTGTTGCCCGTCCACTTGTGTCCCGTAGGACCCCGAGTTCTTGACACCTGTTCCGAGATCGAGCGCGCTAACCACACGTGGGATGTATGGGCACCCCATCGATTTAGTACCTGATTTCAAAGTACTGTACTGGGGGCCACAAGTAGTTTGGGGCTTTATTTACTATCCTATACCTATGCCATGCTTTACTGCTTTATTTACGATTGTGTGAGGAGCACACTGTACTGTTTAGGAAGCGGAGTGTTTTCGCGGTATCGACAATCCCAGTTTTGGGTTCCCAGTCGTTTACAGCCACTGGCGCAAACCCTGAGTCCGTCTCGGAGACCGGCCGACTTCGCTGCGGGTGTACTTAGTGGGGTGGCCCCCCGTGCTTGCTTTGGGTCTGGGAAACGTCATGACTTGGGCCCCGCCGACATACCGATGGGTATATGTTAATTGATCTGGCAAAAAGGGTCGAAGTGCGTGTGGATACTTTGGTGCACCCCTGCAGGGTTAAATCTTTTCGAGAAGCCGTGTCCGCGGTTATGGACGACTTGGAGCACAGTGCTTGATCATAGACAACTATAACTAAAGTTTACTGTTATAACTTGACTTGTATCCGATATGACTAGTAATCAGCTTCACTACAACGGAATGGCTAAATAAAAGTACCAACAACTGCTGGGTTTTGGGATATCTCATGCTAATTGTATCTGACTAGTAAGAGTTGCAACTACAACGGAATGGTTAACTAAAGTGCCCACTGCTTATTTTATCAGGATAACTATCTATATTTGACTAGTAATTGCTGCAACAATAATTGAATAAATAAAACTGCCAACTGTGTGAGTTCCTCGGTTGACTTCCTCGTTTGGTCTCGAGGGGGAATACCAGGATGGGATTGTTTGGTGTTAGTATCAGAATGGTTCCGAATAGGTCTTTCTTACCCCTCTCTGATAGCCGCCTGTTTTATCGAGTCACTATAGGTTGTTTAGTGCATGCTGCCGCCTCAGTCCACCATACCTATGTAGGCGAGGACCGCCGAATTCTAGCCTCGCCGTGTACTGGCCTCAGTACTGACCGCTCTCTCTCTTTTTCCTTTGCCCTTTGTCGGCACCCCTTTTGTTTAAACAGGTTTGAGATCGCCGTCGTTAGCAGGGTTACCTTTCCGGTTTGGCCTGGGCAGGGTTATGGACGCCATTGGTTATTCTTCAGGGCTCTTAGCCCCATTTGCATCTTGTCCGTAGTCGGACGCTCTATCATTTTCAAGGTGATTTGGATCTTTGTACTGTATATCTGTATTCTTGACTCATGGAGTCGTGTTGTATATATATCTGTTCTGTGGGTCCCATCAAGGACTGTTGTGTAATGTTATTACTTCGTTTTCCACCCGCACGAAAGTTCCTGGTGGGCACCTTCGAATCGTTTCTATGCGGGTTTGGCGGGTTTCGCTAAAACTTGCATAGGGCCGATTCTGAGGGTGTTACAGAGTGGTATCAGAGCTCAGCAGTTGCGATACCCCACAAGTCCAGCCTATAGGATAACCTAGCTAACGGCCGAAGTAGAGTGTCAAACTATTTTTGAAAATCGGTTGGATAGTTCTGATTAGGTCTAATTTTACTCCTTATCCCTCTGCTATCCTCCTCTTACCTCTACGCGTTTTGCATCCGCTCCCTTCTCCCTCTTCGAGTCCAGGATTTCTCGTGGTTGGGTTTCCGTCGTACCTTCAGGATTTCGCTTCCTCCTTTGGTAACGGTGTTGCTACATCTGGCCTTCATGCTATCCGAGGAATCCTTCGTCTGGTGGACTTCTCTTTGTTCCTTCTTGTGTCTTCCGGTGTTTCCGACGCGACGACATCATCTACGCCAGATCCGATACAGAGTATGCCTCACTCCTTTGTTCTGAACCTCGATTGTCGAGATCTTCAGTCTGATTCCGAGAATGGTTGCACGCTTTTCTACTGATTGTGCAGAGTAATAGTTTGGGTGCGTGATGGATTGGCCCCCATGCCGACTACTCACTCTATTCGCTTGTGTACATTGAAGTGGATGAGAATGCATCGGTTCTCTCTTTCTATCGGAGTTAGAGGTGGCTTTATTTGTTGATACCTCTACCTTCGACCTTTTGTTCCCGGAGTGTTCTCTCGACGATCACGGACAACGACCTCTTGTTAGTGGTGTCGCGAGGATCTACACGAAGCGAGAAGATGCAGATCACCGACCTTCTTTCCGGTACCATGAGGCGGATCTCGAGGGCGAGATCCATTGTTAGTGGTGTCGAATTGTGGCATCCCGCTAAAACCACTACTAGAAAATCGCGTTGATTTTGTGCATTGCATCATCATGACCGCATGCTCATGTCATCATGCCACCTTGCATTTGAGCATCGTCATCATCATGCATATTATTTTGCCTAAAAAAACTGTTTGCGAAAGACTATGTTATTTTCTAAACTAGCCCTCCTCTATTTTCAAATCCAAATCGTCGGTCCAGCCGGATCTTTCATTTATCTAAAACCAATTACAAAATCTATTGTTAAGATAAAAGAAACCCTAGTCTAAAATTTCTAGTCCTAAACTCACCCAATCCTAGCCTACCCAGCCACTCCCAGCCCTCCACCTCACCTCCCCAGTCCACCTCACCCCCTGGACCCCCAATTCCCTACCCACCTGCCACCTCATCAATCCACCATCCTCCCCGGTCCCACCCCGCAGCAAACCCACTCTCTCTCTCTTCCCCCCTGGCCCCACTTGCCAGCGGCCACCTCCACCCGCGCGGCCCACGCCCCCTGTCCCGCGGGACCCACCCCGGCCCCACCGTCTGCCCTGTCCCCGCACGCGTCCTCCCTTCCCCAACCTCCCACCGCCAGCCCTCCCCTCCCTCCCTCTCTCCGCTCCACCTCCTCCGCCAACCACCCGCCGCCGGCGTTCCCTCCCCCACCGCCTCTGACCCCCTCCGCCTCGAGCTCCGGCCTCCCCGCCGCCAGACACCCCGCCATCCCTCCTCTCCCCGTCTCTGGCCGCGAGCGCCGTCGGGCTCGCCTCTGCAGCGCCGCCGAGCTTGCCGTCACCTCGCCCTCCGGCCGCGTCTCTCCCTGGCCCTCCCGCCTCGCCGGCAGCGTCCTCCCCGCAAGCAACCGCCGCGGCCACGTCCCCGCCTCTGCGCCGCCGCTCGCCCCTGCGGCCCCTCCTCGCCGTTCGCCCCGCCGTCGCCGCCCGAGCTCGTCCCGACCTTGCTCCTCCTCCTCTCCCCGACGCGCCCTCCTCCCCTCCGCAGACCGCCGGCGCCCCGCCACCGACCGCGACCCCCGCCGCCTCCGGCCGCGCGGCCCTCTCCTATGCCGCCGTCGGGGCCCACCTCTCCAGCGCGCCCCACCGCTCCTCCCCTCCCGACTCCGCCCTGCACCGCCGCCGCTGGCCTCGCCGTCGCCCTCCCTCCAGCCTCCAGCAGATCCTCTGCCACCGCCGGAGCCGCCTCCTCTTCTCGCGAGTGCTGGCCGCCACCGCCGACCTCCCCTGTGCGCGTCCCCAGGAGCGCGCCAGCGCTGCCTCTCGCGTGCCTCGCCGCCGGCGCCGCCTGCAACCGTCCAAGACCGAGCACCTCTGCCCCGCCACCTGTATCGCCGTCGCCAACCATCTAGTTTCGATAACAAGATGTGTTAAGATCTCGCCGACAAGACCGGCTTGATGCCGATGATTCCGAAGGATGTACATGGAGCCGCCCGAGAAAACAACGCCGGAGACTCGCGGTATCCGGAGGTCGACAATAGACCGGAGTATCAAGATCTTCTCCTGGAGCGACGAGTTCTTCTTCCCGGAACGCCAAGACTAGCTACGCGAAAATCACGGACCCAGAGAACCCCCGGACGACGAGCTCTTCTACCTGGACCCGAAGACCACATGTGCGACAAGTACTCCCTCGAGGACGCCGAGTACTTCACCCCGGACACCGAGACCCTGGACGACAAGTTCTCCTTCCCGGAAGCATTGACACTCGCGCGACAAGATCTACTTTCCCGATCCGAAGACCCTAAATCCCGGAGTCCGAGAACGATCCCGTCGAACCCCAGATCCGAACCCTGAGACCGACCCCGATCCCCGACCCCAAGATCGCCGAGCCCTAATGTGTGAACCTTTTCCCGAGCCCTATTTTATAAATGCTATATATAAAACATGTTGCATATCAAAGTGTCATTCTCGCATGCATATTGTCATGTGGTTTGGGGGCCTTATGCCGATTCACATCATAATTAAATATGGGGCCCATATGCGGGCAAATCTAGTCTTATATTGGCCTCATTTAAATTTGCGTAGAGAACCGATAACTTATCTCGCCTTGTTAACACAACATTTAAAGTGCGGGGTATCTAAACAACTTAAACCTAATAATTAAATGTCGGGACCCCGATTTCCGCTTAATATTGCCTAGTTGCATCGCACCTTTGCCATGTCATACATCATACATGCATCATGCCTGATCTTTTGCCGTAGTATTAAATAGTGCATCCGGTGTTTATTCTAGTGTTTTGCTTCTTCGCGGATAAGGCCGTTGAGTTGATGTGAGCTTCGCCCCGATCTTCGGATGAACCGTCGGCAATGTTTTCAGGCGAGCATCTCCCCCTTTCTACCTATCTTACTTTTATAGTATTTATTCCCTCCTATTGATCTATTGCTATCTGTGTTGCGATGCTCTAGTTTTCGTACCCGTGATATCCTTTGCAGCCTTATATTGCCTTGGACACCTCCTATTACCTGTTGTTTGGTAGATAGTTGGACTTGCGCGTCGTAGTCGCTTGCTCAAGTGCTGTTGCGTGTCGTCAAGTACCACAGTTGTTGGAGTATTGCCGCAATGTTTAAGGTTGGAGTTGATCATGGTTTTCATTATCGTTCACTTTAATTATTGTTTAATAACTAAAAATTGAAGTAGGTAAGCAGAGGCACAGGTGGGCAATAGATGTTATTTGGTTGTTGCCCGTCCACTTGTGTCCCGTAGGACCCCGAGTTCTTGACACCTGTTCCGAGATCGAGCGCGCTAACCACACGTGGGATGTATGGGCACCCCATCGATTTAGTACCTGATTTCAAAGTACTGTACTGGGGGCCACAAGTAGTTTGGGGCTTTATTTACTATCCTATACCTATGCCATGCTTTACTGCTTTATTTACGATTGTGTGAGGAGCACACTGTACTGTTTAGGAAGCGGAGTGTTTTCGCGGTATCGACAATCCCAGTTTTGGGTTCCCAGTCGTTTACAGCCACTGGCGCAAACCCTGAGTCCGTCTCGGAGACCGGCCGACTTCGCTGCGGGTGTACTTAGTGGGGTGGCCCCCCGTGCTTGCTTTGGGTCTGGGAAACGTCATGACTTGGGCCCCGCCGACATACCGATGGGTATATGTTAATTGATCTGGCAAAAAGGGTCGAAGTGCGTGTGGATACTTTGGTGCACCCCTGCAGGGTTAAATCTTTTCGAGAAGCCGTGTCCGCGGTTATGGACGACTTGGAGCACAGTGCTTGATCATAGACAACTATAACTAAAGTTTACTGTTATAACTTGACTTGTATCCGATATGACTAGTAATCAGCTTCACTACAACGGAATGGCTAAATAAAAGTACCAACAACTGCTGGGTTTTGGGATATCTCATGCTAATTGTATCTGACTAGTAAGAGTTGAAACTACAACGGAATGGTTAACTAAAGTGCCCACTGCTTATTTTATCAGGATAACTATCTATATTTGACTAGTAATTGCTGCAACAATAATTGAATAAATAAAACTGCCAACTGTGTGAGTTCCTCGGTTGACTTCCTCGTTTGGTCTCGAGGGGGAATACCAGGATGGGATTGTTTGGTGTTAGTATCAGAATGGTTCCGAATAGGTCTTTCTTACCCCTCTCTGATAGCCGCCTGTTTTATCGAGTCACTATAGGTTGTTTAGTGCATGCTGCCGCCTCAGTCCACCATACCTATGTAGGCGAGGACCGCCGAATTCTAGCCTTGCCGTGTACTGGCCTCAGTACTGACCGCTCTCTCTCTTTTTCCTTTGCCCTTTGTCGGCACCCCTTTTGTTTAAACAAGTTTAAGATCGCCGTCGTTAGCAGGGTTACCCTTCCGGTTTGGCCTGGGCAGGGTTATGGACGCCATTGGTTATTCTTCAGGGCTCTTAGCCCCATTTGCATCTTGTCCGTAGTCGGACGCTCTATCATTTTCAAGGTGATTTGGATCTTTGTACTGTATATCTGTATTCTTGACTCATGGAGTCGTGTTGTATATATATCTGTTCTGTGGGTCCCATCGAGGACTGTTGTGTAATGTTATTACTTCGTTTTCCACCCGCACGAAAGTGCCTGGTGGGCACCTTTGAATCGTTTCTATGCGGGTTTGGCGGGTTTCGCTAAAACTTGCATAGGGCCGATTCTGAGGGTGTTACACCCATTGTCCGTCACTTCGCGGAGCCTTACGAGCTCGTCTTGCATGCCGAAGGACTGGGAGATTTTGTTGAAATCCCTGTCGCAGTGGTCCGATCGGGTGAAGCTCCCGTGGACTATGATGACGCCCCTTGGTCCTGGCATCTTGAGTAGTAGGTATGCGTAGTGTGGGACGGCCAGGAACCTTGCGAATGCTACACGTCCCAGGATGGCGTGGTATTGCGACGGCCAGTCCACCACTTCGAATTCTAGGCGCTCCTGCCAAAAGTTGTCTGGCTTCCCGAAGATGACATCGAGCCCTATTTTGCCCAGGGGGAAGATGCCCTTCCCAGGGACAATGCCGTGGAACGTTGTGTCTGATTATTCCAGGCTGCATTGCGGGATCCGCATAGCTGCTAGGGTGCTTGCGAACATTAGGTTGATGCCGCTGCCGCCATCCATGAAGACGCGACTCATCTTGAAGCCTCCGATCTGCGCCTCCAGCACCAGGGCAGCATGACCTGGGCGAGGGATCTGGCAAGGGTGATCCGCGCGAGTGAATGTGATGCAGGACTCCGATCCGCTGAGGTACTCAGGGATTGCAGGCGGAGTTGCCACGGCCAAGTTGATTTGTCGGGTGATTTTCTTCTGCACCCTTTTTGTGGGGCGTCCCTTCTGTATCATATTGAGTGCTCCTTTTGGTGGGGGGTATGCGACCCCGGCGTTGTTTTGTGCTGGTGCGACTGGTTGATTTGGGCCTCCAATAGGCGGCGGTGGAGGAGCTCCGTGTGCTATTTCACCTGGCGCAGGTGTGTTTCCGAACGCAGGGATTGGAGCTTGTTGCCTCATCTGCACCATGCCTTCGCTGAGTTTCTGGAACTCGCGGCAGTCCTTGAGCATGTGGCTAGCTTTCTTTTTGCCATCTTGTTTGTCGATGTAGAAGTGGATGGTTCATGGACCCAAAAGTTTGTCGAATGCTGAGGGTCCGTTCTCGCGGTCGCGGCGTTGCCACGACTGCGTTGGTCGTCCGTTGTCGCGGAAGTTTCCGCTGCTGTATCCTCCGCTGTTGCGGCTGTTGTCATTACGGCGGTCGGCGTAGCCGGCTGCGACCATGTCGGGTCCGTCGCGGTCCTCGTAGACGCGCGATCTCCTCTTGCTGCGGCGTTCGCGTCTTCGGCCGTAGTCGTCCTCTTCGTATGATTGCGCCCGCTGGATGCAATCTTCGCTGTCTGCCCAACTGTTGGCGATTTCCATGAGCTGGTCGAGTTTCTTGGGCTTTACACGTCCAAGTTTCTCCTTGAAGTCTGGGCGTTTGACGCCGTCCCTGAAGGCGTCGATGGCCCGCTCTTCGGAGATGTGTGCTGCAGAGTTCTTGGTTGTAGACCAGCGTAGTATGTACGAGCGAATAGATTCACCCGTTCTCTGAGTGCAGGCTCGCAATTCTTCAATTGAGGCGGGCCTCTTGCTGGGGCCTTTGAAGTTTCGGATGAAGCTATAAGCGAGCTCCTCCCAGCTTCGGATGGATCCTGATGATAGGCTGCTAAGCCATACCCGCGCTGCGCCTGTTAGCTGCAGCTGAAGGCATTGCATGGCGGTTTCTTTGTTGCCTCCGTGAAGCTTGACGGATGATAGATGGTCACTGAGCCAGGACTTTGGATCTTGCGTGCCGTTGAACTTCGGAGTATCCGAAGGAAGCTTGAAGTTGCGTGGCATCTGTGTTCACCGGACAGATCTGCTGAAGCATCGAGCCCCGCAGAGTTCTCCTTCGTCTTCATCCATCTCAGATTCAGACAAGCATGCGCGGTTAGCGCGTGCTTTATCGATCTTGCGCTGTGTAAGCTTGTCTCTGGCGTCGTAGTCGCTTTTATGGCGGTGCGAGCTCTTCTTCCTTCGAGGAAGATCGTGCTCCTCTTCCTCTTCGGATGAGGGGGTGGGACTCCGGTTGCGCCTGGCCGGAGCTTTTTTCTTCGGTTCCGCAGGAGCGTCTTCGTGGAGCGCAGCTCCAATTAGTCCTAGTCCGGTGAGTGCGGACCTATGCATGGCCCTTTTCGGGTCCCCCTCCGGAGGTGGGTGAGCCGCGAGATACGCAGTGGCTGCCATGATCGCAGCTTGTGGCGTCTTCGGGATGATGTTGCCGTCAGCGTCCATATCCATGAACGATGTATGGAGAGTTCGGGTCACGTCACGCCGCTCCTTGGGGTACATGTTTTCCACCCGAGAGCGGTGCTTGTTTTGCCTGATTTCCGTTTGTGCTAGAGCCGGGTCCCATGGCGGAGAGCGCAGCTCGTCGCGCACTGGACTCAGAGGCTGCTTGCTTGCGTTTGTCGAGCGTCTCCTGCATCTTGACTTGCTTCTTGTGCTCCTCGATGAGGAGGTAGTGGTATGCCCTCAGCAGATCACGTGGGGAGTCCAGAGGTAGGACTATTTTGCCTGCGACGGCGCGGCGTGCTTCGACCCATCCTTCTTTGCTAAGTTGGATGAGGTGGCCACGGTTTTCCCCGTTTTCGCCGTTTCCACCGTTTTCGCCGTTTCTGTCCTGCGGGTTGGGGTTGGGCGGCGGGTTAGGCGTTTCCTCGTCGGTTTAGATGACTGCGGCGCACAGATAGCGCCTGCAGATTGGTTGGCTGCTGCCGCAGCTTTCGGATCCGGAACCGTAGGTCCCTTCATCCGAAGGTGGATCGCACAGATCGGATTTGCAGCTGCTGCTGCTGTAGAACTCATCTGTTGATGGTGACGTGCGTAGCACGGGGTGTGAAGCCCACGAAGCGGGCCTGATTGATGGCATGGGCACCCGCTCAGGGAGGCGGAGGGTGCCAGTTTGTCCCACCTGGAAGCAGAAACTCCCGAACAAGATTTCGAGTCCGTCGCCTACGGGCTCGGAATCCTTCATGGTATCCGGCGAGTGGGCGGTGAAGTCGAAAGCGCCGAAGAGGAGGTGATTCTCCGTCCCCGCGGAGTTGTAGATCGATCGGGTCGGAACCGTCACGACCGCACAATCAGCAGCCCCAATTCCCACAGACGGCGCCAATTGACGAGGTTTAATCTCGTCAATGCCCATTGTTATGGACTTGGGTTTTGGAGAAGATGGGGATGCTGGAGATCGTGGCACGGTTAATAGACAAGCAACCAGGGGACACGAGATTTACCCAGGTTCAGGCCCCCGGAGGGAAAACCCTACTCCTGCTTGTCTGCTCTTTGATTACGGTGGAACCGAAGGTTACAGGGTGCGCAGATTCGATCTGGCGTGGATGCGTGTGCGAAAGTATGAGTCGAGTTGCCCTAGGACGTGCCCTCCTGGCCTTTATATAGACTTAGGCAGGTCCCGGGCGTAGTCCTAGTCGGTTACAAGTTCTAGGGTTTTACCCCTTTGAATTTCCTATCTCCTCTAGTCTTGCTCTCCAAGGATCCGAAGACGTCATGGGCCATGGCCACCCGAAAATCTTCATGGGCCAGCGTATGTCTGCCGTGGTCCTTCCTTGGGCTGGACTAGGTATGCTGAAGTTACGTACCCGTAGGGTATAACCATGTCAGCGGCCACCCCATGGCTCCCCTCCGGTCACCCTTTGGTCTCTGTGTTATCCTCGGTGAAATATTGACTTTGGCTTTTGTCCCGTCCAATTCCTAGAATATTTCCTTACTAGCTTTTCTGAAACCAAAAACAGCAGAAAACAGGCAACTAACACTGTGGCATCTTGTTAATAGGTTAGTCCCAGAAAATGTATAAAAACACCTCAAAGTGTAGACAAAGCATAACAAAGTGGATACTAAACAAGCATGAAAAATCAAAAATTATAGATACGTTTACGACGTACCAAGCATCCCCAAGCTTAACTCCTGCTCGTCCTTGAGTAGGTAAGTAATAAAAAGAATAATTTTTTAGGTGACATGCACCATCACAATCAAGATCAAACCATTTGCAAGCATTGAAAGCTGGGATCAAAGTACTCTAAACATGAGCATGAAAGATGAAGTTCTAACAGTAAGACATAGTAACTATGATGCAACATGAAAGGATACAAACAAAGATTCATGAATAACAATGCATTCAGAGACGTTTGTTTGTTTCACATACAGAAAACATAACATAGTGGCATTCAGCTTGTCCCTCATGGAGTAGCATAACATAAATGCATAGGACACCTTCAAAGTTCATAAGGTTGACTAGATACAAATAGTTAAAGAATAAGCAATATCAACATTATGGATCAAACAATAAGTTTTCGGACAATGCACATAGAACTAATAATGACAACTATGCTCTCCTAGTTGGTGCCTAAGGATAGGAGGTGGAGACTCAATATAAAAGTGGAAGAAAGGCCCTTCAAAGGGAAGCATGGATTTCAAGTTTCATAAAAAGCTTCCAAAAATTATGGTACTTGTTAGCTTTCAGCTCTCATTGCCCCTATCATAAGCATCTTGAAGTGATTAAGGTTAAAGTGAACAAAATATGGAGTATATGCTTGACAAAGTATAAGTTGGCAATCTCATGTCCCTTAAGTTTCCACATGCTACTTAACTTTAGTCACTGGTAAGTTCTTGTCATAGTAAGTACATGTGTATCATAGAGAACTTCCAACGGGGTACCCCTTGCCCCATGATACAGGAGCTATCACATGTCAAAATGACAAGGCAAGCAGACAATGAGCATCTCAGCAATCTTCTTATTTACCATGGGAAAATGATGCTTTTTTCTCTTCTTTCCTCTTTTCTATCTCTCTCTTTTTTTATAAGAAGAATGCTTCATAGATTGCTCACTATGGTGATGCTGCAAGTTTCCATCATGATTAGGCACGTCTTAGGCTAGCGGCTCAGGAGTTTCTCTAACACACATACATAACTCCATGAACTTACAAGCTCCCCTTTTATTTCACACCGCCGACATGCGTAAACAAAAAATCATGATATCAACTGGGTAACATGTACATGTGCAATGTTGAAAGCGTTCCCCATGACAGCATGGTTCTGCTAATTCTCAACTTATAAGTGCAAACATATACAACATAGATGACACAATGGTTCAAGTTTATTAGGGGCAAGAAAAATAAAGTGTGCCATCAAGTTTGTGAGAGTTTTAATCACTAATTTTCACATAACAAGTTTAATTTGGAAGATAGATAAAACAAGAATATACTTGGAATGGTGTAACACACCATGCATAGGAATTTATAGTGGACACTTTGGAATAACTTAGTTTATTGGGAGTTGGATGCATGAGTAGAGCTTACTCAATACAAGTGGAGGCTAGCAAAATACTGGGAGCGACCAACTAAGAGAGCAATAATGGCCATAACCATGCAAAGCGACAAAACATTACCGATCAAAGCATAAAGTGGTACCACAAGTCAAAAAATAAATGATCATAGAGGCTAAGGTGACTGGTTCATAGTCATAACATGGTGTGAGCATGTGCCAAGTCAACCCAAACAAAGCATCAAAGGAGAATACCACAATACTATGCTTTTGTATGCTAAAACAACGCATGATTCTTGCAAGGCACATTAAGAAATCTCAATTGTTTGGAACAATTCATGCTACAGCAATAATAACTAAGCATAAGGTCAAAAAATATCTAGCATGACATGATAAAGTCTAAGTCATAGTCAAACCAAGCTCCCTTTTTGTACTACTATAAGCAAAAACTTTCTACTCCTTTCCAACACTAATCAACTTATTTGAAACAACACAGTGAAAGCGGGGGTCCAACTAATTTATTCAAGCACTAAATAAAAGAAAACCAAAAATGAAAGCTAAGACGCTCCAAGAACAACACAACTGTGCATGAAACAATAAAAACGAAGTGTCTAGAAAGACCTGTGATTTTTATTGATGAAAAAGGGGATGCCTTGGGCATCCCCAAGCTTTAGCGCTTGTACTTCTTGAATGTTTCTTGGGGTACGGGGTGGCATCCCCAAGCTTGAGATTTTGTCCATTCTTCAGCTCATTACATCATTCTTCCCTTACACCTGAAAATTTTCCTTCATACAAAACTTCACACAATCTTCATTAGCAACATTAGTGCATTCAAAAGTAATAAACCTTTGGGTTTAGTTTTTAAAAGAGAAAAAATTTCATTAAAAACACAAGATACTGTAGAAATTCCCTCAAAAATCTCAATTTACCAAAAAGAACCCAAAAGGAAATCAATAAAGAGGCAAATGCAAATAATGGCATAAATCTGTCAAAATAGACCAACAGCTAGAAACCGATTTTTTCGAAGACTTTTTGTTGCTCAAATAAAAGAGTGTTGAACTAATGAAAGTTATATAACAACCTGGGGTATTTATTCATAAAATTACAGCTCAATCCAACTTACATAGATTTTTCACGAATGTTTACAGTGAAACACAAAATCTGTTTCGGGACAGAACTTCCCCAAATCTTACTTCCCTCTCATTCGAGGTTATTCTTGGCACAAAAATTAAATAAAAAGGATAAGGAGAGGTTATTAAAGAATTAATAACTTCCAAGACTCAAGAAAACTATTGGGTTATCTCCCAAGAATTACTTTTCTTTAACGCCTTTAAGTTAGGCATAAGAAGCAAGAATCAAGTATTTTCAAATGAAGAAGCATTAAGATCAATACTCAAAATTTCTTCAACTAGGAAAGGTATCTCATCCAAGTGAGTAGCAAAGGATCCTCGCTCAGCACTCTTGGGTTCACTACTTTCATCAAATGGGTTTTTAGGAACAATCCAATCAAAGTTCTTTTCCAGGGCTTCATGCATTCCTACAAGTTTAAAAGGTATGGGTATTTTAATTTCCTCTCCATTGGGTTTGGTTTTATCCAACTTTTCTAATGTACCCATAACATCTACACATGAGCCTAGCATATTAAAACGATCAAAGACCTTTTTGGCTTCCTTAGCAACATCGTTGAACTCTTTTAGCAAAGTTTCTAGAATAAAATCTCTCTTTTTAGCATCCTCAATTTCTTTTAGTTTAAGAAATGCATAATGGGTTAAGGTTAACAAATCTATCCTCCAGCATGTGAACTAAAGAAGTTGCAGCAATTTCATAATTAGGAGCAAGTTATGCTAAGGATATGTCCTCAATATCCTCATGTTTGCTAATATGATTAAAGAATTCTTCAATATTTTCTTTCCCAATTATAGAGCCACTACCTATTGAAAGGTCTTTCAGGGTGAACTTAGGGATCAACATGGTGGGCTAGAGCAAGGTGACAACTATAAGAAGAACTAATTTTTTTGTGTTTTTGATAAGAAAAAGAAAACCAAACGAAAGTAATTTTTTGGAATTTTTGATAAAAAGAAGCAAGCCAAACAAAGCAAAACAAAAACAAAATAAAGAGAATGGTTGTGTACTCCCCTTTTGAAGCCGTCCTTAACTCCCCGACAATGGCACCAAAAATGTCTTGATGTGGCTCAGATCATTGTAGAGCTTCGTTGGGAAACCACAAGAGGAAGGTATGATGAGCACAGCAGTAAGTCTTCCCTCAGTATGAAACCAAGGTTATCGAACGTATGGTGTGGAAGGTAAAGATAGCTTGCAGAAAGTAAACAGTAACAGTGGATGATGTATCAATGGTAAATATTGGACCGGGGTCCACAGTTCACTAGAGGTGTTCTCCTTAAGATAAACAACATAACATGCTGGGTAAACAAATTACAGCGGGTCAATTGACAGGACTGAGCAAGGCATAGCAATGCAATACTAGACATTCATGATCCTATGAGATTTGATTGGGCATTACAACAATATACATAGACCGCCATCCAACTACATCTATGACTAGTAATCCACCTTCAGGTTATCATCCGAACCCCCTCCAGTATTAAGTTGCAAGCAAGGGATAACTGCTTTAAGCAATGTGTGTAAAGTAAATAATACAATTGTTTCATGAACAAAAGATTGTTGTTTTATCCCTAGTAGAAACATCAAATCTACAACCTTAGAGATTTTTGTCACTTCCCCAGATTCAATAGAGGCATGAACCCACTATCGAGCATAAATACTCCCTCTTGGAGTCACTAGAATTTACTTGGCCAAGATAGCTACTAGAGACGGAGAGCATGCAAGATCTCAAACAAGACAGACATGATAGAATCAACAAGATAGAAATCGTTAATCAATCTGACATAGTAATCTCAATATCCATCAGATCCCCGCAAACTCAACATGCATGATTACAAATAGATGATCTTGATCATGAATTGAGCTCACAAGATCTAAACATGATAGCACAAAGGAGGAGAAACAACCATCTAGATACTGTATGGACCCATAGTCCAAGGTGGAACTACTCATGCATCATACCAGAGGCTGTCATGGTGATGAAGAAGGCCTCCGGGATGATATCTCCCCTCCGGTAGGGTGCCAGGAAGAGCTTCAGATCCCCGATCTAGGGATGATGGTGGCGGCTACGGACTGTTTCGTGGAGATCTGATCGGATACTTAGGGTTTTGGTATTGGGGGGCTTTTATAGGCGAAGAGGCGAGGCAGGAGGGCGACCAATGGCCTACACCCTGCCTAGGCGCGGCCCAGGGTGGGCTCGCGCGTGGGGGGTGCGACCACCCCGTGGCTCCCCTCCGGTCGCCCTTTGGTCTTTGTGTTCTCCTCGGTGAAATATTGACTTTGGCTTTTGTCCCGTCCAATTCCAAGAATATTTCCTTACTAGCTTTTCTGCAACCAAAAACAGTAGAAAACATGCAACTAGCACTGTGGCATATTGTTAATAGGTTAGTCCTAGAAAATGTATAAAAATACCTCAAAGTGTAGACAAAGCATAGCAAAATGGATACTAAACAAGCATGGAACATCAAAAATTATAGATACGTTTATGATGTATCACCTTCTTTCTGACCTGCCTTTGTTTTTTACATATGGTTGGCATCAGCCAGCTGAAAGTTACATTGCCGTTATATCTTATCTGGTTAGCCTACCCGGGGATGATCCCCCGACATCTTGGATTGTCCGACAACCCTCCTTACCTCGAAGCCCACAACTGTTGTGATACCTCCGTCTAGCTACCAAGTGCCTTGTAGAGAGAGTCTGAATCTCTCACACTTTATCAAAGAGAATTGGCAGTGACCCAACAATATGAGCCCACTAACAAAGATTGTCTGACTTTTAGTGTTGCAGCAAATGGCGGGGATAATCCGACTAGATCTTCTTTGAGGGAAAAAAGAAGCAAATGAAACTGCAAGTCGGAACCTTTTCGGCTCACACCAGCTACCTTTTAGCTGTAACTTTGACATGGTACAACTGTCCTATTCTTGTCCAACAAGAAAATAAACTTTAGTGGTTGATCATGGACGTCAGCCATGTGATCTCCTACTCAGATCTGGACCATTTTTGACCAACTTCTTGGCCAAGACAAACCATATCTGGCCATTGTCGTAGATCAAAACAGATCAAAAAGGCAAATGAAAAACTGTGAAAAAGATCCAATCTTTCCCACTAGCACATCTTATGCACAAGAACTAGGCCAAAAACCGTTATGGTACCACTGTTGGGGAATGCCTAGAGCCAAGACAAAAACAAAAACTCTTCTGCTTTGGCTATAACTTCGGCAAGCCACCCCAAGAGATGGCCAATGTTAGAGGCAGTACGTAACTCTCGATGCGTAGGTGCGGAAGCTAAGAAAGCGCATCGCGGTGGTGCCGTACGTTCCCCTCGTCTCGTCCGGCTTTGGCGAACTGTTCGATCCGGGGACCACCTCATCATCGGCTCAAGTACTCCTCCTCCTTCCTCCTCCGACTTTGCTGCCTAATGCCATCGACGAGAACCGCATGTGTGGTGCCTCTGCTGTCTCAAACACGTGCAAGGTGGAATAGAAACAAGTGAGGTGGTAGCCTCGATATTGCCATCGCGGGACAGTAAGGTGGAAATGCAAGTCTAGCGAAACCCTAGGAAGTAGCACTGGATTATCTTGTCCGCCGCCACCAACATTTCTTTATATAGGCGAGTAGGTGAGGGCACACAACACTTGTGTCCCTCGGTCCTAAACTCTAACCCTAGTTAAAGTGGGTCCAAACCATTGACATGTGTCCCTTTCCGAACAAGTCTAACTTGTCGGCTTATGAAATTCAGATCAATATACGCCTAGTTCCACTCTCTTAACTATGTGACCCCGTAGGCTTACGGTAAGCCAGACACAACTCATAATCATTCAGTTAGAGCCGTAGCTTAGTGATTTTCTGACTAGAGCTGTGATACGTCCAAAACGTATCTACTTTCTCGAACACTTTGCTATTGTTTTTCCTCTATACTTGTGTGATTTGGATACAACTAACACGGACTAACGCTGTTTTCAGTAGAATTACCTTGGTGTCTTGTTTTTGTGCAGAAAATGAACTATCAGGACAAATCCCGGAAAATATGCCAAAAACTATTTCTCACCAGAAGATCCACGGAGCCAGAAGAGGAGACAGAGAGGAGGCCTGGGGGGCCCAGATCCACCCCAGGCGTGGGCCCACCTAACCCCGCGCCTGGAGGGGGTTTGGCCACCCCAGGAAGCTCCTCGGCCTCCCTCCGTGTGTATAAGTTTCCTTCTGACCTAAAAACTCAGGGGGGTCGATAGTTTTCTAGAAAGATTTACGCTCCGCCGCCGCCACCAGAAACCAAGATTTGGATCCAGAAACTCCGTTCTGGCACCCTGTCAGACGGGGAATTTGGAGAGGATCATCGCCATCGTCATCACCAACGCATCTCCATCAACCACCGATGTTTCCCTCTGATACGTCCAAAACATATCTACTTTCTCGAACACTTTGCTATTGTTTCTTCTCTAAACTTGTGTGATTTGGATACAACTAACACGTACTAATGCTATTTTAGCAGAATTACCTTGGTGTCTTGTTTTTGTCTAGAAAATGAACTATCAGGAAAAATCCCAGAAAATATGCCAAAAACTATTTCTCACCAAAAGATCCACGGAGCCAGAAGGGGAGACAGAGAGGAGGCCTAGGGGTCCCAGACCCACCCCAGGCGCGGGCCCACCTGACCCCGTGCCTAGGGGACGTCTGGCCACCCTAGGTAGCTCCTCGGCCTCCCTCCGCGCCTATAAGTTGCCTTCTGACCTAAAAACTCAGGGGGGGGGGGGTCGATAGTTTTCCAGAAAGAGTTCCGCTCCGCCGCCACCAGAAACCAAGATTCGGATCCAGAAACTCCATTCTGGCACCCTGCCAGGATGGGGAATTTGGAGAGGATCATCACCATCATCATCACCAACGCATCTCCATCAACCACCGATGTTTACCTCATCCATGAGTGAGTAATCGCCCGCTGTAGGCTTGGGGATGGTAGGGATTGGATGAGTTCTATCATGTAATCGAATAAGATCTGTTAGGGCATAGTGCCTAGTATCTCTATTAGTGCTATTTGACTTTGTTGCAACTTGTTGTGCTTAATACTTGTCACTAGGGCCCGAGTTCCATGATCTCAGATCTGAACTTATTATTGAATCATTATGATAGTATTGTTTATGATCTTATCTGCAAGTTGTGTACACATATCATTGTCCGGATCCAAAGGCCCCAAAGTGACAATAATTGGGACAACCGGGGGGATGGCTGTGGTGTGAGGATCACATGTGTTCACGGAGTGTTAATGCTTTGCTCCGGTGCTCTATTAAAAGGAGCACCTTAATTTATAGTAGTTCCCTAGAGGCCCCGCTGCCACGGGCTGGCTGGACAGAAGATGTTGTGCAAGTTCTCATTGCGAGCACGTATGACTATATTTGGATCACATGCCTAGGATTGTTTAGTACTTGGATGCTTATTATTATTTATCTGCAATGCCCTAGGTCTTGAAGTTACATGTTTAGACTCGTCAATGCAATGCCCGTCCATCCATCCCTATGCCTACCGCACTCGAATCCTATTGTTACCGTTACTGTTACTATTGCTGTTGTTTCACTATTGTTGTTGCTGTTGCTGTTGCTGTTGCTACTACAAACTGTTGCTACTGATAAACTTTTGTGAGCGAGAACTATTTCCAGATGCAGCTGAACTGATAACTCAATTGTTAAGGCTTGCAAGTATTATTTGGCTCCCCTTGTGTCGAATCAATAAATTGGGTAATACTACCCGCGAAGACTGTTGTGATCCCCTATACTTGTGGGTCATCAAGACTATTTTCTGGCGCCGTTGCCGGGGAGCATAACTTTATTTGTAAGTTCACTTAGATCTATTATTGTTCACTGCTACTCCTTTCATCATGGGGAAGTCTCGTGATGGAAAGTTCCCTATTTTACCATCCACTACAAGAAGAGGTACAGTCCTAAACACCTCTGAAGCTCTTGATTCATTGTCTGTTATAAGTAAGCTTGTCACACCACCACCACATACTCATGCTACACACACTGCAACTACTACTGAATCTGAAATTGCTTTTGATACTCATGATGTTACTTCTACTGTGCTTGATGCGAGTGGTTCATTAGGTCCTTTTCTAGATGTACTATGGCTAGTCTAGGAAATACCGAAACTCCTAGTGAATACACTGTTACACTGTTAGCTCACCTGAGTCTAGTGAGAGTTATGATATTAATGATGATTACAGAGATCTCACTGATGAATTTGTTGAAGAGTGCTGAAACACACATGGTGCCAGTGCTATTAAGAGTCTCCTTGCTAGACGTACTATTATGCCTAAGAAGTCCTATGATCCTAAGTTTGCCAACTCTCCCATAGATATTAAAGACAAAGATTATGATTTCTCTCTTGATTTATCTTATTTAGATATTGTTGAGAAAGAACCTTTTTGTGGTACTGAAAATGAGAGCGTTGTGGCTCATATGAATGAGCCTTCTACTATGAGTGCTTTGTTCTCTGATGATTTTAAAATGCGCAAGTACTTTGTTGCTAAGATCTTCCCTTTTTCACTAAAAGGAGAAGTTAGGGCTTGGTTTAATAGATTACCTCCTGGTTCCATTGATAGACCTGATTGCTTGATTGCTTCTTTCTTCCATAAATATTTTCCTCCCAGTGCTAAACATGCTGCTTTGCAGAGACTTCTTGATTCTAAACAGGGAGAAGAAGAGAAATTGCCTAAGTCATGGAAAAGATTATGTTCCTTGATTCATGCATATCCTGAATGTCCATTACCTCAGAATGAGCTTCTTGATATTTATTATAATGTACTAACTGATGACTCTAGGACCTACCTAGATAGCTTTGCTGATTGCGTTTTCAGGAAAAGGACTCCTACAGATGCTGAAGAATTAATGAACAAGATAAGCAAGAATTATGATGATTGGACTTCAACTGAGCTGAATACACCTGAGCCTATTACTCCTGAACCAGTTGTTTCTGAACTAGTTCCAACACCAAAAACAAAGAAGAGGGAGTTATTGCATTAAATGATGAAGTGATGAAGGAAGCTAAAAAGTGTCTAAAGGAGAAAGGTATTAGATCTGAAGATGTGAAGAATCTACCTCCTATAGAAGAATTATGTAAGCCAATTCCCCACTCATATACTATTGAGGTACACTCTCTCCAATTTAATGAAGCTGATATTCCTTATGGTAAGCCTCCTCATCAATGTTTAGAGGAACTTGACACATTTATTGTTAAACAAGGTAATTTTAATAAACAAGTTCAGAACCATTTATTGGAAAACTCTAGAGCTATCCATGAGTTGAAAGATATTGTGGAAATAACTTATAATGATATTAAAATGCTTTGTAAACACTTTCAAATTGTTCAAACCCAACTTGATCAACTTGCTAAGGTACAAAAGGATATGCTAGTTAATGCTTCAGGAAATAAACATGTTTATGGAATTAGAACTAGGAGTAGTGCAGCTACTCAAGATCCTTTATATCCTGAAAGACACCCTAAAAGAATAGAGTAGGATTTCCAACAAGGTGAGGATAGTGGTAGTCCTCGTAAGAGGAATAAAAAGGAACATAAGAAAGTTGAGGAACCACTTGAACCTGTTGTAGATCCTAATAGTATATCTGTCTCTGTTGCTGAAACTGAGAGTGGCAATATTGATGAGTCTCCTGATAAGGAGGAAGTTGAGGAAGAACCTGAGAAGCACAATAAGGAAGATTTTATTGCTAATAAACATGATAAAGTGAGAGAACCTTGGGTGCATAAACCTATGCCTTTTTCCAGGTAAGAAACACAAGTCAAAGGAGGAAGAACACTACAACAAGTTTTGTGAGTGGATGAAGCCTTTATTTCTGCAAATTTCTTTGACTGATGCTATTAAATTGCCTCCTTATTCAAAGTATATGAAGGATATTGTCTCTAATAAAAGGAAGATTCCTAATGAGGAGATTTCTACTTTGCTTGTTAGTTATTCCTTCAATGGTAAGGTTCCAAAGCAACTTGGTGATCCAGGTATACCAACTATTCCTTGCTCCATTAAGAATAATTATTTTAGAACTGCTTTATGTGATCTGGGAGCTGGAATTAGTGTTATGCCTTTTTTCTCTCTACAAGAGGCTCCAGCTAGAAAAGTTGATACCAACTGATATATCTTTGCAAATGGCTGATAAGTCAACTACTGTTCCTGTTGGTATATGTGAGGATGTTCCTGTTCAAGTTGCTCATAATTGCATGGTCTTAACTGATTTTGTTGTGCTTTAAATGCCTGAAGATGATAATATGTCTATTATTCTTGGGAGACCTTTTCTTAATACTGCAGGTGTTGTCATCAATTGTAATCAAGGAAAAGTAACATTCAATATTAATGACAAAGAGCACACTGTCTATTTCCACAAGAAGGTTGTTAGAAGTTATTGCCTGAATTCTATTGAAAATATTGAAGGCATCAAGGTTGGAGAAATATATTGTCCCATTCCACAAGAAAATATTGAAACTATTATGATTGGGACCATTGCTATCAAGTATGAGGTAACATAATCACCTTGTGAAAGGCAAAGTTTTGTTTCATATAAGATTGTTTTGGTAACAAGACTTGATCAAGCTTGTTAACAAAAGGATTTTTATGAACAAAATAATGTTTCCACTGTGGTTATACTTGCTTTCCTTTTCCCTTCTCCTTCCTAGCATTTGCTTTAGTTTTAGTTTTGCTAGTTGTTTGCTTGTTTCTTAGAGCTCCTATAGTTTGGCTTTTGGTTTGCTTTTGCTTCTTCTAAAAAAACTGTTTCTGCGAGAAATCAATTTTCATACCTTGAAAATTGGCCAAAAATAAAGTTTCCCGAAAAATCCCAGAAAATTCAAAATAAATTTTTCCTCAAAAAAGGGGCAGAGTGGCACCTGAGATGACCCAGGGGGCCACCCCTAGGCCTCGCACCCATGGTAGGCACGGCCTACCTAGTGGTGGCGCCTAGGAGGGGGGTCTGGCCCACCTGGGCCCCTCCAGGCTGCCTCCTCGAAGCCACCTTCTTTCTCTCTCCCGAAAAACACCGGAAAACTTGCTCAATCTCGAGTTCTTGCTGTTCTAGCTCGCGATTTTAGATTTCCTTGTTCAGCCCATCTCAAGTGCTGATTTTTGGAGGGTTTGTTCCTTGGTATGTGCCTCCTCCACTTGTCCAATTAGATTTGTGATTGGTAGATTGTATCTCGAGTATTTTGCTACTGTAGGTGACAGGTTGTTTGAGCTTGCATGCTTGTTCTATGTTTCGAAACTTTGTTTTGATGCATGTGTAGTCCTCTAGCAAGTTCCTATAGTTGTTGCTCATCAATTATCAACTTAGAAATCACTTGGTTTGATGGTTGTTTAAAATTTCAGCAAAGGGAAGTCATGGACCACCACACCTTTGGTGACATATTTGAGAGTGATGCACCTAGAAGGGCAAGGCTCCCAAGGTCATCTACCAGCTCCAGACCCTCATACAATGAGGATATCATCACTCCGTAGTTTGGTGACGAGGAAGATGAAGGGGATGCTCACCCCTCCACCTTTCCTTGTCAAACTTTCTTGCGAGCTGCTGGGATTCTTAATGATTTCATGAATTTGATTGAGAGGGCTGGTCTAACAAGTTTCATGCAGGATGAGAGTGCACAATATGCTTCACTTACTAAAACATTTGTGGAGAGTTTCTCCTTCACCAATAGTTTGTTCAATTTTTCTGTGTCTTTCAGACTGTATGGTAGGGCTCATTCTATGTCTTTGAAGAAATTTTGCAAGGCCCTGGGACTTGGTACAAATGGGTCATCAAAGAAGATTACAGCTCTTACCGCTGATTTGTTGGAACTATACCGAGGAATAACCAATGATGATGACCGTAGAGCTTAATGAGGGAAGATAAAGAACATTCAACTTCCAACCATCAGGTACTTCACCTACTATCTTACCACCAGTGTTCTTGGTAGGGAGAACACTAGTAATATATCCAACTATCAATTGGCCTTCTTAGCTGATGCGCTCTACGATGAGGATAAGTATAATCTTGGTTCCCTCATTGCTCGTCGTTTAGCTGCTAGGGGACCCATTTATGGGGGAATTATTGCTACTCGTATCGCTGCTGCCTTGGGCATTGCTATTGATCCACATGATACAGTTTTGGCTCCTCTGAGGCTTGATCTTGCTGCCATGAAGGCACACCACTTTGTCACCTCTATCTCTACTCTTGGTAACTTGGTTTATAGAATGTTGTTTACTGACGGGGAAGAGAGAGAGATACCTCTACCCCAAACCACTTTGCTCAGTATTTCTCAGGGACCTTGGTCACGCACGAAGGGAGAGATGGATGACAAGCTGCGCTCTCTCAACTTCCATGGGCGCTATCTAGAGGAAGCGCCCGCATATGACCCCACGTTGCATTATACAGGGGAGGCCTCGAGCTCGTACTAGGACGAGGGAGTTTCCTCGACATACTACGGAGGTGCATATACTTGGGCACCATGAGATTTAGCCCCACTTAGGCCAAAAGCCTAAGCTTGGGGGGAGGTATACCGACATCACACTCATCTATACATCATGTTCGGTCGGTTCTTTGTTATCCATTGTTTCGCTTTCTTTTTGGTTTTTGTTGCTTCTTTCTAAAAACCCAAAAATATTTTCGTTGTTTCTCTTGGTTTGTTTCTTCGTTTCTTTGCTTTGCCTTAAAAGAAATAAATCAAAAAATATGTTGCTTTGTTTGGTTTGCTTTGTTCTTGTTTGGTTGGTTTTTCTTTGTTTGCTTGTTTCTAAAAAATCGAAAACACCAAAAATATTTGTTGTTCTTCTTTGGTTTAGTGAGTTCTTTGCAGGGTTCAGCCGTCCTCAATGGTTTTGGTTTCATGTTAATTATTCAAGTCACACAAGTGAAGGGCAATAATGAAGATTAAGACAACTCGAGGTGTGGTAAGAGGCTGGTAACAAACTCTATTTGTTTCATTTTTTATGCATATACTCATCATTGTGAGCATGCTTAGCCTGTTTGTGTAAATTGTATGTCATTATGGATGCTTAGTAGTTCTTGCTTGTCTATGATTAGCTCCAGCTTGCTAATAGTTTGTAGCATGTCATATGAATTTTTGCTTGCATTGTTTTATTCATACTTTGGTATGATATTGTGGTATCCTCCTCTGACTATTCATGTGAATCGACTTGGCACATGCTCACGCATGCATATGACTAATCAATAGTCAGTAAGACTCGATGATTTATTTTGCCTCGGACTTCTTGTATCACTTTGATGCCATAGTTAGTCCTATTTTGTTGCAAGCATGATTATGACAGTTATTGCTCTCTCGTTTGTCACTCCCTATCTATTGCTAGCCTTCACTTGCACTATGTATGTGATCTACCTACGATTCCAACTCCCCAAAACCAATATTGCCAGTTGTGTCCACCATACCTACCTATTAGCATCATTTGCTATTTCAGTGCATATTCCATATGCCTTGTTTTCTTCCAAAATAAAATGTTTGTCTGTTTTGAGAAATTTAGTTAGTAAAGCTCTCATGAACTTGATGGCACACTTTATTCCTTGCGCTTAATAATCTTAAACCATTGTGACTAGTCCATGAAATTTATATGCTTGCTTATTATATATTGGGAGTCAGCAGAACCGTGCTGTCACGGAGAACGCTTTCAACACTTTTTGGATATTCTATATAGTTGATACTTTGATCTTTTGTTTATGGATGTTGACGATGTGAAATAAAAGGGGAAGTTGTTAGTTCATGGAGTTTATACATTGTGTTAGAGAAACGCCTGGGCTGATAGCCTAAGCCATGCTTAATCATGGTGGAAACTTGCAGCAACACTATAATTCGCATCTATGAAGCGTCCTCAATAAAAAGCTATGAATATGGTAAATAAAAAGATTGTTGAGATGCTCATTGTCTACTTGCCTTGTCATTTTGGTTATGGGAAAGCTCCTGTACCATATGCAAGGGATACCCCGTTGGCGGTTCTCGATGATATGCATGTATTTACAATGACAAGAACTTTCAGGTGACCAAAGTTGAGTAGCATGCGGAGCGACTCTCGTACTCAAGGGACTTGGGATTTCCAGTCTATGGTCTGCCAAGCATATAATTCAGAGTGGACCTCACTTTCACCTTAACCACATGAAGATGCCTTTGATAGGGGCAATGAGAGCTCAAAGCTAATGAGTACCTTCCTTTCTGCATTGGGAAGCATTTCAAACCTTCACAAAACCGTTTTCACAATTTTGTTGAGTCACCATTTATTCTATGAGCACTTTCTTGAGAGCATAGTTGTCATTCTTGTGTTTGTTCCAAAACTTGGTTAATTATGTCATGACTTTGATGCTTGTATCTCTGATATATTTATCTCTAGTCTTCATGTGAACTTTAGAGGTGCCTCGGCATTTGTATTGTGCTCTACAAACAAAGTCAAGTGAGATACCACTGTATCATATCTTATTATGAGCATTGCAATGTTGCTTATGTTTATGTTTCATGCTAATTATTATTGAGTTGGTTTCTCTTCATAGCTTGCAATGACTATTGAGTAGACTTAGTTGCATACTCTTTATTATGAATTGTCTAAGCATCTACTCTTGTGCTGAGAATATTTACATCATATGAAGCAAAGTGTTCGTGAAAGTTCTTTTATCACACTCAGTTTTCAACTGAATTGCTTGAGGACAAGCAATAAGCTAAGCTTGGGGGGGGAGTTGATACGTCCAAAACATATCTACTTTCTCAAACACTTTGCTATTATTTCTTCTCTAAACTTGTGTGATTTGGATACAACTAACACGGACTAACGTTGTTTTCAGCAGAATTACCTTGGTGTCTTGTTTTTATGCAGAAAATGAACTATCAGGAAAAATCCCAAAAAATATGCCAAAAACTATTTCTCACTTGAAGATCCACGAGCCAGAAGGGGAGACAGAGAGGAGGCCTGGGGGGCCATACCCACCCCAGGCGCGGGCCCACCTGACCCCGCTCCTGGGGGAGGTCTGGCCACCCGAGGCAGCTCCTCGGCCTCCCTCCGCGCCTATTTGCCTTCTGACCTAAAAACTCAGGGGGGTCGATAGTTTTCCAGAAAGAGTTCCGCTCCGCCGCCGCCACCAGAAACCAAGATTCGGATCAGAAACTTCGTTCTGGCACACTGTCGGGACGGGGAATTTGGAGAGGATCATCGCCATCGTCATCACCAACGCATCTCCATCAACCACCGATGTTTCTCTCATCCATGAGTGAGTAATCACCCGTTGTAGGCTTGGGGATGGTAGGGATTGGATGAGTTCTATCATGTAATCGAATAAGATTGTTAGGGCATAGTGCCTAGTATCTCTATTAGTGCTATTTGACTTTGTTGCAACTTGTTGTGCTTAATGCTTGTCACTAGGGCCGAGTGCCATGATCTCAGATCTGAACTTATTATTGAATCATTATAATAGTATTGTTTATGATCTTATCTTCAAGTTGTGTACACATATCATTGTCCGGATCCTAAGGCTGCAAAGTGACAATAATTGGGACAGCCAAAGGGGATGGCTGTGGTGTGAGGATCACATGTGTTCACGGAGTGTTAGTGCTTTGCTCCGGTGCTCTATTAAAAGGAGCACCTTAATTGCAGTAGTTCCCTAGAGGCCCCGCTGCCACGGGCTGGCTGGACAGAAGATGTTGTGCAAGTTCTCATTGTGAGCACGTATGACTATATTTGGAGCAAATGTCTAGGATTTTTTAGTACTTGGATGCTTATTATTATTTATCTGCAATGCCCTAGGTCTTGAAGTTACATGTTTAGACTTGTCCATGCAACGCCCGTCCATCCATCCCTATGCCTACCGCACTCGAATCCTAATGTTATCGTTACTATTACTATTGCTATTGTTTCACTGTTGCTGTTGTTGTTGCTACTACAAACTATTGCTACTAATAAACTTCTGTGAGCGAGAACTATTTCTAGGTACAGCTGAACTGACAAGTCAGTTGTTAAGGCTTGCAAGTATTCTTTGGCTCCCCTTGTGTCGAATCAATAAATTGGGTAATACTACCCGCAAAGACTATTGCAATCCCCTATACTTGTGGGTCATCACCCTCATCCATGAGTGAGTAATCCCCCGCTGTAGGCTTGGGGATGGTAGGGATTGGATGAGTTCTATCATGTAATCGAATAAGATCTATTAGGGCATAGTGCCTAGTATCTCTATTAGTGCTATTTGACTTTGTTGCAACTTGTTGTGCTTAATGCTTGTCACTAGGGCCCGAGTGCCATGATCTCTGATCTGAACTTATTATTGAATATTATGATAGTATTGTTTGTGATCTTATCTGCAAGTTGTGTACACATATCATTGTCCGGATCCAAAGGCCCCAAAGTGACAATAATTGGGACAACCAGAGGGGATGGCTGTGGTGTGAGGATCACATGTGCTCACGGAGTGTTAATGCTTTGCTCCGGTACTCTATTAAAAGGAGCACCTTAATTGTCAGTAGTTCCCTAGAGGCCCCGCTGCCACGGGCTAGCTGGACAGAAGATGTTGTGCAAGTTCTCATTGCGAGCACGTATGACTATACATGGAGCACGATGCTATGTTTTCTGTATGTGAAACAAACAAACGTTTTTCAATGCATGTTATTCATGATCTTTGTTTGTATCTTGCCATGTTGCATGCATAATTACTTTGTCCTATTATTGGAACCTCCATCTTTCATGCACATTTTTAGAGTTCTTTGATCCCAGCTTTCAATGCTTGCAAATGGTTGGATATTTATTGTGAGGGTGCATGTCACCTCAAAATTATTTTGTTTATCACTTACCTACTCGAGGACGAGCAGGAGTTAAGCTTGGGGATGCTGATACGTTGGAAACGTATCTATAATTTTTGATGCTCCATGCTTGTTTAGTATCTACTTTGCTTTACTTGTCCACACTTTGGGGTGCTTTTTACATGTTTTCTGGTACTAACCTACTAACAAGTTGCAACAGTGCCAGATGTCTGTTTTGTGCTGTTTTTGGATTCAGAAAAGTTAGTAAAGAAATATTCTCGGAATTGGACGGAACAAAGGACAAAGTCAATTACTTTCTGTGGGGAAAAATAAGTCTAGAGGAGAGCCCGAGGGGCCGGCCAGAGGGGACAGACCCACCCCAGGCGCGGGTGGGCCCCACCCTGCGCCTGGCTAGGGTTTGGTCGCCCTGGCAACCGCCTCGGCCTCCCCCTTCGCCTATAAGAAGCCCCCGATGCAGAAACCCTGGGTACCCGATCAGAAATCCACGAAACTGTCTGTAGCCGCCGCCACCATTGTCCCTAGATCGGGGGGATCTGAAGTTCTTCCCGGCACCCTGCCGGAGGGGAGATCATCCCGGAGGCCTTCTCTCCGGTATGATGCGTGGGTAGTTCCACCTTGGACTATGGGTCCATGTAGTAGCTAGATGGTTGTATCTCCTCCTTTGTGCTTTCATGTATAGATCTTGTGAGCTCTGTTCATGAACAAGATCTAATCTATTTGTAATCATGCATGTTGTGTTTGCGGGGATCCGATGGATATTGAGATTATTATGTTGGTTTGATTAATGGTTTTGTCTTTATGATTCTATCATGTCTGTGTTGTTTGTGATCTTGCATGCTCTCCGTTGTTAGTAGCTATCTTGGCCAAGTAGTTGCTAGTGACTCCAAGAGGGGGTATTTATGCTCGATAGTGGGTTCATGACTCTAGTTTCCAAGGGAAGTGACAAAAATATCTTCGGTTGTAGATGTGTTGTTGCTACTAGGGAGAAAACAATGGTCTCTTGTTCATGGAACATGTGGACTGTTTACCTTACACACTTTGCTTAAAGCAGTTGTCTGTTGCTTGCAACTTAATACCGGAGGGGGTTCGGATGATAACCTGAAGGTGGACTTCTAGTCATAGATGCAGTTGGATGGGGTCTATGTATCTTGTTGTATTGCCCAATCAATCTCATAGGATCTTTCTGACTAGTAATTGCATTGTTATTCCTTGCTCAGTTCCTGTCAATTGCCCTGCTATAATTTGTTTACCCTTCATGCCATGTTGTTTATCTAAGGAGAGCACCTCTAGTGAACCAAGGACCCCGGTCCAATATTTACCATTGATACATCTTCCACGATTACTTGTTTACTTGCTGCAAACCATTACCTTCCACACCATATGTTTAATCCTTTGTTACAGCAAACCGGTGAGCTTGACAACCTCACTGATTCGTTGGGGCGAAGTCTTGAGTTTGTGTTGTGCAGGTCTCCGCATTGCTTGCAACACCTGTGTGATGTTTCCTTCCTCCTTCTGGTTCGATAACCTCGGTTTCAACTGAGGGAAGACTTGCTGATGTGCTCTTCACACCTTGCTCTTGGGGTTCCCAACAAGACTCCACATCAAGCACCAAGTTCTCTGGCGCCACCAAGGAGTCATGAACAAGTTTTCTAGTGTCGTTTCCAGGGAGGCTAAGGACATCTTCACAAGGGGAGTCCTTCACTTCCTTTCTCTTTACTTTGTTTTTAGTTTGCTTTGTTTCTTTTGCTTGGTTTTGTTTGGCTCTTTCCAAAAACCCCAAAAAATTAGTCTAGTTTGGTTTGCTTGCTTTATTCAAAAACACAAAAAATTTAGCTCATGCTCTAGCTGCTGCCATGTCTGGTTTTGGATCAACCTCTATTTCCCCTATGGTAGAAATCTCCACTTTTAAGCAAAAAGGTGAAGAAAGTTTTAAGGAGGCTTTGTCTAGAATCTCTGCTTTCCAAAGGGAAACTGAGCCTAAGGTGAGCCTCAGCTTGGTTATTGATAGTTTCTACCGCGGTATTGCTCTTCATTATAGATATGCTTTGGATGTTGTGGCTGAGAAAGATTTTTTTCTTTGTACTGAGGATGAAGCTTTTGATGCAATAAGGAAATTAATAATGATCTACGGTACACCTAGCAAGTCTGATTCCTCTTTCACAAATATTTTTGCTAGGTTGAACACTCTTGAGACTAGTATTGCTGCTATGAATAGTTGCTATCACATGCTTAGGGCTTACCATGATTATGTTCCCATAAATTCTGAGCCTTCAAAGTGGTTTCGCACAATCAAAGTCTCTATAAATACTACACTTTTTGATGCTCGCTGTGATATCATGTCTGAATTTTGTCTCATGCCTAAAGATATTTTTGATTCCTTGAGCCTTTGGGGGCTTATTGAAGGAGGAGAGGAAATCTCTCTTACCAACAATGCCACTATATTGCCCATTGGAATAGCTGAAGATGTGTTTACGAAAATCTCAGGGAAAATGATGTCTACTAATTATCTTGTTATTGAATGTGTAGGCAAAGGACAGATCACACTTGGAAGATCTCTCCTGAAACACCTTGGGGCAGTAATTGATGTGGGAAAAGGCATCATGCACTTTGATCCCCCGGTAAGCAATCATATATTCCCTAAGGAGAAAAAGAAAGGTAAGAAAAGAAGGAACAAGAGGGGCAATTCTTCATTTGAAAATACTTGATTCTTCTTGCTTCTTGTGCCTAACTTAAAGGCGTTAAAGAAAAGTACTTGCTGGGAGATAACCCAAGAGTTTCCTTGAGTCTTGTAAGTTATTAATTCTGTAATGACCTCTCCTTATCCTTTTTGTTTGTTGTTTGTGTCAAGAATAACCTCTAATAAGAGGGAAGTAAGATTTGGGGAGTTGCTGACCCGAAACAGATTTCTGTCCTCCATAAAAAAATCGTGAGGAGGATCTGTAACTCGGATTGAGCTCAAAATTTACGAATAAATCCCCCAGTATGTTATCTAACTTTCGTTAGTTTAATACTTTTTTATTTGAGCAACAGAAGATGTTCGAAAAAATCGGTTTATACCTGCTGGTCTGTTTTGACAGATTTCTGCCATTATTTGCATTTGCTTCTTATTGATTCCTTTTTGAGTTCTCTTCAGATAAATTGAGCTTTTTGAAGGAGTTACTACAGTAGCTTGTGTTTTTAGTGAAAATCCTTGCTGTTCCAAAGCTTTGCCAGTGGTCTAAAATCATTTGAATAAACTAATGTTGCTAATGAAGATTGTGCGAAGTTTTGTATGAAGGAAAAATTTCAGGTGTAAGGAGAGAATGATGCAATGAGATGAAGAATGGACAAAAGCTCAAGCTTGGGGATGCCACCATGGTGTTTCCCCAATAAATATCTAAGAGGTAAAAGCGTCAAAGCTTGGGGATGCCCAAGGCATCCCCTTCTTCATCAATAAAAAGCTCAGGTCTGTCTAGACACTTCGTTTTTATTGTTTCATGCATAGTTGTGTTGTTCTTGAAGCGTCTTAGTTTTCGTTTACTTTGCTTAGGTTGTTTAGTTTGCTTGAATAAAACTAGTTTGGACCCCCATTCTCGTTGTGTTTTTTTGCAAATAAGGTTGCTTGGTGTTTGGAAAGGAGTAGTAAGTTCTTGCTTGGAGTGCAAGAGGAGCTTGCATTGACTGTGACTTAGACTTTAGCATGACATGCTAGGTGTTGTTTTAGCATTATGCTTAGTGATTATTGCTATAGCATGTATTGTTCCAAACAATTGGGATTTCTTAGTGTGCCTTGAAGAAATTATGCGTTGTTTTAGCATGCAAAAGCATAGTATTGTGGTATTCTTATTTGATGCTTTGCTTGGGTTGACTTGGCACATGCTCACACCATGTTATGACTATAAAAAAGTCACCATTAGCCTCTATGATCATTTAGTCCTTGACTTGTAGTACCACTCTTTGCTTTGATTAGTATTCTTTGTTGCATTGCATGATTATGGCCATTATGCTCTCTTAGTTGGTTGCTCCCAGTCTTTTGCTACCATACACTTGTATGAGTAAGCTCTACTCATGCTTCCGACTCCAAGAAACCAAGTTATTCCAAAGTGTCCACTATAAACTCCTATGCATGGTGTGTTGCACCATTCCAAGTATATTCTTGTTTTCAACTATCTTCCAATTAAAAACTATTTTGTTATGTGAAAATTTAGTGATTAAAGCCCTCACGAACTTGATGGCACACTTTATTCTTTGCCCCTAATAAACTTGAACCATTGTGACAACTTTGTTGTATATGTTTGCACTTATAAGTTGGAGTTAGCAGAACTGTGCTGTCACGGGGAACATTTTCAACATTGCACTTGTACCTTGTTGTACTCAGTTGATATCATGTTCTTTTGTCTATGGATGTCACCGGTGTGAAATAAAGAGGGAACTTGTAAGTCCATGGAGTTTGTATCCTGTGTTAGAGAAACGTCTGGGTCGCTAGCCTAAGCCATGCCTAATCACGGTGGAAACTTGCAGCATCACCATAGTGACATCTATGAAGCATTCTTCTTATAAAAAAAGTGACACATTGAGAAAAGAGGAAAGAGAGAAAAAAGCACCATATTCCCATGGTACATAAGAAGAATTGCTGAGATGCTCATTGTCTGCTTGCCTTGTCATTTTTGTTATGGGAAATCTCCTGTACCATGTGCAAGGGGTAGCCGTTGGCGGTTCTCAATGATATGCAAATACTTACAGTGACAAGAACTTACCTAGACCCAAAGTTGAGTATGCATGAGGTGTGGCCCTCGTATTCAAGGGGCATGAGATTTCCAACTTATACTTCGTCAAGCATATACTCCAGCTTTGCCACTTTAACCTTAACCACTTCAAGATGCTTATGATAGGGGCAATGAGGGCTGAAAGCTAACAAGTACCATAATTTTTGGAAGCTCTTTTTGAAACTTGTAATCCCTGCTTCCTTTACAAAAGGCCTTTCTTCCACCACTATTGAGTCTCCACCTTCTACCTTTAGGCACCATTAAGAGAGCATAGTTGTCATTCTGTGTGCAGTGTTTCAAAGCTTATTAGTTGATGCATATTGTGTTATTACTTGCTCTTGTGCTACTTGTTTCTAGTCACCCTTGTGAACTTTGCAGGTGTACTATGCATCTATATTGCTACTCTATGAGGGACAAGCTGATTACCACTATGCTATGTTTTCTGTATGTGAAACAAACAAACGTTTTTCAATGCATGTTATTCATGATCTTTGTTTGTAGCTTGCCATGTTGCATGCATAGTTACTATGTCCTATTGTTAGAACTCCATCTTTCATGCACATGTTTATAGTTCTTTGATCCTAGCTTTCAATCTTGCAAATGGTTGGATCTTTATTGTGAGGGTGCATGTCACCTCAAAAATTATTTTGTTTATCACTTACCTACTCGAGGACGAGCAGGAGTTAAGCTTGAGGATATTGATATGTTGGAAACGTATCTACAATCTTTGATGCTCCATGCTTGTTTAGTATCTACTTTGCTTTACTTGTCCACACTTTGGGGTGCTTTTTACATGTTTTATGGTACTAACCTACTAACAAGTTGCAACAGTGCCAGATGCCTGTTTTCTGCTGTTTTTGGTTTCAGAAAAGTTAGTAAAGAAATATTCTCGGAATTGGACGGGACAAAGGACAAAGTCAATTACTTTCCGTGGGGAACAAGAAGTCTAAAGGAGAGCCCGAGGGGCCGGCCAGAGGGGCCAGACCCACCCCAGGCACGGGTGGGCCCTACCCCGCGCCTGGCTAGGGTTTGGTCGCCCTGGCGGCTGCCTCGGCCTCCCCCTTTGCCTATAAGAAGCCCCCGATGCAGAAATCCTGGGTACCCGATCAGAAATCCACGAAACCGTATGTAGCCGTCGCCATAATTGTCCCTTGATCGGGGGGATCTAAAGTTCTTCCCGGCACCCTGCCGGAGGGGAGATCATCCCGGAGGCCTTCTCTCCGGTATGATGCATGAGTAGTTCCACCTTGGACTATGGGTCCATGTAATAGCTAGATGGTTGTATCTCCTCCTTTGTGCTTTCATGTATAGATCTTGTGAGCTCCGTTCATGATCAAGATCTAATCTATTTGTAATCATGCATGTTGTGTTTGCGGGGATCCGATGGATATTGAGATTATTATGTTGGTTTGATTAATGGTTTTGTCTTTATGATTCTATCATGTCTGTGTTGTTTGTGATCTTGCATGCTCTCCGTTGTTAGTAGCTATCTTGGCCAAGTAGTTGCTAGTGACTCCAAGAGGGGGTATTTATGCTCGATAGTGGGTTCATGCCTCTAGTTTCCAAGGAATGTGACGGAAATCTCTTCGGTTGTAGATGTGCTGTTGCTACTAGGGAGAAAACAACGGTCTCTTGTTCATGGAACATGTGTACTGTTTACCTTACACACTTTGCTTAAAGCAGTTGTCTGTTACTTGCAACTTAATACTGGAGGGGGTTCGGATGATAACCTGAAGGTGGACTTCTAGTCATAGATGCAGTTGGATGGCGGTCTATGTATCTTGTTGTATTGCCCAATCAATCTCATAGGATCGTTCTGACTAGTAATTGCATTGTTATGCCTTGCTCAGTTCCTGTCAATTGCACTGCTGTAATTTGTTTACCCTTCATGCCATGTTGTTTATCTAAGGAGAGCACCTCTAGTGAACTATGGACCCCGGTCCAATCTTTACCATTGATACATCTTCCACTGTTACTTGTTTACTTGTTGCAAACCATTACCTTCCACACCATACGTTTAATCTTTTGTTACAGCAAACTGGTGAGCTTGACAACCTCACTGATTCGTTGGGGCAAAGTCTTGAGTTTGTGTTGTGCAGGTCTCTTTGTTGCTTCCAACACCTGTTTGACGTTTCCTTCCTCCTTATGGTTCGATAACCTCGGTCTCAACTGAGGGAAGACCTGCTGCTGTGCTCTTCACACCTTGCTCTTGGGGTTCCCAACAAGACTCCACATCAAGCACCAAGTTCTCTGGCACCACCAAGGAGTCATCACTATGAAGAGTCTCCTTGTTAGACGTACTATTATGCCTAAGTTGTCCTCTGATCCTAAGTTTGCCACCTCTCCCATAGATATTAAAGATGAAGATTATGATTTCTCTCTTGATTTGTCTTATTTAGATATTGTTGAGAAAGAACCTTTTTGTGGGACTGAAAATGAGAGTGTTGTGGCTCATATGAATGAGCTTTCTACTGTGAGTGCTTTATTCTCTGATGATTTTAATATGCGCAAGTACTTTGTTGCTAAGATCTTCCCTTTTTCACTAAAAGGAGAAGCTAGGGCTTGGTTTAATAGATTACCTCCTGGTTCCATTGATAGCCCTGATTGGTTGATTGCTTCTTTCTTCCATAAATATTTTCCTCCCAGTGCTAGACATGCTGCTTTGCAGAGACTTTTTGATTTTAAACATGGAGAAGAAGAGAAATTGCCTGAGTCATGGAAAAGATTATGTTCCTTGATTCATGCACATCCTGGATGTCCATTACCTAAGAATGAGCTTCTTGATATTTATTATAATGGACTAACTGATGATTCTAGGACCTACCTAGATAGTTTTGCTGATTGTGTTTTCAGGAAAAGGACTCCTACAGATGCCGAAGAATTAATGACCAAGATAAGCAAGAATTATGATGATTGGACTTCAACTGAGTTGAATACACCTGAGCCTATTACTCATGAACCAGTTGTTCCTAAACCAGTTCCAACACCAATAATAAAGAAGAGGGGAGTTATTGCATTAAATGATGAAGTGATGAAGGAAGCTAAAAAGTGTCTAAAGGAGAAAGGTATTAGATCTGAAGATGTGAAGAATCTACCTCCTATATAAGAATTAAAGCCAATTCCCCACTCATCTACTATTGAGGTACACTCTCTCCAATTTAATGTAGGTGATATTCCTTATGGTAAGCCTCCTAATCAATGCTTAGAGGAACTTGACACATTTATTGTTAAACAAGGGTATTTTCATAAACAAGTTCAGAATCATTTATTGGAAAACTCTAGAGCTATCCATGAGTTGAAAGATATTGTGAAAATAACTTCTAATGATATTAAAATACTTTGTAAACACTTTCAAATGGTTCAAACCCAACTTGATCAACTTGCTAAGGTACAAAAGGATATGCTAGTTAATGCTTTAGGAAATAAACATGCTTATGGAATTAGAACTAGGAGTGGTGCAGCTACTCAAGATCCTTTATATCCTGAAGGACACCCTAAAAGAATAGAGCAGGATTCCCAAAAAGGCGAGGATAGTGGTAGTCCCCGTAAGAGGAAGAAAAAGAAACATAAAGTAGTTGAGGAACCACTTGAACCTGTTGTAGATCCTAATAGTATATCTGTCTCTGATGCTGAAACTGAGAGTGGTAATGATAATGATGAGTCTCCTGATAAGGAGGAAGGTGAGGAAGAACCTGAGAAGCACACTAAGAACACAAGGTACACAAAGGAAGATTTTATTGCTAATAAACATGGTAAAGAGAGAGAACCTTGGGTGCAAAAACCTATGTTCCAGGTAAGAAACACAAGGCAAAGGAGGAAGAACACTACAACAAGTTTTGTGAGTGGATGAAGCCTTTATTCTTGCAAATTCCTTTGACTAATGCTATTAAGTTGCCTCCTTATTCAAAGTATATGAAGGATATTGTCTCTAATAAAAGGAAGATTCCTAATGAGGAGATTTCTACTGTACTTGCTAATTATTCCTTCAATGGTAAGGTTCCAAAGAAACTTGGTGATCTAGGTATACCAACTATTCCTTGCTCCATTAATAATAATTATGTTAGAACTGCTTTATGTGATGTGGGAGCTAGAGTTAGTTTTATGCATTTTTCTCTCTATAAGAGACGCCAGCTAGAAAAGTTGATACCAACTGATATATCTTTGCAAATGGCTGATAAGTCAACTACTATTCCTGTTGGTATATGTGAGGATCTTCCTGTTCAAGTTGCTCATAATTGCATGGTCTTAACTGATTTTGTTGTGCTTGAAATGCCTGAAGATGATAATATGTCTATTATTCTTGGGAGACCTTTTCTTAATATTACAGGTGTTGTCATCAATTGCAATCAAGGAAAGGTAACATTCAATATTGATGACAAAGAGCATATTGTTTATTTCCCCAAGAAGGTTGTTAGAAGCTATTGCCTGAATTCCATTGAAAATGTTGAGAGCATCAAGGTTGGAGAAATATATTGTCCCATTCCACAAGAAAATTTTAAAACTATTATGTTTGGGACCTTTGCTATAAAGTATGAGGTAACATAATCACCTTGTGGAATGCAAAGTTTTGTTTCATATAAGATTGTTTTAATAACAAGACTTGATCAACCTTGTTAACAAAAGGATTTTTATGAACAAAATAATGTTTTCACTATGGTTATTCTTGCTTTATTTTTCCTTTCTCCTTCCTAGTATTTGCTTTAGCTTTAGTTTTGCTAGTTGTTTGCTTGTTTGAGTTTCTTAGAGCTCCTGTAGTTTGGCTTTTGGTTTTATTTTACTTCTTCTGAAAAAACTATTTCTGCGAGAAAATCAATTTTCATACCCTTAAAATTGGCCAAAAATAAAGTTTCCCGAAAAATCCCAGAAAATTCAAAATAATTTTTTCCTCGAAAAAAGGGGCAGAGAGGTACCAGAGGTGACCCAGGGAGCCACCCCAGGCCACCACACCTATGGTAGGAGCGGCCTACCTAGGGGTGGCGCCTAGGGGGGTTTTGCCCACCTGGGCCCCTCGAGGTTGCCTCCTCAAAGCCGCCTTCTTTCTCTCTCCTGAAAAACACCAGAAAACTTGCTCAAGCTCGAGTTCTTGCTGTTCTTGCTCGTGATTTTCGATCTCCTTGTTCAGCGCATCTCAAGTGCTGATTTTTGGAGGGTTTGCTCCTTGGTATGTGCCTCCTCCACTTGTCCAATTAGATTTGTGATTGGTAGATTGTATCTTGAGTATTTTAGTGCTATAGGTGACAGGTTTTTTGAGCTTGCATGCTTGTTCGTTGCTTAGAAACCCTGTTTTGATGCATGTGTAGTCCTCTAGCCAGTTCCTATAGTAGTTTCTCATCATTTATCAACTTAGAAATCACTTGGTTTGATGGTTGTTTAAAAATTTCAGAATAGGGAAGTCATGGACCACCACACCTTTGGTGACATATTTGAGAGTGATGCACCTAGAAGGGCAAGGCTTCCAAGGTCATCCACCAGTTCTAGACCCTCATACAATGAGGATCTCATCACTCTGCGGTTTGGTGAAAAGGGAGATGAAGGAGATGCGCACCCCTCCACCTTTCCTTATCAAACTTTCTTGCGAGCTGCTGGGATTCTTAATGATTTCATGACTTTGATTGAGAGGGATGGTCTAACCAAGTTTCATGCAGGATGAGAGTGCACAATATGCTTTACTTACTAAAACATTTGTGGAGAGTTTCTCCTTTACTAATAGTTTGTTCAATCCTTCTGTGTCTTTCAGACTTTATGGCAGGGCTCATTCTATGACATTGAAAAAATTTTGCAAGGCCACGGGACTTGGTACAACTGTGTCATCAAAGAATATTACAGCTCTACCCGCTGATTTGTTGGAACTATACCAAGGAATAACTAATGATGATGACCGCAGAGCTCAACGAGGGAAGATAAAGAATATTCAACTTCCAGCCATCAGGTACTTTGCCTACTATCTTACCACCAGTGTTCTTGGTAGGGAGAACACTAGTAATATCTCCAACTATCAATTGGCCTTCTTAGCTGTTGCGCTCTATGGTGACGATAAGTATAATCTTGGTTCCCTCATTGCTCATCGTTTAGCTGCTAAGGGACCCATTTATGGGGGACTTATTGCTACTCGTATCGCTGCTGCCTTGGACATTGATGTTGATCCACATGATACAGTTTTGGCTCCTTTGAGGCTTGATCTTGCTGCCATGAAGGCGCACCACTTTGTCACCACTAGCTCCACTCTTGAGAACTTGGTTTATAGAATGCTGTTTACTGACGGGGAAGAGAGAGAGATCCCTCTACCCCAAACCACTTTGTTCAGTATTTCTCTAGGACCGTGGTCACGCATGAAGGCGGAGATGGATGACAAGCTGCGCTCTCTCAACTTCCACGGGCACTATCAGGAGGAAGCGCCTGCATATGACCCCGCGTTACATTATACAGGGGAGGCCTCGAGCTCGTACCAGGACAAGGGAGCTTCCTCGACATACTATGGAGGTGCATCTACTTGGGCACCATGGGATTGAGCCCCACTTAGGCCAAAAGCCTAAGCTTGGGGGGAGGTATACCGACATCACACACTCAGATATATATCATGTTCGGTCGGTTCTTTCTATATCTATTGTTTTCGCTTTGTTTTTGGTTCTTGTTGCTTCTTTCTCAAAAACCCAAAAATATCAAAAATATTTTCGTTGTTTCTCTTGGTTTGTTTCTTTGCTTTGGTTTGCCCTAAAATAAAAATCCAAAAATATTTTGCTTTGTTTTTGTTTGGTTTTTTGTTGTTTGCTTGTTTCTAAAAAAATCGAAAACACCAAAAATATTTGTTGTTCTTCTTTGGTTTTGTGAGTTCTTTGCAGGGTTCAGCTGTCCTCAGTGGATTTTGTTTTCATGTTAATATTCAATTCACACAAGTGAAGGGAAATAATGAAGATTAAGACAACTCGAGGTGTGGTAAGAGGCTGGTAACGAACTCTATTTGTTTCATTTTTGTACATATACTCATCATTGTGAGCATGCTTAGCCTGTTTGTGTAAGGTGTATGTCATTATGGATGCTTAGTAGTTCTTGCTTGTCTATGATTAGCTCCAGCTTGCTAATAGTTTGTAGCATGTCATATGAATGTTTGCTTGCATTGTTTTATTCATACTTTGGTATGATATTGTGGTATCCTCCTCTGACTGTTCATGTGAATCGACATGGCACATGCTCACGCATGGATATGACTAATCAATAGTCAGTAAGCCTCGATGATTTATTTTGCCTCAGAGTTCTTGTATCACTTTCATGCCATAATTAGTCATGTTTTGTTGCAAGCATGATTATGACAGTTATTGCTCTCTCGTTTGTCGTTCCCTCTCTATTGCTAGCCTTCACTTGCACTGAGTACGTGATCTACCTGTGCTTCCAACTCACCAAAACCAATATTGTCAACTGTGTCCACCATACCTACCTATTAGCATCATTTGCTATTTCAGTGCATATTCAATATGCCATGTTTTCTTCCAAAATAAAATGTTTGTCTATTTTGAGAAAGTTAGTTAGTAAAGCTCTCACGAACTTGATGACACACTTTATTCCTTGCGCTTAATAATTCTGAACCATTGTGACTAGTCCATGAAAGTTATATGCTTGCTTATTATATACTGGGAGTCAGCAGAACCGTGTTGTCACGGGGAACGCTTTCAACACTTTTTGGATATCTCATCCAGTTGATACTTTTCTCTTTTGTTTACGGATGTCGACGATGTGAAATAAAATGGGAGGTTGTGAGTTCATGGAGTTTATACATTGTGTTAGAGAAACGTCTAGGCCGCTAGCCTAAGCCATGCCTAATCATGGTGGAAACTTGTAGCATCACTATAATGAGCATCTATGAAGCGTCCTCAATAAAAAGCTATGCATATGGTAAATAAAAAGATTGCTGAGATGCTCACTGTCTTCTTGCCTTGTCATTTTGATTATGGGAAAGCTCCTGTTTGTTGGAATTATGCCCTAGAGGCAATAATAAAGATGTTATTATTATAATTCTTGTTCATTATAATGTTTATATTCCATGCTAGAATTGTATTAAGCGGAAACTTTAATACTTGTGTGGTTTGTGAACAACACCGTGTCCCTAGTACGCCTCTAAGGACTAGCTCATTGATTAATGATGGTTAAGGCTTCCTAAGCATGGACATGAGTTGTCAATTAATAATGAGATCATATCATTGGGGAATGATATGGTGGACAGACCCAAACTAAGCGAAGCAATTAGATCGTGTCATCGTGTTCGTCTTTGCGAAGCTTTTCTTATGTCAAATATTGTATTCCTTAGACCATGAGATAATACAACTCCCTGGTATCGGAAGAAAGCTTTGAGGTCATCAAACGTCATCCTATGAGAGGGTGATCATAAAGGTGTCTCTCAGGTGATCGGAAAGTATCTGTTGGGTTGTATGTATCGAGATGGGATTTGTCCCTCCCAAGTCGGAGAGATATACTTCGGGCCCACTCGGTAATCGATATCAACACCGCTTGCAAGCATGTGGTTAAGGAGTTAATCACAAAGTGATATCGGATTACGGAACGAGTAAAGTACTTGCTGTGAACGAGATTGAACTAGGTATGACGGTACCGATGATCAAATCTCGGGCAAGTAAAATATCGCGAGAGGAAGGGAATATATATATGGGATTGATTGAATCCTGGCATCGTGGTTCATCCGATATGATCATCGATGAATGTGTGGGAGTCAATATGGGTGTCCAGACCCCGCTGTTGATTATTGATAGAAGATCATGTCTGCATATTCTCGAACCCGCAGGGTCACACACTTAACGTGTCTCGACGCTAGGATATATTGGATAATTGGTTTATGAGTTTTTGTTCGGAGTCTCGGATGGGATCTGGGACATCACGAGAGGTTCCGGAGTGGTCCGGAGAATAAGATTCATATAAGGCAGTGCAGTTTTTGGAGTTCGGAATTGTTCCGGGTTAATCGGTATTGTACCGGAAGCTTCTAGAACCTTCCGGAAGGGGACCAACGTGGCCACACCTTCCGGGAGGGGGCATGGGCCTATGAGCGAGTGCCCTGGCCGCATTGGGCCAGGGGCACAAGGCCCCATAGGGCCCAGCCGGCCAAGAGGGTTTTAAACTCGAGATAGACCTTCTAGAAAGGGGGGTTTCCTTGCCCCCCACTCCTTCTCCTTGGGGCCGCCGGTTTGGCTTGGGGGAGGGGGCTAGGGTTGCAGCCTCCCACCCCTCTATATAAAGAGGGATGGGGGCGCACCACCCCCCCCACACCTTCCCCTCCAAGAGCCAGCCGTCCTGCTGCCCTCCTCTCTCCCTCCCGACTGTTTGTAGGCGAAGCCCTGCTGCAGAAATTCTCCACCATATACACCACGCCGTCGTGTTGTAGATCCAATCCGTCTCTCCACCATACTTGCTGGTCCGAGGAAGGAGGAGACGTCGAGGTGCTGCACGTGTGCATCTCACGGAGGCACCGCCACTTGTGGTGCTAGATCGGATCGGATCGCGAGGAGGAGAAGCGAGTACGACTACATCACCCACGTTCCGACGAACGTTCCGCTGTGCGAATCTTCAAGGGTATGAAGATCTAATCCAATCTCTCTCATTGTTTGCATCTCCTAGATTAGATCTTGGCTTTCCCTCTGTTCGCATCCGTAGAAAATTTTGATTTACTATGCCGCGAAACCCTTCAGTGGTATCAGAGCTAGATCTATGCGTAGATATGTTCCACGAGTAGAACGCAACATGGTTGTTGCGGGCGTTGATTTTTTCTGTTGCAAGCCTCTTGTTTGTGTTCTTCTTATGACGCGGGATAGTGAGATTGAAGCGGTCCAGGCCAACCTTACGCGACGTCGTTCGCGAGACCGGCTCCGCACTTGACGTGTGGCTTGTTCCACACATGCGGCTGGTGGATGTCAGTTTCTCTCACTATAGTTGTCATGGGATTAACACCGGAGTTTGGCAACCATAATATCACCGTTGTGGATTTCCGTAGGTAAGAATCGTTCTTAGCATCTACTCCCATAAGCCACGTAAAACATGCAACAACAAAGTAGAGGCGTCTAACTTGTTTTTGCAGGGAGTGTTTTCTGTGATATGGTATGGCCCAAGATGTGATGTGTATAATGTATGCGATGATCATGTTTTGTAACGTTTCACGACTTGCATGTCGATGAGTACACAACCGGCAGGAGCCATATGGTTGTCTTTATAATTGTGTATGACCTGTGTGTCAACTTCTTATACGCCATGTAATAGTTTCACCTTATCGCTAAGTAGTTAGCAATAGTTGTAGTTGCTATTCGTGATGGAGGCAATCATGGTGGAGTGATGGAGATCATGCCGGAACGCACAAGATGGAGATCATTGCGCGAAGATTGGCTATACCATGTCACATAAAGTTATATGCATGTGATGTTTATCCTTTTATGTATCTTATTATGCTTAGATCGCGATGGTAGCATCATAAGATGATTCCTCACTTAAAGATCAAGATAAAAATTGTGTTCTCCCCATGTATGCACCATTGCGAAAGTTTGTCGTGTCCAAGCATCACGTGATGATCGGGTGCTATAGACTCTACGCTCACATACAACGGGTGCAAGCCAGTTTTTGCACACGCGGATATACTTGGGTCTAACTTGACGAGCCTAGCATGTACAGACATGGCCTCGGAACACATGAACCAAAAGGTTAAGCATGAGTCATATGAATGATATGATCGACACTTCGTTGTCCACCATTGAAGCCACATCTCTTCTCGTGATGATCGGATTAGGTGTGGTGAATTTGGATCGTGTTCACTAAACAACTTGAGGGATGTTGAATTTAGTGGGAGTTCATCTAATAATTTGATTAAGTTGAACTAGTTATCATGAACATAGTCTAATTTGTACTTGCAAATATTGTAGATCACATGGCTAAGTCCAACTTCAACTTCAACGTTTTTGCTGAGATAGAAAAGCTTAGAAACAATGGGTCTAACTTCACCAAATGGTTCCGCATTCTGAGAATCATTCTCGCTGGCGGACAAAAGGACTATGTCCTTGAGAAAGCGCTAGGTGACGCCCCTGCTGTAGATGCGCCGGCTGATGAGAAAGCTGTTTATCAGTCACGCAAGGATGATTATGATTTGATTAAGATCGCCATGTTGTATGCTATGGAATCGGATCTTCAAAATCGTTTTGAGGAGTTCACCGGGCCCTTTGAGATTATTGAGGAGCTGAAAACTATGTTTCAGACTCAGGCCCGTTCTGAGAGATATGAGATCTCTAAGAAATTCTTTAACTAGGAGGAAGGGAGTTCCGTTAGTGAGCACGCCATTAAGATGTTGGGCTACACTCAATGCCTTGAGCAACTGGACTGCAAGATTCCAGAGGAGCTCAAGATTGATAGAGTTCTGCAGTCACTCCCTCCTAGCTACAAAAGTTTTGTAGTTGCTCACAATCAAATTGGTTCCACTGATATGATCACTGAGCTCTTCGCTAAGATGAAAGTAGCAGAGGTGGACATCAAAAAGAATAATCATATGTTGATGGTCAACAAGCCCCCCACCTTCAAGAAAGGTAAGGGTGCAAAGAAGCCCTTCAAGAAAGGCGGCGGCAAGCGCGTTGCCCCTGCTGAGAAGAAGCTCAAGTCTGGTCCTAAGCCGGACACTGAGTGCTTCTATTGCAAGGACAGGGGTCACTGGAAGCGCAACTGTCCGAAGTACTTAGCGGACAAGAAGGCTGGCACCATCAAAGGTATATTTGATATACATGTTATTGATGTTTTCCTTACTAGCCCTCGTTGTAGTGCCTGGGTATTTGATACCGGTTCAGTTGCTAATATTTGTAACTCGAAACAGGAGCTTCGGAATAGATGGCGGCTTGCGAGGGATGAGGTGACGATGCGCGTTGGCAACGGATCAAGAGTTGATGTGATGGCCGTCGGCACGCTCTCCTTAGTTTTACCTTCGGGATTAGTTTTAAACCTTAATAAATGTTATTATGTGCCTGTGTTGAGCATGAACATTATTTCTGGATCTTGTTTATTGCAAGATGGTTATTCATTTAAATCGGAGAATAATGGTTGTTCTATTTATATGAGTAACATATTTTATGGTCATGCACCTCTTGTGAATGGTTTATTTCTTCTAAATCTCGAAAGGGATGAAACACACATCCATAACATTGAGGCTAAGAGATGCAAAGTAGATAGTGATAATACTACTTATTTGTGGCACTGTCGTCTAGGTCATATTGGTGTAAAGCGCATGAAGAAACTCCATTCTGATGGACTTTTGGAGTCTCTTGATTTTGAATCATTTGACACATGCGAACCATGCCTCATGGGCAAGATGATCAAAACCCCGTTCTCCGGTATGATGGAGCGAGCAACGGACTTGTTGGAAATCATACATACCGATGTATGCGGACCGATGAGTGTTTCGACGCGCGGTGGATATCGCTATTTTCTCACTTTTACCGATGACTTGAGTAGATATGGGTATATCTATTTAATGAAACATAAATCTGAAACATTTGAAAAGTTCAAGGAATTTCAGAATGAAGTGGAGAACCATCGTAACAGAAAGATTAAGTTTCTACGATCCGATCGTGGGGGCGAATATTTGAGTTATGATTTTCTCACGCATCTTAAAGCAAGCGGAATTGTTTCGCAACTCATGCCACCCGGAACACCACAGCGCAATGATGTGTCTGAACGCCGGAACCGAACCCTATTAGATATGGTCCGATCGATGATGTCTCTTACTGATTTGCCGTTATCATTTTGGGGTTATGCATTAGAAACCGCTGCATTCACTTTAAATAGGGCACCATCTAAATCCGTTGAGACGACACCGTATGAACTGTGGTTTGGTGCTAAACCTAAGTTGTCGTTTCTTAAAGTTTGGGGATGCGAAGCTTACGTCAAGAAGTTGATGCCGGACAAGCTCGAACCCAAAGCGGAGAAATGCGTCTTCATAGAATACCCTAAGGAAACTATTGGGTATACCTTCTATCACATAACCGAAGGCAAAGTGTTTGTCGCAAAGAACGGTTCCTTTCTTGAGAAGGAGTTTCTCTCGAAAGAAGTGAGTGGGAGGAAAGTAGAGCTAGACGAGGTTATTGAACCTTCTCTTGAGTTGGAGAGTAGCGCAGCACCTGAAATTGTTCTAGTGTCGCCTGCACAATTAATAGAGGAAGCTAATGACAAGGATCATGAAGCTTCGGACGATGCTGGTACTGAACGTCGCAGGTCGACAAGGTCGCGTGCCCCTCCTGAGTGGTACGGCAACCCTGTCTTGACTGTCTTGTTAGTAGAAGACAGTGAACCCACGAGCTATGAGGAAGCGATGATGAGCCCAGACTCTGAGAAATGGCTAGAAGCCATGAAATCCGAATTGGGAACCATGAGCGAAAACCAAGTATGGACTTTGGTGGACCCTCCTAGCGACCGAAAGGCCGTTGAGTGCAAATGGATCTTCAAGAAGAAAACGGACGCGGATGGTAATGTTACCGTCTATAAAGCACGGCTTGTCGCGAAAGGTTTTCGACAAGTTCAAGGTGTTGACTACGATGAGACTTTCTCTCCTGTAGCGATGTTTAAGTCCATTCGGATTTTATTAGCAATTGTTGTGTTTCATGATTATGAAATATGGCAGATGGATGTCAAGACTGCGTTCCTCAATGGCAACATTGATGAAGAGTTGTATATGATGCAACCCGAAGGTTTTGTCGATCCTAAGGATGTTGATAAAGTATGCAAACTTCAGCGTTCCATTTATGGACTGAAGCAAGCATCTCGGAGTTGGAACCTTCGTTTTGATCAAGTGATCAAGAGCTTTGGATTTGTTCCAAACTGCTACGAAGCTTGTATCTACAAGAAAGTGAGTGGGAGCTCGGTGACATTTCTGGTACTATATGTGGATGGCATATTGATTATTGGAAATGACATCAACATGCTTAACGATGTGAAGAGTTATTTGAACAAGTGTTTTTCAATGAAAGACCTAGGTGAAGCTGCTTATATATTGGGCATCAAGATCTATAGAGATAGACAAAGATGCCTGATAGCTTTAAGCCAGAGTACATACCTAGACAAAGTTCTGAAAAGGTTCAGAATGGATAAAGCAAAGAAAGGTTCAGTGCCTATGTTGTCAGGTAAGATATTGAGCAAGGCTCAGTGTCCAGCTACGGTAAATGATAGGGAAGCTATGAGCAAAGTGCCTTATGCCTCGGCCATAGGTTCTATCATGTATGCCATGCTGTGTACTAGACCGGATGTGTCCAATGCTCTTAGTTTGACGAGCAGGTATCAAAGTGATCCAGGAGTGGAACACTAGACAGCCGTGAAGAACATCCTAAAGTACCTAAATAGGACTAAAGAAATTTTCTTAGTCTATGGGGGTGATGAACAGCTCGTCGTAAAAGGTTACGTCGACGCTAGTTTTGACACCGACAAGGATGATTCTAAATCTCAGACAGGATACGTGTATATTTTGAATGGAGGAGCTGTGAGCTGGAGAAGCTGCAAGCAAAGCATGATCGCGGGATCTACAGTAGAAGCGGAATACATGGCTGCTGCAGAAGCGTCAAGTGAAGGAGTTTGGATCAGGAACTTCATCACTGAGCTTGGCGTGGTTCCAAGTGCATTGGACCCACTTCATCACTGAGCCATGGCACTCGCTAAGGAACCAAGATATCATCCAAAGACCAGGCATATCAACCGCAAGTTTCATATAATCCGAGATTATATAGCGGATGGAGATCTGAAGATTAGAAAAGTACATACGGATCTGAATGTCGCAGATCCATTGACTAAACCTCTTCCACGTGTAAAACATGATCAGCACCTCAGTGTCATGGGTGTGAGATTGTTGCCAGATGTAAACTAGATTATTGACTCTAGTGCAAGTGGGAGACTGTTGGAATTATGCCCTAGAGGCAATAATAAAGATGTTATTATTATAATTCTTGTTCATGATAATGTTTATATTCCATGCTAGAATTGTATTAAGCGGAAACTTTAATACTTGTGTGGTTTGTGAACAACACCGTGACCCTAGTACGCCTCTAAGGACTAGCTCATTGATTAATGATGGTTAAGGTTTCCTAACCATGGACATGAGTTGTCAATTAATAATGAGATCATATCATTGGGGAATGATATGGTGGACAGACCCAAACTAAGCGAAGCAATTAGATCGTGTCATCGTGCTCGTCTTTGCGAAGCTTTTCTTATGTCAAATATTGTATTCCTTAGACCATGAGATAATACAACTCCCTGGTATCGAAAGAAAGCTTTGAGGTCATCAAACGTCATCCTATGAGAGGGTGATCATAAAGGTGTCTCTCAGGTGATCGGAAAGTATCTGTTGGGTTGTATGTATCGAGATGGGATTTGTCCCTCCCAAGTTGGAGAGATATACTTCGGGCCCACTCGGTAATCGATATCAACACCGCTTGCAAGCATGTGGTTAAGGAGTTAATCACAAAGTTATATCGGATTACGGAATGAGTAAAGTACTTGCTGTGAACGAGATTGAACTAGGTATGACGGTACCGACGATCAAATCTCGGGCAAGTAAAATATCGCGAGACGAAGGGAATATATATATGGGATTGATTGAATCCTGGCATCGTGGTTCATCCGATATGATCATCGATGAATGTGTGGGAGTCAATATGGGTGTCCAGACCCCGCTGTTGATTATTGATAGAAGATCATGTCTGCATATTCTCGAACCCGCAGGGTCACACACTTAACGTGTCTCGACGCTAGGATAGATTGGATAATTGGTTTATGAGTTTTTGTTCGGAGTCTCGGATGGGATCCGGGACATCACGAGAGGTTCCGGAGTGGTCCGGAGAATAAGATTCATATAAGGCAGTGCAGTTTTTGGAGCTCGGAATTGTTCCGGGTTAATCGGTATTGTACCGGAAGCTTCTAGAACCTTCCGGAAGGGGACCAACGTGGCCACACCTTCCGGGAGGGGGCATGGGCCTATGAGGGAGTGCCCTGGCCGCATTGGTCCAGGGGCACAAGGCCCCATAGGGCCCAGCCGGCCAAGAGGGTTTTAAACTCGAGATAGACCTTCTAGAAAGGGGGGTTTCCTTGCCCCCCACTCCTTCTCCTTGGGGCCGCCGGTTTGGCTTGGGGGAGGGGGCTAGGGTTGCAGCCGCCCACCCCTCTATATAAAGAGGGCTGGGGGCGCACCACCCCCCCACACCTTCCCCTCCAAGAGCCAGCCGTCCTGCTGCCCTCCTCTCTCCCTCCCGACTGTTTGTAGGCGAAGCCCTGCTGCAGAAATTCTCCACCATATACACCACGCCGTCGTGTTGTAGATCCAATCCGTCTCTCCACCATACTTGCTGGTCCGAGGAAGGAGGAGACATCGAGGTGCTGCACGTGTGCATCTCACGGAGGCACCGCCACTTGTGGTGCTAGATCGGATCGGATCGCGAGAAGGAGAAGCGAGTACGACTACATCACCCACGTTCCGACGAACGTTCCGCTGTGCGAATCTTCAAGGGTATGAAGATCTAATCCAATCTCTCTCGCTGTTTGCATCTCCTAGATTAGATCTTGGCTTTCCCTCTGTTCGCATCCGTAGAAAATTTTGATTTACTATGCCGCGAAACCCTTCACTGTTCCATATGCAAGGGGTACCCCGTTGGCGGTTCTCGATGATATGCATGTATTTACAATGACAATAACTTTTAGGTGACCAAAGTTGAGTAGCATGCGGAGCGACCCTCGTACTCAAGGGACTTGGGATTTTCAGCCTATGGTCTATCAATCATATGATTCAGAGTGGACCTCACTTTCACCTTAACCACATGAAGATGCCTATGATAGGGGCAATGAGAACTCAAAGCTAATGAGTACCTTCCTTTCAGCATTAGGAAGCCTTTCAAAAATCTTCACAAAACCCGTTTTCACAATTTTGTTGAGTCACCACTTATTCTATGAGCACCTTCTTAAGAGCATAGTTGTCATTCTTGTGTTTGTTCCAAAACTTGGTTAATTATGTCATGACTTTGATGCTTGTATCTCTGATATCTTTACTTCTAGTCTTCATGTGAACTTCAGAGGTGCCTTGGCATTTATATTGTGCTCTTCAAACAAAGGAAAGCGAGATACCACTCTATCATACCTTATTATGAGCATTGCAATGTTGCTTATGTTTATGTTTCATGCTACTTATTATTATTGAGTTGGTTTCTCTTCATAGCTTGCAATGAATATTGAGTAGACTTAGTTGCATACTCCTTATTATGAACTGTCTAAGCATCTACTCCTGTGCTGAGAATATTTACATCATATGAACCAAAGTGTTCGTGAAAGTTCTTTTATCGCACTCAGTTTTCAACTGAATTGCTTGAGGACAAGCAATAAGCTAAGCTTGGGGGAGTTGATACGTCCAAAACGTATCTACTTTCTCGAACACTTTGCTATTGTTTTTCCTCTATACTTGTGTGATTTGGATACAACTAACACAGACTAACGCTGTTTTCAGCAGAATTACCTTGGTGTCTTGTTTTTGTGCAGAAAATGAACTATCAGGAAAAATCTCGGAAAATATGCCAAAACTATTTCTCACCAGAAGATCCACGGAGCCAGAAGGGGGAGACAGAGAGGAGGCCTGGGGTCCCAGACCCACCCCAGGCGCGGGCCCACCTGACCCCGCGCCTGGAGGGGGTTTGGCCACCCCAGGTAGCTCCTCAGCCTCCTTCCGTGTCTATAAGTTGCCTTTTGACCTAAAAACTCACGGGGGGTCGATAGTTTTCCAGAAAGAGTTCCGCTCCGCCGCCGCCACCAGTAACCAAGATTCGGATCCAGAAACTCCATTCTGGCACCCTACCGGGACATGGAATTTGGAGAGGATCATCATCACCAACGCATCTCCATCAACCACCAATGTTTCCCTCATCCATGAGTGAGTAATCCCCCGCTGTAGGCTTGGGGATGGTAGGGATTGGATGAGTTCTATCATGTAATCGAATAAGATCTATTAGGGCATAGTGCCTAGTATCTCTATTAGTGCTATTTGACTTTGTTGCAACTTGTTGTGCTTAATGCTTGTCACTAGGGCCCGAGTGCCATGATCTCAGATCTGAACTTATTATTGAATCATTATGATAGTATTGTTTGTGATCTTATCTGCAAATTGTGTACGCATATCATTGTCCGGATCCAAAGGCCCCAAAGTGATAATAATTGGGAGAACCGGAGGGGGTGGCTGGTGTGACGATCACATGTGTTCACGGTGTGTTAATTCTTTGCTCCGGTGCTCTATTAAAAGGATCACCTTAATTGCCAGTAGTTCCGTAGAGGCCCCGCTGCCGCGGGCTGGCTGGACAGTAGATGTTGTGCAAGTTCTCGTATGACTATATATGGAGCACATGCCTAGGATTGTTTAGCACTTGGATGCTTGTTATTCTTTATCTGCAATGCCCTAGATCTTTGAAGTTACATGTTTAGACTCGTCCATGCAACTCCCGGCATCCATCCGTATGCCTACCGCACTCGAATCCTACTGTTACCATTACTGTTACTATTGCTCCTGTTTCACTGTTGTTGTTGTTGTTGTTGTTGTTGTTGTTGTTGTTGTTGCTTTGTTGTTGCTATTAACAAACTGTTGCTACTGATAAACTTCTGTGAGCAAGAACTATTTCCAGGTGCAGCTGAACTGACAAATCAGTTGTTAAGGCTTGCAAGTATTCTTTGGCTCCCCTTGTGCCGAATCAATAAATTGGGTAATACTACCCGCGAAGACTGTTGCGATCCCATATACTTGTGGGTCATCAGGCGCCGCTTCCTAATAAAGGTTATCATAAGATGGCATGCGACAAAATCAATCGATGGCGCTAGCAGATGATCACGCTGGTGGTGATACATGAGGCAAACAAGGGCTTGGAAGGTACTGGGAGGTAGAGGATCTCACCATGGTTGCGATGAGATGGTCGGTGAGACTGGGGAAAGTCAGAGGACAGCGGATCAACGGTGAACAATGTCAAAGACGAAGCAAGCTTCGACGATGTTTCTGATCGAGTTGTGGCGATTCATTTGGCAGAGATGCTCATCATGACGCAGCGGAGATGATAGTGGTCTTTGATGTCCAAGGCGACCTCGAGAACTATTGTGCCCTGGAACTCCGACGAGCTAGAGTCCATGTGGATAAGAACAAGAGGAAGAGAAGATAAATGGAGCTCGTTCTTCTATGTATGGTTTTTTTAGATGATGAGAATAGTGGTAGCTCGAATCTTAGCAGAGCGATCATCACGACGACGGTGGAAGGCGGAGCTCGAGCCAGGCAGCTGCTTGCGTCAGCGAATCCTTGTAGCGAGAGGAAGAAGAAAAGAAAAGAAGCGAAACGATATTTGTGCCATGGTGTTGGGCTAGATGGTTGGAACGGCTGCAACTGGATCGTAGCGAAGTGGGCGGAACGACTGCTGGGGCTACACACGAGCGACGGTTAGTGAGGAAGGGATATGGGTCGTGGGCCAGAAACGCTCTCCACTATTTTTCCTTTATCTTTTATCATTTTTACATTCTGTTTTTATAATTCCTTTTTAAATAAGATTTTTTAAGGTTTAAATTATCTAGAAACTTTGTAAATTTATAAAAATGCACCAGGGATTATTATGGGTATTTGGTTCTATATTCTTTCTAATATTTGTATAAATTATTTTTTATTTATGAAATGTAGATGGACGAACTAATTAGTATTTTTAGGGTTTAAGGTTTTGTTTATTATTTAGAAAATTTTCTTTTCTAGATTTACATTAAAGAAATTGTTTTCAATATTATTTATAAAATTTCTTCTCTAAATAGCTACAAATATATATAAATGTATTTAGGTTCCTCTCAAGGCTTTTGTTATAATAATGTTATTTCTTTATTTTCTTTTTATAAGTACTTGACCTTGTAATATTTAATCGAAACCATTGTTATGCATTTTCCGTTATGTAATATATACTAAACTTATTAAATCATATATTACTACCTATAATGAAACTTGGTTCCCATTATAACTCATAGTTTTAAGGAAATTTTCTAATGGTAACCATACATTATCTTTTGTCATATTAGCCTAAAGATTTTTTGTGGTGAGTATTAGTTATAAAATTCTTGGTTATGCCATGATATATGGATAATAACAACTGATATATAAACTAGAGTTTTGAATTACAAATACTTACCATAAGTGTTAGAGGATTTAATATACTTATCTTCTTTTATGAATATGGTTAAAGACTCCCTCCCTCCGTGTCTATAAGTTGCCTTTTGACCTAAACACTCAGAGGGGGTCGATAGTTTTCCAGAAAGAGTTATGCTCTGCCGCCGCCACCAGAAACCAAGATTCGGATCCAGAAACTCCATTTTGGCACCCTACCGGGACAGGGAATTTGGAGAGGATCGTCATCACCAACGCATCTCCATCAACCATCGATGTTTCCCTCATCCATGAGTGAGTAATCCCCCGCTGTAGGCTTGGGGATGGTAGGGATTGGATGAGTTCTATCATGTAATCGAATAAGATCTGTTAGGGCATAGTGCCTAGTATCTCTATCAGTGCTATTTGACTTTGTTGCAACTTGTTGTGCTTAATGCTTGTCACTAGGGCCCGAGTTCCATGATCTCAGATCTGAACTTATTATTGAATCATTATGATAGTATTATTTGTGATCTTATCTGCAAATTGTGTACACATATCATTGTCCGGATCCAAAGGCCCCAAAGTGACAATAATTGGGACAACCGGAGGGGATGGCTGGTGTGAGGATCACATGTGTTCACGGTGTGTTAATGCTTTTCTTCGGTGCTCTATTAAAAGGAGCACCTTAATTGCCAGTAGTTTCGTAGAGGCCCCGCTGCCACGGGCTGGATGGACAGAAGATGTTGTGCAAGTTCTCATTGCGAGCACGTATGACTATATATGGAGCACATGCCTAGGATTGTTTAGTACTTGGGTGCTTATTATTATTTATCTGCAATGCCCTAGATCTTGAAGTTACATGTTTAGACTCGTCCATGCAACGCCCGTCCATCCATCCCTATGCCTGCCGCACTCGAATCCTACTGTTACTGTTACTGTTACTATTGCTCCTGTTTCATTGTTGCTGTTACTGTTGCTGTTGCTACTACAAACTGTTGCTACTGATAAACTTCTGTGAGCAAGAACTATTTCTAGGTGCGGCTGAACTGACAACTCAGTTGTTAAGGCTTGCAAGTATTCTTTGGCTACCCTTGTGTCGAATCAATAAATTGGGTATACTACCCGCGAAGACTGTTGCGATCCCCTACACTTGTGGGTCATCAAGGTGATATTTGGAACCGGCCTCTAGCAAGACTTACCAACTCCCGCAAGTGCCCTCAATGTGACGATCTGTCCAAGTACTTTTGTCTCACAATATTGGTGGTAAACCGCATGGGAGATTCTGTCATCCTAGTGCCGGTTTAACTCTCTTCTTGTTGCAGTGATAACCGATTCCCTCCGGCTTCACTAAGTCGGTCTACCTCGATCAACACTTGATCAAGTAGCACATGGCTATGCTTCTGAATCATATCACACGAGAGGTCCCGTAGAATATCTCTCTGAGATGGACGTGCAAATTCCGTCTTGGCTGATCCACGTCACGCATCTTGCTTCGAAGTCGGCCCAAGATCACCCTTATTACTCCCAATTACGGTGAGCGTTAGATGGAATCAAAATCAGCTTTTCCACAACTTGGATCGTGTGATCCCTTAGGTGTAAGGATTCCATTGGTGTTAGTCGGAGCGTATGCTCACGTCCTACTAACCTTTGAATCGGTCCGGCTATCGTACCTCCTTCGACTAGCCAATGCAAGGTGGATAGCATCTCCATGCACATGACACGTGAAACATTGTCATCTTCCAACTCACAAATTAGTCTCGGTAGTGGGTTTTCCTCCCAACCTCAAACTACTAAGGAAAAAATGGCTAGTGCTACATACAAGTATGTGGTTCTACACCTGCAGTAGTTGCAGTGACACATATAACTAGCTCTAAGACGGATTCTGGGTTACAAATACAAGTCATAATGTGAGCCTCTAGGGCACATTCCTATCTACCATGTGATGAGCAATACAAGAAAGCCTCAAGGCATAAGCATTCACCACAATTTTAAAAGTAACATTTATGAGCGTGATAGGGTGGAAGAGCTCAATATTGTCAGCTCCAACAACTTTGGGTATAAGCGTGAGAACCAAAAAAAATAACCTAGAGACATCAACCCTTCCTAACACGAAATCATTAAGAAGCCAGAGAATTTATCCTTCGGTAGACCATAAAAACACTTGAAGAAAGCCATGGGCAGGCCATCCGGGCATGGCGCCGAATCTGGATTCATGCTAGCAAGCACCTCATCCAGCTCCTACTGGGAGAAGGTGATCGCAAGCCTATCATTCTCATCGCTTGTTACCCTCCTTTCTACTAGCCAAATTTCCGCTCCCTGCAAAAACATGGGTCGCTCACACGTCGCTTCTAGAAGGTTCAAGTAAACCCAAAAATGCGGGATGGAGTTCCCTTTGATCTGAGACCATCCCTGTGTTAGTGATCAAGTTGGTAATCATGCATTTTATCCTTCTGCCATTGGCTATTGCATGGAAGTACGTTGTATCAGTGTCTTCCTTAAGAATCCAATTAATCCCCTCTCCTTTGACGCCAGTACTCCTCATCTGCTCTAGAAAATTGCATGATTTTCTCTTCCAGGCAATACCTTAGCGCCCATCTCTCCTCATCCAAAATCATGTTGTCGGTCCTAGTAACAAGCATTAAACATAGCAAAAGTGCATCAACACCCATACAAGAATATCTTTAATACTAGGACCTCAAATCTCAGCATCTATGCATTATTACATGATCAATCTCATTCAATACCCATCCACCTCATATGCCTATGGAGAACTACTCACTCATGGTGATGGATAGTGAGCACATGCTTGATGGAGATGATGTCAGTGATGATGGTGTTAAAGAGGGCGTCAAAATCTCTCTCCCTGGCATGGAGAGGAGGACCAATCTGATCCCCAAAATAAAGATCGTGGCGGTGCTCTGTTTCGCGTCTGTCTCCTCCTGGTAGGGTGGGTTTTTGAGGCATACAAAGAGGTACGCAAAAGGAGGCGGCGAGGCGATGCTCGAGGTCCAAATGGGAACATGCACAGTCCCCCCCTCCCCGATCGCACCACCTACGCAAACTTGGGCCCATGTGGTCTCATGTGCATATCTTCGGCTCGGGTTCTTGTATTTCCATAAAAAATGTCTCGTGAATTTTATTTCAAAAATTATTTCCAACATTTCCTACATCAAAAGATAGAAATAAGACTTTTGCTGAAAATAACATCAGATCTGGCAGTTTTATGCCATGATTGATTAGATTCCGGAGCAAAACAATGAACAAAGTATTTGGAAAAGTAGATAAATTATGGATGTATCAATGTCCGATTTAGAAATGTAAGGATGCATTGCAAGTTCTTGTTTCAGAATGTGGATGTTTTCCCCCCAATTCGTATCAAACCAGAATTGTTTCGAGAACATTTTCTAGGTGATTTATGAAAAAGCAATTAAGGAAACTTAATTTCTTTGCTAAGTGTTTCGGGTTTTTAGTTCAAATTGCTAGGTGGACGTGTCAAAATTGACCGCCAAAAGATTGAGAAGATATACGACATTCAGTGAGCTGTAATTTTTATAGTAATTTTCTTGAGTTGTAGGATGCAGAGACCGAGGGTATGTCTGATTTAGAAATGTAAGGATGCATTGCAAGTTCTTCTTCAGAATGTGGATGTTTTTCCCCAATTCAGAAATGTTTCGAGAACATTTTCCGTGCCCCTTACATTCCTTCCACTTCCATCTCCAGATACAAAGTTACAAACCATGCCGTCCCTAGCTAGAAATCAATCCACTTACATATTTTGATAACTCAACAAACTACTGTGTAGGCTGTATATCTTTTCCTTCTCGTTTGATTGGAGACCGACTCGCAAAGACCAGCGCAAAGGAACAGTACGTACGAACATGGCAAACGAAGGAGCTAGCGGCCAAAAACGACATTGGATCATGGGGCAGCACCCAAGTGCGTGGATCGGCGACTGCAAGTCGCAAAGTGTACTCTCCCCAATCACTAAAAAATCAAGCCACGCCTAAATATCTACACCAGTCCATGAGACCATGGCCCAATCATCTGGGCGGAAAGAAACTGCTACCCTTGAAATATGAAAATGAAAGGAATGCGCTGGATCGGCGACACATGCTCGATCGACCGTGGGTCGACGTGGTGCATGCACGGCATCTTGCTCTGCGCTGTCCGCTGCCAGCCCGTGAGCTACGCAACAAGCCCCGCGCGCTCACGGGCGGGATGTAACCAAAACCTACTCGCGCCCCCATCATGCCTGCCCTTCCTCTCTCTCTAAATCAGTGCCTGCCTAGTGCCTGCAGCCGCAACTACAGTCCCGGAGTTCACCGCGTCGCCCCAGCCAATGCGCCGCTCCCCCTAGATCTTTTATCCCGCCAGGAACGACCGCACGGCCGGCGCGCAGTGCTATAAGTTCAGTTGCAGGCGGCCGCCGTCTCGATCGGCAGAAGAGAGAGAGATAGGAGGAGGATTTTTAGCCTTTTAGAGCTAGCTAGCTAGCATACATGGCGCACGGCAGAAGCAGTTCCGCGGGGCGGCCGCATTTGCGTCTGCTCGCGGTGGCGGTGGGGCTCCTCGCCTGCGCCGCCGTCGCGCCGCGCTCCGCCGCGCTCAACGTCGGCCCCCAGTCCCTCGACGCCGACGGCAACGAAGTGGTAAGTGATACTAGGTAGACGAGTACTCCATTCCGCGTGCGCATCTGCTCTGCTTGCCGATATTGCTTAGCGAATCATGCATTCAGCTGACCGTGCACTAATAATAACTGTCGATTGGGTTTCGGCGGACGACGCAGAGCAAGCAGCAGGAGTGCAGCCGCACGTGCGAGTCCGACCACTGCACGAGTACGTGTATTGATTTTTCGTGCACATTACATGATGATGTATTAATATCTCCTCGTTAGGTTCTTAACCCCATCTCTCTTGATCCGCAGCGGCGCCGCTCCTGCGGTACGGCAAGTACTGCGGCATCCTCTACAGCGGCTGCCCCGGCGAGCGGCCCTGCGACCCGCTCGACGCCTGCTGCATGCGCCACGACTACTGCGTCCAGGCAAAGAGTACGTAGCAGTCGAGCAACACGTACGATGGATCGATCCATCTACTACGACCGGCCACCTGTTCGTGACTCCGATCTGTTTGCTTCTTTTTTCTCTCACGCAGACGATTACCTGAGCACGCAGTGCAACGAGAGCCTGCTGGAGTGCCTGGGGGAGCTGCGGGAGGACGGGGGCACCTTCGAGGGGAACAAGTGCATGATCGACCAGGTCATCGACGTCATCACCGTCGTCATAGAGGCCGCAGTCGTCGCCGGCAGGGTCCTCCACAAGCCCTAGCTAGCCCCCTTGCACATTAGCCCGGCCGGCGGCAAGCAACTACAGTACTTGAGTGGTAGGTGGGTGGTACATGCTTTGCTTGCTCGGTGTGTGAGTGTGATGCTTACCTTAAGATCGACCCCTGCCGAAACTAGGTCACGAAAAGTATAGGGAGATGATCAACATCTTACTTGCTTTGTGTCGCCTTTTGCTTACAGATCGACCATGTGCATCTCGTACGCGTCATAATCGATCCTGTCGTTTCCCTTTTTATATGTTGAGAGAAGATCGATCCTACCTGTACACACTGTACTGACTGTATAAGTTCGAAGGAATCTTACACTGTATAAGTCTACGTGGCGTTCGATGGCAATCAATCTACATACCCATATGAAATGTGTACATGACAAAAGGCAACATGTTCTACTTTAGTTGATTGCGAGCCACTTGGATTATACAAATGTTGATGATGTGATGGCAATGCCTTTTCAATTGTACGTCTGTCGGATCGATCTGCATAATAACCTGACTAATTTTTATGTCGTCTCGTGCTTAGGCTAACCGGGATATCAGACCCGCTCAACATTTTTATAATCCAAGTGCCTCGCGATCAATCAACTAAAGTAAAAAAGGCATTTAAATGTTGCTGATATCCAAGACAGGTGTCTCACGACAAACAAAACAAAGGGCGGCCGACACTGATTCAGAAGGAAACTGAAATACTAGTACACTTTCAGGCTCCAACAAACAGTGAACTGTGTGATCTAGTAAAAGTATGGCTACCTTCATCTGGGAACACAGTTGGTACATATCATGACAACACGGTAGCAAGTATTTACAATGTTTGCATGTGAAAGAAAAAATAAAGGAAACCAAAGCATTGTCCAGCAGCTTTCCCAAATTACACTACAGCGAGGATAAGCGATTGGCGCCATCAATGGGAATTGCTTGCTGGAGATCTCTCGTTTTATTAGTAACTGACTGAACTAAGACACGTAGAGCGGTTCAGGTGCAGTTGTCCTCTGTATCCTGAAAAACAAACATAAAAGAAGCAAGTCGAAACGTGAGTAAAATCAACAAGTCTGTGTACAAAAATCACTAGGTATTTCCATGATGTTGCAGATGGTGTGGCATATGTGTTCACAAACTCCCAATTCTAAGATGAGAGTACTATTTTGTTAAACACAGGTAGAATAACCTATTATAAGTAACGTAACTAAACAAATAGCAATATTACTGACCTAACATGAGCAGGTTGCCTTGTCTAGCTTAATTGTTAGGCAGGTGAAACGGACAGTGTTCCCAATAGACAATATCATGTTTCAATTTTTCTTCGTGGGTAACCAAAATGTGTCTTCAGTTACTACTAAACTGTTACGCTAAAATAAGCAGCTTCGTTTGAAGAGGAAACAAGTACTTGCCACATTCAGTCTATGATACCCTCTTGAGCAAATTAAATCTATATAAATTGCAACTGAACCATTGCTATGCCATTATGAACTAACCAGTTGTCCTTGGACCATTTACATCCTTCCAGATCAACTACATGTAAGCTCAGTGCATGTCTTGACACTGGAGAAAGGTTCTCAAAGCTGTAAAAGAAAGCTAAAGCATGTTAGCAAAATATGAAAAACAAAAAATGGAACGAGGAAGCAGCTGCAATATAGCAAGGAAATTCACCTCTGATGTACAAGATCGCCGTGAATAACAACAAAGTCACCTGATTTTACTTCCAGTGGTACAAACTCTTTTTGATCGTAAGCTGGGGAGGGACGATCAAAATGAGTACCGTTTTCATCTCTGATCATTCGTCTTTGCAGACCATCTGGTGCAAAACATTGCAAACGATAAAATGTTAGATAATCCGGTAGCAAGAAGAGAGGTTTGCATTAGATAATGTGGGAGAATAACATACTTTTATGTGAGCCAGGAATTGCCCATAGGCAACCATTGGTTATCGTTGCATCTTCAAGTGCAAGCCACAATCCTGTGCAGGATAGAGGCTCTGTATAAAGGAATGTATTATCCTGGTGTGGCACCACCTCGCCACCAATGCCCGGTTGCTGAAATGCAAATAAATTAAAAAAAACTCAATAATAAAGAATTAAACATGCATATCATACAAACAAAAAACTAGAGTCTTCAAAAGGTACCTTAAAGATGTACGTAGATTGAATAACTGCAGGCCTCCTGTACCCCAAAGAAGAGAACAGCCTGGAAACATTCTCCGAGAAAGCAAACTTTTTGAACACAGGATCATGTTCATGTAATGCTGCATTAAATACACCATAGTGAAGGTTATATATCTCAGGCTGGTTATAGTGGGAGTATCATACACCAGTATCATGCGTATGATACTAGTGTACGATACTACCTTCCTAATGCATAGTATCATCTAGTAGTATCATAGTTGGCTTATGATACAAGTGTATGATACTACCACTATGAGCAGCCTCAGTAGAGAAGAAATTATGGCATCATCAAGGTATGCAAGCGTAAAAACATGAGAAGTCACCGACAACATGCAGAACTATTACCTAAAATTTACTAGAAAATAACAACTATGATAAAAAAAAAGCTCTACATTGGAAAAAAAAAACGGATCACACCAGATTAATAGAATTGAAAATAGCAGACACATATACAAGTTTGAAGTTGAAATATTATTATTCCAAGGACAATGCCGTCCACTGAAATGCAACATCATGGTGTTTAAAACAATCACCACTTGCACACCTAAATTATATTCAACTTCTTTTTCCGAGATATACTCAATTATATCGCTTTTTTACTGAACAGGAAATGTCCTCGTTGTTTCACATACAAAATAATCCGAGCAGACGAATTAGACTATGTATAGAAAATGGGACAACATGTTGTGGCCATGTAACAGAAGCAGTAAATTACATCAAAAGAACAAATCGATCATGTAGTTTGGAAGACAAACATGAAAATAATTTATCTCTGAATTTGATTGCACCATGGGCATACTAACCGTGTCCAACTTTATTAATTGAGAGTTCCTTTGGCTGTCTCAAGCATCCGTCGTCTCCAAATGCCTTTTCTGTGGTCACATAAACAGCAAAGTAACAAGAGAGAGATCACCGTCAAGAGCCAATAAGTATAGCAAGAACAGAACTAGCAGCGTAGTTCACCCAATGTAAAGACTGTAAGACTGTAACTTATATCTTTTTCTTTCAACCAAATTACCACCTATCAGTTCCTAGCTCAAGGAGCATAAACGATAAATGCTACTGACTGGTGATTCCTAATTGACAAGAGTAACTCATTCTCACAAGTCCAGGATGTCAGAAATCACATACCCTCAAAGAAGAATGATATATTCTCGGCGCTCTTAAAGAAGTAGTCGTCCTTCAACTGCCGCTGCATAGGGAAACAGCATTATTCGGGAAGTACAAATTCAAATCGTGCTGGATGTCAGACTAAAAGTCAAATCTAGCGAATGAAAACGGAAGCTACTTCTCTGAAAGAAGTGTACATGGCAGTACAAAGTTAGTTATTCGGCAAAAGGAACAATGAAAAGATAGAGCAGGTTGGAGATGATGAGCCTCTCATCTGGACATACATGATCCTTGGTGGAGAAGACGCTGGAGTTAGCGCCGTCGTAACTCTCGACGAGCTCGGCCATGCGGCCCCGCATCGCCTGGACCTCCTCCGCGCTCGAGAACGACTCCAGCACCAGGTACCCTGGGACCAACGACACTCGATTATGATTAGGGCTTCCCCCACTAATTTCAGAATTGGGGGATTCGCCTCCGGTCGCTGGGAGACAGAGAGGTTGAGGGAACGAGGTGGGGGCGGCGACGCGCTTACCGTTGGCATCGAAGAAGCTTAGCTGCTCGGCGGTGAGGCTACCGGGCGGCGGCATGTCGGCGGCGGAGGAGGAGGGGAGGTAAGAGGTTTGGGCGGAACAGAGGATGGATCTCTCTGCCTGGATTGAACAGTAGAGCAGATGGCACGGAACTGATTTCGTTTTTGTCTGTAGCAGTCTCCTGGTTCCTGAAGCCACCGGGAAGACGCAGGCGGTACGGGATGCTATGTGCCGCCTGGGCGGTATGGAGACCTCCCACCGCTAAGCAGCTTTCTTTTAGATTAGATCCCTGCTAAACAGCTGGAGGCAAGTAATTGTTGTCAAAAAAAACTTTTTTTTAGATGGTTGTCAAAAAGCTAGAGACAAATTAAACAAGGTAGTCTCAACATTTTTGATATATCACGTCAAAAAATAAAAATAAAGATGAATCTGCAACAAAAATGACATATTGTCTGCAGTTCGGATGCACGATGCAATTTCGGTTGTCATTTCAAGTAGTAGTTCAGTGAAAAAAGGTCAAGCTTCGTTTCGTCCTTCCTACTCCTGGAGCTTGCACCCGTTTAGTGCAGATCAGGACAAAATATTAGTACCTTTGTTCAGGCAATCTAGTCTATTATGGAGAGGCAAAAGCCACCTTAGTTTACTGGAATCAAGGGTATTTACATTCATTTTCTTTGTCCGCTATGATAGATGATTATACTGGCTGTGAGTAAGAGTGTGCAAAAACTGAAACCGGTGAAACCAGCTAAACCGGTCACTTACACCCTAGTTCATTTTTCTTCACAAATAAAATCTAAACTTTGGAACTGTACAAAAATTTGAACTACCCAAAACCGGCCAAACCACTTAAACCGGTTTTGCACGGGCCTAGCTGTGAGCATCGATCTCTGTCAGCCAGAGTTTTGTTGTTAAAAATGATTCTAAGCCCCTTTCACATGTGTCGTTGCTTTCTCCTTGCTATATTCTTGTATCGCCTTCAAACTGCATCACAGATTATGTACCATTTTCGAATTCAACTTCCAACACGAGTTAGAGCGGCGAACTAAATTGTTCAACCTAGAATCTTCAACCTTCCAACTTTAACTCGTGTCCAAAACACTCTAGCTAGTCATTAAGTTCAATTTTCAACTTAACATCTAAAACCTCAAACAATAGTGTTGATATTTAGAAAACATCTAAAACCTCTAAACATTGCCTAGCAATGTAACTTCGGCTAGGTGGGAATGCGAGACATCACACATACATCAACTCTCAGATGCAGCACGCCGTCGATGAAGAGGTCATCATCGGCAAGGAACTCCAACCATGGCATCTCAAACAGATCATTGTATCCATACGCACACTCACTGTTCAAGGTGAACTCGTCCTTACACAGCCTGACAAATTCCCTTGACGTTTTGCTCTTGTTGGCAGCAAACTCACAGCTTAATGTGATAGACTTTGAGAGCTCCGAATTACACAGCATCTGCAAGTAGAGGCCAAAGCTGGAAGAGCTATCGGCCTCGGCCAGTTCATGGCTTCCCCCGAGAATGAATTCCTGGCCTGCAAGATAGAACGAGTGCGAGCATATTCCTTCTGACGGTAAGAGTCTGGAGCAATCCTTGCGCGTTAGATCCAAGTAAACTATGACCTGTGGGCAGGGTCCATCAAACGCAACCACTCTCGCAGGTTTGTACTCGTAAGCTCTTCCATCTTCTGCAAGAGCACCTTCCATCTCTGTTGGGTAAGCTATTTGCAGAAGTGCCTCAGTGATTCTCTTGGTTACTTGCTCATGGTCTATGTCATCAGCAGTGTACGCTAGGATCTCCTGAAGTGTCTCACGTGTGATATGATTAAAGCATACCAGCGGAAGTAAACGAGAACTCAAGATCTCACGTCTTTCCTTCAATTCTGGGTACCACGCACGGGCCCACTTGACCATGAAGAAATACAAGTCATCTTCAGTTTCCATGCGTATGTCACTACTTGAAAAAATAGCTTCGATCCCGGCAAGAGGGATGTTCATCAGTTCATATTCGGACCTGAAATGAGAAAAACTATGCAATCAGTACGCCACAAACATGATTTAATGCATACATTTTCCTCGAAGAAACAGAACATTGCTCCATCAAATGGGGATCACTAACTTATCAAAATCCTTGTATTTGTTGGCAAGGAATTCCTTGGCTACGTGTATCACATGCTGGACGTCAGCAGCTAATGAAGTCGAGCAAGGATGATCTATGTAGAGCAGTGCAGATTCTGTGGTCATAGGCAAGCTTGTAAGCAGCTGACTGGAATGCCTCATGCAAGAAAGAACCTCAAACTTGTCTGCGGCCATCAAGATTTCGAGCAGAAGAGTGGGCTCTTTTGTAGTCAATTTTCCACTGTACATATAGCTTAAAAGCTCCATAAAGGCATTTTCCTCTGTTCCAAGTAGAATGAAAACAAAATGCACAAGGATTACGGAAACAATTAATAAAAAAGTAAACAAAAAAAAGACAGCCTTTGTATCCAAGTACTGATGATATAATGGGAGACCTTTTCTTTATGACAGAAAGTACAAAGAAGACACAATGAAACATCATCTTTCATTTACCATAAATGCCTTTAAAAAACCAAAAAAAACCGTAATAGAAGATTATAATAAATTATAAAAGGAAGATCGCATTACCTGAATCAGCAATCCTAAATGTTGGATGCGTTTGATCAGATTCTTTCATGCCATTTGAGAAAAGCTAAGAAGCATGGCGTTTATTAGAAACTTCAACTGACCGGAACAAATGCATTTCACAAGGTATCAGAATTACCTTTAGAAAGAAGGGACTTCTTGAAGCAAGAACCACTGAACTAACATAATGGTTTTTTCTCGTAAAACTGGTGTGCCCAGATTCATCGCGAAAGAGTCAACACTCTGTCCTTTATCACCTTGAAAATACCAAGGATCAAAAAAATAAAGAACATACTCGAAAAGTAAAAACATATCCAAATAGAATCAATGAACATATATTGTGTTGTTAAAATACTCGAAACACTCTGTTCTTCTATGGGTGCAGATTCATTTAATAACACTTCAAAAATAGGATAAAATGCTTAAAATAGGAATCTATGTAAAGTTATCATAGATGTAACTGGCTCTACTATCCAATGAACTAGTGTAGTCCATACTGCGCAAGCATCTAGTGGCACAAGCTCAGGTATCTAAAATGGAAATGATGTGTTGAATAAGAACTTGTGGTTATCTTTGTATTTTTGCAAGCACCGTCTGCAACCAGTTTTTTGTGTGTTATAGCGACAACAGGCAACCAATGGCTACCCTTGATCAGTAGATTGTGTTGAAAACCAAACTCACAGGCAACCCTAAGAACTTTTTACCGAGCAGGCTAATGGTAACCTTTGTTAAAAAGAGCATACCTGGAAAATAAGAATGCAGACTAATGTTGACCTAAAATGAAGGCCATGGAACAGTTTCTTCACTCCAAATACATATGTTACATCGACTGCACACTTAATTATATGGTGTTCCTATTTGTTCTATTGCTACATTAGACTGAAGACCATGGAGGCCATGGATGATTTATTGTAGTGACTATTGTTAGACTGAAGACATTGTCGGCAGTCTGACCGAACCAGCCGTGCACATCTCTATCCATGCATCGCATGCACAACGTGCGTGCTACTGAGTTAGGAGCACTAACAGAATATTGTTAAAGAGTGTGCGTGTGTTCTCGCCTGTCCCTTCTTGTAATTTTATAAATACTTGTACACAAGGATCAATATAGTCATGCAATTGTAGTGCTATTTAAGCACACCAAATATTTGTATCCAATCTTACATGGTATCAGTTTAGGACATGTTCCTATGGCTCACAACTTTGCCTCTGCGCCCATCGTCTCTCTGCATCGATCACCTTCAACTCTATCTCTTGCCCAGGTCCCTCCACAACCTCTATTTGCTCATTTTGGTATCTCAATCTTTTATCAGATGTGTGGTGTTCACATCAAAAACATCAACCCTCACACCACCGAGCATTCCATTGGTTCTTACACCTAGTGGCGCAATATGATGGAGCTGGCCATCGCGGAGTATGGTGTTCTCGATCACCTGATAGAAGATGTGACGCCAATCAACCTGACGTCGAGTGGCGCACCGTCGATCTCATCCTCAAGCGATGGATCTACGGGTCCATCTCCCAAGAGCTGCCTGACGGGGATGATCATGGACCCTAACAAGACAGCTCAGCACCTCTATGTCACACTTCCTGTTGTCTTCCTCAACAACAAATGCCACCATGTTGTTCACATGACCTCTGACCTCGACGATCAGCGGCAGGGCCTCTGAGTTGCCTAGTACTCCGCATGTATCAAGACAACAGCTAACGCTTTGCGCGGAGTCGATCAGCCCGTCAACAATGACACACTCATCACCGTGCTTGTGTGCATGCTCACCGAGAGGCACCATGTCACGGGCAAAATCCTTCTCGCCGCCGCCCGCAAGATCTCCTTCGATAGCATGTTGCTGGCATTGTCAAAGGAGATCTTGCCCGCGGTGGGGAGAAAGATTTTACCCATGACATGGTGCCACTCGGTGAGCACGTGCATGAGCATGGTGACGAGTGTGTCGTTGACGGGCTGATCGACGTCATGTAGAGCGTCGGCGATTGTCTTGATACGCACACAATACTGGGCAACATCGAGTCTGCCATGTCGCTGTTCGTGGAGGTCAGAGGCGAGGTGAGCAGCGCGGTAGAGTTTGTTGTTGAGGAAAGCGGCAGCAAGTGTGACGTAGAGCTGTCGTGTCGTCTTGTCGGGGTCCATGATCATCCCCGGTAGCTTCTGGGAGATGGATACGAAGATCCACTGCTTGAGGAGATAAATGGTGCATCGGTCATGGCAGGTTGATCGGTGCCGTGTCTTCTGCCAGATGATCGAGAACACCGTACTCCGTGACGGCTAACTCCATCAGATTGCGCCACTGGTACCAGTGGAAAGCTCGAGGCTGCGAGGTATGATGCTTTTGATCTAAACACCACACCACACATATGATACGAGATTGAGATACCAGAAGGAGTAAGTAAAGGTTGTGGAGGGACCTGTCCAAAAGATAGAGTATCTGACGCGTTAGAGAGGCCGGTGGAGACAGCAGGGACCGGCAGCGCGTCGGAGGTGATCGATGACGAGAGATGGCCAGAGGCGACGGCTTTGAGGCAGAGTTGTGAGCCACAGGAATGTGGCCTAAGTTGATACCATGTAAGATTGGATGCAAAGATTTTGTATGCTTAAGGAGCACTACAATTGCATGACTATGTTGATCCTTCCATACAAGTATTTATAGAATTACAAGGAGGGAGAAGAGAGAACATGTAGACGCACTCTATAACAATAATCTCTGTTAGTGATCCTAGCTAGGAGCACGCACTTTGTGCATGCGATACATGGATAGAGATGAGCCCGGCTGGCTCGGTAAGACTGCTGACTATGTATTCAGTCTAACATACTCCCTCCGTTCTAAAAAGAATATCTTAGATCTGTCAAAATTTATATGTATCTAATTCTATACACTAAAATCTGTCTAGATATATGCAAATCTAGACAGATCTGTGACATCCTTTTTATGACGGAGAGAGTAAAAGAAATTCTCTCTTTTTTTAAGAAGAGGAAAAGGCCACAGAGGGCCTAGATAATGCATTTGTTGCAAGTGGTGGTAATACATTTTACAGAGAGTCACAAGAAGTAAAAATTACAGCATAGTCCTCTCCTTTTATGCAACAGACCCTAACCAAAGAAAATAGAATGCAATCGGGTCCTCCACCATCGATGGATCGGAGCGACCGCCTGCTTTGCCGCCAGTGACACGGCCACTAGGGGTGAAACCTGCGTGGGACGCTGTCCAGGAACCAAAGGGCCTCCGATTCGATAGAAGGTTGACGAATTAAAACATTTTCCTCTTTGAAATATCATACACGTAAATGTCTCAATGTAACCTCACTCAAAACAAGTTTAATTAAGAGATCTCTAAACTTTTCCACAAATAAATAATTGTCAAAACCCTAACAAGGCAGTGCCTTTTCAAAAGGCTTTGTGGTCACAAACGCTGTAACATGAAGATTAAAGGTTTTAAACCGACACAGGCACCTCATAGGTTTCAACTGACATAGCTAATTTGCATTTCTTTTGAGTTGCATGTATGCCTATTCTCAATTACAATGGGTTGATCCTATTTTTTTTGTGTGGTCAACCCCGTCACAGGGTGATATTATCTTAACACCATTGCTACATACAAAACAAGCAACTAAATATTTGCTGCATTCTCTGTAATTGCTTCATCTGAGATGTGAGGAGAATTTTTCTACGTTGGGGTGTACCTACACCTTCACTTCTTTTGGATATTTTTGGTGTACTGAAAATTCTGGAAAAAGGTATACACATCATGAAACAAGAGTTACGTTGACCTGTAATGTTTCACGTTTACATGGCAAGATAAATTCTATGAATTTTATATTCACATATATCTGCTAAAACTTATTATTTCCGTATGAGCCACATACTCCTATACTCTTTATTATTTCCGTATGAGCCACATACTCCTATACTCTTTTCCGTATGACTTACTTTCTCTGTTTTAAAATATAAGATGTTTTAGCTTTGTGAAGCAAATGTATCTAGACTTATTTTAGTACATAGGTTCACTCATGTTTGGAGTGAATCTACACACTAAAACAAGTCTAGATACATTCTCTTCACAAATCTAAAACATCTTATATTTTAAAATCTTATATTTTGAAACGGAGGGAGTATAATGTTGTACTACACTTCTGATTCCCATACCAGGACAACTTATAAATTCCACTACACTATATTTCCGTTTCCCTAACCGCTAACAAGTACTGAAAGTCTCAGCTACGCAAAGAGTGATCGGATCGTCAAAATCAACCAAAAGAATAGCTAATGAGCCACAAATTCACACCCGGATGGCACCAAACTGCAGAAAAAACGTATACAAGAATCAAAGTTCAGGCACCATACCGTACGCATTTTTGTCATCGCGGAGGTCGCCAATGGATCCTCCGACGACGTCTCCGCCGGAACCAGGCGCGTTGTCGCCGGCGACGATCTCTATCCGCAGCACCCTGTCGGAGAAGTTGGCCGAGTTGAACGCGAACTCGAAGCTGGTCAGTACGCCGCCGCGCGAGAAGTCCAGGCCCACGTCCGCCGAGGCTGACTCTTTGCCGGCGTCCATGCCCTCGGCAGCGGCTGGGAGAGGGAGGAAGCGCAGGACGGCGGGCGGCCGTTTCAGTTTGGGAAGAGGAAAAGTTCTGCAAAAAAAAAAGTTTGGGAAGAGGAAAATGTGATGTAAAAAAGGACTGGACCATTACAGGGCCAGACTGCTTGGAGTTGGGCTGCTAAATGGGCTGTAGCCTTCACGAGTCGGCGGTCCAATGACGTTAGTTAGCGATATTATTATTATCAGCTTACGATGTACGCTAAAATTAACAGATCCATCCGCGTGGGAAAAAAGCAACCGGACCGGAGTTCCCCACGCCCAAAATCGGCAACCGCTCTCCGCAACGATCTCTCCTCCGCCGCGATCGATCGATGGATCCCCCCATATAAACCTAGCCAATCCGGACACCCCCCTCCAGGCGACCATGGCGGACTGGTCGGGGCTCCACGAGGACTTCCTCCTCCTGCTCGTCCCGCGCCTCCCCTCCCTCGACCTCCGCCGATTCCGCGCCGTCTGCGCCTCCTGGCGCGCCGCCGCGGCCACCTTCACATCGGCCCGCGGCCGCCCGCGCCCCGACCGCCCCTGGCTCGTCCTCCCCACGGACGCGGCCGACCCGGACGGGCGCCGCTACATTATCTGCCGCGACCGCGAGGTGCCCGTGGTCACCCTCCCCGCGCGCCTCGGCCGCGCGCACGACCGCGGCTTCGTGCCCCTCGGCTCCTCCCGCGGCGTCATAGTGGCCGCCGACGATCGCGGCGATATGCACCTGCTCGACCTCGTCACAGGTAAGCGCATGCCTCTGCCCCCCGTCTCCACTCTCCCTCTCGTCGATTTCGTCGAGAGGACCCCTGCCGGTCTCACCGTCCACCACCAGCCCGCCGGCGCCGGCGTCTCCGGCGTCGACGGGCTGGTCCACAAGGCCATCCCGGTGCCCACCCCGGACGGCGGGGTGCTGGTGGTCGCAATCTACCGCCAGCCGCAGCACCGCAACCAGTGGGCGACGGCCCGGCCCGGCGACTGCGCGTGGAAGTCCGTGAAGCCGAGCAGCATCCCCTCCGTGGTCGACCTGGCGCTCCACCGCGGGCAGCTCTACGCCAACACGCGGTACGGGATGGTGTACGTCTTCCCTGAGCTCCGCGGGCTGGGCTCGGCCTCCCCGGAGATCATCCCGTCCGTGACGCGGCGGCCGACCTCGTACGTGGAGCGCAGCTTCCTGGTGGAGACCCCCGGCGGCGGCGGGCTGATGCAGGTGGAGCTGCTCCGCCCCGTGGCGGCGGCCGGGGGCGAGGGGTTCGTGGTGCGCATGCTGGACGAGTGCGGCGAGACGTGGGAGGAGGAGGAGGACATCGGCGACGTGGCGGTGCTCGTCGACGCGTCCGGCGCGGTGGCAGCGTCCACGAGGGAGTGCCCGGGGCTGAGGCCCAGCACCGTGTACTACGCCGTGGACCTCGACGGGGAGACGCGGGTGTGGGCGTACAGCCTCGCCGGCAAGCACAAGAAGATCGAGGTCGTCGAGTCCCTCCCCAGGGCGGAGGGGTACAAGCAGCCGTGCTTCTGGTTCACGCCGGTCTATTCACAGTGATGATGATTTAGCCTTGCTAAATTGCTAGGCGTGCAGGAAGCTGCTCTTCTTACATGTGGTGATGCAATGTGGGTCTAGTAGTCTACGAGTCGTGCAATGGGGGCACATCTGAGTTGTAACTGGTGACACACCAGGAGGGTATCTGTTGATTGTCGTTGTCCCTGCTACAACTATGTACATACATACATGAAACTGAACTTGACTGAAACTTAAATTTGTGTTTCATCACCGAATTCAGAAATCTTTAATTTCTTTCTACGTATGTTAAAGTGCAAATTCTAGAATATGCTGAAGGGTAAATATTCCCACAACCTGGCCTTGTTTACTTATCCGGTATTTTTATTTCCAAAAGATGTGAGATATACAGGGATTTGGGGTTCACCTAATACTCTCAAATCCTTTAAATACCCTTCTCCAAAAATACTCTACCATGACTTAGATTTTCTAATCTAGCAAAAATACACTAGTGTAGAGAGGATTTGTGGGGATATTTCGGTATTATCCCCTCCAAATCCGGCCTAGTAAACGACCTATCGAGAAAATTATGGGATACAAAATAATCCCTTCTCATCCCTTTAAATACCTAAAAGTAAACAAGGCCCGAAGGTGAATATTCCTTCGACATTGTGAAGTCTGGATGCCTGAATATTCGCTCGATTTGATGGAGAGCTGAATACACGGTCAAAATGCTGCATTGATTTTGGTTTAGGCTGCGTTTGATGGAGAGCTGAATACACGGTTAAAATGCAGTTTGTTGGATTTTTAGGGTCTCGCTAAACACACCGTTCGGAAATAGAACTTGGATCTTTTTAGATTCATGTGTATCCATTATCCAAGTTACTTATTTCTGAATGGAAAGAATTGAGAAATTACCACAATAATTACTCAGTTCCGAATTTTAGTAGGCAGCAGCTTAATAAGGAATTTCCCCGGCAAATATCGTGAAAATATACTTCAAGGCTCTAGATCATCTCCAATAGATGCACTTAAATAGTGATCCACTTTTTTGTTTTAGGGCGATCCTTTATTAATTTTAGGCGTCCTTCGGCAGATAAAAGTTTTCGATCCCCGGGTGGACAGACTGACACGAGTCTTAGAAAAAGTACTTCAATCCCGCTTTTGCTATAGAATTTTCCGTTTTTGCTACATGTAGAAAAAACGGTCTGTGTTAAAAAAATAGATTAAAAAGACTGTTTCGTTAGAGACCCGTCGAAGACTTTGTAGCAAAAAAAATTATGCTAATATAGCAAACACGACCTTGCCAGAGACTCGCCAGAGAGTTTCGCCGGGACAGCTTGTTGGAGACCTTGTAGCAAACAGTTTGTGCTATTGTAGCAAAACCACTAAAACGGGTTGTAGCTGTTAGATATATATATATTTGTATATTGTAGTTTTCCCGTATGTTAGGGGGCTTCCTGCATATTTACACCTGTATTTGTACTATATATTGTGATCTTTGGCCCCTAGATAATACAAGTTGCTTATTCCTAACATGGTATCAGAGCATAGGTTTTTTCTCTCTCTCGCACACGCAACTCGTGCTTGATTCCGATCCAATTTTTCCGGCCGTGGTTGTTCTCCTCGTCCTCCGTCGTCGGCCTTCTCCCGTATCCGCCCCCGTCTTCTTGGAGGCGCCCGTCATCTGGCCCGATCTCGCCCCGTCTCGCGTCGTCTGGCCCGATCTGGCCCGTCTCGTCCCCGCCCAGTTCAACCTCGTCTCGCCCGTCGCCCCGCCTGGAGCCGGCCTCGTCCGCCCGTCGTCCTCCTCACACCGGGGATTGGCTGCCGCCTGGAGCCGGCCTCGTCGCCCGTCGAGCTGTCTCCCGTCCGTGGCTCCCGTAACCGCCGGGGGGGCCTGCCACCACCGGGGATTGGCTGCCGCCACGGGCAATCAGTCGCCGCCGCCGGCAATCGGCCAGGGCTGCCGTGAATCGGCCTGCCATCGCCAGGGATTCGACCTTCTCCGCAGGCTGTTCCGTGAGCCTCTGTTAGTTGACCACGATCCAGATCGCCTGTAAAAAAAATGATATCTTCACGCGGTTATGACCGCCTTTCGCCGACTCCATCTACGTCGGCCTGCCGCTCTTCCTCGACCTTTGCGGCTTCTTCACGCGGTTATGACCGCCTTTCGCTGACTCCGTCTACGTCGGCCTGCCGCTCTTCCTCGACCTTTGCGGCTTCTTCACGCGGTTATGACCGCCTTTCGCCGACTCCGTCTACGTCGGCCTGCCGCTCTTCCTCGACCTTTGCGGCTTCTTCATGCGGTTATGACCGCCTTTCGCCGACTCCGTCTACGTCGGCCTGCCACTCTTCATCGACCTTTGCGGCTTCTTCGCGCAGTTATGACCGCCTTTCGCCGACTCCGTCTACGTCAGCCTGCCGCTCTTCATCGACTCTCGCAGCTTCTTTCCGCGGTTTTGCCCGCGCTTCGCCGACTTCGTCTACGTTGGCTCACCGCTCTACACCGATATGGCACTCTACATCGACACCTTTGGTGGCTTCTGTATGTGTTGATGGCCTCTCTTTGTCGGCATCTGATTGTACCTCGACCTCTCCAGTCGTGCCCCTCTCTGTGCATGAGATAGCGTAGCTTCGATGCCCGCTTGCTGCCTGGGATTCTTCATCGACAGGTTCTGCTGGTTCTGCGACTGAGTTTTCTGGCATTGAGCGACCACCTCCTCCTTCTCCAGGTACATCCCCATGGCTTCTTGATACTGGAGCTTCTTTTCATATGACTCCTAATTCTTCCTTGTTGCATTCTGTTCGACCTGTCGACCCTCCAGTTCGTGTTCTTACTGTCGATGGTACCCCTCACCCAGTCATTAGTCGAGGCATTCTTAGTACTTCCTCGTTTCATGTTCCTTCTGTTGCGCATGTTCCTCGACTTAACATGCAACTCTTTTTTGGTAGTCAGATTGTCGACTCTCGTTGTAGCATCACTCTCGACTTTGATTCCTGTTCTGTTCAGGATCGTCGCACTGGCACTATGCTTGGTGCTGGCCCCCGCCGCCATGATGGCCTCTGGGAGCTTCACTGGCTTCGTCTTCCTTCTGATGCCACCGTCGCCAGTTCCTTGGCATTTGTAGCCGTTGCTACTAGCTCTTTTCAGCAGTGGCATCATCGTCTTGGACATTTATGTGGTTCTCGACTCTCGTCTTTAGTTCATCATGGTGTTCTGGGGTCTGTCTCCGGAAACGCTTCTTTGGATTGTCAGGGTTGTCGCCTGGGTAAGCAAATTCAGCTACTGTATCCTCTAGTGAGTTTGTGTCCGAGCGTCCTTTTGATCTTGTTCACTCTAATGTTTGGGGTCCAGCTCCCTTCCCATCGAAAGGAGGTCATCGCTACTATGTTCTCTTTATAGATGATTTTTCTCATCACACTTGGATATATTTCATGTCTTCTCGTAGTGAGGTCTTGTCTATCTATAAGAAATTTCCTGCCATGGTTCGTACCCAGTTCTCCACTCCTATTCATGTGTTTCATGCAGATTCTGCTGGCGAGTATATCTCTCATTCACTGCGTGCTTTTCTTGCTGAGGAGGGTACTCTTGCTCAGTTTTCTTGTCCTGGTGCTCATGCTCAGAATGGTGTGGCTGAGCGCAAGCATCGTCACCTTCTTGAGACGACTCGTGCGTTGATGATTGCCGCTTCTCTTCCGCCTCACTTTTGGGCTGAGACTGTTTCCACTGCCACCTATCTCGTCAATATTCAACCCACTGGTGCTCTGCAGGGTGGTATTCCTCTAGAGCGCCTCTCTGGTCATCCTCCTGATTACTCAGCGCTTCGTTCGTTTGGTTGCGTTTGTTATGTTCTTCTTCCCACTCGTGAACGCACCAAACTGACCGCTCAGTCTGTTGAGTGTGTCTTTCTTGGATATAGTGATGAGCATACGGGCTATCGGTGTTGGGACCCCGTTGGTCGTCGGATGCACATTTCTCGTGATGTCACGTTTGATGAGACGCGTCCTTTCTATCCTCGCCCCACCTCCTTGACCTATCCGATGGAGGATATCTCCTTTCTCCTTTTTCCTAACACACCTCCCTCTGTTCCTATTGATCCTCCTTCAGGACCTATTATTGCTGATGTCTCACCTTCGACCCCGTTGTCCTCCTCCCCACCTAGTTCTCCTACTTATTCTCCTGATCCTCCACCCACCTCACCGTTGTCTCCTTTTCCCTTCCATTATTATCGTCGCTCTCATGCTCCAGATCCTCCTCCTGATGTCCCTTCTTATTCTTCTTCTTCTTCTTCTGATATGTCTTCTTCTTCTTCTGACGAGCTTCCCTCTCCTCTTCCAGTGACTCGTCTTCGTCGTCCACCTGATCGTTACTCTCCTAGTCAGTACGGTCTCTCTGTTGCCCTCGAGCCGACTTCTTATCGGGATGCTGAGCGTCATCCCGAATGGCAGCTTGCCATGGCTGAGGAGATTGCTGCGCTTGAGCGCACTGGCACCTGGGATCTTGTCTCTTTCCCTCCCGGTGTTCGTCCCATCACATGCAAGTGGGTCTATAAAATTAAGACCCGCTCTGATGGATCTCTTGAGCGCTATAAAGCGCGTCTTGTGGCTCGTGGCTTTCAGCAGGAGCACGGCCGTGACTATGATGAGACCTTTGCCCCTGTGGCTCATATGACCACTATGCGCACTCTTCTTGCTGTCGCTTCTGTTCGACACTGGTCTGTGTCTCAGCTTGATGTTCAGAACGCTTTCCTCAATGGCGAATTGAGTGAGGAGGTTTACATGCAGCCTCCTCCTGGGTATTCTGTTCCTGATGGGATTGTTTGTCGTCTTCGGCGTTCTCTTTATGGCCTGAAACAGGCCTCTCGTGCCTGGTTTGAGCGCTTTGCCTCTGTGGTGACTGCTGCTAGTTTCTCTCCCAGTGCTCATGATCCAGCGCTGTTTGTTCACACTTCTCCTCGTGGACGCACTCTTCTCCTTCTCTATGTTGATGATATGATCATTACTGGTGATGATCCTGAGTATATTGTCTTTGTTAAGGCTCGTCTTCGTGATCAGTTTCTTATGACTGATCTTGGTCCTCTCCGCTACTTTCTTGGGATTGAGGTCTCCTCCACTTCTGATGGCTTTTATATCTCTCAGGAAAAGTATATTCAGGACCTTCTTGCTCGTGCTGCTATTGGGGATGAGCGCACTGTTGAGACTCCTATGGAGCTTAATGTTAAGCTTCGTCCTACTGATGGAGATCCTCTTCCTAACCCGACGTGTTATCGCCATCTTGTTGGGAGTCTTGTTTATCTTGCTGTCACTCGTCCTGACATATCTTATCCTGTTCATATTCTGAGTCAGTTTGTCTCAGCTCCTACCACTGTTCACTATAGTCATCTCCTCCGTGGTCTTCGCTATCTTCGTAGCACGATCACTCGTTGCCTTTTCTTTCCTTGTTCCATCTCCCTCCAGCTTCAGTGCTACTCGGATGCTACGTGGGCGAGTGATCCTACGGATTGTCGTTCCCTTTCTGCCTACTGTGTATTTCTTGGTGGTTCGCTCATTGCTTGGAAGACGAAGAAACAGACAGCGGTTTCCCGTTCGAGTGTTGAGGCTGAGTTGCGAGCTATGGCCTTATTGACTGCTGAGGTGACTTGGTTACGGTGGTTTCTTGCGGATTTTGGGGTCTCTGTTACGACACCCACTCCAGTTTTGTCTGATAGTACAGGTGCTATCAGTATTGCACGTGATCCGGTAAAGCATGATCTTACCAAGCATATTGGTGTTGATGCTTTTTATACACGTGCTCAGGTGCAGGCTCAGGTTATTACGCCAGTATGTGCCTTCAGAGTTACAGTTGGCGGACTTCTTTACAAAGGCACAAACTAGAGCGCATCATGATTTCTTACTCTCCAAACTCAGTGTTGTGGATCCACCATGAGTTTGAGGGGGGTGTTAGATGTATATATTTGTATATTGTAGTTTTCCCATATGTTAGGGGGCTTCCTGCATATTTGCACCTGTAGAAAATGTAGCAAAACATACTTTGCCACAGACTCACAACTGAGACCTTGTAGCAAACTTTTTGTACTATTATAGCAAAAAAATTGTTGCATCATATCAATAAAAATTGTCCTACAAGAGAAAAATCCAACTCCGTCGGACCTAGGGTAGCAAAATCGTATTACTATTATAGCAAAAATCACAAACGAATGTAGCAAGAGATTTATACTATAGTAAACTCGGCCCGTCAACGGTCCACGAAAGCACCACCACCTATGGTATCACCACCACACATGGTAGGCATGTCCAGAAAGGTGGCGTTCGGCGGCGGGCTAGACGTGTAGGTGCCCGTGTTCGCACATGAGATGGGGCTGGTAGCGAGGCAGGGTCATGAGGTGAGAGGTCGACGGGAGGTCACATGTGGAGCGGCGCGTGGGCTCTCATGGAGGTGGCGGCCGGTGGCGGGGCACACTCGTGGAGGTAGCAACAGGGGCGTCGCATGTCATGGCTAGATATGGAGCTCGACGACGCGCGAGAGAGTGGCCACGACGGAGATCTGGCAGCGGGTGGAGGATCTCGCCGGCGGCGGAGGGCCAGCGAGACGCGGGTGAGAAGAAGGCCGCGATGCGAGCAGATGTGTGAGCAAGATGATGTATGTCTCAGGGAGATAAAGGGGATAAGGTGTGCGGGACTACCAGGTGATGTGCAGGACGGAACATGAGCGAGCCGATCCAGGGGATTGTTTCGATCGATCCCTGGGACGATACATATCCTTTTACTTTTAGTACACAACAGTTGGGCGGCTGTTTTCCATATGCACTAAAGTACAGAGCGTTGCCGACAACAGTTTTCGAGACATATACTAAATATGACACCACAAACATAGGAATCTGCCAAATTCCACACGAATTGATCATAGATCTTGTTAGATTTTCAACTAATCAAAATCATTTCGATCCTATTCACTACCAAATAACAATCATTTGTACCAATTCAGTATAGTAGGCCAGTAGCACGAACAAAAATAGTGCTCATGAGCAAAACCGATTCCTAAAACTATATTGATGTCATGTAGTAAGAGAGAGATGAGGCCATCTCCCCCTGCAGAAGGTTGGCTGCCTCCCAACCGGCTCCCCCTCCCCCCCCCCCCCACACACACACATCGGCAACAGGGAAGTGATGGACATAATCCCAGTTCATTCCCGTGATTGAGTCATCATGATCAAGATATAAACTGATGAAATGGTTTCCAATATCAACAAACATAGACATAAATGTCGTGTCATGTTCGTATCCGATCTTCCTCAACACATTGTTCCCAATTGTCAGAATAGTAATGCAATAGTGCACCTTCACCCTCCCTTGCATCTCATATCCACTCTCCTCAAAAATGTTCTCTAGCATCAGGGGTGGCCAAGTAATTGTATCCATATTAGCATACCATATCATATACCCATCTACATAGCTTCTATCGTTACCACTGCCAAAGAAATAGCCCCATGATTTACTTCTAGAGAGAGAAATTTGCTACTTCTACCTACGAGAACAATAAATAGCGAAATCCATCAAAATCTTCTCCAACATTGCAAGATTATTACTTAAAAATAAGAACTTGATAAACCCTATCTAAACCCCCAAATCTAACCCCTGCTCAAACTGAAGAAAACCTACTGAAACCGCTACTAATCGACCATGGCAACAACAACGACATGACACATTGAAAGAGGAGATCCCTAATCCTAATGATAAGGACTCGTTTTACCACCATATTGAGGACCAATTTGTGGGACTAACCATATACGTGAGGAGGATCTCCTTCAGGACGCCACACCGAAGACATCGTCCGCTTGTCCACAGTCGGGCGACAAGACACGCCTACATCCGGGAAACAACAAGCCAAGGTACACCGCCTCCACCACCCTCTCGCCACCTCGGAATGATCGAGTGGAGAGGGCAGAGGAGGCAGTTGTCCTGCCTGTTTTGTTGGACTAGAGGAAGGATATATGAGGGGGAAGCAGAGCTCGCGGGGGGGTGGGGGTGGGGGGAGGAAGGGATGGGAATTTCACAAAAGAACGGAGCATCATAGCTAGTCTATCAAGCACTAGTGGCTGACAGTGGGGACATCGCGCTCCACGTCATCGCATACCATGTTGTACTGTTGACAGTGATCGCATACGACACATCATGGCATTTGTGGTGACTGAAACTAGCGTATCACGATATACGATAACCAAGGCGAGTAAGAGGGTTAAGTTTCGACCATCCATGTATTGAACTCTTTTGATATTGTTCGCTTAGATTTTGATGGTCAGTGTGTCTGATGTATTTTCTTTCTCATGTAAAATGCGCGCAGAATGTTGCCGCTCATTTGTTAGCTTATTCCAATGAGTGTACTGGGTGTTGCGGGTGTGCCTACCGAATCCCGATTGCATTCGGGAAATAATTTTGTATTAATAGTATGTCTTTGTGAATTCTGAATTTAGGATTCAGCTATGTAATTGGATTTGATACTTGTATACTCCGATGACTGATTCGAATTTGGCTAGTTGGATTTGCTTGTTTATAATTGATTTAATCCTGCAGGAACACCAAGATGAAGAAATTTTATCCATGGTTCTCGAAAACAAATCAATCAACAAATGTGAATCCTCAAACCGATCCCAACAAATGAATTCTATATCAAATATAACATTGTGGTGCCAAACATGGATGATTGGATGAATCATAGCATGGTGTGCCATATTGAGTAAGATGTACTTCACTCTATCAATGACGATCATATTGTATATCATTTTCAAGCATATATGTCACGTAGAGGAGTTTTACCTCTTCGTTTTAGTAAGTTCTCATAATTATATCAATGATTGACTACTTCATTTCATATTTTCATTTTCTTATGATATATTCTTTGTTTCTTAAAGGTACTTTTTTAGACAACAACTGATAGAATTTCAATATTAGCGAAACCGATTACATACGACTCCAGAAATAAAGGAAAATACAACATGGTCCCAGAATTTTGCAAGAAGGACCTCACACCATGCTTCCAAAATGCAATCAAGCCCATCGTCCTCGTCGTCACCAACCAAGTACAGGGACCGGATCCAGAAGCAACACATCTTCAGACGCCATCGTATCACCGCCGTCGCCGTCGCCACATTGGGCTTTGAACACCGTAGGAGTGCCCACCCCGAGGGGTGAGAGCTAAGAATATTTTCCAGACCATCAGGCAGGCATGAGATGGAGAGGACCAAGCAGTACCTCCAACCAAAGATCCCCGGGCAGTATAGCCAAACCACCAGCAAAATGCTCCACCATCTGGAAGATTTAGGCGTCGACACGTCGAGCCGCCTCCTCCCCTCGCCACCAAGGCCGGACGGAAGAAGCTTCAAGATGCGACATCCGCACACCACCATAAGAACACAAACAACCCTAAAAATGAAGACGACGGTGCCATCCCCTTCCTCTCCCTCGCCACCACGACCGGACAAGGGGAAGACAACAATATCAACACCCCTCTGACTCCTAAACAGACCCCACAAACTCCAAGGCAGGGGCAAAATTCGACCGCGCCTGGAGAAAACACCCTCCCTAGATCCACAGATCTGAGAGGACACCAAGCCAGCAGCTCGCCGGCGCCACCATAGGTGGCCTTGCCGAGACGGGGATCGAGCTCCAGCACCCTTATTCCGACACGACGCCGCCTCCACCATCCCGACGACGCCCCCCAAAGCCCTAGCAGAAATCAAGCCGCTACCCGGCGCAGCTAGAGAAGATCCCCCGCCGCCGCCACGCCACTTGGGCTCTGCCTGGCGGCACCACCGGCGGCGACAGCGGGAGGAGGGAGTGGTAGGGGCTAGGGTTTGGGAGGAGGGAGTGGTATCTCAGTCATGATCTCGGCAATTGTTGTTGTGTTTTTTGAAGGTATTGGTTCTTTTTCTACTATTGATGAGGTTATAGGAGGCTCGAATGAACAAAAACGGTGACTTGGTATTATCTTTTGTATCTTGTAATACTATTTCTAGTTTTAGTCATCTCTTTTATACGTTCTTGGATCGTTAGCGATAGATTTTAAATTATATGATTATGTTTTCTATTGAACCAAAATTTCTATGCAATTATAGAAAAGTTAGCAGTTTTTCTTGGCCCGGGACTTGTTCTATTCCTGGCTATGCCACTGCTCCCAATTGCATCCGGGAAATAATTTTGTATTGACAATATATCTCCGTGATTATTATCCAAAGAAATGTATGGTAAAACAAAAATGTGTTTTGGATCGCAGGTCCCGAAATCCATCCATTCGCTCCAATCACCATCTCGAGAACCTCTCACCGTGTTGATAATTCGAGCTACCCGTGCCTTGCTTTCCCGGTCCACACAAGAACGGTCACAAATCACGAGCTACTTGAATTGTCTTTCTCCAATTTCCCAACGAGTTAGTATTTACCACACATAATCACATATTACCATTTTTTATGTTCACACCCTGCCGGCGTGCCGCCGGCCTGGGATCTATTTTTTACATAGAAGAAGTCTTCAAATAAAGCTCGACGCAACTAGAGATTCACAGGCGATGGCGCACCACATAATACGAGTCGCCTGTGTGCTGCGCTGCTCCTATACTCTACTCTCCCCGTGCGCTTTCGGCGAGCCCCCTTCATCTCCGTGCGTGTGTCTGCGTGCCTATCTTTTGTTTACCAGGTCAGGATGTAAGTGGCGCGTCCGCCGGTTGATGTGGTAACAGCCGCTTCGACCGCATACTAGGTAAGTGGATTTTGCGGCTGCCACTTCCGGTGTTTTGCGGCATTGTGGCGTTAACCGGTGCCGCTGCGCCGCTAAACTGTGCCATGTTCTGTTGCGCAAGGCACCAATTGTGTTGTCCGCGCGGCTGCACACCATCGTATTTTACGGAGCCAGTGAACTCGCACAGGAGTAACAAATCACGCGCTTTATAGACAGTTGTACACGGGCGATGTCAAACTTTGGTCGTACACGCTAGTTAACGTGCACAGCTTCAAAGCATCCCCACTCTACCCGCAAAAAAAAAAGCATCCCACTCGTTGGCCGTTCTCGCTACAAAATCCGGACCTATTTTATACCGGACCAAACTCGATTTCGGGCTGGTAAAGCCGAGTTTTACACTCATGTTTCTAGACCGAGTTTCTAAGTTTGGTTAAATTTTAATAAATTTTAGCAAACTTTAAACGAATATAGGCTGTTTTCATTAATTTAGGGCAAATACATATATATTACATAGAATTCGGGCAACACCCGAATTTAAATTAGATTTGGGATAATAATAACTAAAAAAACTTAAAAGGCCGCCGCCAATGCCGATGCCGACACCGCTTCCACATGCCAAAGTTGCTGTAGAAGCAAGTGTAGCCAGGGTCGGCCTTGCCGTCGTCGTCGCCGTCGTCGTCACTTGGCGACTACAGCAGGCGGGAGCTGCCCTGGCCTTCGTCGTTGCTCCTCCAGGACTGGTAGAAGGGGCCGGCCTCTTCGTCGTCGTCGAGGACAACGAGCGGCACGCCCTGGTAGGCAAGCACGCAGCCAGACCAGGTCTGGCGCTCGGCCTGCTCCTGCTGGCGCTGGACGCGGAGCCGCTCGGTCTCCTCCCAGTCCGCCCTGGACCACGCGAGAATGTCCGACGACGCAGGCTCCGGCAGCGGGGGCACGACGTCGCGGAGGGACTGCTCCATCGCCATCTTCATGGCGAATGCGTCCTTGTCGACGGGCACCGCCCATTCGGCCGGCTCCGGCTTCGGCTGGCGAAGCCAAAGACGCCCAATGGGCGGCGAGGGGGCGGGCGGCTTATTGATGACGATGTGGCGTGCCCTTGTCCTCGGCGGCGAGCGGACATGCGTCTCCGGCCCGCGCTTGATCGACCGGAGTGGCGGCGACGTAGTCGGCGTGGACCCGGAGGAGCGGGAAGCCGAGGCTGTGGAGGAGGAGGAGAGGCTTACCATCCTCCTCGGTAACCAGTTGGCCGAAGGATGGCGCCTCGCCCTTGACGCCGGCGTCAGGTTGCGGGGGAAGCCGAGGCGAGGAGGCGGCGGTGGCGCGGCATTACGACGACGCGTGGCTGAAGCGACGGGAGTTAATGTCCGGCGATCCTCTGCGAGGTTCCGAGACGGAAGGATGACGACGATTCGGCTTCTGTCGCTGACTAAGCGAGTCCACTCACCGTCTGTTTTTTTGGCCGAATTCGCTTCGTCCAGCGTTTTCAGGTCGTTCCTAAAAGGCTGGAAATGGTCTGGAAAGTCCGTACCAAAATTCTTCTAAATCCAAACAAAACCAGGATTTTGGAAACATGACCGACCAGTTTTCGACGTCCGGACAAAAAAAAAACCTAGAATCGACATCCTGGCAAGCCGATTAGAGATGCTCTGACGCGTTTAGATCCATCGGCAGCCTCAACATGAAACACGTCACTTTTCTATTCCAGGATGTTCTGCTGATGTCATTAACATCGATACTACAGACGTGTGACTGCCATGCTCAGCTATGCACCCATACGTGATTGCCGTTGAGCAATGAGCACGTACCGCTGATCTAGCTTGCTGCTTCGGCTCCTTCATCTGTCTGCCCTGGCCGGGAGTTCCACAGCCTGTAGCCCTGTACGCAAAGCGTTGCGAGGTGCGCCGCCGGCTCCAGCGGACTATGCGGCTCTATCCACTTTAGCCAATTAGTTTTAGCGGCTCACCGCAACAGCCACATAGTCATTTTTTTTGCGGGCGGCGTATGCGGGTCTGTTGGACGCCGCTGCCGTTTACATCCTGATTACCAGGGCATATTCTCGCAAAAATACTTGATTTTGACGTTCATAGGATCAAGTTTTTGGATGCTTTAAAACTCGTGTGGTGCGAATTTAGCCTGGTGTCGCATTTTCCAAATGGCTTTATTCCTGCCAGCTAGGTGCAAGAAATGGGCGTGCACCCTAGCAAACACGCCCTTAAAGTCTATGTCTCCTTGCTCCCGTCGCCCCCACGCGGCCGACAAAGCGGCCCTTGATCCCGGCGCCAGTACTCCCTCCCCTCCCCGTCCCCTCCCTGTCGTCGCCGACAAGGGCTGCCGGGTAAAGCCCAGGCGGCGGTGGCTCTTCTCTACCCGTGCGTCAGGGGCCTAGGCAGGGCTCAGCAACTTGGCGGCGGTGCGACATGGAGCGATGGCGGCTCGACCTGGGGTTGGCGGTGGAGCTCGACGGCGGCGGTTTGTAGGTGGCGGTGGGGGTAAGGCGCGCGTGAGCAGAGTGGGCAGCGACAACGATGACCTCGCTGCAGTGTGGAGGAAGGGCCTTTACGGGCCCGATCTAGGCTCGGTCGGGCCTGGTGTGGCCCTTCTCCCGCGTCCGATCTGCGATCCCTTCCGGTGGTAGAGGAACGGCTCCTCCGGGTTGCTGCGGTGCTGCTGCCCTTCGGCTCCATGGATTCAGGCCATTGAGCTTCTATCTTAAGCTAGCCCGCCTAACCCCTCTGCCTTTCAAGCCACGCGGTGTGTTGTCTCCCCTACCACAGGTTCGAGCTCGTGGATGCCGGGACGACGGCCCTGGAAGGAGAGGCTGGATGGGTGCTCTCGGCAAGCAACATTGCAGCGGTGGTGGCCATCCCCTTTGGTCGTGCGGATAGCGAGGGGTTTGGTAATGGGTGATCCTGGTGTCGGTGTGAGCGGCTCCCTGGTCAAGATCTGGAGGCATCGTGCTGGCAAGGTGGCATTTCCCTTGTTAGGGTGTCCCTTGGTTTCTCGGATGACATGGGGTGCATCTGAGCGAAATCTCCGTACTTCCGCGCCGACGACGGTGATGCCTGCGAGTGTCACTACCCTCTTGAGGGTGTTGTTTTGTATCCCCTCCATGACTGGGTTCCGGGTGAAAACTCTAGTCCGTGCGGGCGCGTCGATGGCGGCGCGACACGTCATTATCCTCTTGGGGGTGTTGCCGGGGAGCTCAGGTTCCATCTGAGTGCAGCTCGTGGAGTCATCGTCTTGGCGTCAAGCTTCTTCGACTTTTTAGTCTAGGTTGTTTTGCGTTAGGCGTGGCGTCTCATGCTTTACATGTTCGACTTCGAGTTGGTGGCTCACCCCCTCCGTGTTTGTCAGTTTTCTTTTCGACCTGCTTGTACGAGGATCTCCTCTCCGCTTTGTATCGGTTCGGCCTTTTGGCTTTATTTATAAAGCGGGACGAAAACCTATTTCGAGAGAGAAGTCTATGTCTCCTAAGAGACAGTCAAGTAGACTTGGCAAAAATTCTCGTCTACCCGTTTTCGAGATAGCCACAAAATCTAAATTATGATCCGTAGAACATTGTGTAATATATAAATGTCTAGCCAAGTCACAAAAGCCTCTTCTATTCAAAAACATGCCATTTATTGGGAAACAATATCAGATTTTGGGGTAATATCTCATTTTCGAGACTTATTATATTCTTTACCAGAGATAAATTTTCAACCAGAAGCAGTTAATTCATATAACGAACTTAACTAGTCCTCATCAAAACTACCTCTGATACTTCACCTCCTAGATGAGAAAGGAGGTGACCATCAGTTGTGGCATTCACATCCTCATCATCTAAGTAAGTTGTATCTAAAGAGGTTGAAATTTTTAGAATAACTGTTAGACGGTCAAATTCCATCCGCCTCAAGACCTTTGTGGAAATAGAAACATCTCTATGTGGGAACCAAGACTAACCTGACACTATTTAACTTTGAAGAAATATGCGTATAAGAAAAAGAAAGAAAGAAAGGATTTGGGCGATGATGTATTACCATTCGAATCCATGTTCTTCTCCGTCAAGACACATGGCCTTTATCATTGTTTCCTCATCGGGCGCCATTGACCCATCCTCATACACCAAGTGGCGCCCACTCCGACGCGGCACGGGTGCCACCGAGATGTGAATCAACATAGTCAGCGAGGGTCCACACACCTCCTCCATGTCTGCTTGGGGGGCATGTAAATGTGATGAAGTACTAGCCCCCACATCAGAAGAACACCTCGTGGGAGACGGGGTAGCAAAGGTCGAAGTCGAGGCTCCCCCGCCCGCCCATACTACTGTCCAGAACCATCAAACGGGGCTCCGTGCGAGGTGTAGTAGGCTCCTCCTCTAACCCGTCGGCCGATGCACCCAGCCCAAATGTAGTCGTGGCTAGGTGGTTTATAGATCTATTTGTATTTTTCATTACTTTTGAACTCGTTTGTAGGGCGGTTGATGAAGTGGATTTTTGGCAGAAAAAAACAGTAAAGACCTCTCACCGTGTTGATAATTCGAGCCACCCGTGCCTTGATTTCCAGGCCCACACGAGAACGGTCACGAGTAGCTACTTGAATTGTCTTTCTCCAATTTCCCGACGTGTGATTTACCATTCACATATGACCAGTTTTTTCATGTTGTCATGTTGATACCGTGCCCTGCCGGCGGCACGCCGGCCTGGGATCTATTTTTCACATAGAAGAAGTCTTCAAGAAAAGCTCGACGCCACTGGAGATTCGGAGGAGGCGATGGCGCACCACAGAATACCAGTCGCCTGCGTGCTGCGCTGATCCTCTGCTCTCCTCGTGCGCTTTTGCATAACCAGCCTCGCAAGTATTCCCCGCGCCTCCCTGTCCAAACCCCAGCCACAAGCTCCGCCTGGGCCTCGCGGCCGCGAACGCCCCACCGCGCTCCATCCGCCGGGTCGCACAGTTGACAGTCCACGCCGCCGCCGCCGCCGTCGACCAAATCCAACTACTGCCCCGTTAAAACAGTACACGCCCCGCTCCGAAATCCCGTGCTATTCTCTTTTCCTTTTTCTCGTTAAGGAAAAAGTGAGAGAGTATTGTATCAGTACGAACTGCCAGGGGAAGGATAAACAAACAGCAAATCCGGGGGGAAAAGGCGATGGGCACCGTGCTGGATTCGCACTTCCTGGCGCTCACCGCCCTCGTCACCGTAAGTGAATCTCTCGCGCCGCCGCCTCCTCCCCCTCTTTCGCCGTCTCTCTCTCTTCTCGGTGTACTTATCAGTGGTTCCATTTTGGTGTTCTTTGTGGTGGTGGTGGTGGTTAGGTTGGGTACCAGCTGGTGTTCTTCATCATCACAGCTCTCCTCCGCTTCGACAAGGTCACGGATTTCGCAGGTAACACTCCACTTCCTGCCTCTTCTCCCCAGTTCGTTTCTTCTGGGTTTCTCCTTTTCGGGTAGCTCAAGGAAGCTGGTTTGTCTAAGACTAATAAGTTGCCTATAGTTTATAATTTATTATTCCTGTCGCCATTTGTCTGCCTATGAGTAATCCAACGAACTAACTACCTGTTGACCCCACGTCACCTACGTATAGCAATCTCTACTGATAACCATTCTACTGCTTTTGTTTTGGGGAACTTTAATAAGTACATCTGCTGTACTGTATGTACGTGTCTCAATATTGCCATCTTGTTGTGCACTTCAATTTTCTTCGAAAATAGGTGATACGGATGAATTATTGTGTTGTGCATAGTTAGATGATTTCTCTTCAACAGAATAGCTTCTTCATAGTATCTCTTCCGATTCACTGATTCTGCTCTCCTTTTTCAGGCAGTACAAATTTTGTCATAATTGCCGTCTTGACAGCAGCTTTGAAGGGAACATGGCACTTCCGTCAGGTAAAACTACCAGCAAGGAGTTAACTCTCTCACTTTCTTGCTCACTTGTTGTAAACATTACTCTGTTGATAAGAATCTTCTAATACAGCTGCATAGAAACCTTTAGCTCTCAAAAGTTGGCTTATTCATTGACAGTTTGTAACTTGCCAGAACGGTTGGTGTTTTTTTTCATCTTTATGCTGAACCACATTTCCTTTCACACCAATATACTCAAAGCATATGTGCAGCAGCAACTGCCTCTCCTAGTAATAGTTTACCTGAAGGATGCGCTATCTGTGATTACTTTCCTTAGATGCCTGTTCAGGTGCAACTCTTCATGCTACTGCAGCACGACCGGCTAGTTGTTTATCTGAACTTTTTTCATAGATCTATAGAATTTCATGACTGTGTTGTCTGCCTAGTTTTAAGATAAAGTACCATCCATGGTATATGCGGTTGAATTATGGTGGGCATGGATGTTGTTGTGGACTGTGGTAGCTATTGTATTTACGACGATGTGACATAACTGCATCTCTGCAGTGCTAATGCTGAATACTACTACTCTGTTCCATATTATAAGACATTTTGGCAAACAAATTTGGTTTGCCATGTTTGCCAAAACATCTTATAATATGGAGTAGAGGGAGTAATAAAGAAAAAGAATCGTCTCATCACTTACATCGAAAATTAAAACCAACAGATGTTATCATGGTTCTGAGACTAGATGGAAATTGTGTGTAATGTCAATAGAACTAAGATGGAAATTGTGTTCATGAAGTCTTGGTTCTGAGACTGTCTCAAACCAATTTAGTAGGTATATGTCTGTTCCAACGAAATCTCTTTTGCAAGAACTAATACTAGATTGAGACGGTAAATCTTAAAGGTAACCTCATTTCATTTGAAAGGGTATCTAACAGAGAATAGTGGTGTTCTTCTGTGATACCAACTATATAAGTGATACGTCCATGTATTATTTTGAAACATCATCATGATTTTTTTTTTCCGAAAGAACAGACTACAATTGTTTCTCTATAAAGAACTTCGTCCCTTCTGAACAAAAATCCTTTTCTCAGGTTGTCTTGACAGTGCTTGTTGTGGTTTGGGGACTTCGCTTAGCAGTATTTTTACTAATGAGGTATGTTATCCTAAAACAACATTTTCGGTTGAAAGTTCAAACACATGGCCCCCTCTGGAGTATGTCTAGTGTGATCTTGATCTCTTCTTATTTTTCACGAGATAATCTTTATTGCTTTGTGACTTCATGTGATCTTGTGTAGTTGATCTCACCCTGTTTTATTGGCAAACAAAAAAGATCCCACCCTGTTTATTTATTAAAAAAAAGATCTCACCCTGTTTGCCATGTGCCTATTGTTCAATAATATTAGTAGCACACAAAATCTAATAATTAGGATAATTCTTGTTCGCCATTGCAGTATTATTCTGTCACTCTTGGCTGTTGCCAGCTGCATTCGCATCAATAAGCATGTTCGGTATAAGGTATTACTCACCCAAGTGCAGATGCAGTGCACTCATAACATTGAACCTCAAGAGCATATAGAGTTCTGATAATTCAAGTAGTCGCACACTTTCTAGTTTCTAGATATGGGAATAGTCATTATTTCTCCAGGAAGTCAGTTTTATTTGCCTACTGTTCAATATTATTATTTTTATCTTTCTCCCTACAAGACGTTGTTATGACTTTCGACTTGGCATAACTATTTTAGCTTCTAGCACAATAACACAACTAATCCTTAGCCTGACTGAAAACGCATTTTCTTTTGAAAGTAAGTTGCTAATGCTTGTGTTGCCTAATGGTATCTAGGATTTTGAATTGGGGAGAGGATAAACGGTTCGATGAGATGCGGGGCAACTTGGGGAAATTAGCAGTATTTTGGATTTTTCAGGTAGGTTTCGCAACTTATATTCAGCATATTGATCTGGTCAAGTGTTCATGTCATTCCCAAAGAGAACCTTACCTGGCCTTTTATCTTAACTTGGGCAGGCTGTCTGGGTTTGGACTGTCAGCTTGCCTGTTACAATTGTGAATGCCAGTGACAGAAACCCTTCGATTGAAGCCCGGGATATCATTGGCTGGATAATGTGGGTCATTGGGTTATCTGTGGAAGCTATAGCCGATCAACAGAAGCTTGCATTCAAGAATTCTCCAAGCAATAGGGGAAAGTGGTGTAACGTGGGTCTTTGGAGTTATACTCGCCACCCAAATTACTTTGGCGAGGCAAGTTGATTAATTTGATTATTGTTTGCATATGAATCATAAACTCCTGATTTATAGTTGACCATTGTTTAATTTATGGATCTAACTACCATCCTTCATGTGGACCAAATCTGTTGCTTACCTTCTCAATCCCGGGTTCTCCTTTCTCTACGATGTACTCACCATTATCCGCAACAACATGAAATACATCATACATATTCTAGTTTTGGTGATCTAGGCACACTTTAAAAAGTTAAGACACCTATCCCAAACAGATCTTATATGATAACTGGCATTTGAGGTTTCATTGTTGAGTAATGCTGCTAACGTCAACTGTATTTGAGTTCCACAATGTCCCTGAACTTCATAAGTCAACAGTACAACTAATATGCTTATATTAAAAGGTTGACCGGCATAGTGTATGTGAAATTGTTAGGTTAACCTCTTGTGTAGTAGTCTCTATGATGACATGTCATTTTTTATACAGAAACAAGTCTCAAAAATCAAAATGCTGTTTTAGATGCAGTGAGAACTTGCTGGCCTTCTCATGCTTCATCAGTTCAAACCGAATGTTATATCGTTACGGACTCCGAATGCTAGTTCATTGTATTTCCATACGCCCAACCCTTCATGATATAAATTCTGACTTCTGAGCACTTCGATATGGAATGTCCAGCATATCCATGCACATGTTTCACGATTTGATCTGATGCAGATGTTCCTTTGGTGGGGTGTGTTCGTAGCATCAGCCCCAGTTCTCTCAGGAGCTGAATGGCTTGTAATCCTGGGACCCATCTTCCTCACATTGTTGCTTCTTTTTGTTAGCGGGATCCCACTTCTTGAGGTTAACCTCTAATCTTGCACATCCGAAATCCATTACTACTTTGCTATGTATCTTCATCTCAATGCTGATGCACCTCATCTTCCATATTTCCATGTGAAGTCATCTGCTGATAAGCGCTTCGGTCGGTCAGAGGAGTACCGCACATACAAGAACACTACGAGGTAAACATTTATTCTTATGCTGGGTCATTTTCAGATCCCTCCCCAACAACTGCTTTGCAACAGAGGAGCTACTGATCTATGTACCTGTTGTTCCTCCGCAGCCCTCTTATCCCATTGCCACCAGTTGTGTATGGAGCCCTGCCTGATTGGTTCAAGGTAGCATTCCTCCTGGAGCTTCCCCTCTACAATCCTGGACCGGAACGCGACCCTGTCAGCTGAGCGCTGAATGTGCATCGTTGTGATTTAGCTTGATTGATTATACTACATGTATACACTGTTATTGTGGATCGGTGATTGCTTTCCATTTGATTTCAAGGGTTTAGGGTGAGTCTGTCCATATGTATCTCGCAGGTTGTTCAAAAGATATGTTGTGTACTTGTGTTATAACAGTGTAAAAGTTTGATTTTTCTTTCGTAAGAAAAACGGAATTTCCCCTCTTTTCTATTGCAGTTGGTAATTGTTGCACATTTGAAACTTCTGTGCTCCAAACGGTCTGAGAGAATTGCATATGTATCGCATAAAATTTGGTCTGTTCCAGAGAAATTCTAGTTCCAAATACCACTCAAATTTTTGCACTGGTTCCAAAAACCAGTTAAATTCATACATGCTGCTCTGGACCAGAATGGTTACACTCTTCACCTGTTACGCAAAGTTGCAAACTTACAGACAGTTGCGTATCACTTGGAAGAAGTCACAATCACGTGGCACTCCAAACACGGGTTGGACAGCTTCTTGAACAGCCTACGATAACTTTCTGAACCGGGGTCAAGCAAGATGATATCTGTGCGCAGTGTTGTCCAGCAGACGTACTCGTCGGAGACGAAAGCTCACGCCGGCGCGATGGACACCTTGTCGACCTGCACGACGTACTCCAGCGTCGCCCCGGGAGGCACCTGCACGTGCTCGTCCCCGAAGTCGGCGCCGTCCTCGCCGAAGCCCAGGCTCGCCGGGACGACCACCCGCCGCTTGCCGCCGTTCCGCATGGACCGCAGCACGTACTCGATGCCCTCGCACATTCCCCGGGTGTAGGGCCTGGAGCCCATGACGAGCGCCAGCGGCCTCTTCCCGTCGCCGAAGGTGTCCACGAAGGTCTCGCCGCCTGTAACTCGTCCCTGCAGGTCGATCACCACCAGGTCGCCTGGCCGCGGCACGTCGCCGCCGCCCACCCGCAGCTCCGTGTACCTGTGTCATTGTTGCTTGCTGTCAGAGCCCAAGCCGGTCTGTGGGTAGTAGGAGAGGGAAGATGGGGATACATGCTGCTTACCGGATCCCATTGGGCAGGACGACCTCCTTCTCCTCCTCCACATCCCTACGAGAACAAGATACGCATCATGCGGTTGAATCTGAATTAATCGACAGTATGACGGAGATATGGTTAATGGAGCCGAAGGATTAGCGTGTGACACTGGCACTGACTTGGTGTTGGCCTGCTGCTGGGCGACCTCGAAGCGGGTCTTGAGCTGCTCCGACACGACGCCGAAGGCCAGGAAGCCGACCCACGCCAGCCCGGCGCCGATGCCGAACCGCCGCGTCAGCGACGACGCCACCCAGTCCGTGGAGTCCGCTGACGGCGCCGCGCGCTTCGGCGCCTTCGCCGGCAAGGCCTGCGGCTGCGGCTGCGCCTGGGCCTGCATGGGCTGCTGCTGCTGCGGTGGCGGCGACGGAGGCTGCTCGGACGGCGGCTGGGCGCTGGGCGGGCGCGAGGGCGGCGCACATGAGACGTGCGGCTTGGCGGCGGGGCGGGCGAGGAAGGCCGGGGAGCTGCCCAAGAAGGTCGCCATGGCGGCACGGTACGTTCCTTGTGCTATGGGTGAGACCGTACGGCGAGCAGCGCTGTGAGGATGGAATTGGATATTTGGCTAGCCTATTCGTTGATTTGCTTTTTCCAAGTTTTTGAGATTTTTTTCGGCTGTGTTTTTTTTTCTTCTGCCTCTCTTGGACCGAAATGTGGCCACGTGAGGCTTATCCAGTTTTTTCCGCGCTGCGCTAGCGGCGTGCCGCTTCACCGCTCGGTTCACTAGCACAGCGCAAAAACAGAGCAAGTGGTGAAACGTCGACGTTCGTGCTAAAACAAGGAGGCACCATCCGTTTTGTCCCGAAGCCCGGCGAGGAGCTCAAACAGGCAGCTAGCCGTGGCCAATCCCGGCGAGGAGCCATTTCTCCATCTTCCGCTGGGGAAGTTTTGAGAACCGAGACAAGAGGGGGAAATACATGGTAGGAGTACTGTAGAGTACAGACAGCCACAGCCTAGAAGGAAGCATACTGACATCGCCCCTGCCTAGGCTAGAACACGTATCCGTACAGTACGTTGCCTGGACAGTACATGCAGTGTATCGAAGCAAACACATCGCCACTTGCGTCATCAGATGGGTCCTGGGAATATCCCTTCCTCCCTCTGCCTGTTCCACTCGACTACCTGCAAATCAGTCACACACTCTCTTAACAATCGTAGCAACGGGAGATTTGAGACCGAAGAAAGAAACAGCATCTGCAGAGACGCCGAACTATGCGTACGTACCCAGTCCGTCGGGCAGAGCGACCTGTAGTACCGCCGGAACTTCTCGCACTCCGACCTGTCGTCGCCTCCCTTGGCCTTCACACACCTGTGGTACTCGAGGTAGCGCGCGTAGCAGTGGCGCGTCTGGTTCTGGGTCGGGAACCGGAAGTCGCACGGCGCGGTGCGGATCTCGATGGCGGCGCCGGCGCCGTCGGGCGGCGCCGGCGGCGGGGGCGAGTCCGCTATGCTGCCGGGCTCGTGCGCCGGCCTCGGCGCCTGCTCCCCTCGGGCCACCTTGCTCACGTCCCGGCCGCGCATCTTGTCGTGCGGGTTCACGACGGCGCTCGCCATGGCGGGACGCACGCTCGGAGGTCGGAGCGGCGGTCGGGGACAACGCTTCCTCTGGATCATGGCGTGGCTTTTGTAGTGTACCGGTGTGAAGCGGTGGAAGCACCGAGGAGAGGGGTGAAGCGGCACAGGTGCTCGTACCTGGCAGCGACGCGTGTCGGAATGCGTAGACACGTTCCAGAGAGCTGTTGATCCAAGTAGACGCCAGTTCCACGCTGATCCAAGTGGACAAAGGAAAACCGAAGCCAAAATGGAACTCATCATGAGCAGGTAGCACGAATATGCGTCTCAGGTGCAAAGCGACCTAACGTTTTAACATGCAACATGCTGAGCAGTTCGACTGGGTTAGCTAGCTCGCTCTGCCTTGTTCGGCTCATCTGCGTTAGAACATCTACACAGTACGTACATGCACACAACGTACACATACACTTTATCTCTACTAGCATTTTTGAGAGACTGAGCCAGTGGATCGGATCTTGAGATTGATGAAGTCAGGTAGCACGAATATGCGTCTCAGGTGCAAAGCGACCTAACGTTTTAACATGCAACATGCTGAGCAGTTCGACGGAAACATCGCCACCCACTGAAAGAATATTTTACCTTTTATGTAACACGCAATGTTAAAGCTGGGGTTTAAACTTCGATGGACTGGGGGATGGACTGGGGTATAACCACGCTCCATCCAACCACAAGTTGGTTTGCACATGTTTAGTAGAGTTGTTTGGCACTTGTTTTAGTGTTTTAGGGCATCAAACTTTTCTAGATTTTCCAGATGCCCTATTTTAGGGCACGACCACTCCAACAACTTCCCTATTTTAGGTCACCGTCGTCGCGCCAAACCCCTCCATATGTGTTGTCAAACAAACAATATGACTGATGATCTAAAATATTTTCAAACAAATAAAATTTAAATGGTACTTAATCATTACATCACAATACAAATAGTTCATCAAGTAACACACAATTCAACACACAATAGAAAAATGTTCATCACATACAACAACAGCAAATCAATTACATGGCCTTGATCTTTGCCTTCCGTACCATGTCCACCACTTCTCCATGAGATCCTTTTAAAGATCTTCGTGCACATCAGAGTCTCGAATGTTGTGATAGGCCTTAATGAAGCGTGCAACCCGGTCTCCCGCTCGCCTCGGCCGCGCCCGATGTCCCATCAACTCATAGGTGCCATAGACCATGTTTTGGTCATGCTCATTCTCGATGATCATGTTATGCATGATCACGCATGCATTTATGATATACCAAAGCATGGTTTAATCCTAAAACCTCGTCGGTTCTCTCATAATAGAAAATTGGGCTTGCAAAATCCCAAATGCTCTATCCACATCTATCCAGCTGCTGGTTAAGCATTATGAAATTCAAGTTCCTTCTTACCTTCTGGGACAACTAATGGCTTCAAAAATGTCGACCACTTGGGATAAATCCCATCCGTAAGATAATAGCTACTAAAATCAATTACTATCTACTTCTAAATTGCCACTAAAATCTATCAAATATAAAATACAATTCCAAAAACCACTTACCTCCAACCGATGGTAGTGGCGGCCGATGGGAGTAGGTCGTCGCGGATGTGGACGGGTGGTGGCATGGGCAGCTGGAAGCGTCAGGAAGCTCCTTCGCTGGTGTAGGGCAACGGAGGGGACTTCAGCACAACTCGGCGGTGGAGGGGCTTCGGGTGTGCACCCATGGACATGGTCGTGTCAGAGAAGCGGCAGGGTGAGGCGGAGACGCATGATCTGTAGGTTTACAACCTCGCCGGCTTCGAGGGAGGCCCAATTGGTGCCGGTGGCTGTGAATCGACCGACACAATTCATGGCGGTGGCCCGTTCCAAACCATCCCCGACGATTTCCCGACAGGATTTAGGATGGGCGGGGCTGCGCGCGATCGGTGGCGAGTTTCTGTGGCAGAAGGGCGACGACGGGGCCAACGGCGGTGGGAGAGGAGGTAGGAAGAGAAATGAACTTTCACCATGACGTTTTTTTTTCACTCACGTGCGTTTTCAAGGACAGGGTAGTAGCCATGTACGATCCTCTCTATACCAAATATGAGACAGAAAGGACAAAAATTTGGGACAGCCCCAAAATAGAGCATCCTTTGGTGCAGCTGTTGGAGGCTATTTGTTGTCCTCTCGTGCCCCAAGAAACATTTTTAGTACACCACTGCTAAAACATGGCACCTATTAGAGATGCTCTTAGGACATGTATATTGCGCAGCCGCTCAGTACAGAGCTCCTCAACGCAAACAAACAATATTTTCAAGCATATGCCCCAATGTAAAATCGTTTTGTGTAGTAGAAAAAAAAGGCAAAGCGCCCAACGTAGTTTTGCAGCGACCCTAGGACCGATCCAAACCCGGCTAACAGGCCGGCCCGCCGTGGCCTGTCTAGCTCATGTGCCGTGCCAGGGCCCCGACACCTGGCGGGCCAGCCCGTGGCACGTTAGGCACTCGGGTATATTAGTCTTTTTGGCTGGCTGGTTCAACAAATATACAAAAAGCACTACGTCGCCCTATTACAACTAGCATTCTGTGGTCGGGTGGTTGAAGGGGCGGTGCAGAAGGGAGAGGTCGCGAGTTCTCGATCCCTCTTGGATGCATTTTTGCCTATATATTTCCCAAACTTTCACTTGATACCAGCTTGTCGGGCCGTGATGGGCCAGCCCGCGTGTCTGAGGCCGCGACATAAGCACGGCCCCGTTGTTTCACGGGCCCGGCATGGCACGGGCCGAGCTGGTGCCAGGCTTTTCTCGCGGGCCAACATGCCGACACGCGAAAGAACGACCCATTGTCCAGGTTTGGACCGATCCCACCATTGAACCGAATTATGGTGTTACAGACAAGAATTTATTCTTAGCGTATGCTCTTAACATCCCCATTGTAGGCACCCTTAGTCAAGGTAGGGCGGCCACCCTACCTTGATTTTGGCAAACAAAACTACATGTGTGTAGGAATTTCTCTTTGTATATAATTTTTGTTATTTTCTACTTAGTAAACAGATTTTCTGGTCGCATACGAACTCGAATTTGGACGTTTTCATAGAAAAATGAAACCTTTGTAAAAGACCCACAACTTTCATGTTCCTTTTTTCTCTGACATCATCTTCCTGGAGCTTTTTGACGATCTCTAAGAACTGGTCCCGAAGGGGCAAATTTTGAGAAACTCCGAAATTCACGGTAGGCTACTTCAGAATTCATCTAGTACCTATGCAATTCCTACACATCAAAGGTGTAAATGAAAAACATCTTATGACCATTAATATGTTAGTCCTAATAAATATAATAAAAGTTGTTAAGTACTCCCTCCATCCCAGTTTAAAGAACACAATTTATAATTTTCTAGACCCTAGGTGTTATCTGATTGGTCCGTTTTATAGTGTAAAAAAGAACATGCGTGATAATAAGAAGAGCCAGAAAAACGTTCACATTTATTCACACATGTGCATGCAACATTTTGTTCTTTTCACACCGGAGTAATTACACCGATTAAATTTTTTTTGTCTAAATATTTTGTGATTGCATGACTTGCAAATTGTGTCCTTTAAACCGGAACGGGGGAGTATCATAAATAGTAACATGACAAACTGAAAAATACATAAATATGTTCTTATGAGTGCACTACATCGAGCAAGAGATATTTAAAAGTATTCTTGGTTAAATTAATAAAAAAAAGTCAAAAAAAAGTTAGAGCTTTGCCATTGCGGGACTTCTGATGGACGACATCAAAGAATTCTTATCGGTAGGTTCATAGGTTCCATTTCTATTTAAATAAGTTGATATTCCCTTGTTTTTGTACATAGTACAAAGATCCATAGACAACTTTTAGTTAGTGTTATGCGATCATATTTTGATTCTCCCCTCCCTCCCATGATTTTAGTTAAATTAATAATATATGTCTATAAATTCGCCCTACCAACTACATTGGCCTCCTTTTCTCACGAATGCTTTGCTAATTTGTTTGTAGGAACTATGAGGTCCAATCCAAGCGCAACGACACGGTGGAAGATTTCTACCGTACCAACCACGTTAATCAGACCTTCCATTTCGTCAAGGGGGCGAGGCCTATTAAAAAAACAAAGATGTGCATTTGGGACTGCATGGAGCTTCTCAACAAGGCGATCGACAATAGCGACCCAGACGTCGACTTGCCGCAGATCCAGCATCACCTCCAGACCATCCCGACGAGGACTGGCTCCACCTCACCATACTCATCCATGGTAAGTATCTTGTACTATGTCTATGTCTATAGCTAGCTAGGTTTGTGTGTGTAAGGAAAGATATCATGTTGTTGGGTTGTGTTGTCATGATGTGCGGATCTGGGCAAGATGTTTATGCATCCCATACTCGGAGAGCTACCTCCAGAGGCGATTGTTAGTGGCACCTTCCTTTTCGGTCACGCCTTTGACCAGAGCAACGTTCACTTAAATGTTTGCCACTATTGATCAAGGTTTATGGCTTTTTCCCAAATAATAAGATGATCAAAGTTCACTGAATCATGCCTTCTCCCTTTATGTGTGCGATACTTCAAGGAGAACCCGGACTACCTTAACCCAGAATTCAACACAGGGTTGGGGTGCTACTCCGAGGGGTGTGGGTTCGAGAACATGCTCGTGTCCGAGGTCATCACAACTAGAACATGTACATGTTACTACATATTATTAAAATAATCCCGGTCAAACCCAACTTAGTAAACATACTATGGGGATTTTACGGGAATTGAAATAATCCCATCCGATCCTCGTGAAAACACTAACAAATATGAGCGAAGTAAACAAGGCCTAAGTATCACTTTCTTTACTGTCATCTCATATTACCAACGAAGGTATAAGTTCACTGAATTTTTTCCAACTTTTATTTTGCCTTTAGCTCACATGGCCACGGAGCATACAAGTGCCTCATGAACAATTAGGATAAGCAGAACCTCAAATGGCTGCGAATGTTCAAATAAGCCGGCATTTACAAACGCACAAACAAACAAAATACGGGTAGATTTTAATCTCAACACGTCCTTTATGCAACAAATACAACTTGTACAGCAAGAGGCGTGTCAAAGTCGATGTCAAGGAGGTGAAGTCCTACTACATGTCAATCATCGACAAGGTATGGATGGTTCAAAAGTTTGGTAGAACGAAGTATAACACATATTATTATTTAACTAAACCATGTGGGAGAGAGGGCGATATTTGTATTACATAAAAGTCAGTTTTGTCCGCTAGCTATTCAGGGATTCCAATCAAAATCTGATCACATGACACACACACACAAAACTACTCCCTCCGATCTATATTAATTAACTTTAATTTGTCAAAATTTGAATAAACCTATATATTAAATAGTGTCTAGATTCATTCAAAAATAGACAAATTTAAGTCAATTAATATGAGCCGGAGGGAGTAAGTAAAAAATGATTGGAATCCTTGAATATCTAGCCGACAAAACTAACTTTTATGTAAAACAAATATTAGGGAGGGGCATTTGCCCCCTCCCATGGTTTTAGTTAAATAGCGATATATGTCTATGAGTTCATCTCTACCACTATTTGCATCACACTTTGATCCACGCGGCCCCGAGTTAGATGCTTATAAATTGACCTTATTCCCTGAATTCTCCAGAGTACACTAGCTGTTGTTTCGTAGATGTAAACAAAGAATACATATTTACGCAAGGTTGCTTCATGTTGGATTCAGTTTAGCTGTCATCCTCATAGTCGCGTGACCATGTACCGCTCGGAAGATAGCTTTAGAGTATATCTCTTAGGCTTAAAAGAAAACTCTAACGCTCCCCATTTTTTGCCAATTTGTGTTGGATTTGCGGTGGTACAGACAACCCGCATGTCTGTCACACGTTCTCTTGTCCGGCTCAGGCCCACCACCCAGCCACAAACCCCATTCTTTCCCTCCACTCTTGACCTCGCCGCCACATGCCCCCGTCGAGCCCTAGGCAATTCATGGATGGCTAGGTTCCCATCGATGTGGTCGAGGAAGCCGTCGATGTTGGGCCTGATGTGAGGGCTCCCGCAGCCGAGCTCACGGTCTTGGTCGCCCCAAAAAGGTCGACGATGCGACCACAGTTTTGTTGAAGCAAAAGAAGAAACTGACTCCAGCGCAAAGGTCAGAGGAGTCGAGGAAGCGACCCACCATAGAGTCAACGCCAGGAACCGGCTGGCCGTTGTCGCTAAGGCCAACAAAGGGCACTCGCAATCGAGCAGCCGCTGCCATTCAGGTCCGCACAGATGCTGATGTCATAGCCACCCACGTTGTGCTCGTGCTCAAGGAGCAGCCGCTGAATGCGACCTTGGAAACCACGACGAGCTCGTCCACAAACAAGCCCCATGTCAAGGGCTAGCGACGGCGCCGTCTCGGTTCTTCGGCTCGGGGGACATGTGCCAAAGGTCGACAAGTATTTCTCGACCATGCTGGCAGCTCCCATTGACATGAACACCGCCAAGGAGCGAGGAAAGGAAGCCCCCAAGGAGCTTGGCAGTTGGCACCCTAGGTCATCCCCGTTCCCGGTGACCATGCTAACAACTCCCATCGACATGAACGCTGCCAAGGAGAGGGGAAAGGAAGCCCCCAAGGAGCTTGGCACCCTGCCGTCCCCGTTCGCTCAAATGTCGGAGCCGTCTAGTTCATCGTCCAACCTTGAGGAATTGGAACTCGCCCTACTCACCGAGGAGGCTTGAGTGGGGACACAGTTCCAACTCAACTGACATGGTTGGAGAAGAAGATGCCACTGCCTTGAGAGCACATGGTTGGAAAAGAAGATGATCCATGATCGAGAATGATAATTTATGTGTTTTATTCAAGTACTATTTATGTGTTTGAAATAGGCAAAATATGAAAAAATAGCACGACCGATGACGGACAATTTTTATTTTTGCTGCTTTGGGTGTCGTGGCCTGTCCAGGACAACATGGGCCGCAATCCTGTCCACGGGGCACTGTAAACAGACCAATTCGGACAGAATCACAGTACAAAACAGCTGGAGTTGCCCTTAGCACCGCTGACAGAAAGGAGGACATTTTCACAACGCCACACACACAAAGGAAAACATATGTGGCAACGTCACAACACCATAAATTTGGCTAAAGAAATTAGCTCCACGTTGCAGACACGAATGCCACTAACAAATTCATCATACAACTTATACAAGGGTACAAGTACAACAGAGGTTCCCATAGTCACAGGGTGCAACTTGGATACGATACGACGACCAAGATGAACTGCAACAGAAGGTAGACATGTGGTACAATCATATATAGATTGAAACTATTGGAAGGATAACATATATTTACAGCAGCTGGGACGGCAGATAAGTTTAATTCGGAAGCACAAACTTACCAATGTCAGCACCTTAAACAAGCATGGTCCTGCTGGCACATCAGATGTGGCTTGTGTGTGTATTCTAGATTCCAGTAAATAATTGACAAAAGTCAAAATCACAAAGATGGCTTTAGGATATTCCAAGAATTTACACAAGCTAAAACTCGGAACATGTCGATCAACAAATGCCTACAGCACTGAGAAAGAAATTTACATATGCCATGGCAAAAGATTCAAATCATTTTTCCATTCAGTAGACATTGGCCCAATGGCCATCTCTGTTAAGACTGTTAAAGAGACCAATTTTCTAGAATGACAGGCGGTCACTGTTTCCTAAAAAATGGCCACCAGATCTCCGAGGAGCAAGGGGTGGTGGAGCTTCAGGATTTCTAGGGTCTGTCTGGATTGTGACCAAAATACACCTGACCAAGTTTGCCATACCAAAGATTTGGATAGCTAGAATTTTGGTCGAAGGTTGCCAATGAGTTGGCCAACATTGGCTAGAATAATGAACTTCAGTTGGTAAAGGAGGATTGGCATGCCAAAAAGTTGGCAAGACCTAAACAAGGACCAATTTTTTGGTCATGACCAAAAAATTCGCAAGGTGCATTTTGGTCACAATCCGAACACAGAATGTATTTTTTTTGCATCAAAGCAACAGCAACCAAAAAACTGGACATCGGCAGGAGTGAGCTCATCAACATCCTGTTTTGGTCCTGGAAAGGTGGAAAGGGCCTGTGTGGGCTTCGCCACGGCCAAGTGGCCTACTCGTTGTGTTGTGATGCTGCCGTAGGCATTTAACAGGGAGTTATTACTGCCAGAAGTGCAGCACGAGCATGGACAGGGAGCAGTGCCGACCTCAGCCATAGAAAAATCTGATGGCTGATGGGCAGATTTAGCCCAGTTAAGGGTCATGAGGTATGGCCGAATCACCAGATGCTCTACATGGCCCACATACATAATCCATACGAGGCATACGCATTACTGGGATACAGTAGTTTGACTACGCATCACCACCTTGAGAATCTACAGTCTATTATGAAAATCTCTCATTTAGTTTGAGGCGCAGGAGCATTTGGCTGAGGTCATGACCCATGACACAGGCATGCCATTGTGGCAACGCCTTCCATGACAATGTTGTGGCCGGTGGCTAGACTAGGTCTATTTGGAACATGGGAAAGAAAAGAGAAAGAAGATGAAGAATGTGGACTGTAGACAAAGATAAAAAGAAATGGACAAATACAGTCCAACAAATAGGTTACATACCTCTAAAAGTTATGCCATCCTTTTTTGTTGATGCTCAATGCAAACATACTTACTAACGTTTATGAATGTATTTTCTCATTGCAGTTGAGATCACGGTTTAATCTCAAAAACGCAAGCATATGGCCACATCAAGGAGCATCTGATCCAACCACATTAAACACCAATGATCTTAACCAAATATTCGCAATTTTCCATCATCTACACACGACAAGTTAGGATACCCAGCCAAAACTTAACGGTTTCAGTAGTATGACTGTACAGGACTAGTACAGCCAACTGGGTCAACTATTCATAAGCCACAACTCTATAAGATGGGACTTAATTTTCGCTCTGAAAAATCACTAACCTTTTTACCAGATTTATACCCTAGTGCACACTGCGACACATAGGTTATCTATACAGCAATAACAAACACAAAATACAAAACAGAGCAAGATCAAATATGTTGTCTGGTATCACAAGACTACTACATATAAACACCTAACTCTAGCTGGATAAACAATTAAGAATAATCTGTTTTAAATGATTCAATTCACGGAACCAAAAATTGTATAATTGCAGGATTTACTTCTGTCATCATAGACCAAACTGATCTAACGCTATAATTATTCGACAGACTTTAGCACCTACCCTTTATGGCCTTTGTTTAGAACTCTGAAGATGAGCTAAACAAAAGCACTTCCCATCCATTTATGAAATAAGCATATGCCAGAAATCTAATCTAAAGCACACATTTCATTTTCACCCTAGGATATTATCTGAAAACAGTAACTGGGTCATTTCAATTCCTTCCTTTTAAAGCATAGAAAGCAATAGCTAGCTATAGAATTGAATACTGAAGTACATAACAAAAAACAAGGAAAGTAACAGGCACCTCTTGAGACTTAAAATGCTGAAAGAACCACATAAATCTCCACAATGAAGATAAGATTCAACATTTGCCCTCTGCAAAAATGATAGAAAATGAATCCGAAGCAAATGAGATGCCTGTAATAAAATGAGATTGTTCAACCTGAAACCAACACAACAAAAGCAGATAATATTTGGATATGACAAAGTTCGGAGCACAGCACCAATAATACAATAAGATACACAAGTCCAGTTCTAGATCATCATAAATAAATTTAAGTTACAGCAATATAAAAGCTGGTTTGCAAACAGGAAAAGATAGTAACTCAAATTGTTATAATGTTTGTACCTCATAAGAACTAATCTAGACCCTTCGCATTCTAATGGAAGTTCTCTCACAATATTCAAGAAGGATCTCAGCTCTTTTTCGGCAGATTGCTTCAGTGAGATGCAAAGACGGTGTCATTTCGCCTTGGAGGTCTATCGGGAACTGATCCTGGCTTAAACTTTGAGGCCTCGTGCCTTGCAAGTTCTGGTGGCACAGGACTGTTGCTCTGTATAAGCATCTGTTTCAGATCATAGAAAATATCAGTGTTCTCCAGAGTTAAGAATGAAGTCGCAAGTCCCTTCTTTCCTGCACGTCCTGTTCTTCCGATACGATGTGTGTACGTATCAACTGAACTAGGCATCTCATAATTGATCACATGAGCAACATCAGGAATATCAATACCACGCCCCGCAACATCAGTTGCAACAAGAACATTGAACCGGCGGTTCCTAAATCCATCAAGACTTATTTCCCTCTGATCCTGTGACTTCCCTCCATGCAGGGCTGTGACGCGGAAGCCTGCCTTGTCCAGATCCTTAGAACGATTGTCTGCTGACTTCTTTGTATTGCAGAATACTATAGCTGTCTTGTCCCCAAGATCTGTAAGTATCTTCTGGAGTCGTGACATCTTCTCTGACTCCTTCACCATGATCACATTCTGGGTTATCAGATCTGTGGCCTTGCCAGCTGTGCCAATTGTGACAACGACTGGGTTTCGGAGGTACTTCCTAGCAAGGCGTTCAACCGCAGGTGGCATGGTGGCACTGAACATATAAGTTGTCCTGTAAATCTTCTTCTCATCCAGTTCCTCTTCCTCATTCTCAGGTTTCAAGTTACTTGATGGCATGGCATCAAGTACACCAACAACCTGTGGCTCAAAGCCCATATCAATCATTCTATCAGCCTCATCAAGTACAACATAATTGCACTGGTTGAGCACAGCATACCTTCTCTCCAAACAATCAAGAAGCCGACCAGGTGTTGCAATTACAACTTCACAGCCCTGCCTAATCTTGAAGCCTTGCTCCTCAATCGACTGACCACCAACAATGGAGACAACCTTAATGCCGAGGTAGGTTGCGAATTTCACAGTCTCTTCCTCAATCTGTTGAGCAAGCTCACGAGTAGGTGCCATGACAACAGCATAAGGACCCTCGGCCTCATTCTCCTCGCTTATGGGGGGCAAGCGAGTAATGTATGACAGCATAGGGAGCACAAAAGCTGCAGTCTTGCCAGAACCTGTCTCGGCAATACCAATGACATCGCGCTGCTGGAGACCAAGTGGAATGGCAGCCATCTGGATTGGTGACGGTTTCTTGTACCCAACCTTCTCGATCGCACGAAGCAGTTCACTCCCAAGCTTGCTCTCGGGCCAGTTCCGCATCGGCCGGGGTATGCGAGATCCCTTGTAGGAGATATTGAAGTCCTCACGGAAGATACGCCAATCCCGCTCAGTCATCTCCTCGATGCCCTTCTCGGACCAGTGCCTGTCCACCCGCATGTCAAAGGCATCATACATCTCCGCAGCAGCAGCCTTCTTCTTATCTGCAACATCATCCTCAGGGCGGTCCTCCACACCAAACTTGCGCCGCTGCTCAGCACGGGTCTCCTTCTCAAACACAGCTGCCGCCTTCTTCTGCTCGCGGCGGTCGATCCCAGCAAGGAAGCCACGGCCGTAGAGCAGGCGGGCCTCATGCGGCGTCTGGTAGAGGGCGTTCATGTCACGACTGGTGTCCTCCGTGTTCTCCCAGTCGAACGAGAAGCGGAACTTCTCCGAGGGCTTGATGACCCGCTTCTTGGGCTTCTTGGACCCCAGGTACTGCTCCTTGATAGCCTCGAGCTCCTTCTCCCGCTCCCTCTCGGCCATCTTCTCCAGCCGGTCCTTCTCCCTGTCCTTGTCGCGCTCCCCACGCTCCCTGTCCCGGTGCTCCCTGTCACGCTCACGGTCGCGGTCTCGATCCCTGTCCCTGTCCCGGCGGGACGGCTCTTCTCGGTCGCGGTCCCTATCGCGATCCCGATCTCGGTCTCGGCGGGAGTCGTCGTCGCGGCGGCGGTCCCGGTCCCGGTCCCGGTCCCGGTCCCTATCCCTGTCCCGGTCGGAGGAGTCGCGGTGGGACGAGGTGGAGGAGTCCCGAGGGGCGCCGGACGGGGGAGTCGGCTGAGTGGACTTGGGGAGGGACTGGAGGATGTCGAGGGCGGAGCGGCGCTGGTCGGCGACAGCGGCCTGGCGGCGCTCGAGGGCAAGGCGCTGGCGCTCCTCCTTGGAGAGGAACACGGGCTTCGCCTCCATGGCGTCCAGGGAACGCTTCATGGCGGCGGCGGCGGCCGGCGCGGCTAGGCAGAGCGAGGAGCCGTGCCGATGCGTGCAGGGGAAGGGTTTGTGAACAGGTGGGGGATTTTTTTCTAAAACAGATCAGGCAGCTTTGCTACTAGTCAAAGTAGGCAGGAGACGGACTTGTTCCGTCAAAGAGGAACCGACCTAGTGGGATTTGGGCCGTAAGAGGAGTGCTGGCCGGAAACTAGTTGCTTCTTTTTGCAGCTTGTGACGCAGCGGGCCACTCGAAGCAGGGCTTGATACGAACATTGCTCAGCATATTAGGTATACTAGTTATTATTCCACTAAAAAAAGTACAGTGTAGTTAAAACCAAACAAAGTTTAGCCAACTAAAGATAAAAAATAAAAATATTTCTATCATCAAATCAATGGAACATACTTTCACATTATAATATTGTAGATAAGATATATTCATACTACCCGGGTGTTGTTACCGTTGTTCTACACAATCTAGGTACTACCTCCTCCGATCCATAATAAGGGTCACAGATTTGAGTGGGTAGGAACTTCACATTACATGTGTACTTTTATAATTTTTACGGGTCATTTTTTCTCTAAATTCAAATTCCTACTTTTTTTATATCATGATGGATTCTTGATCGGCCGACTCACTAGGACGACAATATTTACACCATAAATTCACCCAAGGCTAAGGCGGGAAGTCACGGGGCGACTGAGGGAGAGACACTGTGAGCAGGGCTGGCCCTGAGGGTGTCGAGAGGGGCGGCCGATTCGGGCCCGGAAGCCTTGGGGGCCCAGATAGGTCTGTGGCAAGGGAGCAGTGCTGGCGCTGCCATTAGAGCAAGTGAGGTATTATATCTTTCTATACACCGTGGGTTCAGGCAGAGGAAGGGAAGCGTCATGCACGCTGCTCCCTAGTGGGCTAAGAGTTGGGCCCTTTTTTCTTTATCAGCTTGGGATGTTTTCTCTGTTCCCTTAGAGAGGCTTTTTTTTCCTATGGGTTAACTACAAGAGATTTAACTGCCGGTGGGTTAGACTATGGCCAGATCGATCCATGTATGATGTATAGCAGAGCACAATCAACACATTTTTCTGTCACATTTCCCTAAGCGTGAAAATAAAAAATTATGACTTTAAGTAGGTAGTTTTTGGTTTTGATCTGCACATGGTCTTTTTTTATGTAGGTCATAGAAAAAAGATCTTTGCAGGGAGATAAAAATATAATTCATTATTATTTGTACTTATATACTAGACATCTATATGTACTTGTATACTTCTCTAGAAAATTTGAATTAAAAAGGTGAAAGTTTTTTAGACCGTGAAGCTTGGACTCCATTTGGAGTTTCCGCTCATTTGAACCCAAAAAATCACACAATCGCTAGTGAGTTTGCATCTAACTATGTTAATAAAATAACACAATATGAATAGATTATTAGATATCAATTCTGGTTTTTTATGCACTTTGAATGGCTTAATATATTACTAGTTGAATACCCATGTGTAGCCAAGGGCCAATAAACAAAACAATATAGAGAAACTGATTGTTTTATTTTTTGAGTGCCAAGTAGCGCACAATGATGCCAAGTTTCTTGACAAGCTGCATGTACCATGCTATATAATTTTAATATAAAATTCCATACACATCTCAGAAAACCAAAAAAATATTGATTATCAATATGACCAAAAATCAAATTAGAGCAATAAATGCATTTGTCTGAAATCAAAAAAATCAATTTCTCTTTCGGAAATTTGTGTTGTACTTTTGGAGGGACCCATTTCCAGGTTTCGCCACGGGCCCTCAAAAACTTAGGATCGAGGAGATACAATAGGAGGAGCTAGCGTCGGCGGTACACTGCAGTCGAACACGCAGCCATGGTCATTGATGAGACAAAAAGAGATCAAGGGGTTGACTTCTCTCCTTAGGTTGGACGGTTTGGGAGTTTCAAAAACATTTACAAGAAGTTCACCGCTTGACTAACAAAAAATGTTTGACATCTCACGGGAGTGCTATTTGGGCTATAAAAACAAGATCCTGATGGTATTTTGGCAATCTTGGTTTCATGGGTGGTATTTTGGAACTTTCGGTTCTAAGTAGTGGTATATTGGGCTCATGTCTACATCTAGTTTCCTTGAGCATAGTGTATTATCTTTTGTTTTATTCTAAATTCCTAGACAACTCGTTACAAATATTAATAAAACGCCAATGGTATATTTGCAGTACTTAGTTTTTCCCTCATGTCATTCACTTTTATTACTTCAAAATGATAGATTCCACCCATATAGTTATAACCGTAAAACCTCGTACAAATAGAAGGTGGAAGAGAAGCATATAATGAAATTACCAATTCGATCTTACAACCTAGTTCGTTTGATTCATGCATCAACAACCATACATTTCATCAAAAAAAGATGGTTGTCTTATAAAAGATTTTTTCTTAATTTATTTTTGATATATCCAATTTGCAGTTAATACGCCATTTCATTGATATAATTTAAGAAAATGCAACACCGACATAAGCATCCATCTTTCAGCTAGAAAATTTCACATGGTATAGGAACTAGGGTATTAAATATAACTCTACATGAATTATGGATATACCTTTGATGGGTGGTGCGCTTGCTTTATTGTTGCGTGGCAATAGAAGCATGATCTTGCTGCCTCGGTGATGCTCTCTATAATAAGTAAATGCTATTTCCTCAATTAGCACGGTGGCCCTCGCAAATTGCGAGGGCATCACCTTTAATTATTTTTTTATAGAAGAGTAACTTATATATAGTAAAAACGGTCGTCCCCTATCATATTGTAATTTTTATGTCATATTATTGTAAAGTATTCTACCTTCATGATATGGATAGTTAAAATTACGATTATACATTTATAATTATATGTTTAAGTGCAATAATGAATTTATATATGGTTTTCAAAATCTCACTTTTTATTTTGTATTGTGCTTTGATTGTGTAATTGATAAATCCGAGTATTTATAGTCATTGAAGATTGAAGCAAGACCTTTTAACAATTTTCTATACGAATAATCATTGCCTTGAGTATGTGACTATACTGACCTTTTAGGAATATATGTTTTCTTGATTTTATATTTGCATTGAAGTTTGTGATGATGTTATTTTTCATATGTTAGTGTGAAAGTTCTATGCCTTCTCTCGTAAAAATAAAATTTATTGTCACATGAGCCATACTGAAAGGAGCCTAGCCACTTCTTTGACTATTTGATTAGCTTCGCCTCAAACTCTTCTATGTATGCTTTACTTTTTGTTGAAGATAACTTGTTTAAATCTCTTCGAGTTTAATTGACTTTCAACAATTATTAAAAGCTCCAGGAGGTGAGGGAAGCACTAATCAATCTCTAGACCGTTGTCTATGTATGTTTTGTTAGTGCATTTTGTGCAATACTTAGTGGTTAAGAAGGTAGGATCAAGAATAAATGTGTATTGGCTTTTGTTCAAATCATGGTATTTTCATTTGGATCAACGTCTATCCAGAAGCATGGAACATGTCCATGTGGTTCTCATGGCTTGTCTTTTTTTTTGCCGTAGTTTGGTGATTTTGCGGTAGAGGGGTTAGACGGTTTGTCGTGTGAGGATTCTGTATCTGGAATCCTATTATCTAGAGTCAATCACATTTTTAAAACCTTCGCAGTCAATTAAACTATTAAAAATTATATTATATTATATTTTATATGTATTTGGTTATATATTAGAGGTATGTATATATGTACATATAAATTAGTCGAAACTTAGAGATCTTTTTTTATCCATGTCAGGCTGCCAATATAACTCCTATTATGTACGTATCAATCGTTTTTGTAGTTTTTCCTACGTATCAATCGATTTTGTACTAAGCTAGCTGATCGATTACCATGGCCAATTTGCTTTTGATTTTATTAGCTAGCTAGCTAGTCGACGTACTTAGGTAGCTGATCGATCTGATAACAAAGCGCTATAGCTAGCTTACGAACCTATACATGTCTTTTTTTTTTGTTGATATTGTTCTATACATGTCTTTTTTCTTCTTTGGTGACTTTTTTTTGACAATGCCTGTACACGTACTTTTTGTTGATATCGTTCTATACACGGCTTCTTATTACCTTAGACACAGACCTGACCGCCGTGTCATGTCTTTTTTTTTTTAAACCGTGTCATGTCTAATATGTTAAGTAATCTGTTACGCTGACACGGATTTGAAGCGGCCTGTCATGTCTAACATGTTACGTAATCTCTATACTCTGATTAAATCTTAGCCACAAATTATATATCTAACAGTCTAAATTATTATAGATGATGTGGATTAACATAGTGTTTCGAAAAACACCCTTATATTGTTTTTAGTATACAATAGATGATTTTTTTGGGATTATTTGCAATAAATGGCTATAATAATTGAGTTTATCAACGAAACTGTCAATGAAGACTGGAGTACATAGCATGTGGTTCTTAATTTCGTGTACAGGATAAAAAAAAGTTGAGTATGTACTATTGTACCAATGTACCTTTGCCAACCGTTTTCCATTTACGCCAATACAAGTCAGAGATACTTCTGAAGGAACTTTCACGAACTAGTTTCTACTTGTGGACAGCGGTTTTGCTACTTGGCACAGTTGGGGATGGACTAGTTTCTACTCGTCAAAGGGAAACCGACCTGGTGGAATTTGGGCCGCATATTGAGAAGTTCTTCTTTGTAAATCAGGGCAACAATAGGTTCAAAGAGGGATTTTGGAGCCTGGACGCAGCGGGCCAGCCATCTTGTCTTCCTCCTATGGGAGGCTTGTTTTGAATCAGAACTAATTACCAATCTACAGCTCGTGCAGATTCGCAACAAAAAAATCTACAGCTTGTGCAGTTTGGACATCAATGTAGCTTGGGAGTTAGTAAAAAAACCAATTTGGTTAGAAACAGAGTAACTACAATTTTCAAAGTTACAAAAAGTTATGTATAAAACAGAATAATCTTGGATGAGTTCAGCATCCATATGCAGGGGCCGATAAACCGCCATGGAAGGAAGCATAGTTGTCGATCATTTTTCCCTACCGGTTCTCCGACGTTTCTCCTTATCGCGGTGAGCCAGTCAGAACTTTGATATTCATGAGTACACCAATTTTTTAAGGAGGTGTTTGGTCCCTACCTATTTTTTTCTATGATATTGACAGATTCCTCATTTGATTCCTTTACTTTGTGATGAGTTTCAAACCGACTCTACAAGACTACAATATGTACAACATACATTTACAAAGCTAAATGGGATGCAAATGAAATAAACAACTATTGTTTTTATATTGTTTTTAGTTACTCGGTAGAGCAGTGTATCTTGAGGTTAATCATAGGTAAAACAGAAAATCAGATCTATTATGAAATAAAGATATGTGCCTAATGGAACCCTGCCATCTCCTCCAGAACACTAGCGTCGGTCTCCCCTAGTACCTCTGTTTGATTCGTTCCTCTCCTCCGGCCAGCCTTGTTGGCATCGGGAGAGGTGGGGAACCTGATCTAATGATGGAGTCCCTCAATAAAAAATAGTTACAGTTTGGTGTTGGATTTGGTGGTCATCTTCTTGGCATTGGTGTTGATGAAGATTACAACTTCTTCGATAAGTGTTCTTCGCCCCTACGTTCGACGACGTGAGTTCCTTCTCGGCGTCAATGGTGGTGTTGGTATCAAATTTCTTTAGGTATGTTCTTTCAAATCTTGCTTTGCCAGATCGATCTTTGATGATTTTTTAAGGTTGTTGCAAGGAGGTTTTTCCTTCTAAAATCTATCTTGGCTGCTACGTCCTCGATAATGATGAATTGGTGATTCGTACTCTCGGCCCCAGCGACATCAACCAAGCTGTTTGGTTCGTCTTACCTGGAATACTCGTGTTGGTCCTCTTGCTAATGTTTTTGATTACTCTAATGGTTGCGTGCGTGTATGTAGCCTTGGCACCGCGGCTCAAAAAAATGAGAGAATCCTCGTTTCTATCGTTTGGTATCTTTTCCGTGTGGGTGTCTTCGGAAAACTAGAAGATTGTGTCATGGGAGAAGAAAGCGTTTAAAATCCTCGATGGTTTGCTAGTTTCTTTTAGGCTTTGTTTTGTAATTGCTGAAAGACAGTTCATATATCTTTGCCATGTACTATTTGTTATGATAAATATATATGGTATTTATTGTCAAAAAATAAAGATATGTGCATAATGGTTATTGCTTGTCTTACCCAAAAAAATTAGTGTAGGTATAACCTCCAATCTATCTACATCTCTTTTAAAGCAAAAATTCCCACTAACATTTATTCATGGTAGTCAATCTCTATATGACATCTACATAGATAATCTATTCATTTAACTAGCCAACCATTTGTCTATGTCACCAGCGCTAACAAACATTAATAACAATATATCTTTGCATGGAATCTATCCATGTCATCTAATTTTTTTTGCCAACCAATTGTCCACACGCAAAATTTTAGCATTCCACTACACATAACCATAATCTATTTTTTAAAGGAAAACCATAATATATTGTATTTTGTTAGGGTCTAATACCCTAGACTACTTCTTAGAATTACTAATATAGAATTTGTTGTGTCAGCATTACTTATTGTCCCTCTTTTTATTCATATTATTATACTTTATAATAGACCACACTCATGTAATTATCACGATGAAATCTCGTATAAATAGAAGGTGAAGATGATATAATAAAATTCTGAATTCGATCTTAGGGCTTAATTAACTTGATCAATGCACAACTGTAAGATCCCTCCTTTGTAAAAGAAAGGATCCCTGTGATTGCAATGCTAGTCCCTGGATCAATGCTAGCATCCACAGTTTAAGATGAAGTACACAGAAACAAAGGTCATTATTACAAGTCATTCCAGATACAAACATAGTCTTTTACAACTCCATGGTCACATGCCTAGTACAAGAGTTTAAATATGTAATAAGATAAACAAGTCTTCATCTTCATGTGCCATAGGCAAGCATGTTTAGTGTAGACTCATAACCCCTAATCACCATCAGAATAACCTGGAACATCACAAGTTACAGCCATATTGGGTCAATTCATTGGAATAGTATTGGCAAGTGATACCTTAGTAGAATATTGGTAGACTAAATACTATATGCATTTTGGCTAAGTGTAGCTTAGGCTTGCTTTGCTCAAAATAGGTTTTACCTATTAGTTGAAAACACTAAGTTTTTCTTTGTCAAAATCTTTCCCAAGGAACCACCAATAGACATTGGGGACCTTCACCCTTGTTCAACCACAAGTTTTTACTTAGAAATTGGGATGAGGAGATTCTTGATAGCTTCCATGTCTTGATGCTCAAGTTGTCCAATACCAGGGACATGACTAAGTACTTAGATTCTTCCATCTGCAGAGGTTGTGTACTTTCCCCACAAGACTTGATTTTCACCAAGACAAGACCTTTCAGAAGCCTTCCCTTAGAACAAATGGACGCGTTCCAACCTATCATCCCACTACCACCAACTGTCCAAATGGCTAAGTTATTGCAACCTATATGATCCAGGCAGAGCCCATATTGCCAAGTGGCTGCACTAGAAGCTTCTTAACATATGGCTTCTCAAATCCCTTTGTTCCTGGGTGGCTTTCCACAAGTGAGATACACAAGGTAAACCATAGAAATGGGCCTTGTGTAACCACTCAACATAAACAATTCCTTCCATTCCACCCAGGTGTTTCATTCACTTAGTTGTTTTATTAAACAAAATACAAGTCCAAAGACTTAGAAATATTTTCTCATAGCATGAATATATAACCACCCTTGGTTGCTACTAGCTAGGCTAAGCATGGCATTGATAAGAATCTTAACTTAGAAATTTCTAGCAATTCTACAACTACTAGGATTTCCCAAGCATGGCATATAGATCAAAAATATCCATGCAAGACTAGCAAAATATTTCTAATGCATAGTTGAAAAACATAGGTATAAAATCATGAAGCACCACTTGCCTTGGTAGTTTGGAGAGTAGCTACAATCCTCACAATCACAATCACTATTTGCACCAAAATCTACACATAAAATAATAGCACCAAAATCACATACAAAATAAATACAAGCATAAATATATGGATGCATGCATAATGCCATGTGATGAATCTCTACACCAAACAAGACAAGTGCACAGTACTGAATCATAAACAAGTTCAAAACTTGCCAAATAAACTTTATTTGAACAATAAAACATTTTTCAAATAATTATTATACCCAAATTATACCTACAATTGTTTCTGCAAAAACAACCATTTTAACAGAAGCTAAACTTTAAACACATTGCATTAATGGAAAGGATTTTCTCTCCTGATTCCATAAAATTTGTCAAATTTTGACGTGGGATTCAAAAGTTATGGATTAAACAAGTTTAAATATCTAATAGATCTAATTCAAACTTTTAAAACAAAACCCATGCCACGCGGCAATCTCTGGTCGGCTGGTACCGCTTCGCGCTGGATCGCGCTCGCACACCGTCAGATCAACTTAACATCTAACGGCTCAGATCTAAACGTACCTCTTCGTTTAAGTGGATCTATCGCATCCACTGGATCTAAATCGAACGGTCTAGAACTACTAACCCTAAATGGGCGGCGCTAGCGGCAGCGACAGGCGGCGGCGTGCTCAGTCAACGGCGGAGCCGGCGAACTAGGTCGCGTGGGGAGGTGTGAGGATGATCACCAGAATCGCCGTGACGAGGAGATGCTCGACGTGTGCTCGGTTGGCGAAGGGGCGCTCGGGGTCATCGTGGATTGCTTGTCGGAGAAGTCCCTGGCGACGGTGTTCTCTGTTTGCGACGGAGTCGACGTTCTGGGCCACGCTAAGACGAGAAAAGGGTGTCGTTAGATGCATAGGATGCTGGGGATCACACGCGTATCAAACAGAGGGAGAGGGGAAGCTGGGTCTTACGGGGAATGGTCGCCGGAGTTCGAACAGAGGGCCGCGGAGTTCAGTCGATGACGCTGCCGAGGCTACAGAGCATGCGCGAGCAAACAGAGGGTGTCAGTAGGTGCGCACGGAGATGTAGAATAGACTAGTCTGAACCATAGGCAGAGGGGAACACGGTGCTTACCGGAATTTGATGACGAACTCATCGGAGCAGAGGGGCGTCCAGAGAGAAATCCGAGCAGTCTGGTGGCTCCGGTGGGGTGTGGTTTGGGGGAAAGGAGGAGGGCGACATGGTGCTTAAGTAGGCGAGGACGCGGGCATGAATTACTCGAGCATTGAACAGGAATTGAAGCCACGAATAAATCAGGAAACGGCCGAGCGATTTGGGGGAGGAACTCGTCGCTGGGTGGAGACGATGACCGTTGCGTGGGCCGCGTTGTCAGCAAGAGAAAAAGAGAGGAGGTGGGGTCCCTGCGTCAGTGACTCTATGGGTGTGTTTGCGGGTAAAGGAAAACGCTTCGCGGGAGGGGATAGTTGGGCCAGATTGGGTCGAACTGGGCTGGTTGGGCCAGTTTGGCTGTTTGCTTTATTTTTTTTCTCCTTTACTCCTTTTATTTTTCTGTTTGATTTTCTAGAAATGGTTTTCAAACTCTAATTCAAACAAGTTTGATTTCAAAACTTCTCTGGATTTTTGTACAGGGAACTTTGTACTCAAATGTGTGTCAAACACTTCTGTTTACTCAAACACACTTTGAACACTTGAGAAATAAAATAAAACCAAGACTTATGAGATATAAATAATAAGCATAAAATTGGTCTTATTTCATACTTTGTTTTGAAAACTTTGCTCAAGCTTTTGAAAGTACTTAAGTTTGAACTCAAAACATTACTGAATGAAATAAATACTTTTCTCATTAGAAGGTAACACTAAGGCTGGAGCATACTTACATAAAATAATGAGCAACATTTGCTCCTGATTTTAAAATGGTTTTGAAAAGGAACCCTAAATGATCATGGATGCATGGATGATATGCATGAGTTTTGAAACATGATTTTAGGGATGTTACAATGACGAACAAACCACCCATTTATGAAAAGGGACAACATTTTTGGAATTCAAAGGTTTTTTCTACTACATAGAATAAAAGAATCACTCTGTTTTTGTTTTGCTATATCCATTTTTTGCACTTTATACACCATTTCATCGGTATAGTTTAACAACATGGTGGTAGATGAATTGTGGATATCCCACTGGTTGCGTCAGATCCCACGTATGTAACTCGCTGATCCAAACATTTGTTGTGCGGTGCGCTTGCTCTATTTTCACGTAGCAACAGAATCATGTCCATGCTGATTTAGTGTCGATCTCCATATATATAGAGTAAATATCCATTTATTTCCATGAGTCTGTCGGGATTATTCATAGTAAAAAATCCCCTCGAGGAGTTTATCAATGAGATTTCCATTTTCTCATTAGTGCTAGTTTATGTTTCTTTGTATTACAATTAGATCTCTTCTTATTTAGTTAGGTCTAGCCCACCTAAGAATTGATCAAATTAGATTAGTCACAATCAAGATCGCATGCTATGGGCACTAAATCAACAAAGATTCGAGACTAGGACTTAACTAGGAGAAATTCCCTTATATGGGCACTAAAAGTAGAAAGAGGTCGAAATAAAATCTATTCAAGTGGGGAGATTTCAGGAGCCGAGGGCGTCATATGAATTAGTTGACAACCGTATCAATGCCCAAGGAAAGTCCCTCACCGGCAATGTAGACATTGTTGCGGATAGTAGTTTCTAATTTTATGTCTAGACACTAGTAGAAAACATGCCTTTCGTCCAGGCCATTAGTCCCGGCTGTGACTCCGGGACTAATGGCCCTTGTCGGACGGCCCGAGCCACCCAAAACCATAGGTCCGACCCGTTAGACCCCATTAGTCCCGATCTAAGACACAAACCGGGATTAAAGGGCCCTGGCTCTGCCGCTTGCTGGGGGCACCCCCTTTAGTCCCGGTTTGTATATCCAACCGGGACTAGTGGTCTGGCCCTATATATACGCACAACCCCCTCCTCCTCTCAACTGTTTTTTTCCTGGTGGGAGAGAGTGTTGTTGTGCTATTTTTTTCTTGTTCATACATATGCACTAGAGGTGTTCGGTGAAATGTCCATTAGAGCGATGCGAGTTTAGGTCACACAAGACAGACATGATATGAGGTGTCCGAGCCACACTTAAGTTTTCTCATCTTTGTTTCCAAGTGTAATAAAAGGTTAGCAACTATTTTCTCGTTTAGACCGTGCAGTACTAATTTTAACATATATTTGTATGATACAGATGAGCCATCCATGAATGTACGGTGACCAACGATCTGCCGCTTTCAGAGAAGGCATGCGTTCATTTCGAGTTGTGGCCGAGGAGAACAAGCGGAGTGATGGTTTTATGTGTTGTCCATATGTTGACTGTAGGAATGAGAAGGCTCACACTTCCGCAAGAGTCATTCAGAGCCACCTGCTTTGGTCTGGTTTTATGTCCGGCTATAATGTTTGGACCAAACACGGAGAAAGAGGGGTTGTGATGGAAGACGGCGATGAAGAAGAGAATGATGATGACAACTACCGATCTATGTTCCCTGAATACGCTGATACCACAAACCCTTTAGTCCCGGTCCAGCCACAAATCGGGACTAACACTCAATACATTTATTAATATTAAAAACCGGGACAAACCGGGACTAGCTAACACTTAGGACTAAAGCCGCCCCCTTTAGTCATAATCATGCCTAGTCCTATAGTACACAGCTTCAGGGTCTTCTTCGTCATCGTCATCATCATCTTCATCGTCACCTGCCACTCTGGGGATCCTGAGCCCAGCCATGGCATATACCAGGGCACCTGCCACTCCGGCCTCGGATTCACGGCGAGCGGGTGGACTTGTGGGCACCGCAAGCGAGGATGGTCTCCCCCGGCGATGTAGCGCATCACGCCGATGATAGTACGGTTCGCCCACCAAAGACGACGGCCGACTTTGTTGTGGTTCACTAGGGACGGGCCATTACCATCGTACCTGGCGAGCTCCCTATTCCACCGGTTAGTGAAGAAGGCATTCCAGGTGTCGTAGTTTTCTGGATCCCACAGGGGATCCATCCACTGCTCCAGCGTGAGCTCGTGGTAGAAGTGGTTCGTGATGGCCGCCTGTCGGGCGGAGCCTTGAGGCACAGGAGGGACATGAACACCTCCAGCGCTCAGCATCCAGCCGGCGGGCGGCCGGTAGCCTGGTGGGCAAGGGTAGAGTGAGGCGCACGACGCCTCGCTCTCCTAGGGGGTCAGAATTGTTGGGTTCGCAGCATAGAAAGCAAAAAATTTCCTACGATGGGAACTAAGTACCAAGATCTATCTACTAGATACAAACAATGGGTGGATGTATCCCCGTAGAGAACATACCCTTGAAGACCGACAAAGCTTAACGAGTTGAACTCGTGGTTGATGTAGACGATCTCTTGCTGATCTCAAGATCGAGAGGAAGTCCTAGCGCCGCAAAGCAGCAGCGCATCCGTGCTCGCACACACGTACAAGACACCGAGCAACCTCCGCCTCCTCGCTCCAGCGATGCAGCGAAAGCACAACCCTTTCTTGCCGAATAGCCACCAAGAACATGTATCTTGCTAGTCCGAAACCATGGGGGATAAATTCTAGAGGGGGAGAGATATCCTTCACGAGGAGGTGTGGGTGAGAGAGAGGGAGAGGGGTGGCTTTTATAGGAGAGAGGGGGACCCCAAGGGGGTGGCCGGCGCATGGGGACTGCCCCCTTGCCCTCCCCTCATTCATGTGGGTGGACACTCCACTCACAAAATCCTTTCAATTCCCTCCACTCAAAATCCCACTCAAAATTGCTATTAAGTTTCCACCAAATTTAATGCAAACTCTCATTAAATAAAACTCCTTTTATTTATTCAGAATTTTGTCAATTAGTTTAATGACAAACATTCACATATAACCCCTTGCTAGAATTCCATTTCACATGCAAAAACACTTTCTGCAATTTCACCCGAAAACCTATTTCGGTATCTAGTGAAATAAATTCTTGCGCTTGTTATTCTTTCCGGCATGAAACTTTTGCTCCAATTGGATGTCAGTGTCCCTTAAGTGTGTCACCCTACGGTTCGCGAATAATGCGGACATGATCGAGACCCTTCTCCGATCAATAATCAGAAGCGGGACCTGGAGATCCATACTGACTCCCACACATTCAACGATGATTTTCCTGTGATCGTCGGAACCTTTTACGCTAGTATCTTAATCCCTTTGTTTCACGATATATTACATGTCCGAGATTCGATCATCAGTATCTCCATACCTAGTTTGATCTCGTTACCGACATGCACTCTTTTCTCGTTCCCGTGATATAAAATTCTAGTGATCAGATCACTTGCTTGCAAGCTAACCAATGTGATATCACCGAGAGGGCCCAGAGTATATCTATCCGTCACCGGGATGAACAAATTCCACTCTTGATCCATGAGCCTCAACATAACACTTTAGTAGTTCTGAAGCCATCTTTATAATCACCCAGTTACGGTGTGACATTTGATGTCATCAAGAAACTCTTCCGGTGTTAGTGATTGACATGATCTCATGGTCTAAGGATCAGGATCACTTCGTAAGTTGTTATAGCAATATAAACTCAATGACTTTGATCATAATGCTATACTTCGGATGAATGTTCATCACATCATTACACTAATGTTGTGATCTCGTTATTAACAACATCCAATGTCTATGATCAGGAAACTGTGATCATCTTGTTAATCAATGAGCTAGTTTATGAGAGAGGCATAACTAGGAACTTTCTATTTGTTTATTAAACACACATGTATTAACGTTTCAGTATTAATACAATTATAGCATGCAAAATAAACATCTATCATATACTTGGAATACACATAATAAACACTTTATTATTGCCTCTCAGGGCATATTTCCTTCAGTCTCCCACTTGCACTAGAGACAATAATCTAGTTACATAGTGATGTATCTAACACCCATGGAGTTCTGGTGTAGATCATGTTTTGCTCTAGGGAGAGTTTTAGTCAACGGATCTGCTACATTGAGATCCGTATGTACTTTACAAATCTTTATATCTCCATCCTTGACATGCTCGTGGATGGAGTGAAACCGGCGCTTAATATGCTTGGAATGCTTGTGAGACCTTGGTTCTTTGGCATTGGCAATGGCACCATTGTTGTCACAATAGATCACCATTGGGTCCAACGCGTTTGCAACCACACCTAGTTCGGTTATGAACTCCTTCATCCAAACTACTTCCTGAGCCGCTTCCGAAGCAGCAACATATTCGGCCTCCGTTGTTGATCCCGCCACCACAGGTTGTTTGGAGCTCCTCCAGCTAACCGCTCCGCCATTCATGAGAAATACGTATCCGGATTGAGACTTAGAGTCATCCGGATTGGTGTCAAAGCTAGCGACGAGCTCTTCTTCACCTTCGTATACAAGAAACATATCCTTAGTTCTTCGCAAGTACTTAAGGATATTCTTGATTGTTTTCCAGTGTTACGAACCTGGATCCTATGGGTACCTACTAGTCAAACTAATAGCATGTGCCACATCCGGTCTTGTACATAGCATGGCGTACATTATAGAGCCTATGGCTGAAGCATAGGGGACTTTGTCCATTATCTCTCTTTCTTCCGCCGTAGCCGGACTTTGAGTCTTACTCAATGTCGTGCCTTGTAACATAGGTAAGAACCCCTTCTTACTTTCGTCCATGTTAAACTTCTTTAAAATCTTATCAAGGTATGTACTTTGCGATAGCCCTATTAGGCGCCTATATCTATCTCTATATATCTTTATGCCTAATATGTATGATGCTTCACCTAGGTCCTTCATTGAAAATTTGCTGTTTAGATAACTTTTAACATTGTTTAAAAGATCTATATCATTTCCGATCAATAATATGTCATCCACATATAGTATCAGAAAATGCCACATTGCTCCCACTCACTCTCTTGTAAATACAAGCTTCTCCATAAGTTTGGACAAATCCAAACTCTTTGATCACCTCATCAAAGCGAAGATTCCAACTTCGTGATGCTTGCTTCAATCCATAGATGGATCGCTGAAGCTTGCACACCTTGTTAGCATCCTTAGGATCGACAAAACCCTTTGGTTGTATCATATACAACTCTTCTTCAATATTACCATTAAGAAACGCGGTTTTGACATCCATCTGTCATATCTCATAGTCGAAATATGCAGCAATTGCTAACATAATCCTAACTGATTTTAGCATCGCTACGGGAGAGAATGTCTCATCGTAGTCAACTCCTTGAATTTGTCGAAACCCCTTTGCGACAAGTAGAGCTTTATAGATGGTCACATTACCATCAGCATCAGTTTTCTTTTTGAAAATCCATTTACTCTCCAGGGCCTTTCGGTCGTGAGGTAAGTCCACCAAGTTCCAAAATTGATTTCCATACATGGATTCCATCTCGGATTTCATGGCTTCTAACCATTTGTTGGAATCCAGGCTCATCATCGCGGGGTCATCATTTTCATCAACCATGAAATTCATGACAGGATTTCCGTACAGCTCGGGAGATGCACGCGTCCTGCTAGACCTGCGAGGTTCGGTAGTACCCTCTTTCGGAGTTTCATGATCATTATCATTAGTTCCCTCTTCAACTGGTGAATCGAACTCCGGAACGACTTCCGACACTGTGCTACTCGCCATACTTTGAAGAGAAGGTTCAATAACCTCTTCGAGTTCTACCTTCTGACTACTCACACCTTTCACGAGAAACTCTTTCTCTAGAAAGGATCCATTCTTGGCAACAAAATCCTTGCCCTCGGATCTGTGATAGAAGGAATACCCAATAGTTTCCTTAGGGTATCCTATGAAGACGCATTTTTCCGCTTTGGGTTCGAGTTTATCCGGTTGAAGTTTCTTCACATAAACATCGCATCCCCAAACTTTAAGAAATGACAGCTTAGGTTTGTTTCCAAACCATAATTCATACGGTGCCTTTTCAACGGATTTAGATGGTGCCCGATTTAAAGTGAATGCGGCAGTTTCTAGTGCATAACCCCAAAATGACAACGGCAAGTCCATCAGAGACATCATAGATCGAACCATATCTAATAAAGTACGATTACGATGTTCCGACACACCATTTCGATGTGGTGTTCTGGCAGGTGTGAGTTGTGAAACAATTCCACACTCTTTCATGTGAGTGCTAAACTCGTAACTTAGATACTCAGCTCCACGGTCGGACCGTAGAAATTTTATCTTTCTATTACAATGATTTTCCACTTCATTCTGAAATTCCTTGAACTTTTCAAAGGTTTCAGACTTGTGTTTCATCAAGTAGATATAACCGTATCTACTCAAATCATCCGTGAAAGTAACAAAATAATGATATCCACCTCGCGCCGACACACTCATTGCACCACATACGTCAGAATGTATGATTTCCAATAATTCTGTCGCCCGTTCCATTGAACCGGAAAACGGCGTTCTAGTCATCTTGCCCATAAGGCATGGCTCACATGCATCAAATGATTCAAAATCAAGTGATTCCAAAAGTCCATCTGAATGGAGCTTCTTCATGCGTTTAACGCCAATATGACCTAGACGGCAGTGCCACATATATGCAGATATATCATCATTAAGTTTAATCCTTTTAGCATCAACATTATGAATATGTGTAACATTATTATCGAGATCCAATAGAAATAAACCATTCATCATCGGTGCATGACCATAAAAGATTTCATTCATATAAATAGAACAACCATTGTTCTCGTATTTAAATGAATAACCACTTCGCATCAAACACGATCCAGATACAATGTTCATGCTCAGTGCTGGCACCAGATAACAATTATTCAAGTTTATTACTAATCCCGACGGCAAGTGGAGAGGTAGCGTTCCGACGGCGATCACATCAACGCTTGATCCATTGTCGACACGCATCTTGACCTCACCCCTTGCTAGCGGTCGCTTATTCCGCAGCCCTTGATTCGAGTTACAAATATTAGCAACTGAACCGGTATCAAATACCCAGGTGCTACTGCAAGCACTAGTCAAGTACACATCAATAACATGTATATCATATATACCTTTGTTTGCCTTGCCGGCTTTCTTGTCTGCCAAATACTTGGGGCAGTTGCGCTTCCAATGGCCAGTCCCCTTACAATAGTAGCACTCGGTATCAGACTTAGGGCCAACTCGGGGTTTCTTTTCAGGCACGGCAACCGGCTTGCCGCCCTTACTTCCCTTTCGTTTTCCCTTCTTGTCTTTCTTGAAGCCAGTGTTCTTATTGATCATCAACACTTGATGTTCATTTTTTATCTCCACTTTTGCAGTTTTAAGCATTGACAGAAGCTCGGGGAGAGACTTCTTCATGCCTTGCATATTATAGTTCATCACGAAGCTCTTATAGCTAGGTGGCAGAGACTGCAGAACATGATGGATGCCTAAGTCAATGGGAATCGTTATTCCCAAGGACACAAGCTTATCGGCGTAACCCGACATCTTGAGTACATGCTCACTTACGGAGCTATGCTCTTCCATGATGCAGCTAAAGAACTTTTCTAAAGCATTGTAGCTCTCTACAGCAGCATGTGTGTCGAAAATCATTTTCAACTCACCCATTGTATCAAATGCATTGCCGTTTTCGAAACGCTTTCGAAGTTCTGGCTCTAGCCCATACAATATGCCACAATGAACTAAGTTGTGGTCCTCCTGACAAGTCTGATAGACATTCTTCTCCTCGTCAGGGGCATCATCAAAAGGTGGGGGGCCTAGTGGTGCTTATAGCACATATTGCTTTTGTGCAGCAGAGAGGAGAATCCTCAAATTCATGGCCCATTCGGTAAAGTTGCTACCGTTCGTTGCAAGTTTCTCTTTCTCCATGAACACATTAAAATTAAAAGCAGGTGGTGCCATCTACAACAGAATTTGTAAAGTTTAGACTAATTTTATGATAGATTGAGTTCAACTAATCCACATTACGAATAAACTCCCACTCAAAAACGACATCCCTCGTGTCTTTCTTGGTGATTACATGAACCAAATCCACTACACCAAGTCCGATCATCACGTGAGTCGGTGTAGCTTCAAAGGAGAGAATCAAATGGGAATCATATCTACTATATGACTCATGCTTAACCTTTAGGTCCGTGTTCCAAGGCCATGTCTCTACATGCTAGGCTCGCCAAGTTAGAACCTTAGTATTCGCGTGTGTAACTGTATTATACCTGAAATATGGTCGTGGATCAAGGAACACCCGATCATCACGTGATGTCTTGGAGCGACGAAAACATAATCGGTGCATACTAAAGGAAGAACACATTCTTATCTTGATATTTAAATGAGGGATCATCTTATTATGCTAATAAAGCGCCAAACAAGCAATATAAGATGCTATCAAACATCACATGTTTATTAGTGAAATGATATGGTTCCCGCATATGATCTCTATCATGTGCACCGTGGTATGATCACTATCATACCTTTATGTGTAAGGCCAAGGTCTATGGAACTTACACGTTATGTGTGTTGTAAGAGTATCATCTCATACTTCTACTTACAACATCACCATATCATAACACTAGCCCAGCAACAATCTAAACTAGACGCCTCTAATTTATCCATTGCAAGTTTTACGTGGCTTAGGGCTTTCGAAGATAGAACCGTTCTTACCTACAAACATGAACCCCAACGAGGATAACCAAATTGTTGACAACTCGTTGCAAAATAGATATTGACTATAGTAGGAGAGACAGACACCCGCTAGCCACTTATGCAAACTAGTTGCATGTCAAGCGTGGAACAGATCTCATGTGCAAGGACATGTAAAGTTTGTCCGGGCCGCTTCATCCCACTATGCCACCAATATCCAAAATTACAACTAATAAGAAACAACATGATCATCATCGCCCACATACTCATATGTGTACTACCCATGTAAAGCATCTACGCATAGATCCGGCTCTGATACCACTGTTGGGTTCGTAGCTGAAAGTACAAAGGAAGTCGCCTAGAGGGGGGGTGAATAGGCTTTTAAAAATATTACGGTTTAGGCTCAAGTAAATGCGGAATAAAACTAACGTTTAATTTATTGAGCACAAAACCTAGCCACTAAGTTCACCTAAGTGCACCAACAACCTATGCTAAGAAATACGAGCAACAAGGTGATAGCAAGGTATAGATACTTCAAGCACGATGGCTATCACAATGTAAAGTGCATAAGTAAAGGGCTCGGTTGAGAGATAACCGATGGACGCGGAGACGAAGATTTGTTTCCCGAAGTTCACTTCCAAAGAAGCTACGTCTCCGTTGGAGAGGTGTGATGGCGCAATGCTCTCCGAATGCCACAAATGGCTCACCCCGAGGTGTGGTGTCTCGATGCTCACCCAACGCCTCACAAGGCCTCACCCCGGATGCGGAAGCACGCAACTCACCGACGCCACAGAAGGCTCACCCTATTCTCCCGAGTGCGCACCACAAAAGGCAGGCACTCGCTCTACTATGGGACGCTTGAGGGCGGTCACCGAACCCGTACAAGATTGGGGCTAACTCCACAACTCAATTGGAGGCTGCCAACAACAAAGCCACAACAGGCTACAATGCCACAAAAGGCCAACAATGCCACAAAAGGCTACAAGACCACATAAGGTCAACAAGACCACAAAAGGTCAACAAACCAACCACACAACCGTCTAGGGTTCCAAGGAACCCAAGAGAAACAAGCTCACAAGCTTGAACTCGCCGAATCTCCGAGGAGAACTCAAACCTATGCACCAAATGCAAGGGCAAGTCCTTCTCTCCCAAATTCCAACAAAGCTACAAAAGCTATTGGGGGAATAAGGGAGGAAGAACACAAGAGGAGAATACACAACTCTCCAAGATCTAGATCCCAATGATTCCTTCACAAAGAAGGGATTTGGCTTGGGGGGATTGTAGATCTAGATCTCCTCTCTCAAATCCCTCAAAAAGATGCAAGAATCATAGGAAGGGAAAGGGAGAGGGAAAGCTTATTCAAGGGCAACAATCGAGGAGAGAGAGAAAGCCAAGAACCAAGAAGAATAGCTAGTATCCACGAAGGGGAAGAGGAGCCCCTTTTAAAGGGCTCCCAGATCTGCCCGTTATGGGCATTCGCGACCCCTTGCCGGAACTTCCGGTGGGAGGCCGGAAGTTCCGGTTGCACGTAGCCAAACGGTCAAAAACTGCTGAGCGAAAAACTGAAAGAACGAGTCCTGGTCAGAACTTCCGCCGGTTCACCGGAACTTCCGGTGGGAACGAAACTTCCGGTGGAAGTTCCGACAGAAGTTCCGCCAAATAGACAAAACCAACACAGAAGGTTACTGAATCGTGAGCGGAACAAGAGCCGGAAATTCAACCCGAACTTTCGGTGGCAACTAGGCCTGAGCGGAACTTCCGGTCCCTGGCCGGAACTCCGGTGGGAGCGGAACTTCCGGTGGAAATTCCGACTGAAGTTTCGTCAAATAGCACATCCAAAACAGAAGGTTACTGAACGTGAGCGAAAGAAGACCCGGAACTTCCACCGGAACTTTCAGCGGCAAAGATGCCCTAGCAGAACTTCCGGTGGGAAGCCGGAACTTCCGGTCAGGGAATTTCTAGAAACCAGAAAACCAGAAACGCAATAACTTTTGCATCCGAACTCCAAACGGGATGAAACCAATTTTGTTGGAAAGATAACGACGAATAGAATCCAACAAATGATGTCAAATGGAAGCAACAACAAAAAGTGTGTTCAAATGAAAATAGAGAAGCTCCCCAAACTTTGTGCAAAGATTAGAATACTTGTATTTGAATACAATATGCACAAATATGGAATCCTTGCTCTCCCATAAGCATTTAAACCACAAGAAATGAGAAAGAAGGAAATTGTGCACTATTAAATGAATTAGAGAAGCTCTCCAAAGATTGTGCACCAATTATGGTAATTGTATTTGGAAAGAACGTGCACAACCATGGAATCCTCACTCCTCCAAACTCATCTAACAATGCACACAAAATACAATAATTTGGAAGCCACCGAAGAATCAAAATGAAGAAAGAGGTGATTTCCAAGAATGCAAAGACAACCAAACAATGATCTACTCTAGTGTGTAAAAATTTCTAGGGGCAAAATATCACAAAGACAAATGTCCACAAATAAATATGCACACACAAGATAGATACTCAAGAAAGCACATGAAAGTCAAAGAGGAAGTCATAAAATATACCAATAAGATGTTTTGCTTGAAGGCATGCCCAAAGGCTCAAATATATCTTGGGTATCACCTTGGGAGAAAATAGCATGAACATATATGTGAAGTATCCCCCAAGGTGTGGAGCCAGAAAACTCGCAAGATCAAAAAACGCAATAAGATATGCAAGTGAAATCCTTAGATGATGAACTAGAGATTGTTAAGATGATGACCACAAGCTCTAGATCCTCTCATGGACAAGAACCAAATAACAACCAAGAAAGATGATGCTATGAATGCAAAGGTTTGAGCTTTCTCCGAACGATGCAAACAAGACACCCGCTTGAGAGCCCCTCTTGATAGTACGGCTATCTATCCTAAACCCGGTCTCCCAACTAACAATACAAGACCGGCAAAAGAAAGGCCCTATCAAGAACATACCTGTCGTGGTGGTGGCACGGCAGATGCCATGGGTAGGCTAAAGTATGGGGCCAATGGATGCTAGAGGGATCTGGGGAGGGAAGATGCAGTTAATTCTACACACAAGAAGCTAAGGCAAAGATCTTTATTTCTCTTCTCCAGGGCTACAAGTGCTCCTTGAGCTGTATTCAGGGAGAGAAAATGAACTTTACTAGCCTTACGGTACCAAAATGAGCCGATCCCCCCTTCTGAGTCCAAGCTTCTCCTTATAAAGGAGAGCCCTGGGTTCCTTTAGGGCTGACGTGGCAAGCATATTCGAAGAATATGCTTGTCCTAATATAGCAGTTCGGCGCCCTCCTTTCCCTGTCGCCCCTCTAATGACGGCAAGGTTCCAGAGGGCCCCTCCTGTGCTCCTCGGTCTTCTGGACTGTCACCTCCGTGACCTCCTCCTGCCTCTCTGTCGCTCTGCGCCTTTGTCCGTAGCGCTTGGCACTGCTTAGATTCTCCCTAGCTTGCATCTAGGGTTTGACTTCAGGCTTCTCCTTCTCCTGCAAGCCTCATATCATTCGGCCCTTCCCTGCATAGCTCGGATTGTCCTTTACCTGCATCAAGATCACTCAGGCTAACCCGGCCGACCCACGCAGTAACTCGGCTGGGTAATGCCTTAATATGCATATACGGGCCTCTCGCCTCCGTATGTCGGCCGACTTCTTCATGATTCGGCCGACTTAGACTGTAACTCGGAAGCCAGACGGGGATCGTACCTCTGTCTTTCCCCGTCTTTGACCTTCCCGGGGTCACCCCCCCAACATTAGTCCCCGAAGCTGGTGTGACCCTGTCGATAACTTCGGCCGGGTCGTATCAGCTTCATCACATTTTTCAGTACTGTTTCCGAGTTATCTTTCTCTCGTCCGGGGTACACTTGTTCCTTCTCTCGTACGCCTCGTCCTATGTGTCACTCCCATCATTGTTCTTCTAGTTTTTTGGTCCCTCTACAGTGTTTACTGACAGGCTACAGTTAACTTTGTACCTGCTGCGCCGCCGCTGCGACGCCTCGTGTGCCGTTTCCCTGGGGGATCACAACCTTCTCTGTTCCTGTGTGGCCGTTGGTGCGGCTCCACTTATCATCGTGCGTTCGTGCCGCACGCACGATCTACACGGTTAACTGCTACCCCCACGATCCCACTACCTTGCTCGTGGCTCGACTATAAAGAGGGGCACGGTGTTTGGGGATTTACTTTTCCCTTCCTCGTTCGTCTCTGCCCTCCTCCTTCCTCTCGCCTGCGCGCCTTCTAGCAGCTCCGCCGCCGCGCGCTCATCAGAGCTTCCGACGGCGAGGACTCCGCCGCGCCGTTCTGCTCGCCTCACCCGCGCTCACCAGCTTCGGCGTCGTCGCCGGTGAGTCCTTTCCGGCCGTATTGCCTAGGTTTTGCCCCAGATTTCTCTGTTTCGATCTCGTGTTCGTGCGGCGGTTCCTCTGTTCCTCCGCCGCCGCTTCCGTGCAAAATCACGACGGGGCCTCGTAGCTCTAAACTCCCCTTTGCCGCCAGCTCTTCTTTCGTCGATCTCTCTGGCGAACCACCCATGTCTAGCTCCTTTAGCGGTGCTCTGGTTGAGGATGACGACGCTGGCTCTGGGCCCGAGCGAGGCTCGTGGCAAGGTTCTTCCGTTACTCGCCGCGAGATTGAGTGGCTTATCCGAACTCGGAGGATTCCCGCCGAGGTTTCCTGTCGCTTACCCGGCAGCGAGTCCTCTCCGGACGTTAGGGAGGGCGAGTATGTGGTTTTTATGTCGCACGTCGCGCGAGGCTTCGGCCTCCCTCTTAGCGATTTTGCTAGAGAATTTCCTGACTACTTCGGCCTTCAGCCGCATCATCTTCCCGCGAATGCCATCGCTTCTCTTTCTGCTTTTATCTCTGCCTCAGAGGGATACTTCGGCTTGTGGCCGTCTGTGCACGTCTGGTCGAAGTTCTTCCAGATTCGTTCTAACGTTGTCCCTGATAAATCTCTGCACCCCTCCGAGAAATCGCTCACTCAATGCGGGGCAGCGTCTATTACACCTCGGAGGAAATCCGTATTTCCTCGTGTCACCGGGTTAGAGTCGTGCAAGAAGTGGCACAAATCCTTCTTTTACGTCAAGAACAGAGGGACAGAGGACAAGATTCGGCTCCCTGCCTTCTCAATCGGTCCGCCCTCCAAGGTGAATTGGCTTTACAATCCGAGGAAAACTCACGCCTTGTCCGAGGCTTTTGAGATTCGGCTTAAAGAGTTGATCCGCGCCGGGTTATGCGGCGAAGACCTGATGGCTACCTTTATTAGTAGCCGGATCTGCCCATTCCAGAAGCGGACTCACAAGCTGTGATACATGAGTGGTCCTCTTGACCCTAACCGAGTCTCGACCGTGGAGCTGGACAACTACCTTATCTATAAGCGTGTCCGAGCTATCTTTAAGACGGAGATGCCTGAGGATTGGGCTTGGGGACTGAAACCATTCACCCGCGATCATCCGCCTCCCGAAGTAAGCTTAAACAATAACGCCGTGTTATTCCCCCATTTTCGTTACTGAACCCGCTAACTTTCTTTTTCCTCGTCTTGCAGAGGTTCGCAGAGCAGAAGAATGAGGACGCCGAAGTTCTGTTGCTCCCGTGGCCCGCGGACCGGAGCACCCCGGATACTGGTGAGCCGGACTCTGAGGAGTTCGTCCCTAAGTCGGATCCTGCCCCGGCTCGAGCTCGTGGCAAGACTTCGGCGCACGAGGAGGAAGGTGATTCGGACGAGGTCCAAATTCTTGAGGTAGTTGCCGCAATGCCTATTTCTTATGCATTTCCGGCTTCTACTTTTCCAGCTAATCCGGCCGGTCAGGTTCACGACGCCGAGCCTATTGCTTCTCGACCCCCTGTTACCTTGGGGAAACGCGGGGCTCCTTCTAGTGTCTCGGAGGCCGTCCCCAAGAAACGAACGAAGAAATCCGCTCTGAAACCTCCCAGGCGCAAGACTATGCCTGTGGTCGCCGGGTAAGTTCCTTTTACTTATATTTCTGTTTTTCTCTTTCTGTTTTTCATACTGACACTTTTTCCTTTCTTATTTTCGCAGTGCTCCGCTCTCTGTTAAGCCCGGCGGTCCTAGCATGACTGACCGCCCGACTCGGCCGCCGTCTCCTCCGCCCGTCGATGATACTAGGATTCCCAGTCCCACTCGTGCTGCCTCTCCTCCAGTTCCGAATCCATCGCCTCCTCGTCGTGACGTGCCTGAAACCCCTTCTGTTGACATTGATTCCACTCGGCCCTCCGAGGTTTTCGTTGAACCCGTTGCCGCTTCTATGGGTCCCAGCGCCGCTACTGAGCCTTTATCTACCCCGGCAGTTTCTTCTGCCACTCCGGCCTCGGCCAAAGAGGTCGTTATCTCGGCGCTTTCTGCGACCGTAACTCCTGTTGTTCCTGAAGGTGCCGTCCCTACCACCGAGGTGTCACTTCCTGTTGATGCTTCTTCTAAGGCGAGAAAAGCTGTTGCCACCAAGGCTTCCTCTTCACAGAAGGGTCTTGTCGGCTCTTCTCAGCCTAGTATCGCCGACATGCTGCGCAAGGGGACCGCGCCTACTAAAGCCTCCGTTGCCTCGGCTGCCAGCACCCAGCTTGCTCTTCATAAGAGCCCTGCGGCCGCAGTGGTTACAGGACATGTCCGGGGTAAAGTCTTAACTCGGACAGCAAGCGGGAACAGCCTTGGCGCGCTGGTGGAGTACGCCAATAATTGGAATGCTGCTGATCAGTTTGAGGGTAATCCCATCAACCAGCCCTTTCAGCTTTCCGACATCAGCGGCCGCTTCGACCATGCTGCCAAGTTCATCGCTGACACTAACAAGATGAATGAGGGAATTGCTGTTTCTCTGAGTCTTGGATTTGTCCCCAGATGTTACTATATGCTCTAGTCCCCGAAACTTGCAAGGAAATAACTTGTTATATGCTTGGAAGTTTACTGATCTTCGATTTAATTTAATGTTTGTTTCTAGGGTTCGAACTTCCGGCCATGCAGATCTGAGTTAAGTTTTTGCTTGATTCGGATCTGCTTTAGCTGTGAATATCTAGCCACCTAGATCCGAGTTAAGTTTTGCTTGACTCGGATCTGATTTAGCTTTGAATATCCAGCCACCTAGATCCGAGTTAAGTTTTGCTTGACTCGGATCTGATTTAGCTTTGAATATCCAGCCACCTAGATCCGAGTTAAGTTTTGCTTGACTCGGATCTGATTTAGCTTTGAATATCCAGCCACCTAGATCCGAGTTAAGTTTTTGCTTCATTGCTCAGGTTGCACATGACCGGCGGACTGCCGAATTTTAGAGGTTGCTTTTTTCGCACCGCAAGCTGGAAGAAAAGTATGAAAAAATCCTTCCTATGGTAAAGAAGGCTGGTACGTCGATAGTTCCTTTTCGTTATTTTCAACGTTCTCATTTATTCGTCCGCGATATGCCGACTTACTTTCTTGGTGAATAGGTAACATTAATAACCTCAACATTCGCCTTGAGAAGAAAGTCAAGAACTTGGAAGGTTAGTTTCCCTTTTATCTTACGCCTTTTCCCTTTTAATATTTGTGCTAAGCTTCCTTATTGCGTTTGGCTCTGGTAAAGCCGAGTTGCAAACCTTTGCAGCGTCGCAGCAAGATTGCATGCCCATGTCTGACATGATGCTGCATTTTTTAGAGCAAAACGCTATTCATACGGCGCAATTGCAAGAAAAAGATGATGAAATAGCTCGCCTGCGAGCCGAGGTGGACACCCTTAAGCTCACTCAGAAATCCGAACTAGAAAAGGTCGACCAAGAATTTTCCGAGGAGAAGAATCGGCTGGCTTTGGAGCTGCAGAAGAACAAAGAACTCCTCGAGGCTGCCGAACTGAAAACTCAGGGGTTGAGCGAGGAAATTTCTCGTTTTGAGAAGAGCAAGGTCGATTGGGCCAAAGACCTTCAGATAATGATGAGTTACATTCATCGTAAGCTACTTAGCACAGCCGAATTATATTTTTGTCTTTGTCTCTGCTGCCGCCTGACATGTTCGTGTTTTGCGCAGATCATTTTCCCGAAGCTAAGCCCGTGAGCTCTAAAGTTGTTCTTGCAGCTCGCGTGCGCCGAGGTGATCCGATTACCGCTGATTCGGAGTATTCAATGGAGGATTACTTGGTTGCCGTTGGTGCCGCAGTTGGTCCGATGAAGATTATGGGCCGGGACTTGGTGCAAGCCGCTATCCGAGCTTACCATGTACTTTGGCCGAATACTTCGGGGACTCCTGATATCAACGAGGTCAAATTACTGGTGAAAAGACCAATGGCATATGAGAGGCAATTAAGTCTTTGGAGGGAATCCGCTGGGCGTGCTGGTGCCGATATGGCGCTTACTGTTATCATGTCATGGTATGAAGACATCTCTCTTGACATCCTGAGAAATTTGCGCACTGGTTCCCGCTGGGTTGAGGATCCCACTTTTGTTGCTCTTCGGCAAGCTCGCGCCTTCCAACTCGTCGAGTATGCCGACGTGCACACTTGGAATGAAGGGCCGAGTTTTCTTCCAAACCCGGATGATGAAGTTATAGTTGAAGAAGCCTCGGATGATAATTCGGCTGAGAAAGAAGAGGGTGAGGATAATTCGGCCACATCTGAAAGCTCCAGTTCAAGCTCGGATAACGGCGGCGATGCGCGGTCCTCCTCCAAAGGTACTGGGCACTCAACTGCACAGACAGATGCTCCTGAGCAGCCTCGAGCTTCCGCTGAGGTTGCACCTGGGTCTATGGAGGGCGAGGTAACCTCGGTCGAAGTTCCTCCGACGTCGGAGTGCCCAGTGCCTGACCAAGTTGCTGCCTCCCCTGCGAACCACGCTTAGTTATTTCTTATCCCTGGCATGCCGGGTGTATGATGTACGTGAAACATTTGTCCGCTCTCTGTATGACTTGAATTTCTTTTGCCGTGTATCGCTGTGACATGTACGCTTGTAGCTTTTATCATGTGGTTGAGTGGGTGTTTGTCCGAATTCTTGCTCTGGTGGCCTGCAATTTCTTTTTTTTAGGATTTATCGTTGCTTTAGTTTTTTCACGAGTGGTGTCCTGGACGGTGGTTGACTACTACCTTGGGATAATATATGGCACTCCCTGGATTACTGTTTATCGCGCCGAACTTTATCGCGTGGAACTTTAATATGTACGGCAAATTTCAGAAATGATATAAGACCAACATGGAGGCGCTCCTCAAGGTAGTGCCCACCGTAAATCTTAAGCAGCACATGACAGTCCCCGAGTCGCTGTTTTGGATGCCGAGGTTCAAATATTTGATATGAGATGAAAATAATATATGGCATTTCCCGAGTCGCTGCTCCGGGTGCCGAGGTTTAAATAGACAACATAAAATTGAGATTATATATGGCAGTCCCCGAGTCACTGCTCTGGGTACTGAGGTTCAAATACATAACATGAGATTGAGATAACATATAGCAGTCCCCGAGTCACTACTCTGGGCGCCGTGGTTCAAATACATAACATGAAATTGAAATAACATAGGGCAGTCCCCGAGTCACCACTCTGGGTGCCGAGGTTTAATACATCATTGGTTCTTGACCTTGAGATACAATGCTACGAGTAAAATGGTCGAAGTAAAGCTACATTCCATGGACGCTTCGTTTCTTCGCCAGCTTTGTCTGCCTTGCTCTCTCCGGGGGTCTGATCATCGATTAGATAATAGGCATCATTATGCAATGCTTTGCTTACAATGAATGGTCCCTCCCATGGAGGTGACAACTTGTGCATGCCGGCCGTACGTTGCACCAGTCGGAGGACTAAATCTCCTTCTTTGAACACCCTTGGATTCACCTTTTTGCTGTGATATCGTCGCAGGTTCTACTGATAAATAGCTGATCGTGATAATGTCAGTTCTCTGGCTTCTTCTAGTAGGTCTACAGCATCTTGCCGAGCTATCTCGTTTATCTCGGAGGTGGTATACTGAGTAACTCTTGGCGAGTCATATTGTATGTCGGCTGGAAGTACAGCTTCTGCCCCGTATACCAGAAAGAACGGTGTATAACCTGTTGATCTATTCGGAGTAGTCCTGAGGCTCCATAGTACGGCCGGGAGTTCCTCAATCCAACACCCTGCCGACCTTTCCAATGGTTCGACAAGTCGTGGTTTTATTCCTGATAGCACCAATCCATTTGACCTTTCCACTTGCCCATTGGATGCTGGGTGAGCCACAGAGGCAATATCTAGTCTTATGTGTTTCTCTCGGCAAAATCTGGCGAAGGCTCCTTCCGCAAAGTTTGTGCCATTGTCTGTGATAATACTGTGCGGATACCCATATCTTAAGATAATATCCTTGAGAAATTTGACTGCTGTGGGCCCATCGCACTTTTTTATTGGTTTCACTTCAATCCATTTCGTGAACTTGTCCACCATAACCAATATGTGAGTCATTCCCCCTCGTGCCGGCTTAAACGGTCCTACCATATCTAAACCCCATACAGAAAATGGCCAAGTGATAGGTATTGTTTTTAGCTCGGCCGATGGCATGTGTATTTTGGTTGCGTACCTCTGACATCCATTGCATTTCTTAACTAACTCTTTAGCTTCTTTCAATGCCGTTGGCCAATAAAATCCATGCCTGAATGCTTTGGCTACCAAGGCACGAGCTGAGGCGTGGTGTCCACATTCTCCTTGGTGTATATCTTGGAGGATCTCCTGACCTTCTGCCGAACTCACACATTTCTGCAACACGTTTATGACTCTCCTCTTATATAGCTTACTGTTTATGATTGTGTAAGCTTTTGCTCTCCTTACAGTTTGTCTAGCTAATACCTCATCACTTGGCAATGCCGAGTCTTTTAGGTAAGAAAATATGGGTTGCGCCCATAATGGTGTGATTTTTTCCGGTGTAATCTCACTGTCTATTTCCATGACTGTGCTTACTTCGGCTGTTCTCCTCTCGAGGGGTTCCGAGTTATATTGCTGATCTACTTCCATCGGCGTGTTATCTTCTGCTGAATTTGCCGGGATAAAGATAGACTCGGATTCTGGCGACGGGATTATTGATGGTTTCCTGAGGTGCTCCAGGGCAATACCCGGAGGAATTGATTGCCGAGTTGATCCTAGCTTTGACAACGTGTCTGCGGCATCGTTCTCTGCCCGAGGTATGTGGTGAAATTCACATCCTTCAAAGTATCCACTGATCTTTTGCACGTGAAATCTGTATAAAGCCATATTAGCATCTAATGCGTCCCAACTGCCTGAGACTTGCTGTACTACTAGGTCCGAGTCACCATAGCATATGATTCGGCGTATGCCAATTTCTTTTGCTACTTTCAATCCATGGACCAGTGCTTCATATTCGGCTACATTGTTGGACGCAGCGAAATGTATTTATAACACATACTTCAGTTGGTCTTTTTTAGGCGAGGTTAACACTATTCCTGCCCCCAAACCGTTCCTTAGTTTGGAACCATCAAAATGCATAGTCCAATAATTTGGATCTGGCAACGATGGCTCATACTGCACCTCGGCCCAGTCTACGAAAAAGTCGGCGACTGCCTGATATTTGATTGCATCTCTCCTATCAAATTGTGGAGCGTATGGTGATAACTCGATTGCCCATTTTGCTATTCGGCCACTTGCGTATTTGTTGCTCAATATGTCGGCTATGGGTGCCTCACATATCACTTTGATGGGATGATCTTCGAAGTAATGTTTGAGCTTTTTTGCCGACATATATACCCCATAAGCCATCTTCTGATAATGTGGGTAATTCTGTTTTGAAGTGGATAATACCTCACTTAAATAATACACCGGCCTCTGAACCGACTTGCCATCTTCAAGTCGTTCCACTACGACTACAGTACTAACTACTCTGTTGGTAGCTGCTACATAAAGTAACATAGGCTCTTTTGATAATGGAGAAGCCAAAATGGGTGTTGTAACCAACATCTTTTTTAACTCATGAAATGCGATGTCCGCCTGTGGAGTCCAAACGAATCTATCTGATTTTTTCATCAGCTGATAGAGTGGTAGCGCTTTTTCTCCTAGCCGGCATATGAACCGACTAAGCGAGGCCAGACAACCCGTGAATTTCTGTACATCATTTAAACATTTTGGCAATTCCATTCTTTCTACTGCCTTTATCTTTGTTGGGTTGGCCTCTATACCTCGGCTAGACACAAGAAAACCGAGTAATTTTCCTGCCGGCACGCCAAATGTGCATTTTTCTGGATTAAGTTTCATTTGGAACCTTCTCAGGTTCGCAAAAGTCTGTCGTATATCCTCCAGTAGTGTTTTGCTTTCCCTGGTTTTGATGACCACGTCATCTACATATACTTGTACATTTTTCCCTATTTGATCGTGTAGGCATTTTTGCATGCATCTCTGGTATGTCGCTCCTGCATTTCGCAGGCCGAGTGGCATTGTGCGATAACAATAAGCCCCGTACGGGGTAATAAACGCGGTCTTTATTTGATTGGCCGGATCTAACGGTATCTGGTGGAAACCAGAATACGCGTCTACAAATGATAATAACTCACAACCAGCGGTCGAGTCAATGACTTGGTCTATTCTAGGCAATGGAAAAGGATCTTTTGGACATGCCTTGTTTAGGTTGGTGTAATCAATACACATTCGCCATACAATGGCTACATTGGGATCATCTTTCTTCTTTTCTACTAGCACCGGATTCGACAACTAATCCGGGTACAGCACTTCCATGATGAACCCGGCCGCGAGAAGCCGAGCTATCTTATCTCCTATTATTTTTCTCCTGTCTTCGGCGAAGCGACGGAGAGGTTGCTTCACCGGCCTTGCTCCTGGCCTCACGTTCAAAGAGTGCTCAGCCAACTCCCTCGGAACACCTTGCAAATCCTGAGTAGACCATGCAAATATGTCCCGATTCTCACGGAGGAAGTTGGTGAGCTCGCTTTCCTATTTAGCGTCCAGGCCTGCACCAATGGTAACGGTACGCTCTGGGAATTGTTCATCGATCTGGAATTTCTTCGTTTCTTTAGTCGGCTGAAAAGAAACACTGCCATGTGGGTTGGCCAGCGCCGGCATGTTCAGCTGGGCCGACTGAGCGAGGGCTGCTACCTCCTGAATCCTTCTCTTTTCTCTTGCTATAACCAATGATTCGGCCAAATTTGACCCGGCTGAAGCACACTCCATTGACTTCTTGTAATCTCCGGCAACTGTTATTACTCCTTGTGGTCCGGGTAGTTTCATCTTCAGATAACTTACATGACAGCTGCTCATGAATTTAGCCAGCGCAGGCCGTCCGAGTAGAGCATGATAACAACTTTCCAGATCTACCACCTCAAATTCTAAATTCTCTGCTCTGCAGTTATCTCTCATGCCGAATAACACATCTACTCGGATTTTACCGATGGGCTCGCATGAAAGTCCCGGCACTATCCCATGGAAAGTGGTCCTCGTGGATTGCAGCATGTTCTGCGATATTCCGAGTTTATGCATGGTATCCTTGTACATGATGTTGATACTGCTTCCATTGTCAATGAGTACTTTCGAAAATTTCACATTGATGCTTGGTCCAACGAATGTCGGATCCAACATGAGTGCATATGACCCTGGATTCGGCATTATCCTGGGATGATCCTTTATGCTCCAAGTTACCTCCTGATCTGACCAAGGCACATATCTTGGTACTGCCGGCATAACTGCATTTACTTCCATATGCCGGCGCTGCATACTCTGCTTGTCTTGCTGTTCATTTGTGAACACGCAATATGATTGATGATGCTCTCTATAATCATTGCGTCCAGTACTCGCTGGATTTGTCCTTCCATCCTGAACCTGGTTCATCACTTGATGTACCGCATCCCTCCGATTTGAGTCATCGTACCTCGGGGGAGGAGGCAGTAACATCAGTTGCTGTGCATTTGCTCCTGTCAATTGCGGTTGATGCTGTTGATGTACTTGATGGGGTGCTGCCTGAATGCCTACGGGATTTCCCATCGCATTTTTCATCCATGCACATTGACGGGTCGTATGGTTGGCCGGCCTGGATGGGTTTGACGTGTGAAATTTACACGGTTGATCTAACATAGATTCAAATGTGTACTTCGGCCTCTCCTGCCACTGCTTTTTTTGTTCTGGGGTCCACTGTCTTTTTCCCTCATTCCTTGGTGTCCACTGCTGAGGACCATTCTTCTGCCGGTGAGTCGCTCCATGACTCGGCGGATCCTGCGCTACTGCTGCCACTTGGGCCGAGTTGTATCTATAATCCGGCCTTTCTTCTCTTCTTCTTCCTCTGAAATCATTACGCCTGGATGACCCGGCCAAATCTCTTGCAAAATGGTCCTGTTGCTCACGATGATCTGCCGACATTAATTCCGGTTGCGTTGGGTCCCCTAATGCATAGGAGTCTGCTATCCTGATAGTTTCTGCCAATGTGGTTGGCGTATCTCTTTGCAGACGTTGCCAAAACACGCTACCATAACAGCAGCCTTGCGCGAACCAAGCTATTGCTTGCGATTCGATAACCCCTTCACATGAGTTTCTCAGGTTGCACCATCGAGTCAAAAACTCTCTATCTGTTTCATTCGGCCTCTGCTTGCATACGCCGAGTTACAGAGATAGGTTCGCTGTGCGAGGTTATTTGAAGTTGTCTGAGATTGTGCCCTAAAGGATCCCATAGGTCTGACTTATATAGTCGCCAGGTCCTAGGGTTACAGGGAAAAGTCCTAGCCGGACAGGTTACAGAGTCCTACACCGTCTATTACTAGTCTAGCATGTCTTGTACTCCAAGGCTCCGGGTACGCTGGTGACTCCACCGTAGCCTTCCTTTATCCGTCATGGGCCTCCCTTTTGGATCCATCTAACTAGGCCACCCAGAAGGCCATGGGCCATGCTACCAACTGTGGGCCACCCGGGTTATCCGGATAGGAGACATGATATGAGGATACCCATATAGCATATCCCCAACAGTATCCCCCGGAGAACTCCGAGATCTTGCGTCATCTTGCCTCTTCAGGTTGAATGCTCCGTCTAGAAGAATGTCGGCAAATCGCCAAGCAACATCTTGTAGTCCTCCCAAAGAACCTTGCAAGGTCTTCTCCATCTTCAATTTGTAAGTCGGAGAATTGCTGAATTTTACATCGCACTCTTCCGTAGCCGGACCGGATCCATCCATGCCGGAATCTTCTGACGTGATGGTTCATCTGCCTATGAACGATGTAGACATAGGTCAGCAACGCCTCGTAACTCACACATGCAGAGAACGCAATCATGTCCACTTTTCCCGCGCAAGCGATACGAACCGTTGGCGGCGACGGTTGGTACGTGGCGAAATTTCCACGCACATCTCCACACACGTCGTCTACGTGGCAACCATTCAATCAAGCTGCACGAATCTTGATGCCGGAGATCATAAATAGTAACTGCGGTGGAAAATTTACTTTTTCACCTCATTCTCCCCGGCATCGTCTTCTTCCTCCAGCGAGCGCCTCCTCGAGCTCTCCGCGCAACATGCAAAAAAACCTAGCTTTCCAATCTTTCCCAGTCACCATTGAACACACCCAATGGCCAGCAGCAGCTCCTCCCCTTCGATGGCGGCGTCGGGCGAAGCCGGCGAGCTCCGTTGTCGTGACCCCAGAGGGCCTGGTCATCCCCAAGTCTGCGGTGGTCGAGGCCACCGGCGGCGACCATAATCTAGCGGCGCTGGAGCTGCTGGAGGAGGAGTACGACTCGCACAAGGGCGACTGGCGCGGTTCGGATATCACGGACTGCGACATCAAAGAGCTAATCAACGAGGGCTACCTTCCCGCGATGGAGGGGCTCGCCTGGCGGGCAGCGCCGGCCGGCGAGGTCACACCTTCTCCCCAAGCCAGAGAAAAGGTGTACCTCAAAGCACAGATGGTACGTGGCGTCTCCCTGCCCATCTCCAACTTTTTCCTTGCTGTCCTGAATCATTACCGAGTACAGCCACAGAACCTCTCCCCCAATAGCATCTTAGCACTCAGCAATTACGCGGCGCTCTGCGAGGGTTATTTAGGAATCAATCCTAGGCTAGATCTCTTCATATACTTCTTTACCATCAAGCGCGAAGCCGGAGCCGGCAAGGACGAGCTTAAGAATTGTGGAACCATTAGTTTTAAGATCCGGCCTGGCCGACGTTTCCCCGACATCGTCGGACATGAATCCTGCAAGAATTGGCAGCAGACGTACTTCTACGGCCCAGATATCCCTCTGGCTGGCCGAGAAGTCATGTACCCGGACTTTGTCGATGGAGCAGCAGCCGAAGCCTCGACATGGAGATCCCAGGCCACCCTTCCCTCCGACATCGACGCTTCCCGCGCTATAAGGCGGATAGAGTGGTTCGTAGAGACAGGTTTGACCGGACTGGACTTAGCCATGTGCTGGTTCATCAGGAGGATCCAGCCACTGCAGCACCGCTTGAAGCTGATGCACGAGTATTCCAACGATAGAAGGGATATCCTCCGCATCTCCGAGGACAACTTCTCGAGCGACTCCGTCAAGCTTCGCCTCAAGGACATCGTCAAAGTGAAGGACAGGAAGCGTGGCTTCACCATCACCTACGACATGTTCTTAGAGAGCAAGTGCCCAAAAGTAATTGTTTATTTTCCGTGTATGACATATACTCCAGTTCTTCCGTCTAGCCATTACCATCTCATCTAACACGGTGGTTCTTCACTTTAACAGCTCAGCGACATAGATGAGGACAGCATGGATCCTCAAATCTATGATCCAAAGATGAAGGAAGTCACCCTCGTGTCTGATGACGATGCTCCGTTGGCGCGAAAGCGGAAGAGCTCCACCTCTGACGCTGCCGACGGAGGCAAGAAGAAGAAGACGGAGGGTGGAGCCTCCAAAAAGACTACTGCCACCCTGGAGGCGGAGAAAAGAACGGTTACTGGGATCCCTTTTGCTAAAGCACCCCCTCTTGTGTAAGCTTCTTTCTCTCCGACATTTTCCATTTGTCTGTCTTGTTCCCAAACTTATGCATTTTGCACGTTTTAGGAAGAAATCCACAACCAGCTTGAAGAATACCTCCAAAACTTTGGGGGCTTCTAGAACCATCAAGGATATGCTGCATCGCGACGTATCTCCCACCATCGCCCCTGTCACTCCCATCGTCCAGCCTTCGTCCGCTCCGACAAGCTCACAAGCTAAAGAAGCATCTGGCCCTTCCGCCATGGAAGTGGACTTAGGCGCCTCCACAGAGCTTGCTATTGTCGGCGAACAGGAGACGCAGGAGAGTGCCGCACGCCAAATGGCTGAAGCTCCGACTAAGGATGCCATGGGTAGCGGTAAGGCGGTGGTGGAAGGTGGTACATCTGCCGAAGGCGGCGCCCCCGTACCCAAGAAAACCATAGAGTTTCCGAAGATAGTCTATCTGGTACTTACGCCGGGTAGCACTTCTCTGGTTCCTGGTGCAGCGCCGGCATCTCCAACGTGCGGTCTCGAGGAGCTTCTTCGGCAAGCAGAAATCTTGCAAGGAAACAGTGTATCTTTCGGCAAGTTGCTAGCTGAGAGTGATACCAACCTCAAGATCATTGCACTTGTAAGTTATATTTGCCTTTTTGCATTTCATATGAATATACCACTGTAGCCCCCGAGGATTTAGACGGAAAACCATAGGTCTTTGCGTCTAAATGCTCTAAGAGTGACTAAGCTAGAAAACTTCTCACTGTAGCCCCCAAGCATATAGGTGGAATGAATTATTCCGACTAGATGCTTTAAGAGTAGCATACGCAGTGTTTATAAATTTCAATACTGTAGCCCCAAGCTTCTAATCGAAAACTGAATTAGTTTCGACTAGATGCTTAAAGAAAGGCTAAGCATATTGCTAAGTTAAAAAACTACCATTGTAGCCCCCGAGCGTCTAGGTGGAAATTTTCCGGCTAGATGCTCCAAGTAGACCAAACAACGTTTAACTTTCTTCTTTCCATGGAATGAGAATGCTCGGAGGGGCATGGCCAACGACAAGTACCAGAAGATGCGCGCTGATTTGGAAGCCGAAAAGGGTAAAAAACTGCCTTCTTGAAGGAACATATCATCAAGAGCAAGCGTCTGTTTTTCCTTTCTTTTTCGTATTCCGACTTGATCTTGTGTATTCTCCGAGTACTCATTGTGTACTTTGCTTTCTCCGACTTGCAGAAACCATTGCCAAGGCTAAGGATATTGTCGAGCAATCCAAGCATATTCAGCAGCTGGATAGCGAGAACAAGATGCTTAAGAAGGAGAGGGAGGAGATGCTGAAAATTCATGAAGAATCGATGAAAGCCCTGCAGGACTCCGCCACCAAGGAGATGAACCGCTTGAAGGAGGGAATCGCGATCTTAAAAGATCAGAAGAAAGCTGCCGATGAGCAAAATCAACGCCATCATGAAGCGTATAAGATCCTCCAACAAGAACGGGACTCCATGGTGGATACCCTCTGGCAGGCTGAGGCCAGCATCTTCAGTAAGTGATTCTCCGTCTTGGATTTCTGTAGTCTAGATACTCTGAATTTTTGAACTCATGCGCTCTTTTGTCCGGAATTCGCAGCTCCTATGGGTTTAACCCGGTCGCCTTCTCCGCCAAAGGAATGCATGGTCCTTGCCGACAACTTCATCAACACCGCCATCGCGCAGACCAAAGAGATTGCCAAATCCCTCCAGATTAACATCAAGGCATCAGACTCAGTAGCAAAGTTCTCGGAGATCCTGCGCCGAGCCCCCGAGCGTATTTCAAGCTGGAAAGCTTCATGTGCACGGGACGGCGCCAAGATGGCATTGTCAATGGTGAAGGTACACTACGAGAATGCCGACATCGACACGGTAACCTCCGGTATCCCTGACATAGACAACGAAGGCCAAAAGATAAACCACGAATCTATCTTGGTGTCACTTGCGGGTTATGACACCAGCGTCGCCGAGTTGGTCGATGTTAACGTCTTTGTGCCCATGAAATCCATTGAATACAAAGTCCAAAGCTCCTCTGAGTCCCTAATACTACTGACTTCGAGGGTGACTCTCCTGCTGCTGGTCATGTTGCTTCCAAGTCGCCTGCACCAGAGGAATAAAAACAACTTGTAATATTTGTTTCCTTTGTAACGTGTTATGCGGAAAAAATCATGTGTTAACTTAATGCGGAAAACAATGGTGTATGTCCTGCTACTTAAGAACTATTTCCAGCATGTACATATTTTTAAGCAAGTGCTGGCTTATCCATTACTTCGGCTTTTATGCTTGACTTTTCGTGAGTCGGAAGACTCGTTGTCGGAACCATGCGCTCAGGTGATGATTCCCAATGTCACAGTCAATAACCTAAGCACAAAATCACTGACAATAAGTGCCAAAAGTCACTACTCCAGAATCCACATAAAAACGACAAAGAACATGTAGACCAGAAAACTTAAGCTAACACCCGTAGGCGGAATTTTCACAAGTGAAATTGCAAAGCTTGTGCATAAAGGTTTTATACGATCCAAAAATGAACACTAAAGGAGGTAAAAGACTCAGAAATATGAGTGAACCAAAGAGCTTTATTTCATTGATCATATAAGAGGTACACAATTAAATAAAAAATGCTGCAGAAAGGACGTAGTTGTGCTATGTTCCATGGACGATCAAGCTCCAGGTAGTCATCATCCGGGTCACGTCGCTTACGCTTATGATCCTCGTTGGGTCTATCCTTCAGTTCACGATTGTCAACGAGGTAGTAAGACCCATTGAGTAGCACCTTGCTTATGATGAACGGTCCTTTCCATGGCGGGGATAATTTGTGTGACTTCTTCTGCTTAAGTCGGAGCACCAGATCCCCCTCTTTAAACGAACGATGCCGAACGCGGCTACTATGGTATCTGTGTAGCTTCTGCTGGTATATGGCGGATCTTTGGCATGCCAAAATGCGCTCCTCCTCGAGAAGGTCCACATCTAGGCATCTGGATTCTTTAGCGTCATCTTCGTCATAGGCGGCAACCCTTGGTGCATCGTGAAGTATGTCGGAAGGTAGGATGGCTTCTGCTTCATATACCATGAAGTAAGGGGTGTAGCCGGTGGATCTGTTGGGTGTAGTTCGTAAAATCCACAGCACAGATGGCAATTCTTCTGACCAGGCTCCAGCTGCTCTATGTAGTGGTGCCTTAAGACGTGGCTTTATTCCCTTCAGAATTAATCCATTGGCTCGCTCAACCTGACCATTGTATTGTGGATGTGCTACAGATGCAAGGTCAAGTCGGATGCCCTTCTCCCAACAATATGCCTCCACTTCTCCGAGTGACAAGTTGCTACCGTTGTCGGTGATAATGCTATGTGGGAGACCAAATCTCACCACTAGATCCCGGACAAACCTAAGGGCAGTTGTCCCATCAAGCTTTATAATGGGTTTAGCTTCTATCCATTTAGTGAATTTATCAACTGCTACTAGCAGATGCGTAAACCCACATGGTGCCGTATGCAACGGACCAACCATGTCCATCCCCCAGACTGCAAACGGCCAAGTTATTGGTATTGTTCGCAATTCTTTAGCAGGAACATGTGGTTGTCGGGCATAAAACTGGCATCCCATGCATGTCTCAACCAGCTTGTCGGCGTCCGCCTTCGCGGTTAGCCAGTAGAATCCTTGCCGGAAGGCTTTCGCGACCAACGATCGAGGAGTGGCGTGATGCCCACAATCTCCGAGATGCATTTCGGTAGGATTTCAATACCTTCTTGCTGGAAAACACACTTAAGGTATACACCAGTAGTGCTCCTTTTGTAGAGCTGTCCATTGATTATGGTATAGCCCTTCGCTGGACGTACTATTTGCCGTCTTTCGACTTCATCATTGGGCAAAGTTCCGTGTTCGAGATATTCCATGAACGGTTTTGTCCAAGCCGGAGGGACCTTTGCCACCATGTGGACGAAAGAGTCAACTCTATCCGGGTTGTCGATGTCTGCTCCCTTCACGGATGGTGTCTGTAGATGCTCTAGGAAAACTCCTGGAGGAATTCGTTTGCGCCCTGATCCAAGCTTAGACAGCAGATCAACCGCCTCGTTTTGCTCCCTAGGTACATACTTGACCTCGTATCCCGAGAAGCTCTTGGCTATCTCGTCCACTTCTTCTCGATATGCCGCCATCATAGGGTTCCGCGCATTCCAGGTGCCAGCCACCTGCTGGGCAACCAAGTTGGAATCTCCACAGCAAACTATGCGCTTGATGCCAATATCCTTGGCTACGCGTAATCCGTGAATGAGTGCTTCATACTCCGCCATGTTGTTCATAGCCTTGAAGTGGATCTGCAGAACATAGTGTAGCTTGTCCCCAGTTGGTGACTGTAGCAGTACACCAGCCCCCGAGCCATTGAGCAACTTTGATCTGTCAAAGTGCATCACCTAGTATTCTGGTTCTGGCAATGGGGTAGCATGTGGCATCTCCGTCCAATCCGCAATAAAATCTGCCAAGGCTTGTGACTTGATAGCGTCGCGTCTCTTTTAGGTGATCTCGAAGGCGGCAAGTTCAATGCCCCACTTCGCGACCCTTCCCGTAGCGTCTCTGTTGTTGATAATGTCGGACAGTGGAGTCTTGCTCACCACTGTGATTGGGTGCTCCTGAAAGTAATGCCTTAGCTTCCGAGAAGCAAGGAATACTCCATAAGCTATCTTCTGGTACTGCGGGTAATGCTGCTTGGACTCCGTCAAAACCTAGCTTACATAGTAAACTGGTCGTTAAACTCCATTTTCATAGCCTAGTTCCTTACTCTCTACCACGACGATGATGCTGATTACCCGGTTGGTTGCCGCCATGTAAATTAACATGGGCTCTCCAGGCTCGGGTGCTGCAAGGATGGGTGTTGAGGAAAGAATCTCCTTGAGCTGCTTCAATGCTGCATCTGCTTCGTCCGTCCACATGAATTTGTCCGCCTTCTTCCGCAACTTGTACAGCAGCAGAGCCTTCTCTCCAAGTTGGCTGACAAACCGACTAACTGCTGCAACACAACCTGTTAGTCGTTTAATGTCCTTTAGGCATGTCAGACAGTTTATGTTTAATATGGCCTTGATTTTCTCCGGGTTGACCTCAATTCCACGCTGGGAAACGATGAAGCCCAACAATTTGTCGGCTGGAACCCCAAAGACGCACTTCTTAGGGTTAAGCATCATGTTGTATTTCCGGAGATTATCAAAGGTTTCTTTTAAGTCGGAGATTAAGGGCTTGTTTGATTCATAGGAATTACATAGAAATTGTGTAGGATTTGAATCCTATGGGATTTTTTCCTATGTTAGTGTTTGATTCATAGGAACACATCCCATAGGAATTAATCCTATAGGAATCTTGTAGTGCAATTCCTATAGGAAAACAACATTAGATCACACCTCATGGAAAAATTCCTTTGCCACATCAAACAAAATCCCTCTTCCTATAGGATTCACATTGGCATGACATCTCAATCCTATGTTTTTCCTATTCCTATACTTTTCCTATCCTATGAATCAAACAAGCCCTAAGTCATTTGACTTTTTAGACATCACCGCTATATCGTCCACATAGGTGTGAACGTTCCGACCAATTTGATCGTGTAGGCAATGTTGCATTGTCCGCTGGTACATAGCACCTGCGTTTTTCAGCCCAAAGGGCATCGTAACATAGCAAAACATGTCGTAGGGAGTAGTGAACGAAGTGGCCAATTGGTCCGACTTCCTCATCTTGATCTAGTGGTATCCTGAGTATGCATCGAGAAAACACAAAAATTCCGAGCCAACCATCGAGTCAATGACTTGGTCAATGCGAGGCAAAGCAAACGGATCTTTGGGGCATGCTTTGTTCAAGCCGGTATAATCAACGCACATTCTTAATTCTTTGGTTCCCTTTTTGGGGACAGGTACAGGATTGGCCACCCATTGGGTGTGAAGGACTTCTCGGATAAAACTACCCTTAAGTAACCTAGTTATCTCATTGCCTATGGCGCGTCTCTTCTCATCTCCAAAGCGTCGTAGAGGTTGCTTCACTGGTTTGCATTTTGGATCAATGTTAAACTGTGCTCGGCAAGTTCCCTAGGTACACCTTTCATGTCGGTAGGTTGCCAGGCAAAGATGTCCCTGTTCTCACGGAGGAACTCGACGAGCGTGCCTTCCTATTTGGGATCCAGGTTCGTCCCAATGGCGGTGGTCTTGGAGCATCGCCTACCACAAGTTCCACCGGCTTGGTCTCGATGGTGGCCTTGAATGCTGGAGCGGAGTCGGAAATCTGTTTCTTTGACGCGTGCATCTCTGAGGCATCGACCTTGCTCTGGATCTCCTTGAATTCTTCACTGTAGAGGACAACTTCCGCGTAGGCTGCTTCACTAATCTCGCAGTCCCTAGCTTTGGTAAAGCTTCCGGATATGATGATGACACCGTTTGGTCCGTGTATCTTGAGTTTGTTGTAGACAAAGCATGGCTTGGCCATGAAGGTGTGGAATATTTCGCGGCCGAATATGATGTGGTACACGCTCTTGAAGGGGACCACCTCAAAGGTCATGCGCTCTTGGCGGTAATTATTAACATCACCAAAGGCTACATGAAGTGTGATGCACCCAAGGGACCGAGCCTCCCAACCAGGAACTACGCCGTGGAATATGGTGTTGGTCCGCCTTAGGTTTGCATCCGTCAAGTTCATCTTCTGCAGTGTATCCAGGTACATGATGTTGATGCTGCTTCCACTATCCACCATACATTTGGTGAACTCATTGCCGTCAATCAAAGGGTTGATGACCATGGAGTATTGGTTCTTCGTAGGTATAAGGTCTGGGTGATCCTTCCTGTCCCAAGTAATTGGAACCTCCGACCAGCGCAGGTACTGGGGAGCTGGGGGTAGAGTAGCCATCAGTATCCTCATAGAGGTCTTCTGTTGTCGGACGGTGGGGTGCCAAGGAAAAACTGCCTTCTTCTTCTCGAACGGGTTCTTGCCTTTGCTGTCGCTCTTGGCGGCGTGCTTGGGGTCAACATCCTCGTCCATGTCACTTGAATCCTTGGACTCCTCCTCCTTCTTCTTCCCCTTTCCCTTGCCTCACGGTCTATTCTTTCGACTTCGCTTGAAGCCGGACTCCAGGTCCTCCTTGAGGTTGTTAACGAACTTGCAGTGTCGATTGGTATGGGTGGCCTTGCCATTGACATCGAGGTGTACGAGGCATGGCATGTCGCGGTACTCTTCATAGGTTTGGGGAACACGGAGCGCTGCCGAGGTAGTTTCACTTCCTCGTTCCTGCCCACGACCAGCTCCCCGTCCTCGGCCACGTTGTCCGCCATCACCTCTTCCTGCGAAGGTCATAGCGACCATATAGGGAGTTTGCTTTTCTTCTGGAGCGGTTTTCCGCTTTGTGTTGCTGTTCCTCCGAGCTTGAGTTGGAACGGCTGTTGTCGGCACAGAGCCGCGAGCATCGTCATCGGCAGCTGCGAACTCACTAGACAACTGAATCATCTGGTTCAAGTCAAGTTGGTGATTGTCCTGCAAGCGCTTCAGCTTATGTCGGAGAAACGTTCCCATTTCCAACCCATCGATGAAGGCGGCCATGGCAGTCTGAGTGTGCACTCCTGCGCAGGAATTTTTCATATCCAGCCAGCGGGAGAGATAGGCGCGAGATGTCTCGTCTTTCTCTTGCACGCACCGTTGTAGATCGCCAACAGTGCAGGGACGTTTGTACGTACCCTCGAAGTTCTTGGTGAACGCTTCTTGCATGTACAACCAATTGCAGATCGATTTCTCTCGCAAGTCATCAATCCATTGACGGGCTGTGCCCGCCAACATCAATGGGAGGTACTTGACGGCAACATTGGGGTTACCCCCGGCAATCTCTACCGCGTTGCCGTAATCCTGCAACCATGTAGCTGGCTTAGCGGTGCCGTCATAGGGCTTGATGGTCTCGTAAATCCGGAAACCTTTGGGGTAAGTTGCGGGCCGTATCGCAGGTCCAAAGCAACATGGTCCCAGGTATGGTCCTTTCCGGGCCTCGGGGATCTTATCGATCCGCGAACGTGCATCGTATGGCTCCGGGTTTCTTTTCTTCTTGTCAATAGGGGATGGGCTGCGTGAATGACGCGGGCCTCCTCCGCCATGGTGACTGCTAGGTGGCGATGGAGGCGGAGGTGGCGGTGGGTTAGCCTTCTTGCTATTACCCTCCTGTGACGCCTCACGCCTGTCGCGATTGCTTGTCAGATGCGGAGCGTCATGGCGTGACCTGCTCTTGTGTCCGTGGTTGCGCTCTCCGTCATGACGGATCTGATCTGTGTTGTCGCGGATGACAATGTCGCTCTGCCTTGGCGGGGGTATATCCGTACGACAGTGAGACTTGGGGTCTTCGCGATGTCGGGGGGAGCGGGGCGGTGGCGATGGGCGACGAGGTAGGGCCTTTTCTCCGTGGTTGGAGGATATGGGGATAGCATCCTTCCCGTTGCGCACATCCCTCCGTCTTCATTCTGACGAACCCGTCTGGGACCCGACATCAAGAGGAGATCTGTCCCTTGGCGGCTTATACTGGCTAGACTGGCAAAGCGTTGGGTCATACTCAAGCCTCTGAGAGGTGGCCTTTTCCTGCTGCTTTACCGCCTTGGCCACTAGGTCATAGACCTGGTCCACCACCTCGGGCGATCTATCCTGCTCCAGAAGGGTCTTGGAGATAGCGAGGTTGAGGAGAGGAGTGGGCATCACCTGCCTGCCTTCACTGTCAATGTATGTCTTAGCTTGTGCCGGCTTCGGGGGAGCGGTTTCGCCGTACACCAGGATCGTTGATGACGCGAGCTGGAGCTTTCTTGGCCTTTTGCTGCTGCAGCAGAGTCTTGTACTCAGCCTCCATTGCTCTAGCTTTCTCTATGGATTTCTGCGTGTTGACCAGATCTCGATCTAGCTTAGCGGCTTGCTCCGAGATGGCCCGCGCTTCCTCCAGCAGCTGCTGGCGCTTCTCGTCAAGCTGGGTCACGTTCCGGATATGAGCTACGGTCAGTGGCTCGACAAGGATATTTCCGTACATCACTCTATCAGGTAGAGTAACTTGGGCAGCAGCAGACGTAGATGCTAGAGGCGGCAAGTTTGCGGTGTTGTTGTTGCTCGGGTCGGTGCCGAGTTCCTGCGGCTGTTGCACTGGGTTAGGCGGAGGGGGCATGACCTTTGTGCGATCATTGTCGGCAGCAACAGGTGGTCCCTTCCCTTTGTCTAGAGCTTTAGGCGGAGCTCGTCCGGGTTGATCTTCATCCATCGTCGTCCCAATGGTGACAAACACCTCTCGATACGTGACGGTGTTGTTGGCTTGCTCGTCGCGCGTGTACTCCTCTTCCATCTCCTGCATGGCGTAGTCTAGCTCTTCTGGACTTAAGTCTATCTCCTCTGAATCTGCACTGAAGTCGGCGTATAGCGCGTCGATCATAGAGTCGGAGGGTGCCAGGACTTCCTCGATGATGGGGGGTGGAGGTGTAATATCAGCGATGATGACTGGAGGTAGTGGCGCAACCGCGGCGATGGCGGCCGGATGCGGTGGTGGCGGTTGCTGAGGTGGCGGCGCTCCGCCAATGAGCGCAAGATCCGCCTAAGCTGCCCCTCGGCTTCCGCATAGCTGTTGACGGTGTTCACCATGCTTTCGAAGGTGAGGTGTCCTGAAGCTTTCTGCCGCCTTAGATAATGTCGGAGAAGCGTTCCCTGGTTCAGTCCTTCCACAAAGTGATACATAACATCATCATTTGGGTAGTGGGACAAATCAGCTCGTATACGGAGCCACCTGGCAAGGTAATCGCGGGGGTTTTCACCCTCTCTCTGAACACAACCCGCCAGATCGAAGATGGTAACCACGCCGACGAACTTGGATCTCTGTTGTCCAGACGCACGGACGAAGCCGGCGGACTTGCAGTGATCTTCCACCTTTATGTCCTCCACAGGGCGGTTTGGGTGGGCCTTGAATTTTTCCGATCTTTGCTGGCAAACTCCAAAGAGAGATCCGATATCGATCCTTCCACGAACATATCCTGCCCGTAGGCGGTCCGTGCGGGTCTTGATGCTCCTCCGACTCCCAGGGAACTAGTGCCCGAGTCGGTTTCACCGATGAAGAGGTGGATATCTCCGATAGGAACAACCGAACACCGCGTAGGGTTCGTCTTTGCTGGGATCCAGAACTCGTCAGGAGGGATGATCGGAATGTTGCCGGAGAAGAGAACACGACCGATGTCTACGGTTTCGCCGATTCCCGCGAAGAACTTGGTCCTCGCCCGCTGAAGAGCCTGAAGCGCCTCTTGTCCCACGGTGGGTGCCAACTGTCGTGGTATTGCCGATAAGTACGCCATGGAGGGGTCCTCACAGTGCATGTTTAGAGACGTGGGGGAAGGCGGAAGGTTGACGGGTACGAGGTAACACAGCTTACCCAGGTTCAGATCCCACAATGGTGGCGGAATCCTACTCCTGTTATAAATCACTATAATGGCAATACGTCAAGTTACAGAGATAGGTTCGCTATGCGAGGTTATGTGAAGTCTGAGATTGTGCCCTAAAGGCTCCCATAGGCCCGGCTTATATAGTTGCCAGGTCCTAGGGTTAAAGGGAAAAGTCCTAACCGGACAGGTTACAGAGTCCTACACCGTCTATTACTAGTCTACCATGTCTTGTACTCCAAGGCTCTGGGTACGCTGGTGACTCCACCGTAGCCTTCCTTTATCCGGCATGGGCCTCCCTTCTGGATCCATCTAACTGGGCCGCCCAGCAGGCCATGGGCCATGCTACCAACTGTGGGTCATCCGGGTTATCCGGATACGAGACATGCTATGAGGATACCCATATAGCATATCCCCAACAGCCCCTTGCCCTTCCCTCATTCATGTGGGTGGACACTCCACTCACAGAATCCTTTCAATTCCCTCCACTCAAAATTGCTATTAAATTTCCACCAAACTTAATGCAAACTCTCATTAAATAAAATTCCTTTTATTTATTCAGAATTTTTTCAATTACTTTAATGACAAACATTCACATATAACCCCTTGCTAGAATTCCATTTCACATGCAAAAACACTTTCTGCAATTTCACCCGAAAACCTGTTTCGGTATCTAGTGAAATAAATTCCTGCGATTGTTATTCTTTCTGGCATGAAACTTTTGCTCCAATTGGATGTCAGTGTCTCTTAAGTGTGTCACCCTACGGTTCGCGAATAATGCGGACATGATCGAGACCCTTCTCCGATCAATAATCATAAGCGGGACCTGGAGATCCATACCGACTCCCACACATTCAATGATGACTTTCCTGTGATCGTCGGAACCTTTTACGCTAGTATCTTAATCCCTTTGTTTCACGATATATTACATGTCTGAGATTCGATCATCGGTATCTCCATACCTAGTTTGATCTCGTTACCGACATGCACTCTTTTCTCGTTCCCGTGATATAACATTCTAGTGATCAAATCACTTGCTTGCAAGCTAACCAATGTGATATCACCGAGAGGGCCTAGAGTATATCTATCCGTCATCGGGATGAACAAATTCCTCTCTTGATCCATGAGCCTCAACATAACACTTTAGTAGTTATGAAGCCATCTTTATAATTACCCAGTTATGGTGTGATGTTTGATATCATCAAGAAACTCTTCCAGTGTTAGTGATTGACATGATCTCATGGTTTAAGGATTAAGATCACTTCATAAGTTGTTATAGCAATATAAACTCAATGACTTTGATCGTAATGCTATACTTCGGATGAATGTTCATCACATCATTACACTAATGTTGTAATCTCGTTATTAACAACATCCAATGTCTATGATCAGGAAACCCTGATCATCTTGTTAATCAACGAGCTAGTTTATGAGAGAGGCATAACTAGGAACTTTTTGTTTGTTTATTAAACACACATGTATTAATGTTTCCATATTAATACAATTATATCATGCAAAATAAACATCTATCATATACTTGGAATACACATAATAAACACTTTATTATTGCCTCTCGGGGCATATTCCCTTCAAGAATGGCCAAGTAGGCGATGTCCATTTCTGTGAGAGAGAAAGGTGTGGATGTGTGCATAACCATGGCGTGGTCAGCCTATATATAGATGGAAAGGGCGGGAAAACATGGCGGGAAGTGGTGGGAAATGGCGGGAAATATCTTTAGTCCCTCTCAGTGGCTACAACCGGGACTAAAAGCTCTGTTCACAGGAAAGGGCGGAAAAACTTGGCGGGAAGCGGTGAGAAATGGCGGGAAATATCTTTAGTCCCTGTTAGTGGATACAACCGGGACTAAAGCTTATTTAGAAAATGTATTTGGATTAATTATTCAAATTCAAGAACTTTTCATGTTGAAAGTTTAGTGAGATTCAAAAATATGCAAAAAATAATATTTAATGCATTTTTAAATTGATAATGACAAAATGGTTAATAATTTGACTATTTAAAATAATTATTTGATAAAACATAAAATGGATTTGGATTAATTATTCAAATTCAAGAACTTTTCATGTTGAAAGTTTTGTCAAAATCAAAAATATGCAAAAAATAATAGTTAATGCATTTTTAAATTGATAATGGCAAAATGGTTAATAATTTGACTATTTAAATAATTATTTTATAAAACAAAAAATGTATTTTGATTAATTATTCAAATTCAAGAACTTTTCATGTTGAAAGTTTTGTCAAATTTAAAAGTATGCAAAAAATAATAGTTAATGCATTTTTAAATTAATAATGGCAAAATGGTTAATAATTTGACTATTTAAAATAATTATTTGATAAAACAGAAAGTTTATTTGGATTAATTATTAAAATTCAAGAACTTTTCATGTTGAAAGTTTTGTCAAATTCAAAAGTATGCAAAAAGTATAATTTAAATATTTTAAATGATATATTGGAAAATTTGAAGAAAAAAATACAGCGCGCGCTGGGGTTTTTGGCCGAGCGCGTGCAAATTTGGGCCTTTAGTTCAGGTCCAGTTTACCATTCGGGACTAAAGGTCTGGCCCCAGCACGCGAAAACGAAACGCCCCACTCTAGTCCCTGTGCGTGGCACCAACCAGGACTAGAGACCCCCCTTTAGTCCCGGCTGATGACACGGACCGGGAATAGAGGGGGGTATAAAAGGAGGCCTTCTCCCCCGGTGCGTTCCACGCACCGGGAGAAGTGGAGGCCAGCAGACTCCAACGACGCCGCCAGGCTGCCCCCGCGAGACTCGACGAGGAAACCGCCGCAGACTCCCTCTCTCCGCCGGCCTGCAGCCCACTGCCGAGCCCGCCGCACCCCGTTCCCGCACCCGCGCCCCAAAGCTCGGTTGCGCGCGCCACCGCTGCCACTCCGACGAAGCAGCGCCGAGCGAGGCTGCCCACCGCCACCTCCCACGCCCGCGCCTGCCGCCAGCGCCACCGCCGGCGAGTTAGGGTTAGGATTAGGATTATAGTTAGGATTTTTAATTTAATTAGGATTAGTTTATTTAGTTTTAGGGTATGAGATTTAGTTTAGTATTAGTTTATTATAGTGTATATAGTGTATATAGTGTATATGTATATAATAGTGTATTTAGATTAGGATTAGTTTATTATTTTTAGGGTATGAGATTAGTTTATGTATATAGTGTATTTAGTTTAGGATTAGTTTATTGTAAGTTATGTATATAGTGTATTTAGTTTAGGATTAGTTTATTGTAAGTTATGTATATAGCGCCACCGCCGGCCGCCGCTACCGCACCTCCTGGTTTAGGGTTTAGGGTGGTGACCGGAGTTAGGGTTAGGGTGGTGGTTCTCGGGGGAAGCCGCTTAGTCGCCCGCCTCTCCCGCGGCCACCATCACCGGCCACCGCCACCGCACCTCCGGGTTTAGGGTTTAGGGTGGTGACCGGAGTTAGGGTTAGGGTGGTGGTTCTCGCGGGAATTCGCTTAATCGCCCGCCTCTTCCGCAGCCACCATCACCGGCCACCGCCACCGCACCTCCGGGTTTAGGGTTTAGGGTTTAGGGGTGGTGACCGGAGTTAGGGTTAGGGTGGTGGTTCTCGCGGGAAGCCGCTTAGTCGCCCGCCTCTCCTGCCTCTTCCGCGGCCACCATCACCGGCCACCGCCACCGCACCTTCGGGTTTAGGGTTTAGGTTTTATTTGTTAAGTTCAAATAAATATTGTGTGCATTTTGCAGGAACTATGCATCCACCTAGTCCAGTCTGCAGAGACCTAGATTCGGAAAACTTGCTCGAGGATATGATTCACGATGTCGATGAGGGATCTCCCTCGAGGTATCTGAACTCATCCGGTGAGGGAGAGGAGACAAATAGACAAGAGGAGGAAGCCCATGGACGCGTAACGCAGACCGACGAGGTATATATATATATGATGTCCGATGATCGTCACTAGATGTACCTAGTTGTATATATATTATGTTGACGAATGTTTCTTCTCTTAGGCCTCTACATCAAGCAAGAAAACCAAGCACGACCCAGCCAAAAAGTTGCCCCAGGGTACTGTTTATGAAATTACAGAGGTTTCAGGAGACGGAGAACCATTGGAACGAAAGAAAAGAAAACAAATATTTGTACAACAATGCGGAGTTGTTGCCAGAGATCGCACCCCGATCACTGTTCGAGAGTGGAATAAGCCCAAAGAGGGGGAATGGAGTGATGTGTATATCGACGATAGGTTCAAAGAGGAACTTTTTAATGACCTCATGGCACATTTCAAGATGCCAGAATGTGACACTGAGGACGAGACGACTGAAATGAGAAAGAAAGTCAAGCAGTTTGCACTGAAGAAGATGGCCGAACTATTCAAGAACTAGAAGAAGTCATTATGGCAACAATATCAGAAGGACAAGAAAACCCCATTATTCGAAGGCTATCTAGCGAAGTAGCAGCCTTACTGGTATGCATTTGTGTTGTATAGGGGGTCAGGAGTTGCAGAGGAAAAGTCTAAAAAAACAAGATAAATGCTGCGAAGAAGAAATATCACCATAACATGGGGCCAGGGGGCTACATGGCTGCCATGCCTAAGTGGGATGCAAAAGAGAAAGAGCTTCATGATAAAGGGATCATTCCAGAACCAATTCGCGAAGAATGGGATTTGAGGGCAAGAAATTGGTTCCTTGGGCATGGGAGTACATATGATGAACTTAGAGGGGACCTTGTTTGCAGTGACGGGATAAAGGTACCCAGGAGTACATGGATAAAAGTGGTGAAAGATATTAAAGATGGAATAAAACAGTTTCATCCCGATAGAGAGAAAGACTTGCTGACCTTGGTCCTCGGGAATCGCGAACATACAGGACGAGTCCGAGGCCTTGACGGAATTTTCACGTGGGAGACTGGGTTTCCTAAGGACCAAGGGACATATAGAAGCCGAGCAAGAGCAAAGCAGCGATGGGAGGAGGAGGAGGCAGACAAGTTCAACCAGCTGCTAGCAAGACTTGACAAGCAGCAGTAGCAGCAGATTGACGAACTTAGAGGAATAGCGCGCTTGCAAGATCCTCCACTCGATATTACCGCCAACCCATCTCAGCGGAGAAGCAGCGTCGCTGAATCGGAGGTCCCGTCTAACGATGCATCATATACAGATGGCGGTCTCGGCTACCCCGTGGATGGAATTAAGGAGCAGATACCTTGTGAGCTCCATAATAAATTGAAGAACGTATCTGTGAAGGTGGTGGTCGGATCGGATTTGCCTTGTCCATCTGAAGCACGTTGGCATCACCGTGAGATTCCACCTGGATATGCTAAAGTCGGGGTGGATCAAATCGTAAAGGAGTGAGAGTCAATGGAGCTTGACATCCCTAGACCTGAAGGTGATATCACACTCGAAGAAGTACTTGGTGGGATTATTCTCTGGGACAAGAACAACATACGGTTTCCAGGCTTGGCCCAAGGATAACACTACCGCCTCTGAGTCGTCGCAGGTCTCCTTCACCTCCACCTCCATCACCTCCAAGAATCCCACCCCATGATGACTACGACCACCACATCCGAGTCCATCTCGATCTCCGCCGCAGGCTCAGTAGTCTTCGCTGCCCGCTAAGGACAATAAGTGGAAGCGAGCTCTGTCAGTGAGTACTAAAGGACGCGACAGCCCAAAACGGAAAATGTCGCCCCTCCCACAAGTGCCTCTTAAGAATCTTCCCATCAAACCTTACGATCGTACTAATGCGGAATTTGCAGCGATAGCAAAGGCCGAAGTGGTGGCACATTTTGAGAAGAAGAAACCCGAGCCCGCTCCGGTATACACCGAGAAGAAAAAAGCATATGCACTTGATTTTCTGAACACAAAATCGCAATATGAGTTGCACCATAAGCCAGATGACTATATACGCACACTTCAGAAAGAAGTGGCGAAGAGCAAATCAAGCAAATCAAGTGCAAGCGGTAAAAAATCAGCAAGCACAGGTGCAAGCGGGACCAAAACTACAATCAGTAAAAAATCAGACGTTCCCCTTCTTAGACAATAGGCAAAACAAACGATCGCACCCCTCAAGGTGGTTTCACAAAACGTTCCACTCCTCGCACAACAGCCACTAGATATGTCAATAGCTGCGGAGTTGGCGGCCAGCATGGAAATTAGTCTCGATGAACTGTTAGGCCCCCAACTCGACCTTCTATCCAAGATGCCAATAGCCCGTAAACATGTCACAGGTGAGGATTTGGTCAGCAAAGAGAGGCTGAGAGAACTGCCAACACAAATGCGGAATCTCCATCAATGGTACTCGGCGGTCATGAAGCAGGGGAGAATAATGATCGTAGCCAAAGTCCCACCTGAGTACTAATTCAGACCCGAAGAGGTACATATTGAGTTTTCAGAATTGTTCCAGTTATACCATCTCGACACCCTGGACAAATCCATCCTCAGCTGCTATTGTCTGTAAGTTGTTGAATTCATTGTCTACATGTTTAGTTTTTCAGTTGTTTAGTTTTGAGGGTCTTACTCTATTGTACACATTCACTTTTGATTAGTCGATGCTAATATGTGTAACTGATGAGTTACTAATGTATATATAAATGTTTGCAGCTTTCACTGGGTTCTGCTAGACATTCAACTTGATAAGGGAAGAGTTGATGTCATGGACCCATCAAAGAGAAACCTGGAAGATTTCCGTAGCATACAGGACATGTTTCAGAAGTAAGTTCCGCGCTATATCGGTCTCTTTCGTTGATTTCCTGAGATATCAGGTAATGAATAACTCATTAATTCATTTTCTTCGTCGGGCAGGGTTTGGATCCGGTTCAAGCGCGAGGTTACCGGTGTATTTAGTGAGAAGCTGACGTCTAGGACGGTCTCGGTAAGTAGCACGTGATATGTCCGCGCATCTCTTTACTTCTAGTTTCAAAACAATAATGATGCTAGATTATTATTTTGATTGAATTCTATTCTTGTAAAGTGCGCGAGGCAGCCACAGGGGTCGAATCTATGTGGATTCTACGTATGCGAGTTCATTCGCACGTTTACCACTGAACACAATGATTATAGAGTCGATGTAAGCAATGCATTAACACCATCATTTTATTGCCGTCACATTTTGTTATCATGGTTGATATTCATATTGATCTTCCTTTTCTTATATATAGTTCGAGAGAATGTGGGATCAATTACTACCAGCGCAACGCGTACTAGAAATTGCGGAGGAGCTGGCGGGACTTATTGTTAAAGAGATTATAGACGATGCCGGAGAATTTAGTGTGAATAGGCAGTACTGATCTCCATGTAATCGAACAAACGTGCTCTAGTCCCAAGATTTTGTGATCTCCATGTAACTATGTAAATTGTATATATTTGTATGCTCGATATCGTGATACAAGTTATCTTATATATGCACGAATGTGTACGATATGTGGTGGCGTAGAAATATTCAAAAACTATGTTGAAATAAAAATAAGTAAATAAAACAATAAAAAATAAAATCTCTACCGCGGCAGAGAAATGGCACAAAATGTTGCCGCGGCAGATAACCACTAGTCCAAGGTAATGCTCTGCCGCGGTAGAGAAAAGAGGCAAAATGCTGCCGCGGCAGAAACCCACTAGTCCCGGTCCGTAGCACCAACCGAGACTAGTGGGAGTGCACCACGAGCGCGCAGGGGCAACCACGTGGACATCCACTAGTCCCGGCTGGTAACTGGGCCGGGACTAGTGGTGGGCATCTAGTCCCGTTTGATAAGTCCCGGTTCAAAAACCGGGACTAAAGGCCCTTATAGTCCGGAACTAGAGGCCCTGTTTCCACTAGTGAGACCGGATAAAATAAGTTGAATAGTATTGTACTTTTTTCATAGAGATGTTGATGAAAGGAACTTCCACAAAACATAGTATGTGCAAATTGTGGCGAATTAAAATGTGAAATCTACCATTCTTGTTACGTCCTGGACATGTTGATGGTGGGGTACTACTACAGTGGTTTAACGACCTGGATTACGGAACTAAAAGTTCTGTAGTTCAACATCTGAGACTGCATCCGTATATGGTTTGGGACTCCGTGATGGATACTGATATGCCACAACATTCGTCATCCAGAGTCACATTTTTCCCAAAAGGCAGCTTCCTTGAAACATCATCGATCTTCTCACCAGGGGCAAATGAAGAAGAACATGAATTTGCCATGGTGACACATGGAAACACCAAACCCTAGCCTTTAACACAGAAGCCACACACAAAACAAGCAAGCCAGCCAGGGTCTACCTTTGAGGCTGTAACATTGGCTCGCGAGGGGCAGGGGAACAAGGACATAATCTGTCCGGAACTTAGTAGAACAGGGACTCGCCGTCGAGTCGCCTCAAGAGGACTAAAACCCTAAACACATCATCTCAGTATTATTTACGGAAAGCATGTGAGCTCAGTAGACGAATATGTTATGACACCATATCTTATATTGTCTCTCTTTTGTTCACTTTATTATACTTCTATAATAGACCACAGCATGTAGTTATCACGATGAAATCTCGTATAAATAGAGGGTGAATAAATAATATAATAAAATTCCCAATTCGATCTCAGGACTTAATTAACTTGATTAATGCCAACAAATATAATTTAACAAACATGAAGCACAACAAATATGTTATGACACCATTTCATTAATATAACTTGATTAATGCCAACAAATATGTTATGACACCATTTCATTGATATAATTTAACAAACATGAAGCACAACATATGCATCCATTTTTTTAGCTCGAGAACTCCACCCGAAAGATGGATTGTGGATATCGCTTTTGCTGTATGCGTCTGATCCCACGTATGAAACCCGCTCATCCAAACATTTTTTTTGTCACTTAGTAGAACGGGGACCCGCCGCCAGGTCGCCTCAAGAGGACTAAAACCCTAAACACATCATCTCGGTATTATTTACGGAAAGCATGTGAGCTCAGTAGACGAATGTGTTATGACACCATTTCTTATACCGTCTCTCTTTTGTTCACTTTATTATACTTCTATAATAGACCACACCATGTAGTTATCACGATGAAATCTCGTATAAATAGAAGGTGAAGAGATAATATAATAAAATTCCCAATTCGATCTCATGACTTAATTAACTTGATTAATGCCAACAAACAAACAGCCCACTTATGAAAAGGGAGAACGTCCTTATTGAAATTCAAAGTTTTTTTTTCTACTACATAGAATAAAATAATAATATTTCTGTTTTTGTTTTGCTGTATATCCAGTTTTTTACACTTTATACACCATTTCATTGATATAATTTAACAAACATGAAGCACAACATAGGCATCCAATTTTTTTAGCTCGAGAACTCCCCACCCGAAAGATGGATTGTGGATATCGCTTTTGCTGTATGCGTCCGATCCCACGTACGAAACTCGCTCATCCAAACATTTTTTTTGTGGGGTGCATTTGCTCTATTTCAGCGACGATCTCCATATTAAGTAGATTTCTTTCTATGAGATGTTGTCGGTATTATTCGCAATAAAAACTCGAGGAGCCTATCGATGAGATTTCCATTTGCTCACATTGTCATTGTCACCGACAATGTAGACACCGTAGCAGGTAGTAGTAGTAGTACTCCCTCCGTTTGGAGATATAAGATGTTTTATGTCTATAAAGAAGATGTATCTAGACACGAAACCATCTTATATTTCCAAACGGAGGGAATAGTTCCTAATTTCATGTCCAAGCCAGATAAAAGTTGAATGGCATTGTACTTCTGTCATTGAGATATTGCTGAAAGGAACTTCCAGAAAGCATAGTACAGTAGTACTATATGTGCAGCACTGTGGCGAATTAAAATGTGAACTCTTACCATTCACATCGTGGAACATGTTGATGGCGGTACTACTGCTGCTACAGTGGTTTGACGACCTGGATTACCGAACCAACAGTTCTGTAATTGGCCTTCGCAGTAGTATCGGTATCCCCCACAAAATTCATGAAGATCACCGCCTCATGCCATGTCGTGTCGTGCCGCCGGGAGCAGACCATTAATTAACCACAGTTCTATTTGACCGCCGCGAGCACGTGTTAATCGTCTCCCTTACCGCACTCAGCGTGCAGGAGACTTCCTCCGTCTCCATGCTTGGATGCAAAGCAAGCGTCCCTCTCGCATCATCAGTTCGACCGATCCGGGGGATGCGACGCAGCTCGTTGTTAGCCCGTTCGTCCCTTCGCGGTCAGAGTGCCAGTAACAGACACACGACGTGTCACCTCGCTCGCTTACACGCGGGCCCTCGACAGCAACGGTACGGTACCAGTAGTGACAGATCCAGCCTAGTATCACCCAGCATCTAGTACTAGCTGGCTGTACGTTAGCAACAGACAAGCTTCAAGATCATTTGCCAGAAAGAAAAAGAATCATTGGAATCTGTTCTTCAACTTCTCCTGCCTTCTTTCGTCGCAACCCAAGTTCGGCGACATTCATGGTGAGAATTTGATACTTATATTATCCTGGTTGTATTTTTCGTTCGGTTATAAGCCACGTTCTCTCTCAGTCTAATATAAGTCAAATTTCATGTAAAAAATCATTGCAGCAGTAGACAAAGCTCGAGTTCGATCGAGGCAGTACTACCATCTAGCTAGAGCGGACATGATGATGCACCGGCAGCAAGGTTCATGAACTGTATCACATTGCATACGCAGCATCGCAACATGGTAGGGCTAGGCACAGGTCCAGCGCCCCAACCAACAGATCGTTCGGTGAGCTGCATCCATGATTTCTGACAGCTAAACACCAATCAATCATAGTACTAGAACGGAAGCCGCCTGTTGCTTTCACTGCATCCATCCGGTTCTCTCGATCTCAAAAGGTGAAAAGGGAGGTTCTAGTATCCTAGTCTACTGGCAGTACTGGTACCCCAGGATCGTGGGGGGACAAAAAGCCAAGTGAAGCTCAAGCTACAGTACACACAACGATGCTTCTTCTTCTTCATCAGACAATCATGCTAGGCACGATGCACACTCAAATTGACACCCTCACATTCAGAAAGCCAAAAGGCATTGCTTGCACATCTTCTACTATAGGATTTACAGGGGAAAAAAGAAAGAAAACAGCTAAGGAAGCCAACTAAGACTAACAAATTCTCGAGAAATCTTTTTTTATATCCACCCTATACCTGGCACCAGAGCTGGCGGTGGCCCGTTCCATGTTTTAATCAATGCATGCATCATCCCAAAGGCAGCTCTCCCAAAAGCCATGATTTCTGCCACGAAACACACCTCATGGGGGGACGGGGTGGGCGGCTCACCAACCCTATTGCGCCAAAGTTTGGAAACCCCTCCCCCACACATCCAAAATGAAACCAGAATCAAAATTTAAGAGGGCACAGCGTGGGGAGGTGGTCCACAAAGAAAACCTTACAAGGCAGATATTTGCAGCACGATCCGCCTTCCGAATTCCGATGGCGATGCCGTGAGAGCGCCAGGAGGAGCTCCTTCTCCTCCTGAGACAAAGCCAAGCTTCTGGCATGGCTATACTTCTAACTAGTCGATGTGCTTTCCCTTCTCTCGCGCTGTTGGTGTAATGCAAACTTTTCTTTTTCTTCTTCTTGGTGCTGTTTTCATCTTGATGCATTGCTGTCGAACATGATCCCAGGGCTTTGCTGGTGCTGATCTGTAAATTGAAAGCGAGAATTAAGGTTCTGGCATAATTCAATCAGGCCACAGTGTGGTCTTGTTAGGCAGGAAAAATTGGCGGAAACTTAAGTATTCTACAAAAGGCATGTGGAGTGCATTGCTTCCTTTAGGAAAGTAGTATTTCGTCTATTCACAGAAGTAATGAGCATGCATGTACGGTTGCACTAAACTAATTCCATTAGAATGTAAGTGAAGAACAATGATTGCGCTATACACCCCATGCGCAATATAATATTCAGCAAATCATGATCAAAAAGTGCACCGTCCTACCTTTAATCAGTGTAAGGATGCACATAATCTGGCGAAAGTTCTCCAGAGTTCCTTGCACGCTGCTCAATCCTTCTGAGGTCCCGAAGATGCTGCAAGATCTCCTGAAGGAGAGCAAACCCTTTGCCTCCTTTATTCAAAGACCTCACACACTGTTTTATGAACTCCTTATCTGCCTCGAGAGCGTGCAAGCGCTCATGGACTTGATCAATTTCACTGGCAATTGCGATTTTATCTTGCTCTTTAGCAAGTTCCAGCACGACTTCTGCTGAAGGATCTGCCTCGGTATATTGCTTCGTAAGGAGGCTGCTATCATTTTGCACAGTAGCATCATCAAAGAGAGGGAGGAGCTTCTTTCGACTATAGCTTGCACCTCTTCTACTCTCATGAAGTTTGAAGCTGATATCGTCATCAGAGAAACCATTTGAGGCACCGTTTAAATGGTTATCTTCGGAGAAAAGCTTGTCTGTCTTCATGTTATCAGATTCTTCGTCTTCGAGGTCAAAAAGCCTCTCCTCGAGTACTTTAAGCTGCTCCAATATGGATAGCCTCTCTTCCTCACAATCAGCTAGCGAGCCATCAATTGTAACAATATGACTAGTGGTTTCATGTAAAACAACATCAGTAGGAATACTGCCATTGCTTCCATTCAGACCATGGGCAGATTCGTCACCCTCGTAGAAACTTTGGGAAAGATCATCACTGTCCTCAGCACTTGATGATGCTGAGGATGATCCATTCTGGTCATCAACCTTCTGCCCGGACAATTTCCTCCTCTCCTTTGCTTCATACAGATGAATCTTGTGGCGATATAGTTCAAGCTCTCTCTCCATATCTTGCCTCTCCTTGTCTCTCTTTACAGCTAGATCATTCAACCTCTGCAGTGCTTCCTGATCATACTCTGACTGCTCTTCCATAAGCCGCTGGTACTGCATTGCCTCCATCTGCATTGCAGCTTTCTGTTCTTGCAAGCGATTTATCATTGCCATGGTTTCATCAGCACCTATAGCTGCTGCACTCCTCTCATTTTCAAGTTCTGCATATAGTGTACTCAATGATTTGCGTGCACCTGCCAAAGCAGACTTTAGTTGATCAACAGTCACCAGTTCAACGCTTTCCAGATCGGTAGACATAGTAGCAACACTTGAATCAACAGACTTGGTATCAGAAGCCACTGCTTCAGGGTATTCCTGCAAGTAACTGATGCCTTCAATATGAGTTGGTGTATCAGAAACTCTCTTATCTTCGACATCACTGCAGTCAGGCGATGATTTATCTGAACTTATTGAATGTCCATCAGAAAGTTGGTGCAAGCTTGGTAGAAGAGCCACTGTTGGATCAACTTCAATATCAACTGTTCAAAAATTCAAATATTAAGAATTGTTTTAAATATGCCAATAATATTAGACAAGTCAATCGTAATTCAGCAAACAGGTAGAAAGAAACAAAACACTCATACACTCATTTTACCTTTGCATGTGGTTGTGTTAACACGGAAAAACTCAAGAACCCCTGCTTCCATATAAGTGGATAAGTGCTTCAGCTCAGGCTGTTCAACATTATTTTCAGTGTTCTCACTTGAAGTCTCGGTCACTTGTTCCCAAGTATCAAGTGCCACAGAGTCCAATTCTTGTTGTGACTCAGCCTGTGCAGTTATGTCACCTTCAAATTCTTCATCGACATGCTTTACCTCAGTGTTCTCAATCGAAACCTCAGAGTCACATGACCCACCTTCCATTGGCTTGGTGTCACGTTGATTCTCAGCTTCTTGAATCGTCACCTCTTCAGTATTTCCATCAGATCTGTCAACAACAAATCCATGCTCCATGGCATCTGATGGCACCGAAAACAGTTCATATTTTACAGCGCCCTGTTGAACTTGCTCATCATCCTCTGACATCTCATCCCCAATTGATATTTCCAGATACTTGTCCTTCAATCCATTGTCCCCATGAGGAGCTGCGTGCAACATTTTAATGTCACTATGGTTTTCCGATTAACATTAAATAAGCAAAACTATCAGCAAGGGACAACTCAAAGGACAGTACATGGCATGAAATCGCTCCTATTTGGTTAAGAGGCCTATTTCATGCTATCAATGTCACTTGCCATTTTTCTTCAGTTTCATTGAAGGTTCATCAATACAGATGCTAAAATCTAGCATAGCATATGGATGGATCAGCTAAAATCTAGCATAGCATATGGATGGATCAGCTAAAATAACAAGTCTGGGTAGAAATAGGCATGGTATTCACAAGAAATAATACTGTCTGTTCTACTCACTGAATGACTAGCATCACAAAATAGATAAGCAGTGGAGATGGAAAGTACAGACACAGTAATTAAATATGCCACCAAGCAATTGAAGAGCATGGATAAAATTGATTACAAAGAATGCAAGTGTATGAAAAGGAAGAAGAGTGACTTACAGCGCTGATCAGCTAAGCTCTCCGCAGTTTCTCCTGCCTTTGTCTCATAGCTGAGTTCATTCTCCATACTAGCAACCGAGAATGCCAGGGCGGTAATTTCTCCATCAATCAGCCTATCAACCATATCACCCACCTTCTCATCATCAGAGATCATCCCAAATTTCTCCTCATTGGCATTTAGCCCGTTCATCGGCGCCACATAATCCCGCGGAACGGTCCCATGATCAACCACCTTCTCATCACCAGAGGTCATCCCAAATTTCTCCTTGTTGGCATTTACCGCGTTCATCGGCACCACATAATCCCGTGTAACGGTCTGATCAACTGCTTCTGGCACACCGACGGCCAACGAGTCGATGGATTCAAGAGGCACCAGTCGATTAGCAATGTCGGCACTGTGAGCTGCCATGACACCAATGGAATCATCCTCCACCAATGGCTTCTCATCGAAAAGCTCGATGACAGGACCGTCCTCAGACACAAATACAACATCTCTGTGTAGACATGCCGTGCCATCTTGCTTGTAGGAGCCGCAGTCGAGGTCGCGCTCCGCCGGCCTGGGGAGCAGGAAGGGCGGCGAGTAGAAGCCGCTCTCGAGCGCGACGCCGCAGCAGGCGCATGCGAGGTCCTGCTCGCCGAGCTCGCTCCGCCTCATCCACGACAGCAGCTCCTTCCCCGACGCCGCCACCGTGGTGGTCCCGCAGTCCTCGCACATGTCGGCAGCGTCGGCGAGCCGGCGGTGCGCGCGGCAGTAGCCGAGTCGCGACATCTCGGCTGCGTGCGCGTCGCAGACGACCCGGCGCAGTGGCTCGGCGCCGCCTCCGCGGCGGCGTGGCGAAGAAGGGGAGGAGAAGAGGCTGTCGACGCCGAGGCGGGAGCAGAGCGCGCATGGCGGCGGCAGGCCGCAGAAGGCGGCGAACCAGGCGATGAGGCAGGAGAAGACGCCGTTGGCGAGGAGCAGCGCGATGAGGATCCACTCGAGGAGCGCGTAGGCGAGCACCCGCGCGACGCGGTTGCTCCGCTTGCACATGGCGGCCGTGAGGCAGGCGCCACCACCCGCACCCGCGGCCGGCGGCACGGGCGCGGCATCCGCTGGCTCCACCGAGACCGCCATCTCCTCCTCCCGGGGGTCTGCTTCTCGGCGACCGGGCGGGGAATGCGATCGATACGCCGCCGCCCTTGCCCAGGATTTGGCGTGGAATCAAAGGAAGCGCAGAGAAATCCCGCGCCGGCGTCGGCAATTTTGACTGGAAAGAAAAGTATCGGAGAATAGGGACGACCCGAAACGCGATTTCTGGTGGAACAGCCCAACCACTCTCTCTCGAGAGAGAAGTGGAAGAAGAAGCAGCCCGGTTTCGTTGGACAAAACAACAGGAACAAGAAAACAAAAGAGAACTGCCTCCGACTCTACTATAGTAGTACCGGATTGCAAGGAGGAGGAGGAGATTTGTTCACAGGTGGAATCTGGAGGGAGGCGACCAAGAACACCTTGACTGAATCTGGAGGAGGAGGAGGAGCGGGTCTAGCAGGGCGATGGCGACAGAATTACGAGTGTGGTGGAGAAGAAGAGGGGAGAGGAGGAGTCTGGGCGGACGGCGAAAGGGGGGGGGAGTTTGTTTGGTGAAAAGAACGGAGACGAAGGGGGGAAGAAGATATCGGGGGGAGAGAATAAACGGGACGAAAAGCGCTTGGGCGGCAGCGAGGCTACTGGCTGGTACTAGTAGTAATCCGCATCATTATAAGCCGTAATAATGGCGGCAATTACTCCGTGGTATATTTTCCTAGATTCGTCGTAATTAATTAGCAGTATGAGGAACGTTGGGGCGACGCGATAATCGGACGGTGCTGATCGGGAGCTCTTCCCGCTGCTTGATCTTTCGGACCGCGTCGCAGATTGACGGATACGGAGGAGCGTGTAGCTAGATTTTTTCCCAGCATCTCTGGACTTTTAATTTGCTTTTTCCGTTTGTGGCACGGACGGGCTACGTAGATAGATTCTGGTGCTCAGTGCTTTTCTCCAAACACGTCCCCGTTCCGACGGCGACGAGGTACGACTTGCCGGAGCCGCACGGCCAGTTGAAAGATCCTTGCTGTTCTTTGGGGGAAATTGCACGGGCACGGAGTAGTTTTTAATCCGGTAACCCGAAGACGACCGGATCAGAGACATGTGTACTGCTCTTGCTGCTGCCTGATCTGTCACTCCCTCACGATGTGGAACGTGGTGGCACTTCTCGCATTCGTCTTTGACCTGGCTTTTCTATCCGGACAGCTACATACTGTACTCACCGGTCGCTTAAAGCCAGCTACTGTAAATGTTTTTTTTTTCTTTCAGACCACAACGCCGTGGACCGTGGATGACCGTGGAGCATGGATCTCCGGTTTGTGAATCTGCCTTCCTTTTTTTTAAGACGGTGGAACAGTCCTGGTCTACTCTAACCATCCTAAGATGTATACAACCGAATTATATTCAAAATGACCTTTCAAACATCCAGATCTAACCGAGTTACAAATACAACAACAACGTCAAAAAAAAATCCAAACAAGTGGGTAGGCTATGATTCTGACACATGAATAGCTGATTTCCATACAATCCTATCGAGAGTCAAATCTCCCGATACATTCCACTCTATCCAGTCCATTTTTATCGCCTCCCCTATGTCTACTTTGGTCGTCCTCTATCCCTCCTAATATTTCGCACATCCTTCAAATAAATGTCATTATTAACTGGTGCTTCTGGAGGCCTCCGTTGGATGTGTCCAAACCACCTTAGTTGGTGATGGACTAGCTTCTCATCAATCGAGCGCCACCCCTACCCTATCGTATATTGCAGCATTCCGGATTTGGTCCTTTCTTGTATGGCCACATATCTATCATAGCATGCATATTTCCGCAACGTTCATTTGTTGGATGTGTTGTCTTTTAGTGGGTCAATATTTGTTCCATATAGCATTGCGCGCTTGATTGCCATCATATAGTACTTACCTTTTAGCTTTTTGTGAGACCTTCTAACCACGTAGGATGCCAGATGCTTGTCGCCACTTCATACACATTGCCTTGATCATGTGGCAAACATCCCTGTGTATGTCACCATTGCTTATTATGAGAATCACAAAGTGTCACTTTTAGGCACTATTTGCCCTTCTAAAAAAATCTCTCCGCCTTCGCTCTCAACACCACTAATGTCACATCTCATATACTCGGTCTTGGTCCTACTAATTCTAAACTCCTTGGATTCGAAAGTTTGTCTCCAAAGCTCTAATTTCCTACTTACGCTAATCTGGGTTTCATCTACCAACACCACATCATGAGCGAAGAGCATATACCAAGGAATATCACCTTGTACAACCTTCGCTACCTCATCCATCATTGAGAAAAACATGTACGGGCTCAAGGCTGGCCCTTAATATAATGCTATCATGATTGGACTGGTATCGATCTTACTATCACTGGCACAGGCGGCATTTGTCACAACATTGTCGTACATATCTCTAATGCGGGTAATGTATTTAGTTTGAAATTTATGTTTCTCCAGTTTCCACCACATGACCATCCTTGGTATCTTGTCATATGCCTTCTCCATGTCGATGAAGACCATATGTAGGTCCTTCTTCTACTCCCTATATCTCTCCATAAGATGGCAAAGTAAGAAAATCGCCTCTATAGTCGGTCTCCCGGGCATAAAACCAAATTGGTTTTCGGTGACATTTGTCGCTCTCCTCAAGCGATTCTCAGTCACTCTCTCCCATAGTTTCGTAGTATGGCTCATAATCTTGATTCCTCGATAACTAGTACAACTTTGAATATCTCCTTTATTCTTGAACATATGTACTAATATACTCTTCCTGCAATCTTTGGGCATCTTGTTTGGCCAAAAAATATGGTTGAATAGCTTATTTAGCCACACTATTTGCCACATCCCCAAGCCATTTCCACACCTCAATTGGAACAACATCAAGGCCAAGGGACTTTCATCCTTTTTAGGGTATCCTTAACCTCAAGCTCTTGGATGCTCCGCATGAACCGTCTATTGGTGTCATCCATCCCGGGCATAGTGCTCCCATCGACATCGTTGAATAACCCATCTAAGTAATCTCACCATCTATTCTTGGCCTCTTCATCCATCACTAGAAGTTGATTAGCCTCGTACTTGATGCATTTAAATTGGTTGAGGTCCCTTGTCTTCCTCTCACAAATTTTTGCCATCTTGTAGATGTCCTTCTCTCCTTACTTTGTGCCTAGTATCTCATACAGCTCCTCATATCCCCCCTCCATTGCTTCATTCATGGATTGCCTTGCGTTGTTCTTGTCCTCTTTGTACTTCGCATGTTTAGCGAGATACAAATGGAAAAAAGTATCACAAGATGGTTAATATCAGTGAATAATGTCATCGGCGTATGACTTGGGTCACGAATAAACATGTCTTCAAGAAAGTAGAAACAATGGTTTCCACACATTATCGCAACCAGCGATTTAAACCAATGGACGTGTCTTTGAGAGAGTAGCACCACAAACATGATTGCACCACACATATGATATCGCTGTTGCAACTAGCCAATAAAACTCCAAACAAGGGGGTTTCATCTTGCAGCTCTCCTTATCACCGACGGATGCGTGAATCTATTACTTGTTGTTAGGTCGTGCAATCAAGAGGTACAACAAGGAGTTACCTTTTCAAAATTCCATATGTCGGTGCACTTAGGAATAATGAGGTATGTGGCCGGTCTTGCATGGAGCACGTGAATATTTTTTGCAAGATAGTGGGAAATTTTTCCACACATTTATTGCAAAAGTGGAACGTTAAAAAATGATGTCAAGCAAAAATGCTTAATTTTTATATACATTATTTTGCGTGAGTATGGAAATATACACATGAAGACTACTATAGGCGGTGGAGTGGCTAGATTAGATCAAACATGCTTGAATTTATGTGAAGCCCAATCAATGTGATACCGTTAGGGGCTCCTGATTTTCATGAATTGAGGTACCTAGCTTAGCAAACTAAATAGCATAACCCAACAATGAATATCAACATGCATATATCTAGGGATCGAATTGAAATCTTCAAAATTTCATGGACTACTTGAAATCATGGTCTAACTGGATTCTTACAATAAAAGAGGAAAACTGAACAAGATGGGGTTTGGGTCTTGGACTCCACAAAGAGATAGGTGGGAGCAAATCTCAACTAATTTAAGGGAAAGGGGTATTTATAGTCCTAACACCTAGCCACCAAATTCATGGGCCTCAGATCGGATATATGGGCCACAATCTAACCCACTAACCCACACGCACATGTAGTCATAGGCATTGAGTGTACGGGGCTTCGATCCTAGAATGTCCAACATGAATCAAAGGTACATGTTCTCCTATGTTTCCACGTTTCCTTCTTGGAGCAGGGGAGCTTTGTCTTCCTTAATTCCATCCCATGCTTCTCTCCTAGATGGTTTATTCACCCTCACATCCACCACCTCCTCTCTTTCGTGTATGTCACATTTCTCACACGTAAATATGCATAGGAGAGGAGTGCCAAGAAGTTCATCCTCGAGAGTAATAGATGGAAACGAGTAAAAGAAGAAGGTTCACCATTATTGCCATGATTTAGCGATGAATTGGCTAATACAAGTGGCACTTGCACTTGAAGTCTTTGACATGGTCATACTTGTGGATCCCGCCATACCAAATGCATTTTAATATATCCCCTATTCAACCCCCTCTAGTCATCATATCTCGATCTTTCATTGCTCCTATGGAGAAAATAATGTGTGGCTTTGGCCCCCCAACTCCCCCCACGATGCCCATCTTATAGCATGTGATAGTGATCCATACAAATATAACATATTGATTTGTATGTTCCTTTAAAGAACAAACACGACCTGATCATAAAAAACATTGTGCTCATCATCACACCGGTAGTAGTTATGGTTGTGAAATACCACCTCTTTTATCCACATAAAATATGCCACTTATCTCCCATATCATGTTTCTTCTAGCTATAGCTATGCCTTATATGCATGACTTTTAGTTCTCATTTAATTTCATATGAGCTTTGCACATTTAGTATTTTAGGTAGAATTTTATCACTTTCCTTGTCTATGACATGTGTGTAGGTGTTGGTGAAGATTACGTATAAAAAGGAACAAAGAGAGCAAAGTATGGAGGAGCTGTAGGGGCCAGACTTAGCCATTTGAGAGGTTGGAAAAGTGAATTTTTCCAACTTCTCAAAATAAATATCCAAGACCATGGGGTTGTAGCCCTAGATGAGACGAATCCAATAAGCCCAATAACACCCAAACCAGAGTTCGTATGAAAAAATGGTGGCCAAAATACTACGGGACCTGAAGTTTCAACGACCAACTATACGGCTGGAACGAAAAATTACTGTCGTATAGTTTGGCTGTATAGTTGGTCAAAAGGTCGCAAACGACAGGATTTCGCCCCAGAGAAGCTCTAGAACCTTCCCTAAGTCATATGATGGTATTGGGGGTACCCTAGAGTACCCCCCCCCTAAGGCCTATATAAAGAGGGGAGGAGCCAAGAGAGAGCCACAAAGCCATATCCTCCACCACGGCGGAGAACTGTCGTCGTGCCACCGCCATAGCCTCCTCCAATCAGATCTACACCATCACCATCACACAAGAGGAGAAGGGACTAGGATCTTGAAGGCCTCCACATCAATCTACATTGTCATCTTCATCAACAACGTCTCCATCATCGATCCCCTTTGGTTACTTATAGTAATTCTAGATTGAATCTTGGATTTGCACTTGTCTTCAATTGTATCATCATACTTCATCCATATTCTATCCATGATGTTGATTGCCTTCATGCGTGAGTAGTTTCCTTTGTTCTTGGGGACATGGATAAACCCTAGTATGTGATTGAATTGAGATAAAGATTATTATGTGATATTGCTCATTATGTGCCTGTGTTAGATTTCCTTCATCTTAATGTTGGGTGAAGCGCGCCACTCAATATTTTCCTCATTGAGGACTAGATGGAGGGAACTACTTGTTGGTAGACGGAGGGATGATAGCACTTACAGTGACTACAAAACTGTTGTCATTCCTTATGTATCAACTTGAGAACCGATGAGAACTCACTAAACATTGCCCATGCCATGGGATACATCCTACGAGGTAAAGTCTATTAATAGCGCAGTAATTCGATTGATGTTGATTGATGTCTGCTGTGGTTATGAGGATGATGTGAGCAGTGGTTGCTGCCTATTTGTCCATATATGTAGCTCCTCCCACACATATCATAAATGGTATTATTCATTATAAAAAATTTGTTCACTCGTTCTAATGACTAGCGATGGATCCACTACTCCCTGAGGACTCTTTCCATCATCTTGAAAACTTTCGTAATCATACTCACATGCTCATGTTTACTTACAGCTTTAGTTTACTTATTGTTCTCTTATTTGAAAACCCAAAAATATCTTTTACACAAAACTCGCATTTTATCTTATTACTTACAACGTTATTTAGCATTACTATTTCAGTATTTAGTTTAAGAGTTATTTAGACTTCAGACTCCTGCTCCATGTGGGATCGATATCTTTATTTCGAAACTAGCTACAAATGATCTGTGCACTTGCAGTCATCAAGCTGTTTTCTGGCGCCGTTGCTAGGGAGCTAAGTGTTGTAGGTCTTTTAACTTTTGATTATTTATTTTAGTTTTGCTAGATTTTGTTTTAATATTTTTTATTTGATGCATTTGTCTATTTGCTTTTGTTTACAAACCAAAAAAACATAAAAATATTTGTTACTAATCATGTTGTCCAAGATGACTACCTTTGAACGGGAAAAACTCGCAAGGGAGGAGGAGTATCTATTAAAGAAGCAAGAAATACCGAATCAATGGATGATAGGGGTGAATGATTATTCATCCATACTATGTGCCTCATACAAGTTTGTTTGTAGATTCTGCGGATCCAAAGATCATATCGCTTACCAATGTAAGTATAACATTGATCCCGCATTAGAATCCTATAATAGAGATGAAATTAAAAGCTTAGTTGATATGAATGTTCTAGAATTTGCGGTTTATACTGGTTGTTTAGAGTTGTTGTTTTTCTATGAAAAATATTCGATAATGATGCCAGGAGCTTGATGACATATATGAAGACGTTCATCTCATGTATTCATTTTGCTGTAAGAACTTTATGTATAATGATTTACAGATCACTATTCATGAGCGGATTTCAGCCTGCATGGAAAAGCCTAGCCTTTTGCAGGATCAAAAAGCTGAAGATAAGGCAACATCATATGAACCACTATCGTGGTGGTGGCACGGCAGATGCCATGGGTAGGCTAAAGTATGGGGCCAATGGATGCTAGAGGGATCTGGGGAGGGAAGATGCAGTTAATTCTACACACAAGAGACTAAGGCAAAGATCTTTATTTCTCTTCTCCAGGGCTGCAAGTGCTCCTTGAGCTGTATACAGGGAGAGAAGATGAACTTTACTAGCCTAACGGTACCAAAATGAGCCGATCCCCTTCTCTGAGTCCAAGCCTCTCCTTATAAAGGAGAGCTCTGGGTTCCTTTAGGGCTGACGTGGCCAGCATATTCGAGGAATATGCCTGTCCTAATATAGTAGTTCGGTGCCCCCCTTTCCCTGTCGCCCCTCTAACGACGGCAAGGTTCTAGAGGGCCCCTCCTGTACGCCTCGGTCTTCTGGACTGTCACCTCCGTGACCTCCTCCTGCCTCTCTGTCGCTCTGCGCCTTTGTCCGTAGCGCTTGGCACTGCTTAGATTCTTCCTAGCTTGCAGCTAGGGTTTGACTTCAGGCTTCTCCTTCTCCTGCAAGCCTCATATCATTCGGCCCTCCCCTGCATAGCTCGGATTGTCCTTTACCTGTATCAAGATCACTCAGGCATAACCCGGCCGACCCACGCAGTGACTCGGCCGGATAATGCCTTAATATACATATATGGGCCTCTCGCCTCCGTATGTCGGCCGACTTATTCATAATTCGGCCGACCTAGACTGTAACTCGGAAACCAGACGGGGATCGTACCTCTGTCTTTCCCCGTCTTTGACCTACCCGAGGTTAACCCCCCGACATTAGTCCCCGAAGCTGGTGTGACCCTGTCGATAGCTTCGGCCGGGTCGTATCAGCTTCATCATATTTTTCAGTACTGTTTCCGAGTTATCTTTTTCTCGTCCGGGGTACCCTTGTTCCTTCTCTCATACGCCTCGTCCTACGTGTCACTCCCATCATTGTTTTTCTAGTTTTTTGGTTCCTCTACAGTATTTGCTGACAGGCTACAGTTAACTCTGTGCCTGCTGCGCCACCGTCGCGACGCCTCGCGTGCCGTTTCCCTAGGGGATCGCAACCCTTTTCGTTCTTGTGTGGCCGTTGGTGCGGCTCCACTTATCGTGCGTTCGTGCCGCACCCACGATCTACACGGTTAACTGCTACACCCACAATCCCACTACCTTGCTCGTGGCTCGACTATAAAGAGGGGCACGGTGTTTGGGGATTTACTTTTCCCTTCCTCGTTCGTCTTTGCCCTCCTCCTTCCTCTCGCCTGCGCGCCTTCTCGCAGCTCCGCCGCCGCGCGCTCATCAGAGCTTCCGACGGCGAGGACTCCGCCGCGCCGTTCTGCTCGCCTCGCCCGCGCTCACCAGCTTCGGCGTCGTCGTCGCCGGTGAGTCCTTTCCGGCCGTATTGCCTAGGTTTTGCCCTAGATTTCTCCGTTTCGATCTCGTGTTCGTGCGGCGGTTCCTCTGTTCCTCCGCTGCTGCTTCCGTGCAAAATCACGACGGGGCCTCGCAGCTCTAAACTCCCCTCCGCCGCCAGCTTTTCTTCCGGCGATCTTTCCGGCGCACCCATGTCTAGTTCGTTTAGCGGCGCTCTGGTAGAGGATGACGACGCTGGCTCTGGGCCCGAGCGAGGCTCGTGGCAGGGCTCTTCTGTTACACGCCGTGAGATCGAATGGCTCATCCGAACTCGAAGAATTCCCGCCGAGGTCTCTTGCCGCTTACCCGGCAGCGAGTCCTCTCCGGATGTTAGGGAGGGCGAGTATGTGGTTTTTATGTCGCACTTCGCGCGTGGCTTCGGTATCCCTCTTAGCGATTTCGCTAGAGAATTTCTCGACTACTTCGGCCTTCAGCCGCATCATCTTCCTGCGAACGCCATCGCTTCTCTTTCTGCTTTCATCTCCGCATCGGAGGGATACTTCGGCCTGTGGCCGTCAGTGCACGTCTGGTCGAAGTTCTTCCAGATTCGCTCCAACGTAGTCCCTAACAAATCTCTGCACCCTTCCGAGAAATCGCTTACCCAATGTGGGGCAGCGTCTATTACACCTCGGAGGAAGTCCGTATTTCCTCGTGTCACCGGGTTAGAGTCGTGCAAGAAGTGGCACAAATCGTTCTTTTATGTCAAGAACAGAGGGGCAGAGGACAAGATTCGGCTCCCTGCATTCTCAATTGGTCCGCCTTCTAAAGTGAACTGGCTCTACAATCCGAGGAAAACTCATGCCTTGGCCGAGGCTTTTGAGATTCGGCTTAAGGAGTTGATCCGCGCCGGGTTATGCGGCGAAGATCTGATGGCTACTTTTATTAGTAGCCGGATCTGCCCATTCCAGAAGCGGACTCACAAGCTGTGCTACATGAGTGGTCCCCTTGACCCTAATCGAGTCTCGACCGTGGAGCTGGACAACTACCTTATCTATAAGCGCGTCCGAGCTATCTTTAAGACAGAGATGCCTGAGGATTGGGCTTGGGGATTGAAACCGTTCACCCACGATCATCCGCCTCCCGAGGTGAGCTTAATCAATAACGCTCTGCTATTCCATTGTTTTCGTAACGGGTTCATCTAACTTTCTTTTTCCTCGTCTTGCAGAGGTTCGCAGAGCAGAAGAATGAGGACGCCGAAGTTCTGTTGCTCCCGTGGCCCGCGGACCGGAGCACCCCGGATACTGGTGAGCCGGACTCCGAGGAGTTCGTCCCTAAGTCGGATCCTGCCCCGGCTCGAGCTCGTGGCAAGACTTCGGCGCACGAGGAGGAAGGTGATTCGGACGAGGTCCAAATTCTTGAGGTAGTTGCCGCAATGCCTATTTCTTATGCATTTCCGGCTTCTACTTTCCCAGCTAATCCGGCCGGTCAGGTTCACGACGCCGAGCCTATTGCTTCTCGGCCCCCTGTTACCTTGGGGAAACGCGGGGCTCCTGCTAGTGCCTCGGAAGCGGTTCCCAAGAAACGAATGAAGAAATCCGCTCCGAATCCTCCCAGGCGCAAGACTATGCCTGGGGTTGCCGGGTAAGTTCCTTTTGCTTATATTTCTTGTTTCTCTCTTTCTGTTTTTCATACTGACGATTTTCCTTTCTTATTTTTGCAGTGCTCCGCTTTCTGTTAAACCCGGCGGTCCTAGCATGACTAGCCGCCCGATTCGGCAGCCGTCTCCTCCGCCCGTCGATGATACCAGGATTCCTAGTCCTACTCGTCCTGCTTCTCCTCCAGCTCCGAATCCGTCGCCTCTTCGTCGCGACGTGCCTGAGACCCCTTCTATTGACCTAGATTCAAATCGGCCCTCCGAGGTTTTTGTCGAACCCGCCGCCCCTTCTATGGGTCCCTGCGCTGCTACTGTGCCTTTATCTACCCCGGCAGTTTCTACAGCCACTCCAGCCTCGACCGAAGAGGTCGTTATCTCGGTGCCTTCTGCTACCGTAACTCCTGCTGCTCCTGAAGACGTCGTCCCTACCACCGAGGTATCACTTTCTGTTGATGCTTCTTCTAAGGCGAGAAAAGCTGTTGCCACCAAGGCTTCCTCTTCCCATAAGGGTCTTGTCGGCTCTTCTCAGCCTAGTATCGCCGACATGCTGCGCAAGGGGACCGCGCCTACTAAAGCCTCCGTTGCCTCGGCTGCCAGCACCCAGCTTGCTCTTCATAAGAGCCCTGCGGCCGCAGTGGTTACAGGACATGTCCGGGGTAAAGTCTTAACTCGGACAGCAAGCGGAAACAGCCTCGGCGCACTGGTGGAGTACGCCAATAATTGGAATGCTGCTGATCAGTTCGAGGGTAATCCCATCAACCAGCCCTTTCAGCTTTCCGACATCAGCGGCCGCTTCGACCATGCTGCCAAGTTCATCCTTGACACTAACAAGATGAATGAGGTAATTGTTGTTTCTCTGAGTCTTGGATTTGTCCCCCGATGTTACTATATGCTCTAGTCCCCGAAACTTGCAAGGAAATAACTTGTTATATGCTTGGAAGTTTAATGATCTTCGATTTACTTTAAGGTTTGTTTCTAGGGTTCGAATTTTCGGCCATGCAGATCTGAGTTAAGTTTTTGCTTGATTCGGATCTGCTTTAGCTGTGAATATCTAGCCACCTAGATCCGAGTTAAGTTCTGCTTGACTCGGATCTGATTTTGCTTTGAATATCCAGCCACCTAGATCTGGGTTAAGTTTTGCTTGACTCGGATCTAATTTAGCTTTGAATATCTAGCCACCTAGATCCGAGTTAAGTTTTGCTTGACTCGGATCTAATTTAGCTTTGAATATCTAGCCACCTAGATCCGAGTTAAGTTTTGCTTGACTCGGATCTGATTTAGCTTTGAATATCCAGCCACCTAGATCCGAGTTAAGTTTTGCTTGACTCGGATCTGATTTAGCTTTGAATATCCAGCCACCTAGATCCGAGTTAAGTATTGCTTGACTCGGATCTGATTTTGCTTTGAATATCCAGCCACCTAGATCCGGGTTAAGTTTTGCTTGACTCGGATCTGATTTAGCTTTGAATATCCAGCCACCTAGATCCGAGTTAAGTTTTGCTTGACTCGGATCTGATTTAGCTTTGAATATCCAGCCACCTAGATCCGAGTTAAGTTTTGCTTGACTCGGATCTGATTTAGCTTTTACTTTCGATTTATCGTTTTGCCTCATTGCTCAGGTTGCACATGACCGGCGGACCGCCGAATTCCAGAGGTTGCTTTTTTCGCACCGCAAGCTGGAAGAAAAGTACGAGAAAATTCTTCCAGTGGTAAAGAAGGCTGGTATGTCGATAATTCCTTTTCCTTATTTCCAACGTTCTTATTTATTTGTCCGCGAGATGCCGGCTTACTTTCTTGGTGAACAGGTAACGTTAATAACCTCAATATTCGCCTTGAGAAGAAGGTCAAGAGCTTTGAAGGTTAGTTTCCCTTTTATCTTACATCTTTTCTCTTTTAACATGTGTGCTAAGCTTCCTTACCGCGTTTGGCTCTGGTAAAGCCGAGTTGCAAACCTTTGCAGCGTCGCACCAAGATTGCACGCCCATGCCTGACGTGATGCTGCATTTTTTAGAGCAAAACGCTATTCATTCGGCGCAATTACAAGAAAAAGATGATGAAATAGCTCGCCTGCGAGCCGAATTGGATACCCTTAAGCTCTCTCAGAAATCCGAACTAGAAAAGGCCAACCAAGAATTTTCCGAGGAGAAGAATCGGCTGTCTGTGGGGCTGCAGAAGAACAAAGAACTCCTCGAGGCCGCCGAACTGAAAACCCAGGGGTTGAGCGAGGAAGTTGCTCGTTTTGAGAAAAACAAAATTGATTGGGCCAAGGACCTTCAGATAATGATGAGATACATTCATCATGAGTTTCCTGGCACAGCCGAATTATATTTTTGTCTTTGTCCCTGCTGCCGCCTGACATGTTCGTGTTTTGCGCAGATCATTTTCCCGAAGCTAAGCCCGTGAGCTCTAAAGTTGTTCTTGCAGCTCGCGTGCGCCGAGGTGATCCTGTTACCGTTGATTCGGAGTATTCCCTGGAGGATTACTTGGTTGCCGTTGGTGCCGCAGTTGGTCCGATGAAGATTATGGGCCGGAACTTGGTGCAAGCCGCTATCCGAGCTTACCATGTACTTTGGCCGAATACTTCGGGGACTCCTGATATCAACGAGGTCAAATTACTGGTGAAAAGACTAATGGCATCTGAGAGGCAATTAAGTCTTTGGAGGGAATCCGCTGGGCGTGCTGGTGCCGATATGGCCCTTACTGTTATCATGTCATGGTATGAAGACATCTCTCTTGACATCCTGAGAAATTTGCGCACTGGTTCCGGCTGGGTTGAGGATCCCACTTTTGTTGCTCTTCGGCAAGCTCGCACCTTCCAACTCGTCGAGTATGCCGACGTGCACACTTGGAATGAAGGGCCGAGTTTTCTTCCAGACCCGGATGAGGAGGTTGTAGTTGAGGATGCCTCGGATAATAATTCGGCTAAGCAAGGGGAAGGTGAGGATGACTCGGCCGCATCTGACAGCTCCAGCTCAAGCTCGGACAGCAACGGCGATGCGCGGTCCTCCTCCAAAGGTACCGGGCATTCTACCGCGCGGACTGATGCTCCTGAGCAACCTCGGGCTTCCGCTGAAGTTGCACCTGTGTCCGCGGAGGGCGAGGCAACCTCAGTCGAAGTTCTTCCTACGTCGGAGTGCCCTGCACCCGGCCAAGTTGCTGCCTCCCCAACGAACAACGCCTAAGTTATTTCTGATCCCTGGCATGTCGGGCGTATGATGTAGGCGAAGCATTTGTCCACTCTCTGTATGATTCAAATTTCGTTTGCTGTGTACTGCTGTGACATATACGCTTGTAGTTGTTACCATTTGGTTAAGTGGGTGTCCGCCCGAACTCTTGCTTTGTTGGCCCTCAATTCCCTGACCTTTTAGGATTTATCTTTGCCTTTATTTTTTTATGGTTTTATCCAGGCGTGAGCTCTGAATATCATATAATATTGATCTGTTCTGAACAGAGATTGACTACTTCGTTGTGACAATATATGGCAATCGCTGAATCATTGTTTATTGTGCGAAACTTCGATATGTAAATCAAATTTCAGAAGTAGTATAAGACTGATACGGGTGCGCTCAGCATAAGACTGAGGCAACATATGGCAGTCCCCGAGTCGCTGCTTTGGATGCCGAGGTTTAAATATTTAATATGAAATTGATATAACATATGGCAGTCCCCGAGTTACTGCTCTGGGCGCCGAGGCTTAAATATATGACATGAAATTGAGATAACATATGGCAGTCCCCGAGTTACTGCTCTGGGCGCCGAGGTTCAAATACATAACACGAAATAGATATAACATATTGCAGTCCCCGAGTTACTGCTCTGGGCGCCGAGGTTCAAATACATAACACGAAATAGATATAACATATGGCAGTCCCCGAGTTACTGCTCTGGGCGCCGAGGTTCAAATACATAACATGAAATTGATATAACATATGGCAGTCCCCGAGTTACTACTCTGGGCGTCGAGGCTTAAATATATGACATGAAATTGAGATAACATATGGCAGTCGCCGAGTCACTGCTCTGGGCGCCGTGGTTCAAATACATAACATGAAATTGAAATAACAGAGGGCAGTCCCCGAGTCACCGCTCTGGGTGCCGAGGTTTAATACATCATCGGTTCTTGACCTTGAGATACAATGCTATGAGTAAAATGGTCGAAGTAAAGCTACATTCCATGGACGCTTCGTTTCTTCGCCAGCTTTGTCTGCCTTGTTCCCTCCGGGGGTCTGAGCATCGATTAGATAATAGGCATCATTATGCAATGCTTTGCTTACAATGAATGGTCCCTCCCATGGAGGTGACAACTTGTGCATGCCGGTCGTACGTTGCACCAGTCGGAGGACCAAATCTCCTTCTTTGAACACTCTTGGATTCACCTTTTTGCTGTGATATCGTCACAGGTTCTGCTGATAAATAGCTGATCGTGATAATGTCAGTTCTCTGGCTTCTTCTAGTAGGTCTACAGCATCTTGCCGAGCTATCTCGTTTATCTCCGAGGTGGTATACTGAGTAACTCTTGGCGAGTCATATTGTATGTCGGCTGGAAGTACGACTTCTGCCCCGTATACCAGAAAGAATGGTGTATAACCTGTTGATCTATTCGGAGTAGTCCTGAGGCTCCATAGTACGGCCGGGAGTTCCTCAATCCAACATCCTGCCGACCTTTCCAATGGTTCGACAAGTCGTGGTTTTATGCCTGATAGCACCAATCCATTCGACCTTTCCACTTGCCCATTGGATGTTGGGTGAGCCACAGAGGCAATATCCAGTCTTATGTGTTTCTCTCGGCAAAATCTGGCGAAAGCTCCTTCTGCAAAGTTTGTGCCATTATCTGTGATAATACTGTGCGGATACCCATATCTTAAGATAATATCCTTTAGAAATTTGACTGCTGTGGGCCCATCGCACTTTTTTTATTGGTTTCACTTTAATCCATCTCGTGAACTTGTCCACCATAACCAATATGTGAGTCATTCCTCCTCGTGCCGGCTTAAACGGTCCTACCATATCTAAACCCCATACAGAAAATGGCCAAGTGATAGGTATTGTTTTTAGCTCGGCCGATGGCATGTGTATTTTGGTTGCGTACCTCTGACATCCATTGCATTTCTTAACTAACTCTTTAGCTTCCTTCAATGCCGTTGGCCAATAAAATCCATGCCTGAATGCTTTGGATACCAAGGCACGAGATGAGGCGTGGTGTCCACATTCTCCTTGGTGTATATCTTGGAGGATCTCCTGACCTTCTGCCGAACTCACACATTTCTGCAACACGTCTGTGACGCTCCTCTTATATAGCTTACTGTTTATGATTGTGTAAGCTTTTGCTCTCCTTACAGTTTGTCTAGCTAATACCTCATCACTTGGCAACGCCGAGTCTTTTAGGTAGGAAAATATGGGTTGCGCCCATAATGGTGTGACTTTTTTCAGTGTAATCTCACTGTCTGTTTCCATGACTGTGCTTACTTCGGCTGTTCTCCTCTCGAGGGGTTCCGAGTTATATTGCTGATCTACTTCCATCGGCGCGTTATCTTCTGCTGAATTTGCCGGGATAAAGATAGACTCGGATTCTGGCGATGGGATTATTGATGGTTTCCTGAGGTGCTCCAGGGCAATACCCGGAGGAATTGATTGCCGAGTTGATCCTAGCTTTGACAACGTGTCTGCGGCATCGTTCTCTGCCCGAGGTATGTGGTGAAATTCACATCCTTTAAAGTATCCACTGATATTTTGCACGTGAAATCTGTATAAAGCCATATTAGCATCTAATGCGTCTCAACTGCCTGAGACTTGCTGTACTACTAGGTCTGAGTCACCATAGCATAAGATTCGGCGTATGCCAGTTTCTTTTGCTACTTTCAATCCATGGACCAGTGCTTCATATTCGGCTACATTGTTGGACGCAGCGAAATGTATTTGTAACACATATTTCAGTTGGTCTTTTTTAGGCGAGGTTAACACTATTCCTGCTCCCAAAACGATCCTTAGTTTGGAACCATCAAAATGCATAGTCCAATAATTGGGATCTGGCAACGATGGCTCATACTGCACCTCGGCCCAGTCTACGAAAAAGTCGGCTACTGCCTGAGATTTGATTGCATCTCTCCTATCAAATTGTGGAGCGTATGGTGATAACTCGATTGCCAATTTTGCTATTCGGCCACTTGCATCTTTGTTGCTCAATATGTCGGCTATGGGTGCCTCACAGATCACTTTGATGGGATGCTCTTCGAAGTAATGTTTGAGCTTTTTCGCCGACATATATACCCCATAAGCCATCTTCTGATAATGTGGGTAATTCTGCTTTGAAGTGGATAATACTTCACTTAAATAATACACCGGCCTCTGAACCGACTTACCATCTTCAAGTCGTTCCACTACGACTACAGTACTAACTACTCTGTTGGTAGCTGCTACATAAAGTAACATAGGCTCTTTTGATAATGGAGAAGCCAAAACAGGTGCTGTAACCAACATCCTTTTCAATTCATGAAATGCGATGTCCGCCTGTGGAGTCCAAACGAATCTATCTGATTTCTTCATCAGCTGATAGAGTGGTAGCGCTTTTTCTCCTAGCCGGCATACGAACCGACTAAGCGAGGCCAGACAACCCGTGAATTTTTGTACATCATTTAAACATTTTGGTAATTCCATTCTTTCTACTGCCTTTATCTTTGTTGGGTTGGCCTCTATACCTCGGCTAGACACAAGAAAACCGAGTAATTTTCCTGCCGGCACGCCAAATGTGCATTTTTCTGGATTAAGTTTCATTCGGAACCTTCTCAGGTTCGCAAAAGTCTGTCGTATATCCTCCAGTAGTGTTTTGCTTTCCCTGGTTTTGATGACCACGTCATCTACATATACTTGTACATTTTTCCCTATTTGATCGTGCAGGCATTTTTGCATGCATCTCTGGTATGTCGCTCCTGCATTTCGCAGGCCGAATGGCATTGTGCGATAACAATAAGCCCCGTACGGGGCAATAAACGCGGTCTTTATTTGATCGGCCGGATTTAACGGTATCTGGTGGAAACCAGAATACGCGTCTACAAATGATAATAACTCACAACCAGCGGTCGAGTCAATGACTTGGTCTATTCTAGGCAATGGAAAAGGATCTTTTGGACACGCCTTGTTCAGGTTGGTGTAATCGATACACATTCGCCATACAATGGCTACATTGGGATCATCTTTCTTCTTTTCTACTAGCACCGGATTCGACAACCAATCCGGGTACAGCACTTCCATGATGAACCCGGCCGCGAGGAGCCGAGCTATCTCATCTCCTATTATTTTTCTCCTGTCTTCGGCGAAGCGGCGGAGAGGTTGCTTCACCGGCCTTGCTCTTGGCCTCACGTTCAAAGAGTGCTCAGCCAACTCCCTCGGAACACCTTGCAAATCCTGAGTAGACCATGCAAATATGTCCCGATTCTCACGGAGGAAGTTGGTGAGCTCGCTTTCCTATTTAGCGTCCAGGCCTGCACCAATGGTAACGGTACGCTCTGGGAATTGTTCATCGATCTGGAATTTCTTGTAGGGTTTCGTAGCATGGAAAACAAAAAATTTCTATCGCATACAAACAAACAAGCCAAGATCTATCTACTAGATTGTAGCAACGAGTCGATGGAATAACTTACCCTCGAAGATTCCAAAGCGTTTAATGAGAGCAGATTCTCGTGGGTGATGTAGTCGTACTCTTCCCGATCTCAAGATCGTGTAGACGATCCTTCCGGTGCTGCGTTCCGGCAGCGCTCCCGCAGTCGGTCACACGTTCGGTACTCGACGAAGACCTTCCTCTCCCTTGTTCCAGCAGGCAGCGGAGGTTGTAGCACTCTCCTCGTGATTCCGGCAGCACAACGGCGTGGTACCGGAAGTAGAGGGGAGATCCCGCAGGGCTTCGCCTTAAGCCGGAGCGAGTATGGTGGATTATGAGAGAGGGCTATTAGTGGTCTAGATATTAGACACACCAATTAGAAGGCTCTAAACCGCAGGCTAAAGCAATTAGAAGCTCTAAACCAAAACGGCTCTAAACCGGAGATTAGAGGTAGAAACTTGTGTGTCTAGAGGAGGGGGCCCTGCCCCTCCTTTTATAGGTGGGGAGGCGCGGCCAGGGGAGGGGAGTCCCTCCCCAAGTCGGCCTTGGGTGGCGCGCCGGCTTGGGGAGGAGACTCCTCCCTCAAGTCGGTTCCCAACTCCTCTTGCTTGTTTCCCACAGTTTCTTGTTTTAGCCGTTTGACTTTCAAACTGGACATTTGACTTTTCTGTTTTAGGATTCAATTTAATCCTTTATTCGGGATAGCAAGAACACTTAGTACATGATGCAATCATTCCAATATGTAATGACACATTCATGTACCCCTCCCCCCTCCCGGAGTGCCGGACATTCCGGAACTTTCTAGAACATTCACCGGAATCATTTCCGAACTCCGAAACGGGACTTTCTTTATATGAATCTTATTCTTCGGACCATTCCGGATCACCTCGTGATATCCCGGATCCCATCCGGGACTCCGAACAACATTCGGTCTCTTTCTCATAATACCATAACTACTCAAAACAACGTCGAATCCTTAAGTGTGTCTCCCTACGGTTCGTGAATTATGCGGACATGATCGAGACACTTCTCCGAACAATAACCAATAGAGGAATCTGGAAATTCATATGGCTCCCACATATTTCTACGATTACTTTGCGATCGAATGAACCACTTACATACGATACCAATTTCCCTTTGTCTCACGATATGTTACTTATCCGAGGTTATGATCGTCGGTATCTCTGCATACCTAGTTCAACCTCGTTACTGATAAGTACTCTTTTCTCGTTCCCGTGATATGTGATCCCTTGTGAACCAGTCACATGCTTGCAAGCTAATTGGATGACATTTCACCGAGAGGGCCCAGAGAATATCTATCCGTCATATGGATGGACAAATCCCACTCTTGATCCATGTGTCTCAACCAATACTTTCCGAACACTCAATGGCACCTTTATAGCCACCCAGTTACGGTGTGGTGTTTGATGTCATCAAAGCATCCATCCGGTAAAGGTGATATGCATGATCTCATGGTCGAAGGAATCATGTTACTATGTATCAGAAAGCATATAGCAATTGAACTATTGAAATGACTTGATCTTTATGCTACGCTTATCTATAGGAGTATGTCCACCATATCATTCTCCTAATGATATGATCTTGTTGTTGATAACATCTCAATGTTCATGATAGGGAAACCACAATCATTTATCAACCAACAAGCTAGTGAAGTATAGAGGTTATACTAGGGACTTCAAATTAAGTTTACAAATCACACAAGTATTAATGTTTCCCTGTTAATACTATTATAGCATGAATGTAAACATTTATCATAAACACAAAGATATAATAATAACTACATTTATTATTGCCTCTAGGGCATATCTCCAACAGTCTCCCACTTGCACTAGAGTCATCTAATCTAGATTACATGGTAATATACCGAACACCCATGGCAGTTTGGTGTTGGTCATGTTTTGCCCTCGGGAGAGGTTTAGTCAACGGATCCGCCACATTCAGATCTGTGTGTACTTTGCAAATCTTTATATCCCCATCCTGGATATGTTCTCGAATAGCGTGAAAACGTAGCTTGATATGCTTCAGCTTCTTGTGTGACCTTGGTTCTTGCGCATTGGCTATGGCGCCCATGTTATCACAGTAGATAGACATTGGGTCCAGCGCACTAGGAACCACACCCAGCTCTGTAATGAACTCTTTCATCCATATCGCTTCTTGTGAAGCCTCCGAAGCAGCCATGTATTCCGATTCAGTTGAAGATCTCGCCACAACGCTTTGCTTTGCACTCCTCCAACTAACTGCTGCACCATTCAAAATAAATACGTATCCAGATTGTGATTTAGAATCATCCGGATCGGTGTTCCAACTAGCATCGGTGTAACCATTAACAACGAGCTGTTCATCACCTCCATAAGAAAGAACCATATCCTTAGTTCTTCTCAAGTACTTAAGGATGTTTTTGACCGTTGTCCAATGATCCACTCCTGGATCACTTTGATATCTGCTAGTTAGACTAACAGCATATGCGATGTCGGGTCTAGTACATAGCATGGCATACATTAGAGATCCTATGGCTGATGCATAGGGAGTCTTACTCATCCTTTCTCTATCTTCTGCCGATGTCGGACTTTGAGTTTTACTCAAGGTCGTATTGGGCAACATGGGCAAGATCCCTTTCTTGCTTTCTTCCATTCCAAACCTCTTTAGAACTTTGTCCAAATATGTACTTTGTGACAATGATATTTGGCGTTTCGATCTATCTCTATAAATCTTTATGCCTAATATGTAAGCTGCTTCGCCAAGATCCTTCATTGAAAAACTATTATTCAAATATTCTTTGACACTATTAAGAAGGTCTTCATCATTCCCAATCAACAATATGTCATCCACATATAGTATTAAGAATGCTACAGAGCTCCCACTCACTTTCTTGTAAATACAAGCTTCTCCATAAGTTTGTATAAAACCAAAACTTTTGATTACCTTATCAAAACGTTGATTCCAACTTCGGGATGCTTGCTTCAATCCATATATGGACCGTTGAAGTTTGCATACCTTGTTAGCATCTTTAGGATCGACAAAACCTTTGGGTTGCATCATATACAGCTCTTCATCAATATCTCCATTGAGGAATGCTGTTTTGACATCCATCTGCCATATCTCATAATCATAATATGCAGCGATTGCTAACATAATCCTCACAGACTTTAGCTTCGCTACCGGTGAGAAAGTCTCATCGTAGTCAACTCCTTGAATTTGTCGAAACCCTTTTGCGACAAGTCGAGCTTTATAGACAGTAACATTACCATCAGCATCTGTTTTCTTCTTGAAAATCCATTTGTTCTCGACAGCCTTTCGGCCATCCGGTAAGTCCACCAAAGTCCATACTTGGTTTTCGTAGATGGATCCAATCTCGGATTTCATGGCTTCTTGCCATTTATTGGAATCTGGGCTCATCATTGCTTCCTCATATGTCTCGGGGTCATCGGTGTTGTCCACCAACATGACACTCATAACGGGATCATACCAATCTGGAGTGGTACGAGTTCTCGTTGACCTCCGAGGCTCTGTAGCAACTTCAACCGAAGTTTCATGATCACCATCATTAGCTCCCTCTCTTATTGGTGCAGGCACCACAGGAACTTCTTCCGGTGCTGCGCTACTCGCAATTTTGAGAGAAGGTTCGACAACCTCGTCGAGTTCTACTTTCCTTCCAGTCACTTCTTTCGAGAGAAATTCCTTCTCTAGAAAGGATCCATTCTTGGCAACGAAGATTTTGCCTTCGGATCTATGATAGAAGGTATACCCAATAGTTTCCTTCGGGTATCCTATGAAGACGCATTTTTCCGCTTTGGGTTCAAGCTTGTCCGGCTGTAACTTCTTTACATAGGCTTCGCATCCCCAAACTTTAAGGAACGACAATTTAGGTTTCTTCCCAAACCATAATTCAAACGGTGTCGTTTCAACGGATTTAGATGGTGCCCTATTTAAAGTGAATGCGGCTGTTTCTAATGCATAACCCCAAAATGATAGCGGTAAATCTGTAAGTGACATCATAGAACGAACCATATCTAAGAGAGCTCGATTACGACGTTCGGACACACCATTACGCTGTGGTGTTCCCGGCGGTGTCAACTGTGAAAGTATTCCGCATTTCTTCAAATGCTCGCCAAACTCGTAACTTAGATATTCACCTCCACGATCAGAACGTAGAAATTTAATCTTCTTGTTACGTTGATTCTCTACCTCACTTTGAAACTCCTTAAACTTCTCAAAAGTTTCGGACTTATGTTTCATGAAATAGATATACCCATATCTACTCAAATCATCCGTGAAGGTAAGAACATAACGATAACCACCGCGCGATGCTACACTCATTGGACCACACACATCGGTATGTATAATTTCCAATAAGTCCGTAGCTCGCTCCATCATACCAGAAAATGGAGTCTTAGTCATTTTTCCCATCAGACATGCTTCGCATCTTTCAAGTGATTCAAAATCAAGTGATTCAAGAAGTCCATCGGAATGGAGTTTCTTCATACGCTTCACTCCAATGTGACCAAGACGACAGTGCCACATATAGGTCGAATTATCGCTTGATTTCAAACGTTTAGCCTCAATGTTGTTGATATGTGTATTTCCACTATCGAGATTCAATAAGAATAGACCATCTATCAAAGGTGCATGTGCATAAAACATATTACTCATATAAATCGAACAACCATTATTCTCTGATTTAAACAAGTAACCGTCTCGCAATAAACAAGATCCCGATATAATGTTCATGCTTAACACAGGCACTAAATAACAATTATTTAAGTATAAAACTAATCCCGATGGTAGATGAAGGGGTAGCGTGCCGACCGCGATCACATCAACCTTTGATCCGTTTCCCACGCGCATCGTCACCTCGTTCTTCGCTAGCTTCCGTTTATTCTGCAGCACCTGTTTCGAGTTACAAATATGAGCAACCGAACCAGTATCAAATACCCAGGCACTACTACGAGTACTAGTGAGATACACATCAATAACATGTATATCAGATATACCTTTCTTCTTGATGTTGCCGTTCTTCAAATCCGCCAAGTACTTTGGGCAATTCCGCTTCCAGTGACCTTCTCCCTTGCAGTAAAAGCACTCAGTATCAGGCTTAGGTCCAGCCTTGGTCTTCTTCGCCGGCGTGGTAACTTTCTTACCACCCTTCTTGAAGTGTCCCTTTTGCTTAGACTTGCCTTTCTTGAATTTGGTGGTCTTATTGACCAACAACACTTGGTGCTCTTTCTTAATCTCCACTTCTGTAGATTTCAACATGGCAAAGAGTTCTGGCAACGTCTTGTTCATGTTCTGCATGTTGTAGTTCATCACAAAGTTCTTGTAACTTGGTGGTAGTGATTGGAGGATACGGTAAATCCCCAAAGCATTAGGAATCACAATACCCAAGCTTTGAAGTTTGTTTGCGTGCCCAGACATCTTAAGCACATGCTCACTGACGGAGCTGCCCTCTTCCATCTTGCAGTTAAAGAACTTTTCAGAAGCTTCATAACTTTCAATTGCCGCATGAGTCTCAAAAATCAATTTGAGATCCTCGACAATATCATATGGGTCTGAATCCTCAAACCTTTTCTGAAGCTCCGATTCCAAACCATACAAGATAGCACACTGAACTATGGAGTACTGATTCTTCCGAGCGAGGTAAACATTCTTTACTTCATCGGGAGCATCATCTGCAGGTGGGTCACCCAGCGGTGCATCCAGCACATAGGTCAAATTACCAGCTGTGAGGACAATCCTCAAATTGCGGAACCAATCCGCGAAGTTGCTTCCATTGTTTTTCAACTTTTCTTTCTCTAGGAACGCATTAAAATTGATGGTAGGGGCTGCCATTGATCTACAACATATTTGCAATAGTTTAGACTAAGTTTATGACAAATTGAGTTCAAATTAATAATGAAATTAAACTAGGTGAACTCCCACTCAAAACAATATCCCTCACATTGTTTTAGTGATCACACGAACCAAATCCACCATATCAACACCGATCATCACGAGAGCTGACATAGTTTCAATGGCGAACAATCGACATGTTCATCATATCTACTATATGATTCATGCTTTACCTTTCGGTGATCCGTGTTCCGAGACCATGTCCGTACATGCTAGGCTCGTCAAGATCAAACCTTAGTTTCCGCATGAGCAAATCTGGCTTGCTCACGTTGTATACACTTGCAGAATCTAACACACCCGATCATCACGTGGTGCTTCGAAACAACAAGCTTTAGCAACGGTGCTAACTAAGGGTGAACACTTTATGACTTGAAATTGATGTGCATGAGGGATCATCTTATAATGCTACCGTCGTCTACTAAGCAATACAAGATGCATAAAGGATTAACATCACATGCAATTCAATATATATGTGATATGATATGGCCTTTCTTCTTTGTGCTTCCGATCTCCATCTTCAAGCACGAACATGATCTCCATCATCACCGGCATTGCATCAAGGTCAATGACGCTTCTCCATGGTTGTCGTCCACCGGCTTCAACTATTACAACTACTTTGAATAGACACGCGGGTCTTAACATAAATTAAAGACAACCATATGGCTCCTGCCGGTTGCCAACTTACAATAAGGAACATTGCATACATCAAATATAATCACAATCATGGCCATATCACATCACTGCACACCCCTGCAAAACAAAGTTAGACGCCTCTACTTTCTTTGCATATTTTACGTGGTTTGGGGCTTTCAATAAGTGTCGTTCTAACTTACGAACAAGAACCACAACATTGATACTAGCATTGTTGATCACCCGTTGTAAATTGGATCTTAACTATGCTAGGAGAAACAGGCACCCGCAAAGCCACTTATGCAATACAAGTTGCATGTCAAGCGTGGAGCAAGTCTCATGAACGATGTCATGTAAGGTTAGCCCGGGCCGCTTCATCCCAACATACCGCAAGATGCAAAGTACACAAGAAGTAATCTACAATAAAAGCATCAACGCCCACAATGACCATTGTGTTCTACTCGTGCAACAGATCTACATATAGACACGGCTCTGATACCACTATAGGGTTTCGTAGCATGGAAAACAAAAAAATTCTATCGCATACAAACAAACAAGCCAAGATCTATCTACTAGATTGTAGCAACGAGTCGATGGAATAACTTACCCTCGAAGATTCCAAAGCGTTTAACGAGAGCAGATTCTCGTGGGTGATGTAGTCGTACTCTTCCCGATCTCAAGATCGTGTAGACGATCCTTCCGGCGCTGCGTTCCGGCAGCGCTCCCGCAGTCGGTCACACGTTCGGTACTCGACGAAGACCTTCCTCTCCCTTGTTCCAGCAGGCAGCGGAGGTTGTAGCACTCTCCTCGTGATTCCGGCAGCACAACGGCGTGGTACCGGAAGTAGAGGGGAGATCCCGCAGGGCTTCGCCTTAAGCCGGAGCGAGTATGGTGGATTATGAGAGAGGGCTATTAGTGGTCTAGAGATTAGACACACCAATTAGAAGGCTCTAAACCGCAGGCTAAAGCAATTAGAAGCTCTAAACCAAAACGGCTCTAAACCGGAGATTAGAGGTAGAAACTTGTGTGTCTAGAGGAGGGGGCCCTGCCCCTCCTTTTATAGGTGGGGAGGCGCGGCCAGGGGAGGGGAGTCCCTCCCCAAGTAGGCCTTGGGTGGCGCGCCGGCTTGGGGAGGAGACTCCTCCCTCAAGTCGGTTCCCAACTCCTCTTGCTTGTTTCCCACAGTTTCTTGTTTTAGCCGTTTGACTTTCAAACTGGACATTTGACTTTTCTGTTTTAGGATTCAATTTAATCCTTTATTCGGGACAGCAAGAACACTTAGTACATGATGCAATCATTCCAATATGTAATGACACATTCATGTACCCCTCCCCCCTCCCGGAGTGCCGGACATTCCGGAACCTTCTAGAACATTCACCGGAATCATTTCCGAACTCCGAAACGGGACTTTCTTTATATGAATCTTATTCTCCGGACCATTCCGGATCACCTCGTGATATCCCGGATCCCATCCGGGACTCCGAACAACATTCGGTCTCTTTCTCATAATACCATAACTACTCAAAACAACGTCGAATCCTTAAGTGTGTCTCCCTACGGTTCGTGAATTATGCGGACATGATCGAGACACTTCTCCGAACAATAACCAATAGAGGAATCTGGAAATTCATATGGCTCCCACATATTTCTACGATTACTTTGCGATCGAATGAACCACTTACATACGATACCAATTTCCCTTTGTCTCACAATATGTTACTTATCCGAGGTTATGATCGTCGGTATCTCTGCATACCTAGTTCAACCTCGTTACTGATAAGTACTCTTTTCTCGTTCCCGTGATATGTGATCCCTTGTGAACCAGTCACATGCTTGCAAGCTAATTGGATGACATTTCACCGAGAGGGCCCAGAGAATATCTACCGTCATATGGATGGACAAATCCCACTCTTGATCCATGTGTCTCAACCAATACTTTCCGAACACTCAATGGCACCTTTATAGCCACCCAGTTACGGTGTGGTGTTTGATGTCATCAAAGCATCCATCCGGTAAAGGTGATATGCATGATCTCATGGTCGAAGGAATCATGTTACTATGTATCAGAAAGCATATAGCAATTGAACTATTGAAATGACTTGATCTTTATGCTACGCTTATCTATAGGAGTATGTCCACCATATAATTCTCCTAATGATATGATCTTGTTGTTGATAACATCTCAATGTTCATGATAGGGAAACCACAATCATTTATCAACCAACAAGCTAGTGAAGTATAGAGGCTATACTAGGGACTTCAAATTAAGTTTACAAATCACACAAGTATTAATGTTTCCCTGTTAATACTATTATAGCATGAATGTAAACATTTATCATAAACACAAAGATATAATAATAACTACATTTATTATTGCCTCTAGGGCATATCTCCAACATTTCTTCGTTTCTTTAGTCGGCTGAAAAGAAACACTGCCATGTGGGTTGGCCAGCGCCGGCATGTTCAGCTGGGCCGACTGAGCGAGGGCTGCTACCTCCTGAATCCTTCTCTTTTCTCTTGCTATGACCAATGATTCGGCCAAATTTGACCCGGCTGAAGCACACTCCATTGACTTCTTGTAATCTCCTGCAACTGTTATTACTCCTTGTGGTCTGGGTAGTTTCATCTTCAGATAACTCACATGACAGCTACTCATGAATTTAGCCAGCGCAGGCCGTCCGAGTAGAGCATGCTAACAACTTTCCAGATCTACCACTTCAAATTCAAAATTCTCTGCTCTGCAGTTATCTCTCGTGCCGAATAACACATCCACTCGGATTTTACCGATGGGCTCGCATGAAAGTCCCGGCACTATCCCATGGAAAGTGGTCCTCGTGGACTGTAGCATGTTCTGCGATATTCCGAGTTTATGCATGGTATCTTTGTACATGATGTTGATACTGCTTCCATTGTCAATGAGTACTTTCGAAAATTTCACATTGATGCTTGGTCCAACGAATGTCGGATCCAACACGAGTGCATATGACCCTGGATTCGGCATTATCTTGGGGTGATCCTTTATGCTCCAAGTTACCTCCTGATCTGACCAGGGCACATATCTTGGTACTGCCGGCATAACTGCATTTACTTCCATATGCCGGCGCTACACACTCTGCTTGTCTTGCTGTTCAGTTGTGAACACGCAATATGACTGATGATGTTCTCTATAATCATTGCGTCCAGTACTCGCTGGATTTGTCCTTCCATCCTGAACCTGGTTCATCACTTGATGTACCGCATCCCTCCGATTCGAGTCATCGTACCTCGGGGGAGGAGGCGGTAACATCAGTTGCTGTGCATTTGCTCCTGTCAATTGCGGTTGATGCTGTTGATGTACTTGATGGGGTGCTGCCTGAATGCCTACAGGATTTCCCATCGCATTTTTCATCCATGCACATTGACGGGTCGTGTGGTTGGCCGGCCTGGATGGGTTTGACGTGTGAAATTTACACGGTTGATCTAACATAGATTCAAATGTGTACTTCGGCCTCTCCTGCCACTGCTTCTTTTGTTTTGGGGTCCACTGCCTTTTTCCTTCATTCTTTGGTGTCCACTGCTGAGGTCCATTCTTCTGCCGTTGAGTCGCTCCATGAATCGGCTGATCTTGTGCTACCGCTGCCACTTGGGCCGAATTATATCTATGATCGGGCCTTTCGTCTCTCCTTCTTCCTCTGAAATCACTGCGCCTGGATGACCCGGCCAAATCTCTTGCATAATGGTCCTGTTGCTCGCGATGATCTGCCGACATTAATTCCGGTTGCGTTGGGTCCCCTAATGCATAGGAGTCTGCTATTCTGATAGTTTCTGCCAATGTGGTTGGCATATCTCTTTGCAGACGTTGCCACAACACGCTGCCATAACGGCAGCCTTGCGCGAACCAAGCTATTGCTTGCGATTCGATAACCCCTTCACATGAGTTTCTCAGGTTGCACCATTGAGTCAAAAACTCTCTATCTGTTTCATTCGGCCTCTGCTTGCACATGGCTAACTGTTGTGGCCTGTTTGGCCTCTTGTATGTGCTGGTAAAGTTGCTGACGAACATTTCTTCGAAATCTAACCAACAGTTGATACTGCCGGCTGGTAGATTATTCAGCCATACCCTAGCTGGTCCTTCCAACATTTGTGGGACATACCGCACTGCCCATCTTAAGTTCCCACCCGCTATCTTCACAGAAGTGGCATAGTCAATCAACCAGTCTTGTGGCTTGGTACTTCCATTGTATGTTTTTGTGCCTCTCGCTAACTGAAAGTTCGGCACTGGTGGTTCGCCCATGATCCGTGGTCCAAAACATGTCGGACCTGGTGGACCCTGTTCTTCCAACAACTCGGACCGGTATAGCCGGTCCAGCTTCACTCTTGCATCACTTGCTGGCAAATCTCTGTACAGGATTCTGTCCTGCATCCCATAGTGGTTATTTCCACCATGGATCGCATATTCCGCCTCGGAATAACCATCATTGTACCTTTCATTCATTTGATTATGGCGAGCTGGCCTCGCTTCTCTTTCCTGCCGAGGTTCATGCCTTGGTTGCGGGTTGAGCGGCATCTCTCTCCTTACTTCGGTCGGGGTCTGGTTTTCATGATTACCTCTCGCGGGTTCTCTTCTGCCGAGGTCTCCATTGCCTCGGCTTCCGCCGTCTTTCTCCACACGGCGGTGGTTCCTCTCCCCACTGTTACCTCGGCTTGCATTGCCTCCGTTCTCATTTGCCTTTCCAGCCATTGCCGGATCATATGGAACAATTTGCTTGTTCCTCTTTCCTGAGGTTACTGCTCTGTCCCTTCGTGTGTTGTTTCCGGCTGAAGATGCTGCTGCCGCGGATAAGGCGAGTTCTGCCCCTGCCGAGTGAACCATCCGCGAGGCCCCTGGCCTTGCCGGGTTTGCTCTGAGTATTTCCTCATTTTGCTGGTTCGCGATGCGCACCAGCTCATTCACTCTTTCTTGTTGTTTCTGCCGGGCTTCCCCGGTCAACCCCTCTAATTCCAATGCTACGGCATTTGCCGCTCTCAGGTTCCTCGCCGGGGTACTGTACCTCGGCAAACCCAAATCACCTGATTCTGCTCTGTGAGCTTCATGCTCTTTGTTAATGTCATCCATGAGGTTCTTCCCTCTTAATCTTAATTCGTCCACCCGCTCGGGTGCGATATCAAGCTTATTGGCTTTGGCATATTCTCTCAGGGTCCTGTTCAAGGACTCCCGCAAGGCCGATACTTTCTTGGCCTCTACCAGCACCTTTTGCCTGGTTTCTTCTAACTCTGCCTGAGCATTTGCCGGATCAAGTATCGGCGCTACAGGTGTAGTCAAGTTTTCTATGGTCGCCTGAAGAATGTTCTCCGGCCTTTCCAGAGGTGGCCCTCTTACTCTTGGTGCCTTTGGGGTGATGTCATGTAGCTCGGTCGGGTTGGTCACTGGCGGGATTACCTCAGTGGGTTGTGGCGCGGTCTGCTTGGGTGCGCCTTGTGCGCCTGTGGCGGGTTCTCTGCTTGACCCGGCTACTGCTGCTCCAGCTTGCGCTCCAGCAGCGACCATCACCTCGACGCTGCCTGCAGGATGTACTTTGGATGGACGGCTTGCTGCGTTAAGAGGTGGCTCTCCTGCAACAACAACTTGGTGAGGATAAATGCCGGTGATGTCGACGCCGACGTAAACCTTGTGCTCGCCCAGGCTGATGAAGACACCATTGCGCGGGGGAACTTTCCCTTTGAAGCTCCCTGCATTGTCGCTGACATAGTCGCAGAGACCAAATCTCTGGACCAAGCCAGAAACAACGCGCTCGCCCGTGTTGATGAAGTTTCCCGTCCGGATCATAACTCCAGCTAGCATCGCTGCTGGCCCCACGGTGGGCGCCAACTGTCGTGGTGGTGGCACGGCAGATGCCATGGGTAGGCTAAAGTATGGGGCCAATGGATGCTAGAGGGATCTGGGGAGGGAAGATGCAGTTAATTCTACACATAAGAGACTAAGGCAAAGATCTTTATTTCTCTTCTCCAGGGCTACAAGTGCTCCTTGCGCTGTATACAGGGAGAGAAGATGAACTTTACTAGCCTAACGGTACCAAAATGAGCCGATCCCCTTCTCTGAGTCCAAGACTCTCCTTATAAAGGAGAGCTCTGGGTTCCTTTAGGGCTGACGTGGCCAGCATATTCGAGGAATATGCCTGTCCCAATATAGTAGTTCGGTGCCCCCCTTTCCCTGTCGCCCCTCTAACGACGGCAAGGTTCCAGAGGGCCCCTCCTGTACGCCTCGGTCTTTTGGACTGTCACCTCCGTGACCTCCTCCTGCCTCTCTGTCGCTCTGCGCCTTTGTCCGTAGCGCTTGGCACTGCTTAGATTCTTCCTAGCTTGCAGCTAGGGTTTGACTTCAGGCTTCTCCTTCTCCTGCAAGCCTCATATCATTCGGCCCTCCCCTGCATAGCTCGGATTGTCCTTTACCTGTATCAAGATCACTCAGGCATAACCCGGCCGACCCACGCAGTAACTCGGCCGGATAATGCCTTAATATACATATATGGGCCTCTCGCCTCCGTATGTCGGCCGACTTATTCATAATTCGGCCGACCTAGACTGTAACTCGGAAACCAGACGGGGATCGTACCTCTGTCTTTCCCCGTCTTTGACCTACCCGAGGTCAACCCCCCGACAACCACTCTCATCAAGCATGGTAGACGTAACATCATAAGTATCAGAAGCAATTTCAGATTCAGGAGAAGTAGAAGTATGTGTAACATGTGTATGTGGTGGTGGTGTAAGGAGCTTACTCATAACATATAGTGTATCAAGAGCAACAGAGGTGTTCAGAACTGTTCCTCTTCTTGTAGTGGATGGTAATATAGGAAATTTTCCATCATGAGTTTTACCCATGATGAATGTATAGCAGCGAACAATAATAATTCTAAGTGAACTTTATAAATAAATCTATGCTCCCTGTCAACGACGCCAGAAAATAGTCTTGATGACCCACAAGTATAGGGGATCGCAACAGTCTTCGAGGGAAGTAAAGCCCAAATTTATTGATTCGACACAAGGGAAGCCAAAGAATATTTATAAGCCTTAACAACTGAGTTTTCAATTCATCTGCACCTGGAAAGAGTCTTTCTCGCAGTAGTTCATCAGTAGCAACAGTTTTGTAGTAGCAATAGCAAAGTAACAGCAACAGTAAAATAAAGACAGTAGTAACAATTGTAGTAAACAGCAGGATTTAAAGTGCGGTAGGCATAGGGATGGATGGACGGGCGTTGCATGGATAAGACAAATCATGTAATAATCAAGACAAGGGCATTTGCAGATAAATAAGATAAAGCATCCAAGTACTAATAATCATAGGCATGTGTTCCATATATAGTCATACGTGCTCGCAATGAGAACTTGCACAACATCTTTTGTCCCGCCAGCCCGTTGTAGTGGGGGCATCAAGAGAATCTACTGCCAATTAAGGTGTTCCTTTTAATAGAGCACCGGAGCAAAGCATTAACACTCCTTGAACACACGTGATCCTTACATCACAACCTTCTCCTCCGATTATCCCGATTTTTGGGCATCGGGTTTCGGACAATAATATGTGTATACAACTTGCACGTAATATCACAAACAATAATATCGTCATGAATCAATAACATGTTTAGTTCTGAGATCATGGCACTCGGGCCCTAGTGACAAGCATTAAACATAACAAGTTGAAACAATGTCAAAAAGCACTAACAATAGATAGTAGGCACTATGCCCTAATAATCTTATGCAATTACATGAGAAATCTCATCCAATCCCTACCATCCCCATAGCCTACAACGGGGGATTACTCACTCATGGATGGGGGAAACATGGATGATTGATGGAGAGGCGTTGGTGATGATGATGGTGATGATCTCCTCCAATTCCATGTCCCGGCAGGGTGCCAAAACGGAGTTTATGGTTCCGAATCACGGTTTCTGGTGGTGGCGGCGCAGCAGAACTCTATCTAGAAAAACGTCGAACTCCCCTTTGTTTTTAGGTCAGAGGGCTTATGTAGGCGGACGGAGAGGTCGAGGGGGTGCCCGAGGTGGTGTGGGCCCCTCGTGGCCCTTCTCCGTCTCGTCTTCTGGCTTCGTGAGTCTTCTGGTAAAATAGGAGTTTTGCGATATTTTCCGGGATTTTTTCTGAAAGTTGATTTCCTGCACAAAAACGAGACACCAAAGCAATTCTGCTGAAAACAACGTCAGTCTCTGTTAGTTATATCCAAATCACACAAATTAGAGAAGAAATAATAGCAAAAAAAATTAGGAAAGTAGATACGTTTTGGACGTATCAATATCTTTATTTCAAAACTAGCTACAAACAATCTGTACACTTGCAGTCATTAAATAGTAGGCTCCCTACGTTTGTTTCCCAACCCACCTCATAATACATATTTCCTCACATAGGCAAGCTCACACTTGTGACCTAAAGAAAGGAGCAAGTCCATGGAAAGGAATAGGTTTGGTCATGACCTAACTTCTAACTAGACATATTCTAGAAGATTTATCGAAAACACAATTAAAAAGTAGAAAGTGTACCTTACCCGCTTCACAAAAAAGTGTGTGTAATAACCAAGCTAGTCAAATTGTATTTTACAACAAGTGCAATAATCTTGGAATCCAGCAGATGCACAAGATCATATTGTTTAGGGACATAGAGAACCACAAGTGGATTATGGGTATGTCCGTAAGCATAGCTCCTATTGGTTTTACCCGATTAGAGCACCACAAGCATATAAGGTTAAGTGCTACAAGAAAACTAGCCACATTAGTTAACCGTGGAACACAAGTTAAGCATATGCAAAATTGGTAGGTGCATACTGTGTGACCATCCTTGTAGGAGGTTTGGTATGTGTCGGGTTTTTATAGTGTGGCTATATGCCTTCTCGTAGAGTAAAATATGTAAAACTTGTACTACCTCGGCTAAGGGGGGAAAGTTGGGCAATCTTTTCTCATTACCCACCCCTTCTCAGTTGGTCCATTAACTTATTCGTCTATTTCTTTGAAGAATAGCACTAGGAATAGATATATTGTAGCTTCATCCATTTCAGGGGAAGGGGCATACTATGTATAAGGTTTCGGAAAGAATGAACCGCTGGATTATATCATACAAAATGTCATTGCACACCTAGAAACCTTCTTCTAGTTGTCGGGATTTTCAAACACCTAGAAGCCTTCTTCTAATTGCCATGACCCAGCGTAATACCGAGGAAAAATGTGAATATAGACCAGATAAGAATGGAACTCTTTAGGAGGAGTGGCTTTACAGTTCCATGTATTCTTCTAAACTTGAAAATATAGTTTTTTTAAGAAACATAGCTGTAACCTTAGAAGGACAATTGACATTCAAGTTTAATAGTTCCTCCTCCTCGATCTTTCGTCAGGCGAGTGGGCACGATCGCCGAGGAAACTGACCCCGCTCCTCAGTCGCTCCCGTGCAACCCGGGGGAGAAACACTAATCCCCTCCACCTCCCTCCTCCCTCCTCCCTCCCCCTCCCTCCCCGGCCACCGTCGGCGTGCGCCGCCAGGCGAATCTCGCGCGGTGCCGGCGGCGGCTGGATATCCTCTCCCCGGCGCGCGGAGGCCCGTGCGGGGCGGCACCCTCCCTGGTGGCGGTGCTCATCGGCAGGGACGGTTGAGATCTGACGCAGCGGTGGCCGGCGGACTGCGTCGAGGTCGTCCCTTGCACATGGAGGCGCGGTCGTTCCTCGACAGATCTCAGCGGCGGCGGCGCAGGCCGTGGTGGCTGGGCGGCTGGTTTCACCAGAGCGGAGGGGACGGACCTGCTGGGGCGGCCTCTCCTCTCGCCTGCGGGGACAGTCTGGTCGGTGCTAGCTCCGGGCGAGCTCGGCCAGGGCTTCGGGGGCGGGCATGGGGGTCTGCCGGGCGGCGGTGGCGGGTCTGGTTTCTCTCGGGGTGCAGGCGCCCGCTGGTGTTGACGGCGCGGCTGCAGCAGCGTTGCGGCGGAGCTGATGTGGCCGATCGGGCCTGGCCAGCGGGCCGGTCCTGATCCGGGCTGGATCCAGCCCTAATTGGATCTGCTGTGGCGTTCAGACGGCACTCACCGCTGGTGATGGAGGGAAGTTCCCCTCCCCCACGCCTTCGGGCACCTTGGGGCCTGCTAGTCCGTGACACCTAACCGTCCCCCTCTTCGGCGATGCGATGTGCCGTTGTTCGGAGCGATGGCTAGAGCTCGAGGATGCCGGGGTGGCGGCCCCGGAAGGTGGACTCACGGCGGGCTCTTCGGCGGCGTCGTGGCAGTGGTGGTGGCTTCTCCCTCGGTCATGTGGATGGCGAGGAGAGGGCATCAGGCGGCTTTGGTGTTGGCGGCGCTTCGGCTTCGACAGCCCCCAGATCATGTGGCGGAGGCCTAACTTGGGTACAACGGGCTTGGCGGAAGACGGGGAGCGATTCAAAGGTTTTTCCGGGTGAAAGCCCTGTGCTTCGGCACCATCGGCGGCGATGCCTGCAGGTACCGTTACCCTCATGGGGGCACCGATGCGGCTACCTCCCTCACGACAGGGCTCCGGGTAAAAACCCTTGACCGTCGGTCTCGGCGGCGGCGGCGCGGTGTGTCGTTACCATGTTGAGGGCGTCGTCGTGGAGCCCTAGCTCATCTCGGTCTTGGCTCATTCTCTCCGGTGGCAAGTTTAAGTTCTTTGCGGTTGTCTTACTTATTTTGATCTGCTTTGTAAAAGGGGTCTCCCCTCCACCTTGTATCTGTTTGGCCGATGTGGATTTTTTTTGAAAGGTAAGACACGATATATTGAGCATCAAGCCGCCTCATTAAAAACCTTCCAGTCCCCTCAGGTACCCTGGTAAGGAAAAGAGTGCGTAAAAAACTTGCTGCTCCCAGATTACATAATGTTCTTACAATCTAACATGACCAGGTCCAGAACACACTCTGGAACCGAATCACGAGATAGTCCAGAGAGCCCTGATCTACCAACCTGGGCTAAAACATGTGCAGCGCCATTACACACACGATCGACCTTTGTGATCTTAATATCTTGGTATATCTTCAGAAGCTCTCGGGCCTCCAAAATCGCCGTCCAGCTGTTTCTTGTGTTTCACTATTGATAGCCCGGACAACACGTAGGCAGTCGGACTCTAGGGTAGCAGGCCAGCGCCGAAGAGAAATCAAATGCCGAAGCCCCTCCAGGCAAGCGAGGACCTCGGCTTCCTCTGAACTGCCGCAGAACGGGATGAATTTCCATTCAGCGAGGATAGGACGTCCTTGGTGATCGCGTATAAGAATGCTAACTCATGCATTCTTCGATGTCGAGTCCCAGCCAGCATCAACATTCTTCTTTACAGTACCTATATTAGGAGGCGACCAAGACACAACACTACCAAGAGCCTCTTCACCAGTATGAGTACGATGGTAGCTTACCAAGTAAGGAACATAAGAGGAGATCAAAACTTTTCCGTCGCCATGCACGACATTGTTGCGGTGGTGCCAGGCGCGCCATAGCAAAAAGATGATCCGAGGGCTCTGCTCCAGCGTTTCATTACCGAGAAGGTCAAACAACCATTCATCCTTGTTGACTCTGAAAACAGACTCCTCCGGTAAGTTCCAGTGCTCCCGCAGCTCATCGCGAAGAGCACGCGCCATAGTACAGTTAATAAGAGCATGGTGGGTATCCTCAACCTCCCGAGCACAGATGGAACAAACAGGATCTACCGATGGGAGCCTTCGGCTAAGATTTAGCTTCGATCCCGACGAGTGAGACGCAACCCGCCAAGCAAAAATTCTCAGTTTCGGGGGAACGTTAGATTTCCAAACCAAATCCCAGATTTTCCTTTCTCCCTCCGCTGCCATGGAGCTAGACTGACCTCCATTCATCCCTTGGAGCTTTGGGAGAATACCAATCCGGTAGGCCGACCTGACGCTAAATATACCATTGGCCTCACCCGACCAAGCAACAAAGTCCTCCGATGCTCGAGCTGGCAGTTTGATATTCAGGATCACCGCCGCATCATGGGGAAAGCAGCACTCGCGCACCGCGTCCTCATTCCACGTTCTGCCGTCTTGATCAATAAGTTCTGACACCCATCTACGACGAGACGAGCCTTTCCTTCCATCCACCTGCATCGCACCCGGTCTGGGAAGCCAATTATCTCGGAATATTTTGACCTTGGACCCTGTACCTATCCGCCAAATGATTCCTTTCTTCAGTAATTCGAGCCCATGGACAATCCCCTGCCAAGTCGGTGACTGGTTCTTGATGAAAGCCGTATCAAGCAAATGACCAGAGGGGTAGTACCTGGCTTTTAGGAGACAGGCACAAAGGCTTCCGGGGTAATGGATCAGGCGCCAAGCTTGTTTCGCCAGGAGGGCCTGGTTAAAAACACGAAGATCCCGAAAGCCAGTGCCTCCATAATTTTTTGGTCTGGCCACTTTATCCCACGACATCCAATGCATTTTCCTCTTATTGACTTCATCACCCCACCAGAAGGTTCGGATTATCTGTTCCAACTCATCAATGAGCCCCAGCGGGAATCTGAACACTCCCATAGCATATGTCGAGACTGATTGCAACACTGATTTAATGAGGATATCTTTCGCTCCTACAGACATATATTTCTCGGACCAATCGCTTGCATGTTTTGAAAATTTTCCTTTGGTAGACTTGAACTTGCCTTTTGATATTCTGCCTTCAGGGACCGGCAACCCCAGATATTTTTCTTTAAAACACGAAGCCTCATATTTCAGGATGTCCTTTATTTCATTTTGCACAGCATCTGTACAGCGATTCCCATACAATATTGAGCATTTGCCAAGACTTACCAGTTGCCCAGTGCCATGCTCATACCGATCAAGAATGTTTTTGATTACTCTAGCCTGGTCCCCCGAGGCTTCGAAGAACAAGAGACTATCATCGACAAAAAATAGATGCGAGATGCCGGTGCACGACGGCAAATAACCAGCTCACGAAGTGAAGACGCCTCAATTTCCTTTCGAATAAGACAGGAGAGACCGTCAAGAACAAACAGGAAAAGGTACGGCGAAAGAGGATCACCTTGGCGAATACCGCGGGAGGGAGTGAAGGAGTCCAACATGTTTCCGTTAAAGCGAACTGAATAACGAACGGTCGTGACGCAGGCCATCACCCACCGAATCCACTGTCTCTGAAAGCCCAACTTCGCTAAAACCCCTTCCAGGAACCTCCAGTCCACACGATCATACGCTTTAGCCATATCCAATTTATACGCACATAAATTTTTACAAGCTGCCGAGCCATGTTGAATCGAGTGTAAGCACTCAAAGGCCATAAGAGCATTGTCAGTAATGAGGCGTCCAGGAATAAACGCACTCTGGGTTGGTGAGATGATATCCTGAAGAAGAGGCCTTAACCTGTTCACCAGGCATTTAGATACAACCTTGAAGATGACATTGCAGAGGCTTATTGGTCTAAAATCCTTTAGGTGTTCAGGATCATTTTTCTTTGGAATCAAGACTATTGATGTGTCGTTAACCATCTCTGGCATGACACTGGAGGAGAAGAATTGCTGCACATCCTGAATGACATCTTCCTTTAGAAGGTCCCAGTTTCTCTGTAGAAAACGAGCAGGGAAGCCATCGGGGCCTGGAGCCTTTAACGGTCCAATCTGGAAGAGTGCATCACTAATTTCCTTTTCAGTATAGGGGGCACATAGCTTCACATTCATCTCATCATCCACACAACATCTCATAGCCTCAATTACCGGAGTCGGAACAATGCTGTCCTCACGCGTGTATAGCTTCTGGAAGAATTCTGTAGCCATATTCTCCATCTCCTCCGGGTCAGAAGTCCAAGTTCCATCATCTCTTCTGAAGCGTCGAACCCTGTTTTTCCGTCGCCTCCAGGAAGCTCGAAGGTGGAAGTACTTGGTATTGCGATCACCCTCTCTCAACCATGCAACTCTCGAGCGCTGCATCCACATAATCTCTTCCCTGTAGAGAAGTTCATCCATCTCCTTCTCTAACCCAATACGAGCAGACAAACTAGCTTCGTCAGAACAGTTTCGTAGTTCCTCCAGTACCGCGCGTTTCTTTTCCAGCTCCTTAGGCACAGACTTAAAATGAGTTTTACGCCACCTCTGCAAGGTACTCATAACAGTATTTAAGGAGGCAGCCACATCGTCCATGTCACTAACAGCCACTCTACGCGACCAGGATTCCTCAACAACCGCTGACAGGGAAGGTTCACGTTCCCAGACCACCTCATATCTTCGAATCGGTCTATTAGATCTGTAGTTCCTACGTTCCTCAGCAGAGAATAGGATAGGGCAGTGGTCAGACCGAGTTGAGACAATGTGACGGATACGATGCATCGGGAACAAGGTCGACCAAGCCGGCGAGGCCACTCCTCTGTCTAGCCGAACCTTAACATTTCGCTCACCCTTCTGCTTATTATCAAAGGTCCAAGGAGTTCCAACAAAACCGATATCATGTAGATCACAATGTGATAAAACCTCACGGAAGTCCATCATTAGGCGTTCCGAGCAAGCCGTATTTGAAAAGTGCTCTTCTTGCCAAAGGGCTTCGTTGAAGTCTCCTAGCATAAGACATGGTTTCTCCGATTCATCCCTCATTTGCCGAAGCTTTGACCACACAAGATGTCGGTCGCATGCTTTAGGCTCACCGTATATAAACGTGCCTCGCCACATCTGATCAAATGGGCCACCACTGATATGAGCATCAATATGATATTTGCTGAAAGACAGGAGATCAACCGAAACATCCTCCGTCCAGTAGAGGGCCAGTCCCCCACCTTTCCGGTGCCACTAACTTGAAAACAATCTTTCATGCCAATCCTGAAGCGAAGGTTTGCAACTCTTTCCTTACTTTGCCTAGTCTCACAAATAAAAACTAGGCCGGGCTTGTATGTCTGCACCAAGCAGACGAGCTCCTGAACAGTCGCGGGTTGCCTTAGTCCACGGCTGTTCCAGCCTAATGTTGTCATTGGGCTCGGCGGTCCTCCTCGGAGGAGGCCGCCGATGTTGCCAAGTCATGTGATAAGTCTGTCATCTTCCGTAGCTTCGAGCGTTCTCGAGGATCAGTGTATGTTGGTGGTGGTGGGGGAATTTTCCCCGGATCTGCAGATGGAACTAGAGGGTTGCCATCTGATCCTAAGGCTTCACTCTCATACACTAAGGTCTTCCTAGCACTGGTATCCCCATCTACAGCAGTTTCCATGGGGGTATGTTTCATCGGGCTGACAGCAGTGTCCAGAATATCATCCTCGCCATCCAGCGAGGCCTCTTGGGACGAGCGTTTCCGGGGGGCCGGAGCACCCCTGCCTATCTTACCGCCTCGTCCTCGCGGAATAAAGGTACGTGCTTCCATGATCGGAGGGTTTGCACGTCGCTTGGCTAGCATGAAATCACCATATTGTAGTTCGCGATCCGTCCAGACACCATCCCCACACTCCTCATGGTTATGCCCAATCAAACCGCAGTGCTTGCAAAAGTATGGAACCTTCTCGTACTTGATCAGTAGCCTCTTCTTCCCTTCTCCTTCCACATTGAGAGAAACCACCCGGGAAAGGGGGTTTTTAACCTCGAGCATTACTCTGATTCTAACATAGTTCCCCTCATAGAACAGCTTTGGAGTCATCTGGACCTCCTTTGTTTTCCCAATGCGGCGAGCCAAATCATCCACAATATGTACCTTTCGATACAGCTCCGGTATGCCATGGATTTGAGCCCAAACGTACAAACCTCCAAAGGAGATTTTTTCCGGAACCTCCCGGCCATCATAATCCTCAATGAGTACAGCCCAGCCTCGGAACGTCCAAGGACCTTGGTGCACGACCTTTTTCCAATCTCCTAAACAGTGCATCTGGAACACAAACAGATTCTTCCCTGCCTCCCTGCATATTGGATCTTTGGAGAGATTCCAGATCGCTTTCATCTTGCCGAACAGAGCCTCTGAGCTGAATTTCCTGGTGGTGTGAACTTTGCCGATCGCCATCCAGCGAGCCTCTTTCTGAAATTCCTTGACCTCATCCACTCCAATCATCACATCATCAAGCTCATCATCCCGTAGATCTAAGTGCATGAGAAGATCGTCCAACTCAGGCTCAGATTCCTTTGCAGCACCCGAAGTGCCAGTTTCCGATCTAGTCGCCATGGCGCCGAACAGCAAAACCCTATCTCGCCTCAGGGGAAACCTTCCAGGAGCAATGGGAGGAGCCCTGGGGGAGAGGCGGAAGACGTATGTAGGGTGCAATCCGATGAGAAAACAGGGTCAGGATCGAAGAGATCTCACGGCGGCGAAATCGCCCCGGAGCCAGAAAACCCTAACGAGGAGGGTACGTCTAGAGTTATACCAGCATTTATTTGATAGAGAGAAGATAAGAAGGGGTAAGAAATTCCATCAGTTTATTTGCATTGATGGTGTGAGATGAATCTATGATTCCATGGCGCCTGCACAACCTGACCAACTAGTATATGCAGGGAAGGACTGCACAAGGATGCATAAGCTTTGCCGGCCGATGTGGCTTTATTCTATAAAGCGGGACGAAAGCCTATTTCGAGAGATAGTTCCTCCTCCTCGAAACAGCCTTCTATTGAGATCCATTACACACGGATGACAAACTGCCGAAAAACGACGAAAACCAAGAGCTGAGGCCAATTGACATTCAAGTTTAATAGTTCCAGTTGCTCACGAAGATTGAAGTCCAGATATTTACGAAGAATGGCAGATAGATAGATGGTATTCCCGTCCATGCGGCACATTATAGCCATGGCCATCTAAACAGCACTGGCCATCTAACGAATCAGTCGTCCTCCTCATTGTATACCTAGAATCCAAGGGATTCCGTCAGGATACATTTGGCAAACATAGTATCCCTACAAAACAAAATCGCGATATCATTATGAGGTTTGAACCGTTGCTCGTGCCCATTTGTTAGAAGCAGAACGGACCCAAGAGATTCTCAGACACGCGGTCACCGAATAATTGCAGAACGCCTAGCTCAGAGGGACAAAGATGCTCTGCAGATTGACGATTGGTTTGTACCGCCGGTCTGCCAACTCGTCTGAACCGTGCATGATCAACACGTGATATCTGTCTGTACATCGGTTTCAGGCTCATCAGTGAGCCCGTACTAGTAGTAACTACTAGCAATTGTCAAACAAACAAAAAATCTAGGAGTACTTCCTTCATTCCTAAATATAAGATGGCCCGATAGACGATTTTATCATATCAAAACAGCATTGCAATACTATGTGCAAGACTGTTAGAGCATCACTAACAGAACCCCTACTAGCAGAAACCCGTATTTTTTCGGCGAGAGTAGGGGTTCTAGGCCTAACGCGCGAGCTAACAGAGCCTCTACTTGGGCCGACCTGTAAAATATTTTAACGGACCCCCGTGAAATGGTCTCGTCGACCTCTACAAGTAGAGGCTGAACGAGCGTTCACGGGTCGGAACCCGCACTCGCTCCGCCTCGCAACCCTACCACGCCGCCGCCGCGCAAACCCTACCCTACTCCGGCGAGAGATTCCACAGTCGTGCGTCGCAGATCCGCACCTCCACTAACGGCATGGCCACCCTCCATGGTGGATGCGGCCAGGGAGGCGGACGTAGCGAAGGAGGAAGCGGTGGAGGAGGCAGTGATCGAAGGCCACCATCGTCGTCTCCGCACCCTTGCGCCGACGAGCTGTGAAAGAAGCTCGCTCGCTCCGTCGGGGCGAAGCGTCGCGCCGCGAGGCGCTGGACCAACCGGGGGCTACGCTCGCCTCCTTTGCTGGCAGCATACACCGACTAGACACCGGCGTCAGGGCCTCGTCAAGGTCTGGTTACTCCCTCCTCTGTGAGCGAGCGTCGCGGCAACGAAGAGGACGAAAGGTGAAGAAAATGAAAAACGAATTTGCAACGGCAGGGGATTGGGAGGAGAATATTTCTGGCGTAGCTCTAGAAAAGACGAGAAAAACTAAGCCACCTTGCTTTTTCGAGACAACCAAACTAAGCCACACCTTGCTTTCATGGGACCTTTTGAGGCTTTGAGACTAATCTAACTTGTGTAAGTTGGGTCATCCGTGGTTCTTACACCAGAGGTTAAAAAACATCGAGATGGAAAAAAGTGAAGTTATGGTGGAAAGGAAGGTCGAATGATATTGATGCGATTTCCGGCATTTTTGACAAGGACCTATGTTGTTCGTTTTTGTTTCCGCATCTCTGATCAGCTACGTTACATTTTGCAGTAACGCGCACCAGTAAGCCATCACAACATAGGTCTGGCCAATGCTCGTTGTCATTTCCAGTAGTCCAATACGATAAGCCTCATGCAGACCATCATATAAGTCTTGCTCGACGTAAATAGAGCGTCAGCCAACAAGATAAGAAAGCTTGAGAGCATTGGCAAAACATAAGTAAGTGAACAAGCCTTTTGCTTTCGGCTGAAACTCTTCAGCGTACGTTTTGCTTTTGTATAAATTAAAGATCATTCTTACCTTTGCTCGCACGTACGTAAGCCCACTATGGAAAAAAACAAATCCTCAAATCATCATCGCCAGAGGAACCAGAAGAATCGCCGATTACTTTCGGGTTTCTGAAGTCGGAATGATTCGGCAAGGATTATGTTTTCGGCCGGGGAGGAACGTCATGGCAGTTCATGATTACAGCACTAGTGCATGCACGTGTAATCCCAGACCAAAGAAAGGCTATGCAGACTGCAGTAGTATTGAAAATATGCTATAGAGCCAACACAATTATGCCAATCAAGTGAGCAACTGAGAGATTAATTTGTCTACTTTTTGTTTTTGAATTTAGCTTCCTATCCAGTGCGTAGTACTTACTGAATTTCTGATGTTTAGCACTCCCTTTAACCTACAACATCTATTTTGAGACGGAAGGAGTACTCTAGAATTTCTGGGTATTACTTCAGAATTGGAACTATAATAATTATGTCACTGAACACAATGATTATACTATACTACCTCTAGCAACGAAAGCCAGGCATGTAGTCAGCTGCGCCGTCAAGTCACTGACCGGAACAAGGACAAAGACGGACCAAGCTAATCCAGGAAATCTTAGCTGGGAGGGTCGAGTAATCATGAGTTGTGCATCTGCGGAACCTGAGCACTGAGTTCGCTTCTGTGGCCTCATATCAGTCATCTTCACACTCTGCTCATGAAAGCAAAATTGGCAATTCAATTTGAGCTATCATCAAAAAGATACAACAGCCAAAGATATATCTGATCAAATCAGCAAATACACAAACACTTTTTTTTTGCCCTGGTGAACTTCACAAGTATAGGTCAACTCAATCATGCTAGCTCCTTTGACAGAGCAAAAGTGCAAACTGATGACTCCTTTGATGATACGAGTTCAGGGAAACACATAATTTCCCCTATTTCAGTAGACCATGCTAGTACTAGTACATGCAGACAGATTGATAGATGTGTCCCTATAGAAGGAAATTGGAATTTTGGGAAGATCAACTAGAGTTCAAGACCTCTGGTTGGTGGCATGGTGTGTAGAGACATTTAGCTTGTTATAGTTGTAGAGGACCAGCAAGATCAACCGCCATTCTTTTGTCAACAATGTAACACAACATGTTTATAAATAGTTATCTGAAATATTGTTCAGTTTATGTTTATAAATAGTTGTCTCCTGCCTCCAAAACCAACACTACACTTTCCTAAGACAACAACCAACACATCGGTGAAAATTAGCTAGTGAAATAATAAGAATAAAGATATGGATCTGCAACCACTGGGACTTGATAGCTGGCACCTCTATGAAAAGATGCTCAAAAACTGGGTAAAAGGAAAGCATTCATCACTAAACCAAGCTGTATGCGTGGTACTACACATCTGCAAAAGCCAGTTCTCGTGGAAATGGAAGAATCAATTCACCAGAATCTTGCGCCAACAACATTACCTAAAGAAATACAGGTCACACAAACAGAGACCATGCCATTGCTTTCAAAAAGTTAAGGAAATTATAAGAAAATTCTCCATGAATTCAACAATGTATGGCTTAGTTCAAACTAACAAACATAGAGCTTTTAGGAAGACAAGTTTCCCTGAAAATATGCATATATACTGGGATCATGCTTCTCTGAAACAAATTTAGTAGTACTATTTCTTGAAGCATTGCACTAAATTCATTATGGGATCTGACAATAACAATGGATCTACTAGTGATATTCTGCTATCGTTGAGCTAACCATGTTGGCCCCCTAAAATAAGAGCCAGCATGTCATACTTACAAACTGCACCCATCTTTGGTACTGTAACAAGAATGCAGGCAAGCACCACCACAGCATATCACCAACCAGCAGGGCATACAGCAAGAAGCACAATGTAATTTGCTATCCAATGAATTCACTGAAAATATAATACAGTTTACCACTATAAATAACCTATTTATGAATAAGATGCAAACAATAAGCTAAGGACACACAGGTGGGATAGACCTTGCACAGAATGTAGAGTGACTAATGTTGATTGAATAAATTCTACTGCTTGTTCTCAAGTCAGGAAAAAGGACATCATAAGGGACAATTTATCTAATACTCCAACAAACAAGACACTTGGTCAAACCCACACAACCGAAATGCTTCTACACCTTCTTTTCCTCTTTTGCAAGTATGATTAGAGAAAAGAAATCCAAATATGGCTTAAATCAGGTGGCAATAAATATCTCACATGGTCATTGTGGTCATTAGACTTAAATACAAAAATCTTCATCTGAATGAAACCATTAATACCAACATTCATACTTATCCTGAACACCAAGTGCAACTATTCCACCCAGGGACAACAATATTGCCCAATATATCTGGTATAGTTTACAACAGGATCACATGATAACCAAACAAAAAGACCAATTTTTTTTCTAGAGTCCAGACATACGGTCAATGTTTCTGATATTGCAGCACCTTCTGACAAGTGACACCTAAATCATTTTGTGTAATAATGTTCACGACTCATGCTCAATATGCCAGGTTGAATTCATATATTACGGTGAAGGGATAGTTCAAATTGTATGGAGCTGGTTAAGAAAAAAGGATCAGAAGAGAAGAGGTCTGTACGGAAACTTGCAACAGTTTCTAGTGGAGAAAGTTGAAAAGGTTAAAGCTACATGAACTAAGTCTCATTTATTCACCTGGTGTCAATTCTACTGATAGCAGGAAACTATATAAACAATAATGCTAGAATCATAAGATATTATTACGATGATGGAATGATTGAATTATTAAACTAAACAGCAAGTCAGACCCACACAACCGAAATGCTTCTATACCTTGTCCTCTTTTGCAAGTATCATCAGAAAAAAGAAATCCAATATGGCTTAAATCAGGTGGCAAGTCATTGTGGTCATTAGACTTAAATACAAAAAATGAAAATCTTCATCTGAATGAAACCAGTAATACCAACGTTCATACTTATCCTGAACACCAAGTGCAACTACTCCACCCAGGGACAACAATATTGCCTAATATATCTGCTAAAGTTTACAACAGGATCACATGACAACCAAACAAAAAGCCCGAACTTTTTCTAGAGTACGGACATAAGGTTGATGTTTCTGATATTGCAGCACTTCTGACAAGCGACACCTAAATCATTTTGTGTAATAATGTTCACAACTGATGCTCAATATGCCAGGTTGAATTCATATATAACAGTGAAGGGATAGTTCAAATTGCATGGAGGTGGGTTAAGAAAAAAGAATCAGAAGAGAAGAGATCTGTATGGAAACTTACAACAGTTGCTAGTGGAGAAAGTTAAAAATGTTTAATCTGCATGAACTACTTCTCATTACTAATTGGTGTCAATTCAAAATAATACTAACAGCAGGAAGATATATAAACAATAATTCTAGAATCATAAGATATTATTACGATGATGGAATGATTGAATTATTAAACTAAACAGCAATATCCGTAGCGACATTACATAGGCATAGAACATGATAAGACCGGCTAAAGCAAGGCTCAAGCTGAGCAATGAGCTACATAAGCATAGCGCAATAAGCTAGCTTTCTATACATAGCGGCAAAGGGTGGAAGCATGCCTGCCAAAAATAAATCTCACTTTAGTGTCCTGCTGCAGGTGCATCCTCAACGATCAACCTTAGCCTCCGGCTCAAGACATCGAGCTCATCAATCCTCTGTTGCCTCCACCTCTTTGCAAGTTCGCTTTCCTCAGCGTTTCCATGACAGATCGTTCCATCGGCCTTTGCCTCCCTCACGCACTCCTCAAAAATATCCAGCACAGCGCTTGCCAAGCGATGCTCATTGCTACGTGGCAGCATCGCCGTGCCGTTTCCGTTTCCATTGTCAACCACGTTGTTGTTGTTAGCAACAAGCATGGTGTTGTTGTTGTTGTTGTTGTTGTTGCCACCAAGAATGTTGTTGTTGTTGTTGCCAATGATATTTGGGACATGAGTGGCAACTCCATTGTCTGCAATGTTGGTGAAAGCAGCCATGGTCTCTCCCTGCTCCATGGCAATCCCATCCATCGCTATTCCTTCAACAAGGTTGCAGTCAGCTGCGAGAGCGGCAGCACCTTCGTCGAAATAAAGGTGTCCGCTTTGCTGCTCGAGATACATCACATCCTCCCCATTCTCATCGGGGAAGGCTCCTGGAGTGGAGGAACTAATCCCGTTGTAGCTATTGTCCCCCGAGGGGGCTGGGACGTCGAGCGGGGCGACGCCTCCCTGTGGGTTGGCGCGGCGTCGCTTGTTCCCGGAGGAGCCTGCGCTGACGGCTGCGAAGGGCGAGGTGGCGGCGTTGGCGGGGTCCCAGAGGCGGGAGCAGAGGTGCAGCACGTCGCGGTCGTGCGGTGCGAGGCGCGCCGGGTCGAGCCCCTTGGCGACGCGCGTGGAGACGCTGCGGTGCTTGTTCTTGAGGCGTCGGAGCTTCTCGGAGAGCTGGGAGCGGGTGTAGGGCTGTGGCATGGACTCGGAGAAGCGGTCGTAGAAGACGTTGAGGTCGCGCGGGAATACGAGGCCCTGCGCGCCGCAGCCGAGAAGGCCCTGCAGGAAGCGGAGCTCGTCGGACTCGGACCAGATGCGCTGGAACTTGAAGGCGGGCTGGTGCTTGAGGGGGTCGCCGCCGGAGGAGGCGGGGCCGGAGGAGGACGGTGAGGAGGAGGGGCGCGGCGGGGAGCGGCGCTTGATGGGGAGCTTCCTGGCGGCGGAGGAGGAGGTGGGGGGCGGGGGCGGGGTGAGGTCGTCTTCCGGGAGTGGTGCGGTCGGGGTGTGGTGGATCTGGTTAGGGTTGGACGGGGCGGGGGGGAGTGGCGGGAGTGGGAGGGTCTGGTCCGAGGCCATGGATGGATCGATCGAGCCTCTCTGCAAGGTGAGGTGAGACGGGACGGGATGAGGCGTGGCGTGGGGATCGATCTGTGGATTGGGTCGCGGCGCGGCCGGGACTGGAGATTGGGGTTGGAACTTGGGAGAGGTGGTGCGGGGCGAGGGGATGGAGACGGCTAGACCTAGACGAGTAGACGGGACGGGCTTGATGCGTGGGTTCTGGCTCGTGTGTTGTGTGGGACGCAGGTTCACCTTCGATGCGACTGGGAAGGGAGGCTGATGTGTGGGCCGTGACCGGGTCCCACGATTTCTTTAGTCAGCGTTTTACTAGGGCGACCGAGACCTTCGACTTATATTAATTGACTTCGATTTATCAAAATTTAAATAAATCTATATAAATAGTGTTTAGATTCATCCAAATCTAGACAAATGTGAGTCAATTAATATGGGCAGAAGAAAGTATTTTTTTAAGTATAAAATCTATCCAGAATGTCTAAACTTGGCAATGGTTTTCAATACGGTCACTCACGTTAGAGCATCTCCATTAGACTACTGAGGACGCCGATCCGGACGTTGAAAATAGGTCCGGACGTGTGAAATTTCCCCAGTCGCGTCCACAGGAACCTCTTTTCGCCCGGATTTGGGCCAAGTTTGGTCCGTACTACCCAGGCCATACCTAGGATCGTGAATACGCCCCGGGAATGCCGGACGGAGCGAATTCGGCGAGTGGACCCGCCCAGTCAGCATATATTTGCCAATATTTATCCAAAGTTCGCCCAAAGTTCACCAATATTCGCCCATATTCGCCCAAAACATTCGCCAATATTTATCCAAAGTTCGCCCAAAGTTCACCAATATTCGCCCAAAGTTCATCCGTATTCGCCCATATTCACCGGAAAATCGTTCCTATCGCCATGTTCGCCCAAAATTCGTCCATATAGACCATATTTGCCCAAAGTTCGCCCAAAATCCGGGCATATTCGCCAAAGTTCGTCCATATTCGCCCAAAATCCGGGCATATTCGCCAAAGTTCGCCCATATTCGCCCAAAGTTCGTCCATATTCGCCCAAAGTTCTTCCATATTCGCCCAAAATTCGTTCATAATCGTCATATTCGCCCAAAGTTCGTTCATATCACCATATTCGTCAAAGTTCGTCCATATCGCCCATATTCGCCCAAATTTCGCCTAAAGTTCGCCCATAGTTCGTCCATATCGCCCATATTCTCCCAAAGTTTATTTATATCGACCATATTCGCCTAAAGTTCGTCCATATTCATCCAAAACAGTTTATATTCGCCCAAAATTTGCCGAAATTTGTTAAATTTTAGCCAAACACGAAAACTCGCCTGGATACACGAGTGGAAAACTCGGCGTACCCAGGCCAAAAACTTGTTCCGTCCGGCCAAAATTTGGTCCGGATTTCGGCCTGAGTACGCCCAACGAGTGGATATGCTCTTAGGAACAAGGTCATTAGCGGATCTAGCTCGACACAGGTGGTCTAACAGTGCAATTTTTATTTAATTATATATATTTTAATTTTTTATAATATATAGGCTATGTAAAAATCTCAAGGTGGTCCATGCACCATCTGGCCACCCTTTGGATCCGACTATGAACACAGTAGATCTATAGGGTGCATATTCCATCACACTCATTGTTAGGTGTAGAGTGCATGCCTTACCAGTGCTCTCGCACATGCTTTGAGCTCTAGCTCTTCCGCGAACAAGTTCACACGCCTTGCTTCTCAAGGGCACACATTGGTGTCGTCTCGGTTTTTCGGATCGAGTGACACATTGCTAGAGGTCAGCGAGTCTTTCCCGATGGCCATGCCAACAGATCACATCGACCTGAACGTTGCCCCGATGACTGTCTCATATGGGAGCAGGAAAAGGAATCCCCCAAGGCGACTCGCACCCATGGTCGTTCATGCCCCCGCAACTTGTTCAATGAAATGACAGATCCACCCAAGTCCAACCCGGTATGTATTCCTTTTGGTGGGCAATCAAAGAGTATCCCAAGTGGCAAGAGTTTTATGCGTAGTGGACCAACAACGGAGGTGCCATCGGAAACCAAGGGGCGCAATCCTATGTCATTGATCTTTATGGTGTCATCCTAACTACATCTGGGATATCAAGGAGGTCGAGGGGAAGGACCAATTCCAAGGCGGATTCAAAGCGCAAGGCTTCCTCGTCGGCATTGCAAGAGTCGTTCAATACAATGTTTGTCAATGAGGAGGTATCAAATGAGAAGAGAAAAGAGAGAAAGCATCAGAAAAAAGGAGGTCGTGAAAAGCTTCTATGACACGCAACGTAGGAAGATCGAAATTAAAGGGATCAACGCTCTGACGGTGCCCAATACTTGTCGTGGAACGCTTCGTTGGAAACCCCAAGAGCAAGGTATGAAGCAGCACAGCAGCAGGTTTCCCTCAATAAGAAACCGAGGTTATCGAACCAGTAGGAGGAAGGAAACGTTACACAGGTGTTGCTGGCAATATGGAGACCTGCACAACACAAACTCAAGTCTTTGCCCCAAAGAATCAGTGAGGTTGTCAAGCTCACCAGTTTGCTGTAACAAAGGATTAAACATGTGGTGTGGAAGATAATGGTTTGCAGCAAGTAAACAAGTAACAGTGGAAGATGTATCAATGGTAAAGATTGGACCGGATTCCATAGTTCAGTAGAGGTGCCTCCTTAGATAAACAACATGGCATGAAGGGTAAACAAATTACAGCGGGGCAATTGACAGGATATGAGCAAGGCATAACAATGCAATTACTAGCCAGAAAGATCCTATGAGGTTGATTGGGTAATACAACATTATACATAGATCGTAATCCAACTGCATCTATGACTAGAAGTCCACATTCAGGTTATCATCCGAACCCCCTCCAGTATTAAGTTGCAGGCAACAGACAACTGCTTTAAGAAAAGTGTGTAAGGTAAACAGTCCACATGTTCCATGAATAAGAGACCGTTGTTTTCTCCCTAGTAGCAACAATACATCTACAGCCGAAGAGATTTCTGTCATTTATCTTGGAAAATAGAGGCATGAACCCACTATCGAGCATAAATACTCCCTCTTGGAGTCACTAGCAACTACTTGGCAAAGATAACCACTAGTAACAGAGATCATGCAAGATCACAAACAACACAGACATGGTAGAATCATAAAGATAGAACCATTAATCAAACTAACATAATAATCTCAATATCCATCGAATCCCCGCAAACACAACATGCATGATTACAAATAGATTAGATATTGATCATGAACGGAGCTCACAAGATCTATACATGAAAGCACAAAGGAGGAGATACAACCATCTAGCTACTACATAGACGCATAGTACAAGGTGGAACTACTCACAAATCATACCGGAGAGAAGGCCTTTGAGATGATCTCCCCTCCGGCAGGGTGCCGGGAAGAGCTTCAGATCCCTCCCGATCTAGGGACGATGGTGGCGGCGGCTACAGACGGTTTCGTGGAATATTGATCGGGTTCTCAGAGTTTTTGCATCGGGGGCTTCTTATAGGCGAAGGGGCGAGTCCGGGAGGCGACCAGGGTCGCCAAATCCTAGCCAGGCGTGGGTCCACCTGACCCCGTGCCTGGGGTGGGTCTGGCCCCCCTGACCAGCCCCTCCGGCTCTCCTCTGGACTTCTTGTTCCCCATAGAAAGTTATTGACTTTGTCCTTCATCCCGTCCAATTCCGAGAATATTTTTTTACTAACTTTTCTGAAACCAAAAACAGCAGAAAACAGGCATCTGGCACTGTTGTAACTTGTTAATAGGTTAGTACCAGAAAACATGTAAAAAGAACCTCAAAGTATGGACAAGTAAAGCAAAGTAGATATAAAACAAGCATGGAGCATCAAAAATTATAGATACGTTTCCAATGTATCACGCTCGTGCAAGAGCAAGGGAAGTAGATAAGAAGCAAAAGGAACCAGAACTTGCCATACTCAGTGATGACTCCCTTGATCGAGGACATGGATCATGGTTGGAGAAGAAGAAGACGATACATGATTGAGATGTGTGATCACTCGATCATTTCTATTTATGTGTTTCTTGAACCATGTGTCATGTGCATTTGGTAGCTTGTGTATGGAGGGACACCGTCGATAAATTGCTACTTTGACCAAGGAATATTTATGTGTGTGTGGAATGTGCAAAATGGAAAAAAGGCAAAAAAAGTCCGATCACAAGCAAATGGGGGCGCCGTTGGGTGCAGTGACTGATACGTCACAAACGTATCTATAATTTTTTATGCTCCATGCTTATTTTATATCATTTTTCTTATGTTTTGTATACACTTTGAGATATTTTTATACACTTTATGGAACTAACCTATTGACAAGATGCCACAGTGTCAGTTGCATGTTTTCTGCTGTTTTTGGTTTCAGAAAAGCTAAAAAATGAATATTCTCAGAATTAGACGGGACAAAAGCCAAAGTTACTATTTTCTCGGAGCAATACGAAAACGCGAAGCAGAGGCGGAGTAGGGCACCAGGGTGACCACATCCTAGGGTGGAGCGGCCCACCCTGGGCGCGCCACAAGAGGGTGTGGGCCCCCTGGGCCTCCACCGACCTTGCCCTCTTCGCCTATAAGAAGCCTCTGATACAGAAACCCTAGAGAATCCATCATACATCCACAGAAAAGTTTTGCAGCGCCGCCGCCATTGAAGGGGAGATTCGGGGGACAGAAATCTCTGTTCCGACACCCTGCCAGGACGGGGAAGTGCCCCTAAAGCCATCTCCATCGATCTCAACCACCATATCCATCGCCATTGATGATCCCCATGATAAGGAGGGAGTAGTTCTTCCTCGAGGCTAGGGCTCTACCGGTAGCTATGTGTTCATCTCTCTCTCTCTCTCTCTCTCTCTCCCTCCCTCTATATATATGTGTGTGTGTGTGTGTGTGATCTTATTGTGATCATGAGCTTTGTAATCAAGTAGACCTATCATGCTACTCAGGTGCTTTAATAGATCTCCGGCTCTTCTCACGTGTGTGAAAGTGACAACGTACACGCCGTGGTGGCACTTAGGCTAGAGTTTATAAATACTTATCATGAGTATATTTTGAGTTGGTTGTCTCTATAAAATTGTGGTGTTTGTTGGAACCATCTAGCGCTCAAGGTGATAGTGTGGGGTAATGTAGATGGGGAAGGCGGACTTTGAGGTGTGTTGTTATAGCCCTACTGTGGATTAGAGTTGTCCAACCGGAGAATAGTTTAGAGTAGTATCATGAAGATAAGATATTTATACGAGAGTGTTCATTAGTGAAAATATGATCCATAGGCCTTGTTTCTAAGCATTGAAACACCGTTTGTAACTAGATCTGTTACATGTTTGCTTGCTTCCATATTTTTGCCTTTAGTCTTTTCCTCCCCATCAGAAGCTCTTTTCTGGCACTGTTACCACTTATAATCATCCATACCAGTTGTATTTCACTATCTCTTCGCTGAAATAGTGCACCTATACAACTGACAAGTGTATTGGATGTGTTGGGGACACAAGAGACTTTTTATACCTTAATTGCACGGTTGCTTTTGAGAGGGATACCTTTGACCACTCTCCCCAAGTTCAATGAACCTTGGGTAATCTACTTAAGAGAAACTTGCTGTTGTTCTACAAACCTTTGCACTTGGAGGCCAACAACTGTCTACAAAAATAGAAGTGCGTAGACATCGGTGACCTGTCCTAGGAGGAGGTGGGCCTTCGACTTATCCGCGGGCCACCGCAAACGAACCAAATCGTACACTTTTGGTGTCCGTTATTGAGGCGTCGTTGGAGTTGCCCTTAGGGTGCTTGCGGTGATTGTGAAGCTGTTTTACAAAATGTAAGTATTGAACTCTGAATATCCTTTGAATTGTAATCTTTTTACATTATGTGAGTATATTTTAAGCATTAGATTTGTTCTTTAGCACGTGCCGCAAAACTTTTGTTTTGTCCATAATAAAAAATTACACGTACGCTTTTTTAGATTAGTTACATATGCACTTAGGACATAGGCATGTGCACCTGTAATTATTTTTATATTCTTCTAACATTAGGAATCCCATGTGAATATCCGACACTTGTTCAATTTAGTATCAAAAGGCAAATGATTGTTAGTACTATAGAGTAAAAAAATCTTATAAAACGTAGCACAAATAAATAACATGAGCTTTTAGTAAAATGCAATCTTACATGTGAATAGGCCAGAGGAAAAATTAAAATAACAAAAATCATGCAAAATGATAAATCACTTGAGTCAAATAGGTGTCAATTGTGAAAGAAAATGAAACTCATGTATAAGACAATAACTACATTGTCAACAACTTCATGTCAAATACATTATCCATTTTTTGTATGTACTAATACATTATCGACAACTTTCAACCCGTTATCAATTAAGTTATTTCTCTCCTCATGTTTTCGTTTATTTAATTTTAAGATCGTCGAGGTGTATATGAGCATAGCTACATCTATTCTAGTTGAAAAAATAGTGACCGCATGAGATAGAAATATGAGTGAAATAAGAAACACCAAAACAATAAGATGGGCTAAAAGTCCTAACAATCTCAATCTAAGAGGATTATACTTTGTGATTCTACTAGCTAACAATTATCATATGACAATATTCTATAAGGTACATGTTTTTCTCTTACCGAAAACTATTGAAGAAGTGATTTATTTTTGTTAGGTTTGTGGCATAGATTTTTTCCTACGAGTGTGAACAAAAATCAAGATCCAATATACTCGGTGCAAGTACCGAGTGGGAGATTAGATTTACATACCTTTTTAGAACACGTGAGTTAACAATAAAAAAATCGTGGATGATGTAGTCGTACTCTCCGTGATCCGATCTGATCTCCAACACCGCACGAACGTCACCTCCACATGTATGACTAGATGGCGTATCCTCCTTGTTGATCTAGAAAGCGAGGGGGGAAGTAGATTTTATCGATGTTGGCAGAATGATGTCATGGTGGCAGAAGTTTGGTGGGAATACGACAGAGCTTCGCTAAAATTGTTGGAATTATGCCCTAGAGGCAATAATAAAGATGTTATTATTATAATTCTTGTTCATGATAAAGTTTATATTCCATGCTAGAATTGTATTAAGCGGAAACATTAATACTTGTGTGGTTTGTGAACAACACCGTGTCCCTAGTACGCCTCTATGGACTAGATCATTGATCAATGATGGTTAAGGTTTCCTAACCATAGACATGAGTTGTCAATTGATAATGAGATCATATCATTGGAGAATGATATGATGGACATACCCAAACTAAGCGAAGCAATTAGATCATTTCATCGTGTTCATCTTTGCGAAGCTTTTCCTATGTCAAATATTGTATTCCTTAGACCATGAGATAATGCAACTCCCTGGTACCGGAAGAAAGCTTTGAGGTCATCAAACATCATCCTATAAGAGGGTGATCATAAAGGTGTCTCTCAGGTGATCGGAAAGTATCTGTTGGGTTGTATGTATCGAGATGGAATTTGTCCCTCCCAAGTCGGAGAGATATACTTCGGGCCCACTCGGTAATCGATATCAACACCGCTTGCAAGCATGTGGTTAAGGAGTTAATCACAAAGTGATATCGGATTACGGAACGAGTAAAGTACTTGCTGTGAACGAGATTGAACTAGGTATGACGGTACCGACGATCGAATCTCGGGCAAGTAAAATATCGCGAGACGAAGGAAATATATATATGGGAATGATTGAATCCTGGCATCGTGGTTCATCCGATATGATCATCGATGAATGTGTGGGAGTCAATATGGGTGCCCAGACCCCGCTATTGATTATTGATAGAAGATCATGTCTGCATATTCTCGAACCCGCAGGGTCACACACTTAACGTGTCTCGACGCTAGGATAGATTGGATAATTGGTTTATGAATTTTTGTTCGGAGTCTCGGATGGGATCCGGGATATCACGAGAGGTTCCGGAATGGTCCGGAGAATAAGATTCATATAAGGCAATGCAGTTTTTGGAGTTCGGAATGGGCCTATGAGGGAGTGTCCTGGACGCATTGGGCCAGGGGCACAAGGCCCCATAGGGCCCAGCCGATCCTAGAGAGTTTAAATCGTTTAAACTAGAGATAGGGTTTCTAGAAGAGGGGAGAGTCCATGCCCCCCACTCCTTATCCTTTGGGCTTGGGGGAGGGGCTAGGGCTGCGCCCCCCCTCTATATAAAGAGGGGTGGGGGCGCACCAACCCTACACACCTCTCCTCCAAACCCTAGCCACCTTGCTAGCTTTCCTCTCTCCCTCCCGACTGTTTGTAGGCAAAGCCCTGCTGCAGAAATTCTCCACCATATACACCACACCGTCGTGTTGTAGATCCAATCTATCTCTCCACCATACTTGCTGGTCCGAGGAAGGAGGAGACGTTGAGGTGCTGCACGTGTGCATCTCACGGAGGCACCGCCACTTGTGGTGCTAGATCGGATCGGATCGCGAGGAGGAGAAGCGAGTACGACTACATCACCCACGTTCCGACGAACGTTCCGCTGTGCGAATCTTCAAGGGTATGAAGATCTAATCCAATCTCTCTCGTTGATTGCATCTCCTAGATTAGATCTTGGCTTTCCCTCTGTTCGCATCCGTAGAAAATTTTGATTTACTATGCCGCGAAACCCTTCAGTGGTATCAGAGCTAGATCTATGCGTAGATGTGTTTCACGAGTAGAACGCAACATGGTTGTTGCGGGCGTTGATGTTTTCTGTTGCAAGCCTCTTGTTTGTGTTCTTCTTATGACGCGGGATAGTGAGATTGAAGCGGTCCAGGCCAACCTTACGCGACGTCGTTCGCGAGACCGGCTCCGCACTTGACGTGTGGCTTGTTCCACACATGCGGCTGGTGGATGTCAGTTTCTCTCACTATAGTTGTCATGGGATTAACACCGGAGTTTGGCAACCATAATATCACTGTTGTGGCTTTTCGTAGGTAAGAATCGTTCTTAGCATCTACTCCCATAAAGCCACGTAAAACATGCAACAACAAAGTAGAGGCGTCTAACTTGTTTTTGCAGGGAGTGTTTTCTATGATATGGTATGGCCCAAGATGTGATGTGTATAATGTATGCGATGATCATGTTTTGTAATGTTTCACGACTTGCATGTCGATGAGTACACAACCGGCAGGAGCCATATGGTTGTCTTTATAATTGTGTATGACCTGTGTGTCAACTTCTTATACGCCATGTAATAGCTTTACTTTATCGCTAAGTAGTTAGCAATAGTTGTAGTTGCTATTCGTGGTGGAGGCAATCATGGTGGAGTGATGGAGATCATGCCGGAACGCACAAGATGGAGATCATTGCGCGAGGATTGGCTATACCATGTCACATAAAGTTATATGCATGTGATGTTTATCCCTTTATGTATCTTATTATGCTTAGATCGCGACGGTAGCATTATAAGATGATTCCTCACTTAAAGATCAAGATAAAACTGTGTTCTCCCCAAGTATGCACTGTTGCGAAAGTTCGTCGTGTCCAAGCATCACGTGATGATCGGGTGCTATAGACTCTACGCTCACATACAACGGGTGCAAGCCAGTTTTGCACACGCGGAAATACTTGGGTCTAGCTTGACGAGCCTAGCATGTACAGACATGGCCTTGGAACACAAGAACTGAAAGGTTAAGCATGAGTCATATGAATGATATGATCGACACTTCGTTGTCCACCATTGAAACCACATCTCTTCTCGTGATGATCGGATTAGGTGTGGTGAATTTGGATCGTGTTCACTAAACAACTTGAGGGATGTTGAATTTAGTGGGAGTTCATCTAGTAATTTGATTAAGTTGAACTATTTATCATGAACATAGTCTAAATTGTACTTGCAAATACTGTAGATCACATGGCCAAGCCCAACTTCAACTTCAACGTTTTTGCTGAGATAGAAAAGCTTAGAAACAATGGGTCTAACTTCACCAAATGGTTCCGCATTCTGAGAATCATTCTCGCTGGCGGACAAAAGGACTATGTCCTTGAGAAAGCGCTAGGTGACGCCCCTGCTGTAGATGCGTCGGCTGATGAAAAAGTTGTTTATCAGTCGCGCAAGGATGATTATGATTTGATTAAGATCGCCATGTTGTATGCTATGGAATCGGATCTTCAAAATTGTTTTGAGGAGTTCGCCGGGCCCTTTGAGATTCTCGAGGAGCTGAAAAACATGTTTCAGACTCAAGCCCGTTCTGAGAGATATGAGATCTCTAAGAAATTCTTTAACTACAAGATGGAGGAAGGGAGTTCCGTTAGTAAGCACGCCATTAAGATGTCGGGCTACACTCAACGCCTTGAGCAACTGGACTGCAAGATTCCAGAGGAGCTCAAGATTGACACTCCTAGCTGCAAAAGTTTTGTAGTTGATCACAATCAGATTGGTTCCACTGATATGATCACTGAGCTCTTTGCTAAGATGAAAGTAGCGGAGGAGAACATCAAAAAGAATAATCATGTGTTGATGGTCAACAAGCCCCCCACCTTTAAGAAAGGTAAGGGTGCAAGGAAGCCCTTCAATAAAGGCGGCGGCAAGCGCGTTGCCCCTGCTGAGAGGAAGCTCAAGTCTGTTCCTAGGCCGGACACTGAGTGCTTCTATTGCAAGGACAAGGGTCACTGGAAGCGCAACTGTCCGAAGTACTTAGCGGACAAGAAGGCTGGCACCATCAAAGGTATATTTGATATACATGTTATTGATGTTTTCCTTACTAGCCCTCGTTGTAGTGCCTGGGTATTTGATACCGGTTCAGTTGCTAATATTTGTAACTCGAAACAGGAGCTACGAAATAGACGGCGGCTTGCGAGGGATGAGGTGACGATGCGCGTTGGAAACGGATCAAGAGTTGATGTGATGGCCGTCGGCACGCTCTCCTTAGTTTTACCTTCGGGATTAGTTTTAAACCTTAATAAGTGTTATTATGTGCCTGCGTTGAGCATGAACATTATTTCTGGATCGTGTTTACTGCAAGACGGTTATTCATTTAAATCGGAGAATAATGGTTGTTCTATTTATATGAGTAACATCTTTTATGGTCATGCACCTCTTGTAAATGGTTTATTTCTTCTAAATCTCGAAAGGGATGAAACACACATCCATAACATTGAGGCTAAGAGATGCAAAGTAGATAGTGATAATACTACTTATTTGTGGCACTGTCGTCTAGGTCATATTGGTGTAAAGCGCATGAAGAAACTCCATTCTGATGGACTTTTGGAGTCTCTTGATTTTGAATCATTTGACACATGCGAACCATGCCTCATGGGCAAGATGATCAAAACACCGTTCTCCGGTATGATGGAGCGAGCAACGGACTTATTGGAAATCGTACATACCGATGTATGCGGACCGATGAGTATTTCGACGTGCGGTGGATATCGCTATTTTCTCACTTTTACCGATGACTTAAGTAGATATGGGTATATCTATTTAATGAAACATAAATCTGAAACGTTTGAAAAGTTCAAAGAATTTCAGAATGAAGTGGAGAACCATCGTAACAGAAAGATTAAGTTTCTACGATCCGATCGTGGAGGTGAATATTTGAGTTATGATTTTCTCACGCATCTTAAAGCAAGTGGAATCGTTTCACAACTCACGCTACCCGGAACACCACAGCGCAATGGTGTGTCTGAACGCCGGAATCGAACCCTATTAGATATGGTCCGATCAATGATGTCTCTTACTGATTTGCCGTTATCATTTTGGGGTTATGCATTAGAAACCGCTGCATTCACTTTAAATAGGGCTCCATCTAAATCCGTTGAGACGACACCGTATGAACTGTGGTTTGGTGCTAAACCTAAGTTGTCGTTTCTTAAAGTTTGGGGATGCGAAGCTTACGTCAAGAAGTTGATGCCGGACAAGCTCGAACCCAAAGCGGAGAAATGCGTCTTCATAGGATACCCTAAGGAAACTATTGGGTATACCTTCTATCACAGAACCGAAGGCAAAGTGTTTGTCGCAAAGAACGGTTCCTTTCTTGAGAAGGAGTTTCTCTCGAAATAAGTGAGTGGGAGGAAAGTAGAGCTAGACGAGGTTATTGAACCTTCTCTTGAATTGGAGAGTAGCGCAGCACCTGAAATTGTTCCAGTGCCGCCTGCACCAACAATAGAGGAAGCTAATGACAAGGATCATGAAGCTTCGGACGATGCTGCTACTAAACGTCGCAGGTCGACAAGGTCGCGTGCCCCTCCTGAGTGGTACGGCAACCCTGTCTTGACTGTCTTGTTAGTAGAAGACAGTGAACCTACGAACTATGAGGAAGCGATGATGAGCCCAGACTCTGAGAAATGGCTAGAAGCCATGAAATCCGAATTGGGATCCATGAGTGAAAACCAAGTATGGACTTTGGTGGACCCTCCTAGCGACCGAAAGGCCGTTGAGTGCAAATGGATCTTCAAGAAGAAAACGGACGCGGATGGTAATGTTACCGTCTATAAAGCACGGCTTGTCGCAAAAGGTTTTCGACAAGTTCAAGGTGTTGACTACGATGAGACTTTCTCTCCCGTAGCGATGTTTAAGTCCATTCAGATTTTATTAGCAATTGCTGCGTTTCATGATTATGAAATATGGCAGATGGATGTCAAGACTGCTTTCCTCAATGGCAACATTGATGAAGAGTTGTATATGATGCAACCCGAAGGTTTTGTCGATCCTAAGGATGCTGATAAAGTATGCAAACTTCAGCGTTCCATTTATGGACTGAAGCAAGCATCTCGGAGTTGGAACCTTCGTTTTGATCAAGTGATCAAGAGCTTTGGATTTGTTCCAAATTGCTACGAAGCTTGTATCTACAAGAAAGTGAGTGGGAGCTCGGTGACGTTTCTGGTACTATATGTGGATGACATATTGATTATTGGAAATGACATCAACATTCTTAACGATGTGAAGAGTTATTTGAACAAGTGTTTTTCAATGAAAGACCTAGGTGAAGCTGCTTATATATTGGGCATCAAAATCTATAGAGATAGACAAAGACGCCTAATAGCTTTAAGCCAGAGTACATACCTAGACAAAGTTCTGAAAAGGTTCAGAATGGATAAGGTAAAGAAAGGTTCAGTGCCTATGTTGTCAGGTAAGATATTGAGCAAGGCTCAGTGTCCAGCTACGGTAAATGATAGGGAAGCTATGAGCAAAGTGACTTATGCCTCGGCCATAGGTTCCATCATGTATGCCATGCTGTGTACTAGACCGGATGTGTCCAATGCTCTTAGTTTGACGAGCAGATATCAAAGTGATCCAGGAGTGGAACACTGGACAGCCGTGAAGAACATCCTAAAGTACCTAAATAGAACTAAAGAAATGTTCTTAGTATATGGGGGTGATGAACAGCTTGTCGTAAAAGGTTACGTCGATGCTAGTTTCGACACCGACAAGGATGATTCCAAATCTCAAACAGGATACGTTTATATTTTGAATGGAGGAGCTGTGAGCTGGAGAAGCTGCAAGCAAAGCGTGATCGCGGGATCTACAGTGGAAGCGGAATACATGGCTGCTGCAGAAGCGTCAAGTGAAGGAGTTTGGATCAGAAACTTCATCACTGAGCTTGGCGTGGTTCCAAGTGCATTGGACCCACTGGAGATATTGTGTGACAACACTGGCGCCATAGCACTCGCTAAGGAACCAAGATATCATCCAAATACCAAGCATATCAACCGCAAGTTTCATATAATCCGAGATTATATAGCAGATGGAGATCTGAAGATTAGCAAAGTACATACGGATCTGAATGTCGCAGATCCATTGACTAAACCTCTTCCACGTGTAAAACATGATCAACGCCTCAGTGCCATGGGTGTGAGATTGTTGCCAGATGTAAACTAGATTATTGACTCTAGTGCAAGTGGGAGACTGTTGGAATTATGCCCTAGAGGCAATAATAAAGATGTTATTATTATAATTCTTGTTCATGATAAAGTTTATATTCCATGCTAGAATTGTATTAAGCGGAAACATTAATACTTGTGTGGTTTGTGAACAACACCGTGTCCCTAGTACGCCTCTATGGACTAGCTCATTGATCAATGATGGTTAAGGTTTCCTAACCATAGACATGAGTTGTCAATTGATAATGAGATCATATCATTGGAGAATGATATGATGGACAGACCCAAACTAAGCGAAGCAATTAGATCGTTTCATCGTGTTCATCTTTGCGAAGCTTTTCCTATGTCAAATATTGTATTCCTTAGACCATGAGATAATGCAACTCCCTGGTACCGAAAGAAAGCTTTGAGGTCATCAAACGTCATCCTATGAGAGGGTGATCATAAAGGTGTCTCTCAGGTGATCGGAAAGTATCTGTTGGGTTGTATGTATCGAGATGGAATTTGTCCCTCCCAAGTCGGAGAGATATACTCCGGGCCCACTCGGTAATCGATATCAACACCGCTTGCAAGCATGTGTTTAAGGAGTTAATCACAAAGTGATATCGGATTACGGAACGAGTAAAGTACTTGCTGTGAACGAGATTGAACTAGGTATGACGGTACCGACGATCGAATCTCGGGCAAGTAAAATATCACGAGACGAAGGGAATATATATATGGGATTGATTGAATCCTGGCATCGTGGTTCATCCGATATGATCATCGTTGAATGTGTGGGAGTCAATATGGGTGCCCAGACCCCGCTGTTGATTATTGATAGAAGATCATGTCTGCATATTCTCGAACCCGCAGGGTCACACACTTAACGTGTCTCGACGCTAGGATAGATTGGATAATTGGTTTATGAATTTTTGTTTGGAGTCTCAGATGGGATCCGGGATATCACGAGAGGTTCCGGAATGGTCCGGAGAATAAGATTCATATAAGGCAATGCAGTTTTTGGAGTTCGGAATTGTTCCGGGTTAATCGGTATTGTACCGGAAGCTTCTAGAACCTTCCGGAAGGGGACCAACGTGGCCCCACCTTCCGGGAGGGGGCATGGGCCTATGAGGGAGTGTCCTGGCCGCATTTGGCCAGGGGCACAAGGCCCCATAGGGCCCAGCCGATCCTAGAGAGTTTAAATCGTTTAAACTAGAGATAGGGTTTCTAGAAGAGGGGAGAGTCCATGCCCCCCACTCCTTATCCTTTGGGCTTGGGGGAGGGTCTAGGGCTGCGCCCCCCCCTCTATATAAAGAGGGGTGGGGGCGCACCAACCCTACACACCTCTCCTCCAAACCCTAGCCGCCTTGCTAGCTTTCCTCTCTCCCTCCCGACTGTTTGTAGGCGAAGCCCTGCTGCAGAAATTCTCCACCATATACACCACGCCGTCGTGTTGTAGATCCAATCTATCTCTCCACCATACTTGCTGGTCCGAGGAAGGAGGAGACGTCGAGGTGCTGCACGTGTGCATCTCACGGAGGCACCGCCACTTGTGGTGCTAGATCGGATCGGATCGCGAGGAGGAGAAGCGAGTACGACTACATCACCCACGTTTCGACGAACGTTCCGCTGTGCGAATCTTCAAGGGTATGAAGATCTAATCCAATCTCTCTCGTTGATTGCATCTCCTAGATTAGATCTTGGCTTTCCCTCTGTTCGCATCCGTAGAAAATTTTGATTTACTATGCCGCGAAACCCTTCAAAAATATGCATGGAGGAGTACGCGGGAGAGAGGGAGAAGGTGGTGGACAACAAAGGGATGGTACACCCTAGCATAAGCCCTCTCTTTATATAGGCGTGGGGAGGCACATGCCTTTCCCCCTCAAAGTTGATTGGGGCGGCGTCCAAGGAATGGGAAAAACTCCCCCTTCCCATACGCCCCTTTAGGATTTCCCTATGGGTTGGTACATGGGCCCTTGAGGTCTATGGCTTACAAGACCATGTAGGTTGTGGTGCCCCCTTATAGGTCCATGTGACCTCTCCGTATAGGTGTGCCCCACGGGTGGACCCCCGAATCCTTCTAGAACCTTCCCAGTACAATATCAAAAAAATCCCGAACTTTTCTGGAACCATGAAATCAACTTTTCTTATATGAAAATTTATCTCCAGACCATTCTGAAATTCCTTATTATGTTCAGGATCTCATCCAAGACTCCAAATCAAAATTCAATATCACCATATTATCTCATAAGTACCCTAGCGACATCGAGCATTAAGTTTGTGATCCTACGGTTCGAGAACACGTGGACATGATCGAGACAACCTCTCTGATCAATACCCAATAGCAGGACCTTGGATGCCCATAATGGTTCTCACATATTCTACGAAGATGTTTCATCAGTCGAACCACGATGTTGAGGATTTAAATAATCCGGTATGCAATTCTATTTGTCTCACGATATGTTACTTGCCCGAGATTCCATTGTCGGTATCACCACACCTAGATCAATCTCAAGTTATCTTTGCTCATTTTGTAAATATCTGTGTGACTGATACACGCAATTTGCATCACCATTATATATCATAGTTTACCTCTATTCATTGATATTTGTCTTATTATAAGGTATTACTTATGGCTTTTCATATGTTTATGCATGTTGGATGATTCTTGGAGGATGAGCTGCCGGAGTCTAGATTCTGATGGAAAAGAAGGCGTTTCGGTGCAATTTCGCGAAGATCAGAAAAATACAATAAAAATATGGAAACATATTATTTTACCAGATGACGAAGGAAGCTAGAAGGAGGAGCGAAGGGGGTCCGCAGGGGGCCCACACCCCCTAGGCGCGGGCCTACCCTGGGTCGCGCCTAGGGCAGGTGTGGCCCACCTGCCCGGCCTCCGACTCTTCCCCTTCACCTATATCTTTCCGACCATGTAGGTTGTGGTGCCCCCTTATAGGTCCATGTGACCTCTCCGTATAGGTGTGCCCCACGGGTGGACCCCCGAATCCTTCTAGAACCTTCCCAGTACAATATCAAAAAAATCCCGAACTTTTCTGGAACCATGAAATCAACTTTTCTTATATGAAAATTTATCTCCAGACCATTCTGAAATTCCTTATTATGTTCAGGATCTCATCCAAGACTCCAAATCAAAATTCAATATCACCATATTATCTCATAAGTACCCTAGCGACATCGAGCATTAAGTTTGTGATCCTACGGTTCGAGAACACGTGGACATGATCGAGACAACCTCTCTGATCAATACCCAATAGCAGGACCTTGGATGCCCATAATGGTTCTCACATATTCTACGAAGATGTTTCATCAGTCGAACCACGATGTTGAGGATTTAAATAATCCGGTATGCAATTCTATTTGTCTCACGATATGTTACTTGCTCGAGATTCCATTGTCGGTATCACCACACCTAGATCAATCTCAAGTTATCTTTGCTCATTTTGTAAATATCTGTGTGACTGATACACGCAATTTGCATCACCATTATATATCATAGTTTACCTCTATTCATTGATATTTGTCTTATTATAAGGTATTACTTATGGCTTTTCATATGTTTATGCATGTTGGATGATTCTTGGAGGATGAGCTGCCGGAGTCTAGATTCTGATGGAAAAGAAGGCGTTTCGGTGCAATTTCGCGAAGATCAGAAAAATACAATAAAAATATGGAAACATATTATTTTACCAGATGACGAAGGAAGCTAGAAGGAGGAGCGAAGGGGGTCCGCAGGGGGCCCACACCCCCTAGGCGCGGGCCTACCCTGGGTCGCGCCTAGGGCAGGTGTGGCCCACCTGCCCGGCCTCCGACTCTTCCCCTTCGCCTATATCTTTCCTACAGAACCCTAAGCCTCGGGGAGCGAACACAGATAGATTGCTGCCGCCTCTAGGGGCAAAAAACACCGAGAGAGAAAGATCTCTCTGACAGACAGATTTCTATCGGGGGAATTCCTTCCCGGAGAGGGGAGACTGTCGCCATCAACACCATCATCAAGCTAGGATTCATGGGGATCATCATCATCATCCACACCACCATCTCCATCAGCATCATCATCACCACTTTGTCCCGCTGTAACAATTGTGTTGGATATTGCTTAGTTTATTAGGGGAAACTTCCCAATGTTAATTACTATTATAGTTGATGCTTGTGAGTGGAACCATTGGATTATTGTTTATGTTCATATTGTTATCCATTACCATATCATCTTTGATATTGATCCATATGATGTCTTGTGAGTAGTTCGTTGTGTTCTTAAGGACATGGGAGAAGTCATGTTGTTAGTGGTGAATTTGTGATGAGTTATTATTCAATGGTCTAGTATTTAAGTTGTGGTGTTATTCTTTTAGTGGTGTCATGTGAACGTCGACTACAAGACACTTCACCATTTATGGGCCTAGGGGGATGCATTGTGTATTTGGCTACTAATTATGGGGTTGCCGGAGTGACAGAAACCTGAACCCCTGTTAGGACACCTTTGCACAAGGGAGCGTAGGATCTCAGAGTTTAAGGCTGTGGTTAGATTTATATCTTAATTACTTTCCTGTAGTTATGGATGTTTGTAGGGTGTTTAATCACAAGTATGTATTAGTACAAGTAAGGTCGGTACATTAGCACAGGTTCACCCACACAACACTTACAAACAACAAAGAAGAGTACTCAACTATTTGAAGCGAAAACACTTGACAGAATTCCCATGTGTCCTCGAGAACGTTGGGTCATTATAAGTATTTCCACCGGCTTGTCCTTTGCTAAGAAAGAATTGGGCCACTTGCTCCGTTTGTTCGTTACCTTTGTTACTTGTTCCTTGTTTTGTTACCTTGTCAAAAAACCACTAAAAATCCGTTTGCTAGGTATTCACAGGGATTTCCTGCTCCACACTGTTCACCACCTTCTGCTCCTTGTTGGGATCGATACTCCTATTTATCGAAAGTACTGCGATACACCCCCTATACATGTGGGTCATCAGTGACCAAACTCATTAGTCACATGCTTGCAAGATACTTAGGATGTTGTGTCACTGAGAGGGCCTATCTCTCCATCACATGGTGACGAATCCTAGTCTTGATTCATGTAACCCAACAAGTGCCTTCTGAGATACCTGAAGAACACCTTTATGATCATCCAATAATGAAGTGGTGTTTGATGCGAACATATTATTCTTCCGGTACTACGAAGTAACATGATCTTATGGTATAAGGAAGTGATACTTGACATTTAGAAAACTACATCAATTAAAACTTAGTTATATGATCAAATGTTATGCTTGGTTTTGGGTTTGTTCATCACACCATTTTTCTAATGACATGACCTCGTTATTAAATGACAATACATGTCTTTGGTTAGTAAACCTTAAACATTATTTAATCAACAAGCTAGTCCAGTAGAGGCCTACTAGGGACACGATGTTGTTCATGTAGCAACACATATATTCGGTTTTCAGGCAATACAATTATAGCATGGAGAATAAACACTTACCATGGACTAGAAAATATGATAATAAGAATCTTTATTATTACCCCAAGGGAATATTTCCAAAGTATTCACTATGACAAAATGAATTTCAGTTTAGGGCACTGAAATGGCTAAAGGGATGAAGTAAAATGACAAAAATAGTTTTAAAAATCAATCTTTTTTCACATGTTCATGTTGAAATCCGTTGTCTTCCTAGCATATTTCATGCAAAAAATGGAATATTTATGTTACAACATTATGATCTGTAAGATAGAGGAAACCACATATTGTGGTGCCTTGTATTGCTTATTATATAGACTTACAAGGCTAGAGTCCGTATCGTACAACACACGGACGGTTGTACATAGACTACACATATACAACCATATATCTATACAAATGCAATATGGTTATATATTCTAACACCCTGCCTTAGTCATAAACGGGCGTCGACGAATGTTAAGACTGTCCCGAAAATCCAAAAAGAGAGGCGACGGTAGTCCCTTGGTAAAAATGTCCGCAAACTGGGAAGAACTCGGAACGTGTAGAACCCGGACCTCGCCAGTGGTGACGCGATCTCGTACAAAATGCAAGTCGATCTCCACATGCTTGGTGCGCTGATGATGTACATGATTCTGTGTCATGTAAACAAAGCTCACATTTGTTGGAGATATGCCCTAGAGGCAATAATAAATGTAGTTATTATTATATCTTTGTGTTTATGATAAATGTTTACATTCATGTTATAACAGTATTAACAAGGAAACATTAATACTTGTGTGATTTGTAAACTAAATTAGAGTCCCTAGTAAAACCTCTTTATAATACTAGCTTGTTGGTTAATAAATGATTGTGGTTTCCCTATCATGAACATTGAGATGTTATTAACAACAAGATCATATCGTTAGGAGAATGGTATGATGGACATACTCCTATAGATAAGCGTAGCATAAAGATCAAGTTATTTTAATAGTTCAATTGCTATATGCTTTCTGATACAAGGTAACCTAATTCCTTCGACCATGAGATCATGCTTATCACCATCACCGGAAGGATGCTTTGATGACATCAAACACCACACCGTAACTGGGTGGTTATAAAGGTGGCATTGAGTGTTCGGAAAGTATGGGTTGAGACACATGGATCAAGAGTGGGATTTGTCCATCCATATGACGGATAGATATACTCTGTGCCCTCTCGGTGGAATGTCATCCAATTGGCTTGCAAGCATGTGACTAGCTCACAAGGGACCACATATCACGGGAACGAGAAAAGAGTACTTATCAGTAACGAGGTTGAACTAGGTATGCAGAGATACCGACGATCAAAACCTCGGATAAGTAAACTATCGTGAGACAAAGGGAAATTGGTATTGTATGTAAGTGGTTCATTCGATCGCAAAGTAATCGTAGAAATATGTGGGAGCTGTAGGGTTCGCAGCATAGAAAACAAAAAATTTCCTACGATGGGCACTATGTACCAAGATCTATCTACTAGATACAAACAACGGGCGGATGTATATCCGTAGAGAACATACCTTTGAAGACCGACAAAGCTTAACGAGTTCAACTCGTGGTTGATGTAGACGATCCCTTGCCGATCTCAAGATCGAGAGGAAGTCCTAGCGCCGCAAAGCAGCAGCGCATCCATGCTCGCACACACGTACAAGACACCGGGCAACCTCCGCCTCCTCGCTCCAGCGATGCAGCGGAAGCACAACCCTTTCTTGCCTAATAGCCACCGGGAACATGTATCTGGCTAGTCCGAGACCATGGGGAATAAATTCTAGAGGGGGAGAGAGATCCTTCACGAGGAGGTGTGAGAGACAAGTGAGGAGGGGGGCTCCTTTTATAGGAGGAGGGGGGAACCCCAAGGGGGTGGCCGGCGCATGGGGGCTGCCCCCTTGCCCTCCCCTCTTCATGTGGGTGGACACTCCACTCACAAAATTCCTTTAAATTCCCTCCACTCAAAAGTCCACTCAAATTCCCATTAAATTTCCACCAAATTTAATGCAAACTCTCATTAAATAAAACTCTTTTATTTTTTTCCGAATTTTGTCAATTACTTTAATGACAAACATTCACAAATAACCCCTTGCTAGAATTCCATTTCACATGCATAACCACTTTATGCAATTTCACCCGAAAACCCATTTCGGTATCTAGTGTAATAAATTCCTGCGCTTGTTTATTCTTTCGGCATGAAACATTTGCTCCAACTGGATGCCACTGTCCCTTAAGTGTGTCACCCTACGGTTCGCGAATAATGCGGACATGATCAAGACCCTTCTTCGATCAATAATCAGTAGCGGGACCTGGAGATCCATACTGACTCCCACACATTCAACGATGACTTTTCCTGTGATCGTCGGAACCTTTTACGCTTGTATCTTAATCCCTTTGTTTCACGATATATTACATGTCCGAGATTCGATCATCGGTATCTCCATACCTAGTTTGATCTTGTTACTGACATGCACTCTTTTCTCGTTCCCGTGATATAACATTCTAGTGATCAAATCACTTGCTTGCAAGCTAACCAATGTGATATCACTGAGAGGGCCCAGAGCATATCTATCCGTCATCGGGATGAACAAATTCCACTCTTGGTCCATGATTCTCAACATAACACTTTAGTAGTTCTGAAGCCATCTTTATAATCATCCAGTTACGAAGTGACGTTTGATGTCAACAAGAAACTCTTCCGGTGTTAGTGATTGGCATGATCTCATGGTCTAAGGATTAGGACTACTTCGTAGTTTGTTTATAGCAATATAAACTCAATGACTTTGATCGTAATGCTATACTTCGGATGAATGTTCATCACACCATTACACTAATGTTGTGATCTCGTTATTAACAACATCCAATGTCTATGATCAGGAAACCGTGATCATCTTGTTAATCAACAAACTAGTTTATGAGAGAGGCATAACTAGGAACTTTCTGTTTGTTTATTAAACACACATGTATTAACGTTTCCGTATTAATACAATTATAGCATGCAAAATAAACATCTATCATATACTTGGAATACACATAATAAACATTTTATTATTGCCTCTCAGGGCATATTCCCTTCAGTCTCCCACTTGCACTAGAGACAATAATCTAGTTACATTGTGATGTATCTAACACCCATGGAGTTCTGGTGTAGATCATGTTTTGCTCTAGGGAGAGTTTTAGTCAACGGATCTGCTACATTGAGATCCGTATGTACTTTACAAATCTTTATATCTCCATCCTTGACATGCTCGCGGATGGAGTGAAACCGGCGCTTAATATGCTTGGAATGCTTGTGAGACCTTGGCTCTTTGGCATTGGCAATGGCACCATTGTTGTCACAATAGATCACCATTGGGTCCAACGCGTTTGCAATTACACCTAATTCGGATATGAACTCCTTTATCCAAACTGCTTCCTGAGCCGCTTCTGAAGCAGCAACATATTCGTCCGCCGTTGTTGATCCCGCCACCACAGGTTGTTTGGAGCTCCTCCAACTAACCGCTCCGCCATTCATGAGAAATACGTATCCGGGTTGAGACTTAGAGTCATCCGGATCGGTGTCAAAGCTAGCATCGACATAACACTTAGCGACGAGCTCTTCTTCACCTCCGTATATAAGAAACATATCCTTAGTTCTTCGCAAGTACTTAAGGATATTCTTGACCGCTCTCCAGTGTTCTGAACCTGGATCCGATTGGTACCTACTAGTCAAACTAATAGCATGTGCCACATCCGGTCTTGTACATAGCATGGCGTACATTATAGAGCCTATGGCTGAAGCATAGGGTACCTTGTCCATTATCTCTCTTTCTTCCGCCGAAGCCGGACTTTGAGTCTTACTCAATGTCGTGCCTTGTCTCATAGGTAAGAACCCCTTCTTACTATTCTCCATTTTAAACTTCTTTAAAATCTTATCAAGGTATGTGCTTTGAGATAGCCCTATTAGGCGCCTAGATCTATCTCTATAGATCTTTATGCCTAATATGTATGACGCTTCACCTAGGTCCTTCATTGAAAATTTGCTGTTTAGATAACTTTTAACACTGTTTAAAAGATCTATATCATTTCCGATCAATAATATGTCATCCACATATAATATCAGAAATGCCACATTGCTCCCACTCACTTTTTTGTAAATACAAGCTTCTCCATAAGTTTGGACAAATCCAAACTCTTTGATTACCTCATCAAAGCGGAGATTCCAACTTCGTGATGCTTGCTTCAATCCATAGATGGATCGCTGAAGCTTGCACACCTTGTTAGCATCCTTAGGATCGACAAAACCCTTTGGTTGCATCATATACAACTCTTCCTCAATATTACCATTGAGAAACGCGGTTTTTACATCCATTTGCCATATCTCATAATCGAAATATGCAGCAATTGCTAACATAATCCTAACTGACTTTAGCATCGCTACGGGAGAGAATGTCTCATCGTAGTCAACTCCTTGAATTTGTCGAAACCCCTTTGCGACAAGTCGAGCTTTATAGACGGTCACATTACCATCAACATCAGTTTTTCTTTTGAAAATCCATTTGTTCTCCACGGCCTTTCGGTCGTGAGGTAAGTCTACCAAGTTCCAAACTTGATTTTCATACATGGATTCCATCTAGGATTTCATGGCTTCTAACCATTTGTTGGAATCCGGGCTCATCATCGCTTCTTCATACGTAGCAGGGTCATCATTTTCATCAACCATGAAATTCATGACAGGATTTCCGTACAGCTCGGGAGCTGCACGCGTCCTGCTTGACCTGCGAGGTTCGGTAGTACTCTCTTTCGGAGTTTCATGATCATTATCATTAGTTCCCTCTTCAACAGGTGGAGCCAACTCCGGAACAACTTCCGGCGCTGCGCTACTCGCCATACTTTGAAGAGTAGGTTCAATAACCTCTTCGAGTTCTACCTTCCGACTACTCACACCTTTCGCGAGAAACTCCTTCTCTAGAAAGGATCCATTCTTGGCAACAAAAACCTTGCCCTCGGATTTGTGATAGAAGGAATACCCAATAGTTTCCTTAGGGTATCCTATGAAGACGCATTTTTACGCTTTGGGTTCGAGTTTATCCGGTTGAAGTTTCTTCACATAAACATCGCATCCCGAAACTTTAAGAAATGACAGCTTAGGTTTGTTTCCAAACCACAATTCATATGGTGTCTTTTCAACGGATTTAGATGGTGCCCGATTTAAAGTGAATGCAGCAGTTTCTAGTGCATAACCCCAAAATGACAACGGCAAGTCCGTCAGAGACATCATAGATTGAACCATATCTAATAAAGTACGATTACAACGTTCCGACACACCATTTCGCTGTGGTGTTCCGGCAGGTGTGAGTTGTGAAACAATTCCACACTCTTTCATGTGAGTGCTAAACTCGTAACTTAGATACTCACCTCCACGGTCGGACCGTAGAAATTTGATCTTTCTATTACGATGATTTTCCACTTCAATCTGAAATTCCTTGAACTTTTCAAAGGTTTCAGACTTGTGTTTCATCAAGTAGATATAATCGTATCTACTCAAATCATCCGTGAAAGTAACAAAATAACAATATCCACCTCGCGCCGACACACTCATTGGACCACATACATCAGAATGTATGATTTCCAATAAATCTGTCGCCCGTTCCATTGAACCGGAAAACGGCGTTCTAGTCATCTTGCCCATAAGGCATGGCTCACATGTATCAAATGATTCATAATCAAGTGATTCCAAAAGTCCATCCGAATGGAGGTTCTTCATGCGTTTAACGCCAATATGACCTAGACGGCAGTGCCACATATATGCAGATATATCATCATTTACTTTAATCCTTTTAGCATCAACATTATTAATATGTGTAACATTATTATCGAGATATAAAAGAAATAAACCATTCATCATCGGTGCATGACCATAAAAGATTTCATTCATATAAATGGAACAACCATTGTTCTCGGATTTAAATGAATAACCACTTCGCATCAAACACGATCCAGATACAATGTTCATGCTCAGTGCAGGCACCAGATAACAATTATTCAAGTTTATAACTAATCCCGATGGCAAGTGGAGAGGCAGAGTTCCGACGGCGATCACATCAATGCTTGATCCATTGTCGACACGCATCTTGACCTCACCCCTTGCTAGCGGTCGCTTGTTCCGCAGCCCCTGATTCGAGTTACAAATATTAGCAACTGAACCGGTATCAAATACCCAGGTGCTACTGCGAGCACTAGTCAAGTACACATCAATAACATGTATATCATATATACCTTTGTTTGCCTTGCCGACCTTCTTGTCTGCCAGATATTTGAGGCAGTTGCGCTTCCAGTGGCCAGTCCCCTTACAATAGTAGCACTCGGTATCAGACTTAGGTCCAACTCGGGGTTTCTTTTCAGGCACGGCAATAGGTTTGCCGCCCTTACTTCCCTTCCGTTTTCCCTTCTTGTCTTTCTTGAAACCAGTGTTCCTACTTATCAACACTTGATGTTCCTTTTTGATCTCCACTTTTGCAGTTTTAAGCATTGACAGAAGCTCGGGGAGAGACTTATTCATGCCTTGCATATTATAGTTCATCACGAAGCTCTTATAGCTAGGTGGCAGAGACTGCAGAACACGATGGATGCCTAAGTCAATGGGAATCGATATTCCCAAGGACACAAGCTTATCAGCGTAACCCGACATCTTGAGTACATGCTCACTAACGGAGTTGTGCTCTTCCATCATGCAGCTAAAGAACTTTTCTGAAGCGTTGTAGCTCTCTACAGCAGCATGTGTGTCGAAAATCATTTTCAACTCACCCATTGTATCAAATGCATTGCCATTTTCGAAACGCTTTCGAAGTTCCGGCTCTAGCCCATACAATATGCCGCAATGAACTAAGTTGTGGTCCTCCTGACGAGTCTGATAGACATTCTTCTCCTCGTCAGGGGCATCATCAAAAGGTGGGGGGCCTAACGGCGCTTCTAGCACATATTGCTTTTGTGCAGCAGAGAGGAGAATCCTCAAATTCATGGCCCATTCGGTAAAGTTGCTACCGTTCGTTGCTAGTTTCTCTTTCTCCATGAACACATTGAAATTAAAAGCAGGTGGTGCCATCTACAACAGAATTTGTAAAGTTTAGACTAAGTGTATGATAGATTGAGTTCAACTAATCCATATTACGAATGAACTCCCACTCAAAAACGACATCCCTCGTGCCTTTTTGGTGATTACATGAACCAATTCCACTACACCAAGTCCGATCATCACGTGAGTCGGTGTAGCTTCAAAGGCGAGCATCAAATGGGCATCATATCAACTATATGACTCATGCTTAACCTTTCGGTCCGTGTTCCAAGGCCATGTCTGTACATGCTAGGCTCGCCAAGTTAGAACCTTAGTATTCGCGTGTGTAACTGTTTTACACCCGAAATATGGTCGTGGATCCAAGAACACCCGATCATCACATGATGTCTTGGAGCGACGAAAACATAATCGGTGCATACTAAAGGAAGATCACATTCTTATCTTGATATTTAAATGAGGGATCATCTTATTATGCTAACAAAGCGCTAAACAAGCAATATAAGATGCAATCAAACATCATATGTTTATTAGTGAAATAATATGGTTCCCGCATATGATCTCTATCATGTGCACCGTGGTATGATCACTATCATACCTATATGTGTAAGTCCAAGGTCTATGGAGATTACACGTTATGTATGTTTTAAGAGTATCATCTCATACTTCTACTTACAACATCACCATATCATAACACTAGCCCAACAACAATCTAAACTAGACGCCTCTAATTTAACCATTGCAAGTTTTACGTGGCTTAGGGATTTCGAGATAGAACCGTTCTTACCTACGAACATGAACCACAACGAGGATAACCAAATTGTTGACAACTCGCTTGCAAAATAGATATTGACTATAGTAGGAGAGACAGACACCTGCTAGCCACTTATGCAAACTAGTTGCATGTCAAGCGTGGAACAGGTCTCATGTGCGAGGACATGTAAAGTTTGTCCGGGCCGCTTCATCCCACTATGCCACCAATATCAAAAATTACAACAAAGGAGCAACAACATGATCATCATCGCCCACATACTCATATGTGTACTACCCGTGTAAAGTATCTACGCATAGATCCGCTCTGATACCACTGTAGGGTTCGCAACATAGAAAACAAAAAATTTCCTACGATGGGAACTATGTACCAAGATCTATCTACTAGATACAAACAACGGGCGGATGTATATCCATAGAGAACATACCTTTGAAGACCGACAAAGCTTAACGAGTTCAACTCGTGGTTGATGTAGACGATCCCTTGCCGATCTCAAGATCGAGAGGAAGTCCTAGCGCCGCAAAGCAGCAGCGCATCCGTGCTCGCACACACGTACAAGACACCGGGCAACCTCCGCCTCCTCGCTCCAGCGATGCAATGGAAGCACAACCCTTTCTTGCCGAATAGCCACCGGGAACATGTATCTCGCTAGTCGGAGACCATGGGGAATAAATTCTAGAGGGGGAGAGAGATCCTTCACGAGGAGGTGTGAGAGACAAGTGAGGAGGGGGCTCCTTTTATAGGAGGAGGGGGGAAACCCAAGGGGGTGGCCGGCGCATGGGGCTGCCCCCTTGCCCTCCCCTCTTCATGTGGGTGGACACTCCACTCACAAAATTCCTTTAAATTCCCTCCACTCAAAGGTCCACTCAAATTCCCATTAAATTTCCACCAAATTTAATGCAAACTCTCATTAAATAAAACTCTTTTATTTTATTCGGAATTTTGTCAATTACTTTAATGACAAACATTCACAAATAACCCCTTGCTAGAATTCCATTTCACATGCATAACCACTTTATGCAATTTCACCCGAAAACCCATTTCGGTATCTAGTGAAATAAATTCCTGCGCTTGTTTATTCTTTCGGCATGAAACATTTGCTCCAACTGGATGCCAGTGTCCCTTAAGTGTGTCACCCTACGGTTCGCGAATAATGCGGACATGATCGAGACCCTTCTCCGATCAATAATCAGTAGCGGGACCTGGAGATCCATACTGACTCCCACACATTCAACGATGACTTTTCCTGTGATCGTCGGAACCTTTTACGCTTGTATCTTAATCCCTTTGTTTCACGATATATTACATGTCCGAGATTCGATCATCAGTATCTCCATACCTAGTTTGATCTCGTTACTGACATGCACTCTTTTCTCGTTCCCGTGATATAACATTCTAGTGATCAAATCACTTGCTTGCAAGCTAACCAATGTGAAATCACCGAGAGGGCCCAGAGCATATCTATCCGTCATCGGGATGAACAAATTCCACTCTTGATCCATGATTCTCAACATAACACTTTAGTAGTTCTGAAGCCATCTTTATAATCATCCAGTTACGAAGTGACGTTTGATGTCAACAAGAAACTCTTCCGGTGTTAGTGATTGGCATGATCTCATGGTCTAAGGATTAGGACTACTTCGTAGTTTGTTTATAGCAATATAAACTCAATGACTTTGATCGTAATGCTATACTTCGGATGAATGTTTATCACACCATTACACTAATGTTGTGATCTCGTTATTAACAACATCCAATGTCTATGATCAGGAAACCGTGATCATCTTGTTAATCAACGAACTAGTTTATGAGAGAGGCATAACTAGGAACTTTCTGTTTGTTTATTAAACACACATGTATTAACGTTTCCGTATTAATACAATTATAGCATGCAAAATAAACATCTATCATATACTTGGAATACACATAATAAACATTTTATTATTGCCTCTCAGGGCATATTCCCTTCAGGAGCCATATGAATTTCCAGATTCCTCTATTGGTTATTGTTCGGAGAAGTGTCTCGATCATGTCCGCATAATTCACGAACCGTAGGGAGACACACTTAAGGATTCGATGTTGTTGAGTAGTTATGGAATGATGAGTAAGAGACCGAGTGTTGTTCGGAGTCTCTAATGGGATCCGGGATATCACGAGGAGATCCGGAATGGTCCGGAGAATAAGATTCATATAAGGAAAGTCCTGTTTCGGAGTTGGTGAATGATTCCGGTGTTTTCATCGGGAATGTTCTAGAAGGGTCCGGAAGGTCCGACACTCCGGAGGGGAAGGGTACATGAATGTGTCATAACAAGTTGGAATGGTTACATCATGTACTAGGTGTCATCGCTGAGCAAAATAAAGGGATAAATCAAATCCTAGTTTGAAAAGTCAAACGCCAATTTGAAAAGTCAAACGACAAGTTTGCTTGGTGGAGGGAGAGTAGGAAACCTACTTGGGGAGGAGTTCCTCTCCCTCCACCCGCCGGCCAAGGAGGCCGAGTTGGGGGAGGACTCTCCTCCCCTGGCCGGTGCCCTCCCACCTATATAAGGAGGGGCAGGGGTGCCCCTCTAGACCTACACCTTGCCCCACTAAAACCCTAACCCTAGCCGCCGACCCTCCTGCAGCCGCTGCCGCCCTAGGGTTTCTCCCAAGCCGCCGAGTTGGGCTTCTTCTTGCCCTAGCCGCCGGCCTAGCCCTCTCTCCTTGGTGCCTCTAAACCCTAGATCGCCAAGGCCTCTCTCATAGTCCACCATACTCGCTCCGGCTTAAGGCGAAGCCCTACGAGATCTTCCCTCTACTTCCGGTACCACGCCGTTGCGCTGCCGGAATTGCGAGGAGAGTGCTACAACCTTTGCTGCCTGCTGGAACAAGGGAGAGGAAGGTCTTCATCGAGTACCGAACGTGTGACCGACTGCGGAAGCGCTGCCGGAACGCAACGCCGGAAGGATCGTCTACACGATCTTGAGATCGGCAAGAGTACGACTACATCACCCACGAGAATCCGCTCTCGTTAAACACTTTGGAATCTTCGAGGGTGAGTTATTCTAACGACTCGTTGCTACAATCTAGTAGATAGATCTTGGCTTGTTTGTTTGTATGCGGTAGAATTTTTTTGTTTTCCATGCTACGAACCCCTACAACATTGTCACAAAAAACCATAGTGGCACCAGTCACCGGTCGATGAAGCTCCTGAAGAAGCTGCCGTAACCAACAAGTTTCAGCCACCACATTCGCAACCGCCCTGTACTCGGCCTTGGCGCTGGAGTGAGAGATCGTGTGCTGCCGCTTAGCAGACCATGATACCAGATTAGCGCCAAGAAAGACACGATAGCCTGAGGTAGACCGTCTAGCCCAACCAGCGTCAGAGTAGGCCGTCAACTTGTTGGAGCTACGCCGAAACAAGGTGAGACCATAGTCGGTGGTGCCGCGGATGTAGCGAAGAACACGCTTGACGAGAAGCAAATGATTAGCCCGAGGATCATGCATATGGAGAAAAATCTGCTGCACGGCATAAGAGATGTCTGGCCGAGTAAACGTAAGGTACTGAAGACCACCTGCAATACTACGGTACTCGGTCGGGTCTGTAACAAGATCACTGGACTTGGCTGAAAGTTTGGAGGCAGTATCAACTGGAGTAGAGATGGATTTGCACTATAACATACCAGCTCTGTCAAGAAGATCCAATGCATACTTCTCATGTGAGAGGAACAGACTGTCCTTGCTGCGTGTCACAGAGATGCCCAAAAAATAATGAAGATCGCCCATATCTGTTATACTGAACTCTGTACAAAGAGAGGCAATCAAACTGTGAAACAATGTTGAGGAAGACGCAGTCAGGATTATGTCATCCACATAGAGCAGGAGATAGGCCATGTTAGCACCACGCCGATAGACGAACAACGAACTGTCGGACTTGGAGCCAATGAAACCAACCGAAGCAATGGATGAGGCAAACCGCTAAAACCATGCTCTAGGCGCCTGCTTCAAACCATAAAGTGATTTGTTAAGACGACAGACCTTATCAGGATAATTCGGATCAGTGAACCCAGAAGGCTGATGAGCATAAACAGTTTCTATGAGAGTGTCATTGAGGAATGCATTCTTGACATCAAGCTGATGAATATGCCAGTCACTTGTTAACGCAAGAGAGAGCACTATGCGAATAGTGGCTGGCTTGACGACAGGGCTGTAGGTTTCATCAAAATCAATACCTTCACGTTGAGTAAATCCTCGGAGCACCCAACGAGCTTTGTATCGTTCTAAGGAACCATCAGACTTCATCTTGTGATGGTAGATCCACTTGCCTGTAACAATATTAGCATTGTGAGGTGGATCAACGAGGTCCCAAGTGTTGTTGGAGAGAAGAGCGCCATACTCCTCAACCATAGCAGAGTGCCAATTCGGATCCTTGAGAGCACCACGATAAGTCTTCGTTATTGGAGATAATCCCTCAACATGAAGATAAAAAATTGTCTTGGTCTACACAATCCCCCGTTTAGCACGAGTGACCATTGAGTGAGACGGTGGCGGAGGCGGGTCCCGCTGACGGCGGGGTGGAGGTGGTGGCGGCGCGGGGGCGACCGACGATGCAGCAGGCGACGACACTGCCTGGCCTGCCGCGGCAGGAAAACTGCCCAAACCGCTGACGCGGCAGGAGAAGCACCAGAACCGTTGCCGCAGCAGGCAGAGACATGGCTCGGGGCAGAGCTCGGCGCTGCTGGGGGCGACGTGTCCATCGATGACGTGGTCGTGGCTAGCGACCTCGGCGACCATGGCGGCGTCGAGGGTGGCGCGGTGGAGCCCGCTGCCGGTGATGCCGTGCTTGGCACGGTAAATGGCGTCGACGACGTCAGCTGCTCAGGTTCCTGCAAAAAAAATCATACGAGTGCAGGGAGGGAGTAGGGGACGGCGCGGACGGAGTGGAGGCAAAGGTAAATGTGGACTCATCAAACACAACATGGCGAGAGATGATGATATTTTGGGTGGAGCGATCAAGGCAGCGATAGCCATGATGTCGGGATGGATAGCCAAGGAACACACAGGGAATGGAGTGCGGCGCAAGTTTGTGCGGCGCAACGGCGGTGGTGTTGGGGTAGCATAAACATCCGAAGACCCTAAGACCAGCGTAAGCAGGATCTACGCCAAGTAAAGCACGGAAGGGAACACGATCCGAAATTGCCTTGGAAGGAAGCCGATTGTGCAATAGAACGACTGTGTTGAGGGCCTCAACCCAGAAACGAGGCGGCATGCTAGCCTGAACAAGAAGTGTGTGAGTAATGTCATTGAGAGTGCGAATAATGCGTTCGGCTTTACCATTCTGTTGAGAAGTGTTTGGACATGAAAAGCGGAGTGCAATTCCATGGTGCTGGGCAAAAGAATGGAGTTGGGAATTATCAAACTCGCGACCATTATCACACTGAATAGCCTGCAAGCGCGTACTAAATTGGATGAGTGCAAGAGCGTGAAGGGATGACAAGTGAGAGAAAACTTCTGACTTAGCCCGAAGAGTATAGACCCATGCATACTGAGTAAAATCATCGAGACACACAAGGTAATACTTAAAGCCAGTAATACTCTCAACAGGAGATGTCCACAAATCACAGTGAATTATATGAAACGGAGTAGTAGTTATACGATTGGTAGAAGATAAAGGAAGACAAATATGATGACCTAACTGACACGCATGACACAAGCTACTTTTATTCTTTCCCTAGGAATAATAGAAGAGCGAGCTAAAGTCTCCATGACTAGCCGCCCAGGATGCCCAAGCCGGCGGTGCCAAAGTGCAGGATCTACGACGAGGAAGGCAGATGGCTGGCTGGTGGATGAAGGGCGGATGGAGTAGAGAGGTCCGAAGCTATTGCAGCGAAGAATCTCGGTCCTGGTTAGAAGGTCCTTCATAGAAAAACCAAGAGGGTCAAATTCGACAGAGACACGATTATCAATAGAGAACTAACGAACAGACAAAAGGTTTTTGACAATGGTAGGAGCAACTAAGTCATTACGAAGGTAAAGAGGGTGCGAGGAAGTAGAGATAGGGAGACGTGCGTGCCCGGTACCGGTGATCGGAAGGGTGGAACCGTTACAGACAATGACAGCACGTCGAGAGGAAGGAGGAGACACGAAGGTGAGCATACCGGAATCGGAGGCAAAGTGAGAGGAAGCGCCGGTGTCCATCACCCACTCCCTGGGTGCTTGCAGTACTATGGTCTGGAACTGGTTCATCAGCACGACCTGATCCCACGAGGCCGACGAAGGTGCCGGAGACGCCGGGGCACCGAGTCCATGGGCGGGCTGCGGGGGCGCATACCCGTGGTTGTAGGCGTAGGGGCGGGGGCGACGCCATATGGTTTCTGAGCGTAGAACGCCTGCGGCGCCGGAGCGTGCCTCGGCATGTAGCTGGGAGGCGGGTCATAGGCGGGCTGCTGCCTGCCGAGCACGACACCCTGGCCGTACGACCACATCTGGATGGCACCGTTCCAAGGATGCTACGGGGACGACCAAGAAGGAGGGGCTGCGGTCGGCGCAGCTGGGGGCGCGACGTCCTTGGCGGAGTCAGTGGCGTTCTTCTTCTTGTTGTTCTTTCCCTTGCCGGTGCTCTTGCCAGAGTTGCCAGCGTTGGCGAAGAGGGCCGTGTCGGTGTGGCTAGCGCGACGATTCTTCCGCTTCATATCCTGAAGCGAGAGCAACGGGCAGCACTACGCGAAAGTAATCCTAGGCATGAGGGAGATCAGATCGGCGGCGGACTCATACTGCTCGGAGAGGCCATTGAGGCAGTGGATCACCATCTCAGCATCATCAACAGGGGAACCAAGATCCGCAAGTCCATCGGAGAGTGACTTGACCTTCTGAAGATAGTCGGTCATGCTCATCTCGCCCATCTTGACATCGCCTAGCTCGGCCGTGAGGTGGAGTTGGCGATTGATCTTGTGGTTGTTGAAGAGGCCGTTAATGCGGATCCAAAGCTCGACGGCGAGGGGATCGTCGCCAGGCGTCATGACGGCGTCAAGGATACTGAGCGAGACAGATCCATAGAGCCATGAGACGACCATGGCATCGAGGAGAGACCACTACGGGGTCGGCGCGGCAGGGGCGTCGACGTCGAGGTGATCTAGTAGGGTGTACTTGCGGCACGCGACTCGGAAGAAGGTGCACCACTGACAATGGACGCTGGTGTCAAGCACGAGCTCGACGGGGACGTCCCCCTTGATGGAGGATAGACCGACGGCCTGGGCGTGCAACGAGGTCAGGGAGAAAGACCCCGCGCTCGACCCGGAGCCAGATACGTGGGCGGCGGAGAGGAGGGCGAGCTTGGCCTTCTCTTCCATGGCGTCCTTCTCGACGACAGCGATCTTCTCGGCGTCAGATGCGTCCTCGATCCCCTTGGCCGCAACGAGGGCCTTGGAGACCTGATCTCCATCGGAGGGGTGCGCGGGTAGGGACGGCGCGCTAGGGCGCTGGCCGCGGCGGCGTGCGGTGGTGGCTTCGGCGACGGCGGAAGGAGGGGGGTCGACGTAGGTCTAGGGTTTAGGGTTTTGCGTCTGATACCATGTAAGATAGGGGAAACCACACATTGTGGTGCCTTGTATTGCTCATTATATAGACTTACAAGGCTAGAGTCCGTACCATACAATACACGGACAGTTATACATAGACTATATATACAACCATATATCTATACAAATACAATATGGTTATATATTCTAACATGATCGCATAGTTTTTTTTACCAATACTGTCCAGATGTAATACTCGAGTCCCATTCCTATTCAAGTTTGCATACATTAAATTATGTTTTTTTTGCCTGGAGGAACATGTACTTTGGGCGCAAATTTGAATTAGAGGATTGCTCTCATCCGGTATGCCATCAGCCTAACAAGGCGACAGAGTCATTATAGTCCTAAAAACCCTCTAAACTCTAATCATCAAACCAACATGGAAATCTTTCATCCGATAAATTCAGTCTCTTATCATATGCATAACTCTTTTCTTCTTACACCGTGTTTGGATGTAAAAAATTTAGCTCGGAATTGAATTAGACTCAAGATTCCAAATCCTAGATGGAAAGGAAATGGACTGCAATTCCATTTCTGTTATTTGTACGTGCATGGAATTTCTTGTTAGAATCAAAGGGAATCACCCATTTCCAATTCCTGTTTGGATGTAGACATGGAATTGTCAATTTTTAACAGTAAGCGTATGCACACTACTACATATGTATATTTCAATGTAGTATCTACAACATATGTATATTTCAATGTACTATCTACAACATATGTATATTTCAATGTATATATTACTTTTCACATATAGTAGCATCAAATATTCTCCGAATAAAGTCACAACAGCACCACACGTACAATAATTTTTAAGTATTTATGCAAAGCATGACATGGAATAATTTTCAAGTGGCAACATCAATTACAACATGGATAGAAATTGTCTCTAACAAAATAGCACAAGTTGGTAGTTCATGTCCTTCATAGAACGGATACATAAAGCATAACTAGACAGTTCACAAACAGATCATACTACTTCATTCCAACAACCGCACATGATAGGAACCATCAAGGCAAGGTCAAGATCCATCGCTTCCTAAAGTTCTCGGGGAGCGCTGTGAGAGCATAAAACAAGCGATCATTGATGATAAACTTTTCGTAAGCTCTCAGCAAGTCATCTTCCTCCAAATCTGGTACCTTTTTAGTGCATCAAGGATTTCAGATGGTGGAGTCACCTTTGGCATAGGAAGTGGATCGGTTGTCTTCAAAGCATCATCAAAAGAACATCTCATTTCTCCCATCATGCACAATATAGCATCCCCGGTGCGTTGCCTCTTCTGGGGCACATCAATAGATTCTTCATCAGCCGGTGTGTTCTGTTGTTGAAGACACTCACTTGCTGTCCTTGCACCTACACCAAGTGCATGGTCTTTTGAATATATGGTTTGGATATCATCCCAATTATTCACTACCTTGTTCCTGTAGGCACGTGCATCCTTATTAGCCTACAAAATACACACAAATATTAGAGATGATATAGTGAAGTTGTAGAGGTAAGAACAAAATAAAATATGTAGGGTTACATACCTACACATATCGAGACCACACTTCGTCACTTTCAACCGATACCATGTTCTTGTCCCAATCCCATCCAAATCCACTTTGAGCAAGCATCTTGGTAATGATCTCGTAATGCTTGTCAAATGTTTTAATTCTTCCAACAATGTTGTCCTTGGTGATGTCAATATCACATTTATCCTTCACATGCTTAATGCAAGCATTGTATACATGTGGCTTCCAACCATTTTGAGCATGGTCACCATTGTTGTGACGCTCAACAAGCACCACCAATAGTGCTGTGTCCATCTTAGGAGTCCATGAAAGGTAATTCCTACTACCTCCTTTCTTTGATTTTGGTTCAGCCATGCTTCTACAAGTGTATAAAAGTAAGGACAAAATATGTAGGTAAAGCATATATATTAATTTCAGGAAAATGCATATACAAAATATTACGCCATCACATAGCTAGCACAAAAAGGGGCACCATAAGCTAGCTATCTACTCCACCACTACTTATCTACTCCATCTCTAGGTGTCCATGCGCCACAAGATACTCGACATACATCTCATTAGCAAATTGTTGCCTATAGTTAGACCATGCAACAGTTTGTCCCACACTTCTAATTAAAGTAGCATCATCAGGTTCAGGAGTCATAGCTGCTAGTTCAGCGTCGACTTCCTCCAGCAACAAATTATCTCTCACATGTTGCCTATCCCGTGCATAGTTGTGAAAAATACAACATGCATTAATAAGCCGAATCTATAAAAAAATAGTTCATAGTGAGCATACGTTTTATGGACTTATTATGTGAACACCATATGGACATGTGTTACCTGCTGCTCTATGGGAAAGTAAGAACAAGCACGAAGTATGGCCCATTTTTTCTTCAACAGCCCAAAGGTTCTCTATAGACGGGAGGGTGGATAGAAGGATCGTGAAGTTTGATGAACTCCCCATGTAGAGATAGGATAGCCGATAGCACGGTAGATATATGCCTACTAATAGTCTCTATAGACCGTTGGTACGTGCCACCCAATACTCTCAATTTAAGTCCATGCCCGACAATTTGTAGGAACATAGAAACATTTTCCTCTACCGTCACAAACAAGCTATCTTTGAGACCACACTTCTCACGCAACATAGCACAAAGATCACGAAAGTTTCTTTTAGTTAAGCGTAGCTTGTCATAGCAAGTCGCCTCGGACCCCTCATATGTTTTTTTCAAGATGTACTTTCTATATGCAACCTTCTCCTCATCATCATTGAAACGTCCTAAGTTTCTCGATGCCCTTTGTGTACTAAGATGGGCTATGTAGCATCCCATTTGTCTAACAACTGTAATGCTACTTGGTCTAGTAATATAATGGCTACTTCATAGATATAATTGTTGCATCATCATTATATCATGCTCATGTCATCATGCCACCTTGCATTTGAGCATCATGTAAAACCCTTTTTGTGATTGGTTCTTCTCTCATATGCATTGTAAATTGTATTTGCCTCTTGATATTGTATTTGGTTCTTGATATATTGTTTAAATGCCCAAGTTGAGTTGGGGGCATATCTTTTGTTGACTCCACCACCTTTCTTGTCACCACCCCAACGTTCCACCATTCCACCACATGTGAGCATTGCATTTTACTTGTGTTTATCTCCACCTCATGTTGTTGGAATGGACTCTTTTCCATTCTACCTGCTTCCATATGGAATGATATGGGAAGGTTGTTCATGTTGGAATATTTTGAGGATAATATGCACATGGTGGAATTTACACACTAGCATGTCCAAAATATATTCAAATATGGTCATCCTCATTCACTCCACATGGAACATTCCTTCAATCCTTAGCTTGGCCCTTACTCCATCTTTTGAGGATGCACATAAATAAATGCCATGGATTTCATTTTTGTTTTCACAAGATTAACACATGGCATTAAATGCTTGCATGGGCCATGCAACCATCATCATCCTTTGATCTCCTTTGGGTTTTCTTTGGTTTTTGAGTGGATCTTGTTCAAACCCTAAAACCCTCACATCTTGGCCTCCTCTCTTTGTCTTGGGCACTAAAACCCTAAGCCCTCACCTCTCCCTCTCTAATCTAGCTCAACCAAAACCCTAAACCTACCCTTTGTTTGGCTAAACCAAACCACCCATCTCCCCCTCTCTCACCTCACCTCTCCTCTCACCAACCCGAGCTACCCTACCCCATCCCTAGCAAAACCCTAACCGAGCCTCCCCTATCTCTCTTCCTCTCTTCTCTCCCTGCCATGAGGGCCCCCTAGCCCGAGCCTCTCCTCCAACCCTAGCTCACCCGAGCCTACCTCCCCTCTCTCCTTCTCTCTGCCAGCAGCCCCACCCGAGCCAGTTCCCTCCTCCACCGTCCCTGCCGTCCCCACCTGGTAGCCCCCATCACCACCTCACCCTGCTCCTGCCCCGAGCTCCAGCTCGATCACGTGCTCGAGGAGGAGGGAAAGGTGGCACCCGAGCCACCTTTTTACTCTACCCACTCCCGCACGCCACCTCTCTCTCCCTCTCTACTTTATCTCCTTCCCAACCTCTCTGCCTCTCCCAGATCCGCCCAGGGCCTCGCCCTCTCCTCCCCTTCCTCTCCACCACCGTCTACCCCCAACGCCGACCACCGTCGGCCTCCACCTCCCCTACCCTTTCCAGCCGGTGGCGTGGCGATCAAGGGTGTCGAGGAAGATCCCGCGGCTCCCCTGCTTCACCCCGTACGCGCCAGCGAGGAGGAGGACCCCAGGCTCGCCAGGACCGGCGCCGCCCCGACAAAACCCTAATCTCGCCGGCCGCCAGCCCCGTCGACGATCTGCTGCGTCCCGCCCCGATCCGCTGCCGTCAACCACCCCGCGGTGAGTCCCTCTCCCGCCTAGACATCCTCTGCCTCGCCGTAGACCCTCTGCCTCGTCGGGCGTTTCGTCGAACACTCCCAGTGCGCCGCCGCTCGCTGTGTCTGCACGCGCCGCGCTGTGTAGTGCCTCATCTAGCCGCGATCCTCCCTCCTGACACCAATCCCACCTAGCCGCAGCGGTCGCCGCCGCCGCGCGCAAGCGCCAGGTCGTGGGTTCGACCCCCGTGTCGCGCGCCGTTCGCTGTCACCGAACTGTCGTCAGAAAGTTCAGAGAAGAACCACAGTGCACACGATGCCACTTTGCACTTACCCCCCCACCTTTTTGACTCCTGCAACCCGCGCTCCTAGAGGCCCCACTAGTCAGTGGCCGTGGCCCTTTTGCACATAACCCCCATTCTTTTTCCTCTGCTCAACCCGCCGTCCCCGGCCGCGCCAGGTGGCACCTGCCCCTTCACCCGCTGGCGTGTGGGGCCGAACAAGGCAAGGCCCACTTGTCAACCACTGTGGCTCGCTGTGGTCGCGGTGAGAAAAGTCTGCCGCGTGTTGGTTTCGGCTAGCTCAGCGCGGTCCCACCGTCAGTGACTGGGGCTAGCTGAGGCTGTGTATAAAACGTTCCCTGGTTATCTGTTTAAACAAAACAAATTCAAAATTGTTTATATTCAAATTCAAATCTATTTTTTTTAATAACTTTTCAAATATTATTCCAAATAATACAAATAATATATGTTTTCAAATCAGAAAAATATGAGGAATTCAAATATGCTATTCAAAATAATGTTTGAACACTTTAAATTTCAAGTTTATTAAAATTACAACAAAATGCCATTTTCCTTAATTAATTAATAACTTTTGTTTTACAACTCCAAATTTAACAAATGATATGTCTAAAATGATCAGCTCGACGAGACCTTTCTGTTTATGCATTCCATGTTCTGAATTGCAGCATGCATCATGTAAATATAAAGTATACAGCAACTTAATTGAGTATAAAATATGAGTAAAACTCAATGAAATGCCTTGTTCTTGTAGTCCACACCTCACCCATGCCATGCTACTTTATTGCCATGCAAATTGTGCATCATTCATCATGGCATGATTGTTTGCTTGTCGCATTAAATTCTTATGCTTGTGCACTTTATTTATGTTGGCCCTTGTTTGTTTGGTTCTTCTTCGAATAGACGCTGTGCAGGGGATATATCAAGAAACCCAGAAGCACTACCCAGATCCTTCTCTCGCTTCAACTGAGCTGCCAGGCAAGCACTACCACATGCTTGCATACATATAGTACCTATTGCCTCTATCTTATTCTTGCATCATTGAGTCGCGATTGCATTAAATTGAATCCCAAGTATTGCATAGCCTTTACTTTAAACCCCACCGAAGCTTGTTCCTCCATCCCATGAGCCATTACTACAGGAGTTGTTTGAGCCATGCGAGTCGTAGAGCAGCATGTGTAGGGTATGTGAGTGTCTGATGGATAACGAGGTACCTAAACAACTTAACCTGAGTAGTATGGGATAACTAATGAAAGTGGGACCGGTGAGCAATATCTGCTATTTGGTTTTTCATGCTCACTTGTGTCCCGTAGGACCCCGAGTACTTGATTCCTGTTCCTTGAATATTCGCGCTATCCACATCCGGGAGGATTATGGGACCCCCCTGAGCCAGAGCTTGATTCATTCTTATTTCTTGGGGCCACAAACTAGTTTGAGGTTTTATTTACTATCCTGTACTTATGCCATGCTTTACTGCTTTATTTAAAATTGTGCGAGGTACTGCACCTGTACTGTTTAGGTCAGCGGAGTGTTTTCGCGGTATCGACAAGCCCAGTCACATTTTCGGGTTCCCAGTCGTTTACAGCCATTGACGCAAACCTTGAGTCCGTCTCGAAGTCAGCTAACTTCGTTGCGGGTATACTTAATGGGGTGGCCCCCTGAAATATTTCTGAATCTTGTGATTGCTTTGTCGTGAAGGCCTCGTTGGGTTTTGATTTGTTTTTTCCGAGGTTGATCGAGTGTGTGTTGCTATTTGTGCACCCCTGCAGGGTAAAACTTTCTGAAAGCCGTGTCCGCGGTTATGGACGACTTGGAGCACAGTTTCTCGATCATAGACAAGCATAACTGAAGCACCGCTTTAATTTGACTAAGTAACTGACTAGTAAATAGTGCAACACTCATGGAATGGTTAATAAAACTGCCAACGGATGGGGGGTTGTTCGTTCGCTTCCTCGTTGGTAAGCGAGGGGGAGGATGGATCTGTTGATATTACTGTTATAACTGTTGTCATTAATTCACGGACATCCGTCTATCTTTGGTTAGGCGGATGGTTAGCGCGTATCTATAGAATTGTTAGGGTTTATCTTTTGCTGCAATTGCGTCACCCCAGGTTGTGTCCCCTTTAGAGGCATAAAGACTTGCTGAGTACCCCTAGGGTCTCACACGATAAATTATTTGATTCAGATGAACAGGTACACTCACAAGATGGATTCTGGGTGGAGGAGACGGACGATGTGGGCAACGATCATTCGGTGTAGAGATTCCGGGAACGGGGATCCGTGAGATCTGTGGGCGAGATGTGTTTATTTATGAGGCATCTTATGCCGATTTGCTTCTTATCCGTACTCGGATCTTGTTTGCCGCTTCCGCCTGATACTCTGATGTTTGATGTATGAGGAGCTATCCTAAACTATTATCTCTATCTAGGATATTTGGATCTTGCCGTATGGCGTTGCAATATTTCTATTACTTTTAGATGGAATGGCTCTGATGTACTGTTGTATGGTGGCTTGCATACATACTCATTTGTGTATGTAGTTGATCCCTTCGCCTGTCGATTACGCCGCCCGTTCTTGTCCCGATGTTTGGAAATGGTTGGGACGGCCGAAAGGTCAACCTGTGAGTGGCATTTGGCCCCACCGTACTATTTCAACCATTTCCGCTCATCCAGGCTTGTAACTAGGAGCGTAATTCACCGAGGTAGTTACAATTGGTATCAGAGCCATCCCGCCCTTCAGGGTCTCAGCCAAATGGTCGTTGTCTGTCTAGCAAATATTTTCGGTAGCTATGTATACTAGGGAAAAACAAAACGCGAGAGTAGGACTGCTTCCACTTTTCTTCTTAACCACCCACCCACCCTTTTCTGGTAAGGAAGTGTAACGTTTTCAATCCTCTTCTTAAAATTCAAACTAGGATTCACGTGTTCTGGGTTTCCGTAGTACCATAGGTTTGAAGGGTTTCGCGGCATAGTAAATCAAAATTTTCTACGGAGCGAACAGAGGGAAAGCCAAGATCTAATCTAGGAGATGCAATCAACGAGAGAGATTGGATTAGATCTTCATGCCCTTGAAGATTCGCACAGCGGAACGTTCGTCGGAACGTGGGTGATGTAGTCGTACTCGCTTCTCCTCCTCGCGATCCGATCCGATCTAGCACCACAAGTGGCGGTGCCTCCGTGAGATGCACACGTGCAGCACCTCGATGTCTCCTCCTTCCTCGGACCAGCGAGTATGGTGGAGAGATAGATTGGATCTACAACACGACGGCGTGGTGTATATGGTGGAGAATTTCTGCTGCAGGGCTTCGCCTACAAACAGTCGGGAGGGAGAGAGGAAGGTAGCAAGGCTGCTAGGGCTTGGAGGAAGGTGTGTGTGCAGGGGGAAGGGGGCGCACCACCCCTCTATATATAGAGGGGGGGCGGCCAGCCCTTGCCCCTCCTCCAAGCCTATCTCTAGTTTAAACAATTTAAACTCTCCCTTATCTAGAAATCCTATCTCTAGTTTAAACGATTTAAACTCTCCCTTATCTAGAAATTCTATCCCGACATTTAAACGAGTCAAATCTCTCTAGAATCGGCTGGGCCCTATGGGGCCTTGTGCCCCTGGCCCAATGCGGCCAGGACACTCCCTCATAGGCCCATGACCCCTCCCGGAAGGTGGGGCCACGTTGGTCCCCTTCCGGAAGGTTCTAGAAGCTTCCGGTACAATACCGATTAACCCGGAACAATTCCGAACTCCAAAAACTGCACTGCCTTATATGAATCTTATTCTCCGGACCATTCCGGAACCTCTCGTGATATCCCGGATCCCATCCGAGACTCCGAACAAAAATTCATAAACCAATTATCCAATCTATCCTAGTATCAAGACACGTTAAGTGTGTGACCCTGCGGGTTCGAGAATATGCAGACATGATCTTCTATCAATAATCAACAACGGGGTCTGGGCACCCATATTGACTCCCACACATTCATCGATGATCATATCGGATGAACCACGATGCCAGGATTCAATCAATCCCATATATATATTCCCTTCGTCTCGCGATATTTTACTTGCCCGAGATTCGATCGTCGGTACCGTCATACCTAGTTCAATCTCGTTCACAGCAAGTACTTTACTCGTTCCGTAATCCGATATCACTTTGTGATTAACTCCTTAACCACATGCTTGCAAGCGGTGTTGATATCGATTACCGAGTGGGCCCGAAGTATATCTCTCCGACTTGGGAGGGACAAATTCCATCTCGATACATACAACCCAACAGATACTTTCCGATCACCTGAGAGACACCTTTATGATCACCCTCTCATAGGATGACGTTTGATGACCTCAAAGCTTTCTTCCGATACCAGGGAGTTGTATTATCTCATGGTCTAAGGAATACAATATTTGACATAGGAAAAGCTTCGCAAAGACGAACACGATGACACGATCTAATTGCTCTGCTTTGTTTGGGTCTATCCACCATATCATTCTCCCAATGATATGATCTCATTATCAATTGACAACTCATGTATATGGTTAGGAAACCTTAACCATCATTGATCAATGAGCTAGTCCATAGAGGCGTACTAGGGACACGGTGTTGTTCACAAACCACACAAGTATTAAAGTTTCCGCTTAATACAATTCTAGCATGGAATATAAACTTTATCATGAACAAGAATTATAATAATAACATCTTTATTATTGCCTCTAGGGCATAATTCCAACAGTGTCCCACTTGCACTAGAGTCAATAATCTAGTTTACATTTGGCAACAATCTCACACCCATGGCACTGAGGTGTTGATCATGTTTTACACGTGGAAGAGGTTTAGTCAATGGATCTGCGACATTCAGATCCGTATGTACTTTGCTAATCTTCAGATCTCCATCTGCTATATAATCTCGGATTATATGAAACTTGCGGTTGATATGCTTGGTCTTTGGATGATATCTTGGTTCCTTAGCGAGTGCTATGGCGCCAGTGTTGTCACACAATATCTCCAGTGGGTCCAATGCACTTGGAACCACGCCAAGCTCAGTGATGAAGTTTCTGATCCAAACTCCTTCACTTGACGCTTCTGCAGCAGCCATGTATTCCGCTTCTACTATAGATCCCGCGATCACACTTTGCTTGCAGCTTCTCCAGCTCACAGCTCCTCCATTCAAAATATAAACGTATCCTGTCTGAGATTTAGAATCATCCTTGTCGGTGTCGAAACTAGCATCGAGGTAACCTTTTACGACAAGCTGTTCATCACCCCCATAGACTAAGAACATTTCTTTAGTTCTATTTAGGTACTTTAGGATGTTCTTCACGGCTGTCCAGTGTTCCACTCCTGGATCACTTTGATATTTGCTCGTCAAACTAAGAGCATTGGACACATCCGGTCTAGTACACAGCATGGCATACATGATGGAACCTATGGCCGAGGCATAAGGCACTTTGATCATAGCTTCCCTATCATTTACCGTAGCTGGACACTGAGCCTTGCTCAATATCTTACCTGACAACATAGGCACTGAACCTTTCTTTGCCTTATCCATTCTGAACCTTTTCAGAACTTTGTCTAGGTATGTACTCTGGCTTAAAGCTATCAGGCGTCTTTGTCTATCTCTATAGATTTTGATGCCCAATATATAAGCAGCTTCACCTAGGTCTTTCATTGAAAAACACTTGTTCAAATAACTCTTCACATCGTTAAGCATGTTGATGTCATTTCCGATAATCAATATGTCATCCACATATAGTACCAGAAACGTCACCGAGCTCCCACTCACTTTCTTGTAGATACAAGCTTCGTAGCAATTTGGAACAAATCCAAAGCTCTTGATCACTTGATCAAAACGAAGGTTCCAACTCCGAGATGCTTGCTTCAGTCCATAAATGGAACGCTGAAGTTTGCATACTTTACTAGCATCCTTAGGATCGACAAAACCTTCGGGTTGCATCATATACAACTCTTTATCAATGTTGCCATTGAGGAACGCAGTCTTGACATCCATCTGCCATATTTCATAATCATGAAACGCGGCAATTGCTAATAAAATCCGAATGGACTTAAACATTGCTACGGGAGAGAAAGTCTCATCGTAGTCAACACCTTGAACTTGTCGAAAACCTTTTGCGACAAGCCGTGCTTTATAGACGGTAATATTACCATCCGCGTCCGTTTTCTTCTAGAAAATCCATTTGCACTCAACGGCCTTTCGGTCGCTAGGAGGGTCCACCAAAGTCCATACTTGGTTTTCGCTCATGGATCCCAATTCGGATTTCATGGCTTCTAGCCATTTCTCAGAGTCTGGGCTCATCATCGCTTCCTCATAGTTCGTAGGTTCACTGTCTTCTACTAACAAGACAGTCAAGACAGGGTTGCTGTACCACTCAGGAGGGGCACGCGACCTTGTCGACCTGCGACGTTCAGTAGCAGCATCGTCCGAAGCTTCATGATCCTTGTCATTAGCTTCCTCTATTGTTGGTGCAGGCGGCACTGGAACAATTTCAGGTGCTGCGCTACTCTCCAACTCAAGAGAAGGTTCAATAACCTCGTCTAGCTCTACTTTCCTCCCACTCACTTCTTTCGAGAGAAACTCCTTCTCAAGAAAGGAACCGTTCTTTGCGACAAACACTTTGCCTTCGGTTCTGTGATAGAAGGTATACCCAATAGTTTCCTTAGGGTATCCTATGAAGAGGCATTTCTCCGCTTTGGGTTCGAGCTTGTCCGGCATCAACTTCTTGACGTAAGCTTCGCATCCCCAAACTTTAAGAAACGACAACTTAGGTTTAGCACCAAACCACAGTTCATACGGTGTCGTCTCAATGGATTTAGATGGAGCCCTATTTAAAGTGAATGCAGCGGTTTCTAATGCATAACCCCAAAATGATAACGGCAAATCAGTAAGAGACATCATTGATCGGACCATATCTAATAGGGTTCGATTCCGGCGTTCAGACACACCATTGCGCTGTGGTGTTCCGGGTGGCGTGAGTTGCGAAACAATTCCGCTTGCTTTAAGATGCGTGAGAAAATCATAACTCAAATATTCGCCCCCACGATCGGATCGTAGAAACTTAATCTTTCTGTTACGATGGTTCTCCACTTCATTCTGAAATTCTTTGAACTTTTCAAACGTTTCAGATTTATGTTTCATTAAATAGATATACCCATATCTACTTAAGTCATCGGTAAAAGTGAGGAAATAGCGATATCCACCGCGCGTCGAAACACTCATCGGTCCGCATACATCGGTATGTATGATTTCCAACAAGTCTGTTGCTCGCTCCATCATGCCGGAGAACGGGGTTTTGATCATCTTGCCCATGAGGCATGGTTCGCATGTGTCAAATGATTCGAAATCAAGAGACTCCAAAAGTCCATCAGAATGGAGTTTCTTCATGCGCTTTACACCAATATGACCTAGACGACAGTGCCACAAATAAGTAGTATTATCACTATCTACTTTGCATCTCTTAGCCTCAATGTTATGGATGTGTGTTTCATCCCTTTCGAGATTCAGAAGAAATAAACCATTCACAAGAGGTGCATGACCATAAAAGATGTTACTCATATAAATAGAACAACCATTATTCTCCGATTTAAATGAATAACCGTCTTGCAATAAACACGATCCAGAAATAATGTTCATGCTCAACGCAGGCACATAATAACATTTATTAAGGTTTAAAACTAATCCCGAAGGTAAAACTAAGGAGAGCGTGCCGACGGCCATCACATCAACTCTTGATCCGTTGCCAACGCGCATCGTCACCTCATCCCTCGCAAGCCGCCATCTATTCTGTAGCTCCTGTTTCGAGTTACAAATATTAGCAACCGAACCGGTATCAAATACCCAGGCACTACAACGAGGGCTAGTAAGGAAAACATCAATAACATGTATATCAAATATACCTTTGATGGTGCCAGCCTTCTTGTCCGCTAAGTACTTCAGACAGTTACGCTTCCAGTGACCCTTGTCCTTGCAATAGAAGCACTCAGTGTCCGGCTTGGGACCAGACCTGAGCTTTTTCTTAGTAGGGGCGCGCTTGCCGCCGCCCTTCTTGAAGGGCTTCTTTGCTCCCTTACCTTTCTTAAAGGAGGGCTTGTTGACCATCAACACATGATTATCCTTCTTGATGTCCACTTTCACAGCCTTCAGCTTTGCGAAGAGCTCGGTGATCGTATCAGTGGAACCAATCTGATTATGAGTCACTACAAAACTTTTGTAGCTGGGAGGGAGTGATTGCAGAACCCTGTCAATCTTGAGCTCCTCTGGAATCGTGCATTCCAGTTGCTTAAGGCGTTGAGTGTAGCCCGACATCTTTATGGCGTGCTCACTAACGGAACTCCCTTCCTCCATCTTGCAGTTAAAGAACTTCTCAGAGATCTCATATCTCTCAGAACGGGCTTGAGTCTGAAACATGGTTTTCAGCTCCTCGAGAATCTCAAAGGGCCCGGGATAGGTTTCAAAACGATTTTGAAGCTCCGGTTCCATAGCAAACAACATGGTGCTCTTAATAACACCATAATCATCTTTGCGCGACTGATAGACAGCTTTCTCATCAGCAGGCGCAGTTGCAGCAGGGGGGTTACCTAACGCTTTCTCAAGGACATAGTCCTTTTGTCCGCCAGACAGAATGATTCTTAGATTGCGGAACCAATTGGTGAAGTTAGACCCATTGTTTCTAAGCTTTTCTTTCTCAGCAAAAACGTTGAAGTTGAAGTTGGACTTGGCCATGTGATCTACAGTATTTGCAAGTACAATTTAGACTATGTTCATGATAAATAGTTCAACTTAATCAAATTACTAGATGAACTCCCACTAAATTCAACATCCCTCAAGTTGTTTAGTGAACACGATCCAAATTCACCACACCTAATCCGATCATCACGAGAAGAGATGTGGTTTCAATGGTGGACAGCGAAGTGTCGATCATATCATTCATATGACTCATGCTTAACCTTTCGGTTCTTGTGTTCCGAGGCCATGTCTGTACATGCTAGGCTCGTCAAGTTAGACCCAAGTATTTACGCGTGTGCAAAACTGGCTTGCACCCGTTGTATGTGAGCGTAGAGTCTATAGCACCCGATCATCATGTGATGCTTGGACACGGCGAACTTTCGCAACGGTGCATACTTGGGGAGAACACAGTTTTTATCTTGATCTTTAAGTGAGGAATCATCTTATAATGCTACCGTCGCGATCTAAGCATAATAAGATACATAAAGGGATAAACATCACATGCATATAACTTTATGTGACATGGTATAGCCAATCTTCGCGCAATGATCTCCATCTTGTGCGTTCCGGCATGATCTCCATCACTCCACCATGATTGCCTCCACCACGAATAGCAACTACAACTATTGCTAACTACTTAGCGATAAAGTAAAGCTATTACATGGCGTATAAGAAGTTGACTCGCAGGTCATACACAATTATAAAGACAACCATATGGCTCCTGCCGGTTGTGTACTCATCGACATGCAAGTCGTGAAACATTACAAAACATGATCATCGCATACAATATACACATCACATCTTGGGCCATACCATATCACAGAAAACACTCCCTGCAAGAACAAGTTAGACGCCTCTACTTTGTTGTTGCATGTTTTACGTGGCTTATGGGAGTAGATGCTAAGAACGATTCTTACCTACGGAAAGCCACAACGGTGATATTATGGTTGCCAAACTCCGGTGTTAATCCCATGACAACTATAGTGAGAGAAACTGACATCCACCAGCCGCATGTGTGGTACAAGCCACACGTCAAGTGCGGAGCCGGTCTCGCGAACGACGTCGCGTAAGGTTGGCCTGGACCGCTTCAATCTCACTATCCCGCGTCATAAGAAGAACACAAACAAGAGGCTTGCAACAGAAAACATCAACGCCCGCAACAACCATGTTGCGTTCTACTCGTGAATCACATCTACGCATAGATCTAGCTCTGATACCACTGAAGGTTTTCGCGGCATAGTAAATCAAAATTTTCTACGGAGCGAACAGAGGGAAAGCCAAGATCTAATCTAGGAGATGCAATCAACGAGAGAGATTGGATTAGATCTTCATGACCTTGAAGATTCGCACAGCGGAACGTTCGTCGGAACGTGGGTGATGTATTCGTACTCGCTTCTCCTCCTCGCGATCCGATCCGATCTAGCACCACAAGTGGCGGTGCCTCCGTGAGATGCACACGTGCAACACCTCGATGTCTCCTCCTTCCTCGGACCAGCGAGTATGGTGGAGAGATAGATTGGATCTACAACACGACGGCGTGGTGTATATGGTGGAGAATTTCTGCTGCAGGGCTTCGCCTACAAACAGTCGGGAGGGAGAGAGGAAGGTAGCAAGGCTGCTAGGGCTTGGAGGAAGGTGTGTGTGCAGGGGGAAGGGGGCGCACCACCCCTCTATATATAGAGGGGGGGCGGCCAGCCCTTGCCCCTCCTCCAAGCCTATCTCTAGTTTAAACAATTTAAACTCTCCCTTATCTAGAAATCCTATCTCTAGTTTAAACGATTTAAACTCTCCCTTATCTAGAAATTCTATCCCGAGATTTAAACGAGTCAAATCTCTCTAGAATCGGCTGGGCCCTATGGGGCCTTGTGCCCCTGGCCCAATGCGGCCAGGACACTCCCTCATAGGCCCATGCCCCCTCCCGGAAGGTGGGGCCACGTTGGTCCCCTTCCGGAAGGTTCTAGAAGCTTCCGGTACAATACCGATTAACCCGGAACAATTCCGAACTCCAAAAACTGCACTGCCTTATATGAATCTTATTCTCCGGACCATTCCGGAACCTCTCGTGATATCCCGGATCCCATCCGAGACTCCGAACAAAAATTCATAAACCAATTATCCAATCTATCCTAGCGTCAAGACACGTTAAGTGTGTGACCCTGCGGGTTCGAGAATATGCAGACATGATCTTCTATCAATAATCAACAGCGGGGTATGGGCACCCATATTGACTCCCACACATTCATCGATGATCATATCGGATGAACCACGATGCCAGGATTCAATCAATCCCATATATATATTCCCTTCGTCTCGCGATATTTTACTTGCCCGAGATTCGATCGTCGGTACCGTCATACCTAGTTCAATCTCGTTCACAGCAAGTACTTTACTCGTTCCGTAATCCGATATCACTTTGTGATTAACTCCTTAACCACATACTTGCAAGCGGTGTTGATATCGATTACCGAGTGGGCCCGAAGTATATCTCTCCGACTTGGGAGGGACAAATTCCATCTCGATACATACAACCCAACAGATACTTTCCGATCACCTGAGAGACACCTTTATGATCACCCTCTCATAGGATGACGTTTGATGACCTCAAAGCTTTCTTCCGATACCAGGGAGTTGTATTATCTCATGGTCTAAGGAATACAATATTTGACATAGGAAAAGCTTCGCAAAGACGAACACGATGACACGATCTAATTGCTCTGCTTTGTTTGGGTCTATCCACCATATCAATCTCCCAATGATATGATCTCATTATCAATTGACAACTCATGTCTATGGTTAGGAAACCTTAACCATCATTGATCAATGAGCTAGTCCATAGAGGCGTACTAGGGACACGGTGTTGTTCACAAACCACACAAGTATTAAAGTTTCCGCTTAATACAATTCTAGCATGGAATATAAACTTTATCATGAACAAGAATTATAATAATAACATCTTTATTATTGCCTCTAGGGCATAATTCCAACAAGGTTGTGTGTGTGTGTAATTCCTTGTCTATCTGTTGCATCCAACATGTTATCTTTAATCGGCCTTTTGGTTATCAACTGTTGGTACATTCCATACCGACAGGCTTTTGCAAACCGACGTGATCTATCTGATTCGTTGTATACCGCCGCGATCTGTCTTACTCTTTGTTATCCGACGTTATCTTGTTTGGGGTGTTCGTTTCTGTAGTTACTAATCGTTAGGTTCACCGTGAGAAGAAGGGGTTAGGATAGGTGTTCTACTTATTCATGTGCGGAGTAATGATTTGAGTGCGGGATGGAGTCGCGACCATACCACTACTCTTATCATTCGCTTTTGTATATTGAATTGGTAGAGTCACTAATCTTGATTCGTTAAGTGATTTTGCGCATCTATTGGTGTTTTAATGCCGAAATTTGCGGAAAAAATTTCTTTGATATATCTGTGTACCACACTCCTTTTCAGTCGTGTGCGATATGCTTAATATCTTCTAGGTGCTTTAAACTTTGTTGATATTTTAATATCATCTTAGTAAATTGTATCCTTTAATCTTGGTACTATTTTGGATTATTATTATTCTCCATTATAGTACTGACTTGTGTTTTATATCAATCACAGGATGGCACCACCACGCCGTTCTGATGAGGACATACCACCTGAACTGGGGTCCGCGTTGTCAAACATCGCCAATGCCTTGGCAGCAATGCAGCAGAACCAGCAGCGTTTTGAAGAAAGTGTTCGGAGGAATGAGTTTGCTCCGCTACCTCCACCTCCCAAGCGAGGAGACATCAAAAGCTTCCTGAAGTTCAACCCACGCCAATTTGATGTGTCCGATCAACCACTTGATGTTGATGATTGGTTGCGTGAGATGTCAAGGTTACTGGAGACTGATGATGTTCCTGAGCAAGAATGGGTAAAATGTGCTACTCACCTTCTGAAGGGAGATGCAGCTCTCTGGTGGGAGAATTACCTGAAGGCAAACTGTATTGGTTTTCAGCCTACTTGGGAACATTTCACTGGAGCCTTCAAAGAGCAGTATCTATCAGAAATTGTCATGGAGAGGATGAAGGAAGTGTTTCTCAACCTCAAGCAGGGAAATGACAATGTCAATACCTACATCAGGAACTTCATGAACCTTTCTCGTTATGGTGGCGATGAGATCTCTGATGACAAGAAGAAGCAAAAGAGGTTTCGGCAAGGGCTCAATGCATCGATTAAATATGCAATCACACATGCAAGGCCGACGTCTTTTCTGGAACTTCAGCATACAGCTCTGCAGGAAGAAGCAAGTAGGCAAGTGTTTGAGGAGTCAAAGAAACACAACCGCGATGCAGCAAGCTCTTCAGCCATGTCAACTCCTTCTAAGCGTCATGTCTGGGTTCCTAACACCCCACCGTCGCTCCCGGCTCCACCAAGACCTTCAAGCTTCACGGCAAGGCCACCAAACTTCCTCACTGCTGCTCCCAGGGGCTACAACCACCACTACCCTGGAGCGCCTGGCGGAGTCCCTGGCTACGTTGCTCCACGTCCACCTGGTGCTTGTTTCACTTGCGGAGACACTGGGCATTAGTACTGGAACTGTCCGATGAAAAACAAAGCTCTTCCTCCACCACCTCTAAGACCCGCGGCAAGCTCTCCTTTGGTTCGTGCACCACCACCTCGGGCTCTCAACATCAACACCAAGCCCGGGTCTATTGTTGCTCGTGCCAACTGTGTCAACGCCGCTCAAGCTGAGCATGCACCTGGAGTTGTGATGGGTATGCTTCCCGTTAACTCAGTCCCTGCACGAGTTTTGTTTGATTCTGGTGCATCGCATTCGTTTGTTTCTCACAAGTTTGCAAATGAAAATGAGTTAGCTATGGATCCTCTCCTTAAGCGGTTAATGGTCCTTTCTCCTGGAGCAACAATGGCAGCTGCTAAAATCAGCCATGGCAATCAAATTGAGATTGGTGGCTCTTCGTTCTCGGCGTCCTTAATTGTTCTGGGCAATTCTGACATTGATGTCATCTTGGGCATGGATTGGTTGACAGCAAATGCAGCTGTGATTGATTGTGCTGAACGCTCAGTTTCTCTGAAGATTCCTGAAGGCCATATAGTCTATTCTCCAAGTCTGACTCCTGCTATCCAGCTTTTCTCTTTGGCGGCTCTGAATGATGATGCTATGGAAGCTATTCAGAGTGTTCCGGTGGTCTGTGAGTTCCCGGATGTCTTTCCTGAAGAGTTGTCAGGTATGCCTCCGGATCGTGAGGTTGAGTTTGTAATTGAGCTTGAACCTGGAACGGCTCCTATCTCCAAGCGGCCTTATAAAATGGGTCCTGCTGAGTTGGCTGAACTCAAACGTCAGCTGGATGAACAAGAGAAGTTGGGTTTCATTCAACACAGTAATTCTTCTTGGGGTAGCCCAACAATCTTTGTGAAGAAGCGAGACAGGACTGATAGACTTTGTGTTGACTATCGGGCTCTCAATGCTAAAACCATCAAGAATAAATATCCCCTTCCGCGGATTAATGATCTCTTCGATCAGCTAGCTGGAGCTGTGGTATTCTCTAAGCTTGACTTGAGAAGTGGTTATCACCAAATCAAGATTCGCAAGGAAGATGTTCCTAAAACAGCTTTCACCACCCGCTATGGCCTGTATGAGTACACGGTCATGTCTTTCGGTCTCACCAACGCACCTGCTACCTTCTCGAGGCTTATGAACTCGGTTTTCATGGAGTATCTTGATAAGTTCGTTTTGGTCTATCTGGATGACATCCTAGTCTATTCTAAGTCAAAGGAAGAACATGAAGAACACCTTCGGTGTGTCCTAAACAAGCTTCGTGAGAACCGCCTGTATGCAAAGTTCTCCAAGTGTGAGTTTTGGCTGCCTCAAGTAACCTATCTTGGTCACGTCATCTCTGCCAAGGGCATTGTAGTCAACCCGGAAACTGTGAAGACAATTGTTGAATGGCTTCCTCCTGTTAATGTCAAAGAAGTGCGGAGTTTCCTTGGTTTGGCTAGTTATTGCCGTCGCTTCGTTCAGAACTTTTCAAAGATAGCAAAGCCTCTTACCGATCTCCTCAAGAAAGGCAAGAAATACCTTTGGACTCCTGCATGTCAAGCAAGCTTTGAGACACTCAAAGAGAAGCTCACTTCCACGCCAGTCTTGGTTCCTCCGGACACATCTAAGCCTTTCCACATATTCTGTGACGCCTCTTTGCAAGGATTGGGTGCGGTCCTTATGCAAGAAAAACAAGTTGTTGCTTATGCCTCTCGACAGTTGAAGACGCATGAGATCAACTATCCTACACATGACCTCGAGCTCGCAGCAGTTGTCTTTGCTTTGAAACTATGGAGGCACTACTTGCTTGGCAACCGTTGTGAAATCTTTTCTGATCACAAGAGTCTGAAGTATATCTTCACTCAGCCTGATCTCAACCTTCGGCAAAGGAGGTGGATTGAAGCAATCAATGATTTTGATTTGACCATCAACTACACTCCGGGCAAAGCTAATGTCATGGCCGATGCTCTCAGCCGCAAAGCTTATGTCAATAACCTCATGATGGAAGAACAACAGCCTCTCTTGTGCGAGGAATTCCGTCAGCTCAACCTTGAAATTGTGGAACAAGGGCATCTCCTGAACCTTCTGGCTACTCCTCTCTTGGAAGAAAAGGTTCGCTCCTTTCAGCGTGGTGATCCGCACACCAAAAAGATCATCTCCAAACTTCAGCTTCCGAAGTATGAGTCCTTCCACGTCGATGATCAAGGCACGCTTTTCTTTGAACACCGGATGTTTGTTCCGAACTACCCGGGTTTGAGAGAGCAAGTTCTCAAGGAGGCGCATGATTCTATTCTTTCTATCCACCCTGGCAGCACAAAGATGTACATGGACTTGAAAACACAATATTGGTGGCCGGGATTGAAACGATATTGTGCCAAGTATGTCTCGGAGTGTGATGTCTGCCGCAGAGTGAAAGCTGTCCATCAGAAACCTTACGGTCTTCTACAGCCATTGAAACCCCCGGAATGGAAATGGGAGAAAGTAGAGATGGACTTCATCACTGGTTTTCCAAGGTCGCAGAAGGGCAACAATGCAATCTTTGTTGTCATTGACAGGCTTTCTAAAGTGGCTCACTTCTTCCCCGTCAAGGAAACAATTTCTGGAATTCAGTTGGCTGAGCTCTATATCAATAGAATTGTCTCTCTGTATGGGGTCCCGCTTGAGATCAGTTCAGACCGTGGGAGCATCTTCACTTCCAAGTTCTGGGAAAGTTTCCAAAATGCTTTGGGAACAAAATTGAACTTCAGCACAGCTTACCACCCTCAGTCGCAAGGACAAGTTGAAAGGATCAATCAGATTCTGGAGGATATGCTTCGTGCTTGCGTCATCTCTTTTGGCATGAAGTGGGAAGAATGTCTTCCTTATGCTGAATTCTCTTACAACAACAGCTTCCAGAAAAGTCTGAAGATGGCACCATTTGAGGCTCTCTATGGCCGCAAATGCAGAACTCTGATTGGTTGGTCAGGTACAGGAGAAAGAATATGGTTTGGCCCTGACATTGTAACTCAAGCGGAGGAGAAGGTGCATATCATTCTTGAAAATCTGAAGATTGCTCAAAGTCGCCAGAAGAGCAATTATGACAGAAAGCACACGGACATGGTGTATGTCCCTGGTGATCTCGTTTACCTTCGTGTCACTCCCATGAAAGGCACGCACCGTTTTGGTATCAAAGGAAAGCTGGCTCCTAGATACATCGGTCCATTCAAAATTCGTGGAAGAAGAGGAGAAGTTGCTTATGCTCTTGAGCTCTCGGAAAAACTCAAGGTCCATGATGTTTTCCACATCTCTCAGCTCAAGAAGTGCTTCAAGGATCCCGGCAGGACCGTGGATCACGAGCTAATCAATCTCCAAGAAGACCTGTCTTATCAAGAACACCCCATAAAAATCCTTGAAGTCGCAGAAAGAAGGACTCGCAACAAGTCCATCAAGTTCTGCAAGGTGCAGTGGTCGCACCATTCCGTTGACGAAGCCACTTGGGAACGTGAAGATGAGCTCCGTGACAACTATCCTACCCTCTTTGAGTCTTCTTCTTCTTCCTAGAATCTCGGGGCGAGATTCCTGTTTAGTGGGGGAGAGTTGTAGCATCCCATTTGTCTAACAACTATAATGCTACTTGGTCTAGTAATATAATGGCTACTTCATAGATATAATTGTTGCATCATCATTATATCATGCTCATGTCATCATGCCACCTTGCATTTGAGCATCATGTAAAACCCTTTTTGTGATTGGTTCTTCTCTCATATGCATTGTAAATTGTATTTGCCTCTTGATATTGTATTTGGTTCTTGATATATTGTTTAAATGCCCAAGTTGAGTTGGGGGCATATCTTTTGTTGACTCCACCACCTTTCTTGTCACCACCCCAACGTTCCACCATTCCACCACATGTGAGCATTGCATTTTACTTGTGTTTATCTCCACCTCATGTTGTTGGAATGGACTCTTTTCCATTCTACCTGCTTCCATATGGAATGATATGGGAAGGTTGTTCATGTTGGAATATTTTGAGGATAATATGCACATAGTGGAATTTACACACTAGCATGTCCAAAATATATTCAAATATGGTCATCATCATTCACTCCACATGGAACATTCCTTCAATCCTTAGCTTGGCCCTTACTCCATCTTTTGAGGATGCACATAAATAAATGCCATGGATTTCATTTTTGTTTTCACAAGATTAACACATGGCATTAAATGCTTGCATGGGCCATGCAACCATCATCATCCTTTGATATCCTTTGGGTTTTCTTTGGTTTTTGAGTGGATCTTGTTCAAACCCTAAAACCCTCACATCTTGGCCTCCTCTCTTTGTCTTGGGCACTAAAACCCTAAGCCCTCACCTCTCCCTCTCTAATCTAGCTCAACCAAAACCCTAAACCTACCCTTTGTTTGGCTAAACCAAACCACCCATCTCCCCCTCTCTCACCTCACCTCTCCTCTCACCAACCCGAGCTACCCTACCCCATCCCTAGCAAAACCCTAACCGAGCCTCCCCTCTCTCTCTTCCTCTCTTCTCTCCCTGCCATGAGGGCCCCCCTAGCCCGAGCCTCTCCTCCAACCCTAGCTCACCCGAGCCTACCTCCCCTCTCTCCTTCTCTCTGCCAGCAGCCCCACCCGAGCCAGTTCCCTCCTCCACCGTCCCTGCCGTCCCCACCTGGCAGCCCCCATCACCACCTCACCCTGCTCCTGCCCCGAGCTCCAGCTCGATCACGTGCTCGAGGAGGAGGGAAAGGTGGCACCCGAGCCACCTTTTTCCTCTACCCACTCCCGCACGCCACCTCTCTCTCCCTCTCTACTTTATCTCCTTCCCAACCTCTCTGCCTCTCCCAGATCCGCCCAGGGCCTCGCCCTCTCCTCCCCTTCCTCTCCACCACCGTCTACCCACAACGCCGGCCACCGTCGGCCTCCACCTCCCCTACCCTTTCCAGCCGGTGGCGTGGCGATCAAGGGTGTCGAGGAAGATCCTGCGGCTCCCCTGCTTCACCCCGTACGCGCCAGCGAGGAGGAGGAGGACCCCATGCTCGCCAGGACCGGCGCCGCCCCGACAAAACCCTAATCTCGCCGGCCGCCAGCCCCGTCGACGATCTGCTGCGTCCCGCCCCGATCCGCTGCCGTCAACCACCCCGCGGTGAGTCCCTCTCCCGCCTAGACATCCTCTGCCTCGCCGTAGACCCTCTGCCTCGTCGGGCGTTTCGTCGAACACTCCCAGTGCGCCGCCGCTCGCTGTGTCTGCACGCGCCGCACTGTGTAGTGCCTCATCTAGCCGCGATCCTCCCTCCTGACACCAATCCCACCTAGCCGCAGCGGTCGCCGCCGCCGCGCGCAAGCGCCAGGTCGTGGGTTCGACCCCCGCGTCGCGCGCCGTTCGCTGTCACCAAACTGTCGTCAGAAAGTTCAGAGAAGAACCACAGTGCACACGATGCCACTTTGCACTTACCCCCCCACCTTTTTGACTCCTGCAACCCGCGCTCCTAGAGGCCCCACTAGTCAGTGGTCGTGGCCCTTTTGCACATAACCCCCATTCTTTTTCCTCTGCTGAACCCGCCGTCCCCGGCCGCGCCAGGTGGCACCTGCCCCTTCACCCGCTGGCGTGTGGGGCCGAACAAGGCAAGGCCCACTTGTCAACCACTATGGCTCGCTGTGGTCGCGGTGAGAAAAGTCTGCCGCGTGTTGGTTTCGGCCAGCTCAGCGCGGTCCCACCGTCAGTGACTGGGGCTAGCTGAGGCTGTGTATAAAACGTTCCCTGGTTATCTGTTTAAACAAAACAAATTCAAAATTGTTTATATTCAAATTCAAATCTGTTTTTTTAATAACTTTTCAAATATTATTCCAAATAATACAAATAATATATGTTTTCAAATCAGAAAAATATGAGGAATTCAAATATGCTATTCAAAATAATGTTTGAACACTTCAAATTTCAAGTTTATTAAAATTACAACAAAATGCCATTTTCCTTAATTAATTAATAACTTTTGTTTTACAACTCCAAATTTAACAAATGATATGTCTAAAATGATCAGCTCGACGAGACCTTTCTGTTTATGCATTCCATGTTCTGAATTGCAGCATGCATCATGTAAATATAAAGTATACAGCAACTTAATTGAGTATAAAATATGAGTAAAACTCAATGAAATGCCTTGTTCTTGTAGTCCACACCTCACCCATGCCATGCTACTTTATTGCCATGCAAATTGTGCATCATTCATCATGGCATGATTGTTTGCTTGTCGCATTAAATTCTTATGCTTGTGCACTTTATTTATGTTGGCCCTTGTTTGTTTGGTTCTTCTTCGAATAGACGCTGTGCAGGGGATATATCAAGAAACCCAGGAGCACTACCCAGATCCTTCTCTCGCTTCAACTGAGCTGCCAGGCAAGCACTACCACATGCTTGCATACATATAGTACCTATTGCCTCTATCTTATTCTTGCATCATTGAGTCGCGATTGCATTAAATTGAATCCCAAGTATTGCATAGCCTTTACTTTAAACCCCACCGAAGCTTGTTCCTCCATCCCATGAGCCATTACTACAGGAGTTGTTTGAGCCATGCGAGTCGTAGAGCAGCATGTGTAGGGTATGTGAGTGTCTGATGGATAACGAGGTACCTAAACAACTTAACCTGAGTAGTATGGGATAACTAATGAAAGTGGCACCGGTGAGCAATATCTGCTATTTGATTTTTCATGCTCACTTGTGTCCCGTAGGACCCCGAGTACTTGATTCCTGTTCCTTGAATATTCGCGCTATCCACATCCGGGAGGATTATGGGACCCCCCTGAGCCAGAGCTTGATTCATTCTTATTTCTTGGGGCCACAAACTAGTTTGAGGTTTTATTTACTATCCTGTACTTATGCCATGCTTTACTGCTTTATTTAAAATTGTGCGAGGTACTGCACCTGTACTGTTTAGGTCAGCGGAGTGTTTTCACGGTATCGACAAGCCCAGTCCCATTTTCGGGTTCCCAGTCGTTTACAGCCATTGACGCAAACCTTGAGTCCGTCTCGAAGTCAGCTAACTTCGTTGCGGGTATACTTAATGGGGTGGCCCCCTGAAATATTTCTGAATCTTGTGATTGCTTTGTCGTGAAGGCCTCGTTGGGTTTTGATTTGGTTTTTCCGAGGTTGAGTGAGTGTGTGTTGCTATTTGTGCACCCCTGCAGGGTAAAACTTTCTGAAAGCCGTGTCCGCGGTTATGGACGACTTGGAGCATAATTTCTCGATCATAGACAAGCATAACTGAAGCACCGCTTTAATTTGACTAAGTAACTGACTAGTAAATAGTGCAACACTCATGGAATGGTTAATAAAACTGCCAACAGATGGGGGGTTGTTCGTCCGCTTCCTCGTTGGTAAGCGAGGGGGAGGATGGATCTGTTGATATTACTGTTATAACTGTTGTCATTAATTCACGGACATCCGTTTATCTTTGATTAGGCGGATGGTTAGCGCGTATCTATAGAATTGTTAGGGTTTATCTTTTGCTGCAATTGCGTCACCCCAGGTTGTGTCCCCTTTAGAGGCATAAAGACTTGCTGAGTACCCCTAGGGTCTCACACGATAAATTATTTGATTCAGATGAACAGGTACACTCACAAGATGGATTCTGGGTGGAGGAGACGGACGATGTGGGCAACGATCATTCGGTGTAGAGATTCCGGAAACGGGGATCCGTGAGATCTGTGGGCGGGATGTGTTTATTTATGAGGCATCTTATGCCGATTTGCTTCTTATCCGTACTCGGATCTTGTTTGCCGCTTCCGCCTGATACTATGATGTTTGATGTATGAGGAGCTATCCTAAACTATTATCTCTATCTAGGATATTTGGATCTTGCCGTATGGCGTTGCAATATTTCTATTACTTTTAGATGGAATGGCTCTGATGTACTGTTGTATGGTGGCTTGCATACATACTCATTTGTGTATGTAGTTGATCCCTTCGCCTGCCGATTACGCCGCCCGTTCTTGTCCCGATGTTTGGAAATGGTTGGGACGGCCGAAAGGTCAACCTGTGAGTGGCATTTGGCCCCACCGTACTATTTCAACCATTTCCGCTCATCCAGGCTTGTAACTAGGAGCGTAATTCACCGAGGTAGTTACAGGCTAGAGCAAGACATGACATCTCGAAAAACTTCTTTGTCAATAATAGCCGTTTCCTTTTTCTTCTTTTGTTCTCTTCGGTAATGAAAGAAACCAACTCTTGTTGAGACATGATGGTGCTACATCACACATAATATGTGAAGAAATATAATTATTTCCAGAGCATACAAACTATGAATAAAACAGTCTACCATTTCTCCTCCATTTTCTAACATACAACCATAGCCATGAAGAAAAACACATGTCAATTGCACAAATTCGAATCTCAGATCATAGAGTACATAAATGGATTGTATACCTTCTCGGTTCTGGACTCACCACCTCCTACTTATTCTCAGGATCTGCAAATTTCACAAAAATAATAATCAAAAAGGGCCCATATGCACACTTCCAGGAAGAGGACAGGGGCAGCTCGCGCAGGCCAAGGAGCAGCTCGCGGCAGGCCGTTCTCCTCTCGCACTGGAGTCGACCCTGGACGCCATCCCCTTCCTCTGCTTCCCCTACTGTCGCCGTTCCCCATCCCACACGAATTAGGGTTTAGGGCGGGAAGGGTTCCATGGCCGCTGTGGGCTAGCTTGTAGGAGGGCGGGGAAGGGGGTAAGGCTGGACGAGACGACGAGGAAGAAGAGAAGAAGCAGAGGGACTTACCTGTGCCACCGTCGCCGCCGCCCTGCACTCGCGCGGCGTCGCCCTGGAGTCGCGCGGTGTCGCCCTGCTGGAGTCGACCGCTCGACCTGGCGAGCCTTTCCGAGCCTTTCCGAGGGCGCCCGCTCGGAAACGAGCGACGAGATTTTACACGCGCCTCGGGCCGGTGTGGAATTCGGTCCACCTTTCCAGGATCCATTTCCTTAGCCATCCAAACTAATGAATTCGGCTGGCCCATTTCCAAAAGGGCAATTCCAAGCCCCAATTCTTACATCCAAACACAGCGTTAGTTTGTTTGATATTTTCTTCATGAGAATGAACAAGGCAGAACCAAATGACAAAAGCATGATCTATATAATGTCTTAGCTTTCGCAAAAAAAAAAGTCTTAGCAACATTGTCCTGCTTTGCAATGCTACACAAGCCAAAACAGAGGGCGATCTCAAGGTCTTGCTATACTATCATTGGTTAATTTTCTCCAGGCAAAAGAAGGAGGGTGTTCCAATCCTAGCCCAACAACGCTGTTCTCGTTACTAAACCCTTTAAACCCTAATCCCCCTTCTATCCATTCTCCCTCTCTGCTCTCACCAAGCCAGCCAGCCCCCGCCTCCATGCTCACCTGAAGAATCCTCGTACATCCCCATCCGCGCGCCATGGCCTCCTCCAAGCTCCTAACCACCGCCATGAACGCCTCCTTCCGGCGCTTCTACCGCCTCGCCTCCTCCCCCCTCCTCCCGCCCGCCTCCCGCCGCCTCCCGGGGCCGTTCCTCTCCGCGCGCTTCTGCTCCGCCGCCGCCGCCGCCACCAAAACCGCCCCCGAAGCGCTAGACGTCGCCTACTCCGCCGTCGCCGCCGTATCCGCGGGTCACCCGTGGCCGGAGTGGGGCGACTTCCTCGAGAAGCTGCGGGCCAAGGGGTACTTCGAGCGCCCCCCTCCCCCAGGCTCTGATGCCGCCAAGAGCGCCGCCGGAGATGGAGAGGTGGCCGCGGCGGACCCTTACGTCATGAGGGACCAGAACAGGGTGAAGAACGCCTGTCTCAAGTTCGCACGCGAGCGCTTCGATCTCCTCAGGTTGGGATTCGGGAACCGTGAGATGGATTTCTTCTGTGCATGAATTGGACTCAACTTTGTTGCATACTGCACCTAGTCAGGGAGGCCTCACTCTGTTTGGAGTATGCAGCTCTTAGAATTGTTGGATACAACGAAAATGATCATGTCTGTAGCTAGGTGAAAATGTAGCAAAATTTGCTAATTTAGGCCTTGATCTGATCCTGAAGTATAGCATAGTCCTCCATACAGTATTTTTCTTTTGTAGCTTGTTTTAGCTTCTGCTCAATTTTTCCTCCGCAGTGTAGCATATTTTATTGAGCACTTTACAATGATGATGGTCTTGGAGCATCAGCTAAATTCGTTGCTGCATATTTTTGATGAACATGTGTTGAATTCATGATCCTTGTTGTAGGATCATATGATTATATGATCACACAAACACAATACCAGTATGACTTAAAGTTGTAGCCTGAGTCATACTTGTTAGGATCGTACTCGGCCCTCCTAGGCGTACAATCCCATGGTAGAATTCTGCACACTGCCAGATCTAGTGTAGTCAGTTCCTTGCTGTCCCACAATTCAAATTGCATGGTTAGTCAAATTACTTGCAGTTTCGAAGGTCCAGAATAACAAGTATTAGTATTTTTATTTTTTAAATGGTCTGATAGTCACAAGGTTGCTCAATCGTCATTGATAGCATCAAATGGCACCAAATCAATGCCAAGATTCTAGCAATTAATAATATATTAGTCAAATTATTCGTGAAATGGCAAAGAGCTCTGTGCAGTTGTGAACTGTGATTTGATCCTAAACTGTGACCTTTACCAGAATGTATTCAGCTCAGTTCAGAAGTTATCCTTGCCATGAGGATCTGGGGGTATTTGGCTAGGCTTATTTATGACTTTTGGCTTATAAGCCACAAAAGCACCTAAATTCTGGCTTTGTCTTGCAATCGCTGTGGAAGCATCTAGTTGTGTGGCCATTGGTGCATCTGCTTCCAATAGGGCAGCACTCGAGAAGATCGTGGATGGCTGCTGCCGCCCCTGACAAGGGTCGGACGGAGGGCACTCCGGGGGAGAGTAGAGGAAGGAAGGCAGGCGTGCAGGAGGGGGGTGTTACTGCCGGAGTGCCTGTGAGAGACCTGCACACGCGAGAGAGATCACCGTAGAAATCAACACTTCAGTATTCACAAACCTGAAGCATTACGAGTGAGCCAGGGCGGGGATTCACAGAGGGTTACTGGGGGTTTCAAGATGACAGGGGTGAATGAGGATGCCGGGGTGAGGAGGGGTGAATCCAAAAACCAAAACCAAAAGCACCTATTATGTGCTTTTGTGGCTTATAAGCTAAAATCCAAAAGCCAGAAATAAGCTGCAACCAAACATCCAAATTTAATATTATCCAGAAAGTCATATTGAATTAATTTTAGAATCATGGTTATTGGCAAGTGATTCTGTTATTGGTTACTCTGTTTATGCCTACTACTCCCTCCGTTTTAAAATATAAGATGTTTTAGGTTTGTGAAGAAGATGAATCTAGACTTGTTTTAGTATGTAGGTTCATTCAACTTTGGGATGAATCTACACACTAAAAAAAGTCTAGATTCATTTTCTTCACAAACCTAAAACATCTTATATTTTGAAACGGAGGGAGTACCTTTGTAACTATATTAGATTTCTAGCTAGATTGGAAATTAATTTGACTGCATTATTGTTGCAGCTCTCTTCCAAAGCAGGACATTCAAGCTATTGTTGAGTGTGGATGTCCCAATATCTTCCGAAAGGCTGTCAGTTCTGCAAAAAGGCTGAGAGAATTTGTGCAGGTTGACGAAGGAGATGTAAGTTAAAGTGTTCTTCTTTAGTATGTGTTCCCCTTGTAGTGACTCTTAATTTTTTTTAACATACAACAAGTTTCTTTCTTTACTCACAGTTTACCTTGATCTCAAAAGATGGGTCTCATATTTTCTGCTTTAATACAAGCATGCAGCGTCTGCAAATTACGTGGATCTTGTGACAAAGCCTACGTCATTGCAAATGCTGAGGAAGCTGCTCGGACCGTAGATGTTGTGCGCATACTGCTAACTTATGCAATAGATCCAACCAGCCTTTCAGGAGAAAATCCTGTTGCCGGTGGTGTGCAAGAATCTGCACGCAAGCTTCTCTCAGATCTTACTACGCTTTGTGACACAACAATTGATCCATCTCTTCCTAAACCTGTACTTCAAACTTCTAGCAAGCAGGATTCATCGACCAAGCCTGGCAAGGGCACACAATCACATACAAAGTCTAGGGTATCAGCTGGAAATGGCAGAGAAACAGCTGTGACTGAAATGAAGAAGGGCGATTGGCTGTGCCCAAAGTAAGTGTGTTATGCTGCTCCACCTTTCTGTTATAGCGTTATGTGGACCTTGGAGTTAGTTTTCTTTACACTGCATTGTGAGATTGCTAAGTTACCATTAACTGTGTGCTGTTATTTATTGTTCATGATGATCAATGATTCTCTCACCTCATCTCATGTAAACGTAGGTGCCCAATACTATCATTAACATCTGTTATTTCTGCACAGGTTTAACTAGATCTGTTGAGTGGTGGAAGTTATATTTTCCGTAGTTTCCACAGTTAATAGAATTATCGAACTACTCCATGCCATATTACATACGGCCATAGATATACCTACTCGTGGCATGCGATTACCTTGTCCCATTTGAATGCTTTCACAGTTTTATTACAAGAATCCATTTCATGGTTGTCATTATGTCCTCATGTACCACTAACCACAGCTTAATTTGTCATTTTCTTACTGTGGCTTTTATATGATTCAGAATCCCTCTTTATTATTACTGCTTGGTGACCAAAATTTTCTCTTAGATTTTGCTCCTACCATGTTAAACATTCTGAATTTCTTGTTGAAATTGTTCTTTTTTCTTATTTAAGCGTTTGAGTTTGTACAATTACAGTGTATCCTAATGTACTTAACCTCTTGGGCCATGACAATGCCATCAAGCTCTTGCTGCAGTTCGTTGCTTAAATTTGAAATCTATATTTTTAAGGAAATAAAATTTAAAATAATATCAGTTCTGGATCGATTATCTATAGCAATAATGTATTCTACAGCCAAGTCTATCTGCATGTTCAGCGATAGTCTCTCCATTGAAATTTGGACCAAATAATGTTGTGATGAGATTCCCAACTTCCTAGCATATCCACATATAGTATCTAATAAAAGATTCCCAACTTCTTATTGTCTCGTTAATGGTTTTTTCTGTAATTTTGCCAGCTGCAACTTCTTAAACTTTGCTCGGAATCGACAATGTCTCGAATGCAAAGAAGATGGACCGAAGAAGATTCAATCAGACACCACTGAAATGAAAATGGGAGATTGGATCTGTCCACAGTAATTATCTAGTCCTATATACGGTTTCTCCTAGAGTTTTAGCACTGTTCTATTTTCTTTAATCATTTGAATGTGCTTTCAGGTGTAACTTTATGAACTTTTCTCGCAACAAGATGTGTTTTAAATGTGAAGGGCATCGGCCAAAGAGGCAGCTGAACCCTGGAGAGTGGGAATGCCCCTCGTATGTGACCAACACTGGTCCCCTTTGTGACTCTTCCCTGCTTGCAAACTAATCATAAATCATCTCATTTTATAGGTGTGACTTTGTGAACTTCCGGCGCAACCAGGAGTGCAAGAAGTGCAGCCACGACCGTCCTGAAGATGATACCCATGATAGTAAGCTCGGGTATGATGTATGGAGAAACACCAAGGGAGGTGACAAGGCCAGAAGCTTTGACGCGCAGGAAGATGACGATGGCGATGAAGAGGTGCTCCCATACAGAACGGAGCGCAGGCATGTAGCGAGCAGAAGGGCGCCACCTGCCCAGAGGGGGTTCGCTGGCAGGAGTAGGAGGGGTGATGATGGAGACGACTTCTCCCCATACGAAGGGGAGCACAGGCATGTATCAAGCAGAAGGGAGGCACCAGCCCGGAAGGGATTCAAGAGAGATGACGATGATGACGTCGAATTCGATGTCGTGCCAGACGAAGGGGAGCGCAGGCATGCATCAAACAGAAGGGCGGGACCAGCTCGGAGGGAATTCAGAAAGGATGATGGCAGCGAAGACGATGTCTTGCCGTACGAAGGGGCGCGTAAGCATGTAGCGAGCAGAAGGGCGAGCCCATCTCCAAGGAGATTCACTGCTGCTAGAGGCCGTTGAGAATATGTGGTGGCCAAAAGTAGGCCTTGATTTTTTTGCTTGTAGTGGTGACTGTATTGCCTGTATACTTTAGGTCACTCACGAAATAATAACGATTGAAAATTTAGGGGACAATATTGACATATTCATATCCTCTGCTGATGTATTGAATTGAATATTGCCCGAGGGTGCGAGAAAAAGGAGATCAGTACAGCTATTTCTGTACGAGGTTTTCCTTGGCTACCATTTGAGTTCAGTGTATATATTCAGGTTTAGGAACAGACTGTTATGTGTTAGACACAAACGCATATCTAAAAAACTGTTGCTGCAAAAGCCAAACCTGGACATCACAACCCAATGCAGAACTGTTAATTCTACTACGGCAGGCATCATCTGCATCCTCCAGCCTTAAACCGTGAAAGAGTATGCGGTAGGCTAAAGTCTGAAATAGCAAAAAAGAATTGTGGAGTCTGTCAGAAAACCTCTGGGCCACCCTGCACCAGGGTTACCTGGGCAGAACGATCATCTACAGCCGTCGGATTGCTCCATCAAGAGAACCCTAGCCGTTAATCACGCTCTGGCCCAGAGGTCAGAATGCATCAACCAGACTGAAGTGCTTGCCTCCTTATTAGTAAAGGATGCAGCGGTACGATCCTATAGAACAGATCCTGTTCAAGTAAGGTCGTGCTGGTGTTGCTCAGTCTCCGCCTTATAAACCGGTCCGAACGTTACTCAACAGGCGAGGTGGGACTAATGTTCCGCACTCGACGCCTCTGCGGTACGAGCTTGCGGTGGTTCACGAGTCATGGCCCGTGTCGTTCGGCTTGAAGAACAGAAACGGCCCAGCGGATAACTCGTGACGAAACCTTACTTCGGAGCCCAATCAGATCGCCGTCGTCGTCGTCGTCGCCGGTTCGCGTTTCCCCCCGGGGGCACCAGGTCCATGGCCTTCTCCTCTTTCACGTGGTCGTTCCGCCGCCGAAGCAACAAGAAAGCAGCAGCGGAGACGGCCCAAGCAAACTCGCCGCCCCCTCCGCCGCGGAGGAGGAGCTCGGCATGACGCCGCTGCTCCGCGATTTCCTCCGGACGCTCTCCTCGTACGCTCTCCAGCTCAACCAAGGCACTCCTCCCCTCTCGATTCCGACCCCCGCTCCGTCCGTCTCGGTTTCTGACTGTTCTTTGAGGCAGGTGGCTCCGCTGAGGCTGTGGGCGTCGAGCTCCCGGACTGGCAGCAGCGGCACACCGTCCTCGTGCTCGCCAGAGCCAAGGTAGGTTTCCCATCTCGTGTCGCGTGGCCATTTCTTTTTCTCCGGCTCTGAACCCACGCCACATGAAGGATAAGAAGTTCTGAACATTATAAATCTTACCTAAGCTCTTTACCTTGTTTTGTTTTCTCCTATGTTTAAGTGCATACTGTGCAAGTCGAAGATCTTAGTTAGCCTTATCGTGTTGATCCCATTGCAACACCATACTGGTCGATGTGTAGAAATTTGCCCCCACGATTCAAAGTCGACGCAAACTAACTTGAGAATTGCTTTGAATTTGTAGATATTCAGCGAGGAATTGTAGTCCATGTTGTGCCTTGCCGTCCATAATGTTATTCGGTGTAACACATAGGGACATTGTCTGTACTTGTGCATAAACATTCAGCAGATTTTTTATGAAAGATCATGTCAAGTGCAACCTCTGTATGCCAAAGTTCTTTTAGACCTCAGCTTTGATTTGCCACGTGTATGTAAAACCGAATTTCATCTAAAGAAATTAAAGTATGCCAATTGCGAGTACCTCTGTTTCGATACATTCAGCAAAAAGGGATATTGGTGTTTCAAGGTCATCGTGTAAACTGTCTCTGTCTTCTTACCCTTGTAGTGCAATCTTGACATGCAGCCATTTTACCAACACAAAGATGGACCTCCATAATTTAGGCTAGCGTAATTGACAATCCTGTATGATGGTAGATCAAAATGTCAAACGCGCAGTCGTCGGATAGACTTTAGCTGTAGCTTTTATAGGATGGTCCCATTTTCTCTTACCATGGGTCATTGACAGAATCAGCAATTTTGAAAACATGCCATGTTCTCGCAGGTACGAGCTACGTGCCATACAAAAAGAAAAGGTAAGAAGGATGGAGACAGAAAAGAGGAAGCACAAAGATGCGATTACTGTTGAGGTGGAGATGCAAGAATCGACGTGCGGTAGAGAGTCTCAAACGTTTCCAGATGATTCAGAACATCATGGTTCTTAGTTAATGTATCCATGCTCCGAAAATTGCTCTGACTTTTTGCCAGCTTATTCCAATCCCACTTTTGACATGTGAACAACAACAGGTTTACAAATCTGGAACCTACGGAAGGTCGCTTGATATCACTAGGTTTAGTAGATATCACGAACTACGTAGAGAACTGAGGCGCCTATCTGGTCTTGAGGGCCAGTTGGAAGACCCTCTGAGTTCAGGCTGGCAGCTTGTATTTGTCGACCGGGAGGACGATGTCCTTCTTGTCGGTGACGATCCCTGGCAGTAAGTTCTGCAAGCATCCTCCTAATGATGTTTTGCGACTCGAAGCCTTTCCTTACAGTGCTGACATGCCTTTGCACGTGCAGGGAATTCGTGAACAGAATGTTCTGCATAAAGATCCTCTCCCTGCAGGAGGTTCAGCAGATGAGCAAGCAGCAGGGCCTCGAGCTCCTGAGCTAGGCCCCCGGGAAGAGGCTAGATAGTAGCAGCTGAGACGACTACGTTAGCAGGCAGGAGTCGACGAGCCTGAGCACCAGGATCGCGCCCGTCGGTTTGCTCGAAGTCGAGTTCTGAAGAGAGGTTGTTTCCAGCTTAAGGCTAGATCTGCCGTGTATGTTTCAGCAGCCTCCCCCCTAGTCTTCGGTTCAGTTCAGAAACTGGCAACCTTGCCATAAGGAGTAAATGTTGCCCAAAAAGTCATTTAAATTAATTTTAGTATCATGGTTATTGGCAATTCAGCAGTGATTCTGCAATTGGTTACTCTATATAAACATGGCCCTTGCCCTCTGGGCTTTGGGTGCAGTAAAAACAAATCAATACAACTATTTTCGTGATAAACATTGTGTGCCAAATAGGCATATCTAATTTGTTTTCTTGCCATATGGATATATGTATCAGACACAAACGCGTAGAGCGCGAAACCTGTCGGAGATAACAACGAAAATAGAAGGAGGTGACGCATGCCAGAGCCAGACAAAGGAAGTTCACAAGGAAATTTACGCTACTCCGTAGTATCTTAAAACTGATGCTGCAAAAGCTAAACCTTGATATCATACAGTTTACAAAGAAAACAGGAAGAAACCAGTAGGTGGAACTGTGAGTCCGAAGTCCTCTTCTGGTATCCTCTGCATTCAGCCTTATTCCGTGAGACTCCAACACACACACGCACACATGACACTTCATACTTTGCTTGTTAACACCAAAAGACAGTGGAGACCACTACATCTAAATGATTCGAGTCACAGCGCCTATGAAGTCAGGCATCAGTCCGAAAACCACATTCAGATCGCCTCCCTGATGACGAGGTTGATGCCAAACGACGCTGTGCAGAGGATCAGCCCGATGATCGCCAAGAAGTTGAGCCCTCTGCGGAGTTCACCAAAAGGAGAAAAAGGAAGTCAGACAAATACAGAAAACAACCTCTGGAAAAAACAAGCCTGTATTGGAGAAAAACGAACTGATATTAGTGCGCGTCATAGTCCACAAACTTAGTTCCAGGTCAGTCCTTTACCATAATCAATCCAGAGCTCACGGCTTTGCTAGGGTGATCATTTTATAAACTGAGGTGGTTGACATAGGACAGAGGCTTAGGTAGGATTGCGGCTGTACAAGTATGTCAAGTGCTGAAAGACGCATGGCTTCTGACCTACTCCATATCCAATTATTCAATGACCTTATGATGCAATGTGCAGGAAACCCCACATTAACTACCAACCAAGGTCTTCACCTACCGCAGTGAGCGACCTATGTCAATTGGGCCAAGGATGTGCAGGCAAGTTGCCGCTGGGTCCTATGATGTATGATCTGATGGGGCCTCAAGCCAAAACTAAAGAATGAAGAACTGAAGATAAAGGGACGTCTATGTATTCAGGAGGTTGAAGAATCGCTTCAAAGCTACTCCCATGTTGTGGGTCTCATTGATGGTCGGTGAGCATCGATGAAGCCGCTCGCACCTTTGACATGTTCAGTTAATTAATGGAGCACCACGTTGAGCACTGCCTACCCACTCGCACTGCATTAATGAGTTGAGTGTTTGGTTGACTAATACTAGTCCTAGAATCAAAGCCGTGGGTCATATATTTGCAGGACTTATAAAATCAAAGGAGTACTTGAGCATAATAGAAATCATCAAGTGGATCTCTATTGCTTCACAACCACAAAGACTTGGATGTCATTGTCAGCTAGGCAAATTATGTGCACATGGACCAGTTGGGAGGAAACAGATAGCAACATGGGTTGTTCATTCATTGCTGCTAAGCAAAGCATCCAATCCATCCATACCCGAGCTTGAGGCGGTTGTCGGGGACTCCGGTGGCGTATCCCTTGAAGTAGAAGAACCTGGCGAGCGTGTAGAGGACCCCTAGCGCGGCGGCGATGACCGGGTGCTGCAGGCCTCCGACGAGCACCGTGACGAAGAAGAGCGGCATCATCTCGAGCGAGTTCTGGTGCCCCCTCTGCATTATTTTCCACAACACAAACTTAATATAACTTTTTCCTCCCAGATAATATACACACGGACGAGAAATCAGCAAGGAGACAGGCAGGGTAATCTGGCTGGCCGGCGGACCTGGACGCAGTTGAAGAGCTTGGCATCCTTGTTCTCCGACTCGATGGCGTACAGGGTGGGGTAGAACACCTTGTACCTGAACAAAACAGCAGCAAAACAGACTCGTTTTAGATAAGATTCCGCACAGGACAACAAAATCGGGAAGCCGGGAAGGGGATTCGGCGCGGGGGGCGGGGGGCACGTACTTCCTGCGGGCCTTGCCGACCTGGAAGCTCATCCAGAAGTTGAGGAAGGCGTAGGCCACCACCGTGAGCACCACGTAGCCGTACTCCTTGGTCAGCTCCATCGACACCGCCATCTCTTCTCCCCCTTCGTCTACCTCCTGGATTCGTTTTTCTTTTTTTCTTCTCCCTTCCTTGGAAACGCCGTTGCCTGTTGTGCAGAGGATGGGGTGGGGAGTGGAGGTCTATCTTATAGGAGGCCGGAAGGGTCTAGAAGTCCTGGGGCAAGTGTGCCTGCCCTCCGGCCCAAGAAAGCTTTGACCGATTCCCTCGGGCCCAGCTCGGCCACGGCACCCATCCAATGGGCCAGCCTTACTTTTCTTTTTCTCGTTTTATCCCCCATACTGAATTAAAACAAGATACTCCATACTGAATTTCGAGATAGCACGGATATTTTAAGAAAATACATTATTAGCTTGAAAGAACATATGGTCGTTCTTACTTGTAGAGTAGGCTACGGAAATTACTTGGAGAGAGTTGCAGAAGATCGTGCTCAAGTCAACTGGAGGCCTTGCCCCCAAAAAAAGAGTCAACGGGAGGCTTTGCGTCATGCCTGATGTGTGCCTGCCCCGCGTCCGCTCAACACGGTTTCCCTTAAGAACCACCCCGAGAGATCGACATCTCGCGGTGCTTTCAGATCTCGGTGGTTTCAGAGAACGCGAGAGCACACAGAGAGGTCGAAGTCTTGGGCTGGATATCATGCACACACACAATGCCCAGCCATTCTTGTCTACACAGCTGGAAGGATTCACGACGGTTCTACCGAGTGTACGCCTCTGCTTTCCTCGAATCAGGCTTTCGCCCCGCTATATTAATATAGCAACCAACTGATACAGTATTACCACTGGGGCAAACAGCACAAGAAATCCCCCAAAAAAACAAAAACGAAGGAAGAGAAAACAATGGCGACATCGGCGGATCGACGAAAAAAACAGAGATGACTCGCCATCGTTGCGTCCTCCAAGAATTTCCACCACGCTCCTAGCACCCGAAGCGCCTTGTACCAAGCAACACCTCCAAGAAGGGGGCGATGATGACGACGCTGCTGCCCAGACAGATCCTAAGGTTTCCCTCGGAGCAAGTCTTAGGGTTTCCCCCGGTACACAGAGAGGTGGACACGAGGTACAACCGACGCCCTTCAGGAAGGATGACGACACCCGCAGGCGACGTCGCGTCAGTGCCAACACGACAGGGATTTCTCCCGAACCCCAGAGCCCACCCCCCGGACGCTCCGAACCGCTCCACCAATCTTTGCCAGCCGCCAGCGCACGCCACCACGATCTTGTAGTCATCACCGTCGTCTCTCCATGTCCAAAGTTGTGAGGCCAGCAAAACCTAGCGGAAGAAGCGCAAGCAAGGGAAGGCGATATGGTAGCACGCGGGAGGGAACAGCCTCCACCGCCGCAAGGCGGTAGCCGACCGGGTGTAGCAGCAGGTCAAACCAGGCTCCTAGAGGCCCGGCCGAGCCCAAAAGGGCCCGTAAAGTCCCGCCGCCGCACTGCAGCGAGGGCGCCACGCCACCACCATCCCAAGCTAAGGCCACTACCCACAGTTCACCGGAGGCAGCACCACCCCGCCTGGGCGGCCCTCTGAAGCCCAGATCAAGCCCGATTGGGCTCAGATCTGGGCCAGGAGGGCACTGCCGGCCGCCCTCCGGCGACCAGCCAGCCATCCGCCGCCGGGCACACTGCCCTGCCGCCAAAGGGCCGCACCACCGCTGCCAGGAACACCCGCTGCACGCAGGCTCCAGAAAAGAGAAAAGGAGAAAAGGAATCGCGGAAGACTAGTAATCCTTTGGAGTGTGAACTGTGATTTACGAGACTGCTCCACTGATTAGTCATTTTGCCTAATTTTCCTGTTCATATTTGCGGACAGGTAGTAGGTCGTATTACGAGCACGCAGCGTGCGAAAAGCGGGATAAGTCGTACTAGTTAGAAATGACCTGGGATCATGCAGTGCAGAACTGTAACCAGACGATCAGAGTGTGCTCCGGTCAGAATATATAAGCAGGTGGTCGGTCATCAGAAAGTGCTATCTGCTCAGCACGAGGATCAAACGAGTCACTGAAAATAGTTTACAACAGATCGTAATCAGAGGCAGAGACGACATGGACTCTTTTCTCTTCAGAACACACAACATTCCGTCAAAGTCAACATGGCAAGCACTAGATAGATAGTCGTAGAAAATGAACAGAGTCACCTAATCATGAAGAATTAAGAACCAAGTCTCACACTCACGGAGTCTAAAGGAGAGCCTGACTAATTAAGTGGAAACATGAGGCAGGGCAGGCAGAGACATGGACCCTTTTCTCTTCAGAAAACACAAACACTCCGTCAGAGTCAACACAGCACACACCATGACACCAGACAGTCGTCGTCTTAACACCCATATAGAAAAGAAACATCAGTCACCTAATCAGGCAGACTTTAAGACCCAGGTCTCACACACTCACGAAAATCTAGCGAAGCGCAACATGGCGCAGCGGCAGGGCAGGCGCTCGTCACACTCATACGGCGTTCACCACCATCCTCATCCCGAGGTAGCAGTGGCCGTAGCGGGTGCAGATGAAGCGGTTGTCCCCCCTGGCGAGCGTCACGCTGTCGTTGCCGGACGCGTACGTCCTCGACCCCGCCGGCGTCGTGCACCCGTTGTACCCGTCTTCCCCCACCGCCACCACGTTGTGCATCCACGTCATGTACCTGAACACTGGGAAAATGGCGAACCCGTCAGTCAGAGTCAGAGACCTCCGGTGTGCAGCAGCAACCCAAAGGCAGAGAATGCTCGCGATGTGTAGTGTGTACCGAGGACGTCGCCGGCGTGGAACTGCTTCCCGTTGGGCCAGCTGGCGCTGCCCAGGGACCAGCCGCTTGTTAGATAATCACATGTCCTACACATATTGGAATTGCAGTCCGAGTAGGTGTAGGTGTCCAGGTACTATACGTATATGTGTTAGACTAGGTTTTGGAGTAGTATACCGACTCCTAGTTGATTAGGTCCTAGTAGTGCATATATATATGCACACACCTGGCCTTGTAATCTTGTACCGTATAACACCGTGGAGTTGAGCAATACAAGAGAGAAAGCAAGGCTCGACAAGAGCCTTTGGCAATCAAAGTTGTTTTGCGTGTGCGTGCGTGAGTGTACTAGTTAGATCAAAGGAATCGATCGGCTAGCAGCACGTGCATCTCGGCGGAAGTTATCGGATACGTGTGTGTCGTCTCGTCGGAATTTCCTCGTCGGTGTCGTTAGAAAGTACTCGGCAACAGGGGCTGTGCTAACAATTGGTATCAGAGCCAAGGTCGTCGCCTGTGATCTTCTGAAAGTACTAGGAGGTCATGGCGATGGTGAAGTTTGGCGAGAGCTCGGCATCGGCACCAGTGTTTGAGACGGTGGGCGCGGCTTTGTATCCGCGTCTGGATCGCAAGTACTACGGACTATGGGCATTGGTGATGCAGTGTGCCATGGAAGGTCAGGAGATTTGGGAGGCCATCGATCCAGGCGGTGATGAGTACGTCAAGGGAGGTGTGAAGCACCGAGAGGATTGCCAAGCGTTGACGGCGCTCTACTCGGTCGTGCCGACAGACGTGCTGCAGCACCTCGTCGGAAAGAAATCGGCGAAGGATGCGTGGGAAGCGATCAAGGTAGTATGCGTAGGTGTCGACGACACTAGTGTTCACGTTAGGCAGCAGGAGACTGTCTTGAACGACGAGATGACAGTGGTAGAACCGGAAGTGACCCCGGTTGGTTCGTCAAGAGTGGCGACCCCAAGTATGGCGACCAATGTGTCAAAAGAAGTCGGCGTGAACATATCAAATTCTGAGAAGGAGGAGTTCACCTCAAACTCGGAAGCGCAACCGGAGAGTACTCGGACTACCGACATCGCAGGACATGACGTCCAGGATCGAGAAGATGTCTCGTTGCATGATAAAGGCAGTACCACGCCAGGACGTCCACCAGCAACAGTAGGCAGACGTGGCACATGTATTCTGCTCGGCATCCCAGGAGGAGGAGCTTCACGTGTGAAGCCCGGGCCAAGGGAAGGTCCAGGGGCTGGCGGCCCAGAAACGCCAGAAAGAGGAGCTTCACGTGTGGAGCCCGGGCCAAGGGAAGGTCCAGGGGCTGGCGACCCAGAAACGCCAGAAGGAGACGGGCTAAAAGAAGAAGGCCTGCCGGAAGGATCTCCGTCAGGAGGTCCAGGGGCGTCCATCCCAGAAGTTGGAGCAGAAAAAACAAAGAGACCAAACAGCGTGCGCGCTATAGCGCCACATAAAATTGACGGACCAAAAGAAGTAGGTCTAGTCAGGCCAGGGCTAGCCTGCCAGAAAACAGGCAAGAAACTAGTTCAGGAGAAGGCTCTTTGATCGGAAGCAGCCCATCAGTAGGAGGAGCTGCACGTGGAATTTCAGCAGGAGGAGGAACTGCATGTGGAAATCCAGGAGCATGTAGGTGGCCATGCAGGCCAGCGGGTCTAGATCCTGATCAGGAGGAATTTGCAGGTCCTGGACCGGACACTCGTAGCGACACGGACGGGATTTTCTCGTCACCAGAAGCTGATCAATTAGGAGGTTCGGCTGATGCGAGCGCAGGTTCAGCTGATCAGAAGGAAAATGTCGTGGTGACTTCGGTGTCTCATCCGATAGTACCGGAAAGGAGACACGTGTTGGATTTATACCAACATGAGGTCCTTCGCACAAATAAACGTGGAGGAGGACAGTGTCGAGGATTGTATTTACTCGGCAAGGAGCCAGGAGGTTCGGTAACTGAAGGAACAAGGGCTATGTCGGGCGCGGAAGAGTATGTCGTGTCTCCTCCAAGAGTACAGGAGCCGAGACGACTACAATCGACACGAGCACGCATGCGAGGCGTGTTGGACTACTACCCGAAGGAGATACTTCGGATGGTAAAAAACTCAGTGACGATAAACTACAAAAGGCAATGGTTGTTCATCAAGGAACCGATGAAGACTGAAGATGCGGACATCAAGGACGCGGACAAGGATTGTCGGCGTGAAGCCATGGAGAAGTCGACAAAAGCAAAGTCGGTGACATGGGTACTGAGTAAGGGTGCGGCGAAAGCAATGCCGTGGATGACGCCCGCGAGGAGCAGCTGGCGCATTTGGGACCCAGGTCGATGTAAAGAAGCACATCGTGATTAGGGGGTGATTGTTAGATAATCACATGTCCTACACGTATTGGAATTGCAGTCCGAGTAGGTGTAGGTGTCCAGGTACTATACGTATATGTGTTAGACTAGGTTTTGGAGTAGTATACCGACTCCTAGTTGATTAGGTCCTAGTAGTGCATATATATATGCACACACCTGGCCTTGTAATCTTGTACCGTATAACACCGTGGAGTTGAGCAATACAAGATAGAAAGCAAGGCTCGACAAGAGCCTTTGGCAATCAAAGTTGTTTTGCGTGTGCGTGCGTGAGTGTACTAGTTAGATCAAAGGAATCGATCGGCTAGCAGCACGTGCATCTCGGCGGAAGTTATCGGATACGTGCGTGTCGTCTCGTCGGAATTTCCTCGTCGGTGTCGTTAGAAAGTACTCGGCAACAGGGGCTGTGCTAACACCGCTGCCGTCCCCGACGGTGTAGGTGGCCGCGCTGGCCACGCCGCTGCAGCCGGCGATGCAGCAGCACGCCACGGCGAACGCCGCGGCAGCGAGGACGGCGGCGCCGTGACTTGCAATGCCTCTTCCCCGACGAGCCATCTCGCTAGCAAACGAACCACACTTGCTAGTTGCTAGCTATAGGGGGTTGGAACCTCGGAGGCGAAGGGGGAGAGAGATTTCTGTACTCGACTGGCGCAACACGATCTAGTGGGGGTGTAGTGTAGTGTAGTGTGGCTGGAGGCTGCAGGGTATGACTATGACCATTGGCTTCAATGCGGGGGGCGCGTGAGAGTACAGTGCAATCAACGCTAGCTGTGGACAGATGACGAGCACGAGCAGCGTGGCAGGAGCCTGCAGCGTATGACCATTGGCTTCAATGCGGGGGGGCATAGGACGCGAGCCCGTGATCACATGGCCGGTCAGAAACACGTAGAGGGACAAGTGTATGTATCACGGCGCAATGCTAGACAAAAAAAACCTGCACCTACTATATAGTAAAAATGTATAAAAAAAACGCATTTCAAAATGTCAAGAAAAAATAACAAAAAAACGTGTGTACATCCATACATCCTATATTCGCACACGAGTTTTGAAAGAAAGAACTTTTTTTTGGCTTGTGTAAAAAGACAAAATAATGTGACATTTTCGAGCATTGAAAAATTTGTATTTTTTTACATAAGCCATAAAAAAAATCCGGCAAAACATTGTTTGCAAACATAAATATTCGAAAGTACAAGGGGGAATTTTATTTAGCATTTTTTGATATTTTGAAAATATATTATTTACACTACGGTTGCATCTACACCTATGAGACAAAAGGTGGATTTCCGGTTACTTTTTTCGATATTAATATGCTCACCTCTATCCGTTTCATAATACTTGTGGTGATTTTTATTCAAATTTGAACTACAATCACGACAAGAATCAAACGGAGGAAGCGTAATGGTTAGTCATTGGTTTGAGAGTCTTATATTGTTCTTAAAATCTCCTATTTACACCACAGAGGGGAAATACTCACATGCTAGAAAGCACCTAGGTGCTTTCCATTTACCTCTAGTTTCAAGGACTTATTGTAACCATAATGCTAATATTAACATGCACTCTAGCAACTAATTTGAAATAAATATCATGCCGATTTTTATCTTCCACAGACCTAAACAAAGTCAAATGGACCAAGATTTTTCAAGGATTTTTTTTGCAAAGAGAAGCAGCTGGAGCACAAGAACCGCCAGAGGGGTTTAATGGGTTGTGAAAGAGGCCAAGTGGTGCAGTCACCCTAGTAGGCCACGCCACACCACCTCGTCTAGGCCTCGCTGGTTGCTCATATGTCATCGATTCCACCGTCGTCCTCTTCATCTTGACCTAAAACAATGCATAAAAAGGGTCCCTGATGCGATCTCGGAACATATAGAGGCGAAAATAAAAAACACGTAAACAAAGAGTCTACAAGTCATCGCTGGCAGAGATCAGAGGGGGGAACCGCTGCCAGAATCGCCTTCGTTTGCCTCCACCCCCCTATGGCGTGGTAATCATCAACATCTACAGCGAGATCCTCTCCATCCATCTACTGTAATCTCTTTGATGTGTGATGCAATCTATTGTTTTCCTATGATCTATTGCATCTTTATGTCTATGTTTGAGTAGCAATCTTTTTATGACAATTGTGAAATAGTTCTTTGTTGATTGCATATCTATGATGGTCTTATGTAATGATATATGAGTGTACACATGTTGGGGAATGTATAAGGTTGTTTGCATGTTGATTGAAGGAGGGATGGCCGAAGATTGACAAAAGTCGTGTCCCAAAGTCTTAAATATGCATAGTATGATAATTCATGGTTAACTAACGGGAAATAATATGCATGGGGATCTTAATACTTACAACAATGGTTGGAGTTTTATGTCTTAATAATTCCCTTCCTTGCTTGGAAATGGCCTTGGGATCAATCACTAGGGTGTAATTGCTCGTTAACACGACTACACCTATTTAGGACTCTTCTCTATAAGAAATAATAAAAATACTATCCATGTGCTTCACTAACTGTGTCAACCAAATGAATAAAATAACAATTTGCCTAAACACTTGCTACCTTGAGTTACCTGCTTTTACGTTTACTACATTTACTTTACTTGTAATAGTTTACTTCTAATTATTACTTTCACCACCTTATAGTTTTCTAGTTAGAAGTAAAAAGTACCGCACACACTCTAGTTCATTGCTTTTCACAAAGGGCCAACATATAAGTGGGTTATAGGGCTTTAGATAATAGATAGTTTACCTTCAACTCCTCGTGGGTTCGACACTCAAATACTTATAGAACTATGCTACAATGAATCCCTACCCATGGGGATTATCACTTGCTCACAATCATTGCAATGGTTATTAAGGATGTAATATCACATGCCTTGTCCGTGAACATCTTATTATGGAGCTCTCCCCACACATGTCATAACAAAAGATATATATTCATCCTAATTATAATTAATACCAATGCTAGAGGTGTATCCTAATTTCCCAAGAACATTTCATCGTATTGAAGTTTCATTATTATTTACATCACATTGTCACTTTCTGTTTACTTTACTTTTAGTTATTACTTTGCACCCAAAACGGTCTTACTTGAAATCAAGGATAGCTTACAAGTGTCTTTTGATAGATAGTGACAACATGCATAAAGATCTTAACCAAATAGCTCTCCGTGGTTCGATATTCTTACTTTTGAAACTATCTACAATATACATGTGCACTTGCAGTCATTAAATTATTTTCTCGCGTCGTTACTAGGAAGCTAAGTGCTTTTGGTCTTTATTCTTACTTGCTAATTTATTAATTGTTACACTAAAGTTGTTTACTAGTTTCAGGTAAACACCATGACTGTGCTTGGGCTTATGAACAAGCTCGACACAACTGATACCTCGAGAGATTTAATAAAGGTTATGTGAAAGAATTCCGAAGAAAAGCAACGTAGATATGAGGTTAACCCTCGTTTCATTTCTATTTTGCATGATTTTTTTTGTAGGAGATCACCTTGACGAAGATTCTTATGCTCATTTAAGTAACCTTATCGAGTTATGTTGGACAATTAAACTGAGAGATTATTCTCATGATAAATTAAAACTAAAATTGTTTGGCCAATCTCTAGCCAACATTGCTCTGGATTGGTATATAACTTATCATGTAGGAAGAAAATACTTAGATAAACTAATTAGCTAGAGCAAGAAGAGCAATTCCAAATTTTAAGAACCGCCCAGGTGAAGGTTTCGTAAGAGCCTACAAAAGGTATAAATATATGGTTAATAATGTCCCCTTTTATGATTTACCACCATGGTATGTTCTACATATTATCTATGGAGGACTTAACCAAGAGATTAAATATAAAAATAAAACCGATTTAGCATATGGTGGGTCTTTTATGAAACTCACCATAACGCAACCTTGTGAACTTTTAGAAAGAATTAACCGTAATAAAGAAACTTAGAGTTTTGATTTAGGAGGCAAAGGTGAAATAGAAGCATCTTATGATTATTTAAATGTGTATAAAGAAACTAATAAGGTAAAGGAAACAACTGATGAGTTTCAACTTGATGATGATATTATTTTACAAATTCTTTAGTCTTCTCAGAGCACATTAAAGCATCAAAGAAAGAATGGCTTTAATACACTCCACCGCCGAAACCATTTGAATAAGTGCAAGTGGTAGTTGATGTGCCAATGAAGCCACCAGATGTGGATCCTCTTCCTTTCCCAAGGATCATGGAAAAGGACATTATAGCTCAGCATCTTGCAGAACAATCGGAGGAAGAACAAAGAATTCTAAAAGATCAAGAAAAAGCAACCAAGGTAGAAGAGATTATTAAAGGGAACATAGAAGGAGAAAAATAAATAACCAAAAAATAGCTATGTTTGCAAATTGCAACATAGTTGAACTTGACGCTAAAGTTTTCTCATCCGTTGAAAGAAAGGTAAAAGCTAAAGATGTTGGTAAGCATATTTTTCCTTGCACTTTTGGCGACTCCTCTTATTACAACCTTTGAGATATTGGAACTGTCATATATGTCATTCCTTATGAATTTTATCTAGATATTAAAGATGAACTCAAACGAGCAATGCTTGAAAATAACGATATGACAATCATGCTTTCTAAAAAAACCCAGGTTGTCTTACAGTACATAGGCTCTAGTGGTTGGGTCCAATTAACCACAAGATTCCATTTTTATGTCTAGAGAAGCTTCCCTAGGGACATTTAAGCCCATGCAGGACTAAGGATGATCAACGACCAGAAACTGCAACGATTGGATGGTTAAAAATGTTCATATAGCGAGGGAGCAGGCTTAGTTTTAATATCCCTTATATACCGGCATATTTCGCTAGGTGGTGCTATTCTCCGCTCGACGCGAGCATTTATAACGCACACGTGGGTGTTCCTTTTTATGGACCCCTCCAAATGCGGCCCGTTAAGAGATAATGTTATTTTCTTTTTTACTGTAATAAAAAATGTTGGAATATTTAAAAGCTCAAATTTTAAAAATGTTTAAGTTCGGAAATTGTTAAAATACAAAAAATATACAAATATTCAAATTGTTCAAATTTAATTTTTATTTAAATTTTAATTTTTTTTAAAATTTAAATTTGTTCATATTTGAAAATTGTTCATTCTCAAAAATTGTTTAGATTTAAAAATATTAAAAATGTTCAGTTTTAAGAAAAAGAAACAAAAGGAGAAAAAGAGAAAAGGAAAACCACCTAAAAACAAAAAAACCGAGCCGAGGAAAAAGAACCGGGAGAAAAATCCGCAAAACCCAGCTGAACAGTGAACACCCACCAGAAAAAAACAAAAAATTAAAGACACAGTGACTAATGGGCCTGTCCCAAACCCGCAGAAAAGCTCAGGCGTGCGTTCTCAGACCTGCAGCGCGCGTCCACGCAAACCCTCGTCGCCTGGACTCCGGCGACCGCCGCCACGTTCTCCGCTGCTCTAGCTGCCGGCGGCCTCTCCTCTGTTTCCTTGTGCTGACGGCTGCCCATTTATCTTTACCCCCCCCCCCCCCCCCCCCCCACACACACACACACCCCAGCAGCTGGTGAGATGGAGGACGAGGAGATGGAGAAGAAGGTGCAGCAGTACCTGCACCGCAAGGGCTTCCGCCTCACCGAGCTCTCGCTGCAGGAGGAGCGGAACCGCCTCTCCACCACCTCACTCTCCGACGTCTCGCTTTGCAGGTAATACTCGCCGACGAAAATTCCCTGAAATTGTACCCCGCTGTCCTGTCCGGTAGCTGCAGCGGCCTGGATCCCGAGTTCCCGAGCGAGGAAGCCAAGTAGCTGCTGATTTGGTGCAGTTCGTCAGTAAATATGGTGCCAAATTGGTGCTCATCACGGCTAGGATTTGTTTACTTACTCGGGTTGAGCTGTTTCTGCTAGGTTTAAGTTCTCCAAGTTCAGAATTTGCTTCGCAAGCCGTGTGTGAGAAATTGATACTTCTCTCTGGCAGTGACGGACCTTCAACAAGATCTGAGGGGGGCTAAAGGAGCCTTGAATTGATAGTTAAGGGGGCTAATCTAGAGTATCATGTCAAAAAACATGCTCACCAAAACAAATAGTGCTCTGTATTCCATGTTAATCTGAAAATTTACTGTCATGTAGTAACTGCAAATGTTCCCCATTGACAGGTCGGATAACGATCCAGCAAGATACTATGATGGTTACAACAAGCTAAGAACATGGGCTTACAGTTCTCTGGACCAATACAAGGTGTGTTTCCTTAAGGTCGATTGTGCTTCATGTTCACAGCTCTAGTACATTTGGCTGAACGTAGCTATTTTGAGGCATGGAACTTATATATCCACATTGTTCATTAATTTAGTATGCTAGTAGTTTTATATCTTCATGCTTCTCTTGTTAGAAACGATCATGCCTACTTGGTGCGAAAAAGCTTCTAGGATCATGGCTGAATGCCACTATGCCTACTAGCTTCAGATGTAGCATTTACAAAATGATCTTTCTGTTTTAAGGCGCGCATTCCCACTGAGGAACTCCTAGAAAGCAAAAAAAAAAAAACCATTCATATAGGCATAATCATGTGCCTGTTACATGGTATTCACCAGAAAAAGGATATTTGTTTGCGGTGGATGGGCTGCTTGCTATAATTTGATGTACTCCTTCGGTCCAAGAATAAATGATTTGGATTTGTCTAGATTTGTATGTATCTACACACTAAAACATGTCTAGATACACGCGAATCTAGTCCAATCCAAGTCATTTATTTCCAGACGGAGGGAGTACATACTTAATGAAATGACATTTTCTGTTTTTGTATTCAGCTATATGCTTAGTGCCTCTGAGTTATGATTTTTTTTTGTAGCACGAATTACTCCGCATCCTTTATCCAGTGTTTATCCATTGCTTCATGGATCTAGTCGCAGAGGGACATACACAAGAAGGTAATTTTTTTTATGGGCAAGGAAGGAATGGGTAGTTGGTAATACATAATTGGATTTACTTTGTTGCATATTTTCCTCTTAGTTTATTTTGGGAAATCATGTCATTGATATAATAATGTATGAATCCTGCAGCTCGGTCATTTTTCCATACGTTTCGGGAAGATCATGAACTGATGCATTCAAGGGATCTTCAAAAGCTGGAAGGCATTCTTTCTCCTTTGCATTTGGAGGTCATCCTTTAGCTCTCTTACATCCATTCAAGTGTGAATGAAGATTTACATTTGTTTATTTGAATTTTATCTTCTCAGGATTCACAAAACATGCACTTATTGTTACACGTGCTAAAATTTGCAGGAAATGGATCTGGCTAGATCTTTAAGGGAGAATAAATTCAGAATTAAATTATGTGAGGTAGTACCACAGCAAGTTCTTCTATACTTCCATTCTGCTCCTGGTTGCAACTTGCAACTACGATGGTTCAGTCTCCTTTTATCATCTAAAATCAATGTGCAGAGATAAACGTACCACTGAATCCTAAACGTTCCACTGAATCCATATTCGTTATTGTGACAATAGCTTAGAAGTTCAGATGCTCTATCCTCATGTATCTTTTCCCTCCACTTATTTCATCAGTGTTGTTAAGACCAAGACAAATGGACACAGTTTAGGTCTGTTTTTACTACTTCTGTTGCTGAATCCTAATGGGCAACTCATGGAAAATAAGAGTGCATGATACAGCATGATGATACAATAATACATATACTGTATGCTAGTGTTAAATATGAGACACAAACCATGTATAGATCATTTTTTCATTGGATGTTACCGGCAAAGAGAATTCCAAGCATTGATTATTAGTTCACGTTGCAGACTATACTAGATGATGCATGCATCATAATCTCACTTTTCATTGCTGCGATTCTGTTTTTGTTCAAAAATTAAGTCAACCACTCAGCTTAAAGCTTCTACCCTGTGTTTCATTGCAGTATTCATATGAATTACTTCTCCAGTATCTCCAGAAAACACAAGCTCTTGTGATGCTTGGAATAATCAATGAAAGGATAATTTTTGAAGGTACAGTTCCCCAGGCTATTGAGAGCATATCATCCAATTTTACTTATTCTCACCTGTCAAATCTTCTCTGCCATTTTTCTCTATGCTACATTGGCAGTATCTGCTGGGCAACCTTCATTGATCTCTGATGATGCGGATGTTGTTGCTCTGGTTGGGACCAGTAAGGACTTGGCAAAACAGATAAATCAGAAGGAAGTGCATTGGGGGGTATGTTACTCAAGCACATCAGTTAATCTGTTTGTTTTCTATTATCTATTCTACCAAAACAGTTAAAAATGCAGATCAAAGAGGAAAAAATGGCTCTAGCAGCACTACTGTGTTTGCCACTTCCGTAACACACCTCTACCACAAGTGCAATATTTCAGTTTGCTATTTATTCTTCATTATCCTTGGGCATGTACTGTTCTTAAAAATTAAAATTCGGGTATGCAGTTGCTTGAAGATTCAGTCGAGGAGCGTATGGAGAAAGCACTCTCAGAGTCTGATAAAACTGAAGCAGAAAGTAAGGATGCAGATGCAGAAGATAATAACAAGGCAAGAAACTCTCTCATAGTATGGGAGCCTTGTTACGTTATATTTTCTACGCTCTCTGCATTGAAACATGACCACTCCTTTTCGTTATTGTGCCTTGCTGTTAGCAGCATGTGGTTGTTCTTCTCTTCTTCTGTTGTTATCTTGAGAACAAGAATGCTAGTGTCCATTGCTTGGTTCCAGTATGCATGTGCCCTTGTTTGTTAGTCATGATCATTTTTTTCATTATTTCTTACTGTTTTTGATACAGAAAAAATCCTCAGAAGGTGGAAAGCAGGGTGGTCCTCTTAAAAAGCTAAAAAAGGATAAGGTTGTTGGCGCAACAGGCAAAAACAACAAATCTGAAACAAGCATGGTTTCTGCGGCACCTCGTGTGAAACCTGAGCTAACCCTTCCAGCAATGTACAATTTTATTCTCTTTATTGTTTTCTTTTGAGAAGCTCAGTTTGGTCTACATTTTTTTTTCAAGTCTGAATAATTTCTCAGCTGTTGCTTTTTTAAAAGAGAACACCATTCCTCTAACTGAATTTGGGTCTATGCTCCAGACCCCGCATGTAACTGTCATGCTTTTGAGCTTATAATTGGGATCCCTTCTAGGAACCTGAAATAAAAGCTGAGGGGTTTTATGATGGTCACTTGGAATAGTTTGCTTAAAGGTTCAGGAGGACCAAATATTGTATTTTCCACTTTTCACAGAACATACTCATATGTCTACTTTTTATCTGTCAAGTGTCAGCCTTGAGTTGTATGAACCTGAGAAATATTACTCCTTTGTTTCAGGTCTGTTGAAGTTGAGCAATCAGTTCTCGAGGACTTGCGAAATCGTGCACAGTTGAATAACTTGGCATTGCCATCCGTTAGCTTCTACACATTCCTTAATACACATAATGGGTAATTGTAGCTGTAACTTAGTATCAACTGTTTCAGTGTGCGTACTTCGGTTTGATCATTATCCCGTGGAACCACAGATTAAACTGCTCATCTATCTCAAACGATGGATCATTGGTTGTTGGTGGGTTCTCAGACTCATCAGTAAAGGTTAGCCCCTTTTCGTGATATTTTCTTTTCATCTGATCACTGTTATTAACTGGTAAAACTCCCTTGGTCACTAGGTTTGGGATATGGCAAAGACTGGCCAACCTGCCAAAACATGTTAGTTGTTCTAAACTACATAATTTTGTTGTTCTGTTCCACTGTGTTATGATGAGGTGCTTCAGTTATTGCACATCTGATTTTGGTCATGATAGCGTTTTGTTCTAAGTATTGTATAGTTTATTTCAGTCAGTTTAAGTTATGACCTAGAACAGCACTGATGCATCTGTAGGACAATGCAAAAAAGTCTTCTCGACCTTGCTGGACATGGTAGAATACTGTAACGGACTAATGGTCTTGCAGTATTAGACTGGAACCTCCCCAGAACCTCAGAATGATCTTAGAATTGATTCTTCTAACATAGTAGCATTTCCAGTCATATATTGATCGCGTTTGCTGATTGGTAAAATTTGAACTCTCAGCTAGTTCACAAGGACAGAATGGATCTTCACAGGGTGAGCACTTGTCATTAACATTTGAGGGGAAGAGACCTTATACATTATTCCAAGGTCATTCTGGACCAGTTTATTCCGCTGCCTTTAGTCCATCTGGGGATTTTCTCCTGTCATCATCTTCAGATTCAACAAGTAAAACATCACTTAAATTCTGGTTATTTTGTAACATCCATTTCCTTGTCTATTTATAATTTATAATTATCATTTCATCTATTTTTTAAATACTTGTTACAGTTCGACTGTGGAGTACAAAGCTGAATGCAAATCTTGTTTGTTACAAAGGACACAATTACCCAGTCTGGGATGTCCAAGTATGTGAACAAACCCTTTCTCTCTATCATTGTTGTGAAAACATTTCAGACGATTTTTCTTCATGAGATGTCTTGACTGCCTAGTTCATGTCTAAACATGATTAGTTAGTTTATTCAAATGATTTCAGACAGAATTACATGATCCGTGGAAGCTAGTGTACTGAGCGCTCAGGCATCTGATACTGTCTTTTTTTCGGGAAAACGCAATGACATTGGGTTTCTTTGCGTTGCATAGAAGAGTTTCAAAGTTACATGCCACCAAGTAGGTTTTTTCGGGAAAACGCAATGACATTGCGTTTCTTTTCATTGCAAAGAAGATTTATGGGGTACAATCCACCGAGCAGGTGGGATTACAAAGCTTGAGAAGCTCTCTTATTGCAAGAAGGGGTAAAAAAGATCAGCAGACATCCTAATCTGTGGGAATGATGATTCGAAGGCCGAGCGCTCCTGCCCTTGCCCACAGTGCCGCTTCATCTCGGATTCTTGCAGTGAGCTGGGGGACTGAAGGGTGTTCCTTGTCGAAGAGGCAAGCGTTGCGTTGCTTCCAGATCATCCAGGCCACAAGGAGCATGGCCAAGGCTAAGCCCTTGCACATAGGTTTGGGGGTGGGTCGCTTGGCCGAAATCCACCAGTCATACAGAGTTGGCTCGCTCTCAGGTGGCCTGCAGGGTAGTCGCAGCCATGCAAGCGTGTCGTACCAAACTTGCCTAGAGAAGGGGCAGGTGGTGAGCAGATGCTGCATCGACTCGAATTCCTGGTCGTAGAGTAAGCACCGTGGGTGGTAGTCAAGCCGGTGTCGCTGCCGCCGTTCTGCTGTCCAGCATCTGTCCTTGTTGGCCAGCCAAATGAAGAATTTGACGCGAGGTGGCGCCCAAGTTTTCCAAATAAGTACTGTCACAACCAGTTTACAACTACTGTCACAACCAAGTAGGTGGTTACAGAGTTTTACAGATTACAACTACTGTCACAACCAGTTTATGCATTTCTACCTAGTGTCTTATTGAGTTAATCTCTTTATGACTGTTTTAAGCCTCAAATGTGGTTGATCATATAATGAAATTGGACACTGAGTTTCCACTGGCCATCAATATGTACTCTCTGATTGCCTGAAAGGATGCATACATTATTAAGAAACTCTTCTGAAGATCTAATATTGTCCTAATTTCCTGTATGAATCTGATATAAAAACGAATATTCTGGAGCTGAGAACGGATGTCTCCATTGTTACAGTCATTGTCCATAGTTGACTATTGTTTGTCTTGATCTTGGTGCAAGGAGTATAAAACTGCAAATGCTTGTGATAAATATTCCTAATCTGCTCTCATTTTGAGTACTTCTGATGATGGGATCTGGAATAGGTCCATTGGGCTTGATGTTCTTTTCAACAGCTTATGATCGGTCTAGATATCTATGCTGCTTAACTTCATAATTCTTTTCTGTTGAACATCATGGCATCATTATGCATTTTAATATTTGCTGACGTTTCTTTTATCTTTTTGTTGCAGTTTAGTCCAGTTGGTCATTACTTTGCCAGTGCCTCGCATGACAGGACTGCTCGAATCTGGTCAATGGATAAAATCCAACCTTTGCGAATTATGGCTGGACATCTTGCTGATGTTGATGTAAGTGTGCTTCTGGCTCAGAACTTTTCATGATTTGAAAATTGATAGTTTTCCTATAGGAAATGCGCTTGACCTACATGCTTATGCTTTCAATGTATACTGATGCTTTGTTCTTCTGCAAATTACTTGTCTGACAGTGTGTGCAATGGCATGTCAACTGTAACTACATTGCCACCGGCTCGAGCGACAAAACTGTAAGGCTGTGGGATGTTCAAACAGGTGAATGTATACGGATGTTTATTGGTCATAGGAGTATGGTCTTGTCATTGGCAATGTCTCCTGATGGGCGATACATGGCCTCCGGAGACGAAGATGGAACCATCATGATGTGGGATCTTTCTACTGGTCGCTGTGTTTCACCACTAGCGGGTCACAACTCTTGCGTGTGGTCACTTGCTTTCAGGTAATCATATATTATAAGTACATGTTTGCTTGCTTAGTATTGCATGTGTTCTTGTTGCCGATGGTAGTCAAACATTAGCAGATACCGAATGTTTCTGAATAGTAGAAGTTTATGGTTGGGCTTGACAAACGGCCTTTCGGGCTGCTGCCTATAATCAGTTATCTGATCAGGGCATCAGGCCTAGTCCTGGAAAAGCAGTTTCTTCAATTCACACTGGGTTAGATTTATCTATAAACAAGCAATGGGTTTATTAACCATCTTGGCCATCCTTTCTGAGAGTCTTAACTGGATGGTTGTGTGATGCTGTCTTCAAATAACCGCGGCATGGAACACGAACTCATGTGGTTATTTTATCTTGAATATGCATTGATGGTCTAGGCTTATGCACTTGGCAGCAATGCACTTATTGGCTGATCACAGTGGATTTTCTGATGGATCCATTGTTTAAAAAAATTCTGTAAAAATGTCTTCCGTATCTTATGCATTGTTTTCTAGTAGATTTAAATTTCCGACAGGTTAATTTGAATATGCATTGATAGTTCTGCTTCAAAATGTACATTTTTTCTTCCAGTGACAAGTCCTGCTGTGTTATTCTTTGTAGCTGCGTATATGGTTTTAATTTTATATAGTATGATCAATAATTGTATGCTAATATGCTATACAAAATATCATCTTATTTAAATCATGCTTTCTTTGTTATAGCTGCGAAGGAGCATTGCTTGCATCTGGATCAGCGGATTGCACTGTTAAACTCTGGGATGTCGCTTCCAGCACAAAGGCCCTGAAGATGGATGACACGTAAGTTGGTTGGCTTACTTCTAAAAATGCTACTCTGGTTGCTTCACTCTAGCTGTAAAATATCTTTTATTTTTGCAAAGCTTGTTCTTGTGAAAATGCTACTCTAGCTTCTTTACTTAAGTTCCCTAAAAAAAAGAAGCTTCTTTACTCAAGTTGTTAAATATCCTTTATTTTCTTGTAACAGCAAAGCTGGTTCTACGAACCGGCTGAGGTTGCTAAAAGCTCTCCCGACAAAATCGACTCCTGTTTATAACTTGCGGGTGAGAAACCTTTTCTCCTTTCATGCATCGTTTCAGTCAGTTAACTTGCGGTTGTTGCCATGTGCACTGAAAACAGAGAACTAACTGCTTTCTTGCAATTGCAGTTTTCTCGGAGGAATCTTCTATTTGCAACTGGTGCTCTCTCGCTAGGCTCCTAAGCTTGATGTATATAAACTAATATACAATTGAGTAGCATTCTTTCAGTTTTGACCTTACGTGGTGAAGTTGATGTTTGCTTGGCTGACTCCTGTTGTAGAGCTTACATTGTCCACTAGTGATCTCAGTGAACTTTATAACCAGGGTTACTGCGATCAGTGCGACTCATCGGAATCGTGTGTATTGTTGTAACATTAGCTAATTTAAATAACGTGAATGGTAAGGAAGTGCTGCTATTTAGTCGGTGAAAGAAGTTAATGACCCAAGAGCTAGGGGGTTCTTGAGGGTTGTTTTCACATCAGTAAGAGAATGCGCTTAGATACAATCCTTCTAATGCCTTGGATCTTGATGTAGTGTCTAAAAGAGTTGTAGTTTGATATTTTGTGAGAGAAAGCATAACCTGCCATAAAAGCCATAGCTGACCTCATTGCAGTGTGAATTTCCTTATTGGTGGAAGTTTTTCTCGTTGTGTGTCATCTCTTGAGATGCACATCTGGAACATCTTTAACGTATCTTGTCACTTCACGTCGATTAAGAGGGCTTCTCCTGCTTCTATCCGGTGAATGTGGGAGTTCCAGACTGGTCTCAGGAACTCAGTCATGGGCACTCGTGTGGACAGTCTACATGCAGATCATGTAGAACACAGAAGATGTACTCCCTCCGTCTAAAAATAGATGTCTTAAATTTAGCAAAATTTGGATGAATCCAGACACTATTTAGTATATAGATTCATCCAAAATTTGAAAAACCTAAGACATCTATTCTTGGCGGAGGGAGTATATGATCTTTGAGGGCATGGCTATTGATCTTTATGTTTCATGCTTTTTAGGGTTCTTCTGTTCAATCTTTTGTTGGCAAACTCATAAATACTCCATCCGTTTCAAAATATAAGATATTTTAGCTTTGTAAAGCAAATTTTAATATATAGGTTCACTTAAGTTTAGAGTGAATCTACATACTAAAAGAAGTATAGATGCCTAAAACATTTTATATAAAACAAAGGGAGTATATCACAACGTATGCTCTTTTCCTGTCCAGCGTCAGTTCTGAATGTGTACTCTCAGTCAAGAGGGTTTCCAAAATAAATCCCATTTGCTACTACCTCAGTTCCAATGAATAAGGTGCATTGCCCATTTCAAGACAAACTTTGACCGCATAAATTAAACAACAATATCTCGATTATATATCAGATAACCAAATAGTGCTAGAATCGTATTGAAAAACACTTTCTAATGATACTGATTTTATATCAAATAGTGCTTATATAATTAGATTATTTTTTTATATCAAAGATAAAACATCGAAAATGAGGGTGCCTTATTAATTGAGGGAGTATTTAACTATCGAACTCTCCTAACGAAAAAGATGTTATCTTTGCTCTCAAACATCTCAATATTAGTTTTTTTTAGATGACATCTATATTAGTGAAGCACTTAGTCATAGATGCTCATCGAGTATCCCAGAGCGCGGGGGAAATGAAGGGCGGCATACACATACTCCCCCGATACTTGGCACAAACGATGGCAACTTCTTAATTAGTCTCCCTGGCACATTTGACAGAAGCTACAAGCACATTACATACCCATGGCACATTTGACCAGACACCATAAATAACAGACATCCAAATCGGGCTCGGAGGATATATACTCCATGATCCCGCTTAAGCCTGTTGCCGCCGGGGGAAGCGCGCACGTACACTCCGGCGAGCCGGAGCAGTACTTCGCCATGAGCAGTCCGACAAGGTAACAGACGACGGAGGCCAAGAGACGCAAGACAATAGTACCGCACACGAAGCCAGCGACGCCGCCCGCGAAGCGGAAAAGAAAATACACGACGCGGATCAAGATGCCCGGGAGGCCGCCGAACACGAAGCCAGCGACGCCGCCGCCGAAGGTGTGGAGGAGAAAGAAGTAGAGCTTGGGGACGGCCGCGAACGCTGCCCGCGAGATGTAGATCCCGGCGGCGCCCGGCGCCTTCATCATCGCCACCGGCCAGAAGAAGTAGGCCAGCACGACCGCCAGGATCACGGCAGCAATCATCGGGTCACCTGGGGACGAGGATGGTGTCCCTGCTGGAGTGGCCGGAGGTGGGGGGCTCGATCGGATCGATAGGCGGAGAACGAGGTGCGGAAAGCGGCTCACTAGGCGTCGGATTTGTGGGTTTAGAGCATCTCTAAAAGCTACCCCATCCCGAGGCAGCAAATTTTAGATACGAGGCAGACGGCTCCACTTTACCAGATGCCCATTTGCTGCACCACCTGCTCTCCAGCAGCTGCCCCATTCAACAAAATGCATTCAAAATTTTGAAATTAAAAGGATAGTCTAACATTGCAAAATTAAGGATAGTTCAACATTACAAAATTAAACCCTTAGGCGCCTTATATTTTGATTAATTCTTTGGCGCCTTATATTTTGGGACAGAGGGAGTACTTGATATGATGAAACGAATAAAAGAGACCGATATAGTGTGATAATGATTGAAATTACTTTTAGAGCATATTAATCAGGCTCTATACTCCTTAGGGTCTTTGTTTAATGGGTCTATGGTATCAACTCTTCAAACATCAACTCGAATGATTAGCAAAATCTAGTGAAAGATGCGCATGTTTATATACGTCACTAACTCATTAATTACACTTGACATCGAGTAAGCAAAAATAACATATACAAGACTATAATACTCACTTGAAGTTGGAAGGAAATATTATTTCCCTTTTATAATGTTGGCTCCCAACTGATGACAGATTTCTCGAGGGCGTCTTGATTGTATAACTAAAACAATTCTTCAATCATAATACATTTCGTCTTCACGGAAGTAATACACTGTTTTAACTGCCACCATGAGAATCTCTTGCCCTTCCTTTGCGACTTTTATGTATCACTCATGCAATCTTCGTATTTATGTTGGTAGACACGGGAACTTCTCAGGTCTGACCAGAGGCTTCCCGCGGATAAATTTTCATGCTATATCAGCCTTGGGGATCTCTGCATCGCCTAGTAGTTGAGAAACACTCATACCAGCGCCCCTAGAATAGTCCTCGTAGTTCTGATCAGGCACCTTGAGCGGGGGGGGGGGGGGGGGGGGGTCGATTGTATTGCTTGTTCTACAAGCTGGGGAACTTTTTTTCCCTCTTGCACTACTACTACTCTTCGATTGCACTTTGTTATATGTCTTCATAATACAATGGTCATAGTCCGATGGCCTATTTTCCACATGTGACAGTGGTCACTAAAGCATCTCCACAAAGTGCTGCATGGCTTTCGGATCTATTTTCTCCTTTGGATGGGGCCGTTTTAGTGCTAACTGGCATTTCACTTCGGCAGCCATGACCGTGTCGGTTTACGCATCAGTCATTATGTAAGGTAACTTGAGAGGAGCGTCTTGGGGTTCCTTCGTTGTTGTACCTTTGTTCTGAGTAGTACTAGTCGACAGAGCGGTGGTACTCTTCCGCTTTTGCCCCTAGGAGTTAGTGGGCATAGTCGGCTAAGGCGCCGAAGATCGAGATGGACTCGTGCTAGGTTTCTTCTCGGGGAGGGGTGGAGATAGAGGTGGATAGCTACTCGAAGGATTCGGCTGAGGCGCCGAAGATCGAGATGTTTTCCTTTTTCCATAGAATGAAACCATGTGTGACTTCTCCCAGTGCTATCTCCCCTTCACCTGCAGGGATGTCAAGCTCCAGCGACTTAAATCCCTTTAGAACTTCATCCAACCGATACACGCATAGCCAGCTGGGATCTGACTGCCATGGAAGCGTGCTCCAGGTTTAGAAGGTAAAGCAAATCCGACCGCCACTTGTATGGATATGTTCTTTAGTGACTGATGTAGCTCACAATTTGTCCTCTCTGTGATATCATCCATGGGGTAGCGAGCCATCGGTGCATCATCCATCAGTGCATCATCATCTAGGACCTCCGTGGAAGCTATGCTGCTTTTCCGCTAAGATGGACCGCTAGTATCAAATACAGGATCTTGCTACCACTGAGATGCCCCTTGCTGGCTAATTGTGTCCAGTTGCTGCTGATGCTGCCTTATCATGCGTTCCAATTCCCTGTTCTTGCTTTCTATCTTCTGGAATCGGTCTGCCTCATGTTTATTTTTTCTTTGACGGCTTCTATAACTGTCATTACTTGGAAAACCCAGTCCTCCATGGAACAAGACCTTTGCCTCGTGTTCGTCCTGGGTGTTTAGGATTCCCAAGGGCACGCGTTAGATCGTCATTCTCTCTATTGGGATGGAACATTCCCTTTTTAGCTTCGGCTATTGCTTTACAAGATCTTCGAAGGGTTTTAGAATTTCTTCCTTTACAACAACACACTTCCCAGTTAGTGGGTCCAACGATCCCCCATGAGCGTAAAACCAATGCTTCGACCTCTTGGGCCAGTCCGATGTAGCTGGAGTGATCCCTTTAGCAGTTAGGACGTCCTCATTTTGTTCCCACTTAGGCACAACATCTTGTAGCCACCTGTCCCCATAACATGGTGATATTTTTTTGTAGCATTTGCCTTGTTTTTCCCGACCTTTGCTTAGTTTCTTCTGATGTCTTGTACTCTACAAGTGCGTCCCAGTGATCACATATCTTCTCTAGTGGTCCAGTGAATTCCTTGATATATGTACTATATAATCTTTTCTTGAAGGTCTGGAATTGTGTGGAATAAGACTCGATGTTTAGAAGGTTCAAGTGAACAACCACATTCATGGAATGTGAAGGGATCATCATGTGTTTCCAAATACCTCCATTATCATTGATCAGGGAGATGTATCCTTTATGACTAAACATTACCGAAACGTAAGGGTGTTACACTTAAGGGTAATAGATGCTGCAGGTTGATCTGCAACCGATAGACAAAGAGTAAGAGAGAACTGAAAGTGTTCCTGAGAGATACCAAAGTGTTCAGAAACTATTCAAAAGGATTTTTGAATAAAGAGGAATAAATTAAAGTGTATTTAATATTTAATTGTGAATTAGTATTAAACATAAATTAATTAATAAAAAGAAAAGGGAACCCCCTCCCACGTGGGCCCTCACTAGCAGGGAGGAGGCCCAAGAGGGAGGGTGGCACCCCTTGGTGGGATAGGGCATGCGGGTGGGGGGCTCCCACCGCCGTCGACCACCAAGTGGGCTAGGGCGTGCGCGGGTAGGGCCCACCCCGTTGGCGGCAGCCCCTCCTCCCAAGTTTAGTCCCACCCCGGGACTTGGAGGCGTAGGAGTGCCCAGTTTTCTCCTATATATAGAGGTGCCATCTCTCCTCAATTCTCATCCCACAATTGGTTTTAGCCATTCTCTCTCTCTCTCTCTCTACGTGTTCCCAAGTAAGGAACGTGTTACATGAGGTAGAGAATTCTCCACCCAGCGCATGTTGTCGTGCTACTAGAATCGGTCTAGATCTTCTTCTTCCGCTGCCTTGCTGGACCGGGGCCCTGGAGATGTCTTTTACACCGGACATGTGTAAAAATCGACGAGGCACTACTATTAGTGGTACTGGACGCTTGAAGCCTTCTATACCCCGAGGTATTCTACGCTTGGCTTCACCAGCAACGTTCGTGCGGGAACATAATCCTGCGTCCTGTCTTCAAAGGTATGAATAACGTATCCCGCTCGTTACTGTACTTCTCCATAGATAGATCTTGGGTTGGCGCGTTCTCGTAGTAGGAATTTTCTGTTTTCTGTCATAGAACCCCTTTGCCAGGGTCACCTCCATAGAAAAAGATTAGGAGAGTTTTGTGGAGTTTTTACACAAGGAATGAAGGAATATCAAACTAAGGGTCATCCAAGAATAGTTGAAGACCATAAGGTTTGAGATGCCTCTGCATCCCCTTGATAAATTCGATACGGATTAGTATAACTTGTTTTTTCCTAGAAAGCCTAGGTTTATCCTCTATATACCTAAGCTGAACAATTCTAGTCTTTTCTCTTCTGGCAAATATTTCTTAGATTTCTCTTTCAGTATTTCTTTATCCTTTCAAAAGAATCTATCAACATCAAAAGTGGCGCCATACTTATGACACATAGTCGAAAACATGTATAGTTAAATACCAATGTCTTTAGACTTGCACTTTGAAGTAGATCACCATCATCAAATGCTTGGTGTTCTCTCAAATTCCATTATTTAGTAATCTTTTAGTGTAATAAACATTTTACCTACATCGAATATTCATCCTTATCATGGAATTATTCATGATCAAGCTACTTTAGCTTATAACGGTGAATTGCGAGTATAATGTTGCTCTCCAAAACCTTTTGGAGAATTAGGACGACTAGTGTATCCAACCTTTTGAAAATTCTCATCAAATATGAGAACATAAACTTTTCTATATTATACTCTATCATGTTGTAATCAAAACATCGTTTCAGATATCGTAATATCTTCCACATATGATGGTTTCCGAAACAATTCTTTCATCTCCCCGATAACCTTGATATTAAAACAATCTTTTGAATATCAAGAATGATGGAGACAAACATGATATTTATATACTAACACTAGAATTGTTACTCTTGATTTAATACTAATTATTAATCTTCAAGAAGTAACTAGAACTTACTGAAAGTTTGCAATAGAACTTTTAAACTTTAGATTAACACATCAAAACAATACGATACCAGTTCGTAAAGTAACTAACCAGAATTCTATAGTTCTATTATCTAAATTATAACTAAGCGTAAGGTGGTAAACATATGCCAATGACTACAACAACTATGCAAATTCACTTTGATTTAATTTATGATAAATAGTGTTCAACTTTTAATCATATTTCTGTTGAACTCCCACTCAAAATAATATCCCTCACATTGTTTTAGTGATTACATGAACCAAATCTACTACACCAAGTCCAATCATCACGTGACATGATGTAGTTTCAAAGGCGGACAATCATCATGTTCATCATATCATCTATATGACTCATGCTTTACCTTTCGGCATTCCGTGTTCTGAGACCATGTCTGTACATGCTAGGCTCGTCAAGATGTAACCTTAGTTTCCGCATGAGCAAATCTGGCTTGCTCCCGTTGTATACACTCGTAGAATCTAACACACCCGATCATCACGTGGTGCTTCGATACAATGAGCTTTGGCAATGGTGCCTACTAAGGATAAACACTTTATAACTTGATATTTTGTGAGAGGGATCATCTTATAATGCTACCGTCGCGATATAAGCAATACAAGATGCATAAAAGGATTAACATCACATGAAATTCATAATATGTGATATGATATGGCCTTTCTTCTTGTGCTTCCGATCTCCATCTTCAAGCACGAACATGATCTCCATCATCACCGGCGTGGCGTCAAGGTCAATAGCACCGCTCTATGGTTATCGTCCACCAGCATCAACTATTCCAACTATTTTTAATAATAGACATGCAGGTCTTAACAAAATTAAAATACAACCATAAGGCTCCTGCCGGTTGCCGACTTACAATAAGGAACATTGCATACATAAGGTATAATCACAATCATGGCCATGTCACATCATAGCACACCCCTGCAAAACAAAGTTAGACACCTCTAATTTTCTTTGCATGTTTTATGTGGTTTGGGGCTTTCAATAAGTGTCGTTCTAACTTACGAACAAGAACCAGAACGTTGATACTAGTATTGTCAATCACCCGTTGTAAATTGAATCTTCAATATGTTGGGAGAAACAAGCACCAACAAAGCCACTTATGCAATACAAGTTACATGTCAAGCATGGAGCAAGTCTCATGAACGATGTCATGTAAGATTAGCCCGGGCCGCTTCATCCCACCACCCCGCAAGATGCAAAGTACACAAGAAGCAATCGACAACAAAAGCATCAACGCCCACAATGACCATTGTGTTCTACTCGTGCAACAAATCTACATATAGACACGGCTCTGATACCACTGTACGGGTTCGTAGCATGGAAAACAAAAAAATTCTACCGCATGAACACAAACAAGCCAAGATCTATCTACTAGATTGTAGCAACGAGTCAGTTAGAGTACTCACCCTGGAAGATTCCAAAGCGGTTAACGAGAGCAGATTCTCGTGGGTGATGTAGTCGTACACTTGCTGATCTCAAGATCGCGTAGACGATCTTTCCAGCCCTGCGTTCCGGCAGCACTTCCGCAGTCGGTCACACGTTCGGTACTCGATGAAGATCTTCCACTCCCTTGTTCCAGCAGGCAACAGAGGTTGTAGTTCTCTCCTCGCGATTTCGGCAGCACGACGACGTGGTGTCGAAAGTAGAGGAAAGATCCTGCAGGGCTTCGCCTAAGCCGGAGCAGGTTATGGTGGATCTAGGGTTTCCGGAGATCTAGGGTTTAGAGGGCCGGAGAGGAGGAGGCGTGGCCAGCGGCGACTAGGGCGGTGACGGCGAGCCGCCGCGCCGGGGAGGGGCTGGTGTTGTGTGTCTCTTGGGGCACCCCTCCCCTCTATTTATGAGAGAGAGGGCAACTTGTGAGAGGGGAGTTTTAATCCTTCCCCAACTCCCTCTCCTTGTTGGCTTGTGGTGGAGGGAAAGAAAGATTCTTTCCTTCCTCCACCAGGATGCATTATCTGTGGCATCCCGCAAAACCACTACTAGAAAATCGCGTTGTTTTTGTGCATTGCATCGTCATGACCGCCTGCTCATGTCATCATGCCACATTGCATTTGAGCATCGTCATCATCTTGCATTTGCTTGTATGAAACTAATTACGGAAAAACCTAGTTTTGTTTTCTAAACGCCCCGTCTTTGTTCAAACGAAAAACCCGGGCCTCCGGATTATTTTGTTTTGTCTGCTATCGGTTTGCAAACGGCCCGTTTAAAACAAATAAAATATTAAACTATTTTTGTGGGGGCAGTCGAACGGGCCGATTCGACCCGAACGACCACCCCCAGGACTACAAACGGTCCACCTAAAATCCTACAGCTACCAATCCTATCCTACCCAACACCCCCTCCACCTCACCCCAACCAGTAGCAGCTCGCCACCTCAGCTTTCCTCTCTTCCCTAACCAATCCCAGCCCTCCACCTGGCCTCTCTCCCTCTCCCCTCCCTCACATGCACTCACGCACACACCCAGCAGCCTGCCGCCGTCCCCACCTGCCTTTCCCGCCCAGCGCCACCTCGGGATCCCGCCCCCACCAACCAGCCCGCTCCCACCTGTCTCCCCACCGACCCCGCCTGGGTCCCACCCCGACCCGCGCGGCCCTGTCCCCATCCTCCTCTCCCCCGACGCCTCTCTCCTCCCCCATCTTCTCCATCCTCGCTCCCTTTTCCCCGGCCCCGCCGTCCGCCGGCGTCCGTGCGGCCCCCTCCGGCCAAGCTCGCCGGCGACCCTCCTCGTCCGCCCCCCCGTCCTCCGCGCCCGCGGCCGCCGAGTTCCTTCTCCTCCTCTCGCCCTCCCACCTCTGCTCCCCGTCGCGCCCATCCGCCTCCTCCGCGTCCGGCCACCCTCTGCCCCGCCGCCCGGCTGCCTGTGCTCCCCGCCGTCCCCCGCGTCGGCCCCAACCTCGTCCGCCGCCCGCCAACCTCGTCCGCCAGCCCGGCCCGCCTCGTCCGTGAGCCCGCTCCCCGAGCCCCTCGCCTCCCTTTCCGCGCGCAGCAGTCGGCCCTGCCTGGACCCACCTTCCGCGGGACCCACCCCGTCGTCGCCTTGCCATCTGCCTCCAACCGTGCAGTTTTCCTGTGTAGTACCGAGTGGTGCTAAGTGGTTGGGTGTGGAGACAACAAGACCGCAAGATCTTCCGCGAATCGACTAGGGCGCCACTCGAAGACCATCGAGGTTGAAGATGAACCCGAGGCAATTCCAGGAGGGTCGACAAGGACTCTGATGCCCAACACCGACAAGGTCTCCGACATGCGTCGCCATAACCTAAGACCGATTCCGTACCAGGCGCCACGCCAAGTTCTCCTTCCCGGAGTCGTACCCGAAGACGCCATGACCCGGACGCCAAGACCGCCACACGGAACCCGATCCTGGACGCCAAGTGCTTCATCCCGAACGCCATGACCATCGACATGGCCCGACCACCACGGATGCGACAAGATCGACCTTAGTTATTCGAGAACGTTCTCGCCGAGCCCGTCGAACCCTGAGACCGGACCCCGAACCCCGGAACCCCAAGATCGTCGAGACCCCCCAATGTGTGAACCTTTCCCGAGCCCCTATTTTATAAATGCCAAATATAAAACCTGTTGCATAATCATCATTCATCTAGCATGCATATTTATGTGGTTTGGGGGCCTTATGCCGATTCACCTCATAATTAAATATGGGGCCCATATGCGGGCAAATCTAGCCTTATATTGGCCTCATTTAAATCTGTTTAGCGAACCGGTGCTATCTCTTGCCATGTTAATACAACATTTAAATTGCGGGGTAGATAAACAACATGAACCACCTAATTAAATGTCGGGACCCCGGTTCCGCTTAATATTGCCTAATTGCATCGCACCTTTGCCATGCCTTGCATCATACATGCATCATGCCGATCTTTTGCCGTAGTATTAAATATTGCATCCGGTGTTTATCCTAGTGTTTTGCTTCTTCGCGGATAAGGCCGTTGAGTTGATGCGAGTGTCGACCCGATCTCCGGTTGACCCTTCGGCAATGTTTTCAGGCGAGCATCTCCCCCTTTCTACCTATCTTACTTTTATAGTATTTATTCCCTCCTGTTGATCTATTGCTATCTGTGTTGCGATGCTCTAGTTTCGTACCCGTGATATCCCTTGCAGCCATATATTACCTTGGACACATCCTATTACCTGTTGTTTGGTAGATAGTTGGACTTGCGCGTCGTAGTCGCTTGCTCAAGTGCTGTCGCGTGTCGCCAAGTGCCACAGTCGTTGGTGTATGGCCGCTTGTTGATGTTGGAGATGATCATGGTTTTACATATCGTTCACTTTAATTCCTGTTTAACAACTAAAATTGAAGTAAGTAAGCAGAGGCATCGGTGGGTGATAGATAATATTTGGTTGTTAACCGTCCACTTGTGTCCCGTAGGACCCCGAGTACTTGATACCTGTTCCTTGAATATTCGCGCTATCCACATCCGGGAGGATTATGGGACCCCCCTGAGCCAGAGCTTGATTCATTCTTATTTCTTGGGGCCACAAACTAGTTTGAGGTTTTATTTACTATCCTGTACTTATGCCATGCTTTACTGCTTTATTTACGATTGTGCGAGGAGCACCTGTACTGTTTAGGATCGTGACCCGTTTACGCGGTATCGACAAGCCCAGTCACACTTTCGGGTTCCCAGTCGTTTACAGCCGGCCCCACAAACCTTGAGTCCGTCTCGAAGTCAGCTAACTTCGTTGCGGGTATACTTAATGGGGTGGCCCCCTGAAATATTTCTGAATCTTGTGATTGCTTTGTCGTGAAAGCCTCGTTGGGTTTTGATTTGGTTTTTCCGAGGTTGATCGAGTGTGTGTTGCTATTTGTGCACCCCTGCAGGGTAAAACTTTCTGAAAGCCGTGTCCACGGTTATGGACGACTTGGAGCACAGTATCTCGACCATAGACAACTATAACTAAAGTAGTGCTATAAATTTGACTTTATAATGACTAGTAATCAGCTTCACTATAACGGAATGGCTAAATAAAACTGCCAACAAATGCTCGTTTGGTATGTCGCTTGCGACAACTATATCTGACTAGTAAGTATTGCAACTATAACGGAATGGCTAAATAAAAGTATCAACAACTGTTGGGTTTTGGGTTATCACATGCTAATTGTATTTGACTAGTAAGTGTCGCAACTACAACGGAATGGTTAACTAAAATTTCCCACTGCTTATTATATTAGGATGATTATCTATACTTGACTAGTAATTGCTGCAACGATAAATGAATAAATAAAACTGCCAACTGTGTGAGTTCCTCGGTTGACTTCCTCGTTTGGTCTCGAGGGGGAAACACCAGGATGGGTTTGTTTGATGGTAGCATCAGGTTGGTTCCGAATAGGTCTTTCTTATCCCTCTCTGATAGCCGACAGTTATATCGAGTCTCTATAGGTTGTTTAGTGCATGCTGCGCCGCCGCTGCAGTCCACCATACCTATGTAGGCGAGGACCGCCGAATTCTAGTCTCGCCGTGTACTGGCCTCAGTACTGACCGCTCTCTCTTTTTCCTTTGCCCTTTGTCGGCACCCCTTTTGTTTAAGCAGGTTTTGAGATCGACGTCGTTAGCAGGGTTACCCTTCCGGCTTGGCCTGGGCAGGGTTATGGACGCCATTGGTTATCCTTCAGGGCTCTTAGCTCAATTTGCATCTTGTCCGTACTCGGACGCCGTATTGTTTTCAAGGTGATTTGGATCTTTGTATTGTATATCTGGATTCTTGACTCTTTTTGAGTCGCTGTTATATATATCTGTTCTGTGGGTCCCATCGAGGACTGTTGTGTAATGTTATTACTTCGTTTTCCACCCGCACGCAAGTGCCTGGTGGGCACCTTTGAATCGTTTCTATGCGGGTTTGGCGGGAAGCGCTGAAACTTGCATAGGGCCGATTCTGAGGGTGTTACAGAGTGGTATCAGTGCTCAGCAGTTGCCATACCCCACAAGTCCAGCCTGTAGGATAACCTAGCTAACGGCCGAAGTAGAGTGTCAAACTATTTTTGCAAAATCGGTTGGGTAGTTTTGATTAGGTCTGATTTTACTCCTTACCCTTTGCTATTCCTCTCTTACCTCTACGTGTTTTGAACCCGCTCTCTTCTCTCTCTTCGAGTCCAGGATTTCTCGTGGTTGGGTTTCCGTCGTACCTTCAGGGTGTCGCTTCCTCCTTTGGTAACGGTGTTGCTACATCTGAACTTCATGCTATCCGAAGAATCCTTTGTCTGGTGGACTTCTCTTTGATCCTTCTCGTGCCTTCTGGTGTTTTCCGACGCGACGACATCATCTACGCCAGATCCGATGCAGAGTCTGCATCCCTCCTTTGTTTCCGAACCTCGCTTGACGAGATCTTCAGTCTAATTCCGAGAATGGTTGCATGCTTTTCCACTGATTGTGCGGAGTAATAGTGTGGCATCCCGCAAAAACCACTACTAGAAAATCGCGTTGAATTTGTGCATTGCATCTCATCATCATGCATTGTTTGCCTAAAACTAATTTCGCAAAGCTTGTTTTGTTTTCTAAAACGCCTCGTCTTGTTTTCAAACGCAAAACCCGGGTCTCCGGATTATTTTGTTTTGGCTGCTATCGGTTTGCAAACGGCCCGTTTAAAACAAATAAAATGTTTAATTATTTTAGTGGGGGCAGTCGAACGGGCCGACCCGACCCGAACGACCACCCCCGGTTCAAAACGGTCCACCCCTTAATCCTAATCTACCCTGTCCTAGTCTACCCACCCAGCCTCCACCTCACCCCCACCAATCGCCTCTCGCCACCTCACCTCTCTCCCTCTCCCCCTCCAATCAGAAGCCTCCACCTCATCCTCACCTCCTTCCCACCACACAACACACCCTGGGCCACACACACACAGCCACGCACGCTACACCCTCCCCAAACCCCAGCCTCCCTCACACTCTCTCTCTGCACCCGGACCCCACCGCCCTGGCCCCATCCGCAGACCCCACCCCCACCAACCGCACCCAATCCACTCAGCCTCTCAACCGGGCCCCCAACCCCACTCACCCACACGCCCTGCCCCGCGGGTCCCACCCCGTCCCCGCACACATCCCTCCCCCACCTGGAACCTCCCCCGAACCCCACTCCCTCCCCGACCGAGCCTCTTCCTCCCCGCGCCTCCTTCCCCGTCGCGGCCACCACCTCCCTTTCCCCCCCGTCCGGCCACCCCCCCTGCGCCCTTCGCCCTCCTCGCCGCTCCTCCCACCTGCCCTGTTCCCCGCGGCCCCGTCCTCTTCCTCCCTCAGCCGCCCCGCGCCGCCAGCGATCCCGCCGGAGCTCCTCCTCTCCCGCCGGTCGTCGCCCGACCCGCCCGTGCACGCTCTGGCCTCGCCGCCGCCGGCCCTGCTCGCCTTCCTCGCCGCCTCGTTCGTCGGCCTCAACCGCTTCCCCGCCGGCCCGAGCCTTCTCCGGCCGCCCTCCGCCCCGCGCTCGCCTCGGCCCCGCCCCATCCTCGGCCATCACCGGCCCCTGCCTCCTTCCGCCAGTTCTCCCGCCTCCCTGGCCTCGCCCAAGCCGCCTCTCCGACCGCCCTCTTCTGCCGCGCGGCCGCTCCTCTGCCTCCGCCGCTCGTCGGCCGGTGGCGCAGCATCGCCGCTGCCGTGCGCCGCCTCTGGCCGCAAGCCTGAGCTCGCCACCGTCGGCCTTCCTCTGTTGCTGAGCCCTCTCCATCTTCCGTGGCGTCGCGTCTGGTCGAGGTTCCCCTCTCTGCTCGCTGCCTTGCTCTTCCGTCGTGCCGGCCGCGTGCCCTATGCCAGCGAGTTGCCGATGCGCTCCTGATGTTCTTGCAAGGAATGTTGTTCGGTACTCTTTGTTGTGGTTTGGCGCATCGGTGGTGTTGAAAGGTATCGTGACCGTGTCCACAACCTCTCGTTGGACAAGAATGAGAAGTCGTACAAGGACCGTCAATGTAGCTGACAAGACCATCAACCCCGATCCGACAACAGACCCGCCGGCACCTCAAGATCTTCCTCGCGGCGTTCGAAGACCCGAACCCTGTCGAATCCCTCTCGGTGGACGCCAAGATCGCCTCACGGACGCTATGACCTCCTTCAAGGATCTGATGGCCGAGCCCCGAAGACCGATCTAGAGCGCCAAGGCCTTCGCATGGAGTCGGCAAGATCATCCGGGAACACCAAGATCAACTGCGCGGGACCGACAAGATCGACACCAACCGGGGCGAATCCGATGCCCCGACGCCAGAACAAGTACTTCCTCCCGAAACTCCAAGAACTCCGCGTGAGACGTCAAGACCGACAACATGGCCCGACCACCGCGGATGCGCCAAGATCTACCCCGTTACCCGAGAACGACCCTGGAGTCCGAACCCCGACCCGTCGAACCCCGGACCCTGGACCCTGAGCCCGACCCCGAACCCCGGAACCCCAAGATCTGCCGAACCCTAATGTGTGAACCCCTTTTCCGAAACCCTATTTTATAATATAATACAATTGTTGCATATTAAATCATTCATCTCGCATGCATATCATGTGGTTTGGGGGCCTTAGGCCGATTCACCTCATAATTAAATATGGGGCCCATATGCGGGCAAATCTAGTCTCATATTGGCCTCATTTAAATTGTGTAGCGAACCCGGTGCTATCTCCTGCCATGTTAATCAACATTTAATTTGCGGGGTAGATGAATAACTTGAACCGTATAATTAATTGTCGGGACCCCGGTACCGCTTAATATTGACCTAATTGCATCGCACCTTGCCATGTCATGCATCATACATGCATCATGCCGATCTTTTGCCGTAGTATTAAATATTGCATCCGGTATTTCTTCTAGTGTTTTGCTTCTTCGCGGATAAGGCCGTTGAGTTGATGCGAGTGTCGACCCGATCTTCGGTTGAACCTTCGGCAATGTTTTCAGGCGAGCATCTCCCCCCCTTTCTACCTATCTTACATTTATAGTATTTATTCCCTCCTGTTGATCTATTGCTATCTGTGTTGCGATGCTCTAGTTTCCGTACCCGTACTATCCCTTGCAGCCTATATTGCCTTGGCCACATCCTATTACCTGTTGTTTGGTAGATAGTTGGACTTGCGCGTCGTAGTCGCTTGCTCAAGTGCTGTTGCGTGTCGTCCAGTGCCACAGTTGTTGATGTATTGCCGCATGTTGTTGTTGGAGATGATCCTAGTTTTACTTATCGTTCACTTTAATTCCTGTTTAACAACTAAAATTGAAATAAGCAGAGGCATCGGTGGGTGATAGAAAATATTTGGTTTCCGAACGCCCACTTGTGTCCCGTAGGACCCCGAGTACTTGATACCTGTTCCTTGATTTATCGCGCTATCCACATCCGGGAGGTATATGGGACCCCCCTGAGCCAGAGCTTGATTCAGTCTTATTTCTTGGGGCCACAAACTAGTTTGAGGTTTTATTACTATCCTGTACTTATGCCATGCTACTGCTTTATTTACGATTGTGCGAGGAGCACACTGTACTGTTTAGGATCGTGGCACGATTCCGCGGTGTCGACAAGCCCAGCCACACTTTCGGGTTCCCAGTCGTTCACAGCCGTCCCCACAACCTTAAGTCCGTCTCGGAGCCGGCCGGCTTCGTTGCGGGTCTACTTTAAGGGGTGGCCCCCTGAAATATTTATGAATCCTGTGATTGCTTTGTCGTGAAAGCCTCGTTGGGTTTTGATTTGGTTTTTCCGAGGTTGATCGAGTGTGTGTTGCTATTGGTGCACCCCGGCCGGGTAAAACTTTCTGAAAGCCGTGTCCGCGGTTATGGACGACTTGGAGCACAGTATCTCGACCATAGACAAGCATAACTAAAGTTTATTGCTATAAATTTGACTTTATAATGACTAGTAATCAGCTTCACTATAATGGAATGGCTAATTAATACTGCCCACAATTGCTTGTTTGGAGTGTCGCTTGCGACCATTGTACCTGACTAGTAAGTATGACAACTACAACGGAATGGCTAAATCAAAGTGCCAACAACTGCTGGGTTTTTGGGTTATCTCATGCTAATTGTATCTGATTAGTAATTGTTGCAACTACCACGGAATGCTTAACTAAAAGTGCCCACTGCTTATTTTATCAGGATGATTATCCAAATCTGACTAGTAATTGCTGCAACGATAACTGAATAAATAAAATTGCCAACGGTGTGAGTTCCTCGGTTGACTTCCTCGATCGGTTTCGAGGGGGAAACACCAGGATGGGTTTGTTTGATGGTAGAATCAGGTTGGTTCCGAATAGGTCTTTCTTATCCCTCTCTGATAACCGCTAGTTGTATCGGGTCTCTATAGGTTGTTTAGTGCACGCTGCCGCTGCCGCTCAGTCCACCATACCTATGTAGGCGAGGACCGCCAAACTCTAGTCTCGCCGTGTACTGGCCTCAGTACTGACGCTCCTCTTTTTCCTTTGCCCTTTGTCGGCACCCCTTTTGTTTAAGCAGGTTTTGAGATCGACGCCGTTAGCAGGGTTACCCTTCCGGCTTGGCCTGGGCAGGGTTATGGACGCCATTGGTTATTCTTCAGGGCTCTTAGCCCCATTTGCATCTTGTCCGTAGTCGGACGCTCTATCATTTTCAAGGTGATTTGGCTCTTTGTATATTATATCTGTATTCTTGACTCATTGAGTCGCTGTTATATATATCGGTTCTGTGGGTCCTATCGAGGACTGTTGTGTAACGTTATTACTTCGTTTTCCACCCGCACGAAAGTGTCTGGTGGGCACCTTTGAATCGTTTCTATGCGGGTTTGGCGGGAATCGCTTAAACTTGCATAGGGTCGATTCTGAGGGTGTTACAAATAGTTTGGGTGCGTGATGGATTGGCCCCCATGCCGACTACCCTTTCTATTCGCTTTTGTACATTGAAGTGGACGAGAATGTATCGGTTCCCTCTTTCCATCGAAGCTAGAGGTGGCTTTATTTGTTGATACCTCTACCTACGACCTATTGTTCCCGGAGTGTGCTCTCGACGATCACGGACAACGACCTCTTGTTAGTGGTGTCACGAGGATCTACGCGAAGCGAGAAGACGCAGACCGCCGACCTTCTTTCCGGTACCATGAGGCGGATCTCGAGGGCGAGATCCATTGTTAGTGGTGTCGAATTGTGGCATCCCGCAAAACCACTACTAGAAAATCGCGTTGTTTTTGTGCATTGCATCGTCATGACCGCCTGCTCATGTCATCATGCCACATTGCATTTGAGCATCGTCATCATCTTGCATTTGCTTGTATAAAACTAATTACGGAAAAACCTAGTTTTGTTTTCTAAACGCCCCGTCTTTGTTCAAACGAAAAACCCGGGCCTCCGGATTATTTTGTTTTGTCTGCTATCGGTTTGCAAACGGCCCGTTTAAAACAAATAAGATATTAAACTATTTTTGTGGGGGCAGTCGAACGGGCCGATTCGACCCGAACGACCACCCCCAGGACTACAAACGGTCCACCTAAAATCCTACAGCTACCAATCCTATCCTACCCAACACCCCCTCCACCTCACCCCAACCAGTAGCAGCTCGCCACCTCAGCTTTCCTCTCTTCCCTAACCAATCCCAGCCCTCCACCTGGCCTCTCTCCCTCTCCCCTCCCTCACATGCACTCACGCACACACCCAACAGCCTGCCGCCGTCCCCACCTGCCTTTCCCGCCCAGCGCCACCTCGGGATCCCGCCCCCACCAACCAGCCCGCTCCCACCTGTCTCCCCACCGACCCCGCCTGGGTCTCACCCCGACCCGCGCGGCCCTGTCCCCATCCTCCTCTCCCCCGACGCCTCTCTCCTCCCCCATCTTCTCCATCCTCGCTCCCTTTTCCCCGGCCCCGCCGTCCGCCGGCGTCCGCGCGGCCCCCTCCGGCCAAGCTCGCCGGCGACCCTCCTCGTCCGCCCCCCCGTCCTCCGCGCCCGCGGCCGCCGAGTTCCTTCTCCTCCTCTCGCCCTCCCACCTCCGCTCCCCGTCGCGCCCATCCGCCTCCTCCGCGTCCGGCCACCCTCTGCCCTGCCGCCCGGCTGCCTGTGCTCCCCGCCGTCCCCCGCGTCGGCCCCAACCTCGTCCGCCGCCCGCCAACCTCGTCCGCCAGCCCGGCCCGCCTCGTCCGCGAGCCCGCTCCCCGAGCCCCTCGCCTCCCTTTCCGCGCGCAGCAGTCGGCCCCGCCTGGACCCACCTTCCGCGGGACCCACCCCGTCGTCGCCTTGCCATCTGCCTCCAACCGTGCAGTTTTCCTGTGTAGTACCGAGTGGTGCTAAGTGGTTGGGTGTGGAGACAACAAGACCGCAAGATCTTCCGCGAATCGACTAGGGCGCCACTCGAAGACCATCGAGGTTGAAGATGAACCCGAGGCAATTCCAGGAGGGTCGACAAGGACTCTGATGCCCAACACCGACAAGGTCTCCGACATGCGTCGCCATAACCGAAGACCGATTCCGTACCAGGTGCCACGCCAAGTTCTCCTTCCCGGAGTCGGACCCGAAGACGCCGTGACCCGGACGCCAAGACCGCCACACGGAACCCGATCCTGGACGCCAAGTGCTTCATCCCGAACGCCATGACCATCGACATGGCCCGACCACCACGGATGCGACAAGATCGACCTCAGTTATTCGAGAACGTTCTCGCCGAGCCCGTCGAACCCTGAGACCGGACCCCGAACCCCGGAACCCCAAGATCGTCGAGACCCCCCAATGTGTGAACCTTTCCCGAGCCCCTATTTTATAAATGCCAAATATAAAACCTGTTGCATAATCATCATTCATCTAGCATGCATATTTATGTGGTTTGGGGGCCTTATGCCGATTCACCTCATAATTAAATATGGGGCCCATATGCGGGCAAATCTAGCCTTATATTGGCCTCATTTAAATCTGTGTAGCGAACCGGTGCTATCTCTTGCCATGTTAATACAACATTTAAATTGCGGGGTAGATAAACAACATGAACCACCTAATTAAATGTCGGGACCCCGGTTCCGCTTAATATTGCCTAATTGCATCGCACCTTTGCCATGCCTTGCATCATACATGCATCATGCCGATCTTTTGCCGTAGTATTAAATATTGCATCCGGTGTTTATCCTAGTGTTTTGCTTCTTCGCGGATAAGGCCGTTGAGTTGATGCGAGTGTCGACCCGATCTCCGGTTGACCCTTCGGCAATGTTTTCAGGCGAGCATCTCCCCCTTTCTACCTATCTTACTTTTATAGTATTTATTCCCTCCTGTTGATCTATTGCTATCTGTGTTGCGATGCTCTAGTTTCGTACCCGTGATATCCCTTGCAGCCATATATTACCTTGGACACATCCTATTACCTGTTGTTTGGTAGATAGTTGGACTTGCGCGTCGTAGTCGCTTGCTCAAGTGCTGTCGCGTGTCGTCAAGTGCCACAGTCGTTGGTGTATGGCCGCTTGTTGATGTTGGAGATGATCATGGTTTTACATATCGTTCACTTTAATTCCTGTTTAACAACTAAAATTGAAGTAAGTAAGCAGAGGCATCGGTGGGTGATAGATAATATTTGGTTGTTAACCGTCCACTTGTGTCCCGTAGGACCCCGAGTACTTGATACCTGTTCCTTGAATATTCGCGCTATCCACATCCAGGAGGATTATGGGACCCCCCTGAGCCAGAGCTTGATTCATTCTTATTTCTTGGGGCCACAAACTAGTTTGAGGTTTTATTTACTATCCTGTACTTATGCCATGCTTTACTGCTTTATTTACGATTGTGCGAGGAGCACCTGTACTGTTTAGGATCGTGACCCGTTTACGCGGTATCGACAAGCCCAGTCACACTTTCGGGTTCCCAGTCGTTTACAGCCGGCCCCACAAACCTTGAGTCCGTCTCGAAGTCATCTAACTTCGTTGCGGGTATACTTAATGGGGTGGCCCCCTGAAATATTTCTGAATCTTGTGATTGCTTTGTCGTGAAAGCCTCGTTGGGTTTTGATTTGGTTTTTCCGAGGTTGATCGAGTGTGTGTTGCTATTTGTGCACCCCTGCAGGGTAAAACTTTCTGAAAGCCGTGTCCGCGGTTATGGACGACTTGGAGCACAGTATCTCGACCATAGACAACTATAACTAAAGTAGTGCTATAAATTTGACTTTATAATGACTAGTAATCAGCTTCACTATAACGGAATGGCTAAATAAAACTGCCAACAAATGCTTGTTTGGTATGTCGCTTGCGACAACTATATCTGACTAGTAAGTATTGCAACTATAACGGAATGGCTAAATAAAAGTATCAACAACTGTTGGGTTTTGGGTTATCACATGCTAATTGTATTTGACTAGTAAGTGTCGCAACTACAACGGAATGGTTAACTAAAATTGCCCACTGCTTATTATATTAGGATGATTATCTATACTTGACTAGTAATTGCTGCAACGATAACTGAATAAATAAAACTGCCAACTGTGTGAGTTCCTCGGTTGACTTCCTCGTTTGGTCTCGAGGGGGAAACACCAGGATGGGTTTGTTTGATGGTAGCATCAGGTTGGTTCCGAATAGGTCTTTCTTATCCCTCTCTGATAGCCGACAGTTATATCGAGTCTCTATAGGTTGTTTAGTGCATGCTGCGCCGCCGCTGCAGTCCACCATACCTATGTAGGCGAGGACCGCCGAATTCTAGTCTCGCCGTGTACTGGCCTCAGTACTGACCGCTCTCTCTTTTTCCTTTGCCCTTTGTCGGCACCCCTTTTGTTTAAGCAGGTTTTGAGATCGACGTCGTTAGCAGGGTTACCCTTCCGGCTTGGCCTGGGCAGGGTTATGGACGCCATTGGTTATCCTTCAGGGCTCTTAGCTCAATTTGCATCTTGTCCGTACTCGGACGTCGTATTGTTTTCAAGGTGATTTGGATCTTTGTATTGTATATCTGGATTCTTGACTCTTTTTGAGTCGCTGTTATATATATCTGTTCCGTGGGTCCCATCGAGGACTGTTGTGTAATGTTATTACTTCGTTTTCTACCCGCACGCAAGTGCCTAGTGGGCACCTTTGAATCGTTTCTATGCGGGTTTGGAGGGAAGCGCTGAAACTTGCATAGGGCCGATTCTGAGGGTGTTACATTATCCCAGTTTTACTTTTCAAACTTGCCGCTTGACTTTCAATTTGGAGCTCAATTGTTTCTTACAAATTCCCAACCAAGTGACCTAGGACATGATGCAATCATTCCTATTTTTCATGACACATTCATGTACCCTTCCCCTTCCGGTCCGGTGAACCTTCTAGACCCTTCTAGATCATTCCAGTGAAAACATCGGAATCATTCCCGAACACCGGAATTGGACTTTCCTTATATGTATCTTATTCTCCGGACCATTCCGGATCTCCTCGTGATATCCCGGATCCCATCCGAGACTCCGAACAACATTAGGTCTCCCTAGTTACATTCCATATCTACTAAACAACATCGAATCCTTAAGTGTGTCTCCCTACGGTTCGTGAATTATGCAGACATGACCGAGATTCTTCTCCGATCAATAACCAATAGAGGAATCTGGAAATTCATATGGCTCCCACATATTTCTACGATTTCTTTGCGATCTAATGAACCACTTACATACGATACCAATTTCTCTATGTCTCGTGATAGTTTACTTATCCGAGGTCTGATCGTCGGTATCTCTGCATACCTAGTTCAACCTCGTTACCGATAAGTACTCTTTTCTTGTTACCGTGATATGTGGTCCCTTGTGAGCTAGTCACATGCTTGCAATCTAATTGGATGACATTCCACCGAGAGGGCCCAAAGTATATCTATCCGTCATATGGATGGACAAATCCCACTCTTAATCCATGTGCCTCAACACATACTTTTCAAACACTCAATGCCACCTTTATAGCCACCCAGTTATGGTGTGGTGTTTGATGTTATCAAAGCATCTATCCGATGATGGTGATTAGCATGATCTCATGGTCGAAGGAATTATGTTACTATGTATCAGAAAGTTTATAGCAAACGAACTATTGAATTGACTTGATCTTTATGCTACGCTTATCTATAGGAGTATGTCCATCACACCATTCTCCTAATGATATGATTTTGTTGTTAATAACATCTCAATGTTCATGATCAGGAAACCATGATCATATATTAACCAATAAGCTAGTTTAACAAGAGGCTTTACTAGGGACTCTTTTATGTTTACAAATCACACAAGTATTAATGTTTCATTATACAATTATAACATGGTATGTAAACATTTATCATAAGCATGAAGATATGATAATAACCTTTTTATTATTGCCTCTTGAGCATATCTCCAACATATATTATTTAGATACCCCACAATTTAAATGTTGTCTTAACAAGGCAAATAGGGGCACCCGTTCGCTACACAAATTTAAATGGGGTCAACATAAGACTAGATAAATTGGGTCAACATAAGACTAGATTTGTTTGCATATGGCCTCTATATTTAATTATGAGGTGAATCAGCATAATACCCCCAAACCCACATGATATGTATGCGACATGAACAAATTATATGTACAGATATATATTATAAAAATATTAGTCTCAGAAAAGAGGTCACACATGGCGGAACTCGGCGATCTTGGGGTTCGAGGGGTTCGGGCTCGGTGTCGGCGAGATCGGTCTTCGGGGTTCAGATCCAGGGACAGTCTTGCGGTTCGTGAGGAAGACCTTTGTGTTTTCGAGTTGAAGATCTTCGGTGTCCGCGTAGACAATCTTATCGATGGTTCTTCTAGTGGTGTTCAGGTTTGGCTTCTCGCATCAAACATCGGGTGGCTCCCTTGTCGGTTGATTGTTTAGGGGACACCTTCATGCCACACAATTAGAGATTGAAGGGTTCATATGAGCATACGAGCTCACACACATACACACATGTACAGTTCTAGGCTGAACAATGATATGCCTCACCTAGCAGTACATGCTGACCCACATGGCTCCCTTGGCCACTTGACGATGAGAACATGAACAAGTAGAGCAAGGCGCATCGGTTGTGGGGGAGGGGCTCGGCACTGCCGAGATATGTGGGCGAAGTGGATGAGGCGATGCGTGACGTCGAGCAGGAGGAATCAGTCGAGCGGAGGGTGGGCTCTGTAGGGCGCGCTCGGGAAAGGGTGCACGCCGACAGCTCACAAGAGTGCAACGAGAAGGCGACGACCGGCGGTCGCTCGCGGAGCTGGGGAAGAGGCGTGGCGTCTCGGTGACGAGGCGACGACGGAGGCGTGTTGGGCAGGGAAGCCGTTGACAGTGAAGAGAGGATGGCCTGTCGCCAGGGCGAGGTCATCGGGCGGTGGGGCACTGGCCGAAGGCGGCAGCGTCCTTCTTGCAGAGGAAAGGAGGGCGAGAGGAGGAGGGAGGCCACAGGGTGCTCGGGGGCGAGGGGAGGTGGCCAGTGGCGGTGGATCGAGGCGAGGCATGGGAGAGGTTGGGGACGGGAGCGAGTAGGGGTAGGTGAGGGAGGAGGGCGACGGCGCGGTGTGGGTGGTCCCGCGTACCGCTGTGTGCATACGGGTGGGGAGCATGGGCGAGAGGTTGCGGGGAGAGACGGGGTTCATCTCGTGTTGACACAGGGTCTCATCGAGGTGGGCTAGGTCTCACGTGGGGATCGGGGATGGGGCACACGCGGACGGGAGGGGGGTGGAAACGCGTCGGGGCCACGACATGCGTGTGTTGTGTACTATGTTGGGTGTGTGCGTGTTGCGTGTGTGGGACTGGTAGGGTGGACCGGGTGAGAGCGCGCGTGTGTGGTGTGTGCTGTGTGGGTAGAATAGGGTGGCGGCAACGGGGTGTTGGGAAGGCTAGGGTTTGGGGTGTTTCAGGGTTAGGGTTTAGTCTAGGATAGATCTAGGGTTTGGTCTAGTGGGGTAGTAGGTGGTTCTGTTTTGTTTAAAAGTCTTTTCAAGTAGTTTTTAGACAAAATATTTAGAGAGATTTTGATTTGAAATAAGAGAGATTGTAGTAATGTAAAAGAATGAAATAGGGTTTTAGTGAAAATGTTTTTATACCAAGGTATGCATGATGATGTCATGATGATGCACAAAGTAGTAACAACGATCGATTTTCTAGTAGTGATTTTACCCGGGGTGCTACAAAAACACATAAACAAAGAGTCTGCAAGCCATCACCAACAGAGATCGGAGGGGGGAACAGCTGCCGGAATCGCCTTCAGTTGTCTCCACGCTGATTCCCTTCAGTGTGGTCATCGTCAACATCTACAGCGAGATTCTCTCTATCCATCTACTATAATATCTCGCCAAACATGATGTGTGATGAAATCTATTGTTTTCCAATGATCTATTGTATCTTTATGTTTATATTTGAGTAGAGATCTGCTTATGTCAATTGTGAAATAGTTCATTGTTGGTTGCATATCTATGATGGTCTTATGCACTGATATATGAGTGCACACATATGTTGGGGAATGTACAAGGTTGTTTGCATGTTGATAGGAGGAGGCATGGCCGGAGATTGACAGAAACCGTGTCCCAAGTCTTCAATGTGCATGCTATGTTAATTCATGGTTAACTAACAGGGGGATAATATGCATGGGGAGATTAAAACTTACAGCAGTGGTTAGACTTTTATGTCTTAATAACTCCCTTTCTTGCTCGGAAACGGTCTTGGGATCAATCACCAGGGATGTAATTGCTCAGTAACACGGCTACACCTATTTATGGCTCCTCTCTAGAAGAAACAACAAAAATATTATCCATGTGCTTCACTAATTGTGACAACCAAATGAATGAAATAACAATTTTCCTAAACACTTGCTCCTTTGAGTTATCTGCTTCCACTTTACTTGCTTTAATTTTTACTACTTTTACTTTACTTGTAATAGTTTACTTCCTGTTATTACTTTTAGCACCTTAAAGTTCAACACTGGAGTATAGATTACTGTATACCACTACACCTCTTGATTTTTTATGAGGAAGAAACTTGTGTGCTAATGTCTCAATGGCTTTGCCCATGTTTCCGCTGATCCGTTCAACAGGGTACAAATCGGACCCAGGCCAATTGGGCATTCAGATTTGTTCTCTAAATTGAAAAGACCATATATAGATGAGATTTGTTTCGTAAATTGAAAATACCATATATATATATATATATGAGATTTGTTTGGTAAATTGAGAAATCCATACTTGAGTTTAATTTCTAAAATGAAGTTTTTCTTCTTTAGTAGGAACCAAAGTTATGATTTTTTGATTTTTTTTGAAAGGGGACGGTCCCAAAGGACCGAGAGAGTGCACTCATTCATTCGGCGGTGTCTTACAATACACATAAAGGGACCTAAAAAAAATAAAGATTACACATAAGCCCCTACACATTCCACTAAAGTCCTTTGAAGAAATCGTGAAAACAAGATCACGGACACAAGCTCCTTCTGCACCGCAACGAGCAGTGTTGCAGCCACCCTCACCATCGCCAGGGACGAAACCTCTTGGTACGGAGAGGAGAGAGCCAACTGCGAGGACGCGAGCAAGCCTTCTTCGTGGCAACATGGCCTGGAGGTTGAAGAAGATCCTGAAACGCTAGTCGGAGCACATCGTCACTGGCACCAGAGATGGGAGTGGCTGCCCTTTAGCCTGAAAAATGGCATAGGGACAGCGGCCAGCCGTCGGAGAGGTGCCGAGGAGGAACTCCCCATAGATAGGAGCAGCTGCCCAACAGTTGTTGAAGTCAGCGGCGAAAAAGCCGTCATGATTTTGCTCCTCATGGACGCAGCACCCATGACCCAACTTTGGTGGCCTCCAAATTTGCACAAAACAGGGCCGCCGCACTCCATCCCCTCGCCGCCATGGCCGGACGGAGGAAGGGCAGTGGCACCAACCATGTCGATCCGTCGAGCCAGCCACTAAGCAACCGCATCAGAGCAAGACTCGGCAGCCTGCGCCCTCCTCTCGCCCCCACGTCCGGCCGGAAGGTGCCCACCGACGACTCTGCTCCATCGCCGGAGATGGTGACCACTGCTGGTTTTATTTGGAAGAGCGGCACCCCACTCCCGAGCCACCAATTCCAACCAGAGGAATATGGGGAGGAGGAGGAACCCTAGAGATGAGATCCAACCAGGGAGATCTCTTCTTCCCCTTCAATCTATAGGCAACTCCACATCGGGAGTGCACACATGCATCACGCCAGGACAACTACCTAAGCTACTACCCGCAAAAAAACTACCTAAGCTACTGCTATACAAGGGGGGCTCACCCTACTCGCCGCCGGCCACCACCGGCGGGGAGAGGGGAGGGGCCGGCCGACCTAGAACTTGGAGGAGAGCAGGGGAGAGGAGTGCACACCGAGTGGTTTGTGACCCTATTCGTTGTTATGATTTTCTGATAATCAGTTAATTGGGGCTATAGTGAAAAGGTATCAAAGATTTTCAAGAAAATCAAATACAATTTTCTCTCGAATGTGGTGTTTCTGCAATGGGGGCAGCATTTGCATCACACCGACTATAATTTCCCAGTCAAGCATTTGAGATTATCCACTATCACGAAGAATAAGCTTATGTATAGCTGTATTTTGTTCATTTCTTGATAATGCACAACAGCATACCTACCTCACTCCCCTTCTTGACAATTAGTCTAATTCCTGTTAGTATGATTTACTTATATTGAAGACGGATTCTTACTCCTCGAGGTTAATAGAATGCTGGAAGCTGGTCAGTACTATGCTTGGGCATAGCTTTTTTGGGAGTACTATAAGATTTGAAAAAAGAAGGCAGCCTGACTTCTTGATTATTTTTGTTGAACTTTAATAAACCAATTTGTTATAGGCGTATTCATGTCAAAATTTGTTCAATTGTAGCAACGCACGGAAACTTCTCCTAGTAAATCACTATATCACAACGTATTTTTTCCCCTGTCTACCGTCAGTTCTGAATGTGTACTCTCAGTCAGAGGGTTCCCTTTTGTTATTTAACGACAAAGATGTTACCTTTGCTCTCAAACATCTCAATCTTGGTCCCGTCTTGAAAAAAAGGCCGCGGCTCCTCGGTCGTCCCCGCGGGCGACCAGGGGCCAAACCCTAGCCGCCGGCCTCCGGCCCCCCTCTTCTCCACTCCCTCCCGCTGCCTCCGCGGGCGCACGCCGCCGGGCAAAGCCTGTGCGGTGCCGGCGGCGGCGGCCTCTCTTTGTTCGCGTTGGCGCGGGGCGGCTACGTGCGGCAGCGGCGAACTACGGCTCGGCTCCAACCCTTCCCGGTGCGGCGGGCCGGCGAGCCGCGGCCGTGGTGGAACAGAGTGCTCTCGGCGGCAGGGTTGGTTTTCTCGGCCCAGCGGCGGAGCCCCTGGCGGCGCTGGAGCTCGGCGGCGGGGTCCGTCTTCCTCGCGGTGAGGCGCGGATGTGAGGCGCGGCGGCGCCTCCTTCCCTCTCGGCGGCGAGGGCGGCTCTGGCCGGACTTTAGGCGCGGGCTCGGCCCGAGATCTGGCGGCGTCGAGGCACAGGGTTGCTCGGGAGGTTGGGGATCGACGGCGGCAGCGTCTTGGCAGCAGCGCAGCGGCGGAGCGGAGGGGCCCGATCTGGGCTTGTTCCAGCCATGTCTGGCTCTGCTGCTGTGTCCGGATGGCGCTCACCGCGGGTGATGGAGGGCAGGTCCCCTCCCCCAAGCTGTTCGTGCCTCGGTTCCTTCATGTTCGTGAGCCCGACCCGGCCCTATCGTCAGCGGCTCGATGCGGCGTTGGTCGGAGCTTTGGCTAGAGCTCGGGGATGCCGGGGCAGCGGCTCCAGAAGGCAGTCTGCACGGGTGTCTCATCGTCAAGTGCCGTGGCAGTGGTGTGGCTCCTCCCCCGGTCATGTGGATGGCGAGGAGAGGGTGACGGGAGGTTTCGGTGTTGGCGGCGCTTCGGCTAAGGCAACTCCCAAATCGCGTGTCGGCAACCTTTCTTGGGGTCAACAAGCGTGGCAGTTGCCGGGGAGCGGTTGGAGGTTTTTCCAGGCGAAAGCTCTGTGCTTCGGCACCATCAGCGGCGATGCCTGCGGGTATCGTTACCTTTTTGGGGGCGTTGGTGCGGCTACCTCCCGCCTGACAGGAAAACCCTTGACTTTTGGTCTCGATGGCGATGGCACGGTGTGTCGTGACCCTCTTGGGTGTCGTCGTGGAGTCCTGGGACACCCTGGTTTCGGCTCGTTGTCCTCGGTGGCAAGTTTAGGCTTCCACGTCTTTCTTGTTTATTTTGATCTGCCTTGTAAAAGGGGTCTCCCCTCCACCTTGTATCTGTTCGGCCGATGTGGTTTTATTTATAAAGCGGGACGAAGGCCTAGTTCGAGAAACATCTCAATCTTAGTTAAGCACTTACAATACAATAGGCATAGATAGTTAAGCACTTACAATAGGCATAGATGCTCATCGAGTAAACATCTCAATCTTAGTTAAGCACTTACAATACAATAGGCATAGATAGTTAAGCACTTACAATAGGTATAGATGCTCATCGAGTAGCCAGAATAACAGGGAAAATGCAGAGCGACGTAAATAAGCACACATGAAAGCAAAGACATGACACTTAAACGATGGCAACTTCTTAATTAGGCATACCCACGGCATACTTGACAGACAAGCTGGCACATTACATAGCAATGGCACATTTGACCAGACACCACAAATAACAGACATCGAAATTGGGCTCGGAAGATATGTATTCCACGATTCCGCTTGCGCGCTTGCTGCCGCCGGGTCCGGCGAGCAGGTACACGCCGGCGAGCTGGAGCAGTACGTAGCCATCAGCAGTCCAAGAAGATAACAGACGACGCAGGCCAGGAGACGCAAGACTATGCTGCTGAACGCGAAGCCAGCGACGCCGCCTCCGAAGCGCAAGATGAGACCCACGGCTGGGATGAAGACGCCCGGGAGGATCAGGAAACCGCCGAACACGAAGCGGAGAGGAAAACACACGACGCGGATCAGGAAGCCGGGGAGAACGGCGCACACCGCTTGGATCACGGCCGGAATCATTGCGTCGCCTTCGAGTGGCCGGAGGTGGGGAGTCGGATCGGACGGATTGGTGGGTTCTTATACAGGACTCCAGGCCGGCCTCCGGCGCAGCCCGCATGCGCGCCGCCTAACAGCTAGCTGGCGGCGAATGTGCATTGGCTGCATGCGCTGCTGCGAGCTAGTACCGAGGCAGAGAGTTAAGTTTTGCCGCGAGACTTGAGGTGCAGAGCTTCACGATGACTCGCTGCGACGTTTAGGGACTTGTGCGTGGTTCACGAGGCGGCGATCTAGTTTTACTTTGATTAGTAATTACTTCTAGAGCGAAAACTCGTGCTACCATACGCTAGTGAAAAAAAAGCATATAGTTTCGGTTTGTAAAGGTCTTTAGTTTCGGTTTTGCATCCAGGACTATGAAATCCGAGACTAGCCATTTGCATCTTGTTTTGCAGCTTGTTGTAAAGGCCCCTATCTCTAGTCTCGGTTTGTTACAACCCGGGACTAGCCATTTGCATCTTGTTGTCAACACTATCATATTAATCCTATTAGCCCATATCAATATGTCATACATCTTTATTTTTTGAAATTACAAACAACTATTTTAGTAAACAACAATAAATAAATAATAATAATATTTTAATCCAATAAAAGTAAAAAACTGAACAAAATAATTTTTTTTGTCATCTATTCATTTAATATGGCATAAATAATATATTTAAATATGTAAATTGAAATTCGACAAAAAATATATCCATAATTATCAGAAAAAATGTGAGGAATACAAATAGGGAATAAATAAAATTGCAAAAATAATAATTTTTTAAATAACTTTTTTTCTTTTTCGAATTTTAAAAATCTAAAATAATCCAAAATGGCCTAAGGCAGTTGAAATCGAACTCACAATTTTTTCCACACATTTTGATACGTTGTATATTTTTTTCCAACATCGTACGGAAAAGTTATAGCCATTTTAAGTTTTTCTGCCGCGGTCCGTACCCCTTTAGTCCAGGGTCATACCATGCCCGAACCCTTTAGTTCCGGGTTATATCAAGACCCGGGACTAAAGGTCTAAAACGATCCAGGGCTAGAGTTTCTTCAGGCTCCTAGCCACTGAAAACGGCATGAACCGGGACTAGTGCTCGTACTAGTCCCGACCCGCAATAAATCGGGACTAGTGTTAGACTTTGGACCAAACCGAAGACTCATTTTCTACTAGTGGTATGTGGAACTAGAAAAAATAATCTCAAATAAATCTTGTACTACCTTCATACCGATTTATTACACGAACACGGAGTTGAAGAAAAAAGTCCACCGTTTATTTCACCTCTTCTTCCAAAAAGGATCATCTAATCCACTTAAGTTACATAGGGGAGAATTATCTTCTTGAAGCGAGTTTGTGCTTGAGGCGAAGAATATGTTTTTTTTCTTAGGCCAATGACATCCCCAAAGCTCTGAAGCATTTGCTTGTTTTATCTTTACCACACAGCTTTATTTTGCAGGGGTAAAATCTCTTGGATGTTCTGTTCTCTAACTTAATTGTTGGCTACGAGCAAAAAAAAGTCAAAATGTCACCGTATAACACACATTGTACGGGCCACTGGAATCTCTTAGACTGGTCACAATGCAAATTATTATATAGTAGTATCATGCATATGATACTAGTATATGATACTATATCCACAATGCATAGTATCATGTAATAATACTATAGACTTACTGAATTTATTATTTTATAGAATCTCAATGTAAATTTATGTATAAGAACTATTTTACATTAGTTTTTCTAGTTATATGTGCTATGGTACCGTATTTACCTATGAAATCAACACAATCTCTTTTATCATTAATTGCAATGACACGTAAACATTTTGCATGCATGTGATGCATGATACTACCCATGATACCTCCATTGAGGCTAGTCTTACTTGGTAGGCATGCAACGCTCGTCTTGATAGTAAAATAGGCTATGCCCAATGCGGCATCATTTACGGCCTTGAAACCATAACTTCATTTTGGGATAATTCTAGTTATGGCCATGTCAAGAACTTCTTAGTGGTGCCATAGAGCACTAATTCTAGTTAGTGGCGCCGGTACCGTCGATTTTGGGAAACGTGCATGCTATTTTTGCTTCAAAAGTATACGAAAAAGGTGCCATGTTTGCTCTCAAACATCGAGTAGCCAAAATGAGTACGGAGAAAATACAGGGCGATATATACATAATAAGCACAAATAAAACCAGATACTACCTTCATTTCCGTTTATTAGGCTAATACGTACTTTAAAAAAGTAGTTTGACCATAAATCTATTATATACTAAAAGCAATATCGAGGCACCATGTTAACCCATATCATCTAAATTATTCTTAATACTACCTTCATTTCGGTTTATTAGCTAATACGTACTTTAAAAAAGTAGTTTGACCATAAATCTATTGTTTTTTTTAAAAAGTAGTTTGACCATAAATCTATTATATACTAAAAGCAATATCGAGTAGTTAGATCTAAGATTTATGGTTAAGATTTAAAGAAAATAATTAGTTACATAACTTTTAAATCTAGGTTGACACGATGTCGTAACCATAAACGACCGAAGGGCCAGGGTGCAACCCAGGTCCATATAGGTGACGTTAACCTACATCACCTAAATTATTTTTAATAGTAGTTGCATCTAAAATTTATGCCTAAGATTTTCTAAAAAAAATAGTTACATGACTTTTAAATCTGAGTTGAAACTATGTCGTAACCATAAAGGACCGAATGGCCAGGGTGCAACCCAGGTCCATATAGGTGACGACCGGCTCCACATTGATTAACTAAAAAAAGACATAACGTATATGACAAGGGCACCTAGCAATAAGCCTACAATTAGTATCTAGCACAAAAAAAATTGGCAAGACTCAGGACAATTTTAACACGATTAAGACACGAGAAATAAAATTATACCAAACTTACTTACTCCCTTCGGCCCATATTAATTTACTTAAATTTGTGTAGATTTAATGAATCTAGACACTATTTTGTATATAAGTTTATCTAAATTTTGACAAATCAAAGTCAATTAATATAGATCGTAGGAAGTAGACAAACCACTTGATTTTGGTTGATTAAATTTATGCCGATGCCATCTGTTCTACACACGGACTTACAAGGAGTTAACTCTAAAGCTAATCTTTCATGACAAAAAAAAATCCAAAACAATGAATAGATATATGAAGCCAATCCGAAAAATGATGGGCACCAAAAAAAACTCCAAAGCATATTGATACTATTCGAATTTAGCTTAAGAGTATTTACTTACGATAAGGTGGCAACCTCGCAAGAAAAATTATACGGGAGGCTATAAAATTGGACTGATTTATATGGAAAAAAAGGTCCAAATCATAACTATATGATCTACATTTAAATAGAGATAAATAGTCATACAACGACCATGTGATTTAGGTCGACTAGAATTATGCCATTGATCTGTCTGTGTACGAACCTACAGGAAGCTAACTCTAAAGCTCATCTGTCTTGGAAAAAAATCCAAAATAATGCAGCCAACAACCGGAAAACTGATGGGCAATGGGAAAAAGACTCCAAAGCATATCGAGACTATTCGATTTTAGCTTAAGTGTATTTACATACGACACGGTGACAACCTCGCAGGAAAAAGTATACAAGAGACTCTAAAATTAGAATGAATTGTATGTACATATATACATATATCACCGAATACGTTTACTAAGAAAAGAAAATCACTTGACTAATACAAAACCTTTTTTTGAAACTATGAACATTACACAACTTGAAAACATAATATGTAAATGTTAAATTGACTTCACATTTTTCTAAGAATGTGATATATACTTCACAAAGATCGTGCCTATATAATTTACTATTTCTATAGCATTAAAGGATTTAATATTTTCGATCGATTTTTGCCGCACTAAAGATATCAACTATAGGTGATGCCCTAGCATTTGCGAGGGCCCTCATTCTAGTTTAGTTAACAATATATGAATCATATGTCATAAAAATTATACCATTAAAAGCGTGTTTTAAATATGAATCTAATAATATATTTTTTGCTAAATATAGCTTTTATTTTATTGATTAAACTATTTTCTTAAAGTACATACGTATTTGCCTTATAAACCGAAATGGAATAAGTACTCGGTACTTGGCACAAACGATAGCGACTTGGTGAATTAGTGCTCCATGGCACATTATATCACATTACAAACCAACGGCACATCTGAACAGACAAGCTAGCAAATTACATACCCATGACACATTTGACCAGACACCACAAATAACAGACATCCAAATCGGGCTCGGAAGATACATATTCCACTATTCCACTTACGCTTGCTGCAGCCGGGGCCGGCGAGCACGTACACGCCGGCGAGCTGGAGGTGGAACAGTACGTAGCCATCACCAGTCCGACAAGAAAACAGACGACGCAGGCCAAGAGAGGCAAGACGATACCACCGAACACGAAGCCAACGATGCCCCATCCGACGCGAAAAAGAAGAGACACGGCGGGGACGAAGAAGCCGGGGAGAAGACGACCGAAAAGGAAGCGTAGAGGAAAATAGGCGACGCGGGTCAAGATGACGGGGAGACGGCCGAACACGAAACCGGCGACGGCGCCGCCGAAGGTGCGGAGCAGGTAGAAGTAGAGCTTGGGCATGGCCTCGAACAACTCACGGGAGATGTAGGTCCCGGCGGCGGCGCCTGGCGCCTTCATCATCACAACCACCGGCGTGGCCGGCCAGAAGAAGTAGGCGGACACCGCCACCACGGCAGCAAGGATCACGACCGAAATCATTGTGCCGCCTTCGTGCGGACGAGGATGATGTCTTGGTTGTCCCTGGAGTGGCCGGAGGTGGGGAGTCGGATCGATAGGGCAGAGAATGAGGCGTGGAAGGTTGCTCATTTCGCGTCGGATTGGTGGGTTCTTATACAGGCTCCAAGGTCCGAGCCCTCCAGCGCAGCCCGCATGCGCGCCGCCTAACGGCTAGCTGGCGGCGAATGTGCATTGGCTGCATGCGCTGCTGGGAGCTACCGAGGCAGGGGTGAAGTTTTGCCGCGAGATTTGAGGCGCAGAGCTTCCACTAGAGGAAAAAGGGTCATCCGTTCGCGACCCCTCGGAGCATTAGTCCCGGTTGCGCCACTAACCGGGACTAATGCTGGCACGCGTCCCGGTTGGAGCGGGCACGGGACCAGGGGCATGGGTCCCGGTTGGTAAGGGGGCATGCGTCCCGGTTGGAGCCACCAACCGGGACTAAAGGTTTGGCCACAGCCATGTGGTGTGGCACGCACCTTTAGTCCTGGTTTCTGGCTTCAACCGGGACTAAAGACTCCTTGCCCTCTATAAATGCAACGCCCCAGCCCCTCTGCCTCCACTCTGTTTTTTCGAATGGTGTAAGGTGTGAGGGTGTGTGCTAGTTTTTTTTCATGCATGCATTGAAGGTGTTTGTTGAAATGTTTGAGTGAAAAATCCCGTTGAATTTCTCATAGAACAAAAATATAGAAGGTGTCCGAGACGCACTTGAGCTTTCTCCTCTTTATTTCCCTCGATCGAGGTTAGCAATCTTATCTTTTCTAGGTCATTGATACAATTCATGTGTCGGTGTGAATTGGTTATTTCACTATTTATGATGTCCTGTTTTTTGATAAACTTACTTATATGATGCAGATGAACGGTCGGGAATGGATGTACGGTGACCGGCGGGTAGCCGGGTATATCAAAGGCGTGGATAAATTTATCGATGTGGCTACGACAAACAAAGAGAATGGATTTATACGTTGTCCATGTGTTCAATGTCGGAACAACAAGGAGTACTCTTCCTCGAAAATCATTCGCGGCCACCTGATTATGAAAGGTTTCATCCCAACTATAATTGCTGGACCAAGCACGGGAAAAGAGGGGTTATGATGGAAGATGTGAAGAAGAAGATGATGATAACAACTATCATCATATGTTTCCTGAATACAGTGATACTGCAATGGAAGACAATGGAGAGGAAAAAGGTGAAGAACGGGCATCAGATGAGCCGGCTGATGAACTTGGTAGGGTCATTTCTGATGCAAAGCGAGACTGTGAAACAGAAAATGAGAAGTTGAAGTTAGAGGGCATGTTAGAAGATCACAAGAAATTGTTGTACCCAAATTGTGAAGATGGCAGCACAAAGCTCGGTACCACACTGGAATTGTTGCGATGGAAGGCAGAGTGTGGTCTAACTGACTCCTCATTTGAAAAGATGCTGAAAATAATGAAGCCGAAGTTTCCAAAATATAACGAACTTCCCGAGAGTACCTACGAAGCAAAGAAGACTCTCTGTCCTCTGGGATTAGATGTGCAAAAGATACATGCATGCATTAATGACTGCATCCTCTACCGCGGTAAGGAGTATGAGAATTTAGATAAATGCCCGGTATGCAACGCGTTGCGGTATAAGATCAGACGAGATGACCCTGGTGATGTTGAGGGAGAGCCCCTCCGGAAGAGGGTTCCTGCTAAGGTTATGTGGTATGCTCCTATAATACCAAGGTTGAAACGCATGTTCAGAAACAAAGAGCATGCCAGGTTGTTCCGATGGCACAAAGAAGACCGTAAGAAAGACGGGGAGTTGAGACACCCTGCTGATGGGTCATAGTGGAGAAAAATCGAGAGAGACTTCCCAGACTTTGCAGGTGACGCAAGGAACTTATGGTTTGGTCTAAGTACGGATGGCATGAATCCTTTTGGGGAGCAGAGCTGCAGTCACAGCACCTGGCCCGTGACTCTATGTATCTACAACCTGCCTCCTTGGTTGTGCATGAAGCGTAAGTTCATTATGATGCCAGTGCTCATCCAAGGCCCGAAGCAACCGGGCAACGACATTGATGTGTACCTTAGGACATTAGTTGAAGAACTCTTACAGTTGTGGGGCAAACCAGGTGTACGTGCGTGGGATGAGAAAAAACAGGAGCCATTTAATCTACGAGGGTTGTTATTCGTAACCATCAATGATTGGCCTGCTCTTAGTAACCTTTCAGGACAGACAAACAAAGGATATAAGGCATGCACCCACTGTTTAGATAAGACCGAAGGTACATATTTGCATAAATGCAAGAAGGTTGTGTACCTAGCGAATCGACGATTTCTTCCGACCAATCATCCCGTAAGAAAGAAAGGCAAGCATTTCAAAGGTGAGGCAGATCACCGGAAGAAGCCTGAACTCCCTGCTGGTGATGATGTATTTGGTATGGTCAAGGACATAGAAGTAATCTTTGGAAAGGGTCCCGGCGGTCAATCAGTTTCGAACGACGTCGCTACAGGACACGCACCCATGTGGAAGAAGAAATCTATATTTTGGGAGCTGCCATATTGGAAAGTCCTGCGTGTCCGCTCTTCAATCGACGTGATACACGTGACGAAGAATCTCTGCGTGAACCTGCTAGGATTCCTAGGCGTGTATGGGAAGACAAAAGATACACCTGAAGCACGGGAGGACCAACAAATTATGAAAGACCTAAAGAACATGCATACAGATAACAAGACGGATAAAGGGCGTCACTTAAGTCGTGCCAGCTATGCTCTTACCAAAGCAGAGAAGGAAATCTTTTTTGAAGTCCTTTACAGTATCAAGGTGCCGTCGGGCTTCTCATCTAATATAAAGGGGATAATAAATATGGCTGAGAAAAAGTTCCAAAACCTGAAGTCTCATGACTGTCACGTGATTATGACGCAGTTGCTTCCGATTGCATTGAGGGGGCTTCTACCGGAAAATGTTCGAGTACCCATTGTGAAGCTGTGTGCATTCCTCAATGCAATATCTCAGAAGGTAATCAATCCAGATATTCTGCCAAGGTTACAGAAGGATGTGGTACAATGTCTTGTTAGTTTTGAATTGGTGTTCCCACCATCCTTCTTCAATATTATGACGCATCTCCTGGTTCATCTAGTGGAAGAGATTGCCATTCTCGGTCCGGTATTTCTGCACAATATGTTCCCCTTTGAGAGGTTCATGGGAGTCTTAAAGAAATATGTTCATAACCGTGCTAGACCAGAAGGAAGCATCTCCAAGGGATATGGAACAGAGGAGGTCATTGAGTTTTGTGTTGACTTTATTCCTGACCTTAAGCCGATTGGTGTTTCTGACTCGCGGCATGAGGGAAGACTAAGTGGAAAAGGCACGCTGGGAAAGAAAGCAATGATATGTAGGGACGGGGATTCTTTCACTAAAGCACACTACACAGTTCTACATAATTCCACCTTGGCAGCTCCGTATATCGAGGAACACAAGAATATTGTACGCTCCAAAAACCCGGGGAAGCCTGAATCATGGATTACAGATGAACACATGAAGTCTTTCGGTGGTTGGATGCGGACACATCTCTTGAATGACACCACTGTTGGAGATCAGCTATACTTGTTGGCCGCGTCACCATCTTCTACTGTATTGAATTTCCAAGGGTACGAAATAAATGGGAATACATTCTACACGATCGCCCAAGATAAAAAGAGCACCAACCAAAATAGTGGTGTCCGCTTTGATGCAATAGACGAGAATGGACAAAAGGACACATATTATGGTTACATAGAGGAGATATGGGAACTAGACTATGGAGTCTCTTTTAAGGTCCCTTTGTTTCGCTGCAAATGGGTCAACCTGAATAGGGAAGGGGTAAAGATAGACCAGTTGTACGGAATGACAACAGTGGATCTCAACAATCTTGGTTATAGAGATGAACCATTCGTCCTAGCCAATGATGTGTCTCAGGTTTTCTATGTGAAGGACATGTCCTCCAGACCGAAAAAAAGAAAAAATATGCAAACGAATACATCATATGATGAGCCAAAGCGTCACATAGTTCTTTCAGGGAAAAGAAACATCGTGGGAATCGAGGACAAGACAGACATGTCAGAAGATTATAATAAGTTTGATGAAATTCCGCCCTTCACAGTGAAAACTGACCCAAGCATTCCGTTAAGTAAAGAAGATGCTCCATGGTTACGTCTGAAGCGGTCATAAGGAATGACATATGCCAAGAAGTTCATGCTCATATTATGTAACTCTAGTTCATGTCTTTCGCGGTTTGTGGCTTGACCGAAGGATATCTTTCGCGGTTTGTGGCCTTTAGTCCCGGTTTTGTAGTCTCAGTTTTTAATATTAATAAATGTCTTGAGTGTTAGTCCCATTTTGTGGCTGGACCGGGAGTGCCTCTATGACCAGTTTCTTGGAGATGCCGGAGGACTGGGCTCCGTCGGCATCTCCCTGAAACTGGTCGTAGTGGTGTCCCTGCTCTCGAAAACCATCTTGCAGCTTGTAACTTCACTAACTAGATCAATACGCCTCGGAGCTAACTAATTTCACATATTAGGGAGTGCCTCTATGACCAGTTTCTCGGAGATGCCGGAGGACTGGGCTCCGTCGGCATCTCCCTGAAACTGGCCGCAGTGGTGTCCCTGCTCTCGAAAACCATCTTGCAGCTTGTAACTTCACTAACTAGATCAATACGCCTCGGAGCTAACTAATTTCACATATTAGGGAGTGCCTCTATGACCAGTTTCTCGGAGATGCCGGAGGACTGGGCTCCGTCGGCATCTCCCTGAAACTGGCCGCAGTGGTGTCCCTGCTCTGGAAAACCATCTTGCAGCTTGTAACTTCACTAACTAGATCAATACGCCTCGGAGCTAACTAATTTCACATATTAGGGAGTGCCTCTATGACCAGTTTCTCGGAGATGCCGGAGGACTGGGCTCCGTCGGCATCTCCCTGAAACTGGCCGTAGTGGTGTCCCTGCTCTCTAAAACCATCTTAGAGATGCCTCAAACTGGCTGGAGGACTGGACTCACAAGGATGCATATTTATAGTACAAGCAGCTCGGCATAATGTTGACACTCACGACATAATGTCGACACTCACCCCTATTATTAGTGCTGACTCATCTTTAGTCCCGGTTGGTGTCTCCAACCGGGACTAAAGGTTCATCTTTAGTCCCGGTTGGTGACACCATCCGGGACAAGGTACAAGCCGCACGACATAATATCGACACTCACCCCTATTATTAGTGTTGTCTGGCCCACTCTACCGCAATCCCTTCAGTCGCGGTTGGTTTCTCCCTAAATATAGAGGGAAAGGGCGGGAAAACTTGGCGTGAAGCTTTGGGAAATGGCGGGAAATATCTTTAGTCCCGGTTAGTGACTACATCCGGGACTAAAAGCTCTAGTAGAAAGGAAAGGGCGGGAAAACTTGGCGGGAAGAGGTGGGAAATGGCGGAAAATATTTTTAGTCCCGGTTTGTGACTACATCCGGGACTAAATGTGTGCCGAACAATGATCATGTTTCGAAAAAACCTTCACAAAATGACCTATGATGTTCGAGGTTTCATGGCTTTCGGTATAGTTTGTGATGTTGTGCCCATATTATGCATGTGTGTGGACATTGGTATGGAGAACAATGTTGCAGGAGGAAGTTTTCCTTTTTGTCGCACGGAAAAGCCCTTTTCCATTTTCCGAGCGCAAAAAACGGGTCGTTTTGTGAAGTAACCACCAAAATGCCGTTTCAGAATGCTACCGTCCTATTTTCCTAAAATACTAGACCACCTTACATGGACTATATCCCAACCGGTACATCTCAAACCTTTTCGTCCATCCCGGGTAAAAAGGACAAATGTCTGCCGAATCGGCAGGAAGTGGGTCCGGTTTGTACTACAGGTACATGATCTACCGCCCGTGATTTTTTGAAAAAATCATTTTTAGACTCGCAATATGTGGTTTCTTCAGAGATCCAATGCAAGTTCTAACAATGCCCGTCCCCTATCTTCATGCACACCGGTTCGACCATAGTTAGAAATTCAGATAATTCAAAACGGGCATAATAAATTCAAAAAAAAATCCGAACAATGAAAATCCTTCGCGTGGTGTCATATTATGTTACATAGTTGAAAGGAAAAATACCAGACTTGGTATATTGATCATGTTTCGAAAAAACCTTCACAAAATGACCTATCATGTTCAAGGTTTCATGGCTTTCGGTCCAAATGACCGATGTTATGTGCTGAATCACGGCATAGTTTGTGATGTTATGCCCATATTATGCATGTGTGTGGACATTGGTATGGAGAACAATGTTGCAGGAGGAAGTTTTCCTTTTTGTCGCACGGAAAAGCCCTTTTCCATTTTCCGAGCGCAAAAAACGAGTCGTTTTGTGAAGTAACCACCAAACGGGTCGTTTTGTAAATGGTTCATATTTTAAATGGTTACATTAATTATTTTTTAAAACAGAAAATGTTTTTGAATTATTTATTTAAATCCAAACACTTTTTATGTTTAAAGTTTTTCTAAATTCCAAATTAATATTCAAAAATATAAGTTAATTCATTTTAAAAGGTTACATTAATTATTTTTTAAAAATAGAATATGTTTTTGAATTATTTATTCAAATCCATACACTTCTTATGTTTAAAGTTTTTCTAAATTCCAAATTGATATTAAAAAATATAAGTTAATTCATTTTTAATTGTAAATGGTTCATATTTTAAATGGTTACATTAATTATTTTTTAAAACAGAAAATATTTTTGAATTATTTATTTAAATCCAAACACTTTTTATGTTTAAAGTTTTTCTAAATTCCAAATTAATATTCAAAAATATAAGTTAATTCATTTTAAAAGGTTATATTAATTATTTTTTAAAAATAGAATATGTTTTTGAATTATTTATTCAAATCCATACACTTCTTATGTTTAAAGTTTTTCTAAATTCCAAATTGATATTAAAAAAATATAAGTTAATTCATTTTTAATTGTAAATGGTTCATATTTTAAATGGTTACATTAATTATTTTTTAAAACAGAAAATGGTTTTGAATTATTTATTCAAATCCAAACACTTTTTATGTTTAAAGTTTTTCTAAATTCCAAATTAATTATCATTTAAAAAACAATACAAATTTAAACCCCAAAATAAAAAATAAGGCGGGAACAGAGAGAAAATAACTGAAATTTTTTGAAAACAGGGGAATATGTCCCGGTTGGAGCCACCAACAGGGACTAAAGACCCCCCGCGCGCCAACCCTTGGTCTGCTGAAAATATTGGAGTATAGGTCCCGGTTGGTGGCTCCAACCGGGACGTATGACCCTTTAGTCCCGGTTGGAGCCACCAACCGGGACTAAAGGTCCTTTGGTTATAACTGGGTGCCCCTCCTCTTCTTCTTCCCCATCTCCCCTCCTCTTCTCTTCTCGCGCACGACGCCGTCAGGCTGCCCCGCCGCCGTGCACGCCCTACCGGCCGCCCCTCGCCCAGCCAAGCGTGCAGGAAGCTTCGCCTCGTCGCCCCGAGGCTTCTCCCTGAAGGAATCGGCCCCGCTCGCTCCCAATCGTCGCCAACGACCCTCGAGCCCGACGATCGCCGCCGTCGATTCGTCGGCTCCCGACCTCGCCTCGCCTCCCCGACACCACCACCGCACACCTGGTATGCTGCTGGTCCTCGTGGACCCTCTCTCTCGCCCCCTCTCGCTCTGGTTCATCCTCCCCGTCGACCACCTGCCACCACCGCCGCTCACCATCTTCGTGCTCTCTCTCCGGTGACCTTTTGGAGGCGGCGCCGCTACTCTTTGGCTCGCCTCAACCTCCTCTCTCTAACGCGCGCACACACGCGCCCTAGATCGCACCCTAACGCCGTTCCCGATCACCGTCCTGCAAGCCACCGCCGGGGTGACGTCACCCGTGCATCAGCACGACCCAGCCAGGGAGCCACTTTGCCTGCATGGCTTTCCTATGTGGCCTCTGGCCCACAGGTCAGCGTCTCTGGCTAGCCCCAGCCCGAGTGAAAAATGCCCCCCTGAACCACTTTTGCTTGTGTGGCTGCTGAGGTGGCTCCGGGCCCCTCTGTCAGTCACTGTGGGTAGGTTTGCCTGCGGTGTAAAAAGTTTAACCAGCTTTTAATAATTTCAGAAATAATTATAATCTTATAAATTCAATAACTTTTAATCTATAAGTCATAAAAATATGAATAATATATCAAAATGTTCAGAAAAATGAAACCTAGCTATCTAAGCTATAATCATGCGTTGTTCACAACTTAAATTACAAGTTTAATTAGAAGAACAAATCCACCCCTCTCATGTGTTCCGGAGTTTCTCCGAGTTAGGGTTTTCACCCCTCGGAACCCCGATTAAATCGTCGAGCATTTCTTAGGGTTACATTCCAATGCAAATTAACTTGTCATATCATCATACTTGCTTGAGCATTGCATCGATGCCATGTGTTGATTGTTTCCCTTTCTTTTTGGTGTTTGGATTATTAGGTTTATTATTAGTTAGGTATTATTAGGTTTATTAATTATTTTGGTATTATTGTTCTTCGGCCCCACTGGTCAGTCACTGTGGGTAGCCCCAGACCCGATTCACATTTTCAAACAACTTAGGTGCATGTGGGTTCGACGATGTGCCTATCTACTACACGGTTTCCCTTTCTCTTCATTTTTATTATTGTGTATGTATATATTAGGGTTTCTCTGAATTAGGGTTTATATCTCTCAACACCGTACTTAACTTTCTCCTTTAGCCGCTTTGACTTATTCGTTTTTCCACCTATGCAGAAAATATGGACCCACACGTCAGAGACGAAGAAAAGGAAGAGTTGATCCAAGGTGTGATCCGTGGGGAAGATAATTTAGACGTATCAACGTTTCTGAACAACTCCGGTGAGGGTGATCCTCTTTCTACCGAAGTAGACAACTTGTTTGAGGTTGAAGGTGTTGCCTTCCGCGAGGGAGAAGGCAATGCCTTGTGTAATCGAGAAGACGACCGCTCCGGCCAGGTGCATGTAATATAAATCAATTCATTAATTAATCATATGCTATCTATATAGAAATAGTAACGACGATCTTTCTTCTTTTAGCCCTCCGGATCGAAGGAATCTACTGAAAAGAGCAGACGAGGCCCAACCAAAAAGTTGCAAGACCATGAGAGGTTCAGGATCGAATATGTCGCTGTAGACGGCAGACCGACAGCTCCCGAAGTTGTCGCAACCAAATTTGTGGCACAATGCGGAGTAATCGTTAGGGACTTAATCCCGATCACCATTAGAAATTGGAATAGGCCTGCTAATGCGGATGAAGAGGGAACATGTTTATTTGTCCCTAACCACGCCAAAGATTTACTGTGGAAGAGGCTCATGGTTAATTTCAAACTACCGAAGATAGAGCTGGATCCAAATGCGGAGGATCCAGTTGAGGACGCCTTACAACATGGGAGAGCCATGGAGGCTAAGGTCAGGGAGTGAGCTTTGAAGAAGATGGCCCAGTGTTTCACCAACTGGAAGAAAAGATTGCACCTTGACTATGTCGTGAAAAAGAAGACTCCGGATTTCAAGAAGACTCAGTTTCAGAAGATAAAACCATTCTGGGATGAGTTTGTGGAATACAAGAAATCATAAAAAGCTAAGGAAATGTCTGCAAAGAATAAGCTGAATGCTGCTAACAAGAAGTATCACCATACTATGGGGCAAGGTGGCTACAGGGCTGGCATTCCTAAGTGGGAGAAACTTGAGGAAGAACTGCGTGCTAAAAATATCACCCCAGAGACAGACGATTGGGTAGAACGTGCAAGGAATTGGTTTTACGGGCATGGGGGCACGTTGGACTCGGAAGGGAGGTGTATATATAACATACGACATAAAGAAGACCCCTTGCCAATCGAGAGGATGAGAAAAGCAGTAAAGGCTGTTAAAGATGGGGACTTCATTCCCGATAGAGAGAATGATGAGCTCACACTCGCCCTTGGAAATAAGGAACATGATGGACGAACACGAGGCACAATAGGCTCCCAATCATGGAGGACTGGGTTTCCCGAAGAGAGGAAGAAATATCCTGATAGAAGCCGTCAGAGGAGTAAGGACAGCGCGACAGTTGAAGCAGAAAGTCAGAAAGAGCGAATGCGTTTAACTGAAGAACGATTAAAGCAACAACAAGATGAAATTAACTCACTTAAAGAGCAAAGTACTACCGGCCCATCTCAGCAGCACACTGCATTCGATGCTACCGGCCTATCGAATAATCGAAAAAGCAGTGTGGCTTCCACCGAGGTCCCGGGTGATGACAATGGCGATGCCGATGATGCACCGACGATGGCTCCTGTTGGCTACCCAGTGGATGATATCACAGAGATGACACACTGCGAGCTACATGTCAAAGTTGTGAACATATCAATGAAGATGGCGGTCGGCTATGCCTTACCAATTGGACCCACACCAACTTACCACAGTCGTCCGGTTCCAGAGGGCTATGCTGTTGTCGGCGTGGATGAAATCATGCCCACCTTTGAGGTTTTGGATCTTCACTACCCTGCTGGTGAAGGGGATGTGACTGTGCTGGGTGACGCAAAAAAACGTCACCATTCTATGGCCGAAGGATTGTATCGTGCTTCGAAATCACACGCCAAGGCCATCTTCGCCGCCGCCTCACCCGTCTCCAGCGAGGTCGTCGCCGCCGCGGCAGCCGTCTTCGTCGCCTCACCCGGCTCCGTCGCCTCACCAATCTCCGGTGCAGCCATCGTCGCGGGAGCCATCGCCGGCGCCTCAGGATAAAAAGCGTAAGCGTACCGCTACTGTGCGTCGTAAGCGATCGCCGAAACGTAAACAAGAGCCTCTTCCAAAAGTACCAACGGTTCCTCCCAAGAGAGCTTATGACTGTACTGAAGAGGAGACTGCGGCGATCGTTGATGCGGAAACGACATCGTTTTTCGCTAAGCTGAGGCGGCCGAAAGAGCCAGAGTTCCCCAGCACCAAAGAAGAAAAAGCCAAAGTGTTGAAAATGCTAAAGACTCTTCATCAACCCGAGCCAAAGCTGTCATCAGACTATGAGCGTTCTATTCTCAAGTCACATGCAGCACAAAAAGCCTCGAAGAGCAGTACTGATGCAAGCGGGAAATCTGTTGCCCAGCTCGGAGAACAAGCAAAACAGACTTGCGCCCCCTCTCAAGGTGATTTCTCAAACCAATGTGGGGTCGAGCAAATATGGGGCCGAAGAGCAGTATGATCCAGAGGTAGTTGCACAATACGGAGAAGCTGCCGCTGCTCAAGGTATGAGTATTGCCCAGTACTTATCCCAGTTAGAGTTCTTCCCCGTGAGTGAAGTAGCATACCAATACCAGTACAAAAAACCTCTCGTCAAACCTGAGGAGGTAAACAATCTTCCAACAAAAATGCGAAGATTGCATAACTGGTACATGCATGCCACAAGGGCCGGGGCTAACTGGATAGTGCTGAGGGTTACAAAAAAGCATCATGGGAAAGATAAGGATGACATGATATCCATTGAATTTGATGAACTATTTCAATTATTCAATCAAGACGCCTTGGACAAATCGATCATGAGTGCCTATTGTCTGTAAGTACTAATTCTGTAATTAATTTAGTCTCCATCTATAATATTTTGTTTATTGCATGTATATAATCATACTTTAATATGCAGAATGAAGATTCTCGAATGCAGCAGAGGACAAATCTATGACATTGGCTTCATTGACCCATATTGCGTTCATGAAGCTAATCTCAAACTAAGCCCCCAGGATACGGAGGATAATATAGTACACGCGTTAAGGTTTCAAGAAACCAAAAGGGAAATACTATTTCCTTACAACTTCCAGTGAGTGTTATTGTCTTGTATACACTTTCTATTTCGCTTACTCGATGTTAAGTATATAATTGATTAGTTATGCATTCGCAGGTAACACTATATTCTGTTAATCATTCAACTTGACAAAGGGCGTGTACTAGTCATGGACTCGAAACATAAACCCCTTGAGACGTGGAAGGACATGCAGATACTTCTCCAGCGGTAATTCTAATCATTACGACACTATATCGGCAACGTTCGTGAATTTTATGATATCAAGTACTTAATAATTTAGTTTATTCGTTTTCTACGCCGGGCAGCGCTTGGAAACGGTTCACCAAGAAGGCTAGGGGTGTTTGGAAAGAGGAGCTTACATTTCAACCACTAGATGTAAGCACCACTAGCTATATCCGCGCATCTCTTTGATTCTAGTTTTGATACAGTTATTATCATGCTTGATTATTATTTTGATTGAACTCTGTTGTCGTAAAGTGCCTGACGCAGGGACCAGGTAACAATCTATGTGGATACTATGTATGCGAGTTCATCCGGCAGACGTGCGATGAGAAGGGCAGAAATTTAGAGCAACTCCACGTACGTAAACAATTTCTATAGTTTTTAATTACAATCAAATTGTGTTTAGTTTCATATTCATATAGGCTGACTCCTTTTTTAAATCAGATCGAACGTCTACGGGACGGTCTTCTGCCAAAGGATCGCATACGAGCAATACAGGAGGAATTGGCGGGATTCTTGGATGCAGAAGTCCTAAACACACAAGGGGAATACTACTCGGCTGTGTATAGACAATAGGATTTGTAAAAATAGCAACTTTCAAGAAATTGGCCGGTAGCATCGAATAGCAACTTTTGTATGTAGTGCATGAACTCGATCCGTGTATTGAATGTAATGTTGTCATGATGATCTTGTGTAATATAAGGTTCCTTCATTGATAAGTGCAAAACACTAAATAAACAATAAAACAACCAAAATGAATTCTCTGCCGCGGCAGAGAAATGGGCCAAATCTCTGCCGCGGCAGCAGGTTATTAGTCCCGGTTCGTGTTACGAACCGGGACTAATGCTCCACCCCCCCTCGCGCTCTGATGCCGCCATGTGTGCACCCTTTTGTCCCGGTTGGTGGGGCAACCGGGACTAAAGGTTAGGGCTTTAGTCCCGATTGCCCCGTCCCGGTTGGGCAACCGGGACTAAAGGCCCATACGAACCGGGATGCATGGAGCTCTTTGTACTAGTGTTCACGATGACTCGCTGCGACGTTTAGGGACTTGTGCGTCGTGTAGCAAGGATTGGCACATTGCAGTGAGTAGGAAGTAATAGGGAGCTTCACGAGTACTACGAGGCGGCGATCTGGTTTTACTTTGGGGAGTAACAGGGATTACAAGACCAAAAGAGCTTTTTAAAAATGTTAGAAATTGTATGTCTTCTTCTATTTATTAGTCTTTCTCCGTCAATGCATGTTATCTTTTTCTTTATCTTCTCTCGTGCATATACTCCCTCCATCCCATATTAGGTTGCGCATAATTTTACGTGCTAGTCAAATTATACAAAGTTTGACCAAGATTATACAAAATAATATAAATTTGTATGATATAAAATTTATATAATATGAAAGTATAAACTAAGTCAATTTTAATAATATTATTTTTGTATTTTATAAATTTATATTATTTTCTATAATCTTGATCAAACTTTGTAGGAGTATAACTATTTGTGCATGACTTTCTTAATCCTAGCAAAGTGTCCCATAGGCCTTGCAATCCCTAAGGGAGTACTCCCTTCGTTTTAAAATATAAGATATTTTATGTTTATAAAAAATGTATTTAGACTTTTTTAAATGTGTAAATTCACTCTAAACTTGAGTGAACTATATAGTAAAAAATCTAGATATATTTGTTTCACGAAGCTAAACTATTTTATATTTTAAAACAGAGGAAGTAATTACTTCTAGAGCTAAAACCCTTAACAATCATGAGTCGGGAGTTTCCGAGGACGTACGAGTACATTGCCGACGTGGAACGGCTTCCGTCAGTTTTTTTTTGCGAAACTCGCAATTATATTAATTAAATACCAATATTACAATCCTCCTTGCAGAGTTTAGGTATATCTAGGGGGCCCGAGCGGAGCCAAACAGCAGTCCTTGTCTCCGTTCGACCCAGGTTGGCGAGAGCATCACTAACCAAGTTTTGCTCTCTCCGAATATTCTCTACCTTAAACCCTCTCATCTCCCCCAACAGACGTTTTATCTCATGTAGCAAGAAAATATTAGGTGATCTGTTCTCCACCTCCGCATTGATCATCGCCACCGCTTCCACACTATCCATCTCAATTATGCATGGAAGGTTACTCCATTGATGAGCAAGTGCGCACCCTTCCATGCAAGCAGCGAGCTCCGCCTCCAAGGGTGATGAGCATGAGAACAAAGCAACGACAGGAAGAGAAAATAATCTTTCCCAAGTCATCTCTCAGCACCATCCCAATGCCCGCCCTGCCTGATTCAGAATGGAAAGAACCATCAACATTTAGCTTCACCCAATCCTTCGCAGGAGGAGACCAACGTCGTTTTGGAAATATCGACGATGCTACATCATTCTCCTTGTACTGCACCATGCACTCAATGGCCGGCGCCTTCCCCTTGATGTGGTCCTCTTGGGGATAGAACTTGATCGTTGTGATCGATTCTAAATAGCTGCAGAGGAACCGCCATGACGCCTCCACCGGAGGAGCTGGTTTGAAGTGAACCACCTCATTTCTGACATGCCAGATCCACCATAAAAGCATGATGATCCTAGCACGGTCCATCTCCGAGCGGTTGTCCAACAGGTGGAGCACCCACTCCTCTCCAGTATTGATCACCGTAGTCGGATCCGGCAGGGGCTAGACCTCCATCATCGCCCGCCAAAGATTTAGCGCCAACGGACACGTGCAAAAAGCGTGGAAGTTGTCCTCGCGTTCAATACCACATAACATGCATAAGTCGGTGATCTCCAGTTTCCGTTTGTGTTTATTATCCCATGTGGCAAGACCATTTGTTGCAAGCTTCCATGCGAAGATGCGTACCTTTTGGGGGGCAGGGCACCCCCAAATTGTCGTCCAGATGGCGCGACGGCCATCCGGTGCCCTGCTCGTGGCGCCCATAGAGGGCCGTTGACGTTCATCCATCGCCAACCAGTACGCGCTCTTGACAGTGAAGATGCCGTTATTCGTTGGAGCCCAAGGAAGTACATCATCGTGGTGCGCTGGGAGGTCCTGATCTTGACAATCTCCTGAATATCAGCCTGTGTAAAATGCTGTCGAAGAAGGCCCAGGTTCCGGTCGCCATGATCATCAAGTAATTCCGAGACACGTCGAATGCGACACTCTCCCTGTCTTGTAATTGGACGGTAAGAATCAGGCCTTGGAATCCAAGGATCTCGCCATACACGTACTTGGCTGCCATTTCCAATTCTCCACACAATGCCCTTTTTCAGCAGGTCCAGACCGTATTGAATTGTCCGCCAGGTAGAAGAAGCATTTCCAGAGAAAACGGTGTCTTGCAGCTGACCCCTTGGGTAATATTTCGCCTTGAGAACACGAGCACAAAGACAGTCCAGATTTACAATAAGCCTCCAAGCCTATCGAGCGAGCAAGGCTTGGTTGAAAACTCTGAAGTCGCGGAAACCCATACCCCCACAAGCTTTGGGTCTCAAGAGGTGATCCCACGGCTTTCAATGCGTTCTTCTTTTGCCATCACGAGAACCCCACCAAAAATTACGAACTATCCTCGTTAAATCATCACAGACCGAAAAGGGAAATTTGAAGACACCCATCAAATATGTAGGAATTGATTGTGCAATTGCTTTGATTAAAATCTTCCTGCCTCCCTGAGATGGGTAGCCATCTCCCAGAATACGTTTGGTCAATTGTTCCTGCAAATTCTAAAATCTTCCCTTATGCATGCGACCTTGGGGAGTGGGGAGACCAAGGTATTTCTCTTGTGCACCATCAACTTGCACCTGTAGAATATTCTTCACATCTGCTTGTATATTGTTTGGACAACATCCACCAAATGAAATAGAACACTTATCATAATTTATTAGCGGTCCCGTTGCCAGAGCATATGTATTGATAATACCCATAATACTTTCCGCTTGATGTTGCTGAGCACGGAAGAAAAGCAAAGTATCATCCGCAAACAAAAGGTGTGAGACACCTGGCGCCCTAGGGCACACCTTGACCGGTTCAATATTATTCAACTGAACACCTTGTCTGAGAAGAGCCGAAAGACCATCAGCGATAAAGAGGAACAAAAAAGGAGATAAGGGGTCACCTTGTCGTAGCCCACGCGACGGTGCAAACGAATCCAAGAGGACTCCATTCAATTTTACAGAACATCTCGCCGTGGTGACACACTTCATAATCCACTCCACCCACCGGTGAGCAAAGCCCAACTTTTCCATCATCTGCCTCAAGAAACCCCAGTCAACTCTGTTGTACGCCTTTGATAAGTCCAGCTTGTAAGCACAAAAACTCTTATTTGGATTCTTCTCAGTATGTATATGATGCATACACTCAAAAGCTAGCAGAGCATTTTCCGTGATAAGACGACCAGGGACAAAAACACTCTGCTCCTCAGAAACAATGTCACCCAAGATTGGCTTCAAACGATTCACAAGACACTTCGATACCACCTTATATATTACATTGCATAAACTTAGGCTGGAATTCAGTTATCTTCCTTGGGTTGTCCACCTTTGAAATCAACACTAGGGCGGTGTCGTTGATCCCCTCAGGCATTATACCCCTAGTAAAGAAATCCTTAACCGCAGCTATAATTTCTTTTTCCATAACACCCCAATTCCTGTGAAACAAACATGCCGGGAAACCATCTGGTCCAGGTGCTTTAAGAGGGCCTATCTGGAACAAGGCATCATCAATTTCTCTATCCGAAAATTCAGCACATAGTTTAACATTCATTTCAGCATTGACCTTCTCTTCAAACAAATTGATAACAGGTTCAGGAATAAGATTTGAATCCGCAGAGAAAATATTTTGGAAGTAATCCGTAGCAATACCTCTCATTGCCGCCGCATCAGTATGCCATGTACCATCCGAGTCCTCCAAACCTTTTATCTTATTCTTCCTTGCACGCCACACTGCAGTCTTGTGAAAAACCTCACGTAACCAATTAATTTTGGATCTCTAAAGCCACATCATTTCCTCCCTATAGATCATCTCATTCATTTTATCAGTTTCAGCACGAATCTCTTGTCGATCAGCATTCATCGCCAATAGCTCCTCGAGCCTTGTCCTTGACTTCTCAACCTCCCTAGCCACAGAGCCGAACGATTGCTTACTCCATGACTGCAAGTGACCCATCACCCTGCCCAGGTCCATCCGAACATCTCCCAGACTATGCTTCGCTCCAGCATCAGACCATGCCGTCGCGATGCGCTCTGGTAGACTGGCATCACGTTCCCACATTATTTCATAATGTTTTCGTACTGGCCGATTCCTTGCCACCTCCTCCTTTACACAGCTGAGAACAATAGGTAAGTGATCCGAATAAGGTGAGACAATGTGTGTCACACCAGAGTCAGAAAAAATATCGCGCCACCCGTTGCAAGCCACTGCTCTATCCAGCCGCACCCTCACATTTGCACGGCCACTTCTCTTGTTATCATATGTGTACGGCAGCCCCGAAAAACCCAGATCGTAAGCTCACAGACCTCAAGGATGTCTCGGAAGGCAACCATCTGTTGCTCCCCTCTAGCTGTAACCGAGAAGTGTCCAAAAGGCCACATCGCCTCATTAAAGTCTCCCAACACACACCAAGGTAGTTCAGAACGGGTCTTCAAAACCTGTGACTGTGTCCACATGCGATGCCGGTTTTCAGTTCTAGGTTCACCATATATGCACGTTAATCTCCAAAGAGGGTCCTCCGGAGATAATCGAACATGAGCATCAATGTACCTTTCCGTCACCTCCTGCACATCCACATAAATATTCTCGCTCCAAAATAGAGCTAGACCTCCACTCAAACCCTCACTATCAAAGCCCGTAAAACCTTTGAGACCAAGCCTGTTACGTAGTCTCCGCACTCTATCACACTTCTGCCTAGTCTCACAGAGGAACACAATACTCGCTTGGTTATTCCTAACCAGAGTATCGAGCTCGCAAACTGTCGGTTTGTTCCCAGCACCCCGACAGTACCAACCAAGACAATTCATTGTTCCCGGCGGTCGTCCCCGAAGGGCGCCGCCGATCCAGAGTTTGCACTACCAACAGAAGTGCCATCATTATATTTGTGCCGCTTGGGAATTACTCCGCTTGACACATTTACAGTAGTACCCAGAACAGACACACCATCCACCAACATTACATTGCTAGGAGCAGTAAAAACATCATTCAACCCCTCTTCAAATTCAGAACCCAGGTTCCTCTTAGCAATTTTCTCGGACTCAGTCATAACAGTGTCACACATCTTGACGGGACTTGTAGCAGTATCAGCCAGGTCCTTGTCAGAAGGATCCTTCACTAACACACCATCCCGTTCTGGGTGAAGACGCCAGTCATATCCACCTCTTCCCCTACCAACGAGACCACCAAAGCCGCCTCTTCCTCTCACGTGTGGCCTATCTCCAACCGAGCCACGTCCAGCACCCAAACCACCACGGACAGCACCACGAGCAGGAGTAGCACCACGACCTCGGCCATAAGCATAAATCCAATCGCCATATTTCAAGTCCTTTTCCTCATGCATACCATCCCCACGTTCCTTACTCTCATGGCCAATTAGACCACAGACGTAATATAGATGTCCTAGTTTTTCATATTTGACTGCATACGTGAACCTCTTCCCACCTAGAGAGATTGAGACAAAGCGGGTAAGAGGTTTACGCACATCATGATTAATGCGGAGCCGCACAAAATCCCCACGAAAAGCACCAGTAGGCGACATCTCCACTTTGGTGACTTTCCCAGCAGTACGAGCAATCAGCAACTTAATAACTTCTTCCTTCCGATACGCCGTCGGGAGTTTGTGGACTTGTATCCAAACAGGCATATATTCCAGTTCTACCGAATCAGGATCCGAAAAACCATCATACGGAGCAATAATTGGAGGCCACTCGCGAAACAGCCATGGACCTCTTTCTGTAACTTTTTCCCAGTCGCCAAGGCACGAACACTGTATCACAAACCTGTTATCGCCTACAGGGCGAATATCGATCTCTTTCGCAGAGTTCCAGCCTTCCAGGCGTAGTACATCTGTTGGTAGAAGGCTTCATGGCTGAAATTCTGCACCGTATGGACTCGCGCAACAGCTAACCAACGAGTACTTTCCAGAATATCCCCTTCAACCTCATCAAGTACCAAGTCGTTGAACTCATCATCACTGATCTCCAGATTCTCAAACATGGAATCGATGCCATTGCTACTGCCAGCCCCCACCGTGGCTGCACCATCCTTGGCCTGATCATCCACACCACCGTGCGCAGGCAGCGTGCCCTCAGCCGCCGCCCCACCCGCTTTGGCCGCGTTGGAACTAGATTGCGATCCTGCCATACTCAGAAAGGACCGAAACCCTAGCAGCACTTCCGTGAAGGCCCTACAGTATGACGAGAGAAGCCACTTTACCCTTAGGGACAACCAGAAAGGCCTTCCGAGGAGGACTCTTGCCGGGGAACAGGATCAGATCGGACTCAGAGTCGCAATCGCCCAGGACTCGCCGCCGTCTCCAGCGGGAGGACAGAAACCCTAGGGGTATTTGTTTACCGTCAGCTTTTTATTTATTTATTTCTTTTGAGGTTTTTTACATTTAAGGAGAAGCTCGATCACATTGTTAAGCGTCTCTTTAATTTGGATTGCAGGAATTTGGGATGCCATGTATACAGTATAAAATATTCATATGATATCAAAACATGGAAATATGTAAGGGCATCTCTAACTGAATCCCAATAACCGAATAGAGAAGTAAAACCGTTACTTCTCTAACACTTTTACTCCTCACCTCCGCCGACCCCTAAATATAGTCGACTTCCGCCTCCACAGAGAAAAAACTTGACCCCCACCCAGCACCGCCAAACTCCCCCAACCGACGTGCATCTTCGCCGATGATGCCCCCAGCGACCACCCTAGACTCCTCCGAGACCCCGACACCTCCGCCACTCTCACGTCCAACTTCTAGTCACTCGTTCTTCCATGGCGGTGCTAGAATCGAGCTGTAGCTCTGCCCGCACCACAACATCGATCTGTTCCAAAGGAGCCATTCACTGTTGTGATTCGGCCAGTCGTCTTTGCTCGTCACTCACCACCGATGTCGCATGGGAGCTCGCCCCCTTCTCCTCACCCACCGCAGATCATGTGTGGCCTAGGGTTGGTTCCGCCCGCCGTTGGATTACCTGTACCGCCGCCCACAACCGGTCTGGCTTGTGCGTGGGATCTCTGGCATGAGTTGGAGGAGGCATGGCCGGTCTCCGTGGAATCACTAGCAGGAGATGGAGCACCGGTACCGCCGCCCGCAACCAACGTATTTGGCAAAAAAAGGTGATTTTCCCTCTTCTTCTTTTTTGTAAAATGAAGTAGTAAAAGTTGTGGCTTATTTGATTTTTTTTATAAAAGAGACCCTAAATGGACTGAGAAAGTGGACGACCAGTTGTATTTCGCATGGCACCATCAAGGACTTGTTGACGAGGCATTATACGAAAAGAGTGTATTTAATCAACCATTGCAATAATTTTGGGAAGAAAAGCATGATAATTTTAATGAAAAGACAAGAGGAGAAGGTAGATCGTTATCATCCATCATGATTAGATGTCACATTCTTGTTATGCGTTCTAATGTATAAGTTGAACACTATGGTTTGTATCGATATGTGTTCACAATGTACCGATTATATTGTGTTGTATCGGATTGTATCTATATGTATTGTGTTATATCGGTTTGTATCGGTATATATGCACTACTACTCTATGATATATATGCATATGTATCGGCGAACTATATTGTAAATAAGAAAAAAATTACTCTAAGGGTTTGGTTAGGAACCCGCTTCTTTTTAGAGGAGTAAACATACTCCTCTAAAGGATAGGGATGCGTTTTACTACTCTAAGTTCTAGGGACTGGTTAGAGATGTCCTAAGATGCCTATTTGGTTGGTGCACATGAAACAACCACATGGATTTCACTATGACAGAGCAAATAGAGAGATACTTATATGGAAGAGAGGACATATGAATAGATTACATATGAATTTGATGTCCTCGCTACTATGATCCAAATGGCATCCTCCAAAATTCCTACGATCAAAAGATGCCCCAAGTGAATTCATCATTTATATGTACGAGCAATGGTTAGTTTTCTCATGAGCTGTGGGATAAACATTCTACAGCTTTCTCGACTATGTCAGTCAAAGTTGTCATAATCGTGATTCTACCATATGATTCTACGACTTTATGAATCGATTCTATGATTTTACTAAGTAGAATCTACGATTTCACGATTCTAAAAATTATGATCCTACAATCTAGTACGATCCTACCATAGAGATTCCGCACCGATTCAGAATCATGATTCTGACAACTTTGATGTCAGTACAATCCCAACATGTCAACATATTGGGACATAGTGCTACGAAGGTGTCGCCAAGCCCCCAATTAGCATTCGTGATGAAGGAAGCCGTCACGGTGAACTCACAGGGGCATCTCGAGGCTGGGCTGGCTTTTACTCTGAGCGTTGTCCTGAGCATCTCTCTAGCCGAGCTCCTAAAAATCTTTAGCTTAGCAGAAGATTCATGTGTGTGCCTACTCCTACAAAAATTTAGCTAAACAAAAGTGTACTCCTTTATGCCGCACTTAGTCGAACCCATATAGCCTTTAGGTGACCAAATTGTTTAGGAGTCGGCCTCAACAAATCATAAAGGTACGCACTCATGACCCCTCTGTGAAAAATATTCCCTCTAGCCGCGTGAACAACCTCACTGCTACACCACCCATCCCATCTTCACTCTGGTGATCACATGTTGCCACGGCTAAGAGCCCATAACATCCTCCTCCCTCCTCTCCCACTCCGGCTTGCTCTCCGATATCTGCCATCCTCGGAATCATGCAGATGAACTGTCGATTACTTTTCGATCTTCCGCCTCAAGGTCGTTTCTGGCCGAGTTGAGCTTGTTTTGTTCGAAATCGGAGTCTTTAAATCATGGAGATATCTTAGATCGACTGCCGCACGTAGAGCTAGGTATGGCCAGAACCGAGGGCCATGAGTACACTATGAGTTACTATCCTCCTCATGGTATCTATCATAATTCCTACACGAGACATATTTTTGAAGACAATCCCGCGACATCTTGCAAACTACCCGAAGAGATCACACTTTACAACATGTCAAAAGTCAGAAAGGAAAGACGTGGAGAGAGCTTTCGGTGTGCTTCAGAAGCGCTTTGGCATTATTCATGCACTTGTCGCAGACGCGCGGCTTCGACGAGTCCGAGTCCGGTGAGTGCGGACTTGTGCATGGCTCTTTTCGGGTCCCCCTACGGAGGTGGGTGGGCTGCGAGGTACGCAGTGGCTGCCATGATCGCAGCCTGCGGCGTTTTCGGGATGACGTTGCCGTCGGCGTCCATCTCCATGAAGGATGTGTGGAGGGTTCGAGTCACCTCACGGCGCTCCTTGGGATTCATGTTTTCCATCCGAGAGAGGTGCTTATTGCCTTGGTTGTCGTTCGAGCTGGAGCTGATGCCCATGGCGGAGAGCGCGGATCGTCGCGCGCTGGACTCTGAGGCTGCTTGCTTGCGTTTGTCAAGCACCTCCTGCATCTTGACCTGCTTCTTGTGCCCCTCGATCAGGAGCAGATGGTAGGCCATCAGCAGATCCCGGGAGGAGTCTGCAGGCAGGACTATGTTGCCCGCCACGGCGTTGCGTGCCTGGGCCCATCCTTCTTTGCTAAGGCGGATGACATGGCCGTTGTTGTCCCCTTCGGGCGGGAGGGACTGGCTTCTTCTGTTCCCGTCGTTTCGATCTGGCGGGTTAGGTGTCGGGTTGGGCGGCGGGTTGGGTGTTTGCTGATCCACGTCACCCTGTATGACTACGGCGCATTGGTAGCGCTCGTAGATTGGTCCGCTGCTACCGCAGATTTCAGATCCGGAACCGTAGGTCCCTTCATCCGATGGCGGATCGCACAGATCGGAGTTGCAGCTGCTGCTGTCGTAGGAATCATCTGTTGATGATGTTGTGCGTAGAACAGGGTGTGGGGTTCACGAAGCGGGCCTGATTGATGGTAGGGGCACCCGCTCAGGGAGGCGGAGAGTGCCAGTTTGCCCCAACTGGAAGCAGAAACTCCCGAACAAGATCTCGAGTCCGTCGCCTACGGGCTCGAAGTCCTTCATGGTGGCCGGTGAGTGGGCGGTGAAGTCGAAAGCGCCGAATAGGAGGTGACTCTCCGTCGCCGCAGAGTTGTAGATCGATCGGGTTGGGACCGTCACGATCGCACAATCAGCGCCCCCGATTCCCACAGACGGCGCCAATTGACGAGGTTCGATCTCATCAATGCCCATTATTATGGACTTGGGTTTTGGAGAAGATGGGGATGCTGGAGATCGCAAACAAGCAACACGGGAACACAAGGTTTACCCAGGTTCAGGCCTCCGGAGGGAAAACCCTACTCCTGCTTGTCTGCTCTTGATTATGGCGGAACCGAAGGTTACAGGGGTGCGCAGATGCAATCTGGCGTGGAGGTGTGTATACGAAAGTATGAGGAGAGAGAGATCTAGGTCGTGTCCTTCTAGCCTTTATATAGGCTTAGGCAGGTCCCGGGCATCGACCTAGTCGGTTACAAGTTTTAGGGTTTTATCCCTTTGAATTTTCTATCTACTCTAGTCTTGCTCTCCAAGGATCCGAAGGCGTCATGGGCCTTGACCATCCGAAAGTCTTTATGGGCCGGCGTATATTTGCCGTGGGCCTTCCTTGGACTGGACCAGGTATGCTGACATCATGTACCCGTGGGGTATAACCATGTCAGCAGGTCCTATGCAAGCCCGACCCTGGACAGGTGCAACCGGTGCAACTGCACTGGGCCCCGCAACTGCTAGGGCCCCAATCCACGTATATTTTACTTAGGACAAAAGAACGCGCAGAAGTAAATTATCCCATTAGCTTCTAGCGATGCACATGCCCCTGGCGCTGGCGACTATCGTTCGTAGGCAACACCGCAGAGGCTCTGGCCGAACGCACCCATTCCATCTCCAAGTCTTCCGCTTCTCTTCCCTAGCGCGATCTCCTCCTCGTTTCCCTCCCCAATCATAGCACCCGCCCTTCTGTTCCGTTTCTTGCTGTTCACCCCAATTACCGGGAGGAGGCGCCAACCTGTTGATTCCCAACAATTACTGGACAATTTCCAACAGTCAGTAAAATCCCCTTCTATAAATCTCTCAACTTAATCTGATTTTATTCATCTAATTCAAGTGCATCCAGTGCTCTCCCAATCCGACAACCATCGTCTGGCGCACAACCAAGTGCAGGTCGGCAAGCCGATTGGTAGTGGATGGTGGACTCGTGTCGTCCTTGGTGACATCGTAAGCTCATGACATGCAACGAACAACCAGCTTAGCTTTGATCATCTTTCTGACCACCACCAGGTGATTTTGTTTCAACCTCATGCCCTAATTTGTATACTATTTGTGTGCTACAATATGCATTGAGAAGGATTGTTGGGCCAGATTAGTATTGATAGTACTATTATCAATTGTTTTGCATAAAAATGTTAGAACGAAGTTGCATTTGCTTGTTTTGCAAATGATTGAACATGGTTATTTTGTATTGCGTCAGAGCGTGAGGTAAAGATGATTTATCCTTGGGAAATTGTAGTCTTCCTTGTGGATTTACTTTGTCACCAATAATATGAGTACTTTGTGTTGTGTAACATATCTATTGAGAGTTCAGAGAAAATATGTATGTTATATGTTTGATTTTTAAGACATTGAAATATAAACAAGAGTTTCTTCTATAATTTGTATATGTTTACAAGGGACCCATTTTGTTGTCTTGCACCAGGGCCCCGACATCTCAGGGGCGGCCCTGGTCCTATGACAAATAATGACATCTTGCAGCACTTTGCATAACATGGCCATTAAAGATGAGCCAAACATGCCAGAGAACTATCAATATATCTCAAATGGAGACCCTATTGAGCCTGATATGATGCAAACAGGATTCAACACTTCCTCGAAATATACTGAACCATCGAGAACAAGAAGACACATACTCAGGTACAAGATGATCTTGTTAAGCATCATTGGCGTATCTATATCAATTCTTAGTTGTTGTTTTTGTCATTCACTTTTGATTTCGAACAATTTGATTTATTACATTTATTAATTCAATTTGTAGTATTGAATAATTTGGTTTGAACATTGAATAATTTAGGTTGTAAGCGCTATGTTTGGTTCAGATGATTTGGTTTGCAACAAACAATTTTTTAGGGATTTAAGTATAAGAGCATCTCTAGCGGACACCATAAAAGGACGAACCAGAAAACACATTTTCAGGTCGAGTTTCGCGGGTTTTTTCGGGCCGCGAACGCGGGGCGGAACAGAAACCAGAGACCCAAACAAGTAAAGGGAATATTTCCTTTTCCTAGTTCCACGCATACTGGGTCTGTTCCGTCACAACAAGGGTCAAATCCATAAATTGAACTATTTTCTGTCATTTCCACTATATATCTCGTATTTTCAAACAGAAATACGATGCCAATGTAAAGTAAAAGCCTGAAATTATTAATTGTACATTACAACAATTATCTAATTCCAACAATTATCCAGACAAATTGAATAAACAATAATCCAATTACAACAAATTGTCCAATTACAATAATTTCCCCACGGCATTTCTTCGACGCTTGAAGTACCGCGTCCTCGCAAGCTTTCACTATCTTCACGAACAACGAGCGGCGCATTCGATAGCGTCTACGAAAGAGGTGAGGCGGGTATGTGGGTACCTCGGCGAAATAATCTCGCACGAGCATGTCGTTGCCCAACTTGCGGTTGCGAGGGATGCAAAAGGCGGCCGACCGTGGAGCCTCGCCGCCTCTTCCTCCTGTCGTCGTCCTCCTCCTTGAGGGCGAGAACGGCCACCATCGTGTGTTGACGGTGGTTCCCGAGCAGCGTCTCCACATCCGAGTCGTCGGAGGAGGACGAGTCGTTCAACAAAAATTGCTCACAAGGGCCCAAATCCATCTACAAATCACGAACGATATTTAGATCTTGCGGAGAGGATATCTATGAGCTCGAACTCGAGCGACGGCGGATTTTACCTTTGACAGGCGGCGGGAGGACGACGGCGGTGGGGCACGACCGGATCTGCGTCGGGAGGAGTTTTTCGACCATAACGGCTGGGGAACGGGGTCAGCGGGCTCCGGCGGCCTTCTATGCGCGAGGAATCGAGCGGGAGTGACCTAAATCTATGGCGGCTGTGCGGACGGAATGGAGGGGAATGATCTGAAACTTTCCTCCCGCCAACGAAAATGGAGGATATGGTTCGCGTCCAGGTCGGGCTCGAAACCTGGGTTTTTCTGGTTCCGCGGGGGTGTTTTCTCGGGGGCCCTAATGTTTTTTCGGTTCGGTCGATTTTAGGGCGTCTGTTCTGATCACTTTTATCACGCGAAACCGAAAAGTGGCGATTATTTTTATGGTTTCGTCTTTTTACGGTGTCTGCTAGAGATGCTCTAAGGGATCAGCTAGAAATTGTTTTTTAGATGAACATATAAGAGAAGTTAAGAGATATGGAGGCTTTTGCTCATCTAAATTTCAGTAGTTCGATTAGAGATATTCTAACTTTCAAGTCGTAGTCCTTATATACATGTTTGTGGGTTCTTCGTGATACTGCCGACTTCCTTGGTGAAGTCACGGTGAAGTCGTGATCTTCATTACTACATCTCTTGAAATCCCTTCTCCGTTGTTCACTATGACTTTCTTGGTGAAGTCGGGAGTAAGTCATAGTGCAAGAGATGTGTTTTGTGTTACCGGTCTTGTTCGTCGACATTTTGAATTTTTGATGCCAAATTAGGAGCTCGACCGGATCAAAACAGATGCAGTATGGTTTTTTTTTATTATGGAGTACTTTTCTCACCTCCACAAAATTAGCATAAAAAAACACGGTACTCCAGAAACATTCGCCGTTTTAATTTCAGTTACTCGAAGGACACTAAGTTACAGTAGGCACACCGGCCGGCCGGACGCTGGCACATGGATCAGGCCGCGGTGATGGCCAACCTCATGCCGGCGATACAGTGGCCTGGGAAGCTGCAGATGAAGTAGTTGGCGCCGCTGGAGAGCGTGACGCGGTCGTTGCCGGAGCTGTACGTCCTGGCGCCCCCCGGCGCGCTGCACGAGCCGTACCCGGCCGCATCCACCGCCACCACGTTGTGCGCACCCGGCGCGTACTTGAACACTGCACGTAAAAAAACGCCATAATTAATGTCAGACAATTAACAAAATAGCGGAGCCAGATCGAGCCAACGGTACTGCGGCCTGAGCACTCACCTAGCACGTCGCCGGCGCGGAAGCTCTTGCCCTGGGACCAGCTCTCGGAGCCGAAGGTCCATCCGCCGCTGTCGCCGACCGTGTACACCGCCGACTCGGCGAGCTCGCCGTGGAGGAGCACGCAGAGGAGGACCAACGCCAGCGCCACGGCGCAAACACGGCCGCTTCCCTGAGCCATCGGTCTCGGAACTTGATCTACTGATGACAGCGAGAGATCGAAGGAGAGTGAGGGGTACCGGCTCGAGTGATAGTTGTAGTAGTAGTGATCAGTACCGGGTAGCTTGCTAATTTTTTTTAAATAATACATTTTTTTTATTTATTTTCATAAATAATACGCAAATTTAGCAATTTTCATTTCTGTCCGTCCGTCGTCCGTTCAACGGACGACAGAGCTCCTTCGTTGGTTGCGCGGACGACAGATGGGTTCGTCCTTTGAGCAGACGATACAGGTCGGTCGTCAGGTTGTTGCTGCGCTGGGTAGCTCTTGGTGTGTCGTCCGTTGAACGGACGAAGGCACTGTTTCGTCCGTTGAACGGACGAAGGCTGCGTGTCGTCCGTTGAACGGACGAAACGTGTCTGTCGTCTGTCGAACGGACGACCGACTAACATATTTGCAATTTATCCGTTTTGTGTATTATTTGTGCAATTCAATAAAAAAAATGTATTATTTAAAAAAAATTAGCCCGGGTAGCTTGCACCTCCTTTTATAGGCTCACGGAGGCTACTGCTATTGCTAGCTACTCCCACATTCAACACGAGTATTTAGAAGCTTTAAACATTTTTTCAAAGGAAAATACCAGTAAATACGACGAGTTCAGGAGGAATATACGGGGAGTAAATGCTATTTAATTGGCATTTAATCTGTTATAACACTCATCCTCTAGATAAGGGAGAAAGATATTAATTAATGGAGTATATATAAGAAGGTGTTAACATTTTTTATTGAAAATAAATGTTACTTCCTCCTATTCAAATTAATATTCTCAGATTTAACTAGATTCAGATGTAATATTCTCAGATTTGCTAGATTCCGATATATCATGTCTAGATACGTCCGAATCTAGATAAATCTGAGAACATTAATTTAGATCAGAGGGAGTATCATTTTTTGGTAGGAAATAAATGTCCATTATTTAAAAAGTGTACTCCCTCCATACCCGATTGTTTGGCTAATGAAGATTTTAAAAAGATACCAATATATTAGGTTAATGTGTGCATTAATTTTCTTGAATTACTCTTCAAAAATTAGTCACACTATTTATGAATAGGGAACTGACTAATGCATGCGCTAATTTTTCATGAGAAAAAGAGAGAGAGAGAAAGGGGTCATGCTTGGCCTTCGAGTCTAATTTCTACATCAATCACAATAGTCTGTCTCTTCTTTCTCATAGCCAACCGCTAGCTACCTAGGTTGTAGAGTTTTGGTAACTAAGTCCAATAATCCGATATGGAGGGAGTACCTCCTTCCTAGAATAGGATGTGCAGTGTTTTTTTTGTCAAAATGAACCAACTATACAAAAAAGAGTTAAGACTAGTCACAGTGAGAGTATCATAGGTAATATCATGTATATTTTATACATGCAAAACGCTGATGTGTCACTAAAGTTAATGATATGAAACATTATAGATCATAGGTAAATATTGTATCATAACACGTAAAATTAGAAAATTAGTGTAAAAAAATCTTATACACAATTTTGCATTGAGATTCTAAGACTAGGCCCAATGAGAGCAAGGACAATAATAAAGCCGACTATTGGCTATAAGCAAGATTCACGTCATCTATATTTAAGCTAATAGCCAACTTGTACAATAGACAATCACAAATTATAGTGATTTATTAGTAGCATGGTCCACGTTTCACTTTCACATAATGTCCAAGAGCACGCGCTGCAGCTCGCTCTTAACCAAGAGCCCACTCAGCTTCTCTCTCATCTTTTCTCTCCTCCAACTAGAAAAAGATATATTATTTAATTCTTTATAGCTTGCTTATATCAACTTATTGTACTTCTCTGAGAGTATCATAGGTGGTGTCATGCATTACATGCATGTAAAATGCTTATGTGTCACTGTAATTAATGATTTTGTGTTGATATCGTAGGTAGATACTTTATTATAGCATGTAGAACTAGACAAGATAATTTGAAATAAATCTTGTACATAATTTTATATTCAAATTTTACAAAACAATAAATACACTAAGACTATGGTACTACTATATGATATTATGCATTATGAAGATGGTCCCCACTCTGATTAGTCTAAAGAACACTAAATATAAAGAGGTTATAATACTAATACATGATATAATACATTGTAGAAATCATATCATACACTATATCTTATGCATACTACTAGTATATGATACTGCCCACCGTGACCAGTGTAATTGCACTTTTAGTCCCACAACTTGTATAGCGTTTTAGTAGCACATCTTGCAAAGTGTACACCGGATGTGCCACAACTTGCATAGTATGATCAAAATTAGTTCAAACAGTCTAAATTATCTAGTTGGCTGCTGGATTTGTAATTTTTCAATTAAGTCCACAAAAGAACAAGAAATCAATATTTTGGATCCTTCTACGCGTGGGCGGTGACATATAAGTAGAAAGGGTCCCCGGATTCTCTATTTCCAGTTTCTTTCCATACATGTTCGTCCAAAACAACCTCAAGCAGTTCATCATGATGGAGTGGGAGTAGTTCGTGGCGTCATCATTGTCGTCGATTACGTCTCGATCCCCCGCGCCATGCGCTACGACGAGCATGATGAAGACCCGCCGACATACAATACTACCTATTTCTTCTCTAGTACCTTGTTTCTCCTCTTATGGCCATGCTTGTGGTGGAGATCCTTTAATGGCCATTGACGAGTCGAAACCTCGTCAGATGGTGGGTGCATGATCGGCATACCTAGGACATCGTTTAGAGGGCAAGGATTGAAGAAAGTTGTGATAATCGTGGAGATCGATGCCACTGCTATGAATAGCTTTCCGTTAGCTTAGATCTTCTTTAATCTGTGTCAAAAGGTTGATGATTTTGGTACCACTGAGAGGGAGGTCCTTTTGGGAAAAAATGAATACACAACCAATTCATCCACCTTTGTTCACCAAAGTTATAGGCATGCCAAAGAAAAAATAGAATGAAAAATAGGAAGAAGGCACCTGCAAATAAAATAAATAAGAGGGTGAAAATATTTACAAAGGCATGAGTGACAGTACACTCAATTTACGGAAAAGCTAATCACAAAAGAAGGGTCACCAAAAATATCTAGACATCTTGGCAGAGCAAATTCAGAATAATATTATTCAGGAGGATGAAGAAATAGATATTCCATCTATTCTTGAGGTACATTTTATGAGTTTGTAAATTTAGTTGCACTACAGCTGTGCTCTGGCGCTTATAGACACCGAGGCACACCCCTAAAAAAAGCTCCTAGGGATAATTGCAGCGGGAAAACTTTTTATCGGCACTTTTTTGGCTTGACACATTGCCAGCCATCGAGCAAGCGTTACTGTGGCAGCAAGACATTAACACCGCGGCCCATTGTAGGCCGGCACTGACTAGGTGCCATTATAATTGTGAGTGACCGACACAATATGGTGTCATCGTACGTGACCCGTGCACGGCGTAATTTTTAGTGCGTCCAATGATCTTTTTAGGAACAACTATTTAGACTGATTTTTCTATATTATTCTATGGTTCTCTTAATTTACCAGAATTCACAGAAAATCATAATAAAAATCACACATGATGCTTATAAATATTATCACAAGTTCACGACACATACAGATATGAAATACTAGTACAACAATACAAATAGGTAGCTATCACTACCACAAACACACACACACACACACACACACACACAAATCGATCACACAACTGCTATATAGGAAAGTGTCTCATACATAACCAAACATGTATCTTCCATTGTTGGTAGATTCGTTGTGTTGGTATTTTCTATCAATTAGCCCTTTTTTTGCTTGTACTCACTGCATACATAAAGGTAATGTAATATTAAAAAATATAGCTATTATACAGACTAAATATTGTAATTTTGTTTTCAAGATGAAAACATTTAGCTTAATGATTCTATTGCTTGTTTCAGTGACGTATTTAGAAGCTGCCCATGCAAATCATCCCTAATAGGTAGACACGGCTCATCGGGAATGTTAGGTTGATAAAAATCAGTACTAAGACCATCAACAATTGATATCTTAGGTATGTCACCATCCTCCATATCCTCATCACTGCATCCTAACCGAAAATCATCCCGCAGTGGAAAAACCTCACAATGTTCCATACTTTTGTATCATCACTCACATGGATGAAGTACACCTGTCTAGCTTGCCATGCATGGATGAATGGTTCGTTGGTGAGTTGTTTCCCTATGTGTGTCAAGTGATTAAAGTTCACAAGTTTAATTCCCAATTTATTCATCTTGGAACCTCTATGGGCAGTACTAACCCAATCATACCCGAACAATACGACAAAACCCTTGTAAGCGTAATTAAGTTCAATGAAATCTATGATCATACTATAGTAACCGGTCTCTTTGTTTCTGTCTTTGACACGGATAGCTACACTATAATTCATGGTGGCTTTCTGCGGTCCATAAGCCTTTGTACAAAATTTGTATCCATTAGTCAAATAATAAATGTATTTATTGACACTTTTGTTAGGTTGATTAGCCAGGACTCTTAGTTCACGGACAATAGCATTATCGTCTTTAGTTGGAATGTTGGAGACCCACGCGCAATAACAAAATTGTACATCGGAGTTAATACTAGTATATAACACAATAGTATCTTGCACAAAATTGAAGTTCACAAGTTTGATTTCCAAGTAATTCGATGTCTCGCATGCTTAGCCAGCCATGCGCAAAAAGTTTCTTTATGTCGACGGATTTTATTGGTGACGGTTATATCAGCAGTAAGAATTTCCATATGTTTTCTGCACACGATAGAATTATAATGCAAATGGTTAACCTATAGAAAATATCAGTATAAGAATGACGATCTAAAAATATCGCACGTACAACTTATATGGCAAAATGTGTTCGTAGTTGTCGGTAAGCCTGAATCCAAGCATTTTCATCTAGTTATGTGATAGCATTTCCAACCAACTAGCGGCCCCTTCTGCGAAGATACGAGAATGTGGCATCTTCATCTTCATTATCACTTTCGTAATTACGAGTCTTTCAAGGTTATGTCTGGTAAGACAATTGTTCATGTCCCATGAGCAAAAGGTAATGCTCTAATCAAGGACATAACCTTTAGTTATAGATTTTTATGGGTGACTCCTAGTTCTCATCATCATTCTCAGGTTCCTCAAATACCTACAAAAAGAGATAAAAAATTACAGCTTGCTAAACAAAAAATCTATAGCTAGCTACAAAGAATGCAATTGACATAGTATAAGTAGACACACACCTAAATTCAAAAAAAAAGTAGACACACACCTCATAATTGACCACATGCTTCGATATTGCATAGGCCCAGCTATCTTAGCTTTCCTTGGCAGGTGCACACATAAATGCATAATGACATCAAAAAAAGAAGGGTGGGAAAACCTTCTCCATAAGATAGAGTGTTTCAACAATTTCAATTCCAACTTCTCCATATCTTCGACGCAAATTACTTTGGAGTATATTTGTCTGAAGAAGAGGCTCAGATGAACCAAAGCTACAAAATGTGTTTTGGAGCGAGAGAGATTAAATAATATATATTTAATATTAATTATACGAATTAATATTAAAATTCATTTTTAATTAATTTTTAGGAGAAAGCCCACCTAAATGGGCCCCTCCTAGAGAGAAGGGCCCATTAAGGTGACCCACCCAAAGGAGGGCCAACGGGGCTTCCCAGCTGGGCCAAGGCCACCCACGTGGGGCCCATCTAGGGGCCGGGGGTGGGAATAGTCCCACCCCAGCAACCCTTTGGTGTAGGCACTCCTCCTGTATAAAGATGGGAACCCATCCCCACAAACCCAATCAATCAATTGGCTTTTCCTTTTCTCTCCCCCCTCTCTCCCTCATGTATGGTTCCCAAGTGGGAACAAGCATAACGGGATAGGGGTTTCCCCATAATACGCACACCATAGTGTTACTAGATCTTCAGTTCAGATCTATCTTCTTCGGCTGATTCGCTGGACCGAAGCCCGGGGGACGTCTCTACACCGGATGCATGTAGAACTTCGGAGGTGCCACCGGTTGTGGTACTAGACGCTTGGACGCCTACTCGAACTTGAGGCCAGCTACATAGTTTTACTACATCATCCATGTTTCACGTGAAACGTTAAACGCTTTTAGTCTTCAAGGGTATGAATATTGAATCTCTCTGTTACCTTACATTTGAATATAATAGATCTTGGATATGTTGCTTGCTAGGATTTTTTTGTTTTCTACTGTGAAACCCCTTCAAGACCAAGGTAAGTCATGGGGAGATACCCAAGCTGGCAATTGAGCATAAACACAGTCGTGAGTTGTGTTTCTTCATCAACTCCCAAAATGAAGGCTTCACTCTTAAGAAAATTGACTTTGAGCCGAGGCATGGATTGGAAACATAGCAGGAGAAACTTTAAGTTCAGAATATCTATTGGATCGTTATGAGTGAGGATGAGGGTATGTCCAGTGTACCGAAGGTGAGAGAGCCCTCCCGGGACCAAGCTAGGAGAAACCCCATGAAGATGGTCAACACGTCATGCTCCATATAGCATAGGCTCCAAGGCTTCCACCACATAATTGATCAAGTTAGGGGACAGCATATCACCTTGACACATACCATGACCATTGTGGAAGAAAGTACCCTATTCCCCCATTGATGTGGATCGCGGTTTACCTACCTCTGACTAATTGCATCACCGAGCAGACCCAAAGTGGGTCAAAACCTTTCCTATGCAGAACTTTTTCTAAGAAATCCCAGCTAACTGTATCATAGGCCTTCTCAAAATCAATCTTAAGGATAATCATTTGTTCCCCAGTATGCTTAGCTTTCATGCAAGATTTCGTGGTGCACACCAACCCCATCGTTGATGCTGCGCCACAAATGAACACAGATTGCAGAAGCTGGATTGTTGCCGTTGCGCCAAGAACAACACGCAAGGCAAGAACTTTTGCCACAAACTTAATGACCATATTAATATGTGCGATTGGTCTGAACTGGATCACCATGTCAGCACCTTGGACCCTGGGAATCATGGATACGCAATAACACTCATTTAATTGCCTTCTCACAATGGCTGCATGGATACATGAGTGTCTTAGATTAGCCCCAACAGGGGTATCATACAATAGGGGTATCATACAGTGTCTACCTCATGTTCATGCACATATGTTTGTTGATATCTGTTATCCATTCTTCCCTTATGTTCACCATGTAGAACAACATTGCCCAAAATTTGTTCAAGGATCAAGGAAGGAAAGACAAGAAAGGGAGAAAGTTCTTGGCAAGTCATTTTGAAGTGATTAAGGTTAAAGTGAACAAAGATGGAGTATATGCTTGACGAAGTATAAGTTGGCAACCTCAAGTCCCTTGAATATGAGGGCCACACCTCATGCTACTCAACTTCAGTCACCTATAATTTCTTGTCATTGTAAGTATTTGCATATCATAGAGAACCGCCAACGAGGTACCCCTTGCACATGATACAGGAGCTATCCCATAATCAAAATGACAAGGCAAGCAAACAATGAGCATCCCAGCAATCTTCTTATTTACCATGAGAATATGGTGATTTTTTCTCTCTTTCCTCTTTTTTCAATCTGTCTCTTTTTTATAAGAAGAATGCTTCATAGATGTCACTATGGTGATGCTGCAAGTTTCTACCATGATTAGGCATGGCTTAGGCTAGCGGCCCGGACATTTCTCTAACACAGAATATAAACTCCATGAACTTATAAGTTCCCTTTTTATTTCGCACCGGTGACATCCATAGACAAAAGAGCATGATATCAACTGAGTACAAAGTACAAGTGCAATGTTGAAAACGTTCCCCGTGATAGCACGGTTCTGCTAATTCCAACGAATAAGTGCAAGCATATACAACAAAGATGACACAATGGTTCAAGTTTATTAGGGGCAAGGAATATAAATTGTGCCATCAAGTTTGTGAGGGCTTTAATCACTAAGTTTTCAGATAACAAAATAGTTTTTAATTGGAAGATAGATGAAAACAAGAATATACTTGGAATGGTGTAACACACCATGCATAGGAATTTATAGTGGACACTTTGGAATAACTTAGTTTCTTGGGAGTTGGAAGCATGAGTAGAGCTTACTCATACAAGTTGAGGCTAGCAAAATACTGGGAGCAACCAACTAAGAGAGCAATAATGGCTGTAATCATGCAGTGAACAAAGCATTACTAATCAAAGCAAAGAGTGGTACTACAAGTCAAGAACTAAATGATTATAGAGGCTAATGGTGACTTGTAGAGTCATAACATGGTGTGAGCATGTGCCAAGTCAACCCAAGCAAAGCATCAAAGGAGAATACCACAATACTATGCTTTTTGCATGCTAAAACAACGCATAATTTCTTCAAGGCACACTAAGAAATCCCAATTGTTTGGAACAAGACATGCTACAACAATAATCACTAAGCATAAGATCAAAACAACACCTAGCATGTCATGCTAGAGTCTAAGTCACAGTCAATGCAAGCTCCTCTTGCACTTACAAGCAAGAACTTACTACTCCTTTCCAACACCAAGCAACTTATTTGAAAAACAACACAGCGAGAGCGGGGGTCCAAACTACTTAAGCAAACTAAACAAACTAAGAAAAGCAAACGAAAACTAAGACGCTCCAAGAACAACACAATTGTGCATGAAACAATAAAAACGAAGTGTCTAGACAGACCTGAGATTTTTATTGATGAAGAAGGGGATGCCAAAGGCATCCCCAAGCTTTGACGCTTATACCTCTTGCATATTTCTTGGGGTGACACCATGGTGGCATCCCCAAGCTTGAGCTTTTGTCCATTCTTCATCTCATTGCATCATTCTCTCTCTATACCTGAAATTTTTCCTTCATACAAAACTTCACACGATCTTCATTAGCAAGATTAGCTTATTCAAAACATATTAGACCTCTGGAAAAGCTTGTGAATAGCAAGGTTTTTCACTAAAAACACAAGCTACTGTAGTAACTCCTTCAAAAAGCTCAATTCACCTAAAGAGAACTCAAAATGGAATCAATAAGAAGCAAATGCAAATAATGGCAGAAATCTGTCAAAACAGACCAGCAGGTAGAAACCGATTTTTTTCGAACATCTTATGTTGCTCAAATCAAAAAAGTGTTGAACTAACGAAAGTTAGATAACATACTGGGAGATTTATTCGTAAATTTTCAGCTAAATCCGAGTTACAAATACTCCTCACGAATTGTTTTGGTGGAGGACAGAAATCTGTTTCGGGACAGCAACTCCCCAAATCTTACTTCCCTCTCATTAGAGGTCATTCTTGGCACAAAAGGCAAACAAAAAAGGATAAGGAGAGGTCATTACTGAAGTAATAACTTCTAAGACTCAAGGAAACTCTTGGGTTATTTCCCGACAAGTACTTTTCTTTAACGTCTTTAAGTTAGGCACAAGAAGCAAGAAGAATCAAGTATTTTCAAATGAAGAATTACCCCTCTTGTTCTTTCCTTTCTTACCTTTCTTCTTATCTTTAGGGAAGATATGATTGCTTACCGGAGGAGCAAAGTTCATAATGCCTTTTCCCACATCTATTACCGCCCCAAGGTGTTTCAGTAGGGATCTTCCAAGTGTAATCTATCGTTTGCCTACACATTCAATAACAAGATAATCAGTAGACACCATTTTTCCTGAGATTTTTGTAAACACACCTTAAGCTATTCCAATGGGCTTAAGGTGGCATTATTAGTAAGAGATATTTCCTCTCCTCCTTCAGAAATCCCCCAAAGACTCAAAGAATCATAAATATCTTTGGGCATGAGACAAAATTCAGACATGATATCATAGCGAGCATAAAAAAGAAACCACTTTGAAGGCTCAGAATTTATGGGGACATAATCATGCTAAGCCCTAAGCGTGTGATAGCAACTATTCATAGCAGCAATGCTGGTCTCAAGAGTGTTCAACCTAGCAAAAATATTTGTGAAAGAGGAATCAGACTTGCCAGGTATATCATAAATTGCAATCAACTTCTTTATGGCATCAAAAGCTTCATCCTCAGTACATTGAAAAATATCTTTTTTAGCCACAGCATCGAAAGCATAGCTATAACGAGAGTAATACCGTGGTAGAAACTATTGATAACCATGCTAAGACTCATCTTAGGCTCGGTTTCCCTCTGTAAAGCGGAGATTCTAGACCAAGCTTCTTTAAAACTCTCTTCACTTTTTTGCTTAAAAGTAGAGATCTCTTCCATAGGTGAAATAAAGATTGGTCCAAAACCAGCCATGGTGGCAACTAAAGTAGGAACTAATTTTTTTTGTGTGTTTTAATAAAGAAAGCAAACCAAACTAGACTATTTTTTGGGGGGTTTTTAAAAGAGGCAAACAAAACCAAGCAATAGAAACAAAGCAAACTAAATACAAAGTAAAGAGAAAGGAAGTGAAGGACTCTCCTAGTGAAGACGTCCTTAGCTTCCCCGGCAACAACGCCAGAGAACTTGTTGGTGCTTGACGTGAGAGCACTTCGTTGGAAACCCCAAGAGCAAGGTGTGATGAGCACAACAGCAAGTCTTCCCTCAGTAGAGACCAAGGTTATCGAACCAGAAGGAGAAAGGAAACGTCACACAGGTGTTGCAAGCAACACAGAGACCTGCACAACACAAACTCAAGACTTTGCCCCAACGAACAGTGAGGTTGTCAATCTCACTGGTTTGCTGTAACAAAGTATTAAACGTATGATGTGGAAGGTAATGGTTTGCAGCAAGTAAACAAGTAACAGTGGAAGATATATCAATGGTACAGATTGGACCGGGGTCCATAGTTCATTAGAGGTGCTCTCCTTAGATAAACAACATGGCATGAAGGGTAAACAGATTACAGCGGGGCAGTTGACAGGAACTGAGCAAGGCATAACAATGCAATTAGTAGTCAGAAAGATCCTATGAGATTCGATTGGGCAATACAACAAGATACATAGACCGCCATCCAACTGTATCTATGACTAGAAGTCCACCTTCAGGTTATCATCCGAACCCCCTCCAGTATTAAGTTGCAAGCAACAGACAACTTCTTTAAGCAAAGTGTGTAAGGTAAACAGTCCACATGTTCCATGAACAAGAGACTGTTTTTTCTCCCTAGTAGCAACAACACATATACAACCTAAGAGATTTCTGTCATTTCCCTTGGAAACTAGAGGCATGAACCCACTATCGAGCATAAATACCCCCTCTTGGAGTCACTAGCAACTACTTGGCCAAGATAGCTACTAACAACGGAGAGCATACAATATCACAAACAACACAGACATGATAGAATCATAAAGACAAAACCATTAATCAAACCAACATAATAATCTCAATATCCATCGGATCCCCGCAAACACAACATGCATGATTACAAATAGATTAGATCTTGATCATGAACGGAGCTCACAAGATCTATACATGAAAGCACAAAGGAGGAGATACAACCATCTAGCTAATACATGGACCCATAGTCCAAGGTGGAACTACTCATGCATCATACCGGAGAGAAGGCCTCCGGGATGATCTCCCCTCCGGCAGGGTGCCAGCAAGAACTTCAGATTCCCCTGATCTAGGGATGACGATGGCCGCGGCTATAGAAGGTTTAGTGGAATATTGATCGGGTGCTTAGGGTTTCTGCATCGGGGGCTTCTTATAGGTAAAGGGGGAGGCCGAGGCGGTGGCCAGGGGACCCACACTCTTCCTAGGCACGAGGCAGGGCCCACCCGCGCCCAGGGGGGTGTGGCTGCCCTGGCACACCTCTCCGTCTCCCCTCTAGACTTCTTGTTCCCCACGGAAAGTAATTGACTTTGACATTTGTCCCGTCCAATTCTGAGAATATTTCCTTACTAGATTTTTGATGACCCACAAGTGTAGGGGATCGCAACTGTCTTCGCGGGTAGTATTACCCAATTTATTGATTCGACACAAGGGGGCCAAAGAATACTTGCAAGCCTTAACAACTGAGTTGTCAATTTAGATTCACCTGGAAATAGTTCTTGCTCACGGAAGTTTATCAGTAGTAACAATTTGTAGTAGCAACAGCAACAGTGAAACAGGAGCAATTGCAACAGTAACGGTAACAGTAGGATTCGAGTGCGGTAGGCATAGGGATGGATGGATGGGCGTTGCATGGACGAGTCTAAACATGTAACTTCAAGATCTAGGGCGTTGCAGATAAATAATAACAAGCATCCAAGTACTAAACAATCCTAGGCATGTGCTTCAAATATAGTCATACGTGCTCGCAATGAGAACTTGCACAACATCTTCTGTCCAACCAGCCCGTGGCAGCGGAGCCTCTAGGGAACTACTGGCAATTAAGGTGCTCCTTTTAATAGAGCACCGGAGCAAAGCATTAACACTCCGTGAACACATGTGATCCTCACACCACAGCCATCCCCTCCGGTTGTCCCAATTATTGTCACTTTGGGGCCTTTGGATCCGGACAATGATATGTGTACACAACTTGCAGATAAGATCACAAACAATAGTATCATAATGATTCAATAATAAGTTCAGATCTGAGATCATGGCACTCGGGCCCTAGTGACAAGCATTAAACACAACAAGTTGCAACAAAGTCAAATAGCACTAATAGAGATATTAGGCACTATGCCCTAACATATCTTATTCGATTACATGATAGAACTTATCCAATCCCTACCATCCCCAAGACTACAACGGGGGATTACTCACTCATGGATGAGGGAAACATCGGTGGTTGATGGAGATGCGTTAGTGATGACGATGGCGATGATCCTCTCCAAATTCCACGTCCCGACAGGGTGCCAGAACGGAGTTTCTGGATCCGAATCTTGGTTTCTGGTGGCGGCGGCATGGCGGAACTCTTTCTGGAAAACTATCGAACCCCCCTCGGTTTTTAGGCGAAAGGCAACATATAGGCGCAGAGGGAGGCCGAGGAGCTGCCTGGGGTGGCCGCACCCCCTCCAGGCGCGGGGTCAGGTGGGCCCGTGCCTAGGGTGGGTCTGGGCCCCCAGGCCTCCTCTCTGTCTCCCCTTCTGGCTCCGTGGATCTTGTGGTGAAAAATAGTTTTTTGCATATTTTCCGGGATTTTTCCTGATAGTTGATTTTCTGCACAAAAACAAGATACCAAGGTAATTCTGCTGAAAACAACGTCAGTCCATGTTAGTTGTATCCAAATCACACAAGTTTAGAGAAGAAACAATAGCAAAGTGTTCGAGAAAATAGATACATTTTGGATGTATCAACTCCCCCCAAGCTTAGCTTATTGCTTGTCCTCAAGCAATTCAGTTGAAAACTGAGTGCAATAAAATAACTTTCATGAACACTTTGCTTCATATGATGTACATATTCTCAGCACTGGAGTAGATGCTTAGACAATTCATAATAAGGAGTATGCAACTAAGTCTACTCAATAGACATTGCAAGCTATGAAGAGAAACCAACTCAGTAATAATAAGTAGCATGAAACATAAACATAAGCAACATTGCAATGCTCATAATAAGGTATGATAGAGTGGTATCTCGCTTGCCTTTGTTTGAAGAGCACAATATGAATGCCAAGGCACCTCTAAAGTTCAAGTGAAGACTAGAGGTAAAGATATCAGAGATACAAGCATCAAAGTCATGACATAATTAACCAAGTTTTGGAACAAACACAAGAATGACAACTATGCTCTCAAGAAGGTGCTCATAGAATAAGTGGTGACTCAACAAAGTTGTGAAAACGGTTTTGTGAAGGTTTGAAAGGCTTCCTAATGCTGAAAGGAAGGTACTCATTAGCTTTGAGCTCTCATTGCCCCTATCATAGGCATCTTCATGTGGTTAAGGTGAAAGTGAGGTCCACTCTGAATCATATGCTTGACAGACCATAGGCTGAAAATCCCAAGTCCCTTGAGTACGATGGCTGCTCCGCATGCTACTCAACTTTGGTCACCTGAAAGTTCTTGTCATTGTGAATACATGCATATCATCGAGAACCGCCAACGGGTTACCCCTTGCATATGGTACGGGAGTTTTCCCATAACCAAAATGACAAGGCAAGCAGACAATGAGCATCTTAGCAATCTTTTTATTTACCATATGCATAGCTTTTTATTGAGGATGCTTCCTAGATGCTCATTACAGTGATGCTGCAAGTTTCCACCATGATTAGGCATGACTTAGGCTAGCGGCCCAGGCGTTTCTCTAACATAATGTATAAACTCCATAAACTCACAATCTCCCCTTTTATTTCACATCGTCCACATCTGTAAACAAAATAACAAGGAATCAACCGGATGAGATATCCAAAAGGTGTTGAAAGCGTTCCCCGTGACAACACGATTTTGCTGACTCCTAGCATATAATAAGCAAGCATATAACTTTCATGGACTAGTCACAATGGTTCAAGATTATTAAGCGCAAGGAATAAAGTGTGCCATCAAGTTCGTGAGAGCTTTACTAACTAACTTTCTCAAAACAGTCAAACATTTTATTTTGGAAGAAAACACGACATATATAAAATATGCACTGAAGTAGCAAATGATGCTAATAGGTAGGTATGGTGGACATAGATGGCAATATTGGTTTTGGGGAGTTGGAAGCATAGGTAGAGCACATACTCAGTGCAAGTGAAGGCTAGAAATAGAGAGAGAGCGACAAACGAGAGAGCAATACCTGTCAGAATCATGCTTGCAACAAAACAGGACTAATTATGGCATGAAAGTGATACAAGAACTTTGAGGCAAAATAAATCATCGAGGCTTACTGACTATTGATTAGTCATATGCATGCGTGAGCATGTGCCAAGTCGATTCACATGAATAGTTAGAGGAGGATACCACAATGTCATACCAAAGTATGAATAAAACAATACAAGCAAACATTCATATGACATGCTACAAACTATTAGCAAGCTGGAGCTAATCATAGACAAGCAAGAACTACTAAGCATCCATAATGACATACACCTTACACAAACAGGCTAAGCATGCTCACAATGATGTGTATATGTACAAAAATGAAACAAATAGAGTTCGTTACCAGCCTCTTACCACACCTCGAGTTGTCTTAATCTTCATTATTTCCCTTCACTTGTGTGACTTGAATATTAACATGAAACCAAAATCCACTGAGGACGGCTGAACCCTGCAAAGAACTCACAAAACCAAAGAAGAACAACACATTTTTTTGGTGTTTTCGAATTTTTAGAAACAAGCAAACAAAGAAAACCAAACAAAAACAAAGCAAACCAAACAAAGCAAAATCTTTTTGGATTTTTTCTTTTAAGGCAAACAGAAGCAAAGAAACAAAGAAACAAACCAAGAGAAACAACAAAAATATTTTTGGTATTTTTGTATTTTTGTATTTTTGAGAAAGAAGCAATAAGAACAAAAAAGAAAGCAAAACAGTGGATATACAAAGAACCGATTGAACATGGTATATCGATGAGTGTGATGTCGGTATACCTCCCCCCCAAGCTTAGGCTTTTGGCCTAAGCGGGGCTCAATCCCATGGTGCCCAAGTAGATGCACCTCCATAGTATGTCGAGGAAGCTCCCTCGTCCTGGTACAAGCTCGAGGCCTCCCTTGTATAGTGTACTGCGGGGACATATGAGGGCGCTTACTCCTAATAGTGCCCATGGAAGTTGAGAGAGCGCAGCTTGTCATCCATCTCCACCTTCGTGTGTGGCCAAGGTCCCTGAGAAATACTGAACAAAGTGGTTTGGGGTAGAGGGATCTCTCTCTTCCCCGTCAGTAAACAACATTCTATAAACCAAATTCTCAAGAGTAGAGCTAGTGGTGACAAAGTGGTGCGCCTTCATGGCAGCAAGATCAATCCTTAGAGGATCCAAAACTGTATCATGTGGATCAACAGCAATGTCCAAGGTAGCAGCAATACGAGTAGCAATAATTCCCCCATAAATGGGTCCCTTAGCAGCTAAACGACGAGCAATGAGGGAACCAAGATTATACTTATCCTCACCGTAGAGCGCATCAACTAAGAAGGCCAATTGAAAGTTGGAGATATTACTAGTGTTCTCCCTACCAAGAACACTGGTGGTAAGATAGTAGGCAAAGTACCTGATGGCTGGAAGTTGAATATTCTTTATCTTCCCTTGTTGAGCTCTGCGGTCATCATCATTGGTTATTCCTCAATAAATCTCCAATAAATTAGCGGGAAGAGCTGGAATCTTCTTTGATGACCCAGTTGTACCAAGTCCCAGGGCCTTGCAAAAAAAATTCAAAGACATAGAATGAGCACTGTCATAAATTTTGAAAGACACGGAGGGCTTGAACATGTTGTTAGTAAAGGAGAAACTCTCCACAAATGTTTTAGTAAGCACAACATATTGTGCACTCTCATACTACATGAAACTTGTTAGACCAGCCCTCTCAATCAAAGTCATGAAATCGTTAAGAATCCCAGCATCTCGCAAGAAAGCTTGGCAAGGAAAGGTGGAGGGGTGCGCATCCCCTTCATCTCCCTCGTCACCAAATCGCGGAGTGATGAGATGCTCATTGTATGAGGGTCTAGTACTGGTGGATGACCTTGGAAGCCTTGCCCTTATAGGTATATCACTCTCAAATATATCACCAAATGTGTGGTGGTCCATGACTTCACTTTGCTGAAAGTTTTAGACAACCATCAAGCCAAGTGATTTCTAAGTTAATAAATGATGAGCATCTACTATAGGAACTTGCTAGAGGACTACACATGCATCACAACAAAGTTTCTAAGCATAGAACAAGCATGCAAGCTCAAACAACCTGTCACCTATAGCAGCAAAATACTCAAGATACAATCTACCAATCACAAATCTAATTGGACAAGTGGAGGAGGCACATACCAAGGAGCAAACCCTCCAAAAATCAGCACATGAGATGGGCTGAACAAAGAGATCGAAAATCGCAAGCAAGAACAGCAAGAACTCGAGTCTGAGAAAGTTTTCCGGTGTTTTTCAGGAGAGAGAAAGGAGGTGGCTTTGAGGAGGCAGCCTGGAGGGGCCTAGGTGGGGCAAACCCCTTAGGCGCTGAAGGGATATGCCCGAGAGGCAATAATAAAGTGGTTATTATCATATTCCTTATTTATGATAAATGTTTATTTTACATGCTATAATTGTATTAATACGGAAACGTTAATACATGTGTGTTTAATAAACAAAAAGGAAGTTCCTAGTTATGCCTCTCTTATAAACTAGCTCGTTGATTAACATGATGATCAAAGTTTCCTGATCATGGACATTGGATGTTGTTAATAACGAGGTCACAACATTAGTGTAATGATGTGATGAACATTCATCCGAAGTATAGCATTACGATCAAATTCATTGAGTTTATATTGCTATAACAACTTACGAAGTGATCCTAATCCTTAGACCATGATATCATGTCAATCACTAACACCGGAAGAGTTTCTCGATGACATCAAACGTCACACCGTAACTGGGTGATTATAAAGATGGCTTCAGAACTACTAAAGTGTTATGTTGAGACCCATGGATCGAGAGTGGAATTTGTTCATCCTGATGACGGATAGATATGCTCTGGGCCCTCTCGGTGATATCACATTGATTAGCTTGCAAGCAAGTGATTTGATCACTAGAATGTTATATCACGGGAACGAGAAAAGAGTGCATGTCGGTAACGAGATCAAACTAGGTATGGAGATACCAATGATCGAATCTCGGACATGTAATATATCGTGAAACAAAGGGATTAAGATACTAGAGTAAAAGGTTCACACGATCACAGAAGTCATCGTTGAATGTGTGGGAGTCGGTATGGATCTCCAGGTCCCGCTACTGATTATTGATCGGAGAAGGGTCTCGATCATATCCGCATTATTCGCGAACCATAGGGTGACACACTTAAGGGATGACGACGCCATTCGGAGCAAATGATATGCTAGAAAAAGAAAAGGAAAGCGCGGGAATTTATTTCACTAGACACCGGAATTGTTTCGGTTGAAATTGCTGAAACTGGTTCTGCATGTGAAATGGAATACTAGCAAGGGGTTTTATGTGAATGTTTGTTAATTAAAGTAATTAACAAAATTCTTAATAAATAAATAAAAGAGTTTTATTTAAATGAGAGCTTGCATTAATTTTGGTGGAAAATTAATGCATGTGAGTGGAATTGTGAGTGGAGAGGTTTTTATGTGAGTGGAGCTTCCACCACATGAATGAGGGAGAGGTGGGGGCACCCTCCATGGCCGGCGGCCATGCCCCCTTGGGCTGCCCCTCCTCCCCTATAAAAGGACCCCCTCCTCTCACTTGTCTCTTACACCTCCTCGCGAAGGATATCTCTCCCCCCTTTAGAATTTCCCCATGGTCTCGGATCAGCGAGATACATGTTCCCGGTGGCTTTTTCTGGAAGGATTTGTTGCTTCCGCTGCTTCGCTGGAGCGAGGGCGCGGAGGTTGTCGGGGTACCCGTACGTGTGTGCAATCACGGATGCACCACTGCTTTGAGGTGCTGGACCGGCTGGACCAGACGAACTTCATCACGATCTTGAGATCGGCAAGTGTTCGTCTACATCATCCATGAGTACAACCTTGTTAACGCTATTCGGTCTTCGAGGGTATGTATTCTATGGATGTATATCCACCTGTTGCTTGTATCTAGTAGATAGATCTTGGTACTTAGATGTTCCCATCGTAGGAAAACTTTTGTTTTCTATGCTGCGAACCCTACAGTGGTATCAGAGCCGGATCTATGCGTAGATGCTTTACACGGGTAGTACACATATGAGTATGTGGGAGATGATGATCATTTTATTGCTTCTTAGTTGTACTTTGGATATTGGTGGCATAGTGGGATAAAGCGGCCCGGACAAACTTTACATGTCCTCGCACATGAGACCTGTTCCACGCTTGACATGCAACTAGTTTTGCATAAGTGGCTAGCGGGTGTCTGTCTCTCCTACTATAGTCAATATCTAATTTGCAACGAGTTGTCAACAATTTGGTTATCCTCGTTGTGGTTCATGTTCGTAGGTAAGAACGGTTCTATCTTCGAAAGCCCTAAGCCACGTAAAACTTGCAATGGACAAATTAGAGGCGTCTAGTTTAGATTGTTGCTGGGCTAGTGTTATGATATGGTGATGTTGTAAGTAGAAGTATGAGATGATACTATTGCAACACACATAGCGTGTAAGTTCCATATACCTTGGCCTTACACATAAAGGTATGATAGAGATCATACCACGGTGCACATGATGGAGATCATATGCGGGAACCATATCATTTCACTTATTAACATGAGATGTTTGATTGCATCTTATATTGCTATTTTAGCGTTTTATTAGCATAATAAGATGATCCCTCATTTAAATATCAAGATAAGAATGTGTTCTTTCTTAAGTATGCACCAACAATGTTTCGTCGCTTCAAGGCATCACGTGCTGATCGGGTGTACTTGAATCCACGAGCATATCTCGGGTGTAAGACAGTTACACACGCGAATACTAAGGTTCTTACTTGGCGAGCCTAGCATGTACAGACATGGCCTCGGAACACGGACCGAAAGGTTAAGCATGAGTCATATAGTATATATGATGCCCATTTGATGCTCGCCTTTGAAGCTACACCGACTCACGTGATGATCGGACTTGGTGTAGTGCATTTGGTTCATGTAATCACCAAAAAGGCACGAGGGATGTCGTTTTTGAGTGGGAGTTCATTTCTAATTTGGATTAGTAGAACTCAATTTATCATAAATTAAATCAAAGTGAATTTGCATAATTTGTTGTAGTCATTGGCATTCGTTCACCACCTTATGCATAGTTGTAATTGAGATAATAGAACTATAGAATTCTGGATATATACTTTACGAACTGGTATCGTATTGTGTTGAGGTTTAAAGTCCTATTGCAAACTTTCAGCAAAATTCTATTTACTCCGTGAAATTTAATAATTGGTATTAAATCGAAAGTAACAATTCCAGTGTTAGTATCTTAAGTATCATGTTTGCCTCCATGATTCTTGATTGTTTTAATATCAAGTTTATCTAGGAGCTGAAAGAATTGTTTCAGAAACCATCATGTGTGGCAGATATAACGATATCTGAAACAATGTTTCGGTTGCAATATGATAGAGTATAATATGTGTTGTCATATAGGATGAGAATTTACAAAGGTTTGAGATGTTAGACATCCTAATCATCCAAAAGGGTTTTGGAAAGCAACATTATACTCACGATTCTCCTTATAAGCTACATTAGCTTGATCATGAAAGTCGTCATGATAAGGATGAATAGAAGATGTATGTAAAATGTTTACTACACTAAAAGATTACTAAAGAATGGATTTTAAAAGAATACCGATCATTTTGATGATGGTGATCTACTTCAAAGTGCAAGTCCAAAGGTATTATTATTTGAATATACACACTTTGGACTATGTGTCATGTATATGGCGCCACTTTTTATGTTGATAGATTCTTTTAAAAAGGAAAAGGAAATGCTGAAAGAGAATCTATAAAATATATTTGGCAGAAAAGAAAAGATTGGAAATATCCAATTTAGGTATATAGATGATATACAGGTTATGGTTGTATTCTTTGCTTGTTAAATAATGTGGTTCTTGGGTATTGGATACCGATTGGTTGGTATGAAATTTCATACGGAACGACGCAATTCATGAACCACAATGGCCTAAGTAACTAGCCAGAGAATATGTGATGATGTTCATCAAAAACAAACAAACCGTTGTTTGTATTTCTTGTTGACATCAAAGCTTGACTTCAAGATTTGTTTTAATAATTGTTATTTAAATCAGGTATTATGAGAACAAAGGTTGTTCAAATAATTACCATATTCCATATTAGATGGATGATTTACAAATCTAATTGGAGAGATCACATCCATAAAACCTAATGCTAAAATGTCGCAAGACAAATGATTGAAAGATCACTTACGAAGTGACATCGCCGTTTAAATTATATTGGAAAGAAAACATGAAGAATCTCCATATTCATGGATTTTTGGAGTCTTTGATTTGATCAAGTGACGCTTGTGAGACTTTCCTCGGGATAATTAAAAACTTCGTTCAAAGGGCAAAGAAGAACGAACGACTAAAATATTTGAATTTATACATATCGATGTATGTAGTCCATTATTTATAGTCGTAAGCGATGGGTTTCAACTTCATATACTTTCTCCGGAAATTTGAGTGAATGTTCACTTAATGAGAATGAAGTATGAAATATTTGAAAATGTTTCAAAGACTTTCAATATGAAGTGGAAAATCATTGTAACAAGAAAATAAATGGTTTATGATTTTATCATAAGGGATTTATTTGAGTTACAAGTGTAACAAGAAAATAAATGAATTATGATTTTATCATAAAGGGATTTATTTGAGTTGCAAGTTTAGCAAAACACCTAGATTTACATCTCCCGAAACACCATAGGAGTATGGAGTGTTTGAGATTTGTAATGAAACCTTGTTTGACATGGTTGGATCAAAGGTGTTATTTATAAAACTGCCATTATGTTTTTAAAAGATTAAAAGCTTTAGAGACTTCCGCTTTTACACTGAAAAGAGCTCCATCTTGATCCGTTGAAATGACACCATATGAGTTATGGTTTGGGGTAAAACCCAAGTTGTCATTTCTTAAATTTTGGTATGCTAAACATAAGTAAGATGTTTACAACCAAAGTAGGATGAGCATGTCTTTGTAGGTTATTTCGAATAACAATTGGTTATTCCTCCATAACACCGAGTACAAAAGGGTTTGTCGCTTGAAACGTGAAGTTTCTTGAAAAAGGAATTTTTTCGTAAAAGTTAAGTGGGAGGACAATAGAATTTTGATAAGGTTAACGAACCTTAGCTAAATGTGCTGAGTTGCGCAGCGCCGGAAATCATTCCGGAGGCTGCCATAATGCTCATAGATTATGTGCCTCAAAGGTTACGGTAACGGAGGTCTAAAGTTCCTATTAAGCCGAAGGTCGGATAAACAATCAAATGATTGAGATTTGAGAGTAAATCATTATTGTTTGACAATGATGAACCGACTACAAAGAAGCGATGATGGGCCCTGACTCCGTCAAATGGCTTGAAACCATAAATCCGTGATAGTTCCATACACGAGAAATCAAGTTTTGAACTTGGAAGACCCTCCGGAAAGGTGTAAAAACCTATCGGTCGTATTTGGATCTATAAAGAAACAGACATGGATGTTTTACATCTATGAAATAGTCGACATATCGGTAAAGTATTTTACGACAATGTTCAAGGAGTTGACTATGACAAGATTTTATCTTTCATAGCGATATTTAGTCTGGACGGATTAAAGTAGCAACCACTACATATAATTTGGTATATGGTAGATGAATAAACAAAACAAAGTTCTTTTAATAGAATGGTTACCTAGGACGTGTACATGAAACGATCCAAAGGGTTTTGTTAATTCAAAGGATGCTAAAAGGGGCATGCAAACTTCAATGGTTGAAGTAAGCATCGCAGAGTTGGAATCTTCACCATGATGAAAAAGGAGTTTTTCATCAGGAGACGATGAAGATGCTTGCATTTGCAAAAATTAAGTGGGAGCGCTGAGACACATTTCTAATACATTATGTGGATGACATCTTGTTGATTAGAAATGATGTATCTTTTATTGACAATGGTTAAGAATTTCATTTCGATGAAAGACTTAGGCAAAACCCGAATATTTAGCATGAATGTCTATAGTGGATAGACTGTGATGCTAATATGGTTGTGCCAAACGTACATATATGAGATATTGAAGGAGTTCAATATAGAAACAACAAGAAACGATTCTTGTCGCATGGAAAAGAATTGAATCAAGATTCAAGTGTATCGACACTTGATAAGTGAAACAAGATTCAAGTGCTTTGGCACTTGATGAGTGAAATCACGAGAATGTTTTGATCAATCATACCATGATATGTACACATCCAGATATGTCCTATGCTCTAAGTGTTATGAGCATATACCAGAATGAATCATAAAATGATCATTGGACTATAGTAAGGATATTCTTATGATCCTTTGGAAGAACTAAGAATATATTTGTGTAGAGGTGATAAAAAATTACAAATAGTTCATTGTAAAGCGTTACATTGATACTAGTTTTGTCACAAGATACAAATTAAGTTTATCTCAATTTAAACTATGAGTGGCACAATGAAATGGAAAGAAAGTTTCCATGATGGATTTGGATGAAATCCATAGTTAAGACATTGTGACGAATACTACAACAAAAGGGCTAAGTATATGACTGCTATAGTAGCAGCAAAGGAGGGAATTTGTGTCAAGTAGTTTGTTATCAAACTAAGGTGTGGTTCGCAATAGGCTAACACTAAAGATATATTGTATGACAATAGTATCGACGTGTTTTAAACCCCAAGGAACTAAAGGTCTCACCGAAAGACCAAATTTATACAATGCCATCTCATTGGAGAATGAGTGATGCATGAAGACGCAAAGACATGCAAATACACACGGACCTAGAAGTGTAAGATCCGTAGATTATGTTAACCACTTGCAGTTGCGTATTTGGAACACCAGAAAGCCATAGGTGTTCAATACACAAAGTTTTCAAACTAGATTATTGTCTCTAGTGCAAGTGGGACACTGAAGGGAATATGCCCGAGAGGCAATAATAAAGTGGTTATTATCATATTCCTTATTTATGATAAATGTTTATTTTACATGCTATAATTGTATTAATACGGAAACGTTAATACATGTATGTTTAATAAACAAAAAGGAAGTTCCTAGTTATGCCTCTCTTATAAACTAGCTCGTTGATTAACATGATGATCAAAGTTTCCTGATCATGGACATTGGATGTTGTTAATAACGAGGTCACAACATTAGTGTAATGATGTGATGAACATTCATCCGAAGTATAGCATTACGATCAAAGTCATTGAGTTTATATTGCTATAACAACTTACGAAGTGATCCTAATCCTTAGACCATGAGATCATGTCAATCACTAACACCGGAAGAGTTTCTCGATGACATCAAACGTCACACCGTAACTAGGTGATTATAAAGATGGCTTCAGAACTACTAAAGTGTTATGTTGAGACCCATGGATCGAGAGTGGAATTTGTTCATCCTGATGACGGATAGATATGCTCTGGGCCCTCTCGGTGATATCACATTGATTAGCTTGCAAGCAAGTGATTTGATCACTAGAATGTTATATCACGGGAACGAGAAAAGAGTGCATGTCGGTAACGAGATCAAACTAGGTATGGAGATACCAATGATCGAATCTCGGACATGTAATATATCGTGAAACAAAGGGATTAAGATACTAGAGTAAAAGGTTCACACGATCACAGAAGTCATCGTTGAATGTGTGGGAGTCGGTATGGATCTCCAGGTCCCGCTACTGATTATTGATCGGAGAAGGGTCTCGATCATGTCCGCATCATTCGCGAACCATAGGGTGACACACTTAAGGGATGACGACGCCATTCGGAGCAAATGATATGCTAGAAAAAGAAAAGGAAAGCGCGGGAATTTATTTCACTAGACACCGGAATTGTTTCGGTTGAAATTGCTGAAACTGGTTCTGCATGTGAAATGGAATACTAGCAAGGGGTTTTATGTGAATGTTTGTTAATTAAAGTAATTAACAAAATTCTTAATAAATAAATAAAAGAGTTTTATTTAAATGAGAGCTTGCATTAATTTTGGTGGAAAATTAATGCATGTGAGTGGAATTGTGAGTGGAGAGGTTTTTATGTGAGTGGAGCTTCAACCACATGAATGAGGGAGAGGTGGGGGCACCCTCAATGGCCGGCGGCCATGCCCCCTTGGGCTGCCCCTCCTTCCCTATAAAAGGACCCCCTCCTCTCACTTGTCTCTTACACCTCCTCGCGAAGGATATCTCTCCCCCCTTTAGAATTTCCCCATGGTCTCGAATCAGCGAGATACATGTTCCCGGTGGATTTTTCTGGAAGGATTTGTTGCTTCCGCTGCTTCGCTGGAGTGAGAGCGCGAAGGTTGTTGGGTTACCCGTACGTGTGTGCGATCACGGATGCACCACTGCTTTGAGGTGCTGGACTTGATCGTGCTGGACCGGCTGGACCAGACGAACTTCATCACGATCTTGAGATCGGCAAGCGTTCGTCTACATCATCCACGAGTACAACCTTGTTAACGCTATTCGGTCTTCGAGGGTATGTATTCTATGGATGTATATCCACCCGTTGCTTGTATCTAGTAGATAGATCTTGGTACTTAGATGTTCCCATCGTAGGAAATTTTTTGTTTTCTATGCTGCGAACCCTACAGGCGCCACCAGTGGTGGGCCCGCGCCTACCACGGGTGTGGTGGCCTGGGGTGGCCCCCTGGGTCACCTCTGGTGCCTCTCTGCCCCTTTTTTCGAAGAAAAGTTTATTTTGAATTTTCTGGGATTTTTCGGGAAACTTTATTTTTGGCCAATTTTTAGGGTATGAAAATTGATTTTCTCGCAGAAACAATTTTTTTAAAAGAAGCAAACCAAAAGCCAAACTACAGGAGCTCTAAGAAACTCAAACAAACTACTAGCAAAACTAAAGCTAAAGCAAAGACTCGGAAGGAGAAAAGTAAAAGAAAGCAAGTATAACCATAGTGGAAACATTATTTTGTTCATTAAAATCCTTTTGTTAACAAGGTTGATCAATTCTTGTTACCAAAACAATCTTATATGAAACAAAACTTTGCATTCCACAAGGTGATTATGTTACCTCATACATGATAGCAATGGTCCCAATCATAATAGTTTCAAAATTTGCTTGTGGAATGTGACAATATATTTCTCCAACCTTGATGCTCTCAATATTTTCAATGGAATTCAGGCAATAGCTTCTAACAACCTTCTTGGGGAAATAAACAGTATGCTCTTTGTCATTAATATTGAATGTTACTTTTCCTTGATTACAATTAATGATAGCACCTGTAGTATTAAGAAAAGGTCTCCCAAGAATAATATACATATTATCATCTTTAGGCATTTCAAGCACAACAAAATCAATTAAAACCATGCAATTATGAGCAACTTGAACAGGAACATCCACACATATACCAACAGGAATAGCAGTTGACTTATCAACCATTTGCAAAGATATATCAGTTGGTATCAACTTTTCTAGCTGGAGTCTCTTGTAGAGAGAAAAAGGCATAACACTAACTCCAGCTCCCAAATCACATAAAGCAGTTCTCACATAATTGTTCTTAATAGAGCAGGGAATACCTGGATCACCAAGTTTGTTTGGAACCTTACCATTAAATGAGTAATTAGCAAGCAAAGTAGAAATTTCCTCATTAGGAATCTTCCTTTTATTAGAGACAATATCCTTCATATACTTTGAATAAGGAGGCAATTTAATAGCATCAGTCAAAGGAATTTGCAAAAATAAAGGTTTCATCCACTCACAAAACTTGTTGTAGTGTTCTTCCTCCTTTGACTTGTGTTTCTTACCTGGAAAAGGCATAGGTTTCTGCACCCAAGGTTCTCTTTCTTTACCATGTTTATTAGTAGTAAAATCTTCCTTAGTGTACCTAGTGTTCTTAGTGTGCTTTTCAGGTTCTTCCTCAACTTCCTCCTTATCAGGAGCATCATTATTATTACCACTCTTAGTTTCAGCATCAGAGACAAATATACTATTAGGATCTACAGCAGGTTCAAGTGGTTCCTCAACTACTTTATGTTTCTTTTTCTTTCTCTTACGAGGACTACCACTATCTTCACCTTGTTGAGAATCCTGCTCAATTCTTTTAGGGTGTCCTTCAGGATATAAAGGGTCTTGAGTAGCTATAACACCTAGTTCTAATTCCATAAGCATGTTTATCTCCTGAAGCATTAACTAACATATCCTTTTGTACCTTAGCAAGTTGATCAAGTTGAGTTTGAACCATTTGAAAGTGTTTACAAAGCATTTTAATATCATTAGAAGTTCTTTCCACAATATCTTTCAACTCATGGATAGCTCTAAAGTTTTCCAATAAATGATTCTGAACTTGTTTATTAAAATACCCTTGTTTAACAATAAATGTGTCAAGTTCCTCGAAGCATTGATCAGGAGGCATACCATAAGGAATATCACCTTCATTAAATTGGAGAGAGTGTACCTCAATAGTAGATGAGTGGGGAATTGGATTACATAATTCTTCTACAGGAGGTAGATTTTTCACATATTCAGCTCTAATACCTTTCTCCTTTAGACACTTCTTAGCTTCCTTCATCACTTCATCATTTAATGCAATAACTCCCCTCTTCTTTGTTGTTGGTGCTGGAATTGTTTCATGAACAACTGGTTCGGGAGTAATAGGCTCGGGTTCATTCAGCTCAGTTGAAGTCCAATCATCATAATTCTTGCTTATCTTGGTCATTAATTCTTCAGCATCTACAGGAGTCCTTTTCCTGAAAACACAATCAGCAAAGCTATCTAGGTATGTCCTAGAATCATCAGTTAGTCCATTATAATAAATATCAAGAAGCTCATTCTTAGGTAATGGACATCCAGGATGTGCATGAATCAAGACACAAAACCTTGTCCATGACTCAGGCAATTTCTCTTCTTCTCCCTGTTTAAAATCAAAAAGTCTCTGCAAAGTAGCATGTCTAGCACTGGTAGGAAAATATTTCGGGAAGAAAGAAGCAATCAAGCAATCAGGGCTATCAATGGAACCAAGAGGTAATCTATTAAACCAAGCCCTAGCTTCTCCTTTTAATGAAAAAGGGAAGATCTTAGTAACAAAGTACTTGCGCATCTTAAAATCATTAGAGAACAAAGCACTCATAGTAGAAATCTCATTCATATGAGCTACATCACTCTCATTTTCAGTCCCACAAAAAGGTTCTTTCTCAACAATATCTAAATAAGATAAATCATAGTCTTCATCTTTAATATCTATGGGAGAGGTGGCAAACTTAGGATCAGAGGACAACTTAGGCATGATAGTACGTCTAGCAAGGAGACTCTTAATAGCACTAGTACCGTGTGTGTTTCGGCACTCTTCAACAAAATCATCAGTGAACTTAATGTAACCATCATTAATATCATAACTCTCACTAGCCTCAGGTGAGCTAACAGGTGTAATAGTGGCTTCACTAGGAGTTTCAGTATTTCCTAGACTAGCCATGATAGCATCTATAAAAGGACCTAATGAACCACTCACATCAAGCATAGTAGAAGTAACATCATGAGCATCAAAAGCAGTTTCAGACTCAGCACTAGTAGCAGTGTGTATAGAATGTGTATGTGGTGGTGGTGTGACAAGCTTACTTATAACAGACGGTGAATCAAGAGCAACATAGGTGTTTAGGACTGTACCTCTTCTTGTAATGGATGGTAAAATAGGGAACTTTGTTGGAATTATGCCCTAGAGGCAATAATAAAGATGTTATTATTATAATTCTTGTTCATGATAAAGTTTATATTCCATGCTAGAATTGTATTAAGCGGAAACTTTGATACTTGTGTGGTTTGTGAACAACACCGTGTCCCTAGTACGCCTCTACGGACTAGCTCATTGATTAATGATGGTTAAGGTTTCCTAACCATAGACATGAGTTGTCGATTAATAATGAGATCATATCATTGGGAGAATGATATGATGGACAGACCCAAACTAAGCGGAGCAATTAGATCGTGTCATCATATTCATCTTTGTGAAGCTTTTCTTATGTCAAATATTGTATTCCTTAGACCATGAGATAATGCAACTCCCTGGTATCGGAAGAAAGCTTTAAGGTCATCAAACGTCATCCTATGAGAGGGTGATCATAAAGGTGTCTCTTAGGTGATCGTAAAGTACCTATTGGGTTGTATGTATCGAGATGGGATTTGTCCCTCCCAAGTCGGAGAGATATACTTCGGGACCACTCAGTAATCAATATCAACACCGCTTGCAAGCACGTGGTTAAGGAGTTAATCACAAAGTGATATCGGATTACGGAACGAGTAAAGTACTTGCTGTGAACGAGATTGAACTAGGTATGACGGTACCGACGATCAAATCTCGGGCAAGTAAAATATCGCGAGACGAAGGGAATATATATATGGGATTGATTGAATCCTAGAATTGTGGTTCATCCGATATGATCATCGATGAATGTGTGAGAGTCAATATGGGTTTCCAGACCTCGCTGTTGATTATTGATAGAAGATCATGCCTGCATATTCTCGGACCCGAAGGGTCACACACTTAACGTTTCTCGACGCTAGGATAGATTGGATAATTGGTTTATGAGTTTTTGTTCGGAGTCTCGGATGAGATCCAGGACATCACGAGAGGTTCCGGAATGGTCCGGAGAATAAGATTCATATAAGGCAAAGCAGATTTTGGAGTTCAGAATTGTTTCGGGTTAATCGGTATTGTATCGGAAGCTTATAGAACCTTCCAGAGTGGGACCAACGTGTCCCCACTTGTCAGGAGGGGGCGTGGGCCTATGAGGGAGTGCCCTGGCCGCATTGGGCCAGGGGCACAAGGCCCCATAGGGCCCAGCCGGCCAAACCCTAGGGAAACGCTAGGGGAGCTTCTAGAAGGGGGGAAACTTGCCCCCCACTCCTCCCTCCTTGGCCGCCGGCCTAGGGCTTGGGGGAGGGGCAAGGGCCAGCCGCCCACCCCTCTATATAAAGAGGGCTGGGGGCGCACCCCTCCCACACCTTTTCCTCAACCCTAGCCGCCCTGCTGCCCCTCCTCTCTCTCTCCCTCCCGACTGCGCGTAGGCGAAGCCCTGCCGCAGAAACTCTCCACCGCTTGCACCGCGCCGTCGCGTTGTAGATCCAATCCATCTCTCCACCCTACTTGCTGGACCGAGGAAGGAGGAGGCGTAGAGGTGCCGCACGTGTGCATCTCTCGGAGGCATCGCCACTTGCGGTGTTAGATCGGATCGGATCGCGAGGAGGAGAAGCGAGTACGACTACATCACCCACGTTCGTTGAACGTTCCGTTGTGCGAATCTTCAAGGGTATGAAGATCTCATCTATTTCCCCCTCGTTGTTTGCATCTCCTAGATTAGATCTTGGCTTTCCCCGTTTGCATCCGTAGAAAACTTTTGATTTACTATGTTGCGAAACCCTTCAGTGGTATCAGAGCTAGATCTATGTGTAGATGTGTTTCACGAGTAGAACGCAACAAGGTTGTTGCGGGCGTTGATGTTTTCTGTTGCAAGCCTCTTGTTTGTGTACTTCTTATGACACGGGATAGTGAGATCGAAGCGGTCCAGGCCAACCTTACGCGACATCGTTCGCGAGACCGGCTCCGCACTTGACGTGTGGCTTGTTCCACACATGCAGCTGGTGGATGCCAGTTTCTCTCACTATAGTTGTCATGGGATTTACACCGGAGTTTGGCAACCATAATATCACCGTTGTGGCTTTCCGTAGGTAAGAATCGTTCTTAGCTTGCTACTCCCATAAGCCATGTAAAACATGCAACAACAAAGTAGAGGCGTCTAATTTGTTTTTGCAGGGAGTGTTTTCTGTGATATGGTATGGCCCAAGATGTGATGTGTATGTTGTATGCAATGATCATGTTTTGTAATGTTTCACAACTTGCATGTCGATGAGTACACAACCGGCATGAGCCATATGGTTGTCTTTATAATTGTGTATGACATGTGTGTCAACTTCTTATACGCCATGTAATAGTTTTACTTTATCGCTAAGTAGTTAGCAATAGTTGTAGTTGCTATTCGTGGTGGAGGCAATCATGGTGGAGTGATGGAGATCATGCCGGCACGCATAAGATGGAGATCATTGCGCGAAGATTGGCTATACCATGTCACATAAAGTTATATGCATGTGATGTTTATCCTTATATGTATCTTATTATGCTAAGATCACGACGGTAGCATTATAAGATGATTCCTCACTTAAAGATCAAGATAAAACTGTGTTCTCCCCATGTATGCACCGTTGTGAAAGTTCGTCGTGTTCAAGCATCATGTGATGATCGGGTGCTATAAACTCTACGTTCACATACAACGGGTGTAAGCCAGTTTTGCACACGCGGAAATACTTGGGTTTGACTTGACGAGCCTAGCATGTACAGACATGGCCTCGGAACACATGAACCGAAAGGTTAAGCATGAGTCATATGAATGATATGATCGACACTTCGTTGTCCACCATTGAAACCACATCTCTTCTCGTGAAGATCGGATTAGGTGTGGTGAATTTGGATCATGTTCACTAAACAACTTGAGGGATGTTGAATTTAGTGGGAGTTCATCTGGTAATTTGATTAATTTGAACTAGTTATCATGAACATAGTCTAATTTGTACTTGCAAATATTGTAGATCAAATGGCTAAGTACAACTTCAACTTCAATGTTTTTGCTGAGAAAGAAAAGCTTAAGAACAATGGGTCTAACTTCACCAACTGGTTCCGCAATCTGAGAATCATTCTCGCTGGCGAACAAAAGGACTATGTCCTGGAGATGCGCTAGGTGACGCCCCTGCTATAGATGCGCCGGCTGATGAGAAAGATGTTTATCATTCGCGCAAAGATGATTATGGTGTGATTAAGAGCACCATGTTGTTTGCTATGGAATCGGACCTTCAAAATCGTTTTGAAGATTACCCCGGGCCCTTTGAGATTCTTGAGGAACTAAAAATTATGTTTCAGACTCGGGCCCGTTCTGAGAGATATGAGATCTCTGAGAAATTCTTTAACTGCAAGATGGAGGAAGGGAGTTCCATTAGTGAGCACGCCATAAAGATGTCGGGCTACACTCAACGCCTTGAGCAACTGGACTACAAGATTCCAGAGGAGCTCAAGATTGACAGGGTCCTGCAATCACTCCCTCCTAGCTACAAAAGTTTTGTAGTGACTCATAATCAGATTGGTTCCACTGTTACGATCACCGAGCTCTTCGCTAAGCTGAAAGATGCAGAGGTGGACATCAAAAAGGATAATCATGTGTTGATGGTCAACAAGCCCCCCAACTTTAAGAAAGGTAAGGGTGCAAAGAAGCCCTTCAATAAATGTAGCGGCAAGCGCGTTGCCCCTGCTGAGAAGAAGCTCAAGTATGGACCTAAGCCGGACACTGAGTGCTTCTATTGCAAGGACAAGGGTCACTAGAAGCGCAACTGTCCGAAGTACTTAGCGGACAAGAAGGCTGGCACCATCAAAGGTATATTTGATATACATGTTATTGATGTTTTCCTTACTAGCCCTCGTTGTAGTGCCTGGGTATTTGATACTGGTTCAGTTGCTAATATTTGTAACTCGAAACAGGAGCTACGGAATAGACGGCGGCTTGCGAGGGATGAGGTGACGATGCGCGTTGGCAACAAATCAAGAGTTGATGTGATGACCGTCGACACGCTCTCCTTAGTTTTACCTTCGGGATTGGTTTTAAACCTTAATAAATGTTATTATGTGCCTGCGTTGAGCATGAACATCATATCTGGATCGTGTTTATTGCAAGACGGTTATTCATTTAAATCTGAGAATAATGGTTGTTCTATTTATATGAGTAACATCTTTTATGGTCATGCACCTGCTGTGAATGGTTTATTTCTTCTAAATCTCGAAAGGGATGAAACACACATCCATAACATTGAGGCTAAGAGATTCAAGGTAGATAGTGATAATACTACTTATTTGTGGCACTGCCGTCTAGGTCATATTGGTGTAAAACGCATGAAGAAACTCCATTCTGATGGACTTTTGGAGTCTCTTGATTTTGAATCATTTGACACATGCGAACCATGCCTCATGGGCAAGATGATCAAAACTCCGTTCTCTGGAATGATGGAGCGAGCAACGGACTTGTTGGAAATCATACATACCAATGTATGCGGACCGATGAGTGTTTCGACGCACGGTGGATATCGCTACTTTCTCACTTTTACTAATGACTTAAGTAGATATGGGTATATCTATTTAATGAAACATAAATCTGAAACATTTGAAAAGTTCAAAGAATTTCAGAATGAAGTGGAGAACCATCGTAACAGAAAAATTAAGTTTCTACGATCCGATCGTGGAGGTGAATATTTGAGTTATGATTTTCTCACGCATCTTAAAGCAAGCGGAATCGTTTTGCAACTCACGCCACCCGGAACACCACAGCGCAATGGTGTGTCTGAACGCCGGAATCGAACTCTATTAGATATGGTCCGATCAATGATGTCTCTTACTGATTTGCCGTTATCATTTTGGGGTTATGCATTAGAAACCGCTGCATTCACTTTAAATAGGGCACCATCTAAATCCGTTGATACGACACCGTATGAACTGTGGTTTGGTGCTAAACCTAAGTTGTCGTTTCTTAAAGTTTGGGGATGCGAAGCTTATGTCAAGAAGTTGATGCCGGACAAGCTCGAACCCAAAGCGGAGAAATGCGTCTTCATAGGATACCCTAAGGAAACTATTGGGTATACCTTCTATCACAGACTGAAGGAAAAGTGTTTGTCGCAAAGAACGAATCCTTTCTTGAGAAGGAGTTTCTCTAGAAAGAAGTGAGTGGGAGGAAAGTAGAGCTATACGAGGTTGTTGAACCTTCTCTTGAATTGGAGAGTAGCGCAGCACCTGAAATTGTTCCAGTGCCGCCTGCACCAACAATAGAGGAAGATAATGACAAGGATCATGAAGCTTCGGACGATGCTACTACTGAACGTCGCAGGTCGACAAGGTCGCGTGCCCCTCCTGAGTGGTACGGCAACCCTGTCTTAACTGTCTTGTTAGTGGACGACAGTGAACCTCCGAACTATGAGGAAGCGATGATGAGCCCAGACTCTGAGAAATGGATAGAGGCCATGAAATCCGAATTGGGATCCATGAGCGAAAACCAAGCATGGACTTTGGTGGACCCTCCTAGCGACCAAAAGGCCATTGAGTGCAAATGGATCTTCAAGAAGAAAACGGACGCGGATGGTAATGTTACCGTCTATAAAGCACGACTTGTCGCGAAAGGTTTTTGACAAGTTCAAGGTGTTGACTACGATGATACTTTCTCTCCCGTAGCAATGTTTAAGTCCATTCGGATTTTATTAGCAATTGCTGCGTTTCATGATTATGAAATATGGCAGATGGATGTCAAGACTGCGTTCCTAAATGGCAACTGTTGGGGAGGTGACCCCGGATAGGGTCAGAACGGGGAAAGACAAAAGGAAGTTCCCCGTCCAGTTTCTGAGTTACTGTCTAAATCGGCCGATTCCTGTAAAGTTCCACCGAGGTAAGCAAGAGCAGAACTCTTATGAGAAGAGCAAGACGTTACCCGGCTGACGTACTATTTAAGTCGGCCGGGTCAGCCCGAATAAACTGAATGCAGGTGAAGGCCAAGCCGAGTTAAGCGAGGCAGGGCCGAATGACATGAAGCTAGCAGGAGAAGGAAGTGCCTATAGTCAAACCCTAGCCACAAGCTAGGGAGAATCTGAGCAGAGCCAAACATAAAGGACAAGGCGCAGAGCGACAGAAGGGCAGAAGGAGGTCACGGAGGTGACAGTCCTGGAGCCCGAGGCGAGCAGGTGGGGTTCTCTGAAACCTTGCCGTCATTAGAAGGGCGACACGGAAAGGAGGCCGCCGAGTTACTATATTGGGACAGGCTATATTCTTCGAATATGCTTGCCACATCAGCCCTAGAGGAACCAAGACTCCCCTTTATAAGGAGAGGCTTGGAATCTGAGAAGGGCATCGGCTTATTTAGGACCGTTAGGCTGGTAAAAGTTCATCTTCTCTTCTTGTAAACAGCTCAAGGAGCACTTGTAGCACAAGAGAGGAGAAATAAAGATCTTTACGTTAGTTGTTTGTGTGTAGAATCAACTACATCTTCCCTCCCCAGATCCCTCTAGCATACATTGGCCCCATACTTTAGCCTACCCATGGCATCTGTCGTGCCACCACCACGACAGTTGGCGCCCACCGTGGGGCCAGCAGCGTGCTATCTGGAGTCATGATCCGGACGGGAAACTTCATCCACACTGGCGAGCGTGTTGTCTCTGGCTTAGTCCGGAGATTTGATCTCTGTGACTATGCCAGTGATAACGCAGGCAGCTTCAGGGGAAAAACTCCTCCGCGCAACGGCGTCTTCATCGACTTGGGCATGCACCAGATCTACGTCGGCGTCGACACCACCGGCGTTTATCCTCACCAAGTTATTGTTGCAGGAGAGCCCCCTCTTAGCACAGCGCGGAGTGCGCCCCGTCAGCAGCGTCGAGGTGATGGTCGCAGCCGGGGTGCAGGCGGGAGCAGCGGGCGCCGGATCAAGCAAGGATCCGACAACGGGTGTGCAGGTGACCACAAAGCAGGCAGCTCCACAACCCACCGAGGTAATTCCTTCAGCGGCCAACCCAGCCGAGGTGCAGGAGACGACCCTAAAGGCACCAAGGGTAAGATGTCCACCTCTGGAAAGACCAGAAAAAATTCTCCAGGCAACTATAGATAATCTGACTATGCCTGTAGTGCCGATACTTGATCCGGCTAATGCTCAGGCAGAGTTAGAAGAAACCAGGCAAAAAGTACTGGAAGAGGCAAAAAAGGTGTCGGCATTGCAGGAGTCCTTAAACAGGACCCCGCGAGAATATGCTAAGGCAAACAAGCTTGACGTCGCCCCGAGCGGGTTGATGAATTAAGAATAAGAGGGAAGAACCTCATAGATGATATCAACAAAGAGCATGAGGCTCATAAGGCAGAATCAGTTGATCTAGGCTTGCCGAGGTATAGTACCCCGGCAAAGAACCTGAGGGCGGCAAATGCCGCTGCACTAGAGTTGGAAGGATTGACCGGCGAAGCCCGGCAAAAACAGCAAGAAAGAGTGAATGAGCTGGTGCGCATTGTGAACCAGCAGAATGAAGAAATGCTCAGGGCAGATCCGGCAAGGCCTGGTGACTCGCGAATGGTTCATTCGGCTGGTGCAGCACCTGCCCTATCTGTAGCAGCAGCATCCTCACCCGGAAACAACGCGCGAAAAGACAGAGCAGTAACTTCGGGAAAAAGAAATAAGCAAATTGTTCCATATGATCCGGCAGTAGCCGGAAAAGCAAATGAAAACAGAGGTAATGGAAGCCGAGGTAACAGTGGCGAAAGAAACCCCGGCCGTGCCGATAAAGGCAACGAAAGCCGAGGTAATGGGGATCTCGGAAGAGAAAATCATGAGAATAATATCCCGACAGAAGGAAGGAGAGATCCACCGCCTAATCCTCAACCGAGGTATGAACCTCGGCAGGAAAGAGAAGTGAGACCAGCTCGCCATCATCAGGTGAATGAGAGGTACAATGATGGTTATTCAGAAATGGAATATGCGGTTCATGGTGGAAACAACCGCTATGGAACGCAGGAAAGAATTATGTACAGAGATTTGCCATCAAGTGATGCAAGAATAAAACTAGACCGACTATACCGGTCCGAGTTGTTAGAAGAGCAGGGCCCGCCGGGTCCTGCATGTTTTGGACCACGGATCATGGGCGAGCCACCATTGCCGAATTTTCAGCTGGCAAGAGGCACGAAAACATACAATGGGAGCACCAAACCACAGGATTGGTTGATTGATTATGCCACGGCTGTAAAAATAGCAAGTGGAAACTTGCGATGGGCAGTAAGATATGTCCCGCAAATGCTGGAAGGGCCAGCCAGAGTATGGCTGAATAATCTGCCTCCAGGCAGCATCAACTGTTGGTTGGATTTCGAAGAGATGTTTGTCAGCAACTTCACCAGTACTTATAAAAGGCCAAACAAGCCGCAGCAGCTAGCCATGTGCAAGCAAAGGCCGAATGAGACAGACAGAGAATTCTTAACTCGGTGGTGTAACCTCAGGAATTCATGCGAGGGAGTTATAGAATCACAAGCGATAGCTTGGTTCGCTCAAGGATGTTGTTATGCCAGTGTTTTGTGGCAGCGACTGCAAAGAGATATGCCAACCACTTTGGCAGAAACCATCAGGATAGCGGATTCATATGCGTTGGGAGATCCGACGCAACCAGAGCTGATGCCGGCAGATCATCGGGAGCATCAAGACCAATATGCAAGAGATGCTGCCGGATCATCAAGGCGTAATGAGTTCAGAGGAATAAGAAGAGAGGAAAGACCGGATTACAGATATGCCTCCAATCAGGTGGCAGCAGTAGTGCAAGATCAGCCGAGTCACGGAAACAGTCAGCGGCAGAAGAATGGTCCTCAGCAATGGACACCAAGGAATGAAGGAAAGAGACAGTGGACACCAGAACAGAAGAAACAATGGCAGGAAAGGCCGAAGTACACGTTTGAGTCCATGTTGGATCAGCCGTGTAAGTTTCATACTCCAAACCCGACCAAGCCGGCCAATCACACAACTCGGCAATGCGCCTGGATGAAAAATGCAATGGGTAACCCGGCGGGCATGCAAGCACCTACCCACCAGGCGCATCAGCAGCAGCAGCCGCAATTGACTGGAGAAAATGCACAGCAACTAATGTTACCACCTCCTCCCCCGAGGTATGATAACTCGGACCGGAGAGATGCAGTGCATCAAGTGATAAATCAGGGTCCGGGTGGAAGGACGAACTCAGGAAATAATGGACGCAATGATTACAGGGAACATCATCAATCATATTGCGTGTTCACAATAGAACAGCAAGACAGGCAAAGTGTACAGCGCCGGCATATGGAAGTAAATGCAGTTATGCCGACAGTACCAAGATATGTGCCTTGGTCAGATCAAGAAGTAACTTGGAGCATAAAGGATCACCCCAAAATAATGCCGAATCCGGGGTCGTACGCACTCATAATAGATCCAACATTTGTCGGACCGAGCATTAATGTGAAATTTTCAGAAGTACTCATTGACAATGGGAGCAGTATCAATATCATGTACAAGGATACAATGCATAAACTCGGAATATCGTAGAATATGCTGCAATCCACGAGAACCACGTTCCATGGAATAGTGCCAGGGCTTTCATGTGAACCCATTGGAAAGATTCGAGTGGATGTGTTATTCGGCACAAGGGATAACTGCAGAGCAGAAAATTTGGAGTTTTAGGTGGTGGATCTAGAGAGTTGTTATCATGCTCTACTCGGACGGTCGGCATTGGCCAAATTCATGAGCAGCTGCCACATAACTTACTTGAAAATGAAATTACCCGGACCACAAGGGGTGATAACAGTAGCAGGAGATTACACGAAGTCAATGGAATGTGCTTCGGCCGGATCAAACCTGGCCGAGTCATTGGTAATAGCAAGATAAAAAAGAAGGATTCAGGAGGTAGCGGCCCTCGCTCAGTCGGCACAACTGAATATGCCGGCATTGGCCAATCCGCATGGAAGTGTCTCTTTCCAGCCGACTAAAGAAATAAAAAAGTTCCAGATAGATGAGCAGTTCCCAGAGCGCACCGTCACCATTGGTGTCGGCCTAGATGCTAAATAGGAAAGCGAGCTCACCAACTTCCTCCGTGAGAATCGGGATATCTTTGCATGGTCAACTCAGGATTTGCAAGGTGTGCCGAGGGAGTTGGCTGAGCACTCTCTGAATGTAAGGCCAGGAGCAAGGCCGGTGAAGCAACCTCTCCGCCGCTTCGCCGAAGACAGGAGAAAAATAATAGGGGATGAGATAGCTCGGCTCCTTGCGGCCGGGTTCATCATGGAGGTGCTTTATCCGGATTGGCTATCAAACCCGGTGCTAGTAGAAAAGAAGAAGGATGATCCAAATGTAGCCATTGTATGGCGAATATGTATTGATTACACGAACCTGAACAAGGCGTGTCCAAAAGATCTTTTTCCTTTACCTAGAATAGACCAAGTCATTGATTCGACCGTTGGTTGTGAACTGTTATCATTTGTAGACGCGTATTCTGGTTTTCACCAGATACCGTTAAATCTGGCCGATCAAATAAAGACTGCGTTTATTACCCCGTACGGGGCTTATTGCTATCGCACCATGCCATTCGGCCTGCGTAACGCAGGGGCAACGTACCAGAGATGTATGCAAAAATGTCTGCATGACCAGATAGGAAAAAATGTACAAGTATATGTAGGTGATGTGGTTATCAAAACCAAAGAAAGCAAAACGCTACTGGATGATATTCGGCAAACTTTCGCGAACTTGAGAAGGTTCCGAATGAATCTTAACCCGGAAAATGCACCTTCGGTGTACCGGCTGGAAAACTACTCGGTTTTATCGTATCTAGCCGAGGTATAGAAGCCAACCCAACTAAGATAAGAGCAGTGGAAAGGATGGAATTGCCGAGATGTCTAAATGACGTACAGAAGTTCACAGGTTGCCTGGCCTCGCTTAGCCAATTTGTATGTCGGCTGGGAGAGAAAGCATTACCACTTCATCAACTGATGAAAAAATCTGATAAGTTCATTTGGACACCACAAGCAGATAATGCGTTCCATGAACTGAAGAAGATGTTGGTCACAGCGCCAATCCTGGCATCTCCATTGTCAAAACAACCAATGTTACTTTAAGTATCCACCACGAACAGAGTAGTAAGTGCTGTGATCGTGGTGGAGCGGATTGAAGATGATAAATCAGTACAGAGGTCGGTATATTACTTAAGTGAGGTACTATCAGCCTCAAAGCAAAACTACCCACATTATCAGAAGACGGCGTATGGAGTGTACATGTCGGCAAAGAAACTTAAACATTACTTCAAAGAGCACCCGATCAAAGTGATCTGTGAAGCACCCATAGCTGACATATTGAGCAACAAAGATGCAAGCGGCCGAATAGCAAAATGGGCAATTGAACTATCACCTTATGCTCTGCAATTCGATAGGCGAGAGGCAATTAAATCTCAGGCAGTGGCCGACTTCTTTGTGTATTGGGCCGAGATACAATATGAGCCACCATTACCAGACCCGAATTATTGGACAATGCACTTCGACGGTTCCAAGTTGAGGAATGGCTTGGGAGCGGGGATAGTGTTGACCTCGCCAAAAAGAGATCAGTTGAAATATGTGCTACAAATACATTTTGCCACATCAAACAATGTAGCCGAGTACGAAGCACTCGTCCATGGATTCAAGGTGGCGAAAGAGATTGGGATACGCCGAATTTTATGCTACGAAGATTCAGATCTAGTAGTACAACAAGTGTCCGACAATTGGGACGCGCTGGACGCAAATATGGCCTTATACAGATTTCATGTGTAAAAACTCAGTGGATACTTCGATGGATGTGAATTTCATCATGTACCTCGGGCAGAAAATGACGCTGCAGATACGCTGTCAAAACTCGGATCAACCAGGCAATCAATTCCCCCAGGTATCGCCCTGGAGCACTTGAGAAAACCATCAATAGCTCCATCACCAGAGTCCGAATCCATCTATATCCCGGCAAAATCAAGAGAGGATAATGTGCCGATGGAGATTGACAAAGAATGTAACCCGGATATGGAGAAACCCGAGGTCGTTATGTCGGTAGAAAATATGGAAGTAGATAGTGGAATTATCCCAGAGAAAATCATGCCAACATGGGCGCAACCCATATTTTCCTTACTCAAGGATGCGACCTTGCCAAGTAATGAGGTACTGGCTAGACAGACGGTGAGAAGAGCTAAAGCTTATACAATCATAAACAATGAGCTGTATAAAAGAAGCGTCACAAGCGTGTTACAAAGATGTGTGAGTTCGGCGGAAGGCCAGGAGATCCTCCTAGATATACATCAAGGAGAATGCGGGCATCACGCCTCGTCTAGAGATTTAGTGGCCAAAGCATTCAGGCATGGATTTTATTGGCCAACAACGTTGAAAGAGGCCAAAGAACTGGTGGAAAAGTTTAATGGTTGCCAGAGATATGCCAACAAGATACATATGCCATCGTCCGAGTTAAAAACAATACCAATTACTTGGTCGTTTTCTGTGTGGTGTTTAGATATGGTGGGACCATTCAAGCCGGCCCGAGGTGGGATGACCCACATCTTAGTCATGGTCGACAAATTCACAAAATGGATTGAAGTGAAACCAATAAAAAAATGTGATGGACCCACAACAGTAAAATTCCTCAAAGACATTATCTTGAGATATGGTTACCCACACAGTGTTATTACAGACAATGGTACAAACTTTGATGACGGAGCTTTTTCTAGATTATGTCAAGAAAAACACATAAAACTGGATGTCGCCTCGGTGGCTCACCCAGCATCTAATGGGCAAGTAGAAAGATCCAATGGACTAGTTGGAATAAAACCCCGACTCGTCGAACCACTGCAAAGGTCGGCCGGGTGTTGGATCGAGGAACTACTAGAAGTACTATGGAGCCTCAGAACTACCCCAAACAGATCAACATGGTATACACCATTTTTTCTGGTATATGGGGCAGAAGCCGTGCTTCCAGCAGACATAATACATGACTCGCCAAGAGTTACCCAGTATACAACCGCTGAGGTAAATGAGATAGCTCGGCAAGACGATGTCGATCTACTAGAAGAAGCCAGGGAGTTGGCACTATCAAGATCAGCTATTTATCAACAGGACTTGCGACGATATCACAGCAAGAAAGTAAATCCAAAAGTGTTTAAAGAAGGAGATTTGGTTCTTCGATTAGTGCAACGCACGGCCGTCATGCACAAACTATCACCCCCATGGGAAGGACCATTCATCATGAGCAAAGCATTGCACAATGATGTGTATTACCTAATTGATGCTCAGTCACTAGAAAAGAACAAGGCAGACAAAGCCAGCGAAGAATCGAAAAGACCATGGAACATCGCTTTATTTCGTCCATTTTACTCGTAGGAGTCATCTATGACACGTCGAAAAGTGACGCTTCAGGACGAAGTATCAACTATGTATTAAACCTCGGCACCTCGAGCAAGGACTCGGGGACTGCCCTATATTATTTTGCATTTTTTGATTATGTATTAGACCTCGGCACCTTGAGAAGTGACTCGGGGACTGTCCTATATTGTTTCTAAGTTTGATTATGTATTAGACCTCGGCACCTTGAGCAGTGACTCGGGGACTGCCCTATATTGTTTCTGAGTTTGAGTTATGTATTAAACCTCGGCACCTTGAGCAGTAGCTCGGGGACTGCCCTATATTGTTTCTGAGTTTGGGTTATGTATTAAACCTCGGCACTTCGAGCAATGACTCGGGGACTGCCCAATGTTATTTCGCATTTTTAGTGATGTGATTAAATCTCGATTTCTAGAGCACTGACTAGGGAATTGCCCCACGATTGTCCCTTGTTACAAAAATGGGTATCGAACTTCAGCACCCAGAATGATATTATTTCGCTCTCCCCAAATATGGGCTTCGAGATTTACAACTTGGATAGAATTCAAGAACACAGTGGTTGAGCTGCCAAGTTTATAAAAGTCAGGTAATATTATACGCCGAACTATGGTGGGACAAATGCAAACACACAGTCCGAACTTACGAAATCGAGGGCCACCAAAGCAAAGATCTAAACAAACAAGATCAGTTTAAACAGAACAACAACGATCACAATCATAGGTGCCTCAGTGGAAAAAGGCAAAAGAGGTTCATACCACACAGAAAGTCGGACAATTGTTTCACACACATCATACGCCCGGCATACCGGGGATAAGAAACAACTTAAAGTTTTTTAACCTAAGGGGCAGCGCTTTGGTCAGGCACTGGGCGCTCCGAGGTAGACGACACCTCGGCCAAAGTTGCTTCGCCCTCCACAGAACCAGGAGCGACTTCGGGGGAAGCCCGGGGCGGTTGAGAAACATTCGCTTGAGCTTGAGAATGCCCAGTCCCTTTGGAGGATGATCGCGCGTCGCCGTTGCCATCCGATCTTGCGCTGGAATCACCAGAAGTATCCGAGTCGCCCTCATCCTCGTCCTGGTCGGCCGAATTATCATCAGAGGCATCCTCAACCTCGACGTCATCCACCGGGTTAGAAAGGAAACTGAGCCCTTCAATCCAGCTATGCACGTCCGCGTACTCAACAAGCTGGAAGGCACGAGCTTGCCGGCGAGCAATGGATTCTGGATCCTCAACCCACCGGGAGCCAGTGCGCAAATTTATCAAGGTATCGAGCGAAATATCCTCGTACCATGACATAACGACTGTGAGCGCCATATCAGCACCAGGCTCGTCCAGCGGATTCCCTCCAGAGATTTAACTGGTTCTGGGATGCCATCAATATTTCCACCAGTATCTTGATTTCATCGATATCAGGAGTCCCAGAAGTATTCGGCCAGAGAACATGGTAGGCCCGGATGGCTGCCTGCACCAAGTCCCTACCCATAATCTTCATCGGACCAACGGCAGCGCCAACGGCAACCAAGTAGTCTTCCATCGAGTATTCTGGGCTCGCATCTGCGGGGACACCTCGGCGCACACGAGCATTAACCACCGCTCTAGAGCTCACGGGCTTATCCTCTGGAAAGTGGTCTACGCAAAATAAAAGTACATCGGTTAACAGTAAGAAAGAGAAAAAGATAACTCGGCCACGGTCAGAGGCTTACGATGAATATAGCTCAGCATTCTCTAGAGATCTTGAGCACAATCACCCTTAGTTTTCTCAAAGCAAGTGATCTCCTTGCTCACCTCCCGTGTTTTGAGTTCGGCAGCCTCGAGGAGTTCTTTATTTTTCTGCAATTGCAGCGCTAGCCGATTCTTCTCCTCGGAGAATTCCTGGTCGACTTTCTCCAACTCAGACTTCTGGGAAAGCATAACTCAGATCTAGGTGGCTGGATATTCGAACCTAAGACAGATCCGAATCAAGCAAAGCTTAACTCGGATCTAGGTGGCTGGATATTCGAAGCTCAGACAGATCCGAATCAAGCAAAGCTTAACTCGGATCTAGGTGGTGGGATATTCGAACTCTAAGACAAAACTGAACCAGGCGAAGCCTAATAAAACTTCCAAACGAATAACAAATTATTCGGTTGCAAGCTTCGGGGACTAGAGTATATATAATATCATTCGAATGACTAATCAAACGTCGATAAAAACAATCACCTCATTCATCTTATCGCTGTCAAGAACGATCTTGGCAGCCAGATGTAAGCGACTGCTGATGTCGGAGAGTTGAAATGGCTGACTGCTTGGATTGCCCTCGAGCTGATCAGTAGCGTTCCAATTGTTGGCATACTCAACCAACGAGCCGAGGCTGTTCCCACTCTCCGTACGAGTCAGGACTTTACCTCTGACGTGTTGTGTAGCCACCGCCGCCGCGTGACTCTTGTGAAGAGCGAGCTGTGTATCAGCGGCCGGGGTAACAATAGTCTTGGCAGAAGAAACCCCCTTGCGCAGCGCATCAGCAATTGTAGGCTGAGAAGAGCTGGCAAGCCCTTTCTGAGATGAGGGAGGTTTGGTGACGACGACCTTTCTTGCCTTAGAAGAGGCGTCGGCAGGAGTCGTTACCTTGGCACTTGGAGTGGCATCTTTGGGGGCCGGAGGGACGGTTTTTGAGGGCACCGAGATACTGATATCCTTGGCTGGAGTTGAAGTCGCAGTAAAGACTGTGGGGGTCGAAGGAATCTCGAGGGAAACTTCGGGATTCACGGAGGAGGCAGCAGGATCAGTAGAAATATCTACTGGCCGAGTTGTGTCGGCATCAACAGGAGAGACCTCAGGCGCATCCTGGCGAGATGACGTCTGATTCGGAGCGGGAGGAGAGTCTACGCGAGCAGGACTAGGAACTCTAGTATCTTCAGGAGGCGGAGGAGAAGGCGGCCGAGTCGTATGACTCGTCATGCTAGGACCACTGGGCTTAACAGAAAGAGGAGCTCTGCAAAGACACAAAGGGTTAGGTCAAAAGGTAGAAAGAGAGAAACAATAAATACAAATGAAAAGCTACTCACCCAGTAACCCCGGGCATAGTTTTACGCTTCGGAGGGTGCTGGGCTGACTTCTTCGTTCGTTTCTTGGGAGCGGCTTCCGAGGCACCAGCTGGAGCGGTACGCTTCCTCGAGGTAACAGGAGGTCGGGAGGCGAGAGGCTCGGCGTTGTGAACCTGACCGGCCTGATTAGCTGAGAAAGTAGAAGCCAGAAATGCATAAGAAATTGGCATTGTGGCGACTACCTCAATAACTTGGACCTCGTCCGAATCACCTTCCTCCTCGTGGGCCGGGGTCTTGCCACGGGTACGAGCCGGAGCAAGGTCCGACTTGGCAACGAACTCCTCCGAGTCAGGCTCCCCGCTATCCGGGGTGTTCCGATCTGAGGTCCACGGGAGGGACAAAACCTCGGCATCCTCGATCTTCTGCTCCTCAAACCTCTGCAGGAAAAGGGACAGAGAAATTAGCAAGAGAAATCACAGACGCGATTAAAAAGCAAAACACAACTGCGTGAACCTACCTCAGGAGGAGGATGCTCGCGGGTGAACGGCTTCAGTCCCCATGTCCAATCCTCCGGCATCTCCATCTTGAAGATAGCTCGGACACACTTGAAAATAAGATAGTTATCGAGCTCAACCGTTGAGACTCGATTGGGATCAAGGGGTCCGCTCATATAGCAGAGCTTATGCGTGCGTTGCTGAAAAGGGCAGATCCGGCTGCTGACGAAGGTAGTCATCAGATCCTCGCCACGTAACCCGGCGCGGATCAGCTCCTTCAGCCGAATCTCGAAGGCCTCGGCCAGGGAATGGCTCTTCCTGGGGTTATAAGTCCAGTTCTTCTTGGAAGGGGGGCCGATGGAGAAGGCAGGGAGCCGAATCTTGTCTTCCTTCCCAGAATTCTTGACATAGAAAAATGATCTATGCCATTTCTTGCATGACTCAAGACCAGTGACGCGAGGAAACTCGGATTTCCTCCGAGGTGTGATGGACGCGGCTCCACACTGGGTAAGCAGTTTCTCGGAAGGTTGAAGAGATTTGTCTGGAACGACATTGGATCTAATCTGGAAGAACTTGGACCAGACATGCATAGACGGCCAGAGGCCGAAGTATCCTTCCGAGGCCGAGATAAAAGCGGACAGAGAAGCAATGGCGTTAGCCGGAAGATGATGCGACTGCAGGCCGAAGTAATCTAGGAATTCCCTAGCAAAATCGCTAAGAGGAAGACCAAACCCGCGAGTGAAATGAGACATAAAGACGACATACTCGCCCTCTTTTAGAACCGGAGAAGATTCGCTGCCGGGTAAGCGACAAGCTACCTCGGCAGGAATCCGGCGGGTTCTGATCAGCCACTCGATCTCTCGGCGGGTGACTGTGGAACCTTGCCAGGAGCCCCGCTCCGGACCAGACGCTGCATCGTCATCCTCGATGAGCGCGCCACTAACAGAGCTTGACATAGGGTCGCTAGAGGAATCTACCGAGGAGGAACTAGCGGCGGAGCAAAGCTTAGAACTGCAAGGCCCCGTCGTGGTCCTAGGCGAAAACGGCGGCGGAACGGGAAAGGAACCGCCGTGGGAAATCTAGAGAGCGTCAGACGTGTCTAGAGGGAAAATCTAGGCAATAGGACCAGAGGAACTCACCGGCGACGGCGCTGGAGCAAGCGCACGGCGACGAGGTCGACAAAGCAAGAGCGATTGGGGCCTCGCCGTCGAAGATTCCGATGGGCGCGCGGTGGCAAGAGAACGAACAGGCGCAAGAGCGAGAGGAGGAAGAAGGGCAACGGTAAGTGGAGGAGGAAAGTAAATCCCCCAACCCCGTGCCCCTCTTTATAACCGCGTGGCCTGAGCGGTAGTGGGATCGTGCGTGCGGACGCTAACTGTGTAGACCGTGTGTGCGGCATAATCGCACGCCGCTGAGTGGAACCGCACCAATTACCACACGATGCAAGAGACGATCAGGACCCCTGAAAGAAACGATGCGCGAGGCATTGCAGCGCCGACGCGACAGGCGCAATAATTACTGTAACCCGTCAGTGGGCACTATAGAGGAACAAAAAACTAGAGAAATAATGATGAGTGTTACACGTAGGATGAGGCATACGCAAGAAGATACACGGATACCTCGGACGGCGGAAAAGTAACTCGGAAACAAGGATACACGAGTATTGGGAAACTGATATGGACCGGCTGAGGTTATAGGCAGGACCATACCAACTTCGGGGACTAATGTTGGGGAGGTGACCCCGGATAGGGTCAGGACGGGGAAAGACAAAAGGAAGTTCCCCGTCTAGTTTCCGATTTACTGTCTAAATCGGCCGAATCCTGTAAAGGTCAGCCGAGGTAAGCAAGAGCAGAACTCTTATGAGAAGAGCAAGACGTTATCCGAGCCGACGTACTATTTAAGTCGGCCGGGTCAGCCCGAATAAACGGAATGCAGGTGAAGGCCAAGCCGAGTTAAGCGAGGCAGGGCCGAATGACATGAAGCTTGCAGGAGAAGGAAGTGCCTATAGTCAAACCCTAGCCACAAGCTAGGGAGAATCTGAGCAGAGCCAAACACAAAGGACAAGGCGCAGAGTGACAGAAGGGCAGAAGGAGGTCACGGAGGTGACAGTCCTGGAGCCCGAGGCGAGCAGGTGGGGTTCTCTAAAACCTTGCCGTCATTAGAAGGGCAACACGGAAAGGAGGCCGCTGAGTTACTATATTGGGACAGGCATATTCTTCGAATATGCTTGCCACGTCAGCCCTAGAGGAGCCAAGACTCCCCTTTATAAGGAGAGGCTTGGACTCTGAGAAGGGCATCGGCTTATTTAGGACCGTTAGGCTGGTAAAAGTTCATCTTCTCTTCTTGTAAACAGCTCAAGGAGCACTTGTAGCACAAGAGAGGAGAAATAAAGATCATTACGTTAGTCGTTTGTGTGTAGAATCAACTACATCTTCCCTCCCCAGATCCCTCTAGCATCCATTGGCCCCATACTTTAGCCTACCCATGGCATCTGCCGTGCCACCACCACGACAGCAACATTGATGAAGAGTTGTATATGATGCAACCCGAAGGTTTTGTCGATCCTAAGGATGCTGATAAAGTATGCAAACTTCAGCGTTCCATTTATGGACTGAAGCAACCTTCGTTTTGATCAAGTGATCAAGAGCTTTGGATTTGTTCCAAATTGCTATGAAGCTTGTATCTACAAGAAAGTGAGTGGGAGCTCAGTGACATTTCTGGTACTATATGTGGATGACATATTGATTATTGGAAATGACATTAACATGCTTAACGATGTGAAGAGTTATTTGAACAAATGCTTTTCAATGAAAGACCTAGGGGAAGCTGCTTATATATTGGGCATCAAAATCTATAGAGATAGACAAAGACGCCTGATAGCTTTAAGCCAGAGTACATACCTAGACAAAGTTCTGAAAAGGTTCAGAATGGATAAGGCAAAGAAAGGTTCAGTGCCTATGTTGTCAGGTAAGATATTGAGCAAGGCTCAGTGTCCAGCTACGGTAAATGATAGAGAAGCTATGAGCAAAGTGCCTTATGCCTCGGCCATGGGTTCTATCATGTATGCCATGCTGTGTACTAGACCGGATGTGTCCAATGCTCTTAGTTTGACGAGCAGATACCAAAGTGATCCAGGAGTGGAACACTGGACAGCCGTGAAGAACATCCTAAAGTATTTAAATAGAACTAAAGAAATGTTCTTAGTCTATGGAGGTGATGAACAACTCGTCGTAAAGGGTAACGTCGACGCTAGTTTTGACACCGACAAAGATGATTCTAAATCTCAGACAGGATACATTTATATTTTGAATGGAGGAGCCGTGAGCTGGAGAAGCTGCAAACAAAGCGTAATCGCGGGATCTACAGTAGAAGCGGAATACATGGCTGCTGCAGAAACGTCAAGTGAAGGAGTTTGGATCAGGAACTTCATCACTGAGCTTGGTGTGGTTCCAAGTGCCTTGGACCCACTGGAGATATTGTGTGACAACACTGGCGCCATAGCACTGGCTACCAAGATATCATCCAAAGACCAAGCATATCAACCGCAAGTTTCATATAATCCGAGATTATATAACAGATGGAGATCTGGAGATTAGCAAAGTACATACAGATCTGAATGTCGCAGATCCATTGACTAAACCTCTTCCACGTGCAAAACATGATCAGCACCTTAGTGCCATGGGTGTTAGATTGTTGCCAGATGTAAACTAGATTATTGACTCTAGTGCAAGTGGGAGACTATTGGAATTATGCCCTAGAGGCAATAATAAAGATGTTATTATTATAATTCTTGTTCATGATAAAATTTATATTCCATGCTAGAATTGTATTAAGCGGAAACTTTGATACTTGTGTGGTTCGTGAACAACACCGTGTCCCTAGTACGCCTCTATGGACTAGCTCATTGATTAATGATGGTTAAGGTTTCCTAACCATAGACATGAGTTGTCGATTAATAATGAGATCATATCATTGGGAGAATGATATGATGGACAGACCCAAACTAAGCGGAGCAATTAGATCGTGTCATCATGTTCATCTTTGCGAAGCTTTTCTTATGTCAAATATTGTATTCCTTAGACCATGAGATAATGCAACTCCCTGGTATCGGAAGAAAGCTTTGAGGTCATCAAACGTCATCCTATGAGAGGGTGATCATAAAGGTGTCTCTCAGGTGATCGGAAAGTACCTGTTGGGTTGTATGTATCGAGATGGATTTGTCCCTCCCAAGTCGGAGAGATATACTTCGGGCCCACTTGGTAATCGATATCAACACCGCTTGCAAGCACGTGGTTAAGGAGTTAATCACAAAGTGATATCGGATTACGGAACGAGTAAAGTACTTGCTGTGAACGAGATCGAACTAGGTATGACAGTACCGACGATCAAATCTCGGGCAAGTAAAATATCGCGAGACGAAGGGAATATATATATGGGATTGATTGAATCCTAGCATCGTGGTTCATCCAATATGATCATCGATGAATGTGTGGGAGTCAATATGGGTTTCCAGACCCTGCTGTTGATTATTGATAGAAGATCATGTCTGCGTATTCTCGAACCCGAAGGGTCACACACTTAACGTGTCTCGACGCTAGGATAGATTGGATAATTGGTTTATGAGTTTTTGTTCGGAGTCTCGGATGAGATCCAGGACATCACGAGAGGTTCCGGAATGGTCCGGAGAATAAGATTCATATAAGGCAAAGCAGATTTTGGAGTTCGGAATTGTTTCAGGTTAATCGGTATTGTACCGGAAGCTTCTAGAACCTTCCGGAGTGGGACCAACGTGGCCCCACTTGTCGGGAGGGGGCGTGGGCCTATGAGGGAGTGCCCTGGCTGCATTGGGCCAGGGGCACAAGGCCCCATAGGGCCCAGCCGGCCAAACCCTAGGGAAACCCTAGGGGAGCTTCTAGAAGGGGGGGAACTTGCCCCCCACTCCTTCCTCCTTGGCCGCCGGCCTAGGGATTGGGGGAGGGGCAAGGGCCAGCCGCCCACCCCTCTATATAAAGAGGGCTGGGGGCGCACCCCTCCCACACCTTCTCCTCAACCCTAGCCGCCCTGCTGCCCCTCCTCTCTCTCCCTCCCGACTGCGCGTAGCAGTGAACGATAATAGATCGGATCGGATCGCGAGGAGGAGAAGCGAGTACGACTACATCACCCACGTTCTTTGAACGTTCCGCTGTGTGAATCTTCAAGGGTATGAAGATCTCATCTATTTCCCCCTCATTGTTTGCATCTCCTAGGTTAGATCTTGGCTTTCCCCATTCGCATCCGTAGATTTTTTTTGATTTACTATGCTGCGAAACCCTTCAAACTTTCCATCACGAGACTTTCCCATGATGAAAGGAGTAGCAGTGAACGATAATAGATCCAAGTGAACTTACAAATAAAGCTATGCTCCTCAGCAACGGTGCTAGAAAATAGTCTTGATGACCCACAAGTCTAGGGGATCGCAACAGTCTTCGCGGGTAGTATTACCTAATTTATTGATTCGACACAAGGGGAGCCAAAGAATACTTGCAAGCCTTAACAACTGAGTTGTTAATTCAGCTGCATCTGGAAATAGTTCTTGCTCATAGAAGTTTATCAATAGTAACAGTTTGTAGTAGCAACAGCAAAACAATAGCAACAGTGAAACAGGAGCAATTGTAACAGTAACGGTAACCGTAGGATTCGTGTGCAGTAGGCATATGGATGGATGGACGGGCGTTGCATGGACGAGTCTAAACATGTAACTTCAAGATCTAGGGCATTGCAGATAAATAATAACAAGCATCCAAGTACTAAACAATCCTAGGCATGTGCTCCAAATATAGTCATACGTGCTCGCAATGAGAACTTGCACAACATCTTCTGTCCAGCCAGCCCGTGGCAGCGGGGCCTCTAGGGAACTACTGGCAATTAAGGTGCTCCTTTTAATAGAGCACCAGAGCAAAGCATTAACACTCCATGAACACATGTGATCCTCACACCACAGCCATCCCCTCCGGTTGTCCCAATTATTGTCACTTTGGGGCCTTTGGATCCGGATAATGATATGTGTACACAACTTGCAGATAAGATCATAAACAATACTATTATAATGATTCAATAATAAGTTCAGATCTGAGATCATGGCACTCGGGCCCTAGTGACAAGCATTAAGCACAACAAGTTGCAACAAAGTCAAATAACACTAATAGAGATACTAGGCACTATGCCCTAACAAATCTTATTCGATTATATGATAGAACTCATCCAATCCCTACCATCCCCAAGCCTACAGCGGGGGATTACTCACTCATGGATGAGGGAAACATCGGTGGTTGATGGAGATGCATTGGTGATAACGATGGCGATGATCCTCTCCAAATTCCCCGTCCCGACAGGGTGCCAGAACGGAGTTTCTGGATCCGAATCTTGGTTTCTGGTGGCGGCAGCGTGGCGGAACTCTTTCTGGAAAACTATCGAACCCCCCTCGGTTTTTAGGTCGAAAGGCAACATATAGGCGTAGAGGGAGGCCGAGGAGCTGCCTGGGGTGGCCGCACCCCCTCCAGGCGCGGGGTCAGGTGGGCCCGCGCCTGGGGTGGGTCTGGGCCCCCAGGCCTCCTCTCTGTCTCCCCTTCTGGCTCCGTGGATCTTGTGGTGAAAAATAGTTTTTGGCATATTTTTCGGGATTTTTCCTGATAGTTGATTTTCTGCACAAAAACAAGACACCAAGGTAATTCTGCTGAAAACAGCGTCAGTCCGTGTTAGTTGTATCCAAATCACACAAGTTTAGAGAAGAAACAATAGCAAAGTGTTCGAGAAAATAGATACGTTTTGGACGTATCACTTTTCTGGAACCAAAAACGGCAGAAAATAGGCAACTGGCACTGTGGCGACTTGTTAATAGGTTAGTACCAGAAAACATGTAAAAAACACCTCAAAGTATAGACAAAACAAAGCAAAGTAGATACTAAACAAGCATGGAGAATAAAAAATTATAGATACGTTTCCGACGTATCAAGGCCCATGCTTGGAAGGAAGGCCGCCAAGGAGTTGATGAAGGGAAGAAGGTCGGTGATGATGACATAGCAAAATCTATGGATAGGATGGCCAATGCAAGGTTGGAGTACAACGAAGATAAAAAAGTTGGCAATGACTATAGAGGCCGATGCGCGGAGTGTGGATTTGGAGGAGAGGATTGCGGCCACCAAGGAGAGGAAGTTGGCTTTGGAGGAGAAGAAGATGACCGCCGCTGAGCAAGCACGCCTATTGGAGGAAGAGAGGAGCCTCTTTTCCACTAACACATCCAACATGGATGAAAGGTAAAGAGAGTACATAAACCTTGATCGTGATGAAGTGTTGGCCAAAAGACGAATGATGGCAAGCTACTTGAAGGCCCAAAGTGAAGGAATGAATGCATTTGGAGGCATGGGTGGCTTTGGAGGCTATGGAGGCATGGGAGCGACACCGGATGCATTTGGATGGATGGGAGCAACACCCGGGGCTTTTGGAGGCTATGGTGGCATGGGTGGCATGAGGCTCAGAAGCATTGGAAGCACCACCGGGGGGATTCATGGCCTCCTTGCTGAATCCATCACCTTCTATCAATGTTGATGGCTATGGCATGGCCTCCTTGGTTAACAATGCACCCGGTATGAATGTTGATGGCTATGGAGATTCATCGCGTGCCAACACCACCCACACCACTGTCTAAGACTCCCAAGGAGAAGAAGCGCAAAATGGAAGTGACAATGACATTGACTATGATGATGTTGACAAATAATGTGTCAACATATGTGTTCGAGTCAAATTTGCGTTGAGTTTCGTTGTGTGAAATTATTATTTGCATTTGAACTATGTCTTAATTTTATGTTGAACTTGGTTGTGTAAAATTGGTGATTTTAGATCCATTTATTGTTCTATTTATTTTGATTTGTTTGATCTTGTTGATGTTTTATACGTTGTGAAAACTGTTTGCGTCGACGCCACGCGCTGCATGTTGCCGCGTCTGTTGGAGGGCGTTTTTTGCTCTATTTTTGCGCGTCGCTTTTAGCGCTCTCGTCGGAGGATTTGGCTCTATTTTTGCGCGTCGCTTTTAGCGCTTTCGTCGGAGGAGAAGCACAGCGTGCATGCTAAAACTGGATCACGTCCGCTGCATAGCAATTTTCGCACGCGGGATTTTGCAGGTTAGGTTCTGTTAGAGTTGCTCTTAGCCTTTTTCTGATTGAGACTAATTTAGCTATCACTAATCCTTTGATTGCATGATTTTCAATTTGTATCATTTAAACCGGGATCGGAGGGTGTCTATCATCTTTCCTTGATTCTATGCGTAAATCTCTAGAAAAAATAGACTCTTTCGAGGACAGAGGGTGTACATGCATAATACAAGATACAAACCGAACCAAGGTGGGCCGTAGCCTTTTTATTCACGTGCAATCACATAGCCAAACACACATGTAAGTAATTTGAGTTACTCTACTTGAAGGAAAATAATAAAGTTAACCGGCACCGACCGACCGCGGCAGGCGGACGTGTCTCATCTGGATCAAATCCTGTTTAGTAATTCCTGATGGAGGGGCGGGAGGCAGGATCATACGGCGTTGATCTGCATCTTCATGCCTGCGCCGCAGTGTCCTGGGACGGTGCAGATGAAGTAGTTTGCGCCGCGGGCGAGCGTGACGCGGTCGTTGCCGGAGCTGTAGGTCCTGGCGCCCCTGGACGCGCTGCAGGACCTGTACCCCGCCGCGTTCACCGCCACCACGTTGTGCGCGCCCCGCCCGTACTTGAACACTGCACCATGGCATGGCATGCTCAGACTTCAGACAAACAAGTTAGTAGCACGAAAAACAGGAAACAACGTTGTTTTTCTCTACTGCGTACTACTACGTGTGGTGGGTAGCCCGTGTGCCTTAGTTTGCGTGTCCATTTGCGAGAAATAATGTTATTCTGCAATAGCAGTACTAGGGCCGGCCGGTGGTGCGCAAGCCGGTGTGGCGTTTTCTACTCGTCACATCTTTTCACACTAGCTAGGTAGCTAGCTAGTGGAGCACTGAGCCCTGGTGCAAGTTTTACTTGGCATTGACGCTGTGGCAGGGAGCACGCGTCCAACGCCCACGGTATACAACGTACTGGTATGTACTCTGCTGCCGAACTTGGTACAGTACTCTCCCGAGGCTAATCAGGCCCAAAGGGGACCCAAATGTTGTTTGGGGTGAGCTTGCAGCGTGTGTAAGCAAAACGTGAAATTAATAAGCTGGAAACAAATGTTTGGGGCGGGTGAGCTTGGTACTCACGCAGCACGTCGCCGGCGCGGAAGCGCTTCCCGCTGGACCAGCGGCCGGAGTTGAAGGTCCAGCCGCCGCGGTCGCCGACGGTGTAGACCTTGGACTCGGCCACCTCGCCGTGGAGGAGCACGCAGAGGAGGACCAGCGCCAGCACGGCGCGAGCACTACTGCCGCTTCCCAGACCCTGAGCCATCGCTAGCTACACTGCCCGACGGACTGAGACTAGTGACCAGGAGCAGAGCAAGCAGAGATCAGAGTTGCCAAGAGGAGTGAGTGAGTGAGTAGGAGCAGAGAACTCTGAGCGGCGGTGGTGGTGCTGGTGTTCTGCTCGATCGGTGCCTCCTTTTATAGGCGCACGCGCCCGGTCTACCCCGGCCAGCGCATCGCGACGACCGAGTGTGTGTGTGGCTACACGGGTCACGGGCGCGTGTGAACGGCCAGAGTTTGCGAGCCCACTACAGAAGCGAGAGTAGAGTGGTGTCCCCCACGCTGGGCAGGGCGGCTAGCGAGCTGGGAAGGTTCGTGGTCGTGGAGGAATTTACTACGCTTCGGTTGGAACCGGCCAACCACCCAAACAGGGAAGAGTCCATACTACTTTGGTCGTAGAGGCCTGTGGAGTAATAAGTCAAGGGAGCGCGGAAACCGATGCTGAACTGTGAACGACGGGCACCGACCGGGCCGGCCGGCCGCGCGGTTGGGGGGATAGAGGACGACGAGCTGTTTCGCTGTCTGTCGGGGTGCCGTCGGGTACGTTTCCATTCCGATCGTGCATGCACGTACGTACGCTCTAGTTAGGCCAGGTCGGTCGAGTCTGGCGAGTTCAGCCGGTCGGCCGGGGTTCTTCCTTAATTGGAGGACAAAACACGACACGCCGCTAGCTCGTAAGAAAACTCAACTTGTATAGTTGTCTAGTTCAGCACTTGAGTCATGTCTATCTGTTCTTGAAATAGAGTTTGTTATAGTAGCTAGCTAGATAGATGAGAAGTCATCGTGCTAAGACTCTAATAATCCGGTGCACTAGAGGTGCAACCATGAGATTGACAGTAGATTTTGTACGTGAGAAGCTGTGATTGGAAAATAAACGAACGAGTTGAAGCTTTCCAGTACATGAGTGGTGTGGACTTCTCCGAGTAATCCACCACGTACCATCGGATTCTCGTCGAAGTGCACAGTTCATTAACTGATTTTTTTTTACACTGCAGCAGCCAGGCATAAAACAACACCCCAGTGCTGTGCAGTGGTCCGCAAATAGTTGAATGCAGAATTGAAGGTGCCGAACCACACTCGCCAACGACGTACTACTGACTTGCGTCGAACATACTCCTCCCACAAACTTAATTTTGTCCTTCGCCTACCTACGTGCTCCATTGATTTATTTTTGTATAGATATGCGATAACGTATGCAAAGCTGCGGACGAAATCACGCATCCATGCCCGGCCTGCTGGGTCAACCCGTGCCCGTAAAGTCTTCGTCATTCCTACTCGTCAATTTTTCAATCGCAATGAAGGCAAGCGGTTTGGAGTTTGGACGCACCCCCACACAACGTACCGCCGCACGTCCACCATGGTTGAACTTGAACGCTTGGCTCCGGAAGAAGAAGAAGAAGAAGAAGAAAGCCAGCCATGTGATCGTGTCATGCGTAAGAACCGAACCATGTTTGGAAACTTTTGTAAAGCGATCTCGGTAAGAGCAGTGGCCCACGGCCAGTGTGGAGCCAGAGTCGCCGGCGCCGACCTGATTTCTGAGGAAACAGTGTAGCCGAGAAGAAGAGAAGACCGCCTCCAGTTTTCACACCAATTCAAATGTCCGAGATCAATGTAAGTAATGATTCCTATCGAGGGTTCCAAGCTGTTGTATTTAGGTCCAAAAAAGAAATAATCATAATTCCCGTGTATACAGTTCACGCAACATTCTGTTCTGCCTAATGTGATTCGGACTTATCAGGTCAATGGCAGGCAGACGATATGCTCGTGTTACTTGTATGCTAGGAACATAGGAAGAGCTGGCTATTTAATCATCTCGCAATGCTAACTGAACAATAGGGTCGCCTCCCGAAAATAGGATATCCTCGCGCACAACCATGTTTTTTGTTGGCCGCTTGATTTCAGAGGGGGCGTTGTGAAGCTCCGCGATCTGTTGCCATCATGGGACATGCCTTGGTTCCGCGGTGAAGTCAGACATGAAGAATGGCATGGAAGCCGGGAACTGAAGACTTCCAATGGAAGTTTGAGTCCTCGGGGTGTAGGCATTCTGGCTTGGTGTTTTGTGACTTGGAGCAACGGAATTGGCAAGTGGAGGCGATAACATAAGAGGAATTCAGTGTCTAAACCTGCAGGGTGAAAACCTAGGGTCGGGCTTTAACTGTTTGTGTCTGGCAATGACTTTGTTAAAGAAATTGTTTTGTAAGTGCAGACTTTCTCCATGATGAAAACTTATGGTCTTTGATCAGGACGATAACGGCGTTTGAGTACAGTTTCTTTCTTGAAGGCATCGCTTATGGAATTGTTGGATTTCTCGTGCTGATCCTGTGATGTTTGGCACGCGGCTTTAAGGAACCGATCACTATAGCATGACTTTTTTTATATAATTCTTCTTCCTTTTTTCGGCCTTGTGTATCTGTAATACCAATAGGGTAATGTGTTGTTGCAAATGCTCTATGTAATTAGTATGTTGTGATATTAATATATGCTCATTTAAAAAAAAGAGCTGGCTGACTTAACGCGAGTGATCAGTGGGAGACACATGTCTGCTAAGGTTGCGCTAGAGGCATACGTGCGCTTGCTTAGCTAGTACGTACTGTAGTAGCATGCATGCATTATCTCCGGCTGAATCAAGCAAGCGATGTGTACATGCCTCGAGCCCAACTAACACATCATCGTGCAAATTAATTGTTAGTGGCCTCTGCTAAAGAAATGATCTACGATGGCTGCGAGGTGCCACGTACGTACGTACGGGCCTCACCTACCGCCGCGACCTGACAGTGCGTGCCTAGCTCGGCCTGGTGTGACTGACTGATGTGTGCCGGGCACTAGCGAGCCAGCGCTCCACGTACGTAGTCCGGACACCTTGTTAGTAGTAAACATTTGCTTGCGAACAACCACGAGACGACGACCCACGCACGCACGCCCGCCAGCCATGCCCGAAGACCCAAGTACACGTCCATGCGTCATGATCATGACCTGCGCACTCGATCGAGCTGCTTAGTCTACACGATCTCGACCGTTCTGCTCGGCCGGGGCCGGAGGGTGGAGGTGGAGGTGGAGGGGTGTGTCAGGTCAACCTGGATGCATGGCCGCGGGGGTCGTGGACGACTCGGCGGCTTTTTGTCCAGGAAATATGGAGAAGAGGACGCGACACGGTGCAATGATGCAAAACTGTGTGCAGGTGATCCATCGGAGGTGGTATTCGGTACTGGTAGTGGGAGGGTGTTGGGGTGTGCATTAGCTGCGCGCACCGGCGTGCCGCGTACGTGCACATGTGGCATGCAACGCAAGCGACGAAGCTGCATGCGCCGGGAAGATGGGGCGGGGCTTGGCGGCTTGCATTCATGCCTGGGTTGTGAGCGCGCCGGCCGGGCGTCATCGCCGCGTGCTGTACAAGTCTTGGATCTCCTATGATCACATGACGTGAAACAGCATCCTCAGTTTCTCTTTGGATAGGGAGTGGGGGTTTTCAAATATTTAAACTTGAGCAGAAAACTGCCACTTCGTTTTTTATGGCACAACTTTTCTTCTTCGAGACGTGGGGCGGGAGGTTTCTAATTTTTTTTTTTAACTTTTCTTTTCGTAGTGGGTGACAAAACCGGCAGACGGCAACTGTTCGGCCCTGGACAAAATAAGGTTAGCCCATCTTTTTTCCTTTTATTTTTTTGAGCGGAGCCCATCTTTTTTCCTTTCCAATAATTTTCTTTCAGAATAGCGAGATGGCCCACAAGCGGCGACGGCAGGCCAGAACGGGCTGCTACTTAGTTTAATCTTTCAGAACCAGCTGCCACAAGGCCTGGGAAAATCGCTCGGCCTCGTGGACACTCGAGCGGCCGGCTTGTTTAGCGCGAGGGTTCCGGTTTTCCTCACGTCTCTCAGGTTTCTTCTAGTTTCGCGATTTTTGCAAACTGGTTTTCTGAACTTTTATATTTATTAAACATTCGTTAAGTCTGAACTTTATTTCATATCTTATTTGTGTATAAACTCAAGGACTATGATGTGGCGAGGTTTATGCAAATCAATGAATGCAAAAAAACTTCTGCAACAACGCACGGACATCTTGCTAGTATATTAAAGATTTCATTTATGGTGATTTCTAGCCGAAAGCATATGGAATGTTTGCTTGACAAAATTCATCAAAGGGAAACCATTCTACTTGTTTACTTTGACTCTACTTATGCATTTTCAAGTTTGATCCCCTTACTTTCCAGCCGGCCAGCCAGCCCCATCGCTGAGCTTGGGCAAGGTTTGGATATGTCTATCTTTACTAGGATTTGCCCAAGAAAACGTTACTTAGGCTAGCTCTTGCCGACAGGGAAGTCGCCCCGGATTGAAGCTTCCCCACTATCCGTAGGCATTGCACTCAACAGGTTTCTTGGTACCCGGATCACATATAAATTGACACTGATTTTTTCTCAACCTATTCTGTTTTATCCTGATGCCCTCTATTTCTCAAAGCTATGCATTAGTTGTTGAGGAAGTAGATAAGCCAAGGAAACGACTTTGATAATTTTTCACAACTATGAGTGTGAACCGCACATGCTTTCTTTTTGCAATGAGTAATGAAGAGAGTGAAGGTGTGGTTAGGAGTGAATGGAGGCCTTGTTCTTGTGCATTGATGTTCACCGACAAGAGAAGTTATGGTGGTATAGCGTGGTAGATGCACTCACGAAATACGTCCATTGGTCACAATTGCCGTGACATGTAAAGCAGAGAGTGAACGGATAAAACCATTAGAGAACAATCAAATTCTCAGAGTGCCCAAGTCACACAGAAGAGAAATATTTCTAGAGCGCTCCGTTGTGCTTGGGCTTTGGGTAGCGAAGGCCACGCCCGAGATATTTCTCCAAGTTCATTTCCTATAACTACCATAATCTTGATCTCTTCTCTTTGCTTCTGCGGTCATCCTTTTTTTTACGAAAAATTCACAGATCTATTTATAATCCTCAACAATAGAACAAGGAATTGTAAAAGTAATAAATATTATTGTTAAAGTATTTGGTAAACTTGTTAAAAATTGAGACTGTGTAGATTATAGTGCAAAGATACAACAAAAGTTTCGTCAGACAACTCAAACAATGAACTCATATGAAACAAGTCGGAAACAACTGGATAACAGTTTCTCAAGAGTTTCGTTCCACAACTGTTGTTATGTGTAGATAATCTCATCCATTTCTACATGAGCTTAAACCAAAAAGACCTAAGACGGTTTGATGTCTCTGTTGCTTTGGAAATAGAACAAGTCAGTTGTATTGAAATTATTGGTAGATCACAAAAAATTAATCCTAAGATGCAATAGACATGAAAAAATAGTACCAGAAACAAATTATTTTATACATTGGAGCTCAATGGTAAATTTAGCTTGCATGGCGTGCAAATCTATGTTAACATGACGCACACCAGTGAGACGGTGCCATCGTGGATCTTAAGGCTGGTCATAATGGGGAGTAACTTAGAGTAGTAACATGAGTATGTTACTAGTCTAAATTACTACCTTCATAGTGCAAAATAACATATGTGTGGTGTCATGGAAAGGCTTATTTATTATAATGTAGACTCATTTTGTCTTAAAATGTGTGATATTATGGTAACATAACTAGTTACCACAAACCTCTCCCTTATCATTTAATTGCATGTTATGTCATCTAAATGCTTAGTTGGCAATACATGTAGGACTATGTTACTACTCAAGTTACTCCCACTATGACTAACCTAAGCCAGTACCAGTAAATTATTACCGGAACTTGGACGGTCCTAATCATTACTCGTTTGCAGTACTAGTGCCCCAATCATGTATAAACGGACCATTTTTTCTGAAGAGTCTAACTTTTTTTATACCGATGCCCTCCATTCTCAAAGTTATGCATTACTCCTTGAGGAATCAGATACGCAATGGCAACGACCTTAGGAAGTCCATCATTCTTGTACCTCATAACCATAGATATGAGTTGTATAGACTATCTTTCTACAATGAGCGAAGGAGAGGTTTGTACATATATATAGATGAGCACAACTGACAAGGAGATGCATTCACGGTCTCGTGAGTTAAGATATGTTACTGTAAGCCAGCGATACTATAGTATGGTAGAGTTATTTTGTTGTTGTTGAGATAAAACAACAAGTTAATATATGGTAGGAAAAGTGGGGTGTGGGAGCCCCTATTTGCCGCCCGTTGCTGGACGGATTTATCTCCGCCCGCACGCGGGACTAACTTGGTTGTTCCCATCGTGGCCCGGTAAACACAGGTACGTTTTCCTTTTTTTTTTCACTTTTGTGTTTTATTTTCTGTTTTCTAAATTTAAAAAATGTTCAGGTTTTCAAAATGTTCAGATTTTTAAAATGTACGTATTTGAAATTTGTTCAGATCTAAAAAAATCGAGATTCAAAATTTGTTCAATTTTGAAAATGTATAAATTTGGAAATTATTTAGATTTAGAAAATATTTAGATTTTGAAATTTGTTTACCGGGACTAATTTGGTTGTTCCCATCGTGGCCCCGGTAAACACGGGTATATTTTCCTTTTCTTTTTCCTTTTTACCTTTGTGTTTTATTTTCTGTTTTTTAAATTTAAAAATGTTCAGGATTTCAAAATGTACGTATTTGAAATTTGTTCAGATCTAAAAAAAATCTAGATTCAAAATTTGTTCAATTTTGAAAATGTATAAATTTGGAAATTATTTAGAATTAGAAAATATTTAGATTTTAAAATTTGTTTGAATTTCAAAAAATTCCAGATTTAAAAAATGATTAGATTTAAAAATATCTGAATTTGAAAAACTGTAAGAAAAGAGAAACAAATAATAGTTAAAAAAATAAAGAAAAACCGCGAGAAACCGAAGGTCCTTTTCGATCCCCACAAAACGGGCCGCAACCCAATTCCGAGCGTGGAATAGCATTTGTTGAATGAGTGCCAAGATGTATAGCAGACACAGAGGATATTCCTGTACGAGCGTCCGTCACGGAAGCAACGCGCACGCTCCCTATCTCCCTATCGCTACGAGTTTTAGTTGGGCCGGCCCATTAGACATCCAATGCATAGTTATTTTGGTTTTAGGAAGGTTTTAGAGCATCTCCACTTAGTGTCTCTAAAGACCTCCTAAAAGGCTATGGAATTGCCGGCGCTCAAAATCGCGCTCAGCTAGTCCTTCAAAGTTACGTATATTTGCTTGGCGGTTAGCTAGGTCGTCGCTGCCGACCAGTGTGGTGTGTGCGTATAGGAACATGGCCGCTTCAGCGGCTTGCCCGGTATGTCATGCTGCGGAAGATACCTGGAGGCATGCACTTTTGGAGTGCAATATGTCTCGAGCAGTCTAGGCTATGAAAGATGATGGTCTTATGCTACCGGTTTTTTGGGATGGGACTACTGATCCACACTTGTGGCTTTTTTCGCTAAGCAACACGATTGTCACAAGAGAAATTCATTGAGATTTTAGTAACTGTGTGGGCAATCTGGTGGGCTCGTCGGAAACTGATTCATGAGGAGAAGCAGCAATCGTCGCTATCAAATGACTATTTCATCAAAAGGTACCTGTCTGAACTAAACGTGGGCAGTCATGAGAGTGGAGTATCCCAAGTCAATGCTAGACCTGTGATAGTTAAGACAAGCTGGAAACCACCCCATGAGGGAGCAGTGAAAGTGCATGTGGATGGAGCTGTGTCAAGGAATCAGGAAAGAGGCGTTGTTGGAGTAATTTGTCGAGATAGTGATGGTTATTTCCTTGCAGCCTCCGTGGTGGTTCTTGATGGTGGTGTTAATCCTGAAACTGTGGAAGCCCAAGCATGCGCTGAAGCTTTGGTTCTTGCTGAAGATATACAAGCTCAGAAAATTGTCATTGCATCCGATTGTCAAAATGTGGTGAAGGAAATTAATAGTGGATCTAGCAGCGGTCCTTATTGTATGATCAGAAAGGAGATTATTTCTAGAAGGGGAAGATTCCAAGAAGTGATCTTCACCTTTGAACGACACGAAGCAAACATAGAGGCTCATAGACTTGCTCGTCTAGCTATTACGTTAGAAATTGGTAGGCATGTGTGGGTTTTTACCCCCCCCCCCCCCCCCCTCCAAGTAATAAACATTTTGTCTATTGATTAATAAAGCTTCGGTCGTTCCGCTAAAAGAAAAGCTAGTCCTTAAAAAAAACAATCACACCGGTGTGGCTTGTGTTGTTATCCACGGCCTCTAGGCCGAAACCAACCCACTAGAGAAAAGCGGTGGCATTAGATGAAGCTAAAAACGATGCGTGCCAGCCCTGACAATGAGATAGGTGCTTTATTTTAGAGTCAATGCGTTCCGTCGCGGTGGCATGCTCTTTCGTTCCCGCTATGATAGTGCAGCCAGAAACTCACGGTGGGCATAAAACCCGAAACCTGAAGACTGATCCCGAAAAACTCGAGCCCGAACCCGTATAACCCGAACCCTAAATACCCGGACACTGAATCGGGTAGCAGTTTTAGAAACCCGAAATTTATTCAGAAAATTCGGATTTGTACTCCTGAAACCCGAATAGCCCGTATTACCCGAACTTAATGCAGCCCAACATAAATTTGCACTTACAACCTGGTCCAACAAATAAAAATCAGATACTGCCACATCACATTACAACGTCTACGGCCCACCTTGCACCATAATACTACATACCATCCACGGGTAGTTCCTGTTCCCGCACCTTCTCGTTGACTCACGCACACAGGAAGGAAAAAATCGTATCCGCCGCCATAGCCTGCAACGCGTCGGGCTGTCTCTCTCCCATCCCGCCGCCCCCATGAGAACATCAAGAAGAAGCGGCGCGTTGGGCCACGTACAGCCTCCCTCGGCTCACCGGCGAGGCCAAAGCGTGACGGCCATGAGCAGTGCATCGGCGCAGGCCTCCATGCTGTCCCGTCGGCAACCTCTGGCTCTTCCTCCTTCTGATAAGGACGAGCTCTCCAACCTCCAACAAAACGACGGCGCGAAGGCGACACACATCCTCTATCTTCCTTCGCCGGCGTCCTCATGTTCTAGATCTAGCGCAGACGCAGTTCGGGAAATTCGGGATAACCCGAACCCGGACCCGATTTTCTGGGTACCCAAATCATCGGGTATCAAAAATTTCAGGTGGCAAATTTAGAAACCCGAAATTTTTATTACCCAAATTACCTGACCCGAATTTTCGGGTAAACCCGAACGCCCCGTGTGACCAGAAACACATACGTACCATGTACGACTCGTGAGAGGTTTTACTTTTGACTTCAGGGTTGAGACCAAAGATATTCGGCCACTTGGTTTTGGACGAGATCAACACCCTGAACGCAACGAGATCAGCAGCCGCTCACCAGCGACAGTCGCAGGAATAGTCCAACCTGCCGGCCGGGCCAAGCTGCCACTTGTACGTAAAGCACGAGGCAAGCGGTAACCCTACGCGGTCGAGTGCTGACTGGACTTCTGCAGCAGCAGCACCTGAAGTTCGGGAGAGGCCACGGATGACCTGTATACGATGCCAAAAATATTTTACGCGTCATAGTACGCCGTTTTTTTCATGGACCCAAGAAGCTTCCTAGGATGGCATAGTACAGTACCTGCATACTGGATCAGTCCCTTTGGTGCACGACATCACTGTGTGACTGTGTCCTCGCCTCGGACGATGGTGACTAGCTTGACGGATCAATCAACCGATGGAACTTGGCATTAACTACGTTGGTTGATTTTTCCTACTACTGTGAAAACGACTTCATCATGAACAAAGAAACAGTTATGAGGAGACGATGACACTCGAGGAAAGCGCTTCCTGAAATACTCACGTCGTTCCTTGTTACTACTCGGTTTGTTTTTTCCAGACGTTTTCTATGGTGCAAAGATCTAGGAGATCTATATAAGTTGACCATTCCTTTCTTACAAAATTGCATCAATAAAATTATATTTGAACTTTTAACAACAAAAATAACAATATAGCAGAAGGTGTCTATACCTCCAATGGATATCAAGAAATCGTAGCCGCCTGTCCTGCACTTCCTCCTCCAACATACGTCGGTTACCCTCCTCCGGCGGCTTTGCCGACGTCAGAGGAGTGGGGAACCCGATCTATGGGTTGACTTTTTAATAAAAGTAGCGTTATAAAAATACTAGATTGCAGTTCTGGTAGCTATCTTCGTTTTGGCCTACGTGTTAATGGAGATGACGTCGCCTACGGTAAGTGATATTCGGTCCTTGGTGGACGACGAGATTTCCTTCTTGACATCAATGGTGGTGTTGGAAGATTGATTTTTCTAGATATATTCTTTCAGATCTTGCTTTGCCAGATCAATTTTGGATTTTTCTTCATGGTTGCCGTGAGGATCATTGTCGACAATATTGATTCGTACTCATGTCTCTATTGATGATCAATTTAAAAGTTAGTGAACCAAGTGTTAATGGAGTGGGATTTTGTTTAGTGGGTCAAACCCTAGATTTTATGTGTTATGTATCAGGCAGTATGTAGCGCCATTTTTTTTCGAGATTTCACATATATACTAGTAATCATCAATAACAGTACAAAGAGTCCAAAAAATAATAAAAATTACAAATAGGTCAATGGATCACATAGCGATGACTACTGACACTAGCACGAGCCGAAGGCGCGTCGTCATCCTTGCCTCTCCGTCACTGGAGATGGACAAAGCTTGCCTAGTAGAGCTTGTTGTAGTAACACACGGGAAGTCATCGTGCTAAGGCCGACGAGCACACCAGACCATCAACATCGCCTAAAATGACAACCGTAGATCTTAAGAGACTAACTTCTAACAAAACTAAGGAATACGAAAAACGACAGTATCCCAAGGGATTGCCGGATACACGACTCCACGCGTCCTCCGTTAGCACTAGACGTACCACCGGAGCGAGAATGGACGAAGATGACAATATTACGACTTCAAGATGTAGTCGTTGCCTCATCGTCCCGAAGAAGACATTAAAAAAAATCTAAAAAGGAACGAGAACCCTCCCGCCGGCAAGGGGCCGTGGTACGCCACGCCTCCATGGCCCTAGGGCCAACAAAGACGGAGCGGACCAACGCGTTGACGACGAGGGGACGGAACCCTAGAAAGGTTTGCAACCGCCGCCTACAATCGACGGTGTCTTTTCCTATACGTACCGATTTTTCACTTCTTTTTGGTGTAGCGTCACTTAGGGGACCTTTTTTTGGCTCCTAGGAGGGCTTCTCCCAAAAGTTACCCTCTCGTACTAATTCAGAAGTTGAAACAAATTTTAAAACAAGCTTCTAGAAGAAGCTAAAAGGAGGATAACTTATGGGAGAAGCCCTCCTAAAAACTAAAAAAAAAAAGCCAAACGTCGTACACACGCCGCTGGTATACAGACTCAGTTTCAGTGACATAACGTCACCACACACTGTGCCGCTGACATGTGGACCCTGAGTCTGTATCAGTGGCATGTGTACGAGTACTGCTACGTTTGTTGTGTTCTTTATTTGTGAATTGATTGTGCTGTGCTGTTGGTGGAAGCATCTATGTAAGCGAAACAAGTCATGAACTCCACAAGGTTTCATGTAGAGAAACCATACGCCTGCAAAGTCGTAGCAACCTTGGGCCATCCGTCTGTCTCAATCTAGACGAACAATAATTCACTCAACCATAACAGCGCCGATTAAGACCTGATCACGATCAGTCGCCGTCGGCGGCCTTACGGACCGTACGCCAGGAAAAGCCCTCCGTGCGTCCAATCCAATGGCCCCACCCAACCGCAGGCAGAGCGAAGCAAATCTTTTGCCGGGCTCCGCCACGACACACTGCTAGTACGGCAGAGCAGAAAAATGTTTGGCGTGCTCTTCCGTTCCTCGCCGCGGTGCAAGTTTCCAACGGCATCCGGCACGCCGTCGTTTTCCTTTTCCAACACCTCCCTCCCACAGCCGTCTCGGTTTCCTCAAAGTCCAGAGTCACGATTGCCTGGTCAAACGAAAAGAAGGAAACGCACGCGCTACCCGAGCAACGCGCACGTAGTGCGTGGCAGTTGCCGGCCCAAATCTTCTTCAGTCGCACAAACAAAATCGAACAAGTCGTAAACAAACATTAAATTCATAGACAAAAAAGTTAAATCAAACCCTAAACCGCCTAATCCTCAAATTTGGTCCTCCAAACTTATCAATCCCGGTCAATTTCAAATCCTAGACAAGTTTGGCACACCGGGAATACTACGATCCTACGGTGCTACTCTCCACAACATGCATGTCATATCTATCTCCTTCCAAAATCATTCTCACGTTCACCACATTGTGGGCAGCGAGGCCGTATCGATGATGTCCGAAAGACAACGGGGCATAGGCGCCAATGACCGATACGGTTATGTGCGAGCATAGCCCAACAAAAAGTTGACCGCCTTCCTCTTTTCTTCTTCCTGCCAAAATCCTACTCCCATTAAACCATGGCCGTCGGCTACCCTTGCTGTGCCCGATGTTTGAGATAAACTAGAGCCCCGCCGTCAACTCATATAGCTCCGCCTCGCAGCTCTGACACTCTAGGCCGAAGGAATCTATCGGAGAAGCTTTGGATCGAGGGGCCAAACATCATCTTCCCTAGGGCCGGCTGAGCATCATCGTCGTCGATTCGGCCCTGCTGCCACGTATCGGCCTTCACCCCTGTCTACAGTGCTCCATGGAGTCTATTGGAGCATATAGAAGACTCCTAGAGCTTTCCATTATCTCCGAGAAGCTTCCCCGCCAGGCTCTTCTCCGGTCACCGTCTCCGCCGCCCATGGCTGTCATTGAGCCTTTCCCAACCCCCTAGACCTTGACAACGGACTTCTGGTGAGATCCTCGATCCTCGGCCCTCCTCCACGCCTCCTAGATCGCCCTCTTGATGTTTCGGCAACCGCCGACATGCTTCCCGGGTTGTATTGCACCTCACCCTACTCCAGTTCGAACGAGGTGTTGTCCCACTCACTTGTCGCACGCGCAACCCTTGTCGCTGGCTCCTGTCGCCAGAAGGTTGCCGAAGTTGAAGACGATGATGGCGCTCGGATCAATCTTGGGTGGTCCACTTCCACACGAGAAAGGAAAAGGAAAAATAAAGAAAACAAGAAATAGGAAAAAAAAGTACTATACTTTTTTTGCGGGGAACAATCTATACTATTAAAAAGATTGGGACCGTTCGTCACCGATTTTCCGTCTGCCGGTAAAAGACGGTTTTGCCCCTGCCGTTTGGACTAAATCACCCACGTTGCCACCGCTAAGTGAAAACTGAACCGAACAGTTCCTGCTGGATGTGAGCGGAACGAGGCGAGAACGACGCGCCCGGGATTGCCGTGACCGGCCCTACGTCACAGGTGTGGAGGCTCGTGGGGAAGGGCGAGCGGGGCGACCGGAGAATCCTAGCACGCGTCGCCGGTCGAATCGCTCATGTTGCCGCCAAATCAAGGCCTCTGAAGGATCAAATTCCTATCCCCTTCGCCGATTCAAGTGTACCAGCCGACATATCGAGACCAAACGCCTCACTCGAGAGGAGGAAAACAGGCCGAGCTCCAGGCCTTCCAGGTAGAGCAGGAATAGGAAGGAGTGACGATGGCGGACCTCCGGGGCGGCGGGGCGGGTTGTGGTGGTTGGCCTCGCGCAGACGGTGATGACCGCAGCGTTGAGCGGATCCATGGTGGGCGCGGTGCGGGGGCCGTGGAGGTTGCTGCGGACGCCGAGGGCGTGAGGGGCTGGTGGGGCTATGAGGAGGAGCCAGTGACCTGAGGACGAACGGGAGAGGCAGCCTGAAAAACGGATCTGAGAATGTGGGATCGAATTACTGTGGAAAGTGGGATTGCCTGATCTCACGGGGGAGGTCATGGCCTATGTCACAGGTTGAAACGGGATCAACTTCCTCCGTTAATTGCAGCAGTATGATCAGAACAGCTACCAGGAGCACGACAACAAGGGCAACCACTATTGGTATTTGACTGATGGGGATTTATTTTGAATTGCATCTTGTTTTAGGTCTAGGCCTTCAAGAACAAATGTTAATTTTTTCTAAAAGAAAACTTACACGACAAAAACATTTATGTAAGAACATTTCATCGGTGATACTTTAGCATTGTCCACTTCATAATTTTAGTACTCTCTCCGACCCAAATTAGTTGACTTAGATTTGTCTAGATTCGATTGTATCTAGACATGATTTAATATTAGATTTATCTGTATTTTGACAAATTTGAGTCAACTAATTTGGACCGGAGGGAGTAAAAAGATTGACAAAACAGGAAATGTCTACAGTTATTTTGCAATCATATTTTCGTCAAATTTTTAGTTTTAAATTTTTGTAAAACTATTTATCAATTGTCGACCTGTTGCAACGCACGGGTATTGTGCTAGTAAAAGTAGTTTGACTTGCCACGTCAGAAAATCCAAGCTTAAACAGCCCCAAGATTTAAAATAGACCGGGATCGAAGAGTTTAGCAGAATTACAGTTCACGATTCGATTTAGCTTTTGTGTATGAATTTAAGACATGTTTTGGATGTTTTCCAAACCCCTAATCCTAATCCAAGTGCGGGGCACCCGTGCATGCTTTCCGAGCCCGAGACCGGTCTCCCCGCCCGGCCGCCGGTATATCGGTCCGAGTCGTTGGTCTTGGCTCGGTGCGCCCCGGCCGAACGGAACCGGTCTCGCGGGCTCACACGCGTCTTGCCATTTGGACAATCGGACCCGCGTTTAAATGCACGTCGGCCTCCTGAACCTGACGACGCCTTCGCCACAAAGCAAACCTTCTCCGCAACCGCAAGTAAACCTTCGTTCCTTAATTGATCGCCTTCCGATTCACGCCGTCACGCGGCGTGGACAACTCGACGCTATATAACACCGAGCCAAAACCGCCTGCTCCCGGCACACGCACTCGATCGCCGCCGCCCAGCTCTAGCGGTTCCCTCGCCTCGCCGATCGATCGGCCGCCATGGGGAGGACGCTGGACGTGCTGCTGGGGCGGACCACGAAGCAGACGGCGCGCCTCAAGTCCCTGCTGGGCCTCGCCACGAAGCGGATCGCGGTGGCGCGGGCGCACCGGCAGGTGCGGTGCGCGCAGGCGCGCGGGGACGTGGAGCAGCTGCTGCGGCTGGGCCACCCGGACCGCGCGCTGCTCCGCGCCGAGCAGGTCGTCCGGGAGCAGGACGCGCTCGACGTCCTGCTCATGCTCGCCTCCTACTGCGACCTCATCGCGGAGCGTTCCGCGCTCCTCGACGCGCACCGGGACTGCCCCGACGAGCTGCGGGAGGCGGCCGCGGGGCTGGTCTACGCGGCCGCCAGGCTCGGGGACATCCCCGAGCTGCAGGAGGTCAGGGCGCTCCTCGCCGCCAAGTTTGGGAGAGGGTTCGTGTCGGCCGCCGCGGAGCTGCGCGGCGGGTGCGGGATCAACGCCAAGGTCGTGCAGAAGCTGTCCACGAAGCAGCCGGGCCTGGAGAGCCGCCAGATGGTGCTCCTGGAGATCGGCGCCGAGAAGGAGATCCCCGTGCGCCTCCTGCACGACCCCGAGCCCGTCCACTCCAGCAGCCACGGCCAGATCAGGACGAATAATACCCAGGACGACGACGAGAGGCGCCGCACCACGCCGCCGCGAGCCCTAGACACGGAGAGGGACCACGTCGTCGTCCCTGCCGCCCACTCGCCGTTGTCGTTCAAAGACGTGGAGGCGGCCGCGCAGGCCGCGTTCGAATCGGCGGCCACTGCAGCGGCTGCCGCCAAGGCTGCCATCGACCTCTCGCGGGCTAAGTCCGATGGCCACGGCGGCGACGGCACAAAGCCAGCTAGTACACAGACCGACGATGGCGAGGATTTGGCCAGGACGAGCAGACCCGCTTCAGTCAGGACAAACAGAGGAGGGCACTAGCAGTTTACTACTAGCTGCAAACCATATGGCAATAGCAGAGATGGTTTCTTGATCTCGTTTAGCCTTTTTTTTTAGAGTGAGGATCTCGTTATATTGTTATTAGTAGTTCAACTTTTGCCTGCAGTTATATGTTGCAGATTTTTCATCATTAATTTGGTTTGTTTATGTGAAGTAAATAGAGAAAAATTGGGAATGTAAATATTATTAATTCGATTCAGCAGACTAAAAACACCACAAGCATGTATTGTCTTGTCTAAGATGAACTATAAGTTCATGCTATATTCGAGACATGAAAAATTCTGTCACACAGCTGGAGTGCAAACCTCATTACTTGGTGAGATAAAAGTTAAGCTACCAGCTTGAGACCTAGAGTACTCGCAGGCCCGCTTAAGTCAGGACAAACAGAAGAAGTTTGGCAGTTCAGCTGGAGCCATATGGCAGTAGCACAAGATGGTTTCTTCATCTCGTTATATTGTTATGACTAGTTCAACTTTTGCAGCTATATATATATATTGCAGATTTGTCATCATTAAGTTGGTTTATGTGAAGTAAATAGAAATATGGGAATGTAAATATTAATTCTATTCAGCACCACAAGTCATATATTGTCAGTAAGATGACTTGATACATTAAAGACATGAAAATATCTCACGCAGCTGGAGTGCAAACCTCATTACTTGGTGACATAAACTATAAGTTAAGCTACCAGCTAGAGTACTCGGAGCAGAAATATCACCAGCAGATACCACCATCTGTCTTGCCCAACTACAAAAAACACCCAGCCTACGAAATTGGCAAAACCATGGAGATGTTTGAGTGATAAGACTACTGTAACATACTCCTACATCTCATCTCATATACTCCCATGCTGCATCATTAGCGAGAAACCTTTCTCCTTTTACTGAGACTCGCCAGCATGTCACCATATGGTTGGAAGGTCACGTCGACATCTTCATCATACTCAAGACCAAGTTCTTCCTGCACAGACGAATACTATTCGTCAATACAGTGACTGGAAGGATGACAGCAAAATAAAGTTAACTGACAAGACGCAGTGACAACAACTGAACTAAACAGCTACAAATCAATCCTGACATTCAAATGCTCAAATCAAAAGAAGCTTATATATATGCCCCAATCAAGTGCGGAAGGGTAAAACGGAAAGGGGCACCAGGAACCTTAAATTCCTTCTGGTCTTTGGGGCTGTTCTCAGTAATATTATCCCATAGCTCCTTGAACATCCTCTTTCGCTTTCTCCACTGGGTAACTTTCTCAGAGAAGGACTCTTCAATTTTCTTCTTGTCTTCAGGCTTCACCAAGATCACACCACTCTGCAATTTATTTAATTTTTCTTCCATTTCCTTGACCTGCATTAACATGAGACCTGCTTTTGAACTAGGGTTGAGCAAGCACATTTATGTGCACTAAGAAACATATGAACATGCACATACTTCACTTTGCAATTTGGCCTCCTTCGACCTGATCTCTTCCAGTGTCAAGTTTGACTGCAGAGATTTTATCTCTGCAATAAGATTTAGTACTTAGACACCCATAGTTGTATACTACATAAAGGAAGACCACATAGACCATGGCAGTTGGCGCCAATCGGAACTTACCAGATTCGAGCTCACTAGTAATTTTCTTTTGATCTGCGAGTTCTTCCTGTAGCTTGCTATTTGCTTTCTTCATCTCCTCAAGTTCTTCCCCATTTGGAATGTCAAACTGATCTTGCCGAGCAAGGTAGATTTTCTGCTTGCCATACTCCTTGAAGGATATCTGACTACTGTCAGCCAATGCATCCAGTGCTTTTTGCACTGCAGTCTTCTTAAGATTGAACTTCTGTAGTGCATCAGCTACATTCTGAGAATTCAATGGCCTGTTTTGCTGCAAAATCATAGCAATTTTTTACTTAACATTATTTCCTAGTAATGTGGAATTGGAGATATAGTACCAAATAGAGTGGAGACAGAATAATTTCGGAATCATCTAAACTGACCACTTTGTGCATCTCTTGATGTTCTGCATAAAGTTCAAGCACAATGTACAACTCCCTTTTCAAATAATTTTCTCATTGCAAGGATGATTGGTCTTAACCAAAATTAATGCAAGTGCACTGTCTTATAGAGGAAACACCACTATAAAATTAATCATGGTAAACTCATACAGGAACACAAAAAGGATTCAGATGCATACAATTATAACTACTGATACATAAAAACAGCATATACTGAAGACTGAAGAGTGCAACTGTTCTGGAAATAATATTTTCTCCATTTGTATGCACTATAAGTCACTTGTTTCCACTCACAGTAGCCTCAGAGGTTAATTTTCTTACAAATCGCACATATACGAGGGTATAGTTAAGTAGAGGGGGAACAGTTCAAAACAGAAGTCAATGACTTATGCTGACAAAACTGGAAGATATGCACACCAGAATGCAAGACACACCGAGAAGAAACATTTTATCGAGTCAAAACATCTCTCAATCTTCACAATCAGCATAAAATTACAAAGACAGGAAGAATAAAACAGCTTCGGTCATTTGCAGTTGTGTCAACTCAGTGATAAACAAAGCAATGAAATAGTGTACATAGGTTCGTTAACTAGGACAAAGGTCGTGTTTTTTTTAACATAACACAGAAGAGTTCAACTTACATCTCACCAGGCAATCATGGATGACAACCAGCACAAATCAAACAGCACACGTCACAGCGAACCTCCGTGTGGTAAATTATTGCCTTAAAATGCCGCCTGTCCCCCCACCCCCAAAAGGAGGCAACTCCATTACACTCCCCTGGCAGATACTGTCTACCCTCGTTGGTATAGAACAACGCATCCCAGATTCCCAGCCAAAGTTTACTACGGGACAAAACCACACAAGGTGCAAAATGGAAGAGAAAATCCCAAAACCCCACGGCAGCATTGTACATTTGTTGCAGAATCATAGCAATAGTCAACTCAACATTGTTGCCTAGTAAGGTAAAGATGGAATGATTTTGAAATCATCTAAACTGACAGCTAAGTGCATCTCTTGATATTGTGCATAAAGTTGAAGCACAATATACAACTCGTTTTTTCAAATAATTTACTCATTCTGTATGTATGATTGGTCTTAACTCAGTTGGACTTAACCAAATTAAAATACCACCGTACTAATGACCACTGATGCAGTACTGCTTCAGACGCATACAGCTATAACACCTTCCTGATACAAAGGAAAAAACAGGCTATACTGAAGAGTGCAAAACTGATCTGAAAATACTAGTGTCTCCATTTGTAGGCACTTCAGATGACTTATTTCCAGTCACAGTAGCCTCAGAGGATACTTTTCTAACAAATTGCATTAAGAGCAAGTAGTTAAGTAGAGTAGGAAACAGTAAGTTGATGAATTATGTTAAGCATGTTGGAACATACGCAGAGCAGAATGCAATACAACCCAAAAGGAAACTTTTTTTTTGAGCTGACACAATCTTAGCAATCAGCACATGAACTGAAGAATGACAAAGCTTCGGCCATTTGGAGTTATGTTAACTATGTGACAAACAAAGTAACAGAATGTGGATAGATCTATTAATTAGGATAAAGATAGTGGTTTTTTAACAGACACAGAAGAGTTCAACTTGGGTCTCACAAAGGCAATATGGACGATAACCAGCATTCCTCAATCAAAGGGCATGCTGTTACCAGGAACGACCACAATTAATCATCGCCTTAATGTGTCGCTTGTCGCCCCAAATGGAAGTACCCCATTACTTACACCCTCTTGACATATAACATGCGTAACAATGGAAGAAAAAAAAACCCAAGTCTCATTGTGCAAGTGTGGCAGCAAGCGCAAGTTGAAACCTAAAGCGGAAGCAGGCAATCTGGGGTTTCAGGGAGAGGATTCCTAGCATAGCGGGGGTCGTTACCTCGTTGACGAAGGTGAGGACGATTCCTGCATAGGAAACCGTAGTAATACGATCAGGAGCAGCACCATCATATACAGCGACAAGACCGACCAAAGGATGGATGGGAATTTGAGGAGGAATCAGCGGGGGCTGGTCAAATCAGGAGTTTGGATTGGATGGAAGGGGCGCATACCTTCGACGCTATCCGATTTAGGCGGCATTGCGTCCTCTCGGGCTGCCTGCTTCGCCGCGCCGCCGCCGACTTGCTGCCGGTTCGTGGATTGAAGAAACGAGCTGAAGGGGAAAAGGAGGTGGGGGAAAAAAGTGGGAGAGAAGACGGGAAGGGAAGGAGGGTTTGGCCTCTACTGTGACGCGGCTGACTGACAGAGCGGACCCGCTGCGCTTTGCCGAGGGGTGGATTTCCCGCCAAAATCCTCCGACATGCGCGGTCTTCGCTCGCTGGTTTCCGTGAAAAAGCCCAAACACAGTAGAGTTCTAGAAAAGCCCAATGTAACTGGAATCCGAGGACCTGATGTCCAATGCTTCCCACAGGCCGACCCATTCAGTTCGTTTTTTTTTTTCATGATGGCCATTTTATAATTTGTCTTTTTAATCCGTTTCTTTTGATTATTTTTCCAGTTTTATTGGCTAGTGCATGTTTACTTTCCATGCAAACTATTATTTCTTTGAAATCCGTGTCGGAGTACATTTTTTTGAACCCAGAATATTTGTCAAAATACAAGAACCCTTTTTTGTACTATATGAACATTTTTTTTCATTATACGTAGCATTCCTTGCTTACGAAATGAAAATTTTCGTAATTATTAAATTCGTATGAACATTTGAGGGTGTTACAAGTGGTATCAGAGCCTCGGTTTCTGATACCCACTAGTCCAGCATGTAGGATAACCTAACTAACGAAGCGATATAGAGTGTCAAAACTATTTTGCAAAATCCGTCGAATAGATCAGAATAGCTATGTTTATACTTCTTACCTCTATACAATTCACTTATGACCTTTACTTCCAAGTTCAGGATTTCTTGTGTTGGGTTTCCGCTGTACCTTTAGGATTTCAATTCCTCCCTCTTGCAATAGTGTTTCTACATTTGGCTTTCGTGTTGTTTGATGAATCTTTTATCTATTATACCTTTTATTTGACCGATTTTTACTAATTTTTAATTTATATCTTCTAGTGGTTTCCAAATACGACGACATCATCATCTACTTCGAATCCGATGAAGAGCATATATCACATCTTTCATTTCTTACGAAGCTTCATGAACACCATTTGTCGAGATATTCAGTCTAAATTCTGAGAGTTTGAATGCATGATTCACCTATTCGTATACAAGTAACGCTTTGGGTGCAGGATGGAGTAGTTACCATACCACTATTTTTATTATTAGCTCTTGTTGCATTGAACTGGTGGATTAATGCAATTCTACCCAAACTATGGAAGTTAGAGGTGGTCTTATCTTTTGAGACATTTACCTTCGCCTTTGTTTCTCCAGATTGTTCTCTCGACAAACGTGAGCAACAACTTTTTGTTGGTAGTGTCGATGATTTTAGGACAGACCAATAACTCTTTGTTAGTGGTGTCGCGAGGATCTACACGAAGCAAGAATAGTTAGATCATCACCCCTCCATGCCCGTACCAAATAGCGGATCTCGGGATGAGATCTCTTGTTAGTGGTGTCGAATTGTAGCATCTCGTTAATCCCTAACTAGAAAATTGCTTGCAATTTTATTTTTGTGCCTTATCATGACATCATGCCTATTTTTGTCACTAAACTATTTTATTAAACCCCTGTTTTGTTTGCTCAAGTATCCCCCTCTTTAATTTCAAATTGAAGATTTAGTTTCCCTACTCAAATATTTGTCTAAAAACTATTTGCTCCAAGGGTTTTATAAAATAAAAATAAAAGTATATTTTAAGGGGGCAGCCGCACCAAGCCAGGCCCAACCCAACCGGCCACCCCTAGCCTAACCCTTTAAGCCTACCCAAACCCTAAACCAACACACCCCAACCCCCGTTGACACTCACACAGGAGCCACACATGCACACACCTGACACGAACTCACACCATCGGACACCACACACCCAACGCGAGATGCACACACCTAACACATCCACACTAAACCACACACACAATCGTCACTCACGCAACCCACCAACCACACAGACACGACACGGTCACTAGTGGACACACACCTACACACACATCGCATGCGAGCGATCCCATCTCTCTCACCAAACCTATGCCTATCGCTCCATCCCTGCCGCCCCGCTTGGTCCCGCAAGGCGGCACCGCCAGCTAGGTTCCTCCTTGACGAGAGCCACCCCACCTCCATGCACCATCCCCTTCCTTTTCGTCTCCCTATGCACACTCCCTTCCCTTCCTACGGACGTTGCCTCCTCTGCGTGACCCTGCTAGCTATTGTGCCTCTATTGCTTGCCCTTGCTCTCAGCGCTGGCACTCCCCTTTGCAGCCTCGCCCCGCACGCTAGCCCCGCATCACCGCTGCAGCCCGAGATCTTCTCCACTGCGTTCTCTGCCTCCTTGTCCCGCGCTCATCCTCGACGTCATCGAGTTCACGTGCCTCCCTGCAACTTCGCGGTAGGTAGCCTGTCATCCTCGCCTCCATGTTTTGCAGTGTGCGTCCCCACACGGGACACCCTCCTGCCGCCCTTGCACCACCACGACCCTCCAGACTTTCCTCGCAGGGACGCACGCGCCAGCTCCCTCTTCTCCAGTTGCTTTCACCAACCTGCCGGCATCGCCTCCCATCACACGTGCAAGTCTAGCAGCACGTCACAACACCTCGAGATTCCCCAATACTCATGTTGTTCCATGGTCCTCTGCCCATTCCGTGTTGTTGTTCTGCTCCTGCTAGGAAGTGTGGTTGTGGTGGTGTTGGTGTGAAGTTGCTATCGGACAAAAGACAATGTTTTACCATGCCGACACACCTGGTGGTTTGTCACGAACAACTAAACATCAAGATCTTCATTGTCAATGTGTTTCGTCAAAATCTTCACTCCGATGTTGTGATGCTGTGACCGCCAAGTTTTGCACTGCATGCCAAGACCTCCCACCAAGATCTTCGATGCGTTTTCACGAGAACCCAAAGTGGATCCAAGTTTGCCACCAGCAAGAAAATTCGGAACTTCCAGATCTCCATCACGGAAACCAAAGACCCTAATCCCTGGATACAAAGACCGACCCCTTCAGACTCCAAGATCCTTCGAACCCCAAGATCCCCGAACCAAAATGTGTGCACCCAAACCGCCCCTATTTTTATAATATTCAATATATCTTGTTGAATTAAATCATTCATGTTGCATACATGTCATCTTGTGGTTTCGGGTTAAATAGCAATTCATCTGTTAATTAAATATAGAGTGTGTGCGGGATGTCCTTATCTTATTCTGACTCGATTTAAGTTGATATAGCTCACATATGCCATGAACTTTCCATGTTAACAATATTTAATTGGTGGGTAGATAAATAACTTGAACCTCCTAATTAATTGCCCGAATTCCTATTCCGCTTAATATTGGTAAGTTGCACTACATCTTGCCATGCCATGCATACATATCATGAACATGTCGGATATTTTGAAGTGTCTTTAAATATTGCATCTGATGTTTCTTCTAGTGCTTTATCTCTTCACAAATAGGACGTTGAGTTTTTTCTTCGGCATTGTTTACCTAGCGAGCACTCATCTTATGCTACCTATTTTGCTTTATGGCTTTACTTCTCTCTATTGTTGTCCATGTTGTGATGCTTTAGTTTCGTACCATTATTACTCATTGTAACCTATATTGCCTTGGTCACTTTCTACTGCCCGTTGGTTTGGTAGATAGTTGGACTTGCGAGTCGCAGTTGCTTTCTTAGGTGGTTGTTCGAGTTATCGAGTTCCTCAGTCATTGGAGAATTTACCGCATAACTTATGTTCGAGATAATCATGGTTCTACTTATAACTTGTTAATTAAAATATTGGAAGTAGATATAACTAATAAAGAGACAGTTAAGATTTGGCTTTTATCCTACACACTTGTGATCTGTTCCTGATTTATGTTCCTTGACTATCACACTATCCAACATAGCCATCTAGATTTTGATACCAAGTTTAATATCTCTAATGCACTATCCAACATAGCCATATAAATTTGAGCCCAACTTTAATATCTCCAATGCACTATCTAACATATCTATCTAAAATTTGAGCCTAAGTTTAATATCTAAAGCACTATCAACATATCTATCTAAAATTTGAGCCTATGTTTAATATCTAAGGAACTATCAACATATCTATCTAGAGTATTTTGAGCAATTACTATTAAAAGGGTTAATTAAATAGACGCCACTGCAATTTCCACGTATTTGAGAAACGCCACTACAACTTTCAACTTTGGAAAAACGCCACCGCAATTCTGTGTACGTTTGAGAAACGCCATTACACCCACTTATCCAACATATACCAATCAATATACCTGGTATTTCCAGCTGTATATACGTACCACGTTGGGGTCCACCCGTTTCCAAGAAAAAAACATAAGTTGATGAGAAATATTAGAGTAAAATTACAACAATATTACAAAGTGAAGATCACACACATGCTTTTGTATAAAAATGTGTCATAAAAGCTCTAGGTCAACACTGTAGCAACATTACACATTCAAATAAAAGGCTCCAGGTTCAACACTCAATATTTGCAACGCAACTCCAGGTCTAATACACGCATGCAACAACAAAGCTACAGTTTCAGATAAAAGGCTACAGATTTAGAAACTCAACTCTAGTTCCAGATTCATAGTACAACATCACAATGCATCATCTCACAAAATAAATGGCTCCACATTCAAATGGAAATCAGATGCATGAATCTAGCCTCCAAGCCAGTACATTAGGCTTCGCTTGGTTCCAAGTATTGGCGTCAGAACCACCTCACTCGTGGATGGTGCGATCACACCAGGTCTATTTTTCTTGCCATTTTTCGCCGGTGTCTTCTTCGCCGGCGTCTTCTTCTTCTTCACTGGCGTCTTCTTCTTCTTCACCGGTGTCTTCTTCTTCACAGGTGTCTTCTTCTTCGTGGGTGTCTTCTTCTTCGCGGGTGTCTTCTTCACGGGTGTTTTATTCCTACAGATGCATGGAGTACAATATTATTGGAGCAATCTTAGGCAATATTCATTTGCTATTGCTAGATGGGGTACCCAAAAGGATACCGCTTGTAATTAGCTATAGGCTCATCGTCTTGCACATCTTGCTCCTCGGCAGATCGCTTACTGCAATGTATAGAGAATATTAGGAAATATGCATCAAAACTGTTTAGAAAAGAAACAGGTTACTAAAGGGTTATTAAACCTTTTACTAGGTGTGTGCTGCTCTTGTGGCTGCTCTTCTGTCTGCTCCTCTTGTGGCTGATCGTCAACATAGTCAGGATATTTTGGAGGGGGATTTTTGCAAGTTTTTTCGAAGTGGCCTGGCTACTTGCACTTTTTGCACTTCACCACCTTCCTTACAGGTTCAAGGAACCCTCTAATTCTTTGTACCCTAGGCCTGCCAGGAGGCCTTTTCTCTTGTATAGGTGGGTATACTGTGAAGCCAAGGTCTACTTTCACCCACTGTGTCTTATCTGTCATTGTTGGCATTGGCGCTGAAACTTAGCCACACTGTAGTACTCATCAACATAGGTTTGGATTTCAACTCCTCTAGCTCTCATTGAGCAGATGAATGCTAGTGCATGAATACAAGGCTTGCCTGCAACTTGAGATACACGAAAGGTGCACACTCTTTTCTCCAAGTCTACGGTGTGCCTTTGGTCATAGGTTTTGACATCATACAGGGTGACCTCTGCTTCAGTTTCAGTATTCCAAGAGATTTTATGTGGTCCAATTGTTTTGCTAAGGGAATTGAGCTTTTTAAGGACATCCGGCAGTATTCTTCCCGCCATCTGCCTAGAAACATGCCTCCTCATATTGAACTTCACCATTCTGAGCTCTCTAATCCTATCGAACATCTCACATGAATTCAACCCTTTAAAATCTTTGATCTGCTTGTTTAAACTTTTAGAAATGTTGTTTGTGACATAATCAACCTTGCTAGCTTCCCCAAAGGCACATCTATACCAGAGCCTATTATGGTGAATCTCTAGATATTTAATAGCCTTTGGATTTGCTGCGTATATCTTCTCCATGTGATACCTATACTTCTGCTTAGTGAATCCCCTTGCAGCTGGGTACAGATGGTCTGTGTACACTTTACCATGGTATTTTTTCATGAAGTTCTGGTAAAGATGCCTCATGCACTCTCTATATTCACATTCAGGAAATACACTGTCTACAACATTTTCTAACCCTTTGCAAGCATCACTGGAAATGACAAGCCCTGGTGGGGATCCTACAGCCCTACGCAACTGCTGCATAAACCATGTCCAATTTTCTGTTGTTTCTGAATCAAACACAATATATGCTACATAGTATAACCAGTTGTGTCCATCGACTGAAGTTGTCGATGCTAACTGACCTACATACTTTCCATTTAGTGCGGTTGCATCTACTCCTATGTATGGTCTACAGCCGGCTAAAAATCCATCAATGCAGGCCTTAAATGTTACAAACATTCTATTGAAATGATACTTATCATCGATCTTAATTAATTCAATTTCAACTATACTTCCAGGACTCTTCCTCTCTATTTCTGCTTTCCAACTAAACAACAGCTGAAAACAATCCTCGTATTTACCATGGATCTTATCCAGAGCTAGTCTCATACCTGACCAAGCCTTACTACTAGGAAAATGTCTATAGGTAATCAGCACATCCGTGGCTCACATGGTTGAAGTGCCCCACGGCTAAAACAGGCGTGGCTCACCTATGGGCAGTGCCCTACTAGTAACTAGAACAACCGTGGCGCACATGACCATAGTGCGCCACAGATATGTGTGGGCCAGGGCCCCGTTGGCCGCACGCCAAACATCCGTAGCGCACATAGGGTAGGTGCGCTACGGTTGTTAGTGTCAACCGTGGCGCACATGGAGGGGGTGCGCTACGCCTAAGCGCATGCCCCTCTCTGCCGTGAAACGGCCAGACACATCCGTGGCGCACTATGACATGTGCGCCACGGATGTATAAACTTAGTAGTAGGGCACCTTTCCCTAGTGCCCTACGCCTAACTATTCTGCTATTCTTCTTCTCCTCCTCCTCTTCTTCTCCTCCTCTTCCTCCTATTCTCCTCCTCCTCCTTGTAGTTCCGACGACGACGACGAGGTGACAACGAGGAGGCGACGACGAGGCGACGACGGCAACCTGCACCGACGCGCGACGACACTGACGACGAGATCCAGATCTGCTTTTTTTTTTAATTTTGAAATTTATATCCGTGGCGCACAACACCTAGTGCGCCACGGTTATCATTTCATACGCGTGGCGCATCTGGACTACTTTCCGTGGCGCACTGGCATGTGCGCCACGCCTATCTCGACACAACCGTGGCGCACCAGGTAGTGCGCCACGGCTAGGAGATAGCCATAGCGCGAGGCCCGTGGCGCACTGCTAGTGCGCCACGGATGGCCTTTTCAGGTGCGCCACGAACATGCATTTTCCTAGTAGTGCCTTACTGTACTTCAACTTGAAGTTATAGTCACCTTGCAACTTCACCATAGCTGCTTTTGCGCCTTTGTGATGCCATTTTGCTATCGTCAAGCTTTGTTGTTGGACAGTCATGCTCGAAAGGCATCTTTTTTATCTACAAAAGATGTCAAACTTGAATCAGCAAACAAACAAGTGGCACAAGAGAAACAAGTGCCAGAAACATAAACAACAAAGCATACCATGATAACTGGTTCATCACGTAGCTTAGATGTGTGAATGCGCCATGGACAAGTCTCATATGCACATTCAGCAATGAATCTACTTTGGTCAGTCCTCACATTAGTGAATTCAAAGTCAGCTACCACAACATGATGCCTTATTGCTTTTCGAAAGGCTACAATATCAGGGAATATAGCGCCTACTCGAATGTCTGGATTTTCAGGATCATAAGAAATATTGTACTGTAGGGGATCAAGGTCAACAACCTCTGCCTCCTCTTGGATATGTTGCATTACCTCTGCCTTATCCATATTATCATCTCCTTCAATATTTGTTAGTACTTCTGGTTGCTCTCTGATAGTTATAGGCATAGTAACATCATACATGTTCTCATCATCCACTCCAACATACTCCTCTTCATTATCAAACGGGTTAGCATCTACATCATCTATTTGCTGCTCATCTCCTGCATCATTTAGCTTGCTTGAACTAGTTACTTCAGATGTGGAGCACTTAATACCTTGAGCAAGCAAAGGAAGCAATGGACAAGTAACCACACTTTTAGTTCCACCCAAAGCTAGCATCTCTGCATCCTGGGCAAGATAATGTCCCCAATCTATGTCGAATTGATTGCTGCATCTACCAAAAATTGGCAGAAAGAGCAGTCAATTTGGGAGGGCTAGAAAAACTAAAATCTAAATGTACTGCTATACTAAAACGATGAATCAAATTAGAGACAGAAACCAGAAATTGAGGGTTCGAAATGATCTTACAGCGAGAGATGATTTGGGGCTGCACATGTTGTTGCCCTCAATTTTTGGTTGCCGCCATCCTCTGTCGACCAGAGAGGATTGGGAGGATCCTCCGTCGGCTCTGAGAGGAGAGGGGATACGGGATACAAGGGGAGAGATGGCGTCGGAGGAACCTTCATCCGCTGGGTGTGCTTGCCGCCATCTTGCGGCACCAACGCCTCCATGCTCTCCGCCTTCTGCCGCCAAGGAGAGAGAGGAGCCGGAGGGGCTTCTATCCGGTCAGCGGGGTGGGGAGGAAGTGCGGGAACCATATGCTCCCCGCCGCCAGGATCTCCGGCCCCATCCGCCGCCATCCCCATGCTCGCCGGCGTCCGCCGCCGCCATGCTAGGGTTCAGTCGAGGAAGACAGAGAGCGCACACGAGAGGTTCTGTCGAGGGAGACAGAGAGCGCACGCGAGAGGAACAGGAGAGGCCGAGTCGTCGCTTCGGGTGCGTGTTCCAGTTTTTTTCACGGAATCGGGTGGACCCACCGTATAAGCTGGGAATATTAGGTATATTGATTGGTATATATTGGATAAGTGGGTGTAATGTCGTTTCTCAAACGTACACAGAATTGCGGTGGCGTTTTTCCAAAGTTAAAAGTTGTAGTGGCGTTTCTCAAATATGCGGAAATTGCAGTGGCGTCTATCTAATTAACCCATAAAAAAAGGGAGGCATGGCGGGTGGCTCAATGAGATCGAGGACATGACGGTTGAGGCGGCTCAGGGAGTAGGGTACGTGGCGGCTGCAGCGTCCACTGGCGGCTCGAGGACGGGGCGATTGTGAAGGCTTGAGGATGGGGATGGGGCGGCTGCAACAGCCATTGGCGGCTCGAGGATGGGACGGTTGCGGCGGCTTGAGGAAGGGGACGGGGCCGGTGTCTCGAGGACAGGGCCGGGGTGGCAGACGCGATGGCTGGCGGGATCAAGCGGTTGTGGGGAGGGAGAGCGATCGACACGCGGATCGAGTGGTTATGGTGGGAGGGTGGGAGGCAGATCAGGGTGGGAGGCAGATCGAGGAGGGGTTGGTGTGTGTGGGTTGGGGCGGTCGAGTGAGTGTGTGATATGGGGAAGGGGAAGACGGTCATACGCATGTGTGTACTGCGGGGTATTGTTTACCCATGGCGTTCGTTTTTCCGAAATGATGTGAATAGAGTAATTTATGATGACATTTAGAACACCACCACTAGGTTCGTCCCGGCTACACCCGTGGGACCTATTTACTGTTGGCGTTTCTATATTTTGGAACGCCACCACTAGGTTTTAGTAGTGGCATTCGAGATTTTCTAATCGCAATTACCATTTTGCCTGTAAATGGTGGCGTGTGATTCTTTTGGCTCGCCACTAGAAAAATAACTGCTATAAGGGTTTTTCTACTAGAGTAAAAAAGAAGAGTTTGATCTCTATGAAATGTTGTTTTGCACTGTGCATGACTATCTGACATGTTCGGGTAAATCACAAAGGGAGCAAAGGTGTGTGTGACGTGCATGGGTAGAACCACTAGTAAATGGATAACGAACTCATGCAAAACCATGTACATGTGTAATAGTAGGGTTTTTTTTGCGAATGAGTGTAATAGTAGGTTCTTGTAGAAAAAGAACCCATACCGGTTAGTGAAAAACCAATTCAATGGGAAATAAGAGCACATGTGAAACATAAAATTATTAGAGGTCCTGTGTTTTTTAAAATGGTCCAGAAGGTAAAAGTGCTGCTTGGCAAGGGTCCAAAACCAAAGAAAGCTTCTAAACAGGAGCAAGATCCTAATCCGAAGAAACAACTATGCATGTGAGAGGTTGGGGAGGGAAAAAATCAGCGGAGGTGTCAAGAACGACGCCAATAATTCGAAGAAGAGAAAAAAGAGTAAGAAGAAGAAAACCTATACAAATTTGGAAGAATAAATCAGTATTTTGAGAGTTAGAGTATTGGAAAGATCTGGATGTACGTCACTGCATAGATGTAATACACATAGAGAAGAATGTCTGTGATAACATGCTTGGTAAATTACCGAACATTAAAGGCAAAAAAAGGATGCATCAATGCATGCTTGGATATGAAAAAGGTGAAGCCATTGTTAAATGTGAAAAAAAGGAAGGATGGCAAGTATGAATACAAGAACGGTTGTTACAAATTATCTACTGCTGAAAAACTCGATCTATTGAAGTTCTTGTTCATGCTTAGAACCGCATCTTGCTACTCCACAAACATCATAAGTCTTGTTGATATGCAGAGAAAGAAACTAAATCGTATGAAGTAACACTATTGTCACATAATGGTGACACAAATTCTCCTAGTGGCCATCAAAATGCTTTGCTCACACCCGTTCCAGAGACTCATAAGGTTGTGATCTTTTTTCAACACAGTATCCTAGAAGTTCATAGATCCAGATACACTAGATGATCCATAGGAAGAGGTTGTGAAAACCATCTGCTAGCTCGAGATGTTTTCTCGTCATCTTTCTTTGATATCAAATGATATCACAGTTCATCTCATTGTACACATTGTGTGTGAGATAAAGCATTGTGGACCTGTGTTTCTCCACAACATGTACCCTTTCAAGTGGTACATGGGAATAATGAAGCACTACTGTCGTAACCGGTATCGACCTGAGGGAAGCATTGTCGAAGGTTATACATCTGCCGAGGTGGTTAGCTTTTGGGCAAACTACTTGGCCAACCATTGGCCAATTGGTGTGTGACTCTCCATAAGGGAAGGATTGACGGAGTAGGGTTAATGGGATTAGAGATCACCTCTCCCGATTCAGATATGTTTGACGCGACACATTTTTGAAGGCATTGTATCACACGTCAGAAGTTTACTCATATGTGAAGCAACAAAAGAAAATACTCGCGGAAAACTTCCCAAAGCATCATATGAGGTTATTGAGGAGAAGTACATCGCCACTTTCAGCCAATGGCTATAGGATGATCTCGCCGATGGGTCAATAAAATGCTATTTAATGTGGCTGACCAGATGTCTATCGCATACAGTTCATAGATGGCAAGCATACGAATAAATGGCTCACCTTGTACACACAAGAACGGGATGCAAAGACCAACTATTAGAATAGTGTTGTTCGAATTGAAGTTTGCACCGCTAATAATAAGAAAGAAGTCTACTATGGAATCACGGAAGTGATTTGGGAGCTAGACTATGTAAAATTTATGATTCTACTATTGGAGTATAGATGGGTTCATCCCAACCATGTCATAGTAGACCAGTACGGGTGGACTTATGTGAGCCTCCACAAAAGGTTACATGAATGATCCTTTATCTTAGCAAACCAAGCTACACAAATTTTCAAAATGAAAGATTTCTCGCATCCCAACGGCCATGTAGTGATGCATGGAAAAAGGAGGATCATAGGAATTGAGAATGTCGTTCATAAAGATGAGTATAATCGGTTTGATAATTTGCCACCTATTATAGTACGCGCCTCGGTAGACAAAGAGCTAGCAATCCGACCAAAACTTTCTACCCTCGTGAAGATTACTACAAGATTCAAGTACATGAGAATTGAATTTTCTGAATGTTTATATAATGGATTTGTTGAATGCTTTTATTGTAATGAATTTGCTGAATGTTATTTCTATAATAATTTTGGTGAATGCTTTTATTGTAATGGATCTGCTGAATGCCATATTTAAATTTGGTGATCAACGATGTCCTGGTCCAACATATTACAACAATAAACTATGATGACGCTAATGCTTTGCTTTTTTCTTCTTGACAAAGACCATTTCCACTAAGATATCGTTAGAGGTAACATACACTCTATGAGCTAAAGACTGCCTCCTTTTCGTGTCTCGACACTCGCAACCAATGTATGCATCCTGTGAGTTCACCTACCGTAGTACCACCGCAACATCTGTTAGCTCACAAGCATCAATGTATCTTTTTGTCAGTCACACTCACCTCCATATATTCATAAGCCCCCCTTCACTCCAAACCTCGCCTTGACCCTCTTGACATATCGCAAAAAGAAAGCGTATACTGTTCACACTCGTAGTTATGAGATACAAGGATGAAAGATTCACCAAAGTCGTTACCTTAGCTTCTCGGCTTCCTCAAGGAGTAATCCATAGCTTTGGGAATGGAGGGCATCAGGATAAAATAAGTTAGACCTGTCAAAAGACATGGCCAGTTTATACATCAACAAGGCATCCGCACGCCAAGTGAGTGCAGTGCAAGAAAACCTCTATGTTCTAACTGAAAACTTGGCAGTGTATTGTGATGCATAATAGCATTGTCTGACGGGGGTTTTATTTGTCGAATTGACGCTTAGTGCGAAACTCCGTTTCCAGTGCCCTACCTTGTCTGATGGGCCTGAAGCAAATTCTACCTATAGTGCTATCGGACCATACTTGAAATAGATTGCTTCCGGGTGGTTCAAGGTGCTACCCCAACGGATCACCTAATTAGTGTATCTATGGCGAAATCCAAGAGCTCTTAATACTTCATCCAGATATTCATATTCAAAAAGTCAACCTTCGAGAGTAATAATATAAGGTGCTAGCACATTCTTTGAGTAAATGACACTGTGGGTCATTAAACTTGTCCCGTATGTGTACTTAAGTCACACATCTTAAAAACTGAACTAACCGGTCACACAACTTGCAATTATGTGCATCCATGGTCACAAACCGGTCTGCTGGCCGGTTTTAAAAAAAACCCAGTCAGATGTGGGTCAAGGTAGACAGACTTTTCGCAGCAATAACCATCTATTTTTTTTATTTGTCAATATGGATCATGTACTGTTTATATGAGGGGGCCACTTGTCAGCGGTGGAAGAAGTGTTCAAAATAAAATGCGAGCTATTTGGGATTCGAACTAATAAACCTGCCAACTTGACTAACAAAAGCTTACCAATACACCAAACAACTTTGCTTGAATTAAGTTAGGACAACGTGTATGTAACTACATGAACATTTTATATAAAAGCAAAGACAAATCCATACGTCTTGTCGTGTGTTGCGTTTATTAAAAATCAAATCAGCCAGTGTCATAGTTCGGTCGTTTACCGATCAACGGTCTGAACTGCTCACGCTTTTTTATAAAAAGATTTTCGTATTTAGAGAATTCTAAATTCTAAATAGAACTAAAAGCATAATCTATTTGTACGTACAGAGTCATTTTCTAAAAAAGACTAACCTGCAACCAATTATTAGTGCACCATGATTCTCACGTACGTGCATTCTATTCTAGCATATTCATGTAGTTATATAAAAGAGATCATTGTCATATTAATATACAAGTGATGAGCTGTGGTGTATTGGCAAGCATTTGAAAGTTGCAATTGCAGGTCGTGAGAACGAATCCTATAGAGTTCATTTTATTTTGAATGGTTCTTTTTTAGGGTGAACAATGTGGTAATTTAGTCGATATGTAACAAAATAGAAATATAGGTTAGATTTTGCAAAAAGTTTGTCTACATTAGCCCTCACGTGTCTCACACATGATTGTTTAAAAAAAAAAGGCCAGCAAACCGGTTTATGACCACGAGTGCACACGATTGCAAGTTGTGTGACCGGTTAGTTCAGTTTTTAAGATGTTTGACTTAAGTGCACATACGGGACAAGTTCAGTGATCTACCGTGTCATTTACTCCACATTTTTTAGAGCAATTAGACAAAACTGAGTTGTTTGAAGTGTTGCACGAGTCGGCACCAGCGTGCCGGCGGCTCTGATCACGGATGACTATAAAAATATTATTGTGTAATCAATAAAACTCACGGGTTTCCTAAAAGAAACCTTGCTAACCGTGGGCTCCAATGTAAACTTCCTTTTTTTTCTTTGCGAGTAAGAAGATCCATTAATTCGAAAACATTACAGAAAGGCCCCCAACGAAAACAAAAAACAGCACAAGCCCTCTGCAAGTTGACCACGGCAGCGACACGCCGGAGCCGTCGGTGGCGCGCCGTCACAACTGCCTCCCTTGAAGCCCTGGATCGGAGGCAGACCCCACGTGACCGGGAAGTCGCCGATCGCCGGTCCCGGAGGACCTACACCGGAGATTGCCGCCGCCGTCGATCCGAATCGCCGCATCTTCTTCCACGAGATCTCGATCTGCCGGCTCCGCCGTCCCACGGCCGTCAGCGCGGGGAAGTCGCCCATAGCACCTCCGCAGAGATGCGTGCGCGACAGAGGCAGCAACTCGACGATGAAGCTCCAGAGAACGACGCCATCGGGAGGGGAAGTCACCACTCGCAAACACCTGAGCGGCCGCATCTCCGCCCCGACGCTGCCGGCAGGTAAACCTAGCCCTCCTACGCTATGTACATGTCGCGAATCAGCACTCCCCCAACCTCCTGCCGTCGGGACGACAGGCGGAGGCCGAGAGAACCGCCGATTCCACGACGGCGAGGTGGAGCGCCCGGTGGTTTGCACATAAATATTGTATGTCCATTCCATCTTAAATTAATTGTTCTACCCAACGATATAAAACACAGCAGAATATTTTATTTTCAGCACAACAAAGAAATCTAGTCCTCTAGTAATTTTTGGCTGAAGCTTATCTAGAAATGATCTAAGCTTCTCTACACATACAAACCATGGAGAAAAGAAAATCTTGAGAACAATGTTGTCCCATTGTTTTCTTCATCTAAAATTAATGTTTGAGTTGTGTCCCCTTGTACTATAATCTAACACACTCCTAGATTTCAACACGTCTCTATAGTCTATACACTTATACACGAATGTGATGCACGAAGAGATTTATCCATGTCATCATGTACCTACCTTCTCTTTTTCACACGTCAGCAATCTGCAGCTACCTCGCCCTAGGAGAACCAGCAACACACATGGACCGAAGACGCGGGCACGATGGCTTTCGCCGCCACATTGATGCAGCTATATCGAAAATAGAACATATGGAGCAATAGGAGATGTTGGTTTGCAGGATGCCTAGGTGCATTCACTGGAGCTTCATCTATAAGCATCAATGTCATAGGAGACCCGAGAACATTGGAAGCCAAGGCATGCTTGGGAGATTTAGCTTTGGCAATGGACCTCCAACGGCATCGCCATTTCACCAATTCATTCTTTGTGCACAAAGGTCGGGTGACAAATATTACTACTATACTATTATTGATTAATGAAGCATCATTTGTTCCTTAAAAAAACAATGAGAGGGCGCAATACACGGTTGCGATCTATGCACCATGGGAGCGCTTTCCGTACTTAAACAAAGAACATGCAGGTGCGTCAACTGCATAGCTTGTCTTAACCAACGAACTTGTAATTGGAGTAAATAATACATCAGTGATTCGAAATAATAAGTTGAGAATATACTCGTCGAAACCAATCGAATAGGACCACTATACCAGAGCATCGAAGCAACAATATGCAAGCACATTCTCATGTTAACTGGCTCCCTGGTGCATAATGGAAGATCAACTTGTTTGGGATAGTACCAACAGTTACTACTCACAAGATAGTTGGACATAAGTCTGAGTGTCCTACATATCAGAATATCACATGAAGCGGAAACTCGGAGCCAAGAAAGGACCAGTCCCTCCTGCAAAGTTCACTGCAATTCCCATAACAAGTGGAAAGTGTGAGATAGTTAGAAAATGTAGTAGTCTCCCTCCCGACTCTGGCGTAAAAGGACTATATGTTCCCATAGAATTCATTGATTTTTCCATAACAAGTGGCAAGTGTAAGAAATATGAAAGCTGAAAGCATGTAGCAGTCAGTCTTGCATGAAACATAATTAATGGACAAGTCAAACATATGAAACATGCATGCACATAAGTAGGCTTCGGTATAAGTAAAATATATGAAAATAGATCACATGTATCCCTTCATATTATCAATTATCCGACAAAGAAAATTTCACCTATCAAACACTGATATATTCAACTTGTCAATTGCAGAAAAACCCTACACCTTGAAGCTAACATAACAGTAACCGAAGATGGCAATATACACAGAAGAGGTCAAGACAGGATAGCCACCATTTCCATGCATCATCCAGGTGTTAGGATCTAAAGCTCCAGCCTTAAACGGAAAAGACATACCACCAATGGCTTCGACAGGTTAAACCCAAAGTTCTCTGTTAAGAAAGAAGCTAAGCTCAACAATACTAAACCTGAGAAGTATGATCATATTGATTTCACTTGCCACTGATAAATGGATGGCCAAGTGCTTGTGACATAGTAAGCATATTTTTTTTTGGATCTAACAAAAATATTTTCCCAGGAGATATTTAAACCTGGACATCATTTTTATCATCGCCTGAGAAGCTTGATATTTTGCAGCCAGCACCCTTTGGTTTAAGGTTCATGTGCAATTTATTCATAGCCTGACAGAAAAAAGACATCAATTAAATATAGTTTAACAAAAGATGGTAAAAGAGAAGTATCCCTCAGTTCAATGTCTCATTGAGGTATAAATAATCACTATATACCTTTTTCATCATAAATTTCTCATCAACAACATGAAAATTAAGGTCCGGGTCAAAGTATTGACTTCTAAAGGCTCCCTATATAATAAGTAACAATTATTTTGTTAGAGGAAGACTAGGACATATTTTTTATGCTCAAGTATACACAGAAGAGGTACATATATCATATGAAGTATAATATATATCATCATCTGTCGTACCTTTCGAAGCATCTTCTTAGGGAATGAACCCTTCAATTCCATGTGAAGCCACAACATTCCATTGTTCGTCTGTGTAAAGTTCATATAGCCAACAACCAACCGGCCACATATCTAATGAATGATTGTAGGGCAATCCAAGAAATGCAAGAGGATAACACATTACCATGTTTGCATGCAGGTGAACAAAAATAAACTTATCTAAAAAAATATAATATGATGATTGTACATGTCAAGTAACATAACTCACTTATCTCACGCCCTCGGTAGAAGCGGCTCACAAGAATTGGTGTGATATCATTTACTCCAGTAGTCAAAGCACTACCAAAAATCACACAGTTTCAACAAGTTTTGGGACCCATTTACCTACAAAATGATAAAGTTAGAAGGAAGAGTTCTACAAAAAATAATTAATATACTTGTAAGAGGACATACCAGTATATTATCTGGTTTAATATCACAATAGAGGATACACAATCCTTTACTTCAACGCGATGAAAGGACTGCATTGAGTACGTCCTTACAGCAGTAAGCTTAAGCCTTATATAGCGAACAAATCTATTTATAACCTCACAAAGATTCATATGAAGGGATTCAAGAATTAAACAGGGATGACCCTGGTACATGAAACTAGAAATAAACCACACACAGCCGTTTGTCTGCATGCTCTGCACTTGACAATTTTTTTAAGTACAGAAACTTCCATCTTACCAGATTTGTACCTGTACAACAAAAAGGATCAGAGGCGTCCATATACTTAGTTTTTCCCTTAGTAACGAATGATGCTCAATTTTGTCCTTACTTTGGACGCAACTAGTATGGCGAGACCAAACAGCCAGTCTAAATGAGCATAACAAATTCAGAAAAAAATCAAAACAATAAAAAACATGCGCACATAGTCTTCTTATGTCTTATACTAACAATTCAAGTTGATAAATAAGGTCTACATACATTCAAACAAAAAATTCATGTATCTAATGTGATATCAACTTGTATCGTAGAATACATGAATTTTCATTTGAAATTCATTAGGCGTTGTTTGAAATTGATACATATCCCATTTCAAACGGTTCTTAAGTGGTTACAGTCAGAACAAGCACATTTCTTATTCACGGTCCGCTTCATGGCTCTATATCTCACCATATGGGTAGCAGGTTCGATCTCGGTCCCAATTCTCCTTTTCTTTCGAGAATGAGTCCCAACGCTCCTCACCAATGCATATTTATTCTAGTCAATCTACCTACCACAGCATTGCCGATATATCCACAACTACTACCAGGCAGCTTGTTGTCGGTCACAACTCACAAGTGATTGTCAATATATATTCACAAACACAAACACACACGCATGCATTACCTTCGCTCCTCAGCACACCTTCACTCTCTGAACTCTATCCGTGTCAGTTCAGACTATGAGCAAAGAAAATACTTCCCTTTTTAAGTCATGAAATTTCTGCGAACAACCTTTCGTCTAAGCACCGGGAATAGAAGGCAACGGGATAAATTTGTTGAACGGGGCAGGAAGCGGTCGTAAATTTGCACATGACTGGAGGACGTATCACATAATTCAGCACAGTCGGTGAACCACCTCAGGTCCTGTGTCCGCATGCCAGCTACTTCCTCCGTTTCAAACTATAAGATGTTTTAGATTTGTGAAGAAAATAAATTTAGACTTCTTTTAGTATGTAGGTTTATTCCAAAGTTGAGTGAACCTACGTACTAAAACAAGTCTAGATTTATTTTCTTCACAAAACTAAAACATATTATATTTTGAAACGGAGGGAGTAGATAATTAGCTAGTTGATGTAACGTACTAATGGCACACAGCAAAATCATGTTCTGTAGTTATAGGATCACCGTGACCATGCTTATCAACTCCTCTCGATCGATCTGTGATCAATCAACTGGACTTGCCGAGTCAAGGTCGTGAAAGGTTCACATTTGTACGGACTACTGGGAGTCTGATTCAGTTAAGTTTGTTTTTAGATGCTAATATATACTCCCTCCGTTTCAAAATATAAGATGTCTAAACTTGTTTTAGTGTGTAGATTACTAAAGGACGTCTAGATACATTTGCTTCATAAAACTAAAACATCTTATATTTTAAAATGGAGGAAGTATATGTTAAAGTCAGAACTTCTAGTCCCTAGACTCTTTGTTTGCGTAGAACACAATACAGGAGTCCTTATTCGGACGAAAAACAGCCGGATGTTGTACGAAATGTTCCCCTCTGTCACTGACTTAAGTTTGCCTAGATACGATATATCCTGATAAACACATGTCTAGATACATATCTAGACAAAGTTAAGTAATTAAATTAATTTGGGCTAGAGAAAGTAGTGTGAACAATGCGAATATTTACCAACACAAGGTACAAGCTAAGAGTGACAAGTACTCCCTAGTCCTTCTTCATGCTCAACTTCTATTTATTTTGAAAAGTTTCGTGCTAAACTACCAGCAGTCATGACTCATGAGCCATGTGAGCGAGAGCTGAAAAGCCTTGTAATCATTTCTTTCCCTATCAGATCATGAAAATCTTGAAGCCGCCGGAGAACATGAGTGAACAAGCACAATTCATGAATTAGTGCTCTTCCTATTTAAGTGTTCCTTGTCTCTGGGAATTCAAGTCATATATAACGCTCGCCCAGCTTATTATTACTAATGCTTCTAGCCAGTCCAGCTACCATCTCTTGGCACATGAACACCGATGCATCTTGTTGGAAGTCTATATATACACACACACACGCGTTCGTTGTCAACTCAGTGATAAACAGAGCAATGAAATAGTGTGCATAGGTTCATTAACAAGGATAAATGTCGTGAATTTTAACATAACACAGAAGAGTTCAACCTGCATCTCACAAAGCAATCACCGTGAACCTCCGTGTGGTAAATTATCGCCTTAAAATGCTGCATGTCCCCCTCCCCCTCAACCCCCGCAAAAAAAGGAGGCTACTACTCCATTACACTCTCAAGACAGATGTAGAGGTACTAAAAGGCATATACTGCTTACCCTTGTTGGTATAGACCAAAAGTTTACAAACATTCTCACACAAGACAAAACCGCACAAGATGCAAAATGGAAAGAGAAAACCCTAGATCTGAGGTATCAAGTGGGATCCCACCCACCCTACCTAAATTCTCATCGTGCAAGCACGACAACAAGCACAAGGTGAATCTATGTAGTACATTATTGTTGCAGAATCATAGCAATAGGACACTCAACATTATTGCCTAGTTAGGTAAAGTCTGCAGATATATTACAAGATATAGAGTGGTCATGGAATGATTTTGTAATCATTTAAACTGACCAACAAGTGCATCTCTTGATATCGTGCATCAAGTCCAAGGTAAATATACAACTCCTTTTTTCAAATAATTTACTCATTTTGCATGATTGATCTTAACTCAGTTGACGTCAACCAAATTAATGTAAGAGCACTGGCTGAGGGGAAATGCCGCTGTCAAATTCCCTTCGTCTTAAAATAGATGTCATAGATTTGTTAAAATTTGGATGAAACGCGACATCTATTTTGAGACGGAGGGAGTAGTAATGATAACTAAGTCATGCAGCAAATGATGCTTCAGATGCACACAATTATAACATCTTCCTGATACAAACAAAAAAATAGTCTTTACGGAAGAGTGTAAAACAGATCTAGAAATACTAGTGTCTTCATTGGTAAGCACTTCAGATGACTTGTTTCTAGTCACAGGAGCCTCAAAAGATAGTTTTCTTACAAGTTGCATAGAGGACATAGTTTAGAGGGGAAACAGTAAGTTAATGAACTATGTTGAGCATATTAGAACATACGCAGAGCAGAATGCAAGACAACCGGAAAAGAGACTTTTTCTTGAGTTGGAACAATCTTAGCAATCAACACAAAAATTCCAAATGGCAGGTGTGAATCGAAGAGTGACACGTCTTCATTTGTTTGGAGTTATGTTAACTCTAGGTCAAACAATTAATAAAATGTACATAGATCCATTAATAACTAGGATAAAGATAGTGGTTTTTAACATAACACAAAAGAGTTCAACTTGCATCTCACAAAGCAAGTGTGGATGATAACGAGCATACAAAGAACCTCCGTGAAATTAATCATCGCCTTAGTATGTCGCTTGACCCCCAAAATGGAAGTATTCCATTACACACACCTGACATATAACTGGTATCGGGAAAAAGATCTTACCTAGCAGTGTTTGGTGTAGAACGACGTGTCCTAGCTAAAGTTTCAAACACTCTTAGGCTTTGTTCGTTTTGACCCAACCCCGCCGGTATTGGGCCATAACCCCGTGGGTCAGCCGGGATCTGAACCGTCGGGGTTTAATCCAGGCCCGTTTCCGTAGCACGTTCGGTTACGCCCTGTGCGGTTTCCATCCCGGCGGGTTTTCACCGAAACCTCCCCATACCACCGGGTTAAAAAAAATCGAGCTCACATCCGTGGAAAGAATCCCGAAACGAAGGAAGAAACGCCAGCTCCTTCTCGCGACAGGGGCGACGGCGGCTACATCTGACCCGGAAGCTACAGATCTCCGACATACCCCCTTCTCCATCCCGACGCCGGCCACTAGAAGGTAAGCTGCCATCCTCCATCTCCTCATCCCCTCTTCTGGTAAAGTTAGGGCTTGTTCAAGTTAGGAAGCACGCTCTGTTTCTTGCGATCTGAGATAGGAGATCTTGAGATGTGGTAGCATCTGATCTTATTGGATCTCGTCGCCCTCATTAATTTGTGGCAGGTGACCTTCTGCAAGCACCGCAACAGGATCCAGAAGAAGGCGTACTCTCTGTGCCTTGTGAAGCATCCGCGGGCGCCTCTACGAGTACTCCAGCAACAGGTGCCGTGCCGTGCTTCTCTCTTGCGTACATGCCTTATGTTCATGCGATCTTGCCCAAATTGGAGCCGGCTACCTCCAGCCTTATTCGTCGGGGGAAAAGGGGAGGGGAAAATTAACTGTCTTGTTCATTTGTGTGCTCGTGGCCGGCCGGCCGGAGAGGTCAAAGCGAAATCGCCACAGCTTCTTTCTTTCTCCGAGTGTGCGTGTTGGTGGTAGCTTGCATCTGCTGCGTGTGTGTGTGCTGATATTTCCATTGCTGGTTTCGTTAGTGTTTGGGTGAGGTGAGCTAGATGTCTGGGTAGATTCAGCACAATGTATGCCATGTGAAGCATGTGTATATACATGCCTCTGAGCTTTTCTCGTGTGTGTGGGTGTCTGGGTTTGCTTGAGGCTTGGTGGTCCTCTTCTTTTCTTGCTCCATTTATGTTATTTCCCTTTTCTTGGTCCGCTTCTTTTCTTGCTCCATTTATGTTGTACTATATTTAATTTCAGATGTTTTCGAGACAAAATTCAATTGGTATTGTACTTGTAGGGGTTCGTAGCATGGAAAACAAAAAATTTCTACCGCATACAAACAAACAAGCCAAGATCTATCTACTAGGTTGTAGCAACGAGTCGATAGAATAACTCACCCTCAAAGATTCCAAAGTGTTTAACAAGAGCGGATTCTCGTGGGTGATGTAGTCGTACTCTTCCCGATCTCAAGATCGTGTAGACGATCCTTCCGGCGCTGCGTTCCGGCAGCGCTTCCGCAGTCGGTCACACGTTCGGTACTCGACGAAGACCTTCCTCTCCCTTGTTCCAGCAGGCAGCGGAGGTCGTAGCACTCTCCTCGCGATTTCGGCAGCACGGCGGCGTGGTACCGGAAGTAGAGGGGAGATCTCGCAGGGCTTCGCCTTAAACCGGAGCGAGTATGGTGGACTATGAGAGAGGCCTCGGTGATCTAGGGTTTAGACACACCAAGGAGGAGAGGCTAGGCCGGCGGCTAGGGCAAGGGGATGCCCCAACTTGGCGGCTAGGGTTTTGCCCTAGGCGGCGGCGGCAGAAGGAGGTGGCGGCGCCGACGGCTTGGGGCTAGGGTTTGCAGGGTGCAAGTTGTGTGCTTGGAGGGGCAGCCCTGCCCCTCCTTATATAGGTGGAGGGGGCCGGCCAAGGGGAGGGGAGTCCCTCCCCAACTCGGCTTCCAAGGCCGGCGGTGGAGGGAGAGGGACTTCCTCCCCAAGTAGGTTTCCTACTCTCCCTCCACCAAGCAAAATAGCCGTTTGACTTTTCAAATTGGCATTTGACTTTTCAAAGTAGGATTTGATTTATCCCTTTATTTTTCTCAGCGATGACACCTAGTACATGATGCAACCATTCCAACTTGTTATGACACATTCATGTACCCTTCCCCTCCGGAGTGCCGGACATTTTGGAACCTTCTAGAACATTCCCAACGAACAACACCGGAACCATTCTCCAACCCCGAAACAGGACTTTCCTTATATGAATCTTATTCTCCAGACCATTCCGGATCTTCTCGTGATATCTCGGATCCCATCCGAGACTCGAACAACATTCGGTCTCTTACTCATCATTCCATAACTACTCAACAACGTCGAATCCTTAAGTGTGTCTCCCTACGGTTCGTGAATTATGCGGACATGATCGAGACACTTCTCCGAACAATAACCAATAGAGGAATCTGGAAATTCATATGGCTCCCACATATTTCTACGATTACTTTGCGATCGAATGAACCACTTACATACGATACCAATTTCCCTTTGTCTCACGATAGTTTACTCATCCGAGGTTTTGATCGTCGGTATCTCTACATACCTAGTTCAACCTCGTTACTGATAAGTACTCTTTTCTCGTTCCCGTGATATATGATCCCTTGTGAGCCAGTCACATGCTTGCAAGCCAATTGGATGACATTCCACCGAGAGGGCCCAGAGTATATATATCCGTCATATGGATGGACAAATCCCACTCTTGATCCATGTGTCTCAACCAATACTTTCCGAACACTCAATGCCACCTTTATAGCCACCCAGTTACGGTGTGGTGTTTGATGTCATCAAAGCATCCTTCTGGTGATGGTGATATGCATGATCTCATGGTCGAAGGAATCAGGTTACTATGTATCAGAAAGCATATAGCAATTGAACTATTAAAATGACTTGATCTTTATGCTACGCTTATCTATAGGAGTATGTCCATCATATCATTCTCCTAACGATATGATCTTGTTGTTAATAACATCTCAATGTTCATGATAGGGAAACCACAATCATTTATTAACCAACAAGCTAGTATTATAAAGAGGCTTTACTAGGGACTCTAATTTAGTTTACAAATCACACACGTATTAATGTTTCCTTGTTAATACTGTTATAGCATGAATGTAAACATTTATCATAAACACAAAGATATAGTAATAACTACATTTATTATTGCCTCTAGGGAATATCTCCAACAGTCTCCCACTTGCACTAGAGTCAACTAATCTAGATTACATGGTAATATACCGAACACCCATGGCAGTTTGGTGTTGGTCATGTTTTGCCTTCGGGAGAGGTTTAGTCAACGGATCCGCCACATTCAGACCTGTGTGTACTTTGCAAATCTTTATGTCACCATCTTGGACATGTTCTCGAATAGCATGGAAACGTAGCTTGATGTGCTTCAGCTTCTTGTGTGACCTTGATTCTTGCGCATTGGCTATGACGCCCATGTTATCACAGCAGATAGACATTGGGTCCAGCGCACTTGGAACCACACCGAGCTCTGTAATGAACTCCTTCATCCATATCGCTTCTTGTGAAGCCTCCGAAGCAGCCATGTATTCTGATTCAGTTGAAGATCTCGCCACAACACTTTGCTTTGCACTCCTCCAGCTAACCGCTGCACCATTCAAAGTAAATATGTATCCAGATTGTGATTTAGAATCATCCGGATCGGTGTTCCAACTAGCATCGGTGTAACCATTAACAACAAGTTGTTCATCACCTCCATAAGAAAGAACCATATCCTTAGTTCTTCTCAAGTACTTAAGGATGTTTTTGACCGCTATCCAATGATCCACTCCTGGATCACTTTGATATCTGCTAGTTAAACTAACAGCATATGCAATGTCGGGTCTAGTACATAGCATGGCATACATTAGAGATCCTATGGCTGAGGCATAGGGAGTTTTACTCATCCTTTCTCTATCTTCTGCCGTTGTTGGACTTTGAGTTTTACTCAAGGTCGTATTGGGCAACATGGGCAAGAACCCTTTCTTGCTATCTTCCATTCCAAACCTCTTTAGAACTTTGTCCAAATATGTACTTTGTGACAATGATATTAGGCGTCTCGATCTATCTCTATAAATCTTTATGCCTAATATGTAAGTTGCTTCGTCAAGATCTTTCATTGAAAAACCATTATTCAAATATTCCTTGACACTATTAAGAAGGTCTACATCATTCCCAATCAACAATATGTCATCTACATATAGTATTAAGAATGCTACAGAGCTCCCACTCACTTTCCTGTAAATACAAGCTTCTCCATAAGTTTGTATAAAACCAAAACTTTTGATTACCTTATCAAAATGTTGATTCCAACTTCGGGATGCTTGCTTCAATCCATAAATGGACCGTTGAAGTTTGCATACCTTGTTAGCATCTTTAGGATCGACAAAACCTTTGGGTTGCATCATATATAACTCTTCATCAATGTCTCCATTGAGGAACGCTGTTTTGATATCCATCTGCCATATCTCATAATCATAATATGCAGCGATTGCTAACATAATCCTCACAGACTTTAGCTTCGCTACAGGTGAGAAGGTCTCATCGTAGTCAACTCCTTGAATTTGTCGAAACCCTTTTGCGACAAGTCGAGCTTTATAGACAGTAAAATTACCATCAGCATCTGTTTTCTTCTTGAAAATCCATTTGTTCTCGACAGCCTTCCGGCCATCCGGTAAGTCCACCAAAGTCCATACTTGGTTTTCGTACATGGATCCAATCTCGGATTTCATGGCTTCTTGCCGTTTATTGGAATGTGGGCTCATCTTTGCTTCCTCATATGTCGCAGGGTCATCGGTGTTATCCACCAACATGACACTCATAACGGGATCATACCAATCAGGAGTGGTACGAGTTCTCGTTGACCTGCGAGGCTCTGTAGCAACTGCAACTGAAGTTTCATGATCATCATCATTAGCTTCCTCTCTTATTGGTGTAGGCACCACAGGAACTTCTTCCGGTGTTGCGCTACTCGCAAGTTCGAGAGAAGGTTCGACAACCTCGTCGAGTTCTACTTTCCTTCCAGTCACTTCTTTCGAGAGAAATTCCTTCTCTAGAAAGGATCCATTCTTGGCAACGAAGATTTTGCCTTCGGATCTATGATAGAAGGTATACCCAATAGTTTCCTTTGGGTATCCTATGAAGACGCATTTTTCCGCTTTGGGTCCAAGCTTGTCCGGCTGTAACTTCTTTACATAGGCTTCGCAACCCCAAACTTTAAGGAACGACAATTTAGGTTTCTTCCCAAACCATAATTCATACGGTGTCGTTTCAACGGATTTAGATGGTGCCCTATTTAAAGTGAATGCGGCTGTTTCTAATGCATAACCCCAAAATGATAGCGGTAAATCTATAAGTGACATCATAGAACGAACCATATCTAAGAGAGTTCGATTACGACATTCGGACACACCATTACGCTGTGGTGTTCCCGGCGGTGTCAATTGTGAAAGTATTCCGCATTTCTTCAAATGCTCGCCAAACTCATAACTTAGATATTCACCTCCACGATCAGAACGTAGAAATTTAATCTTCTTGTTACGTTGATTCTCAACCTCACTTTGAAATTCCTTAAACTTCTCGAAAGTTTCGGACTTATGTTTCATGAAATAGATATACCCATATCTACTCAAGTCATCCGTGAAGGTAAGAACATAATGATAACCACCGCGCGATGCTACACTCATTGGACCACACACATCGGTATGTATGATTTCCAATAAGTCCGTAGCTTGCTCCATCGTACCAAAAAATGGAGTCTTGGTCATTTTACCCATCAGACATGCTTCGCATCTTTCAAGTGATTCGAAATCAAGTGATTCAAGAATTCCATCGGAATGGAGTTTCTTCATACGATTCACTCCAATGTGACCAAGACGACAGTGCCACATATAGGTCGTGTTATCGCTCGATTTCAAACGTTTAGCTTCAATGTTATTAATATGTGTATTTCCACTATCGAGATTCAATAAGAATAGACCATCTATTCAAAGGTGCATGTGCATAAAACATATTACTCATATAAATCGAACAACCATTATTCTCGGACTTAAACAAGTAACCGTCTCGCAATAAACAAGATCCTGATATAATGTTCATGCTTAACACAGGCACCAAATAACAATTATTTAAGTATAAAACTAATCCCGATGGTAGATGAAGAGGTAGCATGCCGACCGCGATCACATCAACCTTTGATCCATTTCCCACGCGCATCGTCACCTCGTTCTTCGCTAGCTTCCGTTTATTCTGCTGCACCTGTTTTGAGTTACAAATATGAGCAACCGAACCAGTATCAAATACCCAGGCACTACTACGAGTACTAGTGAGATACACATCAATAACATGTATATCGGATATACCTTTCTTCTTGATGTTGCCGTTCTTCAAATCCGCCAAGTACTTTGGGCAATTCCGCTTCCAGTGACCTTCTCCCTTGCAGTAAAAGCACTTAGTATCAGACTTGGGTCCAGCCTTGGTCTTCTTCGTCGGTGCGTCAACTTTCTTACCACCCTTCTTGAAGTGTCCCTTTTGCTTAGACTTGCCTTTCTTGAATTTGGTGGTCTTATTGACCATCAACACTTGGTGCTCTTTCTTGATCTCCACTTCTGCAGATTTTAACATGGAGAAGAGTTCTGGCAACTGCTTGTTCATGCTTTGCATATTGTAGTTCATCACAAAGTTCTTGTAACTTGGTGGTAGTGATTGGAGGGCACGGTAAATCCTCAAATCATTAGGAATCACTATACCCAAGCTTTGAAGTTTGTTTTGCGTGCCCAGACATCTTAAGCACATGCTCACTGACGGAGCTGCCCTCTTCCATCTTGCAGTTAAAGAACTTTTCAGAAGCCTCATAGCTCTCAACTGCCGCGTGAGTCTCAAAAATCAATTTGAGTTCACGGACAATATCATGTGGGTCTGAATTCTCAAACCTTTTCTAAAGCTCCGATTCCAAACCATACAAGATAGCACACTGAAATGTGGAGTACTGATTCTTCCGAGCGAGGTAAACGTTCTTTACTTCATCGGTAGCATCAGCTGCAGGCGGGTCACCCAGCGGTGCATCCAGCACATAGGTCAAAATACCAGCATTGAGGACAATCCTCAAATTGCGGAACCAATCCGCGAAGTTGCTTCCATTGTTTTTCAACTTTTCTTTCTCTAGGAATGCATTAAAATTGATGGTAGGGGCCGCCATTGATCTATAACATATTTGCAATAGTTTAGACTAAGTTTATGACAAATTGAGTTCTAATTAATAGTTAAATTAATCTAGGTGAACTCCCACTCAACAATATTCCTCACATTGTTTTAGTGATCACACGAACCAAATCCACCACATCAAAACCGATCATCATGAGAGTTGATGTAGCTTCAATGGCGAACAATCGACATGTTCATCATATCTACTATATGATTCATGCTTTACCTTTCGGTGATCCGTGTTCCGAGACCATGTATGTACATGCTAGGCTCGTCAAGATCAAACCTTAGCTTCCGCATGAGCAAATCTGGCTTGCTCACGTTGTATACACTTGCAGAATCTATCACACCCGATCATCACGTGGTGCTTCGAAACAACAAGCTTTAGCAATGGTGCTTACTAAGGGTGAACACTTTAGAACTTGAAATTCATGTGCATGAGGGATCATCTTATAATGCTACCATCGTTAACTAAGCAATACAAGATGCATAAAGGATTAACATCACATGCAATTCATAATATGTGATATGATATGGCCTTTCTTCTTTGTGCTTCCGATCTCCATATTCAAGCATGAACATGATCTCCATCATCACCGGCATTGCATCAAGGTCAATGACGCTGCTCCATGGTTGTCGTCCACCAGCTTCAACTATTACAACTACTTTGAATAGACACGCGTGTCTTAACAGAATTTAAAGAAACAACCATATGGCTCCTGCCGGTTGCCAACTTACAATAAGGAACATTGCATACATCAAATATAATCACAATCATGGCCATATCACATCACAGCACACCCCTGCAAAACAAAGTTAGACGCCTCTAATTTCTTTGCATGTTTTACGTGGTTTGGGGCTTTCAATAAGTGTCGATCTAACTTACGAACAAGAGCCACAACGTTGATGCTTGAACTATCAAGTGCCCGTTGTAAATTGGATCTATACTATAATGGGAGAGACACACACCCGCAAAGCCACTTATGCAATACAAGTTGCATGTTGAGCGTGGAGCAAGTCTCATGAACGATGTCATGTAAGGTTAGCCCGAGCCGCTTCATCCCATCATACCGCAAGATGCAAAGTACACAAGAAGCAATTGATAATAAAAGCACCACCGCCCACAATGACCATTGTGTTCTACTCGTGCAACAGTTCTACATATAGACACGGCTCTGATACCACTGTAGGGGTTCGTAGCATGCAAAACAAAAAATTTCTACCGCATACAAACAAACAAGCCAAGATCTATCTACTAGATTGTAGCAATGAGTCGATAGAATAACTCACCCTCGAAGATTCCAAAGTGTTTAACGAGAGCGGATTCTCATGGGTGATGTAGTCGTACTCTTCCCGATCTCAAGATCGTGTAGACGATCCTTCCGGCGCTGCGTTCCGGCAGCGCTTCCGCAGTCGGTCACACGTTCGGTACTCGACGAAGACCTTCCTCTCCCTTGTTCCAGCAGGCAGCGGAGGTTGTAGCACTCTCCTCGCGATTCCGGTAGCATGACGGCGTGGTACCGGAAGTAGAGGGGAGATCTCGCAGGGCTTCGCCTTAAGCCGGAGCGAGTATGGTGGACTATGAGAGAGGCCTCGGTGATCTAGGGTTTAGACACACCAAGGAGGAGAGGCTAGGCCGGCGGATAGGGCAAGGGGATGCCCCAACTCGGCGGCTAGGTTTTTGCCCTAGGCGGCGGCGGCAGCAGGAGGTGGCGGCGCCGGCGGCTTGGGGCTAGGGTTTGCAGGGTGCAAGTTGTGTGCTTGGAGGGGCAGCCCTGCCCCTCCTTATATAGGTGGAGAGGGCCGGCCAAGGGGAGGGGAGTCCCTCCCCAACTCGGCTTCCAAGGCCGGCGGTGGAGGGAGAGGGACTTCGTCCCCAAGTAGGTTTCCTACTCTCCCTCCACCAAGCAAAATAGCCGTTTGACTTTTCAAATTGGCGTTTGACTTTTCAAACTAGGATTTGATTTATCCCTTTATTTTTCTCAGCGATGACACCTAGTACATGATGCAACCATTCCAACTTGTTATGACACATTCATATACCCTTCCCCTCCGGAGTGCCGGTCATTCCGGAACCTTCTAGAACATTCCCGACGAAAACACCGAAACCATTCTCCAACCCCGAAACAAGACTTTCCTTATATGAATCTTATTCTCCGGACCATTCCGGATCTCCTCGTGATATCCCGGATCCCATCCGAGACTCCGAACAACATTCGGTCTCTTACTCATCATTCCATAACTATTCAACAACGTCGAATCCTTAAGTGTGTCTCCCTACGGTTCGTGAATTATGCGGACATGATCGAGACACTTCTCCGAACAATAACCAATAGAGGAATCTGGAAATTCATATGGCTCCCACATATTTCTATGATTACTTTGCGATCGAATGAACCACTTACATACGATACCAATTTCACTTTGTCTCACGATAGTTTACTCATCCAAGGTTTTGATCGTCGGTATCTCTGCATACCTAGTTCAACCTCGTTACTGATAAGTACTCTTTTCTCGTTCCCGTGATATGTGATCCCTTGTGAGCCAGTCACATGCTTGCAAGCCAATTGGATGACATGCCACCGAGAGGGCCCAGAGTATATCTATCCGTCATATGGATGGACAAATCCCACTCTTGATCCATTTGTCTCAACCAATACTTTCCGAATACTCAATGCCACCTTTATAGCCACCCAGTTACGGTGTGCTGTTTGATGTCATCAAAGCATCCTTCTGGTGATGGTGATATGCATGATCTCATGGTCGAAGGAATCAGGTTACTATGTATCAGAAAGCATATAGCAATTGAACTATTAAAATGACTTGATCTTTATGCTACGCTTATCTATAGGAGTATGTCCATCATATCATTCTCCTAACGATATGATCTTGTTGTTAATAACATCTCAATGTTCATGATAGGGAAACCACAATCATTTATTAACCAACAAGCTAGTATTATAAAGAGGCTTTACTAGGGACTCTAATTTAGTTTACAAATCACACAAGTATTAATGTTTCCTTGTTAATACTGTTATAGCATGAATATAAACATTTATCATAAACACAAAGATATAATAATAACTACATTTGTTATTGCCTCTAGGGCATATCTCCAACACTACTGATAGTTCCGCTCTTATGAAAGACACAAAACACATACTGAGCACTTGGCATTGTACTGATAGTGGTTTCAGTTTACCTAATATGGTTTCAGTTTTGGCATGTATTTATGAGAATTCATGTATACAAACACTGCTAGCTAGACGTATACATACACTGATAAGAATTAGTAGAAACAAGCTAAATAGTTCTATAATTATGTACATGCAAGCATGCGTACGCTGCTAGCTAGATGCATGTATATCCTGCTGATTTTTAAACACATGGAGTATAATTTTTCTTATATTATAGTAGTACTGCTAAATAGTCTTAATTTTTTCTTGTATTATTTTTCTTCTCATTTGCTCGCCTTGTACGATTATTTTGCATTGTAGTAGTAATAACTAGCGGAATTTTATTTCTTAGTCTAGGAATGGATTTGAGAATGAGGAATCGCATTAGGAAGTGAGAGGAGGAGGAGGAGGACGACGACGATATGATGCTTTTCTTCTTACCAATGTTGCATCTATTGGGTGGAAGTGAACCAAGGGTGAAAAAGCCACGCCATACATCGATGCTAAGAGGCGAGGAGGTTGTAAGGGACTTGCTTGAAGGGCATGTAAAAAATTGTCAAGTAGCATTTAGGATGGAGCCTCATATCTTTAGGGCTTTGACTAGTTTCCTTCGAAGGGAGAAGTTGGTACGTGATACTAGACTAACCGTTGAAGAGAAATTAGCACCCTTTCTATGGATGATGTCCCATAATTCCACCTTCCAGGACCTCCAAGTCCAATTCAAGCGCAGTGGTGACACTTTCCATAAGCATATGAAGATATTCTTCAACATAATCCCTGCTTTATCGAGACATTTTCTAAAGCCTCCAAATCCTGCTCAAGTACATCCAAAGATTCAGTCTAACCCGAGATTCTTCCCCTATTTTCAGGTTTTTTCTAAATTCATATTCCTATGACATTATCTTCCTTTTCAGAGATCAAATAGTAACTTTTGGTTTTCTTTGTAGAACTGTATTGGAGCCATTGATGGAACACATATTCTCATGACCATTTCAAGTGAAAAAGCTGCACCATTTAGAAATAGGAAGAAGACACTCAGCCAGAATGTCATGGTCGCGTGTGACTTCGACCGAAACTTCACCTTCATCTCTTGTGGTTGGGAGGGATCTGCGACCGATGCTAAGGTTCTTAGATCAGCACTTCTCAAAGGGTTTAAGGTGCCTCATGGCAAGTTCTATCTCATGGATGGTGGCTATGCAAATACTCCATTCTTTATTGCACCTTACCGTGGTGTTCGGTATCATTTGAAGGAGTTTGGGCGTGGTCGCCGTGCACCCCAAAACTACAAGGAGTTGTTCAATCTCCGACATGCCATATTACAAAATCATATTGAACGAGCATTGGGGGTCTTGAAGAAATGCTTCCCCATTCTTAAAGTGGGAACACACCACACATTAGAGAACCAAGTAAAGTTACCGGCGGCTGCTGCAATATTACATAATATCATCCGTTTGCATAAGGGAGATGAGGGTTGGTTGGATAAACAAACAGAATTAATACCTCCAGCAAACTTTGTGGACCCTCCTGATGGTGACCTTCCTCAAAATCATCAAGTCAACAATGAAGGCAACAATCTAAGAGATATGATTGCGAATCAGATGTGGGCGGATTACCGACACTAGTTTGAGGGAATGCAAGTCATATATGATGTAATAAAGTAGTGACGTGTGAACTTATTTTGCTTCTTATATGATGTAATAAAGTAGTGACATGTGAACTTATATGGTGTCTCTTATGTGAGCTTATTTTGCTTCTTTTGTGATTTAATAAAGTAGTCCATGTGAACTTATTTTGCTTCTTATATGATGTACTTTCTTGCAATCTCATGAATATTGTTTAGGAACCATGATGATGACAGCAAGAGGATCTCCGAGGATTAATCTTTTGCAATCTAAAGTATCCCAAAGTAAGCTTTCACCAAAAGTAAGGGTAACAAAGAGGCATGGGTCATCGTCTAAAGGTGATTGCCTTCCGTTCTCTAGCACAATAGCTTGCTTTTTATTTATGCATGCTTGTTTTAGCTAACTTGAAAAATATTCTGATGCAGTTAGAGCCTCTTGGAACCCCGAGCTAGAAAAGTCTCTTGTTGATCTGCTCCATGACCACAATACCCCTGAATATAAGGGTCAAAATGGGTGGTCCTCTGATACCTGGAACAAGATCGTCAAGAAATTCCATGAAAATAATCCATATGTGAGTTACACAAAGTTACAAGCCCAGGAGAAGGAGAAGGAATTGAAAAGGGTAAACAAGATGTTAAAATAAGCAAGGCAACAGAGTGGGGTTTCCTGGAATGAGAAGCGTTGGATGATTGAAACTGAACCAGAGTTGTGGGACAACCTGATCATTGTAAGATAGTTCCTTTATTCTTTCACACCTCTGGTCATTCCTTGTTCTTTGTTATAATGTGCATTTCTCTTGTGTTTGTTTCTGTTATGCAGTCATTTCCTAAAATAGGGAAGTTCCGTACAAAAGGTTTCCCGCTTTTTGATGCCTTGGGGGAGCTATATGATGGACAAACAACCGAGGGCACATACAACTTCATCTCCACTCAGCAATCCCAGCAACCATCTCATTCTCATGCAGTGGAGCTCGATCCTGAGGTCAGTTCTGTAGATGTCACACACTCTCATTCTCATGTTGGAGAGACCTTGGTGGATGTTCATGATGATACACAAGGAGGGATGCAAGAGGCTAATGTGCAAGTAAACATTGTTGGGCATGATGAGGCTCATATAGCGGGGCCTACCGCACCATCAAAAAGCACCGAGAACGAACCTAGAAGGCGCCGAAAGAATGGAGAAGTTTCTGCAATGATGGAAAAGTACATTGAGATGAGGACTAAGCAGATTGAGAATGCACAAACTAGCTCAAGAATTGTGGATGAATTCTCAATCAAGAATTGCATTGCTCGATTAAGCACAATGCCACTCTCACAGGAGGAGAAAGTAAAAGCCCTACCGGTCTTTAAAATTGCAGAGAATCGTGAGCTCTTCATTTGCACTGACCCAGAGACCGCTTTGTTGTGGCTGCGAACTGAAATGGCATAGTAAAGGTAATATCTTCTCTTCTTACTTGTATGGTTATGGATGTAGCAATACCTCTGCTTTCTTGTTGCCGTTGATTAAGTATTAGTTATATTCCTGCCTAGATATTGTTTAGTCACCGTGTTATTTTGCTACTGGTAATATACACAGTACTATTGTTTTTTACTACAACTATAGTCGAGTAATTTTCAGTAAAAATCACTACTACTATTGTCTTCTCACTTGCAAAGCGCAGTGCATGTAGTCTGTTTAACGCTAGATAATGCTAGATATAGAAGATGCTAGCTGTTGCTCCTTGACTGCCTCCAAATACTGGACATTGTTTTTTAGGAGCATATTCTTATTCTTCTCAAGAAAAGAAACCTGAAGTTGTTTTATACTATTGACAGTGGGCTAATGCAAAGACCAGTTCTACATGATCAATATCTAGAATAAGAAAGACAAGGTGTTAGTTCTACATGATCAATCTCTAGAAGAAGAAAGGCAGGGTGTCCTGATGATGAATCTGTGTGTGCTTTACAGTGGAAGAACTGTATTTTCTTGTCGGGTCACTATTTTCTGAGATCGAATCAAGTGTACCTTGAAATAGTCGTTCGAGCTATATCTTGTATTTCGTTATTTATCTTGCTTGGGAACATTTTTTATTTTCGTTTTCAGCCATGGTCAAAGTTGATGTTAAAAAAGATACTATTTAGATTCGAATGTGCTGTCCTGTTTTTGGGTTTGTATGTTATGTTGCTTGCTGCCTGTCCGCATGTGTTGCTTGCTGCATGTCATCCCGTATGTTGCTTGCTGCTGTGCAGAGGACTAACCGAACGGCAACAAATGCCATGAAATGTTAGGGAATCTGAGGAGTGGGTCAGTCGGGATTTGGGTGACAAGTATGGTTCACCCAATCCCTGCAAGGGTTGCATCCGCTAGTGGATCGGAACCACTGCAACCGAACAAAGCCTCACACGGGAGAAAACCCCACAAGATGCAGAATGGAAGAGGAAGCCGCAACCCTCATCATGCAAGCGCGGCAGCAAGCACAAGTCGTGACCTAAGAGGAAGCAGGTAGGGGGTTCAGGGAGAGGGTTTTTAGCGGAGGGGGGGGGGGGGCGTTTACCTCGTTGACGAAGGTGAGGATGATTCATGCATAGGAAACCGCAGCAATGAGATCAGTAACAGGAACATCGGGAATTTGGGGAGGACCGAGAAAAAGATTGTTGGAATTTGGGGAGGAATCTAGGGGAATGCTCAAATCGGGAGTTTTGAGGCGTGGCTGGATAGAATTGGATCAACGAGGTGCATACCTTCCACACTATCTGATTTAGGCGGCATCGCCTCCTCTTGCTGCCTGCTTCGCGGCACTACCGCCAAATTGTTGCTGTTGGTGGATTGAACGATACGAAGGGGGAAAGAGGTAGGGGAAAGTTGGGGGAGAAGACAGGAAAAGGGAAGAAGGTTTTGGCTGCCACGGTAATGAGGGTGACTAACAGCGATGGCCCGCAGTGCTTTACTGCCGTGTGGATTTCCTGGCAAAACTACCGGCGTCGCTACATCGGTGTAGCTATAGAGAAACCCAATACTACTGAACTCCGAAGACTGGATGTTAGCTGTCTACTTTATATGTCCCGGCACTCGTCCACCCATATCAAAACTTGTGGTTTCTTCTAAAAAAAGTACTATACTATAGTATCACTCGGTTACCATAACATATCTTAAACCATGAGATCGTTAATGTATCTTCTTGTCAATTGTGCTAATCTATATATATACTCACAAACCTCTCCTTCACTCTCACCCACTTCACTCATTGCAGAGAGAAAGTATATACAATACATATTCATGGTTATGAGATACAAGAATGATGGACTTGCTGAAGTCGTTGTCTTTGCTTATATGTTTCCTCAAGAAGTAATGAATAGCTTTGAGAATGGAGGGCATTAGGATAAAAAAAAGTTAGGCTTACCGAAAGAATTGGTCAGTTTACACATGATTGGGGTACTAGGATGGCAAACGAGTGCAATGATTAGCACCGTCCAAGTTCTAGCAAAAATTCTTGCAGTGTGGCAAGATCCACGATAGCACTGTCTGAGTAGGGTTTTATTTGCATGATGGATGAGTCAAGCGGAATTTTATTTCAGTGTTACCAGAGATTGCTTTCCATGCAAGCTAAATTTACTATTGAGCTCAACTGTCTCAAGATCCACGATAGCACCGCCTAAGTAGGGTTTTATTTGCGTGATGGATGAGTCACGTGGAACTTTATTTCAGTGTTACCAGAGATTGCTTTCCATGCAAGCTAAATTTACTATTGAGCTCAACTGTCTCAAGATCCACGATAGCACCGCCTGAGTAGGGTTTTATTTGCATGATGGGTGAGTCACGCGGAACTTTATTTCAGTGTTACCAGAGATTGCTTTCCATGCAAGCTAAATTTACTATTGAGCTCAATAATTTGTTTCTGCACAATATTTTTTATATCAATTGCATATTATAATTTTTTCGTGATCTACGTTAATTTCAACACAACGACTTATTTTATTTCAAAAGCAACAGAGACACAAAATTTTCTTAGTTCCTTTTGGTTTAAGCTCATCTAGAAATGATTGAGCTTATCTACACATAACAACAGTAGTGGAAAGAAACTGTTATCCAGCTATATTTCTGAGTTGTCTGCCGAAATGTTATGTGATATCCTTGTAGTATAATCTACACAGTTCCAAGTCCCAACAAGTTCCATCCACTTCAACAATGATTTTTATTACTTTTGGGATTCCATGTACTAATGTTGAGGAATATGAGTAGATAAGATAATAAATCAAGAATATGGTAGTTATAGAAAATGAATCTCTTTAGAGAAATATCTCGGGGTTTGTCCTTCGCTGGTCTCTACGACATCCCAAGCACAACGGAGCTCTAGAGAAGCCCAATACCACTGGACTCAAGAAGATTTTCTTTTTGTGTGACTTCGGCACCCCGAGGAGTTGATTATTCTCCAAGTGTTCAATGTGTTCGCTCCCTGCTTTACATGTCATAGGTGTGACAGGCGATGGTAACAAATGCATATATATTTCGTGATCCCATCTACCCTCTTATACCACCATAACATCTCTTACTTGCAAACATCAATGCATATTCTTGCCAGTCACGCTCATCTTTATATGTAGAACATCACAAGGCCCCATTCACTCCTATCGCACATTGCCGTCTTCATTACTCATTGCAAAAACAAAGCGTGTACAGTTCACACTCATAGTTTTGATGTGCAAGAATGAAAAAATTGTCAAAGTCGTTGCCTTTGCTTATCCGCTTCCTCAAGAATAATGCATAGCTTTTAGAAATGGAGGGCATCAGGATAAGACATAATAGGCTGCTTAAAAAATATCGTCAATTTATACATGATCCAGGTACCAAGGAGTCTCTCGAGTGCAATGCTTACCAACAGTGGTCAAGCTTCAACCTGACATGCTCGGGCGGCTGCGCGGGCTTCGGACGATAATATCCTCCAAGGCTTATCGGGAAGAGAGCTAGCCTAAATAAGGTTTTCTTGGGGCAGATCTTGGTCAAGACAGCCATATCCAAACCTTGCTCATACTCAGCAATGGGGCTGGCTCCGCCACTGCTTACGGACGTCCCAAGTTGCATAAAAAAGCTTTGCCGTGGCTCAGGATCCACAATAGCACCGTTTGTGTGGAAATTTGTTTCCAATGCTACCAGAACTTGCTTTCGATGCAAGTCAAATTTGCTTCTATCTCCAATGTATTTTGTATTTTTGGTATATATGCATTACATCTTACTAATTTTTTTTGATCTAACAATTATTTCAATACAACAATTTTTTTCCAACCCGCAACAAAGACATCAGATCCTCTTAGTTCTTTTCGGCTTAACCTTGTCCATAGATGGTCTAAAATTCTCTTTATGCATGTAAACAATGCTGAAAAACGACTCTTGAAAAAATCTTGTCCTATTGTTTTCGGATTTTATCATTGTGTGAGTTGTCCGATGAAATATCTATAATACCCATGTATACTATAATCTAGACACTCCCAAACTTCAACAATTCTTCCATGTAATTCGACAAGAAATGTCCAGAGCAGCTAAGAGAAGAGCTCAAGATTATGGTAGTTTGCAGGATATGAATCCTTTTTGGAGGAATATGTCTTGAGATGCCTGCCGACAGAGGTAGGCTTGGCAGTTAATGGTGATTTTAAGCATGATAATAAGGATCAGGTCTCACTTAGCAAATTAATTTCTCCACCTCCTGTTTTATAAACTCCTACTTGAGAAATTTGCAGCTATCTCACGCTGGGAGAACAGAACATGTGGAGCCACCGCCTGGCTAGGCCAAGATCTGTTGAAGCGTATAAGTGGATTGCACTAGTCCTTTCCATCAGTTCGGACTTTTGATTGCGTTGGCTAGTGCATGAAGTCAGCACGTGCAACCGGAAGAGAGCGACGGCGCGAAACTTACGTATGACTCAAGAGGCCTATACGTGAACATAGAGGGGTCTACAACAATTTTAGGATAAATTGCACTAGCCAACACAACCAAAAGTCCGAGCTGATGGAAAGGACTAGTGCAATCCACTTATACACTTCAACACCCCCTCTCACGTGTGACGGGGAGAAGTCAGCACGTGCAACCGGAAGAGAGCGACAGCGCGCGAAACTCACGTATGACTCAAGAAGCCTATACGTGGACACAGAGGGGTCTACAACAATTTTAGGGTAAATTGCGAGAGCCAGGACTCGAACTTGAGACCTTAGGCTCTGATACCATGTCAAGCTTCATGCACTAGCCAACGCAACCAAAAGTCCGAACTGATGGAAAGGACTAGTGCAATCCACTTATACACTTTAACAAGATCCACGTTGATGCGGCTATATCAAAAACTAGAAATGGTGAAGCAATAGGAGCGTCTTGTTGCAAAGACACCCAGACCAAAGATGCTTGGTACTTCAGCTATAAGCATCGATGGCATAGCAGACACAGAATGTTGGAAGTGATGGCATGCTCGGAGACTTCACCTTTAGCTGTGGACCTCAACAATTCTTGAGCAAGGAAGCAGAGCATGCTCAGAAGCTTCACCTTTAGCATGTTAGAAATTCTATGTGAGATTAACAAATGTCATTGCCAATCCACCGTGTGCTTCATCGTACACGAAAGTTGGGTGACACACAAGGAGGCTCATAATTTTGTGAGATGCTTAGAACATGCCCGGCACACATGTTTGGCTTGAAATTTCTCCCAACCAATTTTGTATCCCTCACATTCGATTATAATTAAACCAGAGTTTTTCTAAGAAAAGACTCTGACACAGCACGGGAGATCAGTACACATGTTCCGTGCGAAATAAGTAAAAGATTGGTGCACACTGCCATAGGTAGGTGACTCGATTAACCATACAACTTGTGTTAACCAACGGGCATGGAATTCAAGCAACACATGGAGTGATTCAGTAAACAGAATCGAGTGAGCATAATATACTCGACAGACCCAATTGACCAATACGAGAGCATCAATATAGTGCACTACTTATATATTTGGCCTTCCAAGCTCACAAACATCAATGCATCTTCTCGTCTCGCGCTCATTTATATATTTATATAGAAGCCTCCCTTTCACTTCTAACCTCACATTTACCCTCTTAACTCATCTAAAAAAGGTCTATACAGTTCACACTCATAGTTCTGAGATAGAAAAATGTTAGATTTACTAAAGTCGATGCCTTTGCTTGTCTGCTTCATTGAGTACATTATATCTTTGAAAATGGAAGGCATCAGGATATATCGTCAATCTATACGTGGTTGGGACACCTGCCTGCCAATTGAGTGTGATGCTTAGGAACATCCAAGATCAAGCAAAAGAACTTGGCGACAGTTACGGATTCACACAAGGCTCTGCTTATCTGATTAGTCCTCTGAAAATTGGCTTCTAGCGGCACTACCAAAACTTGCTCCCAGTGCCACTCAAAATTTCTTCGATTTGTCTAATATTAAAATTTATCTTGCTTGTTTCTGTCACAGTAAACTTAAAGGATTTTTTTATCTCTTGCATCCTATAATATTTCTTCGATCTAACTATAATTTCAGTAAAAAAAATCTTTATACTTTCCAAAGCAACAAACATCAAAGGGATCCTCTTTCTTCTTTGTGGCTTAAACTTCTATAGAACGAGACTTAAGTTCCTCTATCCATCCACAAAAACAGCGGTGGAAAGAATCTCTCGAGAAATTGTTGCCCAGTTGTTTTTTCCTAAAGCTATCTGCAGGGCCGGCCCCGGGGGTGTGCGGTGCCCAGGACCTGTCGAGGAACCAATTTAATCCCTAAACGGAGCGACCTAGGGTGTGTTTGGTAGATCGGGTCACTTCGAATTCACTCTCTCACTTGAGATATCTGACCTTATACAAGCTGGACTGAGATTTTTTGTGTGTTTGGTAAGACCAGATGGGTTGAGAAAATCTGCATTGGTACTCTATTTGGTAGCTCGTATGAGCTGAGATTGACCAAAAACTGAGAAATTACAGAACCGTCCAAACTTTTACACGTAGGCCCCTAAACAGAAACAAAAAAAGCAATCAGGCCCTCTTCTCCACCACACCGTGTGCTGAGAGATGTTCGTCGCCGGTGAAGAGCGATGGGATGCTGGGGTGGGTGTTGAGCGGTGGGGCGACACGGTGGCAGGTGGTTGCCGCGGCGGTGTGCAGAGGCACGACCTGTGCTGCTCACTGCAGCGCGACCTGCTACTGCTGCCTATGCGGGCGGAGGGCGGCCAGCGCGTCAGGGCGGAGAGCGGCCAACGCGTCAGGGAGGAGGGTGGCCAGCGCGGAGGGTGCAGAGGGGCAGTCTGCACGTCGGGGCGGAGGGCAGAGGGCGACCAGCGCGTCAGGGCGAAGGGCAGCCAGCGCGAAGGGCGCAGTCTTCGCGTCGCATGAACGGGGGAATGAGGAGGGAAGAGGGGTTGGGGGTCGGGTGGAGTGGGAGGGGCCCGCAGGAGCTACAGTATATTGCGGGATGGACTCAGCCTGGGCGAGTTGAGAAGCTCGATTTGAGCTTCTCTCCCCAGCCCGGCTAAGAGCCCTTTTCGGGGTGGGATGGGCACTGCTGAGATAACCTGACCCGGGCTAACAAACAACAAAAAGGCCTCTCAGCTAGGTTGAGAAGAGAATATCTGGTCTTATCCGGTCTACCAAACACACCCCTAGTGGCCAGACCGTGATCAGGGCCGACCCTGGGATGGGCAGGGTGTGCGGCCGCCCAGGGCCTGGGTGGCCCCAAAACCCAGGGGCCCCACGCTACATATGTTGTACTAGGACTAAATATAAGTATATGCTACAGTACAACAAGTTCAAAAAATGGCCTAATGGGCCTCTAGCGATGGGGCTTCACGCTCAGGAAAAGGACTGCTTCAAGCTTAGGAAAAGGAACCGTCAAACCAATCGATGCTCCCTACCTCCCTGGCTCCTGCTAACGATCGAGTGCGACCTATCGAGGAATCAATTTAGTCCCTGGACGAAGCGACCTAGCGGCCAGGCCGTGATCAGCCAGGAGCGAGGCGGTGTTGAGCGATTAGGCTTTCGGCAGGGATTAAACCAGGGTACAGTAACAATCCAATCTATTTGATTCATGATCGATTTAGGGTTCTTATTTACTCTAAATTTTTGCCTAATTTTTGATTTCTCATAACCTCGAATCATCATATTGCCTGTTTCAATTTTCGGGCCCTAATCATGGGTATACAAATCAAGGTATACTGAATGTAAATTTGTTTGTTTCAATTTCCGGGCCCCGATCATCATATTGCCTAATATTTGACGTAAATTTGTTTTTCAGGATTGCGTGTAATCATGTCGTCCTCATCGAGAAAATGTCCATATGGTTATGCTAAAGGAAAAGAGCGAAAGAGGTGGCTGCATTGGTACAATCACAGAGAGGAGATATTCACAAATTTTTCAAGGCCAATAGTGGTGCTTCGATAAATCTAAATGATGAGTTGGCGATTGTTGTTGTGGAGGAAGAGCGGCCAACTAATGAAAATATCGACACCAACATTGGCATTAACAATGCAAGTGGCTCTGAGAATGTACCTGATTCATCTGATGCATATAGAGAGCCTGCTAGTGTCGATGAACATCCAGTTTATACTTCTGATATTTATGATCCAAGGAATTGGAATAATCTTGATACAAAGCAAGAGACATCTTAGTTGAGAAAGGGAAATTGATAACGTTTTTTTGCTTTTGTTGTAAGATCTTCAAGTCTAGCACTAGCAGGAGTCCTAGTTCCTTAGCACATGGTGGATTTAGCAATTGGAGCCATATTAGTGAGAAACTTAAAGAACATAAAAACAATGTTGAGCACATTGATAACATGAACAAGTGGAATGAATTGAGGATTCGACTACGGAAGGGGGAAACTATTGACAAAGAATTTCAACATGAAATCAATGAGTGAGTTTTTATAAGAATAATAGCCATTGTGAAATATCTTGGTAAACGTAATTTGGCTTTTCGAAGAAAGAGTGAGCAGCTTTACAAAGATGATAATGGTAATTTCTTAGCTTGTGTTGAGATGGTTGCAGAGTTTGACATGGTAATGCAAGACCACCTTAGGCGTATTCAGAACAATGAAATTCACTATCATTATCTCAGTCATAAAATTCAGAATGAGTTGATATCTCTTTTGGCTTCTGACATCACATGTTCTATCATAAAGTTTGTGAAAGATGCCAAGTATTTTTCTATTATCCTAAATTGTACTCCTAATGTTAGTCATCAAGAACAAATTACTTTATTAGTTCAATGTGTCAATTTATCTAATGGCAAGATAAAAATTGAGGAATACCTTTTGGGGTTCTTAATGGTGGATGACACTTCTGGCCTAGGGTTGTTTAAAGTATTTCTTGATTCAATGGAATCCTTTGGACTAAATATTGAAGATATATGGGGTCAAGGCTATGACAATGGTTCCAATATGAAAGGTAAAGAGAAAGGGGCACAATCTAGGTTACTTCAAATGATTCAAAGAGCATTGTTTATGCCATGTGCTTGCCATAGTCTCAATCTCTCAAGAAATTGTTGCCCAGTTGTTTTTGCCTAAAGCTATCTCTCAGATAGGCTATCTGAGCATAATGTTTGAGCTCTGTGGTGAAAATTCTATAATACCCCTATACTGAAATTTGCATCATTGGTCTAAGACAATCACCATGCCCATGCATACAGTCTAAACACTCTAAACCTCAAAGAGTCTTACAGTAAGAGAAGCTAAGAGGATAGGTCAAGATTACGATAAATGTATAAACTAGAAAGTGAATCTTCTCGGAGAAATATCCCAAGATGCCAATAGACTAGGCTCGTTAGTCAATGGAACTTTTAAATATCTTAACGATCAAGCTCCAACCCGGCGAAAAACAGCGATCGTCACTATGGAAGAACAAGGTCCTGACGCCCTGTCAAAGCTTGGGGTCTTTCTATGGCGGTTACCGCATACATTTCTCCATAGTTCTTCGTCAACTAGTGTCTGTTCTATCCGCCAAACACAAGAAGGCTCATAAAGACACTCTCTTCTGGGTTGCAACATGGCTAAATGCACTTGTGCACTGATCGACCATGTGCTAGTCCAACATATTACAACTAATAACAGTGGCGACGCCAAAGCTTGGCCTTTTCTTCTTCTTCAAGACTTCATGGATACCCTTCCCCATGAAGATTTCGTCAAGGTTTATAGACCATTTTGGACAGGTCACGGGACGGCGATCCAGGGAGACATTTATCAGTCATGTCTCGACCTTCGGTTTCTCTCACGTGACTACGTGAGTGATTTGCTGCTATCTCGCGCTAGGAGAACCAGCAACCTGCACAGAACCACAAAGACACGGGCACAATGGCTTTCACCGCCACTTGGCTGGGCCAAGATCCACGTCAATGCAACTAACTATATTTTTATTTTTGAAAATGGGCGTATTTATTAACCAAATATTTGATTCTTACACCCGGTCTCTGCATAACTAAGATGCACACAGCCACACGAATGACAGACTAAGACAAAAATGAAAAAAGCATTACAAAAAGGCACTAAATTAAAGTCTGGAAACTAAGATAGCTCAATCCTCAGATCACGCGGCCATCCATGTCGTGAGAAAATATTCCTCGCCGTGTCCTCCAATCGCGTACATCCGTCCAGAAATACGTCCCGAAACTCCATGCGTTGGAGAATATTCCATGATCGAAGGATAGCCGCGGCAACTAACTATATGGAAAACTAGAATGGGTGTAGAGCAATGCGAGTGGCCTGCAGACATCCTGGGTGCGTTCTGCTTCAGTTATAAGCATCAACAATATGCAATCCCTCCTGTTCAGTGGCTTCCTGGTGCTTAATCGAAAATCTGCTTGTTTGGGGATAGTACCAACAGTTAATACTCACAAGATAGTGGACATCAGTCCATACCAGTCGGTTGTACTAAACATATCAGAATATCACATGAGGAAACTGAGAGCCAAGGACTAGTCCCCGCAAAATTCACTGCAATTACCAAGTAGGTTTAATGGAAAAACAAATACTTCCTTTGAAAGTACAATTTCAGGAGACTGCGGTATAACTAAAATATCTGAATATGCATAGAAGACTAGATGCATCACTTCATATTGTCAATTAGCCTACAAAGAATTCTTCGCCTATCAAACATTGATAGATTCCACTTGTCACTCGCAGAAAAACACTACTCCCACTACAGGAACGGCACGCTACGCCGAGGGCAAAAAAGCCGTCGGCGTAGGCCAACATGCCCTCGGCGTACGCTACTCCGCCCTCGGCGTAGCCTCCTCGGCAATGGTCTTTCTCGGTGGAGGCAATTTTGCCCATCGGAGTAGCTCTAGTCGTCGGCGTAGCATACGCCGACAGCTAGAGCTACACAAAAATTTGAATTATTTTTTAAACTTTTTTACAACCTGCCGTTATTATGCCGATGGGCTATGCTGAGGATAAGGCCGTCGGCGTAGCATACGGCTAGAGCTACACCGACGGACAAAATTGTCTCCGCCGAGGAAGACCTTTGCCGAGGAGGCTACGCCGAGGGCAGCCGTCAGAGTAGCGTCCGAGGGCATTTTGGCCTACGCCGACAGCTTTTTGCCCTCGGCGTAGCGTGCCGTTCCTGTAGTGGGAGTAATGTTTGATAGGTGAAGAATCATTAATCTGTCACCTGGAACATTTTTAACACTAATTACATTTAATCTTTGATCAAATTACAGTCTTTAACAAACTTCCCACTCGGTCACTCATCCTAGCACTACTCCAGCTGCAGCACGCTTAACTTCTTAGTTTCTTCCGAATCAGTTTCCGCAAAGCAATTTGTACCTAGTTGTCAATACTATGATATCAATCCTATTAACCCTTATATCCTTATGTCATATGTTTTTATTTTTTGAAACTACAAACACTTATTTAAGTAAACAATAGTGAATAAGTAAAAATATTACTGATTCAAATAAAAATACTATTGAATTCAAATAAAAATATAATAATTTTACTTTTTTTGTATTTTTCTATTTAATATGGAATAATTAATATCTTTAAATCCGTAAATCGGAATTTGATAAATAATATGTCTAAATTAATCAGAAAAATGAAAGGAATCTAAATATGATATCCATATGAACTAATCACAAACGCCCCGTTTTTGAATTAGCTATTTGTTGGTTGCTTCAGAAAATCCCCTTTTTTGTGTTCGGAAAATGAAAAATGGCTTTTTGGTGCGACGAAAAGCTAAACTTGCAATGGATCTTTCATAAAATAGCATATTAACCTAAAAATATTTTTTGTAAAAATATATGAGCATCAGATCATGTACATGTAGTTCATATCTGACCCACTTCCTACCGATTCAGCATGAATTTATCTTTTTCATCAGGGGTGGACAGAAATGTTTCGGATCTCCCTGTTGGGACATTGTCCATATAAGATGGTCTAGTATTTTTGTAAAATGTGGTGGTAGCATTTTGAATTAGCCATTTGATGGTTGCTTTACAAAACCGTCCATTTTTTGTGCTTGGAAAATAAAAAATGGCTTTTTGGTGCGACGAAAAGGAAGCTTACTCCTGCAACATTGTTCGCTATCCCATGATGCGCATGTATGCACAATATAGATACATTATTATAAATTATGCCTTGATTCTAGCCATAACATTGGTCATTTGACCCGAAAGCTAAGAAACCTCGAATGAGATAGGTCATTTTGTGAAGGTTTTTTTAAACATAATCAATATATCAGGTTTGATATTTTCCTTGTAACAATGTCACATAATATGACACCACACGAAGGTTTCGCATTGTTTCGATCGTTTTTGAATTTTTTATGCCCGTTTTGAACTATCGTTAAACTTTGTCGAACGACGGGCAGAAGATTCTTAGCTCGGGGCCGAGCCTCCCTAAACTTGCATTGGATCTTTGATAAAATAGAATATTGTGAACCTAAAAATGATTTTTGTAAAAAAAACATGAGCATCGGATCATGTACATGTAGTTCATATCTGACCCACTTCCTACCGATTCGGTAGGAATTTATCTTTTTTACCAGGAGTGGACGGAAAGGTTTCGGATCCCCCTGTTGGATATTGTCCATATAAGGTGGTCTAGTATTTTTTGTAAAATATGGTGGTAGCATTTTGAATTAGCCATTTGGTGGCTGCTTTACAAAACAGTCCGTTTTTTGTGCTCGGAAAATAAAAAATGGCTTTTTGGTGCGACAAAAAGGAAAACTTCCTCCTGCAACATTGTTCGCCATCCCATGATGCACATGTATGCACAATATGGGAATATTATAACAAACTATGCCTTAATTCTAGCCATAACATTGGTCATTTGACCCAAAAACCAAGAAACCTCGAATGAGATGGGTCATTTTGTGAAGGTTTTTTAGACATAATAAATATACCAGGTTTGATATTTTTCCTTGTAACTATGTCATATACTATGACACCACGTGAAGGTTTCGCATTGTTTCGATCCTTTTTAAATTTTTTATGCCCGTTTTAAACTATCGTCAAACTTTGTAGAACGACGGGCATGAAGATTCTTATCTCGGGGTCGAGCCTCGCTAAACTTGCATTGTATCTTTGATAAAATTGAAGGGTTTCGTGGCATAGTAAATCAAAATTTTCTAAGGATGCGAACAGAGGGAAGCCAAGATCTAATCTAGGAGATGCAAACAACAAGAGAGATTGGATTAGATCTTCATACCCTTGAAGATTCGCACAATGGAACGTTCGTCGGAACGTGGGTGATGTAGTCGTACTCGCTTCTCCTCCTCGCGATCCGATCCGATCTAGCACCGCAAGTGGCGATGCCTCCGTGAGATGCACACGTGCAGCACCTCGACGTCTCCTCCTTCCTTGGTCCAGCAAGTATGGTGGAGAGATGGATTGGATCTACAACACGACGGCGCGGTGCAAGTGGTGGAGAGTTTCTGCAGCAGGGCTTCGCCTACACGCAGTCGGGAGGGAGAGAGAGAGGAGGGCAGCAGGGCGACTAGGCTTGAGGGGAAGGTGTGTGGGGGGGGTGGTGGTGCGCCCTAGCCCTCTATATATAGAGGGGTGGGCGCCAGCTCTAGACCCTCCCCCAAGCCTAGGCCGGCGGCCAAAGGAGGAAGGAGTGGGGGGCAAGGAAACCCCCCCTTCTAGAAGCTCCAAACTAGGGTTTCCCCTTGTTTGGCCGGCTGGGCCCTATGGGGCCTTGTGCCCCTGGCCTAATGTGGCCAGGGCACTCCCTCATAGGCCCATGCCCCCTCCCGACATGTGGGACCACGTTGGCCCCCTTCCGGAAGGTTCTAGAAGCTTCTAGTACAATACCGATTAACCCGGAACAATTCCGAACTCCAAAAACTGCACTGCCTTATATGAATCTTATTCTCCGGACCATTCCGGAACCTCTCGTGATGTCCTGGATCCCATCCGAGACTCCTAACAAAAACTCATAAACCAATTATCCAATCTATCCTAGCGTTGAGACACGTTAAGTGTGTGACCCTTCGGGTTCGAGAATATGTGGACATGATCTTCTATCAATAATCAACAGCGGGGTCTGGAAACCCATATTGACTCCCACACATTCATCGATGATCATATCGGATGAACCACGATGCCAGGATTCAATCAATCCCATATATATATTCCCTTCGTCTCGCGATATTTTACTTGCCCGAGATTTGATCGTCGGTACCGTCATACCTAGTTCAATCTCGTTCATAGCAAGTACTTTACTCGTTCCGTAATCCGATATCACTTTGTGATTAAATCCTTAACCACATGCTTGCAAGCGTTGTTGATATTGATTACTGAGTGGGCCCGAAGTATATCTCTCCGACTTGGGAGGGACAAATCCCATCTCGATACATACAACCCAACAGATACTTTCCGATCACCTGAGAGACACCTTTATGATCACCCTCCCATAGGATGACGTTTGATGACCTCAAAGCTTTCTTCCGATACCAGGGAGTTGTATTATCTCATGGTCTAAGGAATACAATATTTGACATAAGAAAAGCTTCGCAAAGATGAACACGATGACATGATCTAATTGCTTTGCTTAGTTTGGGTCTGTCCATCATATCATTCTCCCAATGATATGATCTCATTATTAATCGACAACTCATGTCCATGGTTAGGAAACCTTAACCATCATTAATCAATGAGCTAGTCCATAGAGGCATACTAGGGACACGGTGTTGTTCACAAACCACACAAGTATTAAAGTTTCCGCTTAATACAATTCTAGCATGGAATATAAACATTATCATGAACAAGAATTATAATAATAACATCTTTATTATTGCCTCTAGGGCATAATTCCAACAGTCTCCCACTTGCACTAGAGTCAATAATCTAGTTTACATTTGGCAACAATCTCACACCCATGGCACTGAGGTGCTGATCATGTTTTACACGTGGAAGAGGTTTAGTCAATGGATCTGCGACATTCAGATCTGTATGTACTTTGCTAATCTTCAGATCTCCATCTGCTATATAATCTCGGATTATATGAAACTTGCGGTTGATATGCTTGGTCTTTGGATGATATCTTGGTTCCTTAGCGAGTGCTATGGCGCCAGTGTTGTCACACAATATCTCCAGTGGGTCCAATGCACTTGGAACCACGCCAAGCTCAGTGATGAAGTTCCTGATCCAAACTCCTTCACTTGACGCTTCTGCAGCAGCCATGTATTCCGCTTCTACTATAGATCCCGCGATCACGCTTTGCTTGCAGCTTCTCCAGCTCACAGCTCCTCCATTCAAAATATACACGTATCCTGTCTGAGATTTAGAATCATCCTTGTCGGTGTCGAAACTAGCGTCAACGTAACCTTTTACGACGAGCTGTTCATCACCCCCATAGACTAAGAAAATTTATTTAGTCCTATTTAGGTACTTTAGGATGTTCTTCACGGCTGTCCAGTGTTCCACTTCTGGATCACTTTGATATCTGCTCGTCAAACTAAGAGCATTGGACACATCCGGTCTAGTACACAGCATGGCATACATGATAGAACCTATGGACGATGCATAAGGCACTTTGCTCATAGCTTCCCTATCATTTACCGTAGCTGGACACTGAGCCTTGCTTAATATCTTACCTGACAACATAGGCACTGAACCTTTCTTTGCCTTATCCATTCTGAACCTTTTCAGAACTTTGTCTAGGTATGTACTCTGGCTTAAAGCTATCAGGCGTCTTTGTCTATCTCTATAGATTTTGATGCCCAATATATAAGCAGCTTCACCTAGGTCTTTCATTGAAATACACTTGTTCAAATAACTCTTCACATCGTTAAGCATGTTAATGTCATTTCCAATAATCAATATGTCATCCACATATAGTACCAGAAATGTCACCGAGCTCCCACTCACTTTCTTGTAGATACAAGCTTCGTAGCAATTTGGAACAAATCCAAAGCTCTTGATCACTTGATCAAAACGAAGGTTCCAACTCCGAGATGCTTGCTTCAGTCCATAAATAGAACGCTGAAGTTTGCATACTTTATCAGCATCCTTAGGATCGACAAAACCTTCGGGTTGCATCATATACAACTCTTCATCAATGTTGCCATTGAGGAACGCAGTCTTGACATCCATCTGCCATATTTCATAATCATGAAACGCAACAATTGCTAATAAAATCCGAATGGACTTAAACATCGCTACGGGAGAGAAAGTCTCATCGTAGTCAACACCTTGAACTTGTCGAAAACCTTTTGCGACAAGCCGTGCTTTATAGATGGTAACATTACCATCCGCGTCCGTTTTCTTCTTGAAAATCCATTTGCACTCAACGGCCTTTCGGTCGCTAGGAGGGTCCACCAAGTCCATACTTGGTTTTCGCTCATGGATCCCAATTCGGATTTCATGGCTTCTAGCCATTTCTCAGAGTCTGGGCTCATCATCGCTTCCTCATAGTTCGTAGGTTCACTGTCTTCTACTAACAAGACAGTCAAGACAGGGTTGCCGTACCACTCAGGAGGGGCACGCGACCTTGTCGACCTGCGACGTTCGGTAGCAGCATCGTCCGAAGCTTCATGATCCTTGTCATTAGCTTCCTCTATTGTTGGTGCAGGCGGCACTGGAACAATTTCAAGTGCTGCGCTACTCTCCAATTCAAGAGAAGGTTCAATAACCTCGTCTAGCTCTACTTTCCTCCCACTCACTTCTTTCGAGAGAAACTCCTTCTCAAGAAAGGAACCGTTCTTTGCGACAAACACTTTGCCTTCGGTTCTGTGATAGAAGGTATACCCAATAGTTTCCTTAGGGTATCCTATGAAGACGCATTTCTCCGCTTTGGGTTCGAGCTTCTCCGGCATCAACTTCTTGACGTAAGCTTCGCATCCCCAAACTTTAAGAAACGACAACTTAGGTTTAGCACCAAACCACAGTTCATACGGTGTCGTCTCAACGGATTTAGATGGTGCCCTATTTAAAGTGAATGCAGCGGTTTCTAATGCATAACCCCAAAATGATAACGGCAAATCTGTAAGAGACATCATCGATCGGACCATATCTAATAGGGTTCGATTCCGGCGTTCAGACACACCATTGCGCTGTGGTGTTCCGGGTGGCATGAGTTGCGAAACGATTCCGCTTAATTTAAGATGCGTGAGAAAATCATAACTCAAATATTCACCTCCACGATCGGATCGTATAAACTTAATCTTTCTGTTATGATGGTTCTCCACTTCATTCTGAAATTCTTTGACTTTTCAAATGTTTCAGATTTATGTTTCATTACATAGATATACCCATATCTACTTAAGTCATCGGTAAAAGTGAGAAAATAGCGATATCCACCGCGCGTCGAAACACTATCGGTCCGCATACATCGGTATGTATGATTTCCAACAAGTCCGTTGCTCGCTCCATCATACCGGAGAACGGGGTTTTGATCATATTGCCCATGAGGCATGGTTCGCATGTGTCAAATGATTCAAAATCAAGAGACTCCAAAAGTCCATCAGAATGGAGTTTCTTCATGCGTTTTACACCAATATAACCTAGACGACAGTGCCACAAATAAGTAGTATTATCACTATCTACTTTGCATCTCTTAGCCTCAATGTTATGGATGTGTGTTTCATCCCTTTCGATATTTAGAAGAAATAAACCATTCACAATAGGTGCATGATCATAAAAGATGTTACTCATATAAATAGAACAACCATTATTCTCCGATTTAAATGAATAACCGTCTTGCAATAAACAAGATCCAGAAATAATGTTCATGCTCAACGCAGGCACATAATAACATTTATTGAGGTTTAAAACTAATCCCGAAGGTAAAACTAAGGAGAGCGTGCCGACGGCCATCACATCAACTCTTGATCCGTTGCCAACGCGCATCGTCACCTCATCCCTCGCAAGCCGCCGTCTATTCCGTAGCTCCTGTTTCGAGTTACAAATATTAGCAACTGAACCAGTATCAAATACCCAGGCACTACAACGAGGGCTAGTAAGGAAAACATCAATAACATGTATATCAAATATACCTTTGATGGTGTCAGCCTTCTTGTCCGCTAAGTACTTTGGAAAGTTTCGCTTCCAGTGACCCTTGTCCTTGCAATAGAAGCACTCAGTGTCCGGCTTAGGACCAGACCTGAGCTTCTTCTCAGCAGGGGCAACGCGCTTGCCGCCGACTTTCTTGAAGGGCTTCTTTGCACCCTTACCTTTCTTGAAGGTGGGGGGCTTGTTGACCATCAACACATGATTATCCTTTTTGATGTCCACCTCCGCAGCCTTCAGCTTTGCGAAGAGCTCGGTGATCGTATCAGTGGAACCAATCTGATTGTGAGTCACTACAAAACTTTTGTAGCTGGGAGGGAGTGATTGCAGAACCCTGTCAATATTGAGCTCCTCTGGAATCTTGCAGTCCAGTTGCTCAAGGCGTTGAGTGTAGCCCGACATCTTAATGGCGTGCTCACTAACGGAACTCCCTTCCTCCATCTTGCAGTTAAAGAACTTCTCAGAGATCTCATATCTCTCAGAACGGGCCTGAGTCTGAAACATGGTTTTCAGCTCCTCGAGAATCTCAAAGGGCCCGGGATAGTCTTCAAAACGATTTTGAAGGTCCGATTCTATAGCAAACAACATGGTGCTCTTAATCACACCATAATCATCTTTGCGCGACTGATAGACAGCTTTCTCATCAGCCGGCGCAGTAGCAGCAGGGGCGTCACCTAACGCATTCTCAAGGACATAGTCCTTTTGACCGCCAGAGAGAATGATTCTTAGATTGCGGAACCAGTTGGTGAAGTTAGACCCATTGTTTTTAAGCTTTTCCTTCTCAGCAAAAACATTGAAGTTGAAGTTGGACTTAGCCATTTGATCTACAATATTTGCAAGTACAAACTAGACTATGTTCATGATAACTAGTTCAACTTTTAATCAAATTACTAGATGAACTCCCACTAAATTCAACATCCCTCAAGTTGTTTAGTGAACACGATCCAAATTCACCACACCTAATCCGATCTTCACGAGAAGAGATGTGGTTTCAATGGTGGACAACGAAGTGTCGATCATATCATTCATATGACTCATGCTTAACCTTTCGGTTCATGTGTTCCGAGGCCATGTCTGTACATGCTAGGCTTGTCAAGTTAGACCCAAGTATTTCCGCGTGTGCAAAACTGGCTTGCACCCGTTGTATGTGAACATAGAGTCTATAGCATCCGATCATCACGTGATGCTTGGACACGACGAACTTTCGCAACGGTGCATACTTAGGGAGAACACAGTTTTTATCTTGATATTTAAGTGAGGAATCATCTTATAATGATACCGTCGCGATCTAAGCATAATAAGATACATAAAAGGATAAACATCACATGCATATAACTTTATGTGACATGGTATAGCCAATCTTCGCGCAATGATCTCCATCTTGTGCGTGCCGGCATGATCTCCATCACTCCACCATGATTGCCTCCACCACGAATAGCAACTACAACTATTGCTAATTACTTAGCGATAAAGTGAAACTATTACATGGCGTATAAGAAGTTGACACAAAGGTCATGCACAATTATAAAGACAACCATATGGCTCCTGCCGGTTGTGTACTCATCGATATGCAAGTCGTGAAACATTACAAAACATGATCATCGCATACATTATACACATCACATCTTGGGCCATACCATATCACAGAAAACACTCCCTGCAAAAACAAGTTAGACGCCTCTACTTTGTTGTTGCATGTTTTACGTGGCTTATGGGAGTAGCATGCTAAGAACGATTCTTACCTACGGAAATCCACAACGTTGATATTATGGTTGCCAAACTCCGGTGTAAATCCCATGACAACTATAGTGAGAGAAACTGGCATCCACCAGCCGCATGTGTGGAACAAGCCACACGTCAAGTGCGGAGCCGGTCTCGCGAACGACGTCGCGTAAGGTTGGCCTGGACCGCTTCAATCTCACTATCCCGCGTCATAAGAAGAACACAAACAAGAGGCTTGCAACAGAAAACATCAACGCCCGCAACAACCATGTTGCGTTCTACTCGTGAAACACATCTACGCATAGATCTAGCTCTGATACCATTGAAGGGTTTCGCGGCATAGTAAATCAAATTTTCTACGGATGCGAACAGAGGGAAGGCAAGATCTAATCTAGGAGATGCAAACAACGAGAGAGATTGGATTAGATCTTCATACCCTTGAAGATTCGCACAGCGGAACGTTCGCCGGAACGTGGGTGATGTAGTCGTACTCGCTTCTCCTCCTCGCGATCCGATCCGATCTAGCACCGCAAGTGGCGATGCCTCCATGAGATGCACACGTGCAGCACCTCGACGTCTCCTCCTACCTTGGTCCAGCAAGTATGGTGGAGAGATGGATTGGATCTACAACACGACGGCGCGGTGCAAGTGGTGGAGAGTTTCTGCAGCAGGGCTTCGCCTACACGCAGTCGGGAGAGAGAGAGAGAGAGGAGGGCAGCAGGGCGACTAGGCTTGAGGGGAAGGTGTGGGGGGTGGTGCGCCCCAGCCCTATATATATAGAGGGGTGGGCGCCAGGCCTAGCCCCTCCCCCAAGCCTAGGCCGGCGGCCAAAGGAGGGAGGAGTGGGGGGCAAGGAAACCCCCCCTTCTAGAAGCTCCAAACTAGGGTTTCCCCTTGTTTGGCCGGCTGGGCCCTATGGGGACTTGTGCTCCTGGCCCAATGCGGCCAGGGCACTCCCTCATAGGCCCATTCCCCCTCCCGACATGTGGGACCATGTTGGCCCCCTTCCGGAAGGTTCTAGAAGCTTCCGGTACAATACCGATTAACCCAGAACAATTCCGAACTCCAAAAACTGCACTGCCTTATATGAATCTTATTCTCCGGACCATTCCGGAACCTCTCGTGATGTCCCGGATCCCATCCGAGACTCCGAACAAAAACTCATAAACCAATTATCCAATCTATCCTAGCGTCGAGACACGTTAAGTGTGTGACCCTTCGGGTTCGAGAATATGTGGACATGATCTTCTATCAATAATCAACAGCGGGGTCTGGAAACCCATATTGACTCCCACACATTCATCGATGATCATATCGGATGAACCACGATGCCAGGATTCAATCAATCCCATATATATTCCTTTCGTCTCGCGATATTTTACTTGCCAGAGATTTGATCGTCGGTACCGTCATACCTAGTTCAATCTCATTCACAGCAAGTACTTTACTCGTTCTGTAATCCGATATCACTTTGTGATTAACTCCTTAACCACATGCTTGCAAGCGTTGTTGATATCAATTACCGAGTGGGCCCGAAGTATATCTCTCCGACTTGGGAGGGACAAATCCCATCTCGATACATACAACCCAACAGATACTTTCCGATCACCTGAGAGACACCTTTATGATCACCCTCCCATAGGATGACGTTTGATGACCTCAAAGCTTTCTTCCGATACCAGGGAGTTGTATTATCTCATGGTCTAAGGAATACAATATTTGACAAAAGAAAAGCTTCGCAAAGATGAACACGATGACACGATCTAATTGCTTCGCTTAGTTTGGGTCTGTGCATCATATCATTCTCCCAATGATATGATCTCATTATTAATCGACAACTCATGTCCATGGTTAGGAAACCTTAACCATCATTAATCAATGAGCTAGTCCATATAGGCGTACTAGGGACACGGTGTTGTTCACAAACCATACAAGTATTAAAGTTTCCGCTTAATACAATTCTAGCATGGAATATAAACATTATCATGAACAAGAATTATAATAATAACATCTTTATTATTCCCTCTAGGGCATATCCAACAAAATTAGCATATTATGAACCTAAAAATGATTTTTGTAAAAAAAATGAGCATGGATCATGTACCTGTAGTTCATATCTGACCCACTTCCTACGATTCAGAAGGAATTTATCTTTTTCACCAGGGGTGGACGGAAAGGTTTCGGATCCCCCTGTTGGGACATTGTCCATTTAAGGTGGTATCGTATTTTTGTAAAATATGGTGGTAGCATTTTGAATTATCCATTTGGTGGTTGCTTCACAAAACCGTCCATTTTTTGTGCTCGGAAAATGAAAAATGACTTTTTGGTGCGACGAAAAGGAAAACTTCCTCCTGCAACATTGTTCGCCATCCCATGATGCACATGTATGCACAATATGGGCACATTATCACAAAATATGCCTTGATTCTAGCCATAACATTGGTCATTTGACCCGAAAGCTAAGAAATCTCGAATGAGATAGGTTATTTTGTGAAGGTTTTTTAGACATAATCAATATACCAGGTTTGATATTTTTCCTTGTAACTATGTCACATAATATGAAACCACGTGAAGGTTTCGCATTGTTTCGATCGTTTTTAAATTTTTTATGCCCGTTTTAAACTATCGTCAAACTTTGTCGAACGACGGGCATGAAGATTCTTAGCTCGGGGCCGAGCCTCGCTAAACTTGCATTGGATCTTTGATAAAATAGCATATTGTGAACCTAAAAATGATTTTTGTAAAATAATATGAGCATCGGATCATGTACCTGTAGTTCATATCTGACCCACTTCCTACATGACACCACTAGAAGAATAGCACCACAACTTAAATACTAAACCATTGAATAACAACTCAACACAAATCCACTACTAACAACATGATTTCTCCCATGTCCTCAAGAACTAGACGAACTACTTATAAGACATCATATGGATGAAGATCAAATATGATATGGTGATGGATAACAATCTGAACATAAACAATAATCCAATGGTTCCACTCACAAGCATCAACTACAATAGTAATCAACACCGGGAAAGTTTCCCCTAAGAACTAATGCAAGATCGATAACAATTGTTACAGCGGGATGGAGTGGTAATGATGGTGCTGGTGGAGATGATGGTGTGGATGATGATGATGATCCCGATGAAGTATAGCTTGATGACGATGTTGATGGCGACGATCTCCCCTCTCCGGGAAGGAATTTCCCCAGTAGAAATATGTCTGCCGGGGAGCTCTTTCTCTCTCTGTTTTCCGCCCCGCAGAGGCGGCGGAAATCTTTCTGTGGTCGCCCCCCCTGGTATTAGGGTTCCGAGAGTAAGATATAGGCGAGAGGGCGGAGTCGGAGGCGGGCCAGGTGGGCCACACCTTCCCTAGGCGTGGGGAAGGGGGACCCACGCCTGGGGAGGGGGGGTGTGGTCCTCCTGTGGCCCATCTACGCCTCCCCTTCTGGCTTCCTTCGTCTTTTGGGAAAATATAATTTTCCAATATTTTTCTGGTATTTTTCTGATCTTCGCGAAATTGCATCAAAACACCTCTTTTTCCATCAGAATCCTAACTCCGGCAGTTCATCCTCAAAGAATCACCCAACATGCAAAAACAAAGGAAAAGACATGAGTGACACCTCATAATAAGAAATATATCAATAAATAGAGGCAAATTATGACATAGAATGGTGATGCAAATTGGACGTATCAAGGCCTCGTCCGCGAGGTGGTGAGGGGGGCCTCTTCCCTGCCCATGGCGACGGGGGTAGCGGGCTGGGGGGATAGGGTTGGTGGGGAGCCTGGGTTTGATGGGATGGAGGGCGGTGCCTTGGAAGTTGGAACAGAGCTTGATCGGATTCGGGAATGATGCGCGCGTGGTTAGGTCAAGGCCGCAAGGTCGAGCGGGATATATATGAACAAACGTTTGAACAAGGTAATTCCTAAATGACATCGTTTATTAGTTCATACTGGATTATAAATCGTTTGTGGTTTATTCCAAGTTTATACAGATGCGAATTTTGCATTGGTTAGAGCAGTAGGCCATGCGTCATGTCGTGTGACTGGAGACGCGAGGGCCTCACAAACATTTTTTTGTGTTTGGTTCATGGAAAGCAAAAGGGTTTGTTTGAAATTGTTACATATCTTATTATCTCTATCTTGAAAATGATGTCGCGGATACATGTATAATTTAGGCAAATCAAATTATATTTTCTTATCAGATTAGGTCGTATCTTTTCTAATCAACCACCTCCTACTTTCCTGACCCAGCCATATCATCTCTTCCTTCTCCATAGATCGGTTCCCTCTCCACCGGCCGGTCTCGCTGGCGTCGGGAGGGATGGGAGCCCGATCTATGGGTGGAGTTTTCAATAAAACTAATGTTTTTAAATAATAGATTAGTGTTTTGGTTGTCATCTTCTTGAGCTCTGTTATAATGGAGATGTCACCGTCTACAATAAGTGATCTCCAACCTTTCTTCGTTCGACAATGAGATCTCTTTTCTGGCGTCAATGGTGGTGTTGAAAGATTAAGATTTTATAAGTATAGTATTTTAGATCTTCCTTCTCAGGATCGATTTTGGACTTCTTCTCATGGTTGTCACGAGGAGAATTATCCTCGCAATATTTGTCCCGACTGCTACGTTCTCAACAAAGGTGATTTGTATTCTCGGTTCGCCAGCGATGTCGATCAAGCAGTTCAGTTAATTTTTCCTAGAGTACTTGTGTTAGATATGTTGACGATGTTGATTGATTACCCTAATAGTTGCGCGCGTGCACGAGCCTTGGCACTATGGCTCAAAAAATTATGGGAAAACCTTCATTGATATTTACCGGTTATGGTTTGATATTTATCAGTGTTTGACTGCTTTCAGAAAGGTGCAAAATTATGTCTTGATAGAATAAAGAGATTGAAGACCTCAAAGATTTACTAGGTTTTTAGACTTTATTTGTAATCCATGGAGTCAGATTATGTACCTCTATCATGTACTATTTGCTACTATGAATATAACATGGTATTTATTGTCAAAAAAATTTATATTTGCTTCACTCCTGATATCCCTTGTTACTAAAGGTCTTGCTAGTTTTTTACTATGATGAATTTACCGAACAAAGACTAACTAAATTTTGGAGATTTTTTGTTGAATTATGTAAATAATTTATATTTGGTCGAATTTTGTTTGAAAATCCAAATCTTGGTCCAATTTCAGCCAAATTTAGTTCCAAAGTTTAAATTTTGGTTCTTCTAATTCATCCGAGATTTGACCGAAATTCACCGAAATAGCCGAATTTCAGCCATTTTGCTTGGCCCTGGCAAAAAAATCAAAACCTTCGTTGGCTTGTTGGTCATGCACTGAATGGTGACGAGATTTGTGGAAACTGGAGAAGATAGTTTTTGTAATCTTTCTCGAAATGGGCTTTCGCCCCGCTTTATAAATAAAGCCAAACGGCCGAACCGATACATAGTGACGAGGGAATCCTCTTACAAGCAGATCAAAGATAAACAATAAAAACAAAGAAGCAACGAGCTTGCCACCGAAGAAGCCGTAAGACAAAGGAAACCTAAGCTCCATGACGACGCCCCCAATGAGGTAACGACCCAACAAGCGCCGTCGCCGCCAAGACCACAGAGGTCTAGGATTTTCACCCGGACTGATAATGTGGAGCGGGTAGACACAACGACGCCCTCAAGAGGGTCACGGCACCCGCAGGTGTCGCCGTCGTTGGCACCGAAACGCTGGGATTTCGCCCGAAAAAACCCTAGCCACACCTGGTACCTCGACCTACAAGCCGTCCCCGAGCCGAGCTTCCAACACGTGATCTGGGCATTGGCCACGCCGAGGCGCCACCAACACCAGGAACCCCCGACGCCCTCTCCCCGCCACCCTCATGGCGCCAAGAGACGACCATCACCACTGCCACGTCGCCCGCCGTCGAGCCGACCGTGCAGTCCACCTTCCAGGGCCGCCGCCCTGGCATCCGCGAATTCGTGCCTATGAAGCGAGGTCCACCGCGTGACCTTGAGTCGGAGTTAGTATGAAGGTAGGAACCAGAGGGCGATAACAGCACAACCACCTGGAGGACATCCTCCACCGCCGTCGGCAGGTGCCGACCGAACGCATCAGTAGGAACATACCAGACCCATAGGATCCGACCGGGCCTAGGTTAGGCCCGTAAAATTCCCACCGTCACGCTGCTGCACGTAGGTTGCCGCCGTCGCTACCCTCCAATTCTGAGCCGCACCACGTCTGCCTCTGCGGCCACCAGACACATGCCCGTCCGGCAGGATCTGGCGCCCTAACCATGACGGGTATGGGGATGAACCCCTCCTCCCACCATAGGCAAGAGGGGTCAGGAGAACCATTAGCCCATGGCCATGGCGGCTGCAGCCCGCAAAGCCCAGATCGGGCCCTTCCAGGCCCAGATCTAGCCCGCGTCTCCCAGCCACAGGGGCCTCACCGCTGTGTTCTGGTGGCTTGTGCTGCTCCGGGCCAGTCCCTGCCACCTTCACCGCCGCCCGGACGCCGCCGCCGCGGGAAGAACCACCTCCGCCAGGCCGAGCTCGGCAAAGCAAGGTGCACCGCCGCCAGGGTCCTGCCCCGCGCAGGGAGCCTCCGCCGCCGGGTAGAAAGAAGATTGCCGCCGCCGGCACCGCCTGGGCTTTGCCCGGCGTCGTTCGCCGGCGGCAGCGGAGAGGAGGGGAGGAGGTGAGGGGTGGTTGGTGGCGGAGGTCAGGGAGCCCGTCCGTCGCGTGCGGGGAGCGACGAGACCGGGCCGAAGCGTTTTTCATTTTTTGTAATCTTCGATGGCTCTAATAAAATCTCCAACACAATGAATCTAGTGACAAGCTAGCCCAATACCACATGACTGAGAGGATATTGTATGTACTGTCTGCTTTACATGTCCGGGCAACCATACTACAGTAGCACCGTAATATCTCTTAGCTCAAGTCATGAATGCACCTTCATTCTTGCACGTCTTGCCATCTATATGTACGCACGAGCCTCCTCTTCACTCATCACCTCACCTTCACCCTTTTGACTCATCAAAGTTGTGAGGTACATGTATAATAGATATGGAGTGTCGTATGGAAAAAAACATGTATGATAGATTTACTCGTGTCGATGCTTTTGCTCATATGCTCCCTAAAGTATAGCTATGGGAATGGAGGGTATCAGGATAGAAGAGATTAGCAAGGCAAGGGAATCTAGCCAATTAATACATTATTGGAGGAGACTCTGGAGACGCTGTAGGTCTTAGGAACGTCCAACATCAAGCCAAAGAACTTCGGGTCGACTGGGAATCTACAACAACACCGTTTGATTGCTGATTTTATGGCCGACTGGGATGCCTAGTTTTCATTAGTACCCAAAACTTGCTTCTCATGCAAGTCAATGTTCGATCTGTAAAATATAACTATGTCTCGCTTTTTGACACACTAAGAAATGTGCTTGTCAATTAGGTAATATTCTTCCATTGCATCTTATAATTCATTTTTTCAATCTAACAACAATTCCAATTCAACAATTTATTTTATTTCCAACTCAACAAAGCAGGCAATGAACAATTTATTTCATTTCGGCTTAAGCTTCCCTCTTTGATCCTTCCTGTGCACCATTCACCTCAGCATCCTTGTGTCGTATTCCCCTTTCTGACCCAATTTTCATTATCAGGTGAAATCTTTGCAACATAACTAATATGGTATCAATGTATTGCCAATAATTCATATAAACCCAACCGTACAAACTTGGGCTAGAATCAAGTTGCATAAATGTAAGAGTACACAAGTACAACATACAACAGTGAGAAGATAATGTTAAAGAATAGACATAACTTCTCTTATTACGTGCTCACGGGGTAAACAACTGACATCTCAAGGGTAATGCTAGTAATCTTCTCAAATTTTTTTGAAATGAAGGGTGCGACCCCCGGCCTTGCTAATCAGGGGTCCAATGTGAGTGGATACGATACCGTGCAGAGTTCAACCTGATTTGGATACACCTTCTACTTTGGGGATTCAAAGCTGAAGAAATACCTACACAAATGCAAATTACACCGGCTACCAGCAGCCACACGTTGGATGAGTGGTGATGCAAAGGCCTTACAAACATATGTTTTCTTGAAACCTGGGAATTTATATATCATGAAGCAAATATTTTGATTCAATCCTGATTGATCAATTTCTCCACGCATGAAGGATTTGGCCCAATCAACACCTGCCCACACACTACCACCTAGCCTAGCTAGATCATGTTCACCGGTGTCTGTTATTATTGGATTAAAAAACTTGAAGGATTGTTTTAAATTGATGTAAAATGTGTGTTTTAAACCAGGAAAATCTTAAGGGGTTGTTTACTGAGGTTAATTTTTTGAGCTCACACAAAATTTACACTCATACGAGACATAAAACTTTTACAGACTGAATACAGAAGAGGAAGCATATTTATTGTTCACTGCATGCTTCATAGTTCCTCAATGATACATATTCATATCAATCCATCTACCATGTCCTCTCAGATTACAAACATTAGTGTATCTTCTTGTCAGTGACAAGTGCTTGTCAATCTATATACGCCCACATCCATTACCTTCCCTCCTCAGTTCACCTTCACCCTCTGAAATCTACGCATTTCAGTCAATATTCTTCACAAAGAAAACAAAGATTTTTGAAGAAGTACAATTTGCGTCGATGGATATGAGATATATGATAGAATTATTTACCAAGTTCTGGCTGTATGAGGACAACTTATTAACCAAAGTCGCCGCCCATGCTTATCTGCTAGAGGTGTAATGTGGAGCTCTTGGAATGGAAGGCATTGGGATAAATATATTGAGATGCAAATGTAAAACCAGTCAATCTGCACGTGACTAAGGTGCTCATCACACGGGTGTTTTTGGCGGAAACCAGTAGGACAACATATTTTTATAGATTTTGTAGCTGATATTACAAGTGTACAAGAGGTTTGTACAAGAAAAGGAATAGAGTCAAATAAAACTATCTACAAAAGGAGAGCACATGGCATATTGCTTTCTATTGCCCTATACTTTGACCATCGAAGTTCCTCATTGAAGATTGCTCTGCATCTATATAGGTTTGGTCTGACTACTTGCAATATCATCGGATTTAAAAGCTTTCTAAATCGACCAAGCATATAGAATGATCAATCCATGTAAAAAAAGGCTTCATTTGTTTGCAATCAATAGGCTGAAACGACACTACAGGACGCGCGCGCTACGCTGAGGGCAAAAAAGCCGTCGACGTAGGCCAAAATGCCCTCGGCGTATGGTACGCCGACGGCTGCCCTCGGTGTAGCCTCCTCGGCAAAGGTCTCCCTCGGCGGAGCACACACAAGCCGTCGGCGTATCGAAATTCCGTCGGCGTACGCTACGCCGACGGCTTTGCCCTTAATATTAAAAAAAAACATTTTATTCTTTGAATTGTTTGACTCGTTAATCTCCCACTTTGAACATTTTTAACACTAATTACACTTAATATTTGATTCAATTTCAGTCTTAATCAAACTTTCCGGTCGGTCATCCATCCTAATACTAGTCCAGCTCCAGCATACTTAACTTCCTCGTTCCTTCAGAATCCGTTTCCGCAAAGTAATTCATACATTGTTGTCAATACTATGATATCAATCCTATTAACTCTTATATCATCATGTCACATGTTTGTATTTTTTGAAATTACAAACAATTATCTAAGTAAACATTAATGAATAAGTAAAAATATTATTGAATTCAAATAAAAATATAATAATTTTACTTTTTTTGTATTTTTATATTTAATATGGAATAGTTAATATCTTTAAATCTGTAAATCGGAACTCGACAAAAAATATGTCTAAATTGATCATAAAAATGAGAGGAATCCAAATATGATATCCATATCAACTAATCATAAACCCTCCGTTTTTGAATTAGCTATTTGATGGTTGCTTTAGAAAATCCCCTTTTTTGCGCTCGATAATGAAAAATGGCTTTTTAGTGCGGTGAAAAGGAAAACTTGCATTGGATCTTTGATAAAATAGCATATTGTGAACTTAAAAATGATTTTTTTAAAAAACATGAGCATCGGATCATGTGCATGTAGTTCATATCTGACACACTTACTGCCGATTCGGCAGGAATTTGTCTTTTTCACCAGAGGTGGACGGAAAGGTTTCGGATCCCCCTGTTGGGACATTGTCCATATAAGGTGGTATAGTATTTTTATAAAATATGGTGGTAGTATTTTGAATTAGCCATTTGGTGGTTTCTTCACAAAACCGTTTGTTTTTTGTGCTCGGAAAATGGGAAATGGCTTTTTGGTGCGACGAAAAGAAAAACTTCCTCTTGTAACATTGTTCGCCATCCCATGATGCATGTGTATGAACAATATGGGCACATTATCATAAACTATGCCTTGATTCTAGCCATAACATTGGTTATTTGACCCGAAAGCCAAGAAAAACCTCGAATGAGATAAGTCATTTTGTGAAAGTTTTTTTTAGACATAATCAATATATCAAGTTTGATATTTTTCCTTATAACTATGTCACATAATATGACACCACGCGAAGGTTTCGCATTTTTTCGATCGTTTTTGAATTTTTTATGCCTGTTTTAAACTATCATCAAACTTTGTCAACGGCGGGGATGAATATTCTTAGCTCGGGGCCGAGCCTCGCTAAACTTGCATTGGTTCTTTGATAAAATAGCATATTGTGAACCTAAAAATGATTTTTGTAAAAAAACATGAGCATCGGATCATGTGCATGTAGTTCATATCTGACCCACTTTCTACCGATTCGGCAGGATTTTGTCTTTTTTACCAGAGGTGGACGGAAAGGCTTCGGATCCCCCTGTTGGTACATTTTCCATACAAGGTGGTATAGTATTTTTGTAAAATGTGGTGGTAGCATTTTGAATTAGCCATTTTGTGGTTGCTTCACAAAACCGTCCGTTTTTTGTGCTCGGAAAATGGGCAATGCCTTTTAGGTGCGACGAAAAGGAAAACTTCCTCCTGCAACATTGTTCGCTATCTCATAATGCATGTGTATGCACAATATGGGCACATTATCACAAACTATGCATTTATTCTAGCTATAACATTGACCCGAAAACCAAGAAACCTCGAATGAGATAGATCATTTTGTGAAAAAAATTTTGAGACATAATCACTATATCAAGTTTGATATTTTTCCTTATAACTATGTCACGTAATATGACACCACGTGAAGGTTTTACATTATTTCGATCGTTTTTGAATTTTTTATGCCTGTTTTAAACTATCGTCAAACTTTGTCGAACGACGGACATGAATATTCTTAGCTCGGGGCCGAGACTCGCTAAACTTGCATTGGATCTTTGATAAAATAACATATTATGTACCTAAAATGATTTTTGTAAAAAACATGAACATCGGATCATGTACGTGTAGTTCATATCTGACCCACTTCTTACTGATTCGGCAGGAATTTGTCTTTTTCACCAGAGGTGGACGGAAAGGTTTCGGATCCCCCTGTTTGGACATTGTCCATATAAGGTGGTATAGTATTTTTGTAAAATGTGATGGTAGCATTTTGAATTAGCCATTTGGTGGTTGCTTCACAAAACCGTCCGTTTTTTGTGCTCGGAAAATGGGAAATGGCTTTTTGGTGTGACGAAAAGGAAAACTTCCTCCTGCAACATTGTTCGCCTTCCCATGATGCATGTGTATGCATAATATGTACACATTATCATAAACTATGCCTTGATTCTAGCCATAACATTGGTCATTTGACCCGAAAGCCAAGAAACCTCGAATGAGATAGGTCATTTTGTGAAGGTTTCTTTGAGACATAATCAATATACCAAGTTTGATATTTTTCCTTCTAACTATGTCACATAATATAACACCACATGAAGGTTCGCATTGTTTCGACCGTTTTTGAATTTTTATGCCCGTTTTAAACTATATATAATGTTTTATGTTTTACTTAATTTTTATTTACAAATGTGTAATATTTAATTGTAGATAGATAGGTCTTATTTTTCTGCAAATTTTGATATATTATTTGTATTTTTTAGAATTAGAATGATTTAGTTATAATTTCTCAAAGTTTAATGAGATAAAATAAAAAATAGCTACGCCGTGGGCAGCCGTCGGCGTAGCATAGGATATGCTGAGGGCAATTATGCCGACGGCTGCTTGGCGGGACTGGCCTGGACGATGGCTACGGCGACGGCCCCGACGTTTGGCCGTCGGCATAGCGACCGGCCGTCGGCGTAGCTTCCCATTCTTATAGTGCGATGAGTAAAGGCGGCAAGGGGTTTACATTTGTATAGAGTGCTGGGAGGCTAATTACTTTACATTTCTTTCTCGATAAAACATGTGTTAACGTGTTCTCTTAGAAGGTGATCAAATGTCTTCCATTTATAAAATCTAGGTGTCTTCCTTAGCTAGTTTGAAGAACTGTGTTTTCATTTACATTATTTTATAATCCCATTTTTATTGCCTTATTCCGAGACTGTGTGGTTGATCAACTGTGTGCATCCTACCTATACAGAGGCCGGGTGTAAACTTACTGTTAAGTAATAAAACGCCCATTTTAAAAAATGAAACGTGCAAGCGGAGCCAAACGAAAGGCCTCGTAAACATGCTTTTTTTTCAGATCATTAAATGTTTGACGCTGTGGGTGAACACGAGCGAACAAACATGTTTTGTCTCATCTTCCTGTTTAACGGTTCCCGTCTCTGAGAATTCAAGCCCCGTCTTGTGTCACTAGGGCATGCTTGTTACTCCACTAAACACTAATGCTTACTCTTTTCAACCCACTGCACCTACCATACTATACTTCCGTAACATCTACATATATTAGCTGGTGAACACCGATACATCTTCTCGTCAGTCCATGTTGTGATGGTCTGACTATATATCACTTTGAGCCTCTTGACTCTATTAGCTAAAGTATCAAAGAAAACGAAGAGCACTTAAAGACCGAGGGCAATTAGATATACACAAAGCTGCTTAAGGGGAAGTGGATAGTTTTGGGAATGGAAGGCATTGGGAAGAATGTATTGAGGGCCATGTTCACTTTTGGTGGTCAATTTGTACATGACATGGACACCTATCATGCACTCGAGCATAGTACCTACAAATGTTCAAGTCACAAAAAATATGCTAGTAAATTTTAATTTTATGTCAGTAATGGCCCCCTTTAATAACTTTTCATCCCTATTACCCATGTAGCAAAAGTTTTGCTAGTTGTTACTCTCCTGAAGATTTTGAATGTGATAGTCATGTGTGTCCCCTTCCGTAGTTTTCCTCTAGTTGGTCCCGGACCTGAGAAAAACCTTGAACCCATGAAAATATGTCTACAACCATAATCTTGTGGGAAATGATCATTTACACGCATTTCCTAGTTGAGTTTAATTTCATCATAGAGTATATAATCACATGTACCGGTCATGTAATGTTCATACCTAGCAAGAAAAACGAAGTAAAGAATCACGCTTGTTGTGTGGCTTATGCCAAATAATTCTCGCATTTTCCCCGTGCATTGCTGGCTCTCTACTCCCTCCATCTCGTATTAGAGGTCAGAAATTTGTCTAGATAACATATACATGCTAATCTAGGCAAAACTTGGACATCTAATCCGAGACAGAGTACTGGATTCAATTGTGGCAACAACATTGTAGGTATTGTTGCCATCAGCCAAACACACGACATGACGGTGTTGGGATCTAGTGACCACGGGGAAGATTCCTAGCCGACATGCCATAAAGTCTCTGGCTCGTCGCTTGTGACAACTCGATTTCATTGGCTCAAAAAAAGCATTCTCGTATGCGATGGTGCTCTTACAAATCTAGGTATGGTGGTTGTTCGTCTCCTTTTCCGGGGCTATCATGGTAACAGTGAAGGACAATGAATGAAGGTTCGGCGAGGCACAAGTTTCTCTAAAGTTGGAATTGTAATTTTACTTGTTGGGTTCTTTATGCAAAGTTGCTTGATAAACATGTTTGTCTTAAGTGTTGATCATATATGTAATCGCTCTATTGTCTAATAAAATTTATGGTTTACTCAAGAAAACACATGGCGGCGACAGTAAAAAACATGCTTAGCACGTGACCGCTGCCTCCCGCTCTGAAATCCCTTGGGATCGCCTCCACGAGTCCCTACCATTATGGTGATGCGTCAAAGTAGAGTCGTAGGGACACCCGACCACCCAGAGGATATCATCCGTGGGTCATTTATCGGACCGATTCAGGTGTGAAAATGAAACACTACTTCCTCTTATTCATATTAATGTTCTCAACTTTGTCTAGATATGAATGCATCTAGTCTAAATACTTAACTAGATATATATGAATGTAGAAAAAGTTGAGGCATTTAATATAGAGCGGAGGGAATAGGAGATAGGTGGTGAACACTGAGTCATCTTCTTGTCTTTCAATGTCGTGCTAGTCTATATATGCGCACCTCACAGTCAGCCTCTTGACTATTATTATATTGTATCGTACCACTTCTTTTTTTCGTTTTTGTTCTTTTGGGTTTTTTTGTGCTATTTGTCCCAATAGTAGTCTCATTGCTGTATCGGCTCTTTGCTATATTAATATAGTAGTCTCGTCGCTTGTCTTCGCGATCTGCACTTGACGATTTTTCCAGTACAGAAACTTCTATCTTACCAGATTTGTACATGTACAACAAAAATGCAAAATCACAAGGTCCAATGTTATTTACCATATTGGATATATATGGTCTAGAAAGGAAATAAGTTGTAGTGAACCCATCTTGCCTTTCTTTTGTGTCATCGTTGCAGATAACTTTGATAGCAACTTCTTCAGGATCATTTTTCCCGGCTTTAGATTCTTTGCCTAGACAACTCTGGAGAAAACTCCCTTCCCATAGCCTGCTGTAATTCTGTAACGGCCATCTAGCACTTTCCCTAAGTGGTAATCTGTAGAAAATACCAAACATTAACTTGAACAATATAGGAATAACAGAGAAATAGATACTAAAAACGAAAGATCAATAGAGCTTACTGTAATATCCATGCTCATCATCCCAGCTGTCGCGAAGCGCATTTTTTCATATATTCATACCATCTTGATTACCCTTCAACAAAACAACCATCAATAGGCGAGCACAAAAAAATATACTGGTGATAGCTTAGCAAGAAAAAATAAAGCTAAAATTCCCAACGGATTTGTAAAGACTGTTCTGAACAAAGAGAAAACAGACATACACAAATCTGAAGGAGTTTCAGTGGAAATAACAGTTCAGTTGAAAAATACTAGAAGGCGGAATGAATGAACTTACCAATTTCCGGACTCTAACAGGTGATACTCCAAAAATATCACCGCAAAGTATATCTGAAGACCTTTCCCTCTGTAAAATTTTAAAGATGTCAATTAAAAATACTGTCTAAGAAAATGGCAAGATAACAAGCAACTGCAAAAAAAGGACTATTACCATGTGAATGCCGCCCTCATCAAAACCTGAAATACCTGTCGTCCCTTGATCACCAGATAACCCCGAGTTGATTGAAATGTTAGGCTGGATAGAAGGAGATTTTCCGACAGTGTAGGATTTTCCATTAATGGCCATATTTGATGGCTCGTGATTATTTACAATCTCTCCCTTGGTCATTAAGGTGACTGAATGAGCATCTTTCACTTCAGTAGCAGCGGCATCTCTATCTTGTGATGTTACTCCCGCCCATGATAAAGCTTGGTTATCAAAATATGAATAACATAACTTTTACATAACAAAAGAATGTTTCACATGGAAATATGATTTAGCTAGTCAAAACAAGTTACCTTTACTATCAAGGCAAGGCACAGGTGCTGGTTGTTGCTTTTGTAGCTGGCGTTGCCTGTTCTTCTCTAGAATAGCATCCCTCCTCTTTCTTGCTTCCTTCTTGCGTAATTTTTTGAGAATCATCTGCTTGCTTTGCTAAGTGTTCGAAGTTATCTTGATCTTCCTCCCTGACATCATCACAAAACAACTTTAATTAAATACAAATGAAATAAGTACATAGAAGAAGACAATATGAGCATATGATAAACCTTACCTGTTGAGAGTCATTCCCGTTGCTTAGTTGCTTGAGGGGGGAGTGCATAGTTTTGGGAGGAGTCATTTTGGGAGTGGAAGGCACTAGGATAAATGTTCAGAGCCTGTTCTGGTCAATTTGTACATGACAAAAGACACTTAGAAATGTTGTAGTTGTTAGGAATAGACAAAGTTGTGTTCCCTAGGGGCCAAAGGCCACAACATATAATTACATGTACAGGCGAGAATATGCAGGAAACCCCCTAACAGGTGGGAAAAATACACATATACAAATATACATCTAACACCCCCCCTCAAACTCATGGTGGATCCACAACACTAAGTTTGGAGAGTAAGAAGTCATGCTGCACTCTAGTTTGTGCCTTTGTAAAGAAATCCGCCAACTGCAAATCTGAAGGCACATACTGAAGCGCAACAACTTGAGCCTGCACCTAAGCACGTGTATAAAAAGCATCAACACCAATATGCTTGGTAAGCTCATGCTTGACCGGATCATGTGCAATACTGATAGCACCTGTACTGTCAGACAAAAGTGGAGTGGGTGTCGTAACAGAGACCCCAAAATCTGCAAGCAACCACCGTAGCCATGTCACCTCAGCAAACAACAAGGCCATAGCTCGCAACTCAGCCTCTACACTCGAACGGGAAACTGGAACCTATTTCTTCGTCTTCCAAGCAACAAGTGAACCACCAAGAAACACACAGTAAGCAGAAAGTGAACGACGATCCGAAGGATCACTCGCCCAAGTAGCATCCGAGTAGCACTGGAGCTGGAGAGAGATGGAACGAGGAAAGAAAAGGCGACGAGTAATCGTGCCACGAAGATAACGAAGAACACGGAGGAGATGACTATAGTGGACAGTGGTAGGAGCTGAGACAAACTGACTCAGAATATGAACATGATAAGATATATCAGGACGAGTGACAGCAAGATAAACAAGACTCCCAACAAGATGGCGATAACGCGTCGGATCAGGAAGAGGATCACCATCAGTAGGACGAAGCTTAACATTAAGCTCCATAGGAGTCTCAACAGTGCGCTCATCCCCAAGAGCAGCACGAGCAAGAAGATCCTGAATATACTTTTCCTAAGAGATAGAAAAGCCATCAGAAGTGGAAGAAACCTCGATCCCAAGGAAATAGCGGAGAGGACCAAGATCGGTCATAAGAAACTGCTCACGAAGACGAGCCTTAACAAAGGCAATATACTCAGGATCATCACCAGTAATGATCATATCATCAACATAGAGAAGGAGAAGAGTGCGTCCACGAGGAGAAGTGTGGATGAACAGCGCTGGATCATGAGCGCTGGGAGAGAAACCAGCAGCAGTCACCACAGAGGCAAAACGCTCAAACCAGGCACGAGGGGCCTGTTTCAGGCCATAAAGAGAACGCCGAAGGCGACAGACCATCCCATCAGGGACAGAATACCCGGGAGGAGGCTACATGTAAACCTCCTCACTCAACTCGCCATTAAGAAAAGCGTTCTAAACATCAAGCTGAGACACAGAACAGTGTCGAACATAAGCGACAACAAGAAGAGTACGCACAGTGGTCATATGAGCCACAGGGGCAAAAGTCTCATCATAGTCACGGCCGTGCTCCTGCTGAAAGCCACGAGCTACAAGACGCGCTTTGTAGCGCTCAAGAGATCCATCAGAGCGGGTCTTAATTTTATAGACCCACTTACATGTGATAGGACGAACACCGGGAGGGGGAGAGACAAGATCCCAGGTGCCAGTGCGCTCAAGCGCAGCAATCTCCTCAGCCATAGCAAGCTACCATTCAGGATGATGCTCAGCATCCCGATAAGAAGTCGGCTCGGAGGCAACAGAAAGACCGTACTGACTAGGATAGTAACAGTCTGGAGAACGACGTGGACGAGTCGCGGGAAGAGGAGAGGAAAGCTCGTCAGAAGAAGAAGACATATCAGAAGAAGAAGAAGAAGGGACATCAGGAGGAGGATCTGGAACATGAGTGCGACGAGAATAATGAAAGGGAAAAGGAGACAACGGTGAGGTGGGCGGAGGATCAGAAGAACAAAAAGGAGAACTAGGTGGGGAGGAGGACAACGGAGTCGAAGAGGATGGTGTCGGGGACGAAGAGGGCACATCAGAACGAGGTCCAGGAGGAGGGACAATAGGAACAGAAGGAGGTGCATCAGGAAACAGAAGAAAGGAGATATCATCCACCGGGTAGGTACCAGAGGTGGGGCGAGGGTAGAAGGGACGCGTCTCATCAAACATGACGTCACGAGAGATGCGCATCCGACGACCAACAGGGTCCCAACAGCGATAGCCCTTATGCTCATCACTGTAGCCAAGAAATACACACTCAACAGACTGAGCGGTCAGTTTGGTGCGTTCACGAGGAGGGAGAAGAACATAGCAAACGCAACCAAACGAACGAAGAGCCGAGTAGTCTGGAGAACCACCAGAGAGACGCTCGAGAGGGATGCCACCTTGGAGGGCAGCAGAAGGCTGGATGTTAATGAGATAAGTCGACGTAGCGACAGCCCCAGCCCAGAAATGCGGCGGAAGAGAAGAAGCAAGGGTGGTCTCAAGAATATGACGATGATTACGCTCAGCGACACCATTTTGAGCATGTGCACCGGGACAAGAAAACTGGGCAAGGGTGCCCTGCTCAGCAAGAACACCACGCAGGTGCTGAGAGATATACTCACCAGCAGAATCAGCACAGAACACACGAATGGGCAAGGAATACTGAGTGCGGACCATAGCCGCAAAGCGCCGATAAATGGACAACACCTCACTGCGAGAGCGCATGAAATATATCCAAGTGTGACGAGAAAAATCATCGATAAAGAGAACATAGTAGCGATGACCTCCTTTCAAGGGGAAAGGAGCTGGACCTCAAACATCAGAGTGAACAAGATCAAAAGGACGCTCGGACACAGACTCACTGTGAGGATACGGTAGCTGAATCTGCTTACCAAGGTGACAGCCCTGACAATCCAAAGAAGCGTTTCCGGAGACATACCCCAGAACACCACGATGAACTAAAGACGAGAGGCGAGAACCACATAAATGTCCAAGACGATGATGCCACTGCTAAAAAGAGCTAGTAGCGACAGCTACAGATGCCGAGGAACTGGCGACGGTGGCATTAGAAGGAAGACGAAGCCAGTGAAGCTCCTAGAGGCCATCATGGCGGCGGGGGCCAGCACCAAGCATAGTGCCGGTGCGACGATCCTGAACAGAACAAGAATCAAAGTCGAGAGTGACGCTACAACGAGAGTCAACGATCTGACTACCAGAAAAGAGTTGCATGTTAAGGTGAGGAACATGCGCAACAGAAGGAACATAAAACGAGGAAGTACTAAGAATGCCTCGACTAATGACTGGGTGAGGGGTACCATCAGCAGTAAGAACACGAATAGGAGGGTCGACAGGTCGAACAGAATGCAACGAGGAAGAATCAGGAGTCATATGAAAAGAAGCTCCAGTATCAAGAAGCCATGGGGATGTACCTGGAGAAGGAGGAGGTGGTCGCTCAATGCCAGAAAACTCAGTCGCAGAACCAGCAAAACCTGTCGGTGAAGAATCCCAAGCATCAAGCAGGCATCGAAGCTACGCTATCTCATGCGCAGAAAGGGGCACGACTGGAGAGGTCGAGATACAATCAGGTGCCGACGAGGAGCTGTCACCAACACACACAGAGGCCGCCAAAGGTGACGACGGAGAGCAATACACCGATGAAGACGGAGTCGACGAAGGACAGTCACAGCCGCCTGAAGAAATCGCAAGAGTCGATGTCGAGCGGCGGGCCGACATAGACGGGGACGACGAAGCGCGGCCATAACCACGTGAAGAGGCCGCGAAAAGCGATGTAGAGCGACAGACCGACGTAGACGAAGTCGGCGAAGGGCGGCCATAGCCGCCTAAAGAAGCCGCAAAGGTCGATGTCGAGCAGCGAGCCGACGTAGACGAGGTCGGTGAAGCGTGGCCATAACCACGTGAAGAGGCCGCAAGAGTTGATGTAGAGCGGCAGGCCGACGAAGACGAAGTCGACGAAACTCGGACATAACCGCGTGAAGAAGCCGCGAGAGTCGATGTAGAGCGGCAAGCCGACATAGACAGAGTCGGTGAAGAGCAACAAGGCAGCGGAGACGAGGTCGGATAACCAAAGGAAGAATCCGCGAGGACTGACGTAGAGTGGTGCGCCGACAAAGATGAAGTCGACGGGCAAGGGCCAAGTAACGAAGGAAGACCCGAGCGCATGACGGGAGCATCGGAAGAAACAGCAGCAAGAGACGGAAACAACATCGTTTTTTTTAACGATCAGGTCCGACGAAAGAGACGGAAAAGAGCCAGCAGGGAGACAGCGGGGCGCCGGCCAGAGGGCCCAAGTAGTAACACGGCAGGCAGCAACGAGCAGACGGCGGGCCAGCAGGTGCGGGCCCAGCTAGTCAGCGACGGGTGGGCAGCAGGGGTCAATCGCGTGTGGACAGCAGGGTGTATGTGCACCAGATGCAAAGGACGGCGCGGGTGTATGTGCACCAGGCCGCGCGCAGAGGAGTAGCAGAGGAGTACGCGGGGGCAGGGAGTATAGCAAGAGGGCGTGGCAGGGAGTAGCAGTGGCGGGGCCCGAGCGGAAGTGAGCGGTTATGCAGGAGGGTAAGGCAGAATTGGGTGTAGATGGTTTTTAGGGGGCAAGTGTAGGTGTGTAGATGTGGATGCAAGAAGGACAACCCAAGGACAGGACCTGATCTCCAATCCGTGGACGGCAGCAGAGATCGGCGGGTGCACACGTGAGGAATAGTGTCCAATCGGTGGTGGCGGGGGCTGATCGTCAATGGAAGAATTTGAGGAGGTTAAGCGTGGATGAGGGTGAAAAACGAATCTGGGAAGGATCAAATCTGAACGAAAGGACAAAACGAAACTGGAAAGGAGAAGAACGACACCGGTCAGAACGGGAACCGGCGGTAGGCCGGGCGAGCTGACGGGCGGCGATCACAAGCACAGGACCGGTGGGCACGAGAACCCTAAAATTGGCTCTGATACCATGTTAGGAATAGACAAAGTTGTATTTCCTAGGGGCCAAAGACCACAACATATAGTTACATGTACAAGCGAGAATATGCAGGAAACCCCTAACAGGTGGAAAAAATACACATATACAAATATACATCTAACAGTAGTTAAAGCAGAAAAAGGTGTTATCCGTTTATGTGCCAGCTAGCGGATTAAACTATGGAGCCGAAACACGCAGTGAGTTCTGCCATGGAGATAATTAATGCCTAAGCATGAAGGGATCGGCAAAGTCTGACTAGCATGACTAAACTCCATGGCACACACAAAAAAAGGTAATAACACCAGTGGTACATAAACTTGTCTATTAGGTGCAAAGTAGTACAACAAGTTGAAATGTGTGGTCCGGTGGTACATGAACTTGTCATGCGGGCAGTGGATGCATCTCCTTGGCATCGCTGTTGCCGAATAACACTGGTGGATGCGTGAACCAAGAGACGAACCAGGTCCAGGTGTTCCATCTTCTCCATAGAGCACGTACGTACAGACCATGGCATTTAAGGTCGTCATGGACAAGGTCACAAGGATGCCGTGGTGCGCACGACGACATCGTCCGCACGGTCTGCGAGACGTCGGTGCGCGTGCCGCCCGACAGCATGCTCGGGTCGTAGTGGTATACTTAGATGTACACTCATTTTGAAACAAATTTTGAGGGTTAGATGTACACTTATTTACGGACGGAGGAGTACATGGAAGGGGCGACATCTAGGTCGACTTCTCATGGAACATTATCGAGGTCGTAGCGTGCTACAAAACAAAACAATGAAAGACGAATGTTATCCCGGTTGGGGGTCTAGGGGTTCGTAGCATGGAAAACAAAAAATTTCTACCGCATGCAAACAAACAAGCCAAGATCTATCTACTAGATTGTAGCAACTAGTCGATAGAGGAACTCACACTCGAAGATTCCAAAGCGGTTAACGAGAGCAGATTCTCGTGGGTGATGTAGTCGTACTCTTGCCCATCTCAAGATCGCGTAGACGATCCTTCCGGCGCTGCGTTCCGGCAGCGCTTCCGCAGTCGGTCACACGTTCGGTATTCGATGAAGACCTTCCTCTCCCTTTTCCAGCAGGCAGCGGAGGTTATAGCACTCTCCTCGCGATTCCGACAGCACGACGGCATGGTACCAGAAGTAGAGGGGAGATCTCGCAAGGCTTCGCCTTAAGCCGGAGCGAGTATGGTGGACTATGAGAGAGGCCTTGGCGATCTAGGGTTTAGAGGGCATCAAGGGGCGGAGCTTGGCCGGCGGTTAGGGCTTGGGGAAGACCCAAGTCGGCGGCTAGGAGAAACCCTAGGGCGGCGGCGACTTGCAGGAGACCGGCGGCTAGGGTTAGGGTTTTGGGTGGTGTTGGGTGTAGGGAAGAGGGGCACCCTTGCCCCTTCTTTTATAGGTGGGAGGGCGCCGGTTGGGAGGAGGGAGTCCTCCCCCAACTCGGCCTCCTTGGCCGGCGGGTGGAGGGAGGAGGACTTCCTCCCCAAGTAGGTTTCCTACTCTCCCTCCACCAAGCAAAACTGCCGTTTGACTTTTCAAATTGACGTTTGACTTTTCAAACTAGGATTTGATTTCTCCCTTTATTTTGCCCAGCCATGATACCTATCACATGATGCAACTATTCCACATTGTCATGACACATTCATGTACCCTTCCCCTCCGGAGTGCCGGACCTTCCGGAACCTTCTAGAACATTCCCGATGAAAACACCAGAATTATTCCCCAACTCCGAAACATGACTTTCCTTATATGAATATTATTCTCCGGAGCATTCCGGATCTCCTCGTGATATCCCGGATCCCATCCGAGACTCCGAACAACATTCAGTCTCTTACTCATCATTCCATAACTACTCAACAACATCGAATCCTTAAGTGTGTCTCCCTACGGTTCGTGAATTATGCGGACATGATTGAGACACTTCTTCGATCAATAACCAATAGAGGAATCTGGAAATTCATATGGCTCCCACATATTTCTATGATTACTTTGCGATCGAATGAACCACTTACATACGATACCAATTTCCCTTTTTCTCACGATAGTTTACTTATCCGAGGTTTTGATCGTCGGTATCTCTGCATACCTAGTTCAACCTTGTTACCGATAAGTACTCTTTTCTCGTTCCCGTGGTATGTGATCCCTTGTGAGCCAGTCACATGCTTGCAAGCTAATTGGATGAAATTCCACCGAGAGGGCCCAGATTATATCTATCCGTCATATGGATGGACAAATCCCACTCTTGATCCATGTATCTCAACCCATACTTTCTGAACACTCAATGCCACCTTTATAGCCACCCAGTTACGGTGTGGTGTTTGATGTCATCAAAGCATCCTTCCGGTGATGGTGATAAGCATGATCTCATGGTCGAAGGAATTAGGTTACTATGTATCAGAAAGCTTATAGCAATTGAACTATTAAAATGACTTGATCTTTATGCTACGCTTATCTATAGGAGTATGTCCATCATACCATTCTCCTAATGATATGATCTTGTTGTTAATAACATCTCAATGTTCATGATAGGGAAACCACAATCATCTATTAACCAACAAGCTAGTATTATGAAGAGGCTTTACTAGGGACTCTAATTTAGTTTACAAATCACACAAGTATTAATGTTTCCTGGTCAATACTATTATAGCATGAATGTAAACATTTATCATAAACACAAATAATAATAACTACATTTATTATTGCCTCTAGGGCATATCTCCAACAGTCTCCCACTTGCACTAGAGTCAACTAATCTAGATTATATGGTAATATACCAAACACCGATGGCAGTTTGGTGTTGGTCATGTTTTGCCCTCGGGAGAGGTTTAGTCAACGGATCCGCCACATTTAGATCTGTGTGTACTTTGCAAATCTTTATGTCACAATCTTGGACATGTTCTCGAATAGAGTGAAAATGTAGCTTGATGTGATGGCACTAGTGGAAAAAGGGCTATCCGTTCGCGACCCCTCAGAGCATTAGTCCCGGTTGCGCCACCAACCGGGACTAATGCTGGCACGCGTCCCGGTTGGAGAGGGCACGGGGCCAGGGGGCATGCGTCCCGGTTGGTAAGGGGGCATGCGTCCCGGTTGGAGCCACCAACCGGGACTAAAGGTTTGGCCACAGCCACGTGGCGTGGCACACACCTTTAGTCCCGGTTGCTGGCTCCAACCGGGACTAAAGACCCCCTGTCCTCTATAAATGCAACGCCCCAACCCCCTCTGCCTCCACTCTGTTTTTTCGAATGGTGGAAGGTGTGAGGGGGTGTGCTAGTTTTTTCTCATGCATGCATTGAAGGTGTTTGTTGAAATGTTTGAGTGAATAATCCCGTTGAATTTCTCATAGAACAAAAATATAGAAGGTGTCCGAGACGCACTTGAGCTTTCTCCTCTTTATTTCCCTCGATCGAGGTTAGCAATCTTATCTTTTCTAGGTCATTGATACAATTCATGTGTCGGTGTGAATTGGTTATTTCACTATTTATGATGTCCTGTTTTTTGATAAACTTACTTATATGATGCAGATGAACGGTCGGGAATGGATGTACGGTGACCGGCGGGTAGCCGGGTATATCAAAGGCGTGGATAAATTTATCGATGTGGCTACGGAAAACAAAGAGAATGGATTTATACGTTGTCCATGTGTTCAATGTCGGAACAACAAGGAGTACTCTTCCTCGAAAATCATTCGCGGCCACCTGATTATGAAAGGTTTCATGCCCAACTATAATTGCTGGATCAAGCACGGGGAAAGAGGGGTTATGATGGAAGATGGTGAAGAAGAAGATGATGATAACAACTATCATCATATGTTTCCTGAATACATCAGTGATACTGCAATGGAAGACAATGGAGAGGAAAGAGGTGAAGAACGGGCATCAGATGAGCCGGCTGATGAACTTGGTAGGGTCATTTCTGATGCAAAGCGAGACTGTGAAACAGAAAATGAGAAGTTGAAGTTAGAGGGCATGTTAGAAGATCACAAGAAATTGTTGTACCCAAATTGTGAAGATGGCAGCACAAAGCTCGGTACCACACTGGAATTGTTGCGATGGAAGGCAGAGTGTGGTCTAACTGACTCCTCATTTGAAAAGATGCTGAAAATAATGAAGCCGAAGTTTCCAAAACATAACGAACTTCCCGAGAGTACCTACGAAGCAAAGAAGACTCTCTGTCCTCTGGGATTAGATGTGCAAAAGATACATGCATGCATTAATGACTGCATCCTCTACTGCGGTAAGGAGTATGAGAATTTAGATAAATGCCCGGTATGCAACGCGTTGCGGTATAAGATCAGACGAGATGACCCTGGTGATGTTGAGGGAGAGCCCCTCCGGAAGAGGGTTCCTGCTAAGGTTATGTGGTATGCTCCTATAATACCAAGGTTGAAACGCATGTTCAGAAACAAAGAGCATGCCAGGTTGTTGCGATGGCACAAAGAAGACCGTAAGAAAGACGGGAAGTTGAGACACCCTGCTGATGGGTCACAGTGGAGAAAAATCGAGAGAGACTTCCCAGACTTTGCAGGTGACGCAAGGAACTTATGGTTCGGTCTAAGTACGGATGGCATGAATCCTTTTGGGGAGCAGAGCTGCAGTCACAGCACCTGGCCCGTGACTCTATGTATCTACAACCTGCCTCCTTGGTTGTGCATGAAGCGTAAGTTCATTATGATGCCAGTGCTCATCCAAGGCCCGAAGCAACCGGGCAACGACATTGATTTGTACCTTAGGCCATTAGTTGAAGAACTCTTACGGTTGTGGGGCAAACCAGGTGTACGTGCGGGGGTGAGAACAAACAGGAGCCATTTAATCTACGAGGGTTGTTATTCGTAACCATTAATGACTGGCCTGCTCTTAGTAACCTTTCAGGACAGACAAACAAGGGATATAAGGCATGCACCCACTGTTTAGATAAGACCGAAGGTACATATTTGCATAAATGCAAGAAGGTTGTGTACCTGGCGAATCGACGATTTCTTCCGACCAATCATCCCGTAAGAAAGAAAGGCAAGCATTTCAAAGGTGAGGCAGATCACCGGAAGAAGCCTGAACTCCCTGCTGGTGATGATGTATTTGGTATGGTCAAGGACATAGAGAAATCTTTGGAAAGGGTCCCGTCGGTCAATCAGTTCCGAACGACGTCGCTACAGGACACGCACCCATGTGGAAGAAGAAATCTATATTTTGGGAGCTGCCATATTGGAAAGTCCTGCGTGTCCGCTCTTCAATCGACGTGATGCACGTGACGAAGAATCTCTGCGTGAACCTGCTAGGATTCCTAGGCGTGTATGGGAAGACAAAAGATACACCTGAAGCACGGGAGGACCAACAAATTATGAAAGACCCAAAGAACATGCATACAGATAACAAGACGGATAAAGGGCGTCACTTAAGTTGTGCCAGCTATGCTCTTACCAAAGCAGAGAAGGAAATCTTTTTTGAAGTCCTTTACAGTATCAAGGTGCCGTCGGGCTTCTCATCTAATATAAAGGGGATAATAAATATGGCAGAGAAAAAGTTCCAAAACCTGAAGTCTCATGACTGTCACGTGATTATGACGCAGTTGCTTCCGATTGCATTGAGGGGGCTTCTACCGGAAAATGTTCGAGTACCCATTGTGAAGCTGTGTGCATTCCTCAATGCAATATCTTAGAAGGTAATCAATCCAGATATTCTGCCAAGGTTACAGAAGGATGTGGTACAATGTCTTGTTAGTTTTGAATTGGTGTTCCCACCATCCTTCTTCAATATTATGACGCATCTCCTGGTTCATCTAGTGGAAGAGATTGCCATTCTCGGTCCGGTATTTCTGCACAATATGTTCCCCTTTGAGAGGTTCATGGGAGTCTTAAAGAAATATGTTCATAACTGTGCTAGACCAGAAGGAAGCATCTCCAAGGGATATGGAACAGAGGAGGTCATTGAGTTTTGTGTTGACTTTATTCCTGACCTTAAGCCGATTGGTGTTTCTGACTCGCGGCATGAGGGAAGACTAAGTGGAAAAGGCACGCTGGGAAAGAAAGCAATGATATGTAGGGACGGGGATTCTTTCACTAAAGCACACTACACAGTTCTACATAATTCCACCTTGGCAGCTCCGTATATCGAGGAACACAAGAATATTGTACGCTCCAAAAACCCGGGGAAGCCTGAATCATGGATTACAGATGAACACATGAAGTCTTTCGGTGGTTGGATGCGGACACATCTCTTGAATGACACCACTGTTAGAGATCAGCTATACTTGTTGTCCGCGTCACCATCTTCTACTGTATTGAATTTCCAAGGGTACGAAATAAATGGGAATACATTCAACACGATCGCCCAAGATAAAAAGAGCACCAACCAAAATAGTGGTGTCCGCTTTGATGCAATAGACGAGAATGGACAAAAGGACACATATTATGGTTACATAGAGGAGATATGGGAACTAGACTATGGAGTCTCTTTTAAGGTCCCTTTGTTTCGCTGCAAATGGGTCAACCTGAATGGGGAAGGGGTAAAGATAGACCAGTTGTATGGAATGACAACAGTGGATCTCAACAATCTTGGTTATAGAGACGAACCATTCGTCCTAGCCAATGATGTGTCTCAGGTTTTCTATGTGAAGGACATGTCCTCCAGACCGAAAAAAAGAAAAAATATGCAAACGAATACATCATATGATGAGCCAAAGTGTCACATAGTTCTTTCAGGGAAAAGAAACATCGTGGGAATCGAGGACAAGACAGACATGTCAGAAAATTATAACAAGTTTGATGAAATTCCGCCCTTCACAGTGAAAACTGACCCAAGCATTCCGTTAAGTAAAGAAGATGCTCCATGGTTACGTCTGAAGCGGTCATAAGGAGTGACATATGCCAAGAAGTTCATGCTCATATTATGTAACTCTAGTTCATGTCTTTCGCGGTTTGTGGCTTGACCGAAGGATATCTTTCGCGGTTTGTGGCCTTTAGTCCCGGTTTTGTAGTCTCAGTTTTTAATATTAATTTCACATATTAGGGAGTGCCTCTATGACCAGTTTCTCGGAGATGCCGGAGGACTGGGCTCCGTCGGCATCTCCCTGAAACTGGCCGCAGTGGTGTCCCTGCTCTCGAAAACCATCTTGCAGCTTGTAACTTCACTAACTAGATCAATACGCCTCGGAGCTAACTAATTTCACATATTAGGGAGTGCCTCTATGACCAGTTTCTCGGAGATGCCGGAGGACTGGGATCCGTCGGCATCTCCCTGAAACTGGCCGCAGTGGTGTCCCTGCTCTCGAAAACCATCTTGCAGCTTGTAACTTCACTAACTAGATCAATACGCCTCGGAGCTAACTAATTTCACATATTAGGGAGTGCCTCTATGACCAGTTTCTCGGAGATGCCGGAGGACTGGGCTCCGTCGGCATCTCCCTGAAACTGGCCGCAGTGGTGTCCCTGCTCTCGAAAACCATCTTGCAGCTTGTAACTTCACTAACTAGATCAATACGCCTCGGAGCTAACTAATTTCACATATTAGGGAGGGCCTCTATGACCAGTTTCTCGGAGATGCCGGAGGACTGGGCTCCGTCGGCATCTCCCTGAAACTGGCCGCAGTGGTGTCCCTGCTCTCGAAAACCATCTTGGAGATGCCTCAAACTGGCTGGAGGACTGGACTCACAAGGATGCATATTTATAGTACAAGCAGCTCGGCATAATGTCGACACTCACGACATAATGTCGACACTCACCCCTATTATTAGTGCTGACTCATCTTTAGTCCCGGTTGGTGTCTCCAACCGGGACTAAAGGTTCATCTTTAGTCCCGGTTGGTGACACCATCCGGGACAAGGTACAAGCCGCACGACATAATGTCGACACTCACCCCTATTATTAGTGTTGTCTGGCCCACTCTGCCGCAATCCCTTCAGTCGCGGTTGGTTTCTCCAACCGGGACTAAATATGAATCCTCTCTTTATATAGGCATTTCCCTCTATTTATTAGGTAACACTCAAGACATTTAATAATATTAAAAACCGGGACAAACCGGGACTAGCTAACACTCAGGACTAAAGCCGCCCCCTTTAGTCATAATCATGCCTAGTCCTATAGTACGTAGCTTCAGGGTCTTCATCGTCGTCGTCATCATCATCGTCATCGTCACCTGCCACTCCGGGGATCCTCAGCCCATCCATGGCATATACCAGGGGTCATTCCAGCCTCGGATTCACGGCGGGTGGGAGAGGGGTCTCCTGGAAGACGATGCCGCTACCGCCGGGACAGTGTGGGGCCTGTGGCGGATGGACTCGTGGGCACCATAGGCGAGGATGGTCTCCCCCGGCGATGTAGCGCATCACTCCGATGATAGTACGGTTCGCCCACCACAGACGACGGCCGGCTTCGTTGTGGGTCACCGGTGGCGGGCCATCACCCTCGTACCTGGCGAGCTCCCTTTCCCGCCTATTAGCGAAGAAGGCATTCCAGGTGTCGTAGTTGTCGGGATCCCACTGGGGATCCATCCGCTGCTCCGGCGTGAGCTCATGGTAGAAGTGGTTTGTGATGGCCGCCTGGCGTGCGGAACCTTGAGGGACAGGAGGGACAGGAACCCCTCCAGCGCTCAGCATCCAGCCGGCGGGTGGCCGGTAGCCCGACGGACAAGGGTAGTTGGAGGCGCATGGCGCCTCGGTCTCCTCGAGGGTCAGAATGGCCCAGTAGGCGTTGTCCATTGTTCTAAGAGAGGAAGGTGTGGATATGTGGATAGCCATGACACGATCACCCTAAATATAGAGGGAAGGGGTGGGAAAACTTGGCGTGAAGCTTTGGGAAATGGCGGAAAATATCTTTAGTCCCGGTTAGTGACTACATCCGGGACTAAAAGCTCTAGTAGAAAGGAAAGGGCGGGAAAACTTGGCGGGAAGAGGTGGGAAATGGCGGAAAATATTTTTAGTCCCGGTCATGTTTCGAAAAAACCTTCACAAAATGACCTATCATGTTCAAGGTTTTTCTAAATTCCAAATTAATATTTAAAAAATATAAGTTAATTCATTTTTAATTTTAAATGGTTACATTAATTATTTTTTAAAAATAGAAAATGGTTTTGGATTATTTATTCAAATCCATACACTTTTTATGTTTAAAGTTTTTCTAAATTCCAAATTAATATTTAAAAAATATAAGTTATTTCATTATTAATTTTAAATGGTTACATTAATTATTTTTTAAAAATAGAAATTGGTTTTGGATTATTTATTCAAATCCATACACTTTTTATGTTTAAAGTTTTTCTAAATTCCAAATTAATATTTAAAAAATATAAGTTATTTCATTATTAATTTTTAATGGTTACATTAATTATTTTATAAAAATAGAAATTGGTTTTGGATTATTTATTCAAATCCATACACTTTTTATGTTTAAAGTTTTTCTAAATTCCAAATTAATATTTATAAAATATAAGTTATTTCATTATTAATTTTAAATGGTTCATAGTTTAAATGGTTACATTAATTATTTTTCAAAACAGAAAATGGTTTCGAATTAGTTATTCAAATTCAAACACTTTTTATGTTTAAAGTTTTTCTAAATTCCAAAGTATTTATCATTTAAAAAACATTACAAATTTAAACCCCAAAATAAAAAATAAGGCGGGAACAGAGAGAAAATAACTGAAAAAATTTGAAAATAGGGGAATACGTCCCGGTTGGAGCCACCAACCTGGACTAAAGAGCCCTCTGCGCGCGCGCCCCTTCAGCTGCTGAAAATTGGACTATAGGTCCCGGTTGGTGGCTCCAACCGGGACGTATGCACTTTTAGTCTCGGTTGGAGCCACCAACCGGGACGTATACCCCCTCCTCTTTATATAACTTCTCTTCTTCTCTGCTTGTCTTCTCTGCTTCTCATCGACGACGCCGCCAGGCTGCCCGTAGCGCTCCCCGCCGACGACTGTGCCACCGCCGCGCGCTCCCCGCCGACGACCGCGCCACCGCCGCGCGCTCCCCGTAGCGTCAGGTACGCCCCTCCCTACCTCTGTTCTTCCCCTCGCTCCCTCTGCTGTCAGGGTCCGCCGCCGTTGTCGTCGGGCCCGGCGCCGGTGGGCGCGCCGTACCAAGTGGCCCGGGCGTCAAGCCAGCCGGCGTCGGGTGCAGGAGGCGAAGGGGTCACATAGGAGGGCGGTGGGTAGGCGACGACCGGGGTAGGAGGCGCGCAGGGCGGCGGGCTGGTGGCCGGCGGGGGAGAAAGAGGTGGTGGGGGCTGGACGTAGGGCGGTGGTGGGTCGGCTTTCGGTGAAGGCATGGGCGGAGCCGCGTGCGGCGGCGGGTGGGCGTGGGCGTGAGGTGGAGAGTGGTGGGGATTGCTGCTGCGCTTGGCGTGGCAGCCGGGGCCGTGGGCGGCGAGGATGCAGAGGAGCAGAGTAGCCGCGACGGCTACTGAGGAAGTGGATGCCATGGCTCGCAAGCTATCTGAATTGATGCCTTGATGATGTGCCGGCCGGTGGTGGGCACAACCCGGTACTTATAGTGCCGGCCGAGCCGGGCCGGGCTGCAATGGAATGGAATTATGGAATTGAAGCGCGGACTGGGCGCTCGTGAGTGGGAGTGGCGATGCGTGGCATGATTGGATGCGCACGGGAGCTGGAGATGGGCGCAACGGACGGGCGGAGACGGTAGTGGACAAAGGGCCGTGATCGTGAGTGATTGCCGGCAGTGTCCAATTGGTTCACATGCCTGTGGAGCGACTCGGCCTGGCCCCGGGGTCACGAGCACACTTTCACTATACATACACATTCCATCTATCTTGTTTACTTCCGTATTATACAAAACATACACTGAAATTGTATACATTGCTGGCACTTTTTGTGTACTCAGGGGGATGCGGCCACCTGACAACACTAGGTTTTACACCCCTCGGAACTCCGGAATATTGATTTTAGTTGATTTTAGCTAGAGTTACCTATCTACTACACGGTTTTTGTAGCTAGGTTTAGGGTTTAGGGTTTCTCTTCATTTTTATTATTGTGTATGTATATATTAGGGTTTCTCTGAATTATACTCATGTTCCCCTCTCATAGCCTTAGGGTTTAGGGTTTCTCTTCATTTTTATTATTGTGTATGTATATATGAGGGTTCCACCTTCGATCCGGAAAATATTCTTTAGCCGCTTTGACTTATTCGTAACTTTCTCCTTTAGCCGCTTTGACTTATTCGTTTTTCCACCTATGCAGAAAATATGGACCCACACGTCAGAGACGAAGAAAAGGAAGAGTTGATCCAAGGTGTGATCCGTGGGGAAGATAATTTAGACGTATCAACGTTTCTGAACAACTCCGGTGAGGGTGATCCTCTTTTTATCGGAATAGACAACTTGTTTGAGGTTGAAGGTGTTGCCTTCCGCGAGGGAGAAGGCGATGCCTTGTGTAATCGAGAAGACGACCGCTCCGGCGAGGTGCATGTAATATAAATCAATTCATTAATTAATCATCTGCTATCTATATAGAAATAGTAACGACGATCTTTCTTCTTTTAGCCCTCCGGATCGAAGGAATCTACTGAAAAGAGCAGACGAGGCCCAACCAAAAAGTTGCAAGACCATGAGAGGTTCAGGATCGAAGATGTCGCTGAAGACGGCAAACCGATAGCTCCCGAAGTTGTCGCAACCAAATTTGTGGCACAATGCGGAGTAATCGTTAGGGACTTAATCCCGATCACCATTAGAAATTGGAATAGGCCTGCTAATGCGGATGAAGAGGGAACATGTTTATTTGTCCCTAACCACGCCAAAGATTTACTGTGGAAGAGGCTCATGGTTAATTTCAAACTACCGAAGATAGAGCTGGATGGCCCAGTGTTTCACCAACTGGAAGAAAAGATTGCACCTTGACTATGTCGTGAAAGAGAAGACTCCGGATTTCAAGAAGACTCAGTTTCAGAAGATAAAACCATTCTGGGCTGAGTTTGTGGAATACAAGACATCAGAAAAAGCTAAGGAAATGTCTGCAAAGAATAAGCTGAATGCCGCTAACAAGAAGTATCACCATACTATGGGGCAAGGTGGCTACAGGGCTGGCATTCCTAAGTGGGAGAAACTTGAGGAAGAACTGCGTGCTAAAAATATCACCCCAGAGACAGACGATTGGGTAGAACGTGCAAGGAATTGGTTTTACGGGCATGGGGGCCCGTTGGACTCGGAAGGGAGGTGTATATATAACATACGACATAAAGAAGACCCCTTGCCAATCGAGAGGATCAGAAAAGCAGTAAAGGCTGTTAAAGATGGGGACTTCATTCCCGATAGAGAAAATGATGAGCTCACACTCGCCCTTGGAAATAAGGAACATGATGGACGAACACGAGGCACAAGCGGCTCCCAACCATGGAGGACTGGGTTTCCCAAAGAGAGGAAGAAATATCCTGATAGAAGCCGTCAGAGGAGTAAGGACAGGGCGGCAGTTGAAGCAGATAGTCAGAAAGAGCGAATGCGTTTAATTGAAGAACGATTAAAGCAACAACAAGATGAAATTAACGCACTTAAAGAGCAAAGTACTACCGGCCCATCTCAGCAGCACACTGCATTCGATGCTACCGGCCTATCGAATAATCGAAAAAGCAGTGTGGCGTCCACCGAGGTCCTGGGTGATGACAATGGCGATGACGATGATGCACCGACGATGGCTCCTGTTGGCTACCCAGTGGATGATATCACAGAGATGACACACTGCGAGCTACATGTCAAAGTTGTGAACATATAAATGAAGGTGGCGGTCGGCTATGCCTTACCAATTGGACCCACACCAACTTACCACTGTCGTCCGGTTCCAGAGGGCTACGCTGTTGTCGGCGTGGATGAAATCATGCCCACCTTTGAGGTTTTGGATCTTCACTACCCTGCTGGTGAAGGGGATGTGACTGCGCTGGGTGACGCAAAAAACGTCACCATTCTATGGCCGAAGGATTGTATCGTGCTTCGAAATCACACGCCAAGGCCATCTTCGCCGCCGCCTCACCCGTCTCCAGCGAGGTCGTCGCCGCCGCGGCAGCCGTCTTCGTCGCCTCACCCGGCTCCGTCGCCTCACCAATCTCCAGTGCAGCCATCGCCGCGCGAGCCATCGTCGGCGCCTCAGGATAAAAAGCGTAAGCGTACCGCTACTGTGCGTCGTAAGCGATCGCTGAAACGTAAACAAGAGCCTCTTCCAAAAGTACCAAAGGTTCCTCCCAAGAGAGCTTATGACTGTACTGAAGAGGAGACTGCGGCGATCGTTGATGCGGAAACGACAGCGTTTTTCGCTAAGCTGAGGCGGCCGAAAGAGCCAGAGTTCCCCAGCACCAAATAAGAAAAAGCCAAAGTGTTGAAAATGCTAAAGAATCTTCATCAACCCGAGCCAAAGCTGTCATCAGACTATGAGCGTTCTATTCTCAAGTCACATGTGGCACAAAAAGCCTCGAAGAGCAGTACTGATGCAAGCGGGAAATCTGTTGCCCAGCTCGGAGAACAAGCAAAACAGACTTGCGCCCCTCTCAAGGTGATTTCTCAAACCAATGTGGGGTCGAGCAAATATGGGGCCGAAGAGCAGTATGATCCAGAGGTAGTTGCACAATACGGAGAAGCTGCCGCTGCTCAAGGTATGAGTATTGCCCAGTACTTATCCCAGTTAGAGTTCTTCCCCGTGAGTCAAGTAGCATACAAATACCAGTACGGCAAACCTCTCATCAAACCTGAGGAGGTAAACAATCTTCCAACAAAAATGCGAAGATTGCATAACTGGTACTTGCATGCCACAAAGGCCGGGGCTAACTGGATAGTGCTGAGGGTTACAAAAAAGCATCATGGGAAAGAAAGGGATGACATGATATCCATTGAATTTGATGAACTATTTCAATTATTCAATCAAGACGCCTTAGACAAATCGATCATCAGTGCCTATTGTCTGTAAGTACTAATTCTGTAATTAATTTAGTCTCCAGCTATATTATTTTGTTTATTGCATGTATATAATCATACTGTAATATGCAGAATGAAGATTCTCGAATGCAGCAGAGGACAAATCTATGACATTGGCTTTATTGACCCATATTGGGTTCATGAAGCTAATCTCAAAATAAGCCCCCAGGATACGGAGGATAATATAGTACACGCGTTAAGGTTTCAAGAAACCAAAAGGGAAATACTATTTCCTTATAACTTCGAGTGAGTGTTATTGTCTTGTATACAATTTCTATTTCGCTTACTCGATGTTAAGTATATAATTGATTAGTTATGCATTTGCAGCTTCCACTATATTCTGTTAATCATTCAACTTGACAAAGGGCGTGTACTAGTCATGGAATCGAAACATAAACCCCTTGAGACGTGGAAGGACATGCAGATACTTCTCCAGCGGTAATTCTAATCATTACGACACTATATCGGTAATGTTCGTGAATTTTATGATATCAAGTACTTAATAACTTCTTTTATTCGTTTTCTTCGCCGGGCAGCGCTTGGAAACGGTTCACCAACAAGGCTAGGGGTGTTTGGAAAGAGGAGCTTACATTTCAACCACTAGATGTAAGCACCACTAGCTATATCCGCGCATCTCTTTGATTCTAGTTTTGATACAGTTATTATCATGCTTGATTATTATTTTGATTGAACTATGTTCTCGTAAAGTGCCTGACGCAGGGACCAGGTAACAATCTATGTGGATACTATGTATGCGAGTTCATCCGGCAGACGTGCGATGAGAAGGGCAGAAATTTAGAGCAACTCCACGTACGTAAACAATTTCTATAGTTTTTAATTTCAAACAAATTGTGTTTAGTTTCATTCATATAGGCTGACTCCTTTTTAAATCAGATCGAACGTCTACGGGACGGTCTTCTGCCAAAGGATCGCGTACGAGCAATTCAGGAGGAACTGGCGGGATTCTTGGATGCAGAAGTCCTAGACCCGAAAGGGGAATACTATTCTGCTGTGTATAGACAATAGGGATTGTAAAAATAGCAACTTTGAAGGAATTGGCCGGTAGCATCGAACAACAACTTTTGTATGTAGTGCATGAACTCGATCCGTGTATTGAATGTAATATTGTCATGGTGATCTTGTGTAATATAAGGTTCCTTCATTGATAAGTGCAAAACACTAAATAAACAATAAAACAACCTAAATGAATTCTCTGCCGCGACACAAAAAGTGGTGAAAATGCTGCCGCGGCAACAAAATGTGCCAAAATGAATTCTCTGCCGCGGCAGAGAAATGGGCCAAATCTCTGCCGCGGCAGCAGGTTATTAGTCCCGGTTCTTGTTACGAACCGGGACTAATGCTCCACCCCCCCTCGCGCTCTGATGCCGCCACGTGGGCCCCCATTTGTCCCGGTTGGTGGGGCAACCGGGACTAAAGGTTAGAGCTTTAGTCCCGATTGCCCCGTCCCGGTTGGGCAACCGGTACTAATGCCCCTTACCAACCGGGACCTATAGGGCGTTTTCTACCAGTGCTTCCTCTCCCTTGTTCCAGCAGGCAGCGGAGGTTGTAGCACTCTCCTCGCGATTCCGACAGCACGACGGCATGGTACCAGAAGTAGAGGGGAGACTCGCAAGGCTTCGCCTTAAGCCGGAGCGAGTATGGTGGACTATGAGAGAGGCCTTGGAGATCTAGGGTTTAGAGGGCATCAAGGGGCGGAGCTTGGCCGGCGGCTAGGGCTTGGGGAAGACCCAAGTCGGCGGCTAGGAGAAACCCTAGGGCGGCGGTGACTTGCAGGAGACCGGCGGCTAGGGTTAGGGGTTTGGGTGGTGTTGGGTGTAGGGAAGAGGGGCACTCTTGCCCCTTCTTTTATAGGTGGGAGGGCGCCGGTTGGGAGGAGGGAGTCCTCCCCCAACTCGGCCTCCTTGGCCGGCGGGTGGAGGGAGGAGGACTTCCTCCCCAAGTAGGTTTCCTACTCTCCCTCCACCAAGCAAAACTGCCGTTTGACTTTTCAAATTGGCGTTTGACTTTTCAAACTAGGATTTGATTTCTCCCTTTATTTTGCCCTGCCATGATACCTAGCACATGATGCAACCAATCCACATTGTCATGACACATTCATGTACCCTTCCCCTCCGGAGTGCCGGACCTTCCGGAACCTTCTAGAACATTCCCGATGAAAACACCAGAATTATTCCCCAACTCCGAAACATGACTTTCCTTATATGAATATTATTCTCCGGAGCATTCCGGATCTCCTCGTGATATCCCGGATCCCATCCGAGACTCCGGACAACATTCAGTCTCTTACTCATCATTCCATAACTACTCAACAACATCGAATCCTTAAGTGTGTCTTGTTGGAGATATGCCCAAGAGGCAATAATAAAGTGATTATTATCATATCTTCATTCTTATGATAAATGCTTACATACCATGCTATAATTGTATTAACCAGAAACACTAATACTTGTGTGATTTGTAAACATAAAAGAGTCCCTAGTAAAGCCTCTTGTTAAACTAGCTTGTTGGTTAATATATGATCATGGTTTCCTGATCATGAACATAGAGATGTTATTAACAACAGGGTTATATCATTAGGAGAATGATGTGGTGGACATACTCCTATTGTTAAGCATAGCATAAAGATCAAGTCATTTAATATAGTTCATTTGCTATAAGCTTTCTGATACATAGTAACCTAATTCCTTCGACCATGAGATCATGCTAATCACCATCACCGAAAGGATGCTTTGATGACATAAAACACGAAACCGTAACTGGGTGGCTATAAAGGTGGCATTGAGTGTTCGGAAAGTATGTGTTGAGGCACATGGATCAAGAGTGGGATTTGTACATCCATATGACGAATAGATATACTCTGGGCCCTCTCGGTGGAATGTCATCCAATTAGCTTGCAAGCATGTGAGTGGCTCACAAGGGATCACATATCACGGGAACGAGAAAAGATTACTTATCGGTAACGAGGTTGAACTAGGTATGCAGAGATACCGACGATCAAAGGGAAATTGGTATCGTATGTAAGTGGTTCATTCGATCGCAAAGTAATCGTAGAAATGTGTGGGAGCCATATGAATTTCCAGATTCCTCTATTGGTTATTGATCGGAGAAGTGTCTCGGTCATGTCCGCATAATTCACGAACCATAGGGAGACACACTTAAGGATTCAATGTTGTTGAGTAGTTATGGAATGATGAGTAAGAGACCGAATGTTGTTCGGAGTCTTGGATGGGATCCGGGATATTACGAGGAGATCCGGAATGGTCCGGAGAATAAGATTCATATAGGGAAAGTCCTGTTTCGGAGTTGGGGAATGATTCTGGTGTTTTCATCGGGAATGTTCTAGAAGGGTCCGGAAGGTCCGGCACTCCGGACGGGAAGGGTACATGAATGTGTCATAACAAGTTGGAATGATTACATCATGTACTATGTATCATGGCTGGGCAAAATAAAGGGATAAATCAAATCCTAGTTTGAAAAGTCAAACTCCAATTTGAAAAGTCAAACGGCAGTTTTGCTTGGTGGAGGGAGAGTAGGAAACCTACTTTGGGAGGAGTTCCTCTCCCTCCACCTGCCGGCCAAGGAGGCCGACTTGGGGGAGGACTCTCCTCCCCTGGCCGGCGCCCTCCCACCTATAAAAGGAGGGGCAGGGGTGCCCCTCTAGACACACCTCTCACACCCAAAACCCTAGCTCTAAGTCGCTGGCCACCTCCAAGCCGCCGCCACCTAGGGCCTCCTCTAAACTCGGTGAGTTAGGGTTTCCCCAAACCCTAGCCACCGACCAAGCCCTCCCTTGGTGCCCTCTAAACCGAAGATCGCCAAGGCCTCTCTCATACTCCACCATACTCGCTCCGGCTTAAGACGAAGCCCTGCGAGATCTCCCCTCTACTTCCGACACCACGCCGTCGTGCTGCCGGAATCACGAGGAGAGTACTACAACCTCTGCTGCCTGCTGGAACAAGAGAGAGGAAGGTCTTCATCGAGTACCGAACGTGTGACCGACTGCGGAAGCGCTGCCGGAACGCAGCGCCGGAAGGATCGTCTACGCGATCTTGAGATCGGAAGTGTACGACTACATCACCCACGAGAATCTGCTCTCGTTAACCAGTTTGGAATCTTCGAGGGTGAGTTCCTCTATCGACTCGTTGCTACTATCTAGTAGATAGATCTTGGCTTGTTTGTTTGCATGCGGTAGAAATTTTTTGTTTTCCATGCTACGAACCCCAACAGTGGTATCAGAGCCGTGTCTATATATAGATCTGTTGCACGAGTAGAACACAATGGTCATTATGGGCGTTGATGTTTTTGTTGTCGATTGCTTCTTGTGTACTTTGCATCTTGCGGGATGGTGGGATGAAGCGGCCCGGGCTAACCTTACATGACATCGTTCAGGAGATTTGCTCCACGCTTGACATGCAACTTGTATTGCATAAGTGGCTTTGCGGGTGCCTGTTTCTCCCAACATAGTTAAGATTCAATTTACAACGGGCGATTGACAATACTAGTATCAACGTTGTGGTTCTTGTTCGTAAGTTAGAACGACACTTATTGAAAGCCCCAAACCACGTAAAACATGCAAAGAAAATTAGAGGCGTCTAACTTTGTTTTGCAGGGGTGTGCTGTGATGTGATATGGCCATGATTGTGATTATATATGATGTATGCAATGTTCCTTATTGTAAGTTGGCAACCGGCAGGAACCATATGGTTGTCTTTTAATTCCATTAAGACCCACATGTCTATTATTCAAAGTAGTTGTAATAGTTGATGCTGGTGGATGACAACCATGGAGCGGCGCCATTGACCTTGACGCCACACCGGTGATGATGGAGATCATGTTCATGCTTGAAGATGGAGATCGGAAGCACAAGAAGAAAGGCCATATCATATCACATATTATGAATTTCATGTGATGTTAATCCTTTTATGCATATTGTATTGCTTAGTTCACGACGGTAGCATTACAAGATGATCCCTCAAGCACACAATTTCAAGTTTTAAAGTGTTCATCCTTAGTAAGCACCGTTGCTAAAGCTCGTTGTTTCGAAGCATCACGTGATGATCGGGTGTGTTAGATTCTGCGAGTGTATACAACGTGAGCAAGCCAGATTTGCTCATGCGGAAGCTAAGGTTTGATCTTGATGAGCCTGGCATGTACAGACATGGTCTCGGAACACGGATCACCGAAAGGTAAAGCATGAGTTATATAGTATATATGATGAACATGTTGATTGTTCACCATTAAAGCTACATCAACTCTCGTGATGATCGGTTTTGATGTGGTGGATTTGGTTCGTGTGATCACTAAAACAATGTGAGGGATATTGTTTTGAGTGGGAGTTCAACGACAATATGATAAAAAGTTGAACACTATTTATCATAAATTAAATTAAAGTGAATTTGCATAATTGTTGTAGTTATTGGCATCCGTTTACCACCTTGCGCTTAGTTATAATTGAGATGATAGAACTATAGAATTCTGGTTAGTTACTTTATGAACTGGTATCGTATTGTTTTGAAGTGTTAATCTAAAGTTTAAAAGTCCTATTGCAAACTTTCAGTAAGTTTCGATTACTCCGTGAAGTTTAATAGTTGGTATTAAATCAAGAGTAATAATTCCAGTGTTAGTATATAAGTATCATGTTTATCTCCATGATTCTTGATATTCGAAAGATAGTTTCAATATCAAGGTACTCTAGGAGTTGAGAGAGTTGTTTCAGAAACCATCATGTTTGGAAGATATTGTGATATTTGAAATGATGTTTTGGTTACAACATAATAGAGTATAATATGGAGAAGTTTATGTTCTCATATTTGATGAGAATTTACAAAAGGTTGGATACACTAGTTGTCCTAATCCTCCAAAAGGTTTTGGAGAGCAACATTATACTCGCGATTCACCGTTATAAGCTAAAGTAGCTTGATCATTAATAATTCCATGATAAGGGTGAATATTTGATGTAGGTAAAATGTTTACTACACGAAGAGATTACTAAAGAAAGGAATTTGAAAGAACACCAAACATTTGATGATGGTGATCTACTTCAAAGTGCGAGTCCAAAGACATTGGTATTTAACTATACATGCTTTGGACTATGTGTCATGTATATGGCTCCACTATTGATGTTGATAGATTCTTTCAAACAGAAAAGGAAATACTGAAAGAGAATCTCATAAATATATGGCAGAAAAGAAAAGACTAGAATTGTTCAGCTTAAATATATAGTTGATATACATGTTATGGCTATATTCTTTGCTTATTAAACAATGTGGTTCTTAAGTATTTGATACTGAATTTGTTGGTGTGAGTCTTCATACGAAACAACACAATTCATGAACTACAATGGCCTAAGTAACTAGCAAAAGAATATGTGATGATGTTCATCGAGAACAAATAAAGGGTTATTGTGCTGCTTGTTAAACATCAAAGCTTGCCTTCAAGATTTGTTTTATCAGGTATTATGAGAACAAAAGGGTTGTTCAAATAATTGCCATAATCCATAAAAGATGGATGATTCACAAATCTCGTTGGAGAAATCACATCCATAAAACTAGTGCTAAAAATTTTGAAAGACAAATTGATTGAAAGATCACTTAGGAAGTGTCATCACCGTTTAAATTATATTGGAAAGAAAACATGAAGAAACTCCATGTGGATGGAATTTTGGAGTCTTTTGATTTTCATCAAATGACGCTTGTGAAACTTTCCTAGAGATAATTAAAACTTCGTTCATAGGCCAAAAGGGAACGAATGACTAGCTTATTGGAACTTGTACATATTGTTGTATGAAGTCCATTATGTGTAGTCAAGAGCGATGGATTTCAACTTCATATGCTTTCTCCAAAAATTTGAGTGAATATATGAATATTTACTTAATAAGGATGAAGTATGAAACATTTGAAAAGTTCAAAGACTTTCAAGATGAAGTGCAAAATCATTGTAACAAGAATATAAATAGTTTATGATAAGATCATAAAGGAAGATATTTGAGTTACAAGTTTAGCATAATACCTAAGATTTAAGGAATCGTTCCGTGGATTTGCATTTCCCGAAGCACCATAAGAGTATGGAGAGTTCGAGATATGCAATTAAACCTTGTTTGACATGGTAAGATCGAAGGTGCAATTCATAAAACTGCCATTATATTTTAAAGATTAAAAGCTTTAGAGACTATCGTTTTTCCACTGAAAAGAGCTCCATCATAATCCGTTGAAATGACACCATATAAAGTTATGTTTTGGGATAAAACCCAAGTTGTCCCTATGGAATGGTCTCGTATGGGATCCTTAAGTGTGTCTCCCTACGGTTCGTGAATTATGTGGACATGACCGAGACACTTCTATGATCAATAACCAATAGAGGAATATGGAAATTCATATGGCTCCCACATATTTCTATGATTACTTTGCGATCGAATGAACCACTTACATACGATACCAATTTCCCTTTGTCTCGCGATAGTTTACTTATCCGAGGTTTGATCGTCGGTATCTCTGCATACCTAGTTCAACCTCGTTACCGATAAGTACTCTTTTCTCGTTCCCGTGATATGGGATCCCTTGTGAGCCAGTCACATACTTGCAAGCTAATTGGATGACATTCCACCGAGAGGGCCCAAAGTATATCTATCCATCATATGGATGGACAAATCCCACTCTTGATCCATGTGCCTCAACACATACTTTCCGAACACTCAATGACACCTTTATAATCACCCAGTTACGGTGTGGTATTTGATGTCATCAAAGCATCCTTCTGGTGATGGTGATTAGCATGATCTCATGGTCGAAGGAATTAGGTTACTATGTATCAGAAAGCTTATAGCAAATGAACTATATTAAAATGACTTGATCTTATGCTACGCTTAACTATAGGAGTATGTCCATCACATCATTCTCCTAATGATATGACCCTGTTGTTAATAATATCTCTATGTTCATAGTCAGGAAACCATGATCATATATTAACCAACAAGCTAATTTAACAAGAGGCTTTACTATGGACTCTTTTATGTTTACAAATCACACAAGTATTAATGTTTCTAGTTAATACAATTATAGCATGGTATGTAAACATTTATCATAAGCATGAAGATATGATAATAACCTCTTTATTATTGCCTCTTGGACATATCTCCAACACCTAGTTGTGGTGTTGTTGATGTGGGCTTGTCCATGGTTATATTGGTTTTCTCCTAGTTTTCCCTAATAAATAGGTAAATATCTTCTTCTTAATTAATGGATTTGGCAAATCTTATGCCTCGTTGCAAAAGGAAACTACCAATAGATTGTCATGATAGAGCATAGAAATACAAATGCACCTTGATTTAAGAGTAAAAGTGTATCAAATGCACAAAAAACCTTTTGTGTCACATTGAAGTTTAGTACATAGAAAGGTTCATGTTCAAGAAGCATATCATTTTACATGCCAACTAGCTAATCAATTAGTTGTTCAATGTACTAGAGTGACACTTCATAATTTTATGTTCCGTAGTCATAGAGTTACTTCAAGCACACACATTACAATAAATTTCTTCTTTGATAGTGATCCATCACTCAGACTGACGAGTATAGGTCAAGAGGGGTTTACATGTGTATTGAGAGTTTCCGAGTCTAATTTGGTTACATATATCAATTTCTCTAGTCCCCTAGACTTTCTCTTTTCTTGTGCATGTAATCTTCTTAGAGACTAAAGGGCTCCTACGAATATTGAGATTCTATTTACCAAGACCGGCAGATGCTACAAGGAGAGAGTGTGAGATAAATGCCTATGGAATGAAATGAAAAGATGGGGCCTTGGAAGGGATCGATGATTGCCCATCTTATGAATCAGATGGCTGTGGTTTGGAGTAGTGTTTTGTTTTGGAAATGGACGCTTTATTACTTAAAAGTAAGTTTACACCCAGCCTCTGCATAGCTAAGATGCACACAGCCGATCAGTCACACACAAGTCGAGTCCAAAGAAAAAGTACCAAAATTACAAATAATGGTAAAAAACGAAGTCCTCCAAACGCTCTATGGCAAATCTATCTGTAAATCACGCTGCCATCCATGTCTGGAGAAGATATCCCTTATTGTGTCCTTCAATCACGTACAATCCTTCGCAAATGATGCAGCGCTAAGTTGGTGTAGGAGCGCTTCGTTGGGAACCCCAAGAGAAAGGAGTGAAGCAGCACAACATCAAGTTTTCCCTTAGTAAGAAACCGAGGTTATCGAACCAGTAGAAGGAAGGAAACGTCACACAGGTGTTGCAAGCAACGCGGAGACCTGCACAACACAAATTCAAGACTTTACCCCAACGAATCAGTGAGGTTGTCAAGCTCACCGGTTTGTTGTAATAAAGGATTAAACATATGGTGTGGAAGATAATGGTATGCAGCAAGTAAACAAATAACAGTGGAAGATGTATCAAAGGTAAAGATTGGACCGGGGTCCATAGTTCACTAGAGGTGCTCTCCTTAGATAAACAACATGGCATGAAGGGTAAACAAATTACAGCAGGTCAATTGACAGGAACTGAGCAAGGCATAACAATGCAATTACTAGTCAGAAAGATCCTATGAGATTCGATTGGGCAATACAACAAGATACATAGACCGCCATCCAACTGCATATATGACTAGAAGTCCACCTTCAGGTTATCATTCGAACCCCCTCCAGTATTAAGTTGCAAGCAATAGACAACTGCTTTAAGCAAAGTGTATAAGGTAAACAGTCCACATGTTCCATGAACAAGAGACCGTTGTTTTCTCCCTAGTGGCAACAACACATCTACAACCGAAGAGATTTCTGTCACTTCCCTTGGAAACTAGAGGCATGAACCCACTATCGAGCATAAATACCCCCTCTTGGAGTCACTAGCAACTACTTGGCCAAGATAGCTACTAACAACGGAGAGCATGCAAGATCACAAACAACACAGACATGATAGAATCATAAAGACAAAACCATTAATCAAACCAACATAATGATCTCAATATCCATGGGATCCCCGCAAACACAACATGCATGATTATAAATAGATTAGATCTTGATCATGAACGGAGCTCACAAGATCTATACATGAAAGCACAATGGAGGAGATACAACCATCTAGCTACTACATGGACCCATAGTCCAAGGTGGAACTACTCACGCATCATACCGGAAACAAGGCCTCCGAGATGATCTTCCCTCCGGCAGGGTGCCGGGAAGAACTTCAGATACCCCCCCGATCTAGGGACGATGGTGGCGGGGCTATAAACGGTTTCGTGGAGATTTTGATCGGGTACTCAGGGTTTCTGCATCGGGGGCTTCTTATAGGCGAAGGGGGAGGCCGAGGCGGCGGCCAGGGTGGCCAAACCCTAGCCAGGCGCGGGCCCATCTGTGGCTGCGCCTGGGGGGACGTGGACCCTCTGGCTCGCCTCCCCGATTCCCCTCTGGACTTCTTGTTCCCAACGGAAAGTAATTGACTTTGACGTTTGCCCCGTCCAATTCCAAGAATATTTCTTTACTAACTTTTATGAAACCAAAAACAACAGAAAATAGGCATCTGACACTGTTGCAACTTGTTAATAGGTTAGTACCAGAAAACATATAAAAAGTACCTCAAAGTGTGGACAAGTAGAGCAAAGTAGATACTAAACAAGCATGAAGCATCAAAAATTATAGATACGTTTCCAACGTATCAGCAAACAAGTCACGGAACTCCATACGTTGGAGAGAGGTCCATGATCGGAGGATCGCCGTGCCTTGATATATAGCCTGCAGGGGAGAAGACACAATGTTATTAAAAAATCTTGTTATTTCTATATAGCCAGAGTGACCAAATAATAACAAACGCTCCCACCCTAAATAAAGTCCTATATTTATCCTCAATTCCATTCGGCCAGTTGCCAAATACATTGACTACCGAGCGTGGAGGAGGTAAACCAGAGGCTATTTGGATGATTGACCATATAACACGAGCAAATTTATATTGGAACAATAAATGGCGTATTGTCTCATTATGGTGACAAAAACACATTGTATACTTTCATGCCAATTCCTCCTAACAAGATTGCCTTTTGTAAGAATGACCTCTTTTCGGAGATACCAAGCAAAAATCTTTGTTTCAAGGGGTATTTTCATCTTCTAAATTTTACTATTATCATCGGGTTGGATCAAAACTCTATACATGGAATCAACAGAAAATTTACCAGTCGATAGTAATTTCCAATTGAATTCATCCACACCCTCGAATAGTTGTATCATGGATAATCTTAATAAAAGATTGTTCCAAGACACCAGTCTAGGGCCTATGCGACTTCTTCTGAAGGACACATTAGGAGGATTATTTTCTATTAACATAGAAATTGTATCCCTTTATGTCTAACGATCGAGTATAGAGCCGGATATTGTTCACGAAGAGTTGTTTGACCAAACCATTTATCTTCCTAGAACCTAACCTGTGATCCATCCTTAATATTAAAAGCACCAAATCGGAAGAAGTGTCTTTTAGATACCATTAGTCCAGCCCAAAAGTGTGAATCGCCAGGTTTCCAAACCACTTGAGACAGAGCTTTTACATTGCTTTCCTGACGTGTGGTTTGGAGTAGTGTGTGTGCATTTTACATTGCTTTCCTAACGACCCACTGAATGACTTGACCACACTGGACACATCCACATTCTGACATCTCTCATTTCTATAACTCCAACTAGCTAAGTTCTTATTAGGTTCCATTGGACTACCGTTCTAGGAAGATTGTACTACTACCGCTAGTCAAGAGCTTCGTATTGCTCCAATCCTGAATTCCTAAATCATGTTCACACTTTTTTACTGTTCATTATTTCTAAACTAGCACACATTTATGGAACCACAGCAAGGAAGATTGCAATGTGTGGAGCACAAATAGAATAGACACAGGCTCGCAGCTGCGTGTGAGATGTTGCATAAATAATGGAAGAAGTTGGCGATGATTAATGAAGTCATACTTGCCACAACTAGGGGAGTTATGTGCGTACTTCCAGGGCTAGTTCTGAATTGTGAAAGAAAGCAAGAAAAGGTGAGTTTCATGCTTCTTGTCTCATGTTTCCAAATTACTTTTTCCTGCCATGCATGTCTCGGACATGTCTCATGAAGAAAAAAATGTGCCCTGCCAAAGCTAAACAAAGCATTGGAAAACTACCGTACAAATTTCCCTAGACAGAATAGAGCATCAATATACTTGTTTTACCACTTGCACGAAACTCCAAGGACATCAGTTTTCTACACACTTCCTTCATATGAAGATGTCAAAAGGATTGTCCTAGATTTAAAATATATATAACAAATCTCACATGTACATGCCACAGGGAAGGCCAGAGAAATTCCTCAATGGCACATGTCAAGTTCGACTGCCAAAATGGCAGAAGCAGGGATGTTGACGGTAGCCCGATGGTGTGCATTTCCTAGAAATGGTTTTAGGTCACGGGCGATGTAAATGGAATGGTTGTAAGAAATATTCTTTCCGTGATTCACTGGAATCTGTACACCATTTATTTGTCGTGTGTTCCTTTACTCTGTCTTGTTTGAAGAATTGTTGAGTTCATTTTTAATCTTTCACCACCTGCCAATGTAACAAACATGTCTGGGATTTGGTTAAATGGTGTTGCAAAATGTGAAAGAGCTAGAATCCATGTCGGAGTCTGTGCCATGTTATGGTCTATTTAGAATTCTAGGAATGACTTGTTTTTTAATAAATTTGAAATTATCAACTACCTGTAGGTTATCTGCAGAGCTACACACTGAATCCATATATATGTGATCCTATCTTCTATTGAAGGACCAGCGGGTGCATATGGATATTGGGTGCAACCGTCTAGAGATGGTCGCACATGCTGTCTACAACCAGGCTGGATGCCGACATTCTAATAGGCTAGATGTTGCTTAAGCGAGATTTGGTTTTCTGGTTTAGGTGTCTCATCTTTTTAGCCACTTTGAGTGATCTATGATCTATGTAATAATTAACGGTGGGCCTTTGGCCATTGAAAAAAATCACGGTGGGCCAGAGGGTTGGCTTCTTGATCTTTGTTGGAATATAACAATAGTTTTCTCCTAGTTTTCTCCTAGTTTTTCCTAATGAAAAGATAATAATCTTCTTCTTAATTATTGGAATAGGCAAATCTTCTGCCTCGTTGCAAAAAGAAAGTACCAATAGATTGTCCTGATAGAGCATAGAAAGACAAATGCACATTGAATACAGAGTAAAAGTGTATCAAATGTGCAAAAGCACCTTTTGTATCACATGAAAGTTTAGTACTAGAAAGGTTCATGTTTAAGAAAAAAAGCATACCAGATTGTAGGCCAACTAGCTAATTAATTAGTCGTTCAATGTACTAGGGACACTTCTTAATTTTCTGTTCTCTAGTTATAGAGTTACTGCAAGCACACATATCATAATAATTTTCTTCTATGATAGTGATCCATCGTCCATACTAAGAGCAACTCTAACCGATTCCCTTTATTTTAGAGGACTTTCGGCGGGACTAAAGCTTAAAATCCTATACTTAGTCCTCTAAACTTAGCGCCACAGATCCGATCCCTAATAACTTAGAGGACTTAAATTTTGTTTTTTGCAAATCAACCTATTTGAACCAAAGTATCAATATTACAAACCATATAAAATGTAAATAATTCTAATTATTCATTATTACACACCTAATTAATGAATAAAACAAATTGTTTCAAAACAAACAATTGAAAAAACGAAGAAAATTCATTGTGCAATATCGTCGTATACCTTGAGGGCGGCGGGGGTGGAGGCCATGACCGGGACGATTGAGCAGGGCAAAAGGGCCGAGGACGCCACCGGGCTCCACGACGACCTTGCTACCCTGCGGTGGTCGTATAAATCTCTCCGCCAATGCAACGCAACGACTGGACGCCGACGAAGCTCGAGGCTACCACTGGTTAAAAAGATCGTTGCAATGAACCTCGTCGGCCGGTGCTGGTCCGTGGCATTCCGATCTACGAGCCGCCATGCTCCGCTGGCCCTTTTGCTGAAAGAAACGACCTCGCTGGGGCTGGAATCGACCTTGAATTGATGGCGGGCTTCCGGCTTGATGCGGAGGCTATCGGGAGCAATTACGGCGACGGCTAGCACCAGCGGGTGGGGGAACAGAGGGCAAACGAGTGACGAATGTTCGCAGCTATGGGCGGAGGCGGCTGGTGGTCGCCGGTGTGAACGCCGGCGAGAATATGGTGACGGGGCAGCGAGGCTCAGGCGGCGAGGTGGAGGAGTAAAAATATATTCCAATTCACGCGATAGATCATATTTAGGGGCCGCGGAGGGGCTGAAATAAAAAATTCTCCGCTAACGGCCGCTTGGGATCGGTTCAGTGCGTCCACAGCCATTAGCGACCGAAAAAAGTCCTCTAAAGACCGAAAGGGTATCGGTTAGAGTTGCTCTAACGAGTATAGGACACGAGGGGTTTACATTTGTATAGAGTTGGGAGTCTAATTCCGTTACATATATTTACCGATCCTAGTATATATCTGCTAGTGTTAGTTTCTCTAGTCCCCTAGCCTCTCTCTTTTCTCATGCATAATCTTCTTAGAGACTACTGGGCTCCTACGAATATTATTATTTTGAGTGAATTCATCCACTTTTTACCGTCTATTTGTGCATTTGAGACACTAATTGTCCCATTTAGTAGAAATTGTATCCGAATTTCCTATTTAAGAAAATTCTAAGCATGATTTTGTCCCGTTTTAGCATTCAACACATGTTCTTGGATAAAATCGACATGTTAGGACGATGTGTCGCCACAAAATATATCAAGATCGGAGAATGTCGTCGTCGATCATATCTATTCTTCTCTGCACCAAATGTTCTATTCTTTGTTGCCATCTCGATAAATTCGAGGTTCAATGATCATCTCACACCTTACCTAATAGATATGCATCAGAAAATGAGGGTTTAAAGTTTCCGAAGATGGTAATTTAGATGATTTTTCACTATATAGTGTAATTAGTGTCACAAATACATGAATCAAGGGTAAACAGTAGAATTCACTCTATTATTTTTGCATAAAACAGTCGCTGTGTTTTAAGAAAGTTTTGGAGAAATCACAAAAATATTACATGGGATGAGATTCTATTTACCAAGACCGGCAGATACTAAAGGGACAGAGTGAGATAAACGCCTATGAAATGAAATGAAAAGGTCGGGCCTTGGAAGGGATCGATGATGATTGCCCATCTTATGAATCAGAGGGCTGTGATTTGGAGTGTGTGTGTGCATTTTACATTGCTTTTCTAATTACCTACTCCGGGAGTTCAATACACTGGACTCATCCATCCTGACATCTCTCATTTCTATAACTCCAACTAGCTAAGTTCTTATTAGGTTCCATTGGACTACCGTTAAAATTTTCTGCATAGATTGCACTGCTACCGCTAGTCAAGAGCTTGGTATTGCTCCACTCCTGAATTCCTAAATTCTGTTCACACTTTGTTAGTGTTCATTATTTGTAAAGTAGAATAAATTTGTGGAACCACAGCAAGGAAGATTGCGAGGTGTGGAGCACAAATAGACACAGGCTCGCAGCTGCGTGTGAGATGTTGCATAAATAATGGAAGAAGTTGGCGATGATTAATGAAGTCATACTTGCCACAACTAGGGGGGTAATGTGCGTACTTCCAGGGCTTTTTTTAAATGAGCGCTTTATTATGAATAGTAATGTTTACATCCGGTCTTTGTATAATTAAATTGTACACAACTGATAAAAATCGAACAAGAATTAGGGAAAAAATAGGCTATCATTACAATAGAGTATGTTTATCCATATGCCTAGGAGGATGAAAGCTCAATTCTCAGATTATACTACCACCCAAGTTAGGAAAAAAAATATCTCGTTGTATCCTCCAATCATATACATCTCTCCATAAATAGGTTGTGAATTCCACGCGCCGTAGAGGTGAGTACAAACGGAGAGTAGCCGTACTCTAGTACTCTAGTAGATAACACACAAGTTAGAGGACAAAATATTATTAAAAATCCTGTCATTTCTACATAGTCATAGCGATCAAATAACGACAAACACCCCCACCAAACAGAATCTTGTACTTATCATTTATTCCATGTACATAACCAGTTACCCAAAACATTGTCAACCAATCATGGGAAAGATAAACCAGACGCTACTTGGATAATTGACCATATAGACTTAGCGAATTTACATTGGAAGAAAAAAAATGCTTAATCGTCTCATCTTGTTGACAGAAAACACACTATTTACTTCCTTGCAAATTCCGCTTAACTGTATTATCTTTAGTAAGAATTACACCACGACATAGATACCATGCGAATATTTTTATTTTCAGAGGTATCTTCATCTTTCAATTTTTCTTATTTTCAACATCGACTGGAATATCCAATTGATCAAAACTCTATACAAGGAGTCAATTGTGAATTTACCATTCTCGAGTACCTTCCATTTAAACTCATTCGAACCATCCAATAGTTGGACCAAGGATAACCCTAGTGTAAGATTATTCCAAGATTTCAATCAAGGTCGAATGATATCTCTTCTGAAAGACACATTCAGATGATTTGATTCCATCACTTTGGGAATTGTATCCCCCTTATGTCTAACAATAGCATACCAAGTTGGCTACTGATCACGCAAGGTAGCGTGGCCAAGCCACTTATCCTCCCAAAAACGTATCTGAGATCCATCCTTGATATTAAAAGCACCAAAACGAAAAAAATGTTTTTTAGATGCCATGAGACCAGTTTAGAAATGCGAGTCACCATGTTTCCATACCACTTATGACACTGCTTTTGAGCCAACATACTTTCTCCACATAATGGTTTGCCAAACACCGTCTTCTGTGAGTAGCTTAAAAAGCCATTTATCCAGAAACGCCGTATTCTAGACTTGTATATGATGTATACCAAGCCCACCCTGTTCCTTTGGTCAGCAAACGACATGCCAGTTTTGCAGTCGATATTTGTTTTCACTATCTCATTGTCAAAAGAATCTTAATCAGAAGTAATCCAATCTAAGAACCCTTTTGGTAATTGTAAGAATGATATCATATATAGTACCATATTGGTAAGTACTGAGTTTATGCATATCAGTCTTCCTCCAAGAGATAGTAAATTACCTTTCCAACTACTCAACCGCTTTTGTAATCTTTCCTCTACGAGTTCCCTTTCAGCAATCGTGAGACGCCGATAGTGAATCATAATTCTTATATAGTTGATTAGAAAATTCCTTTGTCCACAACCGATAAATCAGCATATAGATGAGCCTCATTTTAAGCCTCGCCGAAACAATACAAATCACTCTTCTGGAAATTTATCTTCAATCTAGAGAGTTGTTCGAATAATGATAAGATTAATTTCAGATTCTTTGATTTCTCCAAATCATTTTTCATAAATAAGATTGTATCATCACCATATTAAAGAATAGAAAACCCTCTATCAACTAGATGTGGCACTAATCCTTCAATTTGGTTAAAATGGGGGGGGGGGGGTATCACTTATCAGGCCTCTGCACCAACTAGGGATGCACATAGCCATTAAGCATAAGTACCATGATTTTTAATCTTAGTAAAATACTAAGTGTGGTCCTGTTAAATTGCATGAGTACTAGAAGAGCCTGATCCTCAACTATAAATAGGAACCTAACTTCGCATTTGTAGGGATTTGAACTCAGGTGTTGGGTTTGTACATCCACTCCCTCAACCAATTGAGCTAGGCTCACTTCTAGGGCTAGTTATGAATTATGAAATAAAGCAAGAAAATATGAGTTTCATGCTTCTCGTTTCATGTTTTTAGATTAGTATTTTCTGCCAAGTTTCACACATGTCTCATGAACAAAGAAAATTTGCCCTGCTAAATTAACAATGCATTGGAAAACTACCATTTAAATTTCTTTAGACAGGACATGGCATCCATATACTTGTTTTACCACTTGCACGAAACTCCAAGGACATCATTTTTCTACACACTTCCTTTATCTGAAGACATCAAAATGATTGTCCTAGACTTCAAAAATATATAACATATCTCACATATACATGCTATAACAGTAAAACTCAGAAAGCCAGAGAAATTCCTCAATATCGCATGCCAAGTTTGGCCTCCAAAATGCTAGAAGCAGGGATTGTTGACAGTAGCCTGATGGTGCACATTTCCTAGAAATGGTTTTAGGTCACACGTAAATGGAATGGTCGTAAGAAATGTTGTTTATGTGATTCACCGATATCATACACCATTTATTTGTTGCGTTTCTCTTTAGTCATCTTGTTTGAAGACTTTTTGAGTTCAGTTTAAATCTTTCACCACCTGCCACGTAACAAACATATTTGTGAATTGGTTAAATGGTGTTGAAAAATGTGACATGGCTATGTGCCTTATTATGGTTTATTTGGAATTCTAGGAATGACTTGATTTTTAACAAATATAGAATTATCAACTACTTGCAGGTTATCAGCAGAGCTACACAATGGATCCATAGTCCTAGAGGATCAACGGGGGCATATGGATATTGGATGCAGCCATCTAGAGATGGTCACAGAAGCTATCTACAATCAGTCTGGATGGCTGCATTCCAATAGGCTCGATGTTGCATAAGCGAGATTTGATTTTGTGGATTAGGTAGCTCATCTTTGTAGCTACTTTGAGTGATCTATGATCTATGTAATAATTAACTCTTGCTCTGATGAGGGACACTTCTCAATTATGCATAAAAGGGTTGTGTGCATCAATTGAAGCAGAGGCTGAGGAATACTCCGATTTCAGGAAAAAGGTCACAGGTGATGTCCATGTCAGGACTATGCACGCTCGCATCTTTCTCTTGTTGAAACATTGGTTGATGAGAAGATGATACTTGACTACACTACATCCGAATACAGTTTCTTTGGGCAGAGATTCCACGCCAAAACCATGTACATTGCGACCGTAAACCTGGCGACCATACTTTGCAACAGTGTTCTAGCGGAAACGCGGGATGATTTTGTTTTTTGTGGTGCCCTTTGAGTTACCGACTCTCCATATTCGAAGTGAAAAGGTTTGGATTTTGTGGGTTGTGCTCCTCGGATTTTGTTTGGTAGGATGTATATGAGTTGTGGCCAAATTTTGTTTGGTAGGATATATACGAATTATGGCCAAATTTTGTTTGGGCGACGATATCCATATCAAAACCGTACACATTGCAACACTAAACCTCGCGATTGCACTTTGCAACGTTGTTCTCGGCAAGTGGGGGCGGAGTCATGGGTTGACTTCATTTTTGCTGGTGCTCTTTGGGTTACCGATTATCCATATCTGGAGTGAAGAGTCTAGGTCTGACTTTTGTTGGTTGCGCGCCTTGGATTTTGTTTGGTAGGATGTATATGAATTGTGGTTGAATTTTGTTTGATATAATGTAAATAAATTGCAGTGAAATATACGTAAATTGAGATCAGTTTGTTACCTATATATGCTTGTGTAGGTGCTTAGTGCTAGCCATGGTAGAGACAACCTTGTGTTGCTCGCAAACTATTTCACAGTGTGTTTCTTTTTTCTGGGAATGTACATGATTGCCGATGTTTTAGCAAATCGCTAAGTCATTTTCATTTCTTCAACTTCTGCGACTTAGTATGTTCATTTTTCGCAAAGGCCATGGCGATTTTTAATTAATTTTATACAAATTTTTAAGTAATTATATAATTTTATAAATATTTTGTTGTTGTCTAAAAACTTAATCTTTATATCAAGGATATCCAAAAACAATCCCACTGCAGCCCTTCTTATCGGTTGACACATTCAGTAGAATTTATGAACTTGTGAGGCTTTTGTTATATGAAATATGTATGAACTTGTGATGCTTCTGCTACATGTTTTTATGTTGCTAACGTTGCATATGATCTTATGTCTTGCTAGAACAAGTGGTATGTCATGTACACAAGAAAGGTTACATGAGTCTAGGGGTGGCGTGCATCAAACAAGTGATAGGTTATAACCAGAGTTGCTATAAAGGGTTTGCGACTAGAGAGAAGGAAGAAAAAGAGTACTTCAACTACTTAAGAGGGTTGGAGAGGAAACGGAGTCTAGTTGGCCTAAGAACTTCATAATCCTCGTCCAGTTCATCATGATTATGTTCTCGTGGTTGTTTTATGTTAGATCATATCTTATTTTAATTATATTACATTTTACTTTGGTGTATCTGTTGTAATACACTAGCTAAGTTGTTAGTTGCTCCAATTAGTTCTTGTAAAGATGTATTTTAAACGAGGCCAACCAATTAGTTATTTTCAATGAAGTTTTCTCTACTCTAATATATAAAAAATGCTCCAATGCAGCGAATACATTGTCACATCAAGTGGCGTGTTGTCCAAGAAATGTCACTAGAATATGTGTACCTAGTGGCGCCTCTGAGGCACACCACTGGAGTATCTACTAATAGTGACCGTGTATGGACAACACCTCCAGTACTACTTATCAGTATAGTTGAAACATACACGACGCCACCAGTATTTTATTTGGTGGTGGTGTGTCCTAGGCACGCCAACAATAACCTCTAGCAGTGGCGAGATATTCGTGGTTTGCCTTATAAACACCACGAACAGTGTTTTTGTCACGCCGCGAGTAGCTATTTCTCTACTAGTGCAATCATGGAATTCTTATCGCTTCCTTGTTGAAGTCATTGTGTGGGGATTTCTAAGACTTTGTCTAGGTGAAAACCCATGATCTGACTCCGGTGTTTAGATCATACGTCGACATGATTTTGCACCTTTCTCTTCCTTGAGGCATTGTTGTTGGAGAGCCTCTTCCAATGATGGTGTTTGTTTACTGTTGTTGTGAGTCACTAAACGGTTTGGCAGGTGCCATGTTTTTTGCGTTTTGTTGTGTATCCTTGATGTCATACCAGTTTTGATATTTCGCTATTGTAGAAGTCGGGTGCTTTTGATATTACTATATCTCCTTTATTAAAAAAATGTCACCATGCACTTCAGAAATTTGTGAAGGAGTGATAGTTTTGGAGTAGTTAAAATTTGTAGCATATGGCAAAACATCTAAATGTTGGGTGTGGCTGCAAAACTGAGGTCCTGCGTATTAATCTCATGCCTTACATCCGAAGTGAATACTCTTGATTGTTTTCAGTATAGCAGATCGTCCAAAGGTCCAATAGGTCAACCAACTGTTTTTTCTGTTAGAACTTATCCAGAGGTCTTCTATTTCCAAAGGTCTACTAGCCGTTTCCTCACCGAAGATAGGCACCTAGATAGAATCAGTATTAATTCCATCCGCACCACTCCCATTCTTCCTGAACCATCGAAGAAGAACTTGTGTGTCACTGGAAAACAAATATGCAGCATCATACAGTATAATGCGATATATGGGAAGGTATATTGCTTCTTTCTCGTGCACAGCTCCCAGCCTCCATGGATCGCGTGTGAGCAGAGCTGCAAATGCCTTGCAAACATATTAATCTTTTGTCTCCCCTTTGTAACTGTGTTGTACGTACTTGTTTCCTTCATATATAGAACCTAATGCGGAAAAATCCCCCGCTGTTTTCACTCGAAATAAATTACTCCCTCCATTCAGTAATGTAAAACGTTTTAGATATTTCAAAGTGAACTAGATTTACTTTAAAATAAGTGAATCTACAACTAAAACAAGTCTACATATATGTGATTTAGAAAAGGGAAATGATATGACTCCCCCGGGGGATAGCATCCCCCGGATCTCCTGCAGTCCAACGCCCACGAAGGAACTCACCAGGACCGAACCATGGACGCCCTCGCCTGCGTCGCGCTGCTCTCCCGGTCCTTCGCCGACGCCGCAATCGCCCGCGCGCTCCACTTCTCCCTCTCCGCCAGCCGCTCCCCCGTCCCCGAGCCGCCCTTCGTCGCCGATCTCGCGGCTGCAACGACCACGACGGCCCCGCCCGCCTTCTGCGTGCCCGCGCCATCCGCGCTGCCCCTGGCGCCGCCGTCCGCGTGTTGCGGGCTGGGACCGGCAGGCGGGCGCGCGGGGAAGCGGCGGCCGCCGCCGACGACGCCCGAGCAGCAGGTCGACGCCGACGACGGCTCCGGTCTCCTCCTGCCGCCCTTCAACGTCGAGCACCTGCTACCGTCGGATGCTGCGACCCACGTGGCCGCGTACGCACTCACGCATCCGGAGACGGCCGCCGCGACGGAGCCGCCGTGCTTCCCGACGCTGGACTCCTGGAACGTCATGTACCACAAGAACTAGCGACACCTGGACTCCTGGAACGTCATGTACTGCCACTGAGGTTTGCTACATGGGGTTAGTTCTGCTGCTTTCTACTGCCACCGTTGTTGCTACCTACGGCGTCAAGATTTGCTACGTGTGGCTGGAGGTGGTGCTATAAGTGTGTCTTTGGTTTTGCTACAAGGTGATGCTACAATAGTAGCAAGTTTTTGCTATTTCTCTTCTATGTTTTTGCTATAATAACACAAAATATTTGCTACGACATTTTCAACAACTTTGCTACGGCAGGCACCGGTGATGTCTTCGGCGAGGTCGTTTTATTTGCTACATTAGTACTTTTTTTTGCTACAACCGTTTTGTGGTTTTGCTACAATAGCGCAAAGTTTTTGCTATAAGGTCTCCGGCGAGATCTCCGGCGAAATTCTCCGGTGAGGTCTCCAGCGAGTCTCCGGTGAGGTCGGGTTTGCTATATTAACATAACTTTTTTGCTACACTAGCACAAATTTTTTGCTACCACCGTTTAGCGTTTTTGCTACAATAGCGTAACGTTTTTGCTACACGGTCTCCGGTGAGGTCTACCGGCGAAAGCCTCCGGCGAGTCTCCGGTGAGGTCGGATTTGCTACATTAGCTCAACTTTTTTGCTACACGGTCGCCGGCGAGGTCTCCGGCGAAATCTCCGGCGAGGTCCAGTCTGTTTTTATTTTTCTAGACCGAACCGTTTTCTGCTACAATGTAGCAAAAGCGGGGCAAATGTAGCAAAAACGAGGCAAATGTAGCAAAAGAGGGATTTTGAATCTAAATAGAGGACACGTGGTTGGCTGGGGACCCGGGGGATAAAAACCACATATCCCCCGGGGGACGCGTAGGCCTGTCCTTTAGAAAAACACTAGAATGTCTTACATTAGTGTGAACGGAGGAAGTAGCACATTTTGTATCCATTTGCTGCTCTACAGATCAATGTATCTTGGGAATATTTTGGCCCCGACCCTCGTCATCAAAACATATATCTTGCCGAGTCCACCTACCATATTATTCTAGCACTACCCTAGCTGCATAGCATCTCTTAATTAACTCACGTTCACCAGTGTATTTTTTTTGTCGGTGTCTACCGTGCTGCTCTATATATGCACACGCTTCTCCTTCCATGATTCGGCTCATTTCGACTGTGGCAACTTTGTTAGTGACCCCTCAAGTGAAAAGAAAAGAAAAATCCCCGTTCTATGAAGTTCATGATATACTTGCCAAAGTCGTTAACATGCAGAACCTTGAGAATGGAAAGCATCTGGATAAGGTTTTTGAGCCGAAAAGATTCTTGTCGGTTTGTATATGACAGAGTCACTAGAGAAACGATGGATACCAGTACATCACTTTAGCATACCCTAATCAAATGTCGTCATTTCTAGATCCCCATCCTCTCATGATCTTCACAGAGGCCCAAGGGCTTATAAATAGCGGGCCTAGCAGTTAGCGATGGGATTGACTTCTGCTGTGGGGACTTGATGATCCTGCCACCATTGGGGCGATGTAGAGGGATCAACCTAATGGTGTGTTGGTCTCTCGGGACTTGGCGATGGTGGCGCCATTTGGATGACATAGACGGGAGAGGCCTTGGTTGCCTGGACGGATCGCATTTGATAGTGTGCTTTCACAATGGTGACGTGGGCAGGATCGAGATGAGTGAGAATGATCCTGCTTGGATATTGATGTGCTGCTTGGACACCGGGGCGGGATAGATCACAGATATAGCCTCTCGCATAAACCAAAGTGCGGCTAATCATATCGATCATTGATAAAGGAGGTTTACGGAGGAGGGATCAGTCATCACAGGAGAATGAGCTGTAGATTTTTTCATGTCCATTAATTGATCATTATGCCTCGTGTTCACGAGAAAAGAGATGAACTGGATGAGATGTGGATTTCTTTGTCTCGCCTATGTTGAGGTGCTTTTCCATTTCAGCTCGAACCAAAATCAGACGCAATTATATACGAATGAGTAGTTCTTCTTGATGGGCCACAAATTAAAGTGTCATCTGTTCAGGCTTGTGACAGTAACAATAGCGGTGGAAACTAACTGGTCACTGTAGGCAACGCTTGCAACAATGAAACTTGTATATTCTTAATTAACATCTGCAAGAGTTGATTGAAAATCGACGCTTCCAAGTTTAAACGATAGATACGCTATATGGTACCGGTAAATATTTGGCCCGCGGTGCACCAGGCGACGAGAATGCTAAAATGCAGTCGCCCCGCGCGTCCATTCGCACTGCGAGAGCGACGGTTTGTGCTCGGTGCGCGGTGCACGGCTACTAGCTCAGACCCTCCGCGTGCCACCAGGAGGCGGCTCGGCCGTGAGTACCATCTACAAGCTGGTCCATGTCCTCCCAAAAGCCGAAGGTGAACCATGGACACTCCCTCGTCTGCGCCTCAACCTTGCGTGCGCCATGGCTCACCGACACCGACGCGACCACCGTGACATCGACGAGCGCAAAGAGCAGGGGTGCCGTCATGGACAATAGCTCCGCTGGCCGCCGCGCTCTTGGCTATCATCGAACGTCGACAGCGTAACCAATCCGCTGAAGAGGGGGTCCTCGTTCCAAAGAATGTATGGGCCTGGCTGAGGGAATGGCAGACTTGCAGGCGTAACATGATGCTGATGTAGGAGTCATATATAGGGACTCTTGGAGCTGCTGCTTAGCTTTCTCGTGCAGTGCAACTACCAGCACAATGCATCGTGTTACCAAGATGCAAAGTCCTTCAGATCATGTGAAAGGACCAGCAAGGAATACAAGGATTTGGCAATGCCTGCTTTATGGGTGCAGTGTGCGCTCTGTTTCTGCTGGATTTCCAGTTCTGTCTAGGCGACGGGCGCTTGTCTACCTACAACTCCATGTTACAACATCTCTTAGAGCATCTCCAGACTGTTGCACCCTAGAAAAATCGCCGGTGCTATTTGGGGTTGCCAGGCGCTACGGATCAGCGCTAAGGGTGGTTTTGACTAGCTGCGCCTACGAAACCACCCCCAACGGTGATTTTTGGTTTTAAAAAAATGCAAAAATATAAACCATAATTTTGATCACATAGTTTAAATGGGCTGTTGGGAGACGGTTGGGAGGTCTTTTGGTACCGGCCCAAAAAAGGGCATCTCGGGGCGTTGTGGTGGTGGTGGGGTGGGGCTAGAGATGCTCTTAACTCACGGACACCAACGACATCTTTTGGGAGTCATTAATTCTATGTCATGGTCGTCTACATATACACAACCTTCTTCATTCCTCGTCTCACCATCACCCTTTTTCCTCCTCTCACAAAGATATCCCATATAGCTCACACTGTAGTTATGGGATTGGAAGGCATCTGGATTAAAAAAGTTACACTCAACATGGATTGAAGTTAGTTTATACATGAGCTCGACAATCCGCCTCACAATTGAGCACAGTGTCTAAAAAGTCCGACTTGAACTAGAGTAACCTCGTGGAATTGAAGCGAAGGATTCAGAAAAGCACCATCGAATTATGTTTTTTCTGATCAGTGTATTAGTAATCAACAAGCGCCACCCTTCTAACTAGTTTCAGTTGGCTCGTTGTAACAACTAGCTGGAACTGAAATTCAAATTCGCTTGTTGCAACAAGTCTTAAATTTACCTAATTCTGCAGCTTTATGTGAGGATGAAATTGAAATTCGGTGTATTCCCCACTCTCCCTTTTTCACACTCTTCCTATGAAAACTCCAATTGGTGGAAAGAATATTCTAGCACTACATAACTTGATTTTTTTCGATAAATGGTGCTTTATCTCTAATGTCTCTGTCTACTACTTAACACAGACGAAGCGTTCCTTTTCTTGATGTTTCGCTCCTCCTTATTCGATTATCCATCATAAACGCTCCGTCCCTTTGAAATGTGAGTACCCACATGGGAAAGGCCCAGCACAATCCCGCTAAGTCTCCTTCGCTCGACAGAAAATGTCCCCGCGAAACCCTTTCTTCCTTCGAAGGTTTCTCTCTGTGACCGTGGGGGCGCTAGATAACGGATCCGGTCATCGGGACTTGCCGGTGGCTAGACCTAGCACGATCTAGAAGGCAGTTGGAGGGAGGCGGCCCGCGAGGTACCCCATTTCCCGTCTTGTATCGCGAACGAATGCAGATGGAAGGAGAGGGAAGAGTAACGAGCTATAGGATTATCTCTTTGTCTGTAACCAAAGGTCACATAGATCGTGTTTAAATTGCGTGAGCAGGGTACTGAACTTAAAACCTCTTTTCTCTGATACCATATATGAATTGATGCACTATCCATCTTAACCAAAAGTCTGAAATGATGAAAAGGGCTATGCTATATATTTATATTCTTAACAACTATTAGTGGAAAAATAAATTTTTTAAGGTGATCGTTGACAGGATACTGTTTGTTGTGCTGCTAGCTCTAGATCAATTGGTAGAGGCTTGTAATGTATAGAACCATTAGGATATATATAGAGAGAGAGAGAGAGAGAGAGAGAGAGAGAGAGAGAGAGACTATCGGTGTTTGTTTGGCTAACTGGTTGGAACAATCCTGTCGGTGTTTGTTTGGCTAACCGACAATGTAACAAACCCATTGTAAAAATCCTATCGGTGTTTGTTTGGCTCACCGACAATGTAACAAACCCATTGTAAATCCTATCGGTGTTTGTTTGGCTCACCAACAATGTAACAAACCCATTATAAATCCTACCGGTGTTTGTTTGGCTTGCCAAAAATGTAACATGGAGGACGGACCTGAACCGGTAACAACGCCTTACGCAAATTCCCACTCTGCTGAAGCAAACACAAACTGCGCCAATTCCCTTGCATGTGCATCGACCTTGCATGCGCCCCAGCTCGAGGGCATCGTCAAATTGTGCAGGCATCATGTGTTTTTGTTGTCATATATGAGGATGTATAGGGTTTCTTCCTCATGCTCAACTACTAGCGGCGAAGAATCATGTGAGCCGAGATGAAAGGCCTCATAACCATTTCATACTGATCATGAAAACATTGAAGACGTGTAGGAGAACACGAGTGAACAAGCACATTTTGTGTTATCTTCCTGTTTAATGATTCCATGTCTGGGAATTCATGTCCCAAGTCAGTAGGGTCCGCTTGTTACTAAATACTAAGGCTTACTCTTTCCAACATTGTCCGCGGGATGCTAATCAGGTGGTGCATCAGCTAGCTAAATTTGTATATGAATCAAAGGAGACTATGACGTGGGATGTTTTTTTTTTTGTGAACATGACGTGGGATGTTTAATCCACCTAGATTCATTTTTCCTTTTATACTGCATAATGCCATGATGTTACTCTCCTATCAAATAAATAAACGCCATCTGACATTTCTTTTAAAAAAACCACCTACCATACTATACTGCCGTAACATCTACGTATCTTAGCTCATGAATACCGATCTATGTTCTCGTGAGTCCATGTTGTGCTCGTCTATATATGCGCACGATTTTCCTTCAGTGCATGGATTTGCTTGAGCTAACTTCTTGACTCTATTAATTTCCTTAAGCCTCTTGACTCTATTAGTTAGTTAGAGCATCTCCACTCGCCTATCCAGGACGCCGATCCGGACGCCGAAATTTGGTCCGGACGTTGAAAATTAGCCCAGTCGCGTACCTAGGAACCTGTTTTCGTTCGGATTTGGGCGATTTTTGGTCCGGGCTTCCCATGCCGAACCCAGGTTCCCGGGTACGCCCTGGGAACGCTAGACACAGCGAAAATGGGCGTGGGCCAGCTCCGTCGGCGAGACAGTCCCATTTCCACCCACCCCATTCGCCCATACCGCGGCGAAGAGCTCCCAGCGCCTCTGTCGCCATGACTTCGCCGGCGGAGCTCCTCCACGCCAAGACATGCCCACGCCTCTAGATACGCTCGCCGTAATTGTCGCCCAGTCCGCCGCTCGTTTCGTCGCCCGAACTTCGCCGCGGCTCTGCTCTGCTGTGTGCTCCCACTACCACGCCCGCCAAGTGTTCGGCATTTGGCCGGTTCGGCCATGGACTCCGACGATGACGAGATACTCTCCATGGACTCCGACGACGAGGAGATACTCGCCGTACTGCTGGAGGAGGACAGCGTCGAGGTCGTCGAAGGTGAAGAGCACTTGGAAATCCTCGCTTCGCTTGCCCAGCTGTACATGCAGATGGCGAAGCCAAGGCGCGGTGGTTCGACACCGGGTCGCCGGAAGTGCAAGGCGAGGCAAAGGATAGAGGGCTACTGCTTTTTGTACGCCGACTACTTCGCCGACCAGCCACTCCATGGAGAGAACGTGTTTCGCCGCCGTTTCAGGATGAGCCAGAAGCTCTTCCTCAAGATCGTGCATGCCATCCGGGAGTTCGACCCCTATTTCGTTTGCAAGAAGGACTGCATCGGCTTGGTTGGGTTTTCCTCACTACAGAAGTGCACCGAGGCGATGAGGTTGCTTACATATGGAGCGCCGGCTGATAGTGCCGATGACTATCTCCGCATCATCGATTCCACCGCCATCGATTGCTTGTACATGTTCTGCAGAGCAGTGATTGCAGTGTTCGGGGAACAGTTGCTGAAGGCACTGCTCGAATCCTCGCAGTCAATAAAAATAGAGGATTTCCTGGTATGCTTGGAAGCATAGATTGCATGCATTGAGATTGGAAGAACTGTCCATTTGCATGGCAAAGAATGTACAAAGGCCACAAAGGAGGTTGCACTGTGATACTTGAGGCAGTTGCTACACATGATCTTTGGATCTGGCACTCCTTCTTTGGCATGGCAGGATCGACCAACAACATCAACTCCTCAACTGTCTTTTCCAAGCTTGTTGAGGGTCATGCTCCCCCTGTGAAATTTGAGATCAGCGGACACCACTACAACAAGGGATACTATCTAGCAGATGGCATCTATCCAAGATGGCCAACATTTGTGAATACTATCTCAAACCCAATGCTCCCCAAGCATTCTCACTTTGCCAAGGAACATGAAGCTTGCAGGAAGGACGTTGAGCAGGCATTCGGTATGCTCCAGCAGAGGTTTGCAGTTGTCCGGTTCCCTGCTATGACCTGGTCGAAAGATCAGATGTGGGAAGTGATGAACTGTTGTGTCACCTTGCACAACATGATCATTGAGGATGAGAGGAAGGATCCACTGAGTTTGCTCGAGAAGAACGAGCCATACTACAGACAGGGTCCTCTTGCCGAGCCTGATCATCAGGTGCCTCCAACCTGGGCTGCATTCATCGTCATGTGTTAGGAGATCCGAGATCCGGCAATGCATCAACAACTGCAGGATGATCTTGTTGAGCACCTATGGATACGCAGGGGCAACACGTCGTAGATGCCCAACATGAACTGGCCGAACTTGGCCGAAATATGTTGTATTTTCACTACAGGCCGAAGTATGTTTACATTTACGCCGAACTATGTTTAAAATTTCGCCGAACTTTGGTCGTAGTTTGTCCTGTAATCATTGTATGCCGAACTATGCCGAAATCTGGACGAACTTGAGCCGAATTTGAGCGGAAACGAGCGTCCCGGGAACTCGGCCTGGGTACGCGAGTGGGAAACTGGGCGTACCAGGCTGAAATCAAGTTCTGTTCGGCCAAAAAAAGGTCCGGATTTCGGCCCAGGTTCGCCCAACGAGTGGAGATGCTCTTAAAGTATCAAGGAAAACAAAGCGGTAAATCTAGGTTGAGACCGGTCGGTAGATTTCAAGTTCTGACGGACTCATCTTTACCGTTTGTGTAGCTCCGTACATGGAGTGTAAACGCGCTAAATTACAAATAAAGCAAAGATTCAAAATATCTTATAGATCAAACTGTTTACCCGATTTAGGATCCGTTTTCACCGTTGGCCTTGCCGCGACGAGATCTTCGAAACTAGATTCCATGTTGATAAATTTTGATGAATTTTTTGTCGGACCAAAAAGTTACCCATCCCTAACACGTGAGTTATCCATGACATAGTACGTAAGTTATCCACCATATAAACATGTTGGATATAAGGGTTCTCGCATACGCGTTGAGCAAGTTTAATTGGAACACGATAGCCTAGGTGTTATGGTACCGAGACTTCGTCGATTGTTGATGTGTAAGTCTCAGTATCCTAACACAATTTAAGGCTTCGTCACTCGTACACCACGGTAACAACGACTGACGATGAAACCGAGTTGCTAGACTACTGGTTGCACGTTACGTTTATTCACTACGACTTAAGGTCGTGGGTGGATGTGGTATAAGACACATTTATCATATCTTCTGCAAAAGAAACTTATATTTAATTTCTTTTAAAAAATTATGCTTGATTTTCATACGGTAGCCTTTCGAGATTGATTTGCCCATACGCTGTGATAGTGAATATGGACGACGAAGCCAAGACGCTAAAATAACTTTAAATTTTTATAGTGATGGATAACTTACATGTTATTTGGGTGAATAACTTACATGCTAAAGCCTGGATAACTCTCGTGTTACTGATGAATAACTTTTGGGGTTAAAAAAGTCAGGTTACCCATCCCTAACACGTGACTTATTCATGTCATAGTATGTAAGTTATCAACCCTGAAACATATAAGTTATCCAGCATATAAATTTTATATTCTATCTACAGGTAAATTTTTGTAGTGGTTGATATCTTACATATTATAGGGTAGGTAACTTACATGCTGAAGTCTGGATGACTCTAATGTTACCGGTGGGTAACTTTTGTGACAAAAAATATCGTGTTATTTAGCCAGAACATGCACGCGGGACACTCGTGCAGGCTATCGGAACGTCCACCGAGTTATGTAATTCTCGGAACCATTGCCGGATACTTCTCTTGCATCCAAGTAAAAGAGTCTCCACACAACATGTTTATAGAGTGCGTAACTTATATACTATGACCTTGATAACTCATATGTTATGGGGTGGATAACTTTTAGGCCCGAAAAAAACGTCGTCGAAACATATCAACATGGGATCTGATCTCGTCGTGACTAGCCCAACGGTGAAAACGGATCATCAATCGAATAAACAGTTTAAGCTACAAAATATTTTAAATTTTCAAACTTTGTGTTTAACCGGTGGTTCGCATGTGATATCTATGTATTGCACACGAACAGAAAATCGCACAACGCATTCCGTCGCTGTCTGGTCCGCCAGGATTCAACAATAATAGAACGGTCGCCGGGTAGCATTGTCCAAACGAAGAACACTTAAGGACCAAGGGCTATAAGATACACGAGTAGACATACTTGTCAAAGAGTCCTCACTATACCTTCTCTTAGCTGTTTAAGGGGCAGTGCATAGTTTTGGGAGTGGAAGGCATCGTGAAAAACGTATTGAGAGATGGACCGATTCCTTGTGTTCAATTTGTACATGACATGGATATCCATCACGCCAACACCCCAGCATCCATACAAAAGTTCGAGTTAAGGAGAAAAAACAGTAAATTATAGCATATACCTTTTAAATTAATATTTTGGACACTAATGATCCCATTTAATAATTTGCATCAATATTGCTACATTTAGAAAAAGTTTTGCCAGTTTTTACCCTACCACAAATTTTAAACATGATCAGCATGTGTCCCATTCAGGATTTACCTCTATTTTTACCGGACCTGAAGGAAACCTTGAACCGTGAAATATACGTCCATAACCACCATGTTGGAAATAATCATCAGTTTCACGCATTTCTCAGCGTTGGGTTTGAATCTATTAGGCCATATACAACGGGACGCTTGTGCCCGACGCTATGATAAAAATCCCGGCCGTTTTGCTCTGTTCATTCCTAGCTGATTTTATATTTGTATAGACATATAATTAAAAACCCAGTGCTTAAAATATCACTGCAAGTTATGGTTGCTAGGATACGGGCGCTTACTTATAGGGATTAACTGGAAGCATGTCCAGGCGCGAGCCCCAAACAACATACGGTAAGAGCATCTCCACTCGTCCTCTTATATGATGTCCGGCGCAAGTCGATTTTGGACTTGGGGGGGGGGGGGGGGGGGGTTCACGATTTGGGGGGAGGGGGCGTTAGCTCCTAGCCGTGCCCCCATGCAAAAAAAAATAGAACATTCAAACACATCAATTTACATAGAAAGGAAAAGATAAAAACTAAAGCCTCCGACGGCCGGAGGGCGCGGCGGCGGTGGCCCTCTCGTGACACCCCACAGGTCAAACAGTGAGTAGTAGCTTGCTCGCTGCATCTCGGCCACCTTCTTTGCTCGGTCACGGATGGCACGCAAGTCAGCGTCGCCGGGATCTCTGCGCGACGCATAGAGGGAACGCTTGTGGACGTCGTCGAGTTATTGTAGCCGATGGTGCTCCGGCAGGAAGACTTCACGGAAGATGTCCCACCCATAAGGCTTGCTAGTGGTCTGGTAAGCCGGCCTGTGGGGTATTGCGACCGTGAAAGCCGGAGTGTCTTGTCGGACTCAGGGTCGGAACTAGCCCAGCCCAGCTCCTCATGTTGGCTACGCTGGATTCGTCGAAGTCGATCCACTCCATGTCAGAGCACTCCGAGTAGGTTTGGTTGGGTCCAAGGAGAGGTGAAAACGGGTGCCACGGCTCTTCCGCGGGCGGTGGGGGAGGTGGAGGAGCACGGCGGCTAGGAATGGTTGTGCGCCGGCCCTACTGGAGAGAGAGAAGGACCTCCGGCCGCCACCCTAGATATAGAAAGAGGTTGTGGTCATGGTGTAGTTATGCAATGGAGATGGCCGCCGCACCTACATATATCCATAAAAGGGTGGGAAGCGGTGGAAAAGGCGGGAAGGGCATGGCGGGACAACATGCTGCCGAGCAATTTCGCCGCTGCGGGGTCGGCGATGGGACGACACTCGGGAGACGAGTCGTCTATCTCACTGCTAAGGAGGGCCTATGTCATTTTCATCTCCATCCGGTGACCCCGCTTGACCCCCGTGGGTTGGGTTCATCCCAGAGGCGCCGGATAACAAAACGGGCTGCGCCGGCACGAAAAAAATTGAGGATTGGCTGGGCGCAATTTTGAGCGCCGACGCCCCCTAGCCCTTTAGGGGGCCTTTAGGGACACCGAGTGGAGATGCTCTAACATTGCTGGATCGGTCGTTTGAGAAGCGGCAACAAAAGTGCCCGCCTTTGGGACGTGCCAGTCCACCTATGTGAATTTGAAAAAAATAGGAATATTCAAATCAAAATATAAATCAAAGTCCCAACCAATCAAAATCCTGACCACTAAAATGCCGCCAAATCAGTCCACATACTACAATACCCATATCCATAGTACCAAAACTACTCCATAGTGGTGGGCATCTTCGCTCGCGGTGCTGGTTTACGTCGCCATCCCTTCTAGCGGTGGTTCCTCGCTTTCAATGGTGATGCTGGCGACGACCTAGTCTTGATGCCCATCTCCTGCAGTATGGCGTTGCGGATCTTGTCATGCGTTGCCCTCTCCTCGTCATCATACATCGTCACGACAGCCGTCAAGAGAATGAAATCCTCCTTACTCTTCTTCACCACCACTCTCGGCGTCTCGATCTTTAGCCTGCTTCTTGCTGCCGCAACATTGATCTCGACGATACCTTGATGAGGCACTTATAGATCAACATATTCACCCTGTTTGATGATGCATCTGCTACAACGGCCACCTTGGCCTCTTGTTGCCAATGGTGCGTCCGAGAGAGGCCATCGTGGGCATGTCCACAGCAATGACATGTTGCGACTGCCACCCTTCTTGAGTTGCCAGTGCACAAACTTCCAGATCTTGTGGTCGGTGAGCTTTGTGTAGAAATGCATGTACTTGAAATCCTTCTTCTTGATGTACTCTTTGAACAGGACGGGCACCTTCACCAATTGATTGGCGATGTTTAAGAAACTCTCGGATCGCTCGTGCATGTTCACAAGGACTCCACAAAATTCGTTGATGTCATGCTGAATGAAACCCCACAGGTCCGATATCGCCTTCTGACTCCCCTACATGTACATGACAGCGTACTCGACATTCAGAACCTTGTGTTCATAGACCTCGTCTTTGATTCTCTTCTAGTAGGCGCTTGTTTGATTGCTGCTGGTGATGGGAACAAAAGAGATGGCAACCCATGCATCACACAAACCCTTTTCCTCAAGGGGTTTCCACTAGGGGCCTGGTTCCCACTCCTCGGCTTGTCGGGTTCCTCCTTTGCACCGTCATCTTCCTCCTCTTCCTCATTCTCATCCTCAGATTTCTCTTCCTTATATTCAAATGCATGTTGGGTGTCGTCGGTGTTTTCATTGATCATGGCGTTCATGAAGGCGCTATGATGGGCCGGTACACACAAACACGAGGTGTTTGCTAAGCCACCCGAAAATGCAATCGATCATCCTATTGCACATATATAGAACTCCAAGGCGCTGATCACATACTTGTGTTTGATCGAACACTTGGTCGGTGTCTGGGCCGATAGCACAGAATGGATGGTGAAATCGCCTGGAGCAGTGTGCCGTCACGCTTGCTAAGCCGTTGGTGAATCGATTTAATCATCTTTAAGGTCGATGCTTCCTAGGCGGCGATTGTTGATGCTTGGCGGAAAAGAGAAGGTTCGGGTTAAAACCACCATAGCCACCATGCTCGGTCTCTACGAGCTTGGGGGAGAACCTTTTTCTCAAGAGAGGCGTCGCGCCCGGCGCTTTCCTACAAGTATCCCGACGTCGACGTCGACCCAGGCGTGCGGGGTAGAGTCGGAGTCACACGGGTTGTCGACGCCGTGCTCTCCTGGCTACCCCTCCCATCCATAATCCTTGTCTTATCACATTCACAAGGTTCAATCGCCTTCTTGTTCTCCTTGCGGCCCTGCGTTTAGGTTCGTTGGTCGCGAACTTCTGCTACATGCAGAAATCGTTCTATTTCATCTCCGACATCCCCTCTGGCTCGAGTTTCGGCATTGGCTTCTTGCAAGGATTCCTGAAAGTTCCACCCAGCCCCTTGTTGAACCCATTTTCCTTTGGCACCTTCAGCGGCATGGCGGCGACAATCTGGCTTAGCGAACGAGAGCACTCAGCCGCGGCGCTGTGGGAGATGGCATGCCAGCTCTTTTCGCAAAAAAAAATATATGTGGACACCCCGACATCCGTGGGGCAATGGTGGAGAAGAACGTTCTCGTCATCACATTTGAACACACAACAACATGTGTACCGTCCTGCTCTGTGTATCGGGCGCACAACAGGCTCGGCGGCATTTCCATCGATCCACACGACAGTACCGAAATTTGTCTCAATTCTGGCCGTGGCCACGATCTGATCTACGTCCTCCACCAAACACAAAACCGCGTCCATGTTGGCACTCGTTGGACTGCTCTTCCACCGGCACTTCGATCCACCTCTCGCGCGGGCTCCGTCTCATGGACGCCAACAATGACACTAGTTCTATGTATGTAGCCCGACGTAATCTGTTCATCAGTGTACGTAGCCTCCATGGATCATGTGAGTGGAGCTGCAACCTGCAAATGCCTTGCAAACATTTTTTAATCTTTTTTATTCCCTACATGTAAACTTTATTTTGTACAGATTTTTTTTTTCTTAACAGATAAAAAGCTACGGTAGAAAACTCTCCCACGGTTTTCACTTAAAAATAGCGCATCACTACAGGAGAAGCTGAATACGCCGACGGCCGGGTCCCGTCGGCGTAGGCTGGCCCGACGGCTACCGTCGGCGTATGGCCGTTGGCGTACAGCCCCGTAGGCGTAGCCTCTCCTCCCGTCGGCGTAGAAAAGCCGTTGGCGTATATAGCAAAGCCGTCGGCGTAGACCATATGGGGCCCACCTAGATGACTAACGGCCGTTTGGCTACGCCGACGGCTTTACCGTCGGTCCATATTTTTTCATTTTTTTCCAATTGTTTTTTCAAATTTTGTTTTTCAAATTTTTTAAACATTTTTGTATTGTTTAACTTGTTAATCTCACATGGACATTTTTAATTCTAAGTATACTTATCTCAAGTCAAATTGCACAATTAATCAAACTTCCAACCGGTCACCCATCCTAATACTACTTCGGCTCCAGCACGCTTAACTTCTTCGTTCCTTCCACATGAGCTTCCGACAAAGAAACTAGAACTTGTTATGAATATTATTATATCAAACCTATTAACCATTACACTATAATGTTAGACATATTTGTTTTTTTACATTCCATACAATTTTTTGAGTAAACAACAATAAATAAGTAATAATAATCTTGAATTCAAATAAAAATAAAATAAATTTTATTTATTTTGCTCTTTTATTTAAATTTGAATAATTCATATCTACAAATCCGTAAATCACAATTCGACAAATAATATATCCAAATCGATCAGAAAAATGAGAGGAATCCAAATATGACATCCCTATCATCTATTTAATTATATATCATAAATTTTAAATATTAGACCAACTAAAACTATGTCAAGATTCATGAAACACCCCGTTTTTGGTACTCGAAAAATAAAAAATAACTTTTTGGTGCGACGAAAAGGAAAACTTCCTCCTGCAACATTGTTCGCCATCCCATGATATACACGAGTGCATAATATGGGAACATTAGCGCAAAATATATCGCGATTCTAGCAATAACATTGGTCATTTGACCTGAAATCCAGAAAACCACGATTGAGATAGGTCATTTTGTGAAGGTTTTTTTGAGACACGATCAATATATCAAGTTTCATATTTTTCCATGCAACTATGTCACATAATATGACACCACACGAAGGTTTTGCATTATTTCGATCGTTTTTTAATTTTTTATGCCCATTTCAAACTATCGTTAAACTTCCTAAATCGAGGGGCATGATGATTCTTAGCTCGGGGACGAGTCTCACTAAACATGCATTAGATCTCTGATGAAATAGCATATTGTGAACCTAAAAATGATTTTTACAAAAATTCATGAGCAATATATCATGTACATGTAGTTCAAATCTAACTCATTTCCTACCGATTCAGCAGGAATTTGTCTTTTTCACGAGAGGTGAACGGAAAGGTTTGAGATTCCTAGGTTGAGAAATTGTCCATTCAATATGGTCTAGTATTTTTGAAAAATATGGTATTATTATTTTGAAACTTTCTTTTGGTGGTTGCTTCACAAAAACACCCCGTTTTTACACTCGAAAAATAAAAAATGGCTTTTTGGTGCGACGAAAAAGAAAACTTCCTCCTGCAACATTGTTCACCATCCCATGATACACATGCATGCACAATATGGACACATTATCGCAAACTATACCGCGATTCTAGCAATAACATTGGTCATTTGACCTTAAATCCAGAAAACCTCGATTGAGATAGGCCATTTTGTGAAGGTTTTTTTAAGACTCAATGAATATACCAAGTCTGGTATTTTTCCCATGAAACTATGTCATATAATATGACACCACGCGAAGGTTTTAAATTGTTTCGATCATTTTTTAATTTTTTATGCCCATTTCAAACTATCATCAAACTTCCTAAATCGAGGGGCATGATGATTCTTAGCTCGGGGACGAGTCTCACTAAACTTGCATTAGATCTAGCATATTGTGAACCTAAAAATGATTTTTACAAAAAATCATAAGCAATATATCATGTACCTGTAGTTTAAATCTAACTCATTTCCTGTCGATTCAGCAGAAATTTGTCTTTTTCACGAGAGGTGAACGGAAAGGTTTGAGATTCCTAGGTTGGGAAATTGTCCATTAAATATGGTCTAGTATTTTTTAAAAATGTGGTATTATCATTTTAAAACTTTCTTTTGGTGGTTGCTTCACAAAACACCCCGTTTTTTGCACTTGGAAAATGAAAAATATGTTATACGAAAGTACTTGTATTTTTTATGTATTTTTTTGAATAAAAATATATAATATTTGATTTTATATAGATATATCTTATTTTTCTGCAAATTTTGATATATTACATGTATTTTTCTGAATTTAAATGATTTAGTTAAGATTTTTTTAAGATTAATATGGCAAAAAAAGAAAAATAGCTACGCCGACGGCTTTGCCGTCTGCATAGGTCTGAAACCTACGCCGACGGTCAAATATATAAACTTTAAAGGTTATATTTTCTAATGATATAACTTTTATGACATATAAGTTATATTTTGTTAGTCAAATTAACAACCTAGGTATGCGCGTAGGACCTATAATCCCGAACAGAGGGAGTACTACCATGGCATCTCTTAACTGGCAGTCATCAATGCATTTTCTTGTCAATGACTACTGTGCTTGTCTATATATGCACCACATGCCTCTCCTTCCTCTTTGGCTCATCTTCACCTTGTCAACTTCGTTAGTTAGTGGCGCCTCAAGTGAGAGCACAAACATAAATCAGTTCTATATAAAGTTCGATATAGTTATGAGATACAATAGTAGTCATACTTGCTAAAGTTGTCGCAATTGCTTAGCCGCCTAAGGAGAAACCTTGAGAATGGAAAGCATCTGGATAAGGTTTTTGAGTTGTGGCCCCCTAGTCCGGCCTAGCTCTTCTTTCTTTGGTGCTCTCGAGATTTGTGCGCTGATCCCTTTCTTGCATGTTGGGCTCTCGTGTTCGGGTCGGTTTGTGCCGTGGCCCCAGCTTATGTTACTTGGATGATGTTGTACTCTGTAACTTGTGGATGTTTGCTTTATCTATAAAGCGGGGCGAAAGGCTATTTCAAGATGATAAGGTTTTTGAGCTAAAAAAGTCGCTTCAGTCAGTTTGTATATGAAAGGGTCACCACGAACACAGCTAGGCCGAGCCAGCATGGAAATTGCAGTTCAAGAAATGAACTTTTCGCTAGTTCAATGCCATGGGGACTTGGCGATAGTGCCACCGCTAGGGAGATCTAGATGGGATCAACCTCATGGTGTTGATTTCTCTTGGGACTTGCGATCGAGCCACCATTTGCACGGGATAGATGAAAATAGGCATTGTCAGGTGGACTGATCGCACCAGACATGGACAGTGTGTACTGTCACAACGGTGGCGTGGGCGGGATCGAGCTCACCAGGCTGATCCTGCTTGGGTATTGATTCGATTGTGCTGCTGGAACAACAGGCCGGGATCACCCTCACCGACCCGGCCTCTGCTCTGATAGAAAGAACCAGCCTCTCACGTAAAAATACCACAAGAGTGGGTGTTTAGGACGATCATCGATGAAGGCGGCTTACCAGAGGAGGGGTCAGCCAGCACGCACGGGAGAATGAGCTACAGAGTTTTCGCCGCTCCATTTAGAGGCAAAATTCTATTTCTTGTTGTTAAGAAATGGTGATGTAGAAATGAACTCGATCAGATGATGTGTACTCCAATGTTCTTTCTGGATTTCTTTATGTCGCCTATGTTGAGGCTGTTGGTTCCATGTCAGCTCGGTATATGAACCGATTAGTTCTTCTAGATCTAACACAAATTGTCATCTTTTCCGTCTTGAGTTAATTGTGACAGTAACAATTGCAGTAACTGAAAACACTTGCGATGATGAAACTTTTATGCTTAATAATTAACATCCGTAACAGTACACTACGGGACACGCGCGCTACGCCGAGGGCAAAAGGCCGTCGGCGTAGGCCAAAATGCCCTCGGCGTATGGTACGCCGAGGGCTGTCCTCGGCGTAGCCTCCTCGGCAAAGATCTCCCTCGGCGGAGCACACTCAAGTCGTCGGCGTATCAAAATGCCGTCGGCGTATGCTACGCCGAGGGCTTTGCCGTCGGCGTAGCGGCCGTCGGCATAGCCTGTCGATCGGTTGCAAAAATATTTTTTTTTTATTTTTTTTGAAAAATAATATTTTTTTTATTTTTTTCTCAATTTTTTTATTCTTTGAATTGTTTTACTTATTAATCTCCTACTTTGAACATTTTTAACACTAATTATACTTACTATTTGATTAAATTCCAGTCTTAGTCAAACTTCCCAGCAGGTCACCCATCCTAATACTACTTCAGCTTCAGCACGCTTAACATCCTCGTTCCTTCAGAATCCGTTTCCGCAAAGTAATTCATACATTGGTGTCAATACTATGATATCAATCCTATTAACTCTTATATCATCATGTCACATGTTTGTATTTTCTGAAATTACAAACAATTATTTAAGTAAATATTAATGAATAAGTAAAAATATTATTGAATTCAAATAAAAATATAATAATTTTTTTTGTATTTTTTATTTAATATAGAATAATTAATATCTTTAAATCTGTAAATCCAAATTCAACAAATAATATGTTTAAATTGATCAGAAAAATGAGAGGAATCCAAATATGATATCCATATCAACTAATCACAAACCCTCCGTTTTTGAATTAGCTATTTGGTGGTTGCTTTAGAAAATTCCCTTTTTGCGCTCGGATAATGAAAAATGCCTTTTTGGTGCGATGAAAAGGAAAACTTGCATTGGATCTTTGATAAAATAGCATATTGTGAACCTAAAAATGATTTTTGTAAAAAAACATGAGCATCGGATCATGTACCTGTAGTTCATATCTGACCCACTTCCTGCCGATTCGGCAGGAATTTGTCTTTTTCACCAAAGGTGGACGGAAAGGTTTCGGATCCCCCTGTTGGGACATTGTCCATATAAGGTGGTATAGTATTTTTGTAAAATGTGGTGGTAGTATTTTGAATTAGCCATTTGGTGGTTGCTTCACAAAACCGTCCATTTTTTATGCTCAGAAAATGGGAAATGGCTTTTTGGTGCGACGAAAAGAAAAACTTCCTCCTGCAACATTGTTCGCCATCCCATGATGCATGTGTATGTACAATATGGGCACATTATCACAAACTATGCCTTGATTCTAGCCATAACATTGGTCATTTGACCCGAAAGCCAAGAAACCTCGAATGAGATAGGTCATTTTGTGAAGGGTTTTTTGAGACATAATCAATATATCAAGTTTGCTATTTTTCCTTATAAATATGTCACATAATATGACATCACGCGAAGGTTTCGCATTGTTTCGATCATTTTTCAATTTTTTATGCCCGTTTTAAACTATCGTTAAACTTTGTCGAACGGCGGACATAAAGATTCTTAGCTCGGGGCCGAGCCTCGCTAAACTTTCATTAGATCTTTGATAAAATAGCATATTGTGAACCTAAAAATGATTTTTGTAAAAAAACATGAGCATCGGATCATGTACCTGTAGTTCATATCTGACCCACTTCCTACCGATTCGGCAGGAATTTGTCTTTTTCACCAAAGGTGGACGGAAAGGTTTCGGGTCCTCCTGTTGGGACATTGTCCATATAAGGTGGTATAGTATTTTTGTAAAATGTGGTGGTAGAATTTTGAATTAGACATTTGGTGGTTGCTTCACAAAACCGTCCGTTTTTTATGCTCGGAAAATGGAAAATGGCTTTTTGGTGCGACGAAAAGGAAAACTTCCTCCTGCAACATTGTTCGCCATCCCATGATGCATGTGTATGCACAATATGGGCACATTATCACAAACTATATCTTGATTATAGCCATAACATTGGTCATTTGACCCGAAAGTCAAGAAACCTCGAATGAGATAGTTCATTTTGTGAAGGTTTCTTTGAGACATAATTAATATACCAAGTTTGATATTTTTCCTTCTAACTATGTCACATAATATAACACCACGCGAAGGTTTCGTATTGTTTCGATCGTTTTTGAATTTTTTATGTCCGTTTTAAACTATATATAATGTTTTATATTTTACTTAATTTTTATTTATAAATGTGTAATATTTAAGTGTAGATAGATAGGTCTTATTTTTCTGCAAATTTTGATATATTATTTGTATTTTTCCGAATTAGAATGATTTAGTTATGATTTTTCAAAGTTTAATGAGATAAAATAAAAAATAGCTACGCCGAGGGCAGCCGTCGGCGTATGCTACGCCGAGGGCAGCCGTCGGCGTAGCATAGAATATGCCGAGGTCAATTTTACGCCGACGGCTGCTTGGCGGGGCTGGCCTGGACGATGGCTACGCCGACGGCCCCGACGTTTGGCCGTCGGCGCAGCGACCGGCCGTCGGCGTAGCTTCCCAGTCCTGTAGTGGTAGGTTGAAACCCGAACCTCACAAGTTTCAACAATATATACGCGCGCTATAGGGTACCGATAATATTTGGCCTCGTACACCAGCAAACGAGAATGCTGGAGGCACAGCGACGGCAATGGCGAATTCACACTGTGTCATGAAAGGTTACTACTCCTTCTGTTTAGAAATATAAGATGTTTTAGTTTTGTGAAGAAAATGTATCTAGACATCTTTTAGTGTTTAGATCATAATTTGGACGTACTCACTAAAAGATGTCTAGATACATTAGCTTCACTAATCTAAAACATTTTATATTTTCAAACGGAGAAAGTACTTGTTAGCTTAACGCCTCAGCCACCGTCCACGAGCTGCTCAGCGTCCTACACGGAAGTGAAGACGAACCGCCCCACTTCCTCGCGTCTGCGTCCGCCTGCGCCTCTGCCTTGCGTGTTCCATCACCCGCCAATGCCAATGTGACCACCGCGGCGGCGACAACCAGGACGACGAGCATTGGAGCAATCACCGACACCAGCTCCGCCGCGTACGCCGTTACCATCGAACGTCGCCGGCGTAACAAACCCGCCCAAGAGAGGCCCAACTCCAAAAACGAATGTATGTGCGTCGGCCGTCGGTAGACATTCGGAGGCATGAAAACATGATGCAGCTCTGTAAATAGAGCGCTAGCTGCTGCTTTCTCGTGCAGAGCAACTACCAACAGCCTTGCAGCGTGTGTGATCGAAGGCGCAAAGTTCTGTTCCTTTGGATCGTGAAAAGCTTAAACTTAAAGTTGTGTAAGGACTCAGTAATAGGAGGATTTGGTGTTCATTTCCTGGTTCCTGCCCATTCTTAACCCTGTCTATGCGGGAATTCAATAATGTATATATCTTATTAGTCTACCTACCATACCATTATTATATCATAACATGTCTTAACTCACAAACACAGATAACACATCTACATATACACTATACATGCGCCTCTCCTTTTATGGCCAACAGTCCAACTCGTCTTCACCCTCTTTAGGCCTCGATCTCAAATGGATATCATATACCACTATACAGTCCATACGGTGGTTATCAGATAATAGGAACAGACAGATCGCCAATGTCCTTGCTTATGGAGGAATGCAGAGCTTTGAGGATGGAAGGCATCAGGATAGAAAAAGTCACATTTGTGAAGCTCCAAACGAAGCTTCAGAAGGTGGCTGACAAGAGGAACAGTGTGCGCAGTGTGGTGTGGTTGAGATGCTTAAAGACCCGCAACTCATGTTCGTGCGCAAGATTGAGTTCGAGGGGGCTACCCGGCCGGCTATGTGCTGGGTGAAGTGTGCTTTGCATGGCCGCAACGTGAATGTTCCGCCAAGCACGTGTCTCTAGCAGATCTACTATAAGTCATTAGCGGAGTAAATTAAAATTTTCGTTTTAGGAGGTTAAACCGCACATAGCAGATCACTCAAAGGTTTTAGTGGAGTAAATTTTTTTATTCCCTAGCACCTCGGCCGCATATATTTAATCGACCACTTTTGCTTGGTCCCCCCCCCCCTCCTCCCTCCTTTTTTTCAAACTTAGACAAACAAAAACTCATACCAATTGTTTTCAGGACCGTACGAACCCACCCGAAGTCCATATGATCCTCTTAGACGTATATTCCCCGTACACGAATACTCATGTGCCTGCAGAAGCGAAAATCGTAAGTTATATAACAGCAACAACAACAAAAATTAAATATGACATGCAAAGACGTAGATCGCAATAATAAGAGGTGGGATCAGCCGTCCGGGACATGGATTATACTCAGTTCGACCGAGTACACATATACGGAGATATACATGGCCTCGATATGGGTTTCGACGGGTCAAAAAAATAAAACGGCCCATAAAACTTAAGTTTAGGGAGGGGGGACCGAAGCACACCTCCTATACGTCATTGACAGGCGCCACACTGTCAGGGGAGTCGCCATCTACTGATGAGCTTTATTATGAGCCACCAGTCCGAATCAGGGACAAGCGGCGGCCCTTTTCTGCACTCCAGAGAAGAGGCATCCTTGACGGGCAGTAGTTAGACACAGATCAGTTGTTCGGACAGATATCCAAAGTTTCTGGAGCATTTTCGATGTGGTCTAGTGCACATATGGAATATTACCTGGACATTCCAACAAAAATAGTTGCTATCAAGACATGCATGGGTCCAAACGACCTCAATTACGTTGTATTTGCGATATATATTAATTCAGTTTTCTTCTGGTTTATCAATCAAGTAATAATCATCGTCGATTTCTTGTTCACACAGAGTTCATAGGTTCTGTTTTGTTAGATGAAAGTCGTTGTGAGGCCATATCGAAGACGCGACTCCGGAGGGAATCCACAAATATGGGTCTTGGGAAGACAATGTATCGTTTATTCTCCCCTTGTTTGATGTAGTTTGATCTTTTGTTAACTAAGTTGAAATAATTGTATGTATGTATTTCTTGATCTGTAATCTATTACTATTAGGAACTATAATTTGGTCATGTATCTCCTGCTCCTATTTTATTATACTGCATAGCTTGAAGCGGGTGCTCTCAAACATGGACCGGAGTTTTGCATGGAACCACCGGGGTCGTGTAAGAACATTGACTGGCACTTAAATTTTAACTCTCGGTATACACCTAACTAGCAAGATATTTTTTAGCGAGTCCCTTGCATTCGTCCTGATCATGCTCTCGGTTATTACCCTAGAGTAGAGCCTGACACTCAATGTACTCACTGAATACATGGCTTTCTTGTTGTATGATATGGCCGAAATATTACATCTGTTTTCATATCAATAAGAAAATATTTAGAAGCATCGATTATGTTATATTTCAAATGAATGTTTAATCACGTCAAGTAGAAAGTCCCTTGATGACGGGAAATGGCAAGGACATATGGAGGGAAGAAGTCAAGGACGAAGAAAGAGGAAGACTATACATAATATTCGTCCATGATAGACATGTGTTGTTATTCCTGGACACGCTATAATGTGTCATCTAACCTCCATGGGTGTAGCTAATTGAGTGAACCTTTTGTAAAATGTCACCGAAATAGCCTCGTGTTTTGCAAACAAGTCTAACTGAACAAAGATGATGACCTTCAAAGTACATTTCAAAGAACCGATAACTAAGAACCGAGCACAACATTGACAAAGCACACAAAGATAGTTGTCTAGCCTCAGATGTAATCCTACTTATAATAGGAAGGGTCGATGACCCAATTTTAATGTAATTAGAAGAAAATCCTTAACCAAAACCCTATGACCACATTATTATATTGCATCATCCGCAAGAGTGTTAAACATACATATACTAACTATTGCATGTCATCGACACAATGGGCGGTCATAGAAAGTTAATACCATGTGGGAGGTCACAGCACCCCAGCAGGCTTCTCTCGGAGAATTGCTAGAGACGAGAGGCATGCTTTGCGCACAGATGCGCCATAGATCCAACAACTTGGGGCACATCGGTCGAATGGCAATGGAGCACGCAATTGCGGCTTCAAGATAGGAGGCGTACGGACGACGAGAGGCGGTGAAGTTGGGCCCCGAGGAGCACAGCTGGAGGTCGCAGCAGAGGAACCTAAGCGTCATGCGTCTCTTAGAGCATTTCTAGCCGCCATCCCCGGAACACCCCCTCTAGACGTCATTTTCCTGCGCCAACACCAAAAAAAAAACTCCCAGCCACCCGCAAGTGCATGTTTTTCGCCGGCACGGGTCATTTTTCACCCAGCATACCGATGTAGAACCTAACGCATAGGAGGGACAGCGGGGTGTCGACTAAAGCGAAAATTCGAGCGGGAACGCTCACTAGTGCAGAGCCCCCCCTTTAACTCCGGTTGGGAGGGCCCTCTAACAGCGGTTCCCCAACCGCTGTTGAGGGTTCGGTGTTAGAGGGGGGGCCCCTTTAACACCGGTTCTTATACGAACCGGTGTTAAAGGGTGGCGCACGTGGGGCTGCCGCAGGCCTCAGGCCGCCCCCCCTTTAACACCGGTTCGTATCTGGAACCGGTGTTAAAGGTTCTTCTGCCGCGACAGAGATTTAGGCCGTTTTCCTGCCGCGGCAGAACTCTGCCGCGGCAGGAAAACGGCCTAAATCTCTGCCGCGGCAGACTTCTGCCTCTGCCCCGTTCTGGGCGTATTTCTGCGGGAGGGGGGGGGAGCGAGAGGAAATCGATCGGGAGCGGTATACTTATAAATCGTCATCGGTACATACGAGTACATGAATAATTAAGCAACTATTATTATACACAAACATCGTCATCGGCACATACATCGTCATCGGCACATACATTGTCATCGTTCATTTTGGTGGATATCTAAAGAGGTCTCCGCCAGGCGTGACGACCTCATCAAGTATGAACCCCGCCAATTCCTCTTGAATGGCTCGTATGCGTTCAAATGGTAGGAGTTGGTCCCGCATCCGTTCGATCTGAATATATATGAAGAATGGGCCGTCAATATATATATAAGAATAAAACTCAACACAATTGATGGTAATAAAATAATGTTGTGGACTTTGTTTACTTACTCTAAGTTGTTCTAGTGCGGCTTGGCCTGTCGCACATATCGTGTTGCGAATGAATTCGCAAACATAGTACCCACATAAGTTATTGTCGTGTCCCTGATGCGCGCACTTTACGAGAATAGAGAGTTCAATCAAAATAATAATCAATAAAGCATGATATAATGGAATTGGAAGCTAGCTAGTATTACTTACATTTTGGTCTACAAATTTTAGTTCTTCTGACCATTCACCCACGACCCTGCCCGTGAACATTTTCCAAACCCTGTCCGACAAAGAAAATGGATAAAGGAGTAATTAATTGCTTATTGTCACGAAAGTTGCCGATCTAGTGCGATAATATGATTGAAATTACCTCTAGAGCATCTCTCTAAAGTCTGCCCATAGCTCTTTTTCTTTTCGTAACGAGTCCATGACAAGGACTTTTCCTGAGTCGGGTTGAATGACTAGCAGAATAAAGTGGAACCTACGCACGCATAACTCATCATCAGTTACACTTAACATCGAGTAAGCCGAAACATAATGTGTACAAGAGAGAGGGTAACAGTACTCACGAGAAGTTGTAAGGCAATAGTATTTCCCTTTTGGTTTGTTGTCTCAGTAAAGACTTTAGCAAGTAATCTTCTGTTTGCCCGGGTTTGTCTCTTACCACTTCTTCATGAACTCTATTTGGGTCAACGAACCCAATGTCAAAAGGGCCTCCTTTCATGCATTCCATAACCTTTTTCCTGCATAATAGTATATACATATATGGTGAGCATATATATATACATGCAATTAATGAAGTGAATGAGATGAGATAAAAATTACAGAAATAGTACTTACACACAATAAAGGCTGATGGCAGATTTGTCGAGTTCCTTCTGATTGAATAGAAAATGCAAGTCTTGAATGTTGAAGTCGATCGCGTCGTCTCCGCACAAGAAAATCTGATCTCTTATATGCGCCGTGATCCATTCTTCTTTTCTCGTCTTGCAGAAATGAAGGTACCACTTGTGCAATTTTCGCATCTTTGTTGGTAGATTCTTGAGCTCCTCTTTCTTGACTAGATTCTTCCCATACTTCCATGGCTGTATGGGGTTGACATCGCATTTGGGCAAGTTGTCTCCCATGACGTTCAAGTATGCAATGTAAGTCATCCCCATCTCATTGGCCTTTCTTTGTAGCTCTGCCTCGTAATCATCTACGGGAGGAGCGTCCCGTTTGTCAAACATTTGGAGCGGGGCGCATGATTGGTTTTCCTGCTCTCCGAGCATGGGAACTGTTTTCTGGGGTGCCTCACGACTGCTACTTTCAGTCTCCCTACGGCGCCTTGCATCCGCCTTCAAAATCTGGCGCTCGTAGTCCGGCACAAGTGGGGTTTCAGGTTTCAAAAGATTTTTGTAAAACTTCTCCACCACCGCCGGATCTATTTTCTCCTTTGGCTCAGCCCGTCTAGGTGCAAAGAATTTCTTGACCTGTTCTCCCGAGATCCTATTGGTCTCCTCGTCGCTGCGATTCCACGGTAAAACCGGCAATGGCTTGGCGGAAGGCTGCGGGACGTAGTTTTTTGAACTCTTTGGCATACGGTTTCCTGCGGATTTCTTTGTGGCAGTGCTACTGATGCTCCTCGTGGCAGTGCTCTTCCGCTTACGCTGAGGAGATGGCTGAACCACCGGAGATGGCTGACGGGCCGGAGATGGCTGCCGCGCAGGAGATGGCTGACGGGCCGGAGATGGCTGCCGCGCAGGAGATGGCTGACGGGCCGGAGATGGCTGCCGCGCAGGAGATGGCTGACGGGCCGGAGATGGCTGCCGCGCAGGAGATAGCTGAAGCGGCTCAGACTGCTGACGCTGCGGAGACGGCGGGGGTGCCAGTGACCTCCAATTTGGAAGCACAATGTGTTCCTTCTTCCAAAGAATGGTTGTTTTCACTGCAATTTTGAGTTGAGTTTCCCCTTCACCTGTAGCATGGTCAAGCTGTGCTTCCTCATATTCCTTCACAACCTCATCCACCCCGACAATAGCATAGCCATCTGGAATCGGTCGGCAGTGGTAAGTTCCACCAGCTACAGGAGGTAAGGCATAGCCGACAGCCACCTTAATGGATAAGCCCATTAATCTCACATGCAGCTCAGCGTGTTCGCTCTCCGTGATCTCATCAAGGGGTATCGAGGACCCGTCATTTCAAGTGTGGGCTGCACGTTCTCCGTGGAAGCCACACTGCTTTTCCGCGCAGAGTCTGGGCCGCGGGCAGCTTCCAATGCAGGCTCTTCATGCCGTTGAGATGGGCCGGTAGCTTGATGGCTCTGTTGTGCATTCACTTGCGTCTGCAGCGCCGCAAGTGCATGTTCTATCTGTGTCATCCGCTCTGTACGCTTTTTTTCTTTTCTGCCGCGCCATCTGTAAGAGTCGCTCCAGTCGGCAAACCCATCCTTCCACGTCATACCCCCTGTGCCTCGTGCATGTCCAGGGTGTTCTTTTTTACCGATGGCGCGTGTGAGCTGGTCATTCTCTCTGTCGGGATGGAAGGTCCTGGCGGATGTTTCCTCGTATGCCGTGATGAGTTCAGTGACGGGTTTGGCAAGGATGGTTGGGAAGATACACAATCCTGTTTCTGGGTCCAACCTTGCCCCGATTCCGTAGAACCAAGTCTTTGCACGTAGGTCCCACCCATCTGTCTGGGGTGTGATCCCTCTCTCGCGCAGGGCCCTCTCAGCTTCCTCCCACTTAGGCCTCTGAGATATGTAGCCACCTGACCCCGTCCTCTGGTGATATTCCTTCTTCAGGGCATTAAGCGTATTGGTTTCTGACCTCTTTTTAGCTATAGCACTTTTTTTATATGTCTCAGATTCGGGCCAGTGAGGTCTTATCTTCGCATAATATGCGTCTTCGAAATCTGGAGTCTCGCGAGCTTTGACAAATTTGTTCAATTTTGTCTTCCAGTTGCGGAAAGCCTCAGCCATCTTCTTTAGAGTCCACTCTTTGACCGGGTTGTTTTCATCCTCCTCTGGCGGAAGGGTGAAATTTACCAACAACGAATTCCAAAGCGTTTCTTTGGATCTGTCATCGACAAAGGTACCGTCGCCCTTCTTTGGCTTATTCCAATATTCAATTATGATTGGGATTTGGTCCCTAACAAGAACTCCAGCCTGACGTATAAATTTGTCTGCGGCCTTCTTGGGCTCCATCGGCCTTCCATCAACACGGACTGCTTCGATCGTGAACTTTGCACGATCTTTCAACCGCTGGCTCGCACCTCGCTTGCTCTTTTTCATAGAAGAAGATGGTTGCTGGCTGGTCGATCCAGAGGGCTAAAAGAAGAAAGAAGCGTTAATTAATACATGTAGAAGAAGATTGTTGGTGGAAGTCAGCTGAGGCTTAATCAATGCATATACCTCGCCGGACTTTGTAACCATTAAATTGCGTTCACCGGAGTCTTTATCTTCTCCATGACTAGTACTTGAGCTGTCGTTGTCATGTCCCTCCAAGTTCAGATATTGTGAGGTGTCCTCATCAATAATGTTCTCCATTATTTCTTCTTCTTCAAGGTTTCTACTAAGTGGATCCATAGTTTCTAAAACAATAATATTATCTAGAGTAAGAGTGTAAACATTCAAGTGGACTTGGATTCATACACAAATATACATATTATTTATACCAAAATACACAAATAAATACACAAATGAGTCAGAGGTCCAATTTGTATACAAGTTTTAATCTATGCATGTAGTACAATTTATCGAGCAAACAAGTTTTAATCGGGATGAGTCAGCAATCACACACGTGGCAGACACGTGGCGCTCACCGGTGGGGTGACGTTGGTCTCGTGGGGCGGCGGTGCTCGTCGGACGGATGCGGCGGTCTCGTCGGGCGGCGGTGCTAGCGGCGGGCTCGTCGGGCGGCGGGCGGCGTCGGCGTTGAGGCGTGGCCTACGAGCTCCGAAGCGGCGGCGGCGAGACGCTCCTGCACGGGGAAGAGAGCGAGATGGTCAGGGCTCCTCGAAATAGGCTTGCGCCCCGCTATATTAATATAGCAATCACAAGATACAACGACAATGTTGGAGGAACAGAAAAGGGGAAGGTGAAATAAGTTATGGGTCCCAAATTGTCTAAAGGAATCAGCGTGGAGCGCCTGCAATCGGCCGTCCCGATCCGTTCTTCCTCGTCACCGACATCGTTCGCCATCGCCATTACCTCCGTTCCCAAGCTCCCCTGTCCTTGTCAATGTCACTCACGCGTCAAGGGTGAGCTCGCGGTCCTCTAGGACCTCTCCAATCCTCCCATCTCTCTCTGGTTCGAGCTCGCGCCGAGAGCCACCCCGCCAGCTCCCTATAGTTGCCCCGTGCCGGCGAGCCCGCGGCCTCCCTCCGCTCTGGCCGTCCGCCTCGCCTCTGCTTCTGTCTACCTCTCCCGTCGCCACTCGATGAGCTCGCTGGGCCAAGCGCCGCGCCCTTGCCTCGCCCTCCGGCCGCTCGTCCTCAGCGCCCCAACCTCCGCCGCCGGGGCCCTCCCCACACCTCCTTCTGCGACGCCTGGCCGCCACCGGGGCCGACGGCGCCGCCTCCGCACTTCCCCGACGCCAAGCCCGAGCCCGACCACGGCCTCGCCACGCCAACCTTGCTCCCTCGCCAACTGCGAGTCCACGGCTCCGGCCGTGCCGTGCGCCCCCGTCGGTCTTGCCCTCCAGCGCCACCGCCCGGCTCGCCCTCTGCGAGGTCGACCCGACACCGCCTACGGTCGCCGCTGCGCCCGCGTCGTCTGTCCTCCGTCGGCCTCCTCCCTGGTACCCGCCGCAGCGACCTTCGGCCACCGTCGTGTGGAGACATAGAGGGAGGGGAAGGATGCGGGGAAGAGAGGGTCGGGGGCGGCGGACCTCGAGCTCCGAAGCGGCGGCGGCGAGACGGCGGGTCGGGGGCGGCGGACCTCGAGCTCCGAAGCGGCGGCGGCGAGACGGCGGGTCGGGGGCGGCGATACGGAGGACCTCGATCGATCTGGGAAGAAAGGAAGGGGAAGGGGAAGGTGAAATAAATACACACACCCCCTTTAACACCGGTTCATGGCTGGAACCGGTGTTAAAGGGGGGGGCGTTTCCCGCACGCATTTTATTACCCCCCCCCCCCTTTAACACCGGTTCGTGGCTGGAACCGGTGTTAAAGGGGGGGGGTGGGTGCGCGCGGGAAACGAAATAAATGCCCCCCCTTTAACACCGGTTCCTGTCTGGAACCGGTGTTAAAGGGGGGGCATTTATTTCATGCATTAAAGGGGCTTTTTTAATTCAAAAAATATGATATGAATTTAGAAAATTCATATCTTTTTCATTTCAACTCAGAAAAATATGAATAATATATCATAATTTTCAGAAAAATAATATCTATCCATTCATGTAAATCATTTTATATTTACTTTACATGAATTTTTTTAAAATAATTAAAACACTTATTTCATGCATTAAAGGGGCTTTTTTAATTCAAAAAATATGATATGAATTTAGAAAATTCATATCTTTTTCATTTCAACTCAGAAAAATATGAATAATATATCATAATTTTCAGAAAAATAATATCTATCCATTCATGTAAATCATTTTATATTTACTTTACATGAAATTTTTTAAAATAATTAAAACACTTATTTCATGCATTAAAGGGGCTTTTTTAATTCAAAAAATATGATATGAATTTAGAAAATTCATATCTTTTTCATTTCAACTCAGAAAAATATGAATAATATATCATAATTTTCAGAAAAATAATATCTATCCATTCATGTAAATGATTTTATATTTACTTTACATGAATTTTTTTAAAATAATTAAAACACTTATTTCATGCATTAAAGGGGCTTTTTTAATTCAAAAAATATGATATGAATTTAGAAAATTCATATCTTTTTCATTTCAACTCAGAAAAATATGAATAATATATCATAATTTGGTGGTTGCTTCACAAAACCGTCCGTTTTTTATGCTCGGAAAATGGAAAATGCCTTTTTGGTGCGATAAAAAGGAAAACTCCTCTTGCAAACTATGCCTTGATTCTAGCCATAACATTGGTCATTTGACCCGAATGAGATAGGTCATTTTGAGACAGTTACATAAAGACGAACTGGAACTGAAAATTAAGATACATAAAAGAACTGAAAATTAAGATACATAAAAGAACTGAAAATTAAGATACATGGCCAGATTAAGTAACAATCGGCCGAACTGGAACTGAAAATTAAGATACATAAAAAAACTGAAAATTAAGATACATGGCCAGATTAAGTAACAATCGGCCGAACTTGTTTCGGAATGTTGGAGTGATTCAGTCATGCTCCTGCCTACACCTGTAATACTCGCCACTGTAGTCGTCGTACTCGCCGCCGCCGTCATCGATGTCGTCGTCGGGTCACCGTAATTGAACCTCTGGAGAGTACACGTGGGCTGGACTTGAGGGTAGCGCGTGGGCTGGACTTGAGGGTAGCGCAGACGGGGGTTAGAGTCGGCGGCAGTGTCATAGGCCATGACGCTCTGGAGAGTCCGACCGCGCCACCATAGCCGACGGCCGGCCTAGTTGAAGTTAGGAGGAGGTGGGCCGTCCTCCTCGTGCCTGGCGAGCGCCCTCTCATGCCGATCCACGAAGAAGGCTTCCCAAGTAGGGAAATAGTCGGGATGCCATCTGGGATTCCTCCGCTGCTCCGGCGTGAGCTCGAAGTAGTAGTGGTTCGTGATGGCCATCCGGCGCGCCACACCTAGAGGGACAGGAGGAACCGGCACACCTCCGACGCTCAGCATCCAGCCGACGGGGACACAGTAGCCCGGCGGGTAGGGGTAGTTCGAGGCGCAAAGCGCCTCCGCCTCCCTGGGGGTTAGTGCTACGGTGGAAGCCATGGGAAAGAGTGATGAAGTTGCAGATATGAGTCTAGAGATGTGAAATGACAATGGAGGCCAACCCCTACATATATATATAGTGAACTAGCGGGAAGAACTGGAGGGAAGAACTGGCGGGAAGAAAAATGGCGGGAAGAAAAATGGCGGGAAGAACTGGCGGGAAGAAAAATGGCGAGAAAAAATGGCGGGATGAACCTTTAGTCCCGGTTGGAGACACCAACCGGGACTAAAGATGAACCTTTAGTCCCGGTTGGAGACACCAACCGGGACAAAACACGAGTCAGCACTAATAATAGGGGTGAGTGCATGTCGACATTATGTCGTGCGGCGTGTACCTTGTCCCGGATGGTGTCACCAACCGGGACTAAAGATGAACCTTTAGTCCCGGTTGGAGACACCAACCGGGACTAATAATAGGGGTGAGTGTCGACATTCTTTTGTAAGTGTCAACACTATGTCGAGCTGCTTGTACTATAAATAGGCATCCTTGTGAGTCCAGTCCTCCAGCCAGTTTGAGGCAGGGACACCACTACGGCCAGTTTCAGGGAGATGCCGACGGAGCCCAGTCCTCCGGCATCTCCGAGAAACTGGTCATAGAGGCACTCCCTAATATGTGAAATTAGTTAGCTCCCTGGTGTATTGATCTAGTTAGAGAAGTTACAAAGCTGCAAGATGGTTTTCGAGAGCAGGGACACCACTACGGCCAGTTTCAGGGAGATGCCGACGGAGCCTAGTCCTCCGGCATCTCCAAGAAACTGGTCATAGAGGCACTCCCTAATATGTGACCGCGCGCGTTTGGAGATCAGATCTTAATGGTAAGTACGAATTGGGACAACTTCTTCTCATAGTCCCGGTCCATCCACAAAACATGACTAACACTCAAGACATGTATTAATATTAAAAACATGAACTAGAGTTACATAATATGAGCATGAACTTCTTGGCATATGCCCTTCCTTATGATCGCTTCAGACGTAACCATGGAGCATCTTCTTTACTTAACGGAATGCTTGGGTCAGTTTTCACTGTGAAGGGCGGAATTTCATCAAACTTATTATAATCTTCTGACATGTCTGTCTTGTCCTCGATTCCCACGATGTTTCTTTTCCCTGAAAGAACTATGTGACGCTTTGGCTCATCATATGATGTATTCGTTTGCATATTTTTTCTTTTTTTTGGTCTAGAGGACATGTCCTTCACATAGAAAACCTGAGCCACATCATTGGCTAGGACGAATGGTTCGTCTAAGTTCTTCATAAGATTGTTGAGATCCACCGTTGTCATTCCGTACTTCTTGTCTACCTCAACCCCTCCTCCTGTTAGCTTGACCCATTTGCATCGAAACAAGGGGACCTTAAAATTAGGTCCATAGTCAAGTTCCCATATCTCCTCTATGAACCCATAATACGTGGTCTTTTGCCCATTGTCTTCTGCTGCATCGAAGCGGACACCACTGTTTTGGTTGGTGCTCTTTTTATCTTGGCCTATCGTGTAAAATGTATTCCCATTTATCTCGTACCCTTGGAAAGTACATACAGTCGAAGACGGTGTCCTGGCCAACAAGTACAGCTGATCCCCAACAGTGGTGTTATTCGTGAGAAGTCTTTGCAGCCAGCCGCCAAAACTCGCCATGTGTTCACTTATAATCCATTCATCAGACTGCCCCGGGTGTTTGAGGCGTATTAAATTCTTGTGTTCATTGATATACGGGGCAACCAAGATAGATCTTTGTAAAACCGTGTAGTGTGCTTGATTGAGAGAATGCCCGTCCCTACATATCATTGCTTTACATCCTAGGGTGCCTTTTCCACGCAGTCTCCCCTCATGTCGTGATTCTGGAACACCAATCGCCTTAAGGTCAGGAATAAAATCAACACAGAACTCAATGACCTCCTCTGTTACATAGCCCTTGGAGATGCTTCCTTCTGGCCTAGCACGGTTATGAACATATTTCTTTAAGACTCCCATGTGTACCTCTCAAAGGGGAACATATTGTGTAGAAATACAGGACCGAGAATGGCAATCTCTTCTACTAGGTGAACCAGGAGATGCGTCATAATATTGAAGAAGGATGGTGGGAACACCAACTCAAAGCTGACAAGACATTGGGCCACATCTGTTTGTAACCCTGGTAGGCTTTCTGGATCGATTACCTTCTGAGATATTGCATTGAGGAATGCACATAGCTTCACAATGGGTACTCGAACATTTTCAGGTAGAAGCCCCCTCAATGCAATCGGAAGCAATTGTGTCATAATCACGTGGCAGTCATGAGACTTCAGGTTTTGGAATTTTTTCTCTGCCATATTTATTATTCCCTTTATATTCGACGAGAAGCCAGACGGGACCTTGATACTGCTCAGACATTCAAAAAAGATTTCCTTCTCTGCTTTGGTAAGAGCGTAGCTGGCAGGAGTTAAGTGGCATCGTTTACCCTTCTCGTTCTCAGGATGCATAGGCTCTTCAGGGGCCTTCAGACGTTGCTGGTCCTGTCATGCTTCCGGTGTATCTTTTGTCTTCCCATACACTCCTAGAAAGCCTAGCAGGTTCACGCAAACATTCTTCGTCACGTGCATCACGTCGATTGAAGAGCGGACCTCTAAGACTTTCCAATAGGGTAGGTCCCAAAATATAGATTGCTTCTTCCACATGGGCGCATGTCCGGCATCGTCATTCGGAACAGATAGACTGCCAGGACCTTTTCCAAAGATTACTTCTAGGTCCTTGACCATACCAAATACCTCCTCACCGGTACGGAGGACAGGCTTCCTCCGGGGTTCTGCCAGACGTTTGAAATGCTTGCCTTTCTTTCTTACTGGATGCAGGTTCGGAAGAAATCGGCGATACCCTAGGTACACAACCTTCTTACATTTATCCAAATATACACTTTCAGTATCATCTAAACAGTGTGTGCATGCATTGTATCCCTTGTTTGTCTGCCCTGAAATGTTACTAAGATCAGGCCAATCATTGATGGTTACGAAAAGCAATGCTCGTAGGTCAAATGGCTCCCCTTTGTGCTCATCCCACATACGTACACCTGGTTTGGCCCACAGCTGTAAAAGTTCTTCAACTAATGGCCTTAGGTACACATCAATGTCGTTGCCGGGTTGCCTCGGGCCTTGGATGAGCATTGGCATCATAATGAACTTCCTCTTCATACACAACCAAGGAGGAAGGTTATAGATACATAGGGTCACAGACCAGGTGCTGTGACTGCAGCTCTGCTCACCAAAAGGATTCATGTCGTCTGTACTTAGACCAAACCTTAAGTTCCTTGCGTCACGTGCAAAGTTCGGGTACTCTCGCTCGACTTTTCTCCACTGTGACCCATCAGCGGGGTGTCTCAACATCGCGTCTTTCTTACGGTCTTCCATGTGCCATCGCAACAACTTGGCATGCTCTTTATTTCTGAAGAGACGTTTTAACCGTGGTATTATAGGAGCATACCACATAACCTTGGCGGGAACCTTCTTCCTAGGGGCCTCGCCCTCAACATCGCCAGGATCGTCTCGTCTGATCTTATACCGCAGTGCAGTGCATACCGGGCATGCATCCAAATTCTCGTACTTCTCACCGCGGTAGAGGATGCAGTCATTAATGCAGGCATGTATCTTCTGCACGTCTAATCCTAGAGGGCAGACAACCTTCTTTGCTTGGTATGTACTGTCAGGCAACTCATTATTTCTTGGAAGAAGATTCTTCATTTTTACCAACAACTTTGAAAATGCGCTGTCAGTCACACCATTCTCTGCCTTCCATTGCAGCAAATCCAGTGTGGCACCTAGCTTTTTGTGGCCATCTTCGCAAGTTGGATACAACAATGTTTTGTGATCCTTTAACATCTGCTCCAGCTTCTCCTTCTCCTTTTCAGTTTCACATTCTTCCTTTGCATCAGTAATGGCCCGACCAAGATCGTCATCAGCGGGCCCATCTGCTCCCTCTTGATCTTCATTATCTACCTCCGTTGCATTATCATCATATTCAGGATACATATTATGATAGTTTTCATCATCCTCTTCTTCTTCGTTATCTTCCATCACAACCCCTTTTTCTCCGTGCTTGGTCCAACAATTATAGCTGGGCATGAAACCCGATCGAAGCAGGTGGGCGTGAATGGTTCTGGTATTTGAGTAGTCTTTCTTGTTCTGACAGTGAACACACGGACAGCACATAAAACCATTGTGACCACGGTTTGCATTAGCCACAACGATGAAATTTTGGAGGCCCGTAATGTACTCGGAAGTGCGGCGGTCACCGTACATCCATTGCCGATTCATCTGCATTAATATGTAGTATATATCAAAAAATAATAGGGAGATGACCATTTATATATATAGTACATCAATGACACATGAAACTATAGTTGCCGACCTCGACCGAGACGGAAAGAGCAACAAGAAAGCTTATTTTGAGCTCTCGGGCATTTCACCGAACACCTCTAGTGCATATGAAAAAAACACAAACTAGCACTCTTCACACCCTCTTGCTAGGCTCCAAAATGTGAAAGAATGGAAGAGTGGGGTGTGTGTGGGCTGGGGTGGTGTCTTATATAGCCCCTCCCCTTTAACACCGGTTCGTGCCACGAACCGGTGTTAAAGGGGGGGTGCGCGGGCCACTGGTGCAGGGACCTTTAACACCGGTTCGTGCCACGAACCGGTGTTAAAGGGGGGGCTCCTTTAATGCCGCAGAGGCCACGCTGGTACGGCCCCCCCTTTAACACCGGTTCGTAGAAGAACCGGTGTTAAAGCCCATTTTCGGGATCAACAAAAGCCCTCGTTTCCACTAGTGGCTCTATCGATGAGAAGACGCAAAATTCCCCCTCTTACTCTTTTTCCCACGATGCCTATACCTTTTCATCCGACATGCCTCTTGCCGCCGGCACCACCCCTATCCCCTAGCATCACGTCGGAAGTGCGTCGTCACACCGATGTTTCCCCTGACCTCCATCTCGGCCGACTTTAGCCGTCGAACAGTTCTACACCGATCGAGTGGCCACCATGCCCGTCAGAAGTTCAGAGATTTGGCTCAAGGGTGATGGACTCAAATAACGAGCAGATGTTTGCCGCTCTGATGGAAGAAGAAGCCACCGACACTGCCACCAGCGATGAAGAGCATATGAAGATACTTTCTTGTCTAACAGGCTTTTACTCCTAGTGAGCACAACCGCGATGTGGTGGCTTGGCACCGGGGCACCGTAAGAGCAAGTCGAGGCAGCGAATGAAAGGCTATTGCATGCGTACTTGAGGCAGTGGTTGATCAGGATCTCTGGATTTTGCATGTGTTCTTCAGTATGGCATGATCTTATATTGACATTAACATCTTGTAGTGCTATAGTGTCTTCTCCAATATTGTTAAAGGTCATGGTCCTCTGGTGAACTATGTGATCAATAGCCATCAGTACAACAAGTGATACTACTTGACAGATGACATCTATCCAAGATGGTCAACATTTGTGAAGACAAACCTCTTGTGGGCAAGAAATCTCACTTTGCTTAGTGCCAGGAGGCTTGCAGAAAGGATGTCGAGCAAGCATTTGGTGTGCTCCAAGCGCGCTTTGCTCTTGTCCGGTACCCCACTCTTGCATGGTCAAAATATCGGATGTTTGAAAGGTGATGAATGCATGTGTTATCTTGGACAACATGATCATTAAGAGCGAGCTGGAGTGGCCAGTGATTGACATCGAACTGTATTTCAAATAGGGTCCTCTTAGATAAGTTGATCACCAGGTAACGGCTGCATTTGTTGCCTTCCTCGCCATGTGTGAGGAAATTAGAAACCCACATATGCATCAACAACTGCTAGAAGATCCGGTGGAGCACATGTCGATGCTAAAACTAAACGCCTAGTTTTAATTTATGTTTGAAAACTTGTTAAACTATAAGATTTCTTAACCGGACTAGTTAAATTCTATTTATTTTCATGTTGAACCGTGTGAATCATAATTATGGTTTATATTTTTGATTTTTAAAAGAAATATGTCATCGGGGCCAGTTTCAAGGCTGCGGCTGGGCGATACTAGGATGTTAAGTGGATCCCACCAAAATCTCACTTCTAGTTCATTTGCTAAAATCGCCTGATACCACCCTAGGGCCGACCAAATGGAAATTATCACGGGCGCCCCAAAATAGCGTCGACGATTTCTGTGGGTGCCCCGGAGATGCTCTTATACTCTGTATTTTCTCGTTGCATTGCGGGGAAATGAGACGGGGCAAGCACGTGGGTGGATCGCATCGGGGAAATACGCGAGCATAGGATGGGCAGTGGGTGCTTGGATGGCTAGCGTTATGGAAAATGATTCCCTGTAACCGAGACGATCATCATCTGGATTGGGTCGTGGAACCGCTCGCACACGTGCGTCTAGCATACTAGCACGACCCTACCACGCGTGTCCCGTATCTTCTCCTTGCCTCCAATTTTCCTCTTTCCTTTCACTCCTCGCGAGAAGTCAGCCATGGAGGAGCTCATGCCATGACGCCCGCCACCCAGCTCTGTAGCTCGCCAGACACCAGCATCCCCACATCCCGTTCCTGGCCCTCCCGGTCTTTCTCCCTCGCCAACCCCATCGTCCTGCGCCTCCAATCGAGGTGCCCCGCACGGAACCCCTGCTTCTACGGGCAGCCATTAAGGACGAACCAGCGATGCCAGCGTGACGACGACGAGGATGGCGGCGCTGCCTGTCAGGGCCGGCTCTATATTTTGCGGGGCCCTAGGCCGAAGTTGATGACAAGGCCTCTAAGGCTAATATATGCCACCAAGATCGAAACTTGGAGAAAAGGTCATAGTGTAAAAACACAAGTAGAACTAATTTGTAGCTCACGGTGATATTCTATTCCTTTGGCAAGGCTATAAGGAAGCTCATAAAAATTTACTGGACAAATACATATAATGTTGGATGGACTTTCAAATTTAGAAAGCGAGCCATAATATCTTTACAACTTGCAAAATTAGCAAGATTTTTTGTTGTACTAAAATGCATACCACATGATCATATTTGATGAAATTAGTCTAACTTAACATTGTGATGAGTGCTAATTCACCATATGATCATAGACCACATGGTCATCGTCGTTTTTGTCAAGACTCTGTTGTTGGCTTTATTTTCTCTGCTCTTTCTTTTTTTATTTTCTCTGTTGTTTCTTTGGGTGTTGTGATGTCTGGTCCAATAGCTGTCTCAACCGTTGCTATATTAATATAGCTGGACGTATGCCTGTTTCGAGGAGTTATAGGAGAGGAGCGGGCACATGATAATTGTTGAAATCCATTTCAGCAAGCTAGCAATCAGGTCAGTACCAGACGGTTAGACCAACTCAATCTCACGTTTCCCAAGCCTAGAATTTCCACCGCGCGTTTCCTCCTCCCCGGTTACTGATCTGTTTGGGCTGCAGTCGATTCTTTTCTTTTTTAGCTCAACACAAGTATGATACATGTGTTTAAGGAGAGTGAAATGCACCAGCAGTCCCCAAAGTTGCCGGTGATGTCTAAAATGATCCTAAAACTCAGAAAATATATCAAAACAGTCCTAAAACTTGTCATTAACATCTACATACGGTCCTATATACGTATGAGGTGACAGTTGCAATATGGTGGACTTGCTACGCCAGCGGCGTGCAATCTACCTGGCCAATCAAATAATGTCCAGGCATATGAACGGTCCAAAAATAAATAAACGAATGGTCCGGACGTCATCGTCGTTGAACAGTTCAATGGATCGACGGAGCCGCGCGGCATGCATGGGCCCCTCTATTGCATGGGCCCTAGGGCGTCGCCCATGCTGGCCATGGGTCAAAGCCGGCCCTGCTGCCTGTAGGACACTGCCTCCCTACCTCCCTAGAGCCCTAGCCTATCCTCCTTGGAGATGCCGGCCTCCTCGGTAGTCGTGGTTGCTACTGATGGCCAACGTCGCTGTTGCAAAGGGTACAAGGGCACCACTAGCAATGGCTAATGTTGTTGCTACCTGTACGGTGAGGGATTTTTGCTACCAACGGTCGGTGTCGTCGCTAACTATGGCCAATGGATTTGCTACAGTAGTACAAATATTTTGCTACAATCGTTCTCCTACATCTCTGGTGAGGTCTCCGACGAGGTGGTCAGAAAAGTTTCTGGCCAGGTCTCCGACGAAGTAGGTTTTTGCTACATTAGCAAAAGAAATCTGCTACCACCATTTACTGGATGTGCTACAATAGGTTAAATTTTTTGCTGCGTCGTCTCCGACAAGGTTTTTTTCTGGCGAGTTTTCTGGGCTAAACTATGTTTTGCTACTGCAGCAAAAGCGGGCTTTTTTTTGCTACTACAACAAAAGCGGGATTGGAGTAGTTTTTCTATTTTCTGGACCAAACCGTGGTTTGCTACTACAGCAAAAATGGTTCTTCTTTTTGCTACTGCAGAAAAAACGAAATTTGAGATGATTTTAGGAGACACGTGTCGCGCAGGCACCAAGAAGATTGGAACTCCCCATGGTTTTCGGGGTACGCGTAGCACACGCCTAGTGTTATAGCCATCACTATGTGCCGACACCTGTAAAAACAGGTTTTCAGTCCGCGCCCCGAGGAGCCGAAGACGAAACACGCCCAATCCCTTGTCTACGCGTCCACCCGCGCCTCGATCTCCCGTCCGCCGCCGCAGCCTTCAGCAGACACCGACGCAACCACCGTGGCCATGACCAGGATGACGAGTAGCGGAGCAAGAACGGACGGAAGCTCTCCCGCATTCTCTGTTATCATTCATGTGTCGCCGGCGTAACTGCTCCACCAAAAAGAGGACCTAGTTCGAAAGAATGCATTTGCATGGAACGGCAGAGATATACTGGTAACTGGTATGGGATTTTTTTACAAATATGACCCTCTGTAATTCGTCATCGCCAAAAATACCCTCCTTGCGACGCAAAAGCCAAAAATGCCCTGGCGGAAAGCTGAAAAGGCGACACGTGTCACCTTCCGCCACGGGGGGTGGCGGGATGTTCATCCCGCCACAGGGGGTGGCGGGATGTTCCTTCCGCCGTTGGCGGTGGCGGAATGACGTCGTGGGGCCCACCAGCGCGAGCGCGAAGTCGAACCTCCCGCCAGCGCCAAGTCGAACCTCCCTGCTGGCCCAGCCGTGGGGCCCACCTCATTCCGCCATTCCCCTTGGCGGAAGGAACATCCCGCCACCCCCTGTGGCGGGAGGAACATCCCGCCATCCCTCGTGGCGGGAGGTGACACGTTGAAAGAACATGTTGGGCCCCCATGTGTGGTTTTGGTAATTAATGATAATCTTTATGGACTAATGTGTGTATTAAGTTGTACTTGTAGGAATTGTCCATTGGCATTGCTTGGAGCATGTGTTGACTTCAAGATAGATGAAATAATAAGAAGATGTGTTGTGCAAGCTCAAAATGCGCCATCTATAGAAGATCTCATGTTTGATGCTTGCCATCCTCGGTGATCATGGATCGATGATGAGGAATCAAGAAAGGTGTCCATCTTGAGAAGAACAAGATCGTCTACATCGATCTCAAGTGGATTGCTCAAGGCAAAGGTATAATATTGATAGGTTTTCCCTTTTGCCGGTCTCATGTTTTTTGGGAGACCGGGTTTAGGATAGATAACCGTACTATCAAGAGGGGCTCTCGCATGAGTAACTCGGTCACATCGTTCGGAGAGAGATCAAACCTTTGCATACTTGCATCATCATATTTGGTTGTTATTTGGTCTTATCCATGTGAGGATAAAGAGCTTGTGGTAATCTCCATAACAAGCTCTAGTCCATCAAAAACGGATTTCCCTTTTATATCTTATTGCGTTTTGATCTTGGAGGTTTTACCGGTTTGTATTTTAGAGATAGGTAAAACCTTCCATTATTTGGTTCTTACTCATGTGAGGATTTAGAGCTTGTGTTAATCTCCATGACAAGCTCTCGTTCATCGAAAACGGATTTCATATGCATTTTCTATTACGTTTTTGATGTTGGAGGTTTTATCGGTTCATCTTTTTGATAGAGGTTAAACCTTTTGTCATTTGGATCTATCCTCCCTTTCTGTACTATAATGTTTCTTTGCATTATATTTTAGAGCTTGTTGTCCTCTTCGAAACGAGCCCAAGATCATCAAAATCGGAGTCCGGATGCAAAAGTTATGGCCGTTTTCGTTCAGGGATGACCGGTAGTACCGGACCAGGGTCCGGTAGTACCGGAGGTCCGGTAGTACCGCCCCGTAGTACCGCTCGGTACTGAAAAAGGTGCGTTTGGCGACCTGGGATCCCCAGGGATTGTCCGGTAGTACCGGGAATGTCCGGTAGTACCGGGATTCGCGTTTTTTTTTGGCTTCAACGGTTGGATTTTCGGGGAACCTATTTAAGGGGCCTTCTTCCCCAATGGTTCCCTAACCATTCTTGCAAGTTTTCCCCTCCATTGTTGACCTTCTTGAGCTTGCTTTCTCTCAATCCCTCCAATGATTCTTGCATATTCTTGAGGGATTTGAAAGAGGAGATCTAGATCTACAATTCCACCAATCAATCTCTCCTCTAAGTGAGGGGAACATATTGGGATCTAGATCTTGGAGTCTTTTGTGGATTTCCTCCATTGTTCTTCCTCTCTTATTCCCCCATAAGCTTTTGTAGCTTTGGTGGAATTTGGGAGAGAGGGATTTGAGCACCTTTGTGGTGTTCTTGCCATTTGCATTTGGTGCATCGGTTTGAGTTCTCTTTGGAGGATTTGATTTGAGTTACTCATTGGAGCTTGTCCCTCTTGGGTTCTTGGAACCCTAGACGGTTTGTGGCCTTGGTGGCATTTGTTGGGAGCCTCCAATTAAGTTGTGGAGTTGTGCCCCAACCTTGTGAGAGGTTCCGGTTGCCACCGACAAGTGCACCGATAGTGGAAGCGTGGATCGATCCCGTTGGGGTGAAATTCACCAGAGAATAAGGGAGGCCTTTTGTGGCGTTGGTGGTTTGATACCACCCCCTCTCCAAACGAGACGTACTCCATGTTGGGAGGAACTCGATAAAATATCGGTGTCCCCGCGTGCCTCGGTTATCTCTATACCCGAGCTCTTTACTTGTGCACTTTACATTGTGATAGCCTTTGTGCTTGAAGTAATATATATCTTGCTATCACTTTGTTGTTTGTATTGCTTAGCATAAGTTGTTGGTGCACATAGGTAAACCTTAGTTGTTTCTAGGTTGTGCTTTACAAAGTAAACACTAGTTTAATTCCGCCTTTGTTGAGCGACTCTAGGAAAAGTTTTAATCGCCTATTCACCCCCCCCTCTAGGCGACATCCGTATCCTTTCAATTGGTATCAGAGACCGGTCTCTCATTTTAGGCTTCACCGCCTTGAGAGTAAAGATGTCGGCTAGAGGATTAGTGCACAATGACATGTTCACATTCGATGGCACAAATTATGATATATGGAAAAATCGCATGCTCATTCATTTTCGGGACATGGACCCAAATTTGGAGCGTATTGTAGATATAGGTTTTTCTCCTCCTATGGATTTCAAAAATCTATCTTGTGAGGATGATAAAAACTTATATCTCGATGCTCAAGCTTCTAATGTGCTTGTTAATACTTTGAGCTATGTAGTTACCTCTTCAATCATTCCTTTTTGGAGCGCTCATGAGTTATGGACAAAACTTCAAGATAAATATGTTGTGTCCAACATTATTGAGGATGATTGTGTTGCTTCCACTTCCGGTCGAGATGAGTTCTCATCCTCTACCACTTCACCAACATGTGACTTTTCACTAGGTAATGATATGGTGAGTGGTGATAGAAATTGCAATTTGGATAGTGTGCTTACTATTTGTAATCCCTCATCTCTATCTAGTTGCAATGATATATCTTTGGACTTTAACACTTCTAGCACTACAAACTTCTTACATGCTTGTGTTAATAGTCCTTGCATATCATGTAGAAATGACTTGGATATATCTCATGATGATATGCTTGTGTTGTCTTGTTGCCATGATAAAAATGCTTCCATTTCCTCTAGTACTTTTGTTTCTAACCATGTAGAGGAAACTAAAGATCCTATGGGACAAGACATGGTTTTGAATGAAGCCACAAATGCAATATCATCTTCACCTTCTTCCGGTACCCACCTATGCCTTATGGCTAGGGATTCTAAGGTAACCCCTACTTTGGAACCCATTACCTCTTGTGATGAGGAGGATGTGGATAATGTGGAAGAAGAGCTTGATATTGATGATTTATATGAAAAGGGTGAGATTGTTTATCGTGCCCTTGTTAAAAATGATATTGCTTGCTCTAACTTTGTTGAAGTCTTGGACTTTGCTATTAAGAGCAAAGAACATATTGATAAGTTAGAAACACAAATTGAGGTGCATGATAACAACATTGATAAAATGTGTAGTCTTGAGCGTGAGTATGCTAATATAATTGCAAACCTAAATAAAGCTCTTGAAGAGGAACAAACCACTAAGGAATCTCTTGAGGAGACCTTTGCTTTAGAGCTATCTAGAGTAAAGGAATCTCATGATAGAGATCTTGAGGTGGCAAGTGATCTCAAAATTAAAAATGATGAGACTCAAGTTGCTTATGCTAAACTCCTTGAGGATTTTGAGCACCTCAAAAATGGCTCTCGGGTCGTTAAGAGGGATCTCATCAAACTCACCGAGTCGCATGAGAAACTTAAAGCTTCATATTCAAAAGAGCTTGAAAAGTTGCCCTCACCTCTTGCTAATAATAATGATGCTTGTGCTACTAACTCTATTTATTGTGAAGCATCTATTTTGAAGGAGAATGTTGAGCTAAAGGCTCAACTTGCTTTGCTAACTAGCAACTATGGGAAATTAGAAGAAAGTCATACTAAGCTCTCCACCTCGCATGAGGATCTTCTACTCTCCCATGGTAGGCTAAAGTTAGCTCATGAGGCCATCGTGTCAAATGTAACATCTAGTGGGCCTCATGTGGACATTAGCACTATATCTACTCCAAATGTTATATTGCCATGTGCTACTCCTTGTAATTCATCCTCTCACAACCATTCTATATCTCGTGATGAATTACATTCTGTGCCTTGTTGCTCTAACAATGTAGCATATACTTCCTCTAGTACTTTTGTTGAAACTAACCATGTAGAGGAAATAAAAGAGCTCAAGGCTCAAGTCACTTCTTTGAGAAATGACTTGAAAAAGGGTCATCAAGGGAAGGCCGCACTCAACAAAATCTTTAGTGTGCAAAAATCCCCCAATGACAAGAGTGGGCTTGGATTCAACTCCAATGTCAAGAACAAGTCCACTATCAATTTTAAGCACAAGGACAACAAGAAGAATGGCCAAGATCAAGTCAAGAATCCGGCCAACATTGTTTGCTTCAAGTGCAAGGAAGAAGGGCACCATGTTAGATCTTGCCCATTGAAGAAAAAGCCTCTTAGTGTGAAGCAACAAGGGAAGCGGCCTCAAGCTCCACCTCAAGTCATTAATGGGCCACTTCCTAAGAGGACTACTCGAGCTCTTTCTCGAGTTGTGGCTTCACCTAAGAAGAAAGATGGCAAGAGTAGAACTTGCTACATATGCCGTGAGAAGGGGCATATTTCTTCCTCATGCACTATCGGTATATCCTCATCCAACCCTATCATTATTGATGATGCTTATTCTCTTTGTAAGGATGAGGTTGGCAATGTGTTTGCCAAATTTGTTGGTGCTCAATGTGGGTTCAAGAAAAGAACCATTTGGGTTTCCAAGCCTATTGTGACTAACTTCTTAGGACCCAACTTGTTTGGGGACCAACAAGCCAAAACTTGATCAATAGGTGTGTTATCGAGGGCATTGGAGACTTGGCTACATCATGAAGATTTAAGGGATCTTCATTATTATTTTTGTCAAGCCATGTCATGTGGATTATATTGCTCCTATTATATTTCCAATGTTCCTCCTTGCGGTAACATATGCTAAACTCTTTACATTGAAAGTTACTCGCCCCCTTGTGCATGTTTTGGTTTTGTATCTTCCATGCTTTTGTACATGTTGTGCTTTCCACTTAATTATCTTGAGATATCAAGTATATTTTTGTATGATTAGGTGGCACTCCATGTATGTGTGTTTCTTGTATTGGAGCCTTACTTGGTTATATTTGGTATCTTACTTGGCTCTTGTGAGAGATTAATGGATTATCCCATTTTGGGGGAGTGTTATGCTTGGGCATTCCACAATCCTAAAAATGTGTGTACATGAGGAATACCACCTAGTATTTATATTGGATTATTGTCTAGTCTCTATGTGGTACAATTCTCATGAGAAATTTAAGTTTTATAATGTCCATTAATTATCTCTATTTGTATCCTTTTGCCTCGTGTTGGATTTATGGTAGTATCACATTATGGGGGAGTCTTATGCTTAGTGCATATTACAATCCTAGAAAATGTGAATATTTGAGGTTGTGTCACTTAGACTTGATATTGATAATTATCTAGCGCCTATGTGACACATTGGCTCATACAAGTTCCAATTTGCATGAATGGCTTTATTGATCTTATTTTGGATCTTGTATATGAGAGTGTTTCTTGGTATGTGTTTCCTCATATTTAGATATATATATCCTCATGGAAACCATTTGCTTCAAGTTACTCTATTCACTAGTGATTGTGTGACTTGGGGAAGCTACCAAGAATCTTGTTCGAAGTATCATGCTCAGTTTCTTATATTTAGTTATATGCTTCTTGTTGTGACTATGATCTTGGATATCCATGCAAGCTACCTTGGGAAAATTATTCTATTTCTTGTCCTTGGACAATGAGTACCCAACTTATGGTAAAATTTATTGATCATATTCACTTTGGCCCTTGCTTAATTTTATCCTATCTTTGGCCAAGAAAATGTTTTGTGTTGTCTCCCAAGCCTTCCTTGCTTCTTGTGGATCTTCTTATTTTATTGATATCCTCTTGTGTTTTACTTATTATAGGTACTAGTGATGATCCCATTTGTGTGCATTTTGCATTTAAAAGGAAAATCCTACAAAATGCACTATCCATGGGGGAGCTATCCTATATTATTTAGAACACTCATATTTATGCTTCTTTGTTTTGATCCATATCGTGTTTTATGTGCTTGGAACCTCAATCTTTTCATTTTGGTACTTGTGCCATCATGTGAAGTTTGGGGAGTTTGGTTTCTTGTTGGAACCTTGCTCTTTTTGGGAGTTGGTTTTGTCTCATTCCTTGTTTCTTGATTTGACCATTTTAGAATGAGATAAATCCTTGAGCATTTTTATTTCTATCTATATTTTGCTCCTTGGATTATGCCTAGTTCATTTGTTGAACTTGTGATCTTTCATGTGTTGAAATTGGTTCGTTGATACAATTTGGACATCGTTTGTCATGTCACACTCTTGTGTGTGCAATCTCGATTTACTTGGTGTTTTGTTCAAATTGTATCTCCTTTTTGGTTCTTGAAATCTTCATGCATGCATATTTACTATATGATTATATTATGGCATGCTTTCTTTCTTTGATCCAATATATAAGGGAAACTCCACCAATTCCCATCGGCTAAGTTGTGCATGAAATTCAATTTCATATCAATATGCACATAATTATGTGGAGTCTCTCCTATGTATTGTAGTTTCTCTAACTACTTTGGACCCAATATGTTTGGGGACCATCTTGTACTTAATTGTGTTTTAGGTACATTGGAGATATATTGGATGCTTGTCTCTCAATTTTGAAGAAGAGGTGCATACATGAAAATTTGAGACAAGATATAGGATGATCAATGAATTCATATCCTCTACATCCTACCAATTATATCTCGGTAACAAGTATCTCTTTCTCATGCTCATATATCTTGATTCCAACCGTTTGTCGGTTGCCTTCTAGCATGAATTAGTGTATTTGTAATTGTTGTAGTTCTAGCCATGGTTTTAAGAGGACTCTATATTGTATATGTGTTTAAGTTGAGATGAGTGCATATAATTGGGACTATACAAAATCATGCATATGATCCTCCAATCCCAAATATGTCAATCTAGCAATTTTATTGCCTATCATTTCATCAACTTCTCTCATATGCAATAGTGAGATTTTGCTAGTCTATTTTATCTTATGATACTTGTTGCCTTTCTTCATATATTTCAACTTTCTCCTTTTCCCTTGGTGATAGTTGTAATATATGTAGCGTGTTTGTGTTTGAAGTCCATTATGTACAATAAGATATATGTGAGCCTTTGGCCATGCTTTGAAGCAAAAATCTTATTGATATATGTTATGACTTCCTTTTTGCCTTTCATGTGCTTTCTTGTATAATCTTCTTTATGTGTGCATTTTTCTTCTTTGGAATATGTCTTTGTGATATTTTGCACTTAGAGACATATACACATATGAGAAGATAATTTTAGTTGATTTTTAATCCTTGGAGACCACCTTTCTATTCCTTTTGATTCTTTGGTGGCTTCCAAATTTATTTTCCTATGAGTGCTTGTTCCTCTTGTCTACATCTTCGGACACTCATATTTGTTCTCTCATGCCGTGTATTATTAAATGAATTTGGATGAGTGAGGATTCCATGACTATGCACTTTGTTGCCAAATGCAATTATCATAATTGGTGCATGCTCTTTGGGGAGCTCATCTAATTCATTTAATAATACTCATTTGCATTCTTTCACATTTGTTGTGTTTTAAATGTTTATGGAGGAGTGAGGATTCCATATTTGTGCATTTTTGTATTGAAATACAATGATTATAAAGTATGCACAAATCTTGGGGAGCTTCTCTATTTGTTATTTGAAGCACTCTTTTGCTCATTTCATAACATCTTGTTGTTTTTATTTGGACTCATTCGTTGTTTTCATTTGGTTTGTCGGATCTTGTAAATTGCTTGCATCATTTGACTTTAGTTTGGCAATCTTCGGATCCTCGATATAGTTCTACTCCCTCCCAAGTATTCATCATTGGATATGTGCGAAGGCACACCTTTAGAGGAATTATTACTATATTTGCCTTCTAAAACTTGTCACCCATTTCGGCAATCGATGCCACTGGGGGAGAAGTTTTAGAGGGTTTAAGGGAAGTTGGTTTATGCATTGAGTTTGTTCTTGTGCATTTGCCTCTCATGCTCTTGCATCTTTGTTGATGCTTAGCATGTGGTATATATAGAGGAAACTCCACCAATGATAATGATTGGCAATATATGCAATGAAATTCAAGTTCATCACACATGCATAGATTGTGGGGGAGTTTGCTCTATATATAGTGGTGGTACCAATATCACATACTTTTGTAGTATTTGATATTGGTATTACCATTTCATTCAATAATATTCCTTATATAAACCCTCTTAAGGGGATTGTCATCAATTACCAAAATGGGGGAGATTGAAAGAACATGTTGGGCCCCCATGTGTGGTTTTGGTAATTAATTACAATCTTTATGGACTAATGTGTGTATTAAGTTGTACTTGTAGGAATTGTCCATTGGCATTGCTTGGAGCATGTGTTGACTTCAAGATAGATGAAATAAGAAGAAGATGTGTTGTGCAAGCTCAAAATGCGCCATTTATAGAAGATCTCATGTTTGATGCTTGCCATCCTCGGTGATCATGGATCGATGATGAGGAATCAAGAAAGGTGTCCATCTTGAGAAGGACAAGATCGTCTACATCTATCTCAAGTGGATTGCTCAAGGCAAAAGTATAATATTGATAGGTTTTCCCTTTTGTCGGTCTCATGTTTGTTGGGAGACCGGGTTTAGGATAGATAACCGTACTATCAAGAGGGGCTCTCGCATGAGTAACTCGGTCACATCGTTCGGAGAGAGATCAAACCTTTGCATACTTGCATCATCATATTTGGTTGTTATTTGGTCTTATCCATGTGAGTATATAGAGCTTGTGGTAATCTCCATAACAAGCTCTAGTCCATCAAAAACGGATTTCCCTTTTATATCTTATTGCGTTTTGATCTTGGAGGTTTTACCGGTTTGTATTTTAGAGATAGGTAAAACCTTCCATTATTTGGTTCTTACTCATGTGAGGATTTAGAGCTTGTGTTAATCTCCATGACAAGCTCTCGTTCATCGAAAACGGATTTCATATGCATTTTCTATTACGTTTTTGATGTTGGAGGTTTTATCGGTTCATCTTTTTGATAGAGGTTAAACCTTTCGTCATTTGGATCTATCCTCCCTTGCTGGACTATAATGTTTCTTTGCATTATCTTTTAGAGCTTGTTGTCCTCTTCGAAACGAGCCCAAGATCATCAAAATCGGAGTCCGGATGCAAAAGTTATGGCCGTTTTCGTTCAGGGATGACCGGTAGTACCGGACCAGGGTCCGGTAGTACCGGAGGTCCGGTAGTACCGCCCCGTAGTACCGCTCGGTACTGAAAAAGGTGCGTTTGGTGACCTGGGATCCCCAGGGATTGTCCGGTAGTACCGGGAATGTCCGGTAGTACCGGGAATGTCCGGTAGTACCGGGATTCGCGTTTTTTTTTGCTTCAACGGTTGGATTTTTGGGGAACCTATTTAAGGGGCCTTCTTCCCCAATGGTTCCCTAACCATTCTTGCAAGTTTTCCCCTCCATTGTTGACCTTCTTGAGCTTGCTTTCTCTCAATCCCTCCAATGATTCTTGCATATTCTTTAGGGATTTGAAAGAGGAGATCTAGATCTACAATCCCACCAATCAATCTCTTCTCTAAGTGAGGGGAACATATTGGGATCTAGATCTTGGAGTCTTTTGTGGATTTCCTCCATTGTTCTTCCTCTCTTATTCCCCCATAAGCTTTTGTAGCTTTGGTGGAATTTGGGAGAGAGGGATTTGAGCACCTTTGTGGTGTTCTTGCCATTTGCATTTGGTGCATCGGTTTGAGTTCTCTTTGGAGGATTTGATTTGAGTTACTCATTGGAGCTTGTCCCTCTTGGGTTCTTGGAACCCTAGACGGTTTGTGGCCTTGGTGGCATTGTGGCCTTGGTGGCATTTGTTGGGAGCCTCCAATTAAGTTGTGGAGTTGTGCCCCAACCTTGTGAGAGGTTCCGGTTGCCACCGACAAGTGCACCGATAGTGGAAGCGTGGATCGATCCCGTTGGGGGTGAAATTCACCGGAGAATAAGGGAGGCCTTTTGTGGCGTTGGTGGTTTGATACCACCCCCTCTCCAAACGAGACGTACTCCATGTTGGGAGGAACTCGGTAAAATATCGGTGTCCCCGCGTGCCTCGGTTATCTCTATACCCGAGCTCTTTACTTGTGCACTTTACATTGTGATAGCCTTTGTGCTTGAAGTAATATATATCTTGTTATCACTTTGTTGTTTTTATTGCTTAGCATAAGTTGTTGGTGCACATAGGTAAATCTTAGTTGTTTCTAGGTTGTGCTTTACAATGTAAACACTAGTTTAATTCCGCCTTTGTTGAGCGACTCTAGGAAAAGTTTTAATCGCCTATTCACCCCCCCTTAGGCGACATCCGTATCCTTTCACACGTGTCGCCTTTTCAGCTTTCCGCCAGGGCATTTTTGGCTTTTGCGGTGCGAAGAAGGTATTTTTAGCGATAGCGAATTGCACAGGGTCATATTTGTAAAAAAATCCTGGTATGGTGCAGCTCCTGCCGTATATAGGAACGCCTCGCGCTAGCTGCTGCTTTCTCGTGCAGGGCAACTACCAACAACCATGAGTAAGCCTAGACACGGGACAGCTCGGGCTGGACTCGGTGCGAGCTCACTTTCATCCTGTGAAATACTGGCTCGGCTTGGTCTAGCTGGTTAGTCTGTTGGTCCGGTAAAATGGGCTCGTCCCGAGCTGGTCCAAAACTTTCACCTTGCCCTTGTTCTATATATCTATACCTAATCTATCTATATCTATTTATATATCTATATCTATTTCTATCTATATCTAATCTATATATATATTTATATCTATACCTAATAATAAAGCACGAAGTGTTTCTTCCGGTCCAACACTTTTTTAGACCGGTTTGCCCTTCCATCAAATAGCAAATTATCTACCAATGCCATCTCTAAGTATCTATAAGTAAAATACAATGCCACCGGTAAGTGAAAATGAGTGTTCGAATAGAGAAAAAACAACTCGCGCGACCATGTCTCTGGAGGCGTGCTTGCTGGTCTACGGGCACCAAAGCCGGCACGGCAAGAGCACGAGCTCGAGGGGGACACGACCGGGACTCACGGGCGTGGAGATTAGAAGCGGCAGCGGACGGATCTGGCGCGGTTCCGTGCAAACAAAAAAAGTGTTCATGAGACCCGTTCCATCTTGCGCTGCTGCCACCCATCTCTGGGCCGCCGCTGACCGGCATCTCCCGCCGATAAAATCAACCTTCCGCCAGGATCCCGCTGTCCGAGATCAATCCGGTGGCCTCTCGCGCCGCCCAACTCCTGTTGTGGCCCCAATCTCGCTGTCAAAGATCGACCGGGACCCCCGGCGCGCTGAGTAGGAGGAGGAGGAGCAACCACCCGCGCCTGATGCTGCTGCTGCCGACATGGAGGGAGGAGAACGACCTGGCTTTGGTTGCGCGGTTCCACCTAGGATGTCAAGTGGGATTCTACCAAAGTCCCACCTTTAGTTCATTTGCCAAAATCTAGTTTAAATTATGCGCAAAAATTTACACTAGGTTTTAGCAAATAAACTAGAAGCAGGATTTTGATAGGATCCCACTTAACACCCTAAATCCACCGCTCCCTTGAGCAGCAGCCGTGCCGGACCTCTATGCTGCGATGACCTCCGACCGGCCGGCACATGACAGCTCTCTCTCGGCAGCACTCGACGCTGCCTCATCTCAAGGCCTCATTCATTTTACTCCATATTTAGAGCACTCACACATATATTGCTTGTTGGTAATTAGAATGATGCAGATGCTGCACCTGTTCGATTGGGTGAGGTCGCCCATGATGTTGGCTGACTAAAAAACGAATTCAAATCAAAGGGAGGTGCCCTTGATTCCATCAGCTATGTTGATACGGATGTTAATACTTCTCATTCTATTTGGGAACGTCTAGCCAGCCATCAATGGCCCGTTAGTCAAATTGAGCCAGAATCTCCAAACACTACGCAAACACTCACGCGCACGTGCACTTTATTTTATACACAAAATATTTAAAAGGTAGTAACGCTTGAACTGGTTCTCAGAATCGCAGTCTATTTTCATAATTGAGTCTTTCGCGATGAGATCTTCGAAACTAGATCCTATTTATATATGTTTTGAAAATTGTTTTTCAAAAACAACTTAGTGTTATGAGAAAACAACTTTGGACAAAGAGTTGCTTCCGCTAAACTTTTATATATTTTCTGTTCAACTTAGTTTTCAACAGTCCCACTTAGCAACAAGAACCAACTACTTCATAGTATTGAGACCCACAACTCTATAATACTAGTAGCCTACCACATTTTATGGTATCATTGGCAGCTTAGTTTATGAAGTAAACAACTTAGTATCGACAAGAATCACAACTTAATAACAAACAATGCGCAACTTATCCGCAATGATTAGACTACTTCATGACAATGGTAGAAACTTCATATAGTGATGCTATCCTATTAGGCTATTACTAGTGCATAACTTGATTTTTCAGGTACAAAACTTAGTAGCAACTAAAAAAGAACTTCATAACAAACAATGCACAACTTAGACACAACAAAAGACAACTTAACGAGAATGGTACATGACTTTATAATAGTGATGCTAGCCGACTTAGTATCTACTAATAAGCAACTTAGTCAGAGCGATAGGCAAGTTCATCCCTCTCGGACCCATTGTTGGCAGCAGTAACTCAAGCAGGCGACCACCATCGAGGAAACGAGGAGAATGACACTGCATAATGGGTCGTGTCCCATCTGAGCTGGCAGCAAAACACAACTTAGCACATATATGAAGTAACAATTTACTATCAATAGATGCAACTTATCTCTCTAACATGCAACTTTGCTTGTTCCGACTACAACCCTATGGGTAAATGGATGCTACTTGGGATTAAAAAGCAACTTGTTGGTGGCAGTATTTTAGTTGTAGTCATACCTCCACTAAGTTGTATTTGGTGTATGCTAGAGTCACACCACTTCTTGAAATAAGTTAGTATCACTCTAGTAAACTTCACGGATGGGGTATGCAACTTAGTATTAGTGGGTATACAATTTTGCAATAGTGAGTATGAACTTCTCACATGCCGTGAACAACAATCTATTGTCTAAAAACACAACGTCTTATGAAATGTCGTGAGTGAACAATTTATTGTGTGTAAAAATAAGACTCTACACATCTATGGAACCAATAATACCATCGGTAAAACTATAATTTAGTGTGTGAAGGAACAAGTTGGTGTCCTCGCGGCAGCTAGCCTCGACCTCGAGCAACACAGATGTAGCTGTTCTTGTGAGCCTGGATACAAGACACAACTCAAGCTACAAAAAGACCAAGGAGATGTCTCTTTGAGACCATCGAATACGCGACTAGCTAATCTTTTCACACTATTAGTCAAACTAATCTCATGACTAGGCCGTCAAAAAATTTAAACCAAACTATTCTAAACGAACTTTATTGAACTCAATTTTGGCACATGTCCTAAGTTGCATTTGGTGCAAGATAGTTGCTCCCACTTCTTGAAATATGTTTTTACAGCTCTGCTACATAGGTAGACTACTTCACAGGTAGCATATGGAACTTAGCACTAGCGAATATACAACTTAGCAATAGCGTGTGTACAACTTAGCACATGCGTAGAAATACAACTTAGCGAATGTGTGCGAATAATTTATTGTGTGCAAATACAACTTGGCTCATCTCTTGAAACCAAGATAATACTCCCTCCATCCGAAAATAAGTGACTTGAGTTCGTCTTGATACACTAAAACATGTCTAGATACATTGAATCTAGACAAATGCAAGTCACTTATTTTAGGACGAAGTTAGTACTACTAATACAATTCCACTTCTATAAATGTAGTATTGTGACATGTGTGAGAACAACAATATAGGCTGCAAACAACAATATTGTCTGCAAAATACAACTTAGCACATGTGTAAAATTGTTATTTACTGTCTGCAAATACAACTTAGCAAATGTATGAGGTAACAATTTACTAGGTGCAAAATGCAACTAATTCATGTGTAAAAACAATAACCACTTGCTAATACAACTTAACTAAATCTACCACATGGTTCACCGATGCTGAAGCTGAATTATTAGAAATGTTTCTCAGCTGCACAATGCATTTCTGACGAAAGAAGCACTCACCCGTTAGATCAGTAATCAAGAAAGGCACCAAATCAATAACTTGTGTCACCGATTGGTACATATATCAAATGGATGAATCAATTAGAGCCACTTGCATGTCACCATCAGCTATACTAGCTCCAGCCGAATATCAACACTACGAGTAAACACAGCGGTACTACTATCATCTAGAGCACATCGCCAGAGATAATACAAAACAAATCTATGCTATGCGCAATGAGGAAAACGGCACGGAGAAGACCAGCAGCAGAGAGTCTCCTCGGTGATACGACAGCCATGGACTACCAACCTCGTTTTCAGTCGAAGACGGCAACAACGACCGACTCAACCTGGCAGCAGCAGCGATTTGGGTGTTGGGCGTCAGAGATCGTTAGGCGATGTTGGTTCGTATGATCAGGGTGGGGTGATGGCTGGACTTGAAAGGCAGCGATTTGGGTGTTGGGTGACTCCTAGGAGTACTGCGATGGCTGGACTTGAAAGGCAGGGGCGATGTGTGGCGGAGCCGGCGAGCTGTGATCTTGCAGGCACTCATGAGTACCGACGGCTAGAAGATGAGGGGCGCGGCGGGGCTGTGGGCCTGCAGAAGTAGAAGTCGTGGTTGCCCGAAATCGAGCGGGCCGAGGCGTGGGAGCGGTGACGGCGCGGGCTTCCGCGGAGGGGCACTACAACTGCAGCGGCGGCGCGCGGTGTCCTGCCTCGACGCGGTGGCCTTGGCCGGAGGAAGCGCGAGGTTCTTCTCCGCCACGGCGGCCATGGCTGTCGATAGCGCAGGTGGGTGGGTCTTTCTCCGGCGCAGCGGCCGTGATCAGCAGAATCTCGCTGGTACTATTCCGGCACATCGGCTGCCGCACACGAGGCTACGAGCAGTTGTGGTAGGTGGGGGTCGTCTCCAAGCAATTTTGTCACAACGATTGACGCGGGGTAGGATCGGACGGTCAGGAAAAGGTGGCTCGGAAGAGCAAAAGGGCCACCGAGCACTTTTTAGCATTTAAGTTCTATCTATCTACTAATTTACACAACGGTAGGTTCGTCCGTCACCCTATTTTCGTTCCGATTTTTTGTTGAACGATTTTGCCCCTGTAAGTTCTAAGAATTTACATACACTGCCACCGCCAAGTCACAATCCGGTTCTTCCCTCGTGAACGTGTCCCTTCCCCTCTCGTTCCCCAAGCCTAGGCTCCACCCTGCCGCCACAGATCGTCCCGGTCGTCGCATGCCACCTCCTACAGGTGCTCGCCTCCTCCGGCGAAGGAGTAGCTGACCACGACGCTAAGTACGGCCCTCCTCATCCACCCTATGTCCAGGCCAGCCTCCCACGGCCACAGGTCGAACCGATGCAGGACTGGCGGGCTAGCCGGTGACCGCGGCCGGCGGGAGGCAAGAAGGACGAGCTGGTGATTGCCTGTCCCGACCGGAGCATTTAGCTGCAAAATTATCTAATAGATAAGAAATTAAGAATGCCCCAATTTCTTCTCTGTGCCTGCCGGGAGGTGCGTCGACCTATGTATCCAGAACCCCGCAGCTGAACCAGCTCTTCTGCGCCTGGCGCTCGCTGCAAACTGCCGCCGTCCAGCGTCTATGATTGCGGCCTCCGCTGTGGGTCCCCATCTTCCACCTAGGTCGGCGGCGGCGCTCCTACGACTGAGGCGGTAGAACTCTGATGTGCGAACATATTCGGCAGCGGCGAGGTGCTGCAGCCGGGTGGGCGTTTGGATCGGCCGTGAAGTCAACGTTCCGATGGAAAAATCAAGCTCCACCAGATGCGTCAATCCCTGCGGATTTATGCAACACTCTCCGAGAAATTACTCGGTGAATCACCGCTATAGGCTTCCTGCATCGCCATCGGTGGTCCATTGGGCCAATACCCAGAGCTCCCAGCCACTCAGAGCCGCCCTTCAACTGTTCCCTGGCCACCACCGGCGGACAACGTATACTGCCGCCGCCTTCTATACCTGCTGCTGCTGCTGCTGCGTAGCTGGCCATAGTGCCGTTTGGCCTTCTCCTATCTCTCCTTCTCACTACAGAAGCCAAGCTACCGCTGCTATAATATGTTGCCCTCCGCTTTGCTTTGTGTCTACTTCCTTCGTTTTAAAATATAAGATATATGTTTTAGTTTTATGAAACAAATGTATTTAGACTATTTTTAGTACTCCCTCGATCCCAAAATAGATGTCTCAGATTTATCAAAATTTGGATGAATCTAGACACTATCGGAACAGAGGGAATATATAGGTTCACTCATGTTTATAGTGAATCTACACACTAAAACAAGTCTAGATACATTTTCTTTACAAACCTAAATATCTTATATTTTAAAACGGATGGAGTATAAAAGTACAAATCGAGCTGCTGCTGCTACGAATTCGATCGCCCAAGAAATAGCACATACAGATAGAGATAAAAGGAAGTAGTGCAGTTGCGAAAAAGTAACACTAGCTAGAACGTGTGGTGGAGAATAAGGTCACGGCTTTGGTCAATGGCCCACTGGTAATAAGGTCACGGCTTTGATAATAGCCAATATATATATATATATATATATATATATATATATATATATATATATATATATATATATACATGTGGTGCCTATAATCTAGCTATTTCCGTGTGGATCCTTTGTTATAGATCCGGTAAGGTGAGATGTTTAACTTTTAAATCGATGAAAATACAAGTGCAAAGGTATATGAACAGAATGGAGAAGTGGAGTGGAATAATAGGCGGGGAGAAGGTGACACGGAAACACAAGAGAGAGAGAGGGAGATGCCTAATATATTACAATATAAATTGTAATCACGTCCTTATGTTCCATACACGTTGTTAATCCAAAATAAATATTTATTTAGTGTATTTAGAATTTTGATATCCCGTAGCAACGCACGGGCATTTAGCTAGTTTTACTAAAATAAGTCCGGGTGCCTGGTTTAGGGGGGGGGGAGGGGAGAATCTTATCTCTTTGTCATTTTTTCTTTTTAGTCCATGCACTTATTATATTATACAAAAGATCCTACATAAGTCACTTGAGCCCCCGGTCTTATTACATTATGCGGTAAAACACACAAAATCTGGTAATTATGTCCATTGAGAACAAATTTTTATTTATTTCTTTCATGTTAATCACTCCCTCTGATCCATATTACTTGTCACTAAAATGGATGTATCTAAACATATTTTAGTACTAGATACACCCATTTCAATGATAAGTAATATGTATTGAAAGAAGTATCATTTATAAACCCGGTGCAACACACGTGCACTTTTGCTAGTCTAATAAGATGGGATGACAATGATTGCAGCGAGAGAGTGTCCGAACCTAGGACGATGACCCAAAAGAACTGGCATCAGGGACATATACCTGAAGTGTTGGACATGCGGTGGATGGATGGGCATGTCCGGCAGGACGGCATCGGGAGAGTTGGATATTGGAGCCCGAGCTTTGAGAGTCCGCCAGTCTGGGCAAAGATTCCAGCAGATACTGCCGTGCCGTACATGGCGTCAGTGGAGTTGGATATGGAGCCCGAGCTTGAGAGTCCGACAAAGATTCAAGCAGAGACGCGCCCGCTCGCCTACACCGGGAACGAAACTGATGAAGATGGGGAGGGGGGAGGCAGCAACAACGGCAAGAAGGGGGAGGTGGCGGCGCAGCAGCAACAGAGGATTCTTGCGCCGTGGGCGTAGGAGAGACGATGTGATTTGGGATTTTTTCCCCTCGTGCTCAATGCGGTACGACATGTAATTTACTCGGTGCCCCATTTTGGGCTGGTCTCGCTTGGTTCATGTCCGTTAGTTAGGCTAGAGGAGTGATTTGGCCGACACCTTCATCCACCATGTATTAGCATTTAGCAATGTGAAAAACAAAACAACAATGTGTAGATGTCGTTTCTCCAAAAGAAATAAAAGACAAGAAGGATTATACCACTCTTATTTTGGGATGAAAGGAAATTGTCTATTTTATTTCACACGGACCAATAAAATATATTTTTCTTGTGAAAGACCATGTAAATATGTTGCTACACTAAAATTTTACACCTGGGTCTCCATGGCGTCATTGCACGGCTGGTTGTCACTGGATCTTGTCCCCAAAAATATGTGGAGGAGGTTCAATAGAGGATGGCGAGAGGAGCGTAGGTAGATGGATGGAGAGGATTATCGACACACGGAGCATATGGAGAAAAAAGAGGATGCCATATCAAGCAGAGCATGCTACCCGTCCGAGAGTCCTCATAGAAAAACAACTGCAATCAATTTGTTGCAACGCATTACCACGTTTCCAATTTTAGTATAAAGTACATATAACGAGCATAATAATACATCAATGTACGTTATATGAATTATTGGCTCTCGCCCATGGGCCATCATTGGCGATTTGATCCAAAACAAGAAGGGATATGATGGTCATAGAGAGAGCAAACTCCGATAGGAGAGACAAAGAGAGAAAGAAAGGACATGATCAGGGCCGGCCCGAGGGGGGACCGGAGGGGCAGCCGCCCCGGGCCCAAAATTTTGAGGGCCCCAGATATGTGCTACATATATGGCTATAATAGATATTAAAAAATAAAAAATAGCGGTTTCAAGCTTTCTATGGGACTAGATTGGGCCCTCTATTTTGCTAGACACACATACATTTTAGATTTGTCCATCACATCAGCACGTACATAACCTACGATCAGATCAGCTATCGATCTCTTTGATCGTATCGTACGAAGGCAGGCCGCATGCCAGTTTCTGCCTCGACCTTGACTCGACGTTGTGCGCTCGATCCTAGGAAGGCCCGCACGCAGCAAGTAGCAAGCCATCGCCCGTCGAGATGGTCGCCAATCGCCTCGCACCCTCGCCCTCTGCCTGCTGCCTGTCTCTCGTCTCGCCTTGGCCGTTAAGCGTCTGTGGGTCTGAATACTGAATTTCTAATCCTAGTCTTCTGCAGTCTAATATTGTCCTTAATTTTGTTCTAATTAGTAATTTTCTTTATATTTTTAGTGTGGTTAATTGGTTAAGGCGGATTCTGCTGCTAAGAAAAGGAAAAAGAGGAAGGAAAAACAAAAGTTGATTAACTCACAGAGAGGATCCTTCATAAATTTTTAAAGAGTAACACGAGCACTTAGAGAAATCCAGTTGAGTTAGCACTAGTTCTTGTTGGGGAACAGAGTAATATTGATCTAGAGGATGATATCGATACGGAGGAGAACGATGAAATCAACACGGGTAATAACAATGTAAGTGATCATGATATCGCATTTGATTCATCTCCTACAAAATCTGCTAGTGTTGATTTAGAACCAATTAGTGTGGATATTTATGATCCTGTATCGAGAATTTTTTTTTGGACGAGATTGATATTGATTCCATTTTCACCGACTTCGCTTCTAGAATACACAGAGAAATTTTGAAGGTAATATGTAAACATTGTCATTTTTATATGAATATTGCAAATAGGTATATTTAAAGTATTTATTCTCCATCATTTCATACGTGTATATAAAAAAATAGCAAGAGGCCCTAAATTTTAGTTTCGCCCCGGGCCTAAAATCTCAAGCCAGCCCTGGACATGATCATGTGGGAACCAAAAAAAGGAGGATAAAACATAAGAGGAAAGTAGATAAAAATATAGGTCCATTATGTGCTCATTAAAATAAATATATATATAATATTTAAAAACATAATAGAAAATGATTTTCTAGTAATAATAAAGCACGAACATTTTTATTAGTAATAATAAAGCATGAAGTGTTTCTTACGGTTCAACACTTTTTTAGATAAATTTGCCCTACCACATAAACAATTTTTTTGGACCTTTTTACTCTCCCACATCCTTATAACCGGCTATGTTATACACCGGTGATTATGATTTTTTTGGGCTTTCATCAAACGACGACTGGGCCATTATCCGTAGATGGCCGATTTCTCTGAACTGCTACTCTACATGCATCGATGATAGCATCGAATAGTCCCACCTCGCTCCTGTGTACTAAATCTCACCAGTTCATATAGGTTCTCACGGTGCTTCAAATCAGCAAGCTAATCTGGAACCAAATAAGCAGCACTACCTTTGATCAATCTCTGAAATTAAATTCTAGACTGACGGGGGGAGAGGCCACAACGATGATCAAAATGGGGCCGCTGGCGGCATGTGGAGGCGGCCGGGTGTTGCGGGAGAGAGGAGTAGGGTGGGACGCGAGGGAGGCGGTGGATGGTGGCGTGCGGACGGTGTTGTTGTAGTCCACAGGGTTGGGGATAGGCTGGGGAGTGTCGAGGGAGGCAGGGGGCGTGTCGAGGGAAGCGTGTCGAGGGGAGGTTAGGTGCTGATATAATATAAAAGTTGTGAAATAATATAAGCTAAGTCAGAACTAACACAGTTCATGATATTTTAAGATAGGATCAAGTGCAGTATTTATTCCTTTTTGACAAAAGAAGTTGGTTTCAGGTTTTCAAATTAGCATCATTGCAATTTATAGAAATTAAGTATTGATGGTTTCTTTGTTAAAGCTGAGATGAAAGGAAAACACGCCAAAAAAGTTTGCGAATTAGAATAATCGATTGATCGAGGAGTGGATGTCAGCGAGCGAGTAAAAAAACTGTTTATGCTGCAATATGTCATTGATTTCAAAAACTCACTATCTGTACAACAACGACTAATTTCTATCGTCGCAACGCGCGGGCATTTTGCTAGTAGTAATAAAGGACGAAGTGTTTCTTCCGGTCCAATATTTTTTTACTGGTTTGTCCCTTCGTTAGGTGAAAATAACCCACCATTAACACCAATAAATTCAGCCAAAGTTCGCACGGGTGAAAATAACCCATCATTGGCACCAAGGAGTAGATAGGGGAACACGAGCGAAGGGGCGTTGGATTCTCGGTTGCACTACAGGACGCGCGCGCTACGCCGAGGGCAAAAAGCCGTTGGCGTAGGCTAAAATTCCCTCGGCGTATGGTACGCCGACGGCTGTCCTCGGCGTAGCCTCCTCGGCAAAGGTCTCCCTCGACGGAGCACATAGAGGCCATCGGCGTATCAAAATGCCATCGGCGTATGCTACGCCGAGGGAATGCCGTCGGCGTAGCGGCCGTCGGCATAGCTTGTCGACAGGTTGCAAAAACATTTTTAAATTTTTTTTTTATTTTTTTCTCAATTTTTGAATCTTTGAATTATTTGACTCGTTAATCTCTCACTTTGAACATTTTTAACACTAATTACACTTAATATTTAATTAAATTGCAGTCTTGGTTGAACTTCCCAGCCGGTCACCCAATCTAATACTACTCCAGCTTCAGCACGCTTAACTTTCTCGTTCCTTCAGAATCTGTTTCCGCAAAGTAATCCATACATTGTTGTCAATACTATCATATCAATCCTATTAACCCTTATATCAACATGTCACATGTTTGTATTTTTTTGAAATTACAAACAATTATTTAAGTAAACATTAATGACTAAGTAAAAATATTATTGAATTCAAATAAAAATATAATATTTTTACTTTTTTGTATTTTTCTATTTAATATGGAATAATTAATATCTTTAAATATGTAAATCAGAATTTAACAAATAATATGTATAAATTGATCAGAAAAATGAGAGGAATCCAAATATGATATCCATATCAACCAATCACAAACTCTCCGTTTTTGAATTATCTATTTGGTGGTTGCTTTAGAAAATTCCCTTTTTGCGCAACAATGAAAAATGGCTTTTTGGTGCGATGAAAAGGAAAACTTGCATTGAATATTTGATAAAATAGCATATTGTGAACCTAAAAATGATTTTTGTAAAAAAACATGAGCATCGGATCATGTACATGTAGTTCATATCTGACCCACTTCCTACCGATTCGGCAGGAATTTGTCTTTTTCACCAGAGGTGGACGGAAAGGTTTCGGATCCCCCTGTTGGGACATTGTCCATATAAGGTGGTATAGTATTTTTGTAAAATGTGGTGGTAGCATTTTGAATTTGCCATTTGGTGGTTGCTTCACAAAATCGTCCGTTTTTTGTGCTCGGAAAATGAGAAATGGCTTTTTGGTACGACGAAAAGGAAAACTTCCTGCTGCAACATTGTTCGCCATCCCATGATGCATGTGTATGCATAATATGGGCACATTATCACAAACTATGCCTTTATTCTAGCCATAACATTGGTCATTTGACCCGAAAGCCAAGAAACCTCGAATGAGATAGGTCATTTTGTGAAGGTTTTTTTGAGACATAATCAATATATCAAGTTTGATATTTTTAATTATAACTATGTCACATAATATGACACCACGCGAAGGTTTCGCATTGTTTCGATCGTTTTTGAATTTTTTATGTCCGTTTTAAACTATCGTCAAACTTTGTCAAACGGCGGGCATGAGGATTCTTAGCTCGGGGCCGAGCCTCGCTAAACTTGCATTGGATCTTTGATAAAATAGCATATTATGAACCAAAAAATGATTTTTTTTAAAAAAAACATGAGCATCGGATCATGTACCTGTAGTTCATATCTGACCCACTTCGTGCCGATTCGGCAGGAATTTGTCTTTTTCACCAAAGGTGGACGGAAAGGTTTCAGATACCCCTGTTGGGACATTGTCCATATAAGGTGGTATAGTATTTTTGTAAAATGTGGTGGTAGCATTTTGAATTATCCATTTGGTGGTTGCTTCATAAAATCGTCCGTTTTTTGTGCTCGAAAAATGGGAAATGGCTTTTTGGTGCGATGAAAAGGAAAACTTCCTTCTGCAACATTGTTCGCCATCCCATGATGCATGTGTATGCACAATATGGGCACATTATCACAAATTATGTCTTGATTCTAGCCATAACATTGGTCATTTGACCCGAATGCCAAGAAACCTCGAATGAGATAGGTCTTTTTGTGAAGGTTTTTTTGAGACATAATCAATATATCAAGTTTAATATTTTTACTTATAACTATGTCACATAATATGGCACCACGCGAAGGTTTCGCATTGATTCGATCATTTTTGATTTTTTTATGCCCGTTTTAAACTATCGTCAAACTTTGTCAAACGGCGGGCATGAGGATTCTTAGATCGGGGCCGAGTCTCGCTAAACTTGCATTGGATCTTTTATAAAATAGCATATTATGAACCTAAAAATAATTAAAAAAAACATGAGCATCGGATCATGTACCTGTAGTTCATATCTGACCCACTTCCTACCGATTCAGCAGGAATTTTTCTTTTTCACCAAAGGTGGATGGAAAGGTTTCGGATACCCGTGTTGGGACATTGTCCATATAAGGTGGTATAGTATTTTTGTAAAATGTGGTGGTAGCATTTTGACTTAGCCATTTGGTGGTTGCTTCATAAAATCGCCCGTTTTTTGTGCTCGGAAAATGGGAAATGGCTTTTTGGTGCGACGAAAATGTAAACTTCCTCCTGCAACATTGTTCGTCATCCCATGATGCATGTGTATGCACAATATGGGCATATTATCACAAACTATGCCTTGATTCTAGCCATAACATTGGTCATTTGACCCGAAAGCCAAAAAACCTCGAATGAGATAGGTCTTTTTGTGAAGGATTTTTTGATACATAATCAATATATCAAGTTTAATATTTTTACTTATAACTATGTCACATAATATGACACCACGCGAAGGTTTCGCATTGTTTCGATCATTTTTGACTTTTTAAGCCCGTTTTAAACTATATATAATGTTTTATGTTTTATTTAATTTTTATTTACAAATGTGTAATATCTGAGTGTAGATAGATAGGTCTTATTTTTCTACAAATTTTGATATATTATTTGTATTTTTCCGAATTGTAATGATTTAGTTATGATTTTTCAAAAATTAATGAGATAAATAATAGCTACGCCGAGGGCAGCCGTCGGCGTATGCTACGCCGAGGGCAGCCGTCGGCGTAGCATAGGATATGCCGAAGGAAATTTTACGCCGATGGCTGCTTGGCGGAGCTGGCCTAGACGATGGCTGCGCCGACGGCCCCGACGTTTGGCCGTCGGCGTAGCGACCGGCCATCGGTGTAGCTTCCCATTTCTGTAGTGTTGCTATGCCCTCTCTGTCCCCAGCGGGCGGCGGGCGGCCGCGGCCGCGGCAGCACCAGGGAGGGGATGGGGTGCACCAGCCAAGGCAGGCGCTAGAGTCGCAGCTAATGGAGCTCCGGGAGGCGCTGGTGTCGCAGCGAATGGAGCGTGGTCGCGCAGATGTATGCATCAGCTACTGCGCTGCTCCTCGCCCCCAGGCGTGGGAGGTCACTACGGCGCTGATGGACAACGATAGGGTGAACAAAACTAATTAACAGACGCGTCCATGGATTCAATTTTTCTGGACGCCATGTCTGAACCGTCATGCATCTGGTGCTACCGTGCACGAGCTGCTGACGGTTGCTTTCCGGGATCAATCAATCATCAATAATTTTACAAGTACATGCTCGTGTGCTTGGTTCTCGTATCAGGCTGGATGTTTGTGTGGCATGCGGCTACTGCTGCCGAGTGCTCATCTACTAGCTTGTAAAGGTAGTGATTTAAAACTATTGAGATTGTTGTCAACCGCGTTGTAATCTCTTGCAGTTGTGTGATGTGTACTTAATGATTCGTTCTAAAATTCACATCAATTTTGTTGTTTAGTATGGTATTTATCCAAACCGTATCAAAATAGTTTAGTATTTGTTGAAACTGAGACGTATTATTACCTACTTAAGTATCAAAACATAAAGAGACTGACTCCACACAACACAAACATGTAACGTAGACCCTTTTCCAAATACAGGGCTCTAGATACAATGGCAAGCACCAACATTTCGTGAAGCTATAAGACTAGGGGCATGAACATGATGACAAAACATGGCTGGCAAGCTTCACCACACCATTGAAGGTGTCGGAGATGGAGGTTGGTATGCTCCCTGATGAAGGATACACCAGCGCACAAGTGTCTTCGTCATGGACGTCAGGATTTGGCAGTGTGTAGAGCCGACGGGCTCCGTCTGACGACCGAAACAAACTAACACCACGGATATGTGTCTTCCTCTAGAATGACCATGAGGTTGTAACCATGGCGATGCAAAGGTCACCGGGAGGGGGCATGAAGAGTATCTACACATAGTATGAGCTCATTGACATGATGCTACTCCCGCAAGCATTACGGGTCTCTCCCTATGCAACGCACGGACACTTTTGCTAGTAAACTCATACTTGCACAAGAGGGTTCTAGTTCAAATTTGTGCAAGAAAATTAAGCTAGTAAACATTAAAATTTTGTTGTGAAACTTCACAAAATAGTAATTGAACTAGTATGAATCCATTCAAATGAATAGAATCAACCATTAAGAACCTTAAATTTTTACCATTTTCACTTAAGGTAACCTTACGGCACTTACTAACCTTACAACAAGGTTAATGAGGACATATCCTTACTCTTCCCATTAGCCCGTAGTAGCAGTTTTTTTTTTTAATTTATAAGATTTTAGACATGCATAATAGTTTGGTCATGGCTTTCATACTTTCATGGAGCGTGGTCGAGCTAGTTCGCCTGCCCCCATAGGAGCCCATCTCCCTCTCTTTGACATATAAAAATAATATCGCGAGCTGACAGGCTGGAGCAAGCTGAGCCAAGGGAGCTTTTCGATTTTGGGCTCGGCTCGGTTCTTGACTATCTCGGGGTAAGCCGGTGCTGGACCGGGCTGAGCCAAAAGCCCGTGAACCGACCTCTAGCCTTAACCATCTGTCATGTATCGTATGACCGGAGAGGCAAAGTGATCTTGGTTTGGTTCGTGAAAAGCTTAAACGTAAAGCTGTGGAAAGACATCCAGATGCCTTCCATTTCCAAAGCCCCTCGTTACTCCCTAGCAAACATATACTCCTCCTACATGAGATAACAACCGTGTGAACTAATAGGGATGCCTTTTTGGGAGGGGTATAGAGGCTGAAGGTGAGCTGGGGTTAGAGAATGACGGCTGCGTATATATAGACGATCATGGTATGGAGTTATATATGGACTTACAAGAAGATACATTGGCGTTCTTTAATCAAGAGTACTTCTATTATACGGTAGGTCAACTCATAAAGAAGGAAGTAAACACCAAATCATCTTACCTTCGAGTCTTAGACTATACAGGGACACACTCCCGGCCCTTGTCACGCAACAGAGTGTTCTAATACGTACAAGCTGTATCAGGACTAATGTGTCGATGACTAGGGACTCACCACATCAACGTCCAATTGGGAATATTCGATTTTTTAGATTAGCCCAGCACGAATTACTCATCCCTGGCTAGTTTTCGGTCCAATTGGCTCGCTGCCACAAATCCAGTAGCTCAAAATTGGTTCCTAAAGTTACTTAATTGGAAAATTATGCATGGATATAATTGCTTCCGTTTATTTTCATGTTCTCTTATTTCTATGAAAACTATACTCAACAAAAGTTTGATTCCAGTGTTGCTAAAACTTGCTTCCAATGCATGTCGAATTGCTTCGATCTAACCTATGATACATGTCCAATGTAACAAATTATCTTGTTTATGATGCTATAAATTTATTATGTTGATTAGACAATTTGCTTTCCTTGCATGGCGTTGATATAAGTAAAAATACTTCTAACCACATCTTTCTAATTATCAATTTTGTTTTTCTTATAGTGATGAAACTTCATCCCAAATCAACTTAATTTTGTTCAACCAATGAAACTAGTGTTTTGTTTCCAACACATCAAGACTTTTTTTTTGCATCAACCCGAGAATTTTCTTCTACAACAACTACTAAAATGTGTTTTAAAGTAACATATATATAGTAGTATCCAACAATTCAGATTACTTGTATTAACAACAACATTTCTTCCAATCCTAGATAGGAAGTTGTTTGTATCAAAAGAATTCTTCTTCGTTTTTACATTCTATGAAAAAGCAAAATGTTTTGAGCGTCGACTACCAGCGACAATGTAGCTAGGTATTTGTTGCTCACAATGGGAGTGTGGGCATAGTATGACCCGACCATGGTGCACTACTGGAAAAACCATCTTCCGTTCGATCACTGGAAGCCCAGCAGTCCCGGCCCATCACGAACCGCGACTAGTGCTAACACTAGTCCCGGTCCGTGAGGCCCCCAACGGCTAGAAATGGACATACTCATTAGTCCCGGGCCGGACCAGAGTATTAGTCCCGGCCCGTAATACGGCCCGGGACTAATAACCTGGAGCATATGGTGGCCATTTTTCGTGGACTATTAGTCCCGAATCGTATCACGGCCCGGGACTAATTGTCCATTACTATATATACAGCTCCCTGGCCAGCTGCCCTAAAGCATATGGTGGCCATTTTTCTCAAAGAAAGCAAGAGAGTTCATGCCATTTTTTTTCTCAAGATTTGTCAAGATTTAGTTTGCAACACCTAAATTCAAAGCTTTAAAAGGTTAGAACTTCATTCTTTCATCTCTTATTGCTACTTTAGCTCTATATAATGCTCTAGAAGTATAGAGATATGGATCAAATGCATGCATGCTCTAGAAGTAGCTAGAAGGATTTTGATATATATGTGTAACAAATTTTGATTAGGCACATAGTTACTGAAAATTGAAATGTGTAATTTTAGAGTTTCAGAGCTTAGAATGGAATGGGGTTTTCACTGATGGAACAATAATAAAAAACTCCACATTTATCATGTTGATTGTTTTCTCCAATTCACAAATTGGTGCATGTAAATTTTTCAAAATTCAAAATTAGTGCTCTAGAAGCTCTCAATATAACTTGTAATAATTTTATCATGTTGTGTAATGGTTTTTGATATACTTTTACTATAATGCAGATGGTCCGGGAATGGATGTACGGTACTGACCGACGCTCTGGCGAGTTCATTAATGGCGTGCATGAATTCATCCGTGTTGCTGATGCAAACAAGCACAATGGTTTTGTATTCTGTCCATGTAATGGATGTAGGAATCAGAAGGATTACTCTGACTCAAAAACCCTTCACAGCCACCTGTTGAAGTCCGGCTTCATGCCCAGTTATAATTGTTGAACCAATCACGGAGAGAGAGAGAGAGAGAGAGAGAGAGAGGGGTTATAATGGAAGACAATGAAGAAGAGGAGGAGGATGACAACTATCATGGTTTCCCTGAGTACGGAGATACTTCCATGGGGGATGCTGAAGGGGAGGATGAAGAAGAGACACATGATGAACCCGCTGATGATCTTGGTCGGACCATTGCCGATGCACGAAGAGATTGTGAAACTGAAAAGGATAGGGAGAAGTTCAATCACATGCTAGAGGATCACAAAAAGTTGTTGTACCCAAATTGCGAAAATGGTCTGAAAAAGCTGGGAAGCACACTGGAATTGCTGCGATGGAAGGCTGAGTGTGCTATACCTGACTCCTCATTTGAAAAGTTGCTGAAAATGATGAAGAATATGCTTCCAAAAGATAATGTATTGCCCGCCAGTACAGACGAAGCAAAAAAGGTTGTCTGCCCTCTAGGTTTAGAGGTTCAGAAGATACATGCATGCCCTAATGACTGCATCCTCTACCGCGGTGAGGAGTATGAGAATTTAGATGCATGCCCGGTATGCACTTCACTTCGGTATAAGATTAGACGAGATGACCCTGGTGACGTTGAGGGCGAGCCCCCCGGAAGAGGGTTCCTGCGAAGGTGATGTGGTATGCTCCTATAATACCACGGTTGAAACGATTATTCAGAAACAAAGAGCACGCCAAGTTGTTGCGATGGCATAAAGAGGAATGTAAGTCAGACGGGATGTTGAGACACCTCACTGATGGGTCGCAATGGAGAAAAATCGATAGAAAGTACCCGGACTTTGCAGATGACGCGAGGAGTTTAAGGTTTGGTCTAAGTACAGATGGCATGAATCCCTTTGGGGAGCAGAGCTCCAGTCACAGCACCTGGCCCGTGACTCTATGCATCTATAACCTTCCTCCTTGGTTGTGCATGAAGCGGAAGTTCATTATGATGTCAGTCTTGATCCAAGGTCCGAAGCAACCCGGCAATGACATTTATGTGTACCTAAGGCCATTAGTGGAAGAACTTTTACAGTTGTGGCACGAACCCGGGATACGCGTGTGGGATGAGCACAAGCAGGAAGAATTTAACCTCCGAGCATTGCTTTTCGTAACAATCAATGATTGGCCTGCTCTTAGTAACCTTTCAGGACAGTCAAACAAGGGATACAATGCATGCACACACTGTTTCGATGAGACTACAAGTATATATTTGGAACATTGTAAGAAGAATGTATACAATGAGCATCGTCGATTTCTTTTGGCCAAGCATCCCTTAAGAAAGAAATGCAAGCATTTCAACGGTCTGGCATGTCACCAGACGAAGCCTAAGGAGCGTACTGGTGCTGATATATTTGATATGGTCAAAGATTTGGATCAACTGGTAACCTTTGGAAAGGGTCCTGGAGGAAAATCTGTTCCGAAAGACGCTGAAGGACACACACCCATGTGGAAGAAGAAATCTATATTTTGGGAGCTACCATATTGGAAATTCTTAGAGGTCCGCTCTGCAATCGATGTGATGCATGTGACGAAGAATCTTTGCGTGAACGTGCTAGGCTTCTTGGGCGTGTATGGGCAGACAAAAGATACACCAGAAGCACGAAAGGACCATCAACATATGGAAGACCCAGATGGCCTGCATCCAGAATGGTTTCAAGGTCATGCCAGCTACGCTCTTACCAAACAAGAGAAGGAAATATTTTTTGAATGCCTAAGCAGTATTAAGGCCCCGTCTGGCTTCTCGTCGAATATAAAGGGGATAATAAATATGGCAGAAAAAAGTTCCAAAACCTAAAGTCTCATGACTGCCACGTGATTATGACGCAAATGCTTCCGATTGCATTGAGGGGGCTTCTACCAGATAATGTTCGAGTACCCATTGTGAAGCTATGTGCATTTCTCAATGCAATCTCTCAGAAGATAATCAATCTTGAAGATCTACCACAGTTACAGAATGATGTGGTCCAATGTCTTGTCAGTTTTGAGTTGGTGTTCCCACCATCCTTCTTCAATATTATGACGCACCTGCTGGTTCACCTAGTCGAAGAGATTTCCATTCTCGGTCCTGTATTTCTACACAATATGTTTCCCTTTGAGAGGTTCATGGGAATCTTAAAGAAATATGTTCGTAACCGTGCTAGGCCAGAAGGAAGCATCTCCAAGGGCTATGGAACAGAGGAGGTCATTGAATTTTGTGTTGAATTTGTTCCTGACCTTAAGCCGATTGGTCTTCCTCAATCGCGGTATGAGGGGAGACTGAGTGGAAAGGGTACTCTAGGAAGGAAATCAATAATATGTAGAGACGGACATTCTTACACCGAAGCACATTACACCGTTCTACAGAATTCTATCTTGGCAGCCCCATATATCGAGGAACACAAGAAAATCTTACGCTCCAACAACCCTGGAAAGCATGACTCTTGGATTAGAGATGAACACATGAAGAGTTTCGGCGGTTGGTTGCAACATCTCATAAAAAACAACACTCTTGGAGATCAGCTATACTTGTTGTCTAGGTCACCATCTTCGACTATATCGACTTTCCAAGGGTACGAGATAAATGGGTATACATTTTACATGATAGCCCAAGATAAAAAGAGAACCAACCAAAACAGTGGTGTCCGCTTTGATGCAACAGACAACAATGGGTCAAAGACCACATATTATGGTTACATAGAGGAGATAGGGAACTTGACTATGGACCTACTTTTAAGGTCCCCTTGTTTCGGTGCAAATGGGTCAAGCTGACGGGAGGAGGGGTTGAGGTAGACAAGAAATACGGAATGACATCGTTGGATCTCAACAATCTAGGGTACTTAGACGAACCATTCGTCCTAGCCAATGATGTGGCCCAGGTTTTCTATGTGAAGGACATGTCTACCAAACCTAGAAAACGAAAAAATAAGAAAAAGAATACATCAGACAATGAGCCAAAGCGCCACATAGTTCTTTCAGGAAAAAGGAACATCGTGGGAGTGGAGGACAAGACAGACATGTCAGAAGATTGTGATAAGTTCCATGAAATTCCGCCCTTCGCGGTGAAGGATGACCCAACCATCATGTTAATGAATGAAGATGCTCCATGGATACGACGGGATCAGAAAGGAACACAAGCGAAGAAATGATATGTAATAATCTTGAGTGTGTTAGTTCCGATTCATACTTACCATTAAGATCTGATCTCCAAACGCGTGATGTCACATATTAGGGAGTGCATGCCTCTATGACCAGTTTCTCGGAGATGCCGGAGGACTGGGCTCCGTCGGCATCTCCCTGAAACTGGCCATAGTGGTGTCCCTGCTCTCGAAAACCATCTTGCAGCTTGTAACTTCTCTAACTAGATCAATATGCCTGGGAGCTAACTAATTTCACATATTAGGGAGTGCCTCTATGACTAGTTTCTCGGAGATGCCGGAGGATTGGGCTCCGTCGGCATCTCCCTGAAACTGGCCGTAGTTGTGTCCATGCTCTCTAAAACCATCTTGTAGATGCCTCAAATTGGCTGGAGGACTGGACTCACAAGGATGCCTATTTATAGTACAAGCAGCTCGGCATAATGTCGACACTCACGACATAATGTCGACACTCACGACATAATGTCGACACTCACCCCTATTATTAGTGCTAACTCATCTTTAGTCCCTGTTGGTGTCTCCAACCGGGACTAAAGGTTCATCTTTAGTCCCGGTTGGTGACACCATCCGGGACAAGTACAAGCCGCACGACATAATGTCGACACTCACCCCTATTATTAGTGTTGCCTGGCCCAGTCTGCCGCAATCCCTTCAGTCGCGGTTGGTTTCTCCAACCGGGACTAAAGATGAACCCTCTCTTTATATAGGCATTTCCCTCTATTTATTAGGTAACACTCAAGACATTTATTAATATTAAAAACCGGGACAAATCGGGACTAGCTAACACTCAGGACTAAAGCCACCCCCTTTAGTCATAATCATGCCTAGTCCTATAGTACGCAGCTTCAGGGTCTTCATCGTCATCGTCATCATCATCGTCATCGTCACCTGCCACTCCGGGGATCCTCAGCCCATCCATGGCATATACCAGGTCCAGCCTCGGATTCACGGCGGGCGGGAGAGGGGTCTCCTGGAAGACGATGCCGCTACCGCCGGGACGGTGTGGGGCCTGTGGCGGGTGGACTCGTGGGCACCGTAGGCGAGGATGGTCTCCCCCGGCGATGTAGCGCATCACTCTGATGATAGTACGGTTCGCCCACCACAGACGACGGCCGGCTTCGTTGTGGTTCATCGGTGGCGGGCCATCACCCCCGTACCTGGCGAGCTCCCTTTCCCGCCTATTAGCGAAGAAGGCATTCCAGGTGTCGTAGTTGTCGGGATCCCACTTGGGATCCATCCGCTGCTCCGGCTTGAGCTCGTGGTAGAAGTGGTTTGTGATGGCCGCCTGGCGTGCGGAACCTTGAGGGACAGGAGGGACAGGAACCCCTCCAGCGCTCAGCATCCAGCCGGCGGGTGGCCGGTAGCCCGGAGAACAAGGGTAGTTGGAGGCGCACAGCGCCTCAGTCTCCTCGAGGGTCAGAATGGCCCAGTAGGCGTTGTCCATTGTTCTAAGAGAGGAAGGTGTGGATGTGTGGATAACCATGGCACGATCACCCTTAATATAGAGGTAAAGGGCGGGAAAACTTGGCGTGAAACTTTGGGAAATGGCGGGAAATATCTTTAGTCCCGGTTAGTGACTACATCCCGGACTAAAAGCTCTCGTAGAAAGGAAAGGGCGGGAAAACTTGGCGGGAAGAGGTGGGAAATGGCGGAAAATATCTTTAGTCCCGGTTTGTGACTACATCCGGGACTAAATGGATATTATATTAAGATTCATTATATTTTTCTGATAATAATAGACATATTATTTGTTTTATTTGGATTATTACAATAAAAGATATGATTTTCTAAAGTTTTTATATTAGTTTTGAATTAAAAAAGAAAATTTACGAATGAAATAATTTATAAATGATGCAAACAGATAAATGGATATTATATTAAGACTATTTATATTTTTCTGATAATAATAGACATATTATTTGTTTTATTTGGATTATTACAATAAAAGATATGATTTTTCAAAGTTTTTATATTAGTTTTGAATTAAAAAAGAAAATTTACAAATGAAATAATTTATAAATGATGCAAACAGATAAATGGATATTATATTAAGATTCTTTATATTTTTCTGATAATAATAGACATATTATTTGTTTTATTTGGATTATTACAATAAAAGATATGATTTTCCAAAGTTTTTTATATTAGTTTTGAATTAAAAAGAAAATTTACAAATGAAATAATTTATAAATGATGCAAACAGATAAATGGATATTATATTAAAATTCTTTATATTTTTCTAATAATAATAGACATATTATTTGTTTTATTCGGATTATTACAATAAAAGATATGATTTTCAAAGTTTTTATATTTGATTTGAATTAAAAAAAAGAAAATTTACAAATGAAATAATTTATAAATTATGCAAACAGATAAATGGATATTATATTAAGATTCATTATATTTTTCTGATAATAATAGACATATTATTTGTTTTATTTGGATTATTACAATAAAAGATATGATTTTTCAAAGTTTTTATATTAGTTTTGAATTAAAAAAGAAAATTTTAAAAAACAAATAGTCGCGGGTCGTGGCTGGGCCCGGGACTAAAGGGTGAGTGTGCGCGCGAAAACGAACGGCCGAAAAAACCCTTTAGTCCCGGGTCGTGGCTTAGCCCGGGACTAAAGGGGGGGGGTCTTTAGTCGCGGGTTGAGCCACGGCCCGCGACTAAAGACCCTTTACTCGCGGGCGGTGGCTCAACCCGGGACTAAAGGGTCTGTCCCTATATATACGCGCGCTCGCCCCTGGCGTGCCGAGCCAGCACTTAGCACGCCACGAAGACGAAGACGAAGACGAGGCGCCATCGACGAACACAGGGGAGGTGCTGCCCGCCCGCCGGCTGATTCCCGCGCCGCCGCCGACCTCGTCTCCGTACCGCAGAGCCGCCGCCCGCCGAGCCTCCACGCCGCCTGCCGCCGTACGTGTCGCGCGCGCCGTGCTGCGCCGCCCCGCCGCGTGTCGCCGCCCCGCCGTGCCGCTTCGCGCCGCACCGCCTCGCCGCGCCGCCGTGCCGCGCCGCGCTGCACCACCTCGCCGGAGGTGGTTAATTATTTAATTTTGTTTTTGTATTTAGGTTTTGATTAGTAGTAGGAAATGTTAATATTGAGGTTTTGATTAGTAGTATAAATATTAGTATTTAGGTTTTGATTATAATTAGTCTAGTAGTATAATTAGTCTAGGAAATGTTATAGTTAGGTTTTTGTAGTAATATTTATTATTATTATTATTAGTAATCTTTAGGTTTTGTATAAATGTTTAGGAAATGTTAGTATTTATATTATTAGGAAATGTTAGTTTTTTTAAATTTTCTTGTTATATTTTTTCTATGGTTTTTAGGATTGGTTATTGTTTTAGTTATTAGGATTAGTATAATTAGGATTATTATAATTAGGTTTATTAGGGTTTTTGTTATAGTTTTTTCTATAGTTTTTTATAGATTTTTTTATATTAGGGTTTTTTGTTTTAGTATTAGGATTATTGTTTTAATTAAAATATTAGAATTAGGATTAGGATTATTGTTTTAGTGATTTTTTTGTTTTATTTATTAAGATTAGAATTAGGATCAGGGTTATTTTTTTGTTTAAGTTATTATAATTAGGATTATATTGTTTTAGTTATTAGGATTATTGTTTTTTCTAACCTGTTTAACTCTCTTTTTGTTATAGATAATTAAGTCATGGATCCATCCGAAGATCCTGGTCGCATCGGTGAAGGTTTTCTTCAGGGCATGATAAGAGGTGAAATTCCTCTTATTACGGGCACGGCCGGAGATATTTTGCTCGAGGAAGAGATATCCTCATATCTGAATCCATCCGGTGATGGACTAGAGGAAAACCAAGGGGAAGACCAGATGGACGAAGGGCAAACAAATGCCAACAATAATGATGGCCCCTCGACAGGATCCGGCGAGGTACATATATATATATAAAGTCTCGTGTTACCTCTATTCATTAAATGATCTAGATATATATTAATCACTCTCTCTTCTTCTTTTAGCCCACCGGATCGAAGCAATCGACAACTCGAACGAAACGAGGGCCGAACAAAAAGTTGGATGGTAATCAGAGGTTCACCATCAAAGAAATAGATGATGATGGTGAACCGATTGCTCCAGAGAAGCACCGGAGGATGTTTATAAATCAACGCGGGGTGCTTGTTAGGGACAACCTGCCGATCACCATCCAAGAATGGAATAAGTCAAAGAAACCCGGTGAAGAATCCAACATCTATGTCACCGATGATGCCAAAGATGACCTTTGGCAGAAGCTCATAGCGCATTTCATACTACCTCCAGAGTATGAGGAATTTGAGGTAGATGGTATTACCCCAAGGCCGGGTGGGCTTGATAAAAGAGAAAAAGTCAAGGAGTGGGCACTAAGCAAGATGGCTGAACTGTACCGGAACCACAAGAAAAATTTATACGCGAAATATGTCGCGAAAAAGAAAACTCCAGACTTCACCGGAGTAAACGAGAAGTTGAGAGAACAGTGGCCCGATTTTGTACAGTACAAGCAATCTGATAAAGCAAAGGCAAAGTCGGCAAAGAACGCGTTAAATGCTGCCAACAAGAAATACCATCATAAAATGGGGACAGGTGGCTACAAGAGTGCCATCCCTAAGTGGGAAACTATGGAGAAGGATATGAGGGCTAGAGGCGTCACTCCTGGTACAGATGGATGGCCCGAGAGGTCAAAGCACTGGTGGTACGAGCACGGGGGTGTAGGGTTCGCAGCATAGAAAACAAAAATTTTCCTATGATGTGAACTATATACCAAGATCTATCTACTAAACAATGGGCGGATGTATATCCATAGAGAACATACCCTTGAAGACCGACAAAGCTTAACGAGTTCAACTCGTGGTTGATGTAGACGATCTCTTGCCGATCTCAAGATCGAGAGGAAGTCCTAGCGCCGCAAATCAGCAGCGCATCCGTGCTCGCACACACGTTCGAGGCACCGAGCAACCTCCGCCTCCTCGCTCCAGCGATGCAGCGGAAGCACAACTCTTTCTTGCCGAATAGCCACCGGGAACATGTATCTCGCTAGTCCGAGACCATGGGGGATAAATTCTAGAGGGGGAGAGAGATCCTTCACGAGGAGGTGTGAGAGACAAGTGAGGAGGGGGGCTACTTTTATAGGATGAGGGGGGGACCCCAAGTGGGTGGCCGGCGCATGGGGGCTGCCCCCTTGCCCTCCCCTCTTCATGTGGGTGGACACTCCACTCACAAATCTCCTTTAAATTCCCTCCACTCAAAAGTCCACTCAAATTCCCATTAAATTTCCACCAAATTTAATGCAAACTCTCATTAAATAAAACTCTTTTATTTTATTCAGAATTTTGTCAATTACTTTAATGACAAACATTCACAAATAACCCCTTGCTAGAATTCTATTTCACATGCATAACCACTTTATGCAATTTCACCCGAAAACCTGTTTCGGTATCTAGTGAAATAAATTCCTGCGCTTGTTCATTCTTTCGGCATGAAACATTTGCTCCAGTTGGATGTCAGTGTTAAGTGTGTCACCCTACGGTTCGTGAATAATTCGGACATGATCGAGACCCCTCTCGGATCAATAATCAGAAGCGGGATCTGGAGACCCATACTGACTCCCACACATTCAACGATGACTTTCTTGTGATCGTCGGAACCTTTTACGCTAGTATCTTAATCCCTTTGTTTCACGATATATTACATGTCCGAGATTCGATCATCGGTATCTCCATACCTAGTTTGATCTCGTTACCGACATGCACTCTTTTCTCGTTCCTGTGATATAACATTCTAGTGATCAAATCACTTGCTTGCAAGCTAATCAATGTGATATCACCGAGAGGGCCCAGAGTATATCTATCCGTCATCGGGATGAACAAATTCCACTCTTGATCCATGAGCCTCAACATAACACTTTATTAGTTATGAATCCATCTTTATAATCACCCTGTTACGGTGTGATGTTTGATGTTATCAAGAAACTCTTCCGGTGTTAGTGATTGACATGATCTCATGGTCTAAGGATTAGGATCACTTCGTAAGTTGTTATAGCAATATAAACTCAATGACTTTGATCGTAATGCTATACTTAGGATGAATGTTCATCACACCATTACACTAATGTTGTGATCCCGTTATTAACAACATCCAATGTCCATGATCAGGAAACCTTGATCATCTTGTTAATCAACGAGCTAGTTTATGAGAGAGGCATAACTAGGAACTTTCTGTTTGTTTATTAAACACACATGTATTAACGTTTCCGTATTAATACAATTATAGCATGCAAAATAAACATCTATCATATACTTGGAATACACATAATAAACACTTTATTATTGCCTCTCAGGGCATATTCCCTTCAGTCTCCCACTTGCACTAGAGACAATAATCTAGTTACATAGTGATAAATCTAACACCCATTGAGTTCTGGTGTTGATCATGTTTTGCTCTAGGGAGAGTTTTAGTCAACGGATCTGCTACATTGAGATCCGTATGTACTTTACAAATCTTTATATCTCCATCCTTGACATGCTCGCGGATGGAGTGAAACCGGCGCTTAATATGCTTGGAATGCTTGTGAGACCTTGGCTCTTTAGCATTGGCAATGGCACCATTGTTGTCACAATAGATCACCATTGGGTCCAACGCGTTTGCCACCACTCCTAGTTCGGATATGAACTCCTTCATCCAAACTGCTTCCTGAGCCGCTTCTGAAGCAGCAACATATTCGGCCTCCGTTGTTGATCCCGCTACCACAGGTTGTTTGGAGCTCCTCCAACTAACCGTTCCGCCATTCATGAGAAATACGTATCTGGATTGAGACTTAGAGTCATCCGGATCGGTGTCAAAGCTAGCGTCGACATAACACTTAGCGACGAGCTCTTCTTCACCTCCGTATACAAGAAACATATCCTTAGTTCTTCGTAAGTACTTAAGGATATTCTTGACCGCTATCCAGTGTTCCGAACCTGGATCCGATTGGTACCTACTAGTCAAACTAATAGCATGTGCCACATCCGGTCTTGTACATAGCATGGCGTACATTATAGAGCCTATGGCTGAAGCATAGGGGACTTTGTCCATTATCTCTCTTTCTTCCGCCGAAGCCGGACTTTGAGTCTTACTCAATGTCTTGCCTTGCAACATAGGTAAGAACCCCTTCTTACTTCCGTCCATTTTAAACTTCTTTAAAATCTTATCAAGGTATGTACTTTGCGATAGCCCTATTAGGCGCCTAGATCTATCTCTATAGATCTTTATGCCTAATATGTATGACGCTTCACCTAGGTCCTTCATTGAAAATTTGCTGTTTAGATAAATTTTAACACTGTTTAAAAGATCTATATCATTTCCGATCAATAATATGTCATCCACATATAATATCAGAAATGCCACATTGCTCCCACTCACTTTCTTGTAAATACAAGCTTCTCCATAAGTTTGGACAAATCCAAACTCTTTGATCACCTCATCAAAGCGGAGATTCCAACTTCGTGATGCTTGCTTCAATCCATAGATGGATCGCTGAAGCTTGCACACCTTGTTAGCATCCTTAGGATCGACAAAACCCTTTGGTTGTATCATATACAACTCTTCTTCAATATTACCATTGAGAAACGCGGTTTTGACATCCATCTGCCATATCTCATAATCGAAATATGCAGCAATTGCTAACATAATCCTAACTGACTTTAGCATCGCTACGGGAGAGAAAGTCTCATCGTAGTCAACTCCTTGAATTTGTCGAAACCCCTTTGCGACAAGTCGAGCTTTATAGACGGTCACATTACCATCAGCATCAGTTTTCCTTTTGAAAATCCATTTGTTCTCCACGGCCTTTCGGTCGTGAGGTAATTCCACCAAGTTCCAAACTTGATTTTCATACATGGATTCCATCTCGTATTTCATGGCTTCTAACCATTTGTTGGAATCCGGGCTCATCATCGCTTCTTCATACGTCGCAGGGTCATCATTTTCATCAACCATGAAATTCATGACAGGATTTCCGTACAGCTCGGGAGCTGCACGCGTCCTGTTTGACCTGCGAGGTTCGGTAGTACTCTCTTTCGGAGTTTCATGATCATTATCATTAGTTCCCTCTTCAACAGGTGGAGCCAACTCCGGAACAACTTCCGGTGCTGTGCTACTCGCCATACTTTGAAGAGAAGGTTCCACAACCTCTTCGAGTTCTACCTTCCGACTACTCACACCTTTCGCGAGAAACTCTTTCTCTAGAAAGGATCCATTCTTGGCAACAAAAACCTTGCCCTCGGATCTGTGATAGAAGGAATACCCAATAGTTTCTTTAGGGTATCCTATGAAGACTCATTTTTTCGCTTTGGGTTCGAGTTTATCCGGTTGAAGTTTCTTCACATAAACATCGCATCCCCAAACTTTAAGAAATGACAGCTTAGGTTTGTTTCCAAACCACAATTCATACGGTGTCTTTTCAACGGATTTAGATGGTGCCCGATTTAAAGTGAATGCAGCAGTTTCTAGTGCATAACCCCAAAATGACAACGGCAAGTCCGTCAGAGACATCATAGATCGAACCATATCTAATAAAGTACGATTACGACGTTCCGACACACCATTTCGCTGTGGTGTTCTGGCAGGTGTGAGTTGTGAAACAATTCCACATTCTTTTATGTGAGTGCTAAACTCGTAACTTAGATATTCACCTCCACGGTCGGACCGTAGAAATTTGATCTTTCTATTACGATGATTTTCCACTTCATTCTGAAATTCCTTGAACTTTTCAAAGGTTTCAGACTTGTGTTTCATCAAGTAGATATAACCGTATCTACTCAAATCATCCGTGAAAGTAACAAAATAACGATATCCACCTCGCGCCGACACACTCATTGGACCACATACATCAGAATGTATGATTTCCAATAAATCTGTCGCCCGTTCCATTGAACCGGAAAACAGCGTTCTAGTCATCTTGCCCATAAGGCATGGCTCACATGTATCAAATGATTCATAATCAAGTGATTCCAAAAGTCCATCCGAATGGAGCTTCTTCATGTGTTTAACGCCAATATGACCTAGACGGCAGTGCCACATATATGCGGATATATCATCATTAAGTTTAATCCTTTTAGCATCAACATTATGAATATGTGTAACATTATCATCGAGATCTAATAGAAATAAACCATTCATCATCGGTGCGTGACCATAAAAGATTTCATTCATATAAATGGAACAACCATTGTTCTCGAATTTAAATGAATAACCACTTCGCATCAAACACGATCCAGATACAATGTTCATGCTCAGTGCAGGCACCAGATAACATTTATTCAAGTTTATAACTAATCCCGACGGTAAGTGGAGAGGCAGCGTTCCGACGGCGATCACATCAACGCTTGATCCATTGCCGACACGCATCTTGACCTCACCCCTTGCTAGCAGTCGCTTGTTCCGCAGCCCCTGATTCGAGTTACAAATATTAGCAACTGAACCGGTATCAAATACCCAGGTGCTACTGTGAGCACTAGTCAAGTACACATCAATAACATGTATATTATATATACCTTTGTTTGCCTTGCCGGCCTTCTTGTCTGCCAGATACTTGGGGCAGTTGCGCTTCCAGTGGCCAGTCCCCTTACAATAGTAGCACTAGGAATCAGACTTAGGTCCAACTCGGGGTTTCTTTTCAGGCGCGGCAACAGGCTTGCCGCCCTTACTTCCCTTCCGTTTTCCCTTCTTGTCTTTCTTGAAACCAGTGTTCCTATTGATCATCAACACTTGATGTTCCTTTTTGATCTCCACTTCTGCAGTTTTAAGCGTTGACAGAAGCTTGGGGAGAGACTTCTTCATGCCTTGCATATTATAGTTCATCACGAAGCTCTTATAGCTAGGTGGCAGAGACTGCAGAACACGATGGATGCCTAAGTCAATGGGAATCGATATTCCCAAGGGCACAAGCTTATCGGAGTAACCCGACATCTTGAGTACATGCTCACTAACGGAGCTGTGCTCTTCCATCATGCAGCTAAAGAACTTTTCTGAAGCGTTGTAGCTCTCTACAGCAGCATGTGTGTCGAAAATCATTTTCAACTCACCCATTGTATCAAATGCATTGCCGTTTTCGAAACACTTTCGAAGTTCCGGCTCTAGCCCATACAATATGCCGCAATGAACTAAGTTGTGGTCCTCCTGACGAGTCAGATAGACATTCTTCTCCTCGTCAGGGGCATCATCTAAAGGTGGGGGGCCTAATGGCGCTTCTAGCACATATTGCTTTTGTGCAGCAGAGAGGAGAATCCTCAAATTCATGGCCCATTCGGTAAAGTTGCTACCGTTCGTTGCTAGTTTCTCTTTCTCCATGAACACATTGAAATTAAAAGCAGGTGGTACCATCTACAACAGAATTTGTAAAGTTTAGACTAAGTGTATGATAGATTGAGTTCAACTAATCTATATTACGAATGAACTCCCACTCAAAAACGACATCCCTCGTGCCTTTTTGGTGATTACATGAACCAAATCCACTACACCAAGTCCGATCATCACGTGAGTCGGTATAGCTTCAAAGGCGAGCATCAAATGGGCATCATATCAACTATATGACTCATGCTTAACCTTTCGGTCCGTGTTCCGAGGCCATGTCTGTACATTCTAGGCTCGCCAAGTTAGAACCTTAGTATTCGCGTGTGTAACTGTTTTACACCCGAAATATGGTCGTGGATCCAAGAACACCCGATCATCACGTGATGTCTTGGAGCGACGAAAACATAATCGGTGCATACTAAAGGAAGAACACATTCTTATCTTGATATTTAAATGAGGGATCATCTTATTATGCTAACAAAGCGCTAAACAAGCAATATAAGATGCTATCAAACATCATATGTTTATTAGTGAAATTATATGGTTCCCGCAGATGATCTCTATCATGTGCATCGTGGTATGATCACTATCATACCTATATGTGTAAATCCAAGGTCTATGGATTTTACACGCTATGTGTGTTGTAAGAGTATCATCTCATACTTCTACTTACAACACTACCATATCATAACACTAGCCCAGCAACAATCTAAACTAGACGCCTCTAATTTATCCATTGCAAGTTTTACGTGGCTTAGGGCTTTCGAGATAGAACCGTTCTTACCTACGAACATGAACCACAACGAGGATAATCAAATTGTTGACAACTCGCTTGCAAAATAGATATTGACTATAGTAGGAGAGACAGACACCCGCTAGCCACTTATGCAAACTAGTTGCATGTCAAGCGTGGAACAGGTCTCATGTGCGAGGACATGTAAAGTTTGTCCGGGCCGCTTCATCCCACTATGCCACCAATATCCAAAATTACAACAAAGGAGCAACAACATGATCATCATCGCCCACATACTCATATGTGTACTACCCGTGTAAAGTATCTACGCATAGATCCGGCTCTGATACCACTGTAGGGTTCGCAGCATCAAAAATAAAAATTTTCCTACGATGTGAACTATATACCAAGATCTATCTACTAAACAACGGGCGGATGTATATCCGTAGAGAACATACCCTTGAAGACCGACAAAGCTTAACGAGTTCAACTCGTGGTTGATGTAGACGATCTCTTGCCGATCTCAAGATTGAGAGGAAGTCCTAGCGCCGCAAATCAGCAGCGCATCCGTGCTCGCACACACGTTCGAGGCACCGAGCAACCTCCGCCTCCTCGCTCCAGCGATGCAGCGGAAGCACAACTCTTTCTTGCCGAATAGCCACCGGGAACATGTATCTCGCTAGTCCGAGACCATGGGGGATAAATTCTCGAGGGGGAGAGAGATCCTTCACGAGGAGGTGTGAGAGACAAGTGAGGAGGGGAGCTCCTTTTATAGGAGGAGGGGGGGACCCCAAGGGGGTGGCCGGCGCATGGGGGCTGCCCCCTTGCCCTCCCCTCTTCATGTGGGTGGACACTCCACTCACAAATCTCCTTTAAATTCCCTCCACTCAAAAGTCCACTCAAATTCCCATTAAATTTCCACCAAATTTAATGCAAACTCTCATTAAATAAAACTCTTTTATTTTATTCAGAATTTTGTCAATTACTTTAATGACAAACATTCACAAATAACCCCTTTCTAGAATTCTATTTCACATGCATAACCACTTTATGCAATTTCACCCGAAAACCTGTTTCGGTATCTAGTGAAATAAATTCCTGCGCTTGTTCATTCTTTCGGCATGAAACTTTTGCTCCAATTGGATGTCGGTGTCTCTTAAGTGTGTCACCCTATGGTTCGTGAATAATGCGGACATGATCGAGACCCCTCTCGGATCAATAATCAGAAGCGGGATCTGGAGACCCATACTGACTCCCACACATTCAACGATGACTTTCTTGTGATCGTCGGAACCTTTTACGCTAGTATCTTAATCCCTTTGTTTCACGATATATTACATGTCCGAGATTCGATCATCGGTATCTCCATACCTAGTTTGATCTCGTTACCGACATGCACTCTTTTCTCGTTCCTGTGATATAACATTCTAGTGATCAAATCACTTGCTTGCAAGCTAATCAATGTGATATCACCGAGAGGGACCAGAGTATATCTATCCATCATCGGGATGAACAAATTCCACTCTCGATCCATGAGCCTCAACATAACACTTTATTAGTTCTGAATCCATCTTTATAATCACCCTGTTACGGTGTGACGTTTGATGTTATCAAAAAACTCTTCCGGTGTTAGTGATTGACATGATCTCATGGTCTAAGGATTAGGATCACTTCGTAAGTTGTTATAGCAATATAAACTCAATGACTTTGATCGTAATGCTATACTTCGGATGAATGTTCATCACACCATTACACTAATGTTGTGATCCTGTTATTAACAACATCCAATGTCCATGATCAGGAAACCTTGATCATCTTGTTAATCAACGAGCTAGTTTATGAGAGAGGCATAACTAGGAACTTTCTGTTTGTTTATTAAACACACATGTATTAACGTTTCCGTATTAATACAATTATAGCATGCAAAATAAACATCTATCATATACTTGGAATACACATAATAAACACTTTATTATTGCCTCTCAGGGCATATTCCCTTCAGGGGGATCCTTGGACCCAGAAACAGGGAAGACATTATTTCATGATGAAATTCTAAAACCCTCCAAAGACCTTATTCAAGCAATGAACGATCCTCAATTGGGATTGTTCCGTCCCGAGAGAGAGAACGACGAGCTGACACGCGCCCTAGGGAATCCTGAAAAGGGAGGACGAACACGAGGCAAAGGCGCCGGTGTCTCGTGGAAGAAAGGGTTTCCTCTGTACGATGCTAGTTACAGAAGCCGTCAGAGAAAGAAGGAACGGGAGACAGACCGGATCTCCAGGGTAGAGCAGGACCTAGCTGATCTGAAGAACCTCATGCATGAAATTAGCCAAAGGCCGCCGTCGTCAACTCACCCGCGGTCTGATGATCCTGCATTGGATCTTAGCCAACGGAGAAGCAGCGTGGCGTCCACGGAGGTCCGTGCTGATGATCAAGCACTGCTGGATGATGCACCGGCTCCTCACTACCCCGTGGATGATGTTAGAGAGATGGCACAATGTGAGCTACATCAGCCAATGAACAACCTGTCCTTCAAGGTGGTGATCGACACTGCTTTACCTTGTCTACCTGGAGCACTCCACCATTCACTTCCGATTCCACCAGGCTATGCTCGTGTCACGGTGGATGACATAGTGGAGGATTTTGCGGACCTAGAGATTGAAATCGCTACGCCTGAAGGCCTTACAAAACTAGGAGATGTCAAGCGCAACATCATTCTATGAAATAATAAGTACATCAAGTTTCCAGGCTCGGCGCTAAGGCTACCGACTCCAAATCCAAATCCACCCTACATCGAATATCGTCAACCTCCAAGTCCACCCCAACCCGATTATCGCCAACCTCCAAGTCCACCCCAACCCGATTATCGCCAACCTCCAAGTCCACCCCGCCCCGCTGACGATCGCCGCAGCAGGAGTACATCAACTCGATCTCCGCCTCCGCCTCCATGCAATACTACTACCTCGTCGAAGAAACGGAAGTTCGACGGTCCCCCGCGCCCACAATATATGATGCACACGGCCACAATTTCATAATTATATTAAAATATATGCAATACGTCGAGACCAAAGCATCTACTTACAAGCAAAGTAGATGGATTGAACAACATTAAAATATTAGTCCATCTACCATGTACTACACCACCTTAACATCACATATTACAGAACACCTGTACTACACCACCGTAACATCACATACTATTCTTGTCGGTAGTTATGAGATATGAGGAACAACCTTACTTACCGAAGGCATAGTCTACACTTAGCTGCTAAAGGTGTAATGTGGAGCTATGAGATTGTAGGCACTCAGGTAAATAGATTGAGCCAGAAAATAAATGCTAGTCAATTTGCCCACCAGTGGGAGACACACATCACATATAGTGCCCACATGCCAACTTCTTAATTAGCTGATTGTTGTAATGTATAGTGTCACATAATAATTTTTATGTTATTTACTAGTTAGGATCACCGCGAGCATGAGCATGATGATCATTTCCCTTTGGTTGTGAACTATCTACTGGACCGGCGAGTAAAGACCACAAAGTGTTCAGCTATCCCCGGACCTTATTATGGGTTTCCTCTTGTCCCTTAGGGCCTGTTCGGTTTGAGTGGGATCAACATGGATCGGGAGGTGTTGACAGGGAATTGAACTGTATTCCCTGCCGTTCCATGCCAATCCCTCCCAACTCTGGTGTAACCGAACAAGGCCTTAGGAGGGAGGTTCCCACCATCGACCACCTTGACGAACTGACCAACATGTTCCCGCCGGAGTGGATCAAGAAGAGAAGGCAGGGACACAAGCAGAGGGTGACACTCTACAACAAGATTGACGACGATATGGAACTATTCCAGGCCCAAAAGGTTGATGATGATTTTCTGGCTAGATTCACCAAGTTGGAAGCACGGGAAAGGAAGATTTGCAAACAGCAAGAAAATCTAATACAATGATTCCGATTTCGAGGACTAATAAGGAGCTCCTACATCTATGTTACTAGCCAGCGCTAGCGTGCCCATGTCCCAACGCTCCGTCTCATGGACGCCGACGAACTGGACGACGAGCAGATGAGCCAACCGTGACACTAGTTCTACCGTATGTAGCCTAGTGTAATCTGTCCATCAGTGTAGCCTCCATGGGTCGTGTGAGCGGAGCTGCAAAATGCCTTGCAATTTTGTTTAATATTTTTTTTTCTCGAAATAGGCTTTCGCCCCGCTTTATAAATAAAGCAACCGTCCATCACAAATATCACAGTACAAAGACACACACACACCACATGCTGGGGCCACAGCACAAGACGGCCCAACTCGGACACCACCCAACGAAGAAAAGAAAGAACGCCTCGCCATGGGAGTGGACGCCGAGGACACTAAGGCGAGCTACGAGGGAGCCGCTGAGCCGCCCCCAAGAGACGGTGAAGGGTCGCGTCCAACCTCGCCTTGTCCCGCTGTCTACACAACGGGTACCAGAGCTGCAGAGAAGCCAGAAAGTGAAACACCGAGTCAGACAAACGCCTAGGGAGAATCTTCTCAATAACCATCTTATTCCTGATGTTTCAGAGGGACCACGACATGGCCGCGAACACAAGCCAGAAGAGTCGACGACCCTTTCCAGCTCGGTTTGCTTGGGTTTCTAGAAATTCACCGAGATCTTGGGCCAGCCAATCCGGGCCCAACGCCTCTCTGGTGAAACTCCACAGAAACCGGGCCGCGGGACAGGTGAACAATATGTGGGTGCCCGTTTCAGGGACCCCACATAATGGACATAATCCGTCCCCCGGCCCATGTCGCTTGGCCACCTCCACTCCCGAGGGGAGCCTATCGCGTAAAAGTTGCCAAACAAAGATTTTTGTCTTCAGCGGGAGCGGTGCTTTCCAGAGGTGCTTGGTCCAGGGGAGGGTGTCCTGGACAAAGAGGGCCCTATATGCTGAGCCAACCGAGAAAGATCCGGACGGGGAGAGAGTCCATGAGACGCTATCGGGACCACTAGCCAAGGAGGCCGGGAGCTCCGCCCTGAGTTCCTTCCATGCTACCGTTTCCTCCGGGCCGAAGGTACGACGGAACGAGATGTTCCATGTACCTCCCAATGCCGCGTTGGATACCCGTAGCGCTGGGTCGGAACAGATGGCGAAGAGACTCGGGAAGGCCTCCTGCAGCGGGCGCTCACGGAGCCAGGGGTCGAGCCAGAACATGGTCCCCACTCCATTTCCAATTGATAAGGCGATACCATGCCTGATCTCACGCTTGATCTCCTGAATGGAGTGCCAAAATTGGGACCCCTCGCTACGATCACAAGCCAGAAGGGGCCGACCGCGCAGGTATTTGGCCTTGATGAGTTTGAGCCACAGACCGCCATCATCACGCAAGATACGCCAAACCCATCTCAGCATAAGGGCCTTGTTGAACTGGCGGGATGCAAGGATTCCTATGCCCCCAACCTCCTTGGGGGCGCAGATGTCCGCCCACTTGACCATGTGGTATTTTTGGCGGCCCAAAGAGTCTTGCCAGAAGAACCTCGACAACTCCTTGTCAAATGTCCCATGTACTCCCTCGGGGAGGAGGTACATGCCCATCATATACATGGGCAGGCTAGACAGGCAGGAGTCGATCAGGACAGTCTTGCTCCCCTTAGAGGTAAATCTGCCACGCCAAGGTTCGGACCTCGAGCGCACCCTATCCGCGAGCGGGTCCAGGTCCCTGATAAGGATCCTGGTGTCACGGATCGGCATCCCCAGGTAGGTAATAGGGAAGGAGGCGAGCCGACAGTTGAAATTGTCCGCTATCCTCTGTTGCTCGTCCTGAGAGAACCCTAGTGCGATGATCTCGCTCTTATCAAAATTGATACGGAGGCCAGACATTTCCTGGAAGCAAAGGAGTAGGAATTTGAGGTTTGCAATGTCCAGCACCGAGCCTTCAATCATGATCATCGTGTCATCTGCGTACTAGAGCTGGGTGATGCCGCTCCCTAGGATAAGGTGGCCTACCACCCCCGAGATGTGGCCGGCCGCCTTCGCTCTCTCAAGCATTTCCGCGAGGGCATCAACGGCAGCGTTGAAGAGAAGGGGGGACATGGGGTCCCCCTGGCGAACACCACAGGAGGGCCGGAAGTAAGGCCCTATCTCGCCATTTACATTAATTGCGTTGCTTCCGGTCATGACGAACTGCATTATCCAGGTGATCAGGCGGTCGTCAATCCTCGCCTAATGAGGACCTGACGTAGGAACCGCCAGTCCAGACGATCGTAGGCCTTCTGGAAGTCCAGCTTCAAGAAGATGCCCTTCATTCGTTTGGACTTGATCTCGTGGATAATCTCATGGAGATCCAGGATCCCATCATGTATAAATCTGCCCTTGAGAAAGGCAAATTGATACTGGTGGGTGAGGCGCTCCATGACCGGGGCGAGGCGAGAGGCGCAAACTTTCGCGAATATCCGTTGTATGACATTGAGGACCGTGATGGGCCTGAATTGGCGAATATCCGAGGCCCCCACAACCTTAGGGATCAGCGTGATAACTCCTAGATTCAGTCGTCCCATCACGAGGGTTCCTGTGTAGAGCTCCTGGAACAAGGGCATGACGACAGGTTGGAGTTCCTCCCAGAATTCCTGGAAGAAAGAAACCGGGAGGCCATCAGGGCCTGGGGCGGAGTTGGCCTTCATGGCCTTCACTGCCCGCGCAACTTCCTCTGGCAGGAATGGGAGGGTTAGCTCCGCATTCTTGTCAGCTGTGACTCTGGCCCCACTAGGCCAAAAGTCGTCGGCCAACGCGACCCCCGTAAGGGGTCCTGCCAAGAAGAGCTCCTTATAAAAGGAGTAAATTGAAGGGTTTCGCGGCATAGTAAATCAAAATTTTCTACGGATGCGAACAGAGGGAAAGCCAAGATCTAATCTAGGAGATGCAATCAACGAGAGAGATTGGATTAGATCTTCATACCCTTGAAGATTCGCACAGCGGAACGTTCGTCGGAACGTGGGTGATGTAGTCGTACTCGCTTCTCCTCCTCGCGATCCGATCCGATCTAGCACCACAAGTGGCGGTGCCTCCGTGAGATGCACACGTGCAGCACCTCGACGTCTCCTCCTTCCTCGGACCAGCAAGTATGGTGGAGAGATAGATTGGATCTACAACACGACGGTGTGGTGTATATGGTGGAGAATTTCTGCAGCAGGGCTTCGCCTACAAACAGTCGGGAGGGAGAGAGGAAAGCTAGCAAGGCGGCTAGGGTTTGGAGGAGAGGTGTGGGGGGTTGGTGCGCCCCCACCCCTATTTATATAGAGGGGGGGCGCAGCCCTAGCCCCTCCCCCAAGCCCAAAGGATAAGGAGTGGGGGGCATGGACTCTCCCCTCTTCTAGAAACCCTATCTCTAGTTTAAACGATTTAAACTCTCTAGGATCGGCTGGGCCCTATGGGGCCTTGTGCCCCGGGCCCAATGCGGCCAGGACACTCCCTCATAGGCCCATGCCCCCTCCCGGAAGGTGGGTCCACGTTGGTCCCCTTCCGGAAGGTTCTAGAAGCTTCCGGTACAATACCGATTAACCCGGAACAATTCCGAACTCCAAAAACTGCACTGCCTTATATGAATCTTATTCTCCGGACCATTCCGGAACCTCTCGTGATGTCCCGGATCCCATCCGAGACTCCGAACAAAAATTCATAAACCAATTATCCAATCTATCCTAGCGTCGAGATACGTTAAGTGTGTGACCCTGCGGGTTCGAGAATATGCAGACATGATCTTCTATCAATAATCAACAGCGGGGTCTGGGCACCCATATTGACTCCCACACATTCATCGATGATCATATCGGATGAACCACGATGCCAGGATTCAATCAATCCCATATATATATTCCCTTCGTCTCGCGATATTTTACTTGCCCGAGATTCGATCGTCGGTACCGTCATACCTAGTTCAATCTCGTTCACAGCAAGTACTTTACTCGTTCCGTAATGCGATATCACTTTGTGATTAACTCCTTAACCACATGCTTGCAAGCGGTGTTGATATCGATTACCGAGTGGGCCCGAAGTATATCTCTCCGACTTGGGAGAGACAAATTCCATCTCGATACATACAACCCAACAGATACTTTCCGATCACCTGAGAGACACCTTTATGATCACCCTCTCATAGGATGACGTTTGATGACCTCAAAGCTTTCTTCCGGTACCAGGGAGTTGCATTATCTCATGGTCTAAGGAATACAATATTTGACATAGGAAAAGCTTCGCAAAGATGAACACGATGAAACGATCTAATTGCTTCGCTTAGTTTGGGTCTGTCCATCATATCATTCTCCAATGATATGATCTCATTATCAATTGACAACTCATGTCTATGGTTAGGAAACCTTAACCATCATTGATCAATGAGCTAGTCCATAGAGGCGTACTAGGGACACGGTGTTGTTCACAAACCACACAAGTATTAATGTTTCCGCTTAATACAATTCTAGCATGGAATATAAACTTTATCATGAACAAGAATTATAATAATAACATCTTTATTATTGCCTCTAGGGCATAATTCCAACAGTCTCCCACTTGCAGTAGAGTCAATAATCTAGTTTACATCTGGCAACAATCTCACACCCATGGCACTGAGGTGTTGATCATGTTTTACACGTGGAAGAGGTTTAGTCAATGGATCTGCGACATTCAGATCCGTATGTACTTTGCTAATCTTCAGATCTCCATCTGATATATAATCTCGGATTATATGAAACTTGCGGTTGATATGCTTGGTCTTTGGATGATATCTTGGTTCCTTAGCGAGTGCTATGGCGCCAGTGTTGTCACACAATATCTCCAGTGGGTCCAATGCACTTGGAACCACGCCAAGCTCAGTGATGAAGTTTCTGATCCAAACTCCTTCACTTGACGCTTCTGCAGCAGCCATGTATTCCGCTTCCACTGTAGATCCCGCGATCACGCTTTGCTAGCAGCTTCTCCAGCTCACAGCTCCTCCATTCAAAATATAAACGTATCCTGTCTGAGATTTGGAATCATCCTTGTTGGTGTCGAAACTAGCATCGACGTAACCTTTTACGACAAGTTGTTTATCACCCCCATAGACTAAGAACATTTCTTTAGTTCTATTTAGGTACTTTAGGATGTTCTTCATGGCTGTCCAGTGTTCCACTCCTGGATCACTTTGATATCTGCTCGTCAAACTAAGAGCATTGGACACATCCGGTCTAGTACACAGCATGGCATACATGATGGAACCTATGGCCGAGGCATAAGGCACTTTGCTCATAGCTTCCCTATCATTTACCGTAGCTGGACACTGAGCCTTGCTCAATATCTTACCTGACAACATAGGCACTGAACCTTTCTTTGCCTTATCCATTCTGAACCTTTTCAGAACTTTGTCTAGGTATGTACTCTGGCTTAAAGCTATCAGGCGTCTTTGTCTATCTCTATAGATTTTGATGCCCAATATATAAGCAGCTTCACCTAGGTCTTTCATTGAAAAACACTTGTTCAAATAACTCTTCACATCGTTAAGCATGTTGATGTCATTTCCGATAATCAATATGTCATCCACATACAGTACCAGAAACGTCACCGAGCTCCCACTCACTTTCTTGTAGATACAAGCTTCGTAGCAATTTGGAACAAATCCAAAACTCTTGATCACTTGATCAAAATGAAGGTTCCAACTCCGAGATGCTTGCTTCAGTCCATAAATGGAACGCTGAAGTTTGCATACTTTACTAGCATCCTTAGGATCGACAAAACCTTCGGGTTGCATCATATACAACTCTTCATCAATGTTGCCATTGAGGAACGCAGTCTTGACATCCATCTGCCATATTTCATAATCATGAAACGCAGCAATTGCTAATAAAATCCGAATGGACTTAAACATTGCTATGGGAGAGAAAGTCTCATCGTAGTCAACACCTTGAACTTGTCGAAAACCTTTCGCGACAAGCCGTGCTTTATAGACGGTAACATTACCATCCGCGTCCGTTTTCTTCTTGAAGATCCATTTGCACTCAACGGCCTTTCGGTCGCTAGGAGGGTCCACCAAAGTCCATACTTGGTTTTCGCTCATGGATCCCAATTCGGATTTCATGGCTTCTAGCCATTTCTCAGAGTCTGGGCTCATCATCGCTTCCTCATAGTTCGTAGGTTCACTGTCTTCTACTAGCAAGACAGTCAAGACAGGGTTGCTGTACCACTCAGGGGGGGCACGCGACCTTGTCGACCTGCGACGTTCAGTAGCAGCATCGTCCAAAGCTTCATGATCCTTGTCATTAGCTTCCTCTATTGTTGGTGCAGGTGGCACTGGAACAATTTCAGGTGCTGCGCTACTCTCCAACTCAAGAGAAAGTTCAATAACCTCGTCTAGCTCTACTTTCCTCCCACTCACTTCTTTCGAGAGAAACTCCTTCTCAAGAAAGGAACCGTTCTTTGCGACAAACACTTTGCCTTCGGTTCTGTGATAGAAGGTATACCCAATAGTTTCCTTAGGGTATCCTATGAAGACGCATTTCTCCGCTTTGGGTTCGAGCTTGTCCGGCATCAACTTCTTGACGTAAGCTTCGCATCCCCAAACTTTAAGAAACGACAACTTAGGTTTAGCACCAAACCACAGTTCATACGGTGTCGTCTCAACGGATTTAGATGGAGCCCTATTTAAAGTGAATGCAGCGGTTTCTAATGCATAACCCCAAAATGATAACGACAAATCAGTAAGAGACATCATTGATCGGACCATATCTAATAGGGTTCGATTCCGGCGTTCAGACACACCATTGCGCTGTGGTGTTCCGGGTGGCGTGAGTTGTGAAACGATTCCACTTGCTTTAAGATGCGTGAGAAAATCATAACTCCAATATTCACCTCCACGATCGGATCGTAGAAACTTAATCTTTCTGTTACGATGGTTCTCCACTTCATTCTGAAATTCCTTGAACTTTTCAAATGTTTCAGATTTATGTTTCATTAAATAGATATACCCATATCTACTTAAGTCATCGGTAAAAGTGAGGAAATAGCGATATCCACCGCGCGTCGAAACACTCATCGGTCCGCATACATCGGTATGTATGATTTCCAACAAGTCCGTTGCCCGCTCCATCATACCGGAGAACGGGGTTTTGATCATCTTGCCCATGAGGCATGGTTCGCATGTGTCAAATGATTCAAAATCAAGAGACTCCAAAAGTCCATCAGAATGGAGTTTCTTCATGCGCTTTACACCAATATGACCTAGACGACAGTGCCACAAATAAGTAGTATTATCACTATCTACTTTGCATCTCTTAGCCTCAATGTTATGGATGTGTGTTTCATCCCTTTCGAGATTTAGAAGAAATAAACCATTTACAAGAGGTGCATGACCATAAAAGATGTTACTCATATAAATATAACAACCATTATTCTCCGATTTAAATGAATAACCGTCTTGCAATAAACACGATCCAGAAATAATGTTCATGCTCAACGCAGGCACATAATAACACTTATTAAGGTTTAAAACTAATCCCGAAGGTAAAACTAAGGAGAGCGTGCCGACGGCCATCACATCAACTCTTGATCCGTTGCCAACGCGCATCGTCACCTCATCCCTCGCAAGCCTCCGTCTATTCCGTAGGTCCTGTTCCGAGTTACAAATATTAGCAACTGAACCGGTATCAAATACCCAGGCACTACAACGAGGGCTAGTAAGGAAAACATCAATAACATGTATATCAAATATACCTTTGATGGTGCCAGCCTTCTTGTCCGCTAAGTACTTCGGACAGTTACGCTTCCAGTGACCCTTGTCTTTGCAATAGAAGCACTCAGTGTCCGGCTTGGGACCAGACCTGAGCTTCTTCTCAGCAGGGGCATTGCGCTTGCCGCCGCCCTTCTTGAAGGGCTTCTTTGCTCCCTTACCTTTCTTAAAGGAGGGCTTGTTGACCATCAACACATGATTATCCTTCTTGATGTCCACTTCCGCAGCCTTTAGCTTTGCGAAGAGCTCGGTGATCGTATCAGTGGAACCAATCTGATTATGAGTCACTACAAAACTTTTGTAGCTGGGAGGGAGTGATTGCAGAACCCTGTCAATCTTGAGCTCCTCTGGAATCGTGCATTCCAGTTGCTCAAGGCGTTGAGTGTAGCCCGACATCTTTATGGCGTGCTCACTAACGGAACTCCCTTCCTCCATCTTGCAGTTAAAGAACTTCTCAGAGATCTCATATCTCTCAGAACGGGCTTGAGTCTGAAACATGGTTTTCAGCTCCTCGAGAATCTCAAAGGGCCCGGGATAGGTTTCAAAACGATTTTGAAGTTCCGGTTCCATAGCAAACAACATGGTGCTCTTAATCACACCATAATCATCTTTGCGCGACTGATAGACAGCTTTCTCATCAGCCGGCGCAGTTGCAGCAAGGAGGTCACCTAACGCTTTCCCAAGGACATAGTCCTTTTGTCCGCCAGACAGAATGATTCTTAGATTGCGGAACCAATTGGTGAAGTTAGACCCATTGTTTCTAAGCTTTTCCTTCTCAGCAAAAACGTTGAAGTTGAAGTTGGACTTGGCCATGTGATCTACAGTATTTGCAAGTACAATTTAGACTATGTTCATGATAAATAGTTCAACTTAATCAAATTACTAGATGAACTCCCACTAAATTCAACATCCCTCAAGTTGTTTAGTGAACACGATCCAAATTCACCACACCTAATCCGATCATCACGAGAAGAGATGTGGTTTCAATGGTGGACAACGAAGTGTCGATCATATCATTCATATGACTCATGCTTAACCTTTCGGTTCTTGTGTTCCGAGGCCATGTCTGTACATGCTAGGCTCGTCAAGCTAGACCCAAGTATTTCCGCGTGTGCAAAAACTGGCTTGCACCCGTTGTATGTGAGCGTAGAGTCTATAGCACCCGATCATCACGTGATGCTTGGACACAACGAACTTTCGCAACGATGCATACTTGGGGAGAACACAGTTTTTATCTTGATCTTTAAGTGAGGAATCATCTTATAATGCTACCGTCGCGATCTAAGCATAATAAGATACATAAAAGGATAAACATCACATGCATATAACTTTATGTGACATGGTATAGCCAATCTTCGCGCAATGATCTCCATCTTGTGCGCTCCGGCATGATCTCCATCACTCCACCATGATTGCCTCCACCACGAATAGCAACTACAACTATTGCTAACTACTTAGCGATAAAGTAAAGCTATTACATGGCGTATAAGAAGTTGACACACAGGTCATACACAATTATAAAGACAACCATATGGCTCCTGCCGGTTGTGTACTCATCGACATGCAAGTCGTGAAACATTACAAAACATGATCATCGCATACATTATACACATCACATCTTGGGCCATACCATATCACAGAAAACACTCCCTGCAAAAACAAGTTAGACGCCTCTACTTTGTTGTTGCATGTTTTACGTGGCTTTATGGGAGTAGAAGCTAAGAACGATTCTTAGCTACGGAAAGCCACAACGGTGATATTATGGTTGCCAAACTCCGGTGTTAATCCCATGACAACTATAGTGAGAGAAACTGACATCCACCAGCCGCATGTGTGGAACAAGCCACACGTCAAGTGCGGAGCCGGTCTCGCGAACGACGTCGTGTAAGGTTGGCCTGGACCGCTTCAATCTCACTATCCCGCGTCATAAGAAGAACACAAACAAGAGGCTTGCAACAGAAAACATCAATGCCCGCAACAACCATGTTGCGTTCTACTCGTGAAACACATCTACGCATAGATCTAGCTCTGATACCACTGAAGGGTTTCGCGGCATAGTAAATCAAAATTTTCTACGGATGCGAACAGAGGGAAAGCCAAGATCTAATCTAGGAGATGCAATCAACGAGAGAGATTGGATTAGATCTTCATACCCTTAAAGATTCGCACAGCGGAACATTCGTCGGAACGTGGGTGATGTAGTCGTACTCGCTTCTCCTCCTCGCGATCCGATCCGATCTAGCACCACAAGTGGCGGTGCCTCCGTGAGATGCACACGTGCAGCACCTCGACGTCTCCTCCTTCCTCGGACCAGCAAGTATGGTGGAGAGATAGATTGGATCTACAACACGACGGCGTGGTGTATATGGTGGAGAATTTCTGCAGCAGGGCTTCGCCTACAAACAGTCGGGAGGGAGAGAGGAAAGCTAGCAAGGCGGCTAGGGTTTGGAGGAGAGGTGTGGGGGGTTGGTGCGCCCCCACCCCTCTTTATATAGAGGGGGGGCGCAGCCCTAGCCCCTCCCCCAAGCCCAAAGGATAAGGAGTGGGGGGCATGGACTCTCCCCTCTTCTAGAAACCCTATCTCTAGTTTAAACGATTTAAACTCTCTAGGATCGGCTGGGCCCTATGGGGCCTTGTGCCCCTGGCCCAATGCGGCCAGGACACTCCTTCATAGGCCCATGCCCCCTCCCGGAAGGTGGGGCCACGTTGGTCCCCTTCCGGAAGGTTCTAGAAGCTTCCGGTACAATACCGATTAACCCGGAACAATTCCGAACTCCAAAAACTGCACTGCCTTATATGAATCTTATTCTCCGGACCATTCCGGAACCTCTCGTGATGTCCCGGATCCCATCCGAGACTCCGAACAAAAATTCATAAACCAATTATCCAATCTATCCTAGCGTCAAGATACGTTAAGTGTGTGACCCTGCGGGTTCGAGAATATGCAGACATGATCTTCTATCAATAATCAACAGCGGGGTCTGGGCACCCATATTGACTCCCACACATTCATCGATGATCATATCGGATGAACCACGATGCCAGGATTCAATCAATCCCATATATATATTCCCTTCGTCTCGCGATATTTTACTTGCCCGAGATTCGATCGTCGGTACCGTCATACCTAGTTCAATCTCGTTCACAACAAGTACTTTACTCGTTCCGTAATCCGATATCACTTTGTGATTAACTCCTTAACCACATGCTTGCAAGCGGTGTTGATATCGATTACCGAGTGGGCCCGAAGTATATCTCTCCGACTTGGGAGGGACAAATTCCATCTCGATACATACAACCCAACAGATACTTTCTGATCACCTGAGAGACACCTTTATGATCACCCTCTCATAGGATGACGTTTGATGACCTCAAAGCTTTCTTACGGTACCAGGGAGTTGCATTATCTCATGGTCTAAGGAATACAATATTTGACATAGGAAAAGCTTCGCAAAGATGAACACGATGAAACGATCTAATTGCTTCTCTTAGTTTGGGTCTGTCCATCATATAATTCTCCAATGATATGATCTCATTATCAATTGACAAATCATGTCTATGGTTAGGAAACCTTAACCATCATTGATCAATGAGCTAGTCCATAGAGGCGTACTAGGGACATGGTGTTGTTCACAAACCACACAAGTATTAATGTTTCCGCTTAATACAATTCTAGCATGGAATATAAACTTTATCATGAACAAGAATTATAATAATAACATCTTTATTATTGCCTCTAGGGCATAATTCCAACATAAATATGGGCGGAGATCGCCCCCGGCTCCTCAAGGAGCAGCGTCCCGTCCCAAAGGCAGGGAATAGAGCATCTTCTATGGCGGCCATTGGCCACCGCATGGAAGTATGCCGTGTTCGCATCCCCTTGGAGAAGCCAGTTCTGGCGGCTACGTTGTCGCCAGAAGAGCTCCTCCCCCTTGTAGATCTCGATGAGTGAAGTCTCTAAGGCATAACGGTGGGACCACTCATCAGCGGAGAGGCCCACCGAGTCTGCCGCCAGGTCCAGAGTACGAATCTCCTCCAGCAACGAAGCCTTCTGGAGACGTGTCGCTGCACCCAAGTTGGCCCCCACCCCTTCATGAATTGGCGGGCCAGCTTGGCGCAGTTATGCCAGACGTCCACCGCGTTAAAGCGTCTGGGAGGAGCAGCCGCCGCTGCCACCCACTTGGCTTTCACCGCTTCCACGAAACCTGGCTGTTGGAGCCAGAAATTTTCGAAGTGGAAGCGATTCAGCCGTGGTGGTGAACTCCCCCCAGTCGAAAGCAGCAGTGGGACATGGTCCGAGCCTACCCTGGTAATGGCGCGGAGGGAGCAGAGAGGGAAGGCGACCTCCCAGTCCACCGAGACCAGAACACGGTCCAAGACACTCCTGACCGGGTCCACCCTATTGTTCGTCCACGTGAAGCGGGCACCCACTCTCGTGATCTCTCTAAGAGCGAGATCAGCGATACAATCGTTGAACATCCGCATGCGCGGGATGTCTACGTTGTGGGAGCTCTTATCCTCATGGGGCCGAATCAGGTTGAATTCTCCCGCCACCACCACCGGCGTGGAGCAGCGGTCGACCTTCGCCTTCAGTTCCTCGAGGAAGGCTGGGGAGCGGCTATGGTCCGCGGGGCCATAGACAATGATGACCTCCCACCGGAGATGGGAGCGTCTGTGGGTGAGTAACATGCTCACAAAAAATTCCCCGCGGTCCATATCATCCACCTCGAAGGTATCCTCCCTGGCACCAAGGAGGATGCCCCCAGAGTGTCCCACTGCTGGAAGCCAGTTCCAAGCGAACTTGTGCCGCGACAAACCCTGGAGCTTAGAAATCTGGAAGTCTTGCCTGATTGTCTCCTGGAATCCAACGATGTCAACGTTCTCCTGGCGCATGTAGTCTTTAATATGGCGTCTGCGACCGTCATTCCCAAACCCCCGGATGTTCCAGATGAGCGTTACGACAACATGCCAACTCATTGGACAACCTACTTGGGTTTGGTCCCCTTATGGGGGACAGATCTTGTCTTCCAGGACGACGAGGGCGTAGAACTCGGTCTAGGCGGCCTCCCTAGAGATCCCCCCTCTAGGGGGGACTCCTGGGTGGCTGCCGAAGGGCGCTGCTGAGGAGAACCTACCATCCAGGATTCGGGATCAGGTGTCCCAGTTCCAGGCGGTGTCGAGGTTTCCCCCTGCTGGCGCGTAGCACGTGCACGCGCAGCGGCGAGGGACCCCTCGTAAATCTCCCTAGCTCTAATCGCCTCAATCCGCTCGAGCCTCGGGCCGCGTTCCCTAGGAAGAGCACGCCACAGTCAGCCGCCACATGTGCAAGATGCTCGAGAGGGAAGTCATCCAAGACCGAGAACCTGGAACCTGATGGGGCGGGAATGGAGGCAGAAGGGCAGGGGGGCGGGGCTTTCATGGGGGTACCTGAGTCAAGGTTGCGAGCCGCAGTCCTCTGGGACGCCAGCTGGGACACCGTGGGCACCACCCCCGGGCTCTCCGCCCTGACCCGCGCCAAACGAGCACTCTGGCGCGAAGGAGGGGGCACCGGGCGGGGAGGGCGAGGCAGACGAGTATTGGGGCCAGCCGCGGGAGTGGTGGGGAAGACCGTCGCTGGCTCGTCCGGGCGCGGCGCCGGGGTCGCTGGGACCAGCGACGGAGATCCCCGGGGCGAAGCTGGCGTAGAGCCCGGGGATAGCGAGTAGCAGAGGACTCCTGGAGAGCGAGGTGACGAGGGGGCGGTGACCACCATCCCCACACTCCCGGAATCCCTGTCGGACTCCACCTGAGGCCCCTCAGGCGCCTCGTCGGGGATCTCCGTGGAGAGCGGGTCCAGGGCCATGTGGCCAGTGAACCCCTTAGACTGCCTGAAGTTGGAGCCGTACTGAGCGATCTGGAGGCCGGGAGGGCCCTGCGAGGGGGGCATCAGGGCAGCTGGTGGGAGGCCGACGAAGCAGCAGCGGACGGGCCCGCAGCAGGAGGGGCCGGGGGGGAGGGAACCGGAGTCTGAGACTCCCCTCCCAAGTCATCGTCGTCAGAGTCCTCTCCAGATGAGCTCCCCCCTCCTGTAGAGTGGTCCCCAGAGGGGGGGACTGAGAGGGGAGGGGGAGGGAGACCGTCATCCGCCTGGTCCTCGTCCAGCTCCACTGTCAGGATCCTCCCCTCCGTACCGAAGTAGAAGGGAGGGAGGGGCCCTGGGAGTAGAGCTGGGTCCGGGCAAAGCACCTGCATGCGGATCGGTCCCGCCCCCAAGCGAGAGGTCTCATCCACCACGACAAGCTTACCCACAGCCTGGGATACTAGCTCCAGGATGGGCAGCGTCCGAACCCGCGCCTCCTCTAGGAAGCCGAGGATCCGCACCCACACCGCCGAGAGAGTCGAGGTCGTCGCAGGGTGGGCAATCGATGGTGTGATGGAGATCTGGACCCTGCTGGTCGGGAGAGTGAGGGCGGTGCTGCAAGCACTGATGGAGAGTATCTCGGCAGACGGGAAGGACACCGCGAACTGGGTCGGGGAGATCTCCCGGGCACTCCAGGTATGTCTCGACATCATCTGCCGGAGCTCCTCCTGGATGAACTCCGTGGAGATCACCACCGAGGCCGGGATCTCCTGTCCCTCCACCACGGTGACCACAGCCAAGTTCCTGGGAACCGACATCGCCACCCCCCGATGTCGATGTAGTAGAACCCCCCGGCAATGGAGTGTGCGAGGTACTCTAACTGCTGGGAGGCCCGGCGCGGGGGGGGGGGGGGGGGGCGACACCACGGAGCGAGGTGTTGGAACCAGGGGCCGTCGCCAACTTCTTCTTCTTCTTGTTGTTCTTCTTCTTTTTCTTCTTTGCCGGTTCAGGGGGGCCCGGGGGAGAGGCGCGATGGGGGGAGCGAGGCCGGTGACCCTCCCTGTCCCGGCGCCATTCCGGGACATTCCTGCCCGCCACCGCAGATGCCCTCTCCCTGTGGAGCAGGTCCTGCCGGAGCCGCTACTCCGCGCGACGACCCTCCGGAGACGGGTCACGGGGCGGCCCGGCCCAGCCAGCGCGTCCCTGGGGACCCTGCCCCCGCTGCCCCTCGCGGTGAGGCGACCGCCCACGTCCCTGGGCGCGGGAGGGGGAGAGGGAGCGTCTCGGGGACCCCTGCCGGGGCGGGGAGCGGCGTCCCGGCGCTCTGTAGGGCTGCGCCCGGGGCGGACGTGGCGGCGAGGCGCGGAGAGGCGGCGGCGAACGTCGGGCAGGGGATCTGCGGTGAGGAGGCGGCGGGCTCCTGCGCGGGGGCGGAGGGCTGCGCGGCCTCTTGCGGGTTGCCTCGGCGTAAGTCATGGCGCCGGTGGCGGGGAGAGGGGGAGAAACGGTCGGCGGCGGGGCAGAGGGTGGGGGGAAGCTGGAGCGCGGCGGCGTCGGGGGGAGAGGCGCACGGGCGGGGGCTGGGACGGCGCGGTGGAGCCAGGAAAAAACCCTAAGGGGTCGGCTCCCCGTTACGGCCCCGACACGCCCCAATCTGCCTCCACGTCGGCCCACCACGGCCCCATCACGGCCCAGCCGCGCATCCTGCCCGCGCCAGTCCTGGACCGGGATTGGGCCGGCCACAGGCCCAACCCCCACCCACGGCCCAGCCACGGCGCACCCGACCGGGGACACCGCCTCCAGGGGACAAGGCGCCGCCGGGGAGGAGGTCGCCGGCGCCGGCGCCGACGATGGTGGGGTCACCAGGGGGGCCCCGATGAACCCTCCGTCGCCGCGCTAGCAGCCGCGTCCCCCTGCCTCAGGGTTGACCCTCGGGAAGACGGTGAGTGGTGGCCGGCGAAGCAGCCACGGGGGGGGGGGGGGAGCGGGGCGCAGTAGGGTGGGGAGGAGGCCGTCGAGCATGCGACGGCGTCCTGGGGGATCGGATGCGGCGCGCCGCCGCCAAGAATTCCGCCAACGTGGGGGAGGGAGGGGGGAGCATCGCCGGGCGACCTCCGCCGCCACCGCCTCTGCCTCCTCTTCCTCGTCGGCGACATCGGCCCAACAGCGCCCGCGGAGGTCCTCCGCGCCCTGCGCCGGGGCGCGCGACGGCAACGGGGACGGGGCCATCGCCCACTGGCCGGCCACCTGCAAAAGCAGCGGCTTTCGCCGGGAGGGGAGGGAGACCGCCTGCAGGAAGACGACGGCGAGCAGAAGCCCCCGCCGGGGGGGCCGCGGCAGCGGCTAGGGCGGCGAGCAGAGCCCCCTTACCAGCCAGCGGCGCGGCGCGTCAGCGAGCGCGGGACGGGCGCCACCATCGCCTCCTTCATCGCTTCCGATCCGAGCATATGGTTCAGCGCTGTGCCAGATCTCTTATTTTGCTTTTCCGCCAATAATCTTTTTTATTCCCCTTGTGACTTCTTTTGTACAGATTTTTTCTTAACAGATAAAAGCTACACGGTGGAGAACTCTCCCACAGTTTTCACTCAAAAAAAGTACTAGCGCATTTTGTACTCATTGGCTGCTAGAGTTTCAATGTCTCTTGGGAATTCCGGTACCAACGCTCGTCACCAAGCAACGTATATATCTTGCAAGTCCACCTACCATACCATTATAGTATGCTACCATATAACATCTCTAAACTCACACCCATTCGATGCATGTTTCTTGAGGGTGCCTATATTTGCTAGTCTATATATCAACTCGCCTTTATCGTAAAATATATCAACACGCCTCTCCTTCCTCCTTGGCTCATCTTCACCCTGTCAACTCTGTTCGTCAGTGACGCCTCAAGTGAAAATTAAGAAAAATAGGGTCAATTCTCTGAAGTCCATGATAGTTATGAGATACAACGCCGGATATACTTGTCGAAGTAGTTGAAATGCAGAGCCTTGAGAATGGAAAGCATCTGGATATGGTTTTTGAGCAAGAAAGGATGACCATGTAAATTTGTATATGATAGGGTCAGTATGAGGATAGCTTATCCTACTAGGTGAGGTTCGGGTTCAAGAAAAAAATCATTTGCAATTGGCTATTGGTCACTACAATCAATGTACCCCGTGGCCCGTGGCACTTGATGCTTTTATGCTTTATAGACATATCATCATTGCAGCATAAGCATTATGAACAAATATATTTTTATCTGTATGGACAACCGTTAAGATTTTAATTCAACTATCTTTCTTTTTCAATGCTAGTATGTTGTCATTTCTAGATCCCCATCCTCTCATGATCTTAATAGAGGTTGAAGGGCTTATGAATAAATAAGAATACAAGCGGGGTTAGCGGTTAGCAAATGGATTGACTATTTGACTCTAGTCCAATGCCACATGACTTGATAATAGTGACACCACTGGGGCGATGTAGACGAGATCAACCTCATGGTGTAGATCTCTCTTGGGACTTGCATTGGCGATGATGCCACTGTTTGGATGACATACTACATTGGGTAGGCCTCGTCTCGTCGGGTGGACGACGGATGGCACCGGGGTCTTGGATAGTGTGTTGTCTCAACGGTGAGGCTGTCGGATCATGCTTGGAAATTGATGTTTGTTATGCTGCGGTGACAATGGGATGGGATCAGCTTCACTGACCCAACCTCTGCTCTGATAGAACCAGTGTCTCACGTAAAAAGAGAATGAGCTATATATAGATTTTTTCGGTGCTCCATTTAGAGTCAAAGTTCTGCCCCGGGGTTGCGAGCAATGGTGACATAGAAATGAACTCGATGATGTATACTCCAATGTTCTTTCTGGATTTCTTTATATCACCTATGTTGAGCAGTTTCGTTCCATGTCAGCTCCGACCAAAATCAAACGGAACTACGACACATAAGAACGAGTAGTTCTTCTAGTCCGTGACCACGAGCAGGAGAGCGATCACGGACGCCACCTCCGCCGCTTTCTCCGCTATCATCCTGCGTCGCCGGCTCGTAAGGGCATCTTCACGGAAAAGAGGACCAGGTTCGAAAGTATGCAAGCGCGTGTGGAACGGCAGATATGCTGGCATGGTGCAGCTCGGGCCATATATAGGACGCCTCGTGCTACCTGCTTCTTTCTCGTGCAGGGCAACTACAAACAAGCATCAGCCATGTGACTGGACAGGCAAAGTGCTTTTTTTGCTTTGCATCATGAAAAGCTTAAACGTAAAGCTGTGGAAGGACTCGAAGGTAAGATGATTTCGTGTTCACTTCCTGCTTCATGATATCACCCAGTCTACCTACCGTATTATATGCTCATGATTAACGAACACAAACGTATCCTCTTGCAAGTCCATAACTCCATACCATGATCGTCTATATATACGCACCGGCCATTCATACCCCAGCTCAAATTCAGCCTCTATATATAGCCCTATTAGTTCACACGGTAGTTATCTCATATTTTTTCGATAAAAGACATTTTATTACATCAAAAGTTCTAAGCATTACACGGTAGTTATCTCATATAGGAGGAGACGGATTTGCCAAAGTCGTTGCTTCGCTTATATGCTATTGGTACGGAGTAACGCGGGGCTTTGGAAATGGAAGGCATCTGGATAGAAGAAGTTACTTGAATACAAGCCGGGTCACTCCCAGCCCGTGTGTCACTCAATATAGTGTTCCGAGCAGAGTAATGTGTCGATGACTAGGGACTTCAATGCCCAATTGGGAATCCGGATGGCACCCGCACCCGACCCTCTATCTGCCCCCGCGACCCGCCTCCGAACCCGACGCCGGGTCTAATTTTTCACCTAACCCGCCCCCCGCCGGGTACCCGGGACCCAACAGGTACCCGATAAGCAAAACGACAGTAGCATTTTGACAGCAAATAGTCTAGTTTTCAAGTATTATGATAGAAAATAGACAGGAAAAGAAAATTACAAAACAGTCCTTGCAAACTACAAGTAGCAACCCATGTCAACATCCGGAAATGTGATACATTCCCTAAATGCATCCTCGGAAGATTCAACACTGCGTCGCCTGGGACTAACCGTCCCTCGTCTATCACGAGATGGGCGTTGTAGCTCCGGCGCCGGGGCAGTTCGTAGTGATCTCTCAACCAGGAACATGGAGAAGAATACCATATCCCCAACTTGCCCTCTTTCTCCGCCTTTCCTGGTCCACCTTGGAGATCCAAAAGAAGAATAGATAGAGGAACAATGACCTTGGGGTTATTGGAGGAGACAGCGTCGAGCTCGATCATTGCATATGGCTCCCACCTTGGAAAAGCCGCGAGTAGCATAAGCACTACGATTCCTCGGACACCACTTGACAATATCCAAACTGTTAGATGTATATATTTATATATTTTATTTTCCTCATCTGTTAGGGGTTTTTCTACATATTTGCACATGTACCTATATTATATATTGTGGTCTTTGGCCCCTAGAGGAATACAACTTGTCTATTACTAACATGGTATCAGAGCCGGTTTTAGGCTTTCCGTGCCCACCGGCCCTCTGCTTGTGATCGCCGCCGTCAGCTCGCCCCGGCCACCCGCCGGTTCTCGTTCTGACCGCCGCCTGCGTGAGGTCCTTTCCTTTCGTTCTTGTCCTCTGCTTCCCAGATTCGTTCCGCCCTTATTGCCAATCGGATCTACACACTGTCGATCGGATCTACACATCCTCCTGCAACCTCACTGTCGATCGGCCCCGCCACCCGATTGGACCCCGCCACCTCGTCGCACCCGCCGATCCCCTGCCCGCGTCTGCACGTGCGAGCGGCGGTCCACGCGCGGACGGGTTTCCTCCGTCCTTTTCACCACCTGACAAAGGCGTCCTTTACATCTAACACATACACACATACACCACCTGCTACAAAAACTATCTACACCAGCACCACACTTACCCACCTGCATAACCTCCCACTGCCGCTCGGGCCCCGCCACCGCTGTCCGCCTCGCACCGCCCTATGCACGTGCCTCCTGCGTGCGGTCTGCGCCCTGCCCTGCTGCGTTTCTGCCGGTGCTGATTTCGTCTGCTTGCGTCAGATCGATCTGATCTAGATCTGCTCTATGTCCAAAAAAAAGAGATATGTCTTCTTCATCGGCTTATGTTGCGATTCCTCGCTCCCAGTGGTTTTTGATGGCGCGAATTACCCTGATTTCGCTGCCTTTATGTGCGTTCACATGCGCGGTCTCCGTCTTTGGGGTGTGCTCTCCGGCGAGGTCTCCTGTCCGCCATGCCCCCTTCTCCTGTGGCCCCTCTTCCGCCGACGTCGATTGTTCTCGGTGCTGATGCTTCTCAGGAGGCCAAGGATGCTGCTCAGAGTGCTGATGATAGTGTCGTTGCTGCTTATGACCTGAAGTTCAAGCAGTACTCTTCTGATCTCGAGGCCTATCGACACACTCTGACTACTTACACTCAGTGGTTTGATGAGGATGCTCTTGCTGCTGCTGTTCTCACCTCCAGTGTTCTGCCCCAGTATGCCGCTGAGTTTATGAGTCTCCCTACTATTGCCGCTCAGTGGGCCCATCTTCGTTAGTGCTATCAGCCGTCTAGGGATGCTCTTTATCTGTCTGTGGTTCGCCAGGAGCATGCTCTCCAGCAGAGTGATTCTACTATTGATGAGTTCTATACTCAGAGTGCTGCTATCTGGCGTCAGCTTGATTCTCTTCGTACTACTGTTTGTGGCACATGCTCGTGTTGCCAGATTGTGCGCTCGGATTTGGAGTTTCACCACATCTATGAGTTTCTGTCTCGGCTCCGCCAGGAGTTTGAGCCCCGGCATGCTCAGCTGAATGCTCGTGGTCGTGTTCCGCTCTCTGAGGTGTTGTCTGAGCTTCGGGCTGAGGAGACCCGCCTCTGTGGTGCTGGTCTTATGCGGTTCCATCTGTGCTTGCTACCCGTGGTCCTCCTATGCCGTCTAGTCCCTCGACTCAGCCGCGGTCCTCTGTGCCGCCGCCGATACTACCCACTCCTCCAGGTTAGGGTCAGAGTCAGCACCAGCAGTCTCCGGGTCTGTAGGTTGGGTAAACAGATTCAGCTTCCCTATCCTACTAGCGCGTATGTATCTCAGCGACCTTTTGATTTAGTTCATTCCGATGTTTGGGGTCCGGCTCCTTTCGCTTTGAAAGGGGGCCATCGCTACTATATTTTATTCATCGATGATTTTCTCGGTACACTTGGTTGTATTTTATGCACTCTCGCAGTGAAGTGCTTTCCATATATCAGCGTTTTGCGGCCATGGTCCGTACTCAGTATTCTACCCCCATCCGTGTTTTTCGTGTTGATTCTGTTGGTGAGTATATCGCCCAGATGTTGCGAGGTGTTCTTGCTGAGCAGGGCACCCTTGCTCAGTTCTCCTGTCCTGGCGCACATGCCCAGATTGGCGTTGCTGAGCGTAAGCATCACCATCTTCTTGAGACCACTCGTGCTATGATGATTGCTTCTTCTCTCCCGCCGCATTTCTAGGCTGAGGCTGTCGCTACGTCGGCTTACCTCATAAATATTCAGCCTTCTGCCGCCTTGCAGGGTGGTATCCCTATTGAGCGCCTATCTGGACAGTCTCCAGACTACTCCATGCTTCTCTTGTTTGGTTGTGTTTGCTATGTTCTCCTTGCTCCTCGCAAACGCACCAAACTGACCGCTCAGTCTGTTGAGTGTGTCTTCCTTGGATACAGTGATGAGCATAAGGGCTATCGCTGTTGGGACCCTGTTGGTCGTCGAATGCGTATCTCTCGTGATGTTACTTTTGATGAGACGCGTCCTTTCTATCCTCGTCCCACCGCTGGTACTTACCCGGTGGAAGATATCTCTTTTCTTCTCTTTCCTGACACACCTCCTTCTACCCCTATTGTGTCTTCTTCAGGATCTCATCCCCCTAATGTCTCTTCTTCGACACCGTCCTCCTCTGCTCCGTCTAGTTCTCCTAGTTCTCCGGAGTCTTCCTCTACTATTCCCTCTTCTTCATCGTCGTCTCCTGCGTCGTCTTCCTCTGATGATCTTCCCTCTACTCGTCCTGTTCGCCAGCGTCGTGCCCCCAACCGTTACTCTCCTAGTTAGTATGGTCTTTCTGTTGCCTTTGAGCCAACTTCTTATCGGGATGCTGAGCATCATCCTGAATGGCAGCTGGCCATGCCTGAGGAGATTGCTGCACTTGAGCGCACTGGCATCTGGGATCTTGTTTCTCCCCCTCCCGGTATTCGTCCTATCACGTGTAAGTGGGTCTATAAGATTAAGACTCGCTCTGATGGATCTCTTGAGCGCTATAAAGCGCGTCTTGTGGCTCGTGGTTTTCAGCAGGAGCATGGTCGTGACTATGATGAGACCTTTGCTCCTATGGCTCATATGACCACTGTGCGTACTCTTCTTGATGTTGCTTCTGTTCGTCACTGGTCTGTGTCCCAGCTTGATGTCCAGAACGCCTTTCTCAATGGTGAGTTGAGTGAGTAGATTTATATGCAGCCTCCTCCTGGGTATTCTGTTCCCGAGGGGATGGTTTGTCGTCTTCGATGTTCTCTTTATGGCCTCAAACAGGCCCCTCGTGCCTGGTTTGAGCGCTTTGCTTCTGTAGTGACTGCTGTTGGTTTCTCCCCTAGTGCTCATGATCCAACGTTGTTTGTTCACACTTCTCCTCGTGGGCGCACTCTTCTTCTTCTCTATGTTGATGATATGATCATTACTGGTGATGATCCTGAGTATATCGCCTTTGTTAAGGCTCGTCTTCGTGATCAGTTTCTTATGACTGATCTTGTTCCTCTTCGATAGTTTCTTGGGATTGAGGTTTCCTCCACTTCTGATGGCTTTTACATCTCTCAGGAAAAGTATATTCAGGATCTTCTTGCTCGTGCTGCTCTTGGGGATGAGCGCACTATTGAGACCCCTATGGAGCTTAATGTTAAGCTTCAACTTACTGACGGTGATCCTCTTTTTGATCCGACGCGTTATCATCATCTTGTTGGGAGTCTTGTTTATCTTGCTGTCACTCGTCCTGACATCTCTTATCCTGTTCATATTCTGAGTTAGTTTGTTTCTGCTCCTACCACTATTCACTATAGTCATCTTCTCCATGTTCTTCGTTATCTTCGTGGTACGATCACTCGTCGCCTTTTCTTTCCTCGTTCCAGCTCCCTCCAGCTCCAGTGCTATTCGGACGCTACGTGGGTGAGTGATCCTTCGGATCGCCGTTCACTTTCTGCTTACTGTGTGTTTCTTGGTGGTTCGCTCATTGCTTGGAAGACGAAGAAACAAACAGCGGTTTCCCGTTCGAGTGTTGAGGCTGAGGTGCGTGCTATGGTCTTGTTGACTGCTGAGGTGACCTGGTTACGGTGGTTACTTGCGGATTTTAGGGTCTCTATTACCACACCGAGTCTGGTTTTGTCTGACAGTACAGGTGCTATTAGTGTTGCACGTGATCCGGTCAAGCATGAGCTTACCAAGCATATTGGTGTTGATGCTTTCTATACACGTGCCCAGGTATAGGCTCAGGTTGTTGCGCTTCAGTATGTGCCTTCAGATTTACAGTTGGCGGATTTCTTTACGAAGGTACAGACCAGAGCGCAGCATGATTTCTTACTCTCCAAACTTAGTGTTGTGGATCCACCATGACTTTGAGGGGGGGGGGTGTTAGATGTATATATTTGTATATTGTATTTTCCCCATTTGTTAGGGGGTTTCCTGCATATTTGCACCTATACCTGTACTATATATTGTGGCCTTTGGCCTCCAGAGGAATACAACTTGTCTATTCCTAACACAAACCACCCTCATAGCCGGCATATCGCCACAAGCCACCAAGGCAAACGTCAAACGAAAACAACACCTACTATTTAAAGTGGAGACCCGCGCAATACTCCTTTCTCCATGCAGGCCAGCGCCGCCGCCGCCTATGTAGGGAAGAGGAGCAAGCGGGGAGAACTTTATCAATTCTCAAATGAAGGAGTGGAGGAGCACATATATAGAGAGAGAGAGCTTCGGGAGAGCCAGTCAACCCGAGTCTCCAAAAATGATGACCCATTAGCACTCGTGCAACATTGCTGCAGCCCACAGGTAAGGGGAAGAGGGGAACTGTGACGAAGGCGTGAATCACCTTCTCGAAATAGGCTTTCGCCCCGCTTTATAAATAAAGCAACATCCACATACAAGGTTCGTACAACATCCAAGCAGGCCGAAGCCAACAATAAAAGAAAAGGGAACGACGGTCCGTTGGGGCCACATCACTGACAAGCCCAAACGAAAATCAAAAAGGAACGACGAGGCGACTGGAAGGACACTCATGCCACCAACGAGGCCGACGAGGCAGGGGCCGAAAGGGGGAGAGCCGCTGTCCTCAAGGTCCGAAGAGTGTCATCGAAGGTCGACCGGTCACGCTGCCGCACTAGGAGAGACCACTGCTGAAGGAAGCCAAGAAAGGAGAAAATTGGGTCAGTCACGCGGGAAGGGAAGATCTTCTCAATCACCATCTTGTTACGCACATTCCACAGGGTCCAAGAGATGCCTACAAACACGAGCCAGAAGAGGCGGCGCCCTCCTCCGGCCCTGTTTGCCTGGGTTTGCAGGAACTCCCCGAGCTCCTGCGCCTGCCAAGCAGGCCCCAGTGCCTCCTGGACAAAGGACCAAAGTGCCCGTGCCGCCGAGCAGGAAAACAAAATATGGCGCAGGACTCCGGAGTCCCACATAGGGGACATAAGCCAGTGCCTGGGCCGTGACGCTTGGTCACCTCGATCCCCGAGGGAAGCCTGTCCCGAAGCAGCTGCCAAACGAAGATCCTAATACTAAGCGGCAGGGGGGACTTCCACAGGGGGGAGGTCTAGGTCAGCTCCGGGCCCTGGAACAGGGCCCGGTAAGCCGAGCTCACCGAGAACTCCTCGGACGGTTGTAGCTGCCAAGGTTGTAGCGACCGAATCCGGGGAAGTCACTAAGGTTGCCGGGAGGGAGCCCCGAAGCTGCATCAGGTCCGCGGCTTCGTCCATGCTGAGGTAGCGCCGGAACAGGATGTTCCAGCGATCGTCGATAAAGACCTCCGCCACCAGCGCCGCAGGGGAGGAGGAGATGGCGAAGAACCCGGGGAACTGGACCCCCAACGGGATTGGGAGTAGCCACGGATCAAGCCAGAACCGCACCCCACGGACACTCCCCACCCCAAAGGACACGCCCAAGCCAATGAAGTGTTTGATCTCCTGTATGGATCTCCAGAATTGAGAGTCCTCCCGCCTCTCGCATGCCAAAAGGGGTCGACCCCGTAGGTACTTGGCCTTGATAAGCTGTAGCCAGAGCCCACCATCATCCCTAAGGATGCGCCAAACCCACTTCAGCATCAACGCTACATTAAAGCGCCGAGAGTCAAGGATCCCTAAGCCCCCAAGACATTTGGGGGTGCAAACATCTGCCCATTTGACCATATGATATTTCTGATGGCCATCCCTTGCCGCCCAAAAGAACCTAGAAAACTCCTTGGCGAAGTCGGCATGGGTCCCCTCAGGCAGAAGGTACAGGCCCATCTGGTACATGGGCAGGCTCGAGAGACATGAGTTAATCAGTATGGACTTGCTCCCCTTGGTCGTAAGGCGAGCCCGCCAAGGTTCTGCTCACGAGCGAACCCTCGAGACCAAGGGAGCCAAATCCCTGATCAATACTCTAGTCTCCCGGATGGGCATTCCCAGATAGGTAATAGGGAAGTCATCCAGCTTACAATTCAGGTTATCAGCAATCCTCTGGCGATCCGCGTCGGAGTAACCCAGAATCATCACCTCGCTCTTGTCAAAGTTGATCGTCAGCCCGGACAAGGAATCGAAACACAGTAGCAGGAACTTCAAGTTAATGATGTCAAGGTCCGAGCCCTGAACCATGATCATGGTGTCATCCGCGTACTGGAGGTCGGAGATTCCACCACCCGGGATCAGATGGCCCACCACCCCCGAGATGTGGCCAGCTACTCTGTCCCTATCCAAAATCTCCGCCAGGGCGTCCACCGCCGCGTTGAACAGGAGGGGGGAAATAGGGTCCCCCTGCCTAACCCCGCAGGATGGACGAAAGTATGGGCCAATCTCCCCATTGATGTTGATCGCCGTCTGCCCACTCATCACGAAATGCATGATCCAACGGATCACACGGTCATCAAAACCCTGCCTCTCTAGCACCAACCTCAAGAAGGCCCAGTCCAACCGGTCATAGGCCTTCTGGAAGTCCAGCTTGAGAAATACCCCTCGTTGACGTTGAGTCTTGACTTCATGAATAATTTCATGGAAGTCCAAGACGTCGTCATGAATGAGGCATCCCTTCAAGAAAGCGAACTGAAGGGGGTGGGTAAGCCGCTCCAACACCGGAGCGAGACGGAGAGCACAAACTTTAGCGAACAGGCGTTGGATGACATTAATCACAGTAATCGGGCGGAATTGGCGGATGTCCGTGGCCCCCACTACTTTGGGGATCAGGGTAATCATGCCAAGGTTCAGGCGAGACATCACCAGGGTTCCAACATAGAATTCCTGGAACATCTGGAGAACAACCGGCTGCAACTAAGGCCAGAAAGTCTGGAAGAAGCCCACGGGCAACCCATCAGGACCCGAGGCCGAGCCAGCCTTCATGGACTTAAGGGCCGCCGCCAACTCCTCCGGGAGAAAAGGACGGGTGAGGTCCTCATTCTCCACGTGGGAAACCAGCGCGGCATCCGACCAGAATTCCGGGGCGAGCGAGAGACCCGAAGGCTGGGCCGCCGAGAAAAGGTCCCGGTAGAAAGAATAAATATGGGCGGAGAGGGCATGTGGGGATTCCAACAGGTCGTCGCCCGCCCAGAGGTAGGGGATCGAGCACTTCCTCCTCCTACCGTTCGCAACGGCATGGAAGTAGGCCGTGTTTGATTCCCCTTGGACCGTCCAGTTCTGGCGGCTCCGCTGCCGCCAAAACGCCTCCTCTCCCTTGTAGATCTCCATAATGGAGGTCTCCAGGGAGTACCTATGGGACCATGCCTCAGCCGAGAGGCCGTGGAGGTCGGCCTCCCGATCCAAAGACTGGATCGCCCCCAGAATCGACGCCTTCTGGGCACGGAGGTCCGCCCCCAAGTTAGCCCCCCAACCCCTCATGAACTGGCGAGAAACCTTGGCACAATGGTGCCAGATATCAACAACACAGTAGACTCGAGGGATCGAGGCGACCACAGCTAGCCACCTAGCCCGCACCGCCTCCACAAAGCCCCGTTTCTGTAACCAGAAGGACTCAAAGTGGAAGCGGTTCAATCTAGGAGGCTGGCCTCCTCTGGAAGAAAAGAGGAGTGGGGTATGATCGGACCCAATCCTAGTGACCGCCTTCAGGGCACATAGGGGGAAGGCGACCTCCCACTCAACAGAAACAAAGACCCGGTCGAGTACGCTACAGATTGGCTGGAGCTGCTTGTTTGTCCACGTATATCTAGCGCCCACCCAGACAATCTCGCGGAGAGCGAGATCAGCGATGCAGTTGTTAAACATACGCATCCTAGGGAGGTCCACGTTCGCCGAGCTCTTGTCTTGTACACAACGGATCCGATTGAAATCACCGGCTAGCACCACTGGGATATCAATCCGTTCCACCTTCGACTTGAGCACGAGCAAAAACTCCGTGGACCTCCTATGGTCCGCCGGGCCATAGACAATAATCACCTCAAATCTGAAGCGAGTCTGCCTATGCGTGAGGGCCATGCTCACGAAAAATTCCCCGCGGTCCATATCATCTATCTCAAAGGTATCCTCCTTCGCCCCCAAGAGGATACCCCCGGAGTGGCCAGAAGCAGGGAGCCAGGACCAAGAGAACTTGCAACGGCTAAGGGCTTCCAACTCGAAAATGGAGAAGTCTTGGCGAATCGTCTCCTGAAAGCCGACAATGTCCGGCAACTCCTGGCGGATGTAATCCTTGATTTGGCGGCGCCGTCCCTCGTGTCCGAACCCCCGGATGTTCCAAATGAACATCCGGAAGGCCCTAAGGATGTCCATCAGGACCCTTAGACCAGGGCGGTCCCCTTAGTGGGGACCGAACGGGCACGGGGGGAGGGGGGCGAGACGCAGCAGCCTTGGGAGGTCTCCCACGTGGCCTACCCGAGGGGGTAGGCTCCTGGGTGATCTCCCGCACATCAGGGACAGGAAGGGGATCCCCACTGGGGCCAGACCCAACGGGCCTGTCCTCGGTAAGGATCCGGGAGCGTTCCCGCTCCCGGGAATCACGCGCCCGGGCAGCAGCGATCGCCCCCGCATACCCCTCCCGCGCCTTAATGGCAGCGAGCTGCTCGAGACGCGGGCCCTTCTCGCCCTGGAACACAACCCCGCAGTCATCAGCTACCTCGCCAAGGTGAGTAAGCGAAACCTCTGAAAGCACACAGAACGGAGAGACAAGCGAACCCGAGGGGCCCAGGACATGGGGAGGAGCTAAAGGGTCGGAGGAGGTACCTGAGAAGTCGTCACGTGCCGCCACCCGGCGCGCGGCCCTCTCAGCCACCGTCGGCTCGGGCCCGGACAAGCCTGTCCGTGAGTCAGCGAGACAAACACTGTGGCGGGAGAGGGCGGGGGAGGCGGCCTGGGGACCCTGGACCGGCGCAGCTTGGAAGCCGCCGCAGGTGTGGTAGGATCACCGGCGGCCGACGCGAGTCCCAGTGGGGCAGGGGTGTCGGGGGAAAGGGTGTAGCACACCACACCTGGGGAGCGCGGGGACATGCTGGCGCACACGACCATCCCCTCACTCCCCGAGGACTGCAGCTCCAAGGGGGATGAGGCAACCGGGGGGACTGGGCGGGGTGGGAAACCCCGGGGGAGGTTGGATCCGTACTACGCGATGTCGAGGTCGAAGGAGATGGGAGGGTCGGGGCGGCAGCAGTGAGGGAGGTCCACCGGAGCCAGCTTGGTCGGAGCGCTTAGAGACAGGGGCCGTCTCCCGGGGAAGAAGGGACCCCTACTGGAGAGGCCCGCCGCCGGCGAGGCGGCCGGGCCGCCTCCAGCGGCTCCCTGAGCGGGGGGGCGGCGGGGGTGGCGACGCGTCGGTGGTGAGGGGTGACTCGGGGTCGGAGCCCGAGTCACTATCGTCGGAGCGATCCGTCCCGCGGCGCGCCCCCGGGTCGTCACCAGCCGGGAGAGGGAGGCTGGACGGGGGGCTGGCCCCTGGTGAAGCCACCGCCTCGTCCAGCTCCACCAAGAGGTCCCGGCCCACGCGGTCGAAGAAGAACCGTGGAAGCGAGACAGGGAACAGAGAGGTGGACGGACAGAGAATGCATAGCCTGATCGCTCTGTGGCCCGCCAGCGAGCCCAAGTCCACCTCCAAAAGCTTGCCTACCGCCTGAAAGATAAGTGCCACCACCTCCGGGGACCGAGCCTCGAAAGGGACCCCGTGGAGGCGCACCCAGACCTCCGAGAGGGTGGCCACCGTCTCCTGGGCTGCCGAGGAAGGCTGGATGGCAACCTTCAGCTGGTGGATGGGGAGCGTGAAGGAGGAGCCAAGGGTGCACATGCGTAGGACCTCCACCGAGGGGAAGGAGACCACAAACTCCGAGTCAGAGATGCGGCGGACCGGCCACTCGTGGCCCGGCAGCACCGCGCTGAGCTCCTCCTGGAGAAGGGACTCCGTCACCACCACCGAGAGAGGGGGCACCTGGTCCAGGAGGATCGACACCCTCGCCAGAGTCTCCGGGACCGTCATCTGAACACCCCCCAGGTCGATGTAGTAGAAGCCCCCCGTCGACACCGTGACCATAGTACTCCAGAGTCTCCCTGGGCCACGGGATGGTGGCCGCCAGCACGCTGCCACCTCCACGCGGCGCCACAGGGGCGGGGATGGGCGTGGGAACCGACGTCCCCGAAGTGCCCGCGGCGGCCGAAGATGGGCCCTTCTTATTCTTCTTGATCTTTTTCTTCTTCTTCTTAGGGGCTGCCGACGCGTCCATCCCAACCTCACGGCGAGCCGGCACAGCGTTCGCGGGAGCGGACAGGAGGGCCTCCTCGCGCCACGGACCCACATCCGCGCGGCCAGCCCCCTGTCGGGCCTGCGCCGCCCCGTCGCGGGATAGCAAGGCAGCAGACCGGAGGCGCGCCTCCCGGTCCCTGTCAGCCGCAGACGGGCGCGGAGGCGAGCGACGGGGGCGTCCACGCGGCGTCTAGCGCGCGGGGGGGGGAGCGGGAAGGTCGACGGTCGGACGAGGCCCGCGCCAGCGGGGGCGAGCGGCGGGCGGGGAGGCGGTAGGCGCCGTGCTGGCCCCGCATAGGCAGCGGGCGACGGTCACACGCAGGGGAGATGGAGCGGCGCGGCGGGGGAGAGAGTCGCCGCGGGGGAGGACGGGCGTTGCGCGGCCGGCGGGCTGCGGGGGCGGTGCACCATCAGGGCAGCCAGGTAAGATCGTCGGGACGCGGGGCAAGGGGAGGGTGGTGGCGGGGGAACGGGAGCAGGGGAGACAGCGCAGGGGGCGGGGACTGGGCGATTTAGGGCACGCGACGGGGTCGACGCCACCTGGGCTGGGGTGGGCCGAAGTGCCCGAAGGCCCCTGGGAGACCGCGACGGGCCCACCACGGGTCCTTGGGCCGACTGGGCCAGTCCACCCGCAGGCCTCGGCCCACGGGCAGTCCAGCCGGCTAGCCCAGGAACGGGGCGACGCAGCCCACGCCCCAACCCGCCGACCCCGTGCTGGGGCGCCGCCAGGGCAGCCCTGGCTGGGGACCCTCCCCGCCGGCGAGGCCGCCGGGTGGCAGCCCTGGCCAGGGGGAGGAAGTCACCCAGGGAGGGAGGGAGGAGGGAGGACTGACAGCCCGGCCGCGGGACGCCATGCTCGCCGTCCGACAGCTCGCCATCCAGGCGCACTCCGAGCACCGGCCCCGGCGACACCTCCGATGCGGGCACCGCCGTGGCGAGCACCACCGCGTCCTCTTCGACATCCCCCCACGCGAGCCCGTGCAAGTCGGCGAGGGCGGCCACCTGCTCCGGTGGGAGCGGATTGGGGGGCGGCGGCAGCGGACGCCGACCGCGGCACGCACCCGGCGTAGATGCGGCCACCACCCGCGGTCCGACCTTCACCGAGTGGGCTGGAAAGCCGATGGAACCCCCCTGTCGCACAAACTCCCCCCGGCGGCGATCCCGGGCGTTGACGATGACGCCGGCGGCGTTGAGGAGGACCAATCGCCCTTCGTCCGGCCGCAGGACGAGCGTCGCCGCCGACCAGCCCGGCCGGCAGCCGGCGAACACCGAGGCCGACGACGCCCGCCACCGCAGCGGAGGGAGGGGGCTAAGCCCGGCGGACGCCATGGCGCGGTAGGAGGGAAGGACCGGCGCGCCGGCCGTCCCGGGGGGGAACGCACCGCCGGCGGGATTCAGATGAGGAGCGCCATCCCGCCACGGGAGTTCAAAATCACCTCCAAAACAGTCGTCTGTACCCTCAAAAAATGTGAATCACCTTCTAGTATATGGTAATGCCAAACTTCTAGTCCACGTAATATTTTTTTGCGCAACAGTATAGGAATCCTGATAAGTAGATTTTGATTAAAAACAGTGTCGGTGCTGCAAATTATAGTACGGGCAAAGTGATAAAACATTACATCTGCTAGGAATGACCAGTCGCTAAGGAGGGGATCGGTCGATCGCTTAAATGTAAACCTGTGTAAGGACACGAAGTAATAAGAGGATTTGGTGTTCACTTCATGCTTTTAATGTAAACGTAAATGTAAACGTAAGCAGATTACTCATGTATTGTTAACGGAATCGGTAAATACAGAAAGCTGTTTGGTTCAACAAAGATATCGATATCAGTTCAAAGACCCCAAACTTTTCCAATTTGCAGGGATGATGCAGCAAAAAAATACCCCAAATCATTTACCCAAAAATCTGGAAACTAGTCCCAAATCGAGATCTGGACAAATTTCATTGTGAATCCATGGATTAGCGGAAAATTCCTGCGCTGGTGCTGCTCCTCGCCGGAGGAGGGTGGACGGAGAACTTTTTTTTTTGAACCATGCAGGAGCTGCATGTGATATATTAAGGAGAGGCCAAAAAGACCAAAGTATACAAATTAACAAAAAAGGTTTGAAAAACTACGACGAATGACCTGAAGCTAGCACTAAAACCCTGACTGGACAAAAGCCCTCACGACCAAAAGAGAAAATGGAAACTAAAACAACAAACTAACAAAAACAGGAGCCCTACGAGGTGAGAACAAATCGACCCCTACTCGCCGCTGCCCATTGAGTTGCATCTATTTCAATTTGGTCGATAACTTGTTGGATTGGTTTGTACTCTTTATCAAAAACTCTTCCGTTTCTCTCGCACCAAATCGACCTCACGACCAGCATATAAAATGAGTAGAATATCTTCCGGTCACTCCCCCGTGGTCTCCTTTTGGCCGAAAGCCACCAAGAGTTCAGAGAAGAATTGGTTCCTGGTTTTATCTGAGGTAACCTAGTCCAATTCAGGACCGAGTACCAAATGATGTGGATGACGGCGCATCTAATGAATGAACAGCTGTTGTATGTCCTCACGACCTGCATTGCAGAAAACACAAACTGAATTATGAGGACCTCTTTTACGGTGTCTTATCGGCTCATTCTTTTTGTCCGAAACTGTAAACTGATAGTTATTTTATGGGTTTGCCCCTTTTACGGTGTCTGTTAGTGATGTTGTAAGGTTATCGCATTCTACTGCAGTCGGGTATGGGAGCAAAACATGCGAACCAAACACGTTCTTTATGTGTTCCGTGACTCCACGGGAATTCCATTTCAGTTCCAGCGCTCTAGTTAGTAGCACCAATGCAATGTGTACATCTTATCAGTCTACCTATTGGACCACATTGTCATAACTTCCTTTAATTCACCAATACCAATCCATCTAACTCACCAATACCACCAATCCATCTCCTTGTCAGTTCATATATAACACCATATCGTGCCGTACATCTACGTATATTTATACACGCCTCTCCTTCACCCTTTTGACTCGCAATGTCACAAAAGACATCCTAGACAGTTTACTAGTACTAGAGAGTTATGAGAAAAAAGAACAGACAGAAACGCACAAGTCGTTGCTTCTGAAGTAATGCGGGAACTTTGAGAATGGAGGACATCTGGATAGAAAAATTCATCTATAGCAGAATTCATGGTCAATTTGTACATTGCCGAGTCTGTCTCCCCGAAACTAAGTGCACACTAGGGGAAATTCTAGGTTGAAGCAGAAAAGATTGTGGTCGACGGCTAAGGATTCGACACAGCACCGTCGTTTAGCGATTTTGCGGTGGTTGGATTAAGCCCGAACATGCGCCTACCCCCGAGTGGTTTCCATTCTGATGGGCTCATTGCAAAATATCATCTAGCTGAAATTTTGTTTCCTACATTTACTTACTTGTAAGGATGGAAGTTGGTGACCTTTAGGGTATACCCTCTACCCTTTTTAGTACACACAAATGAACTTAATAAATCTAGTTCATTTCTTTGTACTAGACTAAAATAGACGGTACCCGTTCCAAAATTCCATCTACATGTACATCGGTAGGTTATGCGAGGATGAGACTGCATTTCGCTTTGTTCCTCACTCCTTTATTTTCGTACTCTAATTTATATTATATGAAAGTTTCAGCACTACTAAAATTTAATTCCATTTCAGGGTCTGATTTATTAACATGCAATTAGTGTATTTTGCAAAGATGTATTTCTGAACATTAATTTGCATTGAAAAGATATTTGTTTCTAGTGCATCTTTAAATTTGTTTGGTCCAACAATTTTTCTAATATAACCATTATTTATTTCAAACAAATAAACTTGTTCCGCATATAGTTACTTTTCCAAACTGGCTCGATCTACAAAATGATGTTTCTAACATCTTTCCACTGGTGAAAAACAGGCCTCTAGTCCCGGGCCGCAACGGGATCTAGTCCCGGTTTTGGGCCCGGGACTGCGAAAACGGGACTAGAGGCCCCCCCTCTAGTCCCGGCTTGCAACGGCCCGCGACTGATAACAGCCACGTGGCTGTTTCAGCGCCGCGGGGGACGAAAACCCTCTAGTCCTGGGCTGTAACACCACCCGGGACTAAAAGGTTTCCTGCCGCGGCAGAGAAACACCACATTTCTCTGCCGCGGCAGAGATTGTGTATTTCCTATTCTTGTCATTTTGTTCCTTTTTCGTTTTGTGTTTCACTATAACAAACATATATTTCAGTATACATATTATACGCTACTACATACACACTACACGTCGATGCATTTATATAATTAATCGATCCCTTACAAGCATACATATAATCAATCATATCAAAAGAAAGAAATGTTTTGAAATTACATGGTCATTGATGAATATATATATCATATGAGCTACATGGAGATGACTAAGGCAAATCGAGTTCCACGTCATCTGCATAATGCTCCCCATGTACATTAAGCACTTCCTTCATCATAAATCCCGCCAGCTCCTCTTGAATTGCTCTTATGCGTTGGTCTGGCTCAAGTTTCTCTCGCAAATCATAAATATAATGTGAGTCAACTTTCTGCTCACTGGTCAACTCGCGGATGTACTCGCAGACGTAGTATCCACATAAATGAGTTCCCGGTGGCTGCTGTGAACTCTTCGCCATTTTATAAGTTAGCTCCTCTTTGAATGGACCTGGTATTTTCTGTCTGAACCGTGTCCAACACCTGCTCGGCAAAGAAAATGAACAAAAGAGTTATTAGTTACTTGATATCAGGAAATGAATGAAAGAGGATGATATAATGCGATAATGATTGAAATTACTTATGGAGCATTGCTTTCATGTCGCTCCACTTCTCTTGGTCCCAACTTAATGAGTCGTGGACTTCAACTAGGGAGTTGTCAACTTGAATGTTTAGCAAGATCCAGTGGAATCTGCGGACATTTACATAAGCATACATGCATAGATCATCCAGTAAGCAAAAATAAAATGTGTACAAGATATAAACACTCACTTGAAGTTGTAAGGAAATAGTATTTCCTTAACAAAATTATGCTCGGTTAAGAACCTGGACAGGTCTTCCTCCACATCTTTGGGGTGATTCTTTAACGTATATTCATTAATGATATATGGATCAATGAACCCAACGTCGTATCTTCTAGAAGCATCTTCATTCTGCGGAATATAATATCATCATACAAAAGGATATATAGTTAGGATAATATATTAAATGCAATGAACGAACTAAAGCTACAAATTTAATTATAGAAATAAATAAATTACAGACAGTAGCAACCAATGATAGATTTATCGAGGGCGCGCTGGTTGTATAACTGAAACAGTTCGGTCATTTGAACCTGTATCGAGTATGGTTTGAAGTGATGCTCCTTTCTAACGTCCACCGGAAACCAATCTTTATGATGCTTTTTTTCTGCTTGCGACATGTACCATTCATGCAGATTTCGCATATGTGTGGATAGACGCGCGAGCTCCTCATTACTGACTAGAGGCTGCCCTTGGACATACTTCCGTACTAACTGACCCACTAGCGTATCTTCATAGCCTAAATATTGACCAAGAGACATATTTGCTTTGTTAGCAAGTTCTTTGGCCTCCGATACAGTGATTCCCATAAGTGCAGCATTATTACGGGCTCTAGGGTCCATTATTTGCATGTCCATATCCATTTCAGCTCTGAAGGCCTTGTCGAGGTCTGAAATGACTTTGAGCGGGGCGACCGATTGATTCTTCTGTGCTCCGAGCTAGGCAACTTGCTTCCCTCTTTTTGCACTTGTGATTTTTTTCTTCTGTGCTTGCTTAATAATCTCCCGGTCATAGTCTGATTCCAGATTCATCGATATCTGGGATGGTTGCTCAAGAAAGGACTTAGCCCACTTTTTTGTTTTTTCGTTATAAACCGGCTTTGGCTCGGGCTTTTTGGGTGCAAAATGCGCCTTAACTTGGGCAGCCACATCCGCGTTAGTTTCCTCATCGGTCCTGTCATAAGGTATTTTTGGAAGAGCCGGTGGGATATCGACTATCTTCGGCATTTGACCTTTCTTCGATGTGGGGCGCGGGGGTCCGTCGAACTTCCCTTTCTTCGACGAGGTAGTAGTATTGCACGGAGGCGGAGATCGAGTTGATGTACTCCTGCTGCGGCGATCGTCAGCGGGGCGGGTGGACTTGGAGGTTGGCGATAATCGGGTTGGGGTGGACTTGGAGGTTGACGATATTCGATGCGGGGTGGATTGGATTCCTTGGAGTCGGTGGCCTTGGCGCCGAGCCTGGAAACTTGATGTACTTCTTATTCCATAGAATGATGTTGCGCTTGACATCTCCTAGTTTCGTAAGGCCTTCAGGCGTAGCGATTTCAATCTCTAGGTCCGCAAAATCCTCCACTATGTCATCCACCGTGACACGAGCATAGCCTGGTGGAATCGGAAGTGAATGGTGGAGTGCTCCAGGTAGACAAGGTAAAGCAGTGCCGATCGCCACCTTGAAGGACAGGTTGTTCATTGGCTGATGTAGCTCACATTGTGCCATCTCTCTTACATCATCCACGGGGTAGTGAGGAGCCAGTGCATCACCCAGCAGTGCTTGATCATCAGCACGGACCTCCGTGGAAGCCACGCTGCTTCTCCGTTGGCTAAGATCCAACGCTGGATCATCAGACCGCGGGTGAGTTGACGACGGCGGCCTTTGGCTAATTTCATGCATGAGGTTCTTCAGATCAGCTAGGTCCTGCTCTACCCTGGAGATCCGGTCTGCCTCCCGGTCCTTCTTTCTCTGACGGCTTCTGTAGCTGGCATCGTACTAAGGAAACCCTTTCTTCCACGATACACCGGCGCCTTTGCCTCGTGTTCGTCCTCCCTTTTCAGGATTCCCTAGGGCGCGTGTCAGCTCGTCGTTCTCTCTCTCGGGACAGAACAAGCCCAATTGAGCATCGTTCATTGCTTGAATAAGGTCTTGGGAGGGTTTTAGAATTTCATCATGAAATAATGTCTTCCCTGTTTCTGGGTCCAAGGATCCCCCGTGCCCGTACCACCAGTGCTTTGACCTCTCGGGCCATCCATCTGTACCAGGAGTGACGCCTCTAGCCCTCATATCCTCTCCATAGTTTCACACTTAGGGATGGCACTCTTGTAGCCACCTGTCCCCATTTTATGATGATATTTCTTGTTGGCAACATTTAATGCGTTCTTTGCCGACTTTGCCTTTGCTTTATCAGATTGCTTGTACTGTAAAAAATCGGGCCACTATTCTCTCAACTTCTCATTTACTCCTTTGAAGTCTGGAGTTTTCTTTTTCGCGACATATTTCGCATATAAACTTTTCTTGTGGTTCCGGTACAGTTCAGCCATCTTGCTTAGTGCCCACTCCTTGACTTTCGCTCTATTTTTAAGCCCACCCGGCCTTGGGGTAATACCATCTACCTCAAATTCCTCATACTCTGGAGGTAGTATGAAATGCGCTATGAGCTTCTGCCAAAGGTCATCTTTGGCATCATCGGTGACATAGCTGTTGGATTCTTCACCGACTTTCTTTGACTTATTCCATTCTTGGATGGTGATCGGCAGGTTGTCCCTAACAAGCACCCCGCATTGATTTATAAACATCCTCCGGTGCTTCTCTGGAGCAATCGGTTCACCATCATCATCTATTTCTTCGATGGTGAACCTCTGATTACCATCCAACTTTTTGTTCGGCCCTCGTTTCGTTCGAGCTGTCGATTGCTTCGATCCGGTGGGCTAAAAGAAGAAGAGAGAGTGATTAATATATATCTAGATCAGTTAATGAATAGAGGTAACACGAGACTTTATACATATATATATATATATGTACCTCGCCGGATCCTGTCGAAGGGCCATCATTATTGTTGTTATTTGTTTGCCTCTAGTCCATCACCGGATGGATTCAGATATGAGGATATCTCTTCCTCGAGCAAAATATCTTCGGCGCCGGTAGTAATAAGAGGAATTTCACCTCTTATCATGCCCTGAAGAAAACCTTCACCGATGTGACCAGGATCTTCGGATGGATCCATGACTTAATTATCTATAACAAAAAGAGAGTTAAACAGGTTAGAAAAAACAATAATCCTAATAACTAAAACAATATAATCCTAATTATAATAATCTTAATATTATTTGTGCTAAAACAATAATCATAATAACTAAAACAAAAAAATAACCCTAATCCTAATCCTAATTCTAATCTTAATAAATAAAACAAAAAAATCACTAAAACAATAATAGTAATCCTAATTCTAATATTTTAATTAAAGCAATAATCCTAATACTAAAACAAAAAACCCTAATATAAAAAAACTATAGAAAAAAACTATAACATTTCCTAATATTAATTATGGTAAAACCTTATATTATTTGTGGTATAACAATAATCCTAATATTAATTGTGGTAAAACAATATAATCATAGCTAATAACTAAAACAACCAAAATAACCCTAGCTAATTATAATTAAAAAAATAACCCTAGCTAATTATAATTAAAACAATAATTAAAAAAATAACCCTAGCTAATTATAATTAAAATAACCCTAGCTAACAATATAATCCTAATCCTAGCTAATTATAATTAAAACAATAATTAAAAAAATAACCCTAGCTAATATAATTAAAACAATAATAAAAAAATAACCCTAGCTAATTATAATTAAAATAACCCTAGCTAACAATATAATCCTAATCCTAGCTAATTATAATTAAAACAATAATTAAAAATAATATAAAACAGATTTGTATTTAAAAAATACAAAGAGAAAAGGAAAAACAGAAAAAGAAAACTTTTTGGAAAAAAAACAGTAGCCCGACCCCAACCAGGCCGGCCCATCTCTCCCTCTCCCCTACCAGGCCAGCAGCCCAACACGGCCCACCTCGCTGGCCGTCCTTCCCCGTCCTCTGGCGCACGACGCCCTTGTCGGCCGTGTCCGTTGCCGATCCGCGCCACCGCCATGGAGAGCACGCCTCTCCCTCTCCCCTATCCTCTCATTCCCCCAAGGCTCGCTCCCTCTCTCTCGTTTCATTCCCTTGTCGAACCCTAACCGTCGCAGAGGCGCCGTCGTTGCGGAGCGGCGGCATCACGACGGAGCGGCGCCACGTCCTGGAGAACCATCTCACCTGCGGAGCGGCGGTGGCACGACAGAGCACGTACGCACGGCGGAGCAGCGGCGGAATCGGACAGCACCTCCCCTGTCTTCGTCTGTGCTTCGTCTGTGCTTCGTCGTCGACGAGAAATACGAAGTGTTGGGGCGCAGCACCTCCGCTGGCGCCAGAATATAAAGGGACAGACCTTTAGTCCCGGGCTAAGCCACCGCCCGCGACTAAACGGTCTTTAGTCGCGGGCGGTGGCTTAGCCCGGGACTAAAGACCCCCCCCCCTTTAGTCACGGGCTATGCCACGGCCCGGGACTAAAGGGTTTTTTCGGCCGCTTCGTTTTCGTGCGCGCACTCACCCTTTAGTCCCGGGTCCAGCCACAACCCGCGACTATTTGTTTTTTTAATTTTCTTTTTTAATTCAAAACTAATATAAAAACTTTGAAAAAATATATCTTTTATTGTAATAATCCAAATAAAACAAATAATATGTCTATTATTATCAGAAAAATATAAAGAATTTTAATATAATATCCATTTATCTATTTGCATCATTTATAAATTATTTCATTCGTAAATTTTCTTTTTTAATTCAAATCAAATATAAAAACTTTGCAAAATCATATCTTTTATTGTAATAATCCAAATAAAACAAATAATATGTCTATTATTATCAAAAAAATATAAAGAATTTTAATATAATATCCATTTATATGTTTGCATCATTTATAAATTATTTCATTTGTAAATTTTCTTTTTTAATTCAAATCAAATATAAAAACTTTGAAAAATCATATCTTTTAATGTATTAATCCAAATAAAACAAATAATATGTCTATAATTATCAGAAAAATATAAAGAATTTTAATATAATATCCATTTATCTGTTTGCATCATTTATAAATTATTTCATTTGTAAATTTTCTTTTTTAATTCAAATCAAATATAAAAACTTTGAAAAATCATATCTTTTATTGTAATAATCCAAATAAAACAAATAATATGTCTATAATTATCAGAAAAATATAAAGAATTTTAATATAATATCCATTTATCTGGTTGCATCATTTATAAATTATTTCATTTGTAAATTTTCTTTTTTAATTCAAATCAAATATAAAAACTTTGAAAAATCATATCTTTTAATGTATTAATCCAAATAAAACAAATAATATGTCTATTATTATCAGAAAAATATAAAGAATTTTAATATAATATCCATTTATCTGTTTGCATCATTTATAAATTATTTCATTTGTAAATTTTCTTTTTTAATTCAAATCAAATATAAAAACTTTGAAAAATCATATCTTTTATTGTAATAATCCAAATAAAACAAATAATATGTCTATAATTATCAGAAAAATATAAAGAATTTTAATATAATATCCATTTATCTGGTTGCATCATTTATAAATTATTTCATTTGTAAATTTTCTTTTTTAATTCAAATCAAATATAAAAACTTTGAAAAATCATATCTTTTATTGTAATAATCCAAATAAAACAAAAAATATGTCTATTATTATCAGAAAAATATAAAGAATCTTATATAATATCCATTTAGTCCCGATTGTAGTCACAAACCGGGACTAAAGATATTTCCCGCCATTTCCCTACGCTCCCCGCCACGTTCTCCCGCCCTTTCCTTTCTACGAGAGATTTTAGTCCCGGATGTAGTCACTAACCGGGACTAAAGATATTTCTCGCCATTTCCCAAAGATTCACGCCAAATTTTCCCTCCCTTTCCCTCTATATTTACGGTGATCGCGCCATGGCTATCCACACATCCACACCTTCCTCTCTTAGAACAATGGACAACGCCTAGTGGGCCATTCTGACCCTCGAGGAGACCGAGGCGCTGTGCGCCTCCAACTACCCTTGTCTGTCAGGCTACCGGCCGCCCGCCGGCTGGATGCTGAGCGCTGGAGGGGTTCCTCTCCCTCCTGTCCCTCAAGGTTCCGCACGCCAGGCGGCCATCACAAACCACTTCTACCACGATCTCACGCTGGAGCAGCGGATGGATCCCCAGTGGAATCCCGACAACTACGACACCTGGAATGCCTTCTTCGCTAATAGGCGGGAAAGGGAGCTCGTCAGGTACGTGGGTGATGGCCCGCCACCGGTGAACCACAACGAAGACGGCCGTCGTCTATGGTGGGCGAACCGTACTATCATCGGAGTGATGCGCTACATCGTCGGGGGAGACCATCCTCGCCTGCGGTGCCCACGAGTCCACCCGCCACAGAGCCACAAAAAGGCCCCACACCGGCCCGACGGTAGCGGCATCGTCTTCCAAGAGACCCCTCCCCCGCCCACCGTGAATCCGAGGCTGGAATGGCCCCTGGTATATGCCATGGATGGGCTGAGGATCCCCGGAGTGGCAGGTGACGATGACGATGATGATGAAGATGACGAAGAAGACCCTGAAGCTGCGTACTATAGGACTAGGCATGATTATGACTAAAGAAGGTGGCTTTAGTCCTGAGTGTTAGCTAGTCCCAGTTGGAGAAACCAACCGCGACTGAAGGGATTGCGGCAGACTGGGCCAGGCAACACTAATAATAGGGGTGAGTGTCGACATTATGTCGTGCGGCTTGTACCTTGTCCCGGTTGGTGTCACCAACCGGGACTAAAGATGAACCTTTAGTCCCGGTTGGAGACACCAACCGGGACTAAACATGAGTCAGCACTAATAATAGGGGTGAGTGTCGACATTATGCGGAGCTGCTTGTACTATAAATTGGCATCCTTGTGAGTCCAGTCCTCCAGCCAGTTTGAGGCATCTCCAAGATGGTTTTCGAGAGCAGGGACACCACTACGGCCAGTTTCAGGGAGATGCCGACGGAGCCCAGTCCTCCGGCATCTCCGAGAAACTGGTCATAGAGGCACTCCCTAATATGTAAAGTTAGTTAGCTCCCAGGCGTATTGATCTAGTTAGAGAAGTTACAAGCTGCAAGATGGTTTTCGAGAGCAGGGACACCACTACGGCCAGTTTTAGGGAGATGCCGACGGAGCCCAGTCCCCCGGCATCTCCGAGAAACTGGTCATAGAGGCACTCCCTAATATGTGACATCACGCGTTTGGAGATCAGATCTTAATGGTAAGTATGAATCGGGATTAACACACTCAAGATTGTTTGCAGACAACACTATTAAAAATGGACACATGCATGGAGCATCTTCACTCATAAAATGTTACAGTTATTACATATCATTTCTTCGCGTGTGTTCCTTTCTGATCCCGTCGTATCCATGGAGCATCTTCATTCATTAACATGATGCTTGGGTCATCCTTCACCGCGAAGGGCAGAATTTCATGAAACTTATCATAATCTTCTGACATGTCTGTCTTGTCCACCACTCCCACGATGTTTCTTTTTCCTGAAAGAACTATGTGGCGCTTTGGCTCATCGTTGGCTAGGACGAATGGTTCGTCTAAGTACCCAAGATTGTTGAGATCCAATGATGTCATTCCGTATTTCTTGTCTACCTCAACCCCTCCTCCTGTCAGCTTGACCCATTTGCACCGAAACAAGGGGACCTTAAAAGTAGGTCCATAGTCAAGTTCCCATATCTCCTCTATGTAACCATAATATGTGGTCTTTGACCCATTGTTGTCTGTTGCATCAAAGCGTACACCACTGTTTTGGTTGGTGCTCTTTTTATCTTGGGCTATCGTGTAAAATGTATACCCATTTATCTCGTACCCTTGGAAAGTCGATATAGTCGAAGATGGTGACCTAGACAACAAGTATAGCTGTCTCCAAGAGTGTTGTTTTTTAAGAGATGTTGCAACCAACCGCCGAAACTCTTCATGTGTTCATCGCAAATCCAAGAGTCATGCTTTCCAGGGTTGTTGGAGCGTAAGATTTTCTTGTGTTCCTCGATATATGGGGCTGCCAAGATAGAATTCTGTAGAACGGTGTAATGTGCTTCGGTGTAAGAATGTCCGTCTCTACATATTATTGATTTCCTTCCTAGAGTACCCTTTCCACTCAGGCTCCCCTCATACCGCGATTGAGGAAGACCAATCGGCTTAAGGTCAGGAACAAATTCAACACAAAATTCAATGACCTCCTCTGTTCCATAGCCCTTGGAGATGCTTCCTTCTGGCCTAGCACGGTTACGAACATATTTCTTTAAGATTCCCATGAACCTCTCAAAGGGAAACATATTGTGTAGAAATACAGGACCGAGAATGGAAATCTCTTCGACTAGGTGAACCAGCAGGTGCGTCATAATATTGAAGAAGGATGGTGGGAACACCAAATCAAAACTGACAAGACATTGGTCCACATCATTCTGTAACCGTGGTAGATCTTCAGGATTGATTATCTTCTGAGAGATTGCATTGAGAAATGCACATAGCTTCACAATGGGTACTCGGACATTATCTGGTAGAAGCCCCCTCAATGCAATCGGAAGCATTTGCGTCATAATCACGTGGCAGTCATGAGACTTTAGGTTTTGGAACTTTTTTTCTGCCATATTTATTATCCCCTTTATATTCGACGAGAAGCCAGGCGGGACCTTAATACTTCTTAGGCATTCAAAAAATATTTTCTTCTCTTGTTTGGTAAGAGCGTAGCTGGCATGACCTTGAAACCATTCTGGATGCAGGCCATCTGGGTCTTTCATACGTTGATGGTCCTTTCGTGCTTCCGGTGTATCTTTTTTCTTACCATACACGCCCAAGAAGCCTAGCAGGTTCACGCAAAGATTCTTCGTCACATGCATCACATCGATTGCAGAGTGGACCTCTAAGAATTTCCAATATGGTAGCTCCCAAAATATAGATTTCTTCTTCCACATGGGTGCGTGTCCTTCAGCGTCTTTCGGAACAGATTTTCCTCCAGGACCCTTTCCAAAGGTTACCAGTTGATCCAAATCTTTGACCATATCAAATATATCAGCACCAGTACGCTCCTTAGGCTTCGTCTGGTGACATGCCAGACCGTTGAAATGCTTGCCTTTCTTTCTTAAGGGATGCTTGGCCAAAAGAAATCGACGATGCTCATTGTATACATTCTTCTTACAATGTTCCAAATATATACTTTCAGTCTCATCTAAACAGTGTGTGCATGCATTGTATCCCTTGTTTGACTGTCCTAAAAGGTTACTAAGAGCAGGCCAATCATTGATTGTTACAAAAAGCAATGCTCGGAGGTTAAATTCTTCCTGCTTGTGCTCATCTCACACGCGTATCCCGGGTTCGTGCCACAACTGTAAAGGTCTTCCACTAATTAATGGCCTTAGGTACACATCAATGTCGTTGCCGGGTTGCTTCGGACCTACTGGCATCATAATGAACTTCCGCTTCATGCACAACCAAGGAGGAAGGTTATAGATGCATAGAGTCACGGGCCAGGTGCTGTGACTGGAGCTCTGCTCCCCAAAGGGATTCATGTCATCTGTACTTAGACCAAACCTTAAACTCCTTGCGTCATCTGCAAAGGCCGGGTACTTTCTATCGATTTTTCTCCATTGAGACCCATCAGCAGGGTGTCTCAACATCCCGTCTGACTTATGTTCCTCTTTATGCCATCGCAACAACTTAGCATGCTCTTTGTTTCTGAATAAGCGTTTTAACCGTGGTATTATAGGAGCATACCACATCACCTTCGCAGGAACCCTCTTCCGGGGGGATCGCCCTCAACGTCACCAGGGTCATCTCGTCTAATCTTATACCGAAGTGAAGTGCATACCGGGCATGCATCTAAATTCTCATACTCCTCACCGCGGTAGAGGATGCAGTCATTAGGGCATGCATGTATCTTCTGAACCTCTAAACCTAGAGGGCAGACAACCTTCTTTGCTTCGTACGTACTGGCGGGCAATACGTGATCTTTTGGAAGCATATTCTTCATCATTTTCAGCAACTTTTCAAATGAGGAGTCAGGTATAGCACACTCAGCCTTCCATCGCAGCAATTCCAGTGTGCTGCCCAACTTTTTCAGACCATTTTCGCAATTTGGGTACAACAACTTTTTGTGATCCTCTAGCATGTGATTGAACTTCTCCCTATCCTTTTCAGTTTCACAATCTCTTCGTGCATCGACAATGGTCTGACCAAGATCATCAGCGGGTTTATCATGTGTCTCTTCTTCATCCTCCCCTTCAGCATCCCCCATGGAAGTATCTCCGTACTCAGGGAAACCATGATAGTTGTCATCCTCCTCCTCTTCTTCATTGTCTTCCATTATAACCCCTCTCTCTCCGTGCTTGGTCCAACAATTATAACTGGGCATGAAGCTGGACTTCAACAGGTGGCTGTGAAGGGTTTTTGAGTCAGAGTAATCCTTCTGATTCCTACATCCATTACATGGACAGAATAAAAAACCATTGTGCTTGTTTGCATCAGCAACACGGATGAATTCATGCACGCCATTAATGAACTCGCCAGAGCGTCGGTCAGTACCATACATCCATTCTCGGACCATCTGCATTATAGTAAAAGTATATCAAAAACCATTACACAACATGATAAAATTACTACAAGTTATATTGAGAGCTTCTAGAGCATTAATTTTGAATTTTGAAAAATTTACATGCGCCAATTTGTGAATTGGAGAAAACAATCAACATGATAAATGTGGAGTTTTTTATTATTGTTCTATCAGCGAAAACCTCATTCCATTCTAAGCTCTGAAACTCTAAAATTAGACATTTCAATTTTCAGTAACTATGTGCCTAATCAAAATTTGTTACACATATATATCAAAATCCTTCTAGCTACTTCTAGAGCATGCATGCATTTGATCCATATCTCTATACTTCTAGAGCATTATAGAGCTAAAGTAGCAATAAGAGATGAAAGAATGAAGTTCTAACCTTTTAAAGCTTTGGATTTAGGTGTTGCAAACTAAATCTTGATAAAAAAATTGGCATGAACTCTCTTGCTTCTTTGAGAAAAATGACCACCATATGCTTTAGGGCAGCTGGCCAGGGAGCTGTATATATAGTGATGGACAATTAGTCCCGGGCCGTTATACGACCCGGGACTAATAGTCCCCGAAAAGAGCTATTGGCCCGCTCCAGATTATTAGTCTCGGGCCGTATTACGGACCGGGACTAATGCTCTGGTCCGGCCCGGGACTAGTGCTTATGGCCATTTCTAGCCGTTGGAGGCCTCACGGACCGGGACTAGTGCTAGCACTAGTCGCGGTTCGTGACAGGCCGGGACTGGTGACGTTGCTCTGATCGAACCGAAGGCCTGTTTTCCAGTAGTGTTCCATTTGAAATTTTTGTGCACAATACCGAAAATTACTACAAATCAATTTAATTTTGATCCAGTCTACAGACATAAAAAAATCAACTCAAGAATTTGGTTCCACGACTACTAAATTTGTAACATGAAGATAAATTAGCTTTCTTGCGAGTAGGATGCGAATTTATCATAAAATTTCACCAGTAGTATATAGCAATCCAAACATGATAAAAATTTCATTATCTCTACACCACCTAAAAACTAGTACCGCCAACAAAATTTGGTGTCGACGGTCCGTTGTGGCCTCTTCCTTACTGGAGTTGGCCTGACTTTGTTGATTATCCTAAGGACCAAAACCCGGAGCCATAGCCGTTTTCATTGGATGCTTGGGTCAATTAGGCTGCTGGGAAAATGAGGCATTGCCAGTCTCGGTCTCACCGATCCGACCTCTGCTCTGGTAGAACCAGCTAATGTTCTTTCTAGATTTGTTTGTCTCACCCATGCTATATGTATGAAGGAGTAGTTCCTATTGCTTAGTTATGTATGGCCTGGTTTAAAAGGAGAATTTCCTTCCCCTATTGCTTAGTTGTGTAATAAAATAGTTTATGCATCTGATCCTATTGATGTTCTGTTATAAAGTTGAAAAGAATTAAGAAATATTTCAAAGGATGGAGGTCTAATATATATGGACACAACAAAAAGATAAAGTTGGGGTTGAAGGAAGTGTTAACTATGCTAGAAAATTTGGAAGAAATGGAGGAAATGTTCCCAGATCTTTATGAGAGAAAACTGATATTAATGTTGAGTTGTTTATGAGTTAACTATGTTGTCGCTCTTCTCGCTCTTGTGGCAGAAAATCCTAAGAGTAGCAAAGGAAAATGTGGAGTTTCGGACGAAGGCTTGGATATTGTCGTTGCTCTTCTCGCTCTCGCGGCGGCAACTCCAAAGAGTAGTGAAGCCTGATAGTTGTCAATCTGAAGGGTTTCGCAGCATAGTAAATCAAAAAAATTCTTACGGATGCGAACAAAAAAGCCAAGATCTAATCTAGGAGATGTAATGAATGAGAGAGATTGATGAGATCTTCATACCCTTGAATAAATCGCACAGCAGAAACGTTCAACAGAACGTGGTTGATGTAGTCGTACTCGCCGTCTCCTCCTCGCGATCCGATCCGATCCGATCCTACACCGCAAGTGGCGGCGCCTCCGAGAGATGCACACGTACGGTGCAGCAGCGTCTCCTCCTTTCCTTGGTCCAGCAAGTATGGTGGAGAGATAGATTGGATCTGCAGCACGACGGTGTGGTGCTTATGGTGGAGAGTTTCTGCGGCAGGGCTTCGCCTACGCGCAGTCGAGAGAGAGAGAGAGGTGGAGGGGCAGCAGTTGGACGGCGGCTAGGGTTGGAGGAGTGGGGGGAGGCTGCGCCCCTGCCCTCATTATATAGGGGGCTGGCCGGCCCCCTTGACCCCTCCTCCAATCCCTAGGGCGGCGGCCCAAGAGGTGGAGTGGGGGGCAAGTCACCCCCCCTCCTCTTCTAGAAGGCCCCCTTAGGGTTTCCCCTAGGGCTGGCCGGCTGGGCCTTAGGGGCCTTGTGCCCCTGGCCCAAAGTGGCCAGGGCACTTCCCCTTAGGCCCACGCAGGCCTCCGACAAGTGGGCCCATGTTGGTCCCACTTCATAACCTTCTAGAACCTTCCGGTACAATACCGATAAACTCCGAAACGATTCCGAAATCCAAAAATTGCTTTCCTTTATATGAATATTATTCTCCGGACCATTCTGGAACCTCTCGTGATGTCCTGGGTCTCATCCGAGACTTCGAACAAAAACTCATAAACCAATTATCCATTCTATCCTAGCGTCGATGCACGTTAAGTGTGTGACCCTACGGGTTCGAGAATATGCAGACATGATCTTCTATCAATAATCAACAACGGGATCTGGAAACCCATATTGACTCCCACATATTCATCGATGATCATATCGGATGAACCACGATGCCAGGATTCAATTAATCCCATATATGTATTCCCTTCCTCACGCGATATTTTACTTGCCCGAGATTCGATCGTTGGTATCAGCATACCTAGTTCAATCTCGTTCACAGCAAGTACTTTACTCGTTCCATAATCCGATATCACTTTATGATTAACTCCTTAACCATGTTCTTGCAAGCGGTGTTGATATCGATTACCGAGTGGGCCCAAAGTATATCTCTCCGACTCGGGAGGGACAAATTCCATCTCGATACATACAACCCAACAAGTACTTTCCGATCACCTGAGAGACACCTTTATGATCACTCTCACATAGGATGACTTTTGATGACCTCAAAGCTTTCTTCCGATACCAGGGAGTTGTATTATCTCATGGTCTAAGGAATACAATACTTGACATAGGAAAAAGCTTCGCAAAGATGAACACGGTGACACGATCTAATTGCTCTGCTTAATTTGGGTCTGTCCATCATATCATTCTCCTAATGACATGATCTCATTATTAATCGACAACTCATGTCTATGGTTAGGAAACCTTAACCATCATTAATCAATGAGCTAGTCCATAGAGGCGTACTAGGGACACGGTGTTGTTCATAAACCACACAAGTATCAAAGTTCCGCTTAATACAATTCTAGCATGGAATATAAACTTTATCATGAACAAGAATTATAATAATAACATCTTTATTATTGCCTCTAGGGCATAATTCCAACAGTCTCCCACTTGCACTGGAGTCAATAATCTAGTTTACATCTGGCAACAATCTAACACCCATGGCATTAAGGTGCTGATCATGTTTTGCTCGTGGAAGAGGTTTACTCAACGGTCTATGACATTCAGATCTGTATGTACTTTGCTAATCTTCAGATCTCCATCTGCTATATAATCTCGAATTATATGAAAACGGCGGTTGATGTGCTTGGTCTTTGGATGATATCTTGGTTCCTCAGCCAGTGTTATGGCGCCAGTGTTGTCGCACAATATCTCCAGTGGGTCCAAGGCACTTGGAACCACACCAAGCTCAGTGATGAAGTTCCTGATCCAAACTCCTTCACTTGACGCTTCTGAAGCAGCCATGTATTCCGCTTATATTGTAGATCCGGCGATCACGCTTTGCTTGTAGCTTCTCCAGCTCACAGCTCCACCATTCAAAATATAAACATATCCTGTATGAGATTTAGAATCATTCGGGTCGGTGTCGAAACTAGCGTCGACGTAACCTTTTACGACGAGCTGCTCATCACCTCCATAGACCAAGAACATTTCTTTAGTCCTATTTAAATACTTTAGGATGTTCTTTACGGCTGTCCAGTGTTCCACTCCTGGATCACTTTGGGATCTGCTCGTCAAACTAAGAGCATTGGACACATCCGGTCTAGTACATAGCATGTCATACATGATAGAACCTATGGCCGAGGCATATGGCACTTTGCTCATAGTATCTCTATCATTTACCGTAGGTGGACACTGAGCCTTGCTCAATATCTTACCTGACAACATGGGCAATGAACCTTTCTTTGCTTTATCCATTCTGAACCTTTTCAGAACTTTGTCTAGATATGTACTTTGTCTTAAAGCTATTAGGCGTCTTTGTCTATCTATATAGATTTTGATGCCTAATATATAAGCAGCTTCTCCTAGGTCTTTCATTGAAATTTTTTTATTCAGATAACTCTTCGCATCGTTAAGCATACCAATGTCATTTCCAATAATCAATATGTCATCCACATATAGTACTAAAAATGTCACCGAGCTCCCACTCACTTTCTTGTAGATACAAGCTTTGTAGCAATTTGGAACAAATCCAAAACTCTTGATCACTTGATCTAAACGAAGGTTCCAACTCCGAGATGCTTGCTTCAGTCCATAAATGGAACGCTGAAGTTTGCACACCTTATTAGCATCCTTAGCATCCATAAATGAGACTCCGAGATGCTTGCTTCAGTCCATAAATGAAAGTAGAGGAAGCATTTTATTAGGATTAAGAGCACGAAGGACTAGCCCCCCTTCTCTTGTAAAGAAGCAACATCATCATCTACTTCTACATGATCAACATTCACATCATCATGAGATATATTGGAATCCAAAGGAGAGGTTACCTTTGAACCCTTAGCCATGAGGCACAAGTGAACATTGGAAGAAGATGATGAAGAGGGAACACATGAATCTCTAATGACAACCTTGCCTTGGCCCACACATTCTTCAATTTCCACTACATGGTTAACAACACAAGAACTAGAGGAACTAGAAGCACATTTATCATGGCAACAAGGCAAAGCAGGCATATCATCATGAGACATATTCAAGGCATTTCTACATGATATGCAAGGGCAATCAACACTAGGATGTAAATCACATATGGTCCTACACGTGTTCATGCCCAAAGATACAACATTGCAATGAGATAGAGACAAAGGATCATGAATGGAAATCTCCCTATCTACATTGCAAGTTCTATCACCACTCACCATATCATTACCTTGTGACAACTCACATGTTGGTGTAGTGGAAGAAGATGAGAACTCATCGCGGCCGGAGGTGGAGGGAACACAATCATCCTCATTAAGCTTGGACACATCATATTTTGCTTGAAGCTTGGTCCATATATCATGAGCATTCCGGAAAGGCATGATTGAGGAAAGAACTACAAAGCTCACAACATTAACAAGCAACTTAGATGCTTGAGCTTCGAGATAAGAGTTTGTCTCCTCCTCCAAAGATAGATTTTGGGGATCCTTAGGAGGAGCCAAACCCATATCTAGAATCCGCTCAATATTTGGGTCAATGACCCGGAAATAACTAAGCATGTGAATACGCCAAACATCATAATTTGTGCCATCAAATGTAAATGTGTGAGAGTGCACTAAACCCCTAGAAGACATCTTTACTCTCGAGGCGGTGAATCCTAAAAGCGAGAGACCTTGCTCTGGTACCAATTGAAAGTATAAAGGAAGTCGCCTAGAGGGGGTGAATAGGCTTTTAAAAAAAATTACGGTTTAGTCTCAAGTAAATGCGGAATAAAACTAACGTTTAATTTATTGAGCACAAAACCTAGCCACTAACTTAACCTAGGTGCACCAACAACCTATGCTAAGAAATACAAGCAACAAGGTGATAGCAAGGTATAAATACTTCAAGCACTATGGCTATCACAATGTAAAGTGCATAAGTAAAGGGCTCGGTTGAGAGATAACCGATGGACGCGGAGACGAAGATTTGTTTCCCTAAGTTCACTTCCAAAGAAGCTACGTCTCTGTTGGAGAGGCGCGATGGCGCAATGCTCTCCGAACGCCACAAATGGCTCACCTAGAGGTGTGGTGGCTCGATGCTCACCCAACGCCACATAAGGCCTCACCCCGGATGCGGAAGCACGCAACTCACCGACGCCACAAAAGACCCAACCTATTCTCCCGAGTGCGCACCACAAAAGGCGGGCACTCGCTCCACTAAGGGACGCTTGAGGGCGGTCACCGAACCCGTACAAGATTGGGGCTAACTCCACAACTCAATTGGAGGCTCCCAACAACAAAGCCACAACAGGATACAATGCCACAAAAGGCCAACAACGCCACAAAAGGCTACAAGACCACAAAAGGTCAACAAGACCATAAAAGGTCAACAACTCAACCACACAAACCGTCTAGGGTTCCAAGGAACCCAAGAGAAACAAGCTCACAAGCTTGAACTCGCCGAATCTCCGAGGAGAACTCAAACCTATTCACCAAATGCAAGGGCAAGTCCTTCTCTCCCAAATTCCAACAAAGCTACAAAAGCTATTGGGGGAATAAGGGAGGAAGAACACAAGAGGAGAACACAAAACTCTCCAAGATCTAGATCCCAATGATTCCTTCACAAAGAAGGGATTTAGCTTGGTGGGATTGTAGATCTAGATCTCCTCTCTCAAATCCCTCAAAAAGATGCAACAATCATAGGAAGGGAAAGGGAGAGGGAAAGCTTCTTCAAGGTTAACAATGGAGGACAGAGAGAAAGCCAAGAACCAAGAAGAAAAGCTAGTACCCACGAAGGGGAAGAGGAGCCCCTTTTAAAGGGCTCCCAGATCTGCCCGTTATAGGCATTCGCGACTCCTGGCCGGAACTTCCGGTGGGAGGCCGGAAGTTCTGGTGGCACATAGCCAACGATCAAAAACTGCTGAACGAGAAACTGAAAAAACGAGTCCTGGTCGAAACTTCCGCCGGTTCACCGGAACTTCCGGTGGGAGCGAAACTTCCGGTGGAAGTTCCGACAGAAGTTCTGCCAAACAGACAAAACCAACACAGAAGGTTACTAACGTGAGCGGAACTAGACCCGGAACTTCCATCGGAACTTTTTGGCGGCAAATATGCCCTAGCGGAACTTCCGATGAGAAGCCGGAACTTCCGGTTAGGGAAATTCTAGAAAACTGAAAACCAGAAACGCAATAACTTTTGCATCCGAACTCCAAACGGGATGAAACCAATTTTGTTGGAAAGATAACGATGAATAGATGTGAAGTATCCCCCAAGGATGAAATATTGGGTATCACCTTGGGAGAAAATACCATGAACATATATGTGAAGTATCCCCCAAGGTGTGCAGCCGGAAAACTCGCAAGATGAAAAACCGCAATCAGATATGCAAGTGAAATCCTTAGATGATGAACTAGAGCTTGTTAAGATGATGAACACAAGCTCTAGATCCTATCATGGACAAGAACCAAATAACAACCAAGAAAGATGATGCTATGAATGAAAGGTTTGAGCTTTCTCCGAACGATGCAAACGAGACACCCGCTTGCGAGCCCCTCTTGATAGAATGGCTATCTATCCTAAACCCGGTCTCCCAACTAACAATACGAGACCGGAAAAAGAAAAGCCCTATCAAGAACATACCTTTGCCTTGAGCATCCCACTTGAACTTGATGTAGACCGTCTTGTTCTTCTATAGTGGGAACACCTTTCTTGGATGCTCTTGCTTGATGAAGATGAAGACTTGCAAATTTCTCCCCCATACCCCATGGGGAAACCTCTTCTTTGAACTTGTCTTCATCATTCCATGAGCACGAGGATGGCAAGATTCAAGCATGAGATCTTCTAGAGATGGCGCATCTTGAGCTCGCCCTTCTTCATCCCTACTTGAGGTTGATCCATCTTGATGAAACTCTTTGCACATGTCTTGATAAACCTTCAAGCTCCTTCTTTCTTCATGATTCCAATGGGCACAGAGCCCTTGGACATTTCTTCATCTTCCAACCTTGAGACCAACACATGGCCCAAGCGATGCAAATGGACAAACCTACAAGTGAAACTTAAATTACACATTAGTCCATAGAGATTGTCATTAATTACCAAAACCACACATGGGGGCATACATGCCCTTTCAGTATAGATATGTACTTTGGCCTAAAGCTATTAGGCGTCTTTGTCTATCTCTATAGATTTTGATGCCTAATATATAAGCAGCTTCTCCTAGGTCTTTCATTGAAAAACATTTATTCAAATAACTCTTCAGATCGTTAAGCATACCAATGTCATTTCCAATAATCAATATGTCATCCACATATAGTACTAAAAATGTCACCGAGCTCCCACTCACTTTCTTGTAGATACAAGCTTCATAACAATTTGGAACAAATCCAAAACTCTTGATCACTTGATCAAAATGAAGGTTCCAACTCCGAGATGCTTGCTTCAATCCATAAATGGAGCGCTGAAGTTTGCACACCTCATTAGCATCCTTAGGATCGACAAAACCTTCGGGCTGCATCATATACAACTCTTCATCAATGTTGCCATTAAGGAACGCAGTCTTGACATCCATCTGCCATATTTCATAATCATGAAATGCAGCAATTGCTAATAAAATCTGAATGGACTTAAACATTGCTACGGGAGAGAAAGTCTCGTCGTAGTCAACACCTTGAACTTTCCGAAACCCTTTTGCAACAAGCCGAGCTTTATAGACAGTAACATTACCATCCGCGTCCGTTTTCTTCTTGAAAATCCATTTGCACTCAACGGACTTACGGTCGCTAGGAGGGTCCACCAAAGTCCATACTTGGTTTTCGCTCATGGATCCCAATTCGGATTTCATGTCCTCTAGCCATTTCTCAGAGTCTGGGCTAATCATTGCTTCCTCATAGTTCGTAGGTTCACTGTTGTCTAACAACAAGATGGTTAAGACAGGGTTGCCGTACCATTCAGGAGTGGCACGTGACCTTGTCGACCTGCGAAGTTCAGTAGTAGCATCGTTCGAAGTTTCATGATCCTCGTCATTAGCTTCCTCTCTTGTTGGTGCAGACGGCACTGGAACAATTTCAGGTGCTGCGCTACTCTCCAACTCGAGAGAAGGTTCAATAACCTCATCTAGCTCTATCTTCCTCCCACTCACTTCTTTCAAGAGAAACTCCTTCTCAAGAAAGGATCCGTTCTTTGCAACAAACACTTTGCCTTCGGATCTGTGGTAGAAGGTATACCCAATCGTTTCCTTAGGGTATCCTATGAAGACGCATTTCTCCGCTTTGGGTTCGAGCTTGTCCGGCATCAACTTCTTGACGTAAGCTTCGCATCCCCAAACTTTAAGAAACGACAACTTAGGTTTAGCACCAACCCATAGTTCATACGGTGTCGTCTCAACGGATTTAGATGGTGCCCTATTTAAAATGAATGTAGTGGTTTCTAATGCATAACTCCAAAATGATAACGGCAAATCTGTAAGAGACATCATTGATCGCACCATATCGAATAGAGTTCGATTCCGTCGTTCAGACACACCATTGCGCTGTGGTGTTCTGGGTGGCATGAGTTGCGAAACGATTCCGCTTGCTTTAAGATGCGTGAGAAAATCATAACTCAAATATTCACCTCCACGATCGGATCGTAGAAATTTAGTTTTCCTGTTACGATGGTTTTCCACTTCGTTCTGAAATTCTTTGAACTTTTCAAACGTTTCAGATTTATGTTTCATTAAATAGATATACCCATATCTACTTAAGTCATTAGTAAAAGTGAGAAAATAGCGATATGCACCACGCGTCGAAACACTCATTGGTCCGCATACATCGGTATGTATGATTTCCAATAAGTCCGTTGCTCGCTCCATTATTCTGGAGAACGGGATTTTGATCATCTTGCCCATGAGGCACGGCTCGCACGTGTCAAATGATTCAAAATCAAGAGACTCCAAAATACCATCAGAATGGAGTTTCTTCATGCATTTTACACCAATATGACCTAGACGGCAGTGCCACAAATAAGTTGGATTATCACTATCTACTTTGCATTTCTTAGCCTCAATGTTATGGATGTGCGTTTCATTGCTTTCGAGATTCAGAAGAAATAAACCATTCACAACAGGTGCATGACCATAAAAGATATTATTCATATAAATGGAACAACCATTATTTTCTGATTTAAATGAATAACCGTCTTGCAATAAACACGATCTAGATATAATGTTCATGCTCAACGCAGGCACATAATAACACTTATTAAGGTTTAAAACTAATCCCGAAGGTAAAACTAAGGAGAGCGTGCCGACGGCCATCACATCAACTTTTGATCCATTGTCAACACGCATCGTCACCTTATCCCTTGCTAGCCGCCGTCTATTCCGTAGCTCCTGTTTCGAGTTACAAAAATTAGCAACTGAACCAGTATCATATACCCAGGCACTACAACGAGCGCTAGTAAGGTTAACATCAATAACATGTATATCAAATATACCTTTAATGGTGCCAGCCTTCTTGTCCGCTAAGTACTTCGGACAGTTGCGCTTCCAATGACCCTTGTCCTTGCAATAGAAGCACTCAGTGTCCGGCTTAGGTCCAGACTTGAGCTTCTTCTTGGCAGGGGCAACGCGCTTATCGTTCCCTTTTTTGAAGGATTTCTTTGCACCTTTAGCTTTCTTAAAGCTAGTGGTCTTGTTGACCATCAACACATGATTATCTTTCTTGATATCCACCTCCGCAGCTTTCAGCTTAGCGAAGAGCTCAGTGATCGTATCAGTGGAACCAATTTGATTGTGAGTAACTACAAAACCTTTGTAGATAGGAGGGAGTGATTACAGAACTCTATCAATCTTGAGCTTTTCTGGAATCTTGCAGTCCAGTTGCTCAAGACGTTGAGTGTAGCCCGACATATTAATGGCGTGCTCACTAACGGAACTCCCTTCCTCCATCTTGCAGTTAAAGAACTTCTCAGAGATCTCATATCTCTCAGAATGGGCCTGAGTCTGAAACATGGTTTTCAGTTCCTCAAGTATCTCAAAGGGCCCTTTGAACTCCTCAAAACGATTTTGAAGTTCCGGTTCCATAGCAAACAACATGGTACTCTTAATCACTCCATAATCATCCTTGCGTGACTGATAAACAGTCTTTTCATCAGCCGGCGCATCAGTAGCAGGGGCGTTACCTAGCGCTTTCTCAAGTACATAATCCTTTTGTCCGCCAGCGATAATGATTCTCAGATTGCGTAACCAGTTGGTGAAGTTAGACCCATTGTTCTTAAGCTTTTCTTTCTCAGCAAAAGCGTTGAAGTTGAAGTTGAACTTAGCCATTTGATCTACAAAATTTGCAAATACAATATAGACTATGTTCATGATAACTAGTTCAACTTAATCAAATTACTAGATGAACTCCCACTAAATTCAACATCCCTCAAGTTGTTTAGTGAACACGATCCAAATTCACCACACCTAATCCGATCTTCACGAGAAGAGATGTGGTTTCAATGGTGGACAACAAAGTGTCGATCATATCATTCATATGACTCATGTTTAACCTTTCGGTTCATGTGTTCCGTGGCCATGTCTGTACATGCTAGGATCGTCAAGTCAAACCCAAGTATATCCGTGTGTGCAAAACTGGCTTGCACCCATTGTATGTGAATGTAGATTTTATAGCACCCGATCATCACGAGGTGCTTGAAAACGACGAACTTTCGCAACGGTGCATACATGGGGAGAACACAATTTTATCTTGATCTTTAGGTGAGGAATCATCTTATAATGCTACCGTCGCGATCTAAGCATAATAAGATACATAAAAGGATAAACATCACATGCATATAATTTTATGTGACATGGTATAGCCAATCTCCGCGCAATGATCTCCATCTTGTGCGCGCCAGCATGATCTCCATCACTCCACCATGATTGCCTCCACCACGAACAGCAACTATAACTATTGTTAACTACTTAGCGATAAAGTAAAGCTATTACATGGCGTATAAGAAGTTGACACGCAGGTCACATACAATTATAAAGACAACCATACGGCTCCTGGCGGTTGTGAACTCATCGACATGCAAGTCGTGAAATATTACAAAACATGATCATTGCATACATCTCAATTCATACACATCATGTCTTGGGCCATACCATATCACAAAACACTCCCTGCAAAAACAAGTTAGACGCCTTTACTTTGTTGTTTCATGTTTTAGGTGGCTTATGGGAGTAACAAGCTAAGAACGATTCTTACCTACGGAAAGCCACAACGGTGATATTATGGTTGCTAACATCCGTTGTAAATCTCATGACTACTATAGTGAGAGAAACTGGCATCCACCAGCCGCATGTGTGTAACAAGCCACACGTCAAGTGCGGAGCCGGTCTCGCGAACGAGGTCGCGTAAAGTTGGCCTGGACCGCTTCGATCTCACTATGTCGCGCCATAAGAAATACACAACAAGAGGTTTGCAACAGAAAACATCAATGCCCGCAACAAGCATGTTGCGTTCTACTCGTGAAACACATCTACGCATAGATCTAGATCTAATACCACTGAAGGGTTTCACAGCATAGTAAATCAAAAAATTTCTTACGGATGCAAACAAGAAAGCCAAGATCTAATCTAGGATATGTGATCAACGAGAGAGATTGATGAGATCTTCATACCCTTGAAGAAATCGCACAGCGGAAACGTTCAACAGAACGTGGTTGACGTAGTCGTACTCGCCGTCTCCTCCTCGCGGTCCAATCTGATCCTACGCCGCAAGTGGCGGCGCATCCGAGAGATGCACACGTATGGTGCAGCGGCGTATCCTCCTTTCCTTGGTCCAGCAAGTATGGTGGAGAGATAGATTGGATCTGTAGCACGACGGCGTGGTGCTTATGGTGGAGAGTTTCTGCGGTAGGGCTTCACCTACGCGCAGTCGGGAGAGAGAGAGGTGGAGGGGCAGCAGTTGGACGGCGGCTAGGGTTGTAGGAGTGGGGGGAGGCTGCGCTCCTGCCCTCCTTATGTAGGGGGCTGTACGGCCCCCTTGACCCCTCCTCCAAGCCCTAGGGCAGCGGCCCAAGGGTGGAGTGGGGGGTAAGTCACCCCCCACTTCTAGAAGGATCCCTTAGGGTTTCCCCTAGGGCTGTCCGGCTGGGCCTTAGGGGCCTTGTGCCCCTGGCCCAAAGTGGCCAGGGCACTTCCCCTTAGGCCCACGCAAGCCTCCGACAAGTGGGCCCATGTTGGTACCACTCCGGAACCTTCTAGAACCTTCCGGTACAATACCGATAAACTCCGAAACGATTCCGAAATCCAAAAACTGCATTCCTTTATATGAATATTATTCTCCGGACCATTCCGGAACCTCCCGTGATGTCCTGGGTATCATCCGAGACTTCGAACAAAAACTCATAAACCAATTATCCATTCTATCCTAGCGTCGATGCACGTTAAGTGTGTGACCCTACGGGTTCGAGAATATGCAGACATGATCTTCTATCAATAATCAACAGCGGGATCTGGAAACCCATATTGACTGCCACATATTCATCGATAATCATATCGGATGAACCACGATGCCAGGATTCAATTAATCCCATATAGGTATTCCCTTCGTCACGCGATATTTTACTTGCCCGAGATTCGATCATTGGTATCGGCATACCTAGTTCAGTCTTGTTCACAGCAAGTACTTTACTCGTTCCGTAATCCAATATCACTTTGTGATTAACTCCTTAACCACGTGCTTGCAAGCGGTGTTGACATCGATTACCGAGTGGGCCCGAAGTATATCTCTCCGACTCGGGAGGGACAAATTCCATCTCGATACATACAACCCAACAAGTATTTTCCAATCACCTGAGAGACACCTTTATGATCACTCTCACATAGGATGACTTTTGATGACCTCAAAGCTTTCTTCCGATACCAGGGAGTTGTATTATCTCATGGTCTAAGGAATACAATACTTGACATAGGAAAAAGCTTCGCAAAGATGAACACGATGACACGATCTAATTGCTCTGCTTAATTTGGGTCTGTCCATCATATCATTCTCCTAATGACATGATCTCATTATTAATCGACAACTCATGTCTATGGTTAGAAAACCTTAACCATCATTAATCAATGAGCTAGTCCATAGAGGCGTACTAGGAACACGGTGTTGTTCATAAACCACACAAGTATCAAAGTTTCCGCTTAATACAATTCTAGCATGGAATATAAACTTTATCATGAACAAGAATTATAATAATAACATCTTTATTATAGCCTCTAGGGCATAATTCCAACACAATATTCTTATTCTTTTGTATATTTTGGTGTAAAGCTATGAAACGCTCGGCTTTAGCATTCGAAAGAAGTGAGAAGCAAGATCCGTTTATTTTCCTGCTTTTGGTGGTTCAAATTTTTATGCAACTGTAAATATATAGGAAAATGATACAGTGCCCCCGAGGGATCGAACGATCTAATCCCCCCGGGTTGGCTCCTTTCGCGCGCCCGTGACGCAACAGAGAACGTGTGTGGGCCCCCCACGACACGCCTTATCACATCATGCTTTCCCTTTGTTTCCGTGTTTCGCCGCCCGTCACTCGCGCTGTCGCTTGCGCCGCCGTGGAACCTGGAGCCCGCTCATCTCCACAGCGCTGCAAGGACGACGACTGTCGTCACCGCTCTACCATACCTCCGGCTTCTCCCTACCTTCTTCCCCATCTTCGCACGTCCGCCATGGCTGAGAGCTCAGACCACCGACGTGATGTGCTACAATCGGCGCGAGGGATTCTACGAGGCTCTGACGTGTGGTGCATCCTCGACTGCCCCGATGGCTCCCTCCGCCCCTCTATGCCCCACAACTGCTGCAGCTACCTGCCGTTGTACGTCCATGGCTGTGTTCCTCTCCACATCCAACGATGTCGCATGTCCGGCTGCGACCATGATGCCGGAATCCCACATCCATGGCCTCCAGCAACGGCAATGCTACCTAGGGTGTTCAGCTTTGCTACTACAATTTCCGATCTTTGCTACTCTATTTGGTCAGTGTTTTGCTACTTTGACATTTTTTTTGCTATGCATTCATATTTGTTTTGCTACTTTCACACAATTTTTTTGCTACAGGTGCTCGCGAGAGTTATCGGTGATGTCTATTTTTCTATATTAGAATAATTTTTTGCTACATCTGTTCTATCGGTTTACTACCATCATTTTGTGGTTTTGCTATAATATCGTAATTTTTTTGCTGCGGAGGTCTCTGGCGAGGTTTTTCCTGGCGAGTCTCCGGTGATATTTTCTGGTGAAGTCGGTCATGCTACATTAGTACTTTTTTTGCTACAAATTTTCCGGGGAGTTTTCCGGTGAGGTCTCCGGCGAAAGTCTCCGGCGAGGTCGGGTTTGCTACATTAGCACTAATTTTTTGCTACACGATCGCCGACAAGGTCTCCGGCGAAATCTCCAGCGAGGTCCAGTTTATTTTTCTATTTTTTAAGCTGAACCGTTTTCTGCTACATGTAGCAAAAGCGGGAACATTTGTAGCAAAAGCGGGTATGTTTGTAGAAAAAACAGGATTTTGAGGCTTTTGGGGACACGTGTCAGCAGGGGGACCCGGGAATTTTGGGGAATTATCTCCTTGGGGGACGCGTAGTACTGTCCATATATATATGCAGGGATGTATCTGGTGTCATCTTTTGCTATGTGGTCTCCGACACGATTGTCTTGCATGATTTAGGATTTTCTCTTTTTATCATTAGAAGGATAAGATAGCTTTCTTTCGAACTCTATAATAATCATCGCTTGATGCGTCTTCTCGGTTCCTATTTTCTGCTGTCAGTAAAGATAGGACTCTGTTTTCAACCTACACCGCTCACTTAGGCCCTTCCTTTCTAATGTACACTACATTTACCTTCTGTGTTTAATCTTACAGCATTTTGTCTAGTGTCCTGGGGTGGGTGGGGGGGAGGGGGGGGGGTGGGGGGGGGGGCAAAGAGAAGTCTAAGATTCGAGATAAATTCGACGTGTATGATTAGTGAAACTATTAGCCGTCTAGAATCATTTTTCCTACAATGTTGGGTCTTTTAATTTTAAGCGGCATGCTGCTTCGACGCCAACGTATCAGTGGTGCTGATGTGTTCAACGCCACTGGTATGCTAGTTACCCGGGGCGTAGGAACTTTAGCCTCCCAGTAAATAGTTATCAACGTCGCCATATTAGCAGCGTCCAGAGTCAACGACCCTGGTCGACTTTTTTAACGCCGCTAGTAAGCCAATCCCTACTAGTGGATTTTCGTGCTGGAGTTATGGATGTATAACAATTGAATTATGGGATAATCCCACTTCAGCCAAAAATTCCCGATGCTCATAAGATTGGTCAGTATAAGCCTATTTATTTGCCAAGATGCATTTAGAAAATACTTACAAAACTTTGACACTCAGAATATAACCTTTTGGTGAGAAGTTGATTAGTGTCAATCAAAATGCTTTTATCACGAAAATAAATATTATGGATGACATTATGTCCTTGCATGAAATTATGCATCTAACACATGTGAAAAAGCATATTGGGATTATTTTTGAATTGGACTTTGAAAATGTTTACCATAAAGTCAGTTGGGATTTTTTGCCTAGTTGTCTGGCAGCTAAAGGATGTGGCGATATTTGGTGTTATTGGGTTAGAAATTAAAAAATAGGATTATAGCTATTAAGATTAATAACCAAATGGGGCCGTATTTTTAGCATGCAAAAGGTGCACGGTAAGGTGATCCCATGTTACCTATGCTCTTTAATTCAATTGAAGAATGTCTAACAAAGATGGTTCTTAGAGCCCAAGAAAATAATCTACTTACTGGTTTGGCACTTGATCTTATTTAAAATGGGGTGGCTATTTTGCAATATGTTGATGACACTATCATATGTATTGCACATGATCCTAGAAAGGCGTAGTATCCAAAGCTCCTTCTATATATGTTTGAACTTATGTCAGGATTAAAGATAAATTTCTAGAAAAGTGAGAATTTTCTTATTGGAAGAGATAATAATGTTGCTGGTATGTACTCTTCAATGTTTGTCTACCAAGTGAGTACCCTTCCTATGACATTTGTATGTTCCTCTTTCCTATAGATGTCTTGAAAATTCTTATTTGAATTTTGTAGATGCCAAATTTGTGAAAAAAAACTTAATGCATGTATAGGTGTCTCACCTTCATCTAGGGGATATTACTCTTCTGGATGCTTTTTTTCTTGTTTACCTTCTTATATTATGGCTATGTTTCTGTTGAATAAAACCATTATTGAAAGATTAGATAGGTATAGAAAGATATTCTTTTGGCATGGTAAGAAACATAGGAAAGGTTATTATATGGTCAAGTGGTGCAAAGTTTATAGATCCAAAACAAAAGTGAGCTTGGGAGTTAAATACTTGAGGAAGCAAAATATAAGTTTGTTGTGCAAGTGGTGGTGAAAACTAGGTACACAGGATGGCATTTGGCAGAGGATTATTAGGGACAAATATTTGCATAATAAGACTGTTGCCACACTCAAAACTAGATTTAGTGTTTCACCTTGTTGGAATGATTTGTTATTAAATGTGAAAGATACTTATCTTCCTGGGAGAAAAATTATGCTAGGAAAAGGAAATATTATTAGGCTGTGAAAGATAACTTATTGGTCAACCCCATGACGAGTGGATACATGCTGCTAGTGCATCTTCAAAAAAAAAATCAGTCAAACAGTATTCTTAATATAATCATTATTTTATTTAAAACAAAAAATGCTCCCGCATGGTAGTAAATTTCTAGCCGTGCAACTAAAAATGGCTTCGATCTAACAAACATCTTCCCAAATTAATTTTTTTGTTTCAAATTCCTGAACTTACTGCATATCAAATTATTTTTGTTTCAATCTACAAAAAACCAATCCAACATTCCAACACATCAATACTTTTTTTAATCAACTCGAGAATTTGCTCCTACTACTCCAAGCGTCAAATGTGAAGATTTTGGTACTTTTTTATATCATCATTACTCTTTGTTATCAACTCTGGCAATTTTGCTCTCTCGGTGTCACCTGGCGAAAAATAGTATTGATAAAAGTTATGCACTTGTGTGCGACAATACTGCAATATACTCGTGATTAAACACTCATAATTTTGGACAAGGAAACAATACCATGTATACCGTGCTCCGCGCATGGGGCATGAGAACATGCTCGGCCGCACTCCCCTCCATGTGCTGGTACTGCTGGGAGTCGGCTCGGCTATGCACATATCCACGAGCTGATCCGCGTCCTCCCCCTAGACGAACACAAACTGTGGCCACTTTGGCATTGACTGGCCTGCTCTCGTCCACCTGCGCTTTGATGTTCGATCAACCTCGATGCAACCGGCGTAAATTGTTAGGACAACGAGCAGATGAGCCGAGAGAGGCAGTAGCTCTATGTAAGTAGCCTGGTGTGTCATCAGTCCGCCAATTAAACAAGATGCCTACACTACATCCAAAAGGATATATATTTGCGTTTTACTCCCTTCGATCCATATTAGTTGACTTGCATGAACCTATATATACTAAATAGTGTCTAGATTTATCCAAATCTAGACAAAATTTAAGTCAACTAATATGGGTCGGAGTGAGTACATGAATTATGCGGACGACATTACTGCGTTCTCGTGCATAGCTTTCTGGCCACCTGAGATCACGTGAGCTGATTTGCAAAATGTCCTGCAAATATTTTTTTTATAGTTTTTTACCCCCTCCTTTAATGGTAATATTTTATTAATATTTAAATTCTTCTCGTGGTTTCCCTCAACAAAAATAGAGCATTCCGTGTTCATTGGTTACTTTATTGTTCACTATATTTTGGGAATTGTCCCGACACTCATCGCCAATGTATACTCGAGCGAGCCAAGCAGCTAGCCACACGATTGACTTTGCTAGTCAAATGCCAGGGAGAGAATTGAGGATAGTGCTGTCACTTGGGCGACATAGATGAGATCAACCTCATGGGGTGGTGCCACCGTTAACGGAATCTACACTGGACTCATTTTTTTTTGCAAAAAAAGGTGATTTATATTATTACTCAATCATCCACCTTACAATCCTCCATACAGAGTCTAGGTATATCATGTGGCGCCGAACGAAGTCAAAAAGCAGTTTTGACATCAGATCAACCCATCTTAGCTAGAGCATCACTCACAGAATTCTGCTCACGCCTAATACTCTCTACCTTAGACCCTAATCACTCAGATAACAAGCGGCCAATCTCCTTTAGCAAAAACGTAACCTCCGATCTATCATCTTTTGCAGACTTGATCATAGCAACAGCCTCCGTACTATCAACCTCCAAAATAAAAGGTAGTGTGCTCCATTCGAGGGCTAGGGCACAACCCTCCCTACATGCCGCGAGCTCCGCCATAAGAGGTGATGAGCAGTTGGGCAAAAACCGGCAAGAAGAAAAAATGATCGCCCCAGTATTATCTCTGAGAATCATCGCTGCACCACCGGTACTTGACTCCTTGCAAAACGATCCGTCTACATTAAGCTTCATCCAACCTGTAGGTGGCAGCGACCAACGTGGCTGGGACATGAGCGCCCGAGCTCTTGCAACCACCTTTGTAGACACTGATATAGGCATGGGATCAGCGGGTGCCTTTCCCTTAATGAAATCATCCTGAGGGAAGTATTTGATAGTGAAGATTGAATCAATGTAACTGCACAAAAAACGTCTGGATGCTTCCATAAGTGGCGCCGTCTTGGAGTGCACAACTTCGTTCCGTACATACCAGATCCTCCATAGCAGCATAAGTATCCTTGTCCATTCCAGCTCCGTCTTCCCCACAAGAAGGTGTAGGATCCATTCCGAGGTAGTGTTGTCGATCGTCGAGAGTTCTGGCAGGGGCCAGATCTCCGCCATCGTCCTCCATAAGCTTGTCGCCAAGGGACACCTACATAGTGCGTGGAACGAATCTTTGGAATAGACTAATAGGCCTGAAATCTGACATCTTTTTCGGGTTGTCAATCTTTGGAATAAGAACCAAAGCAGTGTCATTAACCCCACCCGGCACAATTCCAGTATCAAAAAAGAGCTTCACCGCTGATACAATCTCCTTCTCCAAAACACCCCAATTTCACTGAAAGAATCTAGCAGAGAAACCATCTGGCCCTGGGGCTTTGAGAGGCCCAATTTGAAATAGAGCATCACCAATTTCCCTATCAGTGAATTCAGCGCAAAGCTTCTATTCATCTCTGTAGACACTCTCTCCTCAAAAAGATCAGTAATAGTTGTAGGGTCTAGATTCGGCTCCCTAGAAAAAATGTCCCGGAAATAATTTGTTGCCATTCTTTTCATATCATCCCATTAGAATCTTCAAGGCCCTTTATTTTATTTTTCCGTGCTCTCCAAACAGCACGTCGGTGAAAAAACTTTGTGTTACGATCGCCCTCTTTTAACCAGCTAATCCGAGAGCGCTGAAGCCACATCATCTCCTCTCGATAAATTAGTTCATTCATTTTGTCCGTCACATCACAAATTTCTTGCTGATCTGCATTCATCGACATCAACTCCTCAAGCCGCGTTATGGATTTCTCCACTTCTTTTGCAACAGAACCAAACGCCATCTTACTCCAATTTTTCAGAGTACCCATTACTTTGCCTAGACCCATCTTAATGTCGCCTAGGTCATGTTTCATCCCAGCGGCAGTCCATGCTGTCGCAACCCGTTCTGGTAAGCTCGCATCTCTTTTCCACATGATCTCATAGTAATTTTGACTTGGCTTGTGATGCCGCGCCTCTTCTCTAGAGAACTGTAGTAGTATCGGCAAATGGTCAGAACACGGAGACACTAGGTGTGTCACCAATGTGTCTGAAAAAATATCCCGCCAAAGATTACAAGCAACAACTCTATCCAGCCTGACTTTCACATTACGTCTCCCCCTTCTCCTGTTATCGTAAGTGTACGGCACACCGGAAAAGCCCAAGTCATTTAGTTCACAAACTTCTAGCGTGTCGCGAAACGAAATCATTTGTTGTTCAGCTCGTGCAGTCAAAGACAAATGTTCGAATTGCCACATCGCCTCATTAAAATCCCCCGCGACGCACCAAGGGATATCATATTTCAGTTTCAAATCTTGCAATTGTCTCCACATATGGTGTCTGTTCTCTACTCGTGGCTCCCCATACACACAAGTCAATCTCCACATAGGGTCCGCTGCAGAAATGCGAACATTGGCATCAATATATCTGTCAGTCACCTCCTGGATATCAATAAGAATGTGCTCGGCCCAGAATAAGGCCAGACCCCCACTAAGACCATCACTGTCATGTCCCGCAAAGCCTTTCAGCCCAAGTCTACTTCGTAACCTCCGCACTCTATCACTTTTTTGTCTAGTCTCACATAGGAACACAATGCTCACCTGATTATTCCTAACCAAGGTTTCGAGCTCACGAACTGTCGGGTTGTTTCCTGAGCCCCGAAAGTTCCAGAATAAGCAACTCATTGTTCCCGGCGGTCGCCCTCGAGGGGTGCCGCCGATGCTGAATCCGCAGAAACTGATTTCCCATTCGAGTTCTTTTGCCTCTTGTTTGAATTAGCCCCGTCAATATTTGTATTGTCAACACCTGTTATCAAGACACCATCAACAGGTATTCCCGACCGAGGAACAATCTCGTTGCCCAAGATTGCAAGCGTTTTGCCATCAAAAACTAATCTCCTCTTTGCCGCTAGCTCAGCCTCAGTCATTACTGTATCCGCAGGTATGCTTGGGCTATTAGCGGTAACAACTATCTCCTTATCGACAGAATCATTTGTAAACATATTTTTCCTTTCGGGGACCCCAGAAGCCCCCCTCCCACGACCTCCATCACCACTTCTGCCCCTACCATGAGAGCTCATACCTCCCAGGCTAGAGCCACCGACCAGGGAACAAACCTCCTCTTAAACCACCACGATTTGATGCTATGCCACGCCCACGTCCATTAGCATAAATCCAATCACCAAATTTGTCGTTCTTTTCATCATGCATGCCATCACCACACTCCTTTAGCTCATGGCCAATTAGGCCACATACATAGCATATTTGACCAAGTTTCTCATATTTGACTGCATACATAAACCTCTTACCACTCATAGATATAGACACAAACCTGGTAAGTGGCTTCCGCACATCATGGCTAACACGAAGGCGGACAAAATCTCCACGGAAGGCCCCAGATGGATTCATCTCCGTGGTAATTACTTTCCCAGCCGTCCTCTCAATGAGTTTTTTTATTACATCCTCCTTACGGTAGACCACAGGCAGCTTATGCACCTGGATCCAAATAGACATGAGTTCAAGCTCGACCGCCGCCGGATTGGAGACACCATCGTAAGGGGAGATGATCAGCGGCCATTCCCGAAAGAGCCATGGTCCACGCTCCATCACCTTCTCCCAATCACCCAGACAGTTGCACTAAATCACAAACCTATTTTCACCCACAGCTCTCATCTCTATCTCCTTTGCCGAATTCCATGCATAGTGCATCTGCTGAAAAAGAGCCTCATGGCTGAAAGTTTTGATGCAGTGTACTCTCGCAACAGCCAGCCACCTAGTGCTCTCCACCAAGTTCACCTCCGCCTCCTCGAGGACCAAATCATCAAATTCATCATCCCCAATCTCAAGGTTATTAAACATACTGTCAATTCCCTCGTCATACTGGGATCCATACGTTGTTGATCCCAGACCCACCTGATACTTACCCACTGCTCCAGATTCCCCAGCAGATGCCGCAGCCAGATCATCCTCACTATTCGCGTTTGATTTCGAAGCCATCACAGCTACGCACCAGAAACCCTAGCTCTCTTCGCAACGGGAGAAGCAAACCGGACGGGGAGATCAGGATCAACCCAGAAGCCGGAAAGAATCCCTTTAGGCTTTGTTCGTTTTGTCCCACCCCTGCCGGTATTGGGCTGAAACCCCCGTGTGTCAGCCGGGATCTGGCCCGCTGGGGTATAGTCCACGTCCGCTCTCAAGCCACATTCGGTTAAGCCCGGCGAGGTTCCCAGCCCAGTCGATTTCCCCCGAAAACCCCCGGTTACGACGGGTAAAAAAAAATATAGGTCATGTCCGTGGAAACAATCCCCAAACGATACGAAGAAAATCGGGAGCTTCGTCCCTCTCCCGACATCAGCTGCGGCCTCGGCGGCGGCTACATCTACGGGAACGGAGGGAACGGCGGCGGCTGCGCAAGCAACTGGAGGAGAGGAGCTCCCCTGGTATCTTTGCCGTTCTTCAACGCCTACACCGCCAGAGAGCCCAGACCAAATACCTAGTTGTTCGACCCGAAAGCTGCAGATCTCTAGCATCTCCCCCTTCCCTACCACTGCCGGCGGCCACCAGGAGGTAAACTACTGTCCTCCCCTTCTACTCTTCACATCTTCTTCTAAAGTTAGGGTTGTTCGTGTTAGAGAGTTCAGGGCGTATATCATGTGCTTGCTCTTCCGATCTGAGTGTCCATGGTTGGGTGGTTAAAGAACCTGGTCCATGGTCGAGTGTACATGCTAACATTGGAGTATAAGAATATATGATGCACCATATAAGATTATCCATCCAACGCTAGGATTGCTCCTTGTGAGTACAACTCCACGTTCTCTCCAAGATTTTTTTCCTTAAAAGAAATACTCTTCTAATTTTCGATCTTGTTTAGAGAGACCTGCTTCGCTTGTTAGTGAAAATTACAATTGGTGATGGAAGAAAAATCTTCCATCTAGGACCTAGGAAGGTTCTGTACTGTAGTTGTTTGTTTTTCAAATTTTTCGGTAATCTGGGAGCCTTGCACTGGTGTTTAATTTTGTATGCTAAGAATGATAGTTCAGTATGAAGTCACTGTTCTTTTTTGAACTGTGCCTATTGTTATGCATGATGGGCTGCAGATGTGATGAAGATTATTTGATAAATTTAGGTAGAACGCACAACACGAAAGCTGCGACGGTAATTTAGGCAGAACGCACAGCACAAGCGCTGCATTTGTGGTGCTATGCAATCGGTGTAAAATATAGCTAGCACTACTGTTCTAGAAGTGCAGGGACATTCAGGCAATGGTATTTCATGTCGTGCGTGCAGGTTCAAAAAAACCAATTACTACTTCCTTAAGGCACTAAACATAATTAGGAAACGTAGGTGTGTATATGTATTAGTCTAGTTTTGCTGTCAGTTTTGCTATCAGTTAGATGTGTAGACGTATTAGTCTAGTTTTGCTGTCAGTTAGTTTTGATTGGCTGAACATGTGCTTAAAAGATGCCCAGAGGATTTAGGGAAGTTATTTCCTAAGATAGGGAAGTTCCGTACTAAGGATTTTCCGCTTTTTGATGCCTTGGGAGAGTTGTATGACAGACCGCCGAGGGGACCTATAACTTTACCTCCACTCAGCAACCCAAACAAACAACCCTTACAGAAGTGGAGTTCGATCCTGATGTCAGTTCTGTAGAGGTCATACAACCCCATATTGGAGATACCGTGGTGGATGTTGAGGCTGTTACACAAGGAGGCATGCAAGAGGCCAGTTTTCAAGCTAACCCAACAGTGGCTGCTGCACCATCAGTGGCTTCTGCACCATCAACAAGCACTGATAGCGAACCCAAAAGGCGCCGATCAAATGCAGATGTAGCTGCAATGATGGAAAAGTATATTGAGACGGCTGCGATGTGGCTATGAAGCGAAATGGCCTAGCAAAGGTGAAATCTTCTGTTCTTTCTTATTGTTGTCCAAGCTGCATCACTGCTACTACTGTCTTCTTATGTTTCTTATCGGTGAAATCTTCTGTTCTTTCTTATGTTTCTTTCTTATTCCATTTTAGCACCTTTTTTGTTTTTGCATTAGGTAGTGATCTGTTTGTCACCCTGAAGCTGATTGCTATTGTATTTAGAGGAAACGATTTTGTGCATCTGTTAGGAAGAGAATATATTACACGATTTTGTGTCAATTGTTTGTTACACGATTGTTCTAATAATCAAGGTTGTGTGAGTAGCAGAGCTGAAGTTAATCTTAGTAGACCGTGAGTGTCAAGAGCTCGAGACCATGTGGCATAGGAAAGGTAAAATCATCTCTTATTGCTTGTGTGGTTGTGGCTGTGGCAGTACTAGCAGACATTAGTAGCATATATTGGTTTCTTGGCACTGCTGGCTGTAACTCTGCTTGCTTATTAGTTAGTGCCATTGATTCATTTTTACTAAGAATCAAAGGTCAATGAAAAGAAAACTGAAGTTGTTTTACACCTATTGGCAGGCAATATTACACTATACCTTACCATCATCACATACATGTTTGTCTCTCCAAAATGAACACTTGTACACGAGGGATGGCCTTCAGTTTAGATATACAAATACAAATAAGGAGCTACTTGTACCTTTGGTAAATATCATTGCTAGCAGAGTTCAGTCTTGGTTTCTTAGGTTATACCCCTATATATATTATATCTTGCATCAGCTACAGGCTACAATGCATCATAAATAGTGTCACATCTAGCTTTTTCTGTTTTTATTATGCTACTAGCTGGCTGCGGTACATGATTACTTCTAAGTTGAAACCTTATCTTCTTTCTTATTGAAAGGCTCTCTGTTAGGAGCTCCTAACTGTCCTCATTGTGTAGATGAATGTCAGGATGCTCACTGGTAATCTGATTGATAATCTCAAGTTACGCTTTGATGCAATTGCGAGTTCTTTAGTGACTATCCTTCTTGGACAACAATCATTTGTATTATCATAAAAAATGTTTCTCCTTTGCCTTTGCACGCAGTTGATGGGCTGTTACAAATTGTTCTGGCTTGACAACCTTTTGTATTGTCATGATTTTTTTTCTCCTTTTTCCTCTACATGAGTGATATAATTCAACATTGGTACCAACAATGAGGACATTTGGGAGTATTCTGACTGAGCCATGTTCTCCTTTGCCTTTGCACGCGGTTGATTTATCTTGTGGTCTCCTTCTCAGCATTGGTACCATTTTCTGCCTGAGCCATGTTCCCATATTATTTTCTCTATATTAGGTACATGATGAGGGAAAAGAGCTGGAGTTCTACATGAAGAAGATCCAGAAGAAGAAACACAAGGCTGTTGTGGCGATCAATTCGTGTGTGCTCTACAACAGAAAGACTGAATATTTATTCGTTGTACTTCGTTAGTTGTTCTGTCAGTATTTTTTCTAAGAACGGATCGACTCTAGCCTGAAATAATCGATTATTTTGAGATACTTATGTTCCATCTATATACTTTCGAAAACATTGTACTTTGTTTTGTTTCAGCTTTCAGCAATGCTCAAGTTTATGTTGAAGAAGATATTATTTAGATTCAAAGTTATTGTCTTTTTTCTGTTCGGTGTTTCTGCTACACAACATTTGCTTGCCTGATCTTGCTTGTTGGTGCACAATATTTGCTTGCCTGTTGTATGGAGCTGCTCTTGTTGCTGCACAACATTTGCCTGGCGTGTGCACTACAGGGAATAACCGAATGGACAATAGCATCAGGGAATAAACAGGGAATATAGGCACGGGGATTAGCGGGGGTGGGGTGACAAGTGGGGTTCACCCAATCCCTGCAGGGGTTAGACCCACTAGGGAATCTAATCACCTGCAACCGAACAAGGCCTTACGGAGAAGAGAGAGGGGAGGTTGGAGATCAAACCGGTGAAAATCGAGCTGCACTCGAGATCGCCTCAGACTCGCCGCCGTAGATACGGGAGTACAAGAAACCCTATCGGGTACGTCACCTGTTATCTACACTGGACTCTCTGCCCCCTCCTAAAGCCTTCTGAAGTTCTGGGTGCTGTAACACCTTAATTTCCTCAAGTTTTTTTTTCAGTTTCTTTTCGTTTTGGAGGACTGTCTGTTTTCTTCGTCTTGGTAGTTGGGTAGTTCTCTTTTTTTTTTTTTGGGTAGTTCTTTATCTCTGGCCCATGTGTTTTGGGGTGTCTCTGTAACTACGTACTCCGTATGTTCCTGTATGCTGTGACTCGATGAAACCGGAGATGCCTAACCCTGTTTTTCTGAAAAAAAGGTCCCTGCAGGTGCGTGGATCCCGCCCGAGACTATGATAGTGTGCCGGTCACAGCGGCAACATAGGAAGGATCGAGCTGATCACCCAGCTGATTTTGCATGGATATTGATGTCGATCACGTTGCCGGGACACCGAGCTTGGATATTGATTTTCGCTGCTCTATTTGGAGCCATAGTTCTGCCTTGCGTTCGTGAGCAATGTTTCTCTCCTCGCTTTTTTATCTCAACTATTTTTGATCTCACATATTCAAGATACTGACGCCAGCTCGAACCAAAACCAAATGCAACACTATAAGGACAGCTACTTCTTCTTCTAGATCGTGCACAAATTGTCCTCTCTATTCCATGTTACGACAGTAACAATAGGAGTGAAAACTTGTTTGGCAACACTTGCAACAGTTAATGATATCTCTCTGGGTTCGAACAAGACGAAACGAGACTGGAGACACACGCCTCCGTTGGCACAATGATAGCAACGGAGGGTGCACTGTGCGTTGTGCACGACTACTAGCTCAGTCCATCCGTGGGCCACCGGGAGTCGGCTAGGCCTCTTGAAGCATTCCCGAGCAGTGTTTAAAATTTTGTTTTCATATTTTTTTCGGCCCTGATAGAGATTTGAGAATTTCGAGAAATCTATAAATTTTATAGAAAAAATTCAAAATTTTTGGCAAGATTCAAAGCCTAACTTTTAAATTATTTTCAGAAAACAAAAACAAGGAATGCTGGAATCAAACCAAGGACCTACCAGACATACACGCACCTAGGCCATCCGCGGCTGCAACACAGCACACCTCACGTCAGAAATATGTTTCTTTGAAGTGTGTGATGTCTGGGATAAATTCAAATTTGACCAAAACTTTCGATTGAAAACATATTTTGTCGCCGTACCAAAAATCATTTATTACGCAAAATTCGTGAAATCATGAGCTGATCCTCATCCTCCGATGAACCTGCCCATTCCCTCACCTGCGCCCAGCCGACTCAGATGCGACCACAGTGGCGCGGATACCAGCTCTGCCCCGCTCTTCGTTATCCACCGAAGAACAACGGCCCAAGTTCGAACAGATGTGTATGTGTCAGGGAACGGCAGACAAGCAGATAAGGAGGCATGATGCAGCTCCGTATATAGGGCGACTAACAGTGCAGAGCAGTCCTGCTGCTTTTCCGTGCAGAGCAACTACCAACAATCCAAATGCATCTGTGACGGAGAGGCAAACTGCTTTTGCTTTGGATCATGAAGCTTATAAATTTGATAAAGCCGTGTAAGGAGTCAGAATAAGAGGATTTGGTGTTCACTATCTCCTTTATGTGTATCCTGTCTTTGAGGAAATTCCAGTCCAGTCCAAGGCGCGCTCTGGTCACCAATTTATTTTATAACTTTTTTTAGGGAATATTTTATATCTTATTAGTCTACTTACCATACCATATTATCGTAAGATATCTTAACTCACGGACACAAATCCATCTATATATGTACTAACGCTTCAACTTCATCTTCGCCCTCTTTGCACCTCGCAAATAAACATCACATCCACTGTTCTATAGTCATGCACTGAACTGAATAATTATGAGCTGAGTTCGAATCTTTGCCCATGTGGGTTAAGAAAGCACAATCTTTACCATCATTCACCTTCTTCCAATTTATAAACCCCTTCACTGTGAATGTATCCGAGCCACACTTTCCACTTGGCTTTTTTGTGAAGACAAAACAAGGCAGATAATATGCACGATGTGTGGAAAGTGAATACTCTAGCCAAGGAAAATTTGTGAAATAGCTAAACTGAAATCGGCGACGATTTTTTTTCCATTATATGGATACTCTCTCATGTATGGCTGATAAGGGCCTTCAGTAATATAGAATCTCCGTGCTTCTTCTTGCTTATCAAGAGGAAGTTCCCAAATCTGTTGGCGCTTACCTGGATCCCTTTCGTACGTTGTGCTTCCAATTCTACCTTGTTCTAAAACTTTTGTTGGTTCCACGGTATTCTGATCATTAGTTTGCATATCAGCCGGATTGGGACTATCATCTACAATAGCTTGCTGCTCCAAAGATGGATTTCCATTTTCAGAAATAGTAATATTAGCGCTTGAAGTTGATCCAAGTCGGCTAAAAAAGAAATCTACTCCCTGTTGTCCTGGTGCCTTCCTCTTCATCTTCAAGCAAAAACAAAATTACAAAAGACTCGAATTAATTAACTAAGCCACTGTTTTTATTATACTCATGACGAAAAGGCAGAGGCGCAACGCCTTCCAGTCAAATAAAATTGATATACTCCCTCCGACCCATATTGCTTGACTTGAATTTCTCAAAATTTGGATGAACATATATAATAAATAGTGTCTAGATTCATCCAAATCTAGACAAATTTAAGTCAACTAATATGGATCGGAGGGAGTAGTATGATGGGCATGACAGTATATGGATCAGGATCAGGATCAGCGGTTACCTTTAGGTCTGCACAAAGTCTATCTTCCGACGTATGACACAAAATTGCAAGGTCAATGGCAGCAGCAGGCGGCACTGCGGCAGGTCGGCGAATGGCGATTGGCAGGCGGCACTGCGGCAGGTCGGCGAATGGTGATTGGCAGGCGGCAGCGGGAGTGTCGTAAGACCTACCAGAGCGAGATTGAAAACAGAGGCGGCAGGCACGCACGCAAACACAGCTTAGATGGACCGATCAGATCGATCGCTTGGTACCTAACCTGGTACATCGGCATGGGCTGTCGTATATTGGGCTGACTTAATCGGTGGACATTAATGTATGGATCAATTAATTAACAATAGGCCCTAATTAGAGGATTCACTTCTGACCATTAGTATACGTATATACAGCAGACTAGTAATATACGTACTGGAAAAAAAAAGCTTCTATGTGACGTGAGCGACTTAGGGTTTGGCGACTTCGGCGGCGGTCTTCCCCGACGAAGGATTCTGGTCCCGGTCGATCTCCCCGCTGGCTTCCGTGCCCACTCGGGCTGACTCAGGGGCTGTCCTGGTACAGCTACCCGGCCTTGGTGGTGCTGTTTACTAGCGTGGCGAGATCCGATCGGTGGGCGGACGTAGGGATGGAGGCAGGTTCATCAAGTACGGCAGGGTTTGTCGAGGTGGACGAATTGCTCAAGCGCCTAAAGCTGAGTGATGCGGAGAAGGAAGGGGTTTTCCTGGCAAAGGCAGATCGCGGAGATTTGCCTGAGGTGAAGTGGATGGCTGTGGCCAGGCTGTTGACTGTTAAGGGTTTTAGCGAGCAATCGCTGGAGAAGACAATGAGGGCTGCGTGGAACGCAGCAAAGGAAGTAATCTTCAGACCTATTGGGAAGAATTTGTTTATTGTGCAAGCCTTTTGTTTGGGAGATTGGAATCGTATCATGCAGGAGGGTCCGTGGCTGTTCCGGGAGTGTGCACTGATGCTAGAGGAATTCGATGGAGCTACTAATGCCTCGTCGGTGATGCCTAACCGAGTCCAGACCTGGATTCAGATCCATAGAATCCCGCCTCTGTACCGCACGGAATCGATTCTGAAGTTGTTGGCATCCCGAGTGGGCGAGGTTGATAGGGTGGAGATGAATGTGGTGTCGACTGGCAACGGGGAGTTCCATAGAGTGAGGGTCAAGCTGGCAGCAGATAAACCGCTGCAAAGGGTTGTCCTCTTCTCGCCAGAAGGTTGTGACAGTATGATGCTGTTGGTGAAATACGAAAAACTGCCAAAGTTCTGTAACTTTTGTGGCAAGATGGGTCATGAGCATCTGGAGTGTGGTACGGGCGAATTTGCAGAGGATGAACTGCAATTCGGGAGGTGGATAGTGGCTGCGGAAGTGTCCTGGCACCCAAGTACACATCGGGTGAGAAAGGGGTTCGCAGCGGCCTGGGATGGAACGAGGGATGGACGTGCTCCTATGAACGAGCGCGGTGGGCGGGGGAATGAGCGCGGAGGACACACGACGGGTAGGACGGGAGGCCGAGTGCGTCGGGGTGGTGCGCACGGTGGAGCTGGTGGACGCGAAGTATGGAAGGAGAAGGCAGGACAGCTGGTTGTGGCGAGCAGTGTACCGAGGAAGCGTAGCTCGGGAGATGCGGGCTTGGAAGCAGCAACGGGTGATGAACTAACTGATACAGGTTCGAGCCCTCTAAAACAAATTGTGGAAGTCTCAGAACGCAACGAGTCATCTGCCAAGAAACAGCTGATCATGGAGGAAGTCAATGTGGTGGCACTGGTACCTGTCCCACCATTACCAGAACAGTACGTACCACCAAAAGAAAAGAAGAGACAGAAGAAGGTGACGGGAGATGAGAAGAAGAGCACAGGTATCTCGATTCAAGAGGCGGGCTCCGGAGTGGAGCACCGCCGCCAGCAATGAGTTGCTCAGCGTGGAACTGTTGCGGACTTGGCAACCCCGCAACAGTTAAGGAGCTCCGGGACTTTGTACGGAGTTTTGCTCCCTCGATCCTATGCGTCCTAGAAACTCAAGTCCACCGAGCTAGGGTAGAGGGTTTAAAGAATACACTAGGCTACGACAATGCTTTTGCTGTAAGTAGTTCGGGCCGTAGTGGAGGTTTAGGTATTTTCTGGAACAATGAAATAAAGATGGAGATTCTACCGTATTCACAGTATCATATTGATACAATTGTCACGGAGGCTGGTGGGGCACCGTGGAGACTTACTTGTGTATATGGGGAAGCACAGACCAGGGAGAGATTCAAAACCTGGGATATGTTGAAGTTCATAAAATCATCATCAGACCTTCCATGGGTATGTATGGGAGATTTTAATGAGGTATTACATCGCTCGGAACATGAAGGTGTGCAGGAGAGAAGCTATACGCAAATGGCAGGGTTCCGAGAGATGGCGGATGTATGCGGACTCATGGACTTAGGCTATGAGGGACGCAGCTGGACTTTTGAGAAGAAAGTCAGAGGAGGTACGTACTGCAGAGTGAGACTCGATCGGGCGCTGGCGACGGCTGATTGGTGTGCTCGTTTTCCAGCTACGACAGTAAGGAATATGACGGCCGCGGCGTCGGATCATGGGCCAATAATGCTTACATGGAGACAAGATCCTGCACGCCTGAGGAGGAAGCCGAAAGGTCGCTTTCGGTATGAACTAATGTGGGAGGAGCACAATGAATTTACCCCCATGGTTCAACAAGCTTGGCAGGGGGAGGGAGCAGCTTGTACGCTGCCAGACCTACAACGGAAGTTGGCAAGGTTCTCTGGGCACTTAGAGGGTTGGGGGCGGACCACTTTTGGTCACGTCCGAATGGAGCTGTCCAATCTGAAGCAAGAGCTGGAGAAATTACAGGCTGCGCCAGGGAGAGTGGGGCCCTCGCATGCAGAAATAAAGGTTACTGATCGAATTGTTGAATTGGGTCATAGAGAAGAGATCATGTGGCAACAGCGATCGCGGGTCCAATGGTTAGCTGCGGGTGATAAAAACACTAAGTTTTTCCATATGAGAGCGAGCCAAAGGAAGAAGAAGAACAAGGTCACAAAACTGTTGACGCCTGGTGGCCTAGTTACGGACGATGAGTATGAGATGCGCAGGATGACGACGGAGTTCTATAAACACCTATACTCATCGGAGGGAACGGATGATATGGCGGCAGTGCTGAATACGGTACCAGTTAAGGTCACGCCATCAATGAATGATAATCTTCTCGCCCCTTTTTCAGAGAAGGAGGTCAAGGAGGCCCTTTTCCAGATGTTTCCAACAAAAGCCCCGGGACCGGATGGTTTCCCAGCTCATTTCTTCCAGCGCCATTGGGAACTGTGTGGATCAGAGGTGACGGAGGTGGTCTTACGGGTGTTAAGAGGAATTGATGATCCAGAGACTATCAACAACACGTTCATAGTGCTGATCCCAAAGGTTGCAAACCCGGAGGAGCTAACCCAGTTCAGACCAATAAGTTTGTGCAATGTAATTTATAAGATTACATCCAAGGTGGCTGCAAATAGACTCAAGACAATACTACCTGAGATCATTTCAGAAGAGCAATCTGCTTTTGTTCCAGGTAGGCTAATCACAGACAACATCATCACGGCTTATGAGTGCTTGCATTTTATGAAGAAGAAGAGGGCGAAACGCCTTCGTTGTTGTGCTTTGAAGTTGGATATGCGGAAAGCTTATGATCGTGTGGAATGGAGTTATTTACGGGCAATCATGTTGAAGCTGGCTTTCACAGGCTATGGGTGGATATGATCATGAGACTAGTTACATCGGTCTCTTTTTCAGTTCTGTTCAATGGTGAGTGTTTGGATAAATTCATACCTTCTCGAGGCATTCGCCAGGGTGATCCCATCTCCCCCTATCTTTTCCTGTTGGCAGCAGAGGGCCTTTCGTGCCTCTTAAAATCAAGAAGTGAGTCATCGAACCTAAGTGGAATCAAAGTGGCCCCGTCAGCCCCGACGGTTGGTCACCTGCTCTTTGCAGATGACAGCCTGCTGTTCTTTAGGTCAAATAGGGAGAGTGCTGAGGAGGTCAAAGAGGTGCTTGATATCTACTGCCGTGCTACGGGACAACAGGTAAACATGGATAAATCTTCCATTCATTTTGCCAAAGGGTGTTCACATGACATCAAGACGCAAATAAAGGAGTTACTGGAGGTGTCCAACGAAGCGCTTAGTGAGAAATATCTGGGGATGCCATCAGATGTTGGGAGCTCGGTGAACAACACTTTCAAGTATTTAAAAGACAGGGTGTGGAATCGCATCCAGGGCTGGTTGGAACTTTTATTATCAGCAGGAGGCAAGGAAGTGTTGATCAAAGCCGTTGCTCAAGCGGTACCAACATATTCCATGTCTTGCTTCAAATTACCAAGGGGTCTGTGCCAGCATATTGATAGCCTTCTACGGCAGTTTTGGTGGGGCAGCAAAGACGGTAAAAGGAAGACCTGTTGGGTCGCCTGGGAGGAGATGACAAAGCCAAAACAATATGGCGGCATGGGGTTTAGAGACATCGAGCTGTTTAATCTAGCCCTGTTGGCCAGACAAGCGTGGAGGTTACTTCAGGATCCAGACACGTTGAGTGCGAGAATCTTGAAGGCAGTGTATTTTTCGGAGGTCGACTTCCTTGAGGCGGGCCTGGGCAGTTCACCATCCAGAGTCTGGCGAGCGATCTTTGAGGGCAAAAATGTTCTAAAACAGGGCCTAATTAGGCGGATTGGTAATGGTGAGTCCACACACATTTGGAACACAAACTGGCTCCCAAGAGCCAATGGTTTATTACGACCAATACCAACTGACCACGAGGAGCTCCCGCAGATGGTGGTCGAACTGATCAACACACAGACAAAATCGTGGGATGTAGCGAAGCTACAAGAGTACATGCTGCCTATGGATAAGGAGGTGATCTGTAATATCCCACTGCCTTCGTGCAGGCAGGAGGACCATTGGGCATGGCACTTTGATAGGCATGTACGCTTTTCAGTCCGCTCGGCATACCGTATGCTCGTGACTACGAGAGAGAGGAGGACAGCTTGGCTTGATGAAATTGCTGGTGCCTCAAATGTGAGAGAGGTGGAGAAGGAGTGGTCGGCGCTCTGGCAAGTAAAAGTTCCATCAAAGCTACGGGTGTTTTTATGGCGGCTTGCAAAACAATCTTTGCCAACTGCAGATGTTCTTCATCATAGACACATGGCTGCACAACCTGCGTGTGGCCTATGTGGTGCCCCAGACTCATGGAAGCACTCACTTCTTGAGTGCAACATGGCGAGGAGTGTTTGGGCGTTGATGCCGGAGGAACTAGTCGAGCTTGTTATCCACACGCAAGAACCAGATGCGAGGAGCTGGCTGGCCTCCATTATCAAGGTGGCCAAGCATGAGGAGCTGACGAAGGTGGTCGTGGCACTGTGGGCTATCCGGCATGCTCGAAGGAAGGCGCTGCATGAGGACATCTATCAGAGCCCGTTGTCAACGTTCACTTTTATAAACAGATTCATCGATGATTTGGTTGTCCTTCAGTCCCCGGTGAAGCACAGAGAGGATGGGTGTCGGCCAGCTCTACGATGGATCCCTCCACCACCAGAAACCTGCAAGATCAATGTTGATGCTGCAATTTCAAAGAATATAGATAAAGCAGCGGTCGCTGCGATAGCAAGGGATGCGACGGGGTCTTACCTGGGGGCCTCTTCGCTGGTTGTATCAGGAATTACCGATCCAGAGATATTGGAGGCGGTGGCCTGCAGGGAAGGCTTGGCGCTAGCAAGTGACCTCAACCTCAGGCGTGTTCGACTGGCGAGTGATTGCTCCAATGTTGTACGAATGCTCAATGCGGCGGATGTTTTGGGAGAATATGGCCAGATTATCAGGGAGATACTGGGACTAAAGCAAGAGCACGTATCTTTCGAGGTACTGCATGAGAATCGACGCTCAAATGTCCACGCTCACGACCTAGCTAGGTCTTCGATTCATGCTAGCTTAGGCCGCCATGTTTGGCTTTTAGATCCACCCGATGGTGTGTGTAAGAACCTTGTCGTTGAATGAATAAAGGGTGGTGTTTTGTGCTAAAAAAAAAAAGCAGACTAGTAATATTACCTACTGAAAAACGTTGGGGGGGGGGGGGTCTGACCCCTGCTGGCCCCCCCTGGATCCGCCCCTGACAAGATGGTTACCAGATATAGGAACATATAGTTTTGTCAAAGTAGTTTGCTTTGCTTATATGCTTTCTTATGAAGTAATGCAGAGATCTGAGGATGGAAGGTATCAGGATAGAAAGAGCCACATTTTTGGAGCGCTGTCCGACGAATCTTTAAGCAGTCACTCATGAGAGTTGATGCAATCGAGATGCAACGATGTCGTCGTCAAAGAGTGCATTTCTCATGACGTTGACAGTGGACGTAGTGTGGTGTCGTTGACTATGAGCAGGCAAAGCAGGCGTCCCTGTGCTGCGTGTGTGGTAGTGTGCTACCCGTGTGCACAACATGAAAGATCCATCGTGCCGCTAAGTCGAGCGTGACGGGATGGATGTGGCTAAGAAGCGATACCTGGCAGAGCCACCACCATGCTCGTAATTGTCAGCCATGCACAGCGCGCCAATGCTTTCAGTCGCATAGCTTGATGGCTCAAAGAGTGAGAGATATGTGGGGCTGGAATCACGAAATATGCCACTACCGGTGAAGCCTAAATATCTTTATTTTAAATCGAAGCATTTGTACCTTGTGGCGGTGGGAACCATACCAAGGCGATGATGCAATATGAACATTAGAACATGTTAATTGGGACTACAGTAATGTGAGCTATGATATCATGCAAAGTTCAAAACCAATTCTGAATCACCCTCTCTACTTTGAGGCCATGAAGTTGAATTAGTACTTATGCATGCATATCTCATGCGGACAACACCTGTTAAGAGAGGACAGACTTACAAGATGCTAACAAACCATGCATTGTGTGATTTGAGATGCGGACTGGTTGAGGACATATTTTCCTCCTGTTCATGGAAAGCGTAAAGCAGTTTTCAAGAAGAATAGGAAAGGTTAAGTGCATTTTCTATCGCCGGAATTTTATTATAGGCACTCGTGTCTAATGCACATTCATGTTAGTCCACCTATTATACTATATTTTCTTAACATCTCTTAGATCAAGAACACCAATGCATCTTATTGTCACTGCATAGCGTTTCACTACAGGACGCGCGCGCTACGCCGAGGGCAAAAAGCCGTCGGCGTAGGCTAAAATGCCCTCGGCGTAGGCTACGCCGACGGCTGCCCTCGGCGTAGCCTCCTCGGCAAAGGGCTCCCTCGGCGGAGCACATAGAGGCCGTCGGCGTATCAAAATGCCGTCGGCGTATGCTACGCCGAGGGCAATGCCGTCGGCGTAGCGGCCATCGGCATAGCTTGTCGACATGTTGCAAAAATATATTTTTTAAAAAAAATTAAATTTTTTATTTTCTTTTTTTTCTCAATTTTTGAATCTTTGAATTATTTGACCTGTTAATCTCTCACTTTGACTATTTTTAACACTAATTACACTTAATATTTAATTAAATTGCAGTCTTAGTTGAACTTCCCGGAAGGTCACCCATCCTAATACTACTCCAGCTCCAGCACGCTTAACTTCCTCGTTCCTTCAGAATCTGTTTCCGCAAAGTAATTCATACATTGTTGTCAATACTATGATATCAATCCTATTAACCCTTATATCAACATGTCACATGTTTGTATTTTTTGAAATTACAAACAATTATTTAAATAAACATTAATGAATAAGTAAAAATATTATTGAATTCAAATAAAAATATAATAATTTTACTTTTTTGTATTTTTCTATTTAATATGGAATAATTAATATCTTTAAATCTATAAATCGGAATTTAACAAATAATATGTCTAAATTGATCAGAAAAATGAGAGGAATCCAAATATGATATCCATATCAACTAATCACAAACCCTCCATTTTTGAATTATCTATTTGGTGGTTGCTTTAGAAAATTCCCTTTTTGCGCTCGGATAATGAAAAATGGCTTTTTGGTGTGATGAAAAGGAAAACTTGCATTGAATCTTTGATAAATAGCATATTGTAAACCTAAAAATGATTTTTGTAAAAAAACATGAGCATCTTATCATGTACATGTAGTTCATATCTGACCCACTTCCTGCCGATTCGGCAGGAATTTGTCTTTTTCACCAAAGATGGATGGAAAGGTTTCGGAACCCCCTGTTGGGACATTGTCCATATAAGGTGGTATAGTATTTTAGTAAAATGTGGTGGTAGCATTTTGAATTAGCCATTTGGTGGTTACTTCAAAAAATCGTCCATTTTTTATGCTCGGAAAATGGAAAATGGCTTTTTGGTACGACGAAAAGGAAAACTTCCTCCTATAACATTGTTCGCCATCCCATGATGCATGTGTATGCATAATATGGGCACATTATCACAAACTATGCCTTGATTCTAGCCATAACATTGGTCATTTGACCCGAAAGCCAAGAAACCTCGAATGAGATAGGTCATTTTGTGAAGGTTTTTCTGACACATAATCAATATATCAAGTTTAATATTTTTACTTATAACCATGTCACATAATATGACACCACGCGAAGGTTTCGCATTGTTTCGATCGTTTTTGAATTTTTTATGCCCGTTTTAAACTATCGTCAAACTTTGTCGAACGGCAGGCATGAAGATTCTTAGCTCGGGGCCGAGCCTCGCTAAACTTGCATTGGATCTTTGATGAAATAGCATATTGTGAACCTAAAAATGATTTTTGTAAAAAAACATGAGCATCGGATCATGTACCTGTAGTTCATATCTGACACACTTCCTACCGATTCGGCAGGAATTTGTCTTTTTCATCAGAGGTGGACGGAAAGGTTTCGGATTCCCCTGTTGGGGCATTGTCTATATAGGTTGGTATAGTATTTTTGTAAAATATGGTGGTACCATTTTGAATTAGCCATTTGGTGGTTGCTTCACAAAATCGTCCGTTTTTTGTGCTCGGAAAATAGGAAATGGCTTTTTGGTGCGACGAAAAGGAAAACTTCCTCCTTCAACATTGTTCGCCATCCCATGATGCATGTGTATGCACAATATGGGCACATTATCACAAACTATGCCTTGATTCTAGCCATAACATTGGTCATTTGACCCGAAAGCCAAGAAACCTCGAATGAGATAGGTCATTTTGTGAAGGTTTCTTTGAGACATAATCAATATATCAAGTTTGATATTTTTCCTTCTAACTATGTCACATAATATAACACCACGCGAAGGTTTCGCATTGTTTCGATCATTTTTGAATTTTTTATGCCCGTTTTAAACTATCGTCAAACTTTGTCGAACGGCGGGCATGAAGATTCTTAGCTTGGGGCCGAGCCTCGCTAAACTTGCATTGGATCTTTGATAAAATAGCATATTGTGAACCTAAAAATGATTTTTGTAAAAAAACATGAGCATCGGATCATGTACCTGTAGTTCATATCTGACCCACTTCCTGCCGATTCAGCAGGAATTTGTCTTTTTCACCAAAGGTGGATGGAAAGGTTTCGGAACCCCCTGTTGGGACATTGTCCATATAAGGTGGTATAGTATTTTAGTAAAATGTGGTGGTAGCATTTTGAATTAGCCATTTGGTGGTTGCTTCACAAAATCGTCCATTTTTTATGCTCGGAAAATGGAAAATGGCTTTTTGGTATGACGAAAAGGAAAACTTCCTCCTGCAACATTGTTCGCCATCCCATGATGCATGTGTATGCATAATATGGGGACATTATCACAAACTATGCCTTGATTCTAGCCATAACATTGGTCATTTGACTCGAAAGCCAAGAAACCTCGAATGAGATAGGTCATTTTGTGAAGGTTTCTTTGAGACATAATCAATATACCAAGTTTGATATTTTTCCTTCTAACTATGTCACATAATATAACACCACGCGAAGGTTTCGCATTGTTTCGATCATTTTTGAATTTTTTTATGCCCGTTTTAAACTATATATAATGTCTTATGTTTTAATTAATTTTTATTTACAAATGTGTAATATTTGAGTGTAGATAGATAGGTCTTATTTTTCTGCAAATTTTGATATATTATTTGTATTTTTCCGAATTAGAATGATTTAGTTATGATTTTTCAAAGTTTAATGAGATAAAATAAAAAATAGCTACGCCGAGGGCAGCCGTCGGCGTAGCATAGGATATGCCGAGGGCAATTCTACGCCGACGGCTGCTTGGCGGAGCTGGCCTAGACGATGGCTACGCCGACGGCCCCGATATTTGGCCGTCGGCGTAGCGACCGGCCGTCGGCGTAGCTTCCCATTCCTGTAGTGTTTGTTATACATCTACAAACTTATGAGGGGCTTCTTAGGCTCCCGGGTCTGGGTCATCCCACCACGTGTGTTTCCAGCTATCAGATCTCGGCTCGAAGCGATATATACGATCCATTGATTCGGGCATATTGAGCGGTCCTTCCATTTATCCACACAATGTACCTCACATGACCCACCGGTATTGGGCAACAGTGTGAAGCAAATACTTTGCCATATAAAATACAAGCACATTGTTTCACTAGGTCTGTGTCCAAACCAGTACCCCTCACTCCAACATAGGGTTCATCTCATCGTCCTATCATGTTTCCATGGACAGCCACCCGTAGGACAACCTCCTACTTCCATCTCGCGTCGTGGAAAATGGGTCTCACCGCCACGTCAACTATGATTTTTGTTTCAAGACTTCATCACCCTTACTGAATTAGCGAACAAAGGCAACCTTTAAGGAGGAATATGTGGTAAAAAAAGCAATATTGATGGGGCTATGAGCGATCATTCTCTTCCAAGCTGATATGTCCCATGAGTTCCGCCAAATCGCACTTCAGGAATTCCACATCGTCCTTGCAACATGCCACAACACTTGTGAGGATTACTGGGGACACGACGAATAAGCTTTGGAAGACAGCGGGGATTGCGATCTTGATGTTGTGGTAGCTCAACTTGAAGGACAGAGTGTTAGTGGAATCCTTTGTGCGCCCTTGACCATGTATGTTAATCCCAACTCTGATAACTCCATAGACTATGGTTGTAAATAGTAGTCCATAATTTCTTGAAACGAATTAATCGATAGTACTTTGACAAATTGGTATGTGGTTCTTCTAGTGCGCCTAGTCGGGGATATGCATTTACAACCATCAGATCTCGGCTCTAAGAGGTACAATTATCGAGCTGGTTGATAAAGCCTCATTACTCCACATAGTGAACCTCACATGACCCATTGGGCCCACTTGGACTTGGGCCCGCAACATAATGAGGAGAAAATGCTTGACCGTTGTATAAAAAACCTGCACACTTTTCACTTGAGTCTCTCTCCAAACAAGTATCCCCTAACTCCGGCCTAGGGTTCACCTCAACTTCTGGCCCTGTTGTCGTGTACAACAACCTGAAGGCCTCACTGCCGTGTAAACTCAAGTAGGGAACAAATGCGACCTATTATGAGGAAGATGTGGAAGAATGGATGGCAATACTGATTGAATGGTGGGAGATCATTTTCCTCTAAGTTGTTCTATAGGTCAACGGTCATGGTACTGCCTCGTGGGCGCAATTCCTGACACAGTGAGATTGGCCATGAGTTCTCTTCCATTAGCTTGCACTTCACATACTCCATGTATTCCTTGCCTCATGTGACGCTACTTGTGAGCATGAGTGAGGAGACAACTGATACACTTTGGGAGGCAACGGTGGGTGTGACCTTGGAGTGGTGCTAGCTTAAATTGAAGGACGCCATGTCAGTGGATGCCTTCGTGTCCGAAACATGAACCGACGATGGTATCCATGTACTTTGTGATCACTTGTTGATATCCCTTGCTTAGATAGGCTATACATGTCGCAATTATCTTAATTCAGATAATTTCATAGAGTGTGGATCTAAATGTATAGGTCTGTAATTGCCTACAATGAATTAATTCTGTATATGTTGAAAAATAATCATTTCTTGTACATGCATTGAATGTGGAGAATAATTATATGTTTATATTCACATATTAATTTTGGAGGATACCAATTACTTAAGCATGTAATACATGCATTTGTTGTCTGAATATATTTTGGAACCCACTTACCGTGTAGAACAAAGGTATAAACTCACATACAAGCGTAAAGGACTTTGTTGACTACTTGACTTCATTCAACAAGTTATCAAGACAAATTATTTACACCTGGCATGATACCATTACTGAATCCTTCTTCATATGGAGGTTGAATAGTAGAGGAGACATCAAAGCTTTGTATGACAAACGACATATACAATACAAATTTTCCATGGCAGCTTCATGTTTGCCCTAGATGGTCCATTATGGACTTTCAAATATGCATTAGAATTGCACTTAATGATCGATTATCTTCCTTAAAAAATTATGTTATCGATCCATCAGTGAACCCGTGATGCATGTCTAGAACAACATCTATTAACCGATCTTTTACCTATGTAGATGGTTAGTGTAATGCTCGTGAAATTATTCATTGGACAAATGAATCTCGAGAGAGTTGGTCCCTTATTGAGGGGCTATAGATATAATATTTTATTTTTATAAAGGTAATATACTAATATTAATAAGACAAAATTATATCAGGCCTTTGCACCAACATGACAACACGAGCTAGTCAAAACATCGAGAATGCACATGGCCCAAAAATACATTTTATTTAATAAATAGCGATCCACAAATGACAATAGTCTGAGGGAAAAAAGAGAGGTGCTCCAACAACAAGGCCCCTAGGAAGGGGAAATACTGACAACTCTAGATCCAACCATCCAGGCTAGATCATGGTCTTTGTACGTGAAGAAAATTCCGAGCAAACGCAAGGTAATTCCTTCAACAAGGAAACGTCGCATGAACATCGTCATTGAATTATTCAAGCAAAGAAGGTAAGACTAGAGTATTCACTCCTGGAACTCGAGACCCTACCCTCGAAGAATGCACCTAACAAAAATCACCTTGTGCTGCAACCACATGCTGACCCATCATTATATTGCCTCACACGCAGTCTTGGTGGAGATCATCACTAAATTGGAACCATGTGATGCCAATACAAGTCTCTTATTTCATATCTAAAATATTGTTGCCTATGCTGATATAAGACTGAAGATTTAAGTAATTGTTTCTCAATTGGCATGATGACATTGAATACTTCAATGACTTTGTTTGGGAGGTAATATACATCCCAAGAATTTGTGGATATGGAGTAAAGTCACCTTAAACGGCATAATGATTATACAATTTAAATATATTTGAAGGAGAGGCAAGAAATAAGCATCTTAGATTACTAGTTTTGTATTAACTTATACTTCATAACATGGTTTTATTTATGCAAGAACTATGTGCTAATACAAGTTATAGACGGAGCCTTACTATTCTAGCAGTGATGTAGGTTTTCCAAAGAAGGTCGTTCGTCGCTCGAAGGGAATTAATAGTTGGAGGTATGTCGAAAATAAATACGTATTTCTTTGAAGGTTCTTTCACTAAGTCTTTTTGGATAAGTTTTACTCATGGTTGTCATTTCGTGTACATACCTACAAATTTACATTCATACATTAACTTTGATGGTTCGATATCTAATTTTGGTGCATTACTAATTGGAAGTTTGCTAACTATAATGTTCGTCTCTTTGATTGACTCGCACATACAGGCCCGACTCTAGACCATGGTGACTTAGTGCGACAGCCAAGGGTCCATGCATGAGGGGGGCCATGAATATATAATCCTCTATATTATATGGACTATAGAAATTGTTTGGAAAATGTTACAATAGAAGGCCCAGACCAGGCGACATGTCCCATGTTGCTTTCCTAGTTCGAGTGGACGACCCAGGCACACACGCGACGCGTTCCACAGACGAGGCGTGTCGATCGATCTCCTGTGTCCTGACTCTCTGTCTTTCCTATTTGACACAGATCGAGAGATCTCGATCGATCTCCTAGCCGATCAGGTCCTGCCGCAGATCGATCGCCGAGTTCCCTCGCTGGTTGCGATTTGGGGTCGCTGCTCCCTGCTCTTGTCCTACTCATGTCGCATGTGCTAGCTGCATTTTGCAGTGCTGTTGTCCATGGTAATTTAATATTTGCCTTGCTTGCATAAAAGTAGGATTAATAGAATCTTTAATTCTATGTCGTGGTGGTGGCATGGCAGATGCCATGGGTAGGCTTAAGTTGGGGGCCGAATGGGTGCTTGTGGTCACTGGGGAGGGAGTGCACGGTCGAGCCATGCACAAAAAACAAGAAGAACTCTCCAGACTTAGCAATTTGATTGACACCCAAAGATTACAAGTGCTCATTGAGCTGTATGAACTAGGGTTCAGTGCACTAATTCACTACTTGGTCCAACCTCCCTCTACTACAACTATGCCCTCCCTTATATAGGCAGTGCTAGCTAGCTTGTACCCCTTTGGGTTCTAGGGTTTACTGTTTGGATCTTGGTCCCTACGATGTGGGCCGGGACATGGGCTCGCCCTAAGCCCAATGTCCCAGTCCTCAAAGCTTGACAGCTAACGGTCTTCTGGTACGCTGCTTCCTGTTCCCTTTTGGCGTCACGTTGTAACTTTGTACGTCAGCGTATGCTTTGGGCGTCACCCGGCTCCTTTTGTGTCACCCGGCGTCGCCTTTCTCTTTTGACCATGCTTTACCATGGTCCCTCCTGAACTTACTCAGAAAGGTGCCACACGTCCTACTTGACTCGGCCCTTCCTTGGTAGACTCGGCTCGTCGGTTCCTGCAAGAATTGCAACTTTGTCTTATGCGGGCCGACATACTTTATATGTCGGCCGCTCATGCTTATCTTACCCGGCCGTTCTTACCCGGCCTGGTTCTTCCTTTACTCGGAGCTAACCAAGTTGCGCTATGTTTCACCTCTCGTGACCCTACCGGGGGTTATCCCCCAACATTAGTCCCCAAAGCTTGTGAGGTCTAGCAGTTCAAGTTGTTAGGCGTCTCCAGGTTCCTTTTATGTGATTGAAACTTAGCTTTTGTTTTCGTCTGTCGCATCTTGCACCTTGTCGGGTCTGTCTGACAGTTTTCGGATCCACTCTTTGACTTCTTGGCTCATTTTTGCCTCGAGACGAGTCACTTTGACCAATTCCGAGTCATTTTCGGCGTGCTTCAGTCACTAACAACTGGTAATCATGATTACTTGCCTCAAATTTTGTTCCAAGCTCTGGCAGCACAGTGACGGCTGCGCAGTTATTCCCCGTCACTGCGGCAGTCCCATCGGCCTGTGCCCCTTGTCCTTCCCATCATGACGTGGCACGGGATTTTTCGAGTATCTCTGGCTATGTGGCGCTTGCTGATTGGCTTACTCGGCCTGGCACACGGCCACACGCTGGCCGCACGGCACAGATGGATCCCACGACCAGGTTTTTTACTGTCCTTAAGTAGGGGTTGGGGGTTTCCACTTCCCCACGCCCGTTCAGTTTTCCCTTGCCATTTATTCTTCCTTGCGCCTGCAAAATAGAACCGCCCCCTTTGCGGTTTCCTCTTCCTCCTGTTCTTGTCTCGCAATCGCCCCTATTTTCTTTCCACTCCACCACGGGCCCGCGCTGTTCCAAACCTCTTCCAACTACGGAGGAGATTGAATCTGCGGAACTCATGGATGCTCGTGACGGCGCTGATGGTGTTGAGGAGCAGGAGATTCCCGCTGGCGAGCGCGGCGGCTGGGAAGGCTCAGAGGTCTCCACCAAGGAGGTAGAGTGGCTCCGCTCCACCAGGCGCATCCCGCTACAAGTGGATTGCCGTCTCCCCACCGATGAGATTTCTCTCAAACGCGAAGCTAACGAGCGGGTGGTTTTCCTTTCTCACTTTGAGCGTGGTTTCGCTCTTCCAGTTAGCTCCTTCTTCTCCTCGTTTCTCTCCACCTTCCATTTGCAAACCCATCATCTTCCTGCCAATGCGATTGGCTCTCTTTCCTGTTTTATTTCTGCTTGCGAGGCTTACCTCGGAATTTGGCCTACAGTTCTTCTGTGGGCCAAATATTTTAGATTTAGGGTTAAGGTTGTTCCCCAGCCTGGTGCTCCTCGTGCTGAGAAAAAGCTGACTCGGTGCGGTGCTGCTAGCATCACGCCCAGGAGAGACTCCATCTTTCCTCGGGATGTTGGGCTTGATTCTTGCAAGAAGTGGCATAGAACCTTTTTCTATGTCAAAAACAGCGGGTCCACCGATAACATCCGGCTCCCCTTTCTCGGATGAGGTCCCCAACAAGAAGCTCTGGCGGCTTGACCCGCGCGACCAAGACGCTGCGGTAAATGAGGCTAACACGATCCTGGAAAGGTTGCTATCGCTAGATGAAAACTTTCATCTTGCCGATACTGACCTCATGTGTGCCTTCATGTCACGCAGGGTAAGCCCCATCCAAGAGAGGAGCCACAAGATGTGCTTCATGAGTGGCTCCCACGATCCCACTCGACACTCCACTAAGGAGCTCACCCATGACTCCATTGCCCGCCGAGTAAGCTCAATCTTCAAATTGAACTTGGCGGATGATTGGTCTTGGAGTTTCCCTCCGTTTAGCCGGGTCAGGCCTGTCCCCTGGGTAAGTTTTCCGAGTCGTTTTCCTTGCCGAGTAAGCTTTAGCTCTTTTGCCACTTTCAGCTTGGTTTTTTGGTTTCTCATTCTGTTTGTCTTTCGTAGAATCTCCTTCACCAGGTTGATGACAGTATTGTCCCTCCCCCTGGTTATAACGGGGATCGCTCCGACTCAGATGAAGTTGAGTATGACCTGGAGCTCTTCATGCCCATCCCGCACACTGCGGCTGCTTCAGCTTCGGGTAAGAGTTGATCTCGCAATCCCTTACAAGATTGGTCTGACGATGATGAGGATGATGATTGTTCGCTTTTGGAGGTATATGCCTTGTGACATAGTTTCCCAACTTATCCGAATAAGCCCATTATTTACTTATGCAGCTGGCCAGGTACATGACACTCCTCCTCTTGCCGTGGCGGAGTCGGCAAGATCCCCGTCGCCAAGCCGAAGCGACGCGGGGCCTCCTTCAGCACTCAGTCGGCCAAGAAGAGCAAGCCCACTCCGGCAGCTCCTGCTGCCTCTGCTGCTGCCAGCCTGGCTGAGACTCGCCAAGCCGCTGGGTGCCGAGTCACACGCCGAGTCACCCTTGACCCGGTCATCACTGGGTAAGTTTTTATACTCTGCTTTCTTCGTTCTTTCTGTTTTGTCATTGGTGTTCTCTTATGCATGTCTCGTTGTTTTCAGCGTCGCACCCTTGTCGGCGAACCAGGCTGCTTGTAGCATTGCCTCGCCGCTAAGGCCTGCGCCTCCTCCAGCTGACTCGGCGGCGCTGAGTCCCATCCGAGTCGAGGCTCCCACTATTGAGGCTCACGCCTCTCAGTGTCAGTCAGACCCGGTGGGTTATTCGACTAGCGCCCCTGGCGCTGGCCAGGAACAATTTTCTGATATTGGTGCTAGTGATTCTGGCGCCGAAAAACCTTCTGCCACTAGTTCCTCTGGCATCGGCCCTCAGGCTGGTGTGAATGAACAACTTCCTGATCTTGGAGCCAGCAAAACTGATGAGCCCAGTCAGCCGGCTCCACTTTCTTATCCAAATCCCCCTGCTCGCTCTCCAATTCTGTCAAAGAGCCGGACCCAGCCCAAGGCGTCTGGCTTTACTCGCCCTTTACCCGGCAAATCCACCTCCTCCAATCAGACAACGCTGGTCTGCGCTCCGGGTTCTGCTCCCAAGATCCGGCCTCCGACGTTGGCAACAATGGTCGCTTCAACGGGTAAGGGGGCCGTAAGCTCTCACTAATCACTTTAGTCCTCAAATCCTTCATCCCAAGCTTGCATGTTAGAGCTTCGATCCCTAGCCTCGAGGTTACTGTTGAGTAAGGAACTTACTCGGCTGTAAGCTCTTAAGCCTTTTGATTTCCTTATGCTAAACTCATATGTTAGAGCTTCAATCCCTTGCCCTCGAGGTCACTGTCGAGTAAGGAACTTACTCGGCTGTAAGCTCTTAAGCTTTTTTATTCAGCAGGCTGCTTGACTTGACCCTTCCTTACTGTCTGTCTTCTTTTATCAGCTCACGCATAACGAGCGCACCAAGGTGCACCAAGCTCTCGTTCTGGCGCATCGCAAGCTCGAACTTGCGTATGAAAAGCTGCAGACTGATACCCAAGGCCAAGGTACCAACCTTAGTCATTCTTTCCCTACTCGGTGTATTTTCGTTGGTACATTTCCTCAATCTTCTCTTGCTCTTTTCTCACAGCCTCCACTCAGTCCACCATCGAGGTTCTTCACTCGCAGATCAGCGAGGCCGAGAGTAACTTTCTTGCCTCATTGATGTGATAGCTGAAAGTTTCTATTGGTGCTGACAAGTAATTTGTTCCGAATAAGCAGACAAGCACCAAGCCGAACTCCAGAAGGAGCGAGATGAGGTGACTCGGCTGAAGAAGCTGATGGCCGAGACGGAGCAGAAGCACTTGACCGAGGTGAAGGGGCTGAGAGAGGAGCTTGCCGAGAAGAATGATCAGCAGGCTACCAGCACCGAGAAGACCAAGAGGCCGCTCGACGAGGCCGAGGCATCGGTTGAGTCGGCAAATCTGAACTTTGACGCCCTCCAAGCCAAGGCTAAAACTTGGCATAGCAGGCTCGCCACTATCAACTTCTTTCTCGGTAGTGAGTTCTTACTCTTTTTGCACTGTATAAGTCGCTCTAAACTTCTTCCATTTACTTTTGCTATTTTTCTAACTTTCTCTTTTTGCTTGCAGAGAATTTTCCTGAGGCCAATATGTTTGCCATCCGAGCCATGAAGAAAGTGAGGGCCGAATCTTGTGCTCCGGCCGACGACGACGTGTCCATGGAGGAGCTTCTCGAAGCAGTGTCAGAACGGGTCAGGACCCTCAAGTCTTGCGGTGTGGATCTGCTCAAGTCGGCTATTCATGCGTTTCGCATGCTCTGGCCGGATGAAGACACACCTGCTCTCAGCAAGCCCCTTGCTGAGAGATTGCTCCTTACTGAAGACCGGCTGGATCAATGGCGTGAGTCGGCCGGCCGAGCTGCAGCGGACAAGGCTCTCTCCTTCGTGCTTTCATGGTACGAGGACATCAACCTTGATGTTCTTGCTCGCATAAGAGGAGATGGCAAATGCTGAATGATCCGGAGCTGATCAAGAAACACCAGGAGCTAGATTACGCCATGATCGAGTATACCATGGTGCATGCTTGGTGTGATGGGCCCAGCTTGCTCGACCTTGGCAATCCACTCGTCGAAGTTGCTAATGAAGAGGGCGGCGACAGCGAAGAAACCGAGTCAAATGGTCTGGATGACCCGGCCACAAATGCCCCTCACTCGGCCGATGCTCCAAGCAATGCTCCTGGCTCCGAGAGTGCTCCTCCGAGTCCTTCTGCTTCTTAGGCTAACACATACTCAAACTTTGATTAAATCCCCGGTATGCCGGGTATAGATGTAACATACATTGCACTTTAAGTTTGATTATGTGCCTTTTGATAGGATTTATATATTTGCATTATGTTCTAAGTGTGAATCATTCCAGGTCAAGTCCCCGAGCTTCATTTTTCCGTGTCACCTTTCCTTGACTTTGGCCCCTGTCTACCTTTTTCGGTGTTCGACATTAGGGTCTCAAAATACTAAGGATATAGTTAGCGGGTATGAAACTTGGATCACTTGGCTGAGATTACTCGACACATAGTATAAAGTGACCTGTAGAGAGTTAGGCAAAAATCTAAAGCCGGCTCGCGTTTCTCCTTTGTACTTATCCGGCGTTCGTGTTTACCCGTCAAACATCCTTTTCTCTTGCTTGCCATGAAGTCGTGTTTTTGGACAACAACATAGTCAAAGAGTTGATTTCTTCCGAGTAAACACTACTTGTTCTGAGATAAATTTCGGGTATCACGCCAGCCGACATAAAATAATTGAGAGGGAAAACTTAAGGGGTAGTCCCCGAGTCAGTTTTTCGAATCATACCATTTTATTATCAACACATAGCCGGTAGACATGTCCGACATATGAGAGTTCGAGTGATACATGCATTGCTTCTCCTAAGTATAGAAGGGACGAAGCAGTGCCACATTCCATGGTATTTTGTTCTCATCTCCTGACCTGTCCGCCTTGTTCTTTTGCGCTTCACGAGCGTCTATGAGATAATAGAAATCATTGTGCAATGCTTTGCTTACAATGAATGGTCCTTCCCATGGGGGTGATAATTTATGCATTCCCACTGTGCATTGCACCAGCCTTAGTACCATATCCCCTTCTCGAAAAACACGAGGTTGCACTTTCTGGCTATGATAGCGTCAGAGATTCTGTTGATATATAGAGGAACTGGATAATGCCAGTTCCCTTGCTTCTTCGAGTAAGTCTACTCCATATTCTCGAGCCTCTTTTACCCCGGCCTCCGAGTATTGCCTTATTCTTGGCGAGTCATATTCTATGTCGGCAGGCAAAACTGCTTCTACCCCATATACGAGGAAAAATGGCGTATAACCCGTTGACCGATTCGGAGTTGTTCTTAGGCTCCATAGCACTGAGGGTAGTTCCTCTATCCAACAACCAGGTGACCTTTGGAGTGGTTCCATTAAGCGGGGTTTTATACCTGACAGAACTAAGCCATTAGCCCGTTCAACTTGTCCATTTGATTCTGGATGGGCGACTGATGCTACATCGAGTCTTATTCGGTGTTTCCCGCAGAAATGAGAAAAAGCTCCTTCAGCAAAGTTCGTTCCATTATCAGTGATTACACTGTGTGGGTAACCATATTTGAGGATTATATCCCTTAAGAATGTGACAGCTGTTTTACCGTCCAATTTTTTGATTGGTTTTACTTCCATCCACTTAGTGAACTTATCAATCATGACCAAAATATGAGTCATGCCTCCCCTTGCTGGTTTGAATGGTCCTACCATATCTAGGCACCACACTGTAAAAGGCCAAGTGATTGGTATAGTCTTTAATTCAGACGCTGGTAAATGTGACTTGGATGAATAGTGTTGACAACCACTGCATCTTCTGACTAACTCTTGTGCTTGTGCTAATGCGCTTGGCCAGTAGAATCCATGTCGGAATGCCTTGGCCACCAACGCTCTTGACGACGCATGGTGCCCGCATTCTCCTTGATGAATATCCAATAAGATCTCCTGGCCTTTCTCTGGGCTGATACAACGCTGCAGTACACTCGTCACACTTCGCTTGTATAGTTCCTTGTTGATTATGGTGTACACTTTTTATCTTCGTGCTACTTGCCTTGCCAATGTTTCATCACTCGGCAAGGTCCCATCTTTTAAATAGTTGAATATTGGCTGCGCCCATGTTGGTATCAGTGGTTTCGGGTCTGCTTCAACATCAATGTCCATTGGCTCCGCCGACATATGCTCTGCCGACATGACCTGAGGAGTCCCCGAGTGTGATTCGGCGGCCCCTGAATTGAGCGGATCAGTCCCCGAGTGACTGGAACCTAGCCCTGAGTCGATATCCATTGGTACCACGTCTGACTCTTGAATCGCCGGGGTAACCCTGATCGAGTCGGATTCTGGTGACGGCTTGATCGATGGTTTCCTGAGGTGCTCCAGCGCTACCCCTGGTGGTATTGCTTGCCGAGATGATCCTAGTTTGGATAGTACATCTGCGGCCTCATTTTCTGCTCTAGGAACATGATGGAATTCACAGCCGTCGAAATATCCTGAAATTTGTTGCACATGGAAACGATATAATGCCATTTTTGAGTCCAGCGCATCCCAATGTCCAGACACTTTCTGAATCACCAAATCCGAATTGCCAAAACACATGATCCTTTTGACACCAATTTCCTTGGCTACTTTGATGCCATGGCCCATTTTGCGACTCGGCCGCTGGCATCTTTGTTTCCCAATATATCCGAGATAGGTGCCCCGCATATTACCCGGATTGGGTGTTCTTGAAAATAATGTTTTAGCTTATTTGCTGCCATATATCCCCCATATGTCATCTTCTGATAATGCGGGTAATTTTGTTTCGAGACAGAGAGCACTTCGCTCAAGTAGTACACCGGTCTTTGGACCGATTTGCCCCCTTCTTCACGTTCAACCACTATTACTGCACTTATAACTCTGTTGGTTGCGGCGACATAGAGAAACATTGGCTCTTTGGATAGTGGTGATGCTAATATTGGTGTTGTTGCCAACATTTTCTTTAATTCATGGAAAGCGCTATCAGCTTGCTGTGTCCACGTGATTTTTTCTGATTTCTTCATCAGTTGATATAGTGGTAGGGCCTTTTCACCTAGCCGACTAACAAACCTGCTCAACGAGGACATCGTTGAGGGTTTTCGGCAATTCCATTCTTTCGATAGCCCTGATCTTTGTCGGGTTGGCTTCAATTCCTCGGCTAGATACAAGGAATCCGAGTAACTTCCAGCCGGGACACCAAATGTACATTTTTCCGGGTTAAGCTTCATCCGGAATCTTCTCAAGTTTGCGAATATTTGACGCAAGTCCTCAATTAGAGTATGACTTTGTTTAGTTTTTATTACCACGTCATCGACGTATACTTGAACGTTTTTCCAATTGATCTTGCAAGCATTTTTTGCATGCATCTTTGATATATTGCGTCTGCATTTCTCAATCCGAATGGCATGGTACGATAGCAATAAGCCCCGTACGGGGTGATAAAAGCTGTCTTTATTTGATCATCCGGATTCAGTGGTATCTGATGGAATCCTGAATACGCATCCACAAACGACAACAACTCACACCCAGCAGTAGAATCTATGACTTGATCGATCCGTGGCAGGGGAAATGGATCTTTTGGACACGCCTTATTGAGGTTCGTGTAATCAATACACATGTGCCATACCACTGCCACGTTTGGTTCATCTTTTTTGTTCTCGACCAAGACTGGATTTGACAACCAGTCCGGGTGCAGTACTTCCATGATGAATCCAGCAACTAAAAGTCTGGCAATCTCGGCAGCTATCACTTTCCTCCTATCTTCGGCGAAGCGGCGGAGGGGCTGCTTCACCGGCTTGGCATCTGGTCTTACATGAAGAGAGTGCTCAGCCAGCTCCCTCGAAACTCCTTGCAGATCTTGAGTGGACAATGCAAAGATATCCCGATTCTCACGGAGGAAGATGGTGAGCTCGCTTTCCTATTTGTCTGTGAGGCCAGCCCCAATGGTAACTGTGCGCTCTAGGAAAGTCTCATCTACCTGTACCTTCTTGGTTTCTTTGGTAGCTTGAAATGACACATTGCCATGCGGGTTGGTGAGTGCCGACAAGGACATTTGTGCTTCTTTGGCCAATGCTGCCACTTCCAACATTTGACTTTTTTTCTTGTGCTATGACGAGCGACTCGGCCAGTGAAGATCCGGCTGAGGCACAAGCAATAGATCTTTTGTAGTCCCCTTCAACTGTAATCACCCCATGTCGTGGTATTGCACGACAGATGCTACTGGGGGTAGCTTACGTAGAGGGAGCAAGGCGACGTAGGAGAATCCGGGAGCGAGATTGGCACACGATGTACCCAGGTTCACGTCCCCTCGATGGAGGATCGCTACGTCCCGCTATCAATCCAGTATATGATCATAGATTGGTTTACAATGGAGCCGCTGGAGGCGGTGGGAGAGACCAGATCTGATCTAATGTGGGATAAGATGCCCCGTGGGGGTGCCCCTGGTGGCTTTATATATGCAGCCAGTTAGGGTTTACAAGTATTTGGTGGGATTTGTATTGAAGTCGCCGTCTTGGGCCTCCAGTCGGCGCCACTCGTCTGGGTCCAGCACGCGCCAGTCGCCGTATTGGGCGAGTCAACCCGCTCAGGTCTAGGTTTCAGTCGGCTCGATCCAGCTGGAGATTCCGCTTCGTGGGTATACCCCAATTGGTATTCCCCCATCAGTAGTCCCCGAGCGCGCTGTCGATTTGACGCGGGCTTGAGGCAGGGCGTGGAGAGTCTTGACGATGGGTCGTGGCGAATCGGCGACGAGCTCCTGAACAGAGAAAAGAATCGTGAAGCGGGAGGCGATCGGCGTGAGCTAGTCAGTGATGGCCAGTTGGCAAAAGACGCAGGGTGTCGGTGAAGCCGCCAGTTGGGGCGAGTCCCCGACCATGGAGTGCGCTGAGTCCCCGAGCGCGGCGAGTGGAGAGGTCGAGCGACCGGCGAGTGCCGAGTCCCCGAGCGCGCCAAGTGGCGAGGTTGGGCGAGTGGCGCTGTCTATAGCGTGCCGAGTCCCCGAGCGCGTTGAGGACACGAGGGCGAGTGTCTGCGGCGGCGAGTTCCCGAGCGTGTTGAGTACGAGAGGGAGAGTCCGCGGCGGCGGAGTCCCCGAGCGCGTTGAGCACGCGAGTGGAAAGTCCGCGGTGGCGAGTCCCCGAGCGCGTTGAGTACGCGAGTGGAGAGTACGCGGTGGCGAGTCGACGAGGGCGAGCCGCGGTCATGGAACCACGCGTACACGCAGCATGCCTAGGAGTAGTCCCCGAGGCTCGAGTTGGCTTGTAGAGGCGACTTGAGGCTCTTTAGAGATGCATATTCTGAAAATAATAGTGGTTGCTGCCGAGCATGGCTAGTGGCGAGCGCCGAGCCCTCGAGTGCGGCGAGTGGCGAGGTCGAGCGACCGGCGAGCGGTGAGTGGCGAGGTAGAGCGACCGGCGAGCGCCGAGCCCTCAAGCGCGGCGAGTGGGGAGGTCGAGCGACCGGCGAGCGCCGAGCCCCCGAGCGCGGCGAGTGGCAAGGTCGAGCGACAGTCGAACCTCGAGGCCCTGAGCGCGGTGTGTGGCAAGGTCGAGCGACCGTCGAGCGCCGAGGCCCCGAGCGTGGCGTGTGGCGAGGTCGAGCGACCGGCGAGCGCCGAGTCACCGAGCGCGGTGAGTGGCGAGGTCGAGCGACCGGCGAGCGCCGCGTTCCCGAGCACGACGAGCGGCGAGTCCCCGAGCGCGGCGAGCGGCGAGTCTCCGAGCGCGGCGAGCGGCGAGGTCGGGCGACCGGCGAGTGACGCTGTCTGTAGCACGCCGAGTCCGCGAGCGTGGCGAGTAGCGAGAAAGACACCGATTTGCTGATAAGGAGAAAAGATACAATTGTATTAAGGTGTACTTGCATAATATATTGAACAATTGACGTTGAAATAAAATGCACGTTTGTTATGTGGATCGATGGACATTATTTAAGGTTTATGCGTGTCTTTTCATGAGTAGGCAGACCTCCAGCATCAAACACTTGCCGGGTAACAGGGACGCGATGCCAGAATGTTGAACCCGGAGACAAGGTCGGCCTTTCGGTACCCAGCCTCACTACTTCGACGGACGCGAATAAACAACAGACAAAACTGAAACCGATCCCAAGTATGATTTTGGTCCCTGAAAAGGGTCATATGCGACTGCATGGTCGGCTTTGAAGAATGAATGGAGATGCATATATGATTTGGACTAATAGCATATACGATTGTAAAAAAACTTAGCTGTTAGCATAATCAGTCTGCATTGAGCGAGTCTGTGATAGACGAGTTCCCAAGCCTAACGAGTTCGCGTACAAGCGTGTCCGCGTTTGGGAGACTCGTCGAAGACTAGTCGTGGACGAAGAGGCCGGTATCGCCGTATCACAAGGGCATCTAGCCCCAGGTCGTTTTGCTTAGTACTGATCTTTTCCGCGCTCGCGTCAGCGATCAATCACCTCTCGCTGCCAAGTTTGTCGGTGATGACCTAGAATATCATGACTTAGAGCAGCCATGCAAAACAGATCAGACCAAACTTTAAATCAAAATAGAATAATAAATTGATAAAATAATTAAATTAGAGGAGATAAATAATTAGTCGTCATCTGCATATGCATGTGCTGTGGCAGCAAACGTGAGTCGACTCGATCTCGTTTCTTCAAGCATTGGCCACGGCGTGGGTGACTCAGGCCAAAGCAAAACCAGGTTGCTGATTTACGTGGTCATGACTCCTTAGTACGTCCGGCTGCGCATGTTAAATATAGGCAAGAGATTAGATCCGAATTAAATAATCAAAAGATTAGCAACTAATTTAGAAAGATGCATGCGACCTTCAAACAGTACATCAATATGCATGTAAGATTAGATGTAAACAAAATATCAATTGACCAGGTAATCAAGGGAGACGTGTGGAATTAGAAACTCAGCTGCCGCTTATAACGGATCTTGTATTTGACCGATCGGTGCACGCCGCCATCGCATGCCTGTAATTTTCCAGTACGTGTACGTGCGCTTGGTGGCCGGACCAATCTGATCGGCATAAGTCACGCTGTGAAGATGGAATCGGCAGTCGCTGATGTCGATGAAGAAATCTAGCTCTCCAAGGCGGATGAGCCTATCTTGTTGTCGTTGACGGCGAGGGATCCCGCCCGGATTATCACCCTCCAAGCATCGCTAGCCCCACGGTGGGCGCCAACTGTCGTGGTACTACATGGCAGATGCTACTGGGGGTAGCTTACGTAGAGGGAGCAAGGCGACGCAGGAGAATCCGGAAGCGAGATTGGCACACGATGTACCTAGGTTCACGTCCCCTCGATGGAGGATCGCTACGTCCTGCTATCAATCTAGTATATGATCATAGATTGGTTTACAATGGAGCCGCCGGAGGCGGTGGGAGAGACTAGATCTGATCTAATGTGGGATAAGATGCCCCGTGGGGGTGCCCCTGGTGGCTTTATATATGCAGCCAGTTAGGGTTTACAAGTATTTGGTGGGATTTGTATTGAAGTCGCCTTCTTGGGCCTCCAGTCGGCGCCACTCGTCTGGGTCCAGCACGCGCCAGTCGCCGTATTAGGTGAGTCAACCCGCTCAGGTCTAGGTTTCAGTCGGCTCGATCCAGCTGGAGATTCCGCTTCGTGGGTATACCCCAATTGGTATCCCCCCATCACCCCACATGGACCTGGCAGCTTCATCTTTAAGTAAGCAATGTGGGTAGTATCCATGAATCTTTCCATAGCCGGCCTGCCGAGTAAGGCGTGATATGAGCTGACCAAATCCACTACCTCAAACTCTACGGCCTCAGTGTGATGGTTCTCTCTGTTGCCGAATAAGACGTCGACCCAGATCTTGCCAATTGGCTCACAGGACAATCCCGGCACAATACCATGGAAAATGGTCTTAGTCGGCTCCAGCATGTTCATGGTAATGCCTAACTTGAGCATTGTATACTTGTACATGATGTTGATGCTACTGCCACCATCAATCAGCACTTTTGAAAACTTGACCTTGATATCTGGGCCCATGAATGTTGGATCCAAAACTAGAGCATATCCTCCTGGGGTTGGCATGATCTTGGGATGATCTTTCATACTCTAAGTTATTTCTTGCTCAGACCAATGCATGTACTTGGGGATTGCCGGCATCGTGGCATTCACCTCCATCATTCGTTGCTGCTGGCTCTTTTTGTCATTTGGCTCTGTGACAAAGACAACATAGCTCTAGTGATGTTCTATATACTCATTTCTAGTTCCGTGACCGACATGAGCGCCGTCACCTCTTGGATTGTGCACCTGGTGCACAACTTATCTTCTTTCTTGATTCTGATACCTTGGCTGCCTGTTTTCGTATATGTTGTCTGCTCCCACTGTCTGAGCATTTCCTCCTGTAAGTGGTGGAGGGGGAGGTGGTGGAAGTTGCTTCTTCGGCGAATCCACTCTATCTCCTTTCTGAAACCAAGTGCATTGCCTTGTTGTGTGATTGGCCGGTTTACTCGGACTAGGCATTTGAAACTTACAAGGCTGGTCCAACATCATCTCATAGGTATATTTCTGCCGGTTCTGATATTGCTTCCTCTGATCGTATGGCCTTTTGCCGTCATTCTTTGGCACCCATTGTTGTTGTCCACTTGTTCTTTGACGCTGACTGCTTCCAGCATCTGGATGATCCTGACTCACGGCCGCAACCTGAGTCGAACCATACCTGTAATATGTCCTTTCTTCTCTTCTCTTGCTTCTGTATTCGGACCTTTCCTGGCGCCTTTACGACCCGACAGCGTCATAGATCTGAGTGTCAGTCATCCCGTCTGCCGACATGAGAAGCGGCTGAGTCGGATCTCCTAACGCATACGAATCAGCGATTCTTATCATCTCTGCCAGGCTTGTCGGCATATCTCTTTGTAACCTTTTCCACAACACACTTCCATTTCTACATCCTTGTGCAAACCATGCGATTGCCTGTGACTCGATTACCCCTTCACAAGAGTTGCGCATGGTACACCACCTTGTGAGGAATTTCCTGTCTGTTTCGTTCGGTCTTTGCTTGCACATCGCTAGTTGTTGTGGCGATTCGGCCTCTAGGTGCTCGTGAAATTGCTCACAAAAGTGTCGTGAAAATCGATCCAGCTGTTAATGCTTCCGGGTGGAAAATTATTCAACCATACCCGAGCTGGTCCCTCCAGCATCTGCGGTACATAACGTACCACCCATCTCAAATTTCCCTGTGCGATCTTCACATCAGTTCCATAATCTATGAGCCAGTCCTCTGGCTTAGTGCTTCCATCATACGTTTTTGTCCCTCTGGCCATCTGAAAATTTGGCACCGGTGGATTCTTCATGATCCTTGGGCCAAAGCACGGTGGACCCTGCGGACCTTGCGATTCAATTATCTCTGCCATTTTGATTCGGTCAAGCTTCAGCCTTGCATCATCCGGCTAAAGGTTCCTGCCTTCGAGTCTTGCTCTCATTGCTTGATATGCGTGATCCGGCTATTCATATCCGGCATTCACCATAGACGACTAACCATCATTATACTTATTTGCGTTCGGGTCAGCAGGCTATTGAGCTGCCTTTCCCGCGCTTTGTTATCTTCTTTCAGGCTGAGCTGGTACGTTATTCGGCGCTAGATTTCCTTCTCCTGCCGAGTGAGTTCCGCGCCTAGCTTGAGGCGCAAAATTCTGCCCTCCGTTGTCATTTCTTTGCCCTGCTTGCCTTTCTCGGCCTGCATTCTCCTGGTTTTCATTTCCTTGGGCATTATTCCTTCTTGCCCCCTGCGCATGTGCCGGGTTCTTGAACCATTGCCGGATCATAGGCGACCATCTGCTTGTTTCTTTCAGAATCCACACTTTTTTCTTTTCTCGTCCTAGGCGCCGCTCCGGGTGAGGATGCCGTATGCCCAGCCGATCTCGCCGAGACAGGAGTCGCCGAGTGAACCAGTTGTGACCTTCCTGCTATACCCGGATTTGCTGTGTAATACACCTCATTCAGCATGCTAGCTGCTTTTACTAGTTTATTGACTCGTTCTTGTTGCCTTTTCTTTGCTTCTCCCTCCAAATGGGGTAATTCTGCCATTGCTGCTTCTGCTGCTCGCAGATTAGCTGCTGCTGTGTTATATGTTGGCCGCATGGCTGTTTTGTTGCTGTTCTCTGGCGTTATTTTTGGCGTCGCATCTGCCAGCTCCTCGCTGAGGTTCCTTCCTCTCAATCTCGTTGCATCAAGCCAGGTCTTTGCGTCCTTGACTCGATTTGCCGAGTTAAGCTCTCGGATGGTGATATCCACGTCCTGCTGTAACTGTGCTAATTCCTTTGCTTTCTCCAAAACCTTTATCCCGGCTTCCTCCAACTCGGCTTGCACACGTGCCGGGTTAGTTGCCTGTGCCACTAGCTCTGCCAACTTGTCAATCGCTTCCTGCCGTTCTTTAGCCCTTTTACTCCTAGCTATGTTTTCTGTTTTTTTTCCAGTGGTGCCTTTGCTGTCCTTGCAGCCCTTGGCGTTTCCTCATGATTTCCTCCCTCAGCATTCTCATTCACTACTGGAACTATTGGTGGAGCTGCGGGGTTTGGGGCTGTCATCATTACCTCCATGGAGACGAGTTGGTGAAGCTTCCCAGCGACAGGAATCGATGGCGGATCCAGCGCCAGGACGACGCGCTCGGGATATGCGCATTCCACGCGCACCGTAGACCTGGTGCTCGCCGAACTTGATGAAGCGACCGCCCCTAGGGAACGTCTTGGTCCCGAAGCAGCCCGCTTTGTCGCTGACGAAGTTGAGCACTACAAACCTCTGGATGAGGCCGGAGTAGACGCACTCGCCGGTATTGGCGATGATGTTGCCCGTCCGGATGAAGACTCCATCAAGCACCTGCTTCTGCCCCACGGTGGGCGCCAACTGTCGTGGTGGTGGCACGGCAGATGCCATGGGTAGGCTTAAGTTGGGGCCGAATGGGTGCTTGTGGTCACCGGGGAGGGAGTGCACGGTCGAGCCATGCACAAAGAACAAGAACTCTCCAGACTTAGCAATTTGATTGACACCCAAAGAGTACAAGTGCTCCTTGAGCTGTATGAACTAGGGTTCAGTGCACTAGTTCACTACTTGGTCTAACCTCCCTCTACTACAGCTATGCCCTCCCTTATATAGGCAGTGCTAGCTAGCTTGTACCCCTTTGGGTTCTAGGGTTTACTGTTTGGATCTTGGTCCCTACGACGTGGGCCGGGTCATGGGCTCGCCCTAAGCCCAATGGCCCAGTCCTCAAAGCTTGACAGCTAACGGTCTTCTGGTACGCTGCTTCCTGTTTCCTTTTGGCGTCACACTGTAACTTTGTACGTCAGCGTATGCTTTGGGCGTCACCCGGCTCCTTTTGTGTCACCCGGCGTCGCCCTTCTCTTTTGACCACACTTTACCATGGTCCCTCCTGAACCTTACTCGGAAAGGTGCCACGCATCCTACTTGACTCGGCCCTTCCTCAGTAGACTCGGCTCGTCGACTCCTGCAAGAATTACAACTTTGTCTTATACGGGCCGACATAGTTTATATGTCGGCCGCTCATGCTTATCTTACCCCCGGCCGTTCTTACCCGGTCTGGTTCTTTCTTTACTCGGAGCTAACCAAGTTGTGCTATGTTTCACCTCACGTGACCCTATCGGGGGTTATCCCCCCGACATTCTATATGTAACATAGTCTGTTTCTTCATAATTTTGGGTGATATAGCACTGAAACATAAGTCCGATGCCATAAAAAATAATAAAAGAAAACGAGAGATTAAACTTATTGAATCGCAAAAAGGTTTTTTAAATGAGTGATTGAACTTATTGAATCTTAAAAAGGTTATTTGAATCAAAAAAGGTGTTTTAAAAGTGAAAGTAGATACATATTCATCTATATTTTTACATGTGTCTACGTATATTTTAGTCTTAGGGGCCCATGCGTCAACTTCGCACAAGGGCTCTGCAAAACATAGAGCCAGCCAAGCGCACATAAAACCTACTTAAGTTTGGAGTTGGTTGTGAGTTCACTCTCCCTCCACTTATCTAATATATTTGGGATCACCAACTCCTAAAGGACTCAAATAAATAGATACAATAATTATCTCCATGGAGAACCTTTTTTCACGTCTCTCTCCATGTAAAGAAAGAAAAGATGGGACTAAACATAAGAGGCAACCAATTTTTAGGATGGTAGACAAGCTTCAACAGGTTGTCCCAAATTATTGAGCGGGTTGTAATGTGGTTTCAGGGAGGAAAATAAGCTAGGAGTAAACATATAAAACCACAACGGTTTTATAGGATGATAAGAAAGAGCCAAAAGAATTCTCGTGAATTCAAGAAGCCACATTGTATTTCAAGAGAATGCACTTGTGATATACTATACAGTCCTCACATCTTCTCACTCCACTGTTATCGCTCAGTACTCGCTTGCCAGTGAATAATGTGCACACGTGTTGTGCGAGGGTGTGAAACAACGGTCATGTTCAATTGATCACATTTGCCAATAATATCTATCTATTATATACTAAAAGCAATATGAGAGGTTATTCTGAGCCACCAGGTTAATCCACATATGCTATATAAATATAAACCCATGATTCTAATCTTAAGGGTTGAGATTAAAAGATAAAAGGTGTTACATACAACAATTGATGTGTACAAAAGAAACACATAGCACGTAAGCCTTTTGTTTTCTTAGAATCCCGGCACTTAAGCCATGTGACCACGGACCGGTCTTAGCTGATGAATTCGTTAGTCTCGCACAACATCCGGCCATAGCAATCCATCGATATAAAAAAACGCTAGAAGAAAAGACGAGAATAGCTCCGCAATAACCAGGGGCTCTGATGCGATGAAAAAGCCAGAACTAATTAGGCTTTTCTCCAAGACCGCTGCTAGCTGAAAACGTGCGAGCGGGACAAAGATCCACTCCCGATGCAACTCCATGAATAAGCAAGGAATATTGTTGGAGGATGCATGCTTGGCTGCATAGCATGCAGTACATACCAAAGATCGACAGTGAATCGATGGGGCTTCTAACAACCGACATAAAACAATCGCCAGATAAATAGATCACGCATGGGTTTTTAATTTGTTTAAAAAATTACCTAAGCAGTAGTATTACAAATTATTTGATAATTTGTTCTCAGATATATACTACCTTTGTTCTTAAAAGGATATCCCAACTTTATTAGGATTCATATGTATCTACGCGCTAAAATGCATCTAGATACATGACTAATTAGAAAAAGTTGAGAGTTCTTTTTTAGGACGGAGGAAGCACTATATATATTAGAAACCAGAACAAAGAAATAATTGAAGAAACCGACAAGAAAATTGATCCATTGATCAATGTCCATGTGTTTTCTTTTCCGCAAAAACATATTGATTTAAGTATTATTTACAAATGCCTTTTGAAGAATAACAAGATCAATTTATTTTGAAGAATAACTATTGTCTGCAAAGAGAACCACATCCACTAAGTCATCTTAATCGTCTCTATTTTTCAAGTATTTTTAACTGATATATCATACTTTTCTAGGATAAAGCACCTTAAGTCATTTGTATGGACAACAATCTCTTATTCCTAATGAGTGGTTTTAAGATGGTCATGAGAAGAAATTCATTAATTTACCATATTGTTAGAATTATATTATTTTAATCTCACCACATAAATTTGAAATTTTATCTTCAAATATTACTAAGAAACTAAAGATGATGCCCTCGCATTTGCGAGGGCCACCGTGCTAGTTCCATAAATAGTGCCAAGGTTGGTTGTAATGATTAAATTCTCATGATTTCGGTAGGCGAACGACGCACAACAAGCTTATCCATGTATCCTTCTACGAGTGGAACACAAACCGCGCTTAATGTGGCACTCCCTGGCATGCCCGTCCAACTGCACACCGGTCAAACTTGCGAGCCCTCCTTTTTACGGACACCAACACAACTTCTAGGGTCACGAAAAGATGGACCAGCAAGGGCAATATTTCTACATGAATAACCTCGTGTAATCAATCTGCGAAAGAAGAGGTTTAAATCCAAGAGGATATAATGTGCGACACATGATGAGCGAGCATTATGTCGCATATCGGGGCGCCAATCACTGCTTTCTCATGCACAACTATCATCCACATGCCGGATCATGTGAGTGGAGCCAAAAAATCCTTACACACATTTCTTAGGGCTCCTTTGATTTATCAGAATTTCATAGGATGTGTGTAGAATTGTGATCCTATGAAAAAAGTTCTACAGAGGCTGTTTGATGATTCATGGGATCATATATATCCCACAGAACTAATCCCAAGTGAATCTTGTAGTGTAAATTTCAAAAGAAAATAACATTGGGATGGACCTCATGAAAAGTTTCTTCACTACAATCAAAGTAATTAATCTTACCATGGGATTGAAGTAGAAATGGCATCCCAATCCAACATATTCATATATATCCTATAAATTAATTTAGCCCTTAGAGTGTTATATCCCCTTTGTAATTGATTTGGTACATAACTTTTTTCTTAATATATATAACTTTCAGGGGAGAACTCCCCACTGTTTCAACCCGAAAAATGCCCATTTCATATTTATTGGCTTGTTTATAGTTCACTGTCTATTGGGAATTCCAATCCCGTCACTCATCACCAAAGCATATGTGTCTTGCGACTCCACCAACCATACTATTCTCATTGTATCTTAACATCTCTTAAACGGAGGGGCGGACCCAGAAATGAGTCAAGCCCCGGACTGACCCTTGTGTTTAAGCATTGAACTATTTTTTTACACAAATTTTACCAATTTTTAAACGAATTCTAGTGCAGTTTTTAACCCTAAGCCCAGGACTGCAGCACGGGCTGCCCTGGGTGCAGATCCGCCCCTGCTTTGCAATGGTCACTAAAGCATTCCAGTGCCACAGGGACTTGACAATAGTGCCAACTCCAGGGTGACAAAGACCGGATTAACCTGATGGGGTTGATCCCTCTTTGCACTGGGCGAATCACACACGGGACTTGGATGGTGTGCCGTCAGAAAGCTTGCGAGGCTGATCCTGCTTGGATATTGATGTCGATTATGTTGCCGCGGCGACCGGAGCGGGATCACCCGCAACCGCAACCGCAACCAACCCAAACCGAAATCACAGCACTATATATGGACGTGTAATTCTTATGGATCAGACACAAATTGTTATATTTTCCGCTTTGTGACAGTAACAAAAGTGGTGAAAATTACCTGTTCGATGTTGACAGCACGTGCTATAAGGCACCGGTAAAATTTGGTCGTACAGAATGGTGGAGAAACACGCTAGTACATTAGTTCTCACAGCGAGAGCAATCCATGCGTCCTGCACGGCTACTAGCTCAGCCCCTCGACTCGCACTGGGTGTAGGCTGTCGGCTCTGCTGCGGGCACCGTCCAGGAGCTGATCCGGCGAGGGGCCGAAGACGAACCGCGCCCATTCCCTCGCCTGGGCGTCCACCTGCGCCTCAACCTCGGGCGCGCCTCCACCCGCAGATGCCGATGCGACCACCGCCGCGACGGCGAGGACGAAAAGCATGGGAGCCAGCACAGACACCAGCTCCGCCGCGCTCTCCGCTATCATCGAACGTCACCGGCGTGCTTAACCAATCCACCAAAGAGAGACCCAACTGGCCAACTCTGAACGTCACCGGCAGATATGCTGCTCTGTATATAGGGACGCCTCGCGCTATAGTTCTTTCTTTCTCGTGAAGAGTAACTGCCAACAAACAACAGCCATTCATCTTGTGACCGGAGATGCAAGCAGCTTTTGCTTGGGATCATAAAAAGCTTGAACTTAAAGGTGTGGAAGCACTCAAATGAGTAACAGGCTGTATCTGCAGAAATTCCAGTTCAGTCCCAGAGCTCGAGTCACCAATATATTATTCTATGACTTAATCCTGAGCAAAAGGGAGCCTTGTGAGGCCACTTGCGGCGCGCATTGCGCTAGCGTTGAGGCACTTACCGTGCCTTTGGCCGCTTCTTGTCCCTGTCGTGTGGACCCTGGTGTCATCGCCGTGCGAGTGGGGCGCGGTGGTGTGCCCACACATCATGTTTTCAGCGGTGCGGTTGGGTACGTGTGAAATCCACGTGTCCTGCCGTGACCTCCGTTGGTGCTGCGAAACTTCCGCATTTTTTTTTGACCAACGACCGCCTTCCAATCTACGGCCTCCATCGCCGCTCTGCCTACCTCCTATGGCCGCCGGCCTCCAGCACGCTGCCGACGGGCCCAACCTCACAACCTCCTCTACACTGGCCATCGCCCTCCTCCCAACATCCTGCATGCCAGACGCCGCCCTCCCCCAATTTCCTATGCGCCCTGGCGTAACGGCTCCACGGCGATCCAGTTCCTCCCCGAGACGGCGGCGACGTCACTCGAAACTTGATGTCGTCCAGCCCGCGGACGACGACACTTCGCTATGCATGGACATGCGGGGAGGACGACCTCATCTCTCACGTGTCCCCTCTGATCCTCTCCCCAATCTCTGTCTCCCAATGTTCTGTAACACACCCGCTCATGGAGCCTCAACCTTCCCTCTTCTGCAGTATTCTCCCATTCAATAGTATCAGTTCTGTCTCCGAGGGTTTCTCCCCATCCGCTGCACACCATCCGCAGGCAAGTCTCTCCACCTTCACTGGTGCAAGCACAAGAGCCAGCAGCCAGCGTATCTATACTTTGTCCCTATTTCTTGCTTTTCTATTTTATTTATTTTATTTTTTCTTGATTTTGCGCGTCTACGTATGTGCAGATGCTAGCCAGGTTGGATTTCCCACGAAGGCATGCACTCTCTCGATTTGTATTCGCAGTTTCTCCGTCGATATGAAATTATATGTTTATACTATTTTTTTTCATTTCTATCCCATCATGCGTTATCTTTTTTGTCGCTAATATCTCTCTCATAAATCCTCTGGAATTGGTACTCATTTGATTGATTATTTTACAAAAATTCAGGCGCATGGAGTTAATAAGGTAAATTCAATCAATTACTTTCTAGATTGGCAACCAGCGTATTTTCTTCAGCAATATGTTATTTAGTATATTTAGTATTTATCATAGCTAACAACACAAACATGCCTTTGATTGTTTCAAAATCTGTATGTAGATTTCTGTTTGTGCAAATATTCTTCCTTTTAAATCTTAATTTGTCAGTTTCTGATACTGATATTGTACAATATTTGGTGTGTGTGTTTTCACATCTTGGGGATAATCTATGTTCTTTTTGAATTAGGATGCAATTCCTTGAAGAATGCCCCTCAAGCTGCATCTAAGTATACTATCTATTTCTGTTACACTTGAAACCGTTCAACGTCATTATCTTCAGATTTGTTAATATTTTTCAAATTGTATTAATCACATGTTTTGTTGATAAATATTTGCTGTCAAATGAAAGATTATCATGGCCATTTGAGTAGTTCTTGACATTCTGTTTGTATTCCAATGCAGGCATACCTTTTTTCAGAACGGCTCGAGTCAAGGAAAATTATTCTAAAACGGAAGCATACTGCTATCACAACAAGGTATGTACACTGGAGATTCCAAATTACTAATAAAGGTGTGCAAAAGTGCACCGTTTGATATAATTTTCCCTAATAAATTGTATTTGCACATAACCATATATTGATCAACCAATTTGTTGAACGGTTGAGGAGGGCAATTCTTTCAACCATTGGGCGCTTCACATATTTATCCCAATCTCTTTCCAGCATTGCATCTGGCTTAATCTTAATATCATGTACTGCTGAAGATTTATAAGGATTTACTATGCAAAATAATAGAAATACACTTCGATGGTAAGCCATCCCGAATATTCTTTATCGTTCAACACATGTTATATTAGTTACATGTTGATGGGACAATAATATAACTTCTCTACATAATAGTAGTTACCTGATTGCAAATGCCTTTAAGTGATAACTTTAACATGTATGTTTACCCTGACATTCCTTCTTAGAGCCTTTGTCTACGATGAGAAAAAAAGGAAGGTGAATACTCCCTCCGTTCTAGAATAGATGTCTTAGATTTTTCAAATTTTGAATGAATATATATACTAAATAGTGTCTAGATTCATTCAAATTTTGACAAATTTGAGACATCTATTTTGGAACGAAGGGGGTACATTTTTCCTACGGTCGTCGCCCCTCAAATCTGCGACGGCCACATAGTTGTTTTTTCGCGGGTGGCGTATGATTGGTGGATGCCGCTGCCGCTTATATCCTGAATCACAGGTTAATGGGATTAAAAAACATCAATGGGCCATTTCTTCCAATTCGGTGACCATTATGTAATTTCTTAAGCGTGAGCTGTTGGAAAGCTTCTCAGCACCCCTGCTGAGCGTGAGAAGGTCTTCTTTCTCTGCTTATGGGTCTTTCCTTTTTGTTGTCGCTAGAAGTGGGCCCGTGGACGCGTTGTTGCGTCGCTACTCTCTGCCCCCACGATCAGCTTCATTAAGCGGTGGTGGTCAAAGTGGTGCTATCCGATCGTTATCCCTCCGCTTCCTCATCTCTCTCCGCTCAGGTTCTTTCCCATGTTCCTTCTCTTCCTCAACCATCGGCCGATGAAGAGCGTGGTGGCACCATGCGGTCAGCGACGAAGTTGTAGCAGCACTGGACAACCTCGAGGCGAGTAAACAGAGGCGTCCAACAATAGACGCGGGAGCTGAACACATTTGTCGTTGGGGACGGTAGCCGGCTGAAGGCGTTCGACGGCCGCTGGCTAGGAGACGTGGGGGAGATGGAATAGGTGCAGCTGGAGGATCTCACACTGGAGCCTCTCTCTCTCTCTCTCTCTCTCTCTCTCTCTCTCTCTCTCTCTCTCTCTCTCTCTCTCTCTCTCTCTCTCTCTCTCTGCGCCTTGACAGGACGGGATGAAGGGCACGACACCCATCTGACCGAAGAGGTGATGTTGTGCCTTCTACCAGCTTTCTCTCCCTACCGTGTGCAGCTACAACTCCTCTCACACATGCTATAGCAGCACCTAATCTCTCTTTCTCAGGAGGTTGTTGTGCCTGCCAAGTGCTTTATGATATGTCTGATAGGATTTGTTTTGGTGGATGAATAATGCTCCATTGATCCTTGAAAGATTTAGAGGTATATATCCATTTTTTATTTTTCCTTCGAAGTTCAGTCAAGTGGACATCACCAGTTCACCATAACTCCATTTTACCTTCGGTTCATTGTAGGTTTGCTATTTTAATTCTTGAGCAGTGTCAAACACGCAAGCGAGTTTGCAGCGTCTCTCGGTGTTGTTCAACTATCTCAACTATTGCCGCACAACATTATGTACACAACAGCCAAAAGGGAAAGCTTTTAGTTTGGGATGGAGCCGTTCCAAATTGGGAGTGCAATCCAGAGCGAAACATATCCATGTGGTAAGTAGATGAAGTTGCTCTAATCATTTACAGTGAATAAGGTTTAGCTCGGTCCGATATTTCTATAGTAATTGTTAAACCTGTCTCACTAAATAGCTTTTGTGGTGTTATATATTTTCAGATTGCTGAAGCTCTGTTTGTTTAATCATCTGGGGAAAGCAATTTTACATAGTTTTCACTGTTCATTTGCAGATTTTGCAAGTATTAAGTATTTTGCTCTAATTTTTTAAAGTTTCATTGGTTAATATGATCAAATCACATATACTGGGCGTATCCTGTATTGGATATCATATGTAGCCTTCCCAAATATTGTTTTTTTAGAGATCAGGTCTATATGAAGGTTGCCACATGTAATCACTCAATGCATTCGTTGTGTAAAGCAAGGTCATGTTTCAACTTTTAGAAGTTCTATTGGTATGTTCTAATGTAATCCATGATATTTTTATCTGAACTGCAACATCTTATTGTCAAGTGAGGATAAGAGGATGTATATGTATCACTTTTTTGTTTCATCTCTCACTATGTATCTTCTGCTATCAACATTTAACAACCTTAGGAATTCACTGTACAACAAGGTAGATTTTCCAGCACATCACTTACGTGTGATTCCTTTTCCTTGAACACTTTCAAAGAGATGCTTGTGTATGATGGTTATCCGAGATGGATCTTTACTACTTTCTATGGCTCCTAATACTAAAAATATTTCCTTGCAGAGAAACCAAAGGGAAACCTATGCAGATATCCTTGGCAAAATATTTATCACCTCGAAGGTCCCAATGGAAAATCCTCGTGGGTTTCGCTCGCATCCTAGAGTTCAGAGACCAGGAGAGTCGAAAGAATCTATATGAGCTGGACTTTATCTTTGTTCACCAAGAGGTACTTCTGAATACTTACATACTTAATATTCTATCCACTACCCCTAGAGATGCAACTAGCTTCAATTATTTGATTTGTTCATGTAGATATCAATTCAGTCATGCAAAGCAGATTTTGTGCACACACTTATCTCACCTATATTTTAAATAGTTGGTTTTCTGCAAAGTAGTCAAGGATAGCTAACTCTACACCTGTTGTGTAATTATTTGGCAATAAAATTAATGTCCTGCATATGAAAACTGATGCTGTAGCTTTGAGCATGCTCCATTCAGATTTATGATTCATGGATTTAGGTACATGTTCTTTTATAAATCTATCAGGAGAAATCTGAAGCTATGATCATTCTTTATCTCCTTTTACTGCATATACAATATTTCAACATTTGATACATATTTGTGCAAAAACATGTTGACTCTTTACCTGGAACTCATATGGTTGTCCGATAGATATTTATAAGCTATGTCACCTCTAAATGGATAGTTACTACAGTATCAACACTCAGTTATTAATACGTAAAGTTTAAAGATTCTTTACATGATCGGATGAAAAAAAAGTCAGTTCCATAATGTTAGTACCCTTTGCGCAATTGTGTGAACGGGGAGAAGTAAATCACTTGTATGATGAAAAAGTTTGACTTATAAGTGATCCTAAAATCACTAATGAATGTAACCATCTTCTTTGAGATAAGAGGCATGATGGAGCTCGAAACATGGTATAAAAGAAGGGGTAACATACACCGTTCATCAATGAATTTCGCACTACTATATTTTTTTAGTGGTAGCTCCAACAAGATCTGTGTTGGCATCGCCTTTATTTCCTTGGTACTATACGTTATATTATATGTTGTTAATATTACTCAGTATGATTGTTATTTTCCTGATAAATATAAAGGGCATCTAATCTTAATACCTAGAAGAGGTTAATGCTTGAATTCATAAAAACAAGTACTTGGTGTAAAAGGGGCACATACACCATGCCAAGATATATTCAAGAGGGTGAATAAGGATATTGGCAAGCCATATATGAAATGGACAAAATGGTTGAGATAGGGGATGGAAGGAATGGTTTTACGTTTTACTTGAAGAAAACAGTAATGCATTGGCTAACATATTCATAGGGCATATAAATTTTGATTCATGCACCAAGATTTATCATCGTTTGAGATAGGGGATGGAAGGAATGGTTTTACATTTTACTTGAAGAAACCAGTAATGAATTGGCTAACATATTCATAGGGCATATAAATTTTGATGCATGCACCAAGATTTATCATCGTTGCATAATTTTAACTTGGCCTCAGGCACTCAGGCAAAACATAATAAATCATGACCATCAACATATGTTAAGATCCCAGGTGACCCAAGGAAGAGAGAAAAAGATATCCTTCTAAGTTCTAAGCAAAAGAAGAGATCGGAAGTGAGTAGGACCGGAGCAAAAATAAAGTGTAGACTACATGGTCCCATCCTATATATATATATATATATATATGTTAAGCACATGGAGTAATATTGTTTGTATGCTAGAAGAATAACCTTGCTTACTTTCGTCAAAATTTATGGGCCTTCTTTTATCAATTCAATTCTTTAGTAAGGTATGCCTACCTTGATCGTTTGTTCCGTGACGGATCTGTCTAAAGATGTCTAAGATGGCTATACTTCCGTGTTATACTTTAGGAGTAATAATTTGTTAGGCAGTTATTTAAGTGTATTTTTCAAGTTTATGAAGATTTTTTTAAATAAGTAACGTAATTAATGATTTTTCATTTAATGAACCATACATATACATGCTGGACTAGCACCGTACGAGTACGACCTGCACACGCATGTAAGTCACAGTGAATCTACCATGTTAGCAACACTGCCAAAACAAGAGGTAGGCGGCGGGACGAAGCTCGCCTATCCGTCTAGTACTAGTACATCTTATAAGACTACCCACCATAGCATATTACCATAACATCTCTTAATTAACTCACCAACGGCAACGCATCCTCTCGTCTCAGCTCATATATATAACTCCATATCTCGTGCTTGTTATATGTAAGTTACAAGCGCCTCTCCTCGAATCCTCGCCTCACTTTCACTCTATCAGACTCCTCGCGAAAACACATCATATACATTTCACAAAATAGTTATGTGTTTTTCTTTTTCTAAATCGCAGTTATGAGATATATCAACAGACAGATTTCCAGACCCGTTGACTGCTTGCTTACTGATTTGCTTATGGAGTAATGCAGAGTGTTAAGAATGGAAGGCATCTGGATAGAAAAAGTTACCGAGGTCAAGAGTTGTAGTTAGTTTAGACATGACCGGGATACTAGCCACCTAATTGAGCGCCGTCCAAAGAGATGCCAGAGTTGAAGCGAAGAAACTTGGCCACGCTAAGAGATCATACCAGCAACGTCCATTGGGTATCATTTGCTCGTTGGTTTCGTCCTTCACGGCCTCCTTAGGCCTGGCTAGTCTTCCATTCTGATTGGCTCGTGGCAAAAAGTCCGTTAACTCAATTTTGCTTCCTAAAATTAGGTTCTCCTAGAATTATGCCAAGATAAAATTGCAATTATGTTGATTCATCGCTTTTCCACTTTCTTCTTCTCTCGTTTCTATGGTATCTCTGCTCTGCGGAAAAATGCGAGACTCATTTGCTTTATTATCTAACATATACTTTGTTTCAAGAAGTGTAACAATTTATTTAGCCTGTTTCTCACACAATTAAATTTTATTTCTATCGATTAGACTGTTTTCTTCGAGTGCACCTTAAAATTTCTTCAGTCTAGCAAAATTTATTGTAGACTTTTAGGTTATTTCAAACGACAAAAAATTCTTCCGCAGACTTGCTATATACATTTTGCACTATACAACTGAAATTGGCTTCATTTAACAAAAAGTTGCTTCTAACAACATCTTTCTGATTAAAATTCCATGCGTATTTTTTTTCAAAATAAATATTATTTTCTTTTGATATCCTAATAGCAATGCAACAAATATTTTATTTCTAACACAGCGAGTCTTGTTTTACCAACACGGGTGTTTGCTTATACTACTACTAATTTTTTTTCAATGTAACATAAATTAGTATACACCGACCGGAAAACTGCTTTCCATTGACTAGAAAATAAATTGTATTAGAGTAGAAGTAGTTTTCATCAAATAGAAGAAATGGTTATTATTTCATTTACATTGTATAAAATATGAAAATCCGTCCAACATTGTTTTTCAGGGACAACTGTATCATTGGCTCGGCGTGTGTCGTTCACAATAGGGATAATGGGCATACTGCGGCCCGACCGAGGTGGTAAATTCTTGCACCTGATATTTCTTGGCACAATAGATCATTTGTTTTTCTAGTGTTCAATTGGTAAAGTCATATAGATCGTGATGGAATGTGCTTTTAACCGGACAGAATACCTGATTAGGTACATGAATTATTTGCCTTGTGGCTTCCTAAATTTGGGAAGTCTGACGAAGAGTTGGTTACTGTAGGGGTTGATGTTGTTTACTAGACAATCTAGAGATTTAGAAATGATGTGTGTGTTTCAATAATAAGAAAGTGACTAACTTATATCTGAGCATAATATTTCCGATCATTGGTTGAATTCCAGGTCTCCTTTGTAGACAAAACTTCCGAAACTAGAGGCAATAAAGTGGAGAGTAAGAGCAGAACACAAATCTGATCATTGGTTGAATTCCAGGTTTGATGTCTCATCAAGGCGAGACATGGATGATGACCTGGAGTGCCGGAGATGGCTCGAAGATTAAAATTGGAACCGGGGGTGCTTCCTAGTCTGCTAGCATTGTATAGTTTCATGTTTCCATGTGCAGTAGTAGTCCTTTTACTTCATTGAGCTCAGATATGCTCTCGGAGTGAGCTATGCCTGTCTTTGCGTCTGTCTTGGCAGCGAAAAAGGGATGTTATGCTGGTTTTTCTATTCGCACTTTATCATTGCTCCGTGTAATTTTAGTTAGTTTTTATAAGAAGACTATTGGTTCCTTGTACTCCCTCCGATCCATAATAAATACTGTTCATTTAGTATAAAGTTTATATTAGATTAATACAAAATAAATGATACTTATTATGGATCAGAGAAAGTACTCATGCATCTTGTGACATAATTTATCTTTTATCTTGTGACAGCAACCAAGCATCTTGTGACAGGACGTGCAAGTTCCTTTGGGTTGGATCGTGAAAAGCTTAAACTCGAGGCTCCAACCGTATACGTACGGGTTACATTGCCTAACAGTAAGGACTCAGAAGTAATGAATTGGATTTGGTCTTTACTTCCAACTTAATTTATTTATTCCTTGTCTGGGCATTCACTATTCTGGGAAAGCAATTTATTTGTTTCAACATATTTTTGAGATACAATCATTATTTTTATTTCGAAATAAATACTTCGTCACACTGGCCACTTCCGGTACAACTAGAGCTGGATTTGATATCAAAAGGATGTTTCTTACATAATATTCCCAACTGAAAATTTTACGAAATTTACTTCAAATCAATTTAATTTTGTTTCAGTCTTCTAGAAAGAAGTACAATTTTTTTTTTCTAATTCACACTGCAAGACTTCTGCTATCAATTAACTCGAGAATTTGTTGTTGAATATAAATATACTGCTTAGTCTCTTTCTATCAGATCGGTCTTTTAGGATAATTGGCTAGTGCATAAATCCTTTATGGTATCAGTCTATTCCTATCTCACAGTAAGGATTAAAATACCCTAGACATGAGGGGAAGTGTTTAATATAAACATATTTCTTAGACTGTTTCTATTAGATCGGTCTTTTGGGATAATTGGCTAGTGCATAAATCCTTTATTTGCTACTCGTACTACTAAAACTCAATTTAAATATAAGGTAAGTTACTATACAATGACTGAAATTTGTCTTCCATCAAATAAAAATGGCTTTTTTCTTGTACGAAACATATATCTAGTGTTGTCTGCTAGCAACAAGGTACCGATGATACATTGCTCACAACGAGGACGATGTATGCAGTGCGGACCGGCTGGGTGCCCAAATTCCTGCACTGGGTGTTTGTTGGCAAGATGGATGTCGAAGAGGGCTGCACGCCAACTGCAGCATGTTAGAGATCAGTTGCAATGTCTTTGGGCGCAGGTGTGCTTCGGTGTCCTCCCTAAACTTAATTTGCATGGGGCAGTTTTTTAACATGTTGAAACCCCTATCTAAGCCATGTATACCTCCGTATAGGTGTACTCGACCGAGCAGGGTATACTCCACATTGTCATTGGCTAATCCAACCTCTTTTTATCGAGATCTACATCTTTGCATGCCACGTGCTTTGAAATTTTATTGCTGCTTCTATATACCTCTCGATTTCCACCTTCCGCGGGCACATAAGTATACGTGTATGGTGACTATACGTCTAAACGGACCATACAGGTTTGGCGTTGGTTCGTACGATCTTCAAAACGAATTGGTGTTGAGTTTCTGTTTGTTAAAGTTTGAAGAGAAGTGGGATATTGAAGAAAAAGTGGTCCTACGAACCATGCTCGATGTAATAAAAACTAAGCAGGCACCTGGTAAATAAAAACTAACAATGGTCCTCTGAGACTGATTCATTCTTCTTAGGCCTTGCTTCGAGGACCATCATACGTCGCCTTGCCTAACCAGTCCACCAAAGAAGAGGCCCAGCTCCGAACGAGTCTATGTGTGTTAGGCAACGGCTGCTGCTTTCTCGTGAACTTCGCAGATATTTTTGGTTTGGTTAGCGAAAACCCTAAAGCCTAAAATCTAAAAGAGGTGTTGAATAACTCAGAATGAATAAGTGGTTGATTGTTTAATGCCCACTATATGGTCCTCGCTTGTGGGAATTATTAAAGTCCCGGCGCTTGTATCTTGTCAGTCCATGACCACCTACGTATCACCTTAACATCTCTTGGCTCATGCCAATCCAACTTCTTGTCAGTCATACATCATTATCTTCTATGTATATATACTTACACCTTCTCACGCTTCTCTACACTCATCAGTTCACCTTCGCGCTTTTGATTCCTTGAGAAAAAATATGTATACGACTCACACTAGTAGTTATGAAACACGAAAACAAGTTGATTCCTTTGCTTATTATGGGCGGTAGGAGTAGGTGCCTCCGAGCATTGAGAATGGAAGATGTCGGGACAAAAGAAGTTACCTGTGTTAGGGTAATAGACTTGTTGTATTACCAGGGGGCCAAAGGCCACAATATACTCAGGATCATCACCAGTAATGATCATATCATCAACATAGAGAAGAAGAAGAGTGAGTCCACGAGGAGAAGTGTGAATAAATAGCGCTGGATCATAAAAACTATGAGAGAAACCAGCAGCAGTCACCACAGAGGCAAAACGCTCAAACCAGGCACGAAGGGCCTGTTTTAGGCCATAAAGAGAACGTCGAAGTCGACAAACCATCCCATCGGGAACAGAATACCCAGGAGGAGGCTGCATGTAAACCTCCTCACTCAACTCGCCATTAAGAAAAACGTTCTGAACATCAAGCTGTGACACATACCAGCGTTGAACAGAAGCAACAACAAGAAGAATACGCACAGTGGTCATATAAGCCACAGGGGCAAAAGTCTCATCATAGTCACGGCCGTGCTCTTGCTGAAATCCACGAGCCACAAGACGCGCTTTATAGCGCTCAAGAGATCCATCAGAGCGGGTCTTAAATTTATAGACCCACTTACACGTGATAGGACGAACACCAGAAGGGGGAGAAACAAGATCCCAGGTACCAGTGCGCTCAAGCGCAGCGATCTCCTCAGCCACGGCAAGCTGCCATTCAGGATGACGCTCGGCATCCCGATAAGAAGTCGGCTCGGAGACGACAGAGAGACCATACTGACTAGGAGAGTAACGGTCTGGAGCACGACGCTGATGAACAGGCCGTGAAGAGGGAAGCTCATCGGCGGAAGACGACTCATCAGAAGAAGAGGAAGAAGGAACAACAGAGGAAGGGTCCGAAGCCGGAGAACAAGGAGAACTAGGGGAACTAGACGGATGAGAGGATGGCGCCGAAATCGAAGGGGGCACATCAGAAGTAAGAGGTGGAGAAGAAGGGACAGCGGGAGGTGCATCAGGAAAAAGAAGAAAAGAGATATCATCCACCGGGTAAGTACCAGAGGTGGGGCGAGGATAGAAGGGACGCGTCTCATCAAACGTGACATCACGAGAGATGCGCATCCGTACGACCAACGGGGTCCCAACAGCAATAGCCCTTATGCTCATCACTTTATCCGAGAAAAACACACTCAACAGACTGAGCAGTCAGTTTGGTGCGTTCACGAGGAGGTAGAAGGACATAGCAAATGCAACCAAATAAACGAAGAGTCGAGTAGTCTGGAGAGCTACTAGAGAGACGCTCGAGAGGAATGCCACCTTGAAGGGCAGCAGAAGGCTGAATGTTAATGAGGTAAGTCAATGTAGCGACAACCTCAACCTAGAAATGCGGCGGAAAAGAGGAAGCAATCATCATAGCACGGGTAGTTTCAAGAATATGACGATGCTTACGCTCGGCGACACCATTTTGAGCATGGGCGCCGGGACACGAGAACTGAGCGAGGGTGCCCTGCTCAGCAAGGACACCACGCAGGTGCTGGGAGATATACTCTCCTGCAGAATCAGCACGAAACACACGAATAGGCGTGGAATACTGAGTACGAACCATGGCCGCAAAGCACTGATAAATAGAGAGCACCTCACTGCGAGAGCGCATGAAAAACAACCAGGTGTACCGTGAAAATCATCAATGAATAAAATATAGTATCGATGGCCCCCTTTGGAAGAAAAGGGAGCCGGACCCCAAACATATGAATGAACTAAATCAAAAGGTCGCTGAGATACAGACACACTAGTAGGATAGGGAAGCTGAATCTGTTTGCCTAACCTATAACCCTGACACGAATGTAAAGACACATCTCCTGAGACAGACCCCAGAAGACCACGACAAACTAAGGACGATAAACGGGAGCCACAAAGGTGACCCAGCCGATGATGCCACTGCTGAAAAGAGCCAGTGACAGAAGCAGCAACCGCCGAAGAACTAGCAGATGAAGTGTCAGTGGATGGAACGCGAAGCCAGTCTAACTCCCATAGCCCCGGAGACTCAAGGCTACGAGGACCAGCTCCAACCAGGGCCTGGGTACGGCGGTCCTGAACCGCACAAGAATCAGCGTCAAGAATGACACGACAACCAGAATCAGTAAGCTGACTAGCAGAAAAAAGGTTCATCTTAAGACTAGGAACATGAGAAACGTCAGGAACAGACAAAGATGAAGTAGAAAGGGTGCCTCGACTGGAAATAGGAAGAGAGGTACCATCAGCCGTGATAACACGGACAAGAGAAATAAGAGAGCGAAGAGCAGAAAGAATAGAAGATGCAGAAGTCATAGGAAAAGAAGCTCCAGAATCCAGATACCATGGGGATGACGTACCTGACTATGTAGAAGGTGGTGGTCGCGCGGTGCCAGAAGAGCTAGGCACAGAACCAGCAGTACCCAACGAGGAAGAGCCTGTAGCAGCGAGCAGACCACGAAGAATGTCCTGATCAGACAGTGCAACAACAGAAGATCCTGAAGAACCAGCCTGCCTACGAGCATGATACTGCTGACGTAAGCTGGGATCCCTCCTCCAGCAGCTAGAGACATCGTGGCCAGGCTTGCCACAGTAGGCGTAGGGAGGACAAGGAGGTGCTGTCATACCATAAGGCTGCTGAGGCTGACTCTGGCCCTGGACCGGAGGAATAGAGAGTATCGGTGGTACTGGAGACCGCAACGAAGCCGACGACACAGGAGGACCATGAGTAGCAAGTACGGAGGGAACCTCAAGAAGACCAACACCACGAAGACGAGTCTCCTCAGCACAAAGCTCATACAGTACCTCAGAGAGCGGAACACGACCACGGGCAAGCAGCTGGGCATGGAGTGGCTCAAACTCCTTACGGAGCCGCGACAAGAACTCAAATACGCGCTGAAACTCCAGATCCGCGTGCACAGTCAGACAGCAGGGACAGGTGGCACACACAGCTGTACAAAGAGAATCAAGCTGACGCCAAATAGCAGCACTCTGAGTATAGAACTCATCAATAGTAGAATCACCCTGCTGAAGAGAATGCTCCTGGCGAACCACAGACAGGTAAAGAGCATCCCCAGACGGCTGATAGCACTGACGAAGAAAAGCCCACTGAGCAGCAGCAGTGGGAAAACCCATGAACTCAGCAGCATACTGATGCAGAACACTGGAAGTGAGAACAGCAGCAACACGAGCATCCTCATCTATCCACTGAGTGTAGTCAGCCAGATCCTGGGGATCATCGGGGGCAAGGGCAATAGGCGACGTAGGAGCAGCGGGGCGCGGCGGACAGGAGACCTCGCCAGAAAGCACACCCCAAAGACGAAGACCGCGCATGTGGACGCGCATAAAGGCAGCGAAATCAGGATAATTCACGCCATCAAAAATCACCGGGCAGCGAGGAATCGCAAGATAGCCCGACGAGGAAGACATTTTTTTTGGACGAGAATCAGATCTGATCAGATCCGTAGCACGCAGCAACAGTCGCGGCGGACAGGGTCGATAGGCCGGGTGTAACATCCCAAAAATATTAAACTTGGATCATCAAATTGTTGGAGATATGCCCAAGAGGCAATAATAAAGTGGTTATTATCATATCTTCATACTTATGATAAATGTTTACATACCATGCTATAATTGTATTAACAGGAAACATTAATACTTGTGTGATTTGTAAACATAAAAGAGTCCCTAGTAAAGCCTCTTGTTAAACTAGCTTGTTGGTTAATATATGATCATGGTTTCCTGATCATGAACATAGAGATGTTATTAACAACAGGGTCATATCATTAGGAGAATGATGTGATGGACATACTCCTATAGATAAGCGTAGCATAAAGATCAAGTTATTTTAATAGTCCAATTGCTATATGCTTTCTGATACATAGTAACCTAATTCCTTCGACCATGAGATCATGCATATCACCTTCACCGGAAGAATGCTTTGATGACATCAAACACCACACCGTAACTGGGTGGCTATAAAGGTGGCATTGAGTGTTCGGAAAGTATTGGTGAGACACATGGATCAAGAGTGGGATTTGTCCATCCATATGACAGATAGATATACTCTGGGCCCTCTCGGTGGAATGTCATCCAATTAGCTTGCAAGCATGTGACTGGCTCACAAGGGATCACATACCACGGGAACGAGAAAAGAGTACTTATCAGTAACGAGGTTGAACTAGGTATGCAGAGATACCGACGATCATAACCTCGGATAAGTAAACTATCGTGAGACAAAGGGAAATTGGTATCGTATGTAAGTGGTTCATTCGATCGCAAAGTAGTCGTAGAAATATGTGGGAGCCATATGAATTTCCAGATTCCTCTATTGGTTATTGTTCAGAGAAGTGTCTCGATCATGTCCGCATAATTCACGAACCGTAGGGAGACACACTTACGGATTCGATGTTGTTGAGTAATTATGGAATGATGAGTAAGAGACCGAATGTTGTTCGGAGTCTCGGATGGGATCCGGGATATCACGAGGAGATCCGGAATGGTCCGGAGAATAAGATTCATATAAGGAAAGTCCTGTTTCGGGGTTGAAGAATGGTTCCGGTGTTTTCATCAGGAATGTTCTAGAAGGTTCCGGAATGTCCGGCACTCCGGAGGGGAAGGGTACATGAATGTGTTATATCAAGTTGGTATGATTGCATTATGTACTTGGTGTCATCGCTGTACCAAATAGAGGGTTTATTCAAATCCTAGTTTGAAAAGTCAAACGTCTAGTTTGAAAGTCAAACGGCTAGTTTTCGGAAAGAGGAGAAGGAGGTTTGAAACCGACTTGGGGGAGGAGTTCCTCCTCCCACCGCCGGCCCACCTTGGGTCCGAGTTGGGGAGGGACTCCCCTCCCCAGGCGCGCCTCCCTCCACCTATAAGAGGAGGGGCAGGGCTCCCCTCCTAGACACAAGTTGCCTCCCTCTAAACCTAAACCCTAGCCACAGCCTAGGGATTTCTCCCAAGCCGCCGAGTTAGAGCTTCTAATTGCCCTAGACGCTGGTTTAGCCCCTTCTAATTGGTGTGTCTAAACCCTAGATCACCAAGGCTCTCTCATAGTCCACCATACTCGCTCCGGCTTAAGGCGAAGCCCTGCGAGATCTCCCCTCTACTTCCGGTACCACGCCGTTGTGCTGCCGGAATAGCGAGGAGAGTGCTACAACCTCCGCTGCCTGCTGGAACAAGGGAGAGGAAGGTCTTCGTCGAGTACTGAACGTGTGACCGACTGCGGGAGCGCTGCCGGAACGCAGCGCCGAAAGGATCATCTACGCGATCTTGAGATCGGCAAGTGTACGACTACATCACCCACGAGAATCTGCTCTCGTTAACCGCTTTGGAATCTTCGAGGGTGAGTTCCTCTATCGACTCGTTGCTACAATCTAGTAGATAGATCTTGGCTTGTTTGTGTGCATGCGGTAGAAATTTTTTGTTTTCCATGCTACGAACCCCTACACAAATAATAATCATAAAAATTAGGGTTAACAAAAACTTGCCCAACTAAAAATATGAAAGCATTCATATGTGTGTGTATTCAAAATTTGGATTCTTTTGAATTGCCATGGTTCTGTGTTTCCTTGCTTGTAAAATGATTCTTAGGTGAAATAAACATCATCTAAACAATCCCCAAACTTTTCCCAAAGACAAACAACTCAAAATAAACAAATGAAGTGAATGGTCATTTTTGCCAAATTAACTCCCATGCCTACTTTGGCTATCCCTAGTTTTCAAAACTCCACAGAAACCTTTGTGTATCTTTGCACCCCTTGTTAGTACTCATAATAAGGTACCAAGGCCCACTTTGTGATCATCCAAAAACATTCAAATGCTAAGTTTAAATGACAGTTTAAAATAGAATCTATCTCATATGGGAAGATCCCACTATTTCAAAAACCACTCAAACAAGCTCAATTTTCAAAACTCAAGCACCCACAGAATCCTCAACACATGCCTAGCACCACCACCAAAAATCTTTTCAAAATTCAAAAGTAAGTTTCTTGCGGCCATTTCATCAAACAGCGTGCAGATTCAAATCAAACAAATCACAAACACTATTGTGTGCAGTAAATTTGGCCTAACATTGTTCCCCCTCTGGTTGCAACTAGCCTTAGTAGATCATCTAGCTCCTTTAACTAACCTCTAGCACCACTGTAAGCTTGCCTTGCCATCAATGGTGAGCAGGCCGAGCCTCACCATGTCACCCAGTGTCGACAGCAAGCTAGGAGAAGAACTAGTCGTGCCCACCTTGTCTAGCATGCATCCCATGCCTTACCGCCCCCTCTCGACCAGCCCTAGCTCGAAGACAGAGACCAGAACCACCAGGAACGCCGCGCCCGCGCCGCTGTCGACCATGCCGACGCGCACCCCAGTGCACGCGCCGTTCCCACTCAACCCGACCACCTCGAGCCCTTGCCGCCCGCCAGCATGAACTCCACCATCCCAGGAGACCACTAGACTTGATCGTTGCCTCGCCCATACCCGTAGCCACCGCACGCCGCAGAGTTTTCCGTCGGTACCGCGTAGAGCACCGCACGTTCCCGACCAAATGCCACCTCTCCTACACGCGCATTTAAGCTCTAGAGAATCGCCAGGAGACCGCCCATCGATCGCCAACCTCAGCCATGCCTCTAGCCGCCCGTACCCATGTCGCCACCGTCGCCTGCCCATCCCTCTCGGTCTCGCCGTCGAGACTATAAAAGGAGGCCACCCCCAGCCATTTGAAGCACACCATCCCACTCCCCTCACCTCACTGATCATTCCGCCCTCGAGCCGGAGCACGAGGAGCAGCAGTTCGCCGGAATTGCGCCGGAGCAGGCCGCCTCTAGAGAAGAAGGGAGCCGTTGATTTCGACCACCCCTGGAGCTGCCTCGACCATCCCTGAGCTCGTCGTCGACCACTCGTTCATTTTCCCGCCTCGCCGTCGTCGCTGGAGCCCTGGTATGCCCCCTATGCACCCCCACTGAGCTGCTAGGGTTCGAGCTCGCCGGTGACATGTTCATCATCGACGACGACCCTCAGCTGTCGATCACCCTTCTAATCCAACGACCCACACCACCCCGTACCGCTTCACGTGTTATGAGCCGCTGACCGGTAGAACCCCCTATCAGCTCAGCCCCGCACTGCGGAGTGACACTGGGCCGGCCCATTAACAACTCCCACGCGACCCAATCGTTTGAATTTAGATTTTTCCTTTTTAATTCAAACTCAGTTCTGTACCTATATTCAAAAATCAACCCAGCTCGATTCAATGAACCAAATTGCATGAAACTAATTTTTTTAGAAAGGTACGGAAATGCTTAATCCAAGACCGTTGGATTCAAATCATTTGGATCTGTAGATCAACTTTGGTAAAAATAACAAGTCAGCAGCTTTTCTGCATTCAAACATTTTTCAAATTTCAAACATAAGAGCTTTTGAGTGGATTCCAACTCTCAAAAATCACATTTGATCATACCTTTCAGAATATATAAAAAACATATAGGTTTACTTACAGAAATAATGATCAAGTAATAAAAGAATGCCACATAGGCATTTCTAGTCACTTTAGTTAATTAAAATAAAAAGGTTAAACCTTATTAAATTGTGACACCACTTTAAATCACATTCCCATGTACTGAAATATGTGGTGATGACATGTGTCAACATGATCCCATATTTGAGTTGGAGAATATTAAATCTTAAGTAGTTTTTCAATGAGTAGAAATTACTTTTCTCAAATGAAAATAAATAAGACAAATGTTTTAAGCTTGTAATATAGGTGATGATGCTAGATCATCTATAGTACACCTTTGTGTAATGATTGAAAATAGTTAAGTATTGTTTGGTGATTGTGTACCTCGTATTTATTTATAGACGCTAGTATCGACCAAGGATACGAGGAGAAAGGAGGATACTACGAGGAAGAAGACGAGGAAAACTTCAACCACTGCTCTGCACAAGGCAAGCCTAATACTACTAGTTGAATGAGCAAGCCTTGCTAACCAAGTTGACCTATGCAAGTTAACACTTGCAACCTAGCCAGCTTATACCACTTGATAAACCATCCTAGTTTTACTTACAAACTCTCTACTTTATTTCTTTATCAAAGATTTTCTTAAAGTTTATTTAAGTGACTTGTAGATTATAGAAAAATAATTGAAGGTTGCATAAAGAGCATAAAATTTGGCCTAAGTAGATAATCTTGATGTCATCCTAAGGCATGAGATTGAACTTCATTAATCTCCACTTGTTTATCACCCCTCCTTAGTACTTAACCCCACTTGTAGATGCTAGTGCTAAGCATAAAACTTGATCAACATTAGATGGGAATACTTGGTGAAAATGGTTATGAAAACCTTGGAATGATGAGTCATTCTACTGAAATGTTTTGACATGTGTTTCCGAACACCAGATGATTTTGATGATGAAAATGTTGAGGCATGAGCCTTAGCCCTTTACAAAACCGATGGTTGTCTGGATGAGATACCATTCCAATTTTACCGTACAACCACAATACCTGAAAATTGGGTAGGGCTTGACTGGAAACTTATATACCTTAGTATGGGTTACCTCACGGCCAAGGTCTGAGCTGAGCCTACCTTGTGAAGATTGTCCACCTGGGCAGTATCCAAGATGACAGTTGGTCATGGTTGGGAGGCCAAACTCACAGGAGAGGTGCCTATACTAGGGCGTGTAATTGAAAGGTTAGGATTGATTATCCGCATACTGAGTATGGTGAATTCAGGATTTGTTCCTGACGGATGTATTGAATGTTGTGGTGAAAGTGTAGAATCTCTGCAAAGTGTCAAACTATTCGAATAGCCGCGTCCGTGGTTATGGACAGTTGGAGTGGCCATACTGTTCCCCCGTCAGATGTTTTTAAATGACTTGTGAAATGAATTGAGATTTTGACTTGACCACAACAGAGTTGTGACATGAAATTCAAGTTCCCACTTAGGTGTTATAAAATTTCAACTAGATTTCTTCGCTTATGAACTTAGTAGAGGTAAATGTGGCTTTTTGCAAAACAACCCTAGAGCTTAGTGTCCTACTATAAAACCCCCTTAACTTGTTAGTATTAGTTTGCGAGTACTTAAAGAGTACTCATGGCTTTGTCCTTGGCTATTCCCGTGGCCAGACTATGAAGAGGAGTACAAGGATGATGGACCACGGGAAGGTTACGACAACTAGGATCATCTCCCATCGTCAGCATTGCCTGTGACACCGAAGATGGAGCTTCGCCTACGCTACCTTTATTATTACGTTATTCCGCTGCTTGAGTTATATTAAGACTGGATCATGAGATCCTTATTTGCGTAAGACCTTATGTATGGTTTTTAATGGATGATATACTGTGATATCCAAATCTTTTATGTCTCGCAAAAATGGTAATCCTAGGATTGCGATGTATGGCATAACAGGCATCTGGGATTAAAAATCCGGTGTTGACAAGTTGGTATCAGAGCCATCCTGACCAAAAGAGACCCTAGTTAGACTGGACGTTTGAATCAAAAACTTAGTTTCAAAACCAAAGGAAGTGAGTATTTACAAAAAAATTATTCCCATTCTTATCACTTTGATTCTTTCATAAAAACATTCGTGTTCCTCAAAAAAAAACTTTTGCAAAATACCTAAAACTTGACACACTAGATCACTCTACTAACTTACTCATCCTATATTCTTATAGATGGATGTGAGGTACAACAAGTTTTATCGGTTGGGGAATGGAGGAGACCTCATCTTTGAGCGGGATTTGGACCAGCTTTCGGAACTTCTGGAGCGTCCGCACCCCGATTTCTTCGGAGCTCAGCTCAATGATCAGGAAGGAGAAGATCGGCAGTGGCTAGTTGTTGCAAGTCTCAGAAGGAAGATTGAACCTCCCACTGCAGAGGGAATTCAGTTCACCTTAAGAGAGAACAACTGGCTCGATGGACTTGCCAGGGCCATGCAGGAAGCTCTTGCCTGTCTGTGTGGGCAGAGTATCAACCAGATCAAGGGTACCCGCCTTGAGTTCTGCCCAAGGTGTGATGCTATGGGACAGCCACTGGAAGCCCCATACCACCCCGAGCTGAAGGCTCATATGGATCACCTTAGCTTCATGATGTATGATCGTCAGCAAGAACTAGACAATGCCCGTGATTACTCCAACCACAAGTCCTCCATCATCAAGATGAAGGATCATACCATCGCCATGCTAGCGAAGGATCGCAAGTCTCGTCGCCGTCAGCTTGACAAGAAGGAATGCATCATTGCCCGTCTTTGCCACCGTATCTCGGATTTGGAGGAGACCATTCATGAGAGAGACATGCAGTTGGAGGAAAGGGAGAATGCCAGAGAAGATCTTCGTGGAGACCCCTACTCCTATCTCAGCGATGATGATGATTTTCTGGAGGATCAGGCCATGGATTTCTTCACCGATGAGGAGGATTTCGCCTTCATCGATGACGATGAGGATGATGAGGATGATGCTTACACCGACTTCGAGGAGTAGTAGCACTTGAGCACTAGCGTAGTGAGTTGTATTCGGTCCCACTGTATCGTAGTTACCAGAATGGTTCTTAAAACCATATGTTTTCCTTTGTTGTGGTGTGTGTTGTATCGTGTGCTATGAATGAATGAATGGAAAGCAAGTTGCTAGAAAATCTGAGTCAAACTTTAAAAAATTTTCAAAGTCCCTGAACCTTAGAAATTTCCCTCTTTTCTCATGATCTATCTCAATCTTCAGATGCCTCGCGGAGGAAGTGGTTCATCCCCGGACCCGATGTTGCAGATCCTGCAAATGTTGGTTTCGGACCGCGAAGATGAAAGAGCCGAACGTCAACCAACTTAGCCACCCTTCAGCACATAGCTCAAATGGACAACAACAATCAAGGCCAAGGAAATCAGGACAACCATGGATCTAAGCTCAAGAATTTCCAGAACACCAACCCACCTGTTTTCACTAAGTCGGAAGAGCCCCTAGATGCAGATGATTGGCTGCAAACCATGGATAACAATCTGGAAGTCGCCGGAGTGGAAGATAATGAGAAAGTTCTGTTTGCCACCCACTATCTAGCCGGAGATGCAAGAGCATGGTGGAACAGCGTTCGTGCAATGACCGGAGGACAGATGATGACATGGGAGGAATTCAAGATCAAGTTCAGCAGAACCCATGTGCCACCAGGTTTGATCAAGAGAATGAGAGATGAATTCAGAGAGCTAAAGCAAGGAAGGATGACCGTAGTGGAATACCGTGACAAATTCTTGTCATTAGCTAGGTATGCCCCGGATGAGATCGACACGGAAGCCAAGAAGAAAGAAATATCTTGAATGGTCTACACGATGAGATGCATACGTGTTGGAGATATGCCCTAGAGGCAATAATAAATGTAGTTATTATTATATCTTTGTGTTTATGATAAATGTTTACATTCATGCTATAATAGTATTAACAAGGAAACATTGATACTTGTGTGATTTGTAAACTTAATTTGAAGTCCCTAGTATAGCCTCTATACATCACTAGCTTGTTGGTTGATAAATGATTGTGGTTTCCCTATCATGAACATTGAGATGTTATCAACAACAAGATCATATCGTTAGGAGAATGATATGGTGGACATACTCCTATAGATAAGCGTAGCATAAAGATCAAGTCATTTCAATAGTTCAATTGCTATATGCTTTCTGATACATAGTAACCTAATTCCTTCGACCATGAGATCATGCATATCACCTTTACCGGATGGATGCTTTGATGACATCAAACACCACACCGTAACTGGGTGGCTATAAAGGTGGCATTGAGTGTTCGGAAAGTATTGGTTGAGACACATGGATCAAGAGTGGGATTTATCCATCCATATGACGGATAGATATACTCTGGGCCCTCTCGGTGAAATGTCATCCAATTAGCTTGCAAGCATGTGACTGGCTCACAAGGGATCACATATCACGGGAACGAGAAAAGAGTACTTATCGGTAACGAGGTTGAACTAGGTATGCAGAGATACCGACGATCATAACCTCGGATAAGTAAACTATCGTGAGACAAAGGGAAACTGGTATCGTATGTAAGTGGTTCATTTGATCACAAAGTAATCGTAGAAATATGTGGGAGCCATATGAATTTCCAGATTCCTCTATTGGTTATTGTTCGGAGAAGTGTCTCGATCATGTCCGCATAATTCACGAACCGTAGGGAGACACACTTAAGGATTCGACGTTGTTTGAGTAGTTATGGTATGATGAGAAAGAGACTGAATGTTGTTCGGAGTCTCGGATGGGATCCGGGATATCACGAGGAGATCCGAAATGGTCCGGAGAATAAGATTCATATAAGGAAAGTCCCGTTTCGGAGTTTGGGAATGTTTCCGGTGTTTTCATCGGGAATGTTCTAGAAGGTTCCGGAATGTCCGGCACTCCGGAGGGGAAGGGGTACATGAATGTGTCATTACAAGTTGGAATGATTGCATCATGTACTAAGTGTCATCGCTGTTCCAAATAAGGGATTAATTCAAATCCTAGTTTGAAAAGTCAAATAGCTAAATTGAAAAGTCAAACGGCTAAATTTGGAAAGAGGAAAAGAGGAGGAAGTGGGAAACCGAGTTGGGGAGGGAATCCCTCCTCTAACCGGCGGCGGCCCCTCCAAGCCGAGTTGGGGAGGGACTCCCCTCCCTCCCCTTGGCCGCCGGCCCCTCCACCTATATAAGGAGGGGCAGGGCTCCCTCCTAGAACACACAAGTCCCTCACCTCAAACCCTAGAAGCTGCAGCCCACCATAGCTGCCGCCACCCCCTAGGGTTTTGCCCTAGCCGCCGACTTGGGGGTCCCCGGAACCCTAGCCGCCGGCTCTAGTATCCCCTACTTGGTGTGTCTAAACCCTAGAACACCGAGGACTCTCTCATACTCCACCATACTCGCTCCGGCTTAAGGAGAAGCCCTGCGAGATCTCCCCTCTACTTCCGGTACCACGTCGTTGTGCTGCCGGAATTGCGAGGAGAGTGCTACAACCTCCGCTGCCTGTTGTAACAAGGGAGAGGAAGGTCTTCGTCGAGTACCGAACGTGTGACCGACTGCGGGAGCGCTGCCGGAACGCAGCGCCAGAAGGATCGTCTACGCGATCTTGAGATCGGAAAGAGTACGACTACATCACCCACGAGAATCCGCTCTCGTTAAACACTTTGGAATCTTCGAGGGTAAGTTATTCCATCGACTCGTTGCTATAATCTATTAGATAGATCTTGGCTTGTTTGTTTGTATGCGATAGAAAAATTTTGTTTTCCATGCTACGAAACCCTACAATACGGTGTTAGTCAATATCCCCTTTGCTGATATTGAAGCCCTCATCGACTCTGCCATTCAGATGGAAGGAAAGATCAACCAAGCCAATCAGAACCACAAGCGCCGCATGATGCATCAGCCAGGAACCCATCATACCCCAAAGTATCGCCCCAACCCATCTCCAGGATTTGCCCCGAGAACCAACAGACCCCCGATGAACCGTCCGACCTATCCCAACCGTGGAAACCCAAGGCCCGGAGGAAATCACAACAACCCCGGCAACTCTGGCAATTTCAACCGTGCACCACCCAAGTTCAACAACAACAATGCTACCGCCAACACCAACACTGCCCCAAGGACTGGAAGCAATGATGTGCCTGTTGCAGCAAAGGACATGTCGCAAGTGACTTGCTATGACTGTGGAAATAAGGGTCACTAATCCAATGAGTGCCCCAAGAAGAATGCCGCAGCCCCCAATGCTAATGCCCCAGCTCAGCAGCAGTGTCGTGTTCAGTCCGGAAGAAGGTTTGCCCTAGGGAATTCGCTCAACCGCAACGGCCGTCTTTTTCTCATGCATGCTGAAGAAGCCCAAGAAGCGCCAGACGTCGTGCTGTGTATGTTTTCTGTTAATTCAGTACTTGCAAGAGTGTTGTTTGATTCTGGTGCATCGCACACATTTGTCACCGAAGAATTTGCATGCACTAGTAAGATTCAACCAACCAAATTAAAGCATGTTATGATTGTTCAAATCCCCGGTTCAACCACCAAAGCTAGGCAAATTTGCAAAGCCGTCCCTATTCGAATCCATGGCATAGATTTTTATGCTAATTTGATAGTACTCGGAACTAAAGGTTTGGAAGTAGTACTAGGAATGGATTGGATGTCCAAACATAAAGGATTAATAGACTGTGCCAAGAAAGCCATAACCCTGACCCGTACAACTGGAGTATCAGTTGAGCATGTATCTGAAACCATACCTCGTCAATTCAAGTGCAACAAGAGTATAGCCCAACCTACCATTGACCAAGTCCGGATAGTCTGTGAATACCCCGATGTATTTCCAGATGTTTTGCCCGGTATGCCCCCAGATCGGGATATCGAGTTTATCATTGAACTAATCCCCGGAACAGGACCCATAGCCCAGAGACCATATAATATGAACCCGTCTAAACTAGCGGAACTGAAGAAGCAACTGGATGCCATGTTGGAGATTGGATTGATTCAACCAAGTGCGTCACCATGGAGATCACCTATCTTGTTTGTGGACAAGAAAGATGGAGGTAACCGTTTGTGTATGGATTACCGGAAGTTGAATGATGTCACTATCAAGAACAAATACCCGTTGCCCAAGATAGAAGATTTGTTTGATCAGTTGACCGGTGCCAAAGTGTTTTCTAAGATTGACCTTAGAACTGGCTATCATCAACTCAAGATTCGCGCAGAGGATATTCCCAAGACTGCCTTTACCACCAGATATGGATTATACGAGTATACTGTCATGTCTTTTGGATTAACCAATGCCCCCGCTTATTTCATGAATCTCATGAATAAGATTTTTATGGATTTCCTGGATAAGTTTGTCGTTGTTTTCATCGATGACATTCTGATTTATTTCAAATCAGAATAAGAACATGAGCTACACCTAAGGACCATTCTTGGAACCCTTAGAGAGCATCAGTTGTATGCCAAGTTTAGCAAATGTGAATTCGAGTTACAGGAGGTAGGATTCCTCGGCCACATTGTATTAGCCGGAGGAATTGCCGTTGACCCTGCAAAGGTGAAAGATGTTGAAGATTGGTAAGCCCCAATCACCCAAACCCAAGTTCGTGCATTTCTCGGATTGGCGGGATACTACCGCAAGTTAGTAGAAGGATTCTCGAGTATCTCCAGACCCATGACCCAATTGCTGAAGAAGTATAAGAAGTTTGAATGGACGGACAAATGTGAAGCGAGTTTTCAAGAACTCAAGAGGAGATTGATTTCAGCCCCAATCTTAATCATGCCGGATATCACGAAGCCTTTTGACGTGTATTGTGACGCATCCAAGATCGGTCTCGGATGTGTGCTAATGCAAGAAGGCAAAGTTATATCCTATCTATCCCGACAACTGAAACAGCATGAGCAGAACTATCCAACCCATGACCTCGAGCTCGCAGCTGTAGTTTTAGCCCTGAAGAAATGGAGGCACTACCTGATAGGAAACCGTTGTGAGATTTATTCGGATCACAAAGAGCCTGAAGTATATATTCACTCAGAAGGAGCTGAATATGAGACAGAGAAGATGGATTGAGCTAATCAAGGATTACGACCTGGACATTCACTATCACCCCGGTAAAGCCAATGTGGTAGCCGATGCCCTTAGAAGATTGCCGTGTCGCTTGAACTCCATGATTTTGAAGGAGCAACCAAGTCTGCACAAACAGATGGAGGATTTCCGAATGGAATTAGTGAGTGAAGGATTTTTGGCTATCATAGAACTTCAACCCACTTTGATCAGTCAGATCAAGGAGGCGCAGAAAGGAAATGCTAGTATCGACAAAATCAAACGTCGTATCGGTACAGGCAAAGTACCCGGATTCACCAAAGACGAAGGAGTTCTGTGGTACAAAGGACGCCTTTGTGTACCAGCAGATTCTGAGTTGAAAGAAGTTATCTTGAAGGAAGCTCATGATACTCTTTATTCTATCCATACCAGAGGAAAGGAGATGTATCAAGATTTGAAGGAGCAATTTTGGTGGCATAAGATGAAGAGAGAAATCGGAAGCTATATCGCCAAGTGTGATATATGTCAGAGAGTCAAGGCGGGACATCAAATACCCGCTGGATTGTTGCAACCATTGCAGATTCCGGAATGGAAATGGGATTCCGTTGGAATGGACTTTATCACCGGATTGCCTACTTCTAGTAGGGGAAATGACTCTATCTGGGTCATAGTGGACAGATTGTCCAAAGTTGCCCATTTCTTACCAGTCAAGACCACATATCAGAGTTTGAAGATAGCGGAGTTATACATCGCTAGAATCGTCAGTTTGCATGGAGTCCCCAAGAACATTGTATCTGATCGAGGAACTCAGTTTACCTCGATATTCTGGAAGAAAGTCCAAGAAGGTTTAGGAACCCAACTAGATTTCAGCACAGCTTATCACCCTCAGACCGATGGACAAACGGAGCGAGTAAATCAAATACTCGAAGATATGTTGAGAGCATGCGTGTTAGAATATGGATCTAAATGGGAAGACTGTGAGCCGTTTGCAGAATTTTCATGCAACAATAGTTATCAAGCTAGTTTGCAAATGGCCCCATTTGATTTCATGCATGTAAGGAAGTGTCGCACCCCTTTGAATTGGTCGGAAGTAGGAGAGAGTCAGATTTTCGGACCCGACATCCTACGAGAAGCAGAAGAGAAAGTTCACAAGATTCGTGAGCACCTCAAGACCGCCCAGTCAAGACAGAAGAGTTACGCCGACAAGAGACGTCGAGATCTCGCCTTTAACATCGGAGATTTTGTATATCTGAAAGTGTCGCCATTGAAAGGTGTAGCGTTTCCAACTCAAGGGAAAGTTAGCCCCCAAATATATAGGCCCCTTCAAGATTCTGCACCGTCGAGGAGAAGTGTCGTATCAGTTGGAACTGCCAGAAGAAATGTCAGCCGTGCACAATGTGTTCCATATCTCATTACTTCGTAAATGCCTCGAAGTTCCGGAGAAGACTAAAGTTTTCAAGAACATTGATCACCGGACCATAGAGATCAACGATGACCTAACCTATCCCGAAGTACCCATTTGTATTTTGGAAGAAGCTTTCAGAACTACCAGAACCCGGAGCATCAAGTTTCTCAAGATTCAGTGGAGCAACCACACAGAAGAGGAAGCCACCTGGGAGCGCGAAGATCACATCAGGACGGAGTTCCCCGATCTCTTCAAATCCTAGGTAATCTTTTTTGTCCTTTTTCAAATCTCGGGACGAGATTTTGTTTAAGGGGGGAAGGTTTGTAACATCCCAAAAATATTAAACTTGGATCATCAAATAATTAATCATCAAAATTAGGGTTAACAAAAACTTGCCCAACTAAAAATATGAAAGCATTCATATGTGCGTGTAATCAAATTTTTGATTCTTTTGAATTTCCATGGTTTTATGTTTCCTTGCTTGTAATATGATTCTTAGGTGAAATAAACATCATCTAAACAATCCCCAAACTTTTCCCAAAGACAAACAACTCAAAATAAACAAATGAAGTGAATGGTCATTTTTGCCAAATTAAATCCCATGCCTACTTTGGCTATCCCTAGTTTTGAAAACTCAACAGATTCCTTTGTGGATCTTTGCACCACTTGTTAGTACTCATAATAAGGTACCAAGGCACACTTTTTGATCATCCAAAACATTCAAATGCTAAGTTTAAATGACAGTTTAAAATTGAATCTATATCATATGAGAAGATCCCACTATTTCAAAAACCACTCGAACAAGCTCAATTTTCAAAACCCAGGCACCCACAGAATCCTACACACATGCCTAGCACACCCACCAAAAATATTTTCAAAATTCAAAAGTAAGTTTCTTGCAGCCATTTCATCAAACAGCTTACAGATTCAAATCAAACAAATCACAAACACTATTGTGTGCAGTAAATTTGGCCTAACGTTGTTCCCCCTCTGGTTGCAACTAGCCTTAGTAGATCATCTAGCTCCTTTATCTAACCTCTAGCACCACTATAAGCTTGCCTTGCCATCAATGGTGAGCAGGCCGAGCCTCACCATGTCACCCCAGTGTAGACAGCAAGCTAGGAGAAGAACTAGTCGTGCCCACCTTGTCTAGCATGCAGCCCATGCCTCACCGCCCCCTCTCGACCAGCCCTAGCTCGAAAACAGAGACTAGAACCGCCAGGAACGCCGCCCGCGCCGCTGTCGACCATGCCGACGCGCACCCCAGTGCATGCGTCGTTCCCACTTAACCCGACCACCTCAAGCCCTGGCCACCCGCCAGCATGAACTCCACCGTCCCAGGAGACCACTAGACATGATCGTTGCCTCGCCTGTACCCCGTAGCCACCGCACGCCGCGGAGTTCGCCGTCGGTACCACGCAGAGCACCGCACGTTCCCGACCGATTGCCACCACCCGTACATGCGCATTTAAGCTCTAGAGCGCCCGTCGATCGCCAACCTCAGCCATGCCGCTAGCCGCCCGTAGCCATGTCGCCACCGTCGCCTGCCCATCCCTCTCGGTCTCGCCGTCGAGCCTATAAAAGAAGGCCACCCCCAGCCATTTGAACCACACCATCCCACTCCCCTCACCTCACTCATCATTCCACCCTCGAGCCGGAGCACGAGGAGCAGCAGTTCGCCGGAATTGCGCCGGAGCAGGCCGCCTCTAGAGAAGAAGGGAGCCGTTGATTTCGACCACCCCTGGAGCTGCCTCGACCATCCCTGAGCTCGACTCGACCACTTGTTCATTTTCCCGCCTCGCCATCGTCGCTGGAGCCCTGGTATGCCTCCTATGCACCCCCACTGAGCTGCTAGGGTTCGAGCTCGCTGGTGACATGTTCATCGTCGACGACGACCCTTAGCCGTCGATCACCCTTCTAATCCAAAGACCCACACCACCCTGTACCGCTTCACATGTTATGAGCCGCTGACCGGTAGAACCCCCTATCAGATGAGCCCCGCGCTGCGGAGTGTCACTGGGCCGTCCCATTAACCTCTCCCGCGCGACCCAATCATTTGAATTTAGATTTTTCCTTTTTAATTCAAACTCAATTATGTACCTATATTCAAAAATCAACCCAGCTCGATTCAATGAACCAAATTGCATGAAACTAATTTTGTTAGAAAGGTACTGAAATGCTTAATCCAAGCCAGTTGGATTCAAATCATTTGGATCTGTAGATCAACCTTGGTAAAAATAACAAGTCAGAAGCTTTTTTGCATTTAAACATTTTTCAAATTTCAAACATAATAGCTTTTGAGTTGATTCCAACTCTCAAAAATCACATTTGATCATACCTTTCAGAATATATAAAAACATATGGGTTTACTTACAGAAATAATGATCAACTAATAAAAGAATGCCACATAGGCATTTCTAGTCACTTTAGTTAATTTAAATAAAAAGGTTAAACCTTATTAAATTGTGACACCACTTTAAATCACATTCCCATGTACTGAAATATGTGGTGATGACATGTGTCAACATGATCCCATATTTGAGTTGGAGAATATTAAATCTTAAGTAGTTTTTCAATGAGTAGAAATTACTTTTCTCAAATGAAAATAAATAGGACAAATGTTTTAAGCTTGTAATATAGGTGATGATGCTAGATCATCTATAGTACACCTTTGTGTGATGATTGAAAATAGTTAAGTATTGTTTGGTGATTGTGTACCTCGTATTTATTTATAAACACTAGTACCAACCAAGGATACGAGGAGAAAGGAGGATACTACGAGGAAGAAGCCGAGGAAAACTTCAACCACTGCTCTGCACAAGGCAAGCCTAATACTACTAGTTGAATGAGCAAGCCTTGCTAACCAAGTTGACCTATGCAAGCTAACACTTGCAACCTAGCAAGCTTATACCACTTGATAAACCATCCTAGTTTTACTTACAAGCTTTCTACTTTATTTCTTTATCAAAGCTTTTCTTAGAGTTTATTTAAGTGACTTGTAGATTATAGAAAGATAATTGAAGGTTGTATAAAGAGCATAAAATTTTGCCTAAGTAGATAATCTTGATGTCATTCTAAGGCATGAGATTGAACTTCATTAATCTCCACTTGTTTATCACCCCTCCTTAGTACTTAACCCCACTTGTAGATGCTAGTGCTAAGCATAAAACTTGATCAACTTTAGATGGGAATACTTGGTGAAAATGGTTATGAAAACCTTGGAATGATGAGTCATTCTACTGAAATATTTTGACATGTGTTTCCGAACACCAGATGATTTTGATGATGAAAATGTTGAGGCATGAGCCTTAGCCCTTTACAAAACTGATGGTTGTCTGGATGCGATACTATTCCAATTTTACCGTACAACCACATTTCCCGAAAATTGGGTAGGGCTTGACTGGAAACTTATATACCTTAGTATGGGTTCTCTCACAGCCAAGGTATGAGCTGAGGCTACCTTGTGAAGATTGTCCACCTGTGCAGTACCCAAGATGACAGTTGGTCATGGTTGGGAGGCCAAACTCACAGGAGATGTGCCTATACTAGGGCGTGTAATTGAAAGGTTAGGATTGATTATCCGCATACTAAGTATGGTGAATTCAGGATTTGTTCCTGACGGATGTATCGAATGTTGTGGTGAAAGTGTACAATCTCTGCAGAGTGTCAAACTATTCGAATAGCCGCGTTCGCGGTTATGGACAGTTGGAGTGGCCATACTGTTCCCCTGTCAGATGTTTTTAAATGACTTGTGAAATGAATTGCGATTTTGACTTGACCACAACAGAGTTGTGACATGAAATTCAAGTTCCCACTTAGGTGTTATAAAATTTCAACTAGCTTTCTTTGCTTCTGAACTTAGTAGAGGTAAATCTGGATTTTTGCAAAACAACCCTAGAGCTTAGTGTCCTACTACAAAACCACCTTAACTTGTTAGTATTAGTTTGCGAGTACTTAAAGAGTACTCATAGCTTTGTCCCTGGCTATTCCCGTGGCCAGACTATGAAGAGGAGTACCAGGATGATGGACCACAGGAAGGTTACGACAACTAGGATCATCTCCCATCGTCAGCATTGCCTGTGACACCGAAGATGGAGCTTCGCCTACGCTACCTTTATTATTACGTTATTCCGCTGCTTGAGTTGTATTAAGAACTGGATCATGAGATCCTTATTTGTGTAAGACATTATGTATGGTTTGTAATGGATGATGTACTGTGATATCTAAATCTGTTATGTCCCGCAAAAATGGTAATCCTGGGATTGCGATATATGGCATAACATGTATCTGGGATTAAAAATCCGGGTGTTGACACCGGGCGGCGGCCGGGCGGTGGCCGGGCGGTGGCCGGGAGACGGCGGCCGGGCGGCGGACGGCGACAGGCCGGCGGGCGGGCGAGACGGGGGCGGCAGCAGCCGAGGCGGACAGACGGAGGCGGCAGCGGCCGGGGAGGACGGGGAAAGCTCGCAGGTGGCGTGGGAGAGGCAGCGGCGACGGCCGGGCGCGACGGCGGCTGCGAGGAGAGGAGCTACCTTACAGCTCTGATACCATGTTAGGGTAATAGACTTGTTGTATTACCAGGGGACAAAGGCCACGATATATAGTACATGTACAGGTGCAAATATGCAGGAAACTCCCTAACACATGGGGAAACTACAATATACAAATATATACTCTAACAACCTGCACTGAAACGGTCCGGTGAATTTGTACATGATTAGGACAGTCAGCAGGTAATTTGTACATGGTCAATTTGTACATGATCACGAACCGGTGTCCTCACCAATGTCATCTAGGGTACTAACGAACCAACCCAACCCAAGAAAAGGGTCACCATTTCAGCACGAGGCCTCCTGATCTTGGTCAGGGAGTCACCACCACCAAAGACACATTGGCACCAAGACCACCCACTACTAATCCCCATGCCATTAACATGGCTATATGGAGGGCCACCACCGCTGCGATGTTGCCTACAGAAAAGCGCCCATCTATCCCCAGCGTCCAAGATCTCCCACCGTCAAGAAAAAGGTCGCATTGGATAGACCAAGGAGTCGCATCCGTCAAAGCCACCTGGACACCAAGATCACCCACTACTAATCCTCTTATAATTAAAATTGCAAAATGGAGGCCCCGCATTGCTGCGTGATTTTGCCTGCCTAAAAGCACCGGTCAATCGTCTCCATCTAGGGGCACTGATCGGACGTCCAAGATCACGACCGCCAAGAAAACAGTGCCATTCAACAGAAAAGCCTGGGCACGCCTAGATCCAAGCTCGTCTCTAGCCAAGATCCAGCCCGATTGAAACCAGCAGAAGAGCTCGCATGGCAACGGCGAGGGGAGATTATGACCGCGAAGCGACCTCTAAGTCACCCACAAGCCACCTAGCACGACAGGCGAGCCCGACCAGGCCTACTAGGTGGCCAACACCTAGGCCCGTAGGCCCAGATCTGGTAGCTACCACTAGTGGAGAAGGGGCCTTTAGTCTTGGCCCGTAAGGGCCTCTAGTCCCGGTTTTCAAACCGGGATTAGCCAAGCGGGACGAGAGGCCCAGTCATTAGTCCCGGCCCGGTCACCAACTTGGAAAAATGGTCCCCCACCATCATAACTTCTCTTTCTCCGTGCTTGGTCCAAATATTATAGTCGGACATAAAACCGGACCGAAGCAGGTGGCTCTGAATGACTCTAGAGGAAGTGTGAGTCTGCTCATTCCGACATTCAACACATGGCCAACACATAAAACCATCTTGCCGCTTGTTCGCCTCGGCCACAAGGTGAAAAGAACGCTTACCTTCTCTATAAGCGCTAGAGCGTCGGTCACTGTATATCCATGGATGACTCATCTGTCTCATACAACTATATATCAAACGCAATCACGATGCTAAAATTAGTACGGCGCGGTCTAAACGAGAAAATAGTTGCAAACCTTTTAGGAGACTTAGAAACAAAGAGAAGAAAGCTTAAGTGTGGCTCAGGCATCTCATATCATGTTTGTCTTGTGTGAACTCAAGTGGCATCGCTCTCACGGACATTTCATCGAGCACCTCTAGTGCATATGAAGAGAAAAAAAACCTAGCACAAACTATGCCACCTTTCTCCATGAAAAAATAGTGGAGAGCTGTGCCATATATATAGGACCAGACCCATTAGTCCCGGTTTGTATCTCAAACTGGGACTAATGGGATCTAACAAGCCGGGACAAGCGGTTTCAAGAGGGTTTGGGCCGTCCGGTTTGGACCACTAGTCCCGACCGGGACTAATCGCCTGAACCAAAGTCCCTTTTTCTACTAGTGTACCGTCTGAACCCGAACTAGCAACTACACGCCCTTCCCCACCGCAATTTCCAGCCCTGTTAGCTGCCAAGACTAGGGCCAGCCATCCTAGATCCACCGCCGCCAACCGTACTGTCCCATGGCCGAGAAAGGCCCGACCTCCTCTCCAAGCCAATGACAGAAGGGGCGAGAGGAGGGAGTGGGTTTTTTCCGCCGTCGACTACATCATCCGAAGGATAAATGTATAAATTACCACCCGAACACTTTTAAAATCGAAACTATAAATCCAATAAACGAGGGTTCTTAGCTCTATTTGATCAATATTACATTGAACACGTGTCATGCATCGTGTGAGAGGAGACGGAGCTAAAGAATAATTTTTATTTCGGAGAATGAAAAGCTTAAAATTAGGAAAGTTGTAGCAGGGCTCGAACGGGTACTCGGTGTTCTCTTTCCTTTATGTGCTCCCTGTCTATGTGGGAATGGAATCTTGGCTCTTGTCATCGGTGGCAGGTTTCTTGTTAGCCCACCTACCGCACTATACAACCATAACATCTCTTAGATGTTCATGAAGACAATGTGTCTCCTAGTCCATATAGTGCTATGTCTATATATACACATGTATGCCTTCGATCCTCAGCTCAACTTCACCCTCTTGACTAATCACAAAAACAAAGTGCGCATACGGTTCGCACAAATATTTATGATATGTAGGGATAGACATATCTTCGCATTTGCCTATATATGTAAGAATTGAGGTGAAGCTTTCAGAATTGAAGGCATCGGGACAAAAGAAATAACAGAGGCCTAAACTTGGTGTCATTGTATGCATGAACAGTAACCTCCCAACCAGGCGGTGCACGCTACTCAGCCAGAATCTCCCTAGTTCCATTCATGTGCGCAAGCGACTCGGCCAAATGCTCTCACTCGATGGCCCTTCCCATTTGCTGGCTCGCTGAGTTCTCCGGCAAAATGACGATCACCTGACCCATCGCAGCGCCAGCCCACGCGAGCCCTAAACGCTGATAGCCACCTCTATGGCGCCATTTCCGAGATGCATGCCAATAAGTCTCTACTTTTTAGAAGGTCAATGCCTTAATTATACCATGATGTTTGATTGATCATTGATTCATAAATTTTAAAAATGATGGGTAAATGGTAATCAAATACTTAATTCTTGTTTAGGGATCTATCATTTGTGAGTTTGACATGATGATTGGTTAGTTTTTCTTGAGTTCATCTAGTAGATTGTACCTTTACAGACGTTTTCGATCAATAATTAGTTTCTTTAAATATCGACAATGTCATGTGCGTAGAACGTCTGCATTGATCGAGCGGTTAGAAAAAGGAAAGGAGAAAATAGATGAATGTGTTCTGGGAAACATTTGCACATGTATACACATGATTATAATTTTGATACTTATATTGACGGTTTTGAAGTCAGTAAACTCTTCAGTTATTGGATGTTAACACGTAGAAAATATTGCAGTTGCAGTTAATTTTTCTTAGTTACATTATGATTGCAACTGAACATTTTCCTAGTTTTACACACGGGTTCTATCCGATTGTTTTCATTTTAGACTGAAAATTTTAAGTTGCACATCGGTTTGCAGTTGAATATCTTTTTTGGATGCATTGTAGTTACAACTGAAATTTTCTCTTCAATATGAAGCTGATTTCCTTTACAATGAGCGCCATGAGACCCCTTGTATTAAGGGGCTCCGAGTTCTAATTTCTCACCTGGGGCCCTAGAAATCTCAGGACCGGCCCTGTCTACAAGATCTACAAGGTTCTAGTCATCAACGAGCTGAACCAAACTTATTTTACTGGACCTTGTATACCAGAATTGGTTGAAAGGTACGAGATTGATGCCGGGATAAGAGCATCTCCACTCGTTGGCCGAACCCAGGGCGAAATTTGGTCCGTTTTTTGGCCGGACTGAACTTGTTTTCGGCCTGGGTACGCCCATTCTCCCACCCGCGTACCTAGGCCGAGTCCCCAAGTTCGGCTAAAATTCATCAAACTAAGGCGATTTTCATTAAGTTGGGCGAAATATAGGCGGATTACATCAAATTTAAACGAAACTAGTAATAACTAAACTTAAAAAGGTCGCTGCCGGTGCCTTCGCCGTCCTACATGCCGAAGTTGTCGTAGAACGACGTGTAGTCCGGGTTCGCGCGGCCGTCATCCTCGCCGCCGCCGTCGTCGTCGTCGCTCGGCGGCTTGTTCTGGCGGGAGCTGCCCTGGCCAGGGTCGCCGCACCTCCATGGCTGGTAGGAGGGGCTTGCGTCGTCGTCATCGTCCAGGACGTACAGCAGGGCGCCCTGGTAGGCGAGCTGACGCCCAGCCAGCGCCCGACGCCGTGCGGCCTGCTCCTCGGCCTGCTTCTGCAGGCCGAGGATGCACTGATGCTCCGCCTTCTCCCAGTCTCTCCTGGACCATTCCAGGATGTCCGGCGAGGAGGGCTCGACGGGCGGCAGCGTCGGCGACCGCGGCAGCTCTTCGCGGAGCGACTGCTCCAACGCCATCTTCAGGGCGGCGTCCTCGGCCGGCGCCGACCCTTCTGTCTTGGGACGGCGTAGGCGCAGGTGACCAGTTGGCGGCGTAGGCCCAGCCGGCTTGCGGATGACGATACCGCCGCGCGTGTCCGTGGCGGTGAGCGCACCAGCGAGGCAGCTTCGCGCTTCACCGCCGTCGGCGTGCGGAGCGGCACGCTGCCAGATGAGTGTGACGCCGAAACAGAGGAGGACGAGCTCATGCTCGCCATCCTCCTCGGTGCCCAGTTCGCCGAAGGAGCACGCCTGCCGGTCCTGGCAGCCGGCGGCGGGTTGCGCGGGAAGCCCAGCCGCGGCGTGTTCCCGTGGTTGATGTGCTCCAGCACGGCGGAGAGCGTCCGGCCCGGTGCGCTCCACCAACGCCAGCGCCCCGCCAAGTTCTTGCGCGCCGGCGGTTACTCGCTCGACACACCCTCGTGGCGGGCGAGTTCCTGCTGGCGCCGCTCCTCGAAGAAAAGCGCCCAGTAGGCGAGGTCGTCGGCGCTCACGGCTTCGCCGGGGTTGTCCATGCCGGCGATGTACACCTGTACATCGTACGGCAACTCCTCCGGCGTCGGCCTCGGCGGGATTGGGATGCCGCCGGCGCTGAGCGTCCACCCCGGCGGCGCCATGTACCCCGCCTCGTACAGCATGCGCGCCTCCCAAGTTTGGAGGGTACGCCGGCCGAAGCCGTTCGCCGCAGCGCCGTCGCCCGGGTAGCGTTCGCCCATGGTGAGAGAAGGGGGAGAGGTGAGAGCTCGCCGAAGTTGGGCTTGTGGGTGGGGGAAGCTGCGAGAGAATGCGAAGATCTCCGGCGAGGCGTACGACTTATAAAGGCGAGGTGCGCGGCGAGGGCGGGAGGGGTGTAGCGGCGAGGGCGGGAAAAGTGGAAACGGCGGGAAGTTAGTGACCGCCGGTCCGACGCGGGAGCCGAGGTGGCGACGGTGGCGCCATAAATCAGCGACGTGTGGCCGACACGACGGGCAGTTATTGCCCGGCGGTCGCCGCGTGGTTCCGAGGATGACGACGACTCGGCTTCCGTCACTGACTCGGCGGGTCCACGCGCCGTTTTGTTTTTTTTTTGCCGAAATCGCTGAGTCCGGCGTTCCCAGGGCGTACCCAGAAACCTAGGTTCGGCCTGGGTAGCCCGGACCAAAAATTGCCGAAATCCGGCCGAAAACAGGTCCTTGGGTACGCGACTGGGCCAGTTTTCGGCGTCCAGACCGAAATTCGGCGTCCGGATCGGCCTCCTGGGTAGGCGAGTGGAGATGCTCTAAGGTTGAGGATCTACCTCAATAATACTCATTGCGTGATCTATTTCTCATACCAGATCCCTGGCAACTCCGAGTTTTCTGACTTTAAAGACCATTTAAATACTTAACTACTGGTAGAACTAGCTAGCTAGATTTAACATTTGCTGATGTTGCATTATTAGGTTCAAGTAGGATGGGGGATTTGTTAGGGCATCGCCTACTATTCATATCTTTGTTGTGGCAAAATTGATTGAAAACATTAATACCTTCTCAAATTCTATAGAAAATAATAATTATATAGCCACGATCTATGCCTGATATATATTACATGCGTAGAAGACAGCTTTGGTCATCGTTAATTTATGGGTGAAAGATTATTTGGATATTTCCAAAATACTTTGATTCATAATAAATGTCCCTAATTTAGTATAATTTTCTACTAAATGAGCAACACTTATTATGAATCGGACGTTATTGTATATGTGAAGTTTGTGCATGAGATTAAATTTGTTTATATAATATTTACACCGACCTAGCTGGCATTTTTATGCGATTTTGAAGGCAAGATTAGCTTCTGTTAAATAATTACAGTTCGCTTTAGAAATGATCCACGATGGTTTCTGGGACAACGGAATTAGAAAAGAATCTTATATATGGATCGGGCAGACATTTGTTACATTTTACGTTTTGTGACAGTAACAACCGCAGTGAGAAACTATATATACCTGCTCAATGTTGACATACACTTGCAAATTGCAATTATATATACGCTGCACAGCACCGGTAAAAGTTGGTCGTACTCGTACGAGTTAATAGCATAAAACCACCATTTTAAGAGTAAAATTTATTGATTGATACCATTTTACGGAAAAGATACAAAAAAACCACCATAAAATTCATTAGTTGTCTTAAAAAACACCAATTCGACACTAAACCTGAATTGACACCGGTTCTGACGGGTCGGGCCCACCTGCAGGATGACGTGGCTCCCTTTTGACGGCTCCCGACACGTCCGTTACCGCCGTTAATGGCGCGCGGGCCCAGCGCCGTCCACCGTGGATAAGGTAGCATAAAACCACCACTTTTATACTTAAATTTCGAAAAACCACCACATTTGAATAAAAATTTAAATGGAAAAACTTTTAATATGAAAATTGCTAAGATATATCTGAATATTTTTAATATAAATTTTATTCACTATTTCAAATAAGTAAAATATGATTTTTTTTGCTTCTATTAGTAAAGTAAACTTTGGAAATTCATAACTTCAACTATATAATTCCAAATAATATAAATAATATGTCTAAATTTATTAGAAAAAATCAATAAATCCATTTCTAACATCCATCATGCATGACTAACATCTGTTCCTCTCGGGTATTACAAGAAAAAAAATAAAAAATGTGTGTATATATGTGATGCATGGCGACGACTCTGTTCCGATCAAAGCTAGGTTCTATTTTAGAGTACGCATAGAGAGAAGTGCCCCCATCCGTCCTTTTTGAATTTGTTTGCCCCTGGATACTTCCTCATTTCATTTCGTTTGACGAGCTAGCTACTCAAGTTATTTTTCGTGTGTCATCTATCCCCAACTCCATGGATGTAAAAAATGTATCCATCTCTCTGTGTTAGGTAGTACATTCTGTTTAAAAAAGGTGCTAAAATGCTAAATACACATAGTACATGTATGTTTGTGATAAGATTAATATTATATAGTGGCAGGCACGCCGGCGATGGGTGTTGTCATGTACGTATGAGCGTTAACTGGCAGCGATCGAAGGTCTCTATTGTTGCAGATATGCCCTAGAGGCAATAATAAATGTAGTTATTATTATATCTTTGTGTTTATGATAAATGTTTACATTTATGCTATAACAGCATTAACAAGGAAACATTAATACTTGTGTGATTTGTAAACTAAATTAGAGTCCCTAGTAAAGCCTCTTCATAATACTAGCTTGTTGATTAATAAATGATTGTGGTTTTCCTATCATGAACATTGAGATGTTATTAACAACAAGATCATATCGTTAGGAGAATGGTATGATGGACATACTCCTATAGATAAGCGTAGCATAAAGATCAAGTCATTTTAATAGTTCAATTGCTATAAGCTTTCTGATACATAGTAACCTAATTCCTTCGACCATGAGATCATGCTTATCACCATCACCAGAAGGATGCTTTGATGACATCAAACACCACACCGTAACTGGGTGGCTATAAAGGTGGAATTGAGTGTTCAGAAAGTATGGGTTGAGACACATGGATCAAGAGTGGGATTTGTCCATCCATATGACGGATAGATATACTCTGGGCCCTCTCGGTGGAATGTCATCCAATTAGCTTGCAAGCATGTGACTGGCTCACTAGGGATCACATATCACGGGAACGAGAAAAGAGTACTTATCGATAACAAGGTTGAACTAGGTATGCAGAGATACCCACGATCAAAACCTCGGATAAGTAAACTATCGTGAGACAAAGGGAAATTGGTATCGTATGTAAGTGGTTCATTCGATCGCAAAGTAATCATAGAAATATGTGAGAGCCATATGAATTTCCAGATTCCTCTATTGGTTATTGTTCGGAGAAGTGTCTCGATCATGTCCGCATAATTTACGAACCGTAGGGAGACACACTTAAGGATTCGATGTTGTTGAGTAGTTATGGAATGATGAGTAAGAGACCGAATGTTGTTCGGAGTCTCGGATGGGTTCCGGGATATCACGAGGAGATCCGGAATGGTCCGGAGAATAAGATTCATATAAGGAAAGTCCTGTTTCGGAGTTGGAGAATGATTCCGGTGTTTTCATCGGGAATGTTCTAGAAGGGTCCGGAAGGTCCGGCACTCCGGAGGGGAAGGGTACATGAATGTGTCATAACAAGTTGGGAATGGTTGCATCATGTACTAGGTGTCATCACTGAGCAAAATAAAGGGATAACTCAAATATTAGTTTGAAAGGTCAAACGACAAGTTTGCTTGGTGGAGGGAGAGTAGGAAACCTACTTGGGGAGGAGTTCCTCTCCCTCCACCCGCTAGCCAAGGAGGCCGACTTGGGGGAGGACTCCCTCCCCTTGGCCGGCGCCCTCCCACCTATAAAAGGAGGGGCAGGGATGCCCCTCTAGACCTACAACTCTCTCCTCTAAACCCTAGCCCTAGCCGCTGGCCTCCACCAAGTCGCCGCCGCACCTAGGGTTTGCCTAGCCGCCGAGTTGCCCCCCCTTGCCCTAGACGCCTGCCTAGCCCTCTCTCCTTGGTGCCTCTAAACCCTAGATCACCAAGGCCTCTCTCATAGTCCACCATACTCGCTCCGGCTTAAGGCGAAGCCCTGCGAGATCTCCCCTCTACTTCCGGTACCACGCCGCCGTGCTGCCGGAATCGCGAGGAGAGTGCTACAACCTCCGCTGCCTGCTGGAACAAGGGAGAGGAAGGTCTTCATCGAGTACCGAACGTGTGACCAACTGCGGAAGTGCTGCCGGAATGCAGCGCCGGAAGGATCGTCTACACGATCTTGAGATCGGCAAGAGTATGACTACATCACCCAGGAAAATCTTCTCTCGTTAAACACTTTGGAATCTTTGAGGGTGAGTTATTCTATCGACTCGTTGCTACAATCTAGTAGATAGATCTTGGCTTGTTTGTTTGTATGCGGTAGAAAATTTTTGTTTTCCATGCTACGAACCCCTACAGTGGTATCAGAGCCGTGTCTATATGTAGATCTGTTGCACGAGTAGAACACAATGGTCATTATGGGCGGTGGTGCTTTTATTATCAATTGCTTCTTGTGTACTTTGCATCTTGCGGTATGATGGGATGAAGCGGCCCGGGCTAACCTTACATGACATCGTTCATGAGACTTGCTCCACGCTCAACACGCAACTTGTATTGCATAAGTGGCTTTGCGGGTGTCTGTCTCTCCCATTATAGTATAGATCCAATTTACAACGGGCACTTGATAGTTCAAACATCAACGTTGTGGTTCTTTTCGTAAGTTAGAGCGACACTTATTGAAAGCCCCAAACCACGTAAAATATGCAAAGAAAATTAGAGGCGTCTAACTTTGTTTTGCAGGGGTGTGCTGTGATGTGATATGGCCATGATTGTGATTATATTTGATGTATGCAATGTTCCTTATTGTAAGTTGGCAACCGGCAGGAGCCATATGGTTGTCTTTAATTTCCGTTAAAGACCCGCGTGTCTATTCAAAGTAGTTGTAATAGTTGAAGCTGGTGGACGACAATCATGGAGCAGCGTCATTGACCTTGATGCAATGTCGGTGATGATGGAGATCATGTTCGTGCTTGAAGATGGAGATCGCAAGCACAAATAAGAAAGGCCATATCATATCACATATAATGAATTGCATGTGATGTTAATCCTTTATGCATCTTGTATTGCTTAGTTAACGACAGTAGCATTATAAGATGATCCCTCATGCACATAAATTTCAAGTTTTAAAGTGTTCATCCTTAGTAAGCACCGTTGCTAAAGCTTGTTGTTTCGAAGCACCACGTGATGATCGGGTGTGTTAGATTCTGCAAGTGTATACAACGTGAGCAAGCCAGATTTGCTCATGCAGAAGCTAAGGTTTGATCTTGACGAGCCTAGCATGTACAGACATGGTCACGGAACACGGATCACCGAAAGGTAAAGCATGAATCGTATAGTAGATATGATGAACATGTCGATTGTTCGCCATTAAAACTATATCAACTCTCGTGATGATCGGTGTTGATATGGTGGATTTGGTTCGTGTGATCACTAAAACAATGTGAGGGATATTGTTTTGAGTGGGAGTTCACCTAGATTAATTTAACTATTAATTAGAACTCAATTTGTCATAAGCTTAGTGTAAATGATTGCAAATATGTTATAGATCAATGGCGGCCCCTACCATCAATTTTAATGCGTTCCTAGAGAAAGAAAAGTTGAAAAACAATGGAAGCAACTTCGCGGATTGGTTCCGCAATTTGAGGATTGTCCTCAATGCTGGTAATTTGACCTATGTGCTGGATGCACCACTGGGTGACCCGCCTGCAGCTGATGCTACCGATGAAGTAAAGAATGTTTACCTCGCTCGAAAGAATCAGTACTCCACAGTTCAGTGTGCTATCTTGTATGGTTTGGAATCGGAGCTTCAGAAAAGGTTTGAGAATTCAGACCCACATGATATTTTCCGTGAACTCAAATTGATATTTGAGACTCACGGGGCAGTTGAGAGCTATGAGGCTTCTGAAAAGTTCTTTAACTGCAAGATGGAAGAGGGCAGCTCCGTCAGTGAGCATGTGCTTAAGATGTCTGGGCACGCAAACAAACTCCAAAGCTTGGGTATAGTGATTCCTAATGCTTTGGGGATTTACCGTGTCCTCCAATCACTACCACCAAGTTACAAGAACTTTGTGATGAACTACAATATGCAAAGCATGAACAAGCAGTTGCTAGAACTCTTCTCCATGTTAAAATATGCAGAAGTGGAGATCAAAAAAGAGCACCAAGTGTTGATGGTCAATAAGACCACCAAATTCAAGAAAGGCAAGTCTAAGCAAAAGGGACACTTCAAGAAGGGTGGTAAGAAAGTTGCCGCACCGACGAAGAAGACCAAGGCTCAACCTAAGCCTGATACTGAGTGCTTTTACTGCAAGGGAGAAGGTCACTGGAAGCGGAATTGCCCAAAGTACTTGGCGGATTTCAAGAACGGCAACATCAAGAAGAAAGGTATATCCGATATACATGTTATTGATGTGTATCTCACTAGTACTCGTAGTAGTGCATGGGTATTTGATACTGGTTCGGTTGCTCATATTTGTAACTCGAAACAGGTGCTGCAGAATAAACGGAAGCTAGCGAAGAACGAGGTGACGATGCGCGTAGGAAATGGATCAAAGGTTGATGTGATCGCGGGCGGCACGCTACCTCTTCATCTACCATCGGGATTAGTTTTATACTTAAATAATTGTTATTTGGTGCCTGCGTTAAGCATGAACATTATATCGGGATCTTGTTTATTGCGAGACGGTTACTTGTTTAAGTCCGAGAATAATGGTTGTTTGATTTATATAAGTAATATGTTTTATGCACATGCACCTTTGATAGATGGTCTATTCTTATTGAATCTCGATAGTGGAAATACACATATTAATAACATTGAAGCTAAACGTTTGAAATTGAGCGATAACTCGACCTATATGTGGCACTGTCGTCTTGGTCACATTGGAGTGAAGCGTATGAAGAAACTCCATTCCGATGGACTTCTTGAATCACTTGATTTCGAATCACTTGAAAGATGCGAAGCATGTCTGATGGGTAAAATGACTAAGACTCCATTTTCTGGTATGATGGAGCGAGCTACGGACTTATTGGAAATCATACATACCGATGTGTGTGGTCCGATGAGTGTAGCATCGCGCGGTGGTTATCGTTATGTTCTTACCTTCACGGATGACTTGAGTAGATATGGGTATATCTATTTCATGAAACATAAGTCCGAAACTTTCGAGAAGTTTAAGGAATTTCAAAGTGAGGTGGAGAATCAACGTAACAAGAAGATTAAATTTCTACGTTCTGATCGTGGAGGTGAATATCTAAGTTACGAGTTTGGCGAGCATTTGAAGAAATGCGGAATACTTTCACAATTGACACCGCCGGGAACACCACAGCGTAATGGTGTGTCCGAACGTCGTAATCGAACTCTCTTAGATATGGTTCGTTCTATGATGTCACTTACAGATTTACCGCTATCATTTTGGGGTTATGCATTAGAAACAGCCGCATTCACTTTAAATAGGGCACCATCTAAATCCGTTGAGACGACACCATATGAATTATGGTTTGGGAAGAAACCTAAATTGTCGTTCCTTAAAGTTTGGGGTTGTGAAGCCTATGTAAACAAGTTACAGCCGGACAAGGTTGAACCCAAAGCGGAAAAATGCGTCTTCATAGGATACCCAAAGGAAACTATTGGGTATACCTTCTATCATAGATCCGAAGGCAAGATCTTCGTTGCCAAGAATGGATCCTTTCTAGAGAAGGAATTTCTCTCGAAAGAAGTGACTGGAAGGAAAGTAGAACTCGACGAGGTTGTCTAACCTTCTCTCGAACTTGCGAGTAGCGCAGCACCGGAAGAAGTTCCTGTGGTGCCTGCACCAATAAGAGAGGAAGCTAATGATGATGATCATGAAACTTCGGTTGAAGTTGCTACAGAGCCTCGCAAGTCAACGAGAACTCGTACCACTCCTGATTGGTATGATCCCGTTATGAGTGTCATGTTGGTGGATAACACGGATGACCCTGCGACATATGAGGAAGCGATGATGAGCCCAGATTCCAATAAATGGCAAGAAGCCATGAAATCCGAGATTGGATCCATGTACGAAAACCAAGTATAGACTTTGGTGGACTTACCGGATGGCCGGAAGGCTGTCGAGAACAAATGGATTTTCAAGAAGATAACAGATGCTGATGGTAATGTTACTGTCTATAAAGCTCGACTTGTCGCAAAAGGGTTTCGACAAATTCAAGGAGTTGACTATGATGAGACTTTCTCACCAGTAGCGAAGCTAAAGTCTTTGAGGATTTTGTTAGCAATCGCTGCATATTATGATTATGAGATATGGCAGATGGATGTCAAAACAGCATTCCTCAATGGAGAGATTGATGAAGAGTTGTATATGATGCAACCCAAAGGTTTTGTCGATCCTAAAGATGCTAACAAGGTATGAAAACTTCAACGGTCCATATATGGATTGAAGCAAGCATCCCGAAGTTGGAATCAACGTTTTGATAAGGTAATCAAAAGTTTTGGTTTTATACAAACTTATGTAGAAGCTTGTATTTACAAGAAAGCGACTGGGAGCTCTGTAGAATTCTTAATACTATATGTAGATGACATATTGTTAATTGGGAATGATGTAGACCTTCTTAATAGTGTCAAGGAATATTTGAATAATAGTTTTTCAATGAAAGATCTTGGCGAAGCAGCTTATATATTAGGCATAAAGATTTATAGAGATAGATCGAGACGCCTAATATCATTGTCACAAAGTACATATTTGGACAAAGTTCTAAAGAGGTTTGGAATGGAAGATAGAAAGAAAAGGTTCTTGCCCATGTTGCCCAATACGACCTCGAGTAAAACTCAAAGTCCAGCAACGGCAGAAGATAGAGAAAGGATGAGTAAGACTCCCTATGCCTCAGCCATAGGATCTTTAATGTATGCCATGCTTTGTACTAGACCCGACATTGCATATGCTGTTAGTTTGACTAGCAGATATCAAAGTGATCCAGGAGTGGATCATTGGACAGCGGTCAAAAACATCCTTAAGTACTTGAGAAGAACTAAGGATATGGTTCTTTCTTATGGAGGTGATGAACAGCTCGTTGTTAATGGTTACACCGATGCTAGTTGGAACACCGATCCGGATGATTCTAAATCTCAATCTGGAAACGTATTTACTTTGAATGGTGTAGCAGTTAGCTGGAGGAGTGCAAAGCAAAGCGTTGTGGCGAGATCTTCAACTGAATCGGAATACATAGATGCTTCGGAGGCTTCACAAGAAGCGATATGGATGAAGGATTTCATTACAGAGCTCGGTGTGGTTCCAAGTGCGCTGGACCCAATGTCTATCTACTGTGATAACATGGGCACCATAGCCAATGCGCAAGAACCAAGGTCACACAAGAAGATGAAGCACATCAAGCTACGTTTTCACGCTATTCGAGAACATGTCCAAGATGGTGACATAAAGATTTGCAAAGTACACACAGATCTGAATATGGCGGATCCGTTGACTAAACCTCTCCCGAGGGCAAAACATGACCAAAACCAAACTGCCATGGGTGTTCGGTATATTACCATGTAATCTAGATTAGTTGACTCTAGTGCAAGTGGGAGACTGTTGGAGATATGCCCTAGAGACAATAATAAATGTAGTTATTATTATATCTTTGTGTTTATCATAAATGTTTACATTCATGCTATAATAGTATTAACAAGGAAACATTAATACTTCTGTGATTTGTAAACTAAATTAGAGTCCCTAGTAAAGCCTCTTCATAATACTAGCTTGTTGGTTAATAAATGATTGTGGTTTCCCTACCATGAACATTAAGATGTTATTAACAACAAGATCATATCGTTAGGAGAATGGTATGATGGACATACTCCTATAGATAAGCGTAGCATAAGGATCAAGTCATTTTAATAGTTCAATTGCTATAAGCTTTCTAATACATAGTAACCTAATTCCTTCGACCATGAGATCATGCTTATCACCATCACCGGAAGGATGCTTTGATGACATCAAACACCACACCGTAACTGGGTGGCTATAAAGGTGGCATTGAGTGTTCGGAAAGTATGGGTTGAGACACATGGATCAAGAGTGGGATTTGTCCATCCATATGACGGATAGATATACTCTGGGCCCTCTAGGTGGAATGTCATCCAATTAGCTTGCAAGCATGTGACTGGCTCACTAGGGATCACATATCACGGGAACGAGAAAAGAGTACTTATCGATAACAAGGTTGAACTAGGTATGCAGAGATACCGACGATCAAAACCTCGGATAAGTAAACTATCGTGAGACAAAGGGAAATTGGTATCGTATGTAAGTGGTTCATTCGATCACAAAGTAATCATAGAAATATGTGGGAGCCATATGAATTTCCAGATTCCTCTATTGGTTATTGTTCGGAGAAGTATCTCGATCATGTCCGCATAATTCACGAACCGTAGGGAGACACACTTAAGGATTCGATGTTGTTGAGTAGTTATGGAATGATGAGTAAGAGACCGAATGTTGTTCGGAGTCTCGGATGGGTTCCGAGATATCACGAGGAGATCTGGAATGGTCCATAGAATAAGATTCATATAAGTAAAGTCCTGTTTCGGAGTTGGAGAATGATTCCGGTGTTTTCATCGGGAATGTTCTAGAAGGGTCCGGAAGGTCCGGCACTCCGGAGGGGAAGGGTACATGAATGTGTCATAACAAGTTGGAATGTTTGAATCATGTACTAGGTGTCATCGCTGAGTAAAATAAAGGGATAAATCAAATCCTAGTTTGAAAAGTCAAACGCCAATTTGAAAAGTCAAACGACAAGTTTGCTTGGTGGAGGGAGAGTAGGAAACCTACTTGGGGAGGAGTTCCTCTCCCTCCACCCGCCGGCCAAGGAGGGTGACTTGGGGGAGGACTGCTTCTGCGGACTTGCTATATATTTTTTGCACCGGGCCGGGCAACCGAAATTGGCTTCATTTAACGAAAAAATGGTTCTAGCAACATCATCGTGTATAAGGTTCTATGTGTACTGATTTTTATGCAAAATCAATATTAGTTTATTTTGATGTCCTAATACCACAGTAACAAATATTTTGTTTCTAACACACTTAATCTTGTTTTACCAACTCAAGAGTTTGCTTCTACTACTACTACCACTACTAAATTTTGTTTCAATGTAATGTAAAGTAGCAAGAACTCCCCCGGGGCCATAGAATATTACAATAACATCTCTTAACTCATCTACGCCAATGCATCTTCTTGTCAGTCCATATAACTGCACATCCCGTGCTTGTCTATGTAGTTACAAACGCCTCTCCTTGAATCCTCACCGCACCTTCATTCTCTTGACTTCTGGCAAAAAGACATCCTATACATTTCACAAGATAGTTATGAATAGTTGGTTTTTTAGAAAACGACGAGTATGGGATATGGGAACAGACAGATTTCCAGAGCCCTTGCCTTGCTTACTGATTTGCTTATCGAGTAGTGAAAAAGTGTTGAGAATGAAAGGCATCTGGATAGAAATATGTTATCCTAAAATTATGCAAAGATAAAATTGTAATTATGTTAATTCCTCGCTCTTCCATTTTCTTCTCTCGTTTCTGTGGAAACTTCGCGCTGTGAAAAATTATTTCCAGTGCTACTAAAACTTGCTTATAGTGCAAGTCTCATTTGCTCCAATCTAACATATACTTTGTTTCCAATGTAAAAAATATTTGGTTTCTTACACAGTAAAATTTTATCTCTATCGGTTATATACAGTTTTTGAGTTTACCTTGAAATTCCATCAATCTAGCAAAATTGAATATAGAATTTTAGGTTATTTCAAATAAAAAACTATGTGTACTAAATTGAATATGATGTTTCAAGCAACATCATCGCGTATAAGATTCTATGTGTACTGATTTTTATGCAAAATCAATATTAATTTATTTTGATGTCCTAATACCACAGTAACAAATATTTTGTTTCTAACACACTTAATCTTGTCTTACCAAATCAAAAGTTTGCTTCTACTACTACCACTACTAAATTTTGTTTCAATGTAATGTAAAGTAGCGAGAAATCCCCCGAGGCCTAGTTGTAGCCGTGCACAACGCACAAGGGTCCGGTCCCATGTTCGAGTTCTCACCCCTACCTTAATGACAAGCCGGGTGGAATCCCCCCTTGGTTATGTAATTTTTTAACATAAAGTAGTATCCACCGACTGAATTTTGCTTCCATCGACTAGAAACTAAATTGCATCATAATAGAAGTAGTTTTCATCAAATAGAAGAAATGGTTATTCTTTGATTTACATTGTACAAAAGATGAAAATCCGTCCAACATTGTTTTCCAAGGACAATTGTGTCATTGGCTCGGCGTGCGTCGCTCACAATGGGGATGATGAGCGTATTGCGGCCCGACCGAGGTGGTAAATTCTTGCACCTGATATTTCTTGGCACAATAGATCATCTGTTTCTCTAGCGTTCAATTGCTAAAGTCATATAGATGGTGATGGAATGTGCTTTTGACCGGACAGAATACCTGATTAGGTACATGAATTATTTGCTTTGTAGCTTCCTAAATTTGGAAAGTCTGGCGAAGAGTTGGTTACTGTAGGGGTTGATGTTGTTTGCTAGACAATCTAGAGATTTCGAAATGATGTGTGTGTTTCAATAATAAGAAAGTGACTAACTGATATGTGAGCATAATATTTCCGATCATTGGTTGAATTGCAGGTCTCTTTTGCAGACAAAACTTCGGAAACTAGAGGCAATAAAGTGGGGAGTAAGAGCAGGACACAAATCTGATCATTGGTTGAATACCATGTCTCTTTTGATGTCTCTTCAAGGCGAGACATGGATGACGACCTGGAGTTCCGGAGATGGCTTGAAGATTAAAATTAGAACCTGGGGTGCTTCCTAGTCTGCTAGCATTGTATAGTTTCATGTCTCCTTGTGGAGTAGTAGTCTTTTACTTCATTGAGCTCAGAGATGCTTTTGGGGTGAGCTATGTCTGTCTTTGCGTCTGTAGCGAAAAGGGATGTTATGCTGGTTTTCCTATTCACACTTTATCATAGCTCTGAGTAATTTTAGTTGGTTCCTTGTACTTCCTCTGATCCATAATAAGTATCGCTCATTTATTATTAGTATAAAATAAGCGACACTTATTATAGATCGAAGAAAATACAATAATTAAGAGAGGAGACTATCTTTCATTAGAAAAACCCAGCAGCCATGCATCTTGTGACAGGACGTGCAAGTGCCTTTGGGTTGGATCGTGAAAAGCTTAAACTCAAGGCTCCAACCATATAGTACGGGTTACATTGCCTAACAGTAAGGACTCGAAGTAAGGAATTGGATTTGGTCTCACTTCCAATTTAATTTATTTATTCCTTGTCTGGGCATTCACTATTCTGGGAAAGCATTTTATTTGTTTCAACATATTTTGAGATAGAATCATTATTTTTTATTTTAAAATAAATAGTTCGTCACACTGGCCACTTCCGGTCCAACTAGAGCTGGCTTCCATATCAAAAAGATGTTTCTTACAAAATCCTTCCATCTAATTTTTTTACGAATTTTACTCCAAATAAATTTAATTTTGTTTTAGTCTTCCAAAAAGAAGTACTTTTTTTTCCAATTCACACTGCAAGACTTCTGCTATCAACTCGATAATTTGCTACTCGTACTACTAAAACTCAATTTAAAAACCAGGTAAGTTACTGTACAACAACTGAAATTTGTCTTCCATCAAATAAAAATGGTTTCTTCTTGTACGAAACATCTCTCTAGTGTTGTCTGCTAGCAACAAGGTAACGATGATACATTGCTCACGAGGACGATGTACGCAGTGCGGACACCGTCTGGGTGCCCAAATTCCTGCACTGGGTGTTTGTTGGCAAGATGGATGTCGAAGAGGGCTTCACGCCAACTGCAGCATGTCAGAGATCAGTCGCAACGTCTTTGGGCGCAGGTGTGCTTCTGTGTCCACACTAAACTTAATTTGCATGGGGCAGTTTTTTTAACATGTTGAAACCCATATCTAAGCATGTATACCTCTATATAGGTGTACTCGATCGAGCAAGGTATATTCCACATTGTCATTGGTTGATCCAACCTCTCTATCGAGATCTACATCTTTGCATGCCATGTTTTGAAATTTTATTGTTGCTTCTATATACCTCCTGATTTTCACCTCCCGCAGACATATCAGTATACGTGTATGGTGACTATACGTCTAAAGAGACACTACAGGAATGGGAAGCTACGCCGACGGCCGGTCGCTACGCCGATGGCCAAACGTCGGGGCCGTCGACGTAGTCATCGTCCAGGCCAGCCCCGTCAAGCAGCCGTCGGCGTAAAATTGCCCTCGGCATTTTCTATGCTACGCCGACGGCTGCCCTCGGCGTAGCTATTTTTTATTTTATCTCATTAAACTTTCAAAAATCATAACTAAATCATTCTAGTTCAGAAAAATACAAATAATATATCAAAATTTGCAAAAAAATAAGACCTATCTATCTACACTCAAATATTACACATTTATAAATAAAAATTAAGTAAAACATAAAACATTATATATAGTTTAAAACAGGCATAAAAAATTCAAAAACGATCGAAACAATGCGAAACCTTCGCGTGGTGTTATATTATGTGACATAGTTAGAAGGAAAAATATCAAACTTGGTATATTGATTATGTCTCAAAGAAACCTTCACAAAATGACCTATCTCATTCGAGGTTTCTTGGCTTTCGGGTCAAATGACCAATGTTAATGCCAGAATCAAGGCATAGTTTGTGATAATGTGCCTATATTGTGCATACACATGCATCATGGGATGGCGAACAATGTTGCAGGAGGAAGTTTTCCTTTTCGTCGCACCAAAAACCATTTCCCATTTTCCGAGCATAAAAAACGGATGGTTTTGTGAAGCAACCACCAAATGGCTAATTCAAAATACTACCACCATATTTTATAAAAATACTATACCACCTTATATGGACAATGTCCCAACAGGGGGATCCGAAACCTTTCCGTCCACCTTTGGTGAAAAAGACAAATTTCTGCCGAATCGGTAGGAAGTGGGTCAGATATGAACTACAGGTACATGATCCGATGCTCATGTTTTTTTATAAAAATTATTTTTAGGTTCACAATATGCTATTTTATCAAAGATCCAATGCAAGTTTAGCGAGGCTCGGCCCCGAGCTAAGATTCTTTATGTCCGCCGTTCGACAAAGTTTGACGATAGTTTAAAACGGGCATAAAAAATTCAAAAACGATCGAAACAATGCGAAACCTCCGCGTGGTGTCATATTATGTGACATAGTTATAAGGAAAATTAGCAAACTTGATATATTGATTATGTGTCAAAAAAACCTTCACAAAATGACCTATCTCATTCGAGGTTTCTTGGCTTCCGGGTCAAATGACCAATGTTATGGCTAGAATCAAGGCATAGTTTGTGATAATGTGCCCATATTATGCATACACATGCATCATGGGATGGCGAACAATGTTGCAGGAGGAAGTTTTCCTTTTAGTCGTACCAAAAAGCCATTTTCTATTTTCCGATCATAAAAAACGAACGGTTTTGTGAAGCAACCACCAAATGGCTAATTCAAAATACTACCACCACATTTTACAAAAATACTATACCACCTTATATGGACAATGTCCCAGCATGGGGATCCGAAACCTTTCCGTCCACCTTTGGTGAAAAAGACAAATTCCTGCCGAATCGGTAGGAAGTGGGTCAGATATGAACTACAGGTACATGATCCGATGCTCATGTTTTTTTACAAAAATCATTTTTAGGTTCACAATATGCTATTTTATCAAAGATCTAATGAAAGTTTAGCGAGACTCTGCCCCGATCTAAGAATCTTTATGTCCGTCGTTCGACAAAGTTTAACGATAGTTCAAAACGGGCATAAAAAATTCAAAAACGATCGAAACAATGCGAAACCTTCGCGTGGTGTCATATTATGTGATATATTTATAAAGAAAAATAGCAAACTTGATATATTGATTATGTCTCAAAAAACCCTTCACAAAATGACCTATCTCATTCGAGGTTTCTTGGCTTTCGGGTCAAATGACCAATGTTATGGCTAGAATCAAGGCATAGTTTGTGATAATGTGCACATATTATGCATACACATGCATCATGGGATGACGAACAATGTTGCAGGAGGAAGTTTTTCTTTTAGTCGCACCAAAAAGCCATTTTCTATTTTCCGAGTATAAAAAACGGACGGTTTTGTGAAGCAACCACCAAATGGCTAATTCAAAATACTATCACCACATTTAAAAAAAAAATACTATACCACCTTATATGGACAATGTCCCAACAGGGGGATCCGAAACCTTTCCGTCCACCTTTGGTGAAAAAGACAAATTCCTGCCGAATCGGCAGGAAGTGGGTCAGATATGAACTACAGGATCCGATGCTCATGTTTTTTTAGAAAAAACATTTTTAGGTTCACAATATGCTATTTTATCAAAGATCCAATGCAAATTTTCCTTTTCATCGCACGAAAAAGGCATTTTTCATTATCCGAGCGCAAAAAGGAGATTTTCTAAAGCAACCACCAAATAGCTAATTCAAAAATGGAGGGTTTGTGATTAGTTGATATGAATATCATATTTGGATTCCTCTTATTTTTCTAATCAATTTAAACATATTATTTGTTGAATTTCGATTTACAGATTTAAAGATATTAATTATTCTATATTAAATAGAAAAATACAAAAAAATAAAATTATTATATTTTTATTTGAATTCAATAATATTTTTACTTATTCATTAATATTTACTTAAATAATTGTTTGTAATTTCAAAAAATACAAACATGTGACATGATGATATAAGAGTTAATAGGATTGATATCATAGTATTGACACCAATGTATGAATTACTTTGCGGAAACGGATTCTGAAGGAACAAGGAAGTTAAGCGTGCTGAAGCAGGAGTTGTATTAGGATGGGTGACCTGCTGGGAAGTTTGACTAAGACTGAAATTTAATTAAATAGTAAGTATAATTAGTGTTAAAAATGTTCAAAGTAGGAGATTAACAAGTGAAACAATTCAAAGAATAAAAAAATTGATAAAAAATAAATAATTTTTTTTTCAAAAAAATATATATTTTTGCAACCGGTCGACAGGCTATGCGGACGGCCGCTACGCCGACGGCAAAGCCGACGGTATTTTGATACGCCGACGGCTTGAGTGTGCTCCACCGAGGGAGATCTTTGCCGAGTAGGCTACGCCGAGGGCTGCCCTCGGCGTACCATACGGCGAGGGCATTTTGGCCTACGCCGATGGCCTTTTGCCCTCGGCGTAGCGCGCACGTCCCGTAGTGAGACCAGATAGGTTTGGTGTTGGTTTGTACGATCTTTAAAACGAAACGGTGTCGAGTTTCTGTTTGTTAAAGTTTGAAGTGAAGTGGGACATCGGAGAAAAATTGGTCCTACAAACCATGCTCGATGTAAAAAAAACTAAGCAGGCACCTGGTAAATAAAAACTAACAATGGTCCTTCAGGACCGATTCATTCTTCTTACGCCACTCTCTTCAGGACCATTGTACGTCGCCTAGTCTAACAGGTCCAGCAAATAAGACGCCCAGCTTTGTATGATCGAGTCTATGCGCCTCAGGCAACGGTTGCTGCTTTCTTGTGATCTTGACCGATATTTTTGGTTTGGTTAGTGAAAACCTTATAAAGCCAAGTTAAAAGGGGTGTTGAATAGCTCTGAATGATTTTTTTTTAAAAGGAGCATATATTAATATCAGCAACGAATTGCCCTAGCGGCCATACGAATGCACATAAAAAAATAATTATAGAAAAGAAAAGTCCTGCTACAGTGACCCATTCGTTGAAATAGTAGTAATACCACCACGAAGACAGCATCAGAAGTCCAGCTTCTCCAAAAGCTACGCCTCCAAGAAGGGAACAATGTACAAACACCGTCATCGCCCGATCATAGATCTTAGGTTTTCACCATGAAGAAAGTCCATGCTCTCGAAACAATACGTTTAACAAGGCCATTGCCAGGCACAATCAATTAAGACCGGACCCTGGTTTTCACCCTGAAAGGTAGGACTGTGAACCTCGCTTGTGCAGTCGCCCCCACTTGCATGTCAGTGCTCCAAGTCACGAGTCACCAAGCCAATTCCTCATCACTACCCAGACTCGAACCACCATTGTCCGTCCTCAGATCTCGGTCTCCATGACATTCTCCGTCAGCACCATGAAACGAGAAACATGCCCCCATGATATTAACAGCCGACAGAGCTTCAAATCGCTCCCTCTGAACCCAAACGGTCAGAGTAAAATATGGGTGCGCACGACTGAATCCCTCCAATCTGGCAATCTCCAGGTATTATTCACCCATGGAATTTTTCGCTGAAGCCTTCTCGAACTCGCCACTCCGATCAGATCAGATAGGGCAAGTAACAAATAACTCTGAATGAATAAGTGGTTATTTGTTCAATGCCCGCTATATGGTCCTCACATGTGGGAATTATTAAAATCCCGGTGCTTGTATCTTGTTAGTCCAGGGCCACCTATGTATATCACCTTAACATTGTTTGTGCATGGCAATAACTTTGTTAAAGACATTTTTTTGAGAGTGTGGACCTTCTTCAGGGTAAAAATCTAAGATCTTTGATCGGGCGATAGCGGTGTTTGTGCACTGTTCCTTCTTAGAGGCGTTGTTTTTGAAAAAGCTAGATTTCTGGTGTTATCTTGGTGGTGATAGTACTGTTGTTCCAATGAATGGGTTACTGTAGCGGAAATTTTTCTTTTTTTGTAATTCTTTTTTTTATGTGTGCATCTGTATGGCCGCTAGGGTAATGCGTTGTTGCAGAGGATGAATATATTTGATATCTTTTGATATTAATATATGCTCCTTTCCAAAAAAATCACATTAACATCTCTTGGCTCACGCAAATACACCTTCTTGTCAGTCATACATCTTTCTCTTCTATATATATATACATACACCTTTCCAGGTCTCTCCTACACTCATCAGTTCACCTTCGCCGTTTTGATTCCTTGAGAAAAAATATGTATACGACTCACATTCTTAGTTATGAAACACGGAAACAAGTTGATGCATTTGCTTATGTGCAATAGGAGTAGCTCCGAGCATTGAGAATGGAAGACATCGGGGCAAAACAGGTTACCTGCATGAAAAGGCATAGTCAATTTGTACATGACAAAAGGACAGCCACCACACAATTGAGTGCAGTGCTTAGGAATATACATGTGCTAGTTTGCTGATCCGGGATCATACAAGGAGTTCACTTCAAGCTTTCGGAAAATGACAAGTAGTAGGAGGATTTAGTGTTCACTGCCTGAGAGGATTTGCTGTTCAGCACAGTTCCCTATCTTTGTGGCGATTCTAGTCCTAGTCCTTGTCTCGTGGGTACTAGTTGGATGGGGCTCCAGCGGTCGAGACCACTATAGTACAACCATAGGAGTTCACCTTGGGGTGTATCCATGAAACATGAGTTCATATGATTTGATTAAGGGAAGTTCAGTTTAGGAACTATTCAAGCTGAATGTGACACAGTAATATTTTTTAGGCTTGTTAAACTAGCATAGTGGCTCTTGCAAATGGAGAGCATCATCTTTATCGTGTCCACCATGCTAAGTATTTAATTTCACTTTACACACATATCTATTTCTTGTATTTATCCCATTTATTATAAAATATCTCGATTAAGACAAGGATACCTTTTAGGGTGTATCTTTGACGCTTGTTTTGTGTAGACGCATGTTCCTAAATTATAGTTAAATATTTTGTTCTTGGTAACCAATTTTGATAGTTAGGCTAGGTGAAAGGGTAGAATATTAGCCCCCGTTGACGTGCCCTCAAGAGGGTAAAGACACGACGGGCTAGGGCTTTCACGTGGAACCAAGTCAAGTGGGTACCCAAAAAAATGCCCTCAAGAGGGTAACAACATATTCAGGCATCACCGTTGAAAGTGCCAAGGCGTAGAGCTTTCACTCGGGTCCTCGCCTATGTCATCTAGGGTACTAAGGAACCTACCCAACCCAAGAGAAGGGTCATCTTTTCAGCATGCGGCCTCCTGATCTTGACCAGGGACACGCCACCACCAAAGCCACATCGACACCAAGACCACCCGCTACTAATCCCCATGCCATTAACACGTCTATATGGAGAGCCACCACCGCTGCGATGTTGCCTGCCAAAAAGCACCCATCCAGGTCGCAGCCTCGACTTCGAAGATCTCGTGCCACAAATAAAAAGGTCCCATTGGACGGACCAGGGAGTCGCATCCGCCAAAGCCACCTCGACACCAAGATCGCTCACTACTAATCCCCTTGCCATCAACATGGCTAAATGGAGGGACCCCACTGCTATGATATTTCCTGCCGAAAAGCACCCATCGAGCCTCTCCATCTAGCGCCACCGCTCCGACATCAAAGATCACGGCCGCCAAGAAAATGGTCCCATTAGAGATACAAGCCTAGGCACACCTAGATCCAAGATCGTCTGGCCAAGATCTAGCCTGATTCTTACTAGTAGAGGAGCTCGCATGGCAACGGCGAGGGGAGACTATGAGGGTGAGGTGACCTCAGCTCCGCCCAGAAGTTACCAAGTACGACAGGGGAGCCCGACCAGGCCCACTAGGTGGCCAACACCTAGGCCCGTAGGCCCAGATCTGGCACCCACTCGGCTACATCAAAACCAGCAACTACACGCCCTCCACCGCCTCAAATTCCACCCTGCCAGCTGCCAGGACCAGGGCCAGCTACCCGAAGTCCACCGCCACTAACCGCATCGTTGCATGGCTAAGAAAGACCCGACCTCCTCTAGAAGTATGTGGTCGAGAAGATCATGCTGCCGCTTGAGAGGGTGTTCCCGGCGGCACTAGCCGGCAGCGGAGGGAGGCGGGGCAGAGGGGGCATACTGCGCTAGGATTTGGGGGAATGCGCCCCTGCCACACTTGGGAGGTGGGGGGGGGGGGGGAGAGGAGGGAGTGGGATTTTTTCCGCCTTCGACTACATCATCCGAAGGATAAATGTATATATAGATTACCAGCCAAACACTTCTAAAATTGAAACTACAAATCCAATAAACGAGGGGTTCTTAGCTCTATTTGATCAATATCACATTGACCACATGTCATGCATCGTGTGAGAGGAGACGGACTAAAGAGTCATTTTGCTTTCGGATAATGAAAAGCTTAAAATTGGGAAAGTTGTAGCAGGGCTCGAATGGGTATTCGTTGTTCGCTTTCCTTTATGCGCTCCCAGCTGTGTGTGTGGGAATGGAGTATTGGCTCTCGTCACGGGTGTCAAGTTTCTTGTCAGTCCACCCTTCCAACCGGGTGTACTATACAATCGTAACATCTCTTAGATTGTGTGTGTGTACTATACAATCGTAACATCTCTTAGATGTTCATAAAGACAAATGCGTCCCTTAGACCATATAGTGCTATGTCTATATATACAAATGTATGCCTTCGATCCTCAGCTCAACTTCACCATCTTGTCTAATCACAAAACAAAGTGCGCATATATACGGCTCACACAAATAATATTTATGAGATATAGGGACAGAAACGTCTTCGTGTTTTCCTATATACTTAAGGAGATTAAGGTGAAGCTTTGAGAATGGAAGGCATCAGGACAAAAGAAATTACAGAGGCCTGAACTTTGTGTCAATGTATGCATGACCAGGACACTTCCAACCGGGCTGTGCTACCTTACGGGCAACAGTCCTACTGGCTAAGATCCGGATAATGCTGGAGCTTGCTGGAGCGAACCAAAAATAGAAACATAGGTGTAGCCCGGAAAAAGACCAAGAGCGGGGAATTAAGGCAACGTAGTGAGCGGTCGGTGGCAAACTGTAGCCCGGAAAGAGCCGGTTCTCTCCCAACCAAATGGCCTAGTGCTAGTGTCGGTGTCCTCGGCGACTGCCAATAAACTGCCAACCAAGCTGGGCCTAAATCCAAAAAGGTAGTTAAATAACTTTAGAGTCATCTTTGCCTGTGGAAATTATTAAAGTCTCGGAGATTTCTTACCGATGCATGATATTGTGAGTCCACGGCCACCTATATATGTGGCTATGCATCACCTTTTAACGTCTCTTAACTCACGCCAATACATGTTTTTGTCATCCCGGACCATGCTCGTCTACATACACCTCCCCACGCCTCCCCTGCGTTCACTACTTCATCTTGAGTGATCCATGAAATGTAATAATTTGTAATACTCACTAGTAGAAAATGCCCCATTAGTCTCTGTTGGTAAGGGGCATTAGTCCCGGTTACCCAACCGGGACGGGGCAATCGGGACTAAAGTCCCAACCTTTAGTCCCGATTGCCCCATCAACCGGGACAAATGGCGGTACACGTGGCGGCGTCAGAGGGCGAGGGAGAAGGGGGGGGGGTGGAGCAACCGTCCCGGTTCGTAACACGAACCGGCACAAATAACCTTCTGCCGCGGCAGAGATTTGACACATTTCTCTGCCGCGGCAGAGAATTCATTTTGGCAACTTTTGTTGCCGCGGCAGTATTTTTGCCATTTTTTGTGCCGCGGCAGAGAATTCATTTAGGTTGTTTTATTGTTTATTTAGTATTTTGCACTCATCAATGAAGGAATCATTATATTACACAAGATCATCATGACAATATTACATTCGATACACGGATCGAGTTCATGCACTACATACAAAAGTTGCTCTTTTTACAATCCCTATTGTCTATACGCAGCCGGATAGTATTCCCCTTTTGGGTTTAGGACTTCTGCATCCAAGAATCCCGCCAATTCCTCCTGAATTGCTCGTACGCGATCCTTTGGCAGAAGACCGTTCCGTAGACGTTCGATCTGATTTAAAAAAGGAGTCAACCTATATTAATGAAACTAAACACAGTTTGATTGTAATTAAAAACTATAGAAATTGTTTACGTACGTGGAGTTGCTCTAAATTTCTGTCATTCTCATCGCACGTCTGCCGGATGAACTCGTAAACATAGTATCCACATAGATTGTTACCTGGTCCCTGGCCTTCTTGGTGAACCGTTTCCAAGCGCTGCCCGGCGAAGAAAACAAATAAAATAAGTTATTAATTACTTGATATCATAAAATTCACGAACGTTGCCAATATAGTGTCGTAATGATTAGAATTACCGCTGAAGAAGCATTTGCATGTTCTTCCACTGCTCAAGGGGTTTATGTTTCGAGTCCATGACTAGTACACGCCCTTTGTCAAGTTGAATGATTAACAGAATATAGTGGAAGCTGCGAATGCATAACTAATCAATTATATACTTAACATCGAGTAAGCGAAATAGAAAGTGTATAGAAGACAATAACACTCACTCGAAGTTGTAAGGAAAAAGTATTTCCCTTCTGGTTTCTTGAAACCTAAACGCGTGTACTATATTATCCTTCGTATCCTGGGGGCTTGTTTTGAGATTAGCTTCATGAACCCAATATGGGTCAATGAAGCCAATGTCATAGATTTGTCCTCTGCTGCATTCGAGAATCTTCATTCTGCATATTACAGTATGATTATATACATGCAATAAACAAGGCGTCTTGATTGAATAATTGAAATAGTTCATCAAATTCAATGGATATCATGTCATCCTTTTCTTTCCCATGATGCTTTTTTGTAACCCTCAGCACTATCCAGTTAGCCCCGGCCTTTGTGGCATGCATGTACCAGTTATGCAATCTTCGCATTTTTGTTGGAAGATTATTTACCTCCTCAGGTTTGACGAGAGGTTTGCCGTACTGGTATTTGTATGCTACTTCACTCACAGGGAAGTACTCTAACTGGGATAAGTACTAGGCAATACTCATACCTTGAGCAGCGGCAGCTTCTCCGTATTGTGCAACTACCTCTGGATCATACTGCTCTTCGGCCCCATATTTGCTCGACCCCACATTGGTTTGGGAAATCACCTTGAGAGGGGCGCAAGACTGTTTTTCTTGTTCTCCGAGCTGGGCAACAGATTTCTCGCTTGCATCAGTACTGCTCTTCGAGGCTTGTTGTGCCGCATGTGACTTGAGAATAGAACGCTCATAGTCTGATGACAGCTTTGGCTCGGCTTGATGAAGAGTCTTTAGCATTTTCAACACTTTGGCTTTTTCTTCTTTGGTGCTGGGGAACTCTGGCTCCTTCGGCCGCCTCAGCTTAGCAAAAAACACTGTCGTTTCCGCATCAACGATCGCCGCAGTCTCCTGTTCAGTACAGTCATAAGCTCTCTTGGGAGGAACCTTTGGTACTTTTGGAAGAGGCTCTTGTTTACGTTTCGACGATCGCTTACCACGACGCAGAGTAGCGGTACGCTTACGCTTTTTATCCTGAGGCGCCGGCGATGGCTCCCGCGGCGATGGTTGCGCTGGAGATTGGTGAGGCGACGGAGCCGGGTGAGGCGACGAAGACGGCTGCCGCGGCGGCGATGACCTCACTGGAGACGGGTGAGGCGGCAACGAAGATGGCCTTGGCGTGTGATTTCGAAGCACGATACATTCCTTTGGCCATAGAATGGTGACGTTTGTTGCGTCTCCCAGTACAGTCACATCCCCTTCACCTACAGGGTAGTGAAGATCCAAAACTTCAAAGGTAGGCATGATTTCATCCACCCCGACAACAGCGTAGCCCTCTGGAACCAAACGATAGTGGTAAGTTGGTGTGGGTCCAATTGGTAAGGCATAGCCGACCGCCACCTTCATTGATATGTTCACAACTTTGACATGTAGCTCGCAGTGTGTCATCTCTGTGATATCATCCACTGGGTAGCCAACAGGAGCCATCGTCGGTGCACCATCGTCATCGCCATTGTCATCACCCGGGACCTCGGTGGAAGCCACACTGCTTTTTTGATTATTTGATAGGCCGGTAGCATCGAATGCAGTGTGCTGCTGAGATGGGCCGGTAGTACTGTGCTCTTTAAGTGTGTTAATTTCATCTTGTTGTTAATTTATTCGTTCTTCAATTATACGCATTCGCTCTTTCTGAATATCTGCTTCAACTTCCGCCCTGTCCTTTCTCCTCTGATGGCTTCTATCAGGATATTTCTTCCTCTCTTCGGGAAACCCAGTCCTCCATGGTTTGGAGCCTCTTGTGCCTCGTGTTCGTCCATCATGTTCCTTATTTCCAAGGGCGAGTGTGAGCTCATCATTCTCTCTATCGGGAATGAAGTCCCCATCTTTAACAGCCTTTACTGCTTTTCTCAACTTCTCGATTGGCAAGGGGTCTTCTTTATGTCGTATGTTATGTATACACTTCCCTTCCGAGTCCAACGTGCCCCCATGCCCGTAAAACCAATTCCTTGCACGTTCTACCCAATCGTCTGTCTCTGGGGTGATCTTTTTAGCACGCAATTCATTCTCAAGTTTCTCCCACTTAGGAATGCCAGCCCTGTAGCCACCTTGCCCCATAGTATGGTGATACTTCTTGTTAGCAGCATTTAGCTTATTCGTTGCAGACATTTTCTTAGCTTTTTATGATGTCTTGTATTTCACAAACTCAGCCCAGAATGGTTTTATCTTCTCAAACTGAATATTCTTGAAATCGGGAGTCTTCTCTTTCATGACATAGTCAAGTTGTAATCTTTTCTTCCAGTTGGTGAAACACTGGGCCATCTTCTCCAAAGCCCACTCCCTGACCTTAGCCTCCATGGCTCTCCCATGTTCTAAGGCGTCCTCAACTGGATCCTCCGCATTTGGATCCAGCTCTATCTTCCGTAGTTTGAAATTAACCATGAGCCTCTTCCACAGTAAATCTTTGGCATGGTTAGGGACAAATAAACATGTTCCCTCTTCTTCTGCATCAGCAGGCCTATTCCAATTTCGAATGGTGATCGGGATTAAGTCCCTAACGATTACTCCGCATTGTGCCACAAATTTGTTTGCGACAACTTCGGGAGCCGTCGGTTTGCCATCTCCAGCGACATCTTCGATCCTGAACCTCTCATGGTCTTCCAACTTTTTGGTTGGGCCTCGTCTGCTCTTTTCAGTAGATTTCTTCGATCCGGAGGGCTAAAAGAAGAAAGATCGTCGTTACTATTTCTATATAGATAGCAGATTATTAATTAATGAATTAATTATATTACATTCAACTCGCCGGAGCGTTCGTATTCTCGATCACACAAGGCATCGCCTTCTCCCTCGCGGAAGGCATCACCTTCAACCTCAAACAAGTCGTCTCTTCCGGCAAAAAGAGGATCACCCTCATCGGAGTTGTTCAGAAACGTCGATACATCTAAATTTTCTTCCCCGCGGATCACACCTTGGATCAACTCTTCCTTTTCTTCGTCTCTGTCGTGTGGGTCCATATTTTCTGCATAGGTGGAAAAACGGATAAGTCAAAGCGGCTAAGGGAGAATGTTAGGTACGGTGTTGAGAGATATAAACCCTAATTCGGAGAAACCCTAATATATACATACACAATAATAAAAATGAATTTACAATATCAGAAATCCTAATTTGGACAAACCATCGGGCTCGGATCCTATCACGAAGAACCAATACCGAAAAGAAAGGCCGCAATCAATCAACCCTCGGGTTCGGGATGCCCTGGCGAGGACACACCAGCTAACCCTAGGTGCAACATCGATTCAACTGGGGTCTATGACAACTAATATCATGGCTAAGCATCTATAATGCGATGGCTATCAAGAAATCTTCGATCTTCGATGGTGTTGACCTCGGTCTTTGATCTCGATCTCGTATTCTACCGCGAAGAACCGAACGCCTAGCTTGTTCAACACATGGCATCGATGCAATGCTCAAGCAAGTATGATGATATGAGAAGTTAATTTGCATTGGAATGTAACCCTAAGACATGCTCGACGATTTAATCGGGGTTCCGATGGGTGAAAACCCTAACTCGGGAAAACTCCGGAACATATGAGAGGGGTGCATTTGTTCTTCTAATTATACTTGTCATTTAAGTTGTTGAACAATGCATGATTATAGGTTAAATAGATAGGTTTCATTTTTCTGAACAATTTGATATATTATTTATATTTTTCTGACTTATACACAATAAGTTATTGATTTTATAATATTAAATCATTTTCTGGAATTAAAAAAAGGCAAATAGTTTTTACACCGGGGCGACCCCTAGCTAGTGAGACTGACAGAAGGGCCCCAGTGCCAACTCAGCCTCCACGCATACAGATCATTTTTATACCACATAAGAGCCTACCCACTGAGGCTGACTGATGGGCCCTAGGCCACATCATCTGCCATGCGAGCAAGGTGACGCACGAGTGACGTCAGCACGACGTCACGCTGGCGGTGAGCTCCCAGGCAGCGGCAGCGACGGCGATAGCGGGCACGCCTGGACGCGCGGATGGGCGCGTTAGAGAGAGGGCGATGCAGGGAGCAAGAGAGTGGCGGCGCCGCTCCTTCTTGGTCACCGGAGCGTCGCCTCCGTCGAGCTCGAGCGGCGGCGGCGGCGGGCACACGCGGGGAGAATAGTACAGGAGGAGAGGGAGAGAAAGAAGAGCAACGTGAGGATCAGCAGCTCACCAGGAACATGGCAGAGGTGGTGGCGAGGCCGGGCGAGCTCGGGAGACGCCGGAATCGACGGAGACTGACGACGGATGGAGCTTCCAATCCAGGCGATTGAGGTCACGCGCGAGGGGGAAAAGTAGCCGGGGCGCGGGCGGATGGAGGCAGCGGTGGTGGCGGACGAAACGCGTGGGTGGCGGCGAGCCCGGACAGCCTGCCGGCGTCGGGGGCGGTTCCTGTGCGCGTGTCGGTGAGAAGCAGTGAAGTGAGATGGGGAAGAAGAAGAGGAGGCGCGTCAGTTATAAACGAAGGGCCTTTTGTCCCGGTTGGTGGCTCCAACCGGGACTAAAGGGTCATACGTTCCGGTTGAGCCACCAACCGGGACGTATAGTCCACTATTTTTTCATCAGCCCAAGGGGCGCGCGCAGGGGTCTTTAGTCCCGGTTGGTACATATGACCCTGTTATCAAAAAATTTCAGCAATTTTCTCTCTGTTCCCGCCTTATTTTTTATTTTGGGGTTTAAATTTGTAATTTTTTTAAATGATAATTACTTTGGAATTTAGAAAAACTTTAAACATAAAAGGTGTTTGAATTTGAATAAGTAATTCAAAACCATTTTCTGTTTTTAAAAATAATTAATGTAACCATTTAAAATCAATAATGAATTAACTTATATTTTTTGAATATTAATTTGGAATTTAGAAAAACTTTAAACATAAATAGTGTTTGAATTTGAATAACTAATTCAAAACCATTTTCTATTTTTAAAAAATAATTAATGTAACCATTTAAACTATGAACCATTTAAAATTAATAATGAATTAACTTATATTTTTTGAATATTAATTTGGAATTTAGAAAAACTTTAAACATAAAAGTGTCTGGATTTGAATAAGTAATTCAAAACCATTTTCTGTTTTTAAAAATAATTAATGTAACCATTTAAAATATGAACCATTCAAAATTAATAATGAATTAACTTATATTTTTTGAATATTAATTTCGAATTTAGAAAAACTTTAAACATAAAAAGTGTCTAGATTTGAATAAATAATTCAAAACCATTTTCTATTTTTAAAAAATAATTAATGTAACCATTTAAACTATGAACCATTTAAAATTAAAAATGAATTAACTTATATTTTTTGAATATTAATTTGGAATTTAGAAAAACTTTAAACATAAAAAGTGTCTCGATTTGAATAAATAATTCAAAACCATTTTCTATTTTTAAATAATTCAAAACCATTTTCTGTGTTTTTTTTATATATTAATGGGCGAGAAAAAAAGGACGGGAAATAATGGGCGGAAAGAAAATTTTATTAGGATAGAACCGGAATTAAAGTACATAACGCAACTAACACAAAGTTACATAGAAGAACTGAAAATTAAGATACATGGCCAGAGCCACAATCGACCGAACTTGTTTTGCAATGTTGGAGTGATTCAGTCATGCTCCTGCCTACACCTGTAATACTCGCCACTATAGTCGTCGTACTCGCCGTGGCCGTCGTCGCTGTCATCGTCGGGGTCGCCGTAGTTGAACCTTGAAGGCTGAGTACGAGTGGGCTGGACTTGAGGGTAGCGCAGGCGGGGGCTAGAGTCGGCTGCCGTGTCGTAGGCCATGACGCTCTAGAGAGTCCGACCGTGCCACCACAACCGACGGCCGGCCTCGTTGAAGTTCGGAGGAGGTGGGCCATCCTCCTCGTGCCCGGCGAGCGCCCTCTCACGCCGATCCACGAAGAAGGCTTCCCAAGTCGGGAAATAGTCGGGATGCCATATGGGATTCCTTCGTTGCTCCAGCGTGAGCTCGAAGTAGTAGTGGTTCGTGAAGGCCATCTGACGCGCCACACCTAGAGAGATAGGAGGAACCGGCACACCTCCGGCGCTCAGCATCCAGCCGACGGGGACACAGTATCCTGGCGGGCAGGGGTAGTTCGAGGCGCAAAGCGCCTTCGCCTCCCTGGGAGTTAGTGGTATGGTGGAAGTCATGGGAAAGAGTGATGAGGTTGCAGATATGAGTCTAGAGATGTGCAATGACAATGGAGGCCAACCCTACATATATATATAGTGAGAAATGGCAGGAAGATAACTGGAAGTAAGAACTGGCGGGAAGAACTGGCGGAAAAAACTGGCGGGAGAAATGCCGGGAAAAAATGGCAGGAAGAAAAATGGCGGGAAGAAAAATGGCTCATTTAGAACTTGCATTGGATCTCTGAAGAAACCATATATTGCGAGTCTAAAAATGATTTTTTCAAAAAATCACGGGCGATAGATCATGTACCTGTAGTACAAACCGGACCCACTTCCTACCGATTCGGCAGATATTTGTCCTTTTTACTCGGGATGGACGAAAAGGTTTGAGATGTCCTGGTTGGGAGATAGTCCATGTAAGGTGGTCTAGTATTTTAGGAAAATGGGAGGGTAGCATTCTGAAACGGCATTTTGGTGGTTACTTCACAAAAACGACCCGTTTTTTGCGCTCGGAAAATGGAAAAGGGCTTTTCCGTGCGACAAAAAGGAAAACTTCCTCCTGCAACATTGTTATCCATACCAATGTCCACACGCATGCATAATATGGGCACAACATCACAAACTATGTCGTGATTCAGCACATAACATCGGTCATTTGGACCGAAAGCCATGAAACCTCGAACATGATAGGTCATTTTGTGAAGGTCTTTTTGAGACATGATCAATATACCAAGTCTGGTATTTTTTCTTTCAACTAGGTCACATAATATGACAGCACACGAAGGATTTTCATTGTTTGGATTTTTTTTGAATTTATTATGCCTGTTTTGAATTATCTAAATTTCTAACTATGGTCGAACCGGTGTGCATGAAGATAGGGGACGAGCATCGTTAGAACTTGCATTGGATCTCTGAATAAACCACATATTGTGAGTCTAAAAATGATTTTTTTCAAAAAATCACGGGCGATAGATCATGTACCTGTAGTACAAACCGGACCCACTTCCTGCCGATTCGGCAAACATTTGTCCTTTTTACCCGGGATGGACGAAAAGGTTTGAGATGTCCCGGTTGGGAGATAGTCCATGTAAGGTGGTCTAGTATTTTAGGAAAATGGGACGGTAGCATTCTGAAACGGTATTTTGGTGGTTACTTCACAAAACGACCCGTTTTTTGCGCTCGGAAAATGGAAAAGGGCTTTTCCGTGCGACAAAAAGGAAAACTTCCTCCTGCAACATTGTTCTCTATACCAATGTCCACACGCATGCATAATATGGGCACAACATCACAAAATATGCCGTGATTCAGCACATAACATCGGTCATTTGGACCGAAAGCCATGAAACCTCAAACATGATAGGTCATTTTGTGAAGGTTTTTTCGAGACATGATCAATATACCAAGTCTGGTATTTTTCCTTTCAACTATGTCACATAATATGACATCACTAGAGTCATCTCGTCTGATTTTATACCGCAATGCATTGCATACCGAGCATTTATCTAAATTCTCATACTCCTTACCGCGGTAGAGGATGCAGTCATTAATGCATGCATGTATCTTTTGCACACCTAATCCCAGAGGACAAAGAGTCTTCTTTGCTTCGTAGGTACTCTCGGGAAGTTCGTTATGTTTTGGAAACTTCGACTTCATTATTTTCAACATCTTTTCAAATGAGGAGTCAGTTAGACCACACTCCGCCTTCCATCGCAACAATTCCAGTGTGGTACCGAGCTTTGTGCTGCCATCTTCACAATTTGGGTACAACAATTTCTTGTGATCTTCTAACATGTCCTCTAACTTCAACTTCTCATTTTCTGTTTCACAGTCTCACTTTGCATCAGAAATGACCCTACCAAGTTCATCAGCCGGCTCATCTGATGCCCGTTCTTCACCTCCTTCCTCTCCATTGTCTTCCATTGCAGTATCACTGTATTCAGGAAACATATGATGATAGTTGTTATCATCATCTTCTTCTTCACCATCTTCCATCATAACCCCTCTTTCCCCGTGCTTGGTCCAGCAATTATAGTTGGGCATGAAACCTTTCATAATCAGGTGGGCGCGAATGATTTTCGAGGAAGAGTACTCCTTGATGTTCCGACATTAAACACATGGATAACGTATAAAACCATTTTCTTTGTTTGCCGTAGCCACATCGATAAATTTATCCACGCTTTTCATATACCCGGCTACGCGCCGGTCACCGTACATCCATTTCCGACCGTTCATCTGCATCATATAAGTAAGTTTATCAAAAAACAGGACATCATAAATAGTGAAATGACCAATTCACATCGACACATGCATTGTATCAATGACAGAGAAAAGATAAGATTGCTAACCTCGATCGAGGAAAATAAAGAGGAGAAAGCTCAAGTGCGTCTCAGACACCTTCTATATTTTTGTTTTATGAGAAATTGAACGGGATCATTCACTCAAACATTTCATCAAACACCTTGAATGCATGCATAGGGGAAAAAAACTAGCACACCCCTCACACCTTCCACCAAGAAAAAACAGAGTGAAGTCAGGGGGCTGGGGCGTTGCATTTATAGAGGGAGAGAGCATACGTGGCGTGGCACACACCTTTAGTCCCGGTTTGTGTTACAAACCGGGACGTATGCTCCCTTACCAACCGGGATGCATGCCTCCGGGCCACGTGCCCGCTCGAACAGGGACGCGTGCCAGCATTAGTCCCGGTTCGTTGCGCAGCCGGGACTAATGCTTTGAGGGGGCGCGAACGGATGGCCTGTATTCTACTAGTGACTCTCTTCCAATAATATTATAGAAGGCCACATGCATCAATTGATGCAGTGGCCGGGGCATGGCTCCCATTTCAAAAAAAATGCGAGTATACATATTTTCGATCATTGGTTGAATTCTATCTTTCTTTTGCAGATAGAATTTCTAAACGAGAGGCAATGAAGTGACAAACTATTAATAACACATATTGTACGAAATAGACCATCAGTGAAAATATACTACTGACAGACACGTCTCCAATAATTATGTCATTGGTGAGTCAAAAATGTTTCACGAATGATGCTTAGTGGAAAAAATCCTACTTCAGAGTAAATCAAGTGCTCGCCGGTTGAGAACTAACGCTGATGGCCATTTTATTATTTAACTCGTCACCGACAACTTAGTGCTGACAGATATAGTTTCTTGTTGTCACTTAATGGAGAACCTTCGATGTATATAGATTATCTGCACGCCGCTGGTTAGCCGTGTCTTGTCGGCTGGATATCTGCGTCTCATCGGCTGCAGTATCTGCGTCGATGGGCAAAAATCAATTTGTTGCCGGCGCTAGCAGTTCGGACAACGAGTTCTACCGACATCGGCGATAAGGTTTTACGAGTGACTATATAGTGCCGACGAATGCCTCTATCATCAATGTAGTTGATTCCTGGTCTGCCACTGCTAAGCTTCTTTGCACTAGTGATTTTCTTGTAGAAGAGGCACCATGTCTAGTTTAATATATTAATATATGTACATGATCATGCAACAAAATGTATTCCTCCGCCAATTGTGGACACAGAAGTTATCAGGGTAAAAAGTTTATCATAGTGCTTCCCGAAGGCTTTGAGACTATGACATTATGTTTAGCTTAATTATGATTTCTAATTTTGCATGCATTTTGATTGAAACTAGCTAGTGCGGTATTAGAAGGTAACTATTGTTTTATTATATTTTTTCCTAAAATCATCCCTGCTACGGAAAATAGGTCTTTCTTGACCATGTAAACAGACACATCAATCAACGAGGGACAATTTAAGATCACCTTGGTGCAAGAGGTGGTACCCTACAAGACCTACATGGTTCTAGTAAACAATGAGCCGAGCCAAACTTATATTATTGGACCTTGTATGACAAAGGTACGGGATTAATGCTGAGTTAATGTTAAGGATCTACCTCAACAATACTCATGGCATGATCTATTTCTCATACCAGATTCCCGACAACTCACAGTCTTCTAACTTTGAAGACCATTTACTTAATTACTGGTAGAACTAGCTAGCTAGATTTAATATTTGATGATGTTGCATTATGAGGTTCAATTATTAGATATTACTGCTATATTGAATATTTGCTGCTAATTTTGCGGTTGATTATTGTTTTATCAATTTGTTCTGTTATTTGATATTGCTGCTATATTTAATATAGCTAATATATTTTTATTTATTTTTAATTAACATTAGTGACGTTTAAATACAAAACACACTATTAAGGCTACTACTAGTGAACTTCATATAACATGTCACTAGTGAGAAAATTATTGGTGGCGTTTTTGGAGCATTATCACCAGTGCAAATTTTACTAGTGGCGTTCCTATACATGTTCTTATCATCCGACACCATGCTCGTCTCTATACATACATACACCTCCCCACGCCTCTCCTACACTCACTACTTCACCTTTGTCCTCTTCATTCCTTGCAAAAAAAATGTAAATACGGTTTACCCTGGAATGTATGAAACACAGTTGATAGTTGATCCCTTTGCTTATGTGCGTTAGAAGTGTTAGCGAACGTGTTTGTAAAGTTTGTGTTGTACTTGATACGGGAGCTGTTGAGGTAGTTTAGTATGATAAGGTTTGTTGTACTCGATCTAATCTGTTGTATAAAGATTAGATCGGCTCTCACCTCTCCCGTACGTTTACAACAACCCATGTACTTATCCTGCCGATATTTGGCTATATATTAACACGCAGCCGATGCTGCCAAAGCATCGTTAACCAAAAACCTCTAGCGATCATATGGTATCAGAGCCCACTTCCTAAAACCATCGATGTGCCTCGCCCCCTCTTCCTCATCCTCGAGCGCCGCCATGGCGAATCCGTCCGCTGGTATCACCGTGAGTGAGAAGTTGACGAGGGCGAACTACCTCATCTGGCAGTCCCAAGTCATGCCGCCAATTCGCGGCGCACGCCTAACAAGCTTCATCGACTCCAAGGCAAAGGCACCATCTGCGACGGTCACCGTAGAGAAGGACGGCAAGTCCAGCGAGGAGGCCAACCCCGACTACGACAACTGGGTGGCCACAGGTCAACATGTTCTGTCTTTTTTGCTGGGCACTCTTTCACCTGACATTCTTGTCTCTGTGATCGGGATGAACACAGCTTCAAAAGTCTGGGGGGCGATCCAGACGATGTTCGCCTCTCAGTCACGGACGCGGATCGCAAACCTCCGCGTTGCCCTCGCCAGGACGAGGAAGGAGAACATGACCTCCGCCCAGTTCTTCACCAAGATGAAGGGCTATGCCGACGAACTCGCGGCAGCAGGTCGGCCGATCAAGGAAGAGGAGCTCGTGGAGTATCTCCTCGCCGGCCTCGACGACACGTACAATCCCGTCTTCGCCGCCATCGGGGTCAACGGCTCCAACACCCTCACCTCGGGCGAGCTGTACGCCCAGGTTGTCTCCTACGACAACCACATCAAGCTCCTCTCCGATGGAGCTATCAGTGGGGGCTCCGTCAACTCGGCGCACCGCGGCAGAGGAGGACACCGCGGACGTGGCGGCCAGAACTATGGTGGCCGTCGCGGAGGAGGCCGTGGCCGTGGCCAAGGACGTCGTGGCGGCGGCAACAACACTGCACGTCGTGGAGGCAATGGCGGCAACAAGGACCGTGACCAGCTCACGTGTCAAATCTATGGCAAGCCCGGGCATGGCGCCTGGAAATGCTGGCACCGCTACTCCGACGATGAAGAAGAAGAGGAGGAGAAGGGTGCCAACTCAGCATCATATGGCGTGGACACCAACTGGTACGGAGATACCGGTGCCACAGACCATATCACCGGTGAGCTCAACAAGTTCACCATGAAGGAAAAATATGCCGGCCACAATCAAATCCATGCTGCCAATGGTCAAGGTATGAGCATTAGTCATGTTGGTCATGCAATTGTCAATTCCCCATCTAGAAAATTTCATCTAAATAATGTTCTGCATGTTCCACATGCCTCCAAAAGTCTCCTTTCTGTTCATCGTTTTACACTTGATAACAATGTTTACATTGAATTTCATATTTGGTATTTCTATGTTAAGGATCGGGAGACGGGGAGAATTCTGCTTAAAGGTAGATGCGTTCAAGGCCTCTACCCCTTCATATCATCATCATCAGTTAAGAATAAACAAGCCTTCAGCGTCACCAAGCCCTCAGCTTCACGGTGGCATAGTCATCTAGGACATCCTTCTTTTCGAATTGTTCAACAGATTCTTAACTATTTTGAATTACCATGTTCCACCAAGACTAGTGTTGAGTCTATTTGTGATTCTTGTCAAAGAGCTAAAAGTCATCAATTACCCTATGAGAGATCCACTAGTGTATCAAATTTCCCTTTGCAACTTATATTCTCAGATGTTTGGGGTCCTGCACCTAGTTCTGTAGGCAGATACACATATTATGTAAGCTTTATTGATGACTATAGCAAATATGTTTGGATTTATCTCGTTAAGAAAAAATCAGATGTTTTCCAAGTCTTCCACAATTTCCAGAATCTTGTTGAACGCCAATTTGATAAGAAAATCCTAGCTGTACAATCTGATTGGGGTGGTGAGTATGAAAAACTCAACTCCTTCTTTCAAAAACTCGGCATTGAGAATCATGTTTCCTGCCCTCATGCACACCAACAAAATGGTTCAGCTGAGCGCAAACATCGCCACATAGTAGAAGTTGGACTTGCTCTCCTCGCAAATGCATTTATGCCTCTGAAACTCTGGGATGAAGCCTTTCAAACCTCCACATACTTAATAAACATGCTCCCTTCCAAGGTCATTGACCATGATACACCCATGGAAAGGCTCCTCAAACAAACTCCTGATTATGCATCTCTTCGCATTTTTGGTTGTGCTTTTTGGCCTAATCTTAGACCATACAATAAACGAAAATTAGCATTTCGTTCCAAACAATGCGTCTTCCTTGGTTATAGTCACATGCATAAAGGGGTCAAATGTCTAGATGTCCAATCTGGTAGGGTCTACATCTCACGCGATGTTGTTTTTGATGAAACAGTGTTTCCATTTTCCAGCCTTCATCCAAATGCTGGTTCTCTTCTTCGTCGTGAAATTCTCCTCCTACCAGAACATCTTCAGAATTCTTCCATGTTAGATCTACAGGGGGAAAGACATTGTATTGATCTAACACCTAATGACTATGTAATTCCTGGTGCTGTAAGTTCTTCCTCTCAGGTACAACAGTGCATAGAAAAAAATCTCGTGCCAAACGGTGCCGGAACGGAGGAGAACAACGCTGTTTTGCAGCAGCATGCGTTATCACGTGTGAACGAGCGGGACGCGGAGCACGAGGAGCATCAGCCTCGGATCATGCGCACCTATGCCAGAAGATCCACACCGGGATCAGCACCTGCTCTGCCTCAACCCAGCGCACACCAATCAGCGTCGAGCGGACTGCACGGGTCCACGACAGCGACGCGCCTCGCAACCACGTGTAGGGGTTCGTAGCATGGAAAACAAAATTTTCTATCGCATACAAACAAACAAGCCAAGATCTATCTACTAGATTGTAGCAACGAGTCGATAGAGGAACTCACCCTCGAAGATTCCAAAGCGGTTAACGAGAGCAGATTCTCGTGGGTGATGTAGTCGTACACTTGCCGATCTCAAGATCGCGTAGACGATCCTTCCGGCGCTGCGTTCCGGCAGCGCTCCCGCAGTCGGTCACACGTTCGGTACTCGACGAAGACCTTCCTCTCCCTTGTTCCAGCAGGCAGCGGAGGTTGTAGTACTCTCCTCGCGATTCCGGCAGCACAACGGCGTGGTACCGGAAGTAGAGGGGAGATCTCGCAGGGCTTCGCCTTAAGCCGGAGCGAGTATGGTGGAGTATGAGAGAGCTCCTCGGCGATCTAGGGTTTAGACACACCAAGGAGGAGGGGCTAGAGCCGGCGGCTAGGGTTCCGAGGACCCCCAAGTCGGCGGCTAGGGCAAAACCCTAGGTGGTGGCGGTGGCTATGGAGGGCTGCAGCTTCTAGGGTTTGAGGTGAGGGACTTGTGTGCTCTAGGAGGGAGCCCTGCCCCTCCTTATATAGGTGGAGGGGCCGGCCGGCCAAGGGGAGGGAGTGGAGTCCCTCCCCAACTCGGCTTGGGTGGTGCGCCGACTTGGGGAGGAGGACTCCCTCCCCAACTCGGTTTCACCTCCTCCTCCTCTTTTCCACTTTCCAAATTTAGCCGTTTGACTTTTCAATTTAGCTATTTGACTTTTCAAACTAGGATTCGATTAATCCTTTATTTGGAACAGCGATGACACTTAGTACATGATGCAATCATACCAACTTTGATACAACACATCCATGTACCCTTCCCCTCCGGAGTGCCGGACATTCCGGAACCCTCTAGAACATTTCCGATGAAAACATCGGAAACATTTCCCAACTCCGAAACGGGACTTTCCTTATATGAATCTTATTCTCCGGACCATTCCGGATCTCCTCGTGATATCCCGGATCCCATCCGAGACTCCGAACAACATTCAGTCTCTTTCTCATTATACCATAACTACTCAAACAACGTCGAATCCTTAAGTGTGTCTCCCTACGGTTCGTGAATTATGCGGACATGATCGAGACACTTCTCCGAACAATAACCAATAGAGGAATCTGGAAATTCATATGGCTCCCACATATTTCTACGATTACTTTGCGATCGAATGAACCACTTACATACGATACCAATTTCCCTTTGTCTCACGATAGTTTACTTATCCGAGGTTATGATCGTCGGTATCTCTGCATACCTAGTTCAACCTCGTTACCGATAAGTACTCTTTTCTCGTTCCCGTGGTATGTGATCCCTTGTGAGCCAGTCACATGCTTGCAAGCTAATTGGATGACATTCCACCGAGAGGGCCCAGAGTATATCTATCCGTCATATGGATGGACAAATCCCACTCTTGATCCATGTGCCTCAACACATACTTTCCGAACACTCAATGCCACCTTTATAGCCACCCAGTTACGGTGTGGTGTTTGATGTCATCAAAGCATCCTTCCGGTGATGGTGATTAGCATGATCTCATGGTCGAAGGAATTAGGTTACTATGTATCAGAAAGCTTATAGCAAATGAACTATATTAAATGACTTGATCTTTATGCTACGCTTATCTATAGGAGTATGTCCATCACATCATTCTCCTAATGATATGACCCTATTGTTAATAACATCTCTATGTTCATGATCAGGAAACCATGATCATATATTAACCAACAAGCTAGTTTAACAAGAGGCTTTACTAGGGACTCTTTTATGTTTACAAATCACACAAGTATTAATGTTTCCGGTTAATACAATTATAGCATGGTATGTAAACATTTATCATAAGTATGAAGATATGATAATAACCACTTTATTATTGCCTCTTGGGCATATCTCCAACAGTCTCCCACTTGCACTAGAGTCAATAATCTAGTTTCAAACCTTTGTGTATTCAACACCTATGGCTTTCTGGTGTCGTATGTACACGATTGCTAGTGGTCAACTGATCTCCGGATCTGACACTTCCAGGTCCGTGTGTAATTGCATGTCTTTGCGTCTCTACGCATCACTCATTCTCTAATGAGATGGCTTCGTACTAATTTGGTCCTTTGGTGTGACCTTTAGTTCTTTGGGGTTAAAACATGTTGATAATATTGTCGTACAATATATCCTCATAGTACTATCCCACTGTGAACTACACCTAGTTTGATAACAAACTACTTGACACAAATGCCCTCTTTTGCTGCTATAATTGCAGTCATATACTTAGCCTTTTGTTGTAGTATCTGTCACAATGTCTTAACTTTGGAACTCATCCAAATCCATTATGGAACTTTCTTTCCATTATATTGTGCCACCCTTAGTTTAGATTGAGATAAACTTAATTTGTACTTTGTGACAAAACTAGTATCAATGTAGTACTTTTACAATGAACTAACCATCTATTTGTCACTTCTACAAATAATATACTCTTAGTTCTTCCAAAAGATCATAAGAATATCCTTACTATTGTCCAATGATCATCTTATTAATCATTCTGGTATATGCTCATAACATTTAGAGCATAGGACATATCTGGATTTGTACATATCACAGTATGATTGATAAATATTCTTTGTGATTTCATACATCAAGTATCAATCTATACTTGAATCTATGTTTCACTTACCAAGTGTAAATACACTTGAATATATCATCAATATTGAACTCATTCAATCCTTTCTGTGTGACAAGAACCTTTCTTGTAGTTTCTATATTGAACTCATTCAATACATCATCTATGTACTTCTGGCACAACCATATTAGCGTTTATTCATGCCAAATATTTGGGTTTTGCCTAAGTCTTTCATCGAGATGAAATTCTTAATATGTGTTAATAAAAGATACATCATTTCCAATCAACAATATGTCTTCCACATAATGTATTAGAAATATGTCTTAGCGCTCCCACTTAATTTCTTCCAAACGCAAGCATCTTCATTGTCTCTGATGAATTTAAACTCTTTTAACAATTTCATCATTGTGAAGATTCCAACTCCGCGATTCTTACTTCAACCATTGAAGTTTGCATATGCTTTTAGCATCCTTTGAATTAACAAAACCCTATGGACCGTGTTATGCACATGTCCTAGGTAACAATTCTATTAGAAGAACTTGTTTTGTTTATTCAACTACCACATAACAAAATTATATGTAGTGGTTGCTATATTAATCCGTCTAGACTAAATATCGCTATGAAAGATCAGATCTTGTCATAGTCAACCTTTGAACATTGTTGTGAACTCTTTCCCAACATGTCGACTATTTCATAGATGTGAAACATCCATGTCTATTTCTTTATAGATCCAAATACGACTGTAAGGTCTTGTACCTTTCCAGAGGGTCTTTCAAGTTCAAAGCTTGATCTCTCGTATATGGAACTATTACGGATTTTATGGTTTCAAGCCATTTGACGGAGTCAGGGCCCATCATCGCTTCTTTGCATGTAGTCAGATCATTATTGTCAAATAATGATTTAACTCTCAAATCTTGGTATTTGATTGTTTACCCGACCTACTTGTTTCAATAGGAACTTAGATCTCCGTGACCACAACCTTTGAGGAACGTGAGCCATGAGCATTATTGCTGCCTCCGGAACACTTTTCGGTGCTGCGCAACTCTGCACATATAGCTAAGGTTCTTTTAACCTTATCAAAGTTCTATTGTCCTCCCACTTAACTTTTCACGAAAAATTCCTTCTCAAAGAAACTTGACGTTCTAAGTGACAAACACTTTTGTCTCCGGTGTTATGGAGGAATACTTAACAGTTATTCGAAATAACATACAAAGACAGGTTCATCCGACTTGGGTTGCAAACATCCTTTTTATGCATAGCATGCCAATGTTTAAGAAAGGACAACTTGGGTTTTATCCCAAACCATAACTTTATATGGTGTCATTTCAACGGATTATGATGGAGCTCTTTTCAGTGGAAAAACGGTAATCTCTAAAGCTTTTAATCTTTAAAATACAATGGCAGTTTTATGAATTACACCTTCGATCTTACTATGTCAAACAAGGTTTAATTACATATCTCGAACGCTCCATACTCTTATGGTGTTTCGGGAAAATGCAAATCCACGGAACGATTCCTTAAATCTTAGGTATTATGCTAAACTTGTAACTCAAATATCTTCCTTTATGATCTTATCATAAACTATTTATATTCTTGTTACAATGATTTTGCACTTCATCTTGAAAATCTTTGAACTTTTCAAATATTTCACACTTCATCCTTATTAAGTAAATATTCATATATTCACTCAAATTTTCGGAGAAAGCATATGAAGTTGAAATCCATCGCTCTTAACTACACATAATGGACTTCGTACAACAATATGTACAAGTTCCAATAGGCTAGTCATTCGTTCCCTTTTGGCCTATGAACGAAGTTTTAATTATCTCTAGGAAAGTTTCACAAGCGTCATGTGATCAAAATCAAAAGACTCCAAAATTCCATCCACATGGAGTTTCTTCATGTTTTCTTTCAAATATAATTTAAACGGCGATGTCACTTCCTAAGTGATCTATTAATCAATTTGTCTTTCGACATTTTTAGCACTAGTTTTATGGATGTGATCTTTCCAACGAGATTTGTGAATCATCCATCTTTTATGGATTACAGAAATTATTTGAACAACCCTTTTGTTCTCATAATACCTGATAAAACAAATCTTGAAGGCAAGCTTCGAGCAACACAATAACCCTTTATTTGTTCTCGATGAACATCATCACATATTCTTTTGCTAGTTACTTAGGCCATTGTAGTTCATGAATTGTGTTGTTTCGTATGACGATTCACACCAACAAAATCAGTATCAAATACTTAAGAACCACATTGTTTAATAAGCAAAGAATATAGCCATAACATGTATATCATCTATATACTTAAACTGAACAATTCTAGTCTTTTCTTTTCTGCCATATATTTATGAGATTCTCTTTCAGTATTTCCTTTTCTGTTTGAAAGAATCTATCAACATCAATAGTGGAGTCATACATATGACACATAGTCCAAAGCGTGTATAGTTAAATACCAATGTCTTTGGACTTGCACTTTGAAGTAGATCACCATTATCAAATGTTTGGTGTTCTTTCAAATTCCTTTCTTTAGTAATCTCTTGGTGTAGTAAACATTTTACCTACATCAAATATTCACCCTCATCATGGTATTATCCATGATTAAACTACTTTTAGCTTGTAACGGTGAATTGCGAGTATAATGTTGCTCTCCAAAACCTTTTGGAGGATTAGGACAACTAGTGTCTCCAACCTTTTGCAAATTCTCATCAAATATGAGAATATGACTTTTGCCATATTATACTCTATCATGTTGCAACCAAAACTTTGTTTCAGATATCACAATATCTTCCACACATCATGGTTTCTGAAACAACTCTTTCAGATCCTAGATAACCTTGATATTAAGACAATCCTTTGAATATCAAGAATCATGGAGACAAACATGATACTTATATACTAACATTGGAATTGTTACTCTTGATTTTAATACCAATTATTAAACTTCATGGAGTAACCGGAACTTACTGAAAGTTTGCAATAGGACTTTTAAACTTTAGATTAACACTTCAAAAACAATACGATACCAGTTCGTAAAGAAATCAACCAGAATTCTATAGTTCTATCATCTCAATTAAAACTAAGCGCAAGGTGGTAAACGGATGCCAATGACTACAACAATTATGCAAATTCACTTTGATTTAGTTTATGATAAATAGTGTTCAACTTTTAATCATATTTCCGTTGAACTCCCACTCAAAACAATATCCCTCACATTGTTTTAGTGATCACACGAACCAAATCCACCACATCAAAACCGATCATCACGAGAGTTGATGTAGCTTCAATGGCGAATAATCATCATGTTCATCATATCTACTATATGACTCATGCTTTACCTTTCGGTGATCCGTGTTCCGAGACCATGTCTGTACATGCTAGGCTCGTCAAGATCAAACCTTAGTTTCCGCATGAGCAAACCTGGCTTGCTCACGTTGTATTCACTTGCAGAATCTAACACACCCGATCATCACGTGGTGCTTCGAAACAACAAGCTTTAGCAACGGTGCTAACTAAGGGTGAACACTTTATGACTTGAAATTCATGTGCATGAGGGATCATCTTATAATGCTACCGTCGTCTACTAAGCAATACAAGATGCATAAAGGATTAACATCACATGCAATTCATAATATGTGATATGATATGGCCTTTCTTCTTTGTGCTTCCGATCTCCATCTTCAAGCACGAACATGATCTCCATCATCACCGGCATTGCATCAAGGTCAATGACGCTTCTCCATGGTTGTCGTCCACCGGCTTCAACTATTACAACTACTTTGAATAGACACGCTGGTCTTAACATAAATTAAAAACAACCATATGGCTCCTGCCGGTTGCCAACTTACAATAAGGAACATTGCATACATCAAATATAATCACAATCATGGCCATATCACATCACTGCACACCCCTGCAAAACAAAGTTAGACGCCTCTACTTTCTTTGCATATTTTACGTGGTTTGGGGCTTTCAATAAGTGTCGTTCTAATCTTACGAACAAGAACCACAACATTGATACTAGTATTGTTAATCACCCGTTGTAAATTGGATCTTAACTATGCTAGGAGAAACAGGCACCCGCAAAGCCACTTATGCAATACAAGTTGCATGTCAAGCGTGGAGCAAGTCTCATGAACGATGTCATGTAAGGTTAGCCCGGGCCGCTTCATCCCAACATACCACAAGATGCAAAGTACACAAGAAGCAATCGACAATAAAAGCATCAACGCCCACAATGACCATTGTGTTCTACTCGTGCAAACAGATCTACATATAGACACGGCTCTGATACCACTGTAGGGGTTCGTAGCATGGAAAACAAAATTTTCTATCGCATACAAACAAACAAGCCAAGATCTATCTACTAGATTGTAGCAACGAGTCGATAGAGGAACTCAGCCTCGAAGATTCCAAAGCGGTTAACGAGAGCAGATTCTCGTGGGTGATGTAGTCGTGCACTTGCCGATCTCAAGATCGCGTAGACGATCCTTCCGGCGCTGCGTTCCGGCAGCGCTCCCGCAGTCGGTCACACGTTCGGTACTCGACGAAGACCTTCCTCTCCCTTGTTCCAGCAGGCAGCAGAGGTTGTAGTACTCTCCTCGCAATTCCGGCAGCACAACGGCGTGGTACCGGAAGTAGAGGGGAGATCTCGCAGGGCTTCGCCTTAAGCCGGAGCGAGTATGGTGGAGTATGAGAGAGCTCCTCGGAGATCTAGGGTTTAGACACACCAAGGAGGAGGGGCTAGAGCCGGCGGCTAGGGTTCCGGGGACCCCCAAGTCGGCGGCTAGGGCAAAACCCTAGGTGGTGGCGGCGGCTATGGAGGGCTGCAGCTTCTAGGGTTTGAGGTGAGGGACTTGTGTGCTCTAGGAGGGAGCCCTGCCCCTCCTTATATAGGTGGAGGGGCCGGCCGGCCAAGGGGAGGGAGTGGAGTCCCTCCCCAACTCGGCTTGGGTGGTGCGCCGGCTTGGGGAGGAGGACTCCCTCCCCAACTCGGTTTCACCTCCTCCTCCTCTTTTCCACTTTCCAAATTTAGCCGTTTGACTTTTCAATTTAGCTATTTGACTTTTCAAACTAGGATTCGATTAATCCTTTATTTGGAACAACGATGACACTTAGTACATGATGCAATCATACCAACTTTGATACAACACATCCATGTACCCTTCCCCTCCGGAGTGCCGGACATTCCGGAACCTTCTAGAACATTCCCGATGAAAACATCGGAAACATTTCCCAACTCCGAAACGGGACTTTCCTTATATGAATCTTATTCTCCGGACCATTCCGGATCTCCTCGTGATATCCCGGATCCCATCCGAGACTCCGAACAACATTCGGTCTCTTTCTCATTATACCATAACTACTCAAACAACGTCGAATCCTTAAGTGTGTCTCCCTACGGTTCGTGAATTATGCGGACATGATCGAGACACTTCTCCGAACAATAACCAATAGAGGAATCTGGAAATTCATATGGCTCCCACATATTTCTACGATTACTTTGCGATCGAATGAACCACTTACATACGATACCAATTTCCCTTTGTCTCACGATAGTTTACTTATCCGAGGTTATGATCGTCGGTATCTCTGCATACCTAGTTCAACCTCGTTACCGATAAGTACTCTTTTCTCGCTCCCGTGGTATGTGATCCCTTGTGAGCCAGTCACATGCTTGCAAGCTAATTGGATGACATTACACTGAGAGGGCCCAGAGTATATCTATCCGTCATATGGATGGACAAATCCCACTCTTGATCCATGTGCCTCAACACATACTTTCCGAACACTCAATGCCACCTTTATAGCCACCCAGTTACGGTGTGGTGTTTGATGTCATCAAAGCATCCTTCCGGTGATGGTGATTAGCATGATCTCATGGTCGAAGGAATTAGGTTACTATGTATCAGAAAGCTTATAGCAAATGAACTATATTAAATGACTTGATCTTTATGCTATGCTTATCTATAGGAGTATGTCCATCACATCATTCTCCTAATGATATGACCCTATTGTTAATAACATCTCTATGTTCATGATCAGGAAACCATGATCATATATTAACCAACAAGCTAGTTTAACAAGAGGCTTTACTAGGGACTCTTTTATGTTTACAAATCACACAAGTATTAATGTTTCCGGTTAATACAATTATAGCATGGTATGTAAACATTTATCATAAGTATGAAGATATGATAATAACCACTTTATTATTGCCTCTTGGGCATATCTCCAACACCACGTCATCGGGCCGTGCCTCGCCGCGCAGCGAATCTAGCGGTGACGCGTGGACTCCACCAAGTCCTCCGCGGGGTCAGCTCGACGCATTGCCAGAAGAATTTTCAGCGCGGTCCCCGCAAACCGCGTCTCCATCAACGCGCGGGACATCGCCATCAGCGGACGACACCGCGTCTCCGACAGAATCACCAGGGGGATCCGTGCGTGATCTGATGCGCAGAATTTCTGACACCGACGGGATCAGTGGGTCTGCCTCTGTCCCCACTCATGGATCCTCTGCGACAGCTCATGGATCCTCTGCGACAGAGCCACCTGTGGCCCAACCTGCACCAACAACTTATCGTACGCGATCCAGGACTGGTAACGCTAAACCAAAAACTTATACTGATGGTACCATCAGGTATGGACTATCCTGTTTAGCTAGTGAACCAGAAAATCTTCAAGTAGCTCTAGAAAATTCACATTGGAAAGGAGCTATGGATGATGAGTATAGGGCCTTAATAGAAAATAAAACTTGGCACCTAGTACCACATAAGCAAGGCATTAACCTTATAGATTGTAAATGGGTCTATAGAATTAAGAAAAAAAAGTGATGGTACAATTGATAGATACAAGGCTAGATTAGTAGCAAAAGGATTTAAACAAAGGTATGGCATAGATTATGAGGATACTTTTAGTCCTGTTATTAAAGCTGCTACTATCAGACTTGTTCTAGCTGTTTCAGTTTCTAAATGATGGAACCTGAGGCAACTCGATGTAAAGAACGCGTTTCTTCATGGTGTTCTGGAAGAAGAGGTATATATGAAGCAGCCACCTGGATATGAGAATCCAAATGCACCTCATCATGTGTGCAAGCTTGACAAGTCATTGTATGGACTCAAGCAAGCACCAAGGGCATGGTTATCCAAGCTAAGTTCCAAGTTACAAGAGCTTGGCTTTCTGGCATCCAAGGAAGATACATCATTGTTTATATACAACAAGTCAGGTATCATGATTTTTGTGCTTGTATATGTTGATGACATCATTGTCACTAGTTCCTCCAACAAAGCAATTACTTCACTCCTTCAAGATCTTAGTTCAGCTTTTGCACTTAAGGATCTTGGTGACTTACATTATTTCCTGGGTATTGAGGTGAAAAAGTTCACTCAAGGTATTACATTAACCTAAGAGAAATATGCTTTAGATTTGCTCAACAGGGTTGGAATGAAAAAATGCAAATCATTACCAACGCCACTGTCAGCATCAGAAAAGCTCTCTGTCACAGAAGGAGAACTCCTAGGACCAGAAGATGGAACAAGGTACATAAGTATAGTTGGAGCACTGCAGTACTTGACACTCACCAGACCAGATATAGCATTCTCAGTAAACAAGGTATGCCAGTTTCTTCATGCACCAACTACTGTGCACTGGACACCTGTAAAAAGAATACTAAGGTATATAAGTGGAACTGTAAGTCTTGGACTAACCTTCAGGAGATCCTCATCCACTTTGGTCAGTGCTTTCTCAGATGCAGACTGGGCTGGATGTGTAGATGATAGAAGATCCACAGGAGGATTTTCTGTATATTTTGGTCCTAACCTTATTTCTTGGAGTGCTAGAAAGCAGGCAACAGTGTCAAGATCAAGCACAGAAGTTGAATACAAATCTCTAGCAAATGCAACAGCTGAAATTATTTGGATCGAGTCATTATTGGGAGAACTCGGAATTCAAAGAAATCAGCCCTCATGCTTATGGTGTGATAATATGGGTGCAACCTATCTCTCTGCTAATCCAATTTTTCATGCCAGGACTAAATACATTGAAATTGATTTCTACTTCTCCAGAGAAAGAGTGGCAAGCAAACAACTAGAGATTAGATTCATTCCTTCAAAGGATCAGGTGACAGACGGCTTCACCAAAGCTTTACCAACTCGGCAGTTTGAAGAATTTAAACACAATCTCAACCTAAGGACGGTGTGATTGAGGAGGGGTGTTAGCGAACGTGTTTGTAACGTTTGTGTTGTACTTGATACGGGAGCTGTTGAGGTAGTTTAGTCTGATAAGGTTTGTTGTACTCGATCTAATCTGTTGTATAAAGATTAGATCGGCTCTCACCTCTCCCGTAGGTTTACAACAACCCATGTATTTATCCTGCCGATATTTGGCTATATATTAACACGCAGCCGATGCAGCCAAAGCATCGTTAACCAAAAACCTCTAGCGATCATAAGAAGTAGCTCCCAGCATTGAGAATGGAAGACGTTGGGACAAAAAAAAGTTTCCTGGATCCGAAGGTGTGGTCAATTAGTACATAACAACGAAAGTCGCCACGCAACTGATTTCAACCTTTAGGAATATACATGTGCTAGTCCTTCAACTTTGGGATCACGCAAGGCGTGCACCTGAAGCTTTGCAAAGATGAATAGTAATAGGAGGATTTGGTGTTCACTGCCTGAGAGGATTTGGTGCTCACCACCTGCTATATTGTTCCCTATCTCCGTGGGGATTCTTTTCCCAGCCCTTGTCTCATGCGTATTAGTCTGATGGGGATCCAGCAGTTGAGACCTGTACAGTACAGCTGCCTCGGTTCACCTTGGTGTGTATCCATGAAACATTAGCTGATACGTGTAAGTTGAAGTTCAGTTTAGGATCTATTCAAGCTGAATGTGACACGGTCTTATTTTTTTTAATTGTACAAACTGTCAAAGCACTTGCACGAAATGACATGCATTCTTCTACACTGGTAGAAAGGTGCCAGAGATCATACAAATACAAAGTTTGATCCACGGTTGAAATGTGTGTAAAATATTGAGGCGCACGTCAAGGATTAAGTATCTGGCCACAAAGTTGCACATATCAGGTCTCTCTATAGCTGCACAACAAAATTGTGTTCTGAGCAAATTTAAGTAGTAATGTGCAACAACTCAGTGCACATTTCAAAATCATCAAATGCATAGAATTTATAAAAGGTGCAAATGGAAATTATCCTATTAGCATTGGATCATCTGCTAGTTTCACTCAAGTTCGATACCTACTTGCCTTTGTTATAAACGCGACAAGAGGATAACGAAGAACGAAAACGAAATCACAGCAGGGGAACACATGATTTAACGTGGAAAACCTCTCCAACAAAGAAATACAAAAACCATGGGCGCCAGCTAGTGAAAACTTCACTATATGAGGAGTGTTTACACAATGTCAGGGATTATCTTAGATGCAACTTATCCCAGTGGTGGCTCACAAGAGGTATATATAGCGTTGGAATCTAGGTCTTCAAAGATCCATACCAAGCCTATTAGGCAACGGTCCTCACTCCGCTCGTCCTTAACAAATTTGGATCATACTTCAACTGTCAGAAACGATCTCTCTAAAAACAGGTAAGTGATTCATTACAGATCTTCCTTCTTGTAGCCTACGTGAGAATAACTTCATCTTTACATGCATCTTGCTGGTTAGATCCTTGAGATGCACATCAATTCCAGCTTCAACCACCGAGCTAATGTAGATTTCTCCGGCAATACTTCTTGCAAAATATTATTGGACAGATAAAGTTGAATCAAAGATAAAGCTTTACGGTCTTTCCACTCTTCTTCGTCGGATCAGTCCTTTGGCTTCTTCTTTCTGATTCCATATAGTGAAGTTTTGTTGGCTTGCGTATAGTAAAGTTTTGCTGGCTTGTGACCGTAATTTTTTTCTCTTTATTGGAGAGGAATTTTTACGTTAAAATCATGTGTCCCATGTGTTACTATTTTCGTTTTTGGTTATTTGGTTGTCGCTTTTATAACACCTCCACCCGCGGACGCCTATGCGACCACATGGGTGATGGTGAGGACGACAAGCAAGGGAGCAATCAAAGACTCCAGCTCCGTCGCGCTCTCCCTATCATCGAATCGTCACTAGCATGCATAACGAATCGACTGAAGAGAGGCCCAACTTGCCAACTCCGGGCGAGTGTTTGTGTGTCATGTAACTGCATATATGCAGGCATGATGCAGCTTTGTATATAGCGCGCCTCGCGGTAGTTGCTGCTTTCTCGTGAAGAGCAACTGCCAACAAACAACAGTCATACATCTTGTGACCGGATATGCAAGCAGCTTTTGCTTTGGATCATAAAAAGCTTAAACTTAAAGCTGTGGAAGGACTCAAATGAGTAAGAGTATTTGGTGTTCAGTCCCAGTCCTAGCGCTCTAGTCACCGACCATAGTATACTATCATAACACCTCTTAACTCACCAACGCCAATGCATCTCCTCCTCCGTTCATATAACTCTCTATTGTGCTTGTCTACATATGTACTTACAAACGCCTCTCCTTGAATCCTCACCTCACCTTCACTCTCTTGACTCGTCTCAAAAAGACATCCTACATATAGTTCACAAGACAGCTATGATACTTATAGGAAACGACAGTTATGTGATAAAGGAACAGACAGGTTTTCAGAGTCGTTGACTTTCTTACTGATTTTCTTATGGAGTAAGGCAAAGTGTTGAGAATGGAAGGCATCTGGATAGAAAAGGTTACCACGATAAAGCCTTTTCGTTAGTTTATACATGACAGGGACACTAGCCACGCAACTGACTGTGCTGCAAAGAACCTTCGGAGTTGAAGAGAAGAACCTTTTTCTATTTGGATACCAGCACCGTCCAATTGGATTTTGTTTACTCGTTGGTTTAGTGAAATTTGCTTCCTGTGTCTGATTGGCTCGTGGCAACAAATCCATTAACTGAAATTTGCTTCCTAAAAATTAAGTTTTCCTAAAATTTAGTGAACATAAAATTGCAATTATGTTAATTCATCGCATTTTGCACTGGGCAACTGAAATTGGCTTCATTTAACAAAAAGTTGTTTTTAACATCTTTCTTACAAAATCAATATTATTTTATTTTGATGTCCTATTACCAATGCAACAAATATTTTATTTTTGACACAACGAGACTTGTTTTACCAACACAAGAGTTTGCTTCTACTACTTTTAAATTTTGTTTCATTGTAACGTAAAGTAGTATCTACCGACTGAAAATTTGCTTCCATTGACGAGAAAATGAATTGCATCATAGTAGAAGTGGTTTTCATCAAATAGAAGAAGTGAATATTGTTTCATTTACATTGTACAAAAGATCAACATCCGTCCTACATTGTTTTCTAGCAGCAATGGTATCATTGGCTTGGCTGCGCCGCTCACAATGGGGATGATGGGCATATTGCTGCCCGTCTGAGGTGTTCGTGCACCTGATATTTGTTGGCACAATAGATCATACGTTTCTCTAGTGTTCGATTGCTAAAGTCATATAGATGGTGATGTAATGTGCTTTTAATCGGATAGAATACCTGATTAGATACATGAATTATTTTCTTTGTAGCTTCCTAAATTTGGGAAGCCTGGCGAAGAGTTAGTTACTGTAGGGGTTGATGCAGTTTGCTAGACAATCTCGAGATTTCATAGTGATGTGTGTTTCAATAGTAAGACAGTGACTAACTTATATGTGAGCATACATATTTTTGATCATTAGTTGAATTCCATGTGTCTTTTGATGAAAAAACTTCTGAAACGAGAGGAAATGAATTGGGGAGTAGGAGTAGGACAGAAATGAGATATATCTACAAGGAAAGACATGGATGGAAACCTCGAGTGCTGGAGACCACTGGAAGATGAAATTTTGGAACTGGGGTGCTGCCTAGTCTCCTTTTACTTCATTGAGCTTAAAAATGCTCTTGGGTTGGGAGATGCCTTTGTCGTTAACCTATGTCTTGACAGCAAAATAGGGATGTAATGTTGGTTTTCCTATTCGCAATTTATCTTCACTCTGTGTAATGTTGGTTCTTGTAAGAAGAATGTTAGTTTCTTGTAATGGAAATAAGAGAGGAGACTATCTGTCACTAAAAAAACCAAAGAGCCATATTTATGTGTTCGTGTGATAGGACATGCAAAGACTGTTAGTTTCATGGTGTGATAGGAAATGCAAAGTGCTTTTGGTTTGGATCATGAAAAGCTTAAACTCAAGGATTGTAATTAAGTACTTGAAGGAATGAAGAGGATTTGGTGTTCACTTCCAACTTAATTTATGTGTTCCTGTCAGGGAATTCCACTTCAGTCCAGGCGCGCTAGTCACCAGTATATATACCTTACTAGTCTTACCTTCCATACCATATTATAGCAACATCTCTAAACTCACCAACACCAAAGCTTCTTCTTGTCAGTTGATAACTCCATATCATGACGCTTACTGTCTCCGTATAGTTATAGACTCATCTCCTTCAATTCTCACCTCACTTTCACCATGTTGACTTGCAAAGTCACAAAAAGACATCCTATAAAGTTTAAAAGATACGTGGAAGTCATTTCTTTGCTTATGTGCTTGCCTCTGAAGTAATGCGGGAGCTTTGAGAATGCAAGATATCTAGATAGTAAACTTCACCAATAGCATAACTCGTGGTCGTGCATGGCCGATACAGCCTCCACAAAACTAAGACCAAAGTATGAAATGTTCAGGTTAAAGCAGAAAAAATTATCAACGAGTAGGGATTTGCCGTTGCACCGTCGATTAGAGGATATTTTGGTGGTTGGATGAGTCAAGAGCATGTCCATCCATCATGACTAGTTACCGGTGGAATTGGCTCTTTGCAATTATGTGAGGATGAAATTATACTTCTTTTAACTCCGCGCAATTTCCTTTTCATACTCTCTAATTTCTATGGTAACTCTGATCCACTTGGTGGAGAAGAATTTATAGTGCTACTAAAACTTTGTTCTAATACAGGTCTGATTTACTTGGATGTAACATAGAACTAGTGTCCAGTGTAACAAGTTATATTGTCCTCGAAAATAGTTAACATTATTACATCGACTAAAAAATTTCTTCTAGTGCATCTTCAATTTTCTTCGGTCCAATATTTTGTTTGGATACAATAGTTATTTTATTCCAAACAACTAAACTGTTGCCTCACACTAGTGAATTCTGTTGAAGTGTATAAGTGGATTGCACTAGCCCTTTCCATCAGTTCGGACTTTTGGTTGCGTTGGCTAGTGCATGAAGCTTGATATGGTATCAGAGCCTAAGGTCCCGAGTTCGAGTCCTGGATTGCAATTTATCCTAAAATTGCTGTTGACCCCTCTATGTCAACGTATAGGCCTCGTGAGTCATACGTGAGTTTCGCGCGTCGTCGCTCTCTTCCGGTTGCACGTGCTGACTTCTTCCCGTCACACGTGAGAGGGGGTGTTGAAGTGTATAAGTGGATTGCACTAGCCCTTTCCATCAGTTCGGACTTTTGGTTGCGTTGGCTAGTGCATGAAGCTTGAGAAATTCCAGTGTAAGTAGAATTGGCTTCGATATCCAAATGATGTTTCTAACAACATCTTACCATTTTAATTTTTTGTCCGTTACTGAAATTTACTAAAAAATAATTTCAATTTGTTTCCGTCAACCAAAATCCCGTGTGAAGTTCCCTTTACAATACACAGCAAGACTTCTGTTATGAACTCTAGAATTTTCTTCTAACTACTATTAAAAATTGAGTGCAATGCTTAGGAATATACATGTGTAATTTTTGTTTCTTAGGGATCACGCAAGACGTGCATAAGTAGTAGGAGGATTTGTTGTCCAACTGAGAGGATTTGGTGTTCGTCACCTGCTCTATAGATCCCTATCTTTGTTGGGGTTCTAGTCCTAGTCCTGCTCACGTGGGTATTAGTCGGATGGGGCTCCAGCGGCCGAGACCACTACAGTATAGCTGCATCAATTGACCTTGGGGTGTATCCTTGAGCTAATACGTGTGAGTAAAGATAGGGGCAGAGCCCAAAAAATCCTGAGTGGGTGAACTTCTTCAATGAATTTGTAGAATTTAAGCAATTTTTTCATCAAAATAAGTATAAACACTAAGGAAATTCAAAAAAAAAAATAGTGGGGGCCTAAACCCCGCTCAGCTGTACCTGGGTCCACCCATGAGTAAAGGAAGTTCAGTTTACGAACTATTCAAGCTGAATGTGACACGGTTATATACCTTTTTACGCTTGTTGTTGAGTGCTGAAGTTGAATCTCGACATGACAACAAAAACTAAGCAGTTGCGCGAAATGACATGTCTATTGATAGAGAGGTGGCAGAAATCCTAAATGTGTGTAAAACGGCAACGATTAAGTATATGACCACACAGAGTTGCACTATTTCTTTTTGATAAAGAGAAGATATCAATTTTCTCGTGCACCGCACCTACCGGCAGCCATGCATCGTAAAGTTAAAAGTTGTCTTAAAAACATTTTTGCTTTCAGATCATGAGAGCCTTATTAAAAACTAAAATTAAAAGTTGCGGAAGACTGAGATTTGGTGTTCATCGCTGCCAATTCCAGTCCCAACGTTTTGTCACTAATGCATTTATCTTGTCTGTCCACCTACCATACAAGCTACACAGTAAAATCTCTTAGCTCACATACACCAAGTATCTCCTAGTCAGCCCAGATCGTGGTTGTCTATATATTTAGACACCTCTCCATATGCCTCTCCTACACTCATCGGCTCACCTTCACCCACTTGATTCCTTGCAAAGAAAGGTATAGTATAATGTTCGCACCGATAGCTACGATCGAGACAGCCCAACATGTAGACTTGCTGAAATTGATGCCTTTGGTTGTCCACGTAAGAAGTATTGCAGAGCTTTGAGAATGGAAGGCGTTAGGATAGAAGAAATTAGTCCGAGGCCGGGGTGCTGTTCTTAGGAATGTCCATGTGCTTAGGATACAAACATGCCGAGTAGAAAACTGAGCGCAAGCTCAGTGGTAGGCAGGTTGCGTGGTATTCCAGCCCAGCCGGGTTTGACTTCATCTATCTGAATACCATCTAAATCCCCTGTTCTTCTTGAAAAATAAATAGCTAGGTTTCGTTTTGAAGATACAAAGTCACCACGCAGTTGCTAATACCTACTCCGTCCGTTCCACAAAGTAAGTCTTTGTAACAAGCTGTTTTTAAACTTGGTAAAAAGGCTTATATTATGGAACAGAGGTAGTAGTTAACTTGTACATGCCCATGATACAACACAATTACTCTATATTCGAAGTGTTCTCCTACTCTCAGATCATGCAACGCTTAATATTATAGCTCTGATGGTTCTACACGTAACAAAAAGATTTGTGTTCACTATCTTGACTCATGCTCGACAGTCCCTTCTCTATGGAAATTCCATTCATGGTGCCCGTCTCGTGAGTATTGATAGGCTCGGGCTCCATCAGTTAACCCATGTTCTTACAAAGATTGGATAACTTCTGATCAAGATTCATTTGGCAATGAATAACGAAAAGAAGAAATACTGACAAGTGAGGAGTGCAGTATGTCAACCTAAAGATAAAGAGATATTGGGTATTCATGACCTTGGGGTTAAGAACTCAGCCCTTCTCAGAATGTCTTCATAGGCTCATAACCAAGCACGTGGTTTAGCAGACTCCGGCAAAAAAAAAGTACATATGTTCAACAACTTTGTCAAAGGCTCAATGGAAACCGGATGAATTACATTTCTGGGCAGGTCTAATGCAATGAAAAAGACATTTTCACTTTGGATCATTTTATTAGAATACATATACGTGTATAGGCTACAGATAGACTACATATTATACTCCAAGTTTCACACGGCGCCGATCTAAACCTTTCACCACTTTCGCATAGCGCGCCGCCCTTAGAGAGATTAATCTCTTCTCCTCGGGGGCGCGACACCCGGTTTCGATCAAAGATCAGATCGGTTCTTTAGATTAGATTAGACCAATTCCAAATTTTCCAATTTTATAGATTAGATCCTGTTTAGCCAAAATAAATCCCTAAATTCTACGCAATTTTACTATCCGGTGAAAAAGCAGTTCAGATAGGTACATGGCGACATACAACTTCAGCGCGATAGATCTCCTCGGCTGGCTCTACCGCGGGAAGCGCACCGTGTAGAAGAAGGCATGCGGTCACGCGCTCGAGCCTCACACCCCCCGTCCAGGACGCGAGGGCACCGCCGTGCAGATCGCCACGCTCGGAGTCAGGGAGTTGAGGGCATCTCTATGCAAATTGCATACAAGGAGATTCCTAGCTCTAACGCCATGTACTAGAAGACAAGCCCAAGGACAATCCGTGTCTACTCTGGGACGGTGCACTTCTTCGATTTTTTTTTTTTTTTTTGAGATTAAACGGAGATTCATTCATACAAGAAATATTCATCATTACAATCAGAGGCAATAGCATTTGCATTTGTTCTGGATAGAAACTACTCTAGTCATCGGCTACACCCATACGACGCGCATAGGCCGTAGCCTCGTGCGCCGCACTATTCTGCTTCCTTTTAGCTAAAACACACTTCCAAGCAGGTAGAGATATCTCGTTAGCTGCCTGAAATCAGCGAGAAGTGTGCCCACATAGGATAGAGAGTTGGAGTCTTTTTGGAGTTCGCTAACAACTGACGCACAATCGTTTTCAAACATGATTGGCGCTCTGGTCCATCCAACAGCAAGTCGAGCGCCTTCCAGGAAGGCATGGGCCTCAGCTTCTTCTGCACTTGTGCACTTCTCCAGCACTCTCACAGTGCCGGTGATTGTATAACCACGATAGTCTCGAATCACCGCACCAACACTGGCAGTACCTGTTTCAGGGACAAAAGAACCATCCACGTTAATTTTAAGCCAATCGGCAGGGGCGGTTCCCATCTCACCATGCTATCTTTCCTGGGTTTATTTTGTTTGTTGCTCGCGGATAAAGGCTCCAGGTATATGGATTTTCCTTTTTCAACAGTGACACAAGTGTCAGCTTCCACCTCCAGATCCGTGTCAAGGGTACTAATATAAGATAGCAGAAACCTGACTGGTCCGTCGATGGTGGCCTTTCCCTTGTCGTGGATGGCGTCATCTCTCAGGTGCCATGACCTCCACAAGGTGAGGAGGATGAACCTGTGCATGAACTTTGGAGTACTGTCAAGAAGGATTAGCAACCAATTCTTTCCAGAATAAATGAACCTGTCTTCTAATGGCAAGGGCCAAAAGTCTCTCATTTTGTGTCTCGGCGCCTTCGCCTTTGGGCAAGCAATGGTGGCGTGGAAACTGTCTTCTACTCCGTCTCCGCAGATAGTACAAGTATTCTGTAGCTCAAGATTCCTTCTCCATTTATTATTTTGGGTGGGTAGGTTGTCGGAAGCAAGTCGCCAACCAAAAATACGCACTTTGTTTGGGACAGGAGCCGTCCAGATGTTTCCAACCATGTACAAAACTTGACCCTATCCTCCTCAGAGCATGCCGCCTTAATCTTCTCAAGGTGATATGAATATGTCTGCCTGGTGTAAGATCTTGCTGCTGGCCACATGCGTCCAAAATCATCTCCTCTGAATTTTTTGATCAAATTCATCCACATATGGCCGAAGCACTCCCTCTGCTCAGCATGAGGGAAAACAATCTTCACTGCATTTTCTAAACCTTTACATGCATCTGTGTGCACTGCCAATGGAGAGACTGGCCCTATGCATCTTTTCAACTGCATCATGAACCATGTCCATGATGCCTCTATCTCAGACTGAAACATGCCAATAGCTACAGGGAACATCCAATTGTGTCCATCTAAAGCATTGCATGCTGCTAGTTGACCATTCCACTTTTCAGTCAAGAAAGATGAGTCTATACTCAAATATGGACGGCACCCTGCTTTGAAGCCATCGATGCAAGGCTTTAAAGCCATGAAGAATTTAGAGAAGAAGACTTTCCCATCAGTTGTTACCTCAGTATCTATCTCCACAACACTGCCAGGTGACCTCTTCTCTACTTCTGCTTTGAAGTTATAAAACATTCGAAAGGTATTTGCCCAATCACCATATAGCTCTTTCATTGCCCTTTGCTTTGCCTTCCACACTGTAGTATAATTCAGCTTAATGGGGTACTGCTTTTCCAAGTCTATTTTCAGTCTCTTTGCAGTGTTGTTTGGTGTTGTGGCTAAAATGGGCTTGATCTTTTCTGCAACCCATAATTGTGATGTCATCTTTGTAACTGTTTGAGAAATTGTAATGCAAGTATGAGGTTTTGGAATTTGATTCACTCTTATTGTCCTTCCATCAGGTTGGCGTCTAGCAGATATATACCACTTGCAAGGCTTGGCACCACCATCATAACCTATGCATTTTGCATAGAACTTCTTTTTATCAGTCCACATAGTCTAGGTAGCATACTCATGTTTGAAGGCATATGTCCTGAAACACATCCTGAATTCATCCATGCTTGGAAACAATCTCCCAACTTCAATAACTGGGTCCTCTTTGTCATAAACTATTACTAGCTCATCATCATGTGCATCATCTACATGAACTGCAGCATTTTCCAACAACTCTAGATCTATATCTGCCTCTTCATCTCTTAAATGGTTGTCACCATCATTTGCAGCTTCATCCCTCTTCTTCTCCTTGTCTCTGTCATCTATAAGAATGCCAAAAAGCTTTGCCATTTCAATGTCATCTATTGGTGCAATGACCAAATCAGTCTGGTCATGTATCTCAACTGAATTCCAATCAATAGTTACAATCCTTTGTGCATTACCATCTGCAGCCTCCCCTTGTGCATTAGCATCATCATCCTCCACTTTTAACACTTCCAACTCAGTAAGTATAGGCATTACTTGCCTTTGTGCAGCCCAATCATCCTCAACCATCTGAGCAGCCAGCTTCGAGGCCACATATCCAACCCTCGAATCAGGTTTCAGATCAATGAGCTCTGCTAAAAACAGAACAGTTTTGCTTGTCCAACCGTTTCGCTCATCGATTTCATCAACTATATGTTCCCATGTCTCAACCCTAACATAGTCACATTTGCAATCATCAAATCGTAACAAAGAAACTTCTTGCTCTGGCCCCCAAACCACACTATCCCCATTTTTTTCCACCATTTTCCTCACCGCCTCCTCTCCCATGTTTATTAGCTCTTGGGGATCAACATGTTCTAATTCCACCTCCCATTTAACAACCATGTCTCTCTCAATGATCAGCGTGCTGCCATCAACTAAAACATCCCTAGAGGAAAAGAAATTGATGCAAAATTCGAAGGTTTGGCGCGCAACATCGTCTCCCTGTTTTTGGCGGGCACTGTGAGCTAGCGGAAGCGAACAAAGAGCTCAACCTTAGAGAAATTAAGTGCAGAGATACGAGATATACCGATTAGAAGTCCCCTCTCCATGCTCCATATCGTTCTCCCTCGCCCCGTTCAGCGCACCCTCGCCTCCACAATCTAGCATCAATGGGCACGCTCAGATCTCGAATTGAGAAGAATGGGAGAGGAATTAGCTTTCAAATGGCACTCACCACCTTCGCCGTCGAACGAAAGTTCCGCCGCCTAAATTAATTGCCGTGCCGCCGGCGCCGACGCCGAGAACGATGGGTGAGGTCCGCCGCCGCCGTCGGGGAAGCTACAGTCAGTGTGACGCGCGCGCTCTCGGTCGGAAGCGGTTGGTTTGACTGGCTTGACTGGCTGTCCCAACCAACCGGTTTGGCTTAACCCTAATCTTGGAACAAAGTTAAATGTGTCCTTACGACCGTTTTAAGGCCCGTGTGGCCCTGGGATATTATCTGCCTCACAACCTTTGCATACGAGCTATTTTTTTCAACGATGTCGCTTTCCTTCAAATTCCATGTAAAGACGTCGCATAGGAGCTATAAACCCGCAGTTGAGACCTCTACAGTACAGCTGCCTCGGTTCATCTTGGTGTGTATCCATGAAACATTAGCTGATATGTGTAAGTTGAAGTTCAGTTTAGGATCTATTCAAGCTGAATGTGACACGGTCTTAATATTTTTTAATTGTACAAACTGTCAAAGAACTTGTACGAAATGACATGCATACTTCTACACTGGTAGAAAGGTGACAGAGATCATACAAAGTTTGGTCCGCGGTTGAAATGTGTGTAAAATATTCAGGCGCACGTCAAGGATTAAGTATCTGACCACAAAGTTGCACATATCAGGTCTCTCTATAGCCGCACAACAGAATTGTGTTATGTGCAAAATTAAGTAGTAATGTGCAACAACTCAGTGCATGTTTCAAAATCATCAAATGCATAGAATTTATAAAAGGTGCAAATGGAAATTACCCTATTAGCATTGGATCATCTGCTAGTTTCACTCAAGTTCGATACCTACTTGCCTTTGTTATAAACGCGACAAGAGGATAACGAAGAAGGAAAACAAAATCATAGCAGGGGAACACAGCATTTAACGTAGAAAACTTCTCCAACAAAGAAAAAATACCACGAGCTCCAGCCAGCAAAAACTTCACTATATGGAAAGTGTTTACATAACGTCGGGGATTATCTCAGATACGACTTATCCCAGTCGACGGCTTACAAGAGGTATATATAACGCTATAAATCTAGGTCTTCAAAGGTTTGTACCAAGCCTATCCAGCGACAGGCCTCGCTCTGCTCGTCATAAGTTAGCCTCCTTCAAAAATTTGGATCATACTTCAACTGTCAGAAACGATCTCTCTAAAAATAAATAAGTGATTCATTACCGATCCACCTTCTTGTAGCTTATGCGAGAATAACTTCATCTTCACATGCATCTTACTGGTTAGATCCTTGAGATGCATATCAATTATAGCTTCAACCACAGGGCTAATGTAGATTTCTCTACCAACACTTCCTACAAAATATTATTGGACAGAAGAAGTTGAATCAAAGATAAAGCCTTACGGTCTTTCCACTTTTCTTTGTCAGGCCAATCCTTTGCCTCCTTATTTTCGATTCCATCTAGCGCTTCATCCAGGTCAGAAGTTTGGGCGATAACCGCCCGCATCTTTACATGCTACAAGAAGAAACTCGTGGTGTAGGCCAGCTCCAGTAGACCGAACTTCAATGACGACATGTCACAAACCCTATATTTGAAACCTAGCTCTAATATCACTTGCTATAAATGCGACAAGCAAATAACGAATAACGAAAACAAGAACACGCAGGGCACATAGGATTTTAGCATGGAAAAACTTCTCCATCAAAGAGAGAAAAGAACCACGGGCGCCAGTCAACGAAACTTCACTATACGAGAAGTGTTTACATAATGCCAGGATTTCACAGATGCAACTTATCCCACCCGACGGCTTATAAGAGGTATATATAGCGGTGGAAATCTAGGTCTTAAATAATCCATACCGCGGAGCTATCTCCCCTGCACCCCACGGTCCAAGTCTCTGACGACAGACATCGGTCCACTCGTCAAAAGTTAGCGTCCTTAATAAATTTGGATCATACTTCAACATAAGGTGCGCGCGGCGTTGAGGCGTGGGTGGTTTCTATTGATGCTACAAGAATGAGTCTGTCTCAAGGTAGAGTTTATTGAAGTATGATCCAAATTTATTAAGGAGTCTAACTTATGATGAGCACAGCGAGGCCCGTCACCTGATAAGATTGTTACAGATCGTTGAAGACCTAGGTTTCAACCGCTATATATATGTCTTGTAAGCCACCGATTGGAATAAGTTGCATATGTGAAATCCAGATGTTGTGTAAATACTCCCCGTATAGTGACATTTTGCTGGCTGGCGCCGTATTTTCTCTCTCTTTATTGCAGGGGATTTTTCACGTTAAAATCTTGTGTCCCTTGTGTGTCACTATTTTCATTTTTGGTTATTTGCTTGTTGCATTTATAACACCTCCACCCGTGGACGCCTATGCGACCACCGGGGTGACGGCGAGGATGACAAGCAGGGGAGTTAGCAAAGACACCAGCTCCGTGGCGCTCTCCATTATCATCGAATCGCCACCGGCGTGCGTAACGATTCAACCAAAGAGAGACCCAACTTGCCAACTCCGATCGAGTGTTTGCGTGTCATGTAACCGCAGATATGAAGGCATGATACAACTCTGTATGTAGGGCGCCTCGCGCTAGTTGCTACTGCCAACACCCATGCATCTTGTGACCAGAGATGCAAGCAACTTTTGCTTTGGATCATAAAAAGCTTAAACTTAAAGTTTTGGAATGACTCAAATGAGTAAGAGGATTTGGTGTTCCCTGTCTGTGCGGAAATTCCAGTTCAGTCTCAATCGCGGCGCTCTAGTCACATATGTATACATATTACTTTCAGTCTACCCACCATAGCATATTACCATAACATCTCTTAACTCGCCAACGCCAATGCATCTTCTCGTCCGTGCATATAATTCCATATCATGCTTGTCTACATATGTAGTTATAAACGCCTCTCAAACCCTCACCCCACCTTCACTCTCTTGACTCCTCTCAAAAAGATATCCTACACAGTTCACAACATTGTTAAGAATTTTTTTTAGGAAACAACAGTTATGTGATATATGAACATACAGGTCTTCAGACCCGTTGACATGCTTACTGATTTTCTTATGGGTAATACAAAGTCTTGAGAATGGAAGGCATCTGGATATAAAATGTTACCGCAATCAAGACTTCTCGTTAGTTTATACATGACCGAGACACTAGCCGCGCAACTAATCGTGCTCCAAAGCAGCTTCAGAGTTGAAGCTAAAAAACTTGGCAACGGCTAAGAGATCATATTAGCAACGTCCAATTGGATATCATTTTCTCCTTGGTTTAGTCCTTAATAGGCTTCTCGTGAATGGCTAGTTTCATGTGTTCGATTGGCTCGTGGCAGCAAATCTATTAACTGAAATTTGTTTTCCAAAAATTAAGTTTTCCTAATATTATGCAAACATAAAATTGCAATTATGTTAATTCATCGTTCCGGGGAAAACTATTTCTAGTGCTACTAAAACATGCTTCAAGTGGAAGCCTCATTTGCTTCAGTCTAACATATACTTTGTTTCCAATGTAACAATTTATTTGGTTACTCACACGCTTGAATTTTTTCTTTTGATTAGACTGCTTTTCTTAGAGTGTATCTTGAAATTGCTTCAATCTAGCACAATTCAATATAAAAAACTCAATATAGACTTTTAGGTTATTTAAAACAACAAAAAACTGCTTCCGTGGACTTGTTATATATATATTGCATTGGGCAACTGAAATTGGCTTCATTCAACAAAAAATTGTTTCTAACATCCTTTTGTTTGAAATTTTGTGCGTACTAATGTTTCTTTCAAAATCAATACTCCCTCTGATTCATATTACTTGTCCTTGAAATGGATGTATCTATCACTAAAACATGTCAAGATAGATCTATTTCAGTGACAAGTAATAAATATATTCATTTAAATGACAAGTAATATGGATCGGAGGAAGTATTATTTTATCGTGAAAAGCTTAAACTCAAGGCTTCTAATTAGGGACGTGAAGGAATGAAGAGGATTTGGTGTTCACTTCCAACTTAATTTAAGTGTTCCATGTTAGGGAATTCCACTTCACACTAGTGGAAACAGCCCTATAGGTCCCGGTTGGTACGGGGCTTTAGTCCCGGTTGCCCAATCGGGACGGGGCAATCGGGACTAAAACTCTAACCTTTAGTCCCGGTTGCCCAACCAACCGGGACTAAAGGGCGCACACGTGGCAGCGGCAGAGGGCGAGGGGGGGGGTGGAGCATTAGTCCCGGTTCGTAACCTTCTACCGCGGCAGAGATTTGGCCCATTTCTCTGCCGCGGGAGAGAATTCATTTTGGCACATTTTGTTGCCACGGTAGCATTTTCGCCACTTTTTGTGCCGCGGCAGAGAATTCATTAGGGTTGTTTTATTGTTTATTTAGTGTTTTGCACTTATCAATGAAGGAACCTTATATTACACAAGATCATCATGACAATATTACATTCAATACACGGATCGAGTTCATGCACTACATACAAAAGTTGCTACTCGATGCTACCGGTCAATTCCTTCAAAGTTGCTATTTTTATAATCCCTATTGTCTATACACAGCAGAATAGTATTCCCCTTTCGGGTCTAGGACTTCTGCATCCAAGAATCCCGCCAATTCCTCCTGAATTGCTCGTACGCGATCCTTTGGCAGAAGACCGTCCCGTAGACGTTCGATCTGATTTAAAAAAGGAGTCAGCCTATATGAATGAAACTAAACACAATTTGTTTGAAATTAAAAACTATAGAAATTGTTTACGTACGTGGAGTTGCTCTAAATTTCTGCCCTTCTCATCGCACGTCTGTCGGATGAACTCGCAAACATAGTATCCACATAGATTGTTACCTGGTCCCTGCGTCAGGCACTTTACGAGAACAGAGTTCAATCAAAATAATAATCAAGCATGATAATAACTGTATCAAAACTAGAATCAAAGAGATGCGCGGATATAGCTAGTGGTGCTTACATTTAGTGGTTGAAATGTAAGCTCCTCTTTCCAAACACCCCTAGCCTTGTTGGTGAACCGTTTCCAAGTGCTGCCCGGCGTAGAAAACGAATAAAATAAGTTATTAAGTACTTGATATCATAAAATTCACGAACGTTGCCGATATAGTGTCGTAATGATTAGAATTACCGTTGGAGAAGTATCTGCATGTCCTTCCACGTCTCAAGGGGTTTATGTTTCGAGTCCATGACTAGTACACGCCCTTTGTCAAGTTGAATGATTAACAGAATATAGTGGAAGCTGCGAATGCATAACTAATCAATTATATACTTAACATCGAGTAAGCGAAATAGAAAGTGTATACAAGACAATAACACTCACTCGAAGTTGTAAGGAAATAGTATTTCCCTTTTGGTTTCTTGAAACCTTAACGCATGTACTATATTATCCTCCGTATCCTGGGGGCTTATTTCGAGATTAGCTTCATGAACCCAATATGGGTCAATGAAGCCAATGTCATAGATTTGTCCTCTGCTGCATTCGAGAATCTTCATTCTGTATATTATAGTATGATTATATACATGCAATAAACAAAATAATATAGCTGGAGACTAAATTAATTACAGAATTAGTACTTACAGACAATAGGCACTGATGATCGATTTGGCCAAGGCGTCTTGATTGAATAATTGAAATAGTTCATCAAATTCAATGGATATCATGTCATCCTTTTCTTTCCCATGATGCTTTTTTGTAACCCTCAGCACTATCCAGTTAGCCCCGGCCTTTGTGGCATGCAATTACCAATTATGCAATCTTCGCATTTTTGTTGGAAGATTGTTTACCTCCTCAGGTTTGACGAGAGGTTTTCCATACTGGTATTTGTATGCTACTTCACTCACGGGGAAGAACTCTAACTGGGATAAGTACTGGGAAATACTCATACCTTGAGCAGCGGCAGCTTCTCCGTATTGTGCAACTACCTCTGGATCATACTGCTCTTCGGCCCCATATTTGATCGACCCCACATTGGTTTGAGAAATCACCTTGAGAGGGGCGCAAGTCTGTTTTGCTTGTTCTCCGAGCTGGGAAACAGATTTCCCGCTTACATCAGTACTGCTCTTCGAGGCTTTTTGTGCCGCATGTGACTTGAGAATAGAACGCTCATAGTCTGATGACAGCTTTGGCTCGGGTTGATGAAGATTCTTTAGCATTTTCAACACTTTGGCTTTTTCTTCTTTGGTGCTGGGGAACTCTGGCTCTTTCGGCCGCCTCAGCTTAGCAAAAAATGCTGTCGTTTCGCATCAACGATCGTCGCAGTCTCCTCTTCAGTACAGTCATAAGATCTCTTGGGAGGAACCTTTGGTACTTTTGGAAGAGGCTCTTGTTTACGTTTCGGCGATCGCTTACGACGCACAGTAGCGGTACGCTTACGCTTTTTATCCTGAGGCGCCGGCGATGGCTCCTGTGGCGATGGCTACACCGGAGATTGGTGAGGCGACGGAGCCGGGTGAGGCGACGAAGACGGCTGCCGCGGCGGCGACGACCTCGCTGGAGACGGGTGAGGCGGCGGCGAAGATGGCCTTGGCGTGTGATTTCGAAGCACGATACAATCCTTCGGACATAGAATGGTGACGTTTTTTTGCGTCTCCCAGCACAGTCACATCCCCTTCACCTGCAGGGTAGCGAAGATCCAAAACCTCAAAGGTGGGCATGATTTCATCCACGCCGACAACAGCGTAGCCCTCTGGAACCGGACGACAGTGGTAAGTTGGTGTGGGTCCAATTGGTAAGGCATAGCCGACCGCCACCTTCATTGATATGTTCACAACTTTGACATGTAGCTCGCAGTGTGTCATCTCTGTGATATCATCCACTGGGTAGCCAACAGGAGCCATCGTCGGTGCATCATCGTCATCGCCATTGTCATCACCCGGGACCTCGGTGGAAGCCACACTGCTTTTTCGATTATTCGATAGGCCGGTAGCATCGAATGCAGTGTGCTGCTGAGATGGGCCGGTAGTACTTTGCTCTTTAAGTGCGTTAATTTCATCTTGTTGTTGCTTTAATCGTTCTTCAATTAAACGCATTCGCTCTTTCTGATTATCTGCTTCAACTTCTGCCCTGTCCTTTCTCCTCTGACGGCTTCTATCAGGATATTTCTTCCTCTCTTCGGGAAACCCAGTCCTCCATGGTTGGGAGCCTCTTGTGCCTCGTGTTCGTCCATCATGTTCCTTATTTCCAAGGGCGAGTGTGAGCTCATCATTCTCTCTATCGGGAATGAAGTCCCCATCTTTAACAGCCTTTACTGCTTTTCTGATCCTCTCGATTGGCAAGGGGTCTTATTTATGTCGTATGTTATATATACACCTCCCTTCCGAGTCCAACGTGCCCCCATGCCCGTAAAACCAATTCCTTGCACGTTCTACCCAATCGTCTGTCTCTGGGGTGATCTTTTTATCACGCAGTTCATTCTCAAGTTTCTCCCACTTAGGAATGCCAGCCCTGTAGCCACCTTGCCCCATAGTATGGTGATACTTCTTGTTAGCAGCATTCAGCTTATTCGTTTCAGACATTTTCTTAGCTTTTTCTGATTTCTTGTATTCCACAAACTCAGCCAGAATGGTTTTATCATCTCAAACTGAATATTCTTGAAATCGGGAGTCTTCTTTTTCACGACATAGTCAAGGTGCAATCTTTTCTTCCAGTTGGTGAAACACTGGGTCATCTTCTTCAAAGCCCACTCCCTGACCTTAGCCTCCATGGCTCTCCCATGTTGTAAGGCGTCCTGAACTAGATCCTCCGTATTTGGATCCAGCTCTATCTTTGGTAGTTTGAAATTAACCATGAGCCTCTTCCACAGTAAATCTTTGGCGTGGTTAGGGACAAATAAACATGTTCCCTCTTCATCTGCATTAGCAGGCCTATTCCAATTTCTAATGGTGATCGGGATTAAGTCCCTAACGATTACTCCGCATTGTGCCACAAATTTGGTTGCGACAACTTCGGGAGCTGTCGGTTTGCCGTCTTCAGCGACATCTTCGATCCTGAACCTCTCATGGTCTTGCAACTTTTTGGTTGGGCCTCGTCTGCTCTTTTCAGTAGATTCCTTCGATCCGGAGGGCTAAAAGAAGAAAGATCGTCGTTACTATTTCTATATAGATAGCGGATGATTAATTAATGAATTGATTTATATTACATGCACCTCGCCGGAGCGGTCGTCTTCTCGATTACACAAGGCATCGCCTTCTCCCTCGCGGAAGGCAACACCTTCAACCTCAAACAAGTTGTCTATTCCTGTAAAAAGAGGATCACCCTCACCGGAGTTGTTCAGAAACGTTGATACGTCTAAATTATCTTCCCCACGGATCACACCTTGGATCAACTCTTCCTTTTCTTCGTCTCTGACGTGTGGGTCCATATTTTCTGCATAGGAGGAAAAACGAATAAGTCAAAGCGGCTAAAGGAGAAAGTTAAGGAGAAACCCTAATATATACATACACAATAATAAAAATGAAGAGAAACCCTGAACCCTAAACCTAGCTACAAAAAGGAAACCGTGTAGTAGATAGGTAACTCTAGCTAAAATCAACTAAAATCAATATTCCGGAGTTCCGAGGGGTGTAAAACCTAGTTCGGAGAAACCTCGGATGCATATGAGAGGGGAACATGAGTATAAGGCTACAAAAGGGAAACTATCCAGCAGATAGGTAACACTAGATACTAACAAAATACCATATTGGAATCGATTTAAGAGGGTTCGGAATGCCCTGGCGAAGGCACATCGTCGAACCCACATGCACCTAAGGGGTATTAATGATTCCTTATCTAACCACAGTGACTGACAATGTGAATCGGGTCTGGGGATACCCACAGTGACTGACCAGTGGGGCCGAAGACCAATAATACCAAACTAATTAATAAACCTAATAATACCTAACTAATAATAAACCTAATAATCGAAACACCGAAAAGAAAGGAAAACAATCAACACATGGCATCGATGCAATGCTCAATCAAGTATGATGATATGACAAGTTAATTTGCATTGGAATGTAACCCTAAGACATGCTCGACGATTTAATCGGGGTTCCGAGGGGTGAAAACCCTAACTCGGGGAAACTCCAGAACATATAAGAGGGGTGCATTTGTTCTTCTAATTATACTTGTCATTTAAATTGTTGAACAATGCATGATTATAGGTTAAATAGATAGGTTTCATTTTTCTGAACAATTTGATATATTATTTGTATTTTTCTGACTTATAATTAAAAAGATATTGAATTTACAAGTTTATATCAATTTCTGAAATTATTAAATCATTTAAAATTGAATTACTGTGTCAATATGACATCAGCAAAGGGTTGGTTTTTTTACCCAGACAGAACCTAGCCACTGTCACTGAGTGCTGGGCCCTAGGCCACATCAGCAAGCCACCGTGGTGGTCAAAGGTCAGCGGGCCCGTGGGCCACGTCAGCGTGACGCCGGGGTGACGTCATCTCGGCGGCCACCGTCGGGTGCTCACCGGGGACGGCGCTGTGAGGCGTGCGGGGCGACGGGGCTAGGCTTGATCGAAGCAGCGCGTCGCGGTAGGCAATAAAGTGGCGGCGCCGCTCGAAGAAGCTCACCGGAGCTGGGCGCACGGCGGGCAGCGGCGGCGGTGCTTGCAGCAACACGACGCGTGGCGGCTACAACAAGCAAGGGGGCAAACGGAGGGCACTGGGAGGTGCAGAGGCTCACCGCGCGTTAGAGAGAGGCGGCGCCGCTCCTTCTTGGTCACCGGAGCGTCGCCTCCGTCGAGCTCGAGCGGCGGCGGTGGCGGGCAGGGGGGAAGTAGCTGGTGCGCGCACGGACGGAGGCGGCGGTGCTGGCGGAAGGAACGCGCGGGCTCGGGCAGCCTGACGGCGTCGGGGGCGGTTGTGCGCGCGTCGGTGAAGCAGAGAAGTGAGATGGGGAAGGGAAGAAGAAGAAGAGGAGGGGCGTCAGTTATAACCAAAGGACCTTTAGTCGCGGTTGGTGGCTCCAACCGGGACTAAAGGGGCATACGTCCCGGTTGGAGCCACCAACCGGGACGTATACTCCAATTTTCAGCAGCTGAAGGGGCGCGCGCGCAGGGGGTCTTTAGTCCCGGTTGGTGGCTCCAACCGGGATATATTCCCCTGTTTTCTAATTTTTTTAGGTATTTTCTCTCTGTTCCCGCCTTATTTTTTATTTTGGGGTTTAAATTTGTATTGTTTTTTAAATGATAATTAATTTGGAATTTAGAAAAACTTTAAACATAAAAAGTGTTTGGATTTGAATAAATAATTCAAAACCATTTTCTGTTTTAAAAAATAATTAATGTAACCATTTAAAATATGAACCATTTACAATAAAAATGAATTAACTTATATTTTTTTAATATCAATTTGGAATTTAGAAAAACTTTAAACATAAGAAGTGTATGGATTTGAATAAATAATCCAAAACCATTTTCTATTTTTAAAAAATAATTAATGTAACCTTTTAAAATGAATTAATTATATTTTTTAATATTAATTTGGAATTTAGAAAAACTTTAAACATAAAAAGTGTTTGGATTTGAATAAATAATTCAAAACCATTTTCTGTTTTAAAAAATAATTAATGTAACCATTTAAAATATGAACCATTTACCATTAAAAATGAATTAACTTATATTTTTTTAATATCAATTTGGAATTTAGAAAAACTTTAAACATAAGAAGTGTATGGATTTGAATAAATAATCCAAAACCATTTTCTTTTTTAAAAAAATAATTAATGTAACCTTTTAAAATGAATTAACTTATATTTTTGAATATTAATTTGGAATTTAGAAAAACTTTAAACATAAAAAGTGTTTGGATTTGAAAACTTTCTCCTGCAACATTGTTCTCCATACCAATGTCCACACACATGCATAATATGGGCACAACATCACAAACTATGCCGTGATTCAGCACATAACATCGTTTGGACCGAAATCCATGAAACCTCGAACATGATAGGTCATTTTGTGAAGGTTTTTTCGAAACATGATCAATATACCAAGTCTGGTATTTTTCCTTTCAACTATGTAACAAAATATGACACCACGCGAAGGATTTTCATTGTTCGGTTTTTTTTTGAATTTATTATGCCCGTTTTGAATTATCTGAATTTCTAACTATGGTCGAACCGGTGTGCATGAAGATAGGGGACGAGCATCGTTAGAACTTGCATTGGATCTCTGAAGAAACCACATATTGCGAGTCTAAAAATGATTTTTTCAAAAAATCACGGGCGATAGATCATGTACCTGTAGTACAAACCGGACCCACTTCCTGCCGATTCGGCAAACATTTGTCCTTTTTACCCGGGATGGACGAAAAGGTTTGAGATGTACCGGTTGAGAGATAGTCCATGTAAGGTGGTCTAGTATTTTAGGAAAATGGGACGGTAGCATTCTGAAACGGCATTTTGGTGGTTACTTCATAAAAAGACCCGTTTTTTGCGCTCGGAAAATTGAAAAGGGCTTTTCTGTGCGACAAAAAGGAAAACTTCCTCCTACAACATTGTTCTCCATACCAATGTCCACACACATGCATAATATGGGCACAACATCACAAACTATGTCGTGATTCAGCACATAACATCGGTCATTGGACCGAAAGCCATGAAACCTCGAACATGATAGGTCATTTTGTGAAGGTTTTTTTTGAAACATGATCAATATACCAAGTCTGGTATTTTTCCTTTCAACTATGTAACAAAATATGACACCACGCGAAGGATTTTCATTGTTCGGTTTTTTTTGAATTTATTATGCCCGTTTTGAATTATCTGAATTTCTAACTATGGTCGAACCGGTGTGCATGAAGATAGGGGACGAGCATCGTTAGAACTTGCATTGGATCTATGAAGAAACCACATATTGCGAGTCTAAAAATGATTTTTTCAAAAAATCACGGACGATAGATCATGTACCTGTAGTACAAACCGGACCCACTTCCTACCGATTCGGCAGACATTTGTCCTTTTTACCCGGGATGGACGAAAAGGTTTGAGATGTACCGGTTGGGAGATATTCCATGTAAGGTGGTCTAGTATTTTAGTAAAATGGGACGGTAGCATTCTGAAACGGCATTTTGGTGGTTACTTCACAAAACGACCCGTTTTTTGCGCTCGAAAAATGGAAAAGGGCTTTTCCGTGCGACAAAAAGGAAAACTTCCTCCTGCAACATTGTTCTCCATACCAATGTCCACACACATGCATAATATGGGCACAACATCACAAACTATGACGTGATTTAGCACATAACATCGGTCATTTGGACCGAAAGCCATGAAACCTCGAACATGATAGGTCATTTTGTGAAGGTTTTTTCGAAACATGATCAATATACCAAGTCTGGTATTTTTCCTTTCAACTATGTAACAAAATATGACACCACGCGAAGGATTTTCATTGTTCAGTTTTTTTTTAATTTATTATGCCCGTTTTGAATTATCTGAATTTCTAACTATGGTCGAACACGCGAAGGATTTACATTTAGTCCCGGATGTAGTCACAAACCGGGACTAAAAATATTTTCCGCCATTTCTCACCTCTTCCCGCCAAGTTTTCCCGCCCTTTCCTTTCTACTAGAGCTTTTAGTCCCGGATGTAGTCACTAACCGGGACTAAAGATATTTCCCGCCATTTCCCAAAGCTTCACGCCAAGTTATCCCGCCCTTTCCCTCTATATTTAGGGTGATCGTGTCATGGCTCTCCACACATCCACACCTTCCTCTCTTAGAACAATGAACAACGCCTACTGGGCCATTCTGACCCTCGAGGAGACCGAGGCGCTGTGCGCCTCCAACTACCCTTGTCCGCCAGGCTACCGGCCGCCCGCCGGCTGGATGCTGAGCGCTGGAGGGGTTCCTGTCCCTCCTGTCCCTCAAGGTTCCGCACGCCAGGCGGCCATCACAAACCACTTCTACCACGAGCTCACGTCGGAGCAGCGGATGGATCCCCGGTGGGATCCCGACAACTACGACACCTGGAATGCCTTCTTCGCTAATAGGCGGGAAAGGGAGCTCGCCAGTTACGAGGGTGATGGCCCGCCACCGGTGAACCACAACGAAGCCGGCCGTCGTCTGTGGTGGGCGAACCGTACTATCATCGGATTGATGCGCTACATCGCCGGGGGAGACCATCCTCGCCTACGGTGCCCACGAGTCCACCCGCCACAGGCCCCACACTGTCCCGGCGGTAGCGGCATCGTCTTCCAGGAGACCCCTCTCCCGCCCGCCGTGAATCCGAGGCTGGAATGGCCCCTGGTATATGCCATGGATGGGCTGAGGATCCCCGGAGTGGCAGGTGACGATGACGATGATGATGACGACGACGATGAAGACCCTGAAGCTGCGTACTATAGGACTAGGCATGATTATGACTAAAGGGGGCGGCTTTAGTCCTGAGTGTTAGCTAGTCCCGGTTTGTCCCGATTTTTAATATTAATAAATGTCTTAAGTGTTACCTAATAAATAGAGGGAAATGCCTATATAAAGAGAGGGTTCATCTTTAGTCCCGATTGGAGAAACCAACCGCGACTGAAGGGATTGCGGCAGAGTGGGCCAGGCAACACTAATAATAGGGGTGAGTGTCGACATTATGTCGTGCGGCTTGTACCTTGTCCCGGATGGTGTCACCAACCGGGACTAAAGATGAACCTTTAGTCCCGGTTGGAGACACCAACCGGGACTAAAGATGAGTCAGCACTAATAATAGGGGTGAGTGTCGACATTATGTCGTGAGTGTCGACATTATGTCGTGAGTGTCGACACTATGCCGAGCTGCTTGTACTATAAATAGGCATCCTTGCGAGTCCAGTCCTCCAGCCAGTTTTCAAGAGCAGGGACACCACTGCGGCCAGTTTTAGGGAGATGCCGACGGAGCCCAGTCCTCCGGCATCTCCTAGAAACTGGTCATAGAGGCACTACCTAATATGTGAAATTAGTTAGCTCTGAGGCGTATTGATCTAGTTAGAGATGTTACAAGCTGCAAGATGGTTTTCGAGAGCAGGGACACCACTGCGGCAAGTTTCAGGGATATGCCGACGGAGCCCAGTCCTGCGGCATCTCCGAGAAACTGGTCATAGAGGCACTCCCTAATATGTGAAATTAGTTAGCTCTGAGGCGTATTGATCTAGTTAGAGAAGTTACAAGATGCAAGATGGTTTTCGAGAGCAGGGACACCACTGCGGCCAGTTTCAGGGAGATGCCGACGGAGCCCAGTCCTCCGGCATCTCCGAGAAACTGGTCATAGAGGCACTCCCTAATATGTGAAATTAGTTAGCTCCGAGGCGTATTGATCTAGTTAGAGAAGTTACAAGCTGCAAGATGGTTTTCGAGAGCAGGGACACCACTACGACCAGTTTCAGGGAGATACCGCCGGATCCCAGTCCTCCGGCATCTCCAAGAAACTGGTCATAGAGGCACTCCCTAATATGTGACTACGCGCGTTTGGAGATAAGATCTTAATGGTAAGTACGAATCGGGACAACTTCTTCATAGTCCCGGTCCAGCCACAAAACGGGACTAACACTCAAGAAATTTATTAATATTAAAAACTGAGACTACAAAACCGGGACTAAAGGCCACAAACCGCGAAAGATATCCTTCGGTCAAGCCACAAACCGCGAAAGACATGAACTAGAGTTACATAATATGAGCATGAACTTCTTGGCATATGTCCTTCCTTATGATCGCTTCAGACGTAACCATGGAGCATCTTCTTTACTTAACGGAATGCTTGGGTCAGTTTTCACTGTGAAGGGCGGAATTTCATCAAACTTATTATAATCTTCTGACATGTCTGTCTTGTCCTCGATTCCCACGATGTTTCTTTTCCTTGAAAGAACTATGTGACGCTTTGGCTCATCATATGATGTATTCGTTTGCATATTTTTTTCTTTTTTTCGGTCTGGAGGACATGTCCTTCACATAGAAAACCTGAGACACATCATTGGCTAGGACGAATGGTTCATCTCTATAACCAAGATTGTTGAGATCCACTGTTGTCATTCCGTACAACTGGTCTATCTTTACCCCTTCCCCATTCAGGTTAACCCATTTGCAGCGAAACAAAGGGACCTTAAAAGAGACTCCATAGTCTAGTTCCCATATCTCCTCTATGTAACCATAATATGTGTCCTTTTGTCCATTCTTGTCTATTGCATCAAAGCGGACACCACTATTTTGGTTGGTGCTCTTTTTATCTTGGGCGATCGTGTAGAATGTATTCCCATTTATTTCGTACCCTTGGAAATTCAATACAGTAGAAGATGGTGACGCGGCCAACAAGTATAGCTGATCTCCAACAGTGGTGTCATTCAAGATATGTGTCCGCATCCAACCACCGAAAGACTTCATGTGTTCATCTGTAATCCATGATTCAGGCTTCCCCGGGTTTTTGGAGCGTACAATATTCTTGTGTTCCTCGATATATGGAGCTGCTAAGGTGGAATTATGTAGAACTGTGTAGTGTGCTTTAGTGAAAGAATCCCCGTCCCTACATATCATTGCTTTCTTTCCCAGCGTGCCTTTTCCACTTAGTCTTCCCTCATGCCGTGAGTCAGAAACACCAATCGGCTTAAGGTCAGGAATAAAGTCAACACAAAACTCAATGACCTCCTCTGTTCCATATCCCTTGGAGATGCTTCCTTCTGGTCTAGCACGGTTATGAACATATTTCTTTAAGACTCCCATGAACCTCTCAAAGGGGAACATATTGTGCAAAAATACCGGACCGAGAATAGCAATCTCTTCCACTAGATGAACCAGGAGATGCGTCATAATATTGAAGAAGGATGGTGGGAACACCAATTCAAAACTAACAAGACATTGTACCACATCCTTCTGTAACCTTGGAAGAATATCTGGATTGATTACCTTCTGAGATATTGCATTGAGGAATGAACACAGCTTCACAATGGGTACTCGAACATTTTCCGGTAGAAGCCCCCTCAATGCAATCGGAAGCAACTGCGTCATAATCACATGACAGTCATGAGACTTCAGGTTTTGGAACTTTTTCTCTGCCATATTTATTATCCCCTTTATATTAGATGAGAAGCCCGACGGCACCTTGATACTGTAAAGGACTTCAAAAAATATTTCCTTCTCTGCTTTGGTAAGAGCATAGCTGGCACGACTTAAGTGACGCCCTTTATCCGTCTTGTTATGTGTATGCATGTTCTTTGGGTCTTTCATAATTTGTTGGTCCTCCCGTGCTTCAGGTGTATATTTTGTCTTCCCATACACGCCTAGGAATCCTAGCAGGTTCACGCAGAGATTCTTCGTCACGTGCATCACGTCGATTGAAGAGCGGACACGCAGGACTTTCCAATATGGCAGCTCCCACAATATAGATTTCTTCTTCCACATGGGTGCGTGTCCTGTAGCGACGTCGTTCGGAACTGATTGACCATCGGGACCCTTTCCAAAGATTACTTCTATGTCCTTGACCATACCAAATACATCATCACCAGCAGGGAGTTCAGGCTTCTTCCGGTGATCTGCCTCACCTTTGAAATGCTTGCCTTTTTTTCTTACGGGATGATTGGTCGAAAGAAATCGTCGATTCGTCAGGTACACAACCTTCTTGCATTTATGCAAATATGTACCTTCGGTCTTATCTAAACAGTGGGTACATGCCTTATATCCCTTGGTTGTCTGTCCTGAAAGGTTACTAAGAGCAGGCCAATCATTGATGGTTACGAATAACAACCCTCGTAGATCAAATGGCTCCTATTTGTTCTCATCCCACGCACGTACACCTGGTTTCCCCCACAACTGTAAGAGTTCTTCAACTAATGGCCTAAGGTACACATCAATGTCGTTGCCCGGTTGCTTCGGGCCTTGGATGAGCACTGGCATCATAATGAACTTACGCTTCATGCACAACCAAGGAGGCAGGTTGTAGATACATAGAGTCACGGGCCAGGTGCTGTGACTGCAGCTCTGCTCCCCAAAAGGATTCATGCCATCCGTACTTAGACCAAACCATAAGTTCCTTGCGTCACCTGCAAAGTCTGGGAAGTCTCTCTCGATTTTTCTCCACTGTGACCCATCAGCAGGGTGTCTCAACTTCCCGTCTTTCTTACGGTCTTCTTTGTGCCATCGCAACAACCTGGCATGCTCTTTGTTTCTGAACATGCGTTTCAACCTTGGTATTATAGGAGCATACCACATAACCTTAGCAGGAACCATCTTCCGGAGGGGCTCTCCCTCAACATCACCAGGGTCATCTCGTCTGATCTTATACCGCAACGCGTTGCATACCGGGCATTTATCTAAATTCTCATACTCCTTACCGCGGTAGAGGATGCAGTCATTAATGCATGCATGTATCTTTTGCACATCTAATCCCAGAGGACAGAGAGTCTTCTTTGCTTCGTAGGTACTCTCGGGAAGTTCGTTATGTTTTGGAAACTTCGGCTTCATTATTTTCAGCATCTTTTCAAATGAGGAGTCAGTTAGACCACACTCTGCCTTCCATCGCAACAATTCCAGTCTGGTACCGAGCTTTGTGCCGCCATCTTCACAATTTGGGTACAACAATTTCTTGTGATCTTCTAACATGCCCTCTAACTTCAACTTCTCATTTTCTGTTTCACAGTCTCGCTTTGCATCAGAAATGACCCTACCAAGTTCATCAGCCGGCTCATCTGATGCCCGTTCTTCACCTCTTTCCTCTCCATTGTCTTCCATTGCAGTATCACTGTATTCAGGAAACATATGATGATAGTTGTTATCATCATCTTCTTCTTCACCATCTTCCATCATTACCCCTCTTTCCCCGTGCTTGGTCCAACAATTATAGTTGGGCATGAAACCTTTCATAATCAGGTGGTCGCGAATGATTTTCGAGGAAGAGTACTCCTTGTTGTTCCGACATTGAACACATGGACAACGTATAAATCCATTCTCTTTGTTTGCCATAGCCACATCGATAAATTTATCCACGCCTTTGATATACCCGGCTACGCGCCGGTCACCGTACATCCATTCCCGACCGTTCATCTGCATCATATAAGTAAGTTTATCAAAAAACAGGACATCATAAATAGTGAAATAACCAATTCACACCGACACATGAATTGTATCAATGACCTAGAAAAGATAAGATTGCTAACCTTGATCGAGGGAAATAAAGAGGAGAAAGCTCAAGTGCGTCTCGGACACCTTCTATATTTTTGTTCTATGAGAAATTCAACGGCCAGGGTGCACTTGGCCAGGGTGCGCTACGCCTATGTGGGTTGGACTATCAGATAAGAGGGCGGCCACCCCACTAGTTAACACTAGTACTGTCTTATCCCACTGGTTTTGCCCACTACTCTATTCTAAACTATGAGCACCCAGGTTTGAATCCTGGTGCCCCACTTTTTTATTTTTATTTTAAAAATACTTTTAAATATTCCAAAAAATGCCCAAAAGTGATGATTTATGCCATACAAGTTTTGTTTTGTTTTTAAAATACTTTTAAATATTCCAAAAATGCCCAAAAGTGATAATATATGTCATAAAAGTGTTACAAATATGATTCAAAGTATAACTAAATTTCATAATAATTTGTCCATGAATATTACAATCTTTTTCAACCACACGTTTTACAATATTTTTTGAGCTAGCGTTTTACAATCTTTTTTCCCTTCTTTGTCGTGGTTGAATAATTTAGCCCCGGCACTTTAATGTTTCTTCTTTCGAACGGGCTACCTTTTTTGGGTAGGGTTGTCCTTTTTCTTCTTGTGATGTATGTTGTTGCATCGTAGTCGTCGTCATCTTCAATCTTGGATCGCCGTACTGGTCGAAGTCTTGCTCGTTGGCGACTCCATCCATTCCGATGATGTTTATTTTTCCTCTCCTCACGACAACACGCCTAGGCTTTGTCGGGTCGGTAATGAAAAAACATAGGTCCACTTTGGTAGCCAGTACCCACGGTTCATTTTTCGCGGCCACGTTTGCACCAGCGGCCTTGGATTTGGCTGCTTCGGGTATAACCATGGTTGTGAAATACCGGTCTTCTCTTTCGACGCTCTTTGCCCATCTGACACGGAACATCGGCACCTTTTCTCCATAGTAGTCGAGCTCCCAGATGTCCTCGATTCTTCCGTAGAATCTTTCCTTCACGTTGTCATCGGTGTAGAATTCCGACGTTACGCCTGAGTTCTGATAATCACACTTGTTATCATTTTCCTCCGTGTAGAATGTGTAGCCGTTGATATCATACGCCTGATAGGTCACCAGGTTTTGCATCGGTCCCTGTGACAAGGTGAATATGATCTTTTCTGTGTCAGAAGAATGCGGTCGCGGGGGATTATCAAGGAGCGTCTGCCTAAACCAACGCGTGAAATCTGAGTTGTGCTCTTTGATTATTTCTCCCTGCGTCCTCTGTATGCCCCGGTCACTGTACTTCTTCTCGATTAACCTTTTGTGCTTCTGTACCTAAGGATCGACCAGTTCTAAATGCTGTAGCGCGACGAGGTTTGCTCGATCAAAGTCTGCGCGTCGAAAATCGAAGTCTGCATGCAGTATGCGACGACCCTCTCGGTGACCAGATCCGTCGAGCTTGCCAAGGTGCCTGTTGACGGGAAGACCGACAGGGTTCTCGATGTCTAGATAATTCGTGCAGAAAGAGATGCACTCTTCGGCCAGAAAGCCCTTGGCTATGCTTCCATCTGGACGGGACCTGTTGCGAACGTATCCTTTGATGTGTCCGTTCATCCTTTCGAACGCCATCATGCTGCGGAGGAACATCGGCCCGAGTTGTACGATGTCCTCCACGACATGGACCAGCAGATGCACCATAATGTCGAAGAATGCGGGTGGGAAGTAGACCTCAAGCTCAAATAGTATCACCACGATCTCCTCCTGTAGCCTCCCGAGCTGATTCACGCCAATCGACTTCCTAGAGATGACGTCGAAAAACTTGCATAGGCCAAATAACGTTTCACGGACGTGCTCGTCCATTATCCCTCTTAGTGCGACCGGAAGTACCTGCGTCATTAGCACGGCACAGTCGTGAGACTTCATGCCACTGAACCTCTGCTTCGCCTCGTCTAGGTATCTGCTTATCTTGCCCGCGTAGCCGTAAGGAAATTTGACTCCTAGAAGGCACTTGAAAAACTGTTTGATCTCATCCTGGCTTAGAGTGAAGCAAGAAGGAGGGCAGTAATATCCGTTCTTCTTGAACTTTTTACCCTTCCGACGACCTTGTGTCGTCTCCGACTCATGATCATCATCATCTTCCTGATCATCAGGAGTAGTGCGTCCTCCGTGAAGCTCCTTCCGGATACCCAAGCATATCAGGTCATGCCTTGCTTTCGGACCATCTTTCGTCCTATCTGGCATGTTGATTATGGTGGTGACCAGACTCTCGCACACATTTTTCGTGATTTGCATATGTCGAGGCTATGAGGCGTGCGGAGAAACTTCCAGTATGGCAACTCCCAGAAAACTGACCTTGTTTTCCATACCTTCATCAGCGGCTTGTCTTGTTGCTGCCTCTTTCGCTTCTTTCCAGGCTTAGGACAATCTTTCGAGTTTTTCAGCAACTCTTCCACTTCTTCGCTGCTCCTACGCTCTGGGATTCCTCGGGTCTTGGATTTTCCATCGAACAGGTCTCCACGTTTTCTCCATGGATCATTCTTGCCGAGCCACCTTCGGTGCGCCATGAACAAGGTTTTCGATGACCCTGGATCTTTCTCTAGTTGGAGATAGCTTGTGTTATCTATGCACCTAACGCATGCGCAGAATCCTTGGATAACCTGCCCCGAGATATACCCCCAACCTGGATAGTCTTGCACCGTAGTGACCAACGCGGCTCTCATAGTGAAATAATCTTATGCGACGGCGTCGTAAGTATTGGCTCCAGATTCCCATAACGTGGCTAGCTCCTCTTTCAACAGCCCAAGATACAGATTGATGTCGATACCTGGTTGTTTCGGCCCTTGAATTAGCATACTCATTTGTATGTACTTCTTCTTCATGCACAACCATGGAGGGAGGTTGTACATCCATACAAACACGGGCCAAGTGTTGTGCGTGCTGCTCTGGCTACCGAACGGATTGAGTCCATCGGTGCTCGCACCAAGCCTGATGTTCCTCGAATCTCCACCGAATTCTGGGAATTCGAGGTTCAATGCTTTCCACTGGCTAGCATCTGAAGGGTGCGTCAGCAGCTCATCCTTTTCGGGGTCATCATCATCATCATCTCCTGGCTTCTTCCTTTTCGCATGCCATCGCATGAGCTTCGCTTCCTTAGGGTCCGCGAAATAGCGCTGCAGACGAGGAGTGATAGGAAAGTACCATACCACTTTTCGAGGTGCTTTCTTCCCTTTCTTGTATCGACTCACGCCGCACACCGGACATGTGGTTTTCTCCGCGTCCTCGCCCCGATAAATGATGCAATCGTTGATGCATACGTGATATCTAACGTGCGGTAGATCGAGAGGACAGACGATTTTCTTGGCGTCCTCGATACTAGTTGGACATGTGTTCCCCTCCGGGAGACGATCGTGCCAGAATGCCATCATATCGTCGAAGCTTGCATCTCTCAATTTGTATTTTGCCTTCATCTCCATAGCCTTGAGAGTTACATTCAACCGGGTATCATCGGGCATGCATCCTTCATACAATGGAGTAACCGCGTCTTTCTCAAGTTGCGCAAGCTTGGCTTTCTCTCTAGCGGCAGCCCTGGCGTTACTCGTCTGCTTGAGAAGCAGCTCTTGCACATAAGGTTCCCGCACCCAGCCTGACGTTGTTCCATCGTCGTCTGCTCCTCCGGCATCTAGATCATCATCATCCCGGTCTGCTTCCGCACCTTCACCATCTCCAGGAGACTCTTCATCATCTCGCCCGTTCTCGCCGTGATGATGATCATTGTCATGTTGGCCACCTTCACCGTCTCCATCGTCTTCGTCATCTCTTATCCAACGAGTGTATCCATCCATGAAACCATGGAGGAGCAGGTGCGCCTGCAGATTCCCGGAATCTGGGTCGATCACCCAGTTGAGTTTGCATCTTCTGCACGGACATCTTATATCCGTCTTGTTATTTCGTATCATGTCGGCCGTCGCACATTTCAAAAATCTAGCCACAATGCCTTCGCCCATTATGCGGACCATTTTTGCCTGCACAGTGTACACGGTACAATTAGAAGTCTATTAGAACCATATAATGAATGCATGCATGCAATGGTCGATAGAAAATTTCGGCATGACCTATCCTAAAATTAGGACCTTTGCGAAATGCCAAAGTCTTGCCAAAATGGAAATGAATCAATATTTTGGCAAAACAAATGGCAACTTGTTCACATACAAACACAAGAGAGAGAGAGAGAGACCGATCCATACACACATGAACATATCATTATCCTCTCCATACACACATGCATGAGCATCATCGATACTCTCCATATACACACACATATGACCATCGATCCTCTCCATACACACATCATGAGCATCGATCATCTACATACATATGAGCATATCATCCATATACACATGAACACATCCTTACATGGACAACTTACCGAGATGAGAGACCGATCACGAGAAAGATGGAAAGGAGAGGTGCGCGCGTCGACCGCAGAAGGAGATGAGAGACCGGAGACCTTCCTCTATTACTTATGTAACATCTAAGGCAAGTTCTACATGCTAAAAATGGTGAATGGGTGGAGAAATTGAGGTGGGAAGGAGAAGATCCCGACTAGATCTAAGGAGGAAGAAGAAGGGGAAAGTGAAGTGTGGGGTGGTGGATGTGGTCACACATGTGCACATAAAGTGTTGTAAAAAAATCGACACATCCGTGGCGCACTCTGCCCTAGTGCGCCACAGGGAGTAGGAACATCTGTGTCGCACTATGGCATGTGCGCCACGGATGTTCCTACTCCCTGTGGCGCACTAGGGCAGAGTGCGCCACAGATGTGTCTGGCCGTTTCACAGCAGAGGGGGGCATGCGCTTAGGCGTAGCGCACCCCCCCCCATGTGCGCCACGGTTGACACTAACAACCGTAGCGCACCAGCCCTATGTGCGCTACAGATGTTTGGCGTGCGGCCAACAGGGCCCTGGCCCACACATATATGTGGCGCACTATAGTCATGTGCGCTACGGTTGTTCTAGTTACTAGTAGGGCACTGCTCATAGGTGAGCCACGCCTGTTTTAGCCGTGGGGCACTTCAACCATGTGAGCCACAGATGTGCTGATTACCTATAGCCATTTTCCTAGTAGTGGTTGTTGCCCGATCAAAGATCATAGATTTTTACCCTGGAAAAAGTCCTTGCTCACAAAACAATGCCTTCAACAAGGTCATTGCCAGTCACAACCAGTTAAGACCAGAACTTAGATTTTCACCCTGCAAGATAAGACTGGGAACTCCCCCTGTGTTGTCTTCCCGCACCAACAGTCGCTGCAACGAGTCCTAGATCACGCAGCCAGTTCTGCGTCGCCACAAGAACAAAAATTACCATTGCCACCCTCATATTTCCGCTTTTCTGACATTCTCCGCATTTGACTTCACCATGGCTCTAAGAATGGCACTTGGTGGGAACAAACAACAGAGCTTCACAACGCTCCCGCTGAAACCAAACGGCCAGAAAAACAAGGTGCGCTTGACCGAATACCTTCCGATCCAGCAATCTCGATCGGGGTTCTACACGTAACAGAAAGATTTGTGTTCACTGCCTCCGAGGATTTCCGGTGCCATCTCGTGGATATTGGTAAGTTCGGGCTCCATTGGTTAAGCCATGTTCTGGCAAAGATTGGATATCTTTCAATCAATATTCATCTGGCAAGTGGCTAATGAAACGAAGAAATACCAACAAGTTAGAAGGAATATAGTTTGTCGACAAAAGATCAAGGGATATTGGGTCATCTGACATTCAGGTTAAGAACTCAGCCTTCTTGGAAAATGGCTTTACAAGCTCGTAACCGATGTTGTGATTTGGCAGACTCTCGTAAAAAGGAAGTACATATGCTCAACAGATTTGTCAAAGTTTAATGGAAACTGGATGGCTCACATTTTTGGGCTGGCTTAATGGTATCCAAAAAAAAGTTCCACTTTGGATCATTTAACGTCAAGGATGCTTGGAAATTAGTTTTGAAAAAAATAAGTGATTAGGAAACCTAACTCTCTTCACGAGCAATACTCAGCTCTATAAAATATTGTTCATCACAACTTAGAGTCATCTCTACCATTCTGACTTTCATACGAGATTTAATTGGTTCTATACTTGCCACCTGAAATACTCTGTTAGGTTGGTTGGCATTGGTCCAATTATCTCAAACGACTAATGGATTTCATTAGAATGGCAAATTCTTAGTTGGTTTTGTGCATATAGCACTTATTCATCCAAATGTTGTCAAGAGTATCAAAAAATCTTGGAAATGAAGGTACAACTAAAGATAAAACTCCTGGCCTAGTATCTCCGTAAAGGAGTAATACTTACCAAGGACATCCTTCTAAAATGCAACTGGCATGGGATTACAAATGGTGTATTTTGTCATCACGATGAGACGATTATGCACTTTTTTTCATTATAAGTTTGCTTGCTCTATATGGCATCATTCAAGTTTTTAGCTTGTATCTGTCACCTAGTGTTGCTAATGATTTTGCCAACTAGCTTCATGATATTGATCACAAGTTTAGAATCCTTATTAGGATGTGAGTGCTTGCTGTAATATGGTCATTTATGCTATGTAGAAATGACATGGTTTTTAATTTATAAAAGTATTCTTATGCAGGTTATCTACCAAAGTATTCATTTGCTCTTTTTATGACCAACGGTGGATAATCGCAGCATATTTATGAAGGTGTCTATACAGTTGGAGGATATGATGAGAGATTTTTTATTATGCATGAATGTCGATTTGTTATATGCATTGACCATCCAACACCATAGCATCCTACGAGCCTTTTTTTTGATTGATTGCAACGACGACCGGAGCTGGCAGGGAGCTAGGGACACCAGCTCCGCCACGATCATGGTACGCCATTGCTGATGTAACCTGCCCACCTAAGAAGAAGCCTAATTCTGATCGGATCTCTTGACGTCAGGGAATGCCAGCTGTGCATGTATGATATACAACGACATACTCCCTCCATTTCTAAATATAAGATATTTAAGCTTTTGTAAAACAAATGTATCTAGACATCGTTTAGTGTGTAGATTCTGAGTGAACTTCAATCTAAAAGAGGTCTAGATGCATTCGTTTCATATAAGCTAAAACATCTTACATTATGAAACAAAAAGAGTACATACTAACACCATACTGTTAGAGCATCGTTTGAGCGGAGCTGCGGATACCTCACAGATTTTTTTGCACTCGGCTCATGGAAACATTAAAGCCTAGGACGTGTTTGTGTTTGTTTCCATGAACAGTGGCATAAACGGTAAGGGAATCAAGTTACTGCGGGATTACTGTTAATCATACCTTTTCTGTTTCTGTTTGGTTCCTCTTCGTAATGGAATCAAAGTTCAGAACAACGGTGTGAGATCTATAAAATAAACGCTACCTCAAGCACTGAAGGAATCAACAGCTTCCCCTTACTGTCATGCAGGGCCGCTTGTGCTCGTTCATGCGACGCCACTTCTTCTCCTTCCGGCGGCCAGTTGCTGGCTGCAACGAGGAACTGGATGGGGAGATCGGGAGCCAGAGCCACCAACGCCGGCTAGTGAAGGGGATCGGTGGCCTCCGCTGCTCTTCCGGCAACTTCTCCTCCCAGTGAGGGTCTCCACGGTCATCATCACTGACGGTAGGAAGATTGGGGGCAGAGACCATAGGTTATGGGAGGAGGCAGAGGGTTCGTTCGGCGGGTCATCACTATTGCTATCGGCGGTAACGAGATCTGTTAACCGCGGGCGCTATCAAATTAAAGTTGGGTTGTAATCCGTTTCCGGGGCGGACCAACCACAACATGGTTAATGGAATCAGAGATTCAGATCAGAGTGTAATCGGATAATGGCGGAAAAAGTCGAACCAAACACATTCCTAAAATGAAATGTTGTGGAACAACTCGAATGAGTTACTGGTGTTCAGTGCCCGCTATCTTGGAATAATAGTCGTCATGGAGTTCCACCTACCATACTACTCCACCGTAACATCTCTTGCTCTGAAACACCCAGCTTCATCTTATAAATCCAGATCATGCTCGTCTATATATACCACGCACACCTCTCCATGCCTCTTCGATCCTCATCAGCCAACCTTCACCTACTTGATTTCTCGCAAACAAAAATGTATTAATCGTATTAATAGTTACGAATAATGCGGAGCTGATAGACATGCCAAAATTGGAGCCTTTGCGTATCCACGTATCGATAATGCGGAGCTTTGAGAATGGAAGGCGTCAGGACAAATGAAACTACCTTGATCAAAAACTCGAGCGCTTACGAATGGCCATGTTCTTAGAGTATAAGGATGACCGGTCACCACGAGTCAGCTTGTACACCCAGTCACGCATTGGAGCAAAATGCTTAGGAACACCCAAGTGCCGGTGCTGCTTTCAGGTCAGGACCCAGGACGAAGTACATCCCCAGGAATTCCCTTTTGACCAAGGCTATGTTTGGTATTGAGGCGGATTTGGTAATCCAAATTTTGGACTATTCTTCTCCATTTGGGTAATTGCTATAGGATGCTCCAAGCGATGAGCATCTTTTTTTTCATTGGAACACTAGTGCAGAGCCCCCCCTTTAACTCCGGTTGGGAGGGCCCTCTAACAGCGGTTCCCCAACCGCTGTTGAGGGTTCGGTGTTAGAGGGGGGGGCCTTTAACACCGGTTCTTATACGAACCGGTGTTAAAGGGTGGCGCACGTGGGGCTGCCGCAGGCCTCAGCCCCCCCCTTTAACACCGGTTCGTATCTGCAACCGGTGTTAAAGGTTCTTCTGCCGCGGCAGAGATTTAGGCCGTTTTCCTGCCGTCGGCCTAAATCTCTGCCGCGGCAGACTTCTGCCTCTGCCCCGTTCTGGGCGTATTTCTGCGGCAGGGGGGAGCGAGGGGGAATCGATCGGGAGCGGTATACACATAAATCGTCATCGGTACATACGAGTACATGAATAATTAAGCAACTATTATTATACACAAACATCGTCATCGGCACATACATCGTCATCGTTCATTTTGGTGGATATCTAAAGAGTTCTCCACCAGGCGTGACGACCTCATCAAGTATGAACCCCGCCAATTCCTCTTGAATGGCTCGTATGCGTTCAAATGGTAGGAGTTGGTCCCGCATCCGTTCGATCTGAATATATATGAAGAATGGGCCGTCAATATATATATATAAGAATAAAACTCAACACAATTGATGGTAATAAAATAATGTTGTGGACTTTGTTTACTTACTCTAAGTTGTTCTAGTGCGGCTTGGCCCGTCGCACATATCGTGTTGCGATTGAATTCGCAAACATAGTATCCACATAAGTTATTGCCGTGTCCCTGATGCGCGCACTTTACGAGAATAGAGAGTTCAATCAAAATAATAATCAATAAAGCATGATATAATGGAATTGGAAGCAGAATCAAAGAGATACGCAGATCTAGCTAGCTAGTATTACTTACATTTTGGTCTACAAATTTTAGTTCTTCTGACCATTCACCCACGGCCCTGCCCGTGAACCTTTTCCAAACCCTGTCCGGCAATGAAAATGGATAAAAGAGTAATTAATTACTTGTTGTCATGAAAGTTACCGATCTAGTGAGATAATATGATTGAAATTTACCTCTGGAGCATCTCTCTAAAGTCTGCCCATAGCTCTTTTTCTTTTCGTAACGAGTCCATGACAAGAACTTTTCCTGAGTCAGGTTGAATGACTAGCAGAATAAAGTGGAACCTACACATGCATAACTCATCATCAGTTACACTTAACATCGAGTAAGCCGAAACAGAATGTGTACAAGAGAGGGTAACAGTACTCACGAGAAGTTGTAAGGCAATAGTATTTACCTTTTGGTTTGTTGTCTCAGTAAAGACCTTAGCAAGTAATCTTCTGTTTTCCCGGGTTTGGTTCTTACCACTTCTTCATGAACTCTATTTGGGTCAACGAACCCAATGTCAAAAGGTCCTCCTTTCATGCATTCCATAACCTTTTTCCTGCATAATAGTATAGACATATATGGTGAGCATATATATATATACATGCAATTAATGAAGTGAATGAGATGAGATAGAAATTACAGAAATAGTACTTACACACAATAAAGGCTGATGGCAGCTTTGTCGAGTTCCTTCTGATTGAATAGAAAATGCAAGTCTTGAATGTTGAAGTCGATCTCGTCGTCTCCGCACAAGAAAATCTGATCTCTTATATGCGCCGTGATCCATTCTTCCTTTCTCGTCTTGCAGAAATCAAGGTACCACTTGTGCAATTTTCGCATCTTTGTTGGTAGAGTCTTGAGCTCCTCTTTCTTGACGAGATTCTTCCCATACTTCCAAGGCTTCCCAAGTAGGGAAATAGTCGGGATGCCATCTGGGATTCCTCCGCTGCTCCGGTGTGAGCTCGAAGTAGTAGTGGTTCGTGATGGCCATCCGGCGCGCCACACCTAGAGGGACAGGAGGAACCGGCATGCCTCCGACGCTCAGCATCCAGCCGACGGGGACACAGTAGCCCGGCGGGCAGGGGTAGTTCGAGGCGCAAAGCGCCTCCGCCTCCTTGGGGGTTAGTGCTACGGTGGAAGCCATGGGAAAGAGTGATGAGGTTGCAGATATGAGTCTAGAGATGTGCAATGACAATGGAGGCCAACCCCCTACATATATATATATAGTGAACTAGCGGGAAGAACTGGAGGGAAGAACTGGCGGGAAGAAAAATGGCGGGAAAAAATGGCGGGATGAACCTTTAGTCCCGGTTGGAGACACCAACCGGGACTAAAGATGAACCTTTAGTCCCGGTTGTAGACACCATCCGGCACAAAACACGAGTCAGCACTAATAATAGGGGTGAGTGTCGACATTATTTTGTAAGTGTCAACACTATGTCGAGCTGCTTGTACTATAAATAGGCATCCTTGTGAGTCCAGTCCTCCAGCCAGTTTGAGGCAGGGACACCACTACGGCCAGTTTCAGGGAGATGCCGACGGAGCCCAGTCCTCCGGCATCTCCGAGAAACTGGTCATAGAGGCACTCCCTAATATGTGAAATTAGTTAGCTCCCTGGTGTATTGATCTAGTTAGAGAAGTTACAAAGCTGCAAGATGGTTTTCGAGAGCAGGGACACCACTACGGCCAGTTTCAGGGAGATGCCGACGAAGCCTAGTCCTCCGGCATCTCCAAGAAACTGGTCATAGAGGCACTCCCTAATATGTGACCGCGCGCGTCTGGAGATCAGATCTTAATGGTAAGTACGAATCGGGACAACTTCTTCTCATAGTCCCGGTCCATCCACAAAACATGACTAACACTCAAGACATGTATTAATATTAAAAACATGAACTAGAGTTACATAATATGAGCATGAACTTCTTGGCATATGCCCTTCCTTATGATCGCTTTAGACGTAACCATGGAGCATCTTCTTTACTTAACGGAATGCTTGGGTCAGTTTTCACTGTGAAGGGCGGAATTTCATCAAACTTATTATAATCTTCTGACATGTCTGTCTTGTCCTCGATTCCCACGATGTTTCTTTTCCCTGAAAGAACTATGTGACGCTTTGGCTCATCATATGATGTATTCGCTTGCATATTTTTTCTTTTTTTTGGTCTGGAGGACATGTCCTTCACATAGAAAACCTGAGCCACATCATTGGCTAGGACGAATGGTTCGTCTAAGTTCTTCATAAGATTGTTGAGATCCACCGTTGTCATTCCGTACTTCTTGTCTACCTCAACCCCTCCTCCTGTTAGCTTGACCCATTTGCATCGAAACAAGGGGACCTTAAAATTAGGTCCATAGTCAAGTTCCCATATCTCCTCTATGAACCCATAATACGTGGTCTTTTGCCCATTGTCTTCTGCTGCATCGAAGAGGACACCACTGTTTTGGTTGGCGCTCTTTTTATCTTGGCCTATCGTGTAAAATGTATTCCCATTTATCTCGTACCCTTGGAAAGTACATACAGTCGAAGACGGTGTCCTGGCCAACAAGTACAGCTGATCCCCAACAGTGGTGTTATTCGTGAGAAGTCTTTGCAGCTAGCCGCCAAAACTCGCCATGTGTTCACTTATAATCCATTCATCAGACTGCCCCGGGTGTTTGAGGCGTATTAAATTCTTGTGTTCATTGATATACGGGACAACCAAGATAGATCTTTGTAAAACCGTGTAGTGTGCTTGATTGAGAGAATGCCCGTCCCTACATATCATTGCTTTACATCCTAGGGTGCCTTTTCCACGCAGTCTCCCCTCATGTCGTGATTCTGGAACACCAATCGCCTTAAGGTCAGGAATAAAATCAACACAGAACTCAATGACCTCCTCTGTTACATAGCCCTTGGAGATGCTTCCTTCTGGCCTAGCACGGTTATGAACATATTTCTTTAAGACTCCCATGTACCTCTCAAAGGGGAACATATTGTGTAGAAATACAGGATCGAGAATGGCAATCTCTTCTACTAGGTGAACCAGGAGATGCGTCATAATATTGAATAAGGATGGTGGGAACACCAACTCAAAGCTGACAAGACATTGGGCCACATCTGTTTGTAACCCTGGTAGGCTTTCTGGATCGATTACCTTCTGAGATATTGCATTGAGGAATGCACATAGCTTCACAATGGGTACTCGAACATTTTCAGGTAGAAGCCCCCTCAATGCAATCAGAAGCAATTGTGTCATAATCACGTGGCAGTCATGAGACTTCAGGTTTTGGAATTTTTTCTCTGCCATATTTATTATTCCCTTTATATTCGACGAGAAGCCAGACGGGACCTTGATACTGCTCAGACATTCAAAAAAGATTTCCTTCTCTGCTTTGGTAAGAGCGTAGCTGGCAGGAGTTAAGTGGCATCGTTTACCCTTCTCGTTCTCAGGATGCATAGGCTCTTCAGGGGCCTTCAGACGTTGCTGGTCCTGTCGTGCTTCCGGTGTATCTTTTGTCTTCCCATACACTCCTAGAAAGCCTAGCAGGTTCACGCAAACATTCTTCGTCACGTGCATCACGTCGATTGAAGAGCGGACCTCTAAGACTTTCCAATAGGGTAGGTCCTAAAATATTGATTGCTTCTTCCACATGGGCGCGTGTCCGGCATCGTCATTCGGAACAGATAGACTGCCAGGACCTTTTCCAAAGATTACTTCTAGGTCCTTGACCATACCAAATACCTCCTCACCGGTACGGAGGACAGGCTTCCTCCGGGGTTCTGCCAGACGTTTGAAATGCTTGCCTTTCTTTCTTACTGGATGCAGGTTCGGAAGAAATCGGCGATACCCTAGGTACACAACCTTCTTACATTTATCCAAATATACACTTTCAGTATCATCTAAACAGTGTGTGCATGCATTGTATCCCTTGTTTGTCTGCCCTGAAATGTTACTAAGAGCAGGCCAATCATTGATGGTTACGAAAAGCAATGCTCGTAGGTCAAATGGCTCCCCTTTGTGCTCATCCCACATACGTACACCTGGTTTGGCCCACAGCTGTAAAAGTTCTTCAACTAATGGCCTTAGGTACACATCAATGTCGTTGCCGGGTTGCCTCGGGCCTTGGATGAGCACTGGCATCATAATGAACTTCCTCTTCATACACAACCAAGGAGGAAGGTTATAGATACATAGGGTCACAGGCCAGGTGCTGTGACTGCAGCTCTGCTCACCAAAAGGATTCATGCCGTCTGTACTTAGACCAAACCTTAAGTTCCTTGCATCACGTGCGAAGTCCGGGTACTCTCGCTCGACTTTTCTCCACTGTGACCCATCAGCGGGGTGTCTCAACATCGCGTCTTTCTTACGGTCTTCCATGTGCCATCGCAATAACTTGGCATGCTCTTTATTTCTGAAGAGACGTTTTAACCGTGGTATTATAGGAGCATACCACATAACCTTGGCGGGAACCTTCTTCCTAGGGGCCTCGCCCTCAACATCGCCAGGATCGTCTCGTCTGATCTTATACCGCAGTGCAGTGCATACCGGGCATGCATCCAAATTCTCGTACTTCTCACCGCGGTAGAGGATGCAGTCATTAATGCAGGCATGTATCTTCTGCACGTCTAATCCTAGAGGGCAGACAACCTTCTTTGCTTGGTATGTACTGTCAGGCAACTCATTATTTCTTGGAAGAAGATTCTTCATTTTTACCAACAACTTTGAAAATGCGCTGTCAGTCACACCATTCTCTGCCTTCCATTGCAGCAAATCCAGTGTGGCACCTAGCTTTTTGTGGCCATCTTCGCAAGTTGGATACAACAATGTTTTGTGATCCTTTAACATCTGCTCCAGCTTCTCCTTCTCCTTTTCAGTTTCACATTCTTCCTTTGCATCAGTAATGGCCCGACCAAGATCGTCATCAGCGGGCCCATCTGCTCCCTCTTGATCTTCATTATCTACCTCCGTTGCATTATCATCATATTCAGGATACATATTATGATAGTTTTCATCATCCTCTTCTTCTTCGTTGTCTTCCATCACAACCCCTTTTTCTCCGTTCTTGGTCCAACAATTATAGCTGGGCATGAAACCGGATCGAAGCAGGTGGGCGTGAATGGTTCTGGTATTTGAGTAGTCTTTCTTGTTCTGACAGTGAACACACGGACAGCACATAAAACCATTGTGACCACGGTTTGCATTAGCCACAACGATGAAATTTTGGAGGCCCGTAATGTACTCGGAAGTGCGGCGGTCACCGTACATCCATTGCCGATTCATCTGCATTAATATGTAGTATATATCAAAAAATAATAGGGAGATGACCATTTATATATATAGTACATCAATGACACATGAAACTATAGTTGCCGACCTCGACCGAGACGGAAAGAGCAACAAGAAAGCTTATTTTGAGCTCTCGGGCATTTCACCGAACACCTCTAGTGCATATGAAAAAAACACAAACTAGCACTCTTCACACCCTCTTGCTAGGCTCCAAAATGTGAAAGAATGGAAGAGTGGGGTGTGTGTGGGCTGGGGTGGTGTCTTATATAGCCCCCCCCTTTAACACCTGTTCATGCCACGAACCAGTGTTAAAGGAGGGGGGGTGCGCGGGCCACTGGTGCAGGGACCTTTAACACCGGTTCGTGGCACGAACCGGTGTTAAAGGGGGGGCTCCTTTAATGCCGCAGGGGCCATGCTGGTACGCCCCCCCCCCCTTTAACACCGGTTCGTAGAAGAACCGGTGTTAAAGCCCCTTTTTGGGATCAACAAAAGACCTTGTTTCCACTAGTGGAAGGAAAAGACACCCACCCCCGACAACCCTCTTGCCCCCGAAGGCGACGGGGGCTTCTCCCGCCTCCTACCTAGTCGTGTCGCCGCCAGCAGGCCTAGCGGGCGCAGACCGGGTGGTGACGCTGACAGCAGAGTGCTTCTCCTTGTGAGCTCGGTGGCGGGTCAGGGCTCCCAATCTCTAGGCGGCGGTGCTTCTAGGACGACAATGGTCCGACTATTGTAGGGCAATGGCAATGTGGTGGCGCGGTTGTGCTGCTGAGGGGGAGGGGGGCACTGGGAGGCGGTGGCAGTGGCCAAGCCCTTTCGGCTCATATCTAGGCCTGTAGGGACCGAACTGCGTTAGGGCAGGCGACCTGCCCTGTACAGTGCATGCTCTCCAGGAGGCGGTGATGTAGCTCGTGCATGGGCTAGCGGTGCGGCGACCAGCCTGTTACAGCATGTCGGCGGGCTTTACGAGCCCAATTTGGGCCCGACCAGACCGTCTTGGGACTGGTGTGCCCTCGCGGGGGCTTATTGCCTTGCTAGGCCTAACCAGACCCAACTGGGACTGGTGTGCCTACTGCCATGTCCGCTCAACTACTGCCTTTGGTGGTGGAGGAAGTTCCATCCCGTGCGACCTTGGTACTGCTCTCCTTGACTAAAGGTATTATTCGCCTCTGCCTTGTAGGACTCGTGATGTTAACATCAATGAGATGATGATGGAGGCTTCGTGGACATATTGGTGCATGGAGGGAAAGTTTGGTGGTGTCGAGGCGTCAACCTCGTCTATTCCATGTATTGCCCAAGAGTTGTGGATAGGGATTTTCGGTATAAATCCTTGATGTCTCGCTCGACGCTGGGAAGCCTAAGGGCAGCTCCATTCCTTCCTGGAGGGCGTCGTCGCTACCCTTCATCCACTTCCCTCTGGGGGGAAACTGTAGGACCAGTCTCTAGTCCGGGCAACATCGTCATTATTTTCTTCTTGAAGGTGTTGCTTCGTACATCAAGATTCGGTGAGGGGAGTGTGGTGGCACTTCTCTAGAGGGTGCAGCGGTTGTGCTTCACCTTTGTTTTGTTTTTTTCGAAATGGGCTCGTACCCCGGCCTCTGTATCAATTGATGCATACGGCCTTCTTTATTACTTGATTATCAAAAGTTCTTACAAATTATTATATCATGGATCACACAAAGTGGCAACATGAATCAGCCAAAGGAAAATACAGGATAACATGAAGCGACTTATCGTCAACATGTTAAACGTAGATCAAAACGCCAGTTGAACTGGCAGTATATATCCCGTGCTACTATTTCCAAACGGATACACCTAGTATCCATAGCGTCGCGCATCTCCATTGGTTGTACGTAGGACCATATACAGATCCAGTGAATTGCCAATGGGATAACCTGCATGAACGAAGAAGATTTTGCATTGTTTAAGATAAAATCATTACAAACATTCCATATGGCCCACAGTAAAACACAAACTCCTACTCGAATTTGCATTTTAACTTTTTTTTGACACGCCATTTAAATAATTTTCAAACAAATTCGTTATATTTGATGGGGGTACTATGTTGAAAGTCATATACACAATTCTCCATATTATTTTCGCAAGAGGGCACTCAATGAAAAGATGTTGAATTGTTTCTTCTTTATCACAAAACAATATTTTTACTACCCTGTCAATTTATTTTAGCCAAGTTATCTTTTGTAAGAAAAACCCTTCGATGTAAGAACCACATAAAAATCTTAATTTTAAGTGGTAATTCCATTTTCCACATGATGGGGGTACTATGTTGCGTCACCTTTGTTTTGTTGATCCACTATATCTCCATTTTGTTTCTTTTAGGCGTGGGTTTGATGCTGCCTCATCATGTTCTTTCGTTTCGAGACTATTATCGACTAAAGATGCAAGTGGGTCACCATTAGGGTACCCTTTACTCTCTTTAATTCAAAAAAATGAAATAACCTTTTTAAAATGATGATGACATCATAAAATTTTAATCCATTTTGTTAAACTTAAGAGGGTAGAGGGCACTAATGTTGACCCACTTGCATGACTACCATTAACATAATTTGGGGACCAGAGCCTAGCCATATAACAGTTTGACGCTCTGTCCTAGCGAAATTCGACATTGACTAACCCAAACCTATGATGGACCCACTTTAATTTTTTTGCATAATCCACTATGAGTAGCTAAAGCTTTTATCTTAGAAACTACGTGCATATGAATAGAACAATCAGGTGTCGAGTCGGTGGTCGTCGAGACAAGCATGGGTACAGTCCATTTCAGTGATGATGGGCAACTGGTTATGTTGTAGTGCAAGCTCCAAGCCGTCCAAGAATAGAACAGACTAGATGGGTGCGCGCGCTCCGCCGCGCCGTCTTCATCTGGTTGTTGCATGTATTATGCCGTGCGTTGTAGCAGTGTGTGGTTTTCTAGTTGACATGACGTACGCTATGTGTTCATGCAATGCGGTCGTTGGGTTAGGTGGGCCGGGTCGGTATGTGGAGGAAACACTAAGTGGCGCTTATTGTGAGTGAACTTGATGTTGAGAAGTGCAAATTCGATATTGTCATTGAGATGGAGCGGGGTCCTTTGAAATGGATAACACCCTTGCACCACTTCCTCCTCCCAATCTATCCCCCCGCGCTTGCTCCAACCTCCACACTCCTTCGTCTCTCCCGGAGGACCAAGTTGTGCCAGTCAGCCTTGTCTTTTCGGCGCTTGAGGTGGACAAGGTGGTTCTATGGGTGGTGCCTGGAGCGGAGCTTGAGGTGCGGTGCTGCTGGAGGTGGAGGAGCAGCGGCGGGCAACTCTGGGTGGGGCAGCACTGGTAGAGGAGAGGCTTGGGGCGGTGCTGGCCTAGAGGAGGCGTTGCACTTTTCAAAGGTATCACTCAATTCAAAAAAAATAGTGGAGAAGTATTAGTGTATTCGTTCACTGTGTCGCCCCAATGCTAGTTTTGTCTAAGTCCGTAGTATAAGTTAGCTAGAAGTTTCGGTGTAAGTTTAGTTCAGCCGAAGCTGCTAAAGAATAATCAATGTGTAATGTAATGCAGTTGTGTTCCTGACTTTCTGCACCTTCGTCTGCCTATCAAGTTTCTTATTCTAAGGTTCTAACCTGTTTGCGGAATACAACTCGATACATGAATCTTTTGGTTCTGCACTCACCACTATCTAAATCTATAATCCTACATAGGCAAAACGAAATTTCCGCTTCATCGGTTTAGCTCTTGTTCGGCTGACTCTACCTGAGACAAGCTCATATATTATGGAGACGCTAGCTTGGCACCAGCTGGAGAACAAAAAAAGGCGATGTACTATATTGGCTCAATGGTTATCAGTCAATTGTCCCTCTCCATGACCATGTCCTGTAAGAACAGTGTTTTGCTCTCAACAAATTCAGGGCATGCTAGATAAACCTATTGCAGTAGAATTAAAAATAATTATGTTTTCTTGCCTTCTCAATGTCGGATTCAGATACATTCATGATGTCTTCAGCGGGTATAAGCTCTAATTTTTGTATACATGGGAACAAATCTCTGAATCAGTGGCATCAACTGACTGCTTTTATCATTTCCAAACAAAGCTAGTGATGCTTATTTATCATCCGATGGCGGTAACCTGGATATACCAATCAATGCAGCGGCCATATCAGGAGTATTCCCTATTCCATAACTCGACCTGCTATTTTGAACATGAAGAATGAAAAGGTCACCCAAGTAATGAAAAATTGCAGTTTAAAGTGGTGGTCCATATGAACCAAGATCCAGTGGTAGAACAGCTAGCAAATAAGAATTAAGTTAGATTAGAGTCTATTTTTCTTTATCAAAGGATACATTATTGTTCACACGCACGGGACGATGACTACAAAAGGGCAACACAATACTTCATAAACATAGCCACATAGCCTAAACGACACAGGCAATAATTGACCCACAAACACAGTATGTAAGGGGTGACCAGGCGACTTCACTCCTCAAAACAAACCTTCGCCCTTCCACAGCCCAAACGCAAACGGTCGTCACATACAGCAAAAACACCTATCATGCACACCACCACAGCCTGGTACCATCTCGTGCGACAACTACAGCTGCCACTTCTGAAATAATAACACAAATACAATCAGGAAGTGCCGACCTATTGAACCCTAGGGGAAAAACTACCAACCTATTGAACCCAAGGGGGAAAAACTGGCAGAAAACCAAAAACAGATGCTAATTCTTTATATCTTTTAGTCCACATCATCCATACTTGAGACATCGACATGCGCTAGGTTAACCAACTCCCTTGCAAGCTCCTCCCGCCTTCTAGACACTGGGCTATTAGAATCAGCACCTTTGACCACCGAGAAGGGAAGTACATCATTGTATCAAACAAAGATGTGTGAAAGCTTGCTCATCACTTTGTGAAGCGACTGAACAACAATACGTTCCCTTTCTCGAGCAAAATCTGCCATCAAAGTCGCCCCTCTAGCAATGCGATACAACTTTACTAATTGGCTATAGGCCACATTACAGAAACGGTAATTCACATCATCCACATTACATCCGGTTTTGAGCATAATCTCCTGGATCAGTTTTCACAAGGCTCTCCCATGCGTCTCTGACCTACGCAGTGCACCATACGTTTTCCTGAGCTTAAATCCAAACAGATTTTCCCTGGCTGGCAAATTGTATCTGATCCAAGCCACCATCCTTCTAGACCCTGGGCTATCGAGGCCCTCGGCATAGGCACATAGGCCAAGCTATGCTATCATATCACGTGTCACAGCCATCCGATATAAGCGTATCGCCTGCGAAAACAATAATACATAAGTACTCCCTCCATCTCAAAATAGATGTGGGAGGTCTGTCAAAATTTAGATGAATCTATATACTAAATAGTGTCTAGATTCATCCAAATTTTGATAAATTTGCGACATTTATTTTGAGACGGGAGTACTATCCTATTGAAAGAGAATAAAAGGTTCGAAGAAAGAACAATAGAACATGAAAGCAACAGATGTTCTGTCTACGATATACACATCAAAGAAGCGCAGGATGTTTTTGTGCAATATGTCTACCTATACTCTTAAGATATATAGATATGGGATAGTCTATAGGATCCAAAGAAAAAAAAACCATATATGAACACGAAGATAGAAGTAATAAGATAGCACAAGTAACCTATGAATATTTATTGACGCCCAGAATAAACGAATGCAAGTTTAGCAATTCAGTTTCTAAGCAGCTAAATGCTCCTGCTGAACTGTTGAACCACACAGAATTTCAGAGCATCAACTTTATACATCCATCTTTTGTACTATTAATTTAGTCCTAGAGATTTTTACTAACACATAGACCTAGCTTGGTCTTAAATTACAAATTAAATGCCGCATTAAAGGTTGATTATGCCAAAGCATCATAGTCTCTAATAAATAGTTTTACTAAATATCTATCAAAAGGAGGTTGACCTGATCCGAAACTAACCAATGAAACGGAATTAATACTTTATCTTAAATTCCATGTCAAATATCCATCATACATACTGCGGACCAAATGTAAGAGACTATCTAGATCAGCTATACTATGTGTGATAAAAATATGGATAAAGAACAATCTTTAACAGGCCATCATGTACATCAGATAGCAGTAGAAAATCTATATTTCTACAAAACCGGAAGACATAAAAGACATAAAATCATATGGCATTTTTCTAGAACAACAACCTGTTATAAATGTACTATTTCCATTCCTCCTTGTCAACACTAAATCGGAGAAACCTAACCCTAGATTTTGACAACTTCATATGGTGCATGTAAAAAATCCTACGCAATAGAATTCTGCCATCCAACATACCCTAAGAATTTTACACATTGTTGTCTTCCCCCTTTCATCAGTCAAATGACTGACAGATTATATAAATGTGAGGTTTCATACATCAGCCATCAGATATGAATGCACATTTGGTCAGACAGATTATGTATAAATGTGAGGTTTCATACATCAGCCATCAAGCTGCTAACCAAACCATATTCGACAGGAAAATGGCAAACTAAGCAGATAACTCGGATATGAGCGACGACTGAGTGCTGTCTTTACTATGTAAACGAATCATCCCATATCTAAGGAAAGAGCAACACGGGCAAACATCCTGCGTCAAGAAGTAAACATAAGGGAAAATGAACGCGCAATTAAAAGGTTTGATGCGAGCTCACCGGCCTGTCACCGAGATACAGGTCATTAGCAGTAACCACAGATCTAGTCAGCACCGGACGGCGTGCATCGCACGCACAGGCAAACGCTGCAGAAGGCATAGCCGGCTCAGGAACCAGCAACAGAAAGGAAGGAACCACCTTCAATATCCCGTGGCAGAAAAGAGCCATGGCAACAAACGGAACAAAAGATCGTTGTTGCTTAATCTCGCCCACTCCATTAAGGATGTACATAATTTAGAAAAGAAACATCATAGCACCAACCAAACGACAGGCCCACAACATTCCACGAATCCAGACCTAAAACCAAAACTAAAACAATAGAGAAACAAAACCTCTCCAATCATAGTCTCAAAGCACAAGACTACGCGGACATCAAACCTAGAACAGAAATTATTGGAAGAGCAAACAAACCAAACCTTTCAGACAGCGACCGCCCAGAAAATCACAAAGAGCCCACCGCCGCACCATACCGAGACAGCCCCGCCGAGCAAAGATCCCTCCTAGCAAACAGAATAACCAGGAACAACCACACCGCCATCAGCCAACACATCCACCCCGGTCAAAGCAATAGAGATAACCGGAAGAACTACTCCCCACCCCTATGACAAAACGTAAGAAACACAGGTCGACCCAGCGTACAGGACATTGACATACACGGACCCGAGAGCACGGCCCACCCGTCAGGCACAGAAAAAAGAACAACCGCCCACCCATACTACCGTAAAGCCAACGTGTGTGCAAACCGAAACGCCAGGTCGACCCAAACGGCATAGAAACTAAGCGGGGGCCACACCAGACGCATACAGCCAGAAACACGCCTGGCAGAAGCTCTCGTATCACTCACAGACCACCAGGCTTAAGATTTTAGAGAATGTATTCATAGCAGGGTTTGCATTAGACTCATGAAACTGGTCATATGTTATTATTTACTTCACATGATCCAGTCAAAGGTTTTTAGTGATCTCATATCTAACAAATCAATAAGGAAAAAAATTGCTGCCCAAGGGCCAAGTGAAAAAAGTATGTGCATACATGAAAACCATGTCAACAAAAGAACTCTAATTCTTTCTTCTTCCTCTTTGGAGACAATAAGGATCTGATTATCCGCATCAAAAGACCAAAACAGGTTGGACATTCAATGAATATGAACCAGGAGTTATGTGATTCCGTATCCATTGTCTTCTCACTAAAAGCATAAAAATCAGCACCCATGTGAGGTAGATCAACATCATACTTACATTCTATAGCATGTTATCGCCTTGCCTTAGAAGTTTAAGAATTTTAAGTACAAGCTCTATATATCTAGCATAAGAATCTAAGCACTTGTTGTAAGCAATGTAGTAATAGAGTGTAATTCACACATGTAAACTCAATTCTCCACAAGTCTGTACTCTTTGTTCCAGCAGGAGGTTCATGAACAATCAAACTGAAGTCCAGAGGAATTTGATTTATCTCAAAAAGGACACCCATAAGCCATGGGGCCCAATAACACATAATGTGGCCGTAGACCAATATAGTTATCTTGTTACATGGAAGCAATAGAGACTGATGGCACATTCACACGGAGTAAGGAAATAAGACTAACTGTTGCATGCAAAGGAAAACAACTATAATACCTTCTGTTATTACACGCACAATAATAACAGGTGGATTATTAGGACAAAGTCAATTGGCTCAGTAATAATATGATTATACCGGTGGACTCAATAAACACAGTGTCATGTGAGTAGAGAAAGGGGATTCTATAAATCAGTAAGGAGATGGCTCGAGTATTCTGCATCAAATGAAGCTTGCAAACAATATCATCAAAATATAAATGCTGATGATGTGCATTCTTCCATTATTTTTTATTAAGTTGATATGAAAATAGATGCAAGATCCATGTCGGTGGTGTGAAAATACGGACTACGAAGTAAGGAAGAAACAGTACATGATTCCGGCAGAATACTACATTTGTTCTTTACCTTTCTTCTTGTTTGAGAACTATTATCAATCTATGCTTAAATCATCAGCATTCTTGCCACAAAATCAAGGACATGAAATGCTAGGCAATGTGGCAGTAACCTTCTTGGTAATAACTTCACTTGTCCAGCATGCTGTCAAACATGTTACCACCAATGAATAGAATAAACATCTTTTCCATGTAATAGTCAATGTAATCGGATATTCAACCTTACCTCCCATCTTCATTCTTATAATGGAAAATTATGATCTCAAGTCTTGCTTCTGGTGATCGGCTGTGAAAAAAGATATCAAAGATGAGAAGAGAAGGTACATGCTAAGAATGTAGAACACATTCAATGGGAATCCCAAAATTCAAACAGAACATAAACATGGCCAAACAACAATTGTAATTTAGATGAAAAGCAATTATTTATTAAATGTATCTTTGTTTCATAATATAAGACTTTTTAGCAAACTAAAACATCTTGCTAAAAAGGCTTATATTGTGGACCAGGGGGACTACAAAATAATGCCACGCCCCATATATAGACCAATACAACTGCTCATACCACGAACATGCTTGATAACAAAATCAAGCAGGCATAAATTGAGAGTAAATTTTTGGTATCGGTAAATCTCAAAATGGTGTCAAGTATGCTGCCCGATAAGAAATAGTACTTGAGGTCAACTGCAGACACATATCCTTATATCAGATTCTTACATCTAAATTAGCAAAATATTTTGTTGCAAGGTGAGATAGTTTGTCCAATTACAACTGTATTGTTCATTGATATGTATCGGTCCCATTAGGATGCTCATATACACATAAGTAACCAAATAATTAGCTATATACGCATATACTCCAGTTTGTTCAAAAAGCAAGATAAGTCCTTCATACTGCAGACTTTTCCAATTTAGTATACCTATGTTTTCACTATCTTCAACTTGTAGTTCAGTGCAGCTATCTAATACAATAATTTAAGCTCAAAGTTCAAAGTCAGTGTCTAGTTTTCCAATGTGAACATATGGTAACCGTAAGAAAGCAAGGGTATTTGGGTGAGGGCACGAACTGAACTCAGGGGCATCTGCCCCTATTTTTTCAAATGCATTTTAACACGATTTTAGAAGTAAACAAACCCCAAAAACAACATTTCAAGCGTACATCTCTAGAATGTGCGCAGCACAAAAAAAATTGCTAAGAAAATTTAATACATATACCCTCTAGGGGCATTTTTGTCCTTTTTATACAGGTGAAAATTGTCATTTTTCCAGGAAACTTTCTGATGTGCACACATTTTGCAGAGAGGTACACGAGCAAATCTTTTCTAATATTTTTGACATTTATAAACGGGTTTTGCAAAACAGGGCAGCTGCCCCTACCTTTAGGAATGTATTTCCTAGGGACTTGGTCGTGAAGAAAACATGAAGAAAATAAACGTATATTTGGCAGTTAGAAGGGCAAAACAGGCAACTTGTAGTAGGATTAGTACTCTCTCCGTCCCAAAATAAGTGACTTGGATCTGTCAAGATTTGTATGTATCTAAACTTATTTTAGTGTGAGATACATTCGAAAGCTAACCACTTATTTAAAATGGAGTAGGATAAAGCTAACCACTTTCTAGTGGGGATCAAATAATATTTTTAACATAACAATATATATTATAATTATAATATTTAAATACAGGATGTAATATGTACCGAGTACAGAATCAGCAATTTACTTATCACATATTACTGATTAAGTATCACATGGCCTTTTTCCTTTCATTTTAACAGTTAGCTGTGGTACCAAGTATCAATGTAACTCGCTTTGGCAATCTAATTTCATCTATTGTAGTATCAAACTCAGATTAACTGGTCTTAAGGATGCATCATATAGGAATAAAAAATAGGTGTTGTAACTGAACAACACATCTTGCTTATATAAACAACTGGAAGAGATATTGATGGAATGTAATCGTGTGATTCAGAAAATATGAGAAACAGAAGTCTTGGAAATAGTAATTGATAAGAATTAAAGGAACTACGAACCTGGGGATAGGGCTCAGCTTAAGGAAGTCCTCACCGTCCTTGAACCTGACAGCCTACTACCGCACCTCGTTCCCTCTCTTCTGCACCGCTTCCCTAGTGGCACCATGGCCTCCCATCAGGCTTCTGGTACTGTACGTGTTTCCTTGGCTAATTTGGGTCTCCATTATTTCTGCAGGGAGGAAGATTTGGGATCATATCTTGGGGACGGCGTGAAACCGGAGCGCCTTGTCCGTCCTCCACGCGCGGCCTCGCCCCGAGGCACGACCTGAGCCACGGGAAAGCGAGAAGCGAGCTAGGGGACTCCCTGACTGAATCTGGCAGCGGAGGAGCCGAGCTCTGCAAGCCTCTGAACGGCGCCGGTTTTCTCCCACGCGCGATTCGCGAAGCTGTTCCGTGAAGATGAGCGGAGGGGCATGGTGAGGTGGTGGTCGGAGAGTCACCGGGGTGGATGGCGTGCTAGCCGCCGTGCCCTCGTCCTCCGACGTGTGGCCGTTGTTGGTCGCGTCCCTCTCGTCTGCCGCCTCCCCTCCTTCTCCTCCTTGTGGCTCGCCTCCGGTGCCGGTGCCGGTGCATCCGCCATCGCGGGGAAGCCCGGGATCTAGGCGCCGTGCGCGGGCTAGGGTTTTTTTATCGCCGCTTTTCTGGTGGGAGGCACTGGCGCTGGTCGGTGTCGCTCCGCTGCTGGCTCTGACTGCCTCCTCCCTAGTCCCTTCCTCCTCCTCTGCGACTCGAGCGAATTAAAAAACAACGTCGCACAACAGGCCCACATGCAGTGGCAGGACGCTTGGCAAGGTGGCCTGAGAGGCCTCGCTTTTGCTTAGGATTAAGCTATAGAGTAATGATGATGGCACACTGAGAAATAACACGGTCATCTGCATCTCGAAGGATCATGCCCGATCTGGCCGAGCCATCTTCCTGCTTTAAGGAGCCATCAATGTTGAGTTTTACCCAACCTGGTTTAAGTTCACACCATCGAGTATCAGGAGATTTCTTCTTCACGCACAATCAGAGATGGTTCTTGCAACTGCGCCTGCTTGCTTTTAGAATTGATTCTATGAGATCCGTCTACTGACGATAAGTGTTCATCATGAGTAGGTTCGTTTCTAGAATACTACCAAACTCGTCATGAAACAATGAGGATATGATCCAACTGATGTACGCTTACAAAATACTACTGTATAAATTTAGTGACATACGGTTCGACAACCACAGACAGATCGTGATGAGGACTACCAGCTCTCAGCCCTACATCGCCTGAGCGGGGGGGGGGGGGGGGGGGGGTAAAAAAATCCTTCTCAAAACAGGGGTTAAAAAAATCCTTCCGCTTTGGGAACATCAAAAGCTTAAACCTGAAGCTGTCAAAGGACTCGAATGGGAATTTAGTGTTCACAACCTGCTTTGCAGGCGTGATCCCTGCCCCCGTGTGAATTCAGGCCACCAATGCATATATATCTTGTCAGTCTATGTACCACATTGTTCTACTATAACACCTGTTAGCTTCTCTCATCAACACCAAGGGGTCTTCTTGTCAGTCCATGTCGTGCTCTGTCAATATATACACACACGGGCTTCTCCTTTGCTCCTCCGCTCACCTTCACCCTCTCCACTCTTCCTAGAAACCAAAATAATTGTTTACAGTTCGCACAGATAGTTAGGAGATATAGTAACACACTACACAAATTCAGGCACCAGAACAGTGGAAAATGTCTCAAATGAAAGATCTCAAACCTTTCTGTTCACCCCTGGTGAAAAAAAAATTCCTAACCTAGAGAATCCGAACTCCATTCACCTTCGTGCATCCTTGATTTGCCGGCCTATCAGCCAAGTGGAGCGACTCTTCCAGATCTTGATGTTCCTCCTTTCACCATCCCCACATGGATAGGTTGTCCTGCGTATTAAGTTTCACCACAACAAGCAGGTAAAACTGTTATAGACTGCAAGTGGGTTTATAAAATTAAAAGAAAGGCTGATGGTAGAATAGATAGATATAAAACTCATTTAGTTGTCAAAGGTTGTAAGAAAATATATGGCATTGACTACGATGCCACTTTTTGTCCTGTAGTCAAGGCGGCTACTATTCATCTTGTGCTATCCACTGTAGTATCTAGGGGTGGAGTCTTCGACGGCTTGATCTGAAGAATGCATTTCTTCATGGTGTTCTGGAGGAGAATGTTTACATAAGACAACCACCTAGATAGATATAAAGTTAAAGGGAATTTCAAACACATATGTAAACTTTTTTTTTAGCAGGAGAACTACTAAATTCATTGAATAGATAGAAGATTGATCCAGTTTATAAGGGAAACACATATATAAACTTGACAAGTCTCTGTATGGATTGAAGTAGGCCCCACGAGCATGGTTCTCAAAGCTAAGCACATGCTTTCTATCCTTCCAAGGCTGATACGTCATTATTCTTTTACTCTAAAGGGAATATTTCCATGTTTGTGCTTATTTATGTTGATGATAATAATTGTTGCTAGTTTTTGTCACAATGCAACTACATCTCTTCTTAGAGATCTTCAAGAGGATTTTGCCTTAAAGGATCTTAGTGATGTTCACTACTTCCTTGGCATAGAAATAAGAAGGGTGAGGGAAGGTTTGCTCTTGACGTAGGAGAAATACACCATTGATGTACTAAAGAGAGTAGATATGCTACAGTTCAATCCTACAAATACACCCATGTGAACAAGTGAAAAATTATCTGCACATGAAGGAAGTCCTCTTGAGATAGAGGATGTCACAAGGTACAGAAGTATTGTTGGTGCATTGCAATATTTGACATTTACAAGACCAGATTTTTATTTTTTCTATCAATAAAGTATGTTAATTTCTCCATGCACCAACTACATCTCATTGGACCGTTGTTATAAGGATGTTGAGATATCTTAAGGATACTTCTAACCTTGGATTGAGATTCAACAAGTCCTCTTCTATGGGTGCAAGTGTCTTTTCATATGTAGATTGGACAGGCTGTCCAGATGATAGAAGATCTATAGTAGGCTGTTTTTCTTGATCCTAACTTAATATAATGGAGTACAACAAAGCAAGCCATTGTTTCAAAATCAAGTACAGAGGAAGAGTACAAATCTCTTGCGAATGCCGCATCGGAAGTCATGTGGGTACAAACTCTTCTTAGTGAGCTAAGGATTTCACATCCTCCAGCAGCTCAATTATGGTGTGACAACATGGGTGAAACCTATCTCTCAGCTAATCCAGTTTTTCTTGATAGAACTAAATATATTGAAGTTGATTATCATTTTGTTCGAGAACGAGTAGCTCAGAAATTGTTGGACACAAAGTTTATCCCAACAGGAGATCAAGTTGAGATGGTTTTACAAAACCACTTACGGTTTGCCATCTTGAAGCATTCAGAAATAATTTCAACTTACATTAGTTGTGATTGAGTGAGGGTGTTAGCGAGTTAGGTAATGTGCCTTGTATATGTACGTGCATGTATGTTATTTTTACCACCGGCCAATTGATAAGGCCTTGAGTGGTTAGCTAGATCTTTCTAGAGTCATGATTGTTACAAACCCAATGTAAATCCTTTTGGGGTTGTTGATTAAACTCCCTATATTAACACACACGGTGTGCCTCCAAAGAGGTACGACAACTTCCACATATTTCTGGCCATAGTCCTATCTACACCTAACAGAGCGACGACATGATATGGTTACTGGGTGCAACCATTTTAAAATGGTCGTCAGAGATATATTTGGCCGGTACAACTGGCGTTTTGATCATAGAATATCATACTGATAAAGAGGTATTTTATGGTTTCTTTCGTTTTTAGATGGTTCATACAAGTATCGACCATATATGATCCATGATGTAATCCTTTGTAAGCCATTCTCTCGATAAATTAATAAAAAGATGCATGCATCTAGGCCGGGATGACGTTCTCATTTCGAAAAATGTATTTAGACAACATCTAGTGTGCAAGTTCACTTATTTTACTCTGAACCTGTACATTAAAAAAGGTCTAAGTGGATGTATTTCATAAGAAAAAAAGCTAAAATATATTATATTTAGAAAAGAGGAAGTGTCCATGTAAGAGCATGCACAGCGTTGGTCAAAATGAGTGTCTAAGAACTGTTAGACGCAGGTCCAAACGCTGGAGACAGGTGTCTAAGAGATTTTTGCTAGACTCAGAGTCTAGTGTTGGGCACAAGGTCTAAGATAGCTTTTGACCCCTATGCCACCCTACTAGAGGCTTACAAGCTGCAAGAGAAAAAGATTCACATGCATAAGGACACATCAAATTATATTCTTTTATGTCAAATGAAATCCACAAAGGGTGTCTAAACGGTCGAGCACATTCATTTTTCATAGACTCTAGGTCTAGTTATTTCTTAGACATGGCCAACGTTGTACATGCTCTAAGAGGCCCAACTCCGAGCGAATGGTTGCGTCTCTTTCCCAATAGTGAGGCACGATTGTAGATATGGAGGCATAATGCAGCCTCGTATAATAGAAACGCCTAAGTGCTGCTGCTAGACTCAACTACCACCTCGCAACCCTGCATCATCGTACTTCGCTGGCGTATAATCCACCTAAGACGAAGCCTTGACTCTAAACTAATGATGCGTCTCTTTCCGAGTGGTCAGGGAGTAGTGGCAGATATGCTGCTAGCTTTCTTGGGTAGCGGACTACCAGCAACCCCTGCATCATGTGAGTGGGGGTAAAAAAATCCTTCCGCTTTCGGAACATCAAAAGCTTAAACCTGAAGCTGTGAAAGGACTCGAACGGGAATTTAGTGTTCACAACCTCCTTTGCATGCGTGATCCCTGCCCCCGTGCGAATTCAGGCCACCAATGCGTATATATCTTGTCAGTCTATGTACCATAACGTTCTACAGTACTATAACACATGTTAGCTTCTCATCAACACCAAGGCGCCTTCTTGTCAGTCCATGTCGTGCTCTATCAATATATACACACACGGGCTTCTCCTTTGCTCCTCCGCTCACCTTCACCCTACACACTGCACATTCAGGCACCGGAACATTTGCCACCTCTTGTGCCTTTGCTTATCTGCTCAAGGAGTAAGGCGAAGCTTTGAGAATGGAAGACGTTGGGACAAAAGTATTTACCGGGATCAGAACCTGTTGTCGATGTGTACATGAAAGGGACACAAGTTACTCAATTGAGCACGGTGCTTCCAAGGGGTACTGTGCTCGAATCTGCAAAATCCTTGCATTCTTTTCCTTGGGGTCATCAAAGCTTAACTTAAAGCTGTCAAAGGAGACCAAGGAGCGGGAGGATCCAGCGTTCACTATGTGATCTATGCCTTTCTTGCCTTGCAGTCCTGGCACTCGTCTCTGGGTAGGTTGGTGCTCAAACGGGCAGTTGTAGTGTCCTGGATTGTACATCACCGCCGTCCCCCCTAGGGTGTTCTTCTGTCGTGGGTTGGTACTTTGTACTCGTAATTCACATTGGTTTAGGTTAGCAACTGTTCAAATTGAATCTGGCATGAGCTCTCATTCTTGTTGTCAGATGTTGCAGCTGAATCGAGATAAATGCAGAAAATGTAGAAGTACACAAAATGACACTTGAGAGGACATGGATAATAAGAATTAAAAAAGCCTATTGGGTTTCTCCTGTCTGAGCGACTCCGGAGGCTCTCTTTGTTGATCCCACGGCTACCCCTCCCCGAGCCGTGCACCTGGTCGTCGTCGGCAGCGCCTTTCCAGTCTAAGACGGTGGGCAGGGGAGTGCATCGCGGCAGCGCTTCTCGGGCAGTGACATGACTATGGCGGCGGTGCAAGATGGCACGGCCTTACAGGCTAGAGCCTGTAGTGAGCCGGAGAGGTGAGGTGGAGGCGGGCGACAGCATGCTCACGCGGAGAGGAAGTTCCAGTAGTGGCAGTTACTCTTATCTGGGTCTATGGGCCTGATCTGGGTCTATGGGCCGGATCTGGGCCATCTGGGCCTGTTCTGGGTGAAGTGCTACGGCCGTGAGTTGCTGCAGCAGTCTTCCCCTCTGCTGATCTGACCGGCAGTGTGGGGGCTGTTGGTTTTCCTCAAATAAGGAAGCCTTACTATTGCTCTTCTCGCGCAAAGGCCACGCTTGTTGTTTTTCTCCTTGTACTGTGTGCCATCCCGCAAAATCATTACTAGAAAATCGCGTTGTTTTTGTGCATTGCATCATCGTGACCGCATGCTCATGTCATCATGCCACATTGCATTGAGCATCGTCATCATCTTGCATTTGCTTGCATAAAACTAATTGCGGAAAAACCTGTTTTTGTTTTCTAAACGCCCCGTCTTTGTTCCAAACGCAAAATCCGGGTCTCCGGAATATTGTGTTTTGTCTAACCACAGTTTTCAAACGCCCCGTTTTAATTAAATAAAATGTTTAATATTTTTAGGGGGCAGCCGAACCGGGCCGATCCGACCCAGTTGGCCACCCCCAGTACAAACAGCCTGTCTAATTCCTATCCCTACCCAAACCTAGTCTACCCACCTATCCTGGCCTGCCACCTCACCTTCCCTCCACCTCATCACACCCACCGCCACCTCATCAATCCACCAGCCCCCTCTCCCTCTCTCCTCCTGGGCCCCACCCCACACAGCACACACTCCCCACTCCTACCCTCTCTCCCTTCCACCCTGGCCCCACGCCACCGGTCCCCCTGGCCCCACCCGCAGCAACCCACCCACACCCCGCCTGGCCCTACCCCTCCCTCACGCGTTCCCACTTCCCCACCCACGCGCCCCACGTCCTCCCCTCCTGCCCGCGTCCGGCCCCACCCCGGTCCCACCGCCCCCGTCGCCACGCTCCAATCCTCTCCCTCCCTTCTCCTCTCTCCCGACCCCGCTCTCTCCCTCCTCACCGGCAGCCGCGACGCCCCGCCGAGCCGCCTCTCCTTCTCCCTCCGGCCGCCCCGCTCCTCGCCGTCGGTCCTCGCCCCACCCTCTCCTCTCTCCATCTCGCATCGGCCTCTCTCTCTCTGCCCCGCCGGAGGCCACCTCCCCGAGCCTCCTCCTCGCCGTCCTTCACCCTCCCCTCGCCTCCGGTCGCCACCGGCCCGGCCCTCTGTGTCGCCGCCCTCCGTCGGCCTCGCCGCGGCCTCTCCTCCCCGCCCCGCCGCCGTCGCGCTCGCCCCCGAGCCCTCCTCTTCCGCGCCTCCTCGTCGCCGACCGCGGCCCCTCCACCTCGCCGGAACCGCGTCGCCGGCCGCGCCCCGCCAAGCTCCTCGCCGGCCGCCTCCCCTCTCTTTGCCGGCCGCCCAGTGTCGCCTCGCCCTCACAGGCCTCTGGCGCCTCCACCCTGCCCCGGACGCGCCCTCCTCGCCGCCTTCCCCGGTCGCCGTCGACCTCGGCCACGACCCCGGCCCGCCGGCTCCTCGACCCCGCCTCTGCACCCCGACCTTCGCCGTGGCCGCGCGCCCTCGACCGCCCCTGACCGAGCCCTGCTGTGGCTATCGCCATGGATGCCTTCGCTCAACAACCGCTGGGGCTCTCCCTGATGTGCAGAAAAGAAGAGATGAGATGGTGGTAATGTTGTTTAGATACGACGTTGCACAAGATTCATAAGCCGGACGCCAAGTTTTATATCCGGACCCGAAGATCCCCGAGCCGGATCCGATGGCCAAGACCCTCGGAATCGCCAAGATCTCCTTCGTATGTGTCGTGTCCAAGACCAAGGCGATGATGAGATCTACCGATGACCCCGAACCCCTCGCCAAGATCTTCATCGAAACACTGAGAACTCCGCCGCGGTACCCGGGAATCTCCTACTTGGAACCATCGGGCCACGTAAGACCATCGACGCCACACTCGAGTCCGGCACCGACACCCGACAACCTCAACATATGACGCCAAGGTCTTCTCCTCGGAACGACGAGTGCTCCTTCCTGGCTTCGGAGCCCGACCCCGTGGACCGACATGATCTCCTTCACGGATACGACAAGTACTCCCTCGAGGACTCCGAGTACTTCACCCCGGACACCGAGACCCTGGACGACAAGTTCTCCTTCCCGGAAGCATTGACGCTCGTGCGACAAGATCTACTTCCCCAATCCGAAGACCCTAAATCCCGGAGTCCGAGAACGATCTCGTCGAACCCTGAACCCTGAGACCGAACCCCGAACCCCGGAACCCAAGATCGTCGAACCCTAATGTGTGACCCCTTTCTCGAACCCTATTTTTATAAATGTAATATAAAATTTGTTGCATATTAAATTGTCATACTCGCATGCATATTTGTGTGGTTTGGGGGCATGCCGATTCACCTTATAATTAAATATGGGGCCCATATGCGGGCAAATCTAGTCTTATATTGTCTCCATTTAAATTTGTTTAGCGAACCGGTGCTATCTTTTGCTATGTTAAGACAACATTTAAATTACGGGGTAGTTAAACAACTTGAACCATTAATTAATTGTCAGGACCCCCGGTTCCGCTTAATATTGCCTAATTGCATCGCACCTTGCCATGCCATACATCATACCTGCATCATGCCCGATCTTTTGCCATAGTATTAAATATTGCATCCGGTGTCTACTCTAGTGATTTGGTTCTTCGCGGATAAGGCCGTTGAGTTGATGTGAGCTTCGCCCCGATCTTCGGATGAACCTTCGGCAATATTTTCAGGCGAGCATCTCCCCCTTTCTACCTATCTTACTTTTATAGTATTTATTCCCTCCTGTTGATCTATTGCTATCTGTGTTGCGATGCTCTAGTTTTCGTACCCGTGATATCCCTTGCAGCCTTATATTGCCTTGGACACATCCTATTACCTGTTGTTTGGTAGATAGTTGGACTTGCGCGTCGTAGTCGCTTGCTCAAGTGTTGTTGCGTGTCGTCAAATACCTCAGTGTTGGAAGACTGCCATATGCTTTATGTTGGAGATGATCATGGCTTTAATTATCGTTTAAATTAATTATTGTTTAATAACTAAAATTGAAGTAGGTAAATGCAGAGGCACCGGTGGGTGATAGATAATATTTGGTTTCCGACCGCCCACTTGTGTCCCGTAGGACCCCGAGTTCTTGACGCCTGTTCCGAGATCGAGCGCGCTAACCACAGGTGGGGAGATATGGGCCCCCAATTGATTAGTACCTGATTTCAAAGTATTGTACTGGGGGCCACAAACTAGTTTGAGGTTTTATTTACTATCCTGTACTTATGCCATGCTTTACTGCTTTATTTAAATTGTGCGATGGATAGCACCTGTACTGTTTAGGATCGGGACACGATTTCGCGGTGTCGACAAGCCCAGTTTTGGGTTCCCAGTCGTTCACAGCCGTCTACCCAAACCCTGAGTCCTGTCTTGGAGACCGGCCGACTTACTTGCGGGTGTACTTAGTGGGGTGGCCCCCCGTGCTTGCTTTGGGTCTGGGAAACGTCATGACTTAGGCCCCGCCGACATACCGATGGGTGTATGTTAATTGATCTGGCAAAAAGGGTCGAAGTGCGTGTGGAAACTTTGGTGCACCCCTGCAGGGTTAAATCTTTTCGAGAAGCCGTGTCCGCGGTTATGGACGACTTGGAGCACAGGTCTCGATCATAGACAACTATAACTAAAGTTTACTGTTATAATTTGACTGGTATCCGATATGACTAGTAATCAGCTTCACTACAACGGAATGGCTAAATAAAAGTACCACCAACTGCTGGGTTTTGTGGTTATCTCATGCTAATTGTATCTGACTAGTAAGTGTTGCAACTACAACGAAATGGTTAACTAAAATTGCCCACTGCTTATTTTATCAGGACGATTATCTATACCTGACTAGTAATTGCTGCAACGATAACTGAATAAATAAAACTGCCAACTGTGTGAGTTCCTCGGTTGACTTCCTCGTGTGGTCTCGAGGGGGAAACACCAGGATGGGTTTGTTTGATGGTAGCATCAGGTTGGTTCCGAATAGGTCTTTCTTATCCCTCTCTGATAGCCGACAGCTATATCGAGTCTCTGTAGGTTGTTTAGTGCATGCTGCCGCTGCCGCTTCAGTCCACCATACCTATGTAGGCGAGGACCGCCGAATTCTAGCCTCGCCGTGTACTGGCCTCAGTACTGACCGCTCTCTCTTTTCCTTTGCCCTTTGCCGGCACCCCTTTTTGTTTAAGCAGGTTTGAGATCGACGTCGTTAGCAGGGTTACCCTTCCGGCTTGGCCTGGGCAGGGTTATGGACGCCATTGGTTATTCTTCAGGGCTCTTAGCCCCATTTGCATCTTGTCCGTAGTCGGACGCTCTATCGTTTTCAAGGTGATTTGGATCTTTGTATATTTTATCTATATTCTTGACTCATGGAGTCGCTGTTGTATATATATCTGTTCTGTGGGTCCCATCGAGGACTGTTGTGTAATGTTATTACTTCGTTTTCCACCCGCACGAAAGTGCCTGGTGGGCACCTTTGAATCGTTTCTATGCGGGTTTGGCGGGTTTCGCTAAAACTTGCGTAGGGCCGATTCTGAGGGTGTTACAGAGTGGTATCAGAGCTCAGCAGTTGCGATACCCCACAAGTCCAGCCTGTAGGATAACCTAGCTAACGGCCGAAGTAGAGTGTCAAAAATATTTTCCAAAAATCAGTTGGATAGATCTGATTAGGTCTGCTTTTACTCCTTACCCCTCTGCTGCTCTCCTCTCACCTCTGCGTGTTTTGAATCCGCTCTCTTCTCTCTCTTCGAGTCCAGGATTTCTCGTGGTTGGGTTCCGTCGTACCTTCAGGGTTTCGCTTCCTCCTTTGATAATGGTGTTCTACCATCCGGTGTTCATGCTGTCTGAGGAATCCGTCTACTGTGGTACCATTCTTTGTTCCTTGTTTGTGCCTTCCGGTGTTTTCCGACGCGACGAAGTCATCTACATCAGATCTGATGAGAATGTCCATCCCTCCTTTGTTCCGAACCTCGATTGTCGAGATCTTCAGTCTGAATTCCGAGAGTTGGTTGCATAATCCTCCTATTCGTGTGCAGAGTAATGGTTTGGGTGCGCGATGGACTGATCACCATCCGACTACTCTTATCATTCGCTCTTGTACATCGAATCAGTGGATCCAGCAGTTTTACTCCGTCCACGGAAGTTAGGGGTGGCCTTATTTGTTGATCCCTCTACCTTCGACCTGTTGTTCCCGGAGTGTTCTCTCGACGATCACGGACAACGACCTCTTGTTAGTGGTGTCGCGAGGATCTACACGAAGCGAGAAGATTCAGACCGTCGGCTTTCTTTCCGGTACCATGTGGCGGATCTCGAGGGCGAGATCCATTGTTAGTGGTGTCGAATTGTGGCATCCCGCAAAACCACTACTAGAAAATCGCGTTGTTTTTGTGCATTGCATCATCGTGACCGCATGCTCATGTCATCATGCCACATTGCATTTGAGCATCGTCATCATCTTGCATTTGCTTGCATAAAACTAATTGCGGAAAAACCTGTTTTTGTTTTCTAAACGCCCCGTCTTTGTTCCAAACGCAAAATCTGGGTCTCCGGAATATTGTGTTTTGTCTAACCACAGTTTTCAAACGCCCCGTTTTAATTAAATAAAATGTTTAATATTTTTAGGGGGCAGCCGAACCGGGCCGATCCGACCCAGTTGGCCACCCCCAGTACAAACAGCCTGTCTAATTCCTATCCCTACCCAAACCTAGTCTACCCACCTATCCTGGCCTGCCACCTCACCTTCCCTCCACCTCATCACACCCACCGCCACCTCATCAATCCACCAGCCCCCTCTCCCTCTCTCCTCCTGGGCCCCACCCCACACAGCACACACTCCCCACTCCTACCCTCTCTCCCTTCCACCCTGGCCCCACGCCACCGGTCCCCCTGGCCCCACCCGCAGCAACCCACCCACACCCCGCCTAGCCCTACCCCTCCCTCACGCGTTCCCACTTCCCCACCCACGCGCCCCACGTCCTCCCCTCCTGCCCGCGTCCGGCCCCACCCCGGTCCCACCGCCCCCGTCGCCACGCTCCAATCCTCTCCCCCCCTTCTCCTCTCTCCCGACCCCGCTCTCTCCCTCCTCACCGGCAGCCGCGACGCCCCGCCGAGCCGCCTCTCCTTCTCCCTCCGGCCGTCGCGCTCCTCGCCGTCGGTCCTCGCCCCACCCTCTCCTCTCTCCATCTCGTGTCGGCCTCTCTCTCTGCCCCGCCGGAGGCCACCTCCCCGAGCCTCCTCCTCGCCGTCCTTCACCCTCCCCTCGCCTCCGGTCGCCACCGGCCCGGCCCTCTGTGCCGCCGCCCTCCGTCGGCCTCGCCGCGGCTTCTCCTCCCCGCCCCGCCGCCGTCGCGCTTGCCCCCGAGCCCTCCTCTTCCGCGCCTCCTCGTCGCCGACCGCGGCCCCTCCACCTCGCCGGAACCGCGTCGCCGGCCGCGCCCCGCCAAGCTCCTCGCCGGCCGCCTCCCCTCTCTTTGCCGGCCGCCCAGTGTCGCCTCGCCCTCACAGGCCTCTGGCGCCTCCACCCTGCCCCGGACGCGCCCTCCTCGCCGCCTTCCCCGGTCACCGTCGACCTCGGCCACGACCCCGGCCCGCCGGCTCCTCGACCCCGCCTCTGCACCCCGACCTTCGCCGTGGCCGCGCGCCCTCGACCGCCCCTGACCGAGCCCTGCTGTGGCTATCGCCATGGATGCCTTCGCTCAACAACCGCTGGGGCTCTCCCTGATGTGCAGAAAAGAAGAGATGAGATGGTGGTAATGTTGTTTAGATACGACGTTGCACAAGATTCATAAGCCGGACGCCAAGTTTTATATCCGGACCCGAAGATCCCCGAGCCGGATCCGATGGCCAATGTAGGGGTTCGTAGCATGGAAAACAAAAATTTTCTATCGCATACAAACAAACAAGCCAAGATCTATCTATTAGATTGTAGCAACGAGTCGATGGAATAACTTACCCTCGAAGATTCCAAAGCGGTTAACGAGAGCAGATTCTCGTGGGTGATGTAGTCGTACTCTTTCCGATCTCAAGATCGCGCAGACGATCCTTCTGGCGCTGCGTTCCGGCAGCGCTTCCGCAGTCGGTCACACGTTCGGTACTCGACGAAGACCTTCCTCTCCCTTGTTCCAGTAGGCAGCGGAGGTTGTAGCACTCTCCTCGCGATTCCGGCAGCACAACGGCGTGGTACCGGAAGTAGAGGGGAGATCCCGCAGGGCTTCGCCTTAAGCCGGAGCGAGTATGGTGGAGTATGAGAGAGAGCTATTAGTGGTCTAGGGATTAGACACACCAATTAGAAGGCTCTAAACCGAAGGCTAGGGCAATTAGAAGCTCTAAACCAAAACGGCTCTAAACCGGAGATTAGAGGATAGGAACTTGTGTGTAGAGGAGGAGGCCCTGCCCCTCCTTTTATAGGTGGAGGGGCTGGCGCGCCAGGGAAGGGGAGGGGAGTCCCTCCCCAACTCGGCCTAGGCTGGCCGCCGGCTTGGAGGAGAGGGACTCCTCCTCCAAGTTGGTTTCAACCTCCTCTTGCTTGTTTCCCACAGTTTCCTGTTTCCCACAGTTTCCTGTTTTAGCTGTTTGACTTTCAAACTGGCTGTTTGACTTTTCAGTTTTGGAACAGCAAGAACACTTAGTACATGATGCAATCATTCAATGACACATTCATGTACCCTCCCCCCCCCGGAGTGCCGGACAATCCGGAACCTTCTAGAACATTCCCGATGAAAACACCGGAATCATTCCCGAACTTCGAAACGGGACTTTCCTTATATGAATCTTATTCTCCGGACCATTCCGGATCACCTCGTGATATCCCGGATCCCATCCGAGACTCCGAACAACATTCGGTCTCTTTCTCATAATACCATAACTACTCAAAACAACGTTGAATCCTTAAGTGTGTCTCCCTACGGTTCGTGAATTATGCGGACATGATCGAGACACTTCTCCGAACAATAACCAATAGAGGAATCTGGAAATTCATATGGCTCCCACATATTTCTACGATTACTTTGCGATCGAATGAACCACTTACATACGATACCAATTTACCTTTGTCTCACGATAGTTTACTTATCCGAGGTTATGATCGTCGGTATCTCTGCATACCTAGTTCAACCTCGTTACCGATAAGTACTCTTTTCTCGTTCCCGTGATATGTGATCCCTTGTGACCCAGTCACATGCTTGCAAGCTAATTGGATGACATTCCACCGAGAGGGCCCAGAGTATATCTATCCGTCATATGGATGGACAAATCCCACTCTTGATCCATGTGTCTCAACCAATACTTTCTGAACACTCAATGCCACCTTTATAGCCACCCTGTTACGGTGTGGTGTTTGATGACATCAAAGCATCCATCCGGAAAAGGTGATATGCATGATCTCATGGTCGAAGGAATTAGGTTACTATGTATCAGAAAGCATATAGCAATTGAACTATTAAAATGACTTGATCTTTATGCTATGCTTATCTATAGGAGTATGTCCATCACATCATTCTCCTAATGATATGATCCTGTTGTTAATAACATCTCTATGTTCATGATCAGGAAACCATGATCATATATTAACCAACAAGCTAGTTTAACAAGAGGCTTTACTAGGGACTCTTATTTTAGTTTACAAATCACACAAGTATTATTGTTTCCGATTAATACAATTATAGCATGGTATGTAAACATTTATCATAAGTGTGAAGATATGATAATAATCACTTTATTATTTCCTCTTGGGCATATCTCCAACAGTCTCCCACTTGCACTAGAGTCAGTAATCTAGTTTCAAACCTTTGTGTATTCAACACCTATGGCTTTCTGGTGTTGTATGTACACGATTGCTAGTGTTCAACTGATCTCCGGATCTGACACTTCCAGGTCCGTGTGTAATTGCATGTCTTTGCGTCTCTACGCATCACTCATTCTCTAATGAGATGGCTTTGTATAAATTTGGTCTTTCGGTGTGACCTTTAGCTCTTTGGGGTTAAAACATGTTGATAATATTGTCGCACAATATATCTTCATAGTATTATCCCACTGTGAACTACACCTAGTTTGATAACAAACTACTTGACACAAATGCCCTCTTTAGCTGCTATTATAGCAGTCATATACTTATCCTTTTGTTGTAGTATCTGTCACAATGTCTTAACTTTGGAACTCATCCAAATCCATTATGGAACTCACTTTCCATTATATTGTGCCACCTCTAGTTTAGATTGAGATAAACTTAATTTGTACTTTGCGACAAAGCTAGTATCAATGTAGTACTTTTACAATGAACTAACCATCTATTTGTCACTTCTACAAATAATATACTCTTAGTTCTTCCAAAAGATCATAAGAATATCCTTACTATTGTCCAATGATCATCTTATGAATTATTCTGGTATATGCTCATAACATTTAGAGCATAGGACATATCTGGATTTGTACATATCACAGTATGATTGATATAAATATTCTTTGTGATTTCATACATCAAGTATCAATCAATACTTGAATCTTTGTTTCACTTACCCTGTGTCAATACACTTGAATATATCATCAATATTGAACTCATTCAATCCTTTCTGTGCGACAAGAACCTTTATTGTAGTTTCTATATTGAACTCATTCAATATCTCATCTATGTACTTCAGGCACAACCATATTGGCGTCTATTAATGCCAATTATTTGGGTTTTGCCTAAGTCTTTCATCGAGATGAAATTCTTATCTTGTGTTAATAAAAAGATACATCACTTCCAATCAACAATATGTCTTCTACATAATGTATTAGAAATATGTCTTAGCGCTCCCACTTAATTTCTTGCAAATGCAAGAATCTTCATTGTCTCTGATGAAATTAAACTCTTTTAATAGTTTCATCATAGTGAAGATTCCAACTCCGCTATGCTTACTTCAACCATTGAAGTTTGCATATGTTTTTAGCATCCCTTGAATTTAACAAAACCCTTTGGACCGTGTTATGCACATGTCCTAGGTAACGATTCTATTAGAAGAACTTGTTTTGTTTATTCAACTACCATATAACAAATTATATGTAGTGGTTGCTACATTAATCCGTTTAGACTAAATATCACTATGAAAGATCAAATCTTGTCATAGTCAACCCTTGAACATTGTTGTGAACTCTTTCCCAACATGTCGACTATTTCATAGATGTGAAACATCCATGTCTATTTCTTTATACATCCAAATACGACTGTAAGGTCTTGTACCTTCCCAGAGGGTCTTTCAAGTTCAAATCTTGATCTCTCGTATATGGAACTATCACGGATTTTATGGCTTCAAGCCATTTTACGGAGTCAGGGCCCATCATCGCTTCTTTGCATGTAGTCGGTTCATTATTCTCAAATAATGATTCAACCCTCAAATCTTGGTATTTGATTGTTTACCCGATCTACTTGTTTCAATAGGAACTTAGATCTCCGTGACCACAACCTTTGAGGCACGTGAGCCATGAGCATTGTTGCTGCCTCCGAAACACTTTTCGGCGCTGCGCAACTCTGCACATATAGCTAAGGTTCTTTTAACCTTATCAAAGTTCTATTGTCCTCCCACTTAACTTTTCACGAAAAAATTCCTTCTCAAAGAAACTTGACGTTCTAAGCAACAAACACTTTTGTCTCCGGTGTTTATGGAGGAATACTTAACAGTTTATACAAAGACAGGTTCATCCGACTTTGGTTGCACACATCTTTCTTATGCATAGCATACCAATGTTTAAGAAAGGACAACTTGGGTTTTATCCCAAACCATAACATATGGTGTCATTTCAACGGATTATGATGGAGCTCTTTTCAGTGGAAAAACGGTAATCTCTAAAGCTTCTAATCTTTAAAATATAATGGCAGTTTTATGAATTATACCTTTGATCTTACCATGTCAAACAAGGTTTAATTACATACCTCGAACGCCCCATACTCTTATGGTGTTTCGAGAAAATGCAAATCCACGGAACGATTCCTTTAAATCTTAGGTATTATGCTAAACTTGTAACTCAAATATCTTCCTTTATGATCTTATCATAAACTATTTATATTCTTGTTACAATGATTTTGCACTTCATCTTGAAAGTCCTTGAACTTTTCAAATGTTTCACACTTCATCCTTATTAAGTAAATATTCATATATTCACTCAAATTTTCGGAGAAAGCACATGAAGTTGAAATCCATCGCTCTTGACTATACATAATGGACTTCATACAACAATATGTACAAGTTCCAATAAGTTAGTCTATCGTTCCCTTTTTGGCCTATGAACGAAGTTTTAATTATCTCTAGGAAAGTTTCACAATTCCGCTTTTGATCAAAAATCAAAAGACTCCAAAATTCCATCCACATGGAGTTTCTTCATGTTTTCTTTCCAATATAATTTAAACGGCGATGTCACTTCCGAAGTGATCTTTCAATCAATTTGTCTTTCGACATTTTTAGCACTAGTTTTATGGATGTGATTTCTCCAACAAGATTTGTGAATCATCCATCTTTTATGGATTACGGCAATTATTTGAACAACCATTTTGTTCTCATAATACCTGATAAAACGAATCTTTGAAGGCAAGCTTTGATGTTTAACGAGCAACACAATAACCCTTTATTTGTTCTCGATGAACATCATCACATATTCTTTTGCTAGTTACTTAGGCCATTGTAGTTCATGAATTGTGTTGTTTCGTATGACGATTCACACCAACAAATTCAGTATCAAATACTTAAGAACCACATTGTTTAATAAGCAAAGAATATAGCCATAACATGTATATCATCCATATACTTAAACTGAACAATTCTAGTCTTTTCTTTTCTGCCATATATTTATGAGATTCTCTTTCAGTATTTCCTTTTCTGTTTGAAAGAATCTATCAACATCAATAGTGGAGTCATACATATGACACATAGTCCAAAGCGTGTATAGTTAAATACCAATGTCTTTGGACTTGCACTTTTGAAGTAGATCACCATCATCAAATGTTTGGTGTTCTTTCAAATTCCTTTCTTTAGTAATCTCTTGGTGTAGTAAACATTTTACCTACATCAAATATTCACCCTCATCATGGATTTATCCATGATCAAGCTACTTTTAGCTTATAACGATGAATTATGAATATAATGTTGCTATCCAAAAAACTTTTTGGAGGATTAGGACAACAAGTGTCTCCAACCTTTTTGCAAATTCTCATAAAAATATGAGAACATAAACTTTGCCATATTATACTCTATCATGTTGTAACCAAAACTTCGTTTCAGATATCACAATATCTTCCACACATCATGGTTTCTGAAACAACTCTTTCAGATCCTAGATAACCTTGATATTAAGAGAATCCTTTGAATATCAAGAATCATGGAGACAAACATGATACTTATATACTAACACTTGGAATTGTTACTCTTGATTTAATACTAATTATTAAACTTCATGGAGTAACCGGAACTTACTGAAAGTTTGCAATAGGACTTTTAAACTTTAGATTAACACTTCAAAACAATATGATACCAGTTCGTAAAGTAACTAACCAGAATTCTATAGTTCTATCATCTCAATTATAACTAAGCGCAAGGTGGTAAACGGATGCCAATGACTACAACAACTATGCAAATTCACTTTGATTTAGTTTATGATAAATTGAGTTCTAATTAATAATTAAATTAATCTAGGTGAACTCCCACTCAAAACAATATCCCTCACATTGTTTTAGTGATCACACGAACCAAATCCACCACATCAAAACCGATCATCACGAGAGTTGATATAGCTTCAATGGCGAACAATCAACATGTTCATCATATCTACTATATGACTCATGCTCTACCTTTCGGTAATCCGTGTTCCCGAGGCCATGTCTGTACATGCTAGGCTCGTCAAGATCAAACCTTAGTTTCCGCATGAGCAAATCTGGCTTGCTCACGTTGTATACACTTGCAGAATCTAACACACCCGATCATCACGTGGTGCTTCGAAACAACAAGCTTTAGCAACGGTGCTAACTAAGGGTGAACACTTTATGACTTGAAATTCATGTGCATGAGGGATCATCTTATAATGCTACCGTCGTCTACTAAGCAATACAAGATGCATAAAGGATTAACATCACATGCAATTCATAATATGTGATATGATATGGCCTTTCTTCTTTGTGCTTCCGATCTCCATCTTCTAGCACGAACATGATCTCCATCATCACCGACATTGCATCAAGGTCAATGATGCTTCTCCATGGTTGTCGTCCACCGGCTTCAACTATTACAACTACTTTGAATAGACACGCGGGTCTTAACAGAATTTAAAGACAACCATATGGCTCCTGCCGGTTGCCAACTTACAATAAGGAACATTGCATACATCATATATAATCACAATCATGGCCATATCACATCACAGCACACCCCTGCAAAACAAAGTTAGACGCCTCTAATTTTCTTTGCATGTTTTACGTGGTTTGGGGCTTTCAATAAGTGTTGTTCTAACTTACGAACAAGAACCACAACATTGATACTAGTATTGTCAATCACCCGTTGTAAATTGAATCTTAACTATGCTAGGAGAAACAAGCACCCGCAAAGCCACTTATGCAATACTAGTTGCATGTCAAGCGTGGAGCAAGTCTCATGAACGATGTCATGTAAGGTTAGCCCGGGCCGCTTCATCCCAACATACCGCAAGATGCAAAGTACACAAAAGGCAATCGACAATAAAAGCATCAACGCCCACAATGACCATTGTGTTCTACTCGTGCAACAGATCTACATATAGACACGGCTCTGATACCACTGTAGGGGTTCGTAGCATGGAAAACAAATTTTTTCTATCGCATACAAACAAACAAGCCAAGATCTATCTATTAGATTGTAGCAACGAGTCGATGGAATAACTTACCCTCGAAGATTCCAAAGCAGTTAACGAGAGCAGATTCTCGTGGGTGATGTAGTCGTACTCTTTCCGATCTCAAGATCGCGCAGACGATCCTTCTGGCGCTGCGTTCCGGCAGCGCTTCCGCAGTCGGTCACACGTTCGGTACTCGACAAGACCTTCCTCTCCCTTTTTCCAGCAGGCAGCAGAGGTTGTAGCACTCTCCTCGCGATTCCGGCAGCACAACGGCGTGGTACCGGAAGTAGAGGGGAGATCCCGCAGGGCTTCGCCTTAAGCCGGAGCGAGTATGGTGGAGTATGAGAGAGAGCTATTAGTGGTCTAGGGATTAGACACACCAATTAGAAGGCTCTAAACCGAAGGCTAGGGCAATTAGAAGCTCTAAACCAAAACGGCTCTAAACCGGAGATTAGAGGATAGGAACTTGTGTGTAGAGGAGGAGGCCCTGCCCCTCCTTTTATAGGTGGAGGGGCTGGCGCGCCAGGGAAGGGGAGGGGAGTCCCTCCCCAACTCGGCCTAGGCTGGCCGCCGGCTTGGAGGAGAGGTACTCCTCCTCCAAGTTGGTTTCAACCTCCTCTTGCTTGTTTCCCACAGTTTCCTGTTTCCCACAGTTTCCTGTTTTAGCTGTTTGACTTTCAAACTGGCAGTTTGACTTTTCAGTTTTGGAACAGCAAGAACACTTAGTACATGATGCAATCATTCAATGACACATTCATGTACCCTCCCCCCCCCCCAGAGTGCCGGACAATCCGGAACCTTCTAGACATTCCTGATGAAAACACCGGAATCATTCCCGAACTCCGAAACAGGACTTTCCTTATATGAATCTTATTCTCCGGACCATTCCGGATCACCTCGTGATATCCCGGATCCCATCCGAGACTCCGAACAACATTCGGTCTCTTTCTCATAATACCATAACTACTCAAAACAACGTCGAATCCTTAAGTGTGTCTCCCTACGGTTCGTGAATTATGCGGACATGATCGAGACACTTCTCCGAACAATAACCAATAGAGGAATATAGAAATTCATATGGCTCCCACATATTTCTACGATTACTTTGCGATCGAATGAACCACTTACATACGATACCAATTTCCCTTTGTCTCACGATAGTTTACTTATCCGAGGTTATGATCGTCGGTATCTCTGCATACCTAGTTCAACCTCGTTACCGATAGGTACTCTTTTCTCGTTCCCGTGATATGTGATCCCTTGTGACCCAGTCACTAGCTTGCAAGCTAATTGGATGACATTCCACCGAGAGGGCCCAGAGTATATCTATCCGTCATATGGATGGACAAATCCCACTCTTGATCCATGTGTTTCAACCAATACTTTCTGAACACTCAATGCCACCTTTATAGCCACCCTGTTACGGTGTGGTGTTTGATGACATCAAAGCATCCATCCGGAAAAGGTGATATGCATGATCTCATGGTCGAAGGAATTAGGTTACTATGTATCAGAAAGCATATAGCAATTGAACTATTAAAATGACTTGATCTTTATGCTACGCTTATCTATAGGAGTATGTCCATCACATCATTCTCCTAATGATATGATCCTGTTGTTAATAACATCTCTATGTTCATGATCAGGAAACCATGATCATATATTAACCAACAAGCTAGTTTAACAAGAGGCTTTACTAGGGACTCTTATTTTAGTTTACAAATCACACAAGTATTAATGTTTCCGATTAATACAATTATAGCATGGTATGTAAACATTTATCATAAGTGTGAAGATATGATAATAATCACTTTATTATTGCCTCTTGGGCATATCTCCAACAGCCAAGACCCTCGGAATCGCCAAGATCTCCTTCGTATGTGTCGTGTCCAAGACCAAGGCGACGACGAGATCTACCGATGACCCCGAACCCCTCGCCAAGATCTTCATCGAAACACTGAGAACTCCGCCGCGGTACCCGGGAATCTCCTACTTGGAACCATCGGGCCACGTAAGACCATCGACGCCACACTCGAGTCCGGCACCGACACCCGACAACCTCAACATATGACGCCAAGGTCTTCTCCTCGGAACGACGAGTGCTCCTTCCTGGCTTCGGAGCTCGACCCCGTGGACCGACATGATCTCCTTCACGGATACGACAAGTACTCCCTCGAGGACGCCGAGTACTTCACCCCGGACACCGAGACCCTAGACGACAAGTTCTCCTTCCCGGAAGCATTGACGCTCGTGCGACAAGATCTACTTCCCCGATCCGAAGACCCTAAATCCCGGAGTCCGAGAACGATCCCGTCGAACCCTGAACCCTGAGACCGAACCCCGAACCCCGGAACCCAAGATCGTCGAACCCTAATGTGTGACCCCTTTCTCGAACCCTATTTTTATAAATGTAATATAAAATTTGTTGCATATTAAATTGTCATACTCGCATGCATATTTGTGTGGTTTGGGGGCACTATGCCGATTCACCTTATAATTAAATATGGGGCCCATATGCGGGCAAATCTAGTCTTATATTGGCTCCATTTAAATTTGTGTAGCGAACCGGTGCTATCTTTTGCTATGTTAAGACAACATTTAAATTGCGGGGTAGTTAAACAACTTGAACCATTAATTAATTGTCAGGACCCCCGGTTCCGCTTAATATTGCCTAATTGCATAGCACCTTGCCATGCCATACATCATACCTGCATCATGCCCGATCTTTTGCCATAGTATTAAATATTGCATCCGGTGTCTACTCTAGTGATTTGGTTCTTCGCGGATAAGGCCGTTGAGTTGATGTGAGCTTCGCCCCGATCTTCGGATGAACCTTCGGCAATGTTTTCAGGCGAGCATCTCCCCCTTTCTACCTATCTTACTTTTATAGTATTTATTCCCTCCTGTTGATCTATTGCTATCTGTGTTGCGATGCTCTAGTTTTCGTACCCATGATATCCCTTGCAGCCTTATATTGTCTTGGACACATCCTATTACCTGTTGTTTGGTAGATAGTTGGACTTGCGCGTCGTAGTCGCTTGCTCAAGTGCTGTTGCGTGTCGTCAAGTACCTCAGTGTTGGAAGACTGCCATATGCTTTATGTTGGAGATGATCATGGCTTTAATTATCGTTTAAATTAATTATTGTTTAATAACTAAAATTGAAGTAGGTAAATGCAGAGGCACCGGTGGTTGATAGATAATATTTGGTTTCCGACCGCCCACTTGTGTCCCGTAGGACCCCGAGTTCTTGACGCCTGTTCCGAGATCGAGCGCGCTAACCACAGGTGGGGAGATATGGGCCCCCCATTGATTAGTACCTGATTTCAAAGTATTGTACTGGGGGCCACAAACTAGTTTGAGGTTTTATTTACTATCCTGTACTTATGCCATGCTTTACTGCTTTATTTAAATTGTGCGATGGATAGCACCTGTACTGTTTAGGATCGGGACACGATTTCGCGGTGTCGACAAGCCCAGTTTTGGGTTCCCAGTCATTCACAGCCGTCTACCCAAACCCTGAGTCCGTCTCGGAGACCGGCCGACTTCGTTGCAGGTGTACTTAGTGGGGTGGCCCCCCGTGCTTGCTTTGGGTCTGGGAAACGTCATGACTTAGGCCCCGCCGACATACCGATGGGTGTATGTTAATTGATCTGGCAAAAAGGGTCGAAGTGTGTGTGGAAACTTTGGTGCACCCCTGCAGGGTTAAATCTTTTCGAGAAGCCGTGTCCGCGGTTATGGACGACTTGGAGCACAGGTCTCGATCATAGACAACTATAACTAAAGTTTACTGTTATAATTTGACTGGTATCCGATATGACTAGTAATCAGCTTCACTACAACGGAATGGCTAAATAAAAGTACCACCAACTGCTGGGTTTTGTGGTTATCTCATGCTAATTGTATCTGACTAGTAAGTGTTGCAACTACAATGGAATGGTTAACTAAAATTGCCCACTGCTTATTTTATCAGGACGATTATATATACCTGACTAGTAATTGCTGCAACGATAACTGAATAAATAAAACTGCCAACTGTGTGAGTTCCTCGGTTGACTTCCTCGTGTGGTCTCGAGGGGGAAACACCAGGATGGGTTTGTTTGATGGTAGCATCAGGTTGGTTCCGAATAGGTCTTTCTTATCCCTCTCTGATAGCCGACAGCTATATCGAGTCTCTGTAGGTTGTTTAGTGCATGCTGCCGCTGCCGCTTCAGTCCACCATACCTATGTAGGCGAGGACCGCCGAATTCTAGCCTCGCCGTGTACTGGCCTCAGTACTGACCGCTCTCTCTTTTCCTGTGCCCTTTGCCGGCACCCCTTTTTGTTTCAGCAGGTTTGAGATCGACGTCGTTAGCAGGGTTACCCTTCCGGCTTGGCCTGGGCAGGGTTATGGACGCCATTGGTTATTCTTCAGGGCTCTTAGCCCCATTTGCATCTTGTCCGTAGTCGGACGCTCTATCGTTTTCAAGGTGATTTGGATCTTTGTATATTTTATCTGTATTCTTGACTCATGGAGTCGCTGTTGTATATATATCTGTTCTGTGGGTTCCATCGAGGACTGTTGTGTAATGTTATTACTTCGTTTTCCACCCGCACGAAAGTGCCTGGTGGGCACCTTTGAATCGTTTCTATGCGGGTTTGGCGGGTTTCACTAAAACTTGCATAGGGCCGATTCTGAGGGTGTTACATACTGGACATTGACGAGTTCTAGAATGCCCCGCCGGAGATCTTCACGGGTTGGCACATGGTGCCCCTAGATTGCTGGACTAGATGGAATCCGATTGTGTGTGACAAAGAATGTCATCGAGGATGCCATTTGGAGGACCAGTAATAGTGACCGGGTCTTCAAGGCGATGAAGACTTTGATTCAGAGGTTTTTATCTAGGACTGGCTTGTGGGTCTATTCTCGTCCATTCCAGACATATTACTTATGAGCCTGGTGTTTCGTGACTTACAATAACGGCCTCGACAAGTGGGGATGGCAGCACTGGAGGAGTACATAGTCTTATCTTCAGGGTGAAAACCCAAGATCTAACCTTAATTGGTTGTCACTGGCAATGGTCGTCTTGCGGGCATTGTTTTGATAGCGTGAATTTCTTAAGAGTGAAAATCTAAGACCTTTGATTGGGCGACGACATTGTTTATGCATCATTTCCTTCTTAGAGGCTTTGCTTTTGATGTTGTTCCCGGCAGGGGTTTAGGTTGCGGCTGCAAGGAATTGATCACTATGGCATGGCCATTTTTTAATTTTTCTTCTTCTTCTTTTTCCTTTTTGGTTGTGTGCATTTGTAATGTATTTTAGACATTTGGTTGGTGCAGATGTTGGGTTTAATTGATATCTTTGTGATATTAATATATTTTGTTTGTCAAAAAATGACACTTGAACTTTTACATTGATAGAACTTTGACCAGATTCATACGAGAAAACTTTCTCACTTTGAGTGATATGCTAAAATAATGATGGCCTACTTCTTTATTAATGCAAAGTTGTTTCTTGCTCTTTTCAAGTTGGTAGAAATTTGAAATACCAAATAACACACTTATATTGCACGATAGAAGGTTGAATTGTTAAATACTAGCGGTTTGACTTCATTAACATAGAACATATTCATTAAATCAATTCAAACTGAGATAAGCTTGAACTCACAACTTCATTACAATATTTCACTGCATTACCATATTTCCTGCAACTAAACCAAACAGAAAAAACCAAAAGAAAGACTATGTTCTCATATCTTGCCTTAATACCAGTTATCTCTGCATCATTCTCCTTCAGCTCATCTTGTAGAGCCTTAATCATAGCTTCTCTTCCGGCTTCTTCTTCAGTCCAAGGCCCTACATCGCGTGAGCGGGGGTTAAAAAAATCCTCCTCGAAACAGGGGTAAAAAAATCCTTCCGCTTTCAGAACATCAAAAGCTTAAACCTAAAGATGTGAAAGGACTCGAACGGAATTTAGTGTTCAGAACCTGCTTTGCGTGATCTCTGCCCCCGTGTGAATTCAGGCCACCAATGCATATATATCTTGTCAGTCTATGTACCATAATGTTATACAGTACTATAACACCTGTTAGCTTCTCATAAACACCAAGGCGCCTTCTTGTCAGTCCATGTCGTGCTCTGTCAATATATACACACACACGGGCTTCTCCTTTGCTCCTCCGCTCACCTTCACACTCTCGACTCTTCCTAGAAACCAAAATAATTGTTTACAGTTCGCACTGATAGTTAGGAGACATAGTAACACACTACATTGCACATTCAGGCACCAGAAAATTTGCAACCTCCGTGCCTTTGCTTATCTGCTCAAGGAGTAAGGCAAAGCTTTGAGAATGGAAGACATTGGGACAAAACTACTTACCAGGATTAGAACCTGCTGTGGGTGCGTACATGAAAGGGACACAAATGACTCAATTGAGCGCGGTGGTTCCAAGGGGTCACGTGCGAGAAGCTGCAACATCCTCGCGTTCTATTCATTAGCGTCATCAAAGCTTAACTTAAAGCTGTCAAAGGAGACCAAGGAACGGGAGGATCATTCTTGGATGCTTGCAAAATCCTCGCATTCTTTTCCTCGGGATCATTCTTGTTGTCAGATGCTGAAGGATAAATGTAAAAAACGTAGAAGTACTCCCTCCGTTTTTATTTACTTCGCGTTCTGAGATTAGTCAAAGTCAAACCTTTTGAAGTTTGACCAAGAATATAGCAAAAATTATTAATAACTATAATATCAAATGTATATAATATGAAAATATACTTTATGATAATTCTCATACTATGAATTTTATATTATAAATGTTAATATTTTTTGTCTAAATAATTGGTCAAACTTTACAAAATTTGACCTTGACTAAACCCAGAATGCGAAGTATTTGTGAACGGAGGGAGTACACAAAATGACACCTAAGAGGACGTGGATAATAAGAATTAAAAAAAAACCTATTGGGTTTCTCCCGTCTGAGCGACTCTGGAGGCTCTCTTCGTCGATCCCAAGGCTACCCCTCCCCGAGTCGTGCACTTGGTCATCGTCGGCAACGACTTTCTAGTCTAAGACGGTGGGCAGGGGAGTGCATTGTGGCAGCGCTTCTCGGGCGGTGACATGACTATGGCGGTGGTGCAAGACGGCGCGGCCTTTCGGGCTAGAGCCTGGAGCGAGCCGGAGAGGTGAGGTGGAGGCGGGCGGCAGCATGCTCGCGTGGTGAGGAAGTTCCGGTAGTGCCAACTAGTCTTATCTGGGTCTCTGGGCCATCTGGGCCTGCTCTGGGTGGGTGGAGTGCTACGGGCGTGAGTTGCTGCAGCAGTCTCCCCCTCTGCTGATCTGATCAGCAGCGTGGGTGCTGCTGGTTTTGCTCAAATAAGGAAGAATTCCTATTGCTCTTCTCGCGCAAAGGTCTGATTGTTGTTTTTCTCCTTGAACTGGCCATTAACGAGTTCCAAAATGCTCCGTCGGAGATCTTCACGGATTGGCACATCTTGCCCCTAGATTGCTCGACTAGATGGAATCTGATTGTGTGTGATAGAGAATGTCATGGAGGATGCCATTTGAGAACCAGTAATGGTGCACCGGGTCTTTGAGGCGATGAAGACTTTGAGTCATAACTTTTTTTTCCAGGACTAGCTTGTGGGTCTATTCTCGTCCATTCCGGACATATTACTTATGAGCTTGGTGTTTCGTGACTTACAACATCGGCCTCGACAAGTGGGGGTGGCACCGTGGCATCACTAGAGGAGTACATAGTCTTATCTTCAGGGTGAAAACCCAAGAACTAACCTTAATTGCTTTTCATTGCCAGTGGTCGTCTTGCGGGCATTGTTTTGATAGCGCGAATTTCTCCAGAGTGAAAATCTAAGATCTTTGATTGGGCGACGATATTGTTTGTGCATCATTTCCTTCTTAGAGGCGTTGCTTTTGGAGAATGTGGACTTTGGGTGTTGTTTCCGGCGGGGGTTTAGGCTGCAGCTGCAAGGAATTGATCACTATGGTATGACCATTTTTTTTTCTTCTTCTTCGTTTTCCGTTTTGGTTGTGTGTATTAGACATTTGGTTGGTGCAGATGCTGGGTTTGATTGGTATCTTCGTGATATTAATATATTCTCTTTATCAAAGAATGACACTTGAACTTTTACATTGATACAACGTTGACTAGATTCATACGATAAAACTTTCTCACTTTGAGTGATATGCTAAAATAATGATGGACTACTTCTTTATTACTGCAAATTTGTTTCTTGCTCTTTTCAAGTTGGCAAAAATTTGAAATACCAAATAGCACACTTATATTGAAGGACAGAAGGTTGAACTGTTAAATACTAGCAACTTGACTTCATTAATATAGAACATATTCATTAAATCAATTCAAACTAACATAAGCTTGAACTCACAACTTCATTACAACATTTCCTTGCATTACCATATTCCCTGCAACTAAACCAAACAGAAAACAACCAAAAGAAATACTATGTTCTCATATCTTGCCTTAATACCAGCTATCTCTGCATCCTTCTCCTTCAGCTCAAATTGTAGAGCCTCAATCATAGCTTCTCTTCCGTCTTCTTCTTCAGTCCAAGGCACCATTTATGAAGCACACAACCTCCACACTTGATCGCGCAAATCCCCCAACAAATCACTCCAAAACTTGGGCAATGAAGGATCTTGACATTCAACATATCCATAGCAGGTTCCAATCTTTTCAATTTGTCCAAAGAGAAATGAATCAGAGAGGGCAGAGGAGAAAAAAAGGAGAAAATTCTCAAATTTTATTTTCTGACACCATGATCACCGGTGCCTGATATCCAAAGTGTATTTTTGTACCATGAGTACCTTAAGATCTCTTAACTCACGGTCACCAATGTATGTTCTTGATAGTATATATGCATACTTGTGTCCTTTAGTCGTTGTGGACTCTATTAATTAACGACCATATGCTTCCTAGCGAGAAAAGAACAACGTTTAGTACTAATAAGTTTGGGAAATTTATTTGACAAATAACTGACAAATAACGTTTAGTGAGCAAAGTTGTTTCATTTGCATAGCTGTTTAAGGAGAAACAAAAAGCGGTGCTAACGAAAAGCATCAGTATATGTTTTATGAGCTAAAAAGGAAGATCCTGTCAATTTAGGTATGACAGGATCACCAAGCACACAGCTCATCCCATCGGTTAACAAACACCAAATTGATGGAAAAAAAACTTTTTTTAGATGCCAGTTTTTTTACTCCAATTAATGTACTATTATTACCGGCCAGTATTTTTATGGCTCATAGTTATATGATCTGGTCTAGCATAATAATGATGATCTATTTGTTGTTCGTTCCATGAGAACAATCGCCCGGGTAGCAAGTAAAGCCAAGAGGGATTAGAGAGTCGTTGGGAGTTTAATTCAACTACTCTTGTCTCTCGGTGCTAATTTCTAGATCCCCACACTGTCTTCGTGCAAAATATAGGAAAGAGGTTGAATGACTCCTGAATAAGGATGCAAGCTAGCGGTGGGATTGACATCACTAGTCAAATGCCATGGAGAATACCAATAGTGTTGTCCCTGGGGCAACATAGACGGGATCAACCTCATGGGGCGGTGCCGCCATTGACGACATGTACGGGCTGAGTCTTGGACAATGTGCCTCCACGACGACAATGTGGGTGGGATCAAGCTCACCCCGCTGATCGTGCCTAGATATATAGTGTGCCCTCACAATGCAAGGGGGGCCAATTCTACTAGACTGGGCACAAATTGCTCTCTATTCCATGCTGTGACGGTCACAACTCACAACAGCCGTGAAAAAACCTGCTCCCTGTTTGCAACACTTGTAACATTGAAATCCATCTGGACTCGGACAACAGGAAACGAGACACACTAGCGTCCATTCGCACAGAGATAGCAGCAGCGCGGGCACCACACAGCGTCGTGCATGGCAGCAGGTATACCACCGAAAACATAAGGAATGCTTCTTAGACAGAAACCACTAATTAACCATCTACATATTCTGCTTTGATGATGGTCACCAGCTAGTTTCCCCACCACTATGCGGTTTCAAATTTCGACCGAATCTTGTACAATCCCTTTACGGTTGGCTACCTTCATCAAAGTCCTATAGCTCAGAGAGACCTTCATTTCATTCCGTGATGACTCCTGGACAGCCCTACGTACTCAAGAGCCGCTCCTAGCTTTCTTGTGCAGCTCGAATGACGTTTTAGTGTTAACTGCTGACTGTTTTATGTGTTCTATTTTCGGTGTTAGTCATTAATGCATGAAGTATTTCTTATTAATATATTTCCTTTATTATCGGTAAAAAGATGCACATGTCTCACCGGTCACCTACCATGCTATACTACCATAACATCTCTTAGGGCATCTCTAACCGAAGTACAAAACTTTAAAGGAGTAAACATCCGAAGAAAACTTAGAGGAGTAAAAGTGCTCCTCGAACCGAAACGGTTTCTAATCGATCACCTAAATTTAGAGGAGTAAATCCTATGATCACCGTAAAATTAAAACCGAATTTAAAACATAATATTTTATTTACATTAATTTGTACATATTACACCCAAAAGTCTGTCGAATTTCACCAAATTCGACCTGATTTGACCAAACCCGAACCTTATCCTCCTCCCAGTCGAAGGAGGAGTTGTTGTCGACATTGATCACTGTCGCCGCCATCGACGATCCCGTGGAGCTGCCGGCATCAACCTTCCGCTTCGCCTCGGCGAATGCATCCAGCTGCTGACCCTCCTCCCCGACAAGATCTGGGTTGAGGTTGGCGAGCGCTGTCGCCATCGCCGCGTCATGGCGATTTGCCTCGAGGCGCTCGCGGGCCTCCCGATCCTCCCGCCGCTCGCGGTCGGAGACGAAACAAAGACTGGTCGGCTCCAGGTCTGGCATCGGTATTCCCACCCCAAGGGGGAAGTTGAGCTCGCCGCAGTCGGAGCAGTGGAGCTCAACGTTCTTCATGTCGTACGCGAACGCCGCCTGCTCCGTGGATTGGAAGCTCCCGATCCACACCTTCTGGTGGGTGTTGCAGTCGGTGATTTGGGCCACCCACGAGCCCCACGTTCGCTGCCGCGCACATCGGCAGGTCAAGGGTGCCGACGGAACGGCTGGGCTGCCGCCGACGCTTTGGTGGCGCCAAACGGATAGGGGAATGGTGGCGGGGAGCGGGAGCGACGCGGGGCTGCCGCGGGGGGCTGCGGTTGCACCGAGCTCTGGGTATGGGCGGCGGACATGGCCGGCGAGAAGATCCGGCCATCTGGGGGTGTAGGGGTAGCTGTGGTGGCGGCTATGGGTGTCGGTGGTCGCCGGCGGAGGAGAGGTCGAGGTGGAGGCAGTGTGAACGCGCGGACAAGAGGGAATCTTTTTCTCGGAAGTGGCCTCGGACTCCTATATTTACTCCTCCGTGACACCGCTAAGTAAATTTTAAGTCCACTAAAGCCTTTTGGAGTTCGGTTGGGTCCGGTTAGAGGAGTAAAACGGTATCTTTTACTCCTCTGACCGGTTTTTGTACATCGGTTAGAGATGTCCTTAGCTTCTCATAAACGCCTATGCATCTTCTTATTTGTCCATATCGTGATTTGTCTATATATATACACACACACGCATATCTCCTTCGCTCCACGAGCTCACCTGCACCATCTTGACTCATGGCAAAATATACAATTCCCACCGATATTTAGCAGATATGCCAACGTTGTTGCTTGTGCTTATCTTTTTAAGGATTAAGCCAACGCTTTTAGAATGGGAGGCATCGGGTCAAAATGAATTACCCTTAGTGGAACCTTTTGTCGATGTGTACATGACCGAGGCACTCACTTATCAGTTCTGTGAAGTCTGCCCAAACTATCCGGTAGTAGGAACAAGAGCTTGAGCAAAGTTCACAGTATGCTTTACGCTTCCTTGTCAATAGGAAGTGCAGCATTGGTAGGTTGGGCCTCCTGCAGGCAGTGGTATGGTTGAATCATGTACTCTACATAAGCATCGTATCTCGTAGGATGTTCATGAATCACGAGTTGATCGCATAATGCACATAGCTAGGTTTAGGTTTAGCTTAGGAACTATTTGAAACTGAATCTGGCATGTGGCCTGAATCTTTTGGTCAAATCTAGTCTTTTTTTTTTGCAGGGTCAAATCTAGTCGTTGAATCGACATGACTGTCAAAGTACTTGCACGGAATTACACGTGAACTCTTACAAATATGACCAGATTCACAAAAACTTGTCTCGCCCATCATATGCATGTTTAGGCACACGAAAAAGCTGATAACAGACTTGCTAATCCGAGAGTCGACACTAGTTCAGTATTAGTTTCCAATTTCAAGACAGTGTAATTCATCACGAAGTTTATCACTGAGAATAATGTGATTTTTCAAATATGTTCAGAATATTCATCTGTAGATAGACGATAGAAACCACACAATTTTTCTTCTGAGACAGACATGTATGCAATGTTAGCAATAATCTTGCCTCTAGTCCGGTCCAGTTAGTTGTCTGAGTCTTAGTAAAAGTAGGTTCCAGGTTTGAGTCGTTATTAGTTCATGCAGGTAAAATCCGTTTTGGACTAGTACTTGGTCATCGTGGTAGGCAAGTTTGAGTTAGTTTAGGAAAGTGTCCATCGAGTCTGGTTTGAAGTCAGTCTAGCTTAGAGTCCGATATGTTTTTGTGTTGCTCGGTCGTGCGTGTATTTATACATGAGTCTGTCGGCTGCTTACAAAAAGAGATTGAACCTGTATAAGTTGAGAAGAGGAAATAAAGAGAAAAATAGAGGGCACGATACGTGTCCTTGGCCATAAGATTGTGTTTTTCTCTGTTCGTCTAATTTGATGTGATTGATCTGTGGGCAAATTTCAATAATTGGTATTAGAGCATGGTAGAAGATTTGAAGCTTGCCTCGGGAGGCAACCCTACTAGCGCCTCGGGGCGGGCGACCGGGTGGAGGCGGCAAGCATGCCGTCATCGGTGAGGCGGCGGACGATCGTCGTTCGGAGGAGCGAAAAGGTGGAAGATGGCGGGCGGTGGAGGTCCGACGGAGCGACACGAGGGAGGCATCAGGGTGCTGTCGTCGGAAAAGCAGTGGAGGTGGATGATCGTTGATGGGAGAGGAGGTACTGAGGTGCGGTGCGGGGAGTCTCGTCAAGATCGTCAACCGGAGAGTTAGAAGAGTCAAGGAGTCATGGTCGTGCGGGTTGGCACGTTGAGTCAGCGTCGTGTTCGTGAGTCGCTGTCGTGTTCAAGTGCTTCTTTCTGTGAGGATCCGTTGTAGTTGAAGCGTGTCACGTCGTGTTGCTGTCTGGTGCTAGGTGCGACTGTAACACCCTCAGAATCGGACCTATGCAAGTTTCAGCGATTCCCGCCAACCCGCATAGAAACGATTCAAAGGTGCCCACCAGGCACTTTCGTGCGGGTGGAAAACGAAGTAATAACATTACACAACAGTCCTCGATGGGACCCACAGAACAGATATATATACAACACGACTCCATGAGTCAAGAATACAGATATAATGTACAAAGATCCAAATCACCTTGAAAATGATGGGGCGTCCGACTACGGACAAGATGCAAATGGGGCTAAGAGCCCTGAAGAATAACCAATGGCGTCCATAACCCTGCCCAGGCCAAGCCGGAAGGGTAACCCTGCTAACGACGTCGATCTCAAAACCTGTTTAAACAAAAGGGGTGCCGACAAAGGGCAAAGGAAAAAGAGGAGCGTCAGTACTGAGGCCAGTACACGGCGAGACTAGAATTCGGCGGTCCTCGCCTACATAGGTATGGTGGACTGAGGCGGCAGCGCAGCATGCACTAAACAACCTATAGAGACTCGATACAACTAGCGGCTATCAGAGAGGGGTAAGAAAGACCTATTCGGAACCAACCTGGTGCTACCATCAAACAAACCCATCCTGGTATTTCCCCCTCGAGACCAAACGAGGAAGTCAACCGAGGAACTCACACAGTTGGCAGTTTTATTTATTCAGTTATCGTTGCAGCAATTACTAGTCAAATATAGATAGTCATCCTGATAAAATAAGCAGTGGGCACTTTTATTTATCCATTCCATTGTAGTTGCCACACTTACTAGTCAGATACACTTAGCATGAGATAACCCCAAAACCCAGCAGTTGTTGGTACTTTTATTTAGCTATTCCGTTATAGTTGCAATACTTACTAGTCAGATACAATGGTCGCAAGCGACAACTCAAGCAAGCAATTGTTGGCAGTTTTATTTAGCCATTCCGTTATAGTGAAGCTGATTACTAGTCATTATAAAGTCAAATTTATAGCACTACTTTAGTTATAGTTGTCTATAATCGAGATACTGTGCTCCAAGTCGTCCATAACCGCGGACACGGCTTTCAGAAAGTTTTACCCGGCCGGGGTGCACCAATAGCAACACACACTCGATCAACCTCGGAAAAACCAAATCAAAACCCAACGAGGCCTTCACGACAAAGCAATCACAAGATTCAGAAATATTTCCGGGGGCCACCATGTTGAGTACACCCGCAACGAAGCTAGCTGACTCCGAGACGGACTCAAGGTTTGTGGGGCCGGCTGTAAGCGACTGGGAACCCAAAACTGGGCTTGTCGATACCGCGTAAACAGGTCACAATCCTAAACAGTACAGTGTGCTCCTCGCACAATCGTAAATAAAGCAGTAGCATGGCATAAGTACAGGATCGTAAATAAAACCTCAAACTAGTTTGTGGCCCCAGGAAATAAGTATGAATCAAGCTCTGGCTAAGGGGGGTCCCATAATCCTCCCGGATGTGGATAGCGCGATAAATCAAGGAACAGGTATCAAGCACTCGGGGTCCTACGGGACACAAGTGGACGGTTAACAACCAAATAACATCTATTGCCCACATGTGCCTCTGCTTACTTACTTCAATTTTAGTTGTTAAGCAGTAATTAAAGTGACGATAAGTAAAGCCATGATCATCTCCAACATCAAACATGCGGCAATACTCCAACAACTGTGGCACTTGACGACACGCAACCGCACTTGAGCAAGCGACTACGACGCACAAGTCCAACTATCTACCAAACAACAGGTAATAGGCTGTGTCCAAGGCAATATAAGGCTGCGAGGGATATCACGGGTACGAAAACTAGAGCAACGCAACACAGATAGCAATAGATCAACAGGAGGAAAAATAAATACTATAAAAGTAAGATAGGTAGAAAGGGGGAGATGCTCGCCTGAAAACATTGCCGAAGGTTCAACCGAAGATCGGGTCGACACTCGCATCAACTCAACAGCCTTATCCGCGAAGAAGCAAATCACTAGAAGGAACACCGAATGCACTATTTAATACAACGGCAGAAGATCGGCATGATGCATGTATGATGCATGACATGGCAAAGGTGCAATGCAATTAGGCCAGATTAAGCGGAACTGGGGTCCCGACAATTAATTAGATGGCTCATGTTATTTATCTACCCCGTAAATTAAATGTTGTCTTAGCATAGCAAAAGATAGCACCGGTTCGCTACACAGATTTAAATGAGGCCAATATAAGGCTAGATTTGCCCGCATATGAGCCCCATATTTAATTATAAGGTGAATCGGCATAAGGCCCCCAAACCACAGACAATATGCATGCAAGATGAACAATTAACATGCAACAAGTTTTATATAGCATTTATAAAATAGGGCTCGGAAAAAGGTTCACACATTAGGGTTCGGCGATCTTGGTTCCGGGGTTCGGGGTCGGTCTCCGGGTTCGACGGGGAACGGCTCGACGAGATCGGGTTCGGTACGGGAGGAAGGTCTTGTCGCAACCGGATAGCCGGACTTGGTTGGCGTCGGGGGGGGGGGGGGGGGGCGCATCGGATTCCCCTTGAGTCGGTGTCGATCTTGTCGTCGCGAAGACCTTGTCGGGTCCGCGCCATCGAGTCGGTCTTGGCATTCAGGATGAAGTACTTGTCGTTCTCGTGGCGATCTTGGCGGTCATCGGGTCCGGACTTCGCCTCCGGGAACGGGTCTTCAGGGTCTCGACGAACTTGGTGTTTCCGGCATCTCCGAGTCGTGGATCTTGGCATCCGGGTTCTCGGTCATCGCATTCGGGGGGATCTTGGTGTCCCGGCAGCAGATCTTGTCGATGGTTCTTCTAGCTATCTTCGGGTTTGCCGGTGCCGATCTTGTATTGGACTCGGGCGTTTTGGAGAACATCGCACAACACACAAAACACACGTGGCCAGAGGTGAGGACGTGCGGGTGCTGCCGGGTCGGGGACGCGCGGGGTCCAGCGGCTCTGCTCGACTGACGCTGCCGGGGACGCGTAGGCGGCCGGAGGTGGAAGAGGGCGCGACCATGGCCGTGGGGTCCGAGGTCGACGCCGGGCACGGGCCGCGCAGGGCTGGACGGAGCTTGGGCCAGGGAGGTTCGAAGCGGCACTGCTCGGGCTCGGAAGGGACGGGGTCGGGCTGCTCGCGGCCCTCGACGGCGGGGCAGAGGACGTGGCCGGCGGGAGGGTGCGTGGCCGATGCGGTCGGGGGCCGGCGTCGGGGGAGCGGAGCGAGGACGGCAGCGGCCGGCCGGAGGAAGGCAGGGAGAGGGCGCTGGGCGCCGGCAGAGGGTGGGGCGGCGGAGGCGAGGTTGGAGAGGAGGCCGGCGGTGGGGAAGGACGGGGTCGCGGATGCGCGGGAGGCCGGTGACGCGGGCGGTGGCGCACCACGGGGCCGAGGAGGGCGAGCGAGGTGGGCTCCTGGCGGCGCGTGTGGATGGTGATGCGCGGCCGCGGCCCGGCCGACGGAGGCGGGAGGAGGGTCGCCGGAGGTCGGGGAAGAGGGCGTGGCGGCGAACGGCTGTGGGGGGAGGAGGACGCGGTGGCTAGTGGCGTGGCCGGAGGCGAGGCGGAGGCCGGGGAGGCGGCGCCGGAGGAGCGGAGGCGGGCCGGCGACCGGCGGGGAGGACGCGGCCGGCTCGGGAGAGGGAGGCAGGCGGCGCGCCGGGAGGAGGGAGAGAGCGGGGCGGCGGCGGTTGGTGGGGCGCAGCGGTGAGGAGGCGGTGGAGGCCGGGGAGGAAGGGTAGGCGTGGCCGGCGGGGAGGCAGCCGGCGGTGGCGGGCGCGGCGCTCGCCGGTGCGGGGAGGTGCGGGGCGGAGGCTCGGTGGCGAGAGGAGGAAGGGAGAAGGTGGGGGAGAGAGAGCCGCGTGGGAGGCGCGTGTGGTGGGGGGTGGGACCCAGGGGAGAGGTGGGCCGCGGTGGGGCCCAGGGGACAGCGGCAGGTGGGGTGGACCGGGTCCAAGAGGGTGGGGGGGTGTGTGGGGAAAGGCAGGTGGGCCTGGGGCGTGTGGGGCCGCGGGTGGGGTCGGGTTGGCAGTGAGGGAGAGAGAGAGAGGGTAGGATGGGCTAGGGTGAGAGAAGGAGAGAGGGTGGGCTGGTGGATTGATGAGGTGGCAGGTGGGTAGGAATTGGGGGAGAGGGTGAGGTGGCGGGCTGTGAGAGGTGGGTAGATTAGGATTGGGTGGGGATAGGTTTTAGAGGTGGCTGATTTAGATGGACCGTTTTAATACTGGGGGTGGTCGACTGGGTCGATTCGGTCCGTTCGACTGCCCCTACAAAAATAATTAAATATTTTATTTGTTTCAAACCGACTTTTGCAAACCGATAGCAAACAAAACAAAATAATCCGGTGACCCGGGGTTTGCGTTTGAATAAAGACGGGGCGTTTAGAAAACACAAACAGGTTTTTCCGCAAATAGTTTTATGCAAGCAAATGCAAGATGATGACGATGCTCAAATGCAATGTGGCATGATGACATGAGCATGCGGTCCTGATGATGCAATGCATAAAAACAACGCGATTTTTTAGTAGTGGTTTTGCGGGATGCCACAGCGACCAAGGGTCTCGACGTGAGGATGAAGCTCAAGCGTATAGTGGGATAATGACCAGTGAAGAGGAGCCTCTTCAATGAGGACACGTCTCTACATGGGACGATGTGGTGATCATCGTTGGCATATATTGCATTAGGGACGGTTAATGTGTCGCCTGACAGCATGACTGAGAGTCTGGATCATACGTTGAGTTGAGTGAAGAGGTCGTGAAGCTGCAAGGAATCAAGATCAGGGGGAGCGCGAGGAGATGGAAAGTCAAGATTAGGGAGAGATTGTTAGCAATAATTTTGCCTCTAGTCCAGTCCAGTTAGTTGGAGTCTTAGTAAAAGTAGGTTCCAGGTTTGAGTCGTTATTAGTTCATGCAGGTAAAATCCATATTGGACACCGTTTTGGACTAGTACTTGGTCATCGTGGTAGGCAAGTTTGAGTTAGTTTAGGAAAGTGTCCATCGAGTCTGGTTTGAAGTCAGTCTAGCTTAGAGTCCGATATGTTTTGGTGTTGCTCGGTCGTGCGTATATTTATACATGAGTCTGTTGGCTGCTTACAAAAAGATATGATATGTATGTAAGAATTCCACCTAGCATACTACACTGCCATGACATATCTTAGCTCTCCACGAGAAGACCCATGCATCTTCTTGCCGGTCTACATAGTGTTGTGTCTATATATATATACACGCCTAGTTTTGAGTCAGCTCACCTTCAGCCTCTAGAGTCCTCGCAGAAAAGAAGTGTATACCGTTCACACATCAGACTAATAATAGCTACTCTATGAGATAAACATGAGCAGGCTGGACTCGACAAAGTCGTCGCCCGCGCTGATCTGCTGAAGGAGTAATGTGAAGCATTTGAGGATAGAAGGCATCGGGATAAAAAAGTTACCTAGATCAGAACGTATGGTCACTATAAGACCTTGCAATTCTGTTCTCGTCATGGTCACGAAAACTTTAAACCTAAGGCTGGGAAGGTACTCGATCGGAGGAACCAAAGATTTGGTGTTCACTGCATTCTTTTATCTCCGAGGAAGAGCCGAACACGGACTAAGGATGATAGCTTCACGCGCTATCATCCTACTTGAATCACTTACTTCACGGCCGTATTAACCAATCTGCATTAAGGACAAGGGAATGGTGGCAGATGTGGAAGCATGATGCAGTGGCATGTAGTGTGGGCGAAGATACAAAGTCATTTAATTTTTAGAGGATGAACTGAAAATCTTAAAATTGAAGCAGCTATTGACGGACTAGAACGAGGGTTCCGTGGTCACTGTTTGTATTTTTTTGTTTCTTGTCTCGTATAATTTAGTTTCCGGCCGCTCATAAGATATGTGCATATGTCTTGTCAGGTCACGGTCCACCTTTAGGAATGTAAATGGCAGCTAAACGGCAGCCGCAATTCCCGTTTATTCGACTTGTTAGTTCATTTCTTTGCAAAAAACAAATTTCATTAAACTAGAGTATTGATATTATGCGGGATTATATGGCGCGTCGCTTACATCTTTACCTACCATGCAATACCACCGTAACATATCTTAGCCCCGCATAAACACCAACGCTTCTCTTCTTGTCAGTCCATATGCTACTATGTCTGTATATATACACATGCCTCTCCTTTGTTCCTCGGCTCATCTTCACCCTCTTTACTCCTTGCAAGAATAATGTATACAATTCCCACTGATAGCTAAGTGATATAGGAACATGCATTTGCTTATCTGTTTTAGGTGTAAGACAAAACTTTGAGAATGAAAGGCATCGGGATAAAAGAAATTAGTTAGATCAGAACCTATTGTTGATGTGTACATGACTGGGGCCCTCACTAATCAATTGATAGCGCAGTCCTCCCTAAGCTTGTTCCTTGCTGTCAGAGGATTTAGTGTTCACTGTGTTGCGTTCGCCTGCCTCCATCCATCCGAACTGTAGCCCCAGCACTGGTTTCATGGGAACTAGTAGGTTGGGGTGCCAACGAGCAGCGTACTAGGCTGTACCGAACATCAGCAAACTGGATCTCTGCGTGATGAAGGTAACTACTTAGGAGCGGCGATCATTTACTCATTGTCCTTCTTTCTTACTGTCTAAACTTGTAAACGATTTGAACATCTTTGATTAATAAAGTTGCTATTACTGCAAAAAAATCACTGAAATAATTTTTTTCCTGGATATATAAACCGATGTTTGGATAGCAAGTATTTCAACAGACAAACATTAAATTAGAATAGGGAGGAAGAAGCCGGAAGGGAAGAGGAGAGCACCCTCGAGAAGAGCGGCCATCGGAACTGTCGGCGTCGCTTTCATTGGTCGTGGTGGTCGGGAGTTGATAGCATAAAACTACCACATTGACATCAAGCTAAACAATCCATCACCCATCACATATTGCTTTAATACTCTTGATATTTTCCTTGTGACCATCACTATCTTTCACAAGATCAAACAACATGTACTTTAATTTTTCCTTTTCCTCCTTCATAGCTTCCTTTTCATCTTCCCATTTATTCTGTCTCACCTTAAACACTTATGGGATTTTTCAGCATATTCTTCATCTCTTCTTGAGCATTCTTGAGCACCTCAACTTCTTTCGTCAATGCTGTTATGCACTTCTCCATTTGCCCAACATCTTGCAACTCATTGTTCATCCTTGTCAGGTTATCTTCCAGCACACATCCATAAACTTGTTCACCTATGTACAAAGGCTAGAATACTTCTTCTCCACCTTCTCCTTCCTTTCAGCAAGATCCTTCAACAATTCAGAACTTTCACAGCTCTCTTGAACTCTTCAACTGTTACTATCATTGTACTTTTCCCACAACCTACGCAATGCATTCTTTAGCGTACCAGGCCACTCTTTATCTATCTTTCTATCTCTGAAATCCACAGTTTATGACCTATGCACAAAGATAGGATCTAGATGAATGGCAAGAATTCAACAATTCAAATGCAAATTAGGTTGCTACCTACATAAGTAAGTGGATTATATTTCCTAAGATCAGTAGGAAAATCAAAGTCATAAATTTGCCACTAATTGCATAAAAATCCAAGATTAGCTATGAACTCCTTACAATGCCTCTCATTTCAGAGCTAAGATGATAGTCCCATGATTTGCATAGCAAATGCGATTCTGTTTCTTACATTGATTTGCCTACTGATTAGGTATGAACTAAGATGATAGTCACATGATTAACTAAGATGATAGTCACATAATTAGATAAGATGATTGTTAGAGCTAAGATGAAACCTAGCAACTTACATTTCCCACTTAACACTGGTGGAACTTTTTGCATGTGTTCGCCCCTTCAAATGCAACACATTTGCGCGACTCAAGTCTATGTGTGCGATAGAGATCATCGCTACACACATCAATTCCAAAGAATGTGGGGTTGGTATTTCGCCGTATTTCCATGCCGCGATGGGGTAAAATGCTGCTGGTGGTAAAACGTTAGTGGCGTTCACATAAATTCGAACACCACTATTAAGGTGGTTACCGGTGGCGTTCAAATCACAATGCCCCGGTGAGGAGATTACTGGTGGTGTTCGGTTACTAGTGGCGTGAGATTGGTGACGTGCCTCTTGAATGCCACTGCTGCGATAGGGTAAAAAGCTGCTGGTGATAAAACATCAGTGGCGTTCACATAAATTCGAACACCACTATTAAGGTGGTTACTGGTAGCGTTCAAATCACACAACACTAATGAGGAGATCACTGATGGCATTTAGCTCGTACGCCACTGGTGCAAATTTTACTGGTGGCGTTCAGGCCCCACGCCACTAGTACTAATGGCATGAGATTGTTGGCGTGCCGCTTGAACGTTGCCAACCCCTGTTTTCAAATGCCACCAATAAAGGTTTTCCTACTAGTGTGAGACCCTGAGGCTTGAGCTGCTCGCCCTTCTTTTCTTTCAGATTTTTAGATATGGTTCTTATTTTTCTTTCTTTCTTGTTGTGTTGGTAGTCCAAAAAAGTAGCAATATATATATGCTTGAATGGCATTTTCTGCAATGAAAGATACTCCTTGAATCCTAATAAGACCTTCTAGACATTTTAAAGTAGACTAGATTTGGATAAAAATGGATGAACCTAAATAATAAAATATGGCTAGAGGATCTTATATTAGTGAACGGAGTGGGTACATATTTGCATATGTGATTTCTCTCACGTACATTTAAATATTCGTTTCCAAGCTTCTTTGAAATATATTTGTGAAATAATGTACTTTCGTGGGATTATAGAATATATATGCAAATTCCTGATATGTCCTATTTGAATTGTTGTGGCATTGGTTGAGTGATAATTCGTGACTAATGCGGTAGTGTTACCATCCCAATTGTTCCTTATTTGTGAACCGGTTTAAAAATATGGCTTCAGTCGCTTACATGATTTGCTAGTAAGATCCAGTCAGATGGAATTAGCTGGCATGCTTATTCGTTGCTTTCACTATTGTTTTGATATTCATTTCTATGGTCTGGTATTTGAATTTTTGTTATGAATGTATCTTTTCCCGGTTCTGAGCATGATCTCATTGTTTTTCTATAGTGTCTAGTGAAATAGTACTTGAGAAAGTAGTAGTTGAAGAGATGCAATTTCAATTTACAAGGGATTTAATAACTGGAAAAACATGATTTGACACAGAGAATGAAGCCGGGAAGCATGAACTTTTGATCAATGTCCAACTTCCGTTCAGGATAATCCGCACTGTCCAAGAGGAACCGAACGGCCAGGCAGAAGTCAGCGCCTCCTACCACCTCCCGGGACTCTGTTCCGTTCTGACGTTGCCGGCCGGAGTAGCGCCACCGCGGACACAGGCCAACAACACCCTCGTCGCCGGCTTATTTTTCCAAGCAGGAACAATAATTGTCTGAAGCTGTCGACGAACGGGCAGGCGTCGAATCAAATCCAAGCATGAACGATAAATATGGCGGCGATTACTTTGTAGCGTCCATTCGTGTCGTCTCGCACGCATTAGAGCATCTCCACTAGCCTACCCAACACGTTGATTCAGACGCCAAATTTAGATCCGGACGCTGAAAATCCGTCCAGCCGCGTACCTAGTAACCTGTTTTCGTTGGGCGAACTTTGGTCTGGGCTTCCCAGACCGTATCCAGATTCCCGGGAAAGCCCTGGGAACACCGGACGCAGCGAAAATGGACGTGGGCCAGCTCTGTCGGCGAGACAGTCTCATTTCCCCCCACTTCACTCGCTCAGACTACGGCGAAGAGCTCTCAGCGTCTCTGTCGCCATGACTTCGTCGGCAGAGCTCCTCCGCGCCAAGACATGCCCACGCCTCTAGATATGCTAGCCGTAGTTGTCGCCCACTCCGCCGCCCATTCCGCCGTCGCTTTCTCCGTCCGAACTTCGCCGTAGCTCTGCTTCGCTGCATGCTCCCACCATCACGCCCGCCAAGTGTTCGGCATTTGGCCGGTTCGGTCATGAACTCGACGAAATATGTTGTATTTAACTACATGCCGAACTATATTTATACTTACGCCGAACTATGTTTAAAATTTCGCTTAACTTTAGCAGTAAATTGTTCTGTATTCATGGTATGCCGAACTATGCCGAAATCTGAATGAACTTGAGCCAAATTTGAGCAAAAACGGACGTTCCGGGAAGAGTAAAATGCATGGCTAGTCCTTGAACTTGTCATCGAGGTTCACTTTGGTCACTCTACTTTGAAAATATCAATTTACGGTCACCGAATACGGTTCACGGTTCATCTAGGTCACTGGTTCAAGGTATTGCTTTGTATTTGATGACATGGCAGTGTGTTGACTAGTCTTAGCTGAGCATCATTTTACCAAATGTCCCCTCAATTATAGAACAGCGGCAACCCACCATTAGTCCACACCCATTAACATGAGTAAAGTGCAAAATGGCCCCTTTCTTTCTCTCCCCACTAAATTGTCTTTTGCGCACACGGCAGGCCGGCGCCACTGCTGTGCTGCTCCCCTGCCCGCCCAATATCCCGCCGACCAGGACGAAGCCAGGGGCCATGGCCCACGCCGCGCTCGGGGGAGGCGGTCCAGGGCATCAGGGGGATTCTGGGATGACCACTGCCGGACGGCCATCGCGGGTGCGTCGGGTGGATGTCACCACCGTTGCTCGCAACACGGAGGAGCAGGCCGTGCAAAGGCAACACCAAGAGCTTCCTCTAACGCGGCGTGGCCCCTCTTCCATCTACGGCAACCGCACCCACACCAACCTGCTGCGCATCAAGCATTTTTTTCAAGGATATGTCATGGGAGATATATCTTTTTCATAGAAGGAGGGCCAAGCGGCCAAGATTTACAACACGCCGCGGCACAGACGCCCCAAGCGCAAAAACCACGCTGCCCCTAGGGCAGCCCACAACTCCTAACCGACTACTCGCGACATCTCCACCTATCTACCCGGCTCAAGCAGTCTCGGAAGAGATGCGCATCTCTCCACAGGTCTGCTTCCTCGGAGATCTTCTGGACGACTACTGCCGCTGAGGGGGAGGCACCTTCGAAGACGACGTCATTCCGGTGGTGCCAAAGTTTCCAACACACCAAGGAGATTCATGTCCAGAGATCACGCTCTTGGCCTTTCCCACCACGTCTCCCTTGCAGCCAAGCGACCAACTTCGTGTCTTGATCGGGCAACCACTGGCTCTTGCCCTACCAACCAAGGCAGGTGCTCCACACCTCACGAGCAAGGACACAACCCATGAGGAGGTGATCAATGGATTCTCTGCACTCGTCGCAGAATGGACATGTCGCTGGGTGCTGCAGCCCGCGCAGGCTCAACCTATCAGCGGTCCAGCATCTATTCCTCACAGCCAGCCAAAGAGAAACCTTGCAACTTGCAGGGGCTCGAGAGCGCCAGATCTGCAGCGCACCTGCCGTCCGACCGGCAAATAGGGCCTGATAGCAAGACTTAGCTGTGTAGCAGCCAGACGGATCCTAGGTCCACTTGAGGACATCTCGCGTCCCCTCTACCAGGGTGACTCCCTCAAGACGATCCGTGACTTCGAGCAGCTCTCGGATAGCTGCAGCATTCAGGTCAGGGGGGACAACATGCAGCCAGGCTCCGGCGAGGCCCTCACGAACCCTGCGAGTTGCGATTGAGGCCACCGGAACCATCGCGAAAAGGTGCGGCGCAACGTCCCGGAGTCTTCCACACGGTAGCCATCTGTCTGTCCAGAAGAGGGTGTCGGACCCGTCTCCGAGCACCGAGGTCGTAGCCGCGTCGAAAATCTGCTCAGCAAGAGCTGGTACTCGGATACTAAGATCATGCCAGGGCCTATCCAACTCCATCCGCCGCAACCACAACCATCTTGCCCTGAGTGCAACATTTAGGAGGCACAGGTTGGGGATGCCCAGTCCCCCCAACTCTCTGGCATGCACACCCTATCCCATGCCACCAGACAGTGGCCCCCCATGGACGTCCTTTCTTCCCTTCCAGAGGAATCCACGAATGATCTTCTCCATCGCCATGATGGTCTCAATCGGAATATCCAGGGACATCATGGCGAAAACAGGAATGGCAGAGAGTGTGGTCTTCACGAGCTCCAACCTCCCTCCTCTGTTGAGCATAGAGGCCTTCCACGATGGCAATCTGGCGGCCACCTGATCCACGAGCGACTGGAGTTGCGTTGCGGATGGTTTCCGCAAGGATAGTAGCAGCCCTAGGTAGCGCAGAGGGAACTGTGTGATAGGGCAGCCCAGCTCCCGAGAGACCAAGTCCCTATCCACGGTCGAACATCGGATCAGATTTGCCGAGCACTTGTCGAAGTTGGTCCGTAGCCCCGATGCAATCCCAAAGTCTTCGATGATCCCAGAGGTCACCTGGATATCCACCACGGACGGCCTCATGAAAGTGACCACATCATCTGCGTAGATAGAGGTGCGCTGTTGGAGTCCCGTTGCCACGAGCCTAGTGAGGAGGGCCAAACTCTCCGCTTTGACGACCATGAGATGAAACACCTTCATGATCAGGATGAACAACTGAGGGAAGAGAGGGTCCCCTTGCCGGAGGCCTCGCCTGTTCTCCACTTTAGAGCCAGGACAGCCATTCATCAGGATGCGCGTGGTGGACGTAGATAGAAGGGCGCAGATACAAGAGAGCAACCGCTCCCCGAAGCCCAACTTTCTCAGGACCTCCAAAAGGAAAGCCCAATCCATTGTGTCGAACGCCTTAGTGATGCCAAGCTTTAGGAGCACTGCTGGGGTCTTACTGGTGTGAAGCTTGCGAGCCATCCCTTGTACCATCATGAAATTGTCATGAAGGCATCTTCCACGCACGAATGCACTCTGGTGAAATCCCACCATTTGTGGGAGGACGGGCGCCACTCTGTTCGCTATCACTTTGTCCACCCATTTGGCGATCCCGTGGATAAGGCTAATCGGCCTATAGTCCCGAACCTCCTCCGCACCCGGCTTCTTGGGAAAGAGCGTGACAAGGACACCGTTCACCGCTCCAAAACCACGGCAGTCGCGCCTAGAGAGTGAGTTGAAAGCGTCCATAATGTCATCCTTGATGATGCTCCAGCAGGTCACGAAGAAACGGACGGAGAACCCATCCAGTCCCGGGCACTTGTCCAATGGCATGCCACTGATGGCTGCTAGTACCTCCTGCTCCATGATGGCTGCCATGGCTGCCAGTACCTCCTGCTCCATGAATTCGCCGTCAATGTGCTGAAGGTCTACAACCCCAGGAAATCTAGGTCAAGCGAGAAAGGGCGGTCCTCGAACTCTCCCAGCAGGCGTGTGAAGAAGCTATCCACGGCCCCAGCCTTATCAACATGGTCTGAAACCCGAACATTATCCACGAGAAGGTGACTAATGAAGTTCTTCCGCCGTCGGTGACTCGCATGCATCCGTGTGGAAAAACCGTGTGCATGCATCGCCCTCGTGGAGCCAAAGGATCCACGACCTCTGCCGTGCCAACGTCCTTTCTAGGGAGGCGAGTCTGAGGAGTTTTTTTCCAGCAACCTACAACCTACGAAGTCCGCGTTCCGCTGGCGAGAGCTGCCTAGTTTACATAGCCGATCAGGCATCTCACTGAGAAGAGATAGCGTTCCGCATCAAGCATTCACGCCTCCAGGTCGCAAGGCACAGCATAACGCGCGATCGAGCTGCTTGCTTGGCTAGCTAGCTTGGCTCACCGCGCCTGAACGCCAAGCTAGCTAGCTAGCAGCTCACGCCTCCACATCGATCGAGCTGCTTGCTTGGCTCACGTTACATATGCATGCATGTGGCTCGTGTGTGCGTGCTGGGTGAGCTGCCGTCTAGCTCAACCGCTCCGCGCCGCCAGCTCTCGTCAGTCGTCCCGACGGTCATCGTTGGTACGAAGGTCGTCTTTGAATCGTTCCGGCAGTCCACCGGCGGTGAGCTGCCTGATATTCGAACGCAGTTTTTCTACCGGTACGTGGATGTTCCCGTCTTATCCGATGGTCTGTGATGCTGCAAGATCTGTGCAAGGGAATTTTGCAGTTTCACCATGTACACAGTACAACTTGCACTCTATAGGAACAGAACTGGACACGTACGTCTTGATGCTGCCCAGTGCCCCACCCTCGCCGCCTAGTGTTTCTCTCTCTCTCGTCTATCTCATCTGGTCCTGACCGCGCCGCCTCCTCTCCATCCCGGCCTGCTCCATCCCCTCCTCTCGGAAGAAGCCGACTCCCCCTACTCCTCCATCCATCCGGGCCTCCAAGGAAGGAGCTGCCTCCATCTCCGGTAGGCTGCCCCTACAGAACTCCACCGCCTCCAGATCCAACAGATCGAAGGTGACGAGCCATGCGTCAATGGTGTCTGCGGCGACGACACGGGAGGATCCTTTCTGCTCCTCTCCTTCCTCTTCTAGCCTCTGGCCAGTGACCAACTACAACCAAGGATGTAATTTATTCATGTTTTTTTGGCTCATGTCCTGATCTGAAATACGTAGTGATTTTTGTTCTCTTCGATTTCTTCATACTGCCCGAGTTCGTGACCAATTTTTTGTGAATCCATTAATTAGCAAGCCGGAATCCTGATTTTTCCCTATATGTGATCATTTTTGTTGAACCATGTGGATTGGGGAGGAAATATGATATGGTCAGATGCAGGTGTTCTTGGTCAGATGCCAAAAAAATCTGTTTGTATCCATGGGTGGTCTTCTTGACATATGCGAAATTCAGTTATGGTCAGATGAAGGTGTCCTTCTCAGAAAAATATATAATATCGAAAGAACGTGGGATCTGCTATGTAAAAGGAAAGGGGCTTGCTGACACAAAATATATATAACTTAGGGTGTTTTGTGCAATGTGCAAGAAGAATTGAACGTCCGCGTGAACGACCAGGATAAGCCCGGCACCCCAACATATATGTAGAGTTGGGTTTTCGCTGATATTCTGCCTCATCAGCTCAGCTCTCTGGTCCTTGCGCTCAGTGAGATGCTCTGTACTGTAGTCGTCGTTATTCCAGTCAGAGGTCGACGCCGCCGGTATCTCTTCTCCGTGCTTCCTGGTCCTTGCGCTCGGTGAGATGCTCTGGACGCGGCACGCCTTCCTGGTGCTTCCTCTATCCCGTCCTTCTCCTCCGCGCTATGAGTGACGGCGGCGACGTCCACCCCGGCGCGCCTGCCATGGCCTTATGACATAGGTTAGAGCGTTGGGCTCGAGCCTCCTCTAGCGCGGTGTGGCCCTGTCGTCGTCCTGGTCGGCGGCGAGACTGGCCGGGCAACGGAGCGGCGCTGGCGACAGGCTACCCACATGACGCGTTCCGGAGAGAAAAGGAAGTGTTTCTACCGAGCGGCGCTGGTCGATTTTTTTTCCAAAAGGAAGTAAGGCCCGATCTTGACCCAGACGACGGCCGCGCCACCTCAAGAACAGAGGAGCAAAGGGGAGGAGATATAAAACCAAAATTCAGCCAATTCTCGGCCGCCCGCCGCCCCTCTCCTCTTCCTCCTCTACGCGACTCGCCCTATCACTCTCCAGCCGCCACAGGAGAAGAGGAGCAGGCCTCACAGCCGCCGGCGACGTAACAGTCCCGGTCGGCGGGGAAGCCAACCGGGGAGGCGCAGCCTCGCTGGCGAACAACCTGACGTCCCCTCATCCTCCTCCATCCTCCCTGAGGCCCGCCAAGGGCGACGCGCCGCCGGATGCTCATCCGCCTTCCTCTTCAAAGTAAGCTACGCATGTCAGTTCCCTCTATTCTTGGTCCAATTGATTGGTCCCGGATTCCATTCAAATTCTTAGACCGATTCAATTCGAATCCGCCTCTGACTCTCGCGCGCGGGCGATTTTCCAGGAACCACCCAATTGATTGACCCGCAATAACACCTACGGCTTCTCCCAATTCTACGAGATCGCTATGAGTAGGACACCGGTCATAACAGAATTGACGGATCCAAGAAGTGCTTCGGCAGGTAAAGGGGTTCTAATATATATTGGTTGTGCTCGAAATGGTTGTGCTCGAAAGGCAGTTATAAATCGATTCACTAATCCAATTCCGATATCTTGATTTCGAGCCACTGTCTGCAATCCTGTATCGTACTTGGAATCGGAGATTCAGCGGGTTTGCTGGCGCCAGATTTCCCTCCCTTCCTTCCTTCCTCTGACTGCCGATTGACGAGCTATATGACCGGATCAATAGAGGCAGTACGGGATTCGACATCATCCGGAGCAAGAACCAATTCGGATTTGCTCGGCTATACGGTTAGTTCGAGCCGGATTAGAACCCCTCCCTTTCGGACTGGGAGGGGCTACTGCTTCCGGTGCGGCTCTTATAAAAGGACGAGATAACGTTGGGTTTTCCTGAAGGGAGTCCGTCGCCATGGAGACAAATAACGATAACAACACTTCACAGAGCCAAGTAAGTCTCTTCTCTTCTTGATCGCATTGTTCAACTTTTGTTGTTTCCAGTTCTATTGATATTCGGCTGTATAGATAGCTGTATCTTGAACTCATTCTACTGCTGTAAATCTAGACAGTATGGGGACGTGGATGTTTCGAGCCCTTCTGTGATAAACCGGTGGAGATTTGATTTCCGTTTCAGCATACTCGTAGCGCTTCATTCTCAGAGGGTAAAGCATCTATAGTTTACGGCACCTCGGTTACTGACCGGGTTAGGTCTGCAGTTGGTAGGATCTATGGCTGCATTAATTATTAGGAAATAAGGCTCTATGTTTGCATTAATTATTATGAAATAACAGCTCAATATACCCTATTTTAGACAGACATAAATACATAAAATTGATGAAACTGAACGGCACCAGCAGGCTGCCCAGATGCATGTGTGCTCACGAGCCATTCAGCTTTATCCAACAGTTGCCACTCTTGTAACTATTTTCTGATTGTGATTTCTGAATTCAGTTATTTTTGGCAGCTTAATAACGGATCCATAATTTGATTTTGCAGCAACCGCAGGACGAAGATATGCTCAGCACGCTGACTGATGATATTTTACTGTCTATCTTGGGCAGAGTCAGTTTACGCGTGGCTGCAAGGACATGTGTGCTCTCTACGCGGTGGAGGCATCTGCCTTGGTTGCTCCCTGAGCTCAGTATTGATGTGAAGGATTTCCTATCTGTTCCATGCGCCGACCCTATCGAGGCAAATGATATGGAGAAAGCTATGGTGTCTTTGACCAATGCAACCAGGAGTTTTTTGGCTGATCAGCAGAGAGAATTCAGCATCTCAAGTCTGCACCTTAAGCTCTATTTAATCAACACATTCTTGTGCGAAGTTGGCCCATTGATAGGTGATGCAGTCGACAGCGGTTTGTTGAAAGATTTGGATCTCTCCATTCTTGACGAGACTAGTATATTGGAATGTAGCGAGGAGGATATGCTGCATCGGGCTCAACAAATAGATGCTTTTTTCAGTGCCTACCCTAGTGTGCCACACTGCCTCACAAAGCTCTTTCTACATAATGCAGACTTTGACAAACTGGACATGCACCATGTCGTGTTTGACTGCTGCAAGCAACTGAAGCATCTAATACTTTTAAATTGTCAGACTGGTGCGGACTCTCTTTTTAAGATTGATGCACCAAACTCAAACCTCTGTATTCTAGAAATCCACAAGTGTCGCTTTGAGATAATCGAGGTTGTCTGCCTTCCGAAATTAGAGAAGTTCTCATGGGATACTTGGGTAGGTGAGTATGCCCCAGTGACATTTGGTTATGTCCCGTCTCTTGGGGAATTGGAACTTTCATGTGGTGCAGAGTGTGATCAGCGCGAATTTAAATTAAGTGAGCTTTTACATGGAGTAATAGGCATACATACTCTCACATTGGATTTCCAAGGAGAGAATGTAAGTACTGTCGTATTTTCGCTCTATGGTACAATTTCTGTGCTTGCAAACTATTCACTTTATTTTATCCTGTGATCAGATCTGGTTGCAACCTGAAATCGAGGAACTCTTCATTGCTTTCAACAAACTAAAGAAGCTGTCAATACGTGGTATCTTTGTTGAATTTGATATTTTATGGACAATGGCCTTTCTTGTCGCAGCACCATCTATCGAAATATTACATATCGAGGTGATTTTTTTTCTGTATTTCTTTCGTTTCACATTTGGTGCTTTAGTTTTCACAAATTTTACCAGAAACTTGTTCAAACCATATGTAATAAATTGATCGCACAAATATGCAGATATGGGAACATGCATGCGAGGTAGGTGATGCCAGACTCGACTCCTCCCTTGACAGAAGGACTCCTCAGTGGGAAATGCGGTTCGAGGGCTCCGAGAACAGACTTCTGAAAGAACTAGAATTCACTGGCTTTAGATCACTAGAACAGCAATTTACGTTCATAAGATCTGTGTTGGAGCGATCTCCGAACTTGCACAAGATAGTTCTGAGAGGAGATGAGCAATGCAAGTACTGTGATGCCATTGAGGAATCACTTCGTCCTTCGAAATTTCCAAAGAAGAAAGACGAGCAAGAAATGGTGGTTAAGCGGATTAGATATGGCACATTCTCTCCAGAGATATTTTTTGAAGAATGAGAGGCTGTACTCATGTAGTACTCTGTACTAGTTAGAGGATGAGATATGACACATTTTCTCTAGAGATAATTTTCAATGCTTTAATTTAGTTGTATGTAAAAGAAACAGTTTGTACTTCCGGTTGCTGAGACTTGAGAATCTGATTTGTGAGTGTGTGCATCTGTGTGTTTGTGTTCGTATTAGCATCCGATTGCAAATTTTTTACATGTACCTGGGTGGATTGTGTGAGAACGTACCATAAGAAACTTGCATGACACAAAGAGGAGGTCAAAGTCACCATCATAATGTATGTTTGATGTTGTGTATATAATATGATAAAGAGTGAAATGTCAGTCTCGATGGTTCAGCAACTAGGGCTCTTGTTTTCCGGAAACAGAATATTCTAAACGAAAATGGAAAAGAGAAGCCATTTCTAGCAGAAATGGTAAGAAAATTCTGGATAAACAAATACGAAAATTTTCTAGAAATATAGCCAGCGAGACCCATGTACGAAATAGTACATAACGTCAATGATTTCCCTTGCTCTTGTTGGGCCATAAAGTGTATATAGGGTCTACATAATACATGCAACCAACCTAGACTATATACTAATCAAGTGAGTGTCTTAGCGTCTATGTGATACAATTATCGCTTATCGAAGTTATGAGGTATTCCTTGTTTCTTATGTGTTCCTTTTGGTGTACAGTCCAAGATATTATACAACTATTATATTCCCACAAATATCAGTTCTTGTATCGTATTCGTTCCATAGAGTTTTGTTTTTGTTTCCGATTCTAGCAAGACAAACAAAAACGATAACTCATGTTTCCATCCATTTTCGTTCCATTTTCACCCTATATAGTAGGATGAACAATTTTAAATCATTGGCGGAACTAAAAAATTACTAGCATTCGATATTTAATTTCTAATTTTATAAGAGAATAATTTATGAGGAAGTTCATTACAGAGCAGAGTGAGAGTTGTGAAGTATGTTCAGTCCAGATTATACGTTTTGTAGGTAGATAAGAGAAAACACACAAATTTGCTTCTCAGAGAAATATGTGCGCGGAACATTTGAATAATGAAATAAAATAAACAAAATAGAAACAATCAGAAAAACATGGCTGAATTTCATCACCCGAGAGAAAATTCAGTACAAGGCAGGGTTTTGAATTGCGCCCAAAAAATCGAATTGTGGCCGAATTTCGCCCATTTTGGTCGGAAATGGTAAGAAGATTTGCCTGGCGAAATCTTCTAAATTTTGGAGAAAAGTCAAAATTTGCTCAGAAGTTCAAATTTCAGTCCATTTTTGGACCTAGATTAAAATTACGTTTTCCTTTTCGTTCGAAATTTGACCCAAAAATACCAAAAAGGGCGAATTTCGCCCATCTCCCTGAGGGCCAGTAAATTATCTAAACCGAAATTTAAATCCCTGGTAAATGGTGATCCATAGCTAATTTCCTCACAACTATAGTTTCAAGTTTGAGTAAATTGCATAAAGCTACCACAATTCGGGCTATCAGAACGAGTCAGTACCAACATTCTTAATTTTTGTTTGTCAGTACCATTTTTCGGACAGCCCAACGCGAATCACGCCGATCCCTATCTGATCCCATTTTTGGCAGCACGGCCCCACTGTCAGGGTCCACGTGGACAAACGGCCGTTGCCGCGCCGTTTGGACCGCATCGGCTAAGACACACCCGTTCGCTCGCACGGTCGCACGGTCCACTGTCAGTCAACTCGCTCTCACTCCTTCTCCTACCACCGTTCTCGCTCAACCAGGAGACGATGGAGGAGCAGGTGAGTCCTGGAGGCGGCGCCAGCGATGAGGGCCGCATTGGGAGCTCCAGTGCTGTCGGCGGAGACAGCACACACGGCAGACGCCGAGTGGCGGAGCAAGATGAATTGGATGAGCTCTGGCCGTCTCGGCCATCGAGGGAGGCGGCGATGCTGGCGCATCTCTGGGTGGACAATCCGGCTGATAGCGAACGGTGGAGCAACGGCCTCGGCGAAGTAGAGTACGTGTTCACTTTTCCCCCAATTTCCTATCTTAATTTTTTTGTCTAGGGTTAGGGTTTGCTGAATTTTGCAATGTTTACTCGATTTCTGTAGTCTGGATCCTGAAATATGGGAAGTCAGAATTCAGTTGAATGGTGTAGACAATCTAGAGAGGAGAATAGCCAGAGAAGACATTACTTATATGAATATAGTTGCAGTGATTGAGGAAAAAGGGTTTAGTTTTCAGGAATCCATTTACTGCACAATGTTGGGTGTACATGAATTGGTTCAGAACAACTGCAAGGTCTATGAACTACTGAGTCATTTTGAATCAAGTAGGGTGCTGTCATTGTTTGTGAAGAGGGGAAAGCCTGCTGTAGTTAGAAAGAATAATAAATCTTCATACAAGTCCAGTGAAGCCACTGCATCTTCTATTGTGCTGCTTGAAGAACCTGTTCCTTATGATTGGAGTGAGCCTGATGTCTATGTTGTTGATGGAGAAGGTTGCATTTTTACAAGTCAGAGTGATGAATATGCACCTGCTAGTAGAGGAGTACATGTTCCAACTCAAGAGAAACTCTAATGTTAGAGTCATTGTTCATTGCATCAAGAAGGGTTGTCCCTTCAAGATGGTCGCATCTGAGATAAAAGGTGAGAAAACCTTTGTAATTAGGAAGATGAGACTACAACACACTTGTAATACTACAAATGAAAGTATCAGGGTCAGTGCTAAATGGTTAGCTCACACATATGAAGGAATGTTCAGGTCAGATCCAAATACAGGAATTCAGTCACTCATAGATGCAGCAAGGCAACAACATGGTGTGGAAGTCAGCAAGGATATGGCCTACATGGCCAAAAATTTGGCTCTAGATGCTGTGTTGGGTGATCACAGGGAGCAGTATGTAAGGCTTAGAGATTTTTCTCAAGCTATCATTGATACTAACCCTGGTAGCAGGGTGGTTGTGACAACTGTGACACCAACACCTACAGCAGAAAATTCCTATCCTGGCCCAACATTCCATGGTTTCTTCTTTTGTATCAATGGAGCCAGACAAGGTTTTATAAATGGTTGTAGGCCATTCATGGGTGATTATAGTATCATATTATTTTTTATAGTGCACCTCCTTTTCCCTGTGTGTAATAATTATCTTATTCTACAGGGCTTGATGGTTGCTTTGTGAAGCTGTGCACTGGTGCTCAAATTTTGGCTGCAACATGAAGGGATGGCAATAACAACATGTACCCTATTGCCTTTGCTGTTGTACCCAAAGAGGACAAAGCCACTTGGTGCTGGTTTCTAACTCAGCTTAAATATGCCCTTGGTGGAGAAGAGGGGCAGTTTGGTAGATACACATTTATGTCTGATAGACAAAAGGTTAGTCTTATCTTGTGCTTATCTTGTGCTTATCTTCTATTGAAATGTTGTAATAGATACATGTACTAGTCATCTTCTGTTTGCAAAAGCTGTTGTAATGGACATGTACTACTTGTTGCCTTACTCCAGTTGCTCTTTTGCTGATGAAACTACTGTGAAATGGACATGTAATGGATTTGTTCTGTGAAATGGACATGTAATGGATTTGTTCTATCAAATGTTGTTCTATGATGGCAGTTGTGTTCTGTGAAATGTTATTCTGTGAAATTTGGTCAACAATGGCATGTGAAATGGTGTTGTCAACAATGGCACCACATACAAACATAGACAAATGCATCACATACACAAATGGTTCAACATACACTAATGGTTCAACATAGACAAATGCACCACATACACAAGAAAATTCAACATACACTAATGGTTCAACATAGACAAATGCACCACATAGACAAATGGTTCACATACACAAATGGTGCAACACACATGGTTCAACACATCTAACACACTACTGCAGATACTCCAGCTTTTTCTTCATCTCACTCAGCACAGATTGCAGCAATCTTCTTCAGTTTCTCCTTGTTGTCAGTATTTGCTTTAAAATGATCAAAAATCAAATACTCCAGCTTTTTATTTTCTGCCTTGAGAACATATTTTTGTTCCTGCAGATCCTCCTTTTCTGCCTTCATAGCCTCCTTTTCTGCCTTCATAGCCTGCTTTTCTTCCTCCCATTCCTTCTGCCTAACCCTAAGCACATCATCTTGTGTAATCTGAATCTGTTTCAGCATGCCAGCTTCAGTCTTTAAATCCTCCGCTTCTTTCTTCAGCAAATTCATCTCACTCTCACTTTCTTCCATCACCTCCTTCTCTGCCTTCTTCTCAGCATTCTTCTCAGCATTCATGTTAGCCAAATTATCCACCATGGCCTTCTTCTCAGTGCTCTCCATATATATTTTGACATCAGCAAGGAGGGTGTCATGCTTCTTCTCTATCTTGGCTTTTTCTTCAGCAAGCAGAACAAACACCTTACCATTTTCCACCTTCTCATCTATTCTGGCATCATTACTTTCATGGTACATAGCCCACAAACTAACTATTGCATTGCTCAAATGATCTGGCCACTCTTCATCTTTCCATGCAACAAACCCACAGTTCAACACTTGCTATTACAAATAAATAAAACCATATGAGATGTATTATACTAACAACAAATACTAATATATGTAACTAAGCTAGTGAGCAAAGCAACTAGACTAATATATGTAAGAAGCTTCTATTTACAATTTCATATAAGAGCAACTAGCAACTAGGATTCAATAAAGATAAAATCTATTGAAATTAGCAACTATGGTTCAACTAGGTAGAGCAACTAGGCATTGGGCAAAGCCCCTAGGAAGATGAACTAGGTAGTGAGAAAAGCAACTAGGCAGATCAACTAGAACTAGACAGTGAGCAAAGCAACTAAAACTGTTGTAATTGGGAATAGAACTCACATTTTCCATTGGGCACAGATAAAATCTACGGCCAGTGTTGCTCCCTTCAAAAGCCACACACTGCTGCGGTGCCATCTTGTGGTTGCGACAAACCAGGGCGCAATCCGGGGCTATGCCGCTGAAATTGGAATCCTCAACATATGCATGAGCATAATCTAGGTCCGTCAGGTCCTAGTCAAGCAGAAATTGCTGTTGGAGATATGCCCAAGAGGCAATAATAAAGTAGGTTATTATCATATCTTCATGCTTATGATAAATGTTTACATACCATGCTATAATTGTATTAACCGGAAACATTAATACTTGTGTGATTTGTAAACATAAAAGAGTCCCTAGTAAAGCCTCTTGTTTAACTAGCTTGTTGGTTAATATATGATCATGGTTTCCTGATCATGAACATAGAGATGTTATTAACAACAGGGTCATATCATTAGGAGAATGATATGATGGACATACTCCTATAGACAAGCGTAGCATAAAGATCAAGTCATTTAATATAGTTCATTTGCTATAAGCTTTCTGATACATAGTAACCTAATTCCTTCGACCATGAGATCATGTTAATCACCATCACCGGAAGGATGCTTTGATGACATCAAACACCACACCATAACTGGGTGGCTATAAAGGTGGCATTGAGTGTTCAGAAAGTATGGGTTGAGGCACATGGATCAAGAGTGGGATTTGTCCATCCATATGACGAATAGATATACTCTGGGACCTCTCGGTGTAATGTCATCCAATTAGCTTGCAAGCATGTGACTAGCTCACAAGGGATCACATATCACGGGAACGAGAAAAGAGTACTTACCGTAGGGAGACACACTTAAGGATTCGATGTTGTTGAGTAGTTATGTAATGATGAGTAAGAGACTGAATGTTGTTCGGAGTCTTGGATGGGATCCGGGATATCATGAGGAGATCCGGAATGGTCCAGAGAATAAGATTCATATAAGGAAAGTCTTGTTTCGGAGTTGGGGAATGATTCCGGTGTTTTCATCGGGAATGTTCTAGAAGGGTCCGGAAGGTCCGGCACTCCGGAGGGGAAGGGTACATGAATGTGTCATGACAATGTGGAATGGTTGCATCATGTACTAGGTATCATGGCTGAGAAAAATAAAGGGATAAATCAAATCCTAGTTTGAAAAGTCAAACGCCAATTTGAAAAGTCAAACGGCAGTTTTGCTTGGTGGAGGGAGAGTAGGAAACCTACTTGGGGAGGAGTTCCTCTCCCTCCACCCGCCGGCCAAGGAGGCCGACTTGGGGGAGGACTCCCTCCCCTTGGCCGTCGCCCTCCCACCTATAAAAGAAGGGGCAGGGGTGCCCCCTCTTCCCTACACCTCTCTCCACCAAAACCCTAGCCCTAGCCGCCGGCCACCACAAGTCGCCGCCGCCCTAGGGTTTGCCCTAGCCGCCGAGTTGGGGCTTTCCCCAAGCCCTAGCCGCCGGCCTAGCCTCCTCCCTTGGTGCCTCTAAACCCTAGATCGCCAAGGCCTCTCTCATAGTCCACCATACTCGCTCCGGCTTAAGGTGAAGCCCTGCGAGATCTCCCCTCTACTTCTGGTACCACACCGTCGTGCTGCCGGAATCGCGAGGAGAGTGCTACAACCTCCGCTGCCTGCTGGAAGAAGGGAGAGGAAGGTCTTCATCGAGTACCGAACGTGTGACCGACTGCGGGAGCGCTGCCGGAACGCAGCGCCGGAAGGATCGTCTACGCGATCTTGAGATCGGCAAGAGTACGACTACATCACCCACAAGAATCTGCTCTTGTTAACCGCTTTGGAATCTTCGGGGGTGAGTTCCTCTATCGACTCGTTGCTACAATCTAGTAGATAGATCTTGTCTTGTTTGTTTGCATGCGGTAGAAATTTTTTGTTTTCCATGCTACGAACCCCTACAGTGGTATCAAAGCCGTGTCTATATGTAGATCTGTTGCACGAGTAGAACACAATGGTCATTGTGGGCGGTGGTGCTTTTATTATCAATTGCTTTTTGTGTACTTTGCATGTTGCGGTATGATGGGATGAAGCGGCCCGGGCTAACCTTACATGACATCGTTCATGAGACTTGTTCCATGCTTAACATGCAACTTGTATTGCATAAGTGGCTTTGCGGGTGCCTGTCTCTCCCATCATAGTAAAGATCCAATTTACAACGGGCACTTGATAGTTCAAGCATCAACGTTGTGGTTTTTGTTCGTAAGTTAGAGTGACACTTATTGAAAGCCCCAAACCACGTAAAATATGCAAAGAAAATTAGAGGCGTCTAACTTTGTTTTGCAGGGGTGTGCTGTGATGTGATATGGCCATGATTGTGATTATATTTGATGTATGCAATGTTCCTTATTGTAAGTTGGCAACCGGCAGTAGCCATATGGTTGTCTTTAAATTCCGTTAAGACATGCATGTCTATTCAAAGTAGTTGTAATAGTTGAAGCTGGTGGACGACAACCATGAAACGGCGCCATTGACCTTGACGCCATACCGGTGATGATGGAGATCATGTTCGTGCTTGAAGATGGAGATTGGAAGCACAAGAAGAAAGGCCATATCATATCACATATTATGAATTGCATGTGATGTTAATCCTTTTATGCATCTTGTATTGCTTAATTCACGACGGTAGCATTATAAGATGATCCCTCAAGCACACAATTTCAAGTTTTAAAGTGTTCATCCTTAGTAAGCACCGTTGCTAAAGCTCGTTGTTTCGAAGCACCACGTGATGATCGGGTGTGTTAGATTCTGCGAGTGTATACAACGTGAGCAAGCCAGATTTTCTCATACGGAAGCTAAGGTTTGATCTTGACGAGCCTAGCATGTACAGACATGGTCTCGGAACACGGATTACCGAAAGGTAAATCATGAGTCATATAGTAGATATGATGAACATGTTGATTGTTCGCCATTGAAGCTACATCAACTCTCGTGATGATCGGTTTTGATGTGGTGGATTTGGTTCATGTGATCACTGAAACAATGTGAGGGATATTGTTTTGAGTGGGATTTCAACAGCAATATGATTAAAAGTTGAACACTATTTATCATAAATTAAATCAAAGTGAATTTGCATAGTTGTTGTAGTCATTGGCATCCGTTTACCACCTTGCGCTTAGTTTTAATTGAGATGATAGAACTGTAGAATTCTGGTTAGTTACTTTACGAACTAGTATCGTATTGTTTTGAAGTGTTAATCTAAAGTTTAAAAGTCCCATTGCAAACTTTCAGTATGTTTTGATTACTCCATGAAGTTTAATAGTTGGTATTAAATCAAGAGTAACAATTCCAGTGTTGGTATATAAGTATCATGTTTGTCTCCATGATTCTTGATATTCAAAAGATAGTTTCAATATCAAGGTAATCTAGGAGTTGAAAGAGTTGTTTCAAAAACCATCATGTATGGAAGATATTGCGATATCTGAAATGAAGTTTTGGTTGCAACATGATAGAGTATAATATGGCAAAAGTCATGTTCTCATATTTGATGAGAATTTGCAAAAGGTTGGAGACACTAGTTGTCCTAATCCTCCAAAAGGTTTTGGAGAGCAACATTATACTCGCGATTCATCATTATAAGCTAAAAGTAGCTTGATCATGGATAATTCCATGATAAGGGTGAATATTTGATGTAGGTAAAATGTTTACTACCCCAAGAGATTACTAAAGAAAGGAATTTGAAAGAACACCAAACATTTGATGATGGTGATCTACTTCAAAGTGCAAGTCCAAAGACATTGGTATTTTACTATACATGCTTTGGACTATGTGTCATGTATATGGCTCCACTATTGATGTTGATAGATTCTTTCAAATAGAAAAGGAAATACTGAAAGAGAATCTCATAAATATATGGCAAAAAAGAAAAGACTAGAATTGTTCAGCTTAAGTATATATATGATATACATGTTATGGATATATTCTTTGCTTATTAAACCATGTGGTTCTTAAGTATTTGATACTGAATTTATTGGTGTGAATCATCATACGAAACAACACAATTCATGAACTACAATGGCCTAACTAACTAGCAAAAGAATATGTGATGATGTTCATCGAGAAAAAATAAAGGGTTATTGTGCTGCTTGTTAAACATCAAAGCTTGCCTTCAAGATTTGTTTTATCAAGTATTATGAGAACAAAAGGTGTGTTCAAATAATTGCCTTAATCCATAAAATATGGATGATTCACAAATCTCGTTGGAGAAATCACATCCATAAAACTAGTGCTAAAAATGTCAAAAGACAAATTGATTGAAAGACCACTTAGGAAGTGACATCTCCGTTTAAATTATATTGGAAAGAAAACATGAAGAAACTCCATGTGGATGGAATTTTGGAGTCCTTTTGATTTTGATCAAATGATGCTTGTGAAACTTTCCTAGAGATAATTAAAACTTCGTTCATAGGCCAAAAGGGAACGAATGACTGGCTTATTGAAACTTGTACATATTGTTCTATGAAATCCATTATTGTAGTCAAGAGCGATAGATTTCAACTTCATATGCTTTCTCCGAAAATTTGAGTGAATATATGAATATTTACTTAATAAGGATAAAGTATGAAACGTTTGAAAAGTTCAAAGAATTTCAAGATGAAGTGAAAAATCATTGTAACAAGAATATAAATAGTTTATGATAAGATCATAAAGTAAGATGTTGAGTTACAAGTTTAGTATAATACCTAAGATTTAAGGAATCGTTCTGTGGATTTGCATTTCCCGAAACACCATAAGACCATGGAACGTTCGAGATATGTAATTGAACCTTGTTTGACATGGTAAGATCAAAGGTGTAATTCATAAAACTGTCATTATATTTTAAAGATTAAAAGCTTTAGAGACTACCGTTTTTCTACTGAAAAGATCTCCATCATAATCCGTTGAATTGACACCATATAAAGTTATGGTTTGGGATAAAACCCAAGTTGTCCTTTCTTAAACAATGGTATGCTATGCATAAGAAAGATGTTTGCAACCAAAATCGGATGAACATATCTTTGTATGTTATTTTGAATAATCGTTGAGTATTCCTCCATAACACCAAAGACAAAAATGTTTGTCGCTTAGAACGTCAAGTTTCTTTGAGAAAGAAATTTTCCGTGAAAAGTTAAGTGGGAGGACAATAGAACTTTGATAAGGCTAAAAGAACCTTAACTATATGTGCAAAGTTGCGCAGCGCCGAAAAGTGTTCCGGAGGCAGCAAAAATGCTCATGGCTCACGTGCCTCAAAGGTTGTGGTCACAGAGATCTAAGTTCCTATTGAAACAAGTAGGTCGGGTAAACAATCAAATACCAAGATTTGAGAGTTAAATCATTATTTGACAATAATGATCCGACTAGATGCAAAGATGCGATGATAGGCCCTGACTCCGTCTAATGGCTTGAAGCCATAAAATCCGTGATAGTTCCATATACGAGAGATCAAGCTTTGAACTTGAAAGACCCTCTGGAAAGGTACAAGACCTTACAATCATATTTGGATCTATAAAGAAATAGACATGGATGTTTCACATCTATGAAATTATCGACATGTCAGGAAAGAGTTCACGACAATGTTCAAAAAAGTTGACTATGGCAAGATCTGATCTTTCATTAAGCGATATTTAGTCTAGACGGATTAATGTAGCAACCAAGACATATAATTTTGTTATGTGTTAAATAAACAAAACAAGTTCTTCTAATAGAATGGTTACCTAAGACGTGTGCATGACACGGTCCAAAGGTTTTTGTTAATTCAAAGGATGCTAAAAGCATATGCAAACTTCAATAGTTGAAGTAAGTATCGCGGAGTTGGAATCTTCACTATGATGAAACTATTAAAAGAGTTTAATTTCATCGGAGACGATGAAGAAGCTTGCATTTGCAAGAAATTAAGTGGGAACGCTAAGACATGTTTCTAATACATTATGTGGAAGACATATTGTTGATTGGAAATGATGTATCTTTTTATTAACACAGAATAAGAATTTCATCTCGATGAAAGGCTTAGGCAGAACCCGAATATTTGGCATCAATGTCTATATGGATAAATTGTGACGCCAATATGGTTGTGTCAGAAGTACATAGATGAGATATTGAATAAGTTCAATATAGAAACTACAAGAAAGGTTCTTGTTGCACAGGAAGGATTGAATAAATATTTAAGTATTTTTGATACTTAATAGATAAAATCACAAAGAGTATTTTATCAATCATGTTGTGATGTGTACAAATCCAGATATGTCCTATGCTCTAAATGTTATGAGCGTTTACCAGAATGATTCATAAGATGATTACTGGACGATAGTAAAGATATTCTTATGATCTTGTAAAAGAACTAAGAATATATTATTTTGTAGAAGTGACAAATAGATGGTTAGTTCATTGTAAATGAATTACATTGATACTAGTTTTGTCACAAAGTACAAATTAAGTTTATCTCAATCTAAACTAAGGGTGGCACAATATGATGGAATGTGAGTTCCATAATGAATTTGGATAATTTCAAAAGTTAATACATTATGACAGATACTACAACAAAAGGCTAAGTATATAACTGCTATTATAAGCAGAAAAAGAGGACATTTGTGTCAAGCAGTTTGTTATCAAACTAGGTGTAGTTCACAGCAGGGATAATACTATGAAGATATATTGTACGACAATATTATCAACATGTTTTAACCCCAAAGAAATAAAGGTCTTACCAAAGGACAAAATTTATACAAAGCCATCCCATTAGAGAATGAGTGATGCGTAGAGACGCAAAGACATGCAATTACACACGGACCTGGAAGTGTCAGATCCAGAGATCAGTTGACCACTAGCAATCGTGTGATGGGTTTCGCGGCATAGTAAATCAAAATTTTCTACGGATGCGAACAGAGGGAAAGGCAAGATCTAATCTAGGAGATGCAAACAACGAGAGAGATTGGATTAGATCTTCATATCCTTGAAGATTCGCACAGCGTAACGTTCATCGGAACGTGGGTGATGTAGTCGTACTCGCTTCTCCTCCTCGCGATCCGATCCGATCTAGCACCACAAGTGGCGGTGCCTCCGTGAGATGCACACGTGCAGCACCTCGACGTCTCCTCCTTCCTCGGACCAGCAAGTATGGTGGAGAGACGGATTGGATCTACAACACGACGGCGTGGTGTATATGGTGGAGAATTTCTGCAGCAGGGCTTCGCCTACAAACAATTGGGAGGGAGAGAGGAGGGCAGCAGGACGGCTAGCTCTTGGAGGGGAAGGTGTGTGGGGGTGGTGCGCCCCTAGCCCTCTTTATATAGAGGGGTTGGCGGCTGCAACCCTAGCCCCCTCCCCCAAGCCAAACCGGCGGCCCCAAGGAGAAGGAGTGGGGGGCAAGGAAACCCCCCCTTCTAGAAGGTCTATCTCGAGTTTAAAACCCCCTTGGCCGGCTGGGCCCTATGGGGCCTTGTGCCCCTGGACCAATGCGGCCATGGCACTCCCTCATAGGCCCATGCCCCCTCCCGGAAGGTGGGGCCACGTTGGTCCCCTTACGGAAGGTTCTAGAAGCTTCCGGTACAATACCGATTAACCCGGAACAATTCCGAACTCCAAAAACTGCACTGCCTTATATGAATCTTATTCTCCGGACCACTCCGGAACCTCTCGTGATGTCCCAGATCCCATCCGAGACTCCGAACAAAAACTCATAAACCAATTATCCAATCTATCCTAGCGTCGAGACACGTTAAGTGTGTGACCCTACGGGTTCGAGAATATGCAGACATGATCTTCTATCAATAATCAACAGCGGGGTCTGGAAACCCATATTGACTCCCACACATTCATCGATGATCATATCGGATGAACCACGATGCCAGGATTCAATCAATCCCATATATATATTCCCTTCGTCTCGCGATATTTTACTTGCCCGAGATTTGATCGTCGGTACCGTCATACCTAGTTCAATCTCGTTCACAGCAAGTACTTTACTCGTTTTGTAATCCGATATAACTTTGTGATTAACTCCTTAACCACATGCTTGCAAGCGGTGTTGATATCGATTACCGAGTGGGCCCGAAGTATATCTCTCCGACTTGGGAGGGACAAATCCCATCTCGATACATACAACCCAACAGATACTTTCCGATCACCTGAGAGACACCTTTATGATCACCCTCTCATAGGATGAAGTTTGATGACCTCAAAGCTTTCTTCCGATACCAGGGAGTTGTATTATATCATGGTCTAAGGAATACAATATTTGACATAAGAAAAGCTTCGCAAAGACGAACACGATGACACGATCTAATTGCTTCGCTTAGTTTGGGTCTGTCCACCATATCATTCTCCCAATGATATGATCTCATTATTAATCGACAACTCATGTCCATGGTTAGGAAACCTTAACCATCATTAATCAATGAGCTAGTCCATAGAGGCGTACTAGGGACACGGTGTTGTTCACAAACCACACAAGTATTAAAGTTTACGCTTAATACAATTCTAGCATGGAATATAAACATTATCATGAACAAGAATTATAATAATAACATCTTTATTATTGCCTCTAGGGCATAATTCCAACAGTCTCCCACTTGCACTAGAGTCAATAATCTAGTTTACATTTGGCAACAATCTCACACCCATGGCACTGAGGTGCTGATCATGTTTTACACGTGGAAGAGGTTTAGTCAATGGATCTGCGACATTCAGATCTGTATGTACTTTGCTAATCTTTAGATCTCCATCTGCTATATAATCTCGGATTATATGAAACTTGCGGTTGATATGCTTGGTCTTTGGATGGTATCTTGGTTCCTTAGCGAGTGCTATGGCGCCAGTGTTGTCACACAATATCTCCAGTGGGTCCAATGCACTTGGAACCACGCCAAGCTCAGTGATGAAGTTCCTGATCCAAACTCCTTCACTTGATGCTTCTGCAGCCGCCATGTATTCCGCTTCTACTGTAGATCCCGCGATCACGCTTTGCTTGCAGCTTCTCCAGCTCACAGCTCCTCTATTCAAAATATACACGTATCCTGTCTGAGATTTAGAATCATCCTTGTTGGTGTCAAAACTAGCGTCGACGTAACCTTTTACGACGAGCTATTCATCACCCCCATAGACTAAGAACATTTCTTTAGTTCTATTTAGGTACTTTAGGATGTTCTTCACGGCTGTCTAGTGTTCCACTCCTGGATCACTTTGATACCTGCTCGTCAAACTAAGAGCATTGGACACATCCGTTCTAGTACACAGCATGGCATACATGATCGAACCTATGGCCGAGGCATAAGGCACTTTGCTCATAGCTTCCCTATCATTTACCGTAGCTGGACACTGAGCCTTGCTCAATATCTTACCTGACAACATAGGAACTGAACCTTTCTTTGCCTTATCCATTCTGAACCTTTTCAGAACTTTGTCTAGGTATGTACTCTGGCTTAAAGCTATCAGGCGTCTTTGTCGATCTCTATAGATTTTGATGCCCAATATATAAGCAGCTTCACCTAGGTCTTTCATTGAAAAACACTTGTTCAAATAACTCTTCACATCGTTAAGCATGTTGATGTCATTTCCAATAATCAATATGTCATCCACATATAGTACCAGAAACGTCACCGAGCTCCCACTCACTTTCTTGTAGATACAAGCTTCATAGAAATTTGGAACAAATCCAAAGCTCTTGATCACTTGATCAAAACGAAGGTTCCAACTCCGAGATGCTTGCTTCAGTCCATAAATGGAACGCTGAAGTTTGCATACTTTACTAGCATCCTTAGGATCGACAAAACCTTCTGGTTGCATCATATACAACTCTTCATCAATGTTGCCATTGAGGAAAGCAGTCTTGACATCCATCTGCCATATTTCATAATCATAAAACGCAGCAATTGCTAATAAAATCCGAATGGACTTAAACATCGCTACGAGAGAGAAAGTCTCATCGTAGTCAACACCTTGAACTTGTCGAAAACCTTTCGCGACAAGCCGTGCTTTATAGACGGTAACATTACCATCCGCGTCCGTTTTCTTCTTGAAGATCCATTTGCACTCAACGGCCTTTCGGTCGCTAGGAGGGTCCACCAAAGTCCATACTTGGTTTTCGCTCATGGATCCCAATTCGGATTTCATGGCTTCTAGCCATTTCTCAGAGTCTGGGCTCATCATCGCTTCCTCATAGCTCGTAGGTTCACTGTCTTCTACTAGCAAGACAGTCAAGACAGGGTTGCTGTACCACTCAGGAGGGGCACGCGACCTTGTCGACCTGCGACGTTCAGTAGCAGCATCGTCCGAAGCTTCATGATCCTTGTCATTAGCTTCCTCCATTGTTGGTGCAGGCGGCACTGGAACAATTTCAGGTGCTGCGCTACTCTCCAATTCAAGAGAAGGTTCAGTAACCTCGTCTAGCTCTACTTTCCTCCCACTCACTTCTTTCGAGAGAAACTCCTTCTCAAGAAAGGAACCGTTCTTTGCGACAAACACTTTGCCTTCGGTTCTGTGATAGAAGGTATACCCAATATTTTCCTTAGGGTATCCTATGAAGACGCATTTCTCCACTTTGGGTTCGAGCTTGTCCGGCATCAACTTCTTTACGTAAGCTTCGCATCCCCAAACTTTAAGAAACGACAACTTAGGTTTAGCACCAAACCACAGTTCATACGGTGTCGTCTCAACGGATTTAGATGGAGCCCTATTTAAAGTGAATGCAGCGGTTTCTAATGCATAACCCCAAAATGATAACGGCAAATCAGTAAGAGACATCATTGATCGGACCATATCTAATAGGGTTCGATTCCAGAGTTCAGACACACCATTGCGCTGTGGTGTTCCGGGTGGCGTGAGTTGCGAAACGATTCCGCCTGCTTTAAGATGCGTGAGAAAATCATAACTCAAATATTCACCTCCACGATCGGATCGTAGAAACTTAATCTTTCTGTTACGATGGTTCTCCAATTCATTCTGAAATTCTTTGAACTTTTCAAATGTTTTAGATTTATGTTTCATTAAATAGATATACCCATATCTACTTAAGTCATCGGTAAAAGTGAGAAAATAGCGATATCCACCGCGCGTCGAAACACTCATCGGTCCGCATACATCGGTATGTATGATTTCCAACAAGTCCGTTGCTCGCTCCATCATACCGGAGAACGGGGTTTTGATCATCTTGCCCATGAGGCATGGTTCGCATGTGTCAAATGATTCAAAATCAAGAGACTCCAAAAGTCCATCAGAATGGATTTTCTTCATGCGCTTTACACCAATATGACCTAGACGACAGTGCCACAAATAAGTAGTATTATCACTATCTACTTTGCATCTCTTAGCCTCAATGTTATGGATGTGTGTTTCATCCCTTTCGAGATTTAGAAGAAATAAACCATTCACAAGAGGTGCATGACCATAAAAGATGTTACTCATATAAATAGAACAACCATTATTCTCCGATTTAAATGAATAACCGTCTTGCAACAAACACGATCCAGAAATAATGTTCATGCTCAACGCAGGCACATAATAACATTTATTAAGGTTTAAAACTAATCCCGAAGGTAAAACTAAGGAGAGCGTGCCGACGGCCATCACATCAACTCTTGATCCGTTGCCAACGCGCATCATCACCTCATCCCTCGCAAGCCGCCGTCTATTCTGTAGCTCCTGTTTCGAGTTACAAATATTAGCAACTGAACCAGTATCAAATACCCAGGCACTACAACGAGGGCTAGTAAGGAAAACATCAATAACATGTATATCAAATATACCTTTGATGGTGCAAGCCTTCTTGTCCGCTAAGTACTTCAGACAGTTGCGCTTCCAGTGACCCTTGTCCTTGCAATAGAAGCACTCAGTGTCCGGCTTAGGACCAGACTTGAGCTTCTTCTCAGCAGGGGCAGTGCGCTTGCCGCCGCCCTTCTTGAAGGGCTTCTTTGCTCCCTTACCTTTCTTAAAGGTGGGCTTGTTGACCATCAACACATGATTATCCTTTTTGATGTCCACTTCCGCGGCCTTCAGCTTTGCGAAGAGCTCGATGATCGTATCAGTGGAACCAATCTGATTATGAGTCACTACAAAACTTTTGTAGATGGGAGGGAGTGATTGCAGAACCCTGTCAATCTTGAGCTCTTCTGGAATCGTGCATTCCAGTTGCTCAAGGCGTTGAGTGTAGCCCGTCATCTTAATGACGTGCTCACTAACGGAACTCCCTTCCTCCATATTGCACTTAAAGAGCTTCTCAGAGATCTCATATCTCTCAGAACGGGCCTGAGTCTGAAACATGGTTTTCAGCTCTTCGAGAATCTCAAAGGGCCCGAGATAGTCTTCAAAACGATTTTGAAGTTCCGGTTCCATAGCAAACAACATGGTGCTCTTAATCACACCATAATCATCTTTGCGCGACTGATAGACAACTTTCTCATCAGCCGGCGCAGTTGCAGTAGGGGGGTCACCTAACGCTTTCCCAAGGACATAGTCCTTTTGACCGCCAGAGAGAATGATTCTTAGATTGCGGAACCAATTGGTGAAGTTAGACCCATTGTTTCTAAGCTTTTCCTTCTCAGCAAAAACGTTAAAGTTGAAGTTGGACTTAGCCATTTGATCTACAATATTTGCAAGTACAAATTAGACTATGTTCATGATAACTAGTTCAACTTTTAATCAAATTACTAGATGAACTCCCACTAAATTCAACATCCCTCAAGTTGTTTAGTGAACATGATCCAAATTCACCACACCTAATCCGATCTTCACGAGAAGAGATGTGGTTTCAATGGTGGACAACGAAGTGTCGATCATATCATTCATATGACTCATGCTTAACCTTTCGGTTCATGTGTTCCGAGGCCATGTCTGTACATGCTAGGCTCGTCAAGTTAGACCCAAGTATTTCCGCGTGTGCAAAACTGGTGAAAGAACATGTTGGGCCCCCATGTGTGGTTTTGGTAATTAATGACAATCTTTATGGACTAATGTGTGTATTAAGTTATACTTGTAGGATTTGTCCATTGGCATCGCTTGGAGAATGTGTTGGCTTCAAGGTCGATGAAATGCAAAGAAGATATGTTGGGAAAGCTCAATATGCGAGGTCGATGATGAGGAATTAAGAAAGGAGTTCCATATTGAGAAGGGCAAGAACGTCTACATCGAGCTCAAGTGGAATGCTCAAGGCAAAGGTATAATCTTGATAGGTTTTCCCTCTTGCTGGTCTCACGTTGTGTGTGTGAGACCGGGTTTAGGATAGATAACCGTACTATCAAGAGGGGCTCTCATATGAGTAATTTGGTCACATCGTTCGGAGAGAGATCAAACCTTTGCATACTTGCATCATCATATTTGGTTGCTATTTGGTCTTATCCATGTGAGGTTTTAGAGCTTGTGGTAATCTCCATAACAAGCTCTTTTTCATCAAAACCGGATCTTCCGTTTACATCTTGTTGCGATTTTGATCTTGACGGCTTTCCGGTTTCTCACCAAGTGAGGTATCTCACATTATTATACTTGATACATTCTCACTTGGTGATAACCAATATTTTCACTCTTTATTGGTAAGCCCATGTCGTCCTCTTTCCAACGCAACTGGAATCGGGTCAATCGGAGTCTCCTAGCCAAAGTTATGACCGTCTGAATATTTGCTTATTTGATTTGTATAAAAGAAAAAGGGTAAAACGGTTTTACTGGGCCGTCCGGTACTACCGGGCCTAGTACCGGACGCCCCTGTTTTGGCCCGATTGCCCTCAGTACTGCCCGGTAGTTCAGGCCGGTACTACCGGGCCCATCCCAGGTCGTCTGCCCCGTTTCCAGCCTAGCTGCCGCAGCCTCACACTCTCGCACACGCACGCCAGCCCAGCCTCGATCCAGCGCCGCTCCCGCGCGCGTTGACTCTCTGCCGCTACCGCCTTGCTACGCGCGCTCGCCCCCTGGCCCACTCCCTCGCGCGCGCTCACCGGCCGCTCAGATCCCGCCCGCTCCCGCGCGTACGCCCCGCCAATCCCGCTCGCTGGCCTCGCGCGTGCTGGCCCGTCGCCTGCTGCGACGCATGCTCCCGCGCGCTCGCCCCTGCTGCGGTCGCTACGTCGTGGCACCACGTCCCCAACGCAGCTCGCCCGCGCGCGCGCTCTGGCACGTTGACCCGCACTGCACTGCTGCTCCCTCACGCGCGCGCATAGCTCGCGCTAGTACTGCATCGCTGCCTGCTACTTCTCTATCTCATCTTCTTGCATGCGTTGACTTCCCCTTTTGCATTGGTTGTGAGCGGTAGTACCGCTTGAAACCGGTACTACCGGTCCAAGCAGAAAAATGCCCCAAACGGCTAGATTTTCTGGGCCACTATTTATACCCTTTGTCCTTTTTTAGTTTAGTTGGCTTCTCTCTTATCTATTAGGCTAAACTTTGTCCACACTTGCTCTAGATCTTGAAGCTTGCCTAATCTTTTCCCTCCGATGATTCTTGCCCATTTTTGAGTGGAAGAGAGAGGAGATCTATCCCCACGTTTTGACCTAACCGATTCATCTCTTTGTGAGTGCATCTTTGGGGATCTAGATTTTGGGGGATTTTGTGTCTCTTTTTGATTCCTCCTCTCTTGTTCCTTGTAGCTTTAGTAGCTTTGTTGGAACTTGAGAGTGAGGGACTTGAGCATCTTTGTGGTGTTCTTGCCATTTGCATTTGGTGCATTGGTTTGAGTTCTCCTCGGAGGATTTGGTTTGAATTGCTCATTGGAGCTTGTCCCTCTTGGGTTCTTGGAACCCTAGACGGTTTTGTGGCCTTGGTGGCATTGTGGCCTTTTGTGGCATTTGTTGGGAGCCTCCAATTAAGTTGTGGAGTTGTGCCCCAACCTGGTGCACCGGTAGTGGAAGCGTGGATCGATCCCGTTGGGGTGAGATTCATCAGAGAATAAGGGAGGCCTTTTGTGGCGTTGGTGGTTTGATACCACCCCCTCTCCAAACGAGACGTACTCCATGTTGGGAGGAACTCGGTAAAATATCAGTGTCCCCGCGTGCCTCGGTTATCTCTATACCCGATCTCTTTACTTATGCACTTTACATTGTGATAGCCTTCGTGCTTGAAGTACTATATATCTTGCTAGCACTTTGTTGCTTGTATTGCTTAGCATAAGTTGTTGGTGCACATAGGTAAACCTTAGTTGTTTCTAGGTTGTGCTTTACAAAGTAAACTCTAGTTTTATTCCGCCTTTGTTGAGCCACTCTAGGAAAAGTTTTAATTGCCTATTCACCCCCCCTCTAGGAGACATCCGTATCCTTTCAATTGGTATCAGAGCCCGGTCTCTCATTTTAGGCTTCACCGCCTTGAGAGTAAAGATGTCGGCTAGGGGATTAGTGCACAAGGACACGCTCACATTCGATGGCACAAATTATGATGTTTGGAAAATTCGCATGCTTAATTTATTTCGGGAAATTCACCCAATTATCTAGGGCTATCTATATGTTGGTTTCTCTTCTCCTATGGATACCCAAAACGAATCTTTAGAGGAGAAGTTGAACTCTCATATAGATGCTCTAGCTACTAAAATTCTTGTGCATGTTGTGAGCAATGCAGTTCTTTCTTCTATCATGCCTTATTCAAGCGCTCGTGAGATATGGACCAAGCTTCAAGATAAATATAGCAAGTCCAACATTATTGAGGATGATTGTGTTGATTCCACTTCCGATCGAGATGAGTTCTCATCTTCTACCACTTCACCAACATGTGATTTTTCACAAGGTAATGAAATGGTGAGTGGTGATAGAAATTGCAATATGGATAGTGTGTTCACTATTTGTAATCCCTCATATCTATCTAGTTGCAATGATCTATCTTTGGACCTTAACACTTCTAGCACTCAAAATTCCTCACATGCTTGTGTTAATAGTCCTTGCATATCATGTAAAAATGACTTGAACAAATCTCATGATGATATGCTCATGTTGTCTTGTTGCCATGATAAAAATGCTTCTATTTCCCCTAGTACTTGTGTTGCTAACCATGTAGAGGAAAATGAAGATTCTATGGGCCAAGACAAGGTCATGAAGAGAGCTACAAATGCAATCTCATCATCACCGTCCTCCGGTTCTCACATGTGCCTTATGGCTAAGGGAACAAAGGTAACCTCTTTGAATCCCATTGTATCTCATGATGATGATGATGATGAGGTTGAGAATGATAATGATGATTACAGAGGTAAGTATGATATTACCTCTATCAAAGAAAATGGGAGAGGTTGTCTATAGTGCTCTCTACAAAAATAAAATTGCTTCCGCCAACCTTCTTGAAATCTTGAATTATGCTATAGAAGGCAATGATCTTATTGAGGAGCAAGAAAACATAATTGATGAAAAGTTTGCACTTGAGCGTGAATATGCTAATGAACTTTCTCAAGTAAAGGACTCCCTTGAAGAAGAACAAACCACCAAAGAATCTCTTGAGGAGACTTTTACTCTAGAATTATCTAGAGTAAAGGAATACCATGATAGAGAACTTGCGGTGGCTAACTCCTTCAAGATTAAAAATTATGAACTTGAAGTTGCTTATGCTAAACTTGTTGAGGATTTTAAGCACCTCGAAAATGGCTCTCGGGTCGTTAAGAGGGAGCTCATCAAACTCACCGAGTCACATGAGCAACTTAAAGCTTCATATTCAAAAGAACTTGCCAAGTTGCCATCACCTCTCACTAATAATGATGATGCTTGTGCTACTAACTCTATTTCTTGTGAAGCATCTATTTTGGAGGAGAATGTTGAGCTAAAGGCTCAACTTGCGTTGCTAACTAGCAACTATGGGAAATTAGAAGAAAGTCATGTTAAGCTCTCAAGCTCGCATGAGGATCTTCTAGTCTCCCATGGTAGGCTAAAGTTAGCTCATGAGGCCATCATGTCAAAGGTAACATCTAGTGGGCCTCATGTGGACATTAGCACTACATCTACTCCAGATGTTATATTGCCATGTGCTAGTCCTTGTAGTTCATCCTCTCACAACCATGATGTATCTTGTGATGAATTACATTCCATGCCTTGTTGCTCTAACAATGTAGCATCTACTTCCTCTAGTACTTTTGTTGAAACTAACCATGTAGAGGAAATAAAAGAGCTCAAGGCTCAAGTCATTTCTTTGAGAAATGTCTTGAAAAAGGGCCATCAAGGGAAGGCCACACTCAACAAAATCTTGAGTGTGCAAAAATCCCCCAATGACAAGAGTGGGCTTGGATTCAACTCAAATGTCAAGAACAAGTCCACTATCAAGTTGAAGCACAAGGATAACAAGAAGAATGGCCAAGATCAAGTAAAGAATCCGGCCAACATTGTTTGCTTCAAGTGCAAGGAAGAAGGGCATCATGTCAAACATTGCCCATTAAAGAAGAAGTCCCTTAGCAAGAAGCAACAAGGGAAGCGACCTCAAGCTCTACATATTGTTAGAGATGGGCCTCCTCCCATGAAGACTCAAGCTCTTCCTCAAGTTGTTTCTTCATCCAAAAAGAAAGATGGCAAGAGTAGAACTTGCTACATATGCCGCGAGAAGGGGCACATTTCTTCCTCATGCACTATTGGTATCTTCTCATCCCATCCTATCTTGATTGATGATGCTTATTCTCTTTGTAAGGATGAGGTTGGCAATGTGTTTGCCAAATTTGTTGGTTCTCAATGTGGTGTCAAGAAAAGAACCATTTGGGTTGCCAAGCCTATTGTGACTAACCTCTTAGGACCCAACTTAGTTGGGGACCAACAAGCCAAAACTTGATCAATAGGTGTTTGTTGGAGGGCATTGGAGTCTTGGCTACATTATGAAGAATTGAGGGATCTTCATCAATTATTATTGTCAAGCCAATCAATTTGGATTATCATGATTTTATTATATTTCCAATGTTCCTCCTTGCAGTAACATATGCTAAACTCTTTACATTGAAAGTTACTCGCCCCCTTGTGCATGTGTTGGTTTTGTATCTTCCATGCTTTTGTACATGTTGTGTTTTCCACTTAATTATCTTGATGTATCAAGCATATTTGTGTATAATTAAGTGGCACACCATGTATGTGTGTTTCTTGTGTTTGAGCCTTACTTGGTCATATTTGGTATCTTATTTGGCTCTAATGAGAGATTAATGGATTATCCCATTTTGGGGGAGTGTTATGCTTGGGCATTCCACAATCCTAAAATTGTGTGTACATTAGGATTACCACCTAGTATTTATATTGGATTATTGTCTAGTCTCAATGTGGTATAATTCTCATGAGAAATTTAAGTTCTATAATGTCCATTAATTATCTCTATTTGTATCCTTTTGCCTCGTGATGGTTTTATGGTAGTATCACATTATGGGGGAGTCATATGCTGAGTGCATATTACAATCCTAGAAAATGTGAATATTCGAGGTTGTGTCACTTAGAATTAATATTGATAATTATCTAGCGCCTATGTGACACATTTGCTCATACAAGTTCCAATGTGCTTGAATGCCTTTATTGATCATATTGGATCTTGTATATGAGAGTGTTTCTTGGTATGTGTTTCCTCACATTTATATATATATATATATCCTCATGGAAACCATTTGCTTCAAGTTACTCCAATCACTAGTGATTATGTGACTATTGGAAGCTACCAAGAATCTTGTTCGAAGTATCATGCTTAATTACTTATATTTAGTTATATGCTTCTTGTTGTGACTATGATCTTGGATATCCATGCAAGCTACCTTGGGAAAATTATTCCCAATATTTCATGTCCTTGGACAATGAGTACCCAACTTATGGTAGAATTTATTGATCATATTCACTTTGGCCCTTGCTTAATTTTATCCTATCTTTGGCCAAGAAAATGTTTTGTGTTGTCTCCCAAGCCTTCCTTGCTTCTTGTGGATATTCTTATTTTATTGATATCCTCTTGTGTTTTACCTATTGTAGGTACTAGTGATGATCCCATTTGTGTGCATTTTGCATTTAAAAGGAAAATCCTACATAATGCACTATCCATGGGGGAGCTTTCCTATATTATTTAAAAACACTCATATTTATGCTTCTTTGCTTGATCCATATCGGGTCTTATGTGCTTGGAACCTCAATCTTTTCGTTTTGGTATCTTGTGCCATCATGTGAAGTTTGGGGAGTTTGGTTTCTTGTTGGAACCTTGCTCCTTTTGGGAGTTGGTTTTGTCTCATTCCTTGCTTCTTGATTTGACCATTTTAGAATGAGATAAATCCTTGAGCATTTTTATTTCTATTTATTTTTTCTCTTTTGGCCTTAGCCTAGTTCATTTGTTGAACTTGTGATCTTTCATGTGTTGAATTGGTTCTTTGATACAATTTGGACACCGCTTGTCTTGTCACACTCTTGTGTGTGCCATCTCGGTTTACTTGGTGTTTTTGTTCAAATTGTATCTCCTTTTTGGTTCTTGAAAGCTTTATGCATGCATATTTACTACATATCTATATTATGGCATGCTTGCTTTCTTTGATCCAATATATAAGGGAAACTCCACCAAATCCCATCGGCTAAGTTGTGCATGAAATTCAATCTCATATCAATATGCACATATTTAAGTGGAGTCTCTCCTATGTATTGTAGTTGCACTAACTACTTTGGACCCAATAAGTTTGGGGACCATTTTGTACTTAATTGTGTTTTAGGTACATTGGAGATATATTGGATGCTTGTCTTTCAATTTTGAAGAAGTGGTGCATACATGAAAAGTTGAGTCAAGCTATAGGATGATCAACGCATTCATATACTCTACATCCTACCAATTATATCTCGGTAGCAAGTATCTCCTTCTCATGCTCATATATCTTGATTCCAACCGTTTGTCGGTTGCCTTCTAGCATGAATTCATGTATTTGTAATTGTTGTAGTTCTAGCCATGGTTTTAAGAGGACTCTCTAGTGTATATGTGTTTAAGTTGAGATGAGTACATGTAGTTGGGACTATACAAAATCATGCACATGATCCTCCAATCCCAAATATGTCAATCTAGCAATTTTATTGCCTACCATTTCCTCAACTTCTCTCATATGCAATAGTGAGATTTTGCTAGTCTATTTTCTATTATGATACTTGTTGCCTTTCTCCATATATTCCAACTTTCTCCTCTTCCCTTGGTGAAAGTTGTAATATATGTAGTGTGTTGGTGTTTGAAGTCCATTAATGTACAATAAGACATATGTGAGCCTTTGGCCATGCTTTGAAGCAAAAAATTCTTATTGATATATGTTATGACTTCATTTTTTCCCTTTCATGTGCTTTCTTGTATAATCTTCTTTATGTGTGCATATTCCTTTTTTTTGGAATATGTCTTTGTGATATTTTCCATTTAGAGACATATACACATATGAAGAGATAATTTTAGTTGATGTTTAATCCTTGGAGACCACTGTTCTATTTCTTTTGATTCTTCGGTGGCTTCCAAATTTAATTGCCTATGAGTGCTTGTTCCTCTTGTTTGTATCTTTGGGCACTCATATTTGTTCTCTCATGCCTTGTATTGTTAAATGAACTTGGATGAGTGAGGATTCCATGATTATGCACCTTGTTCCCAAATGCAATTATCATAATTGGTGCATTATCTTTGGGGAGCTCATCTAATTCATTTAATAATGCTCATTCATCTTTCTTCTCATTTATTGTGCCTTAAAGGTTTATAGAGGAGTGAGGATTCCATATTTGTGCATTTTTGTATTGATATACAATGATCCTAAAGTATGCACAAATCTTGGGGAGCTTCTCTATTCTATTTAAGCATTTATCTGATCTTTCATTTGTAGTGCTTTAAATGCCTATGGGGGAGCGAGGATTCCATATTTGTGCAATATGTATTCTAATGCATTTATTTTGAATTATGCACAAATCTTGGGAAGCATCTCTATTTATTATTTAAAGCACTCTTTTGCTCATATCATAATATCTCGTAGTTTCCATTTGGACTCATTTGTTGTTTTCAAATTGGATTGTCGGACCTTATAATTGCTTGCATCATTTGGTTTTATTTTGGCAATCTTTGGGTCCTCGATATAGTCCTACTCCCTCCCAAGTATTCATCATTGGATATGTACACCTTTGGAGGAAGTATTACTATATTTGCCTTTTAGAACTTGTCACCCATTTCGGCAATCGATGCCAATGGGGGAGAAGTTTTAGAGGGTTTAAGGGAAGTTGGTTGATGCATTCAGTTTGTTCTTAAGCATTTGCCTTTCATGCTCTTACATCTTTGTTGTTGCTTAGCATGTGGTTGCCTTTCATGCTCTTGCATCTTTGTTGTTGCTTAGCATGTGGTTGCCTTTCATGCTCTTGCATCTTTGTTGTTGCTTAGCATGTGGTATATATAGAGGAAACTCCACCAATGATAATGATTGGAAATATATGCAATGAAATTCAAGTTCATCACACATGCATAGATTGTGGGGGAGTTTGCTCTATATATGGTGGTGGTACCAATATCACATACTTTTGTAGTTTTTGATATTGGTATTACCATTGTATTCATTAATATTCCTTATATAAACCCTCTTAAAGGGATTGCCATCAATTACCAAAATGGGGGAGATTGAAAGAACATGTTGGGCCCCCATGTGTGGTTTTGGTAATTAATGACAATCTTTATGGACTAATGTGTGTATTAAGTTATACTTGTAGGATTTGTCCATTGGCATCGCTTGGAGAATGTGTTGGCTTCAAGGTCGATGAAATGCAAAGAAGATATGTTGGGAAAGCTCAATATGCGAGGTCGATGATGAGGAATTAAGAAAGGCGTTCCATCTTGAGAAGGGCAAGACCGTCTACATCGAGCTCAAGTGGAATGCTCAAGGCAAAGGTATAATCTTGATAGGTTTTCCCTCTTGCTGGTCTCACGTTGTGTGTGTGAGACCGGGTTTAGGATAGATAACCGTACTATCAAGAGGGGCTCTCATATGAGTAATTTGGTCACATCGTTCGGAGAGAGCTCAAACCTTTGCATACTTGCATCATCATATTTGGTTGATATTTGGTCTTATCCATGTGAGGTTTTAGAGCTTGTGGTAATCTCCATAACAAGCTCTTTTTCATCAAAACCGGATCTTCCGTTTACATCTTGTTGCGATTTTGATCTTGACGGCTTTCCGGTTTCTCACCAAGTGAGGTATCTCACATTATTAGACTTGATACATTCTCACTTGGTGATAACCAATATTTTCACTCTTTATTGGTAAGCCCATGTCGTCCTCTTTCCAACGCAACTGGAATCGGGTCAATCGGAGTCTCCTAGCCAAAGTTATGACCGTCTGAATATTTGCTTATTTGATTTGTATAAAAGAAAAAGGGTAAAACGGTTTTACTGGGCCGTCCGGTACTACCGGGCCTAGTACCAGACGCCCCTGTTTTGGCCCGATTGCCCTCAGTACTGCCCGGTAGTTCAGGCCGGTACTACCGGGCCCAGCTCAGGTCGTCTGCCCCGTTTCCAGCCTAGCTGCCGCAGCCTCACACTCTCGCACACGCACGCCAGCCCAGCCTCGATCCAGCGCCGCTCCCGCGCGCGTTGACTCTCTGTCGCTACCGCCTTGCTGCGCGCGCTCGCCCCTGGCCCACTCCCTCGCGCGCGCTTACCGGCCGCTCAGATCCCGCCCGCTCCCGCGCGTACGCCCCGCCAATCCCGCTCGCTGGCCTCGCGCGTGCTGGCCCGTCGCTTGCTGCGACGCATGCTCCCGCGCGCTCGCCCCTGCTGCGGTCGCTGCGTCGTGGCACCACGTCCCCAACACAGCTCGCCCGCGCGCGCGCTCTGGCACGTTGACCCGCGCTGCACTGCTGCTCCCTCACGCGCGCGCATAGCTCGCGCTAGTACTGCATCGCTGCCTGCTACTTCTCTATCTCATCTTCTTGCATGCGTTGACTTCCCCTTTTGCACTGGTTGCGAGCGGTAGTACCGCTTGAAACCGGTACTACCGGTCCAAGCAGAAAAATGCCCCAAACGGCTAGTTTTTGTGGGCCACTATTTATACCCTTTGTCCTTTTTTAGTTTAGTTGGCTTCTCTCTTATCTATTAGGCTAAAGTTTGTCCACACTTGCTCTAGATCTTGAAGCTTGCGTAATCTTTTCCCTCCGATGATTCTTGCCCATTTTTTAGTGGAAGAGAGAGGAGATCTAGCCCCACGTTTTGACCTAACCGATTCATCTCTTTGTGAGTGCATCTTTGGAGATCTAGATTTTGGGGGATTTTGTGTCTCTTTTTTGATTCCTCCTCTCTTGTTCCTTGTAGCTTTAGTAGCTTTGTTGGAACTTGAGAGTGAGGGACTTGAGCATCTTTGTGGTGTTCTTGCCATTTGCATTTGGTGCATTGGTTTGAGTTCTCCTCGGAGGATTTGGTTTGAATTGCTCATTGGAGCTTGTCCCTCTTGGGTTCTTGGAACCCTAGACGGTTTTGTGGCCTTGGTGGCATTGTGGACTTTTGTGGCATTTGTTGGGAGCCTCCAATTAAGTTGTGGAGTTGTGCCCCAACCTTGTGAGAGGTTCCGGTTGCCACCGACAAGTGCACCGATAGTGGAAGCGTGGATCGATCCCGTTGGGGTGAGATTCATCGGAGAATAAGGGAGGCCTTTTGTGGCGTTGGTGGTTTGATACCACCCCCTCTCCAAACGATACGTACTCCATGTTGGGAGGAACTCGGTAAAATATCAGTGTCCCCGCGTGCCTCGGTTATCTCTATACCCGAGCTCTTTACTTATGCACTTTACATTGTGATAGCCTTCGTGCTTGAAGTACTATATATCTTGCTATCACTTTGTTGCTTGTATTGCTTAGCATAAGTTGTTGGTGCACATAGGTAAACCTTAGTTGTTTCTAGGTTGTGCTTTACAAAGTAAACTCTAGTTTTATTCCGCCTTTGTTGAGCCACTATAGGAAAAGTTTTAATCGCCTATTCACCCCCCCTCTAGGCGACATCCGTATCCTTTCAACTGGCTTGCACCCGTTGTATGTGAGCGTAGAGTCTATAGCACCCGATCATCACGTGATGCTTGGACACGAAGAACTTTCGCAACGGTGCATACTCGGGGAGAACACATTTTTTATCTTGATCTTTAAGTGAGGAATCATCTTATAATGCTACCGTGGCGATCTAAGCATATTAAGATACATAAAAGGATAAACATCACATGCATATAACTTTAATGTGACATGGTATAGCCAATCTTCGCGCAATGATCTCCATCTTGTGCGCTCCGGCATGATCTCCATCACTCCACCATGATTGCCTCCACCACGAATAGCAATTACAACTATTGCTAACTACTTAGCGATAAAGTGAAACTATTACATGGCGCATAAGAAGTTGACACACAGGTCATACACAATTATAAAGACAACCATATGGCTCCTGTCGGTTGTGTACTCATCGACATGCAAGTCGTGAAACATTACAAAACATGATCATCGCATACATTATACACATCACATCTTGGGCCATACCATATCACAGAAAACACTCCCTGCAAAAACAAGTTAAACGCATCTACCTTGTTGTTGCATGTTTTACGTGGCTTATGGGAGTAGATGCTAAGAACGATTCTTACCTACGAAAAGCCACAACGGTGATATTATGGTTGCCAAACTCCGGTGTTAATCCCATGACAACTATAGTGAGAGAAACTGACATCCACCAGCCGCATGTGTGAAACAAGCCACACGTCAAGTGCGGAGCCGGTCTCGCGAACGACGTCGCGTAAGGTTGGCCTGGACCGCTTCAATCTCACTATCCTGCGTCATAAGAAGAACACAAACAAGAGGCTTGCAACAGAAAACATCAACGCCCGCAATAACCATGTTGCGTTCTACTCGTGAAACACATCTACGCATAGATCTAGCTCTGATACCACTAAGGGGTTTCGCGGCATAGTAAATCAAAATTTTCTACGGATGCGAACAGAGGGAAAGCCAAGATCTAATCTAGGAGGTGCAAACAACGAGAGAGATTGGATTAGATCTTCATACCCTTGAAGATTCGCACAGCGGAACGTTCGTCGGAACGTGGGTGATGTAGTCGTACTCGCTTCTCCTCCTCGCGATCCGATCCGATCCGATCTAGCACCACAAGCGGCGGTGCCTCCGTGAGATGCACACGTGCAGCACCTCGACGTCTCCTCCTTCCTCGGACCAGCAAGTATGGTGGAGAGACGGATTGGATCTACAACACGACGGCGTGGTGTATATGGTGGAGAATTTCTGCAGCAGGGCTTCGCCTACAAACAATTGGGAGGGAGAGAGGAGGGCAGCAGGACGACTAGCTCTTGGAGGGGAAGGTGTGTGGGGGTGGTGCGCCCCCAGCCCTCTTTATATAGAGGGGTGGGAGGCTGCAACCCTAGCCCCCTCCCCCAAGCCAAACCGGCGGCCCCAAGGAGAAGGAGTGGGGGGCAAGGAAACCCCCCCTTCTAGAAGGTCTATCTCGAGTTTAAAACCCCCTTGGCCGGCTGGGCCCAATGCGGCCAGGGCACTCCCTCATAGGCCCATTCCCCCTCCCGGAAGTGGGGCCACGTTGGTCCCCTTCCGGAAGGTTCTAGAAGCTTCCGGTACAATACCGATTAACCCGAAACAATTTCGAACTCCAAAAACTGCACTGCCTTATATGAATCTTATTCTCCGGACCACTCCGGAACCTCACGTGATGTCCCGGATCCCATCCGAGACTCCAAACAAAAACTCATAAACCAATTATCCAATCTATCCTAGCGTCGAGACACGTTAAGTGTGTGACCCTGCGGGTTCGAGAATATGCAGACATGATCTTCTATCAATAATCAACAGCGGGGTCTGGAAACCCATATTGACTACCACACATTCATCGATGATCATATTGGATGAACCACGATGCCAGGATTCAATCAATCCCATATATATTCCCTTCGTCTCGCGATATTTTACTTGCCCGAGATTTGATCGTCGGTACCGTCATACCTAGTTCAATCTCGTTCACAGCAAGTACTTTACTCGTTCCGTAATCCGATATCACTTTGTGATTAACTCCTTAACCACATGCTTGAAAGCGGTGTTGATATCGATTACCGAGTGGGCCCGAAGTATATCTCTCCGACTTGGGAGGGACAAATCCCATCTCGATACATACAACCCAACAGATACTTTCCGATCACCTGAGAGACACCTTTATGATCACCCTCTCATAGGATGACGTTTGATGACCTCAAAGCTTTCTTCCGATACCAGGGAGTTGTATTATCTCATGGTCTAAGGAATACAATATTTGACATAAGAAAAGCTTCGCAAAGACGAACACGATGACACGATCTAATTGCTTCGCTTAGTTTGGGTCTGTCCACCATATCATTCTCCCAATGATATGATCTCATTATTAATCAACAACTCATGTCCATGGTTAGTAAACCTTAACCATCATTAATCAATGAGCTAGTCCATAGAGGCGTACTAGGGACACGGTGTTGTTCACAAACCACACAAGTATTAAAGTTTCCGCTTAATACAATTCTAGCATGGAATATAAACATTATCATGAACAAGAATTATAATAATAACATCTTTATTATTGCCTCTAGGGCATAATTCCAACATCGTGTACATACAACACCGGAAAGCCATAGGTGTTGAATACACAAAGGTTTGAAACTAGATTATTGACTCTAGTGCAAGTGGGAGACTGTTGGAGATATGCCCAAGAGGCAATAATAAAGTAGGTTATTATCATATCTTCATGCTTATGATAAATGTTTACATACCATGCTATAATTGTATTAACCGGAAACATTAATACTTGTGTGATTTGTAAACATAAAAGAGTCCCTACTAAAGCCTCTTGTTAAACTAGCTTGTTGGTTAATATATGATCATGGTTTCCTGATCATGAACATAGAGATGTTATTAACAACAGGGTCATATCATTAGGAGAATGATATGATGGACATACTCCTATAGACAAGCATAGCATAAATATCAAGTCATTTAATATAGTTCATTTGCTATAAACTTTCTGATACATAGTAACCTAATTCCTTCGACCATGAGATCATGTTAATCACCACCACTGGAAGGATGCTTTGATGACATCAAACACCACACCATAATTGGGTGGCTATAAAGGTGGCATTGAGTGTTCGAAAAGTATGGGTTGAGGCACATGGATCAAGAGTGGGATTTGTCCATCCATATGACGGATAGATATACTCTGGGCCCTCTCGGTGGAATGTCATCCAATTAGCTTGCAAGCATGTGACTGGCTCACAAGGGACCACATATCACGGGAACGAGAAAAGAGTACTTATCTGTAACGAGGTTGAACTAGGTATGCAGAGATACCGACGATCAAAACCTCGGATAAGTAAACTATCGTGAGACAAAAGGAAATTGGTATCGTATGTAAGTGGTTCATTCGATCGCAAAGTAATCGTACAAATATGTGGGAGCCATATGAATTTCCAGATTCCTCTATTGGTTATTGTACGGAGAAGTGTCTCGATCATGTCCGCATAATTCACGAACCGTAGGGAGACACACTTGAGGATTCGATGTTGTTGAGTAGTTATGGAATGATGAGTAAGAGACTGCATGTTGTTCAGAGTCTCGGATGGGATCCGGGATATCACGAGGAGATCCGGAATGGTCCGGAGAATAAGATTCATATAAGGAAAGTCCTGTTTCGGAGTTGGGGAATGATTCCGGTGTTTTCATCGGGAATGTTCTAGAAGGGTCCGGAAGGTCCGGCACTCCAGAGGGGAAGGGTACATGAATGTGTCATGACAATGTGGAATGGTTGCATCATGTACTAGGTATCATGGCTGAGAAAAATAAAGGGATAAATCAAATCCTAGTTTGAAAAGTCAAACGCCAATTTGAAAAGTCAAACGGCAGTTTTGCTTGGTGGAGGGAGAGTAGGAAACCTACTTGGGGAGGAGTTCCTCTCCCTCCACCCGCCGGCCAAGGAGGCCGACTTGGCGGAGGACTCCCTCCCCTTGGCCGGCGCCCTCCCACCTATAAAAGAAGGGGCAGGGTGCCCCCTCTTCCCTACACCTCTCTCCACCAAAACCCTAGCCCTAGCCGCCGGCCACCACAAGTCGCCGCCGCCCTAGGGTTTGCCCTAGCCGCCGAGTTGGGGCTCTCCCCAAGCCCTAGCCGCCGGCCTAGCCTCCTCCCTTGGTGCCTCTAAACCCTAGATCGCCAAGGCCTCTCTCATAGTCCATCATACTCGCTCCGGCTTAAGGTGAAGCCCTGCGAGATCTCCCCTCTACTTCCGGTACCACGCTGTCGTGCTGCCGGAATCGCGAGGAGAGTGCTACAACCTCCGCTGCCTGCTGGAACAAGGGAGAGGAAGGTCTTCATCGAGTACCAAACGTGTGACCGAATGCGGGTGCGCTGCCGGAACGCAGCGCCGGAATGATCGTCTACGCGAGCTTGAGATCGGCAAGAGTACGACTACATCACCCACGAGAATCTGCTCTCGTTAACCGCTTTGGAATCTTCGAGGGTGAGTTCCTCTATTGACTCGTTGCTACAATCTAGTAGATAGATCTTGGCTTGTTTGTTTGCATGCGGTAGAATTTTTTTGTTTTCCATGCTACGAACCCCTACAATTGCAAAGACAAATGAGGTAAATGGGAAGGGGTGAAAAATTCCTAATCGACAAAATTCAACCCTAACCCTGGAGCTTACCCCATGAATGTCCGAGCTAGAACTCTCCCCATCGTCCCAGCTAGGCATGCTGGCGACGGCTAGCGGCATCGGACGGCGGCAACGGCCCAACGGTGGTGGCGGCGGCGGCAATGGAGCTGCGCGGCGGCAGTGACAAGAACAAGTGGAGTGGGAGTAAGCTGGGACTGATGTCTGTTGACCGAGCATGGACCAGGGTGTGTCTTAGCCGATGCGGTCCAAACGGCGCGGCAACGGCCGTTTGTCCACGTGGACCCTGACAGTGGAGCCGCGCTGTCAAAAATGGGATCAGACAGGGATCAGCGTGATTTGCGTTAGGCTGTCTGAAAAATGGTACTGACAAACAAAAATTAAGAATGTTGGTATTGACTCGTTCTGACAACCCGAATTGTGGTAGCTTCCTGCAATTTACTCTTCAAGTTTCCAGTGAATCTTGTATGGGTTTCAAGTCCTCATTTCTTAAACTTGAAGAGCTTGCGGAAGGACTTGAATGAGAAGTTGTGTTCGGTGCGAGCTTTACCTACTCCCTGTTCATGTGTGTGTGTGTAAATTTTAGTCCCGGCGATTGTCACCAATGCATATATCTTATCAGTTTGAACTGCAAACGATGTTTTTCTGGACGATAGGGTGTTAAGTGGGATCCCACTAAAATTCTACTTCTAATTTATTTGTCAAAATTTAGTTCAAATTTTAAGCAAAATTTTACAATAGATTTTGTCAAATAAACTAAAAGTAGGATTTTGATGAGATCCCACCCTACTAAACAATATGCATACCACATACGACACTACTTTGCACCGTGAGATGCGACAAGAATCCAAGCGCATTGTCGGATAGAAATCAGATAGTAATAGTCGTGTGTCCCTCTTAATCTTAAATTTGTATTGGCCAGTTTTATTTTGACCCGGCCAAACTCATATAAATGTTATGTATACCTCTGTGTAGGTGTACTCGATCGAGCTAGGTATACTTCATGTTCTCACCAGCTGATCCCACTTCGTTATCGCAATCTATATTTTTGCATGCATGTTTTAAAATTTTGTTGCTTCTGTTATATATCTTTCGATTTCCGTCTTCCGCGGGCACGTGAGTATACATGTACGATGAGTATACGTCTAAGTGGATCATACATGGTCCTTAAATCGAATCAATATCGAGTTTTTGTTGTCACCTATTATATACTAAAAGCAATATAAGGGTGTTTTTCGAGGCATCAGGTTGATCCACATCATCTAAATTATTTAGACTGTTAGATCTATAATTATTGGATGAGATTAAAAGATTTAAAAGATACGTACATACAAATACATAGTCCGGTTCACGTCACGCACCCTACACCCAACCACATTACGTATTACCAAATAAATTAGTTTGATCCGTAATTAATGGATGAGATTAAAAGTCCGGTTCTTGCCCTGTGCCTTACACCCGACCACATCACATATTACCGAATACTAGCTGAATGCCCGTGCGTTGCTATGGCCGGTCATAAACATCTCTTTGTGGTTTTTTTAAATAACGACAGGAGAGCTGCTGTACTTCTCTATATGAGTTCTGGATGTCAAGTTTGTCCCTTGTGTTGTATCCATGACTCTTAGGGCATCGCTAGACCTGTCGCTCCCTTCTAAAAAAAACTCTCTTGGCGATCAACGGGTCCTTGTCACCTCCACAGTCGCTCCTACGGGCTAGAGGGGGTGGGGACCCAGGACGTTCATTTGGAGTTGCGACATGGTCCACAAGGTTAGTGTTTTGTGGTGTCGTGGCGGTGCATCTCAGTTGGCGGTGGATGCACTACTTTGAATAATAATACACCAGCTTCAACACCATCTTTGCGGTGTTTACGATGTGGACAAGCCTGTGAGATATGCTTTGCTTGTCGTGTGCTCCGGCTTTGTGTAGTGTTGATCTCGTCGTCTAGTCCTGTCGGCCTTGGAGTGCGGCGGTGCGGATTGTTGCTGGTTTGTGGTGAACAGTGGAGGATCCGACCGCTTGATAGACTGAGTGCCGCTAGCCCCGGATCCGGCGTTGAGGATGCTCGGAGGGCTCATCCGGCCAATGTTCCTTAGCACCAAGCTAGATCCAGTCTTACGGGGCTGGTGGTTATTGCGGCTCATTAATGCCTTATGGTTAGGGGTTTCTTTAGTGGCAAAGTGTAGACTGACTGTGATCTTCTTCTTCTCCAGCTTTAGAGAAGGATTTGGAATCCTTAGTAGTTGCAGCAAGGATGGTTTGTAACCATTCAACCGTTTTTTTTTCTCTTTATTTTCTTTTATTTGTATGTGTATCATTTTTGTATTTATACCGTTATAAATACAAGTAATATATGTCTATGGACGTACATATTCAAAAAGAAGTTTGTCTCTTGTGTCTCCCCGACGATGATATTACCGCGAGCACATGACGATGTTCTTTCTCCCCTCACCACTCCTAGTCATGCTCATTGCTATTGACTTCTCTCATCTGACTCTCTAATGTATCAAAACATTGTGTGTTACGACCTCCCTTGATAGACTCTGAAGTTTCTCCATATTGCAGATCTATAGCAAATGTATCATAAAAAAAAATACACGAGACAACATGAAACTTGTCTGTATAAATCAGTTCAGTCATTATACTTGCAAAAGTTCAACTTACGATCCCCAAAGACGTTTTGAAGGGCCATCTACGGTCACTGACGATGGTTTAGATACGTATTTGATGACGTGGCAAGACGTTGATCGGTAAAACTATCCACGTAACCCTCGAGTTGTGCCATTTATTTTACAAAATGAACTATAAGGCGACTGATGCGTTCGGTTCACGCCGTCGCTCTCCGTGTTGGCCAACTATCTCGTCATCCGCTTCCTCCCAGCTGAAGGAATCGAGTAGCAGAGCTCCGTGTCACCCACCTCGTGTTCGTGTTCCCCGTCTCCCCCGGTTGGCCGCTGTCGACGCGTCGTCAATCTCCTCTACGCCCGTGCTTCGCCGTAGAGCTCCCCAATCTTCATGTTGATCTTGTGGCGCACTCTCGTCTGCCGCTGCTGCTGCTGCCGTCGTCGAGGCTTCTTGAACGCGCACCGGCCAACTCCACTTATGGGGGCTTTTAAGAAAAATGCATAGCTGGAAGCTTACGTGGATAATTTTACCGGTCAAGGTCCTGGCACATCATCAAATACGTATCCAAACCGTCGCCAGTGACCGTAGATGATCCTCCAAAGCATCTTTAAGGACCGTAAATTGAACTTTCTTGAGTACAATAAGGACCAATCTGATTTATACATACAAGTTCCACATGATGTCCCGTGTATTTTACTCCAAAAAAAAATACAAATTTGATGACCTCTATAGTGGGACCTGCACATCGAAAAGATCAATAATTATAGCCTAGCTGCAAACCAAATAGAGCAATATACAAACTACATACGGAAGAACAGACTGATTAGAAATTCATCATGGATTGCAATGTGGTAATTAAGAACGTGATGAGAGCACGTCATTGCAAAATCCCACGCTACACCAGGAATTTCATGTGAAGGAACACACTCCATTCAGTGAAATAACCAAAACATACTGCAGCTGCTACACTGATATGCCTTTGATTACACTCAGTCTGTCGGAACAGCCAATCTCTGAAGCAAAAGTGTGCACATTGGCAAGGATTATGCTAGCCATCTAGTGAAGGAATTGCACAATGGAAGGCAGCTAACTCGTACATACACGATTCAATATTATATCTTCTGAGGCCAGCAAGGTCCATTGACAACTAACTGAAATCAAGTACAGTAAAAGATTCATATCAAAGCTTGCAAAAGCTGTGTTGTCAGACATATGCAGAACTGAAATAAGTAGATTGAACCACATATATAAAGCAACACAACACACACGTACGGAGGACGGGGCTAGCTGGGTCGGCGGCATGAGCTAGGCATCTGGCTGGGCTGGTTTACGTAGCTCAACTGGATCATGCTCGGCCAAAACTGCTCTGTATGGCTGCAGCACGACCTTGAAACCGGCTGCTGAAATCCTTAATCTGCCTCATTATGTAGAGGCAACATCCAGTGATTGGATATTTCCTTTCTGTTTTCTCGGAAAGAACACACTATTGGGTCAGCGGCAAACTCACGGCCACACAGGGGTAGACTCGCTTTGTGCTCGGCATGTAGGCATGGACATGACGATGGCCTTCATCTTGGCCTGGTTGTGGAGGTGCGGGACGATGCCGTCGAGGCCGCGTGCAACTCGGTGCGCTTGCGGAAGGCGTTCTAGCAATAGATGTGTGTGCAGTCACGTTGCCCTTCTCCATGACCTTCTTTACATTGAGCTTCTGCTCCTTCTCGTACTTGCGCTCCTGCCGCTGCAGCGACTTGAGGACGATCTGTGCAGCCTCTCCGGGTTGGCCATGTTGCTTCCGATATAGAGATTCAGACGATGGGCTTCCGGTGAGAGATCGAGATATGTGGGATCTGTTTGGAAGAGATAGACGACCCATCAGAGATTCATCATGCGTCTTGCGCGATTAGGCTCGATGATGCGACGACTTACAATGGGAGCTGCCTTATCCATGCTGCTACGCTAGGGTTTCCGATGGGATTCGATTTGATTTGGAGAGGAGGCGGCCGTTCGTTTCGTGGCTATATAGGTTGGAGGAAGGAGAGGAAGCTTCGGCCGACACGTGGTCCGATTGAATTAGTCATCATGCTGTAACACGACTTGCAAGAAAAGACACACGGACGGAGACGTACTTAGGTGAACGGAAACGTATTTACCGCCACACAACCAACCTACCTCTAGAGAAATTAGTAGATAGATAAGTTACGTACATACAAATACATAGTCCGGTTCACGTCACGCACCCTACACCCAACCACATTACGTATTACCAAATAAATTAGTTTGATCTGTAATTAATGGATGAGATTAAAAGTCCGGTTCTTGCCCTATGCCTTACACCCGACCACATCACATATTACCGAATATAAGTTACGTACATACAAATACATAGTCCGGTTCACGTCACGCACCCTACACCCAACCACATTACGTATTACCAAATAAATTAGTTTGATCTGTAATTAATGGATGAGATTAAAAGTCCGGTTCTTGCCCTGTGCCTTACCAGCAATGCTACACCTACGGACGCGAAGCCTTACGGAAACACTACGCGCTGACGGGTCCCCGAACGTGGTGCCAGCTTGGAATAGTAATCGCCGAGTGAGAGAAAAAAAAAAGAAAAAAAGAAAAAGAAAAAACTGTCACGTGGCCTGAAATCCCCAATCCCATCTCCTGGCGACCGACGGAAGGCTTCTTCTCGGCGGCGGTGCGGCGGAGCAATTCGTGGTCGCAGGTGTCGCCACGGAGCAAGCTGTTGGTCTCAAGCGGCATCACGCGGAGATGTTGGTCACAGGCAGCAGCACGGCTAGATGTTAGTCGCAAGCGAGGACCGCAACGGCCACGGCGCCACAGCGAGCTGCTGGACGGCAGGCGGCGGTGCGCGAGCTGTTGGACGGCAGGCGGCAACCTTGCCGAGCTCTTGGTCCAGGGAGGTACCAAGCACAGCATGGTTCCATCATGGACATGGCAGGTGAGGCCCTCCTGTCTTTCCTGCATCCCGTGTGTACCTATACATTGTGAATGAACATACAAAGCTTTGAGCATTAGAGCATGATGAATGGGGCTAGAAAATAAACAATACGCTTGCCATCTTTGTCTACTAGCAGGCTTTGGCTAAGATCAATTTTGCTGTATCATCTCACATTTGGATATGCAGGACCTGCAGGCATATTGAAGAAGCCAAAGCCAGAGAGCATGTCTTTCATACTGAATCTTGCCGTGAAGCTCATAAAACAAGGCTGCATTTCTGGAGTTGGATGGCACAACTGTTGCTGGAGCTATAGATAACTCATGTCTCATGGTGATCCAGCGTATCGTTGCTACAGCTACAAATTTTTCTTAGAATTGGAGGCAAGTTTCCAGAATTTACAGCTATAAGAAAAAGATTTGGATTCTTTCCAAGACTGGATGTTACATGTTCTGAAGCGACAAAGAAGATGGATGACATATTCTGAAGCAACAAAGAGGATGGATGATGTGCAAATCAGTTTGGGCGTGGATGTTTATTTACATGTAGAGTGGCACTATTCAAGAAGCCTATGGGTCTTGCTACTGTTCCTAATTTGATGGGTTCTGGGAGCTCAATTTTGAGGCACTGATTCATACAGTCGGTTGTTGGCAACCTAGAGAAGAGTGTTCAGCATCAAAGAGGAAACATGAAGCTGTAGAACAATCAGAAAATGCTGCAGATGGCTAGCTCTGTTATTCTTAGTAACGGTACTACTATTAAAAAGATTGGGACTGTTCGTTGCCTCCTTTTTATTTCCGTCTGCCAGTATTTTATGGTTTTACCCCTGGTAGTTCGAGGATATTACCAGCACTGCCACCGCCAAGTCGGTCAACCTCTTTTTTATCTCTCCTGAAGCGCACTTCCTTCTCCACCCCACCCGATCGATCCCAGCGGCCGACGCTTCGGCACACCGGCCCGCCGCCGACCTCCATGCCGCCACCAACACCCACACGTACACCGGCCAGTATAGCCCCTCCATCTCCTTTACTCCCACCTCCTCTCCCTGTGGATGCCCCGCCTACGAAGCCCTCCCGCGCTTCAATCGCGCCGCCATGGGGAAGGGGATCAGAGGGCGGTGCCGGCTGCCGGTGGACTCGCGGACGGGGTGCCGACGAGTTTCAACCTCCGCCGACAACCCATAGCTCTGTGGCGCATCGCATCGGCGCCGGCACGACGAGCGACCCTTTCTCGACGCGAGAGGAAGTAGGAAACAGGGCTCAGTGGAGGCGGTCGTAGGAACTCTGGGCGTATGGAGGCGGCGGAAGTCGGCACTAGCAGAGTGGGGCGAGACTGGTCACTGCCTTGGAGGTCTACGGGAGGCCTGGCCGGTGGGGTCGAAGAGGAGGCGAGACTGGTCGTGGCTAGAGCGGAGTACTTGACGGCGGCCGACGCTTGCCGTGTTGTTCTGTGCGTTAATGCCCGGCTTTGGGTACAAGTTCCACGACAGTGGTGACCAAATCGATGGGTGCTTCCCCCGCACCGAGGAACTTCCCCATCCTCATAGGTTCTCATTGCATTTACCGGGGAACTTCCCTTTGGTCTTGATTTTTTTAATTGGTTTGACTGATTTTCGGTTTCTCCATCGGCGCTGCCGATTTGGTCTTGATTTTTTTGGCTGGACTGATTTTCATCTTCTCGCTTGTGCTAGCAGGTGGAGCATCATGCGATGCTTCAAGGTAAAAAAAAGTGAGAAGCTTCGCGTTGTTCATCAGCAATCTACTGGATAACCTCAGAGGTAAAATTTGTTATTGTCTGTCAGTAGAAGTAGTTGTTGGAACTTGCTTGAATGTGAGGTACACATGGACTTCAATGACGAATAAATGTTTAGGGAGATGATTTTGCTTCAGAAGATGCCAATGCAAATGATGATGTATTCATGTTTCTTAAGTTGACTTACATGTTTCTCTACCTTTACAATGGTCCAATTCTTAATTTTGGACCGAATACAAAAGGAAAACAATTCACATATCCACTGGAGAACACACATCTATCATTGGATGCTCAGTCTTTCAAGGAAAAAAATGAAGGAACTTCAACCTACTACAAGATTCATTCTGGTTGTTGCTCCTGTGATAAGCTTAAATATGCTTTTGTTACATGTCAAGAGAGAGTTTTTAGTTCTTACTATTACGGTGCTAATTCAGTTGGCAAAGGAGCTAGCCCCTGTTATATGTTGATCCAAATTCTACAAAGTATAGGCCAACTTCTGACGAGTGGAGCGAGGCCCGTCGCCGGAGGCTTGGGCCCAACGGGGACGCCTGTGGGGGGTGCGGGGGACGACAGCCCCCCGCGGTACGGTACGGATCGTTGAAGACCTAGGTTTCCACCGATATATAAACCCCTTGTAAGCCGCCGGTTGGGAAGAGTTGCATCTGTGAAATCCCCGGCGTTTGTAAACACTCCTCGATATAGTGAAGTTTCGCTGGCTGGCGCCCGTGGTTTTTTCCTCTCTTTGTTGGAGAGGTTTTCCACGTTAAATCCGTGTCCCCTTGCTGTGTTTTTCGTTTTCGTTCTTCGTTATCTTCTTGTCGCAATTGTAACAGACCCGGTAGGATCAGGGGCATGCAGTGCCTAACTGTATCGATTGTCTTTTTAGGGATATGCTGCCGTTCGACCCTGAGCTCGTAGGAATTGCAGATAGCAGGTTTTTGATTTTTCATCTGTGAGAGGATACAATTAACATATTACTACAAAAATATAGTAATGTGAGCAATAAAAATACCCTGAAAAAAAAGCATAGTACATCTATCATGAGTTGCATTGACAAGGTGTAAAAATTGTTCCTTAATTTTATAGTGGTACTGAAGTGTTGTTAATTTCTGTTCTCCTCAGCTTTTTGCTTCATTTCTTAACCTCCACACTATGATATAGTAATGAAGAGATTGTTCTGCCGGCAATTTTACTAATATTACTTGAAAGGGAGTTTTGCATTATGTTTGAGAAAAGGGAGCTTGTACATCTCTATGTAAGTATTGAAGCTATTACTTGAATACACGAGCGAAGTGACGAGAGATAATTATGGATGGTTGTTTTCTATGCACGATGAAGCTGAAATTTAGCTTTCAAAGTAGTATATTTTTTATGTTTTAAAGTATAATGTGGTTATATTAAAATTTTGTACTTACAATTACATATACAAGAGGTAAAAACTCAAAGTATGCCGTAGCATCGCACGGGCATTCAGCTAGTAATGGTAGTTTATGTTTTGGTTGCTTTGTTCTGAAGCAAAAAATATGTGATATATTGTATGATTTAACTATGATCATGAATGAGAATTCTGTTTGACAAAAAATCATTATGTTGTCTTGATCATGGTCATGGTCGAGCTGTACTCAAACATTGCTTGTGCACGCAAGAATATCCATTACAAATTGGAAATGCATGTAATTCTATGATTTGTTCAAGTAACCTGAGAAGAATCCAAATTCTAAATCACAAATTTGTCTACTCTCTAGTATCCTGGTGCCTATTAGCTATTACATTGAAATAGCCAAGTGCATAAGAAAAACTTGCATCCAACATCTTTAAATTACAAAAATACATGTCTAACTTTGATCCATAGTATCATTGAGCCCTCCAAATCCGTGAGAGTGTAAATCTGTAGAACTTGATAATGCAGCCGAGCTTCGCTGAACTTCAAACAACATACTTGTATACGTGCCTTGAATAGGGGGCATATTCACTGCCGATGAACCTCCAGGTGGTAAGGTAGCTATCATAGTTGGATTAATGCCAAAGTCAAACGATTCCTGCAGCAAACAAATTTGTGAAGTGACTTGGATATCGAAGTACTTGTTAAAAATAAGGAGACGAAAAACAAAGATACCTGAATTGTTCCATATGGCACTGCAGTTGTCATGGTTTGATTTCTGTTGCTAACACCAAAGTCAGATGGTTTCTACACCAAACAAATTCATAAGGTAAATTGGATCTTGGAATACTTATTAGAAATAAAGGGTGGAAAAAAAAATACCTGAATTTCTCCATATGGTACTATAGCTACCATGGCTGGATTCATGTCACCACTACTAGTTCCCAAGTAAAATGATCCCTGCAATAAACAATTGTTAAAATGATTTTTGAACTTGGAGAGTATTTATTTAAACAGAGGTACGAGAAACAAATATAATTAAATTGTGCTACTACAAGCAGGATCCATGCAAAAAAAGAACTTTGGTGAATCTGTTTCAGAGGACATAAATGTTAACTTATAAATATACATGCTACACATCGAAGATTGTTAAATAGCTACAAAATAAAAAATAGGTACCTCATGTCCCATCTCCTCTTGTTGTACAATGTTCTAGGATGATTTCCTTTTTGCATTGGATCTTTTATTTTTCAATCTCATGGAGCGAGTCTGAAATAAATACTACATTAGTGAACTTAAAAAATGTAGAGCTTTTCAATGAAACAAAATATTGGTAGAAATACCTCTTGTTCGGATTTTTTCTTCTCCTTTTGTGCAGCTTTCTTCTTCTCCCTTTGTTCAGCTTTTTTGTTCTTTTCTCTTGCTTCACGAATAATCTTATCAACCTTAGATTCTTTTCTCAATGAAGGAGGACGTCCAGCACATCTGACAGCTATTGGACTTAGTATAATTTTATTTGTTGTCTCCCCATTAGATGGTGCACACGCTTCCCATGTACCGAGTTGATCGTCAATATTACCACAACTTGAGTTACTAGATGGTAGAATTTTCAGATTGTGAAGTTGTTCAATCAAATCATTGCATGAATCCTCTGATATGGCAGCTACCTCTGCAAGTGGGGAGAAAATATTGCACAACTTATCAAAATGTTTGGCAACAGGAGTGTCTTCCATGCCGCCATATCTGCACCGGATAAAGTTATGTTTTCTTTTTACATTTTTTCTCCACCGATCAAGGATGTACTGTGAGGGAACCTGCTTGATTTTCTTCTGAGTAAGCACACATAACACATGCCTACAAATAATACCCCTGAACTCAAAATGGCGACATGAACACTTAACTTCAACCTCTTCCGCATTGAAATATACATGGTACACATAATCTTTTCTCCATCCTTCATCTTTGTCAATTAGCACATCCTCGGTTATTTTGAACGTCTCTATTGTCCCTTCTTTTTGTACGAAGCTCCGGTTACAATACAACATGTGTGTTAGCTCCTCTTGAAACTCTTTGAACTTCGAATTTGTATATATTGATTGAAAATGCTTCTCGATGTCAAAATGAGTGATGCAAGGTATAGTTGAATGGAAAGAATTAAAATCAGCAAGTACCTCCTTCTCAACTTTATCGCGTAGAGCATTCTCATATTGGCTAACAAAATGCTTCAATGTTGTCTTCGCGTGAACATACCCATCAAAGAAGGCATGCATACTCTCACTACGTTGTGTAGTTGACATGCCCGCCCAAAAAGCATCTTTCACAAATGCTGGAACCCAGCGATGTCGATTATCATAGAGCCCTTTAAGCCATTCATTATCAGCAATATCATACCTCTCAAGCATACGCATCCAAGAACCTTCAAAATCTGTGATTGTTAGTGAATCATATACGGCTTTGCCAATTGCAGTCTTGATGTACTCATATTCCTCATATCCACCTAACTTCTCAGGTAGCTTCTTCATTATATGCCACAAGCACCACCTATATCGAGCATCTGGAAAAACTATGTCCACGGCATTCTGAATTGCTTTTGCTTGATCGGTCACAATTGCTCTTGGTTGACGATTTGACATACACTTCAGCCATACTTTAAATAACCAGACAAATGTTTCAGTATCTTCATTTGATAATAAAGCACATCCTAGCAACACAGATTGTCCATGATGATTCACTCCAACAAAAGAAGCAAAAGGCATATCATATTTGTTCACCAAGTATGTGGTGTCGAAAGTGATGACGTCATTAAAGGAGTCATACACTGCTCTACTTCTTGCATTAGCCCAAAAGACATTCATAAGTCGGGATTCATCATCAACATCCATGACACTAAAAAAGTTTGGATTGTCAGTTTGCATTTTCATAAAATACTCACGAACAGCCTCAGCATCACCACTTCCAAGTTTCAATCTTCTTGTTTTCTCTAGATAATTGCGACATTCTTTCTCACCAAAGGTCAGTTTTTCATGACCATCTGCTGCCACGACAAAAGAATTAAAATTCTTGTTTACTCGTATTCCAGCACGGTCATTCAACTCAAGCCTTCGCTTAACATGGAAGTCCAACCTTTTGTTACATCTAAATAACCGAGATTTATGTGGACTTAATGTATGATTATGATCCAAAATAACCGTAGAAATATGAAACTTTCCTTCCTGACCACGGACAACATTAATTTTAGCTTTGCATCCTAACCCAGCAGTTGGTTTTGGCTTCAACATATTTTTTGAGTTGGACTCAGTCTTACCATGGCGAGAGCAACAAAGTGTGAGATACCTCAATTCTCCATTATCAGATCTGTTTGAACTTCTTCTCGTCACACCAAACCCTTTCGTCTTAGCGTAATTTTTATAATACTCTCATACATCATCCTCGGAATCAAAGGTCATCCCCAATTCAGGATCTTCTGGCACATCTGCTTGTCCTTCACCAAAATCCTGTTCAAGTTCCACGTTGATTTTCTATGTTGGCTCGATGCCATTGTCATCGCTTGATATAGACATGTCACTCGACTGAACACTATGAGTTTGATCATTCATTCCTACAAATCATAAAGTAATATAAGAGATTTTACATGAAGTACTGTAATATTAACTAATCTGTCCAATCGTATGCTAGATATAAGAATAAGCAATTAAACAATTTACATTGATATCACTTGTTCTGATTTTCAATTTGGGTGAAAATTGGAGTGACACAAACCTGCTTGAATTAGAGCAGCTCGGCAGTCCGTGAGTCTGCGGGCGCCCGTCGACGACGAGCAGTTCAGCCGGCGACAGGATGGTGAAGTCTAGCTGCAGTTTAAGGAAAACGGTGAGGTCCGGCGTTCCACGACGCCATGGAGGCAGGGTGGTTTTCCACGATCTGAACAAAAACAGAACTTACTGTGCAGTTTCTGGCATAATTTGCGGCACGTTCGGAGAGCAGCTCGGCCGGCGGCTCAATGGAGAGGTCTACGTGCGGGTTGAGGAGGATGGTGAGCTAGGTCCCAATCACGACGGCGCGATGGAGAGGTAGCTGGATATGGTCGATCTCAACGGAGAGGCAAAACGTACGGGACAGTTCAAGCTTTTGGTTGCAAAATTAGCGGCACGTCCTTGCCTTTATTTTTTTTGGTTTAGCCTCCACGTCAGAACCAGTCCTCGTCAGCGCGTAAGGTTCCGTAACTCATCCGTAGGTCTAGCATTTTCGGTGCCTTACACCCGACCACATCACATATTACCGAATATAACTTTCCCAGATTTAATATTAACAGAAAAAACGTATGTGCGAGAAGAGATTGGAGACGCACGGCAATGTGTTGCGGTCTTTCCTCCGACTAGGTGCACGAAACGGGTGGGGTTGGGATGCATGTGCTGACATCATCAATGACATCAGCAGATTAATGCAATGGTATTCAGTTAAATTGTTTCCTATCGGTGACTTCTAAAATTATTCTTATATTAAAAAAAATCATGTGTATATAAAGGATTCTACTAGGACCTCTAATCATTTTAAGAGCCTTTTGCTAACGTGTTTCTTCATAAAATTATAATCTATACGAAATATAATCTCCAACCCATATTAATTGACTCACATTTGTTTAAATTTAAATGAATCTAGACACTATTTAGTATATAGGTTCATCCAAATTTTAACAATAAGTCAATTAATATGGGCTGGAGGGAGTATGTCTAGCATGGGGTTTGACGTTGACAGATGATGATTTTGAGACAACCCAAAAGAAATGGTTGAGATCTAGAGATAAAAAAGAATGGCTGAGATTTTAGTCATGGATGAATGAATAAAATACGGATAATCCGCATATACAGATAGCTCTAGCTCATGATTTTAAAAATCTTCACGTCGTACCCATTTCTTTTATGTTACTTTTTATAAGACGTAACACATGGAAGATAGCATGGGGTTTGACGTTGACAGATGATGATTTTGTGACAACCCAAAAAAATGGTTGAGATCTAGAGATAAAAGAAATTGCTGAGATTTTAGCCATGGATGAATGAATAAAATACGGATAATCTGCATATACAGATAGCTCATGATTTTTAAAATCTTCACGTTGTACCCATTCCTTTTACGTTACTTTTTATAAGACATAACACATGGAAGCTGCAACCCTGCAAATTCTTTTAAGTTCAATTTGAACTCTAATTAGAAGGATAGAATAGCCATGAGGATGAGAAATGAAAATGAACACTTTTAAGTAGTTTGTAGAGATCTAAGTTTTATGTACAAATAGAGTAATTTTTCATCTCACAATTATAAAAAATCAATTGGCCATGTTAAGTTTAAAGGTTAATTATTGTCACTAGCAAACAATTAAGCCAAGTTCACTTGATTAAGAATGTGAATGTACCAACCTGGTTCAAGTCCTCTTGGATGCGATTTGATTTCTAATTATCTCTAAAAGCCAAAAATAAACTGTACGAACCTACATCACAGCGTCCCTTTAATAAAACTCTACTAGGACCTATTGCTATTAAGTGCATGTTTAATATTGTACTAACATGTATACTTATGAGGTGGCGGCACAAATAGTACAAGTCTAAGACGGATTCTAGGCTTAGAAGTGGGACATGTTCATCTTCAAATTACCATATGATTTTTTTTGTAAAACACAAATGTAGAAAAACATGGTGTTGAGATATAAATCGAAAAATATGTAATAAAGTATCGTCTAATCTTTTTGAAAGCTTTTATATAATGTGTTCTTCAAAAATATTTCACTCTATCGAATATAATATGTCCAATATGTCGCTTGACATTGAAAAATAATGACTTTATGAATGCAGCAAGAAATAGTTGAGATTTATATGTAAAAAAGAATGGATGAGATTTCAGTAATGCATGAAGGAAAAAACAACAGATGTTCACATGGAAATATATCTTTTGATTTTATTGAAGATTCATGTCTTGCCATAACACCTATATTTTTATGGAGGCATACACACTCATGAACAACTACTGACACATGGAAGCTACAACCATGCAATTTCTTTAGAATCCAATTTCAAGTCCAATCAGAAGGATGGAAAGGCCACGAGGATGAGAAAAAAAAACATTTTTCATAGTTTATACAGATCTAATTTTTATGTACATATAGAGCAATTTGTCACCTAGCAAGTACAAAAATCATTTGGTTGGGTTAAATGTAAAGGTTAACTCGGATCATTTTGCCATGTATGTCAGATTCAGCATACGAAATTGATATCTAATCTTTAGTGTGATGAATTTAACAATAGCTAAGAAGTAAGCCAAGTTCACTTAATTAAGAGAGTGGATATACCAACCAGGTTTAAGTCCTCATAGATGCTATTTGATTTATAATTCTCTTTATTAAAGCATTGTAGGATCCTCCCTTACTGCACCCCTTTAAAAAAAATAACACTACTAGCAAATAATTGTTAATCACCTGAGATGTTTAAAAACTCTTCGTGAAGTTTGCAAGCTTATGGTACAAAAGAACTATTAAGTGGATACAGTGATTTATATGTAATGAAATACCACATTTTAAGAAATGTACATTGTTTATTTTATTGCATCATTAGATGTTAATGCTATTGAATAAAGCATGCCCCAGAACAACAATGAAGGTCGGAACTAGGGTTTTCATCCTAAAACTCAAGACTCGGTACTTAAACAACACCATTGCAATCAAAGTAGCTATGATATGGTATTTTGGGAATCACAAAATCACGATTCACTACCAATTTAAAGATGATTAAATATATTTTTCAGCGGAAGAAATAATATATTTATCTTTATGTTCATGATGACAATACAACGTGTAATTTCCCCATACAAAAATGGTAATAACCATAAACTTACAGACTATTCCCGAAACACGTTTAACAAAATACAACGATGCCCTCGCAATTGCGAGGGCCACCATGCTAGTTGTTTGAAAAGGAGGGGGACACCGAAGAAAAAGTGGCAAGAAAGAATTATGAGTTGGTACGATTATTTTGTGGAGGTTTAGGCTAAAACCTATATAGAGATGGCGAGGTCTCATTGTACTTGTCAAATGTTGCAGCTGAATGTGGAGATTACTGCAGAAACTGATATGACCGGATTCAAACAAACTTGCTTCCTTGAGCGATATGCATGCATCCACAAATATTCATGCACACAAAATCAACTGATATCGGATTTGCTAATCCCTAGTCAGAAATTTAGTTAAGTATCTCACAACAAAGTTATGCATTCTAGATTACCAGCTTTATTATCCATAGCTGCACACAAAAAATGTGCCGTGTATATATACAATTTAACGTCGAAACAGGCACCTGCCCAACACGCTTTTCAAAACCAGACGTTGTGTATGAATATGCATGCCAAACATAAGTTGAAAATTTAAAGCTGCACACAAAAAATGTGCCGTGTATATATACAATTTAACGTCGAAATAGGCACCTGCCCAACACGCTTTTCAAAACCAGACGTTGTGTATGAATATGCATGCCAAACATAAGTTGAAAATTTAAAGCTGCACACATTCCATAAAGTGTGCAAATACCCAATTAGCGTTGGATCATATACCTAGAAAATCGCAGTGGACCGGGCCTTAGACGCTGCCAAATGAATTTATCACCACTAAAATTTTATATTTTGCTTTCGGATTACCCAAGGAAAGAAAATAGGGATTTCTTCATATGAACATATGAGTGAAATTCAATACGGAAGAAAACAAAACAAAACAAAAATTCCTTTGGCTGACATGCTAAATAGATTTTGGGAATCCTTCTATATTACAGTATCACATGGTTTATTGAAGGAAAATGGAGACCGATATGATTGCAGAAAAATTGAAGTGAAAAAAACATTTTGAGTACAAGTGAAATACAGGTGAATTTTAGCACAACAAATAATCTATATATTTAGTAAATTTTTACTGAAGGATTACACAAGAGAATATTTGTTTGTCATGAATTCCGCGCGCCTTCGACGTTCGGTCGCCACCACCACCGCCAGTATTGGGGCAGCCAAGGAGGCGCAGGATTCTGACGCTTCTTGGCTAGGTTTTGCGGGGCCTCGGATTCGCTCACCTGAGCGACCCGGACAGAAGGCAGGGAGACTCGCGCTAGTTTTTTTCTCGCGCCAAGATCCACTAGCCTAAGTTATTTGGGGTCTACTGCTTGCTTGCTTCACGTGTTCCATGTATGTGCAGGAATGTTCTCGCGTTCGCAACTACTGCCAAGTTTCATGTCAGTCCACCTGCCATACTATACAACCATAAAGTCTCTTAGCTCGACATGAACAACAACAATATGCTTCTTCTTAGTCGGTATGGTGCTTTGTCTATATATATTGCATGCCTGCCTTCGCTCTTAGGCTCATATTCACCCTTTAACCAACCACAAAACAAACTGCATACGTTTCGACAAAAACGCCAAACTCCATTGCCTTTCCTTATCTGCTTAGGATTAAGGTGAACCTTTAAGAATGGAAGGCATTGGGATAAAAAGAATTACAACGGGTTGAACTGGTTGTTAATTTGTACATGACTAAGACACTCCCGACAGGGCTGTGCTAGCTTACGATCAATCATCCCACCGATTGAGATCCCGATAGCACTGGAGCATGCTAGAGCATAGCAAAAAGGGAAACAACCATGTAACCTACAAAGAGAGTACGAGCAGGGACATAAGCCGAAAAGGTTCACGGTCAGAGGCAACCGTAGCCATGGTAATCCATCAAAGAGCCAGTTTGGTCCAACCCAATTGAGTGCAATAATGCTCTCCAAGGACCTAGGTATTAAGAAAGAATCCGCAAACAAATTTTCCACTTACATGACAGTAAACATGGGAGGAGTTGCCTCTACATACTGAGAGGATGTCTGCATTCTGCAACAATATGTGGTTAAGTTGGTGTATGTCATTATGTTAATAATGATCAAACAAGAGAATTGTTTCCTCAAAATGTATCTTAGTGAAGAGATTATATCTTGTTAAACAGTCTGCAAATACAAATAAATAACTTCATGAGTGTTTTCTAAAATCTCCAAACACTACCACAATCCCATTTGAGTTTGAGCCATATATAGGAAAGGAACCACTCTCTTCGTCTAGAATTGGGAAACAATTCAGTATCTCAGTCAAGGAACCATTCTCTTCGTCCAGATTTGGGAAACAGTCTACTACAGACAATGATTAAATCTTATTACCATGATCCCGGAAACCTTCTATTCAGGACTAAAAATGGATTTTAAAATAAATTACATGGGATTTAAACAATTTGAATGCCAGTCCCCACCTCCCCAGACAGTGCCATATCAAGCTTCTCGAACTGAACGGACTGTTTCTCACTGTCTTCCACTTCTTTATTTTATGAACATTTCAACGTAAAGCTATTGAATTGCAAAGACATCATAGCATTGAGATCCCAGCTGATCCATCGCATTCTCTACTATCATCAAGCTTGAATCACTTACTTCCAGTGCCATCTAGGACCGGGCAGGCCAGAGGTCGCACTACTGTAACGTTTCTTAGTGCTCGACGTGAGGATCCGGCAGGATACTGGGTGGTGGCGGTGTTGTGGCCGGCCTGCCTCACTGTGGCGGCGGGGGTTTGCGGGCCAAAGATGGTCCTGGCTGGACCAGAGGTGGGCATGTGTCCCTATTGCCACGTCCGGTCCACTACCGTGAAAGCAGTGGCCACAGTTCCCTCCCATGTGCCTACGGTGCTGCCATACCCAATTTCAGCACTGATCCCCTAATCCGCCGTCTAGTCCTTGTGTTGTTGATCACAGTTAGACGACAAGGGTGGCTTTTCGATCATGGTGGCGCATGCTGGCGGACGGCAAGTTCGGAGGAGCGCTACAAAGCGTATGGTGCAGTGGTTTTTAGGGTTCAGGGGATATCCATGTCATTTGGACCGGCGTCGACGTGGTGACATGTGTGTGTGTCTCCATTCCTTCCCGAGGGGTATCGGGGCCGGGGGGTACCCCTTCCCTACTCTTCTCCAAGTACCGAGGGAAATCCCGACGAACAGTCTGGGTAACAACGTTGTCGTCGTCATCGCATCCCTTCTTAAAAGTGTTGCTTGGTACGCGTCGCTTCGGAGAACTAGGAGCGTGGTAGGACAACTCTAGAGGGTGGAGCGATTGAGGGTCACCTTTGTTTACTCGATCTGCCACTGTTTGGCATTTGTTTTTCGTTTTTTTCCCTCTTTTTTGTTTGGGCTTAATTGTGTAGTTTCCCCATCAATTATATTGTGTGATTGCTATATTAATATAGCGAGGAGAAAGGAATGAGGGTAGATGCAGGGCTGGCCCTTGGGGGGACTAGCGGGGCAGCCGCCCCGGGCCCAAAAAATTATAAGACTAGTATACATAAAAAAAGTTTTTTATTGGACTTGTGGGCAACGCTCGACTTTCAGTAGCCAGTCCTAGACATTGATCAATTCATCGATCGCCCCGTTCGCTTCGAGTTCTAGGAAACTGCTCGCTAGCACGCGAGTATTTCCTAATACGGTTTCGCTAAAGAAAATCGGTAATGGGCTGGGCTGTTTAGAGCATGTAGCTTTGGGTGTTATCAGACTATCGATCTCATCATCCACTCGAAAAGGTATCGGCATACCGATCAGAGACATACGAGACGAGTTTTTTTAACACATCAACGCATGTCTCTTTTTTTTATTTTTTTTATTTTTCTAACATAAGTTCCATTACTTATTTTCTTTCTATTTCATTCTCTTTCATCATTTTTCCTGTTTTTTCTTTGGTATATTTCTTTCATGCCTTTTCCTTTAAATTTTATTTATTTTTACCTTCTATCATGTTTAAATTAGATTTATATTTTTATGAATTTGTTCCTCATGTCTCTAAACATTGTTTCTGCTTATTCTAAAAAAATTATCTCTTGCAATTTTTCTTCCAGACTAAAATTGTGTTTCGGCAGTAATCGTGATTGTTTTCTCATGTTTCAAAACTTTTTCCCGTTTAAGTTCCATTGTAATTTTCGGACTTTGGTTCTAGAAATTTTCATAGGAAATTTTAAGATATCATGTAAACATTGTTATTTATATATGAATATTATAGTTGGAGTATACTTATAATATTTATTTTTCATCATCTCATATATGCAAAAGAATTGTAACACGGGGCCTAAAATTTTAGTTTCGCCCCGGGCCCTTGAAATTTCGTGACCGGCCCTGTAGATGGGTGGTCATCTAAGTGATTAGTTACTGCATGCATGGAGTTCTTAGCTTGATAGCAATGTGCATGTGGATGCTAGCCTTGCTGTGTGTGGTTCCTAAAGAGAATCTAGGAGGAAGAGGTCATGCATGGTTAGTTAGTGGGCTAATGCATGTTGTTAGTGGCCAGTGTGGACTTTGTATGTGTGGTGCTATCTTGTACTGCATATTTAAGTTAAGACACTGAACGAGAAAAAGGGGCTGTGGGGGCCGAGCAAAAATATATCCTTTGTATTCACCAAGGCAGGAGCCTCCTGGCAAAGCATTTTCCTTCTTCCTTGGTTGTGTGCATGTAAATTCTTGGTGAGATTGAGTTTAAGAGAATTGTGAGAGAGAAAAAGAAGAAAGGTTGCGAGATGTAACAACAACATAGGATGCAGCGTCGCATGTATAAATGGATGTCTCACGCTGTTGTTGGAGCTACAGAGTCCTTTTGCTATCGGATCACGAAAAATTGTTAACTTGGAGAAGTTGTGGAAGGACTCATAATAGTGATTTAGTGTTAACTCCATGCTTTATGTGTCCCTGCCTGTGTGGGGATGGAGTCATGACGCTCGTCACCAATGTCAAGTGTCTTTTCAGTCCACCCACCATGCTATACAACCATAACGTCCCTTAGGTCATCATGAACACAATATGCATCTTCTTGATGGTCCATATGGTGCGGTATCTATATATACTGCATGGATGCCTTCGCTCTTTAGGTCACATTCGCTCTCTTAACTAATCACAAAACAAAGTTCTTATCTACTGAGGATTATGGTGAACCTTTGAGAATGGAAGACATCTGGATAAAAAAAATTACCGGGTTTAGGTGTCACGGTTAATTTGTACATGACCAGGACACACACCACACAATCAAGTGTAGTTGCTTGGTAATATCACGTCCTACGTACGAGCTACAAAGTTCTTTTCTTTTCGGAACCACTAGGCATCCGAGTCCGACGACTGATTAGTGTTTCCGATCGGACCAGTCGGGAGCCGTAGGATTAGAAGCACGCTTGCCGTACGATATGGAGGCCAACGTGGGCACAATCTGAATCCTCTTAACTGCCTCCCCGCAAGAAACTTCAGTTTACTATTTCTTTCTGGTAATTATACGACGGAATTTCTACTTTTTGGATGTAATTTTCTGAAACATAGGACGACTGATTTGTGATCCAATTATGCTGCTTCCTTGTAATTTCTTCCGAGAAGCATCTCCGATGTTAGTGTTCTATAATTTTCCGCGGTGCTAATTGTGATGCACACTATCAAGACGTCTGAAGCATATTTATCTCTGACGGAAGCATTTGCTTCGAGTCCCTATAAAAAGCTAGTATTCCAAACTTGCTCTTGATTTGTGTAATTTATGCCTAAAAAGCAAAACTCTTTTGACATGGAAGCACAATTATTTTGACATGGAAACATGAGATTATATCTTCTTAAATAGTCCGCAAATACAAAATCTGAAATCTCCACACACACACACACTGCCATAATCCCACTTGAGTTCAAAATTACCATGATCCTGGAAACCTCTCTGCTCACGACTAGAAATGGATTTCAACATAAATTACTAGTACATACGATCTAAACAATTTGAATGGAAATCCCCGCCTCCCCGAACAGTGCCATGTAAAGGCTTGTCGAACCGAAGGGGATGTTTCTCGCTGACTTCCACTTCTTTGCTTGAAGAACATATCAACGTCGCGTTCTCTGCTATCATTGCGCTTGAATCACTTATGACACTGTCGTAACCAGTCCACTGGTAAGGATCAGGGAATGGTGGCATATGTGCAGGTATGATGCAGCGTCGCACGTATAAGGGACGCTGTGCGCTGCTGTTTTCCGTTCTTGTGCAACACAACTACCAGCAGCTACAGAGTCCTTTTGCTTTCGGATCATGAAAATTTTAAACTTGGAGAAGTTGTGGAAGGACTCAGAATGGGGATTCCGTGTTACCTGCATGCTTTATGTGCTCCCTGCCTGTGTGGGGATGGAGTCTTGATGCTCGTCACCAATGCCTAGTGTCTTGTCAGTCCACCCACCGTACTACAACCATAACATATCTTAGCTCATCATGAACACCATTATGCATCTCCTTGATTGTGCATATGGTGCGCTATCTATATATATAGTGCATATCTTCCTTCGCTCTTCAGCTCACATTCACTCCCTTGACTAATCCCAAAACAAAGGGAGTATCTATTTAGGATTAAGGTGAACCTTTGAGAATGGAAGGCATTCAGGATAAAAAAGTTAGTTGGATCAAATGACTCGGTCAACTTGTACATGACCGAGACACGCACCACGCAATCGTGTGTAGTTCCTTGGCAAAATCAAGTTGGAGGGACTCCAAAGTTCTTCCTTTCTTTTTCTTCTACCGAGTCATGAAAAGCTTAAACATCAGCTGTGAAAGGATAGGATGGAACCAGGACGATTTAGTGTCCAATACATGATTTGGCGAAAGGACCCGACCCAACCTGATCACTTGTGTTGTGGGTGTTCGCCCTTGTCACTTGGGTGATAGGATTGACGGACCTGTGTATGATTTTGCCAACTGGAAAATTGTGATGCGTGGTTTTTCTGTCTGTTTTTTCTTTTAAAGCAGACACGTTTGCGGTTGCGTTTGTATCAGTTTTTTTCCAGTTTTCCAGTATAGTCTCAGCACTCCTCTTGTTGGCATTGGTAGGTTGGGGCTCTAGCGGCGAGCCCTCTGCTGCTTTACAACAATGTCGTTCCACAGTGTGCTGGTTCATGAATTATAAGTTGATACATGTATTTCGCGGAGGTTTAGGACAGGATCTACTTAAGCTGGATCTGGTGAGGTATATCTCCTGTTGTCAAACGTTGCAGTTCAATATCGAGATCTCAAAGTACTTCAACGAAATGACATGTGTACTCTAACATGGGTATAACCGCAAAACTCATACAAACTTGAATCCTCGGTTGATATGGGTACAAATTCTCCCGGCACAAAAAAACAACTGACATCGAATTTACAAATCTTAAGCCAAAACTAGTTAGGCATCTGACAACCAAATTGTGCATCATCAGATCTATCTGTACATGAACAAAACAAATGACGTGTGCAATTTAAGGCGGACCGGCACGGGGCACCTGCCCAATACTCATTTCAATGTCATAAGTTGCCTAGGAATGTGCAACTACCCAACGCAAATTCAAAAATTTAAGCTGCATACACTGTATAAAGTGTCTAAATACCCAGTGCATTAAATCATATACGTAAAAAAATGCAGTAAATTGGCCCTTAAACACTTTCAAATGACTTCTATCGCTACAACAAAAATTTACATTTTCCTTTCAAATTATCCAAGGGAAACACAATTCAGATTTCTTCAAGCGAAATTCAATAAGTAACACAATAAAAATATCTTCCTTTAATTGACTGAGACTATATGAATTTTGTGAAACCTTATCACTTGGTCTTTTTAAGGAAAAAGGAGATCCATATGGTTGCAACCCTTTGAGTACAATATGGAAATAGTGGTAATTTTTTATCACCGCAAACAGTCTACAAATCTAAATAAAAAACAGTGAAGGATTATGCAAGGGCATGTTCAGTACAAGTTGATTACCGGCTAGTTTCTTAGCACTGGTTCCAAGTTTCAACTTGAATCATGTACAAGTCTTGCTGACAAACTTTGACTGATATGCATGCAAAAGGTTCACGCAAAAAAATTAAGCATAAAAAAATAGTGATATTGAATAATTCTCAACCATTGATTGAATTGAATCATCACTAACCGTTGATATTTCATATTCTAATTTCCACATATAATAATTCAAGAGGTAGTTCTTACACAGAGGAATGAGATTTGTGAAGTATGTTGAGAATATACATTTAGTAGGTGACTGACAGAACCCACAAATAATTGCTTCTTAGACAGGCATGCAGTACCGAAGTAAAATGAAATAATAAGAAGCATGAAAAGAATGGCTGAATTTCATCACCACTAATTAATCATCTACGTATTATGATTGTATTATGATTTCAAAGGCGAACTATCAAACAGAAAATTCAGTGCATGGTGATGACCAGCTAATTTCATGACCACTATGGTTTTAAGTTCTAACTGAACCTTCTTCAAGTTTTACCGGCTATCTAGAGATCCCTGTAGCTCAGATCCTTCATTTCTTTCAGTGATGTATCACATACAGTCCTACTCAAGAACTTATACTACTTCGGTTGGATTGCCTTCAAACATGAGGCATTCAAACTCAGATGAGAAGATAGATAGACCAGCCACAGCCACAGCCACCAAGAACTGTATACGAACCGTGCCCGCTGGCCACTCCCTGGCTGCCTGGCATGTGCCTCGACTTCGCGCGCCGGCGCCGCTTATTGGCCTCGACACTACCACCAAGGCCACAGACGCCTCGTGGCTTGCCCTGCTGCTAGATTTCTCGTGCAGCGCTACTACCGGTAGCCATGCATCTTGTGTGCGGAGCTACAAAGTCTTTTTTGCTTTTGGATCATGGAAAGCTTAAAACTTGAAGAAGCTTCCAGACTCGAACGAGGATTCAGTGTTCACTGCCTACTTTATGTGTCCACTGTCTATGTGTGATTGCGCGTATTCCATTCCCGGTGCTTGTCACCAAATACCAATGCATGTGTCTCGTAGGTCCATCTGCCATGTTATACAACCATAACATCTAGAAGCTCCTCATGAACACCAAAGCTTCTTCTTATCCGTCTATATCGTGTTATGTCTATAACTCTATATATACACAGGACTGATACGCCCAATTTGCATCACCAGTTTATATCATAATTTAACTTTATTCATTGATATATGTCTTATTATGAGATAATACTTATGTCTTTCATATGTTTATGCATGTTGGATGATTCTTGGAGGATGAACTGCCGGAGTCTGGATTTTGATGAAAAAGAGGCGTTTTGATGCAATTTCGCGAAGATCAGAAAAATACCAGAAAAACATGGGAAAATAATATTTTCCCAGAAGACGGAGGAAGCCAGAAGGAGGAGCGAAGAGGGGCCGCAGGGGGCCACACCCCTAGGCGCGGGTCCCCCTGGCCGCGCCTAGGGCAGGTGTGGCCCACTTGCCCGGCTCCCGACTCCACCCCTTCGTCTATATCTTTCCTACGGAACCCTAACATCAGGGGGGCAACCACAGATAGATTTCCGCCGCCTCTGCGGGGCGGAAAACACCGAGAGAGGAAGATCTCTCCGGCAGACAGATTCCTGCCAGGAGAATTCCTTCCCGGAGAGGGGAGATCGTCGCCATCAACACCATCGTCAAGCTAGGCTTTATCGGGATCATTATCATCATCCACACCATCATCTCCACCAGCACCATCATCATTACTCCATCCCGCTGTAACAATTGTGTTGGATATTGCTTTAGTTCATTAGGAGAAACCTTCCCGGTGTTAATTACTATTGTTGTTGATGCTTACGAGTGGAACCATTGGATTATTGTTTATGTTCAGATTGTTATACATTACCATATTATCTTTGATCTTGATCCATATGATGTCTTGTGAGTAGTTCGTTTAGTTCTTGAGGACATGGGAGAAGTCATGTTGTTAGTAGTGGATTTGTGTTGAGTTATTATACAATAGTTTAGTATTTAAGTTGTGGTGTTATTCTTCTGTTGGTGTCATGTGAACGTCGACTACATGACACTTCACCATTTATGGGCCTAGGGGAATGCATTGTGTATTTGGCTACTAATTGTAGGGTTGCCAGAGTAACAGAAACCTGAACCCCCGTTAGGACACCTTTGCACAAGGGAGTGTAGGATCTTAGAGTTTAAGGATGTGATTAGATTTATATCTTAATTACTTTCGTGTAGTTACGGATGTTTGCAGGGGGTTTAATCACAAGTATGTATTAGTCCAAGTAAGGTAGGTATGTTAGCACAGGTTCACCCACACAACACTTACAACACCAAAGAAGAGTACTCAGCTATTTGAAACAAAAACACTTGACAGAATTCCCATGTGTCCTCGAGAACGTTTGGTCCTTACAAGTATTTCACCGGCTTGTCCTTTGATAAGAAAGGATTGGGCCACTTGTTCGTTGTATTTGTTACTTGCTCTTTGTTTTGTTGCCTTATCATAAAACCACTAAAAATCTGTTTGCTAAGTATTCACAGGGATTTCCTGCTCCATACCACTGTTCGGCACCTTCTGCTCCTCGTTGGGATCGACACTCCTATTTATCGAAAGTACTGCGATACACCTCATATACTTGTGGGTCATCAATGACTTCATCTCCACAGCTCATCGTCATCCTTTTGACTCCTCCAAAAACAAGTGCGTAGAGTTCATAATAGTTATGAGATATAGGAATGGACAAAATTTCGAAAGATGTTGTCTTTGCTTATCTGCTTATTGAGTAATGTGAGAATGGAAGGCATCAGGGTAAATAAAATTATGGATATAAAAAACACTGGCCAATGTGTTCATGTTAGGGGCACTCTCCACCCAACTAAGAGCAGCGCGACCTAGTGTTCTAGTGATACGAGCTGGAAAGGCCACGCGGGTCTTTTTTCCTCGTGGTCATGAAAACCTTCAACCTAAAGCTGGGGAAGGACTCGAAGGAACAAGAGGTTTTGATGTTCATTGTGTGCTTTATGTGTTCCCAGTATTAGAGACAGGTTCGGTTCCACCACTCGTCTCATGGGAATTGGTAGGATAGGGCTCCCGCCTCTAGGGGTGGCAGTCAAGTCATGTAATGTTGGTTCGGGTGATTCAAGGAGGTCTAGGTTAGAAACTATTGAAGCTAGATCTAGCAAGGTTTTTTCATCTCTTCTAAGACTGGACAATTTTTCATTTGCATCTCTCAATGTTTCCCTTTCGTCTTGTGAAAGGGGGATGGATTCGTCCTTCACATCCAGGAGTTCAATAATATTCAATAACCTTTCTTTTCCTTTTTTTATAATCACTATTTTTGTTACAAGCCCACCCTCTTAGAAAATTCCGAAGGTGACGGATTTTATTCTGCCACACTTCCATCAGATTATCCCCTTTGCTAACCGTTGCCCATTCTCGAGCAACTATCTGGAAAAAATATTCTTGTCTTAACCAGGATAGTTCAAAAGAAAATTGTGATTTATTACCAAGATGTGCTTGTTCACCTGAATCAAGTAACAAATGTGTATGATCAGAGCCCGCCCGAGTGAGAGCCCGGACAGTGACAAGCGGATATTTTTGTTCCCATGAGATGCTTGAAAGCACTCTGTCTAACTTCTCATATGTTAGATTTGTTTTTCTATTTGCCCACATGAATTGTCTTCTAGACAGAGAAATTTCCTTCAGATCAAGACTTTCAATAATGGCATTGAAAATAAAAAGCCACCTAGCATTGAAATTGTCATTATTCTTATCTTCTTGTCGGCGGATAATATAAAAGTCTCCCCCAACTAATATGGGTAGTTGATCATCTTGGCAAATCCGAACTAGTTCAGACAAAAATTCACCTTTTTGGGCATCCTGAGCATCCCCGTACATCGTCCACCAGGGACCATTCAAATTTATCAAACTTTGAAGAGAGGTGAAACTTAACACATATCTCCCCAGGATTAACCCCTTTGACTTGTAAAGTTTCAGCATTTATACCAACTAAGATACCACCTGATCTTCCTTGTGGTGGTATACAATACCAAACAAAGTCAAGGACACCTGATAAGTTCTTAAGAAAAGGATCCGAGAAATTATCTCTACCAGTCTCCAAAATTGCAAAGAAATCTAGTTTGTGGTCTCTTATAGTTCTATTATTATTTCTTGTGTGCGGAGCTACAAATTCCTTTTTAGCTTTCAGATCATGGAAAGCTTAAAACTTGAAGAAGCTGTGGAAGGACTCGAATGAGGATTCGGTATTTACTGCCTACTTTATGTGTCCACTGTCTATTTGTGATTGTGGGTATTCCATTCCTGGCACTGGTCACCAAATACCAATGCACGTGTCATGTACTCTTGTCAGGCCACCTACTATGTTATACACTACCATAACATCTCGTAGCTCCTCATGAACACCAACGCTTATTCTTGTCAGGCTATATCGTGTTATGTCTATAACTCTATATATACACACGACTTCATCTCCCCAGCTCACCTTCATCCTTTTGACTCCCCCAAAAAACAAGTGCATACACTTCATGATAGTTATGAGATATAGGACTAGACAAATTTTCCAAAGGAGTTGTCTTTGCTTATCTTCTTAAGGAGTAATGTGAGAATGGAAGACATCAGGGTAAATAAAATTATGGAGATCAAAAACATTGGCCAATGTGTTCATGTTAGGCACTCCCGACCCAACTAAGCGCAGCGCGACCTAGTGTTCTCGTGGTACGAGCTGCAAAAGCCATGCTAGTCTTTTTTTCTCGTGGTCATGAAAACCTTCAATCTAAAGTTGGGGACGGAATCGCAGGAACAAGAGGTTTTGATGTTCATTGCGTGCTTTATGTGTTCCCAGTATCAGAGAAAGGTTCCGTGCCACCACTCGTCTCATGGGCATTGGTAGGATAGGGCTCCCGCCTCCAGGGGCGGTAGTCAAGTCATGTAATGTTGGTTCGGGTGATTCAAGGAGGTATAGGTTAGGAACTATTGAAGCTAGATCCAGCAAGGTTTATTATTTTTTGTCAAATGCTGCACTTCTGTGTGGGGATGGCTGCAAAATTAAGATTGTCGATGTACTTGGACAAAAAGATATGTATGCTTTAACAACAGTGTAATGGCAACAGTAATCATATAAACTTGCCTCCTCAAGTGATATGTGTGCTCAAACATTCAGGTACACAAAAAAACATGATAATGGATCTGCTAAACCTCCTGTCAACATGAGTTAAGTATTAGCCGACCAAGTTTCACATTATCAGGTCTATCTTTAGTTGCACAAAAAAATTGTGTCGTGTGCAGTTTAAGGTAGAAATGGCCACCTGCTCAAAGCGCATTTCAAAATCAAAAGCTGTGTACAAAAGTTCAACTACCCAATGCATTTGAAAAAAAATTAAGCATGTGTCGTGTACGTCCACCTACTATGTTATACTAACATAACATCTCGTAGCTCCTCATGAACACCAAAGCTCATATCGTGTTATGTCTATAGCTCAATATATACACACGACTTCATCTCCACAGCTCATCTTCATCCTGTTGGCTCCTCCAAAAAACAAGTGCATACAGTTCATAATAGTTATGAGATATAGGACTAGAAAAAAATTGCAAAGCAGTTGTCTTTGCTTAAATTTTCTAAATAGTTATGAAAATACAGCTCAAATTGATTGCTGCTAACAATATGCAGATTTCAAAATTTTCACGAAGGATTATCCAAGGTAAAGTTAAGTTGAAGATTATAATCGGCTAGTTTCTTAGTACTGGATACGGGAACCAAGCCACCTCCCACTCCCTCTCGCGATACCCCCTCCCTCTCGCGACGCTCCCCAGGGCGCCGCTGGGGGGACTTCAGCCGCCGCCAGAGCCCCCATCCAGATCCAATCGCCGCCGCTGCCGCCGGCCCCCGCTGTGGTGGCGGCGGGCCTAGCTGCCGAAGGTGGCTGGGGGGCGGTGCGTCGGAGGCGGAAGCCGGAGCTGCTGGGGCGGCGGCGGCGGAGGCTGAAGCGAGGACCTGGGCGGCGTCCCTTGGTCAGGGTGGAGGCAGCGGTTCCTTGTGTGGCGATCTGGTGGAGGAGGTGCCGGTGATGGGATTCCGCTGGAAGACCTAGATCGGTTCTCTAACCCTAATTGCCTGCTCGATCCGTTCTCCGGAAACCGGCCGGCGGTGTGGGGATCGCCGTGTCGGATCTAATAAAGGAGGTGGTCCTTTGATTTCTTTCGCACGAAGACGAAGATCTGCTTGATGTCTGCCCTCCTTGATCTGGTCTAGAGAGGCGGGTTCCGGAAGGCTCTGCCGGCGAACTCCCATGGGCGTTTCATGCCTGGAGATTGCTGGATCGGAAGGTATTCGGTCGCGCGCACCTTGTTTTTCTGGCCGTTTGGTTTCAGCGGGAGCGTTGCGAAGCTCTGTTGTTTGTTCCCACCAAGTGCCATGCTTTGAGCCATGGTGATGTCAGATGCGGAGAATGTCAGGAAAGCGGAAATTTGAGGGTAGCGATGGTGATTTTTGTTCTTGTGGCGACGGAGATCTGGCTGCGTGATCTAGGACTCATTGCAGCGACTGTTGGTGCGGAAAGACAACGCAGGGGAGTCCCCAGTCTTAGCTTGCAGGGTGAAAATCCAAGGTCTGGCCTTAGCTGGTTGTGCCTGGCAATGACCTTGTTGAAGGCATTGTTTTGTGAGTAAGGATTTTCTTCAGGGTGAAAACCTATGACCTTTGGTCGGACAACGATGGCGCTTGGGCACTGTTTCCTTCTTGAAGGCGTTGTTATTGGAGTGGAGGACTACTGGTGTTGTTCTGATGGTGTCACTGTCGTTTCTTTGAGGATTAGTTCTCTGTAGCGGGATTTTTCTTTTTTGTAATTTCTCTTTCTTTTTTCTGAGCTGTGTGCATCCGTAGAGCCGATAGGGCATGCGTTGTTGCAGAGGCTGGGTGTAATTGGTATCCTTGTGATATTAATATATACTCTTTTCCAAAAAAAAGTTTCTTAATACTGTGCTTTGAAGTTTTTTATACAAGATTGATATGTGTGCAAAAATTTCCTACGCCCTCCAACTGATCTTCATTGGATGACAGTAAATCGGATTTTACAATACCTTCAACACAATCGGTGAAGTGGTCCTCATATTCACAAGTTGTCCCCAGTTTTGGTTAGTGCATTCTCTGATGCAGATTGGGCAGGCTCAGTGGAGGATCGGCAGGTCTAGTGGTTTTGCAGTCCTCTTTGGTGCAAATCTGATTGCATGCATGGAGTTCGAGGAAGCAACTTAAAGTATCAAGCTCGAGCACGAAATAAGAATACAAGGCTCTAGCTAATCTGGTTGAGGTCATATGGATTTAGTGTATTTTAGGTGAACTTAGTGTTTACCAGTCACGTGCACCCGTCTTGTGGTGTGATTGGGGCTACATATGTCAGTGTTAATCCGGTATTCCACGCACAGACAAAACACATAGAGGTGAATTTTTATTTTGTTTGCGAGCGAGTATCAAGGAAGGCTCTTGAGATCAGGTTTATACCATAAGAGGATTGGTTAGCGGATGGACTCACCAATTCCTTGCGTGTACAACAACTTCGATCTCTTTGGTACAATAATCTCAATCTCGTCGATTCTGATTGAGGGGGCTTTTCAAACAACCGGATAAGAGTTGTACTATAGTCTGTTTGATTAGCATGCTCATTAGTTAGAATCCTAAACATGTATCGGTTTTTTTATATAAATCTGTATCCGTATACATCAGGCTATGCCAAAGAGCTATAAACCCGATTGAAGTGTGCCGGTGCAGCCTAAGCACAACCTTGTCTTGTTGTTTTTACCCCTCGAACGAACTTTATTTTATTTTCGTGGCTACTTTTTCAAGGATGTTTACTTGGACTCACAGTACAAATTGACAAACGGGCCATACATGATGTCAAGTCGTTGCTTAATCTAACATGCACTCTCTTCGCTCAGAGATATAAGACATTTTAGGTTTGTGAAAAGAATTTATCTAGACACCTTTTAGTGCTACGAACCTATACACTAAAAGAAGTCTAGATAAATTCGATTCATAAAGCTAAAACATGTTATATTTCTAAACAGGGGGAGTACGTGTCAATGTGCATTCTTTGTTCACTGCCTGCTTTATTTATGTGTCCTCTGTCATATGGGAATACTAGTGTCAGTGCTTGCGACCAATGCATATATCTTGTTAGTCCACCTACCAAATACAATGTTATCCTAACATCTCTTAGCTCCTCATGAACACCAATGCATTTTTTAGTCCATATCACGCCTTGCCTATATATACACACGCCACCCCTTCGCCCCTCAACTCGCATACGGTTCACACTTGTAGTTATGACATATATGGAACATGCCATAGTCGTTGCCTTTGCTCATCTTAAGGTTGTAATGTAGAAGCTTTGAGAATGGAAGGCATTGGGACAAGAAAAAATACCCAAAGCAAAGTCTATTGTCAATTTGTACATGACCGGGACACTCATCATGCAACTGAGCACCAGGCTTCGGAATGTTCGTGCGCTAGACCTTCTTCTTTCGGATCATGAAAACCCAAAACCTGTGGGATGACTAGATGACATAAGAGGATTTTGCGTTCCATGCCTGCTTCATAGTCTTCTATGCCTGGATTTCCAATCCGCCGACATCGCCGTGCTCGTCTGATGGACTTTGGAAGGATGGAGCTTCAAAGGTTGAGCTACGGCAGCAGCGTGAGTTTCCGCACGGGTTTATGCTACTTCTTTTGGTCTATATTAATTGACTTTGATTTATTAAAATTTGAATGAACCTATATACTAAATAGTGTCTAGATTCATTTAAATTTAAACAAATTTAATTCAATTAATATGGATAGGAGGGAGTAGAAAATATTTAACTCGATCCAGTGAGGTCTTACTCTTGTTGTAAAATGTTGCTTCCTCTAGTGATATGCGTGCACAAAAAATACCCAATTAAACAACTGATAACATATTTGCTAATCCCTAGTGGGCATTATTAGTTAAGTACTCTCTCTGTTCGGGATTATAGGTCCTACGCGCATACCTAGGTTGTTAATTTGACTAACAAAACATAACTTATATATCACAAAAATTATACCATTAGAAAATATAACCTCTAAAGTTTCTAATGGTATAATTTTTATGCTATACTATTTATGTTTTGTTGTTCAAATTGGCAACCTAGTTATCCGCGCGGGACTTATAATCCCAAACGGAGGGAGTATCTGACAACAACAAAGGTCTACATTATCAGGTCTATCTATAGGCTATAGCTGCACACAGAAATGTGCCATGTACAATTTGAGGTAAAAAATCAGGAGTGTACGAATGTGCAACTACCAAGCCCAGCTGCCCAAGTTGGAAATTTAAAGCTGCATACACTTGCTCCATGAAGTGTGCAAATACCCAGTTTGCATTGGATCGTATACCTAGAAAATCGCAAAGGACCAGTCATTAGACACTGCCTAATGAATGTTGTCGGTACTACCAATTTACATTTTTCTTTCGGATTATACAAGAGATAAACAATTCCGCTTCGGCCCAAGCCTACCGGCGACGAGCCTCACTTCGCCCATTAAAAGTTAGCTTTCTTAATTAATTTTGGATTCATACCTTAACACCCTCTTCAGCTCACATTCACCCTCTTGAATAATCACAAAACAAAGTGCTTAGGACAATAAAAGTGAACCTTTGAGAATGGAAGGCATCATGATAAAAAATGTTACTCCCTCCGACCCATATTAGTTGACTCCAATTTGGATGAATTTATCACAAAAACTTGTCTAGATACATCCAAATTGAAGTCAACTAATATGGGTCGAAGGGAGTACTAGGATCAGATGAGACAGTCAATTTGTACATGACCATAGCACGCACCACGTAATCGAGTGTAGTTGTTTGGAAATATCAAGTCCCAAGAGCTGCAGAATTCTTTCCTTTTCTTCTACCGGGTCATGAAAAGTTTAAACTTCAGATGTGAAAGGATCCGACGGAACCAGGACTATTTGGTGTCTAATACATGATTTGGTGAAAGGACCAGACCCACCCAGATCGCTTGTGTTATGGGTGTTCGCCCTTGTCACTTGGGTGGCAACATTCACGGCCGTGTGTGTGGTTTTGCCAACTAAAAAATTATGCCATGCGGTATTTCTGTCTGGTTTTTCTTATAAATCGAACACATTTGTGGTCACCTTTGTATCTTTTTGCCCTCCCCATATATATGGCCCAATTCTGTTCTACTCTATAAAGAGGCAGAGATCCTTCTGGTTGCTCCTTAAAAAGAGTCTCAATGGGCAGTACAATCTTGACACTCCTCTCGTTGGCATTGGTAGATTCTGGCTCTAGCGGGTGAGCCCTCTGCTACTGTACAGCAGTGCCGTTTCACAATGCGGTGGTTCATGAATTATAAGTCGATACATGTAATTCGTGGAGGTTTAGGATATGGTCTACTTAAGCTGGATATGGTGTGGTATTTCTCTTATTGTCAAACGTTGCAATTAAATATCGAGATCTCGAAGTACTTCGACAAAATGACATTTGTACTCTTAGATGGGTACAACCGCAAAACTCATACAAACTTGAATCCTCGGTTGATATAGGTGCAAAATCTCCAGACGCAAAATAACAATTGATATCGAATTTGCTAATCTCAAGCCAAAAAGTTAGATATCTGACAACCAATTTGTGCATCATCAGATCTATCTATAGCTGAACAACAAAAAAAAGGCGTGTACAATTCAAGGCAGACCGGCACAGGGCACCTGCCCAGTACACGTTTCAAAAGCAGAAGTTGCCTAGGAATGTGCAACTACCCAATTCAAATTCAATACTTTAAGCTGCATACACAGTATAAAGTGTCCAAATACCAAGTGCATTAAATCATATACTACCTAAAATATTGCGCACGGCCGGGCCTTAGACACTTCCAAATGAATTTTATCGGTACTAACAATTTATATTTCCTTTCAAATTATCCAAGGGGAGCACAATTCAGATTTCTTCATATTTAAATTCAAGCGAAATTCAGTAAGTAAGACAACAAAAATGTCTTCCTTTAATTGACTGATACTATATGAATTTTGTGAAACTTTCTTTATTTCTGTATCACTTGGTCTTTTTAAGGTAAAAGGAGATCGATATGGTTGCAGTTTGAGTACAAGATGAGAATAATGCAAAATTTTGTCACCAAAAATAATCTACAAATTAAAATAAAAAATTATTTAGGGATTATGCAAGGGCATGCTCATTACAAGATGACTACCGGCTAGTTTCTTAGCACTATGGTTTCAAGTTCCAACTTGAATCTTGTACAAGTCATGCTCGCTAACTTCCACTGATATGTGTGTAAAAGGTTCAGTTAGAAAAAATAAGCATAAAAAATAAAGTGAAATTGAATAACTGCAAACCATTGATTGAAATAAATCATCACTAACCGTTGATAATTTATTTTCTGATTCCAACATATAATAATTCAAAAGGGAGTTTTTACACAACAGAATGAGATTTGTGAAATATATTGAGAATATATATTTTGTAGGTACAAATTATTGTTTCTTAGACAGGCATGTAGTACTGAAATAAAATAATAACAAGCATGAAAAGGATGGCTGCATTTCATCAACACTAATTAATCATCTGCATATTCTGATTTCCTGACCACTATGGTTTTAAGTTCTAACTGAACCTTGTTCAAGATTTACCGGCTCTATCTCGAGATCCCTATAGCTCAAAGGGAGATCCTTCATTTCTTTCGGTGATGTATCATTGACAGTCCTACTCAAGAACTGGTACTACGGTTGGACTACCTTCAAACTAGAGGCATTCAAAGTCATGAGTAGATAAGATATACCAGCAACGGGCACCGAGAACCGATTCGTGTATACTGTATATGAAAAGTGCCCGCGGTCCATACACCTGCGCCTCAACTTCGCACGCCGCCGCTGCTGACCCCGCTGCCTGTCTATACGTACGCCTCGTGGCTCGCCCTGCCACTAGATGTGGCATCCCGAATTTACGGTTCGAGAATACCCATTATGCATATAATTCACGTTTCCATGATCAGTGAGCCGTGAGCATAACCGACAAGTATCATTTCATCATCCTTACATTAACGAATACAACAACTTACAAGGAGGTCTTTATGGCTATTACAACATAAGTAGCGGAAGTCTTCAGCGCAGAGCCCGTGCCTACGGGCAACTGACTGGGAAGACGGTCTAGCTCGCATAGACGTCAACTCCTTCGTTCCTTCTTAACATTTGCAATCTAGCCAAGTAAATAGTCAGGGACAATGCCGGTGAGTACTTTGAATATACTCGCAAAACCACCGAGACAAGGGTAAGAGGAAACATGCATATTTTGGCTGTGGTGAGAAAGCTCTATACTATAGTTGTTTTTGAAAAGACCTAACAATGGTATCTCTATATCTTTGTTGAAAGAGAGTTTTTGAAAGAGTATGTCTCCTTTTGAAAATCTGGGCATCTCCACATCCTTGTTAAAAAGGTTTGGAAAACGTTTTGTTGTAAAACCCTTTTTAAAACCTTATCGTCCATCTCTGGTCAAAACCATCTTATTTTTTATATTTCCTCGTGACCAAGTCACATCCTTTAATTCATCATAACTTAACCGAAGGGTACTCCTAGCACTTGCCATTCCAACCGTCCTTGTCCGTGGACACGGCTATTCGAATAGATCACGCTCTGCAGAGGTTGTGCACTTTACCCACAAGAATCAATACATCCGCCGGGATTTAACCACGACCCGCTACACACTGTAGACGGGGGTTCGGATAACCAAACTTAGCTTTTCATTTGTCCATCCCTAGCAAAGGCGGCTTTTCCTTTTGGGTTTGTTCTTCCCGGAACGTATATGCGGCACTATGGCCTTAGTCCTCCCTGCAGCACTTCCGTATACCCAAACCCTCGGCTTGGCAATATACAATTGTTGACTCCACTTCCTTCCCTATGCCTAAAACATACCGTCCGCGGGAGACCCAATTGTTGCACCGACACTTCCGCCGTAGCGGGCGATGGAGGCCTCAGATCCGCAGACCTAAGGTAGAGTCCACTCGGGCTTCCAGGGATTTCTCCCGTTAATCATGTACAAGCAGCCCCGGCTAAGGATTACAACTACGGGCTAATCCCCAGTGTCTGGGGTAATGTGGTTGCACGGATAATTTGTTCTGGACATTGGCTTAGAACATCCCTTCCCTTCTCTTACTTAACTTTCCTTTACTTATCTTCCTCTTCATTATCTTTCTCTTCATCCACCTCATATTTTCTTTAGTAAAACTTTCACTCGGAAACGATGCCTCTTTTCAAGGATTTTATTTTGAAAACTTTTGAGTAGGGTAAGAACCCAAAATAGTTTTATCTTTGAAAATCTGTGGGTTGCAAGAGGGAAGATGTTAATCATCTTAGCCTCGTTCTAAGGGGTAAAATTAGGTGTAAATAGGGTAGGTGTCCCATGGACACTAACCCATAACTTGGAGGAGCCAAGTTACTCACGTCTTTTTATTTAAAACAAACCATGTCTGTTTTCATGCAATTTACAAACGAGATATAAAACAGTTGATAAACAGAAGTAGGGTAATATAGGAGTTCAGGAATGGTGACTTGCCTGTGACCAGCGAGAAGTCCCTTGACGGTGTTAGATAACCAGAATACCAATATAATGTTGGAATTATGCCCTAGAGTCAATAATAAAGATGTTATTATTATAATTCATGTTCATGATAAAGTTTATATTCCATGCTAGAATTGTATTAAGCGGAAACATTAATACTTGTGTGGTTTGTGAACAACACCGTGTCCCTGGTACGCCTCTAAGGACTAGCTCATTGATCAATGATGGTTAAGGTTTCCTAACCATAGACATGAGTTGTCAATTGATAATGAGATCATTTCATTGGAGAATGATATGATGGACAGACCCAAACTAAGCAAAGCAATTAGATCGTTTCATCGTGTTCATCTTTGCGAAGCTTTTCCTATGTCAAATATTGTATTCCTTAGACCATGAGATAATACAACTCCCTGGTATCGGAAGAAAGCTTTGAGGTCATCAAACATCATCCTATGAGAGGGTGATCATAAAGGTGTCTCTCAGGTGATCAGAAAGTATCTGTTGGGTTGTATGTATCGAGATGGAATTTATCCCTCCCAAGTCGGAGAGATATACTTCGGGCCCACTCGGTAATCAATATCAACACCGCTTGCAAGCATGTGGTTAAGGAGTTAATCACAAAGTGATATCGGATTACGGAACGAGTAAAGTACTTGCTGTGAACGAGATTGAACTAGGTATGACGGTACCGACGATCGAATCTCGGGCAAGTAAAATATCGCGAGACGAAGGGAATATATATATGCGATTGTTTGAATCCTGGCATCGTGGTTCATCCGATATGATCATCGATGAATGTGTGGGAGTCAATATGGGTGCCTAGACCCCGCTGTTGATTATTGATAGAAGATCATGTCTGCATATTCTCGAACCCGCAGGGTCACACACTTAACGTATCTCGACGCTAGGATAGATTGGCTAATTGGTTTATGAATTTTTGTTCGGAGTCTCGGATGGGATCCGGGATATCACGAGAGGTTCCGGAATGGTCCGGAGAATAAGATTCATATAAGGCAATGTAGTTTTTGGAGTTCGGAATTGTTCCGGGTTAATCGGTATTGTACCGGAAGCTTCTAGAACCTTCCGGAAGGGGACCAACGTGGCCCCACCTTCCGGGAGGGGGCATGGGCCTATGAGGGAGTGTCCTGGCCGCATTGGGCCAGGGGCACAAGGCCCCATAGGGCCCAGCCGATCCTAGAGAGTTTAAATCGTTTAAACTAGAGATAGGGTTTCTAGAAGAGGGGAGAGTCCATGCCCCCCACTCCTTATCCTTTGGGCTTTGGGGAGGGGCTAGGGCTGCGCCCCCACCCTCTATATAAAGAGGGGTGGGGGCGCACCAAACCCCTACACCTCTCCTCCAAACCCTAGCCGCCTTGCTAGCTTTCCTCTCTCCCTCCCGACTGTTTGTAGGCGAAGCCCTACTGCAGAAATTCTCCACCATATACACCACGCCGTCGTGTTGTAGATCCAATCTATCTCTCCACCATACTTGCTGGTCCAAGGAAGGAGGAGACGTAGAGGTGCTGCACGTGTGCATCTCACGGAGGCACCGCCACTTGTGGTGCTAGATCGGATCGGATCGCGAGGAGGAGAAGCGAGTACGACTACATCACCCACGTTCCGACGAACATTCCGCTGTGCGAATCTTCAAGGGTATGAAGATCTAATCCAATCTCTCTCGTTGTTTGCATCTCCTAGATTAGATCTTGGCTTTCCCTCTGTTCGCTCCGTAGAAAATTTTGATTTACTATGCCGCGAAACCCTTCAGTGGTATCAGAGCTAGATCTATGCGTAGATGTGTTTCACGAGTAGAACGCAACATGGTTGTTGCGGGCGTTGATGTTTTCTGTTGCAAGCCTCTTGTTTGTGTTCTTCTTATGACGCGGGATAGTGAGATTGAAGCAGTCCAGGCCAACCTTACGCGACGTCATTCGCGAGACCGGCTCCGCACTTGACGTGTGGCTTGTTCCACACATGCGGCTGGTGGATGTCAGTTTCTCTCACTATAGTTGTCATGGGATTAACACCGGAGTTTGGCAACCATAATATCACCGTTGTGGCTTTCCGTAGGTAAGAATCGTTCTTAGCATCTACTCCCATAAGCCACGTAAAACATGCAACAACAAAGTAGAGGCGTCTAACTTGTTTTTGCAGGGAGTGTTTTCTGTGATATGGTATGGCCCAAGATGTGATGTGTATAATGTATGCGATGATCATGTTTTGTAATGTTTCACGACTTGCATGTCGATGAGTACACAACCGGCAGGAGCCATATGGTTGTCTTTATAATTGTGTATGACCTGCGAGTCAACTTCTTATACGCCATGTAATAGCTTTACTTTATCGCTAAGTAGTTAGCAATAGTTGTAGTTGCTATTCGTGGTGAAGGCAATCATGGTGGAGTGATGGAGATCATGCCGGAACGCACAAGATGGAGATCATTGCGCGAAGATTGGCTATACCATGTCACATAAAGTTATATGCATGTGATGTTTATCCTTTATGTATCTTATTATGCTTAGATCGCGACGGTAGCATTATAAGATGATTCCTCACTTAAAGATCAAGATAAAAACTGTGTTCTCCCCAAGTATGCACCGTTGCGAAAGTTCGTCGTGTCCAAGCATCACGTGATGATCGGGTGCTATAGACTCTACGCTCACATACAACGGGTGCAAGCCAGTTTTGCACACGCGGAAATACTTGGGTCTAACTTGACGAGCCTAGCATGTACAGACATGGCCTCGGAACACAAGAACCGAAAGGTTAAGCATGAGTCATATGAATGATATGATCGACACTTTGTTGTCCACCATTGAAACCACATCTCTTCTCGTGAAGATCGGATTAGGTGTGGTGAATTTGGATCGTGTTCACTAAAACAACTTGAGGGATGTTGAATTTAGTGGGAGTTCATCTAGTAATTTGATTAAGTTGAACTATTTATCATGAACATAGTCTAAATTGTACTTGCAAATACTGTAGATCCCATGGCCAAGTCCAACTTCAACTTCAACGTTTTTGATGAGATAGAAAAGCTTAGAAACAATGGGTCTAACTTCACCAAATGGTTCCGCATTCTGAGAATCATTCTCGCTGGCGAACAAAAGGACTATGTCCTTGAGAAAGCGCTAGGTGACGCCCCTGCTATAGATGCGCCGGCTGATGAAAAAGCTGTTTATCAGTCACGCAAGGATGATTATGATTTGATTAAGATCGCCATGTTGTATGCTATGGAATCGGATCTTCAAAATCGTTTTGAAGAGTATCCCGGGCCCTTTGAGATTCTTGAGGAGCTGAAAACTATGTTTCAGACTCAGGCCCGTTCTGAGAGATATGAGATCTCTAAGAAATTCTTTAGCTACAAGATGGAGGAAGGGAGTTCCGTCAGTGAGCACGCCATTAAGATGTTGGGCTACACTCAACGCCTTGAGCAACTGGACTGCAAGATTCCAGAGGAGCTCAAGATTGACACTCCTAGCTACAAAAGTTTTGTAGTTGATCACAATCAGATTGGTTCCACTGATATGATCACTGAGCTCTTCGCTAAGATGAAAGTGGCGGAGGTGAACATCAAAAAGAATAATCATGTGTTGATGGTCAACAAGCCCCCCACCTTCAAGAAAGGTAAGGGTGCAAGGAAGCCCTTCAAGAAGGGCGGCGGCAAGCGCAATGCTCCTGCTGAGAAGAAGCTCAAGTCTGGTCCTAAGCCGGACACTGAGTGCTTCTACTGCAAGGACAAGGGTCACTAGAAGCGCAACTGTCCGAAGTACTTAGCAGACAAGAAGGCTGGCACCATCAAAGGTATATTTGATATACATGTTATTGATGTTTTCCTTACTAGCCCTCGTTGTAGTGCCTGGGTATTTGATACCGGTTCAGTTGCTAATATTTGTAACTCGAAACAGGAGCTACGGAATAGATGGCGGCTTGCGAGGGATGAGGTGACGATGCGCGTTGGCAACGGATCAAGAGTTGATGTGATGGCCGTCGGCACGCTCTCCTTAGTTTTACCTTCGGGATTAGTTTTAAACCTTAATAAGTGTTATTATGTGCCTGCGTTGAGCATGAACATTATTTCTGAATCGTGTTTATTGCAAGACGGTTATTCATTTAAATCGGAGAATAATGGTTGTTCTATTTATATGAGTAACATCTTTTATGGTCATGCACCTCTTGTAAATGGTTTATTTCTTATAAATCTCGAAAGGGATGAAACACACATCCATAACATTGAGGCTAAGAGATGCAAAGTAGATAGTGATAATACTACTTATTTGTGGCACTGTCGTCTAGGTCATATTGGTGTAAAGCGCATGAAGAAACTCCATTCTGATGGACTTTTGGAGTCTCTTGATTTTGAATCATTTGACACATGCGAACCATGCCTCATGGGCAAGATGATCAAAACCCCGTTCTCCGGTATGATGGAGCGAGCAACGGACTTGTTAGAAATCATACGTACCGATGTATGCGGACCGATGAGTATTTCGACATTTATCGCTATTTCCTCACTTTTACCGATGACTTAAGTAGATATGGGTATATCTATTTAATGAAACATAAATCTGAAACATTTGAAAAGTTCAAGGAATTTCAGAATGAAGTGGAGAACCATCGTAACAGAAAGATTAAGTTTCTACGATCCGATCGTGGAGGTGAATATTTGAGTTATGATTTTCTCACGCATCTTAAAGCAAGTGGAATCGTTTCACAACTCACGCCACCCGGAACACCACAGCGCAATGGTGTGTCTGAACGCCGGAATCGAACCCTATTAGATATGGTCCGATCAATGATGTCTCTTACTGATTTGCCGTTATCATTTTGGGGTTATGCATTACAAACCGCTGCATTCACTTTAAATAGGGCACCATCTAAATCCGTTGAGACGACACCGTATGAACTGTGGTTTGGTGCTAAACCTAAGTTGTCGTTTCTTAAAGTTTGGGGATGCGAAGCTTACGTCAAGAAGTTGATGCCGGACAAGCTCGAACCCAAAGCGGAGAAATGCGTCTTCATAGGATACCCTAAGGAAACAATTGGGTATACCTTCTATCACAGAACCGAAGGCAAAGTGTTTGTCGCAAAGAATGGTTCCTTTCTTGAGAAGGAGTTTCTCTCGAAAGAAGTGAGTGGGAGGAAAGTAGAGCTTGACGAGGTTATTGAACCTTCTCTTGAATTGGAGAGTAGCACAGCACCTGAAATTGTTCCAGTGCCGCCTGCACCAACAATAGAGGAAGCTAATGACAAAGATCATGAAGCTTCGGACGATGCTGCTACTGAACGTCGCAGGTCGACAAGGTCGCGTGCCCCTCCTGAGTGGTACGGCAACCCTGTCTTGACTGTCTTGTTGGTAGAAGACAGTGAACCTACGAACTATGAGGAAGCGATGATGAGCCCAGACTCTGAGAAATGGCTAGAAGCCATGAAATCCGAATTGGGATCCATGAGCGAAAACCAAGTATGGACTTTGGTGGACCCTCCTAGCGACCGAAAGGCCGTTGAGTGCAAATGGATATTCAAGAAGAAAACGGACGCGGATGGTAATGTTACCGTCTATAAAGCACGGCTTGTCGCGAAAGGTTTTCGACAAGTTCAAGGTGTTGACTACGATGAGACTTTCTCTCCCGTAGCGATGTTTAAGTCCATTCGGATTTTATTAGCAATTGCTGCGTTTCATGATTATGAAATATGGCAGATGGATGTCAAGACTGCATTCCTCAATGGCAACATTGATGAAGAGTTGTATATGATGCAACCCGAAGGTTTTGTCGATCCTAAGGATGCTAGTAAAGTATGCAAACTTCAGCGTTCCATTTATGGACTGAAGCAAGCATCTTGGAGTTGGAACCTTCGTTTTGATCAAGTGATCAAGAGATTTGGATTTGTTCCAAATTTCTATGAAGCTTGTATCTACAAGAAAGTGAGTGGGAGCTCGGTGACGTTTCTGGTACTATATGTGGATGAAATATTGATTATCAGAAATGACATCAACATGCTTAACGATGTGAAGAGTTATTTGAACAAATGTTTTTCAATGAAAGACCTAGGTGAAGCTGCTTATATATTGGGCATCAAGATCTATAGAGATAGACAAAGACGCCTGATAGCTTTAAGCCAGAGTACATACCTAGACAAAGTTCTGAAAAGGTTCAGAATGGATAAGGCAAAGAAAGGTTCAGTGCCTATGTTATCAGGTAAGATATTGAGCAAGGCTCAGTGTCCAGCTACGGTAAATGATAGGGAAGCTATGAGCAAAGTGCCTTATGCCTCGGCCATAGGTTTTATCATGTATGCCATGCTGTGTACTAGACCGGATGTGTCCAATGCTCTTAGTTTGACGAGCAGATATCAAAGTGATCCAGGAGTGGAACACTGGACAGCCGTGAAGAACATCCTAAAGTACCTAAATAGGACTAAAGAAATGTTCTTAGTCTATGGGGGTGATGAACAGCTTGTCGTAAAAGGTTACGTCGACGCTAGTTTTGACACCGACAAGGATGATTCCAAATCTCAGACAGGATACATTTATATTTTGAATGGAGGAGCTGTAAGCTGGAGAAGCTGCAAGCAAAGCGTGATCGCGGGATCTACAGTAGAAGCGGAATACATGGCTGCTGCAGAAGCGTCAAGTGAAGGAGTTTGGATCAGAAACTTCATCACTGAGCTTGGCGTGGTTCCAAGTGCATTGGACCCACTGGAGATATTGTGTGACAACACTGGTGCCATAGCACTCGCTAAGGAACCAAGATATCATCCAAAGACCAAGCATATCAACCGCAAGTTTCATATAATCCAAGATTATATTGCAGATGGAGATCTGAAGATTAGCAAAGTACATACAGATCTGAATGTCGCAGATCCATTGACTAAACCTCTTCCACGTGTAAAACATGATCAACACCTCAGTGCCATGGGTGTGAGATTGTTACCAGATGTAAACTAGATTATTGACTCTAGTGCAAGTGGGAGACTGTTGGAATTATGCCCTAGAGGCAATAATAAAGATGTTATTATTATAATTCATGTTCATGATAAAGTTTATATTCCATGCTAGAATTGTATTAAGCGGAAACATTAATACTTGTGTGGTTTGTGAACAACACCGTGTCCCTGGTACGCCTCTAAGGACTAGCTCATTGATCAATGATGGTTAAGGTTTCCTAACCATAGACATGAGTTGTCAATTGATAATGAGATCATTTCATTGGAGAATGATATGATGGACAGACCCAAACTAAGCAAAGCAATTAGCTCGTTTCATCGTGTTCATCTTTGCGAAGCTTTTCCAATGTCAAATATTGTATTCCTTAGACCATGAGATAATACAACTCCCTGGTATCGGAAGAAAGCTTTGAGGTCATCAAACATCATCCTATGAGAGGGTGATCATAAAGGTGTCTCTCAGGTGATCGGAAAGTATCTGTTGGGTTGTATGTATCGAGATGGAATTTGTCCCTCCCAAGTCGGAGAGATATACTTCGGGCCCACTCAGTAATCAGTATCAACACCGCTTGCAAGCATGTGGTTAAGGAGTTAATCACAAAGTGATATCGGATTACGGAACGAGTAAAATACTTGCTGTGAACGAGATTGAACTAGGTATGACGGTACCGACGATCGAATCTCGGGCAAGTAAAATATCGCGAGACGAAGGGAATATATATATGGGATTGTTTGAATCCTGGCATCGTGGTTCATCCGATATGATCATCGATGAATGTGTGGGAGTCAATATGGGTGCCCAGACCCCGCTGTTGATTATTGATAGAAGATCATGTCTGCATATTCTCGAACCCGCAGGGTCACACACTTAACGTATCTCGACGCTAGGATAGATTGGATAATTGGTTTATGAATTTTTGTTCGGAGTCTCGGATGGGATCCGGGATATCACGAGAGGTTCCGGAATGGTCCGGAGAATAAGATTCATATAAGGCAATGCAGTTTTTGGAGTTCGGAATTGTTCCGGGTTAATCGGTATTGTACCGGAAGCTTCTAGAACCTTCCGGAAGGGGACCAACGTGGCCCCACCTTCCGGGAGGGGGCATGGGCCTATGAGGGAGTGTCCTGGCCGCATTGGGCCAGGGGCACAAGGCCCCATAGGGCCCAGCCGATCCTAGAGAGTTTAAATCGTTTAAACTAGATATAGGGTTTCTAGAAGAGGGGAGAGTCCATGCCCCCCACTCCTTATCCTTTGGGCTTGGGGGGAGGGGCTAGGGCTGCGCCCCCCCCCCCACCCCCTCTATATAAAGAGGGGTGGGGGCGCACCAAACCCCTACACCTCTCCTCCAAACCCTAGCCGCCTTGCTAGCTTTCCTCTCTCCCTCCCGACTGTTTGTAGGCGAAGCCCTACTGCAGAAATTCTCCACCATATACACCACGTCGTCGTGTTGTAGATCCAATCTATCTCTCCACCATACTTGCTGGTCCGAGGAAGGAGGAGACGTCGAGGTGCTGCACGTGTGCATCTCACGGAGGCACCGCCACTTGTGGTGCTAGATCGGATCGGATCGCGAGGAGGAGAAGCGAGTACGACTACATCACCCACGTTCCGACGAACGTTCCGCTGTGCGAATCTTCAAGGGTATGAAGATCTAATCCAATCTCTCTCATTGTTTGCATCTCCTAGATTAGATCTTGGCTTTCCCTCTGTTCGCTCCGTAGAAAATTTTGATTTACTATGCCGCAAAACCCTTCATATAATAATAATATAATCCCGATCCTTCCTTCTTTTCGGCGTCACACAATCCCAACTATCGCCGTTATCGAGCATACATGCAAACAAACAATACTACAATCAATACAAGCATGCAAACATCAAACCATATAGTAAGCGAAATATAAATACATTATATGAGACAGTAGGATGTGGTATGATGGTTTGAGTTGATTGGGTTGGGGGATGTTTAGAAGACATTTGGGAAAAAGGCTTCCCTTTGGATTTAATGTCTAGGATTTAACTAAGGGAGGTTTTTGGTCAAGGACTTGATCAGTATGATACCATTGGATAAAAATGATACCATAAGTTAGGTATTGATAAAATGAAGCTAACAAAAGTGGTTTCACTATTTTATCATTTTCCCTTGATTTATAATGGATTTTATAGTGATTAAAGCTCTAGTTTTAGGAAATAATTCACCAGAAGTTCTCTGGACTTCCAAAAATTATTTCCTTGGGTGGTTAAGTAGAATTTTATGGAATGAATTCAGAGGAGTTGGAATCTCCTCAAAATAATTACCAGAATGCCCTTAAGAAATTCCCAAAGCCAGTACTGGCTTGGATTTGTCTTTTTCATCAGATTTATTTTACAGAAGCTTTTTAGTTGATTCCAAGGAAAGATGCTAGTTACTGATATTAAATTTTTGTATAAATTGGAATAAGCCTTTTTGGAGTTACAAAGTTACTGTGGTGAATTTGTTAGTGAATAAACCAAGCACAGAAGGATTTAATTCACCAATATATAATAGAGGCTCATAAAATTATGAGCTTCTGGATTTAGTAGGGTATGGTTATGTGTGTTTACTAAGAGTTTTAATTAGGTCCAAACCTCATTTTTTTGGCCTAGAGAAATTGATAAAGGCAGAAGTGGTTGTATTTTGTTATTTTTGTCATTGGTAAACTAGGAAGCAAGTGAGTATGGGGACTGTGGGGATTGAAAGGTATGGTAAACACCTTTCAATACAAGTTGGAAATATTTCATTTGGATGTGTAAATCTTCCTGGAGAATTTGTCTAGTGTTCTGGACAGATCTTAGTAGAACATTTATCATATTTATTTTATTCTTCCATTTAGTCCAGAACCAAGTCTATATGTTAGAGAAAACATGAGTGCATCTATGAAAATTTAGATCTGAGCAGTTTGGTTCATTTTCCATTTTCACTTTGAATTAAACCAAACCACTATTCTTCCGATCTGAAATTCCAGCAAAAAGAAAAAGGACTAGGGAAATCAACAGGCCAGATCCGGAGGGAAGCAGGTCGCACAGAGGAAGGCCGGCCCAACTGCGTTGGTGTGCGCGGGCGATGCGTAACCAGCTGCGTCCTAGCGGCTGGCCTGCCAGCAGGGGCCGGGTCGAAGTGGTACGGGGGCGTCCTGGTCGTTCAATCTAAGAGTAGATCGACGGCTGGAGGGTCGTCGTCCCCGCGAGGAGGGGTGCTGCCGGGTGGAAACCCTAGACGGCGTCGGGGTTGGACAGGGAGCTCCCTAGAGGGCTCGGGGAAGGCTGGGAAGGCGATGGGGCGACGCGGTGCACGCCGGGGGTCCCGAGGATGGTCGGCTCGAGGGGGCGTGGCGTCGGGGAGAAGGTTGCGCGAGGTTGGCCGAAACGGAGCTCGCCGGAGCTTGCTGGTGCGGCGTCGGTGAGGCCTGCATGTCGACAAGAAGGGTAGGGTTAGGTAGAGGAGGAAGAGGAGGTCGCTGGGTGGTGACATGCAGAGGGAGAAGGGTTAGGGAGAAGATCTCTTGCTCGATTTTTGGAGATGGTCGAGAGATTCCTCTTTCTTTCTCTAGAGCAGAGCTGAGCAGGGGAGAGGAGGGGAGCTCGTGGGGGAGGTGAGGGGAGTGCTCTGGGGGCAAATGAGCAACGAGGGGAGGCTGGGGTGGCCTCTCACCCTTTTATTTCGAAACCTCAAGGTATAGATGAAATGACAAAAATGGACATGGGGTGGGAGCTTGACATTGGTTTCCAAGGGTGGTGCTGTGGTAAATAGGGTCGTGCCTGGAGCAGATATGGGGTGGGGTGCTGTGGGAGAGTAAAGAAGGGGTTTGGACAAGACATGGCCTTTGTCTCTCCCATGAACAAACACAAAGGACAAGATGTCAAGTGATGCTACGGTGCAAGTGCTACAGTGTGGTCGACCAGAGGGGTGTGTGTGTTGCTGTGGAGTAGTACTAGGGAAGATTGGAGCTGGTTTGATTGGGGTTTGAATCAAGTTTTGATTGTTTTGGAAAAGTTGATCATTATGAGGTTTGTGAAGGAAGTTGCAAAATTTATATTGGTCAAAGTGTGAAAATGGTACTGGTAGGTGGTATTGGTCAAATAATCACCTCATGATTTAAATGAGATTTTTCTAATGATTATAATCCCATTTAAATGCACTTCTTCAAAAAGTGCTGAAGTAGATTATGGAAGCAAGAAATATATTTTTACATTAGGCAAGCTTAGTTTTTGATGTGATATGGTCCTAAATACCATAACACACATTGGAGAATTTTATGGGGATTTATTGAAGTGTAAAAGTATTGTTAGGGAATTATTTCTTGTTTCTGCCATATAAGGAAAGGGGCAAAAAGAAATAATAAGGAATCTCAAAAATATTTATTTTTGAGTTGGGAATATGGGATATGATAGATAGGCCTAAAATGTGCCTTGAGTTGGCAAGGTGATTTGGAGGAAAACAATCTTGCCTTTATAGACAAGAGTTTTGAGAATTTGATAAATAGAGGGAAATAAATAGTTTAATAATCCAAATAATTTTGGGAATTATTTGGGGATGCTTATATCCAAGGTAGATGATGTACACTTGATGTAGGCATCAATATAAACCTTGGTTTTGAAGAAAAAGTGGTGAAAAGGGTGGAAACTAGATGCTTGGAGGATCTAGGGTTTCATTAGTCTGATGCCATCTAAGCAAGGTTGGATTAGGGAGCTCAGAGCTCACCTTGGTACAAGGTTTATATGTATGGACAGACCATGTCATGTAGATGATCATGGAAGCAATAGTTAGTACTGGGTGCATTTGGGGTGATCTAGATGAGATGGCAAATTTTGTTGAAAATAAGGTTGCCTTAACAGATGCATCAGTTAGCCTCCTAAACCATGTGGGTTTAGGAAGCACAAAGCTCCAATGGAAACAAGTAGAGTGGGGGTTGATAGGCCATGATTAGTATATCATACCCATTCAAATAGTTGGTCAAGGGGTGGTGGCATATGGATGTGGGCTTCTGCCAAAGTAGGCAAGATGATAAGATTTGCATAAAAGATTATTATCTTGACTACAAAACCATCAAGGATGAGTGGGAGATAGAATGGTTTAGCCAAAGGCAAGAGCGGTCCTTGGTAGTACTAAATATGTACTACAAGGTGGTTCAAATGCATTCTCAAGAATGCACATAGGTTGGAAGAGATAGAGATCTAAAGATTGAATCTTGATAAGGAATTCCAGACTTAGCCATTTTGGCAGTTTTGGAGATTTTGACTAGAGTGCAAGTGTAGCAGCTTTTGAGAGGATGCTAGGTTCCAAACTCATGATCAAGGAGATTAGGTTGAGGTAATAACTAAGTAGATAGGTTTCATTCTTAGATTGGGTCTCCACTGAGTTGAAAACCATCTAGAGGGAATTATCCTTGGATTGATCTGAGCATGAGGGGAGGTGGTTACCTTAGTGGCTTAGGATGGATCCAGAGTGGGAGGCTTGCTAGGGCTGGATGATCCCAAGCAAGGATTGGGTCCTAAAGGATGAGCTACTAGATTAGCTCAATCTAGTTCCTAGGCAAACAAGGCAATCATCAGATCAAGGCAATCAGCAGACAGCAGGTCAAGGCAATTCATCTTGTTACTTATCTAACTACTACTAGGGTTACCTTCAAGCCTAGCTTGAGGTAAGGATGGGTATGTTCAAAAGGTATTGTTCTTTGAAGGAGGATAAGACCATCTTGGTATCTCTACCAAGATTGAGATGAAAAGGTTTTAATAAAGTTTTGGGAAAACCTGGGGATAAGAGTAGTTGAAGGTTCTGTCTTGAAAACATAAGGAGAGTATATATATTTCTCCATAGTTTTGGCAATAGAAACTAGTAAAGTATTTGGTGGTGTCAAAGTCATCTTGGCTCATGTTTTGAAATGCCAGAACGTTTGAGAATATGAAAGATGAGCCAAGGTATCTCTTTTGTGAAATAGTTTGTGTAAGCTAGTGTTGAGATGAGAAATATGTTACCTAATATACAAGCAGTTGCTTGAGTACAAGCAAACATGTCAGCACACAATGCAAGAAATTTTTTTTGTTCCCCCTGATTTTTGCCTTTTTGACATTTAATCAGGGTTGCTGAAATTGGGATGTTACTGACCTTTCCCCCTTAAAATAATCTCGTCCCGAGATTAGGGAGGAGTAGGGTTGGGGTAATAATATCCGCTTAATAATTTCAGCGGTAGAATTAAAATAGGCGATAATAAGTTTTATAAATACCTGACGTGGTTGGTTACAGATCGGAGCTGAGTGGCTTTGGGTCGGGCGGTTTAGTTTAAAACAAATGGAAAAGACGCAGTCTTTTACCCTTAGAACAAGTTGAAGGGGTTCGCAGCATAGTAAATCAAAAAAATTCTACGGATGCGAACGGGAAAGCCAAGATCTAATCTAGGAGATGCAAACAACAAGGGGAAATAGATGAGATCTTCATACCCTTGAAGATTCGCACAGCGGAACGTTCGTCGGAACGTGGGTGATGTAGTCGTACTCGCTTCTCCTCCTCGCGATCCGATCCGATCTAACACCGCAAGTGGCGATGCCTCCGAGAGATGCACACGTGCAGCACCTCGACGTCTCCTCCTTCCTCGGTCCAGCAAGTATGGTGGAGATACGGATTGGATCTACAACGCGACGGCGCGGTGCAAGTGGTGGAGAGTTTCTGCAGCAGGGCTTCGCCTACGTGCAGTCGGGAGGGAGAGAGAGAGGAGGGCAGCAGGGCGGCTAGGGCTTGAGGAGGAGGTGTGGGAGGGGGTGCGCCACCAGCCCTCTTTATATAGAGGGGTGGGCGGCCAGACCTTGCCCCTCCCCCAAGTCCTAGGGCCGGCGGCCAAGGAGGGAGGAGTGGGGGGCAAGTCCCCCCCCCCTTCTAGAAGCTCCCCTAGGGTTTTGCCCTAGGTTGGCCGGTTGGGCCCTATGGGGCCTTGTGCCCCTGGCCCAATGCGGCCAGGGCACTCCCTCATAGGCCCATGCCCCCTCCCGGCAGGTGGGGCCACGTTGGTCCCCCTCCGGAAGGTTCTAGAAGCTTCTGATATAATACCGGTTAACCCGAAACAATTCCGAACTCCAAAAACTGCATTACCTTATATGAATCTTATTCTCCGGACCATTCCGGAACCTCTCGTGATGTCTCGGATCCCATCCGAGACTTCGAACAAAAACTCATAAACCAATTATCCAATCTATCCTAGCGTCGAGACACGTTAAGTGTGTGACCCTTCGGGTTCGAGAACATGCAGACATGATCTTCTATCAATAATCAACAGCGGGGTCTGGAAACCCATATTGACTCCCACACATTCATCGATGATCATATCGGATGAACCACGATGCCAGGATTAAATCAATCCCATATATATTCCCTTCGTCTCGCGATATTTTACTTGCCCGAGATTTGATCGTCGGTACCGTCATACCTAGTTCAATCTCGTTCACAGCAAGTACTTTACTCGTTCCGTAATCCGATATCACTTTGTGAGTAACTCCTTAATCACATGCTTGCAAGCGGTGTTGATATCGATTACCGAGTGGGCCCGAAGTATATCTCTCCGACTTGGGAGGGACAAATACCATCTCGATACATACAACCCAACGGGTACTTTCCGATCACCTGAGAGACACCTTTATGATCACCCTCTCATAGGATGACATTTGATGACCTGAAAGCTTTCTTCCGATATCAGAGAGTTGTATTATCTCGTGGTCTAAGGAATACAATATTTGACATAAGAAAAGCTTTGCAAAGATGAACACGATGACACGATCTAATTGCTCCGCTTAGTTTGGGTCTGTCCATCATATCATTCTCCCAATGATATGATCTCATCATTAATCGACAACTCATGCTATGGTTAGGAAACCTTAACCATCATTAATCAATGAGCTTGTCCATAGAGGCATACTAGGGACACGGTGTTGTTCATAAACCACACAAGTATTAAAGTTTCCGCTTAATACAATTCTAGCATGGAATATAAACTTTATCGTGAACAAGAATTATAATAATAACATCTTTATTATTGCCTCTAGGGCATAATTCCAACACAAGTCTAGGTAGGTTTAGCGTCGACGAGGTACTTCCTTCTTGCGGCGAGTGGCGAGTGGAGTCTTCTGTATTTCTTGCGGTCGACCTTCTTTCTTCATGATCTTTATACACCGGTTGTTGGTATGACTCATTGGAGACGGTAGAACATTTATTTTTATCATGTCTGTTTGCTCGTATTATTTGGCGCATGATATTCTTTGCTTACAATATAACCCCACCAACTAGTATAACTAATATGTTTGGTAATTGGTTAAATGGGGTGGATATAAAAACTAAAGCTCGTATACGCTTGGCATATCAGCTTTGTGTTGGTCCATTTGAACATGCAGGAATAACTTTGTATTTAACAAACAAACATCCGCAAACTTTTTTCAGGTTATTCGAATGGATGTGCACTGGATTGAACTATGGGCCTACCTACTCCTGAAGCAGGGCCGGCTCTGGCCCAGGGCAAGAGGGGCGACGGCCTGGGGCCCAGCGGAAATGGGGGCCCATATTTGGTACACAGTATATATAGGGAAAGAGGGGTACAGTATATATAGGGAAAGAGGGGTAGAAAAAAATAAATAGGCCCTCCAAAGAAAAACAAAGCACGCATTGACGCAGAGGCACATCCACACTTGACGTTCCATTTTTTCGATCGAATCACGCACTGGGCCCTCGCTTCGCCCGGTCGCCCTGGATCTCTATTTCCCTTCCTTAATCACGCACGATCACATATACTTCAGTGTTTTCAATCTCTAATTCTCAATGCCTTGACTGAATTTTCTTTCCTTTTACAACACTTGCAGCCAGTACTTCCATTGCTAATGTGTCAGTTTGCTCGGCTTATTCATAAAGGATATTGTTAGTCCCCATTATTCAGAATTTAAGATAGCCTGGTTTTGAAGGCTTTGAGTTTTGCTAATCTGCTACAAAACCTTCAGGTGTTCTCCAAACAAGTTGCCCAAGAAGCATCCATCTGTATGTTTCGAGTCCCTCCGTTCAGAAATAACTGACTTGAGTTTGTCTAAATTCGAATATATCTAGACGTATTTTATGTATAGATACATTCAAATCTAGATAAACTTAAATCAATTATTTTTGAACGGAGGGAGTATTATTTGTGACTTGTAGCAGCTTTCATGATAGTTGATTTGGACCAAAAGCAAGAAAATTTATCAGATATTTGGTCCCAATAAAAAAATTTCGGTCTTTATGACTTTAATATATTTACCCATCAATATGTGGAATCAGAAAGAAAGGTTTGCTGGGCCCATTGATGGAGTTTGCCCTGGGGCCTCTGAAATCCAAGAGCCGGCCCTATCCTGAAGGATCAGCGAGAGCTTATGGTTTCTGGATGCAGTCAGCTCTTGACGGTCGCACGGGACTGCTATTTCTAGTCTACAGGGTGGCAGCATATTAGTAGACTACATGGATAGTTATATTATGGTTCTCACCTTTCGATGGCTAATATTTGTATCTACCATCTTTGATCCATGATTGTAATAATTTCAGTACCTTGAATACTTTGAACTGACCAATAAAACAGGTTGTGTGCAACAATTGATGCAGAGAGGCGAGGGCTCCGCTCCCCATTTAAAAAAAAAGGTTGTGCAACTCTTTTATATTCATGGTCATGAAAACCTTATGTTTACCTCGTGCTTTATGTGTTCGAGAAAAGCTCAGTGCCACCACTCGTCTTATGGGCATTGGTAGTTTGGGGCTCCAGGGTGGCAGTTGAGTCATATACTGTTGGTTCAGGTAATTCAAGGATGTCTAGGTTAGTAACTATTCAAGCTGGATCTGGTGAGTTTTATTATCATTGTCAAATGTTGTGGGGATGGCTGCAAAAACTGTTGATGTACTTGGACACCTTGGACAAAACGATATGTGTACTTTACCAGCAGTACAACGGCGACAGAAATCATACAAACTTGCCTCCTCGAGTGATATGTGTGCTCAAATATTCAGGGACATGAAAAAAACTGATAACGGATCTGCTAAACCCCCAGTCGACGTGAGTTAAGTATCAGTCGACCAAGTTGCACATTCTCAGGTTCATCTATAGCTGAACAACTGACGTCGAAGTTGCAAATATCAAGACAAAACTAGTTTTGTATCTGACAACAAAATTGTGCATCATCGATCTATCTATAGCTGAACAAAAAAATGATGTGTACAATTGAAGGCAGACCGGCACGGGGCACCTGTCCAATACTCATTTCAATGTCATAAGTTTCCTAGGGATGCGCAACTACCCTACGAGCAAATTCAAAATTTTAAGCTGCATAGACTATATAAAGTGTCCAAATACCCAGTGCATTAAATAATATACGTAAAAAAAATTGCAGTCAATCGGCCCTTAGACACTTTCAAATGACTTTTATCGATACAACAAAAAATTACATTTTCCTTTCAAATTATCCAAGGGGAACACAACTCGGATTTCTTCATACTTAAATTCAAGCGAAATTCAATAAGTAACACAATAAAAACGTCTTCCTTTAATTGACTGAGACTATATGAATTTTGCGAAACCTTATCCCTTGGTATTTTTAAGGTAAAAAGGAGATCCATATGGTTGCAACCCTTTTGAGTACAATATGAAAATAGTGGTAAATTTTTGTCACCACAAACAATCTACAAATCTATAAAAAACAGTGAAGGATTATGCAAGGGCATGTTCAGTACAAGGTGATTACCGGCTAGTTTCTTAGCACTATGGTTCCAAGTTTCAACTTGAACCGTGTACAAGTCTTGCTGACTAACTTCGACCGATGTGCATGCAAAAGGTTCAAGCAAAAAAAATAAGCATAAAAAATAAAGTGATATTGAATAATTCTCAACCATTGATTGAATTGAATCATCACTAACCGTTGATATTTCATATTCTAATTTCCACATATAATAATTCAAGAGGTAGTTCTTACACATAAGAATGAGATTTGTGAAGCGTGAGAACATACATTTAGTAGGTGAATGGCAGAAACCACAAATTATTGCTTCTTAGACAGACATATGAACGGTGCCCGCTGGCCACTCATATACTGTATATGAACGGTGCCTGCTGGCCACTCGACTTCGCGCGCCGCCAGCTGCTAACGGCCCCCGACGTACATGACCATCAAGGCCACGGACGCCTCACGGCCACGGCTCGCCCTGCTGCTAGTTTTTTCGTGCAGCGCTACTACCGGTAGCCATGCATCTTGTGTAGGGAGCTACAAAGTCTTTTTTTTAGGATCATGGAAAACTTATAACTTGAAGAAGCTGTGTGGAAGGACTCGAATGAGGATTCAGTGTTCACTGCCTGCTTTATGTGTCCACTGTTTGTGTGTGATTGTGTGTATTCCACTGCCTGCTTTATGTGTCTTGTCAGGCCACCTACTATGTTATACACTACCATAACATCTCGTAGCTCCTCATAAACACCAACTCTTCTTCTTGTCAGCCCATATCGTGTTATGTCTATAACTCTATATATACACACGACTTCATCTTCACACCTCATCGTCATCCTTTTGACTCCTCCAAAAAAACAAGTGCATATATACTTGATAATAGCTATGAGATATAGGAACGTACCAAATTTCCAGAGGTGTTGTCTTTGCTTATCTTCTTATTGAGTAATGCAAGAATGGAAGGCATCGGGGTAAATAAAATTAAGGAGATCAAAACCACCGGCCAATGTGTTCATGATAGGGGCACTCCCCACCCAACTAAGCACAGCATGACCGAGTGTACTCGTGGTACGATCGAGAAAGGCTGCGCAAGTCTTTCATCTCCGTGGTCATGAAAACCTTATGTTTACCTTGTTCTCTTATGGGCATTGGTAGTTTGGGGCTTCAGGGGCGGCAATTCAAGCTGGATCTGGGGATTCCAGGAGGTCTAGGTTAGGAGCTATTCAAGCTGGATCTCAGGAGGTCTAGGTTAGGAGCTATTCAAGCTAGATCTCAGGAGGTCTAGGTTAGGAGCTATTCAAGCTAAATCTGGGGATGTATGCAAAAAAATTGTCGATACACTTGGACAAAATGATGTGTACTTTAATAGAAATACAACGACGACAGAAATCATAAAAACTTTGCCTCCTCGAATGATATGTGTGCTCAAACATTCAGGCAAACGAAAAAACCTGATAACGGATCTGCTAAACCTCCAGTCAACACTAGTTAAGTATCAGCAGACCAAGTTTCACATTATCAGGCCTATCTATAGCTGCACAAACAAATTGTGCCGTGTGCAGTTTAAGGTAGAAATGGCCGCCTGCTCAAAGAGTGTTTCAAAATCAGAAGTTGTGTACAAACGTTCAACTACCCAATGCATTTAAAAAAATTAAGCTCTAGACAATCTTCTACAAAATGTGCAAATATCTTGTTACCATTGGATCAGAGTTAATAGCATAGAACTACCGGTTTCTGGGCAAAATTCCGGAAATCTACCAGTTTACGATTTCGCAGCAAAAATCTGCCACATTTGGCGTCCGTTTTCTCAAATAGCACTAAACGCCCGGTGAACGCGAATTGACACCAGATCTGACAGGGTTGGCCCACCGTAATCGATGACGTGGTAGGACTGGACGGCGAGCGGCACGGCCGTTAACGCCCGTTCACGGCAGGAGTGGGGCCCACTACTTGGCGCTGTCCTAACGCGTTGGGTCTTCCTCCCGACCGTTTTCTTCCCCGCCGCCCATGCTCCTGCGACAGAGCGCCACCGCCGACCGCCCCGCCATTGTCGCCGCCGTCCCAGTCGAGCGCAGCCCTCGCCATGCCTAGCTGGCACGACGGCTCTGAGTCGAGCAACTCCTACGTAGGGGTAAGCTCCAGTCCATCTCCCTCCCCCCATTGTCAAATTAGGGTTCTTCCGAAATTGGGATTTATTGATTTATCGTCAAATTAGGTCGATTAAAGTTGATTTCTTCTTTGATTAGGACCTCTCATGCCTGGACTATGCTCCTAATGTGATTGATGACCCGCTATTTTGCGAGATAGCCGTGGGCGCCGAGCGGTGTGACATGCACAAGCTGGAGCCGCGCAGATGCGTAGCCTTTGATGGGACAGACACAGGGAGGAGATTCTACATGTGCCAGATTGAAAATGTAAGTTATTTACTCCATCCTTGTTACTGTCAAGCTTAGTTTTTGGTTGCTGCCACTGACATAGTTTACTCAAGCTTAAACCACTGCCATAGTTTAGTTACTGACATAGTTTAATCAAACTTAAACCACTGACATAGTTTAGTTACTGCCACTGACATAGTTTAGTTTACTCAAGCTTAAGCATGCCCATCTTATGTTTAATTTGAATGAAATTCTTATACTCATGCTATGTTTAATTTGCAGCAAGCAATCAACTGTGGTTTCCAGTCTTGGATAGATAAAGGGTGGCCTGACACTCTCAATAATGCACTAAGCAAGTTGTGGTCAATGTATGATGACTGCAGTAGCACTATGATGTTTGAGAGAGTTGAGAGAAGGAGCAGGGAGCTTCAGGAGCAGAAGCACATAGAAGCTTTGAAGAATGAGGTTGAGGTGCTGAAAAATGCAAAAGAAGAACTGAAGAATGTGTTAAAATCCCAGGCTGATGTGTTTAGGGTCAAACAAAACAAGGTAGAGGCTGGAAGAGATGCCCTACTGGAAGAGAAGAAGAAGTGGGAGGAAGAAAGAGCTGTTCTGCTGGAAGAGAAGAAGAAGTGGGAGGCAGAAAGAGTTGTCCTGAAGGAAGAGAAGAAGAAGCTGGAGTATACCATCTATGAAATGTTCTAGGCAAGTCATGAGAACAAAGTAAAGCTGAAGAAAATCAAAGCTATCTATGATGAGTGATCCTTCTATTACTGTAATATTTGTTGTGGAACTATCTATGTAATCCTTTTATTATGGAACTATCTATGTAATCTTAGCTATGTAATGGAACTATCTATGTGATCCTTTTAATATCTGTTATGGAACTATCTATGTAATCTTAGCTATGTAATGGCACCTTGAATCTCTTGGTTCAGCTGTGTGTGTCTTGGATTTGAAATAAAGTCCCTTTTTTTTCTTTTTTTCAGCTGCATGTGCCTTGGATTTCAAATAAAGTGCACCATTTTCAAAGGGTTCAAGCTAAGATGCAAACTACATATGAAATAAAGTACACAATGATCAACAAAATCTCCATAGTTTAGCACAAATAGTTTTGCATATCAACTGGATATGTCTTGCATAGCTTTGCAACATAGGTAGATAGGTTCAGCACAAATAGATAGGTCCAGCACAAATAGATAGGTCCAACACACATTTAGCAGCACAAATACATAGGTCCATCAAATTAACTAAGAAACATGAATTATTTTCCAGCATTTGAACTGTCAGCAACAGGCTTCTGACCCTTCTTCCTGTAGCTGCCATATTTACCAGTAGTAAGGTAACCTTGCATCTTATGTGTAGGCTTGAATGCCCTGGAAGATACCCTGGTGCTGGTAGCATTTGTTGTTGCAGAAACTGGTCTTGGTGCTGTGAAAGCCCTGGTACTTGGTGCACTATTAGCAGAAACTGGCCTTGGTGCACTTCTTGTTGGAGCACTAGGAACTGGAGTAGGTGAAGCAGTAGGTGCTGGAGCACTATGAGCTGGAATTGGATGCCTGCTTGATGAAGCACTAGGAGCACTAGGACCTGCTCTTGGAGGCCTTCTTGCTGAACCAGATGATTCAGTATAGTCCTGCCTGCTAGCCTGATACAATTGCACTAACAATTAATATATAATTACTAGTTACCAAATAAACAAGAACAAGTACTAGCTACTAACCTGGTGATCATTTTTTCTTACTTGCAGGCTTGGCCTCAAAGCTACCTGACAGCTAGTATACCTATGACCTACTAGCTTGCGGTTACTGCAAGTGATAGATCCCATTCTAGATGTATCCCTAGGGGCAGGCACCTCAAATTTTCCTTTCCTTCTCTTGTACTGTTTCCTACCAGGTTTCTCCCTGAATAGGTGGATCTATGTCTGGTGTGTTGGTCCTTGTCCAATCTTCAGGGCCAGGAACAGGGTAGATTGTATGCCTGAATGTCTCAATATACATGGGCTTTTTGAAGAAATCATTTACATAATCCTCTGGATGTTGTTGTACTTTCATGATAGCTGCAGCTGCATGATTGCAAGGAATCCCTGTAAGATCCCATTTCCTACAGCCACATGTTTTATTAATCAAATTTACAGCAACAACTCTACCACTTGAACTTGTAACTTGCCATAGACCAATCTCACAGTTTTGAGCATTGCAATCCCTGGACCACCTCTTGGCCTCTGCAAGTTTCTCTGTGTAGAATGGAGTTATATCCCACCTTGATGCTGCTGCTTTCACCCTAGTGCCACTGTACTTCACCATGAGTTTGTTTCTTATTCCTTCAAGCATTGTCCTAATTGGTTTGTTTCTCACATTCAGGATCATCCTATTGAATACTTCACTGATATTGTTCACAACTAGTTCTGTCTTACAGTTAGTGTCAAACAGGTGTCTTGCCCATGTCTCAGCTGGAATTTTCACTAGCCACTCATATGCCTCTACACAGTCCCTCTTCATTGATTTCATTGCCAAATCAAACCCATTCTTTGTGTAAGAGTATCTAGCTGCATCCATATATTTTTTTAGTTCTGGGCCCCTAAAACCTGCTGCCTGGAAGTTGGCATAAATATGCCTGAGACAAAATCTCTGTGGATAATTTGGAAAAACTTGTGAAATTGCTTTTAACAGTCCCTTCTGCCTGTCAGAGATAATGGTGTAGTTACCAAATTTGCCAGATTCTCCAATACAGTACCTAAGTTGAGTTAGGAACCAAATCCAGCTAGCTTGATCTTCCTTGTCAACTACACCAAAAGCAATTGGAAAGATGTTGTTGTTTCCATCTCTCCCAGTTGCGGCTAAAATTTGCTGCCCAGTGTTCACCCATCTACTCCTATGAATGGTCTGCATCCATTGAGAAAAACTTGGAGTGAAGCATTGAAGCATATGAATAACCCATGGAATCTTGGGTTAGGGCTAGGATGTTCCACAAGCTCCTTAGTTGTCACTACACACCTGCTTCCTGGGTTGGTCTCTAGTATAGCATTCAAATAATCCCTCAGCCTAGTATATTGTTTCTTCTGATCTCCAATGACAGAAGCAAATGCCTTCATTCTTGCTCTGTAGGCTTTGCTCTTTGACACTTCAACTTAGCATTGTCTATCAAAGTGTCAACAGAAGTATTTGGGTCTGTCCTTATTGCCTGCACAGATTGAGATGCTAGCCAATCAATGGTGACTCTTGTGTTCTCACCATGAGCTATGCAAGTGTGCTCAGACTTGAATTTCCTAATGCAAAAAGTTTGCTCATTTGCAATCTTGGAGGCTGTCAAGTAGAACTCACACCCCTGTTTCTTGCCTTCATCAGTGCACCACACAATGATCCTGGAAGGAGTGTTCCTATGAAAGTGGAAGTTCCTGAGCTGGGCTATGTGGTAGTTTCTTAGAGCTACTCTGAACTGGTAAACATCTTGGAAGCAAAGCTTGATGCAGAATTGTAAGTGTGGGTCTACTCTGTTGGGATCATACCACATCCTCTTCTTCATCTTCTTTAACTTTCTCTTCTTGCCACTTGCTAGTGTGTACTTCTGAACTGCCCCATCATCATCACTATCCCATATATCTTCTGGACTGATGTCCTCATCACTGGAAGGAATGAAAGAAGGGAATGGTGATTCCTCTGCCTCATGGTGACAGTTGCTAGTTGGGCCTGTCCTAGCTACCTTTTTCTTGGCAAAATAGTCATCCTCAACAGCCTCCTCATTTGTTTCTATGTCATTTTCAGTTTCTACATCATCAAAGAACTCCTCCACATCTGTGTCCCCTTAAAAATGCAAACAAGGGTCCTCTCTCTGCTTCTTCATTTGTTCCATCTTCTCCATTATTGCAACAGCTTCATGGTCCATGTCTTTCTCCCTTTTCTCACTCCTTAATTTCTTAATTAGTTCTAACTCAGCAGCAACCTGTCTGTTGTGCTCTCTCTTGTGCTCTTCAAAGTTAACCTGGTGTGGCATCCCGCAAAACCACTACTAGAAAATCGCGTTGAATTTGTGCATTGCATCATCATGACCGCATGCTCATGTCATCATGCCACATTGCATTTGAGCATCGTCATCATCTTGCAATTGATTGCATAAAACTATTTTTGAAAACCTGGTTTTGTTTTCTAAACGCCCCGTCTTTTATTCAAACGCAAACCCGGATCGCCGGAATATTTTGTTTTGATTAAATGTGTTTTGCAAACGGTCTGTTTAAATAAATAAATTATTTGCATTATTTTTAGTGGGGCAGTCGAACGGGCCGAATGACCCGAACGACCACCCCGGAATTATAATCGGGCCACCTAAAACGGTCCCTCTAATTCCTAAACCTACCAGCTAACCTACCCACACCCCTTTGGCCACATCACCCGGACCAATCCCGGAACGCCACCTCACCCTCTCTCCCCCTCTACCCAATCCTAAACTGCCACCTAGACCTACCCTCAACCCACTCACACAACACCAAACACCACACACCACGCGCGCAGCACACCCCGGGCCTCTCCCCCTGGCCCACCTGGCCCCGCCCCTGTCGGCTTCTTCCTTCCCCGCGTCCTCTCTCTCCCTCTGGTCCTCTCTCTCGCGCGCAGCACCCGCCCCGCCACCGCACGCTTCCACAGACACGCGCCTCCCCCGGTCCCCCTTATCTCTCCGCCCTCGCCCCGGTACGCTCGCCCTTCCCCCTCCTCGGCGACGCCCCCTCTCCCTCCCTTGGCCACGCCGCCGCCGCCTAGCTCCTCCTCGCCACCCTCTCCTCCCCTCCTCCGCGAGCTTCCCCGCCACCGGCCAGCCGCCTCGCCCCCTCGCGCGCCGCGGCGCTCCCCGGACCCCGCAGCCGCCATGCCGGCGCCCCCTACCGACGCGGCCGTGCCCGCGGCCTCCTCCCCGCCTACCGCCGTCGGCCCCGTTTCCCTCTGCAGCGGCGCCGTTCCCCTCCCGGCGTGCTCTGCCGTCGTCTCTGTCCGGCAACACGCCGCCGCCCGGAGTCCCTCCTAGCTTGCGCCTGGCCGCCGCCCACCTGCACGTCTGCCGGCCGCCCTCCGTCGCCCCGCGTGACCTGCTCCTTGCGCCTCTGTCCTCCTGCGGGCCGACGCCCTCGCCACAAGACCAGCGTCGCTGTTGACCGCGGCCACGGGCAGTTACCAGGAGGCAGAGCCTAGCTCTGGCCCTGTCGCTGTTGAACCACGGCTTGATGCCCTCTGCCTGCCTTGGGTGTTGTCTCCACCTCGCGTGTGCGCGCTTGCAACAACATCTCGTCTCGGATCAGCGTCTCCTTGTTTCGGTGGTGAGCGGTGGATGTGCCTGGTTGCCGCGAGCCCCTCCTGCCCATGTCTTCTTCAGGGATTCAATGGTTTGTATATCCCCGAGTGGAATACCAAGTTCACCTGCGTCAAAACTAGAGTGCGACACCATCAACCGAGCCGAAACCCCAAGGTCTCCAACACGGATAAGAGGATCGGACCTCGAAGACCGAACCCGGCACGCATAGTTCTTCCTCTCGGATCCAAGTACGCCGAGACCCCGGTGCGACAAGTACTCCTTCCCGGACGCCAAGTTCGCCGAGAACCCGGACTCCAAGGTCTTCATCCCGGTACGACAAGCACTTCGCCGTGGAACGCCAAGACCGACCCGACCCACGGACCCGACAAGACCTTCGCGATAACAAGAACGGCATCGGCCCGGAAGAATCCGATGCGACCGACACCGACCCAAGTCCTTCGTCCCGGAACGACAAGAACTACCCCCGATATCCGAGAACGATCCCGTCGAGACCGATCCGTCGAACCCTGGACCCTGAGACCGACCCTGAACCCCAAGATCTCCCGAACCCTAATGTGTGAACCCTTTTCTCGAACCCTATTTTATAACATAATACAACTTGTCGCATATTAAATTGCCATTCTTGCATGCATACATTGTTTGGTTTGGGGGCCTTATGCCGATTCACCTCATAATTAAATATGGGGCCCATATGCGGGCAAGTCTAGTCACATATCGGCCTCATTTAAACTTGTGTAGCGAACCGGTGATATTTTCTGCCTCGTTAAACAACATTTAAACTGCGGGGTAGCTAAACAACTTTAACCATCTAACTAATTGTCGGGACCCCGGTTCCGCTTAATATGACCTAATTGCATCGCACCTTTGCCATGCCATACATCATACATGCATCATGCCGATCTTCTGCCGTTGTATTAAATAGTGCATCCGGTGTTTATTCTAGTGTTTTGCTTCTTCGCGGATAAGGCCGATGAGTTGATGCGAGTGTCGACCCGATCTTCGGTTGAACCTTCGGCAATGTTTTCAGGCGAGCATCTCCCCCTTTCTACCTATCTTACTTTTATAGTATTTATTTCCCTCCTGTTGATCTTTGCTATCTGTGTTGCGATGCTCTAGTTTTCGTACCCGTGATATCCCTTGCAGCCATATATTGCCTTGGACACATCCTATTACCTGTTGTTTGGTAGATAGTTGGACTTGCGCGTCGTAGTCGCTTGCTCAAGTGATGTTTCGTGTCGTCAAGCGCCACAGTTGTTGATGTATTGCCGCATGTTGTTGTTGGAGATGATCATAGCTTTACTTATCGTTCACTTTAATTCCTGTTTAACAACTAAAATTGAAGTAAGCAGAGGCATCGGTGGGTGATAGAAAATATTTGGTTTCCGAACGCCCACTTGTGTCCCGTAGGACCCCGAGTACTTGATACCTGTTCCTTGATTTATGGCGCTATCCACATCCGGGAGGTATATGGGACCCCCCTTAGCCAGAGCTTGATTCAGTCTTATTTCTTGGGGCCACAAACTAGTTTGAGGTTTTATTTACGATCCTGTACTTATGCCATGCTTTACTGCTTTATTTACGATTGTGCGAGGTACTGCACACTGTACTGTTTTGGATCGAGACACGATTCTGCGGTGTCGACAAGCCCAGTTTTGGGTTCCCAGTCGTTCACAGCCGTCTACCCAAACCTTGAGTCCATCTCGGAGCTTGCTTACTTCGTTGCGGGTCTACTCAATGGGGTGGCCCCCTGAAATATTTCTGAATCCTGTGATTGCTTTGTCGTGAAGGCCTCGTTGGGTTTTGATTTGGTTTTTCCGAGGTTGATCGAGTGTGTGTTGCTATTGGTGCACCCCGGCCGGGTAAAACTTTCTGAAAGCCGTGTCCGCGGTTATGGACGACTTGGAGCACAGTATCTCGACCATAGACAAGCATAACTAAAGTTTATTGCTATAAATTTGACTTTATAATGACTAGTAATCAGCTTCACTATAATGGAATGGCTAATTAATATTGCCCACAATTGCTTGTTTGGAGTGTCGCTTGCGACCATTGTACCTGACTAGTAAGTACTGCAACTACAACGGAATGGCTAAATAAAAGTACCAACAACTGCTGGGTTTTGGGTTTATCTCATGCTATCTGTATCTGATTAGTAATTGTTGCAACTACAACGGAATGAATAACTAAAAGGGCCCACTGCTTCTTTTATCAGGACGATTATCTAAACCTGACTAGTAAAATGCCGCAACTATAACTGAATAAATAAAACTGCCAACTATGTGAGTTCCTCGGTTGACTTCCTCGTTTGGTCTCGAGGGGGAAACACCAGGATGGGTTTGTTTGGTGTTAGTATCAGGTTGGATCCGGATAGGTCATTCTTATCCCTCTCTGATAACCGCCAGTTGGATCGAGTCTCTATAGGTTGTTTAGTGCATGCTGCCGCTGCCGCTTCAGTCCACCATACCTTTGTAGGCGAGGACCGCCGAATTCTAGTCTCGCCGTGTACTGGCCTCAGTACTGACGCTCCTCTTTTTCCTTTGCCCTTTGTCGGCACCCCTTTTGTTTTAAGCAGGTTTTGAGATCGACGTCGTTAGCAGGGTTACCCTTCCGGCTTGGCCTGGGCAGGGTTATGGACGCCATTGGTTATTCTTCAGGGCTCTTAGCCCCATTTGCATCTTGTCCGTAGTCGGACGCTGTATCATTTTCAAGGTGATTTGGATCTTTGTATATTATATCTGTATTCTTGACGCTTTGAGTCGTGTTGTAAATATATCTGTTCGGTGGGTCCCATCGAGGACTGTTGTGCAATGTTATTACTTCGTTTTCCACCCGCACGAAAGTGCCTGGTGGGCACCTTTGAATCGTTTCTATGCGGGTTTGGCGGGTTTCGCTAAAACTTGCATAGATCCGATTCTGAGGGTGTTACAGAGTGGTATCAGAGCTCAGCAGTTGCGATACCCCACAAGTCCAGCCTGTAGGATAACCTAGCTAACGGCCGAAGTAGAGTGTCAAAACTATTTTTGCAAAATCGGTTGGATAGTTCTGATTAGGTCTGATTTTACTCCTTACCCCTCTGCTATTCTCCTCTCACCTCTACGTGTTTTGAATCCTCTCTCTTCTCTCTCTTCGAGTCCAGGATTTCTCGCGGTTGGGTTTCCGTCGTACCTTCAGGGTTTCGTTTTCTCCCTTTTGCAACGAGGTGCTACGATCATCAATCTGCAACTTGTCTGTTGTACCCTTCATCCGATCTTTTGTTCTTGAGCTCTTGATCCATATGTGTTCCTTGCCGGATATCCGTGTCGTTGAAAAACATATGAGAAGGACGAGCATTGGTGAAGTTGGAGTATACCTTGAGCATGTGTTGTTCATGCCAATGGAACCATCGCGGAACCTAATCATTGTGTCTTTCATACGATTTCTGCTGGCATCATCCCTTTGTTCCGGATACCGCCTATGAAGATCTTCAGTCTAAATCTCGAGAGTCGAGTTGCCTGATTCTCCTACCCATGTATAGAGTTGATAGTTGGGTCCGGGATGGACTGATCACCCTACCCGACTCTTACTGTTCGCTCTGTACATCGAACTGGTGGATCAATGTAACTTTTCCCTCTCCTAATGGAAGTTAGAGTTGGCCTTATCGTTTGATACCTCTATCTTCGTCCTTTGTTTCTCCGGAGTGTTCTCTCGACAATCAGGAACAACGACCCTTTGTTGGTGGTGTCGCCGATTTCCAGATGAAGAAGGAACCCTCGTTAGTGGTGTCGCGAGGATCTACATGAAGCGAGAAGATTCAGATCGCCGACCTTCCTTCCGGAACCATGAGGCGGATCTCGAGGGCGAGATCCCTTGTTAGTGGTGTCGAATTGTGGCATCCCGCAAAACCACTACTAGAAAATCGCGTTGAATTTGTGCATTGCATCATCATGACCGCATGCTCATGTCATCATGCCACATTGCATTTGAGCATCGTCATCATCTTGCAATTGATTGCATAAAACTATTTTTGAAAACCTGGTTTTGTTTTCTAAACGCCCCGTCTTTTATTCAAACGCAAACCCGGATCGCCGGAATATTTTGTTTTGATTAAATGTGTTTTGCAAACGGTCCGTTTAAATAAATAAATTATTTGCATTATTTTTAGTGGGGCAGTCGAACGGGCCGAATGACCCGAACGACCACCCCGGAATTATAATCGGGCCACCTAAAACGGTCCCTCTAATTCCTAAACCTACCAGCTAACCTACCCACACCCCTTTGGCCACATCACCCGGACCAATCCCGGAACGCCACCTCACCCTCTCTCCCCCTCTACCCAATCCTAAACTGCCACCTAGACCTACCCTCAACCCACTCACACAACACCAAACACCACACACCACGCGCGCAGCACACCCCGGGCCTCTCCCCCCTGGCCCACCTGGCCCCGCCCCTGTCGGCTTCTTCCTTCCCCGCGTCCTCTCTCTTCCTCTGGTCCTCTCTCTCGCGCGCAGCACCCGCCCCGCCACCGCACGCTTCCACAGACACGCGCCTCCCCCGGTCCCCCTTCTCTCTCCGCCCTCGCCCCGGTCCGCTCGCCCTTCCCCCTCCTCGGCGACGCCCCCTCTCCCTCCCTTGGCCGCGCCGCCGCCGCCTAGCTCCTCCTCGCCACCCTCTCCTCCCCTCCTCCGCGAGCTTCCCCGCCACCGGCCAGCCGCCTCGCCCCCTCGCGCGCCGCGGCGCTCCCCGGACCCCGCAGCCGCCACGCCGGCGCCCCCTACCGACGCGGCCGGGCCCACGGCCTCCTCCCCGCCTACCGCCGTCGGCCCCGTTTCCTTCTACAGCGGCGCCGCTCCCCTCCCGGCGTGCTCTGCCGTCGTCTCTGTCCGGCAACACGCCGCCGCCCGGTGTCCCTCCTAGCTTGCGCCTGGCCGCCGCCCACCTGCACGTCTGCCGGCCGCCCTCCGTCGCCCCGCGTGACCTGCTCCTTGCGCCTCTGTCCTCCTGCAGGCCGACGCCCTCGCCACAAGACCAGCGTCGCTGTTGACCGCGGCCACGGGCAGTTACCAGGAGGCAGAGCCTAGCTCTGGCCCTGTCGCTGTTGAACCACGGCTTGATGCCCTCTGCCTGCCTTGGGTGTTGTCTCCACCTCGCGTGTGCGCGCTTGCAACAACATCTCGTCTCGGATCAGCGTCTCCTTGTTTCGGTGGTGAGCGGTGGATGTGCCTGGTTGCCGCGAGCCCCTCCTGCCCATGTCTTCTTCAGGGATTCAATGGTCTGTATATCCCCGAGTGGAATACCAATTTCACCTGCGTCAAAACTGTAGGGTTCGCAGCATAGAAAACAAAAAATTTCCTACGATGGGAACAACTATGTACCAAGATCTATCTACTAGATACAAACAACGAGCGGATGTATATCCGTAGAGAACATACCCTTGAAGACCGACAAAGCTTAACGAGTCCAAACTCGTGGTTGATGTAGACGATCTCTTGCCGATCTCAAGATCGAGAGGAAGTCCTAGCGCCGCAAAACAGCAGCGCATCCGTGCTCGCACACACGTTCGAGGCACCGAGCAACCTCCGCCTCCTCGCTCCAGCGATGCAGCGGAAGCACAACTCTTTCTTGCCGAAAAGCCACCGGAAACATGTATCTCGCTAGTCCGAGACCATGGGGGATAAATTCTAGAGGGGGAGAGAGATCCTTCACGAGGAGGTGTGTTGTGAGAGGAGGAGAGGGGGGCCTTTTATAGGGGAGAGGGGGGCACCCAAGGGGCATGGCGCCCAGCCATGGGGCTGCCCCCACCTCTTCCACATTCATGTGGGTGGAGCTCCCACTCAAAATGAAAAGCCTCCACTCCCATTAAAAAGCCTCCACTCAAAAATCCACTCACATGCATTAAATTTCCACCAAATTTAATGCAAGCTCTCATTTAAATAAAACTCTTTTATTTATTTATTCAGAATTTTGTTAATTACTTTAATTAACAAACATTCACATAAAACCCCTTGCTAGTATTCCATTTCACATGCAGAACCAGTTTCAGCAATTTCAACCGAAACAGTTTCGGTGTCTAGTGAAATAAATTCCTGCGCTTTCCTTTTCTTTTCGGCATGAAACTTTTGCTCCAAATGGATGTCGGTGTCTCTTAAGTGTGTCACCCTACGGTTCGCGAATAATGCGGACATGATCGAGACCCCTCTCGGATCAATAATCAGAAGCGGGATCTGGAGACCCATACTGACTCCCACACATTCAACGATGACTTTCTTGTGATCGTCGGAACCTTTTACGCTAGTATCTTAATCCCTTTGTTTCGCGATATATTACATGTCCGAGATTCGATCATCGGTATCTCCATACCTAGTTTGATCTCGTTACTGACATGCACTCTTTTCTCGTTCCCGTGATATAACATTCTAGTGATCAAATCACTTGCTTGCAAGCTAATCAATGTGATATCACCGAGAGGGCCCAGAGTATATCTATCCGTCATCGGGATGAACAAATTCCACTCTCGATCCATGAGCCTCAACATAACACTTTATTAGTTCTGAATCCATCTTTATAATCACCCTGTTACGGTGTGACGTTTGATGTTATCAAGAAACTCTTCCGGTGTTAGTGATTGACATGATCTCATGGTCTAAGGATTAGGATCACTTCGTAAGTTGTTATAGCAATATAAACTCAATGACTTTGATCGTAATGCTATACTTCGGATGAATGTTCATCACACCATTACACTAATGTTGTGACCCCGTTATTAACAACATCCAATGTCCATGATCAGGAAACCTTGATCATCTTGTTAATCAACGAGCTAGTTTATGAGAGAGGCATAACTAGGAACTTTCTGTTTGTTTATTAAACACACATGTATTAACGTTCCCGTATTAATACAATTATAGCATGCAAAATAAACATTTATCATAAACAAGGAATATGATAATAACCACTTTATTATTGCCTCTCGTGCATATTCCCTTCAGTCTCCCACTTGCACTAGAGACAATAATCTAGTTTGAAAACTCTGCGTATTGAACACCTATGGCTTTCTGGTGTTCCATATACGCAATTGCAAGTGGTTAACATAATCTACGGATCTGACGCTTCAGGTCCGTGTGTATTTGCATGTCTTTGCGTCTCCACGCATCACTCATTCTCCAATGAGATGGCATTGTATAAATTTGGTCTTTTGGTGAGACCTTTAGTTCCTTGGGGTTAAAACACATCGATACTATTGTCATACAATATATCTTTAGTGTTAGCCCGTTGCGAACCACACCTTAGTTTGATAACAAACTACTTGACACAAATTCCCTCCTTTGCTGCTACTATAGCAGTCATATACTTAGCCTTTTGTTGTAGTATTCATCACAATGTCTTAACTTTGGAACTCTTCCAAATCCATCATGGAATCTCCTTTCCATTACATTGTGCCACCCATAGTTTAAATTGAGATAAACTTAATTTGTATCTTGTGACAAAACTAGTATCAATGTAACGCTTTACAATGAACTATTTGTAATTGTTTGTCACCTCTACACAAATATATTCTTAGTTCTTCCAAAAGATCATAAGAATATCCTCACTATCGTCCAATGATCATTTTATGATTCATTCTGGTATATGCTCATAACACTTAGAGCATAGGACATATCTGGATGTGTACATATCATGGTATGATTGATCAAAACATTCTCGTGATTGCACTCATCAAGTGTCAAAGCACTTGAATCTTGTTTCACTTATCAAGTGTCGATACACTTGAATCTTGATTCAATTCCTTTCCATGCAACAAGAACTGTTTCTTGTCGTTTCTATATTGAACTCCTTCAATATCTCATATATGTACGTTTGGCATAAACATATTAGCGTTACAGTCTATCCACTATAGATATTCATGCTAAATATTCGGGTTTTGCCTAAGTCTTTCATCGAAATGAAATTCTTAACCTTTGTCAATAAAAGATACATCATTTCTAATCAACAAGATGTCCTTCACATAATGTATTAGAAATATGTCTCAGCGCTCCCACTTAATTTCTTGCAAATGCAAGCATCTTCATCGTCTCTAGATGAAAAACTCATTTTTCATCATGGTGAAGATTCCAACTCCGCGATGCTTACTTCAACCATTGAAGTTTGCATGCCCTTTTAGCATCCTTTGAATTTAACACAACCCTTTGGACCGTGTCATGTACACGTCCTAGGTAACCATCCTATTAAAAGAACTTTGTTTTGTTTATTCATCTACCATATACCAAATTATATGTAGTGGTTGCTACTTTAATCCGTTCAGACTAAATATCGCTATGAAAGATCAAATCTTGTCATAGTCAACTCTTTGAACATTGTCATAAAATACTTTACAACATGTCGAATATTTCATAGATGTGAGACATCCATGTCTGTTTCTTTATAGATCCAAATACGACCGATAGGTTTTTACACCTTTCCGGAGGGTCTTCCAAGTTCAAAACTTGATTTCTCGTATATGGAACTATCACGGATTTTATGGCTTCAAGCCATTTGACGGAGTCAGGGCCCATCATCGCTTCTTTGTATGTATTCGGTTCATCATTGTCAAACAATAATGATTTACTCTCAAATCTTAGCATTTGATTGTTTAACCGACCTAATTGGTTCAATAGGAACTTTAGACCTCCGTGACCACAACCTTTGAGGCACATAAGCTATGAGCATTATGGCAGCCTCCAGAACGATTTCCGGCGCTGCGCAACTCAGCACATTTAGCTAAGGTTCGTTAACCTTATCAAAGTTCTATTGTCCTCTCACTTAACTTTTGCGAAAGATTCCTTTTTCAAGAAACTTCACATTTCAAGCGACAAACCCTTTTGTCCTCGGTGTTATGGAGGAATAACCAATTGTTATTCGAAATAACCTACAAAGACATGCTCATCCGACTTCGGTTGTAAACATCTTACTTATGTTTAGCATACCAAAATTTAAGAAATGACAACTTGGGTTTTACCCCAAACCATAACTTCCATGGTGTCATTTCACCGGATCAAGATGGAGCTCTTTTCAGTGTAAAAGCGGTAGTCTCTAAAGCTTTAATCTTTTAAAACATAATGGCAGTTTTATAAATAACACCTTTGATCCAACCATGTCTCACAAGGTTTCATTACAAATCTCAAACACTCCATACTCCTATGGTGTTTCGGGAGATGTAAATCTAGGTGTTTTTCTAAACTTGCAACTCAAATAAATCCCTTTATGATAAAATCATAATTCATTTATTTTCTTGTTACACTTGTAACTCAAATAAATCCCTTTATGATCAAATCATAATTTATTTATTTTTCTTGTTACAATGATTTTCCACTTCATCTTTTCTTTGAAACATTTTCAAATATTTCATACTTCTTTCTCATTAAGTGAACATTCACTCAAAATTCCGGAGAAAGCATATGAAGTTGAAACCCATCGCTTACGACTACTCATAATGGACTACATACATCGATATGTATAAATTCCAATAATTTAGTCGTTCGTTCTTCTTTGGCCTTTGAACGAAGTTTTAATTATCACGTGGAAAGTCTCACAAGCGTCACTTGATCAAATCAAAGACTCCAAAAATCCATGAATATGGAGATTCTTCATGTTTTCTTTCCAATATAATTTAAACAGCGATGTCACTTCATAAGTGATCTTTCAATCATTTGTCTTGCGACATTTTAGCATTAGGTTTTATGGATGTGATTTCTTCAACTAGATTTGTAAATCATCCATCTTATATGGAATACGGTAATTATTTGAACAACCTTTGTTCTTATAATACCTGATTCAAATAACAATTATTAAAACAAATCTTGAAGTCAAGCTTTGATGTCAATGGGAAATACAAACAACGGTTTGTTTGTTTTCGATGAACATCATCACATATTCTCTTGCTAGTTACTTAGGCCATTGTGGTTCATGAATTGCGTCATTCCGTATGAAATTTCATACCAACCAATTCGGTATCCAATACCCAAGAACCACATTTTTTAACAAGCAAAGAATACAACCATAACATGTATATCATCCATATACCTAAATTGGATATTTCCAATCTTTTCTTTTCTGCCAAATATATTTTATAGATTCTCTTTCAGCATTTCCTTTTCCTTTTAAAAGAATCTATCAACATCAAAAGTGGCGCCATATACATGACACATAGTCCAAAGCGTGTATATTCAAATAATAATACCTTTGGACTTGCACTTTGAAGTAGATCACCCTCATCAAAATGATCGGTATTCTTTCAAAATCCATTCTTTAGTAATCTTTTAGTGTAGTAAACACTTTACATACATCTTATATTCATCCTTATCATGACGACTTTCATGATCAAGCCAATTTAGCTTATAAAGGAGAATCGTGAGTATAACATTACTTTCCAAAACCCTTTTGGATGATTAGGATGTCTAGCATCTCCAACCTTCGTAAATTCTCATCCAATATGAGAACATATATTATACTCTATCATATTGCAACCAAAACATTGTTTCAGATATCGTTATATCTGCCACACATGATGGTTTCTGAAACAATTCTTTCAGCTCCTAGATAAACTTGATATTAAAACAATCAAGAATCGTGGAGGCAAACATGATACTTAAGATACTAACACTGGAATTGTTACTCTCGATTTAATACCAATTATTAAATTTCACGGAGTAAATAGAGTTTGCTGAAAGTTTGCAATAGGACTTTAAACTTTGATTGACACTCAACACAATACAATACTAGTTCGTAAAGTAAATATCCAGAATTCTATAGTTCTATTATCTCAATTACAACTATGCATAAGGTGGTGAACGAATGCCAATGACTACAACAAATTATGAAAATTCACTTTGATTTAATTTATGATAAATTGAGTTCTACTAATCCAAATGAGAAATGAACTCCCACTCAAAAACGACATCCCTCGTGTCCTTTTGGTGATTACATGAACCAAATCCACTACACCAAGTCCGATCATCACGTGAGTCGGCGTAGCTTCAAAGGCGAGCATCCATATGGTCATCATATCAAAACATATGACTCATGCTTAACCTTTCGGTCCGTGTTCCGAGGCCATATCTGTACATGCTAGGCTCGCCAAGTAAGAACCTTAGTATTCGCGTGTGTAACTGTCTTACACACGAGATATGCTGGTGGATTCAAGTACACCCGATCATCACGTGATGTCTTGAAGCGACGAAACATTGTCGGTGCATACTTAAGGAAGAACACATTTTTATCTTGATATCTAAATGAGGGATCATCTTATTATGCTAATAAAACGCCAAACAAGCAATATAAGATGCTATCAAACATCACATGTTTATTAGTGGAATGATATGGTTCTCGCATATGATCTCTATCATGTGCATCGTGGTATGATCACTATCATACCTTTATGTGTAAATCCAAGGTCTATGGAGTTTACACGTTATGTATGTTGTAAGAGTATCATCTCATACTTCTACTTACAACATCACCATATCATAACACTAGCCCAGCAACAATCTAAACTAGACGCCTCTAATTTATCCATTGCAAATTTTACGTGGCTTAGGGCTTTCGAGATAGAACCGTTCTTACCTACGAACATGAACCACAACGAGGATAACCAAATTGTTGACAACTCGTTGCAAATTAGATATTGACTATAGTAGGAGAGACAGACACCCGCTAGCCACTTATGCAAAACTAGTTGCATGTCAAGCGTGGAACAGGTCTCATGTGCGAGGACATGTAAAGTTTGTCCGGGCCGCTTCATCCCACTATGCCACCAATATCCAAAGTACAACTAAGAAGGAATAAAATGATCATCATCGCCCACATACTCATATGTGTACTACCCGTGCAAAGCATCTACGCATAGATCCGGCTCTGATACCACTGTAGGGTTCGCAGCATAGAAAACAAAAATTTTCCTACGATGGGAACAACTATGTACCAAGATCTATCTACTAGATATAAACAACGGGCGGATGTATATCCGTAGAGAACATACCCTTGAAGACCGACAAAGCTTAACGAGTCCAAACTCGTGGTTGATGTAGACGATCTCTTGCCGATCTCAAGATCGAGAGGAAGTCCTAGCGCCGCAAAACAGCAGCGCATCCGTGCTCGCACACACGTTCGAGGCACCGAGCAACCTCCGCCTCCTCGCTCCAGCGATGCAGCGGAAGCACAACTCTTTCTTGCCGAAAAGCCACCGGGAACATGTATCTCGCTAGTCCGAGACCATGGGGGATAAATTCTAGAGGGGGAGAGAGATCCTTCACGAGGAGGTGTGTTGTGAGAGGAGGAGAGGGGGGCCTTTTATAGGGGAGAGGGGGGGCACCCAAGGGGCATGGCGCCCAGCCATGGGGCTGCCCCCACCTCTTCCACATTCATGTGGGTGGAGCTCCCACTCAAAATGAAAAGCCTCCACTCCCATTAAAAAGCCTCCACTCAAAAATCCACTCACATGCATTAAATTTCCACCAAATTTAATGCAAGCTCTCATTTAAATAAAACTCTTTTATTTATTTATTCAGAATTTTGTTAATTACTTTAATTAACAAACATTCACATAAAACCCCTTGCTAGTATTCCATTTCACATGCAGAACCAGTTTCAGCAATTTCAACCGAAACAGTTTCGGTGTCTAGTGAAATAAATTCCTGCGCTTTCCTTTTCTTTTCGGCATGAAACTTTTGCTCCAAATGGATGTCGGTGTCTCTTAAGTGTGTCACCCTACGGTTCGCGAATAATGCGGACATGATCGAGACCCCTCTCGGATCAATAATCAGAAGCGGGATCTGGAGACCCATACTGACTCCCACACATTCAACGATGACTTTCTTGTGATCGTCGGAACCTTTTACGCTAGTATCTTAATCCCTTTGTTTCGCGATATATTACATGTCCGAGATTCGATCATCGGTATCTCCATACCTAGTTTGATCTCGTTACTGACATGCACTCTTTTCTCGTTCCCGTGATATAACATTCTAGTGATCAAATCACTTGCTTGCAAGCTAATCAATGTGATATCACCGAGAGGGCCCAGAGTATATCTATCCGTCATCGGGATGAACAAATTCCACTCTCGATCCATGAGCCTCAACATAACACTTTATTAGTTCTGAATCCATCTTTATAATCACCCTGTTACGGTGTGACGTTTGATGTTATCAAGAAACTCTTCCGGTGTTAGTGATTGACATGATCTCATGGTCTAAGGATTAGGATCACTTCGTAAGTTGTTATAGCAATATAAACTCAATGACTTTGATCGTAATGCTATACTTCGGATGAATGTTCATCACACCATTACACTAATGTTGTGACCCCGTTATTAACAACATCCAATGTCCATGATCAGGAAACCTTGATCATCTTGTTAATCAACGAGCTAGTTTATGAGAGAGGCATAACTAGGAACTTTCTGTTTGTTTATTAAACACACATGTATTAACGTTCCCGTATTAATACAATTATAGCATGCAAAATAAACATTTATCATAAACAAGGAATATGATAATAACCACTTTATTATTGCCTCTCGTGCATATTCCCTTCAGTCTCCCACTTGCACTAGAGACAATAATCTAGTTTGAAAACTCTGCGTATTGAACACCTATGGCTTTCTGGTGTTCCATATACGCAATTGCAAGTGGTTAACATAATCTACGGATCTGACGCTTCAGGTCCGTGTGTATTTGCATGTCTTTGCGTCTCCACGCATCACTCATTCTCCAATGAGATGGCATTGTATAAATTTGGTCTTTTGGTGAGACCTTTAGTTCCTTGGGGTTAAAACACATCGATACTATTGTCATACAATATATCTTTAGTGTTAGCCCGTTGCGAACCACACCTTAGTTTGATAACAAACTACTTGACACAAATTCCCTCCTTTGCTGCTACTATAGCAGTCATATACTTAGCCTTTTGTTGTAGTATTCGTCACAATGTCTTAACTTTGGAACTCTTCCAAATCCATCATGGAATCTCCTTTCCATTACATTGTGCCACCCATAGTTTAAATTGAGATAAACTTAATTTGTATCTTGTGACAAAACTAGTATCAATGTAACGCTTTACAATGAACTATTTGTAATTGTTTGTCACCTCTACACAAATATATTCTTAGTTCTTCCAAAAGATCATAAGAATATCCTCACTATCATCCAATGATCATTTTATGATTCATTCTGGTATATGCTCATAACACTTAGAGCATAGGACATATCTGGATGTGTACATATCATGGTATGATTGATCAAAACATTCTCGTGATTGCACTCATCAAGTGTCAAAGCACTTGAATCTTGTTTCACTTATCAAGTGTCGATACACTTGAATCTTGATTCAATTCCTTTCCATGCAACAAGAACTGTTTCTTGTCGTTTCTATATTGAACTCCTTCAATATCTCATATATGTACGTTTGGCATAAACATATTAGCGTTACAGTCTATCCACTATAGATATTCATGCTAAATATTCGGGTTTTGCCTAAGTCTTTCATCGAAATGAAATTCTTAACCTTTGTCAATAAAAGATACATCATTTCTAATCAACAAGATGTCCTTCACATAATGTATTAGAAATATGTCTCAGCGCTCCCACTTAATTTCTTGCAAATGCAAGCATCTTCATCGTCTCTAGATGAAAAACTCATTTTTCATCATGGTGAAGATTCCAACTCCGCGATGCTTACTTCAACCATTGAAGTTTGCATGCCCTTTTAGCATCCTTTGAATTTAACACAACCCTTTGGACCGTGTCATGTACACGTCCTAGGTAACCATCCTATTAAAAGAACTTTGTTTTGTTTATTCATCTACCATATACCAAATTATATGTAGTGGTTGCTACTTTAATCCGTTCAGACTAAATATCGCTATGAAAGATCAAATCTTGTCATAGTCAACTCTTTGAACATTGTCATAAAATACTTTACAACATGTCGAATATTTCATAGATGTGAGACATCCATGTCTGTTTCTTTATAGATCCAAATACGACCGATAGGTTTTTACACCTTTCCGGAGGGTCTTCCAAGTTCAAAACTTGATTTCTCGTATATGGAACTATCACGGATTTTATGGCTTCAAGCCATTTGACGGAGTCAGGGCCCATCATCGCTTCTTTGTATGTATTCGGTTCATCATTGTCAAACAATAATGATTTACTCTCAAATCTTAGCATTTGATTGTTTAACCGACCTAATTGGTTCAATAGGAACTTTAGACCTCCGTGACCATAACCTTTGAGGCACATAAGCTATGAGCATTATGGCAGCCTCCAGAACGATTTCCGGCGCTGCGCAACTCAGCACATTTAGCTAAGGTTCGTTAACCTTATCAAAGTTCTATTGTCCTCCCACTTAACTTTTGCGAAAGATTCCTTTTTCAAGAAACTTCACATTTCAAGCGACAAACCCTTTTGTCCTCGGTGTTATGGAGGAATAACCAATTGTTATTCGAAATAACCTACAAAGACATGCTCATCCGACTTCGGTTGTAAACATCTTACTTATGTTTAGCATACCAAAATTTAAGAAATGACAACTTGGGTTTTACCCCAAACCATAACTTCCATGGTGTCATTTCACCGGATCAAGATGGAGCTCTTTTCAGTGTAAAAGCGGTAGTCTCTAAAGCTTTAATCTTTTAAAACATAATGGCAGTTTTATAAATAACACCTTTGATCCAACCATGTCTCACAAGGTTTCATTACAAATCTCAAACACTCCATACTCCTATGGTGTTTCGGGAGATGTAAATCTAGGTGTTTTTCTAAACTTGCAACTCAAATAAATCCCTTTATGATAAAATCATAATTCATTTATTTTCTTGTTACACTTGTAACTCAAATAAATCCCTTTATGATCAAATCATAATTTATTTATTTTTCTTGTTACAATGATTTTCCACTTCATCTTTTCTTTGAAACATTTTCAAATATTTCATACTTCTTTCTCATTAAGTGAACATTCACTCAAAATTCCGGAGAAAGCATATGAAGTTGAAACCCATCGCTTACGACTACTCATAATGGACTACATACATCGATATGTATAAATTCCAATAATTTAGTCGTTCGTTCTTCTTTGGCCTTTGAACGAAGTTTTAATTATCACGTGGAAAGTCTCACAAGCGTCACTTGATCAAATCAAAGACTCCAAAAATCCATGAATATGGAGATTCTTCATGTTTTCTTTCCAATATAATTTAAACAGCGATGTCACTTCATAAGTGATCTTTCAATCATTTGTCTTGCGACATTTTAGCATTAGGTTTTATGGATGTGATTTCTTCAACTAGATTTGTAAATCATCCATCTTATATGGAATACGGTAATTATTTGAACAACCTTTGTTCTTATAATACCTGATTCAAATAACAATTATTAAAACAAATCTTGAAGTCAAGCTTTGATGTCAATGGGAAATACAAACAACGGTTTGTTTGTTTTCGATGAACATCATCACATATTCTCTTGCTAGTTACTTAGGCCATTGTGGTTCATGAATTGCGTCATTCCGTATGAAATTTCATACCAACCAATTCGGTATCCAATACCCAAGAACCACATTTTTTAACAAGCAAAGAATACAACCATAACATGTATATCATCCATATACCTAAATTGGATATTTCCAATCTTTTCTTTTCTGCCAAATATATTTTATAGATTCTCTTTCAGCATTTCCTTTTCCTTTTAAAAGAATCTATCAACATCAAAAGTGGCGCCATATACATGACACATAGTCCAAAGCGTGTATATTCAAATAATAATACCTTTGGACTTGCACTTTGAAGTAGATCACCCTCATCAAAATGATCGGTATTCTTTCAAAATCCATTCTTTAGTAATCTTTTAGTGTAGTAAACACTTTACATACATCTTATATTCATCCTTATCATGACGACTTTCATGATCAAGCCAATTTAGCTTATAAAGGAGAATCGTGAGTATAACATTACTTTCCAAAACCCTTTTGGATGATTAGGATGTCTAGCATCTCCAACCTTCGTAAATTCTCATCCAATATGAGAACATATATTATACTCTATCATATTGCAACCAAAACATTGTTTCAGATATCGTTATATCTGCCACACATGATGGTTTCTGAAACAATTCTTTCAGCTCCTAGATAAACTTGATATTAAAACAATCAAGAATCGTGGAGGCAAACATGATACTTAAGATACTAACACTGGAATTGTTACTCTCGATTTAATACCAATTATTAAATTTCACGGAGTAAATAGAGTTTGCTGAAAGTTTGCAATAGGACTTTAAACTTTGATTGACACTCAACACAATACAATACTAGTTCGTAAAGTAAATATCCAGAATTCTATAGTTCTATTATCTCAATTACAACTATGCATAAGGTGGTGAACGAATGCCAATGACTACAACAAATTATGAAAATTCACTTTGATTTAATTTATGATAAATTGAGTTCTACTAATCCAAATGAGAAATGAACTCCCACTCAAAAACGACATCCCTCGTGTCCTTTTGGTGATTACATGAACCAAATCCACTACACCAAGTCCGATCATCACGTGAGTCGGCGTAGCTTCAAAGGCGAGCATCCATATGGTCATCATATCAAAACATATGACTCATGCTTAACCTTTCGGTCCGTGTTCCGAGGCCATATCTGTACATGCTAGGCTCGCCAAGTAAGAACCTTAGTATTCGCGTGTGTAACTGTCTTACACACGAGATATGCTGGTGGATTCAAGTACACCCGATCATCACGTGATGTCTTGAAGCGACGAAACATTGTCGGTGCATACTTAAGGAAGAACACATTTTTATCTTGATATCTAAATGAGGGATCATCTTATTATGCTAATAAAACGCCAAACAAGCAATATAAGATGCTATCAAACATCACATGTTTATTAGTGGAATGATATGGTTCTCGCATATGATCTCTATCATGTGCATCGTGGTATGATCACTATCATACCTTTATGTGTAAATCCAAGGTCTATGGAGTTTACACGTTATGTATGTTGTAAGAGTATCATCTCATACTTCTACTTACAACATCACCATATCATAACACTAGCCCAGCAACAATCTAAACTAGACGCCTCTAATTTATCCATTGCAAATTTTACGTGGCTTAGGGCTTTCGAGATAGAACCGTTCTTACCTACGAACATGAACCACAACGAGGATAACCAAATTGTTGACAACTCGTTGCAAATTAGATATTGACTATAGTAGGAGAGACAGACACCCGCTAGCCACTTATGCAAAACTAGTTGCATGTCAAGCGTGGAACAGGTCTCATGTGCGAGGACATGTAAAGTTTGTCCGGGCCGCTTCATCCCACTATGCCACCAATATCCAAAGTACAACTAAGAAGGAATAAAATGATCATCATCGCCCACATACTCATATGTGTACTACCCGTGCAAAGCATCTACGCATAGATCCGACTCTGATACCACTGTAGGGTTCGCAGCATAGAAAACAAAAAATTTCCTACGATGGGAACAACTATGTACCAAGATCTATCTACTAGATATAAACAACGGGCGGATGTATATCCGTAGAGAACATACCCTTGAAGACCGACAAAGCTTAACGAGTCCAAACTCGTGGTTGATGTAGACGATCTCTTGCCGATCTCAAGATCGAGAGGAAGTCCTAGCGCCGCAAAACAGCAGCGCATCCGTGCTCGCACACACGTTCGAGGCACCGAGCAACCTCCGCCTCCTCGCTCCAGCGATGCAGCGGAAGCACAACTCTTTCTTGCCGAAAAGCCACCGGGAACATGTATCTCGCTAGTCCGAGACCATGGGGGATAAATTCTAGAGGGGGAGAGAGATCCTTCACGAGGAGGTGTGTTGTGAGAGGAGGAGAGGGGGGCCTTTTATAGGGGAGAGGGGGGGCACCCAAGGGGCATGGCGCCCAGCCATGGGGCTGCCCCCACCTCTTCCACATTCATGTGGGTGGAGCTCCCACTCAAAATGAAAAGCCTCCACTCCCATTAAAAAGCCTCCACTCAAAAATCCACTCACATGCATTAAATTTCCACCAAATTTAATGCAAGCTCTCATTTAAATAAAACTCTTTTATTTATTTATTCAGAATTTTGTTAATTACTTTAATTAACAAACATTCACATAAAACCCCTTGCTAGTATTCCATTTCACATGCAGAACCAGTTTCAGCAATTTCAACCGAAACAGTTTCGGTGTCTAGTGAAATAAATTCCTGCGCTTTCCTTTTCTTTTCGGCATGAAACTTTTGCTCCAAATGGATGTCGGTGTCTCTTAAGTGTGTCACCCTACGGTTCGCGAATAATGCGGACATGATCGAGACCCCTCTCGGATCAATAATCAGAAGCGGGATCTGGAGACCCATACTGACTCCCACACATTCAACGATGACTTTCTTGTGATCGTCGGAACCTTTTACGCTAGTATCTTAATCCCTTTGTTTCGCGATATATTACATGTCCGAGATTCGATCATCGGTAGCTCCATACCTAGTTTGATCTCGTTACTGACATGCACTCTTTTCTCGTTCCCGTGATATAACATTCTAGTGATCAAATCACTTGCTTGCAAGCTAATCAATGTGATATCACCGAGAGGGCCCAGAGTATATCTATCCGTCATCGGGATGAACAAATTCCACTCTCGATCCATGAGCCTCAACATAACACTTTATTAGTTCTGAATCCATCTTTATAATCACCCTGTTACGGTGTGACGTTTGATGTTATCAAGAAACTCTTCCGGTGTTAGTGATTGACATGATCTCATGGTCTAAGGATTAGGATCACTTCGTAAGTTGTTATAGCAATATAAACTCAATGACTTTGATCGTAATGCTATACTTCGGATGAATGTTCATCACACCATTACACTAATGTTGTGACCCCGTTATTAACAACATCCAATGTCCATGATCAGGAAACCTTGATCATCTTGTTAATCAACGAGCTAGTTTATGAGAGAGGCATAACTAGGAACTTTCTGTTTGTTTATTAAACACACATGTATTAACGTTCCCGTATTAATACAATTATAGCATGCAAAATAAACATTTATCATAAACAAGGAATATGATAATAACCACTTTATTATTGCCTCTCGGGCATATTCCCTTCAGTCTCCCACTTGCACTAGAGACAATAATCTAGTTTGAAAACTCTGCGTATTGAACACCTATGGCTTTCTGGTGTTCCATATACGCAATTGCAAGTGGTTAACATAATCTACGGATCTGACGCTTCAGGTCCGTGTGTATTTGCATGTCTTTGCGTCTCCACGCATCACTCATTCTCCAATGAGATGGCATTGTATAAATTTGGTCTTTTGGTGAGACCTTTAGTTCCTTGGGGTTAAAACACATCGATACTATTGTCATACAATATATCTTTAGTGTTAGCCCGTTGCGAACCACACCTTAGTTTGATAACAAACTACTTGACACAAATTCCCTCCTTTGCTGCTACTATAGCAGTCATATACTTAGCCTTTTGTTGTAGTATTCGTCACAATGTCTTAACTTTGGAACTCTTCCAAATCCATCATGGAATCTCCTTTCCATTACATTGTGCCACCCATAGTTTAAATTGAGATAAACTTAATTTGTATCTTGTGACAAAACTAGTATCAATGTAACGCTTTACAATGAACTATTTGTAATTGTTTGTCACCTCTACACAAATATATTCTTAGTTCTTCCAAAAGATCATAAGAATATCCTCACTATCGTCCAATGATCATTTTATGATTCATTCTGGTATATGCTCATAACACTTAGAGCATAGGACATATCTGGATGTGTACATATCATGGTATGATTGATCAAAACATTCTCGTGATTGCACTCATCAAGTGTCAAAGCACTTGAATCTTGTTTCACTTATCAAGTGTCGATACACTTGAATCTTGATTCAATTCCTTTCCATGCAACAAGAATTGTTTCTTGTCGTTTCTATATTGAACTCCTTCAATATCTCATATATGTACGTTTGGCATAAACATATTAGCGTTACAGTCTATCCACTATAGATATTCATGCTAAATATTCGGGTTTTGCCTAAGTCTTTCATCGAAATGAAATTCTTAACCTTTGTCAATAAAAGATACATCATTTCTAATCAACAAGATGTCCTTCACATAATGTATTAGAAATATGTCTCAGCGCTCCCACTTAATTTCTTGCAAATGCAAGCATCTTCATCGTCTCCAGATGAAAAACTCATTTTTCATCATGGTGAAGATTCCAACTCCGCGATGCTTACTTCAACCCCCGGAAGAATCCGATGCGACCGACACCGACCCAAGTCCTTCGTCCCGGAACGACAAGAACTACCCCCGATATCCGAGAACGATCCCGTCGAGACCGATCCGTCGAACCCTGGACCCTGAGACCGACCCCGAACCCCGGAACCCCAAGATCTCCCGAACCCTAATGTGTGAACCCTTTTCTCGAACCCTATTTTATAACATAATACAACTTGTCGCATATTAAATTGCCATTCTTGCATGCATACATTGTTTGGTTTGGGGGCCTTATGCCGATTCACCTCATAATTAAATATGGGGCCCATATGCGGGCAAGTCTAGTCACATATCGGCCTCATTTAAACTTGTGTAGCGAACCGGTGATATTTTCTGCCTCGTTAAACAACATTTAAACTGCGGGGTAGCTAAACAACTTTAACCATCTAACTAATTGTCGGGACCCCGGTTCCGCTTAATATGACCTAATTGCATCGCACCTTTGCCATGCCATACATCATACATGCATCATGCCGATCTTCTGCCGTTGTATTAAATAGTGCATCCGGTGTTTATTCTAGTGTTTTGCTTCTTCGCGGATAAGGCCGATGAGTTGATGCGAGTGTCGACCCGATCTTCGGTTGAACCTTCGGCAATGTTTTCAGGCGAGCATCTCCCCCTTTCTACCTATCTTACTTTTATAGTATTTATTTCCCTCCTGTTGATCTTTGCTATCTGTGTTGCGATGCTCTAGTTTTCGTACCCGTGATATCCCTTGCAGCCATATATTGCCTTGGACACATCCTATTACCTGTTGTTTGGTAGATAGTTGGACTTGCGCGTCGTAGTCGCTTGCTCAAGTGATGTTTCGTGTCGTCAAGCGCCACAGTTGTTGATGTATTGCCGCATGTTGTTGTTGGAGATGATCATAGCTTTACTTATCGTTCACTTTAATTCCTGTTTAACAACTAAAATTGAAGTAAGCAGAGGCATCGGTGGGTGATAGAAAATATTTGGTTTCCGAACGCCCACTTGTGTCCCGTAGGACCCCGAGTACTTGATACCTGTTCCTTGATTTATCGCGCTATCCACATCCGGGAGGTATATGGGACCCCCCTTAGCCAGAGCTTGATTCAGTCTTATTTCTTGGGGCCACAAACTAGTTTGAGGTTTTATTTACGATCCTGTACTTATGCCATGCTTTACTGCTTTATTTACGATTGTGCGAGGTACTGCACACTGTACTGTTTTGGATCGGGACACGATTCCGCGGTGTCGACAAGCCCAGTTTTGGGTTCCCAGTCGTTCACAGCCGTCTACCCAAACCTTGAGTCCGTCTCGGAGCTTGCTTACTTCGTTGCGGGTCTACTCAATGGGGTGGCCCCCTGAAATATTTCTGAATCCTGTGATTGCTTTGTCGTGAAGGCCTCGTTGGGTTTTGATTTGGTTTTTCCGAGGTTGATCGAGTGTGTGTTGCTATTGGTGCACCCCGGCCGGGTAAAACTTTCTGAAAGCCGTGTCCGCGGTTATGGACGACTTGGAGCACAGTATCTCGACCATAGACAAGCATAACTAAAGTTTATTGCTATAAATTTGACTTTATAATGACTAGTAATCAGCTTCACTATAATGGAATGGCTAATTAATATTGCCCACAATTGCTTGTTTGGAGTGTCGCTTGCGACCATTGTACCTGACTAGTAAGTACTGCAACTACAACGGAATGGCTAAATAAAAGTACCAACAACTGCTGGGTTTTGGGTTTATCTCATGCTATCTGTATCTGATTAGTAATTGTTGCAACTACAACGGAATGAATAACTAAAAGGGCCCACTGCTTCTTTTATCAGGACGATTATCTAAACCTGACTAGTAAAATGCCGCAACTATAACTGAATAAATAAAACTGCCAACTGTGTGAGTTCCTCGGTTGACTTCCTCGTTTGGTCTCGAGGGGGAAACACCAGGATGGGTTTGTTTGGTGTTAGTATCAGGTTGGATCCGGATAGGTCATTCTTATCCCTCTCTGATAACCGCCAGTTGGATCGAGTCTCTATAGGTTGTTTAGTGCATGCTGCCGCTGCCGCTTCAGTCCACCATACCTTTGTAGGCGAGGACCGCCGAATTCTAGTCTCGCCGTGTACTGGCCTCAGTACTGACGCTCCTCTTTTTCCTTTGCCCTTTGTCGGCACCCCTTTTGTTTTAAGCAGGTTTTGAGATCGACGTCGTTAGCAGGGTTACCCTTCCGGCTTGGCCTGGGCAGGGTTATGGACGCCATTGGTTATTCTTCAGGGCTCTTAGCCCCATTTGCATCTTGTCCGTAGTCGGACGCTGTATCATTTTCAAGGTGATTTGGATCTTTGTATATTATATCTGTATTCTTGACGCTTTGAGTCGTGTTGTAAATATATCTGTTCGGTGGGTCCCATCGAGGACTGTTGTGCAATGTTATTACTTCGTTTTCACCCGCACGAAAGTGCCTGGTGGGCACCTTTGAATCGTTTCTATGCGGGTTTGGCGGGTTTCGCTAAAACTTGCATAGATCCGATTCTGAGGGTGTTACACCTGGCCAGGATACATCCACTCCTCATTCTCTGAATCAGCATTCTCCCACTCATCATTCTCTGAATCAGCATTCTCCCGCTCCTCATTCTCTGAATCAGCATTCTCTGAATCACCATTCTCTGAATCTTCATGGATAACTTGTACAGCAACACTCTGTTTTTCATTATGTATCATCTCTGGTTCAGAAAAATTACAGCTTTCTTGAGTGCCCATGAACAACACATCAGAAAAATCAATTGCCACTGGCACAATTTATTGCTCATCATCATCTGATATTAAGTTGTAGCTCACACCATCTGAATCAACTGATAGTTTCACTGGTTCTTGTATCATCTCTGGTTCTTCTTCTCCAATGTTAAGGTCAGCTGGCCATTCTACATTTTTCCTGAGAACAGTGATATTCAAAACACTGTCAGCTTCATAAATGGCCAGCATCTCCCTTACATTGGCCATGCTTTCAATTGCCATCATCCCATCCTGTCCTTTCCCCTTTTCCCTCACAAAATACATGTTGTCCCTATGTCCATACCCATGACACTACTAAAGCTGCCAGATTCGACACTGTTATGTCAGATCTACTAAGTGTCCTCTCCAGATTGTCTTCCCCATGAAAATGAAACCTGATCTCCCAAATGTCATCATCTAGGCTACAAAAATTACAAACAAAACCAGATGGCATATTCAGTAACAGAAAATGACAGCCACATTGAAGAGATCGGTACTAGATGATGACAGCCACATTGAACACAATTGGAGAGGGTGACAGCCACATTCAACAGATTTAATACCATGGAAGCCCATTGAGTGGCGAATTAACAGATCATAACTAGACAGAGGGGAAGAATGGGGAGAGAGAAAATGACTTACTCGACTCCACCGAGTGGGGAAGCCCATCGATGGCTGCTTTTCGATGGAGACGAGATCACCGCCCGCGCCAGTGCAGCCGCTGACCTTGCCTCCTGGTTCAGCACCGGCGGCGGCGGCGAATCAATTGAGCCCACACCACCGCGGACAGAGCCCACGCCACCGCGGATAGATTCGGCGTGGCCCGCGAACGAACCAGCACTTCCACCGCCGTAGCTTGTTCTGCCGCCGCCGCCACCATTGCCGCCGCCAGCGGCGCCGCTGGGAGTCGTCGCCATCGCCCAAGGTCAGACGCACGCTTCGGACACGAGCTAGTAAGTGAAACCTACCGCCTTAGGACAACGCCAAGTAACGGGCGTTAACGGCCGTGCCGCTCGCCGTCCAGTCCTGCCACGTCATTGATTACGGTGGGCCAACCCTGTCAGATCTGGTGTCAATTCGCGTTCAGCGGGCGTTTAGTGCTATTTGAGAAAACGGACGCCAAATGTGGCAGATTTTTGCTGCGAAATCGTAAACTGGTAGATTTCCGGAATTTTGCCCAGAAACTGGTAGTTCTATGCTATTAACTCATTGGATCATGTACCTACAAAATCACATTTTCTTTTCAAACTACCAGAGGGAACAATTTTAATTTACAAATATGAACATCCAAAAGAAATGCAATACGATGCACAATAAAAAATTCTTCCTTCAACCGGTATGCTAAGTGAATTTTAGATTACTTCTTTAACATCATATCATGCAAAGCTATATGTTGCTCTTCAGAAGGAAAACGGGAGGCTGATATGGTTGCAAACCTTCTGATTACAAGAAAAGGCATGACAGTATAGCTAAATTTTACCACTACTTACAATCTAGATATACTGAAATTTTTGGTGTAGGATTATCCAAGAGAAACTTTCGGTGATGATCACCGGCTATGTTTTTATATTATTGTTTCAAGTTTCAGCTCGAATCTTGTACAAGTCTTACTGGCTAACTTTGACTGATCTGCGTGGAAACGTTCACGCGCTGAAAAATAAGCATAGAAAATAAAGCGGAATTGAATAACTGATGACCATTGATTGAAGGGAAAATTAAATCCTTATTACTGACCACTGATATTTTATTTTCTGATTTTGACATAGAATAATTCAAGTGGAAGTTTAGTACAGAGCAGCAAGATTTATAAAATATGTTGAGAATATATACAGTACATTTATTGTGTGAATAACAGAAAGCACGCAAAACAGTGCTTCTTAGACAGAAGACATGTAGTTAAATGATTCGAGTACCTTAGTAAAATAAAATAATAACAAGCATAAAGAGGATGGATGAATTTCATCACCGCTAATAAACCATCTACATATTCTTATTTGACGCAGAATTATCCAACAGAAAATTCAGTACATGGTGATCACCGGCTAATCTCCTTACAACTATGGTTTCAAGTTTTGAACTGGATCTTGTACAAGTTATACTGGCTGCTGCAGAGCCCTATAGCTCAAAGAGAGAGCCTTTAGTTCTTTCCATGATGTCACCTCGGTAGTCCTACTCAAGAGCTGGTGCAACCTCGGTTGGATTACCTTCAAACACATCAGGGCCGGATGATTCTGCCTCTTCGGGGAACTCCTGTGTTACGGATTCCTTGAAAGAAGGAGTGTCTCTGAAGTCTGTTGCCCCATCGTTGTATGTAGCCACGGCGACACCACAAGCAACCAACTGCATAAGTACGCAACAGTAATAGGCTGATGTTAAGCACGTATCTGCAGGCATCTGTAATTTTCATTTGCATGAGAGTTAACATGGTTGGATTAATTTGATGATCTATGAGGATGGGGTGACATGCAGAGTTTCTTCTACGGGTACATACTGAGAGCGAGAGGACCTCTGCATTCTGCAATGGTAGGTGGTTAAGTTGATGTGTGTCATAATGCCAATGATCAAACATTAGAGATGTTTACTCATCGATGTAATTTAAGGAACAAGTGGTAGATTGTATATCTTTTTTATAGTCTGACTGCAAAGGAATCATGTATGTTTTCAGCAATCTCCACTGGAGTTCTAGACAGTGGAAAGAAACTGTCTTCTGATTCAGATGTGGATAACAACTCAGATCATTTAGCACCAACATGGAAACCCCACGGCCTCGCCTCCTCGGATCGTCAAACTGAAGGGACTGTTTCATGCTGCCTTCCACTATCTTATATTAGAAAAACATTTCAACTTAGAGCTACTCAACCGCAAACCTAATTTCTCCGGCGATAGTATCTTAGGAAAAACTGAGAACTAAATATTTTCTTTTGAGAAACTATTCAGATCCTACACCACAGAACAGACTAGAAAGCGAAGTAATTGAGGAGGAGGTGTGCTCACGGAGAAGACGACGCCGAAACCCCACATGTACTGCACGAAGAAGCCGAGGAGATCCCACTGGGGTCCCTCCCAGAAGTCGACCTGCTTCGGGTCCGGCAGGTACGGCATCGGCTCCGTCGACACCTCGAACCCCAGCGGCTCCCCCTCCCACTCCACGCCCTCCCACCCCGGCGTGGAGTCCTCGTCCGCGTCGGGGGTCTCGACGCCGCCGCGGCGCTTCTTGCCGCCGCGCTCCTCGAGGCGCCGCTGCGTGCGGGACGACACGCCGGTCCGGCGCGCCAGCGCCACGTGCAGGGCTGCGCGGCGGCCCAGTAGCGGGCCGGCGGGAGGGACGCGACGACGGGCGGAGGAGGTGGCGGTGGCCGTGCCGAACGGCGTGGGGGAGGTGAGGAGAGACATGAGGCGGCAGAGTGGCTTTGCGCGACTGTGCGCGTACGGGGATGTGAGGTAGAGGTACTGAGGTCACGTGGAGAGCCCGGAGCGGGGAAGTCGTGTGAGGAGCCGGGAAGAAGATCAGATAAGATTTTTCTTTTCTTTAAGCATTTGCGTTTGAATATAAATCGTTTTTGTTTTCCTTTTTTTTTACCTTTTTACTCCTCCAGTTTTGGATGACTAGTATTATTTGGATTTACTTGAATTTTAAGCTACTTCAAATATATGTGTAACAGGATTTTAATGTATTCACGTCTAAATTCGGATATATCTTACTCCCTCCGTCCCAAATTACTCTGCGTTTTAGGTTTGGTCAAAGTCAAACATGTTAAAACTTGACTAAACATCTTCGATAAAATAATAATATTTATATTATCAATTGTATATAATATAAAAGTGTGTTTTATGGTGAGTCTAACTATATTTATTACATATTTTAGATATTAATATTTTTTCTTATATTTTTAGTCAAAGTTTATGAAGTTTGACTTTGACTAAACCTAAAACGCAGACTAATTTGGGATAGAGGGAGTATTTCGCTATACTAATTTCTGCTGCCCAAGTAGTCAAATATGTTGGCCCAGTGCAATACCCTTCGTAAAATCTACCTATGCAAATTTCATTCCATGTTGTGTTTGCATTTCGAGAGGGTGCATTACTTATCTTCCACAAGGATTTGGTATGCAAGTGGGTGAGCTTTAAGTACCCTTTGTAAATTCTACCTATGCAAATTTCATTCGTTCTTTTTGCATTTTAAGCAGGTGTATTTGTTACTTATCCTTCCACGAGGATTTGTGATTCAACTGGGTGAGTTTTACGTGCCTTACGTGCCCACCGGCCCAAGCTAGTTCAATCAAATGAGCTAACATTCATGTTTCTTGAACCTATGATGATCCTACTGCGTTGAACCTTATCCTTTCGACCGCTCTTCCTTCAGCGACTTTGAGAGTCTTCCAGAGAAATACGGGCCTCCCCCGAGCCTCTTCCGCCGGCGTGGCTGGCCGGAGATGGCGGAGGGGTGGTGCCGTCTTAGCTAGGTGTAGTTGTTACGGCTGTTTGCCGGTAGTTGGCCGTATGGCCGGTAGTTGGAGCAGAGCTCCGGAGCCTGCCGCCCGGATTCTGAGAGCTTTAGGGCTATTCTTCTTCTTGCTTATTCTCCGGTGGCCGGCCATGAGGATGAAGAGGGCAGCAGCTGCTCCTCTGAATAAAGTCTTGGCGGTGTTTCCCCTGGTGATTTTCGAGCGCAACGTGCGTTGCGTTTCCCCGGCCGGCCGTGGCGACGAGGGGGGAACGGGCGTGCCCAGTCGAGCGTTGGCGCAGTCTTGCTCCTGGCCGGCTGTGGTGGCGAGGTGGAGTGGTGTTGTGGCTGTTCATACTCGACTTCGTCTGGGGGATTTTGCTCTGGCTCCCTTCACTGTAGCTTGGTTTCGCTGCTGCTTCTCTTGGCCTGCCTTGGTGGTGAGGGGGAGGACTTCAGCGGCTTCGTGCCTGCGAGTGGAGGTGGCTGGCTTCCTGTGGTGATGCTTCGACGCGGCATCGAGCAGTCATCGGCTACGATTTCTGAGCACCTTTCATGGTGGAAGGGGAAAGAATCGTCGCGAATGAGGTCCCTGAATAAGCGTCTTGTCTGGGTTCTTCTTGGGTCCGCACTCCTTCGCCTGCCTCCTCCCACCCGTGGTAGGTGTGTTGACTATGGCGGGCCGGCTAGCACAGAGGGCGCCGGTGAAGAACCTTCTGCTGCAGGATTCTTCTGCTCTGCATGTCCTCTTCGGTTTCCATTTGGCGCAGTGGTTGCGGTAAATGGGGGCGACGACTGGGTGAGTAGAAGCGTTATGCAACAATGGAGTTGGGAAGCTATTTTCTTGAGCTTCACCTCGGCGGCGGGTTTCAGCCGTCTGACATCCAAGGCCAATGATACTTGGTCTATCCTGATGCCGGCGAAGGGTCCCGGCCAATCTTCAACCTCCTTTGCGAGGCCCCTTTCGAGGTTAGCTGCCGCATACCTCGTCTAAGCAAGAGCAAGTGGTTTTGTCCCCGCCCATGCGTATGACGGCAGCGTGTTTGACCTCCGATTCGGTGGTGGAGAAGAGGAAAGATCGGTTTGGATTGTATCTTCTTTCAGTGAGGTCTTTTCTACATATGCTAGGGACCTATGTTTTATTTCTTATTTGCCGGGGTCCTTTGTAATCATTTGTAACTTTCACCTCTTGGATTATATGTAATGCTTCCGGTCCCTTCGGAGTTCGGGGGCACTCCTGTTCAAAAAAAATGAGCTAACATTCCAGATTATCACTTTGTGGAAAACTAGTTGATTTGTTTGAACTGTGTAGGATTGACAGGATACACCAATATTGACCCTTTTGATTGCATCTCTAGCGAGGATCCAACGCATCGTCGGAGGTGTAATGAGATTCATGAAAAACAGTGGAAAGAATAGCAAGAACAAACATATTCTTGAATATGCTTTTGGGGAAACTCAGCTAAATGAATAAAAGGACGGATACAATAAAAATGTAGAAGAATAATTAAGAATAATCTATAAATTTATATTTTTAAGTCAGAGTTCACAAGAAGAGTCCGCTGGATCAGAAAATTGGAAGTTGAATAAGAGAAGTAGAGAAAAGTAAACTGAGAAAGTTGAAGTAAAAAAGGACAACAATATAACCTTTTTTCAATGAAATTCGTGGTTTTTACAAAAAAAAAAATGCTAATTGGACTTCCACCTAGGCACCACCACCATGCCATTGTCCTTCAGTCAGCAAGAGACCAAATCCAGATACCATTGACACTTGAGTGACAAGAATATTCAACGCTATATTGAGGGGTCTACTTTAGAATTTAGCAGCTGTTGAATGGAAATAATAAAGGCATAACGTCAGTGATATACACATTAAATTGATGACCGCGTTGTAAGTTTTTTGGTGGTGCGGAATGGAAGAAAAAAGTGGGGTTTCCCACCCAATAAAAATAAGTTGGCTCTGGCCACGTCAGTTGGTCAAGGAAGATTCTACGAGGGGGTTCAGTCCATAAGGGTTGGTTAGTTTGATCCCAATTTCCTTACTGAATTCTTATTTGGATTAATTCCCTAACGAAAAAGTCATCTTTTGCTGGTGCACCTGAAAAGGTCATCTTTTTATAGCACTGTGACCATGGTTTAGAGCTTAAACATCGGGCAATAAACTAAACATACTCACATAATGGAATACCATGGCATCCCCCCAACGAAAGAACATGTTATAGATAAAACAAGAATGGAAGGCCACGAGAACGATGTGGTCTATTTGATTCAAAGGATTTCTATATGAATTTTAGAGGATTCAAATCCTTAGAAATTTCTCCTATTGCGATTGTTTGTTTGTAGGATTAGATCCAATACGAACTTTTGCTAAGAAATATTTTGCATTATATTTTCATATGAAATTTTATATCCACCGAAAGCCACTATGGATTTTGAGAAAAGGGCATGTTAGAGATGGGATCTACTGTAAATACCTATAGCATTTAAATACACAAGGATTTTGTAAGGGATGCCTTTGAATAGTGCACAGGAAACAAACACATGAACTTTGCACGATTGAGGAGAGTGTACAGAGAAAGTATAGTTAAGTGCACCGGATTTTTCAAAGGTGAAACAAAAGTGGAGGTTTGAGATCATGTTAAGATTTTTATAGAATACAAGGACAAAAGAATGGATAGTAACCTAGAAATTTATGACCTCAATCCTATAGTCCAAAAGGCTTCCATAGGAAATATTCCTATGGGTTGGGATCCTACGAAATTCCTATAAAATTGCTTCAATCCAAATAGATCACCAGCTTCTTGGTAAGAATCATTTGTTCTTCTAATGAATGGAATCAAACAAATTTTGCGCATATAAGATCTTGTAGGGTTGAATTGGGTCTGACACTGTAATCATCTTGTTTCTTATTCCTCTGTTCTTAGAATGATGTGAATCAATGAGACTCTTAACATGGATATCACCTCTTTCTGGGATCCATTCTCTTATTCCTTTGTTGGTGTGAGCAATGAGCATTCGCAACAAGTTGGAGAGCCTAATATTATTGATAGGCTTGGATAATTCTCTCTTCTCTTAGTAATACCGAATCAAGATGCTTCAAACCAGTCCTTACAAACATTCAGCGCTAAATCTCTGGAGCACTCTAAGATCTGAAACTGAAATGGATAGTTCAAACTCACACCTAGTGGTGGATTACTCACATCTCAACTGGAAGAGCTATGAGGAATCATACTAGAATCGCCTCTCCCTTTTCAGAATTAGAAAATTCCATATAATCATACAGTACAAGAGACAGTGCAAAAGTGAGAGCGTCCACCACCCACACCATGGCTAAAAGAGCTAAGAGAAAAATAATAAAACAATGACACCAATAGACAGGTCGTCAAGAGAGCTGCCATTATGATCCTCAGCTCAGTTTCACCAATCTAGGACAATGTTCCTAGAGAGGAAAAGGCTATCGATGTACTCTATAATAGGACTGGAGGCATCAATGTATCTCCTCATCTCCTTCTGCACAGAGCAATCTGCAGATAAACAAAATTTCGTTTGTTACAGGTCTACCAATATACAGTATCTTCTGAATAAAGAATCAAGTATCACTGAGACACTGAATAAATATTAAGGTACAACTTCAGGATAGGTAGGTATCCTGATGGAGATGGATGTCATCATAATTAGCGTACCAGGATAGGTAATTATCTCTGAATAAACATTAAGGTACTATGTACTCGAGGATAGATAAGTATTATATTCTGATGGTGATGGATCTCGTAATTAGCGTACCAGTTTCGTTCAACCTCAGTATCAACTGCTCCCTGGTGGGCAGAGTGTACATCCCAGCACCAACCGCCTTCCTGATTGCCCAGCTATGAAACGGCGCGCAAACCTGGCCGTAAGCTGTCGTAGCAGCATCATACAACGAGCCCCTGAATGAGAAAACAAAAACGCCAGAGAGATTGTAAGGCTGTCGTCCGTTGGCAGAGCAATAATTCTAGTAGCAACTGAAAGCCACCATTGATTTTTGTTGCGAGGCTTGCAGCCAGCCAGCAGAGGAGGGAGCAACGACAAACAGAGGTGAGCTGGCTGGAATGGAATGGAATGGAAGGAGACGAGACGTACTCTGTGGCGAGGAACTGCTCGAAGAGCGCCTTGATGAGGCCCAGGCCGAGGCGGACCCTGCGCAGGTTCCGGGAATGGCTGCCCTGCTTCTTGACGCAGTCCTGCTCCACGTCCTTGTCCAGGATGTCGTTCAGCGTCGCGTACTCCTTGGACGCCCCGATCAGGTCGTTCACCTGGATGGATTCGTTCACACGGGGAGGGCAGATTCGATTACATTTCTAGTCTAGAATGGAAACAAAAGTATGCGGTCGACTAAAGCTGAATCATCGACATGTTATAAAAGTTTGATTGCATTTCTTTCTTGGAGGAGAATCCTAGTAGTCCCTAAAAAGTTCGTTTTTTTGTGTGGTTCCTTATTTAATTCGCAATGAGAACGGGAAGGAATATTCGAACAAATTTGAGGGACGGTGGAAGATCCTCCAACGAGAACATGGCCGCCAAGCAATTAAAGTCAAAACACAAGAGAGTGCGTCGCTTGTACGATTATATCATCTCCTTTTTCTTTCTTTGATTTAAAAAAAAAAAGGGAAAGGGAACGATTTTGCCGTCTCGTCGCCGCAAGAACGAGAGAGAAAAAAAAAGAGAATCGATCGGAGCGAGATCGGTACCTTTGTGACGTACTCGCTCTCGGCGAACTTGAACGCGATGCCGAGGGAGTTGAAGAGGACGGAGACGAGCGCGCAGGTGTCGCCGAATGGCGCGAGGCGTAGCTCCCCTCCGTCGGCCTCCATCCCGCGCGCCAGCTCCTCGAAGGCCTCGGCCACCGCCGTGAGCGGCGTCTCCATGCCCTGCCGCGCCGCCACCACGGCCGCCGCCGCGTCGCACATCGCGTCGGCCTGCGCCTGCGCCTGCGCCTGCGCGCCCGCCCCCGCCGCCGACGAAGACCACGGCAGCAGCTTCGTCCTGAACCCCATCACCATCGCGATCAGATTAACCGACCACCCCCTCCTTTGTTTCTCAAAAGAAAAACAAAATTAATCACCCCTCCTCCTTCGCGCCGGTCGCGGGGTCCGTCAGTCCGTCCGTCCGTCCGTCGCGCGGGTCCCTCGTCCAATCTCTCTCTCTAACTCTCTCTCTCTCCTCGGGCGGGCAGGCAGGCAGGCAGGCAGGCACCGAAGGCGCGGCACAACCGTAAACGGATGGTGGTGGTGGTGAGGGGCGGGGGACACGCAGGAGCGCACGCGGCGGAATGGCCTCCCGGAAAAATATAGCGCGCGCGGCGAGGAGATGCGAGGTGCGCCTCCGCGCGGGGGGGTGTCGTCTATGTATAGGGTGCCGCCGGGAATCTGCTGGCAGGGGAGGGGAAGGCAGGTGGTGGAGGAGAGGAATTTGGAGAGGAACTGTTGGGCGGAATCGGGGTTCCCTATATAGGCATCTCACGAGGATCGATTCCGAGGTGGAGTCGCAACTGAAGCCGAGCCGAGGGAGACCCAGACTGGTCGTGGTCGAGGTCGAGGTCGGCGGATCGGCGTGTCACCAAGCTACAAACGCAGCTGGGTGTCTTACTCGCGGTTGCGGCAACAGCGATGTGGTTTCTCCTTTCGCGGTGAAAGGGCGTCAGGAGAGTTTTCTTTCACGTCTACCCATCGAATATAGTCTGAAAATTCACGCTTCTAGAGTAGTGGCGGCCAAAATCATCCTTTAGTATTTTCCCCAAGATAGCTTTATTCTATTTCTATAAAATGTTAAGCAAAGCACACTTTGCTTAAAAACACTTTTAATAAGGGCAACTTCAACGTCCCGTAAACGGACTAGTACTGTCGTAATCTTTCCGACCTGACATGGGGCAAGGCCCAATGGCACCTCACAAATAGACACCTCACAAATAGCACCTCACAAATAAACGGAACAGTACTGACGTTCTCGAGGACACATGAGAATTCTGTCAAGTGCGTTCGCTTCAAATAGCTGAGTACTCTTCTATGGTGTTTGTAAGTGTTGTGTGGGTGAACCTGTACTAACATACCGCCCTTCCTAGGACTAGTACATACTTGTGATTAAACCCTCTGCAAACATCCGTAACTACAGGAAAGTAATTAAGATATAAATCTAACCATAGCCTTAAACTCTGAGATCCTGCGCAAATGTGTCCTAACGGGGTTCAGGTTCCTATCGCTCCGACAACCCCACAATTAGTATCCAAATACACAATGCATTCTCCTAGGCCCATAAATGGTGAAGTGTCATATAGTCGACGTTCACATGACACCACTAGAGAATAGCACCACAACTTAAATACTAAACCATTGAATAATAACTCATCACAGATTCACTACTAACAACATGACTTCTCCCATGTCCTCAAGAACTAAATGAACTACTCACAAGACATCATATGGATCAAGATCAAAGATGATATGATAATGGATAACAATCTGAACATAAACAATAATCCAATGGTTTCACTCACAAGCATCAACTACAATAGTAATCAACACTAGGAAAAGTTTTCCCTAAGAACTAAAGCAATATCCAACACAATTGTTACAGCGGGACAGAGTGGTGGTTTTCTGATAAAGCAAGGAAATAAAGTGCAAGCAAATAAAGACAGAAAATAATTGCAACAAGTGTCCCAATCCTTTTTTAGCAAAGGACAAGCCGATGAAAATACTAATAAGGACCAAACGTTCTCGAGGACACATGGGAATACTGTCAAATGCTTTCGTTTCATATAGTTGATTAATCTTCTTTGGTTTTATAAGTGTTGTGTGGGTGAACCTGTGCTAATGTACCGACCTTACTTGGACTAATACATACTTGTGATTAAACCCCTTGCAAGCATCCACAACTACAAGAAAGAAATTAAGATAAATCCTAACCACAACCTTAAACTCTGAGATCCTACACTCCCTTGTGCAAAAGTTTCCTAACGGGGGTTCAGGTTTATGTCACACCGGCAACCCCACAATTAGTAGCCAAATACACAATACATTCTCCTAGGCCCATAAATGGTGAACTATCATGTAGTCGACGTTCACATGACACTGTAGGGTTTCGTAGCATGGAAAACAAAAAAATTCTATCGCATACAAACAAACAAGCCAAGATCTATCTACTAGATTGTAGCAACGAGTCGATGGAATAACTCACCCTCGAAGATTCCAAAGTGTTTAACGAGAGCGGATTCTCGTGGGTGATGTAGTCGTACTCTTCCCGATCTCAAGATCACGTAGACGATCCTTTCGGCGCTGCGTTCCGGCAGCGCTCCCGCAGTCGGTCACATGTTCGGTACTCGACGAAGACCTTCCTCTCCCTTGTTCCAGCAGGCAGCGGAGGTTGTAGCACTCTCCTCGTGATTCCGGCAGCACAACGGCGTGGTACCGGAGGTAGAGGGGAGATCTCGCAGGGCTTCGCCTTAAGCCGGAGCGAGTATGGTGGACTATGAGAGAGCTCCTCGGTGATCTAGGGTTTAGACACACCAAGGAGGAGGTGCTAGGTCCGGCGGCTAGGGTTTGGGGCTTGCCCAAGTCGGCGGCTAGGGGATCCCTAGGCGGCGGCGGCAACAGGAGGTGGTGGCGCCGGGCTAGGGTTTTGGGTGGAGAGCTTGTGTACTAGGAGGGGCAGCCCTTGTAGGGTTCGCAGCATAGAAAACAAAAAATTTCCTACGATGGGAACAACTATGTACCAAGATCTATCTACTAGATACAAACAACGGGCGGATGTATATCCGTAGAGAACATACCCTTGAATACCGACAAAGCTTAACGAGTCCAAACTCGTGGTTGATGTAGACGATCTCTTGCCGATCTCAAGATCGAGAGGAAGTCCTAGCGCCGCAAAACAGCAGCGCATCCGTGCTCGCACACACGTTCGAGGCACCGAGCAACCTCCGCCTCCTCGCTCCAGCGATGCAGCGGAAGCACAACTCTTTCTTGCCGAATAGCCACCGGGAACATGTATCTCGCTAGTCCGAGACCATGGGGGATAAATTCTAGAGGGGGAGAGAGATCCTTCACGAGGAGGTGTGAGAGACAAGTGAGGAGGGGGGCTCCTTTTATAGGAGGAGGGGGGAGCACCCAAGGGGTGGCCGCCGGCCATGGGGGGCAGCCCCCTCCCCTCCTTCATTCATGTGGGTGGACACTCCACTCACAAAATGCCCTTTAAATTTCCTCCACTCAAAAGTCCACTCAAATTCCCATTAAATTTCCACCAAATTTAATGCAAACTCTCATTAAATAAAACTCTTTTATTTTATTCAGAATTTTGTCAATTACTTTAATGACAAACATTCACAAATAACCCCTTGCTAGAATTCTATTTCACATGCATAACCACTTTATGCAATTTCACCCGAAAACCTGTTTCGGTATCTAGTGAAATAAATTCCTGCGCTTGTTCATTCTTTCGGCATGAAACATTTGCTCCAATTGGATGTCGGTGTCTCTTAAGTGTGTCACCCTACGGTTCGTGAATAATGCGGACATGATCGAGACCCCTCTCGTATCAATAATCAGAAGCGGGATCTGGAGACCCATACTGACTCCCACACATTCAACGATGACTTTCTTGTGATCGTCGGAACCTTTTACGCTAGTATCTTAATCCCTTTGTTTCGCGATATATTACATGTCCGAGATTCGATCATCGGTATCTCCATACCTAGTTTGATCTCGTTACTGACATGCACTCTTTTCTCGTTCCCGTGATATAACATTCTAGTGATCAAATCACTCGCTTGCAAGCTAATCAATGTGATATCACCGAGAGGGCCCAGAGTATATCTATCCGTCATCGGGATGAACAAATTCCACTCTCGATCCATGAGCCTCAACATAACACTTTATTAGTTTTGAATCCATCTTTATAATCACCCTGTTACGGTGTGACGTTTGATGTTATCAAGAAACTCTTCCGGTGTTAGTGATTGACATGATCTCATGGTCTAAGGATTAGGATCACTTCGTAAGTTGTTATAGCAATATAAACTCAATGACTTTGATCGTAATGCTATACTTAGGATGAATGTTCATCACACCATTACACTAATGTTGTGACCCCGTTATTAACAACATCCAATGTCCATGATCAGGAAACCTTGATCATCTTGTTAATCAACGAGCTAGTTTATGAGAGAGGCATAACTAGGAACTTTCTATTTGTTTATTAAACACACATGTATTAACGTTCCCGTATTAATACAATTATAGCATGCAAAATAAACATTTACCATAAACAAGGAATATGATAATAACCACTTTATTATTGCCTCTCGGGCATATTCCCTTCAGTCTCCCACTTGCACTAGAGACAATAATCTAGTTTGAAAACTCTGCGTATTGAACACCTATGGCTTTCTGGTGTTCCATATACGCAATTGCAAGTGGTTAACATAATCTACGGATCTGACGCTTCAGGTCCGTGTGTATTTGCATGTCTTTGCGTCTCCACGCATCACTCATTCTCCAATGAGATGGCATTGTATAAATTTGGTCTTTTGGTGAGACCTTTAGTTCCTTGGGGTTAAAACACATCGATACTATTGTCATACAGTATATCTTTAGTGTTAGCCCGTTGCGAACCACACCTTAGTTTGATAACAAACTACTTGACATAAATTCCCTCCTTTGCTGCTACTATAGCAATCATATACTTAGCCTTTTGTTGTAATATTCGTCACAATGTCTTAACTTTGGAACTCTTCCAAATCCATCATGGAATCTCCTTTTCATTACATTGTGCCACCCATAGTTTAAATTGAGATAAACTTAATTTGTATCTTGTGACAAAACTAGTATCAATGTAACGCTTTACAATGAACTATTTGTAATTGTTTGTCACCTCTACACAAATATATTCTTAGTTCTTCCAAAAGATCATAAGAATATCCTCACTATCGTCCAATGATCATTTTATGATTCATTCTGGTATATGCTCATAACACTTAGAGCATAGGACATATCTGGATGTGTACATATCATGGTATGATTGATCAAAACATTCTCGTGATTGCACTCATCAAGTGTCAAAGCACTTGAATCTTGTTTCACTTATCAAGTGTCGATACACTTGAATCTTGATTCAATTCCTTTCCATGCAATAAGAACTGTTTCTTGTCGTTTCTATATTGAACTCCTTCAATATCTCATATATGTACGTTTGGCATAAACATATTAGCGTTACAGTCTATCCACTATAGACATTCATGCTAAATATTCGGGTTTCGCCTAAGTCTTTCATCGAAATGAAATTCTTAACCTTTATCAATAAAAGATACATCATCTCTAATCAACAAGATGTCCTTCACATAATGTATTAGAAATATGTCTCAGCGCTCCCACTTAATTTCTTGCAAATGCAAGCATCTTCATCGTCTCCAGATGAAAAACTCATTTTTCATCATGGTGAAGATTCCAACTCCGCGATCCTTACTTCAACCATTGAAGTTTGCATGCCCTTTTAGCATCCTTTGAATTTAACAAAACCCTTTGGACCGTGTCATGTACACGTCCTAGGTAACCATTCTATTAGAAGAACTTTGTTTTGTTTATTCATCTACCATATACCAAATTATATGTAGTGGTTGCTACTTTAATCCGTTCAGACTAAATATCGCTATGAAAGATCAAATCTTGTCATAGTCAACTCTTTGAACATTGTCATAAAATACTTTACAACATGTCGAATATTTCATAGATGTGAGACATCCATGTCTGTTTCTTTATAGATCCAAATACGACCGATATGTTTTTACACCTTTCCGGAGGGTCTTCCAAGTTCAAAACTTGATTTCTCGTATATGGAACTATCACGGATTTTATGGCTTCAAGCTATTTGACGGAGTCAGGGCCCATCATCGCTTCTTTGTATGTATTCGATTCATCATTGTCAAACAATAATGATTTACTCTCAAATCTTAGCATTTGATTGTTTAACCGACCTTCTTGGTTCAATAGGAACTTTAGACCTCCGTGACCACAACCTTTGAGGCACATAAGCTATGAGCATTATGGCAGCCTCCAGAACGATTTCCGGCGCTGCGCAACTCAGCACATTTAGCTAAGGTTCGTTAACCTTATCAAAGTTCTATTGTCCTCCCACTTAACTTTTGCGAAAAATTCCTTTTTGAAGAAACTTCACATTTCAAGCGACAAACCCTTTTGTCCTCGGTGTTATGGAGGAATAACCAATTGTTATTCGGAATAACCTACAAAGACATGCTCATCCGAATTTGGTTGTAAACATCTTACTTATGTTTAGCATACCAAAATTTAAGAAATGACAACTTGGGTTTTACCCCAAACCATAACTTCCATGGTGCCATTTCAACGGATCTAGACGGAGCTCTTTTCAGTGTAAAAGCGGTAGTCTCTAAATCTTTAATCTTTTAAAACATAATGGCAGTTTTATAAATAACACCTTTGATCCAACCATGTCTCACAAGGTTTCATTACAAATCTCAAACACTCCATACTCCTATGGTGTTTCGGGAGATGTAAATCTAGGTGTTTTGCTAAACTTGCAACTCAAATAAATCCCTTTATGATAAAATCATAATTCATTTATTTTCTTGTTACACTTGTAACTCAAATAAATCCCTTTATGATCAAATCATAATTTATTTATTTTTCTTGTTACAATGATTTTCCACTTCATCTTGAAAGTCTTTGAAACATTTTCAAATATTTCATACTTCTTTCTCATTAAGTGAACATTCACTCAAAATTCCGGAGAAAGCATATGAAGTTGAAACCCATCGCTTACGACTACACATAATGTACTACATACATCGATATGTATAAATTCCAATAATTTAGTCGTTCGTTCTTGTTTGGCCTTTGAACAAAGTTTTAATTATCACGTGGAAAGTCTCACAAGCGTCACTTGATCAAATCAAAGACTCCAAAAATCCATGAATATGGAGATTCTTCATGTTTTCTTTCCAATATAATTTAAACAGCGAGGTCACTTCATAAGTGATCTTTCAATCATTTGTCTTGCGACATTTTAGCATTAGGTTTTATGGATGTGATTTCTTCAACTAGATTTGTAAATCATCCATCTTATATGGAATACGGTAATTATTTGAACAACCTTTGTTCTCATAATACCTGATTCAAATAACAATTATTAAAACAAATCTTGAAGTCAAGCTTTGATGTCAACGAGAAATACAAACAACGGTTTGTTTGTTTTCGATGAACATCATCACATATTCTCTTGCTAGTTACTTAGGCCATTGTGGTTCATGAATTGCGTCATTCCGTATGAAATTTCATACCAACCAATTCGGTATCCAATACCCAAGAACCACATTGTTTAACAAGCAAAGAATACAACCATAACATGTATATCATCCATATACCTAAATTGGATATTTCCAATCTTTTCTTTTCTGCCAAATATATTTTATAGATTCTCTTTCAGTATTTCCTTTTCCTTTTAAAAGAATCTATCAACATCAAAAGTGGCGCCAAAAGTGGCGCCATATACATGACACATAGTCCAAACCGTGTATATTCAAATAATAATACCTTTGGACTTGCACTTTGAAGTAGATCACCATCATCAAAATGATCGGTATTCTTTCAAAATCCATTCTTTAGTAATCTTTTAGTGTAGTAAACACTTTACATACATCTTCTATTCATCCTTATCATGACGACTTTCATGATCAAGCCAATTTAGCTTATAAAGGAGAATCGTGAGTATAACATTACTTTCCAAAACCCTTTTGGATGATTAGGATGTCTAGCATCTCCAACCTTCGTAAATTCTCATCCAATATGAGAACATATATTATACTCTATCATATTGCAACCAAAACATTGTTTCAGATATCGTTATATCTGCCACACATGATGGTTTCTGAAACAATTCTTTCAGCTCCTAGATAAACTTGATATTAAAACAATCAAGAATCGTGGAGGCAAACATGATACTTAAGATACTAACACTGGAATTGTTACTCTCAATTTAATACCAATTATTAAATTTCACGGAGTAAATAGAGTTTGCTGAAAGTTTGCAATAGGACTTTAAACTTTGATTGACACTCAACACAATACGATACCAGTTCGTAAAGTAAATATCCAGAATTCTATAGTTCTATTATCTCAATTACAACTATGCATAAGGTGGTGAACGAATGCCAATGACTACAACAAATTATGCAAATTCACTTTGATTTAATTTATGATAAATTGAGTTCTACTAATCCAAATTAGAAATGAACTCCCACTCAAAAACGACATCCCTCGTGTCCTTTTTGGTGATTACATGAACCAAATCCACTACACCAAGTCCGATCATCACGTGAGTCGGCGTAGCTTCAAAGGCGAGCATCCATATGGTCATCATATCAAAACATATGACTCATGCTTAACCTTTCGGTCCGTGTTCCGAGGCCATGTCTGTACATGCTAGGATCGCCAAGTAAGAACCTTAGTATTCGCGTGTGTAACTGTCTTACACCCGAGATATGCTCGTGGATTCAAGTACACCCGATCATCACGTGATGTCTTGAAGCGACGAAACATTGTCGGTGCATACTTAAGGAAGAACACATTTTTATCTTGATATCTAAATGAGGGATCATCTTATTATGCTAATAAAACACCAAACAAGCAATATAAGATGCTATCAAACATCACATGTTTATTAGTGGAATGATATGGTTCTCGCATATGATCTCTATCATGTGCACCGTGGTATGATCACTATCATACCTTTATGTGTAAATCCAAGGTCTATGGAGTTTACACGTTATGTATGTTGTAAGAGTATCATCTCATACTTCTACTTACAACATCACCATATCATAACACTAGCCCAGCAACAATCTAAACTAGACGCCTCTAATTTATCCATTGCAAATTTTACGTGGCTTAGGGCTTTCGAAGATAGAACCGTTCTTACCTACGAACATGAACCACAACGAGGATAACCAAATTGTTGACAACTCGTTGCAAATTAGATATTGACTATAGTAGGAGAGACAGACACCCGCTAGCCACTTATGCAAAACTAGTTGCATGTCAAGCGTGGAACAGGTCTCATGTGCGAGGACATGTAAAGTTTGTCCGGGCCGCTTCATCCCACTATGCCACCAATATCCAAAGTACAACTAAGAAGCAATAAAATGATCATCATCGCCCACATAATCATATGTGTACTATCCGTGCAAAGCATCTACGCATAGATCCGGCTCTGATACCACTGTAGGGTTCGCAGCATAGAAAACAAAAAATTTCCTACGATGGGAACAACTATGTACCAAGATCTATCTACTAGATACAAACAACGGGCGGATGTATATCCATAGAGAACATACCCTTGAATACCGACAAAGCTTAACGAGTCCAAACTCGTGGTTGATGTAGACGATCTCTTGCCGATCTCAAGATCGAGAGGAAGTCCTAGCGCCGCAAAACAGCAGCGCATCCGTGCTCGCACACACGTTCGAGGCACCGAGCAACCTCCGCCTCCTCGCTCCAGCGATGCAGCGGAAGCACAACTCTTTCTTGCCGAATAGCCACCGGGAACATGTACCTCGCTAGTCCGAGACCATGGGGGATAAATTCTAGAGGGGGAGAGAGATCCTTCACGAGGAGGTGTGAGAGACAAGTGAGGAGGGGGGCTCCTTTTATAGGAGGAGGGGGGAGCACCCAAGGGGTGGCCGCCGGCCATGGGGGGCAGCCCCCTCCCCTCCTTCATTCATGTGGGTGGACACTCCACTCACAAAATGCCCTTTAAATTTCCTCCACTCAAAAGTCCACTCAAATTCCCATTAAATTTCCACCAAATTTAATGCAAACTCTCATTAAATAAAACTCTTTTATTTTATTCAGAATTTTGTCAATTACTTTAATGACAAACATTCACAAATAACCCCTTGCTAGAATTCTATTTCACATGCATAACCACTTTATGCAATTTCACCCGAAAACCTGTTTCGGTATCTAGTGAAATAAATTCCTGCGCTTGTTCATTCTTTCGGCATGAAAACATTTGCTCCAATTGGATGTCGGTGTCTCTTAAGTGTGTCACCCTACGGTTCGTGAATAATGCGGACATGATTGAGACCCCTCTCAGATACATAATCAGAAGCGGGATCTGGAGACCCATACTGACTCCCACACATTCAACGATGACTTTCTTGTGATCGTCGGAACCTTTTTACGCTAGTATCTTAATCCCTTTGTTTCACGATATATTACATGTCCGAGATTCGATCATCGGTATCTCCATACCTAGTTTGATCTCGTTACCGACATGCACTCTTTTCTCGTTCCTGTGATATAACATTCTAGTGATCAAATCACTTGCTTGCAAGCTAATCAATGTGATATCACCGAGAGGGCCCAGAGTATATCTATCCGTCATCGGGATGAACAAATTCCACTCTCGATCCATGAGCCTCAACATAACACTTTATTAGTTCTGAATCCATCTTTATAATCACCCTGTTACGGTGTGACGTTTGATGTTATCAAGAAACTCTTCCGGTGTTAGTGATTGACATGATCTCATGGTCTAAGGATTAGGATCACTTCGTAAGTTGTTATAGCAATATAAACTCAATGACTTTGATCGTAATGCTATACTTCGGATGAATGTTCATCACACCATTACACTAATGTTGTGACCCCGTTATTAACAACATCCAATGTCCATGATCAGGAAACCATGATCATCTTGTTAATCAACGAGCTAGTTTATGAGAGAGGCATAACTAGGAACTTTCTATTTGTTTATTAAACAGACATGTATTAACGTTCCCGTATTAATACAATTATAGCATGCAAAATAAACATTTATCATAAACAAGGAATATGATAATAACCACTTTATTATTGCCTCTCGGGCATATTCCCTTCAGCCCTGCCCCTCCCTTTATAGGTGGGAGGCGCCGGCCAAGGGGAGGGGAGTCCCTCCCCAACTCGGATCCCAAGTGGGCCGGCGGTGGAGGAGGAACTCCTCCCCAACTCGGTTTCCCACTTCTCCTCCACTTCCCAAAATAGCCGTTTGATTTTTCAAATTGGCGTTTGACTTTTCAAACTAGGATTTGATTAAACCCTTTATTTTGTTCAGCGATGACACCTAATACATGATGCAATCATTCCAACTTGGTATGACACATTCATGTGCCCTTCCCCTTCGGAGTGCCGGACATTCCGGAACCTTCTAGAACATTCCCGATGAAAACACCAGAACCATTCTCCAACCCCGAAACAGGACTTTCCTTATATGAATCTTATTCTTCGGACCATTCCGGATCTCCTCGTGATATCCCGGATCCCATCCGAGACTCCGAACAACATTCGGTCTCTTACTCATCATTCCATAACTACTCAAAACAACGTCGAATCCTTAAGTGTGTCTCCCTACGGTTCGTGAATTATGCGGACATGATCAAGACACTTCTCCGAACAATAACCAATAGAGGAATCTGGAAATTCATATGGCTCCCACATATTTCTACGATTACTTTGCGATCGAATGAACCACTTACATACGATACCAATTTCCCTTTGTCTCACGATAGTTTACTTATCTGAGGTTATGATCATCGGTATCTCTGCATACCTAGTTCAACCTCGTTACTGATAAGTACTCTTTTCTCGTTCCCGTGATATGTGATCCCTTGTGAGCCAGTCGCATGCTTGCAAGCTAATTGGATGACATTTCACCGAGAGGGCCCAGAGTATATCTATCCGTCATATGGATGGACAAATCCCACTCTTGATCCATGTGTCTCAACCAATACTTTCCGAACACTCAATGCCACCTTTATAGCCACCCAGTTACGGTGTGGTGTTTGATGTCATCAAAGCATCCTTCCGGTGAAGGTGATATGCATGATCTCATGGTCGAAGGAATTAGGTTACTATGTATCAGAAAGCATATAGCAATTGAACTATTAAAATGACTTGATCTTTATGCTACGCTTATCTATAGGAGTATGTCCACCATATCATTCTCCTAACGATATGATCTTGTTGTTAATAACATCTCAATGTTCATGATAGGGAAACCACAATCATTTATTAACCAACAAGCTAGTATTATAAAGAGGCTTTACTAGGGACTCTATTTTAGTTTACAAATCACACAAGTATTAATGTTTCCTTGTTAATACTATTATAGCATGAATGTAAACATTTATCATAAACACAAAGATATAATAATAACTACATTTATTATTGCCTCTAGGGCATATCTCCAACAGTCTCCCACTTGCACTAGAGTCATCTAATCTAGATTACATGGTAATATACCGAACACCCATGGCAGTTTGGTGTTGGTCATGTTTTGCCCTCGGGAGAGGTTTAGTCAACGGATCCGCCACATTCAGATCTGTGTGTACTTTGAAAATCTTTATGTCCCCATCTTGGACATGTTCTCGAATAGCGTGAAAACATAGCTTGATGTGCTTCAGCTTCTTGTGTGACCTTGGTTCTTGTACATTGGCTATGGCGCCCATGTTATCACAGTAGATAGACATTGGGTCCAGTGCACTAGGAACCACACCCAGCTCTGTAATGAACTCTTTCATCCATATCGCTTCTTGTGAAGCCTCCGAAGCAGCCATGTATTACGATTCAGTTGAAGATCTCGCCACAACGCTTTGCTTTGCACTCCTCCAGCTAACTGCTACACCATTCAAAGTAAATACGTATCCAGATTGTGATTTAGAATCATCCGGATCGGTGTTCCAACTAGCATCGGTGTAACCATTAACAACGAGTTGTTCATCACCTCCATAAGAAAGAACCATATCCTTAGTTCTTCTCAAGTACTTAAGGATGTTTTTGACCGCTGTCCAATGATCCACTCCTAGATCACTTTGATATCTGCTAGTTAAACTAACAACATATGCAATGTCGGGTCTAGTACATAGCATGGCATACATTAGAGATCCTATGGTTGTGGCATAGGGAGTCTTACTCATCTTTTCTCTATCTTCTGCCGTTGTCGGACTTTGAGTTTTACTCAAGTTCGTATTGGGCAACATGGGCAAGAACCCTTTCTTGCTATCTTCCATTCCAAACCTCTTTAGAACTTTGTCCAAATATGTACTTTGTGACAATGATATTAGGCGTCTCGATCTATCTCTATAAATCTTTATGCCTAATATGTAAGCTGCTTCGCCAAGATCCTTCATTGAAAAAGTATTATTCAAATATTCCTTGACACTATTAAGAAGGTCTACATCATTCCCAATCAACAATATGTCATCTACATATGGTATTAAGAATGCTACAGAGCTCCCACTCAGTTTCTTGTAAATACAAGCTTCTCCATAAGTTTGTATAAAACCAAAACTTTTGATCACCTTATCAAAACATTGATTCCAACTTCGGGATGCTTGCTTCAATCCATAGATGGACCGTTGAAGTTTGCATACCTTGTTAGCATCTTTAGGATCGACAAAGCCTTTGGGTTGCATCATATACAAGTCTTCATCAATATCTCCATTGAGGAATGTTGTTTTGACATCCATCTGCCATATCTCATAATCATAATATGCAGCGATTGCTAACATAATCCTGACAGACTTTAGCTTTGCTACAGGTGAGAACGTCTCATCGTAGTCAACTCCTTGAATTTGTCGAAACCCTTTTGCGACAAGTCGAGCTTTATAGACAGTAACATTACCATCAGCATCTGTTTTCTTCTTGAAAATCCATTTGTTCTCGACAGCCTTCCGGCCATCCGGTAATTCCACCAAAGTCCATACTTGGTTTTCGTACATGGATCCAATCTCGGATTTCATGGCTTCTTGCCATTTATTGGAATCTGGGCTCATCATCGCTTCCTCATATGTCGCAGGGTCATCGGTGTTGTCCACCAACATGACATTCATAACGGGATCATACCAATTAGGAGCGGTACGAGTTCTCGTCGACCTGCGAGGCTCTGTAGCAACTACAACCGAAGTTTCATGATCATCATCATTAGCTTCCTCTCTTACTGGTGCAGGCACCACAGGAACTTCTTCCGGTGCTATGCTACTCGCAATTTTGAGAGAAGGTTTGACAACCTCGTTGAGTTCTACTTTTCTTCTAGTCACTTATTTCGAGAGAAATTCCTTCTCTAGAAAGGATCCATTCTTGGCAACAAAGATTTTGCCTTCGGATCTATGATAGAAGGTATACCCAATAGTTTCCTTCGGGTATCCTATGAAGACGCATTTTTCCGCTTTGGGTTCAAGCTTGTCCGGCTGTAACTTCTTTACATAGGCTTCGCAACCCCAAACTTTAAGGAACGACAATTTAGGTTTCTTCTCAAACCATAATTCATACAGTGTCGTTTCAACGGATTAAGATGGTGCCCTATTTAAAGTGAATGCGGCTGTTTCTAATGCATAACCCCAAAATGATAGCGGTAAATCTGTAAGTGGCATCATAGAACGAACCATATCTAATAGAGTTCGATTACGACGTTCGGACACACCATTACGCTGTGATGTTCCCGGCGGTGTCAATTGTGAAAGTATTCCGCATTTCTTCAAATGCTCGCCAAACTCGTAACTTAGATATTCACCTCCACGATCAGAACGTAGAAATTTAATCTTCTTGTTACGTTGATTCTCCACCTCACTTTGAAATTCCTTAAACTTCTCGAAAGTTTCGGACTTATGTTTCATGAAATAGATATACCCATATCTACTCAAGTCATCTGTGAAGGTAAGAACATAACGATAACCACCGCGCGATGCTACACTCATTGGACCACACACATCGGTATGTATGATTTCCAATAAGTCCGTAGCTCACTCCATCATACCAGAAAATGGAGTCTTAGTCATTTTACCCATCAAACATGCTTCGCATCTTTCAAGTGATTCAAAATCAAGTGATTCAAGAAGTCCATCGTAATGGAGTTTCTTCATACGCTTCACTCCAATGTGACCAAGACGACAGTGCCACATATAAGTCGAGTTATCGCTCGATTTCAAACGTTTAGCCTCAATGTTATTAATATGTGTATTTCCACTATCGAGATTCAATAAGAATAGACCATCTATCAAAGGTGCATGTGCATAAAACATATTACTCATATAAATCGAACAACCATTATTCTCGGACTTAAACAAGTAACCGTCTCGCAATAAACAAGATCCCGATATAATGTTCATGCTTAACGCAGGCACCAAATAACAATTATTTAAGTAGAAAACTAATACCGATGGTAGATGAAGGTTTAGCATGTCGCCCGCGATCACATCAACCTTTGATCCGTTTCCCACGCGCATCGTCACCTCGTTCTTCGCTAGCTTCCGTTTATTCTGCAGCACCTGTTTCGAGTTACAAATATGAGCAACCGAACCAGTATCAAATACCCAGGCACTACTACGAGTACTAGTGAGATACACATCAATAACATGTATATCGGATATACCTTTCTTCTTGATGTTGACGTTCTTCAAATCCGCCAAGTACTTTGGGCAATTCCGCTTCCAGTGACCTTCTCCCTTGCAGTAAAAGCACTCAGTATCAGGCTTAGGTCCAGCCTTGGTCTTCTTAGTTGGCGTGGTAACTTTCTTACCACCCTTCTTGAAGTGTCCCTTTTGCTTAGACTTGCCTTTCTTGAATTTGGTGGTCTTATTGACCATCAACACTTGGTGCTCTTTCTTGATCTCCACTTCTGCAGATTTCAACATGGAAAAGAGTTCTGGCAACTGCTTGTTCATGTTTTGCATATTGTAGTTCATCACAAAGTTCTTGTAACTTGGTGGTAGTGATTGGAGGACACGGTAAATCCCCAAAGCATTAGGAAACACTATACCCAAGCTTTGAAGTTTGTTTGCGTGCCCAGACATCTTAAGCACATGCTCACTGACGGAGCTGCCCTCTTCCATCTTGTAGTTAAAGAACTTTTCAGAAGCCTCATAGCTCTCAATTGTCGCGTGAGTCTCAAAGATCAATTTGAGGTCACGGACAATATCATGTGGGTCTGAATTCTCAAACCTTTTTTGAAGCTCCGATTCTAAACCATACAAGATAGCACATTGAACTGTGGAGTACTGAGTCTTCTGAGCGAGGTAAACATTCTTTACTTCATCGGTAGCAGTAGCTGCAGGTGGGTCACCTAGCGGTGCATCCAGCACATAGGTCAAATTACCAGCTGTGAGGACAATCCTCAAATTGCGGAACCAATCCGCGAAGTTGCTTCCATTGTTTTTCAACTTTTCTTTCTCTAGGAACGCATTAAAATTGATGGTAGGGGCCGCCATTGATCTACAACATATTTGCAATACTTTAGACTAAGTTTATGACAAATTGAGTTCTCATTAATAGTTAAATTAATCTAGGTGAACTCCCACTCAAAACAATATCCTTCACATTGTTTTAGTGATCACACGAACCAAATTCACCACATCAACACCGATCATCATGAGAGTTGATATAGTTTCAATGGCGAACAATCGACATGTTCATCATATCTACTATATGATTCATGCTTTACCTTTCGGTGATCCGTGTTCCGAGACCATGTATGTACATGCTAGGCTCGTCAAGATCAAACCTTAGCTTCCGCATGAGCAAATCTGGCTTGCTCACGTTGTATACACTTGCGGAATCTAACACACCCGATCATCACGTGGTGCTTCGAAACAACAAGCTTTAGCAACGGTGCTAACTAAGAGTGAACACTTTATGACTTGAAATTCATGTGCATGAGGGATCATCTTATAATGCTACCGTTGTTAACTAAGCAATACAAGATGCATAAAGGATTAACATCACATGCAATTCATAACATGTGATATGATATGGCCTTTCTTCTTTGTGCTTCCGATCTCCATCTTCAAGAACGAACATGATCTCCATCATCACCGGCATTGCATCAAGGTCAATGACGCTTCTCCATGGTTGTCGTCCACCGGCTTCAACTATTACAACTACTTTAAATAGACACGCGGGTCTTAACATAAATTAAAGACAACCATATGGCTCCTGCCGGTTGCCAACTTACAATAAGGAACATTGCATACATCAAATATAATCACAATCATGGCCATATTACATCACTGCACACCCCTGCAAAACAAAGTTAGACGCCTCTACTTTCTTTGCATGTTTTACGTGGTTTGGGGCTTTCAATAAGTGTCGTTCTAACTTACGAACAAGAACCACAACATTGATACTAGCATTGTTAATCACCCGTTGTAAATTGAATCTTAACTATGCTGGGAGAAACAGGCACCCGCAAAGCCACTTATGCAATACAAGTTGCATGTCAAGCGTGGAGCAAGTATCATGAACGATGTCATGTAAGGTTAGCCTGGGCCGCTTCATCCCAACATCCCGCAAGATGCAAAGTACACAAGAAGCAATCGACAATAAAAGCATCAATGCCCACAATGACCATTGTGTTCTACTCGTGCAACAGATCTACATATAGACACGGCTCTGATACCACTGTAGGGTTTCGTAGCATGGAAAACAAAAAATTTCTATCGCATACAAACAAACAAGCCAAGATCTATCTACTAGATTGTAGCAACGAGTCGATGGAATAACTCACCCTCGAAGATTCCAAAGTGTTTAACGAGAGTGGATTCTCGTGGGTGATGTAGTCGTACTCTTCCCGATCTCAAGATCGCGTAGACGATCCTTCCGGCGCTAAGTTCCGGCAGCGCTCCCGCAGTCGGTCACATGTTCGGTACTCGACGAACACCTTCCTCTCCCTTATTACAGCAGGCAGCGGAGGTTGTAGCACTCTCCTCGTGATTCCGGCAGCACAACGGCGTGGTACCGGAGGTAGAGGGGAGATCTCGCAGGGCTTCGCCTTAAGCCGGAGCGAGTATAGTGGACTATGAGAGAGCTCCTCGGCGATCTAGGGTTTAGACACACCAAGGAGGAGGTTCTAGGGCCGGCGGCTAGGGTTTGGGGCTTGCCCAAGTTGGCGGCCAAGGGAGCCCTAGGCGGCGGCAACAGGAGGTGGCGGTGTCGGGCTAGGGTTTTGGGTGGAGAGCTTGTGTACTAGGAGGGGCAGCCCTGCCCCTCCCTTTATAGGTGGGAGGCGCCGGCAAAGGGGAGGGGAGTCCCTCACCAACTCGGATCCCAAGTGGGCCGGCGGTGGAGGAGGAACTCCTCCCCAACTCGGTTTCCCACTTCTCCTCCACTTCCCAAAATAGCCGTTTGACTTTTCAAATTGGCGTTTGACTTGTCAAACTAGGATTTGATTAAACCCTTTATTTTGTTCAGCGATGACACCTAGTACATGATGCAATCATTCCAACTTGGTATGACACATTCATGTACCCTTCCCCTTCGGAGTGCCGGACATTCCGGAACCTTCTAGAACATTCCCGATGAAAACACCGGAACCATTCTCCAACCCCAAAACAGGACTTTCCTTATATGAATCCTATTCTCCGGACCATTCCGGATCTCCTCGTGATATCCCGGATCCCATCCGAGACTCCGAACAACATTCAGTCTCTTACTCATCATTCCATAACTACTCAAAACAACGTCGAATCCTTAAGTGTGTCTCCCTACGGTTCGTGAATTATGCGGACATGATCGAGACACTTCTCCGAACAATAACCAATAGAGGAATCTGAAAATTCATATGGCTCCCACATATTTCTACGATTACTTTGCGATCGAATGAACCACTTACATACGATACCAATTTCCCTATGTCTCACGATAGTTTACTTATCCGAGGTTATGATCGTCGGTATCTCTGCATACCTAGTTCAACCTCGTTACTGATAAGTACTCTTTTCTCGTTCCCGTGATATGTGATCCCTTGTGATCCAGTCACATGCTTGCAAGCTAATTGGATGACATTTCTGAAGGGAATATGCCAGAGAGGCAATAATAAAGTGGTTATTATTGTATTCCTTATTTATGATAAATGTTTATTTTGCATGCTATAATTGTATTAATACGGAAACGTTAATACATGTGTGTTTAATAAACAAAAAGGAAGTTCCTAGTTATGCCTCTCTTATAAACTAGCTCATTGATTAACATGATGATCAAAGTTTCCTGATCATGGACTTGGATGTTGTTAATAACGAGGTCACAACATTAGTGTAATGATGTGATGAACATTCATCCGAAGTATAGCATTATGATCAAAGTCATTGAGTTTATATTGCTATAACAACTTACGATGTGATCCTAATCCTTAGACCATGAGATCATGTCAATCACTAACACCGGAAGAGTTTCTCGATGACATCAAGCGTCACACCGTAACTGGGTGATTATAAAGATGGCTTCAGAACTACTAAAGTGTTATGTTGAGACCCATGGATCGAGAGTGAAATTTGTTCATCCCGATGACGGATAGATATTCTCTGGGCCCTCTCGGTGATATCACATTGATTAGCTTGCAAGCAAGTGATTTGATCACTAGAATGTTATATCACGGGAACGAGAAAAGAGTGCATGTCGGTAACGAGATCAAACTAGGTATGGAGATACCGATGATTGAATCTCGGACATGTAGTATATCGTGAAACAAAGGGATTAAGATACTAGCGTAAAAGGTTCACACGATCACAGAAGTCATCGTTGAATGTGTGGGAGTCAGTATGGATCTCCAGGTCCCGCTACTGATTATTGATCGGAGAAGGGTCTCGATCATGTCCGCATTATTCGCGAACCGTAGGGTGACACACTTAAGGGATGCCGACACCATTCGGAGCAAATGATATGCCAGAAAAAGAAAAGGAAAGCGCAGGAATTTATTTCACTAGACACCGAAACTGTTTCGGTTGAAATTGTTGAAACTTGTTCTGCATGTGAAATTGAAATGTTCTAAGGGGTTTTATGTGAATGTTTGTTAATTAAAGTAATTAACAAAATTCTGTATAAATAAATAAAAGAGTTTTATTTAAATTAGAGCTTGCATTAAATTTGGTGGAAATTTAATGCATTTGAGTGGATTTTTGAGTGGAGGCTTTTTAATGTGAGTGGAGGCTTTTCATTTTGAGTGGGAGCTCCACCCACATGAATGTGGAAGAGGTGGGGGCAGCCCCATGGCTGGGCGGCATTCCCCTTGGGTGCCCCCCTCTCCCCTATAAAAGGCCCCCCTCTCCTCCTCTCAAAGCACACCTCCTCGCGAAGGATCTCTCTCCCCCCTTTAGAATTTCCCCATGGTCTCGGATCAGCGAGATACATTTTCCCGGTGGCTTTTTCTGGAAGAATTTGTTGCTTCCGCTGCTTCGCTGGAGCGAGGGCGCGGAGGTTTTCGGGGTACCCGTACGTGTGTGCAATCACGGATGCACCACTGCTTTGAGGTGCTGGACTTGATCGTGTTGGACCGGCTGGACCAGATGGACTTCATCACGATCTTGAGATCGGCAAGCGTTCGTCTACATCATCCACGAGTACAACCTCGTTAACGCTATTCGGTCTTTGAGGGTATGTATTCTATGGATGTATATCCACCCGTTGCTTGTATCTAGTAGATAGATCTTGGTACATAGATGTTCCCATCGTAGGAAAATTTTTGTTTTCTATGCTGCGAACCTTACAGTGGTATCAGAGCCGGATCTATGCGTAGATGCTTTGCACGGGTAGTACACATATGAGTATGTGGGCGATGATGATCATTTTATTGCTTCTTAGTTGTATTTTGGATATTGGTGGCATAGTGGGATGAAGCGGCCCGGACAAACTTTACATGTCCTCGCACATGAGACATGTTCCACGCTTGACATGCAACTAGTTTGCATAAGTGGCTAGCAGGTGTCTGTCTCTCCTAATATAGTCAATATCTAATTTGCAACGAGTTTTCAACAATTTGGTTATCCTCGTTGTGGTTCATGTTCGTAGGTAAGAACGGTTCTGTCTTCGAAAGCCCTAAGCCACGTAAAACTTGCAATGGATAAATTAGAGGCGTCTAGTTTAGATTGTTGCTGGGCTAGTGTTATGATATGGTGATGTTGTAAGTAGAAGTATGAGATGATACTCTTACAACACACATAGCGTGTAAGTCCATAGACCTTGGCCTTACACATATAGGTATGATAGTGATCATACCACGGTGCACATGATGGAGATCATCTGCGGGAACCATATCATTTCACTTATAAACATGTGATGTTTTGATTGCATCTTATATTGCTTGTTTGGCGTTTTATTAGCATAATAAGATGATCCCTCATTTAGATATCAAGATAAAAATGTGTTCTTCCTTAAGTATGCACCGACAATGTTTCGTCGCTTCAAGGCATCACGTGATGATCGGGTGTACTTGAATCCACGAGCATATCTCGGGTGTAAGACAGTTACACACGCGAATACTAAGGTTCTTACTTGGCGAGCCTAGCATGTACAAGCATGGCCTCGGAACACGGACATAAAGGTTAAGCATGAGTCATATATTTTGATATGATGACCATTTGATGCTCGCCTTTGAAGCTACACCGACTCACGTGATGATCGGACTTGGTGTAGTGGATTTGGTTCATGTAATCACCAAAAAGACACGAGGGATGTCGTTTTTGAGTGGGAGTTCATTTCTAATTTGGATTAGTAGAACTCAATTTATCATAAATTAAATCAAAGTGAATTTGCATAATTTGTTGTAGTTATTGGCATTCGTTCACCACCTTATGCATAGTTGTAATTGAGATAATAGAACTATAGAATTCTGGATATATACTTTACGAACTGGTATCGTATTGTGTTGAGTGTCAATCTAAAGTTTAAAGTCCTATTGCAAACTTTCAGCAAACTCTATTTACTCCGTGAAATTTAATAGTTGGTATTAAATCGAGAGTAACAATTCCAGTGTTAGTATCTTAAGTATCATGTTTGCCTCCATGATTCTTGATTGTTTTAAATATCGAGATTATCTAGGAGCTGAAAGAATTATTTCAGAAACCATCATATGTGGCAGATATAATGATACCTGAAACAATGTTTTGGTTGCAATATGATAGAGTATAATATATGTTCTCATATTGGATGAGAATTTACGAAGGTTGGAGATGCTAGACATCCTAATCATCCAAAAGGGTTTTGGAAAGTAATGTTATACTCACGATTCGCCTTTATAAGCTACAGTAGCTTGATCATGAAAGTCGTCATGATAAGGATGAATAGAAGATGTATGTAAAGTGTTTACTACACTAAAAGATTACTAAAGAATGGATTTTGAATACCGATCATTTTGATGATGGTGATCTACTTCAAAGTGCAAATCCAAAGGTATTATTATTTGAATATACACGCTTTGAACTATGTGTCATGTATATGGCGCCACTGTTGATGTTGATAAATTCTTTTAAAAGGAAAGAGGAAATGCTGAAAGAGAATCTATAAAATATATTTGGCAGAAAAGAAAAAAATTGGAAATATCCAATTTAGGTATATGGATGATATACATGTTATGGTTGTATTATTTGCTTGTTAAACAATGTGGTTCTTGGGTATTGGATACCGAATTGGTTGGTATGAAATTTCATACAGAACGACGCAATTCATAAACCACAATGGCCTAAGTAACTAGAAAGAGAATATGTGATGATGTTCATCGAAAACAAACAAACCGTTGTTTGTATTTCTCGTTGACATCAAGGCTTGACTTCAAGATTTGTTTTAATAATTGTTATTTGAATCAGGTATTATGAGAACAAAGGTTGTTCAAATAATTACCGTATTCCATATAAGATGGATGATTTACAAATCTAGTTGGAGAAATCACATCCATAAAACCTAATGCTAAAATGTCGCAAGACAAATGATTGAAAGATCACTTACGAAGTGACATCGCTGTTTAAATTATATTGGAAATAAAACATGAAAAATCTCCATTTTCATGGATTTTTGGAGTCTTTGATTTGATCAAGTGACGCTTATGAGACTTTCCTCGGGATAATTAAAACTTCGTTCAAAGGCCAAAGAAGAACGAACGACTAAAATATTGGAATTTATACATATCGATGTATGTAGTCCATTATGTGTAATCGTAAGCGATGGGTTTCAACTTCATATACTTTCTCCGGAAAATTGAGTGAATATTCACTTAATGAGAAAGAAGTGTGAAATATTTGAAAATGTTCAAAGACTTTCAAGATGAAGTGAAAATCATTGTAACAAGAAAATAAATGGTTTATGATTTTATCATAAGGGATTTATTTGAGTTACAAGTGTAACAAGAAAATAAATGAATTATGATTTCATAATAAAGGGATTTATTTGAGTTGCAAGTTTAGCAAAACACATAGATTTACATCTCCCGAAACACCATAGGAGTATGGAGTGTTTGAGATTTGTAATGAAACCTTGTTTGACATGGTTGGATCAAAGGTGTTATTTATAAAACTGCCATTATGTTTTAAAAAGATTAAAGCTTTAGAGACTACCGCTTTTACACTAAAAAGAGCTCCAGCTTAATCCGTTGAAATGACACCATATGAGTTATGGTTTGGGGTAAAACCCAAGTTGTCATTTCTTAAATTTTGGTATGCTAAACATAAGTAAGATGTTTACAACCAAAGTCGGATGAGCATGTCTTTGTAGGTTATTTCGAATAACAATTGGTTATTCCTCCATAACACCGAGGACAAAAGGGTTTGTCGCTTGAAATGTGAAGTTTCTTGAAGAAGGATTTTTTCATAAATGTTAAGTGGGAGGACAATAGAACTTTGATAAGGTTAACGAACCTTAGCTAAATGTGCTGAGTTGCGCAGCGCCGGAAATCGTTCTGAAGGCTGCCATAATGCTCATAGCTTATGTGCCTCAAAGGTTGTGGTCACGGAGATCTAAGTTCTTATTGAACCAAGTCGGTCGGTTAAACAATCAAATGTTGAGATTTGAGAGTAAATCATTATTGTTTGACAATGATGAACCGACTACAAAGAAGCGATGATGGGCCCTGACTCCGTCAAATGTCTTGAAGCCATAAAATCTGTGATAAGTCCATACACGATAAATCAAGTTTTGAACTTGGAAGACCCTCCAGAAAGGTGTAAAAACCTATCGGTCGTATTTGGATCTATAAAGAAACAGACATGGATGTTTCACATCTATGAAATAGTCGGCATGTCGTAAAGTATTTTATGACAATGTTTAAGGAGTTGACTATGACAAGATTTGATCTTTCATAGCGATATTTAGTCTGGACGGATTAAAGTAGTAACCACTACATATAATTTGGTATATGGTAGATGAATAAGCAAAACAAAGTTCTTCTAATAGAATGGTTACCTAGGATGTGTACATGACACGGTCCAAAGGGTTTTTGTTAAAATTCAAAGGATGCTAAAAGGGCATGCAAACTTCAATGGTTGAAGTAAGCATCGCGGAGTTGGAATCTTCACCATGATGAAAAAGAAGTTTTTCATCAGGAGACGATGAAGATGCTTGCATTTGCAAGAAATTAAGTGGGAGCGCTGAGACATATTTCTAATACATTATGTGAAAGACATCTTGTTGGTTAGAAATAATGTATTATTTATTGACAAAGGTTAAGAATTTTATTTCGATGAAAAACTTAGGCAAAACCCGAATATTTAGCGTGAATGTCTATAGTAGATAGACTATGACGCCAATATGGTTGTGCCAAACGTACATATATGAGATATTGAAGGAGTTCAATATAGAAACTACAAGAAACAGTTCTTGTTGCATGGAAAAGAATTGAATCAAGATACAAGTGTATCGACACTTGATAAGTGAAACAAGATTCAAGTGCTTTGACACTTGATGAGTGAAATCACGAGAATGTTTTGATCAATCATACCATGATATGTACACATCCAGATATGTCCTATGCTCTAAGTGTTATGAGCATATACCAGAATGAATCGTAAAATGATCATTGGACTATAGTAAGGATATTCTTATGGTCTTTTGGAAGAACTAAGAATATATTTGTGTAGAGGTGACAAACAATTACAAATAGTTCATTGTAAAGAGTTACATTGATATTAGTTTTGTCGCAAGATACAAATTAAGTTCATCTCAATTTAAACTATGAGTGGCACAATGAAATGGAAAGGAGTTTTCATGATGGATTTGGATGTATTCCAAAGTTAAGACATTTTGACGAATACTACAACAAAAGGCTAAGTATATGACTGCTATAGTAGCAAGAAAGGAGGGAATTTGTGTCAAGTAGTTTGTTATCAAACCAAGGTGTGGTTCACAACGGGCTAACACTAAAGATATATTGTATGACAATAGTATCGACGTGTTTTAAACCCCAAGGAACTAAAGGTCTCACCGAAAGACCAAATTTATACAATGTCATCTCATTGGAGAATGAGTCATGCGTGAAGACGCAAAGACATGCAAATACACACGGACCTAAAAGTGTCAGATCCGTAGATTATGTTAACCACTTGCAGTTGCGTGTTTGGAACACCAGAAAGCCGTAGGTGTTCAATACACAAAGTTTTCAAACTAGATTATTGTCTCTAGTGCAAGTGGGAGACTGAAGGGAATATGCCCGAGAGGCAATAATAAAGTGGTTATTATTGTATTCCTTATTTATGATAAATGTTTATTTTGCATGCTATAATTGTATTAATACGGAAACGTTAATACATGTGTGTTTAATAAACAAAAAGGAAGTTCCTAGTTATGCCTCTCTTATAAACTAGATCGTTGATTAACATGATGATCAAAATTTTCTGATCATGGACATTGGATGTTGTTATTAACGAGGTCACAACATTAGTGTAATGATGTGATGAACATTCATCCGAAGTATAGCATTACGATCAAAGTCATTGAGTTTATATTGCTATAACAACTTACGAAGTGATCCTAATCCCTAGACCATGAGATCATGTTAATCACTAACACCGGAAGAGTTTCTCGATGACATCAAACGTCACACCGTAACTGGGTGATTATAAAGATGGCTTCAGAACTACTAAAGTGTTATGTTGAGACCCATGGATCGAGAGTGGAATTTGTTCATCCCGATGACGGATAGATATTCTATGGGCCCTATCGGTGATATCACATTGATTAGCTTGCAAGCAAGTGATTTGATCACTAGAATGTTATATCACGAGAACGAGAAAAGAGTGCATGTCGGTAACAAGATCAAACTAGGTATGGAGATACCGATGATCGAATCTCGGACATGTAATATATCGTGAAACAAAGGGATTAAGATACTAGTGTAAAAGGTTCACACGATCATAGAAATCATCGTTGAATGTGTGGGAGTCAGTATGGATCTCCAGGTCCCGCTACTGATTATTGATCGGAGAAGGGTCTCGATCATGTCCGCATTATTCGCGAACCGTAGGGTGACACACTTAAGGGATGCCGACACCATTCAGAGCAAATGATATGCCAGAAAAAGAAAAGGAAAGCGCAGGAATTTATTTCACTAGACACCGAAACTGTTTCGGTTGAAATTGTTGAAACTGGTTCTGCATGTGAAATTGAAATGTTATAAGGGGTTTTATGTGAATGTTTGTTAATTAAAGTAATTAACAAAATTCTGAATAAATAAATAAAAGAGTTTTATTTAAATGAGAGCTTGCATTAAATTTGGTGGAAATTTAATGCATGTGAGTGGATTTTTGAGTGGAGGCTTTTTAATGTGAGTGGAGGCTTTTCATTTTGAGTGGGAGCTCCACCCACATGAATGTGGAAGAGGTGGGGCCAGACCCATGGCTGGGCGCCATGCCCCTTGGGTGCCCCCCTCTCCCCTATAAAAGGCCCCCTCTCCTCCTCTCAAAGCACACCTCCTCGCGAAGGATCTCTCTCCCCCCTTTAGAATTTCCCCATTGTCTCGGATCAGCAAGATACATGTTCCCGATGGCTTTTTCTGGAAGGATTTGTTGCTTCCGCTGCTTCGCTGGAGCGAGGGCGCGGAGGTTTTCGGGGTACCCGTACGTGTGTGCGATCACGGATGCACCACTGCTTTGAGGTGCTGGACTTGATCGTGCTGGACCGGCTGGACCAGATGGACTTCATCACGATCTTGAGATCGGCAAGCGTTCGTCTACATCATCCACGAGTACAACCTCGTTAACGCTATTCGGTCTTCGAGGGTATGTATTCTATGGATGTATATCCACCCGTTGCTTGTATCTAGTAGATAGATCTTGGTACATAGATGTTCCCATCGTAGGAATTTTTTTGTTTTCTATGCTGCGAACCCCACAATTTCACTGAGAGGGCCCAGAGTATATCTATCCGTCATATGGATGGACAAATCCCACTCTTGATCCATGTGTCTCAACCAATACTTTCCGAACACTCAATGCCACCTTTATAGCCACCCAGTTATGGTGTGGTGTTTGATGTCATCAAAGCATCCTTCCGGTGAAGGTGATATGCATGATCTCATGGTCGAAGGAATTAGGTTACTATGTATCAGAAATCATATAGCAATTGAACTATTAAAATGACTTGATCTTTATGCTACGCTTATCTATAGGAGTATGTCCACCATATCATTCTCCTAACGATATGATCTTGTTGTTAATAACATCTCAATGTTCATGATAGGGAAACCACAATCACTTATTAACCAACAAGCTAGTATTATAAAGAGGCTTTACTAGGGACTCTATTTTAGTTTACAAATCACACAAGTATTAATGTTTCCTTGTTAATACTATTATAGCATGAATGTAAACATTTATCATAAACACAAAGATATAATAATAACTACATTTATTATTGCCTCTAGGGCATATCTCCAACAGTCACCACTATAATAATAGCACCACAACTTAAATATTAAACTATTGAATAATACCTCAACACAATTCCACTACTAACAACACGAATTCTCCCATGTCCTCAAGAACTAAACGAACTACTCACGAGACATCATATGGATCAAGATCAGAGATGATATAATGATGAATAACAATCTGAACATAAACAATAATTCAATGGTTCCACTCAAAAGCATCAACTACAATAGTAATCAACACCGGGAAAGTTTCCCCTAAGAACTATGCAAGATTCAACACAATTGTTACAGCGGGATGGAGTGGTGATGATGGTGCTGGTGGAGATGATGGTGTGGATGATGATGATGATGATCCCGATGAAGTCTAACTTGATGATGGTGTTGATGGTGATGATCTCCCCTCTCCGGGAAGGAATTCCCCCGGCAGAAATCTGTCTGCCGAAGAGATCTTTCTCTCTCAGTGTTTTCTGCCCTCCAGAGGCGACAGAAATCTATCTGTGGTCGCTCCCCGAGCCTTAGGGTTTCGCAGGGAAGATATAGGCGAAGGGGCGGAGTCGCAGGCCGGGCAGGTGGGCCACACCTGCCCTAGGCGCGGGGTCAGGTGGGCCCGCTCCTAGGGGGTGTGGGCCCCCTGAGGCCCCTCTTCGTCCCTCCTTCTGGCTTCCTTCGCCTTCTGGTAAAATAATATGTTTCCATATTTTTCTGGTATTTTTTCGATCTTTGCAAAATTGCACCGAAACACCCCTTTTCCATCAGAATCCAAACTCCGGCAGTCCATCCTCCAAGAATCATCCAACATGCATAAACATATGAAAAGCCATAAGCAATACCTCATAATAAGACAAATATCAATAAATAGAGGTAAATTATGATATAGAATGGTGATGCAAATTGGGCGTATCAGCCAGCGCTAGTTCGGTCGCCCGGTCGCAAGACCACGAGGTTGATTCCGCCTCCGCGCTCGGCGAAAAGGCCACTGCACCCACCTCTTTCTCCCCAATCCGAGCATCATCTCTACGTCAAGGTTGAGGTGGCACGACAGTTCGCCGAGCAAGGAATTATGCTGCCTTGGCCATATGTCCACCTACCCCATGGGTGGCATCTCAACGAGGCGCGTTCCGGTGCCCACCATTCTGGCAACCATGCTGTCCCGCCGCCGCGAGATCCTCCTGCGTTGGGCCTTCCTTCCGCCTAACCTGCGAAGGGACCCCGTGTACGTCATCGACTCACCGATGTGGAAGCGGTGGTTAGAGGCCGAACACGACGCTCAGCAATTGTCCATAGAGGCCCACCTAGAGGGGCTTGACAACGAGAAGGAGGACTACGAAGTGTTCGAGATGGTGGAGGACCTGTCGACGCCATCATAGGAGGAGTTCCGGGTGGACCAGTCAGCGGAGGACTGGTGGGATGGGCATTCCATAACCAAGAGCGCAGGCGGGCAGATTGGTTGCAGTGCCACGGAATGACCACACATTACATGGACATGTCGCCGCTGCTGCCTCCCGACATCCACTATATCAAGGACGAGACAACAGAGGACCCCGCCGGAGGACTACTACGAGCCTATGGACGAGGATATGATGATTGAGTTTCAAAGAAAAGTTGAAAACATGTCGAATATTGGTCTTTTTGTCATATCTCATCAAGAGGAAGATGATGGTTAGACAATCTAAGTCAAACTTCCGAACATAAATATGTTAGAATAAAGAGTGAGTATGATGGTTCACGATCTTATTGTTCATAGTTGCAAATTCGTAACTAATCAAATCTTCACAAAAATTGTGGCCAACTATTTTTTTTTTAGCTAGGCATATACTTAGGCTGCAACGAACACACCTCTTGTGCGCACCGAAGGATAAAATAGGTTTCATACGGTGCAATAAAACGTTGAGAAAACAAGACAATGTAGTTGATCTTGCATGCGTTCGTTAAGTGGTTTCGTAAAGTTGAGGCGCGAAGCTTCGTGCTATGCGTGTGTGCAGGTCTGGCAGGGTTGACGCCAGAATTGACCATTGAATCAACGTAGCTTCATCTAGGCCCTTCCTTTTTGACTTTTGACTTGGCCCACACACAAAGTAAACTACCCCGCGGCACAAGAAAAGAAAAGTAGTATCACGGAAAGAAAGATTTTTGTTACAGTACCTTGAAAGATCTTAATAGATTAACCTTCTCATTTGATTGCTGCTAAAAAAATATTCTCATTACAGCAAGAAAAAAAACAAAGCGAATCCGTGGCACACAAAAAAAAAGTAAATCGCCGTCCCTTTTGTGAAGCATGGTGAGTTTATCACACGCATATAGAATAGCAGGTTATCAGAGAGCAGGTACTCTGCTAGACGACGAGCTTGTGCTGAGCCTCGTTGTGAAGCACCACTGAAAACAGTCTGGACTATGGACCCGGCCCGGCCGGATATGCTGCTGAAGGATCCTCATGCGTCTTCCTTTTTCCGGCACTTGGCAATCGCAAGCTTGCACGTAGCCTTTTTTATTTTTTATTTTGGAGCGGAGCACGCACGTAGCTGACGTAGCGATGGGAGCATAGCAGGCCCAGTGACAACGCTAAAGCCCAACCGGCTAAACTGTCGATGAGCTTGTGCCGTGCACATGCTGCACATTATTGCCGCAAACTCTTCTTGGGCCTACTCCGTTTTGTAAACAAAATGCATCTTCGGCCAGTCATAAACACTTTAGGTGTGTTTGGTAGACCGGGCCACTTTGAATTTACTCTCCTACCTGAGATATCTGACCTCATACAAATTAGGATGAGATTTTGTGGTGTGTTTGATAGACCGGGTGTGTTGAGAAAATTTGTACTGATACTTTGTTTGGTAGCCGTATGGAGTGAGATTGGCCCAAAAACTAAGAAATTACATAACAGTCTAAACTTTTACACAAAGACCCCTAAAGAGAAACAAAAAAAAGCAATCGGGCCCTCGACTCCACCACATCGTCTCTTGGGCACTGTTCGTCGCCGGTGGCAAGCGGTGGGGCACTGACGATGGGTGCCGAGCGTTGGGGCGGCGCAGTAGTAGGTGGTCGACGCGATGGTGGGCGGCGGCGCGACTTGATGCTGCTCACGGTGGCGCGGCGGCGCGACCAGCTGCTGCTGCCTCTGCCGGCGGCGCGACCGGATGTTGCTGCCTTTGTGGGTGGCACGACCGGCTGCTACTGCTCGCGTCGGCGCGACGGAGCGACCTTCCTCTTCTCATGGAGTCGGGGGTGTCTGGGCCGGGCACATCGGGGCGGCCAACGCTTCGGCGGCGTCGGGGCGGTTTTCTGCGCTCGAGGCTTAGGGGAAAATGAACACAGAAACATGGAGGGGCTTGGGGGTCAGGTGGAAGGGCCCGCAGCGCTACAGTGGATTGCGGGATGGACTCAACCTGGGCGAGTTGCGAACCTCGATTTGAGCTGCTCGCCTCAGCCCGGCTGAGAGCCCTTTTCGGGATGAGGTAGGCAGTGCTGAGATGGACCGACCCGGACTAACAAACAACAAAAAGGCCTCTTATCTAGGTTGGGGAGAGAATATCTAGGCTCGCCTGGTCTACCAAACACGCCCTTTGTTACAACTAAATGTTCTCTTATGCTGCGTATGTACTTAGAGCATATCAGTCACGATAAACGATAAACTGAACCTAGAAAACGCGTGTCGGAGGAGCTGAATAATTTTATCCGGTACAAGAAATTTATCAGGCAGAACACATACTGCAAACAAGAACCGGATATTTTAAAAAATGTTAGCGCCATGAAATTTGTTAAGCTAGTTTTTGTAAACATTGATTCATTCATACATCGGGGACACACTTTACGGCACTATGAACACAAAGAACAAGATACGTAGCTAGTTCTTCTACCCCTAACCATAGACCAACCCTAACCCTAGATCTACCTCTGGGGAGCACTCGTCGCACCGTCTCCCCAAGCATGGGGTTCTCCGGACTCAAACAGTCAGCCCTCACTCCATCTCGATGGAGTTGAGGATGGTTGTCTCCACGTGAACGCCTCCTGCGCCTCCTCGACGCGGTGGTGCGCGGCCGCGTCCTCGCGGTTCGTCGGGCCATTGACTCGTCGTTCTCGAAGCTGCTCCTTTATTTGCGGCGCAGTGGCTAAGAAGTGAGAAGCGTTGACAAAATTGCGTCGTCGAGGATCCTCCACCCCATGATGTGAGCCGAGACGCCGCTCCGGGAGAGTGAGCCGTGCTGGCGCACCTAGACGTAGCGCGAGTTGCCAACTCCCTCGTGTGCGGGCGGCGAAGCGCGGGAGCTTCGCACCTCTACGTTGTGGGGACAAAGGCCATAGTCGCTGCCCGTGTTTGATTCGCCACGCCTATGAGGAGGGGAACACCAATGTCGGCAGGCAGGACTATGCATCGCGCAGTTTTGGTGGGATTTCTCACAAGAGTGAGGATTGCGGTGGAAGGGCTTAGGGAATGAACCCCTAAATCTAATGAAAATATGTCCTAGAGGCAATAATAAATGTATTATTATTTATATTTCTGTTTCATAATTAATTGTATCGTTCTATGCTATAATTGTATTAGTTCTGAATAATGTGTATTTGGAAGAAAACCCTAATACACGTGTGGGATAATAAACACTATACAAAGAGATCCCTAGTCATGCCTCTGAGACTAGTATATATGTCAACGATAGTTTCGGTTTCCTAATTATGGGAAAAGTGACAGTATGATTATGGTATTGCCGGTTACATATATGATTGGGGTTGTTGGAGAAAAACAACGATAGATAGACCCAAACATGAGATATCATGAAAAGCACCATCAATATAGTTATCGGTTTAAATAAATTATTTGACCACGAGACACATATGAACTTGGGTACGATATCGGCGTGGCAAGATTCTCCAAACGTTGTTCTTAATGGAGTAATTATAAAGTTGATGTTTGTTCATACCAGATGGTTCGTCAATCATTCACATGGTATGCTTGTGGGAATTGATACTCCTGACGATGAAGATACACACTGGGTCCACTTATGTAGTATTATGTTCGTCATCGTCTGGCCGGACACGTGATCAAGTTGTTGAACACAAAAACATAAATAGTACGGGATGAGTAAAGAGTACATGCGAGGAAACGAGAATAACCTAGTGTTTTATCTCGGGCAATATAAAATATCAACGAATCAATACAATATGTATCAAACTCAATACTACGGTTCACAAGATGAAGAACTTCGTGTTATTTACAGGGGTTGCTACTTGTACCATGAAACTGATAGTAATCATTATCATGAGTTCTGGACATGTCCGCAAATATCCGAACCTATAGAGTCACACACTAAAGACGTTTTTGACATTTTAGAATGTGAGTGCGAATTAGATAGTTGATGAAGTAATTCTGAAAGGATGTTTCAGAATATCTTAGAATATTCCGGAGGTGTCCAGGATATCACCGAGAGTGTACAGAATAGTTCCAAACATTGAAAGAGGATGCTGGGAATATTTTAGGAAGGTTTTGAATTAATTCGGAGGTGTCTGGAAGTTAATTCAAAAAGATTCGGAATAAATATTTAATGTAGATTAATTAAAGCTTTAATGGTTCTAAGGAATGACCTACCTAAAATTTTAGGTGCTACGGGATCTTATGGCATGTCAACTATAACAAGATCAATAAGAGCAGGACATCTTTTAATTTCAACAACTATATTTTCTTTTATCCTAACAGCTTGTTTATAGGTTGAATCAACAAGATGGAGTCTCATTTCAGTAGTTATGAATGACCCTAAGTTTAACTTATCAAATAGGCTCTTATAAATTGCTGAGACGCTTGCTCCAAGATCACAAAGGGCAACTATCTCATTAATCCCAATTCTAATTTTATTACTAGATTCAAAAATATCATTTAGCTTAGCTAGAAATTTATTAGCCAGTTTCTTATACTTTGTTTTTAGTTCACGGACTTTAGATGCTACTTCTTTTATAAATTATTGGTTTGTAGCATCATTACCTTGTTCTATACCGGGATTCTTTACAATGATCATCTTCAATAAATCTTCCATGGTATAATTCAGTGATGGCCCATTGCTATAGTCTAGCTCTTCAGGCTTCTCATCTTTATTTTGTGCCCTCATCATCTTGAGGTCTTCCACCGGGTTTGGATTTCGGGATGGGAGAGTGTAACACCCTCAGAATCGGCCCTATGCAAGTTTTAGCTCCCGCCAAACTCGCATAGAAACGATTCAAAGGTGCCCACCAGGCACTTGCGTGCGAGTGGAAAACAAAGTAATATCATTACACACTAGTCCTCGATGGAATCCACAAAACATATATACAACAACGACTCAATGAGTCAAGAATACAGATATACGGTACAAAGATCCAAATCACCTTGAAAACGATACAGCGTCCGAGTACGGACAAGATGCAAATTGAGCTAAGAGCCCTGAAAAATAACCAATGGCGTCCATAACTCTGCCCAGGCCAAGCCGGAAGGGTAACCCTGCTAACGACGTCGATCTCAAAACCTGCTAAAAACAAAAGGGGTGCCGGCAAAGGGCAAAGGAAAAAGAGAGCGTTCAGTATTGAGGCCAGTACACGGCGAGACTAGAATTCGGCGGTCCTCTCCTACATAGGTATGGTGGACTGAAGCGGCAGCGCAGCATGCACTAACCAACATATAGAGACTCAATATAACCGACGACTAACAGAGAGGGATAAGAAAGACCTATTCGGAACCAACCTGATACTACCACCAAACATACCCATCCTGGTCTTTCCCCCTCGAGACCAAACGAGGAAGTCAACCGAGGAACTCACACAGTTGGCAGTTTTATTTATTCAGTTATCGTTGCAGCAATTACTAGTCAGGTATAGATAGTCATCTGGATATAAGAAGCAGTGGGCACTTTTAGTTAACCATTCCGTTGTACTTGCGACACTTACTAGTCAGATACAATTAGCATGAGATATCCCAAACCCAGCAGTTGTTGGTACTTTTATTTAGCCATTCCGTTGTAGTGAACCTGATTATTAGTCATATCGGATACAAGTCAAATTATAACAGTAAACTTTAGTTATAGTTGTCTATGATCGAGAACTGTGCTCCAAGTCGTCCATAACCGCGAACACGGCTTCTCGAAAAGATTTAACCCTGCAGGGGTGCACCAAAGTTTCCACACGCACCTACACCCTTGTTGTCAGATCAGGTAGGTACAAGATCACAAAACATACACCCAACGGTATGTCGACGGGGTTTCGGACACGACGTTTCCCAGAACCAAAGCAAGCACATGGGGGCCACCCCACTAAGCTACCCGTAACGAAGTCGGCCGGTCTCCGAGACGGACCCAGGGTTTGTGACGACGGCTGTAAACGACTGGGAACCCGAAAATGTGACTGGGCTTGTCGATACCGCGAAAACATGGCACGGGGTTCCAAAACAGTACAGGCGCTCCACGCGCAATAGTAAATAAAGCAGTAAAGCATGGCATAAGTACAGGATAGTAATAAAGCCCCAAACTACTTTGTGCCCCCCGGTACAGTACTTTGAAATCAGGTACTAATCGATGGGGGTGCCCACACACCACACCCGTGGTTAGCGCGCTCGATCTCGGAACAGGTGTCAAGAACTCGGGGTCCTATGGGACACCAGTGAGCGGTTAAAAACCAAATATTGTCTATTACCCACCGGTGCCTCTGCATTTACCTACTTTCAATTTTAGTTATTAAACGGTAATTAAATCCATGATCATCTCCAACATAAAGCATAAGGCATTTCTCCAACAACTGTGGTACTCGATGACACGCAACAGCACTTGAGCAAGCGATTACGACGCGCAAGTCCAGCTATCTACCAAACAACAGGTAATAGGATGTGTCCAAGGCAATGTAAGGCTGCAAGGGATATCTCGGGTACAAAAACTAGAGCATCGCAACACAGATAGCAATAGATCAATAGGAGGGAATAAATACTATAAAGGTAAAATAGGTAGAAGGGGGAGAATGCTCGCCCGAAAACATTGTCAAAGATTTGTCCGAAGATCGGGTCGACACTCGCATCAACTCATCGTCCTAATCCGTGAAGAAGCAAAGCACTAAAAGAATCACCGGATGCACTATTTAATACTATGGCAGAAGATCGGGCATGATGCGTGTATGATGCATGGCATGGCAAAGGTGCAATGCAATTAGTCAATATTCAGCGGAATCGGGGTCCCGACAATTAATTATTAAGTTCATGTTGTTTAGATACCCCCAATTTAAACGTTGCATCAACAAGGCAAAAGATAGCACCGGTTCACTACACAAATTTAAATAGGGTCAAATATTAGACTAGATTTGCCCGCATATGACCTCCATATTTAATTAGGTGAATCATCTAGATACCCCCCCCCCAACACCCACAATATGTATGCAAACAAGTTCATTTAATATGCAACAAGATCAATATCATATATTATAAAAATATATGAGGGGCCTCGGATAGGGGTCACACATCGGTCTGAAGATCTTGTTTCGATGTGGTTCGGGGTCGGTCTCGCCGGGGTCTCGAACAACGGATCCTTAAAGAAGTACTTGGCGTTCCAGCTTCATGTCCATGTCCACGAGCTTCAGGTTACGACTTCGAGTGTCGCGCTGATCTTGGATCGATGTTGGGATCTCTAGATGGCACCATCATATTCACATGATTGACATACTACACCATCCCTCACAGGAGCCAAAATTGTCATACTACAACATCCTCGAGGGGTTTTCACCGTTGCAACACCATACCATCCTTGCCATACCGTGAGGATACAAGCAGCAAGCAAACAACTTGAGGCCACAAGTTTCAAATTACTCCAAGGAGGAGTGACCCCTTTCAGATGAATGCTCAAACACGTGTTGGACACTTCCGCTACAGGGAGATGGTGAGGACGCGGGCAAGGCCAGCAAACACGAGTGGAGGCGAGCTTGAGATCGTCGAGAAACAGCGTGGAGCTCGCAGAAACGACGGAGAACGACGATGGCGTCGCTACACGGAACTGGAAGGCGGCGAGACGAGGTGGCGCCGGACGGAGGACGGCGCTCGCAAGGCAGAGGCCGGGGGCAGCACCATGGTGGCGACCGAGGTTCGAGGCGAGCGCTGGAGGATGTGGAAGCCGACGGCGCAGGCGAAGCTGCAGGGGCGACGGCGACTCGTCGGAGGGCGGCGCAGGGCAGAGGTGTTGAGGTGGGGCAGAGGCGCGCCGAGGCAGCCCTGCGCCTGGAGCGGCCTGTAGAGGAGACGGCGGCCAGGACGACTGGGACCCGTGGATCTCCTGGCGGGGGCGGTCGCAAGGAGGGCTCCGGGATGGAGGAGAGCCCGCAGACGCACAAGGCGGCGGTGGCGCTTGAGACAGGTGGAGGAGGAGGGCGAACTTGCTTGAGCCCCAAGAGGCGGTGGTGGCGGTTCTCTACGAGAGGAGGGGGCGAGCGGGGGTCGGGCTCGAGAGGGCCGCGCGGCGGCGCTTGCCTGCAGCAGGAGGGAGGAGGAAGACGCGAGCGGGGATTGCGGCAGAGGTGGGGTGCTGGTCGCGTGGGGATCGAGAGGAGAGGGTGGAGTTGATGGGGCCCAGGCGAGAACGGGGGAATGCGTCGGGTGTGTCCCAGGGGGTGGCAGCGGTTGGGTGATGGAGTGGGGAGGGATTAGGGTTAGGGCAGGTCAGCTCTAGGCTTAGGGTTTGGGGGTTTTGTTTAGATGGGCCGGGTAGTAGACTGCTGGCTTGCCGGGCTTTTGGCCTGGCAGGCTGGCGGTCTCCCCCGAAAAATATTTTTTTTCTTTAATATTTATTTACATTATTTTATTTTATTTTAAACAAAACGTTCGCAATTAGGTTTTAGACAAATAGAAGATCCGGACGGACCTAGGGTTTTGATTTGAATAAAGAGAAGGTTAATTTTAGAAAACAAAAACAGGCGTTTAGAAAATAGTTTTAGATAAACCATGCATGATGACATGATGATGCACAAAGTATTATTTAACACGCGATTTTCTAGTAGTGGATTTTACCCGGGGTGCTACAGTTCGACACCACTAACAATGGATCTCGCCCTCGAGATCCGCCTCATGGTTCAAGGAAGAAGGCCGATGATCTGCATCTTCTCGCTTCGTGTAGATCGCCGCGACACCACTAACAAGGGTTCATTCTCCATCTTGAAATCGACGACACCACCAGCAAAGGGTCGTTGCTCACGTTCATCAAGAGAACACTCCGGGGAAGCAAGACGAAGGTAGAGGTCTCAAAAGGTAAGTCCACCTCTAACTTTTGTGGAAGGGGTACAATTACATCGATCCACTATTCAATGTACAAAAGCGAATGATAAGAGTAGTGGTATGGTCGCGACTCCATCCCGCACTCAAAGCATTACTATGTACATGAGCAGACGGATTATGCAACCAACTTTCGGAATTCAGACTGAAGATCTCAACTAGCGAGGTTTAGAAATTAAGGAGGGATGGAGATTCTCATCAGGTCTGATGTACTTGACTTCGTCGTATCGGAAACACCGGAGGATAGGAAGAAATTTTTTAGTGAATTTTCGGTCCACTAAAAGGTACAACAGATGAAAGATTCATCAGATAGCATGAAGGTCGGATGTTGAAGCACTGTTAGAAAAGGATGCCAGCGAAACCTTGAAGGTACGACGGAAACCCAACCACGATAATTCCTGGACTCAAAGAAAAGATAAGAGAGCAGATTCAAAACACGCAGAGGTAAGAGGAGAATAGTAGAGGGGTAAGGAGTAAAAGCAGACCTAATCAGATCTATCCAACCGATTTTTAAAAATAGTTTTGACACTCTATAGCGACCATTAGCTAGGTTATCCTACAGGCTGGACCAGTGGGGTATCGTAACTGCTGAGCTCTGATACCACTATGTAACACCCTCAGAATCGGCCTTATGCAAGTTTTAGCGTTTCCCACCAAACTCGCATAGAAACGATTCAAAGGTGCACACCAGGCACTTGCGTGCGAGTGGAAAACGAAGTAATATCATTACACACCAGTCCTCGATGGAATCCACAAAACATATATACAACAATGACTCAATGAGTCAAGAATACAGATATACAGTACAAAGATCCAAATCACCTTGAAAACGATACAGCGTCCGAGTACGGACAAGATGCAAATTGAGCTAAGAGCCCTGAAGAATAACCAATGGTGTCCATAACCCTGCCCAGGCCAAGCCGGAAGGATAACCCTGCTAACAACGTCGATCTCAAAACCTGCTAAAAACAAAAGGGGTGCCAGCAAAGGGCAAAGGAAAAAGAGAGCGGTCAGTACTGAGGCCAGTACACGGGGAGACTAGAATTCGGCGGTCCTCGCCTACATAGGTATGGTGGACTGAAGCGGCAGCGCAGCATGCACTAAACAACCTATAGAGACTTGATATAACCGACGACTAACAGAGAGGGATAAGAAAGACCTATTCGGAACCAACCTGATACTACCACCAAACATACCCATCCTGGTCTTTCCCCCTCGAGACCAAACGAGGAAGTCAACCGAGGAACTCACACAGTTGGCAGTTTTATTTATTCAATTATCGTTGCAGCAATTACTAGTCAGGTATAGATAGTCATCCGGATATAATAAGCAGTGGGCACTTTTAGTTAACCATTTCGTTGTACTTGCGACACTTACTAGTCAGATACAATTAGCATGAGATATCCCAAACCCAGCAGTTGTTGGTACTTTTATTTAGCCATTCCGTTGTAGTGAAGCTGATTACTAGTCATATCGGATACAAGTCAAATTATAATAGTAAACTTTAGTTATAGTTGTCTATGATCGAGAACTGTGCTCCAAGTCGTCCATAACCGCGGACACGGCTTCTCGAAAACATTTAACCCTGCAGGGGTGCACCAAAGTTTCCACACGCACATACACCCTTGTTGTCAGATCAGGTAGGTACAAGATCACAAAACATACACCCAACGGTATGTCGACGGGGTTTTGGACACGAGTTTCCCAGACCCAAAGCAAGCACATGGGGGCCACCCCACTAAGCTACATGTAACAAAGTCGGCCGGTCTCCGAGACGGACCCAGGGTTTGTGACGACGGCTGTAAACGACTGGGAACCCGAAAATGTGACTGGGCTTGTCGATACCGCGAAAACATGGCACGGGGTTCCAAAACAGTACAGGCGCTCCACGCGCAATAGTAAATAAAGCAGTAAAGCATGGCATAAGTACAGGATAGTAATAAAACCCCAAACTACTTTGTGGCCCTCGGTACAGTACTTTGAAATCAGGTACTAATCGATGGGGGTGCCCACACACCCAACCCGTGGTTAGCGCGCTCGATCTCGGAACAGGTGTCAAGAACTCGGGGTCCTACGGGACACCAGTGAGCGGTTAAAAACCAAATATTGTCTATTACCCACCGGTGCCTCTGCATTTACCTACTTTCAATTTTAGTTATTAAACGGTAATTAAATCCATGATCATCTCCAACATAAAGCATAAGGCATTTCTCCAACAAATGTGGTACTCGATGACACGCAACAGCACTTGAGCAAGCGACTACGACGCGCAAGTCCAGCTATCTACCAAACAACAGGTAATAGGATGTGTCCAAGGCAATGTAAGGCTGCAAGGGATATCTCGGGTACAAAAACTAGAGCATCGCAACACAGATAGCAATAGATCAATAGGAGGGAATAAATACTATAAAGGTAAAATAGGTAGAAGGGGGAGAATGCTCGCCTGAAAACATTGTCGAAGATTTGTCCGAAGATCGGGTCGACACTCGCATCAACTCATCGTCCTAATCCGTGAAGAAGCAAAGCACTAAAAGAATCACCGGATGCACTATTTAATACTATGGCAGAAGATCGGGCATGATGCGTGTATGATGCATGGCATGGCAAAGGTGCAATGCAATTAGTCAATATTCAGCGGAACCTGGGTCTCGACAATTAATTATTAAGTTCATGTTGTTTAGATACCCCCAATTTAAACGTTGCATCAACAAGGCAAAAGATAGCACCGGTTCACTACACAAATTTAAATAGGGTCAAATATTAGACTAGATTTGCCCGCATATGACCTCCATATTTAATTAGGTGAATCATCTAGATACCCTCCCCCCCCAACACCCACAATATGTATGCAAACAAGTTCATTTAATATGCAACAAGATCAATATCATATATTATAAAAATATATGAGGGGCCTCGGATAGGGGTCACACATCGGTCTGAAGATCTTGTTTCGATGTGGTTCGGGGTCGGTCTCGCCGGGGTCTCGAACAACGGATCCTTAAAGAAGTACTTGGCGTTCCAGCTTCATGTCCATGTCCACGAGCTTCAGGTTACGACTTCGAGTGTCGCGCTGATCTTGGATCGATGCTGGGATCTCTAGATGGCACCATCATATTCACATGATTGACATACTACACCATCCCTCACAGGAGCCAAAATTGTCATACTACACCATCCTCGAGGGGTTTTCACCGTTGCAACACCATACCATCCTTGCCATACCGTGAGGATACAAGCAGCAACCAAACAACTTGAGGCCACAAGTTTCAAATTACTCCAAGGAGGAGTGACCCCTTTTAGACGAATGCTCAAACACGTGTTGGACACTGCCGCTACAGGGAGATGGTGAGGACGCGAGCAAGGCCAGCAAACACGAGTGGAGGCGAGCTTGAGATCGTCGAGAAACAGCGTGGAGCTCGCAGAAACGACGGAGAACGACGATGGCGTCGCTACACGGAACTGGAAGGCGGCGAGACGAGGTGGCGCCGGACGGAGGACGGCGCTCGCAAGGCAGAGGCCGGGGGAAGCACCATGGTGGCGACCGAGGTTCGAGGCGAGCGCTGGAGGATGTGGAAGCCGACGGCGCAGGCGAGGCTGCAGGGGCGACGGCGACTCGTCGGAGGGCGGCGCAGGGCAGAGGTGTTGAGGTGGGGCAGAGGCGCGCCAAGGCGGCCCTGCGCCTGGAGCGGCCTGTAGAGGAGACGGCGGCCAGGACGACTGGGACCCGCGGATCTCCTGGCGGGGGCGGTCGCAAGGAGGGCTCCGGGACGAAGGAGAGCCCGCAGACGCACAAGGCGGCGGTGGCGCTTGAGACAGGTGGAGGAGGAGGGCGAACTTGCTTGAGCCCCAGGCGGCGATGGTGGCGGTTCTCTGCGAGAGGAGGGGGCGAGCGGGGGTCGGGCTCGAGAGGGCCGCGCGGCGGCGCTTGCCTGCAGCAGGAGGGAGGAGGAAGACGCGAGCGGGGATTGCGGCAGAGGTGGGGTGCGGGTCGCGTGGGAATCGAGAGGAGAGGGGGGAGTTGATGGGGCCCATGCGAGAACGGGGGAATGCGTCGGTGTAGGGTTCGCAGCATAGAAAACAAAAAATTTCCTATGATGGAAACAACTAAGTACCAAGATCTATCTACTAGATACAAGCAACAGGTGGATATACATCCATAGAATACATACCCTCGAAGACCGATTAGCGTTAACGAGGTTGTACTCGTGGATGATGTATACGAACGCTTGCCGATCTCAAGATCGTGATGAAGTCCATCTGGTCCAGCCGGTCCAGCACGATCAAGTCCAGCACCTCAAAGCAGTGGTGCATCCGTGATCGCACACGCGTACGGGTACCCCGACAACCTCCGCGCCCTCGCTCCAGCGAAGCAGCGGAAGCAACAAATCTTTCTAGAAAAAGCCACCGGGAACATATATCTCGCTGATCCGAGACCATGGGGGAATTCTAAAGGGGGGAGAGAGATCCTTCGCGAGGAGGTGTGTGAGACAAGTGAGAGGAGGGGGTCCTTTTATAGGGGAGGGGGGCAGCCCAAGGGGGCATCGCCGCCGGCCATGGAGGGTGCCCCCACCTCTCCCTCATTCATGTGGTGGAAGCTCCACTCACATAAAAACCTCTCCACTCACAATTCCACTCACATGCATTAATTTTCCACCAAAATTAATGCAAGCTCTCATTTAAATAAAACTATTTTATTTATTTATTCAGAATTTTGTTAATTACTTTAATTAACAAACATTCACATAAAACCCCTTGCTAGTATTCTATTTCAACCGAAACAGTTCCGGTGTCTAGTGAAATAAATTCCTGCGCTTTCCTTTTCTTTTTCTGGCATATCATTTGCTCCGAATGGTGTCAGTATCCCTTAAGTGTGTCACCCTACGGTTCGCGAATAATGCAGACATGTCGAGACCCTTCTCCGATCAATAATCAGTAGCGGGACCTGGAGATCCATACTGACTCCCACACATTCAACGATGACTTCTGTGATCGTGTGAACCTTTTACGCTAGTATCTTAATCCCTTTGTTTCACGATATATTACATGTCCGAGATTCGATCATCGGTATCTACATACCTATTTTGATCTCGTTACCGACATGCACTCTTTTCTCGTTCCCGTGATATAACATTCTAGTGATCAAATCACTTGCTTGCAAGCTAATCAATGTGATATCACCGAGAGGGCCCAGAGTATATCTATCTGTCATCGGGATGAACAAATTCCACTCTTGATCCATGGGTCTCAACATAACACTTTAGTAGTTCTGAAGCCATCTTTATAATCACCCAGTTACGGTGTGATGTTTGATGTCATCGAGAAACTCTTCCGGTGTTAGTGATTGACATGATCTCATGGTCTAAGGATTAGGATCACTTCGTAAGTTGTTATAGCAATATAAACTCAAAGACTTTGATCGTAATGCTATACTTCGGATGAATGTTCATCACATCATTACACTAATGTTGTGACCTCGTTATTAACAACATCCAATGTCCATGATCAGGAAACTTTGATCATCTTGTTAATCAACGAGCTAGTTTATAAGAGAGGCATAACTAGGAACTTCCTTTTTGTTTATTAAACACACATGTATTAACGTTTCCGTATTAATACAATTATAGCATGTAAAATAAACATTTATCATAAATAAGGAATACGATAATAACCACTTTATTATTGACTCTCGGGCATATTCCCTTCAGTCTCCCACTTGCACTAGAGACTCCAAAAATCCATGAATATGGAGATTCTTCATGTTTTCTTTCCAATATAATTTAAACGGTGATGTCACTTCGTAAGTGATCTTTCAATCATTTGTCTTGCGACATTTTAGCATTAGGTTTTATGGATGTGATTTCTCCAACTAGATTTGTAAATCATCCATCTAATATGGAATACGGTAATTATTTGAACAACCTTTGTTCTCATAATACCTGATTCAAATAACAATTATTAAAACAAATCTTGAAGTCAAGCTTTAATGTCAACGAGAAATACAAACAGTGGTTTGTTTGTTTGTTTTCGATGAACATCATCACATAATCTCTTGCTAGTTACTTAGGCCATTGTGGTTCATGAATTGCATCGTTCCGTATGAAATTTCATACCAACCAATTCGGTATCCAATACCCAAGAACCACATTGTTTAACGAGCAAAGAATACAACCATAACCTGTATATCATCTATATACCTAAATTGGATATTTCCAATCTTTTCTTTTCTGCCAAATATATTTTATAGATTCTCTTTCAGAATTTCCTTTTCCTTTTTAAAAGAATCTATCAACATCAAAAGTGGCGCCATATACATGACACATAGTCCAAAGCGTGTATATTCAAATAATAATACATTTGGACTTGCACTTTGAAGTAGATCACCATCATCAAATGATCGGCGTTCTTTCAAAATCCATTCTTTAGTAATCTTTTAGTATAGTAAACACTTTACATACATCTTCTATTCATCCTTATCATGACGACTTTCATGATCAAGCTATTGTAGCTTATAAAGGTGAATCGTGAGTATAATGTTGCTTTCCAAAAACCTTTTGGATGATTAGGATGTCTAGCATCTCCAACCTTTGTAAATTATCATCCTATATGAGAACACATATTATACTCTATCATATTGCAACAAAAACATTGTTTCAGATATCATTATATCTGCCACACATGATGGTTTCTGAAACAATTCTTTCAGCTCCTAGATAAACTTGATATTAAAATAATCAAGAATCATGGAGGCAAACATGATACTTAAGCATAGAAAACAAAAATTTTCCTACGATGTGAACTATATACCAAGATCTATCTAATAGATACAAACAACGGGCGGATTTATATCCGTAGAGAACATACCCTTGAAGACCGACAAAGCTTAACGAGTTCAACTCGTGGTTGATGTAGACGATCTCTTGCCGATCTCAAGATCGAGAGGAAGTCCTAGCGCCGCAAATCAGCAGCGCATCCGTGCCCGCACACACGTTCGAGGCACCGAGCAACCTCCGCCTCCTCGCTCTAGCGATGCAGCGGAAGCACAACTCTTTCTTGCCGAATAGCCACCGGGAACATGTATCTCGCTAGTCCGAGACCATGGGGGATAAATTCTAGAGGGGGAGAGAGATCCTTCACGAGGAGGTGTGTGAGACAAGTGAGGCAGGGGGCTCCTTTTATAGGAGGAGGGGGAACCCCAAGGGGGTGGCCGGAGCATGGGGCTTCCCCCTTGCCCTCCCCTCTTCATGTGGGTGGACACTCCACTCACAAATCTCCTTTAAATTCCCTCCACTCAAAAGTCCACTCAAATTCCCATTAAATTTCCACCAAATTTAATGCAAACTCTCATTAAATAAAAATCTTTTATTTTATTCAGAATTTTGTCAATTACTTTAATGACAAACATTCACAAATAACCCCTTGCTAGAATTCTATTTCACATGCATAACCACTTTATGCAATTTCACCCGAAAACCTGTTTCGGTATCTAGTGAAATAAATTCCTACGCTTGTTCATTCTTTCGGCATGAAAACATTTGCTCCAATTGGATGTCGGTGTCTCTTAAGTGTGTCACCCTACGGTTCGTGAATAATGCGGACATGATCGAGACCCCTCTCGGATCAATAATGAGAAGCGGGATCTGGAGACCCATACTGACTCCCACACATTCAACGATGACTTTCTTGTGATCGTCGGAACCTTTTTACGCTAGTATCTTAATCCCTTTGTTTCGAGATATATTACATGTCCGAGATTCGATCATCGGTATCTCCATACCTAGTTTGATCTCGTTACCGACATGCACTCTTTTCTTGTTCCTGTGATATAACATTCTAGTGATCAAATCACTTGCTTGCAAGCTAATCAATGTGATATCACCGAGAGGGCCCAGAGTATATCTATCCGTCATCGGGATGAAAAAATTTCACTCTCGATCCATGAGCCTCAACATAACACTTTATTAGTTCTGAATCCATCTTTATAATCACCCTGTTACGGTGTGACGTTTGATGTTATCAAGAAACTCTTCCGGTGTTAGTGATTGACATGATCTCATGGTCTAAGGATTAGGATCACTTCGTCAGTTGTTATAGCAATATAAACTCAATGACTTTGATCGTAATGCTATACTTCGGATGAATGTTCATCACACCATTACACTAATGTTGTGATCCCGTTATTAACAACATCCAATGTCCATGATCAGGAAACCTTGATCATCTTGTTAATCAACGAGCTAGTTTATGAGAGAGGCATAACTAGGAACTTTCTGTTTGTTTATTAAACACACATGTATTAACGTTTCCGTATTAATAGAATTATAGCATGCAAAATAAACATCTATCATATACTTGGAATACATATAATAAACACTTTATTATTGCCTCTCAGGGCATATTCCCTTCAGTCTCCCACTTGCACTAGAGACAATAATCTAGTTACATAGTGATAAATCTAACACCCATTGAGTTCTGGTGTTTATCATGTTTTGCTCTAGGGAGAGTTTTAGTCAACGGATCTGCTACATTGAGATCCGTATGTACTTTACAAATCTTTATATCTCCATCCTTGACATGCTCGCGAATGGAGTGAAACCGGCGCTTAATATGCTTGGAATGCTTGTGAGACCTTGGCTCTTTGGCATTGGCAATGGCACCATTGTTGTCACAATAGATCACCATTGGGTCCAACGCGTTTGCCACCACTCCTAGTTCGGATATCAACTCCTTCATCCAAACTGCTTCCTGAGCCGCTTCTGAAGCAGCAACATATTCGGCCTCCGTTGTTGATCCCGCTACCACAGGTTGTTTGGAGCTCCTCCAACTAACCGCTCCGCCATTCATGAGAAATACGTATCCGGATTGAGACTTAGAGTCATCCGGATCGGTGTCAAAGCTAGCGTCGACATAACACTTAGCGATGAGCTCTTCTTCACCTCCGTATACAAGAAACATATCCTTAGTTCTTCGTAAGTACTTAAGGATATTCTTGACCGCTATCCAGTGTTCTGAACCTGGATCCGATTGGTACCTACTAGTCAAACTAATAGCATGTGCCACATCCGGTCTTGTACATAGCATGGCGTACATTATAGAGCCTATGGCTGAAGCATAGGGGACTTTGTCCATTATCTCTCTTTCTTCCGCCGAAGCCGGACTTTGAGTCTTACTCAATGTCTTGCCTTGCAACATAGGTAAGAACCCTTCTTACTTCCGTCCATTTTAAACTTCTTTAAAATCTTATCAAGGTATGTACTTTGCGATAGCCCTATTAGGCGCCTAGATCTATCTCTATAGATCTTTATGCCTAATATGTATGACGCTTCACCTAGGTCCTTCATTGAAAATTTGCTGTTTAGATAACTTTTAACATTGTTTAAAAGATCTATATCATTTCCGATCAATAATATGTCATCCACATATAATATCAGAAATGCCACATTGCTCCCACTCACTTTCTTGTAAATACAAGCTTCTCCATAAGTTTGTACAAATCCAAACTCTTTGATCACCTCATCAAAGCGGAGATTCCAACTTCGTGATGCTTGCTTCAATCCATAGATGGATCGCTGAAGCTTGCACACCTTGTTAGCATCCTTAGGATCGACAAAACCCTTTGGTTGTATCATATACAACTCTTCTTCAATATTACCATTGAGAAACGTGGTTTTGACATCCATCTGCCATATCTCATAATCGAAATATGCAGCAATTGCTAACATAATCCTAACTGACTTTAGCATCGCTACAGGAGAGAAAGTCTCATCGTAGTCAACTCCTTGAATTTGTCGAAACCCCTTTGCGAAAAGTCGAGCTTTATAGACGGTCACATTACCATCAGCATCAGTTTTCCTTTTGAAAATCCATTTGTTCTCCACGGCCTTTCGGTCGTGAGGTAATTCCACCAAGTTCCAAACTTGATTTTCATACATGGATTCCATCTCGGATTTCATGGCTTCTAACCATTTGTTGGAATCCGGGCTCATCATCGCTTCTTCATACGTCGCAGGGTCATCATTTTCATCAACCATGAAATTCATGACAGGATTTCCGTACAGCTCGGGAGCTGCACGCGTCCTGTTTGACCTGCGAGGTTCGGTAGTACTCTCTTTCGGAGTTTCATGATCATTATCATTAGTTCCCTCTTCAACAGGTGGAGCCAACTCCGGAACAACTTCTGGCGCTGCGCTACTCGCCATACTTTGAAGAGAAGGTTCCACAACCTCTTCGAGTTCTACCTTCCGACTACTCACACCTTTCGCGAGAAACTCTTTCTCTAGAAAGGATCCATTCTTGGCAACAAAAACCTTGCCCTCGGATCTGTGATAGAAGGAATACCCAATAGTTTCTTTAGGGTATCCTATGAAGACGCATTTTTCCGCTTTGGGTTCGAGTTTATCCGGTTGAAGTTTCTTCACATAAACATCGCATCCCCAAACTTTAAGAAATGACAGCTTAGGTTTGTTTCCAAACCACAATTCATACGGTGTCTTTTCAACGGATTTATATGGTGCCCGATTTAAAGTGAATGCAGAAGTTTCTAGTGCATAACCCCAAAATGACAACGGCAAGTCCGTCAGAGACATCATAGATCGAACCATATCTAATAAAGTACGATTACGACGTTCCGACACACCATTTCGCTGTGGTGTTCCGGCAGGTGTGAGTTGTGAAACAATTCCACACTCTTTCATGTGAGTGCTAAACTCGTAACTTAGATACTCACCTCCACAGTCGGACCGTAGAAATTTGATCTTTCTATTACGATGATTTTCCACTTCATTCTGAAATTCCTTGAACTTTTCAAAGGTTTCAGACTTGTGTTTCATCAAGTAGATATAACCGTATCTACTCAAATCATCCGTGAAAGTAACAAAATAATGATATCCACCTCGCGCCGACACACTCATTGGACCACATACATCAGAATGTATGATTTCCAATAAATCTGTCGCCCGTTCCATTGAATCGGAAAACGGCGTTCTAGTCATCTTGCCCATAAGGCATGGCTCACATGTATCAAATGATTCATAATCAAGTGATTCCAAAAGTCCATCCGAATGGAGCTTCTTCATGCGTTTAACGCCAATATGACCTAGACGGCAGTGCCACATATATGCGGATATATCATCATTAAGTTTAATCCTTTTAGCATCAACATTATGAATATGTGTAACATTATCATCGAGATCTAATAGAAATAAACCATTCATCATCGGTGCATGACCATAAAAGATTTCATTCATATAAATGGAACAACCATTGTTCTCGGATTTAAATGAATAACCACTTCGCATCAAACACGATCCAGATACAATGTTCATGCTCAGTGCAGGCACCAGATAACATTTATTCAAGTTTATAACTAATCCCGACGGCAAGTGGAGAGGCAGCATTCCGACAGCGATCACATCAACGCTTGATCCATTGCCGACACGCATCTTGACCTCACCCCTTGCTAGCGGTCGCTTGTTCCGCAGCCCCTGATTCGAGTTGCAAATATTAGCAACTGAACCGGTATCAAATACCCAGGTGCTACTGCGAGCACTAGTCAAGTACACATCAATAACATGTATATCATATATACCTTTGTTTGCCTTGCCGGCCTTCTTGTCTGCCAGATACTTGGGGCAGTTGCGCTTCCAGTGGCCAGTCCCCTTACAATAGTAGCACTCGGAATCAGACTTAGGCCCAACTCGGGGTTTCTTTTCAGGCGCGGCAACAGGCTTGCTGCCCTTACTTCCCTTCCGTTTTCCCTTCTTATCTTTCTTGAAACCAGTGTTCCTATTGATCATCAACACTTGATGTTCCTTTTTGATCTCCACTTCTGCAGTTTTAAGCATTGACAGAAGCTCGGGGAGAGACTTCTTCATGCCTTGCATATTATAGTTCATCACGAAGCTCTTATAGCTAGGTGGCAGAGACTGCAGAACACGATGGATTCCTAAGTCAATGGGAATCGATATTCCCAAGGACACAAGCTTATCGGCGTAACCCGACATCTTGAGTACATGCTCACTAACGGAGTTGTGCTCTTCCATCATGCAGCTAAAGAACTTTTCTGAAGCGTTGTAGCTCTCTACAGCAGCATGTGTGTCGAAAATCATTTTCAACTCACCCATTGTATCAAATGCATTCCCATTTTTGAAACGCTTTCGAAGTTCCGGCTCTAGCCCATACAATATGCCGCAATGAACTAAGTTGTGGTCCTCCTGACGAGTCTGATAGACATTCTTCTCCTTGTCAGGGGCATCATCTAAAGGTGGGGGGGCCTAACGGCGCTTCTAGCACATAGCTTTTGTGCAGCAGAGAGGAGAATCCTCAAATTCATGGCCCATTCGGTAAAGTTGCTACCGTTCGTTGCTAGTTTCTCTTTCTCCATGAACACATTGAAATTAAAAGCAGGTGGTGCCATCTACAACAGAATTTGTAAAGTTTAGACTAAGTATATGATAGATTGAGTTCAACTAATCCATATTACGAATGAACTCCCACTCAAAAACGACATCCCTCGTGCCTTTTTGGTGATTACATGAACCAAATCCACTACACCAAGTCCGATCATCACGTGAGTCGGTATAGCTTCAAAGGCGAGCATCAAATGGGCATCATATCAACTATATGACTCATGCTTAACCTTTCGGTCCGTGTTCCGAGGCCATGTCTGTACATGCTAGGCTCGCCAAGTTAGAACCTTAGTATTCGCGTGTGTAACTGTTTTACACCCGAAATATGGTCGTGGATCCAAGAACACCCGATCATCACGTGATGTCTTGGAGCGACGAAAACATAATCGGTGCATACTAAAGGAAGAAAACATTCTTATCTTGATATTTAAATGAGGGATCATCTTATTATGCTAACAAAGCGCTAAACAAGCAATATAAGATGCTATCAAACATCATATGTTTATTAGTGAAATTATATGGTTCCCGCAGATGATCTCTATCATGTGCATCGTGGTATGATCACTATCATACCTATATGTGTAAATCCAAGGTCTATGGATTTTACACGCTATGTGTGTTGTAAGAATATCATCTCATACTTCTACTTACAACACTACCATATCATAACACTAGCCCAGCAACAATCTAAACTAGACGCCTCTAATTTATCCATTGCAAGTTTTACGTGGCTTAGGGCTTTCGAGATAGAACCGTTCTTACCTACGAACATGAACCACAACGAGGATAATCAAATTGTTGACAACTCGCTTGCAATAGATATTGACTATAGTAGGAGAGACAGACACCCGCTAGGCACTTATGCAAACTAGTTGCATGTCAAGCGTGGAACAGGTCTCATGTGCGAGGACATGTAAAGTTTGTTCGGGCTGCTTCATCCCACTATGCCACCAATATCCAAAATTACAACAAAGGAGCAACAACATGATCATCATCGCCCACATACTCATATGTGTACTACCCGTGTAAAGTATCTACGCATAGATCCGGCTCTGATACCACTGAAGGGTTCGCAGCATAGAAAACAAAAATTTTCCTACGATGTGAACTATATACCAAGATCTATCTAATAGATACAAACAACGGGCGGATGTATATCCGTAGAGAACATACCCTTGAAGACCGACAAAGCTTAACGAGTTCAACTCGTGGTTGATGTAGACGATCTCTTGCCGATCTCAAGATCGAGAGGAAGTCCTAGCGCCGCAAATCAGTAGCGCATCCGTGCTCGCACACACGTTCGAGGCACCGAGCAACCTCCGCCTCCTCGCTCCAGCGATGCAGCGTAAGCACAACTCTTTCTTGCCGAATAGCCACCGGGAACATGTATCTCGCTAGTCTGAGACCATGGGGGATAAATTCTAGAGGGGGAGAGAGATCCTTCACGAGGAGGTGTGTGAGACAAGTGAGGAGGGGGGCTCCTTTTATAGGAGGAGGGGGGAACCCCAAGGGGGTAGCCGGCGCATGGGGCTGCCCCCTTTCCCTCCCCTCTTCATGTGGGTGGACACTCCACTCACAAATCTCCTTTAAATTCCCTCCACTCAAAAGTCCACTCAAATTCCCATTAAATTTCCACCAAATTTAATGCAAACTCTCATTAAATAAAACTCTTTTATTTTATTCAGAATTTTGTCAATTACTTTAATGACAAACATTCACAAATAACCCCTTGCTAGAATTCTATTTCACATGCATAACCACTTTATGCAATTTCACCCGAAAACCTGTTTCGGTATCTAGTGAAATAAATTCCTGCGCTTGTTCATTCTTTCGGCATGAAAACATTTGCTCCAATTGGATGTCGGTGTCTCTTAAGTGTGTCACCCTACGGTTCGTGAATAATGCGGACATGATCGAGACCCCTCTCAGATACATAATCAGAAGCGGGATCTGGAGACCCATACTGACCCCCACACATTCAACGATGACTTTCTTGTGATCGTCGGAACCTTTTTACGCTAGTATCTTAATCCCTTTGTTTCACGATATATTACATGTCCGAGATTCGATCATCGGTATCTCCATACCTAGTTTGATCTCGTTACCGACATGCACTCTTTTCTCGTTCCTGTGATATAACATTCTAGTGATCAAATCACTTGCTTGCAAGCTAATCAATGTGATATCACCGAGAGGGCCCAGAGTATATCTATCCGTCATCGGGATGAACAAATTCCACTCTCGATCCATGAGCCTCAACATAACACTTTATTAGTTCTGAATCCATCTTTATAATCACCCTGTTACGGTGTGACGTTTGATGTTATCAAGAAACTCTTCCGGTGTTAGTGATTGACATGATCTCATGGTCTAAGGATTAGGATCACTTCGTAAGTTGTTATAGCAATATAAACTCAATGACTTTGATCGTAATGCTATACTTCGGATGAATGTTCATCACACCATTACACTAATGTTGTGATCCCGTTATTAACAACATCCAATGTCCATGATCAGGAAACCTTGATCATCTTGTTAATCAACGAGCTAGTTTATGAGAGAGGCATAACTAAGAACTTTCTGTTTGTTTATTAAACACACATGTATTAACGTTTCCGTATTAATACAATTATAGCATGCAAAATAAACATCTATCATATACTTGGAATACACATAATAAACACTTTATTATTGCCTCTCAGGGCATATTCCCTTCAATACTAACACTGGAATTGTTACTCTCGATTTAATACCAATTATTAAATTTCACGGAGTAAATAGAATTTTGCTGAAAGTTTGCAATAGGACTTTAAACTTTAGATTGACACTCAACACAATACGATACCAGTTCGTAAAGTATATATCCAGAATTCTATAGTTCTATTATCTCAATTACAACTATGCATAAGGTGGTGAACGAATGCCAATGACTACAACAAATTATGCAAATTCACTTTGATTTAATTTATGATAAATTTAGTTCTACTAATCCAAATTAGAAATGAACTCCCACTCAAAAACGACATCCCTCGTGTCTTTTTGGTGATTACATGAACCAAATCCACTACACCAAGTCCGATCATCACGTGAGTCGGTATAGCTTCAAAGGAGAGCATCAAATGGGCATCATATCTACTATATGACTCATGCTTAACCTTTCGGTCCATGTTCTGAGGCCATGTCTGTACATGCTAGGCTCGCCAAGTAAGAACCTTAGTATTCGCGTGTGTAACTGTCTTACACCCGAGATATGCTCGTGGATTCAAGTACACCCGATCATCACGTGATGTCTTGAAGCGACGAAACATTGTCGGTGCATACTTAAGGAAGAACACATTTTTATCTTGATATCTAAATGAGGGATCATCTTATTATGCTAATAAAACGCCAAACAAGCAATATAAGATGCAATCAAAACATCACATGTTTATAAGTGAAATGATATGGTTCCCGCAGATGATCTCCATCATGTGCACCGTGGTATGATCACTATCATACCTATATGTGTAAGGCCAAGGTCTATGGACTTACACGCTATGTGTGTTGTAAGAGTATCATCTCATACTTCTACTTACAACATCACCATATCATAACACTAGCCCAGCAACAATCTAAACTAGACGCCTCTAATTTATCCATTGCAAGTTTTACGTGGCTTAGGGCTTTCGAAGATAGAACCGTTCTTACCTTTGAACATGAACCACAACGAGGATAACCAAATTGTTGACAACTCGTGCAAATTAGATATTGACTATAGTAGGAGAGACAGACACCCGCTAGCCACTTATGCAAAACTAGTTGCATGTCAAGCGTGGAACAGGTCTCATGTGCGAGGACATGTAAAGTTCGTCCGGGCCGCTTCATCCCACTATGCCACCAATATCCAAAGTACAAATAGAATCAATAAAATGATCATCATCGCCCACATACTCATATGTGTACTACCCGTGCAAAGTATCTACACATAGATCCGGCTCTGATACCACTGTAGGGTTCGCATCATAGAAAACAAAAAATTTCCTACGATGGGAACAACTAAGTACCAAGATCTATCTACTAGATACAAGCAACGGGTGGATATACATACATAGAATACATACCCTCGAAGACCGAATAGCGTTAACGAGGTTGTACTCGTGGATGATGTAGACGAACGCTTGCCGATCTCAAGATCGTGATGAAGTCCATCTGGTCCAGCCGGTCCAGCACGATCAAGTCCAGCACCTCAAAGCAGTGGTGCATCCGTGATCGCACACACGTACGGGTACCCCGACAACCTCCGCGCCCTCGCTCCAGCGAAGCAGCAGAAGCAACAAATCCTTCCAGAAAAGCCACCGGGAATATGTATCTCGCTGATCCGAGACCATGGGGGAATTCTAAAGGGGGGAGAGAGATCCTTCGCGAGGAGGTGTGTGAGACAAGTGAGAGGAGGGGGTCCTTTTATAGGGGAGGGGGCAGCCCAAGGGGGCATGGCCGCCGGCCATGGAGGGTGCCCTCACCTCTCCCTCATTCATGTGGTGGAAGCTCCACTCACATAAAAACCTCTCCACTCACAATTCCACTCACATGCATTAATTTTCCACCAAAATTAATGCAAGCTCTCATTTAAATAAAACTCTTTTATGTATTTATTCAGAATTTTGTTAATTACTTTAATTAACAAACATTCACATAAAACCCCTTGCTAGTATTCCATTTCACATGTAGAACCAGTTTCAGCAATTTCAACCGAAACACTTTCGGTGTCTAGTGAAATAAATTCCCGCGCTTTCCTTTTCTTTTTCTGGCATATCATTTGCTCCGAATGGTGTCGGTATCCCTTAAGTGTGTCACCCTACGGTTCGCGAATAATGCGGACATGATCGAGACCCTTCTCCGATCAATAATCAGTAGCGGGACCTGGAGATCCATACTGACTCCCACACATTCAACGATGACTTCTGTGATCGTGTGAACCTTTTACGCTAGTATCTTAATCCCTTTGTTTCACGATATATTACATGTCCGAGATTCGATCATCGGTATCTCCATACCTATTTTGATCTCGTTACCGACATGCACTCTTTTCTCGTTCCCGTGATATAACATTCTAGTGATCAAATCACTTGCTTGCAAGCTAATCAATGTGATATCACCGAGAGGGCCAAGAGTATATCTATCCGTCATCGGATGAACAAATTCCACTCTTGATCCATGGGTGTCAACATAACACTTTAGTAGTTCTAAAGCCATCTTTATAATCACCCAGTTACGGTGTGACGTTTGATGTCATCGAGAAACTCTCTCGGTGTTAGTGATTGACATGATCTCATGGTCTAAGGATTAGGATCACTTCGTAAGTTGTTATAGCAATATAAACTCAATGACTTTGATCGTAATGCTATACTTCAGATGAATGTTCATCACATCATTACACTAATGTTATGACCTTGTTATTAACAACATCCAATGTCCATGATCAGGAAACTTTGATCATCTTGTTAATCAACGAGCTAGTTTATAAGAGAGGCATAACTAGGAACTTCCTTTTTGTTTATTAAACACACATGTATTAACGTTTCCGTATTAATACAATTATAGCATGTAAAATAAACATTTATCATAAATAAGGAATACGATAATAACCATTTTATTATTGCCTCTCGGGCATATTCGCTTCAGTCAGGTGTGTCCCAGGGCGTGGCGGCGGCTGGGTGAGGGAGTGGGGAGGGATTAGGGTTAGGGCAGGTCAGCTCTAGGCTTAGGGTTTGGGGTTTTTGTTTAGATGGTCCGGGTAGTAGACTGCTGGCTTGCCGGGCTTTTGGCCTGGCAGGCTGGCGGTCTCCCCCGAAAAATATTTTTTTTCTTTAATATTTATTTACATTATTTAATTTTATTTTAAACAAAACGTTCGCAATTAGGTTTTAGACAAATAGAAGATCCGGACGGACCTAGGGTTTTGATTTGAATAAAGAGAAGGGTAATTTTAGAAAACAAAAACAGGCGTTTAGAAAATAGTTTTAGATAAACCATGCATGATGACATGATGATGCACAAAGTATTATTTAACACGCGATTTTCTAGTAGTGGATTTTACCCGGGGTGCTACAGAGAGTATGGTAGTTTTCCTTCAGCATATCTCTTAGACTCAATGCCATTGCTCGATATGATGTGAAAGTCAACCAATGGAATCATATAACAATATATCTTATCTAGGGAAATGCAAAAGTATGAGACCATAACATCTATAACAACACCGATGAACTAACTTGCCCAATTACGCCTCCACAATCTTGGTTCTTTTATGTAGAGCCTGCACATTATTTCTGATTGCAACAGTCTGTCTAGATAATTTTCCAATACTAGTCTCATGGTTCTCCGTAATTTTAATAAATATATTATTTTGCTCGGTTTGAGCTTGCATGGAAATTTTAATAGTATTTTCAAAAGAGAGATTGACATGATTTGCTCCATTATGGTTATCATAATTATTATGTGGAGCACCTGTAGGATTAGAATATTGTTTTTGAAAGTTTGAACCAAAGTTTTGACTCTTCCAAGCAGGATTATAAGGATTGCTAGCTATAAAATTAACTTTATTAGCATCTGTAGTGATAACATTAATTTGGATATCTTTCTTACCCTTCACAATATTGAGCAACTCATCTACCTTTATGGTAAGCTCTTTATTATGTTCATCGGTGATTGAATTCACCTTTTTTGAGGATCTTTCTACATGCTATTGGGCATGGTTGTTTTGTATATCATCAAGTAATTTCTTTGAAACACTCACTTGCTTTCCCATGATGGTTCCTCATTTGCGGTATCTAGAATAAACTTAGACATTAGATTAAGACCATTATAGAATAAATGTAGTATAAGTCATTCTTCCATCCCATGACTAGGACAGTTTATTACGGATTCTTTTATCCTTTATTTACAAGACATTTGGCAACTATACGGCGGGAGCTATACGGCCGGAATTATTTCTCCCGCTGTATAGTTGGTCATCAAACCTTCGGTACTCTGTAGTGTTTTAGCCGCCATTTCTTCATACGAACTCCGTTTTGGGTGTTCTTAGGCTCGTTGGATTCGTATCATCGAGGGTTACAACCCCTTGGTATTGGATATTTATTTTGAGAAGCTTGAAAATTTCACTTTCCTGACCTCTCAAATGGCTAAGTCTAGTCCCTACAGCTCCTCACACTATGCTCTCTTTGTTCCCTTTTATCCATAATCTTTACCAACACCCACACCCATGTCATTAATGACCCACAAGTGTAGGGGATCGCAACAGTCTTCGCGGGTAGTATTACCCAATTTATTGATTTGACACAAGGGGAGCCAAAGAATACTTGCAAGCCTTAACAACTGAGTTGTCAATTTAGTTGCACGTGGAAATAGTTCTTGCTCACAAAAGTTTATCAGTAGCAACAGTTTGGTAGTAGCAACAACAACAGTAATATTAGTAACAGTAACTGTAATAGTAGGATTCGAGTGCGGTAGGCATAGGGATGGATGGACGGACATTGCATGGACGAGTCTAAACATATAACTTCAAGATCTAGGGCATTGCAGATAAATAATAAAAAGCATCCAAGTACTAAACAATCCTAGGCATGTGATCCAAATATAGTCATACGTGCTCGCAATGAGAAATTCCACAACATCTTCTGTCCAACCAGCCCGTGGCAGCGGGGCCTCTAGGGAACTACTGGCAATTAAGGTGCTCCTTTTAATACAGCACCGGAGCAAAGCATTAACACTCCATGAACACATGTGATCCTCACACCATAGCCATCCCCTCCAGTTGTCCCAATTATTGTCACTTTGGGGCCTTTGGATCTGGACAATGGTATGTGTATACAACTTGCAGATAAGATCACAAACAATACTATCATAATGATTCAATAATAAGTTCAGATCTGAGATCATGGCACTCGGGCCCTAGTGACAAGCATTAAGCACAACAAGTTGCAACAAAGTCAAATAGCACTAATAGAGATACTAGACACTATGCCATAACAGATCTTATTCGATTACATGATAGAACTCATCCAATCCCTATCATCCCCAAGCCTACAGTGGGGTATTACTCACTCATGGATGAGAGAAACATCGGTGGTTGATGGAGATGCGTTGGTGATGACGATGGCGATGATCTTCTCCAAATTCCCTGTCCTGGCAGGGTGCCAGAACGGAGTTTCTGGATCCGAATCTTGGTTTCTGGTGGCGGCGGCGGAGCGAAACTCTTTGTCGAAAACTATCGACCCCCCTGAGTTTTTAGGTCAGAAGGCAACTTATAGGCGCGGAGGGAGGCCGAGGAGCTGCCTGGGGTGGCCAAACCCCCTCCAGGCGCGGGGTTAGGTGGGCCCGCGCCTGGGGTGGGTCTGGACGCCCCAGGCCTCCTCTCTGTCTCCCCTTCTGGCTCCGTGGATCTTCTGGTGAAAAATAGTTTTTGGCATATTTTCCAGGATTTTTCTTGATAGTTGATTTTCTGCATAAAAACAAGACACCAAGGTAATTCTGGTGAAAACAACGTTAATGCGTGTTAGTTGCATCCAGATCACACAAGTTTAGATAAGAAACAATAGCAAAGTGTTCGAGAAAGTAGATGTGTTTTGGACGTATCAACTCCCCCCCAAGCTTAGCTTATTACTTATCCTCAAGCAATTCAGTTGAAAACTGAGTGCGATAAAAGAACTTTCACGAACTTTGCTTCATATGATTTATATATTCTCAGCACGGGAGTAGATGCTTAGACAATTCATAATAAGAAGTATGCAACTAAGTCTCCTCAATAATCATTGCAAGCTATGAAGAGAAACCAACTCAATAATAATAAGTACCATGAAACATAAGCATAAGCAACATTGCAATGCTCATAGTAAGGTATGATAGAGTGGTATCTCGCTTACCTTTGTTTGAAGATCACAATATGAATGCCAAGGCACCTCTGAAGTTCAAGTGAAGACTAGAGGTAAAGATATCAGAGATACAAGCACCAAAGTCATGACATAATTAACCAAGTTTTTGAACAAACATAAGAATGACAACTATGCTCTCAAGAAGGTGCTCATAGAATAAGTGATGACTCAACAAAATTGTGAAAACGGTTTTGTGAAGGTTTGAAAGGCTTCCTAATGCTGAAAGGAAGGTACTCATTAGCTTTGAGCTCTCATTGCCCCTATCATAGGCATCTTCATGTGGTTAAGGTGAAAGTGAGATCCACTCTGAATCATATGCTTGAGAGACCATAGGCTGGAAATTCCAAGTCCCTTAAGTACGAGGGCTGCTCCGCATGCTACTCAACTTTGGTCACCTGAAAGTTCTTGTCATTGTAAATACATGCATATCATCGAGAACCGCCAACGGGGTACCCCTTGCATATGGTACAGGAGCTTTCCCATAACCAAAATGACAAGGCAAGCAAACAATGGGCATCTCAGCAATCTTTTTATTTACCATATGCATAGCTTTTTATTGAGGATGCTTCCTAGATGCTCATTACAGTGATGCTACAAGTTTCCACCATGATGAGGCATGGCTTATGCTAGCGGCCCAGGCGTTTCTCTAACACAATGTATAAACTCCATGAACTCACAACCTCCCCTTTTATTTCACATCGTCGACATCCGTAAACAAAAGAGCAAAGTATCAACTGGATGAGATATCCAACAGGTGTTGAAAGCGTTCCCCGTGACAACACGATTCTGCTGACTCCCAGCATATAATAAGCAGGCATATAACTTTCATGGACTAGTCACAATGGTTCAGGATTATTAAGCGCAAGGAATAAAGTGTGCCATCAAGTCCGTGAGAGCTTTCCTAACTAACTTTCTCAAAACAGACAAACAATTTATTTTGGAAGAAAACACAGCATATAGAATATGCGCTGAAGTAGCAAATGATGCTAATGGGTAGGTATGGTGGACACAGCTGGCAATATTGGTTTTGAGGAGTTGGAAGCACAGGTAGAGCACATACTCAGTGCAAGTGAAGGGTAGCAATAGAGAGGGCGCGACAAACGAGAGAACAATAACTGTCATAATCATGCTTGCAACAAAACAGGACTAATTATGGCATGAAAGTGATACAAGAACTCTGAGGCAAAATAAATCATCGAGGATTACTGACTATTGATTAGTCATATGCATGCGTGAGCATGTGCCAAGTCGATTCACATGAACATTCAAAGAAGGATACAACAATTTCATACCAAAGTATGAATAAAACAATGCAAGCAAACATTCATATGACATGCTACAAACTATTAGCAAGCTGGAGCTAATCATAGACAAGCAAGAACTATTAAGCATCCATAATGACATACATCTTACACAAACGGGCTAAACATGATCACAGTGATGAGTATATGTACAAAAATTAAAAACAAATAGAGTTTGTTACCAGTATCTTACCACACCTCAAGTTGTCTTAATCTTCATTATTGCCCTTCACTTGTGTGACTTGAATATTAACATGAAACCAAAATCCACTGAGGATGGCTGAAACCTGCAAAGAACTCACAAAACCAAAGAAGAAGAACAAATATTTTTGGTGTTTTCGATTTTTTTAGAAGGCAACCAACGCAAAACCAAATGAAGCAAAAGAAAACCAAAAACAAAAACTAAGACGCTCCAAGAACAACACAACTGTGCATGAAACAATAAAAACGAAGTGTCTAGAAAGACATGAGATTTTTATTGATGAAGAAGGGGATGCCTTGGGCACCCCCAAGCTTTAACGCTTGTACCTCTTGAGTAATTCTTGGGGTGACATGGAGTTGATCCCCCCAAGCTTGAGCTTTTGTCTATTCTTCATCTCATTACATCATCCTCTTTCTACACCTGAAATTTTTCCTTTATCCAAAATTTCACACAATCTTCATTAGCAACATTAGTTTATTCAAAATATATTAGACCTCTAGCAAAGCTTTGTAACAACAAGAATTTTCATTAAAAACACAAACTAATGTAGCAACTTCTTCAAAAAGCTCAATTTCCCAAAAGAACCCGAAAAGGAATCAATAAGAAGCAAAAGCAAATAATGGCAGAAATCTGTCAAAATAGACCAGCAGGTAAAAACCAATTTTTCCGAAGACTTATGTTGCTCAAATCAAAAAGGTGTTAAACTAACGAAAGTTAGCTAACATACTGGGTGATTTATTCGTAAATTTTCAGCTCAATACGACTTATAGAGACTCCTCACGAATTTTTATGGTGGAGGTCAGAAATCTGTTTCGGGACAGCAACTCCCCAAATCTTACTTCCCTCTTATTAGAGGTTATTATTGGCACAAAAAGCAAACAAAAAGGATAAGGAGAGGTCATTACTGAAGTAATAACTTCCAAGACTCAAGGAAACTCTTAGGTTATCTCCCAACAAGTACTTTTCTTTAACGCCTTTAAGTTAGGCACGACGAAGAGCAAAGATTGGAAAGGAGAAAAGTAAAAGAAAGCAAGTATAACCACAATGGAAACATTATTTTGTTCATAAAAATCCTTTTGTTAACAAGGTTGATCAAGTCTTGTTACCAAAACAATCTTATATGAAACAAAACTTTGTAATCCACAAGGTGATTATGTTATCTCATACTTGATAGAAATGGTCCCGATCATAATAGCACCTACAGTATTAAGAAAAGGTGTAACATCCCAGCATTAGAGCTTAGAAATAAGCTGAACCCAGATGTGTGCATTTCATTCATGCATAGAAAATCCAAATAATTTTCGCGCTTTTGAACAAATCTTGTCAAAGTGATTGAATCTTCTCTCAACTTGATGGAATTGAAGTAGATCATCAAGTTGACTGCGATAAGTTTCAATATGACATTTGCTAAAACCTTATTTTGGGTAAAAGAGATTTGATCTAAGGGTATATCAAATGTAATAAAAATTAAACCCTAATACATTGCTTAATGATCAATATTTGATCCTTAAGTGATTATCACATAGTATTCATTACACCACTCATGAATACCAAGTTATAAACATAACTTAAGTAATAGGAATGGAACAACTAAATCCTGATCTATCTTAATCTCATCTGCTTATACCATGAGTATCATGGTAGTACCTAACCTTAACTCTTTAGTGAGATTGAGTAGGGAAGAAACCAAGTCAAGATCATTCACCATATATCTTTCTTTCCATATCAATCCTTATGGAATCCTATCTCAATATCTGTTGTTCATCAATGCTGAGTAATCAACTATTGATTCACCAATTCTTAACCTATCAACTCTTGACCATATCATAGCATTCACTTAAGGCATATAAAGAAATAAGTAAGAAGGGGTAAATAGTAATGCTAGATTTGAATATCATCTATAGGATGGGAGAGTTAGAAGTGAATCAAATCAATATGGTAATTGAAGGAGTTAACTCACTCCTGAATGGAGAGAAGAGTTATATGGAAGATATAATTGTATGGTAACCAATAGGATTATAAGGAAGAACATTGAAGATAGATACCAAGGAGTAATCCTATTGGATTAATTAGGCATATTCCATGAATAACATCCCTTAATACAATAGAGATACTAAGAAGATAATTTTAATACAATTGTAAAGTTGTATTGATGAAACCTTGATTAGCCAACTGGAAACCTGTCACATCCCAAGATTTTCCAAATCTTGTAATGTGAAAATAAATGAATAAAATAAAACTTTGTTTAATTTTCAGAACCAGAAGAAACTTTTTGAATTCAATTGGAACCCCAAACCCATTTGAATTAAATAAAATCCTAAAGGGATTCATAAAGATGAACATTTAATAAAGGAAATTAAAATGTTTTGAAACTACTATTTTGGATCCTTCAATAAAAGATTTGGTTTTCAAAAGAAAAGGTGGATTTATAAATAAAGATTATTTTGTAAAGCCAAATTAAACCTTGACCAAACTTTGGGAATTAAATTTTTTTAGTTTGAATAAAAACAACAAAGGTTTATTTAAAATAAAATAATAAGGAATTAATATCCAAACTTTATTTAAATAAAAGGTTATACCAATTCAATTGAAACATCAAAACTTATTAAATTGTTTAAAATAAGTTTTCCAAATAGTTGATATTCACAAATAAAACCTACTAAAGTGTTTGGCTTTATATTGGATTTCAAAATAAATATCTCAATAAAATAAATCCTATTTGATTTGATAATGAAAGTCTATTATATTTAATTAATAATGGACTCTAAAATAAAATGTTATTTTGTTTTAAAAATAAATCTCCAAATATTCTTTATTTCCAAATAAAACCCACTGATTTGTTTTTTTTGGAAATATTTGGATTTCAAATGGGGAATTTATTAATTATATCAAACCCTATTTGATTAATAAACCATGGTCCATTTTATTTAGTTAATAAATGGAATCTAAAAAGATTTAAAAATATTATTTCAGTTTGGACTTTAGTTTATGATTGATAAACAGAACCAAAAACTTATTACAAGTGTGGTGATTGTTTGAATTATTTGAATGATTGTTTGAATTGTGAAGTGAATTTCAAATCAGTAAATAGAAATGGAAAAGGAAAATGTTTCTGTACAAAAAAAAAGAAACAACAGCAACCCAACCCAGGCAGCCCAATAGGCCCAGCACCAGCCCAGTTTCATCACCCCGCAAGAAAACGGTTCACACCCACTAACAGACCCGCGCAGAGTATGACAGGTGGACCTCCTCCTCGTTTTCTTTCCCCACTGACAGGTAGACCCACCTCCACTGTTCTTCCTCCCCACCCACGCGACTCCTTCTTCCTCCCTCGACCACCGTTACCTGCTGTGATTCCGCGCGATCAATTCGCCATAACACCGCGCCTTTACCTCGCTTTGACTGTGCTCGTTAAAACCCCAGCGTCTCCCCCTCCTTTCCCCCCAGACCACTCCCTCTCTCTGCCCCTAGGCTGTCGCCAATCACTCCTGCATCGCCGCTGCTCCGACGAGCTTCTATCTCCGATTCCGGCCAACACCGCAACGCCCGAGCCTCCTCGACCTAGCACACACCTCCTCCACTCTCAGACGCTTCTCCCCATACCCTCCATTCATCCGCGGGCGTCCCTGAACGTCGCCTTCGTCAAGCTTCAAGCACCGCCGTGTCTGATTATTCTCCGACGAGCCCCACAGGTAGAATCCGACCGCCCCGCGCCTTCTCGATCACGCACACAGCTCTGCCTTGATCTTACGCTCCTAACTGTGCCCTCGTTTTGCATCGGGGTGAACCACAGAGTCGACTTCGACCACGACCACGCGCAACCGACGCCAGCAGGTACTCCGGCGAGCAATTGCCGCAGTACCCGAGCTCCCCTTGTCAAGCCAACAGCACGACGAGCGTCACCACGACCCTGCGATCTCGGTGAGCCTTCTCCTCTTCTTCCTTGCGTCCTGAATCACCGGCGACCACCCCGCCAGAGCGCTGCCGCCAGAGCGCCGCCGTCCGCGCCGCCCACTTTAGGTCAAATTCGCCAGTACCGTTCGTTCCAGATTTAGCGGCCACGATTAGATCACTTATCGTCGAAGGGGTATACCCTCTGGGCCACTCGATCTAACTAGATCCAACGCCCCACAGCCGCGATCCAACCGAAACGGTATGGACCAATAGGAACACGACGCGTGGCCAGGTTTAAAACTAAAAACAGATTTGAATCTGATTTAATTGCAAACTTCAAACCCTTGTAACTTTCAAACCACACGTCCAAAAATTATAAATTTTATGTCGTTGGATTCAGGAGAACAAGCCCTAGCCAACCATGGCCTTAGTTTCGAAAATAGTATCTGTTAGCTTGTTTGAAATTGCAGATCCATTTGTGTACTTGTTTAGAGGAGAAAAATTGTTTAAAATTGATTTTAGGACTAAAACTTTTGCAAAATGGTTTTTAGTGACCATACTGACCCTAGGAACCAACCCTTGGTGTTAAAAATGATTTTGGTAAAATATAGGTTGAATTATTTAACTTAGCCATTTTCTAACCAAATAAACTCATTGATTTTATTATGGAAATGTTTTTGCAAGGAAAACTTTGGGAAAATGTTTTGGACCAAACTTACTGACCCAAAACACCAAGCCTTGCCAAGGGCAACTCACTTGGTGAAAAACCTAAAGTTTTGCTTTGATAAGAATTATTTTCACCACATAAAATGATGATGGGATTAAAAAAATGGTTTATGGACAAAACCCTTTTTGCAAATGACTTTGCCATTTTGGTAAAAGACCACTTTGGAACTTACAAAGTTAGAAGCCTAGTGGAGACCATCTTTGCAAATAGAACCATCTTTTGCATGCTTACATGCATGACTTAGTTCCCATTGTTTTGTATGTGTGAATTGTTGAATGATTAAGTGGTTTGGAATGTTAGTTGATTTGGTGTTTTGCTTGATTGACTTGTAGTGAAATTAGCAAAGTGTGAGGCTAGCAAGATCAAGGAGTGAACCCCCATTCCCTACAAAAAGGCAAGTTACACTATCATACAAATGCCCTATTATTTTCATTATACTTAGTGGATTATGAAAACATGCATGAAAAGACATTTTATACTTATGCTATGCTAAAATCCTAATAGGATTCCCTATACACTCCTTAGTGAAAATATTGAAGCTGTACATGCTTAGCCGTGCTATATTTTGAAAAGAGATACATGTTGAGATTTTACAAAGGTTGAGAAAAGAACTTATGTTTTACATAATAAAACAAGGACTCAATGAACCACCTAGGTGGTGGATACTTTAAGTTTTGGAGAGGGTGGCAACAAAAGGAACCATGTCTATGGAATTCACTTTGTGTTGTGCTCCAAGAGAAAACCACCTAGGAAACTTAGAGATTGAACATGTTTATCCAATTGTGGCTTTCGTGTACAACCACATGCTATTATGGCTCTGGCTTAGTTAACTACATTGGGAAGACCCATGCACTGTCTTCAGTTAACTGGACATGGGGATCTGGAATGCTTCATGGGTGCTGAAGGCAAGCTAGCAATGGTGTATGGAAGGACCCTTTGGAAAGACTTCGTCACATTCTCAATCTGCCAGTACTCCATCTTGGTGAGCACTAATCCAGTAGGCCACTGGTGGCAACAAGATGGGATTATGACATGTGGGTAAAGTGTACTCCTTCTGCAGAAGTTAATAAAATCTAAGTACTTAGCCGTGTCCCCGGTTATGGACAATACTGAGCAAATAAAGTTTGAACCATGGGAGATCTCGACATTCCAACTTCTAATATAAAAACTTGATGCACTTGGGGGTACCAAGGAATTCAAAGAGATTTTGTTAAGCTTGATGCACTTGGGGTTACCAAGGTGCTCAAGAGAATGATGTACTTGGGGTTACCAAGGAACTCATGAGATTTTATAAAACTTGTTGCACTTGGGGTTACCAAGTAGCTCAAGGGATTTTTGACAAGGACTTGAACACTTGAGTTTTTACCAAGGAGTTCAAGGAACTTGGAAAAGAAATTTGACAAAGGACTTAAAAACCCCTTTTTGAAAAGATAGGATAAAATATTGCTTTATGCAAATAAGCCTTAAACTCTACTTAGCCAAATATGCATATAATGATAGGATCCACTCTTATTATACATAAAAGTGAAGCTTGCCAATACAATTCAAAATGTATTGACCCTTGTGGCTGTAACTTGTAATGTTGCAGGTTGATTGTTTTAAAATGAAGATTGTTTGATTGACTAGGACTACAAAGTCTACAACCAACATCTGCCTGTGGCACTTTGAAGATGAAGGACCCATACTTATAGTTATTCCGCTGCAACGTAATGTAATAGCCAAATGAGCTATGTTTTGATGTAACAAACTTATGTTATTCCTGGTTATAAAGTTATATTATGACCTTTGTTTCTTGATATTACATCTTAACTGTGGATGCTAGCTATTGATCCAGGGACTAGCATTGTAAACACAGGAGGAATCTACCTTATTAGGTTGGGACCTCTACAAAACCTAAGCCACAAATGATTAGAGGATTATAATGATGATGCTTTAGCCACCAAGATTAAATGATTATACCAAGTATAAGTGACATTGGTGGGTAGAACATGATTGAACCCTAGTATAGATATGTCATTCTAGGTTAGCCATGACAAGTCACAATAATATAATGTGAGCTAGGAGTATTAGATACTGGAGTTAAGTAGAGACAAGATAGTATGATTAAGATGATGTTAAAGCAACATTGGATTAAAGAATTAGTATTTTACTCTTTGGAAATACTAAGCACTTGAGGTGGAGTAGGATCTGATGTATACATCTATTGAAGTAATATTAGTAAAGGATGATTATGGAAGGGTATGAATGGAGTTGGAAATAACTACTTGTTGGATTGGAGACTATCAGCAGTAGATTAGTTGATATAACCAAGTATGGATAGGTGAAGATTATGAAATCTTTAGTGTCAAGCTCATTGGATTTATAAATGGATTTAGAAGAATAAAAGGTGGATAAGAATATTCTTGTGAAGTAAAGCTCATCATGTTAACACATGATTATGGATATAAAGGAGTAGAATATTTAGGAAAGGAATTCCTAAATTAGAAGTCCAGGATTGTGAATCATGGAAGATAGAAATTCTTGGTAAACATTAAACCCTAAATATATAATCAAGCTTAACATCCATATCATATGTTGGATAAATCATCTTATTTCCACAAAGCTTTATAGGAAGATTTTCCTATAGCAAATCACTCAAGTATATCTTTGACAAATTCAAACCTCTAAATCATGTGTATCACATAATTGGAAATTACTATAAACCATTATGCCCAATATTATATCCATATATTAATCACACTGAAGCAAGTAATGAATAGCTAGTTCCAGAAAACAACTATGCATATTTTAAATAATAAGGGTGGTCAGGATTCACCTGTTAGTAGGTTTTGAATAATAGAATTCACCATTTTGAGAACCCTAATAATTAAATTCTATTATATAATGATTGTTATATAATAATAAAGATAGATACATGCTTTGCATATATTTAGTTATCTTAAACCATTATAATTACATTCTTTAGGAGGAAATAAAAATCATTCTATATGGGTATAATATAATTAACCAATCCCTAAAACCCTACTCCTATATTGGGTATAATAAAATATATACCTTGGAATTTTCTAGATTTAAGGGAATAATATTAGCCATATTAATTCCTTAGAATATCATGCATCAAGTAATGATGTAGGATTATTATATTAAATTTTCTCCAAACTATAAGTAATTAAAACCAAATTTTATAAATAAATAAGGAAATTGTAACATCCTAGCATTTAGGAACTAACGAAGGGTAGATTTAGGAATTTGGAATGTTGCATGCATTTATCTGTGAAAATATGGGTAAAATTTTCTCCAAATAAAAACCTTAAGTGATCAAGGTTTCTTTCATACTTTGAGATTAGGTTTAGTCTTAAAGGATGATTGCTATAGACTTTGATATGATCTTTTAGGAATTATGTGTTTTGAAAGTGAATTTGAATTTTAAACTTGAGTGTTTGAATTATAATTCAAATGAATTAGGAATAAGGTTTGAATCTTAATTTAACTGAGAGTTAACTATTATAACTTAAACTTTATCCAAAAAAAAATTAAGAATATGAAAACTTATTTCATATTATAAATACATAAACAAGTTACAAAAATGTAACTTATTGAAATCATCTCCAAACTTCACAATAACAAATGAATAAAGAATAAGAATATTTCTTTATTGAAAATTATATAATCTTTATTACAGAAGATACAAAATAATAAAATGAAAATTACAAAAGAATAAGAAGATTACATTAACTATTCTATAAAGAAAACCTAAACTAAAATCTTCATCTTCAAATCTGTACCTGCAAGACAAACACTAATAAAACAATAATAAGGTATAGTTAGAATTGTTTTTCTCCAAGACATGTCAGTGAGATGCACTGAACAAGTTCATCATTGAGAACATATAAAAGGGGCAAGTTTCACCAATATGAAAGAATTTATCTTTCATAAATTTTAAGCCAAAAAGGGGTCAAATGGACAGCAAGGAGGGGCAAGTTCACCAGCCAGGTAAAAGTAATCTGATCAAAGTAACTTTCAAGTCCAAAGCATATCCACAAGTGCACATCACAAGCAGGACACACAACTAAATGCATGTGATGTGCTGTCAGCTTCACAGCACAGCTCCAACACACAAAACCAGCAGCACAGCCGTGGAGAGGCACAGTGCATCTCTTCACTACTTACACACAAGAACAGCCAGCAGCTAACCAAGCACAGCCAGCAAACAAACCAACCAAAGCCAAGATCTCATCACCAGAATGGTGACATAAGGAGGGGGAAGGATCAGGTGGACAACAAGACCAAGTCCAGGAGCTAGGAGGAGCAGGCTAGCTCAAGGTCAAGCTCAGGAGCTCAACAAAACAAGATCAACATCACCACATTACTCCACAATCATCAGTTTTTATGGTGAGCATCATAAAACCCTCACATGATCAAATCATATTATCTAGACAGAAGCATGTGTTGTTTTATGAAACAAACTCTCAGAAAGCACCCAAGTGGGGTGAATCCATCATTGAGATTTTAAACTCTAAAAGAAAACAGCAAAGTACAAGGATCCAACCAACACTCAGAACAGCATCATTGAATTGGTTGTCAAGCTATATATTTCAATTCAAGCACAAATATAGCTAAGAATAAATTTCTAGGCACATCCCTAAGATAAGGGTAGCACATTAGAAACTAATCTTTTGGATCCATATAATGATCAAGCCTACTATCATTTTTCTCCAAGATTTGATTCAAGAAACAATAGCTGGTACCACTACCAGGACTATCTATATGAATCAACTAGATAAGGCCTAAAACCCTAAGCCTCAGACCAACATCATTGGTCTTAGGGATTTCAAAAAAGAACATTTCCATTTATCTTTTAAAGCTAAGCTTGTCTTAAGCTTAAATCAACCCAATCAAAGGATTAGAATCAATCTTGTGTGCCATACCAAGATGGTGTCACAAGAACAAATCTACATGAATCAGGATAAACATTTAATCATCACAGATTCAATCAATTAACTTACTAATCATTTTCTAGTTAATACAAGAATCAGAACTAGGATATATCTATGTTAATCTTCACTGTGATGATCTCAAACCACACATAAATTCTCAAGCCAACAACACTAAGACAGTGTTTATCTTTCACCAATATGAAAGAATTTATCTTTCATAAATTATAAGCCAAAAAGGGGTCAAATGGACAGCAAGGAGGGGCAAGTTCACCAGCCAGGTAAAAGTAATCTGATCAAAGTAACGTTCAAGTCCAAAGCATATCCACAAGTGCACAGCAAGCACACAAGCAGGACACACAACTAAATGCATGTGATGTGCTGTCAGCTTCACAGCACAGCTCCAACACACAAAACCAGCAGCACAGCCGTGGAGAGGCACAGTGCATCTCTTCACTACTTACACACAAGAACAGCCAGCAGCTAACCAAGCACAACAGCCAGCAACCAAACCAACCAAAGCCAAGATCTCATCACCAGAATGGTGACATAAGGAGGGGGAAGGATCATGTGGACAGCAAGACCAAGTCCATGAGCTAGGAGGAGCAGGCTAGCTCAAGGTCAAGCTCAGGAGCTCAACAAAACAAGATCAACATCACCACTTTACTCCACAATCATCAGTTTTTGTGGTGAGCATCATAAAACCCTCACATGATCAAATCATATTATCTAGACAGAAGCATGTGTTGTTTTATGAAACAAACTCTCAGAAAGCACCCAAGTGGGGTGAATCCATCATTGAGATTTTAAACTCTAAAAGAAAACAGCAAAGTACAAGGATCCAACCAACACTCAGAACAGCATCATTGAATTGGTTGTCAAGCTATATATTTCAATTCAAGCACAAATATAGCTAAGAATTAATTTCTAGGCACATCCCTAAGATAAGGGTAGCACATTAGAAACTAATCTTTTGGATCCATATAATGATCAAGCCTACTATCATTTTTCTCCAAGATTTGATTCAAGAAACAATAGCTGGTACCACTACCAGGACTATCTATATGAATCAACTAGATAAGGCCTAAAACCCTAAGCCTCAGACCAACATCATTGGTCTTAGGGATTTCAGAAAAGAACATTTCCATTTATCTTTTAAAGCTAAGCTTGTCTTAAGCTTAAACCAACCCAATTAAAGGATTAGAATCAATCTTGTGTGCCATACCAAGATGGTGTCACAAGAACAATTCTACATGAATCAGGATAAACATTTAATCATCACAGATTCAATCAATTAACTTACTAATCATTTTCCAGTTAATACAAGAATCATAACTAGGATATATCTATGTTAATCTTCACTATGATGATCTCAAACCACACATAAATTCTCAAGCCAACAACACTAAGACAGTGGTTTCATCACACCATAACCATGATCATAAACCAAGAAATGACGATGAAAAGTTATCAAGCCACTGACTTTACCAAGCATGGACTCCAAAGCAACTATACCATCTGAATCATATGCAAACCAAGCATAAAAATCATCTAATAAGCCACCAGAACCATTATAGTTCATCTCAAGCAACAAGCCTTAGGCTAATAACCATTTAACATGCTTACAGACCATCCAGATATGATCTAATTCATCCAGTATATGGTTCAGCCAGCCCCTTTTAGAGTGGTTATTTTGACTATGTTTAATGGGCCAAACCCTTTTAGAGTGGTTATTTTGATTATGTTTAATGGGCCACTAGGGCCCAATAAGATTAAGCCAGCCCAGAAATCTTTTAAGGCCTATTCTAATAAATAGGAAAAGACCAAAATACCCCTAAACTTAATTAAATCCTAGAAAATAGAATAAAAGTCCAAAAAATATAAACAAAATATTTCTGGATTCACAATAATCAACACTATCCAGATAAAATAAGATATAAATGTTAGACATTTAAATTTTACTAAGAATTTTGTAATTTTTATATTCCTTATGGAATTTTACAAAATTAATGAAAGATGATAAAAATAAATAACAATCACTTTCATTATATATTAATATTGTAGCATTTCTGAAAAATACTAAATAAATATTTAGTCACAATTTTTAATGTTCAATTGATAATTCATAAAAGAAATAAAAGGAAAATAAAATAAAATAATTTAATATATGTTATAAATATTAAAAAGTAATATTTATAAATCCTTTATTATTAAAAAGAACCTTGTATAATAATAGAGTGAATGCATATCAATTAAATGATGCATTACATTATTGCATAATCATTTTGCTTCTTTAAATATTGTTCTTACTAGGCAATGTACTACATCATGCAGTGGTATGCTTGGTCACAACAGTTGGTATCAGAGCATATACTTTGACCTTATGATTAAAACCCTTTTAGGAAGATCTGTAGGTTGGATAGTGACTATAGGAGCCATCTTATCTAAACCAAATATTCTTATGACTTGTGATATGTATCCACTTGAGGATAATTTTGTCACTAGATACGTAAGTCATTTTTTAGGAGTAATTAGTTTATATTTTCTTAGTATAGTGCTATTTAGTGTCTTCTGAAGGAGACATAAACCACCAGGATACTGTAGGAAAGTTAATCGGCCACAGTAGATTAGGATCAAGAGTAAGACATCAATTGAAGTACTCTTAATGGTGTAGCCTAACCCTAGAATTCATGTAAGACAGTGGAATCTTATGGTTTGTTGATAACCAAAGACAACATGATGAATATCATTAGGATAAATGTTGATGTAATGAGTAGTAATCATGTGGGATTCACTTGAGGATTCAACGTGATGAGGTGAAATTATGTTAAGACTTAATGATAGTGTAATGAGAAATAAAGTCGTCATTATGTGATTAGCTCTTAAATCATGATGAATAGGTAAGACATAACAAGATCATGGTGATATTAGCTCTAAAACCATGATGAGAGTATAAATATAACAAGTAATTAGTAAATCATTCTAAAGTAGAAGTAAGATAAAAATATGGTAGAACCTTGATGGAAGTCATAGGTGTCATAAAATTGTGATAATTTTCAATTTTAGGTGTTAAATAGAAACTCATTAGTCGTTCGGAATGATCATGTGAGATCCGTTTACTAACAAAGAAAGGTTGGTTATAGTTAGTCATTCCAAAAGTGAGACAAAAGGTTAGTCAAAACCAAATTGGGACCACTTTGCTTAAGATTATCTTGTTGCAATTGAGCAATCTAGGTAAATTATGAGGCAAAGAATAGTTTGATCCTATGTGCTAAGTATCACAACATAAACCTATATGAGGATGTGTCATATACTATACAACTAAGCCTGAATTCTAGAGATACTATAATCAACTACTATATTCCGGGCTTAGAATATTGTGTATTATATGTACCACATTTGGATTTATTGGTTTTTCTTAAATCTTATTGATTGACTAGATCTATACATGAAGTTTGACTTGGTGTGCAAATGCATGTTGCAACCTCTAGTTATTACTTGATGTTATAGACCTAGATAGAAATGGAAATTCGTGTAAGGGAGTGACGATTTTCAAAGACCAAGACGAAGACTTACATGAAGAATGAAGCAAATTATAAGGAGTATCAACGCAATTTGAAGGATGGATCAAGTTCAGATCATTACTAAACAGTAATAAGAAGAAAGTCTAGTGTAGAAAATACACGGAGAAACAAGAAGTAATAAACTTAAAGTTCATTCAAAGTAGGTAATATTGTTAAGAAGTAATGGAGTAGTAGTAGTAGTACCAAGTTCATGGAAGTATCATGAATTAGTACAAATAAGAAGCCTTGGAACCAAAATGGTATTCAAGCTCTGACAATTCATAGAAAATGCCATATGGATGTTGGAAGTGTTGGAGATATGCCCTAGAGGCAATAATAAATGTAGTTATTATTATATCTTTGTGTTTATGATAAATGTTTACATTCATGCTATAATAGTATTAACAAGGAAACATTAATACTTGTGTGATTTGTAAACTAAAATAAGAGTCCCTAGTAAAGCCTCTTTATAATACTAGCTTGTTGGTTAATAGATGATTGTGGTTTCCATATCATGAACATTGAGATGTTATTAACAACAAGATCATATCGTTAGGAGAATGATATGGTGTACATACTCCTATAGATAAGCGTAGCATAAAGATCAAGTCATTTTAATAGTTCAATTGCTATATGCTTTCTGATACATAGTAATCTAATTCCTTCGACCATGAGATCATGCATATCACCTTTACCGGATGGATGCTTTGATGACATCAAACACCACACCGTAACTGGGTGGCTATAAAGGTGTCATTGAGTGTTCAGAAAGTATTGGTTGAAACACATGGATCAAGAGTGGGATTTGTCCATCCATATGACGGATAGATATACTCTGGGCCCTCTCGGTGAAATGTCATCCAATTAGCTTACAAGCATGTGACTAGCTCACAAGGGATCACATATCACGGGAACGAGAAAAGAGTACTTATCGGTAACGAGGTTGAACTAGGTATGTAGAGATACCGACGATCAAAACCTCGGATAAGTAAACTATCGTGAGACAAAGGGAAATTGGTATCGTATGTAAGTGGTTCATTCGATCGCAAAGTAATCGTAGAAATATGTGGGAGCCATATGAATTTCCAGATTCCTCTATTGGTTATTGTTCGGAGAAGTGTCTCGATCATGTCCGCATAATTCACGAACCGTAGGGAGACACACTTAAGGATTCGACGTTGTTTGAGTAGTTATGGTTTTATGAGAAAGAGACCAAATGTTGTTCGGAGTATCGGATGGGATCCGGGATATCACGAGGAGATCCGGAATGGTCCGGAGAATAAGATTCATATAAGGAAAGTCCCGTTTCGGAGTTGGGGAATGATTCCGGTGTTTTCATCGGGAATGTTCTAGAAGGTTCCAGAATGTCCGACACTCCGGAGGGGAAGGGGTACATGAATGTGTCATTGCAAGTTGGAATGATTGCATCATGTACTAAGTGTCTTCGCTGTCCAAAATAAAGGGTTTATTCAAATCCTAAATTGAAAAGTCAAACGGCTAGTTTGAAAGTCAAACGACAAGTTTTGGAAAGAGGAGGAGGAGGTTGAAACCGAGTTGGGGAGGGAGTCCCTCCTCCCCAAGCCGGCGCACCACCCAAGCCGAGTTGGGGAGGGACTCCCCTCCCTCCCCTTGGCCGCCGGCCCCTCCACCTATATAAGGAGGGGCAGGGCTCCCTCCTAGGACACACAAGTCCCTCACCTTAAACCCTAGAAGCTGCAGCCCACCATAGCCGCCGCCGCCCCCCCTAGGGTTTTGCCCTAGCCGCCGACTTGGGGTCCTCGGAACCCTAGCCGCCGGCTCTAGCACTTCCTCCTTGGTGTGTCTAAACCCTAGATCGCCAAGGAGCTCTCTCATACTCCACCATACTCGCTCCGACTTAAGGCGAAGCCCTGCGAGATCTCACCTCTACTTCCGGTACCACGCCGTTGTGCTGCCGGAATCACGAGGAGAGTGCTACAACCTCCGCTGCCTGCTGGAACAAGGGAGAGGAAGGTCTTCGTCGAGTACCGAACATGTGACCGACTGCGGGAGCGCTGCCGGAACGCAGCGCCGGAAGGATCGTCTACGCGATCTTGAGATCGGGAAGAGTACGACTACATCACCCACGAGAATCCGCTCTCGTTAAACACTTTGGAATCTTCGAGGGTAAGTTATTCCATCGACTCGTTGCTACAATCTAGTAGATAGATCTTGGCTTGTTTGTTTGTATGCGATAGAAAATTTTTGTTTTCCATGCTACGAAACCCTACAGTGGTATCAGAGCCGTGTCTATATGTAGATCTGTTGAACGAGTAGAACACAATTGTCATTGTGGGCGTTGATGCTTTTATTGTCGATTGCTTCTTGTGTACTTTGCATCTTGCGGTATGTTGGGATGAAGCGGCCCGGGCTAACCATACATGACATCGTTCATGAGACTTGCTCCACGCTCGACATGCAACTTGTATTGCATAAGTGGATTTGCGGGTGCCTGTTTCTCCTAGCATAGTTAAGATCCAATTTACAATGGGTGATTAACAATACTAGTATCAATGTTGTGGTTCATGTTCGTAAGTTAGATCGACACTTATTGAAAGCCCCAAACCACGTAAAACATGCAAAGAAAGTAGAGGCGTCTAACTTTGTTTTGCAGGGGTGTGCAGTGATGTGATATGGCCATGATTGTGATTATATTTGATGTATGCAATGTTCCTTATTGTAAGTTGGCAACCGGCAGGAGCCATATGGTTGTCTTTAATTTATGTTAAGACCCGCGTGTCTATTAAAAGTAGTTGTAATAGTTGAAGCCGGTGGACGACAACCATGGAGAAGCGTCATTGACCTTGATGCAATGCCGGTGATGATGGAGATCATGTTCGTGCTAGAAGATGGAGATCGGAAGCACAAAGAAGAAAGGCCATATCATATCACATATTATGAATTGCATGTGATGTTAATCCTTTATGCATCTTGTATTGATTAGTAGACGACGGTAGCATTATAAGATGATCCCTCATGCACATGAATTTCAAGTCATAAAGTGTTCACCCTTAGTTAGCACCGTTGCTAAAGCTTGTTGTTTCGAAGCACCACGTGATGATCGGGTGTGTTAGATTCTGCAAGTGTATACAACGTGAGCAAGCCAGATTTGCTCATGCGGAAACTAAGGTTTGATCTTGACGAGCCTAGCATGTACAGACATGGTCTCGGAACACGGATCACCGAAAGGTAAAGCATGAATCATATAGTAGATATGATGAACCTGACGATTGTTCGCCATTGAAACTATATCAACTCTCGTGATGATCAGTGTTGATGTAGTGGATTTGGTTCGTGTGATCACTAAAACAATGTGAGGGATGTTGTTTTGAGTGGGAGTTCACCTAGATTAACTTTATTATTAATTTGAACTCAATTTGTCATAAACTTAGTCTAAACTATTGCAAATATGTTGTAGATCAATGGCAGCCCCTACCATCAATTTTAATGCGTTCCTAGAGAAAGAAAAGTTGAAAAACAATGGAAGCAACTTCGCGGATTGGTTCCGCAATTTGAGGATTGTCCTCACAGCTAGTAATTTGACCTATGTGCTGGATGCACCGCTGGGTGACCCACCTGCAGCTGATGCTTCCGATGAAGTAAAGAATGTTTACCTCGCTCGGAAGAATCAGTACTCCATAGTTCAGTGTGCTATCTTGTATGGTTTGGAATCGGAGCTTCAGAAAAGGTTTGAGAATTCAGACCCATATGATATTGTCGAGGATCTCAAATTGATCTTTGAGACTCATGCGGCAATTGAAAGTTATGAGGCTTCTGAAAAGTTCTTTAACTGCAAGATGGAAGAGGGCAGCTCCGTCAGTGAGCATGTGCTTAAGATGTCTGGGCACGCAAACAAACTTCAAAGCTTGGGTATAGTGATTCCTAATGCTTTGGGGATTTACCGTGTCCTCCAATCACTACCACCAAGTTACAAGAACTTTGTGATGAACTACAACATGCAGAACATGGACAAGCAGTTGCCAGAACTGTTTGCTATGTTGAAGTTTGCAGAAGTGGAGATCAAGAAAGAGCACCAAGTGTTGTTGGTCATTAAGACCACCAAATTCAAGAAAGGCAAGTCTAAGCAGAAGGGACACTTCAAGAAGGGTGGTAAGAAAGTTACCACGCCGGCGAAGAAGACCAAGGCTGGACCTAAGCCTGATACTGAGTGCTTTTACTGCAAGGGAGAAGGTCACTGGAAGCGGAATTGCCTAAAGTACTTGGCGGATTTGAAGAATGGCAACATCAAGATGAAAGGTATATCTGATATACATGTTATTGATGTGTATCTCACTAGTACTCGTAGTAGTGCCTGGGTATTTGATACTGGTTCGGTTGCTCATATTTGTAACTCGAAACAGGTGCTGTAGAATAAACGGAAGCTAGCGAAGAACGAGGTGACGATGCGTGTGGGAAACGGATCAAAGGTTGATGTGATCGCGGTCGGCACGCTACCCCTTCATCTACCATCGGGATTAGTTTTATACTTAAATAATTGTTATTTCGTGCCTGCGTTGAGCATGAACATTATATCGGAATCTTGTTTATTGCGAGACGGTTACTTGTTTAAATCTGAGAATAATGGTTGTTCAATTTATATGAGTAATATGTTTTATGCACATGCACCTTTGATAGATGGTCTATTCTTGTTGAATCACGATAGTGGAAATACACATATTAATAACATTGAGGCTAAATGTTTGAAATCAAGCGATAATTCGACCTATATGTGGCACTGTCGTCTTGGTCACATTGGAGTGAAGCGTATGAAGAAACTCCATTCCGATGGACTTCTTGAATCACTTGATAGATGCGAAGCATGTCTGATGGGTAAAATGACTAAGACTCCATTTTTTGGTATGATGGAGCGAGCTACGGACTTATTAGAAATCATACATACCGATGTATGTGGTCCAATGAGTGTAGCATCGCGCGGTGGTTATCGTTATGTTCTTACCTTCACGGATGATTTGAGTAGATATGGGTATATCTATTTCATGAAACATAAGTCCGAAACTTTCGAGAAGTTTAAGGAGTTTCAAAGTGAGGTAGAGAATCAACGTAACAAGAAGATTAAATTTCTACGTTCTGATCGTGGAGGTGAATATCTAAGTTACGAGTTTGGCGAGCATTTGAAGAAATGTGGAATACTTTCACAGTTGACACCGCCGGGAACACCACAGCGTAATGGTGTGTCCGAACGTCGTAATCGAACTCTCTTAGATATGGTTCGTTCTATGATGTCACTTACAGATTTACCGCTATCATTCTGGGGTTATGCATTAGAAACAGCCGCATTCACTTTAAATAGGGCACCGTCTAAATCCGTGGAAACGACACCGTATGAATTATGGTTTGGGAAGAAACCTAAATTGTCGTTCCTTAAAGTTTGGGGTTGCGAAGCCTATGTAAAGAAGTTACAGCCGGACAAGCTTGAACCCAAAGAGGAAAAATGAGTCTTCATAGGATACCCAAAGGAAACTATTGGGTATACCTTCTATCATAGATCCGAAGGCAAAAATCTTCGTTGCCAAGAATGGATCCTTTCTAGAAAAGGAATTTCTCTCGAAAGAAGTGACTGGAAGGAAAGTAGAACTCGACGAGGTTGTCGAACCTTCTCTCGAAATTGCGAGTAGCGCAGCACCGGAAGAAGTTCCTGTGGTGCCTGCACCAATTAGAGAGGAAGCTAATGATGATGATCATGAAACTTCGGTTGAAGTTGCTACAGAGCCTCGGAGGTCAACGAGAACTCGTACCACTCCAGATTGGTATGATCCCGTTATGAGTGTCATGTTGGTGGACAACAGCGATGACCCTGAGACATATGAGGAAGCGATGATGAGCCCAGATTCCAATAAATGGCAAGAAGCCATGAAATCCGAGGTTGGATCCATGTACGAAAACCAAGTATGGACTTTGGTGGACTTACCGGATGGCCGAAAAGCTGTCGAGAACAAATGGATTTTCAAGAAGAAAACAGATGCTGATGGTAATGTTACCGTCTATAAAGCTCGACTTGTCGCAAAAGGGTTTCGACAAATTCAAGGAGTTGACTACGATGAGACTTTCTCACCAGTAGCGAAGCTAAAATCTGTGAGGATTATGTTAGCAATCGCTGCATATTATGATTATGAGATATGGCAGATGGATGTCAAAACAGCATTCCTCAATGGAGATATTGATGAAGAGTTGTATATGATGCAACCCAAAGGTTTTGTCGATCCTAAAGATGCTAACAAGGTATGCAAACTTCAACGGTCCATCTATGGATTGAAGCAAGCATCCCGAAGTTGGAATCAACGTTTTGATAAGGTGATCAAAAGTTTTGGTTTTATACAAACTTATGGAGAAGCTTGTATTTACAAGAAAGTGAGTGGGAGCTCTGTAGCATTCTTAATACTATATGTAGATGACATATTGTTGATTGGGAATGATGTAGACCTTCTTAATAGTGTCAAGGAATATTTGAATAATAGTTTTTCAATGAAGGATCTTGGCGAAGCAGCTTACATATTAGGCATAAAGATTTATAGAGATAGATCGAAACGCCAAATATCATTGTCAAAGAGTACATATTTGGACAAAGTTCTAAAGAGGTTTGGAATGGAAGATAGCAAGAAAGGGTTCTTGCCCATGTTGCCCAATACGAGCTTGAGTAAAACTCAAAGTCCGATATTGGCAGAAGATAGAGAAAGGATGAGTAAGACTCCCTATGCCTCAGCCATAGGATCTCTAATGTATGCCATGCTATGTACTAGACCCGACATTGCATATGCTGTTAGTTTAACTAGCAGATATCAAAGTGATCCAGGAGTGGATCATTGGACAGCGGTCAAAAACATCCTTAAGTACTTGAGAAGAACTAAGGATATGGTTCTTTCTTATGGAGGTGATGAACAACTCGTTGTTAATGGTTACACCGATGCTAGTTGGAACACCGATCCGGATGATTCTAAATCACAATCTGGATACGTATTTATTTTGAATGGTGCAGCAGTTAGCTGGAGGAGTGCAAAGCAAAGTGTTGTGGTGAGATCTTCAACTGAATCGGAATACATGGTTGCTTCGGAGGCTTCACAAGAAGCGATATGGATGAAAGAGTTCATTACAGAGCTGGGTGTGGTTCCTAGTGCGCTGGACCCAATGTCTTGTAGGGTTTCGTAGCATGGAAAACAAAAAATTTCTATCGCATACAAACAAACAAGCCAAGATCTATCTACTAGATTGTAGCAACGAGTCGATGGAATAACTTACCCTCGAAGATTCCAAAGTGTTTAACGAGAGCGGATTCTCGTGGGTGATGTAGTCGTACTCTTCCCGATCTCAAGATCGTGTAGACGATCCTTCCGGCGCTGCGTTCCGGCAGCGCTCCCGCAATCGGTCACACGTTCGGTACTCGACGAAGACCTTCCTCTCCCTTGTTCCAGCAGGCAGCGGAGGTTGTAGCACTCTCCTCGCGATTCCGGCAGCACAACGGCGTGGTACCGGAAGTAGAGGGGAGATCCCGCAGGGCTTCGCCTTAAGCCGGAGCGAGTATGGTGGAGTATGAGAGAGCTTTAGTGGTCTAGGGTTTAGACACACCAATTAGAAGGCTCTAATCCAAAGGCTAGTGCAATTAGAAGCTCTAAACCAAAGCGGCTCTAAACCGGAGTCTAGGGCTAGGGTTTAGATTTAGAGGATAGGAACTTGTGTGTCTAGAGGAGGGGGCCCTGCCCCTCCTTTTATAGGTGGAGGGGGCCGGCGGCCAAGGGGAGGGAGGGGAGTCCCTCCCCAACTCGGCTTGGTGGAGGCGCCGCCGGTTGGATGAGGGATTCCCTCCCCAACTCGGTTTGCCCCCTCTTTCCTCTTTCCCTCTCTTTCCTGTTTTAGCCGTTTGACTTTTCAAACTTGCTATTTGACTTTTCAGTTTAGGATTCAATTTAATCCTTCATTTGGAACAGCGAGAACACTTAGTACATGATGCAATCATTCCAATATGTAATGACACATTCATGTACCCCTTCCCCTCCGGAGTGCCGGACATTCCGGAACCTTCTAGAACATTCCCGATGAAAACACCGGAATCATTTCCGAACTCCCAAACGGGACTTTCCTTATATGAATCTTATTCTCCGGACCATTCCGGATCACCTCGTGATATCCCGGATCCCATCCGAGACTCCGAACAACATTCGGTCTCTTTCTCATAATACCATAACTACTCAAACAACGTCGAATCCTTAAGTGTGTCTCCCTACGGTTCGTGAATTATGCGGACATGATCGAGACACTTCTCCGAACAATAACCAATAGAGGAATCTGGAAATTCATATGGCTCCCACATATTTCTACGATTACTTTGCGATCGAATGAACCACTTACATACGATACCAATTTCCCTTTGTCTCACGATAGTTTACTTATCCGAGGTTATGATCGTCGGTATCTCTGCATACCTAGTTCAACCTCGTTACCGACAAGTACTCTTTTCTCGTTCCCGTGATATGTGATCCCTTGTGAGCCAGTCACATGCTTGCAAGCTAATTGGATGACATCCCACCGAGAGGGCCCAGAGTATATCTATCCGTCATATGGATGGACAAATCCCACTCTTGATCCATGTGTTTCAACCAATACTTTCCGAACACTCAATGCCACCTTTATAGCCACCCAGTTACGGTGTGGTGTTTGATGTCATCAAAGCATCCATCCGGTAAAGGTGATATGCATGATCTCATGGTCGAAGGAATTAGGTTACTATGTATCAGAAAGCATATAGCAATTGAACTATTGAAATGACTTGATCTTTATGCTACGCTTATCTATAGGAGTATGTCCACCATATCATTCTCCTAACGATATGATTTTGTTGTTGATAACATCTCAATGTTCATGATAGGGAAACCACAATCATTTATCAACCAACAAGCTAGTGAAGTATAGAGGCTATACTAGGGACTTCAAATTAAGTCTACAAATCACACAAGTATCAATGTTTCCTTGTTAATACTATTATAGCATGAATGTAAACATTTATCATAAACACAAAGATATAATAATAACTACATTTATTATTGCCTCTAGGGCATATCTCCAACATGTCTATCTACTGTGATAACATGGGCGCCATAGCCAATGCGCAAGAACCAAGGTCACACAAGAAGCTGAAGCACATCAAGCTACGTTTTCACGCTATTCGAGAACATATCCAAGATGGGGATATAAAGATTTGCAAAGTACACACAGATCTGAATGTGGCGGATCCGTTGACTAAACATCTTCCGAGGGCAAAACATGACCAGCACCAAACTGCCATGGGTGTCCGGTATATTACCATGTAATCTAGATTAGATGACTCTAGTGCAAGTGGGAGACTGTTGGAGATATGCCCTAGAGGCAATAATAAATGTAGTTATTATTATATCTTTGTGTTTATGATAAATGTTTACATTCATGCTATAATAGTATTAACAAGGAAACATTGATACTTGTGTGATTTGTAAACTTAATTTGAAGTCCCTAGTATAGCCTCTATACATCACTAGCTTGTTGGTTGATAAATGATTGTGGTTTCCCTATCATGAACATTGAGATGTTATCAAACAACAAGATCATATCATTAGGAGAATGATATGGTGGACATACTCCTATAGATAAGCGTAGCATAAAGATCAAGTCATTTTAATAGTTCAATTGCTATATGCTTTCTGATACATAGTAACCTAATTCCTTCGACCATGAGATCATGCATATCACCTTTACCAGATGGATGCTTTGATGACATCAAACACCACACCGTAACTGGGTGGCTATAAAGGTGGCATTGAGTGTTCGGAAAGTATTGGTTGAAACACATGGATCAAGAGTGGGATTTGTCCATCCATATGACGGATAGATATACTCTGGGCCCTCTCGGTGGAATGTCATCCAATTAGCTTGCAAGCATGTGACTGGCTCACAAGGGATCACATATCACGGGAATGAGAAAAGAGTACTTATCGGTAACGAGGTTGAACTAGGTATGCAGAGATACCGACGATCAAAACCTCGGATAAGTAAACTATCATGAGACAAAGGGAAATTGGTATCGTATGTAAGTCGTTCATTCGATCGCAAAGTAATCGTAGAAATATGTGGGAGCCATATGAATTTCCAGATTCCTCTATTGGTTATTGTTCGGAGAAGTGTCTCGATCATGTCCGCATAATTCACGAACCGTAGGGAGACACACTTAACGATTCGACGTTGTTTGAGTAGTTATGGTTTTATGAGAAAGAGACCGAATGTTGTTCGGAGTATCGGATGGGATCCGGGATATCACGAGGAGATCCGGAATGGTCCGGAGAATAAGATTCATATAAGGAAAGTCCCGTTTCGGAGTTGGGGAATGATTCCGGTGTTTTCATCGGGAATGTTCTAGAAGGTTCCGGAATGTCCGACAGTCCGGAGGGGAAGGGGTACATGAATGTGTCATTGCAAGTTGGAATAATTGCATCATGTACTAAGTGTCTTCGCTGTCCAAAATAAAGGGTTTATTCAAATCCTAAATTGAAAAGTCAAACGGCTAGTTTGAAAGTCAAACGGCAAGTTTTGGAAAGAGGAGGAGGAGGTTGAAACCGAGTTGGGGAGGGAGTCCCTCCTCCCCAAGCCGGCGCACCACCCAAGCCGAGTTGGGGAGGGACTCCCCTCCCTCCCCTTGGCCGCCGGCCCCTCCACCTATATAAGGAGGGGCAGGGCTACCTCCTAGGACACACAAGTCCCTCACCTCAAACCCTAGAAGCTGCAGCCCACCATAGCCGCCGCCGCCCCCCCTAGGGTTTTGCCCTAGCCACCGACTTGGGGTCCTCGGAACCCTAGCCGCCGGCTCTAGCACTTCCTCCTTGGTGTGTCTAAACCCTAGATCGCCAAGGAGCTCTCTCATACTCCACCATACTCGCTCCGGCTTAAGGAGAAGCCCTGCGAGATCTCACCTCTACTTCCGGTACCATGCCGTTGTGCTGCCGGAATCACGAGGAGAGTGCTACAACCTCCGCTGCCTGCTGGAACAAGGGAGAGGAAGGTCTTCGTCGAGTACCGAACGTGTGACCGACTGCGGGAGCGCTGCCGGAACGCAGCGCCGGAAGGATCGTCTACGCGATCTTGAGATCGGGAAGAGTACGACTACATCACCCACGAGAATCCGCTCTCGTTAAACACTTTGGAATCTTCGAGGGTAAGTTATTCCATCGACTCGTTGCTACAATCTAGTAGATAGATCTTGGCTTGTTTGTTTGTATGCGATAGAAATTTTTTGTTTTCCATGCTACGAAACCCTACAGGAAGCCGTAGGGTAATACCTACAACCTAGGATGATCCGCAACTGGTATTTGATCCATAGTTGGTATTCTGATCCACAGTTGGTATCTTGTCCGCAGCCGATGTTGGTTTACATAGTTAACCAAATCATCTTAATGGTTGCATAAAGAGCATAAAACTTGGCCTAAGTTAATTAAGACATAAATGAGTATAAAATTAAAGCGATCGTCTTTCGAGGCGCTTCGCGAAGTTAGGCCTATCAAAGCGAAAATGTCCAAACAACTAGTTATACAAATAATGTTGGAAGATTTAATATAGAGTTCCACAATTGTGTGGGTAGATCGTAAGCTCTTTCATGAGACCTTAAACAGGTAGAGTATAAGCTGAACAGAGACCAACATTCTAATTATAAAGTCAATGATTATTATATAGACAGTTAAAGACCATTAGTAAACCCTAAGGGGGAGAGTAAACAGTAAACAGAAGTACTGTTATCGGACTTCCCAGAGTAAAGGTTGGAGAAGAAATACTAACCTATGACAACGTTAAGCATTATTTTTATAAGGTTAAAAAGAAAGTAATTATTATAAAGGTACCTTCAGAAGTATGTATGGATAAAATATTAAAGTATACTTCAAGGTAGTAGTACTCAAACCTTAAGGTAATTAGTAAATGGAAGTTGCAGAAGTACTTAAGGAAATAATAAAAGATTAGCTAAAGCTTGATAAGGTGAAATCTTAAAGGTGATAAAATAGAATAGTCCTAACATACTACTTCTAAAAGAAACAACTCTTAAGTAATCCTTAAGAGGGAATAAAACATATCCAATTGGACATGTGTAGAGGAACAAGAAATTCCGATGAGTATGGAATAAATGTGTTCAAAACTAAACTTCAGAAGGAATACCAGTATAAACCATACAATTATAAGTCAAAGATTAGTCTTCTGGCCTTAACTATTGACTAAATTAAAACTTGTTTTAGTAAGATTTCCTAAATCACAAAGTATAGTAAAGAAGTTCGATGATCAAGTAAAGAAGTTGGATTAGGATAACTAATCAGGGAAATAAACTAAATAAGAGACCCCAATTAAAAGGATTTTGTAATAAGGATATACCCCTAAGGGACTAAAGTAAAAAAAATAACTTTGGAATATTGAAGAAAACAAGTTGGAGATTGCCAAGTATAAGGAAAAATTCAAGTAAAAGATCTGGATATGGAATACTATAATTATTTCCATTTGAGGTTACCATGGAGTTGAGAAATGTCGTAACCAACACAAGTCAATTCTTTATTCCGAAACGAAAGAGTGTACGAACTTCGAGGACAAAGTTTATTTTAAGGGGGAGAGTCTGGAACATCCCAGCTTTAGAGCTTAGAAATAAGCTGAACCCAGATGTGTGCATTGCATTCATGCATAGAAAATCCGAATAATTTTCGCGCTTTTGAACAAAACTTGTCAAAGTGATTGAAGCTTCTCTCAACTTGATGGAATTGAAGTAGATCATCAAGTTGACTGCGATAAGTTTCAATATGACCTTTGCTAAAACCTTATTCTAGGTAAAGGAGATTTGATCAAAGGGTAGATCGAATGTAATAAAAATTAAACCCTAATACATTGCTTAATGATCAACATTTGATCCTTAAGTGATTATCACATAGTATTCATTACACCACTCATGAATACCAAGTTATAAACATAACTTAAGTAATAGGAATGGAACAACTAAATCTTGATCTATCTTAATCTCATCTGCTTATACCATGAGTATCATGGTAGTACCTAACCTTAACTCTTTAGTGAGATTGAGTAGGGAAGAAACCAAGTCAAGATCATTCACCATATATCTTTCTTTCCATATCAATCCTTATGGAATACTATCTCAATATCCGTTGTTCATCAATGTTGAGTAATCAACTATTGATTCACCAATTCTTAACCTATCAACTCTTGATCTATCAACTCTTGACCATATCATAAAATTCACTTAAGGCCTATAAAGAAATAAGTAAGAATGGGTAAATAGTAATGCAAGATTTGAATATCATCTATAGGATGGGAGAGTTGTAAGTGAATCAAATCAATATGGTAATTGAAGGAGTTAACTCACTCCTGAATGGAGAGAAGAGTTATATAGAAGATATAATTATATGGTAACCAATAGGATTATAAGGAAGAACATTGCAGATAGATACCAAGGAGTAATCCTATTGGATTAAGTAGGCATAGTCCATGAATAACATCCCTTAATACAATAGAGATACTAAGAAGATAATTTTAATACAACTGTAAAGTTGTATTGATGAAACCTTCATTAGCCAACTGGAAACCTAAGCCACAAATGATTAGAGGATTATAATGATGATGCTTTAGCCACCAAGATTGAATGCTTATACCAAGTATAAGTGACATTGGTGGGTAGAACATGATTGAACCCTAGTATAGATATGTCATCCTAGGTTAGCCATGACAAGTCACAATAATATAATGTGAGCTTGGAGTATTAGATAGTGGAGTTAAGTAGAGACAGGATAGTATGATTAAGATGATGTTAAAGCAACATTGGATTAAAGAAGTAATATTTTCCTCTTTGGAAATACTAAGCACTTGAGGTGGAGTAGGATCTGATGTATACATCTATTGAAGTAATATTAGTAAAGGATGATTATGGAAGGGTATGAATGGAGTTGGAAGTAATACTTGTTGATTGGAGACTATCAGTAGTAAATTAGTTGATATAACCAAGTATGGATAAGTGAAGATTATGAAAGCTTTAGTCTCAAGATCATTGAATTTATAAATGGATTTAGAAGAATAAAAGGTGGATAAGAATATTCTTGTGAAGTAAATCTCATCGTGTTAACACATGATTATGGATATAAAGAAGTAGAATATTTAGGAAAGGAATTCCTAAATTAGAATCCCAGGATTGTGAATCATGGAAGATAGAAATTCTTGATAAACACTAAACCCTAAATCTATAATCAATCTTAACATCCATCTCATCTGTTGGATAAATCATCTTATTTCCACAAAGCTTTATAGGAAGATTTTCCTATAACAAACCACTCAAGTATATCTTTGACAAATTCAAACCTCTAAATCATGTGTAACACATAATTGGAAATTACTATAAACCATTATGCCCAATATTATATCCATATATTAATCACACTTAAGCAAGTAATGAATAGCTAGTTCCAGAAAACAACTATGCATATTTTAAATAAGAAGGGTGGTTAGGATTCACCTGTTAGTAGGTTTTGAATAATAGAATTCACCATTTTGAGAACCCTAATAATTAAATTCTCTTATATAATGATTGTTATATAATGATAAAGATAGATACATGCTTTGCATATATTTAGCTATCATAAACCATTATCATTACATTCTTTAGGAGGAAATAAAAATCATTCTATAAGGGTATAATATAATTAACCAATACCTAAAACCCTACTCCTATATTGGGTATAATAAAATATATACCTTGGAATTTTCTAGATTTAAGGGAATAATATTAGCCATATTAATTCCTTAGAATGTCATGCATCAAGTAATGATGTAGGATTATTATATTAAATTTTCTCCAAACTATAAGTAATTAAAACTAAATTTTATAAATAAATAAGGAAATATCCTATAATAAATCTATGGTGTACTATGGAAAGAAAATTAATAACAAAAGCCCTTACAAAATATTAAAAAGGATGTATATAAAGAAATATAACATTATTTAATAAAAGCTCACAAAATGATGTTAAAGACATTTTAGTCTTGCTACAATTATTTAGCAAATAAAATCTATAAAGAGAATTCAAATCAAAGGTGCTAATTCAAATCTGAAAATAAAACAGGAAATTGAAAACAGAAAAGAATAAAGGAAGAAAACAACAGTCAATTCTGGCCCATGGCCCAGTTTTCCTTCGCCCTATCCGTCGCTCACACGCACCACATTGCAACCCACCTAGCCCACGCCAGCCCAACTAGGCCAAATGCCCGCCGCCACCTGCCGTCTTCTGGAGAGGAGATGAGGACGTCGTGGTGCTCTGCTTCGATCTCATCCTCATCTCCCCTTCCCAGCAACCTCCCTCTCTTCGGTTCCTCAAACCTGAAACCCCTAAGCCGATGAATCACGATGTTCCGAGCTTTCCCGTGGCAGTACAAGCACGCTATGAGCACCGCCTTGCTCCCCTATGTTGATAATCCGGAGGAATTGAGCTGAAGTTCTCGGAGTCGAACCCCCACGTCATTTCTTCCCAAACTCCGACCAAGCTCCGCCGTGGCTCCATCGCTGTTACAGGCCACCACAAGCCTCACCATCAACCTCTTCCTGATTCCTGGTGAGCTCACGAATCCCCAGCACTCTCTAGCTCGTTTTCCCGTGGACTCTGATCATGTCCACGTCGTTGGACTTAGTGCGTCGCCGTACTCCCTGCTCCGATGACCATTAGTGGGCGGCACTACCCCATATGGGTTCTGCAAACTTCCCTGCATCGAAACCCTCGAGTCACCCCTCCCAGAACCCTCTATGCCGTCGTCCCTAGTTCATTTCCGGTGAAGCTCCGGCGAGCACACGTGGCAGCTGATGTGGCCACGGGCCCATCTGTCTGTCTCTGTGGCTAGGTTAGCTAGGAGTGTAAAAATGAATTACTGGTTCCTGCCCATGTGGTATCTGACGTGGCGTTGGTCCCATATGTCATTGGCTGTGGGTAGAAATAGGGCCGGTAACAAGTGTATTCACTAACCTGAGGGATGATGTGGCCACTGGCCCACTAGTCAGTGACTAGGGTAGCTGTAGCTTCGATATAAAAAGTATTTCTGTTTAGGAAATAGATAAAACATTATAAGATCAAATATAAATATTTCCTAAAATGTAATAAAATGATTAAATCTTGTAAATTCAATAACTTTTGTTTTACAATTTAGAAAAATATGTTTAATATATGAAAAATTTCAGAAAAATAAAATCTATAATATTAAACTATTAACAAACATTATTGTGTTAGTAACTTAAATACTTATTATTTAATAAAGAATTTATAAGTAATAAAACTTTGATAATTCATATTTTAATATTAGTAAATGTTAAAAATATAAATAAAATACCAAAAATCTTAGAAAAGTAAGAACTATAATTTAAAACTATAATCATGCATTATTGCTTCACTTAATTAAATATTTATTATTTATTAAGTATTTTATAAAGTAATAAGTATTATAAAAATCATATCTTATTATTTATAAATCACAAAAATAAATGTAATATACCAAAATGATCACAAAAATAATACCTACATGTTAAAAATATAAGATTACACTTGTAAGGTAAATAAAAAAAATTACAACACTTTAATAATTTGAATTTAAACTATTTCCTTAGTTGATAATTCATATAAGGGTAAATAAAACTTGCTAATAATTCTAAAAATTAGTTAATGTAGACTAATAAATAGTATTAGTTCTAAATATTGATTATATGAAGTCAAAATGGTTGAACACATTTTAAATACAATTTTATTGAATTATCCTTCAACCATAAGTGTAGATTATTTTATAAAAGGATCCTTATCCAATATAAAATCTCCTAGAATAATTTGTAGCGAAATAAAACCTATTCCTTTACTTTAACCCCAAGTTTATCAACATACCAAAACACTATAGTGAATTCATAAGTAGTTAAGTAATATTATTACCTTGATTACAACCCATAACCACTCATTTATAAAAACATAAATGATTCTATTCCATTATAATCTTGAGAAACCACTACACCAAATAAAAGGATAACCATTCTTAAGTAACTTTAAGGAAACATTATAAAGTACACAAGGTACAAATAACATAAGCAATATACCTTAAGTCCATCTATGTCTTTAAAGTTAACTTTAGTCTACAAGACCTTAAATATTATGCTAAAGATATTGTTATGTGTTTTATAGTTAACTTTGGTCTATTATAACTACGTTATAAAGCATTTCAAATCCAAACTATCCAAGTAAGCACAAACAACGTCGACCACCTCTGATTAACCACAAGGATTGTTTAAGCCTTAATAAAGAAATCCTTTCTTCAAAAGTTATTCATTTTGCCACTTCAATCAACAAGTCTTGTAATAATATTTCCAACTCTTACCAACTAAACTCAAGGACTCTCATCATAGTCAATAGATGACAATTAATCACAATCACATTGCTTTGAACTTTACTTGCATACTTAGGATTATAAACACTTAAGTTCCTTATAAATGCCATTACTTGTAAAGTAAAATTTGAAGATAAACAATTCTTATATTAGTAGTCTTTGAGTAGCATTCCATATGTGTGTATCTTATTGTTGGGTGATATTCTAAATACGTGTTGTTCACACACACTCACAAGCCTTAATAAGAAGCACAAGTGTGAAACTTAATCAAAAAGGGCAACACATTCCAAAGAAATCATTTCTAGTATCCAAACCCTAAAATAATGCTTATTCTAGGGATTCGCGTTTATAAAGTGCATTACATTACTTGTGCATAATAGCATCTTGCTTCTTTAAACATTAGCCCTTACCGGACCAATGATGCTGATTTCAGATATTGGATCTTATATTGTCTTGAAGACCGTGAGTGCATAATCTTGCAATCACAAAAGGCAAGTTCACACTTGCTCATGTCCTTTGCCTATTTTCTGTAAAGTATTTTGCAAATCCAGTGTTGTCATCACCTGCATTTGAAAAGGGTCAGAAAACATTATTTTCATAATAATATGATCATAGGTTATTTACCATGAGGTAATAACCTACTATGAAAGTTCCGGTGGTAAAGTAACATATTATCTAGGACTTAACAACCAATGTCGCCAGTGATTCTTGCGTCGTATATCACGCGTTAACCATGAGATTTGGAATGGGATGAAGAAGTCAGTTGTATCCTATTCCTCTCGTATGGAGGCAAGACGACCTTAACGTGACGTTGTGATTCCTTGTGCGGATCCAACATATGGGTGGGCACCCTTACGCCCCACACTTTTGGTGTCTAGATTATCTATAAATGGTGTTTAGGGATATAGTCCATTTAAATGGTACTCGTCCGGGCATCACTAGGTCATAGAGTCTTCGGGAACTCATCAGGGTTTTGGCCTGCCCGAAAGGGGGCTTAACGGAGGTGAGCCGGCCCCGAAGGATCATGCAGACATACGAGGCCACGGAGAGGGCAGTGATTGGCTTGGATCTTAGTTTGGGCCTCATACCAAGGAAGTATGAACGGGTTGGCCGCTCGGATGTGCAACAAAGCTAAGATCTCTCATGGGTAAAGTAACGCACCTCTGCAGAGTGTAAGAACTGTAACTTGTTACTCCCTGTTCCGGGAGATGCGAACGCGGCGGGAAAGGAACTCCATGAAAGTTCTGGTAAACCCGTGAAGTCTGACAGACATAGCTTTTTAGAATAAAAGGAACCTTTGAAGAAATGTTTACAAAAACCTACATTGTCTACGACCTATGGTCTGTGGCTGTAGATATAGTGCATCAAACACTCCTTTTCTAGTGAACTTGCTGAGTACGCTCGTACTCAACGTATCTTCTTAACCCTTGCTAGATTCTGAAGCCATTAAGACGACGTCTACATCAAGTTATGCTCCAGGAATCATCACCAGAATCTAAAGTTCTTCAATGAAGTCAACAAAGTCAACATATACATCAAATCAAGTGAAGAAAAAGTTACTGATTAGGTAGGAATATAATTTCTAGCCATAGAACCTATTTCTATAGTGTATTGCAATAGCAACAATGCCAGACCAATAGTTCGGATACTAGTCTTATTAGTATGATAGTTTTTGAGTTGTTTATTCCTGATTCTTCTTTGTAAGAAGTTTCTTTCTCTCTCTTTAACCTAGAGTGTTCTCTAGATCTTGTGTAAAGAGTTGAGTTGTAACCTATAGTCATGTCTTGGACCTGCTGTGTTTCTGTTGTACCACTCTGAGGGATGTAATACTAGTGAACGGTGTTTCATTGGTGTTACGTCAACGACTATAGTGTACTACGTCATGCAGTGGTATGCTGGGTCACCACAAAAGGCCTCCCAAGAATAATAGACATATTATCATCTTCAGGCATTTCAAGCACAACAAAATTAGTTAAAACCATGCAATTATGAGCAACTTGAACAGGAACATCCTCACATATACCAACATGAATAGTAGTTGACTTACCAGCCATTTGCAATGATATATCAGTTGATATCAACTTTTCTAGCTGGAGTCTCTTGTAGAGAGAAAAAGGCATAACACTAACTCCAGCTCCTAAATCACATAAAGCAGTTATAACATAATTATTTTTAAATGAGCAAGGAATAGTTGGTATACCTGGATCACCAAGTTTCTTTGAAACCTTACCATTGAAGGAATAATTAGCAAGCAAAGTAGAAATCTCCTCATTAGGAAACTTCCTTTTATTAGAGACAATATCCTTCATATACTTTGAATAAGGAAGCAACTTAATAGCATCCGTCAAAGGAATTTGCAGGAATAAAGGTTTCATCCACTCACAAAACTTGTTGTAGTGTTCTTCCTCCTTTGACTCGTGTTTCTTACCTGGAAAAGGCATAGGTTTCTGCACCCAAGGTTCTGTCTCTTTACCATGTTTATTAGCAATACAACCCTCCTTTGTGTACCTAGTGTTCTTAGTGTGTTTCTCAGGTTCTTCCTCACCTTCCTCCTTATCAGGAGACTCATTATTATTACCACTCTCAGTTTTAGCATCAGATACAAATATACTATTAGGATCTACATCAGGTTCAAGTGGTTCCTCAACTACTTTATGTTTCTTTTTCTTTCTCTTACGAGGACTACCACTATCTTCACCTTGTTAGGAATCCTGCTATATTCTTTTAGGATGTCCTTCAGGATATAATGGATCTTGAGTAGCTGCACCACTCCTAGTTCTAATTCCATAAACATGTTTATTTCCCAAAGCATTAACTAGCATATCCTTTTGTACATTAGCAAGTTGATCAAGTTGGGTTTGAACCATTTTAAAGTGTTTACAAAGCATTTTAATATCATTAGAAGTTCTTTTCACAATATCTTTCAACTCATGGATAGCTCTAGAGTTTTCCAATAAATGATCCTGAACTTGTTTATTAAAATTACCTTGTTTAACGATAAATGTGTCAAGTTCCTCTAAGCATTGATCAGGAGGCTTACCATAAGGAATATCACCTTCATTAAATTGGAGAGAGTGTACCTCAATAGTAGATGAGTGGGGAATTGGCTTACATAATTCTTCTATAGGAGGTAGATTCTTCACAACTTCAGCTCTAATACCTTTCTCCTTTAGACACTTCTTAGCTTCCTTCATCATTTAATGCAATAATTCCCGTATTCTTTGGTGTTGGTGTTGGAACTGGTTCAGGCACAACTGGTTCAGGAGTAATAGGCTCAGGTGTATTTAGCTCAGTTGAAGTCCAGTCATCATAATTCTTGCTCATTTTGGTCATTAATTCTTCAGCATCTGTAGGAGTCCTTTTCCTGAAAACACAATCAGCAAAGCTATCTAGGTAGGTCCTAGAATCATCAGTTAGTCCATTATAATAAATATCAAGAAACTCATTTTTAGGTAATGGACATCCAGTATGTGCATGAATCAACGAACAAAATCTTTTCCATGACTCAGGCAATTTCTCTTCTTCTCCCTATTGAAAATAAAAAAGTCTCTGTAAAGCAGCATGTCTAGCACTGGGAGGAAAATATTTATGGAAGAAAGAAGCAATCGAGCAATCAGGGATATCAATGGAACCAGGAGGTAATCTATTAAACCAAGCCCTAGCTTCTCCTTTTAGTGAAAAAGGGAAGATCTTAGTAACAAAGTACTTGCGCATTTTAAAACCATCAGAGAATAAAGCACCGATAGTAGAAAGCCCATTCATATGAGCCACAACACTCTCATTTTCAGTCCCACAAAAAGGTTCTTTCTCAATAATATCTAAATAAGAAAAATCAAGAGAGAAATCATAATCTTCATCTTTAATATCTATGGGAGAAGTGGCAAACTTAGGATCAGAGGACAACTTAGGCATAATAGTACGTCTAACAAGGAGACTCTTCATAGCACTAGTACCATGTGTGTTTCGGCACTCTTCAACGAATTCATCAGTGAACTCAATGTAACCATTATTAATATCATAACTCTCACTAGCCTCGGGTGAGCTAACAGGTGTAATAGTGTCTTCACTAGGAGTTTCGGTATTTCCTAAACTAGCCATACTAGCATCTAGAAAAGGACCTAATGAACCACTCGCATCAAACACAGTAGAAGTAACATCATGAGTATCAAAAGCAATTTCAGATTCAACAGTAGTAGTAGTGTGTGTAGCATGAGTATGTGGTGGTGGTGTGACAAGCTTACTTATAACAAACGGTATCAAGAGCAGCAGAGGTGTTTAGGACAGTACCTCTTCTTGTAGTGGATGGTAAAATAGGGAACTTTCCATCACGAGACGCCCCCATGATGAAATGAGTAGCAGTGAACAATAGTAGATCCAAGTGAACTTACAAATAAAGCTATGCTCCCCGGAAACGGCGCTAGAAAATAGTCTTGATAACCCACAAGTGTAGGGGGGCGCAACAGTCTTCGCGGGTAGTATTACCCAATTTATTGATTCGACACAAGAGGATCCAAAGAATACTTGCAAGCCTTAACAACTGAGTTGTCAATTTAGCTGCACCTGGAAATAGTTCTTGCTCACAGAAGTTTGTCAGTAGCAACAGCAGCAATAACAACAACAGTGAAACCGTAGCAATAGTAATAGTAACGGTAACAGTAGGATTCGAGTGCGGTAGGCATAGGGATGGATGGACGGGCGTTGCATGGACGAGTCTAAACATGTAACTTCAAGGTCTAGGGTATTGCAGATAAATAATAACAAGCATCCAAGTAAAAAACAATCATAGGCATGTGCTCCAAATATAGTCATACGTGCTCGCAATGAGAACTTGCACAACATCTTCTATCCAGCCAGCCCGTGGCAGCGGGGCCTCTAGGAAACTACTAGCAATTAAGGTGCTCCTTTTTAATAGAGCACCGGAACAAAGCATTAACACTCCGTGAACACATGTGATCCTCACAACATAGCTATCCCCTCCGGTTGTCCCAATTATTGTCACTTTGGGGCCTTTGGATCCGGACAATGATATGTGTACACAACTTGTAGATAAGATCACAAACAATACTATCATAATGATTCAATAATAAGTTCAGATTTGATATCATGGCACTCGGGCCCTAGTGACAAGCATTAAGCACAACAAGTTGCAACAAAGTCAAATAGCACTAATAGAGATACTAGGCACTATGCCCTAACAGATCTTATTCGATTACATGATACAACTCATCCAATCCCTACCATCCCCAAGCCTACAGCGGGGGATTACTCACTCATGGATGAGGGAAACATCGGTGGTTGATGGAGATGCGTTGGTAATGACGATGGCAATTATCCTATCCAAATTCCCCGTCCCGGCAGGGTGCCAGAACGAAGTTTCTAGATCCGAATCTTGGTTTCTAGTGGCAGCGGCGGAGCAGAACTCTTTCTGGAAAACTATAGACCCCCCTTGAGTTTTTAGGTCAGAAGGCAACTTATAGGCGCGGAGGGAGGCCGAGGAGCTGCCTGGGGTGGCCAAACCCCCTCCAGGCGCGGGGTTAGGTGGGCCCACGCCTGGGGTGGGTCTAGGACCCCCCAGGCCTCCTCTCTGTCTCCCCTTCTGTCTCCGTGGATCTTTTCGTGAAAAATAGTTTTTGGCATATATTCCGGGATTTTTCCTGATAGTTGATTTTCTGCACAAAAACAAGACACCAAGGTAATTCTGCTGAAAACAGCGTCAGTCCGTGTTAGTTGCATCTAAATTACACAAGTTTAGAGAAGAAACAGTAGCAAAGTGTTCGAGAAAGTAGATACGTTTTGGACGTATCAGTCATAGACAAGAAAAGTGATAAAATTCTACCTAAACTACTAGATGTGTAAAGCTCATATGAAAGTAAATAAGAACTAGAAGTCATGCATATAAGGCATAGATATAGCTTAGAAGAATCATTATATGAGAGATAAATGACACATTTTATATGGCTAAAAGAGGCGGTATTTTACATCCATCAATTTCCCCCTCACCGGAGGCTCCGGTGCGACAGGATATGCCCCCTCCCGGAGTAGGAGCAGACTTTCGCCTCCGCCACCGCCTCTGTAAATCGTGGGAAAATATGGCTTAGGTTTTTTCGTGATACGGAGGTGTCTGTAAAAAGGATGAGCCTAGACGACGCTCGAGGGCCGAAAGATCCTATGTGGCGCGCCCAGGGGTGGGCGCGCCACCTGGCCTCTTTCGGGCCTCGTTGCTCCCCTGCCTCATTCTTTGGCCCAATTTGGTTCTTCTGGTGAAAAACTTATTAGATATTTTTCCTTCGATTTATTGAAGTCCAGAAGTTCCTGAAACAACAAAAACATGAAAAAGGAAGTTTTCTTCCTCCCAGAAATTAAATACCATGAAAGAGACTTTATAGGAAAGTCTAGTAAATCATCTAAATATGCATAAATAATGATGGATCAAGGTAAATATGATTCTAAACAGTGCATAAAGGTCCTAAAAATGATGATACAAAATGCAAGTATCAAGCGAGTACAAGTCTTCTCGTACACCATATGATCGTAGTGTGTTACTTCAAAAGAATCAAGGAAATGCTAGAGATCAACTAAGATACTCTCAAATTATTGGATTACTTATGTATCTAGCTACCGCCACGAGGCCTGACATTGCTTTTGCTGTAAGCAAACTCAGTCGATTTGTCTCAAATTCGGAGATGATCAATGGCATGATCTTAATAGAGTTATGCGCTATCTAAAAGGTATTGCGAGCTATGACATTCACTATATCAGGTATCGAGGGTACTAGAGGGTTATAGTGACTCAAATTGGACATCTGATGCCGACGAGATAAAATCCACTAGTGGATATTAATTCACTCTTGATAGTGGCATTGTTTCTTGGAAGTCTTGCAAGCAGGTCATCTTAACAAGGTCAACTATGAAAGCAGAACTCACAGCATTAGGCACAACCATTATTGAAGCAGAGTGGCTTCATGAACTTTTCATGAACTTACTTGTGGTTGAAAAACAAATACCCGCAATCCTTATGAAATGCGATAATCAAACTGTGATTTTCAAAGTAAATATTTCTAAGGATAATATGAAGTCATCAAGACATGTGAAGAAGAGACTAAAACCTGTCAGAAAAATGAGAAACTCCTGAGTTATTGCGTTGGATTATATCCAAGCATCTAAAAATTTGGAAGATCTCTTCATGAAGGGCCTATCACTCAATGTGATAGATAATGCATTGAATGAGATGGGCATGAGACCCACATCATGAGTTGACCATTGTGGTAAACCACTCTATGTGATTGGAGGTCCCGTGAATTGTAATTGGGAGACAAGATGTTGCCAATAGACAAGAGAGTATCCTTATATTTTTACCACTCTATGAAGATGCAATACTCTCCTATTCAGCATGATAGGTTGATATTTATCTTAATGTGTTCTAAGAGGCTTATACAAGCAGAGATGTTGTCTTGCAGAACATCTTCTGAAGAACACATCTATATGAGCTTGATTGTTAAACGTCACAGTCTATGATAGTTTGGGTGTTTCCTAACAAACTCATGAAAGTCCCCGGAGTATGACGCATAATCTCCCACCACGGGGAAGTCCTGCGGCAAACTAGTATCGGTCAAGGCTTTGTGTGAAACTAGGTTCGTAGAAAAACTTGCAGTTTAAGGCATAGTCCAGTTTTCAAGTTGCAACAGTGTAGCATAGAGTTCTGGGTGGAAGTTCAACTTAACAGTCTCCACTGCAGTGCCGATATATAAAACAATGTTTTGAAACCATAGACAAATCTTTGTGCCTTTGAGATCTAGTGGGGGATTGTTGGAATTTATATAAATGTCCCATCCCACTAATTATTTTATAGTTCAATAAATTCCTGAAAATCTCCATGGCCCATTTGGCCCATTCATGCATGACAAGAGGTGAGACAAATAAATGGGTTCTTCCACCACTTAGTAAACGTATGAGAAGGAGAGAGACATACATGCGTGCTCCTCCTCCTCCTTCGTCGCCCGCCTCGTCTTGCCTCGTGGTGCGGGTTGTGGGTATCTCGCCGAGCCAACTTTCTTTTTGTCATGCATGAACAGAATACATATAGTTTGCGGTAGTGGAGTTTAAATACGAAGTCAGTGGGTTGGCTTCCTGTTCTTCTCCATCCCGTCTCGCGACATGCGCCGCTAGTCCCGACAGTAGGCCTCTAAAATCCCGTCTCTTCGAGTCCTGTATGGGAGAAGGGCGATAAGGTTTTTGGAAAGCGCTACCGCGCGACTACTGACTTCTTCCTCTTCATCACAGATGCTCTGAACACTGACGACATCTTTCTCGACGATTACTTCTTCCCGGAGGTGGACGATATCCTCGGCAACATGACTGACAACAACAACACGACTGGTTCCTCCTCTGCACCATGTGTCTCTCTCTTCCTTCTGTTCGAGCTCCGCTTGGAGTTCGTACTTCTAGTCTTTGGCCTAGATATGTGTTGTTGTATATTGATACGTCAGAAACGTATCTATAATTTTTGATGCTCCATGCTTGTTTAGTATCTACTTTGATTTGTTTTGTCTACACTTTGAGGTGTTTTTATATCTTTTCTGGAACTAACCTATTAACAAGTTGCCACAGTGCCAGTTGTCTGTTTTCTTCTGTTTTTTATTCCAGAAAGGCAGAAAATCAATATTCTCGGAATTGGACGGGACAAAAGCCAAAGTCAATATTTTACCGTGCGGGACACAAAGCCAGAATATGAGACGGAGAGGCGAACCAGGGCGGCCGCACCCCCTAGGCGCGGGTGGGCCCACCCCGCGCCTGGGTAGGGTGTGCCCCCCCTGGCCGCCTCCCAGTCTTGCCTCTTCGCCTATAAGAAGCCCCTGATGCAGAAACCCTAGGGACCCGATCAAAACTCCACGAAACCTTCTATAGCCACCGCCACCGTCGTCTCTAGATCGGGGGGGGGGGGCTCCGAAGTTCTTCCCGGCACCCTGCCGGAGGGGAAATCATCCTGGAGGCCTTCTCTCCGGTATGAAGCGTGAGTAGTTCCACCTTGGACTATGGGTCCATGTAGTAGCTAGATGGTTGTATCTCCTCCTCGTCCTTTCATGTATAGATCTTGTGAGCTCCGTTCATGATCAAATCTAATATATTTGTAATCATGCATGTTGTGTTTGCGGGGATCCGATGGATATTGAGATTACTATGTCATATTGTTTAATGGTTTGTCTATTTGATACTATCATGTCTGTGTTGTTTGTGATCTTGCATGCTCTCCGTTGCTAGTAGCTATCTTGACCGAGTAGTTGCTAGTGACTCCAAGAGGGGTATTTATGCTCGATAGTGGGTTCATGCCTCTAGTTTTCAAGGGAAGTGACGGAAATCTCTTCGATTGTAGATGTGTTGTTGCTACTAGGGAGAAAACAACGATCTCTTGTTCATAGAACAAGTGGATTGTTTACCTTACACATTTTGCTTAAAGCAGTTGTCTGTTGCTTGCAGCTTAATACTGGAGGGGGTTCGTGTTGGAGATATGCCCTAGAGGCAATAATAAATGTAGTTATTATTATATCTTTGTGTTTATGATAAATGTTTACATTCATGCTATAATAGTATTAACAAGGAAACATTAATACTTGTGTGATTTGTAAACTAAAACAAGAGTCCCTAGTAAAGCCTCTTTATAATACTAGCTTGTTGGTTAATAGATGATTGTGGTTTCCATATCATGAACATTGAGATGTTATTAACAACAAGATCACATCGTTAGGAGAATGATATGGTGTACATACTCCTATAGATAAGCGTAGCATAAAGATCAAGTCATTTTAATAGTTCAATTGCTATATGCTTTCTGATACATAGTAATCTAATTCCTTCGACCATGAGATCATGCATATCACCTTTACCGGATGGATGCTTTGATGACATCAAACACCACACCGTAACTGGGTGGCTATAAAGGTGTCATTGAGTGTTCAGAAAGTATTGGTTGAAACACATGGATCAAGAGTGGGATTTGTCCATCCATATGACGGATAGATATACTCTGGGCCCTCTCGGTGAAATGTCATCCAATTAGCTTACAAGCATGTGACTAGCTCACAAGGGATCACATATCACGGGAACGAGAAAAGAGTACTTATCGGTAACGAGGTTGAACTAGGTATGCAGAGATACCGACGATCATAACCTCGGATAAGTAAATTATCGTGAGACAAAGGGAAATTGGTATCGTATGTAAGTGGTTCATTCGATCGCAAAGTAATCGTAGAAATATGTGGGAGCCATATGAATTTCCAGATTCCTCTATTGGTTATTGATCGGAGAAGTGTCTCGGTCATGTCCGCATAATTCACGAACCGTAGGGAGACACACTTAAGGATTCGATGTTGTTGAGTAGTTATGGAATGATGAGTAAGAGACCGAATGTTGTTCGGAGTCTCGGATGGGATCCGGGATATCACGAGGAGATCCGGAATGGTCCGGAGAATAAGATTCGTATAAGGAAAGTCTTGTTTCGGAGTTGGGGAATGGTTCCGGTGTTTTCATCGGGAATGTTCTAGAAGGTTCCGGAATGTCCGGCACTCCAGAGGGGAAGGGTACATGAATGTGTTATATCAAGTTGGTATGATTGCATTATGTACTCGGTGTCATCGCTGAACAAATTAGAGGGTTTATTCAAATCCTAGTTTGAAAACTCAAACGCCAAGTTTGAAAGTCAAACGACTATTTTTGGGAAGTGGGGAAGGAGGAGGAAACCGAGTTGGGGAGGAGTCCCTCCTCCACCGCCGACCCACCTCCAAGCCGAGTTGGGGAGGGACTCCCCTCCCCTTGGCCGGCCGGCCCCTCCACCTATAAAAGGAGGGGCAGGGCTCCCCTCCTAGACACACAAGATCCCCGCCTCCAAAACCCTAAGCCGCCGGCGCCGCCACCTGCTGCCGCCGCCGCCCTAGGTCAAGTCGCCGCCGCCTAGCAACCCTAGACGTCGGCCAAGCTTCCTCCTCGGCGTGTCTAAACCCTAGATCGTCGAGGGACTCTCTCATACTCCACCATACTCGCTCCGGCTTAAGGCGAAGCCCTGCGAGATCTCCCCTCTACTTCCGGTACCACGTCGTTGTGCTGCCGGAATCGCGAGGAGAGTGCTACAACCTCCGCTGCCTACTGGAACAAGGGAGAGGAAGGTCTTCGTCAAGTGCCGAGCGTGTGACCGACTGCGGGAGCGCTGCCGGAACGCAGCGCCGGAAGGATCGTCTACGCGATCTTGAGATCGGGAAGAGTACTACTACATCACCCACGAGAATCCGCTCTCGTTAAACACTTTGGAATCTTCGAGGGTGAGTTATTCCATCGACTCGTTGCTACAATCTAGTAGTAGATAGATCTTGGCTTGTTTGTTTGTATGCGATAGAAATATTTTGTTTTCCATGCTACGAAACCCTACAGTGGTATCAGAGCCGTGTCTATATGTAGATCTGTTGAACGAGTAGAACACAATTGTCATTGTGGGCGTTGATGCTTTTATTGTCGATTGCTTCTTGTGTACTTTGCATCTTGCGGTATGTTGGGATGAAGCGGCCCGGGCTAACCATACATGACATCGTTCATGAGACTTGCTCCACGCTCGACATGCAACTTGTATTGCATAAGTGGATTTGCGGGTGCCTGTTTCTCCTAGCATAGTTAAGATCCAATTTACAATGGGTGATTAACAATACTAGTATCAATGTTGTGGTTCATGTTCGTAAGTTAGAACGACACTTATTGGAAGCCCCAAACCACGTAAAATATGCAAAAAAAAGTAGAGGCGTCTAACTTTGTTTTGCAGGGGTGTGCAGTGATGTGATATGGCCATGATTGTGATTATATTTGATGTATGCAATGTTCCTTATTGTAAGTTGGCAACCGGCAGGAGCCATATGGTTGTCTTTAATTTATGTTAAGACCCGCGTGTCTATTCAAAGTAGTTGTAATAGTTGAATCCGGTGGACGACAACCATGGAGAAGCGTCATTGACCTTGATGCAATGTCGGTGATGATGGAGATTATGTTCGTGCTTGAAGATGGAGATCGGAAGCACAAAAAAGAAAGGCCATATCATATCACATATTATGAATTGCATGTGATGTTAATCCTTTATGCATCTTGTATTGCTTAGTAGACGATGGTAGCATTATAAGATGATCCCTCATGCACATGAATTTCAAGTCATAAAGTGTTCACCCTTAGTTAGCACCGTTGCTAAAGCTTGTTGTTTCGAAGCACCACGTGATGATCGGGTGTGTTAGATTCCGCAAGTGTATACAACGTGAGCAAGCCAGATTTGCTCATGCGGAAACTAAGGTTTGATCTTGACGAGCCTAGCATGTACAGACATGGTCTCGGAACACGGATCACCGAAAGGTAAAGCATGAATCATATAGTAGATATGATGAACATGTCGATTGTTCGCCATTGAAACTATATCAACTCTCGTGATGATCGGTGTTGATGTGGTGGATTTGGTTCGTGTGGTCACTAAAACAATGTGAGGGGTATTGTTTTGAGTGGGAGTTCACCAATATTAATTTTATTATTAATTTGAACTCAATATGTCATAAACTTAGTCTAAACTATTGCAAATATGTTGTAGATCAATGGCAGCCCCTACCATCAATTTTAATGCGTTCCTAGAGAAAGAAAAGTTGGAAAACAATGGAAGCAACTTCGCGGATTGGTTCCGCAATTTGAGGATTGTCCTCACAGCTGGTAATTTGACCTATGTGCTGGATGCACCGCTAGGTGACCCACCTGCAGCTGATGCTGCCGATGAAGTAAAGAATGTTTACCTCACTCGGAAGACTCAGTACTCCACAGTTCAGTGTGCTATCTTGTATGGTTTAGAATCGGAGCTTCAGAAAAGGTTTGAGAATTCAGACCCATATGATATTGTCGAGGATCTCAAATTGATCTTTGAGACTCATGCGGCAATTGAAAGCTATGAGGCTTCTGAAAAGTTCTTTAACTGCAAGATGGAAGAGGGCAGCTCCGTCAGTGAGCATGTGCTTAAGATGTCTGGGCACGCAAACAAACTTCAAAGCTTGGGTATTGTGATTCCTAATGCTTTGGGGATTTACCGTGTCCTCCAATCACTACCACCAAGTTACAAGAACTTTGTGATGAACTACAACATGCAGAACATGAACAAGACGTTGCCAGAACTCTTTGCCATGTTGAAATCTGCAGAAGTGGAGATCAAGAAAGAGCACCAAGTGTTGTTGGTCAATAAGACCACCAAATTCAAGAAAGGCAAGTCTAAGCAGAAGGGACACTTCAAGAAGGGTGGTAAGAAAGTTACCACGCCGACGAAGAAGACCAAGGCTGGACCTAAGCCTGATACTGAGTGCTTTTACTGCAAGGGAGAAGGTCACTGGAAGCGGAATTGCCCAAAGTACTTGGCGGATTTGAAGAACGGCAACATCAAGAAGAAAGGTATATCTGATATAATTGTTATTGATGTGTATCTCACTAGTACTCGTAGTAGTGCCTGGGTATTTGATACTGGTTCGGTTGCTCATATTTGTAACTCGAAACAGGTGCTGCAGAATAAACGGAAGCTAGCGAAGAACGAGGTGACGATGCGCGTGGGAAACGGATCAAAGGTTGATGTGATCGCGGTCGTCACGCTACCCCTTCATCTACCATCGGGATTAGTTTTATACTTAAATAATTGTTATTTGGTGCCTGCGTTGAGCATGAACATTATATCAGGATCTTGTTTATTGCGAGACGGTTACTTGTTTAAGTCCGAGAATAATGGTTGTTCGATTTATATGAGTAATATGTTTTATGCACATGCACCTTTGATAGATGGTATATTCTTATTGAATCTTGATAGTGGAAATACACATATTAATAACATTGAAGCTAAACGTTTGAAATCGAGCGATAACTCGACCTATATGTGGCACTATCGTCTTGGTCACATTGGAGTGAAGCGTATGAAGAAACTCCATTCCGATGGACTTCTTGAATCACTTGATTTCGAATCACTTGATAGATGCGAAGCATGTCTGATGGGTAAAATGACTAAGACTCCATTTTTTGGTATGATGGAGCGAGCTACGGACTTATTGGAAATCATACATACCGATGTGTGTGGTCCAATGAGTGTAGCATCGCGCGGTGGTTATCGTTATGTTCTTACCTTCACGGATGATTTGAGTAGATATGGGTATATCTATTTCATGAAACATAAGTCCGAAACTTTCAAGAAGTTTAAGGAATTTCAAAGTGAGGTAGAGAATCAACGTAACAAGAAGATTAAATTTCTACGTTCTGATCGTGGAGGTGAATATCTAAGTTACGAGTTTGGCGAGCATTTGAAGAAATGAGCAATACTTTCACAATTGACACCGCCGGGAACACCACAGCGTAATGGTGTGTCCGAACGTCGTAATCAAACTCTCTTAGATATGGTTCGTTCTATGATGTCACTTACAGATTTACCGCTATCATTTTGGGGTTATGCATTAGAAACAACCGCATTCACTTTAAATAGGGCACCATCTAAATCCGTTGAAACGACACCGTATGAATTTTGGTTTGGGAAGAAACCTAGATTGTCGTTCCTTAAAGTTTGGGGATGCAAAGCCTATGTAAAGAAGTTACAACCGGACAAGCTTGAACCCAAAGCGGAAAAATGCGTCTTCATAGGATACCCGAAGGAAACTATTGGATATACCTTCTATCATAGATCCGAAGGCAAAATCTTCGTTGCCAAGAATGGATCCTTTCTAGAGAAGAAATTTCTCTCGAAAGAAGTGACTGGAAGGAAAGTAGAACTTGACGAGGTTGTCGAACCTTCTCTCGAAATTGCGAGTAGCGCAGCACCGGAAGAAGTTCCTATGGTGCCTGCACCACTAAGAGAGGAAGCTAATGATGATGATCATGAAACTTCGGTTGAAGTTGCTACAGAGCCTCGCAGGTCAACGAGAACTCGTACCACTCCAGATTGGTATGATCCCGTTATGAGTGTCATGTTGGTGGACAACACCGATGACCCTGAGACATATGAGGAAGCGATGATGAGCCCAGATTCCAATAAATGGCAAGAAGCCATGAAATCCGAGATTGGATCCATGTACGAAAACCAAGTATGGACTTTGGTGGACCTACCGGATGGCCGGAAGGCTGTCGAGAACAAATGGATTTTCAAGAAGAAAACAGATGTTGATGGTAATGTTACTGTCTATAAAGCTTGACTTGTCGCAAAAGGGTTTCGACAAATTCAAGGAGTTGACTACGATGAGACTTTCTCACCAGTAGCGAAGCTAAAGTCTGTGAGGATTATGTTAGCAATCGCTGCATATTATGATTATGAGATATGGCAGATGGATGTCAAAACAGCATTCCTCAATGGAGACATTGATGAAGAGTTGTATATGATGCAACCCAAAGGTTTTGTCGATCCTAAAGATGCTAACAAGGTATGCAAACTTCAAAGGTCCATCTATGGATTGAAGCAAGCATCCCGAAGTTGTAATCAAAGTTTTGATAAGGTGATCAGAAGTTTTGGTTTTATACAAACTTATGGAGAAGCTTGTATTTACAAGAAAGTGAGTGGGAGCTCTATAGCATTCTTAATACTATATGTATATGACATATTGTTGATTGAGAATGATGTAGACCTTCTTAATAGTGTCAAGGAATATTTGAATAATAGTTTTTCAATGAAGGATCTTGGCGAAGCAGCTTACATATTAGGCATAAAGATTTATAGAGATAGATCAAAACGCCAAATATCATTGTCACAAAGTACATATTTGGACAAAGTTCTAAAGAGGTTTGGAATGGAAGATAACAAAAAAGGGTTCTTGCCCAAGTTGCCCAATACGACCTTGAGTAAAACTCAAAGTCCGACATCGGCAGAAGATAGAGAAAGGATGAGTAAGACTCCCTATGCCTCAGCCATAGGATCTCTAATGTATGCCATGCTATGTACTAGACCCGATATTGCATATGCTGTTAGTTTAACTAGCAGATATCAAAGTGATCCAGGAGTGGATCATTGGAGAGCGGTCAAAAACATCCTTAAGTACTTGAGAAGAACTAAGGATATGGTTGTTTCTTATGGAGGTGATGAACAACTCGTTGTTAATGGTTACACCGATGCTAGTTGGAACACCGATCCGGATGATTCTAAATCACAATCTGGATACGTATTTATTTTGAATGGTGCAACAGTTAGCTGGAGGAGTGCAAAGCAAAACGTTGTGGCGAGATCTTCAACTGAATCGGAATACATGGCTGCTTCAGAGGCTTCACAAGAAGCGATATGGATGAAAGAGTTCATTACAGAGCTGGGCGTGGTTCCTAGTGCGCTGGACCCAATGTCTATCTACTGTGATAACATGGGCGCCATAGCCAATGCGCAAGAACCAAGGTCACACAAGAAGCTGAAGCATATCAAGCTACGTTTTCACGCTATTCGAGAACATATCCAAGATGGGGATATAAAGATTTGCAAAGTACACACAGATCTGAATATGGCGGATCCGTTGACTAAACCTCTCCCGAGCGCAAAACATGACCAGCACCAAACTGCCATGGGTGTTCGGTATATTACCATGTAATCTAGATTAGATGACTCTAGTGCAAGTGGGAGACTGTTGGAGATATGCCCTAGAGGCAATAATAAATGTAGTTATTATTATATTTTGTGTTTATGATAAATGTTTACATTCATGCTATAATAGTATTAACAAGGAAACATTAATACTTGTGTGATTTGTAAACTAAAATAAGAGTCCGTAGTAAAGCTCTTTATAATACTAGCTTGTTGGTTAATAGATGATTGTGGTTTCCATATCATGAACATGAGATGTTATTAACAACAAGATCATATCGTTAGGAGAATGATATGGTGGACATACTCCTATAGATAAGCATAGCATAAAGATCAAGTCATTTTAATAGTTCAATTGCTATATGCTTTCTGATACATAGTAATCTAATTCCTTCGACCATGAGATCATGCATATCACCTTTACCGGATGGATGCTTTGATTACATCAAACACCACACCGTAACTGGGTGGCTATAAAGGTGGCATTGAGTATTCAGAAAGTATTGGTTGAAACACATGGATCAAGAGTGGGATTTGTCCATCCATATGACGGATAGATATACTCTGGGCCCTCTCGGTGAAATGTCATCCAATTAGCTTGCAAGCATGTGACTAGCTCACAATGGATCACATATCACGGGAACGAGAAAAGAGTACTTATCGGTAACGAGGTTGAACTAGGTATGCAGAGATACCGACGATCATAACCTCGGATAAGTAAACTATCGTGAGACAAAGGGAAATTGATATCGTATATAAGTGGTTCATTCGATCGCAAAGTAATCGTAGAAATATGTGGGAGCCATATGAATTTTCAGATTCCTCTATTGGTTATTGTTCGGAGAAGTGTCTCGATCATGTCCGCATAATTCACGAACCGTAGGGAGACACACTTAAGGATTCGACGTTGTTTGAGTAGTTATGGAATGATGAGAAAGAGACCGAATATTGTTCGGAGTCTCGAATGGAATTCGGGATATCACGAGGAGATCCGGAATGGTCCGGAGAATAAGATTCGTATAAGGAAAGTCCCGTTTCGGAGTTGGAGAATGGTTCCGGTGTTTTCATCGGGAATGTTCTAGAAGGTTCCGGAATGTCCGGCACTCCGGAGGGGAAGGGTACATGAATGCGTTATATCAAGTTGGTATGATTGCATTATGTACTCGGTGTCATCGCTGAACAAATTAGAGGGTTTATTCAAATCCTAGTTTGAAAAGTCAAACGCCAAGTTTGAAAGTCAAACGGCTATTTTTGGGAAGTGGGGAAGGAGGAGGAAACCGAGTTGGGGAGGAGTCCCTCCTCCACCGCCAGCCCACCTCCAAGCCGAGTTGGGGAGGGACTCCCCTCCCCTTGGCCGGCCGGCCCCTCCACCTATAAAAGGAGGGGCAGGGCTCCCCTCCTAGACACACAAGATCCCCGCCTCCAAAACCCTAAGCCGCCGGCGCCGCCACCTGCCGCTGCCGCCGCCGCCCTAGGTCAAGCCGTCGCCGCCTAGCAACCCTAGCCGCCGTCCAAGCTTCCTCCTCGGCGTGTCTAAACCCTAGATCATCGAGGGACTCTCTCATACTCCACCATACTCGCTCCGGCTTAAGGCGAAGCCCTGCGAGATCTCCCCTCTACTTCCGGTACCACGCCGTTGTGCTGCCGGAATCGCGAGGAGAGTGCTACAACCTCCGCTTCCTGCTGGAACAAGGGAGAGGAAGGTCTTCGTCAAGTACAGAACGTGTGACCGACTGCGGGAGCGCTGCCGGAACGCAGCGCCGGAAGGATCGTCTACGCGATCTTGAGACCGGGAAGAGTACGACTACATCACCCACGAGAATCCGCTCTCGTTAAACACTTTGGAATCTTCGAGGGTGAGTTATTCCATCGACTCGTTGCTACAATCTAGTAGATAGATCTTGGCTTGTTTGTTTGTATGCGATAGAATTTTTTTGTTTTCCATGCTATGAAACCCTACAGTTCGGATGATAACCTGAAGGTGGACTTCTAGTCATAGATACAGTTGGATGGCGGTCTATGTATATTGTTGTATTGCCCAATCGAATCTCATAGGATCTTTTTGTCTGGTATTGCATTGTTATGCCTTGCTCAGTTCCTGTCAATTGTCCTGCTGTAATTTGTTTACCCTTCATGCCATATTGTTTATCTAAGGAGAGCACCTCTAGTGAACTATAGACCCTGGTCCAATCTTTACCATTGATACATCTTCAACAGTTACTTGTTTACTTGCTTTAAACCATCATCTTCCACACCATACGTTTAATCCTTTGTTACAGCAAACCGGTGAGCTTGACAACTTCACTAATTCGTTGAGGCAAAGTCTTGAGTTTGTGTTGTGCAGGTCTCCGCATTGCTTGCAACACCTGTGTGACGTTTCCTTCCCCCTACTGGTTCGATAACCTCGGTTTTTTTACTAAGGGAAAACTTGCTGCTGTGCTGCTTCACACCCAGCTCTTGGGGTTTCCAACAAGCTTTTTATTTATTAAATCTTGTGATAAATTACTTATTTCTCGAAACACGGGTATCCGGTTTCCATGAATAGCATCACCATCTTAAAAATACTACATGATCTATTCCCCATGCTTCCAAGCCTGAAAGAGGTCACTGAAATGTCGATGCACAATAAGGCGCATTGGCCAACTTATTGCAAAGTAAGTTCTAGAGTGTGCAAACTGAACTTGGCTACATGCTACCCGTTGGTGTACTCCTTCTGTTCGGGATTTTAAGTCTGGAGAGCAAACTTGGCAATACTAAGACGTGACTGTAAAACTGAAGCCAACCTCGGGAATGTTCGGATTCTATTAACTGCACCTAATATCTCCCCACTTAAATAGGCCAGCTAATCTCCTTTTTTTCCTTCCCTACGTTTTGCATCGACGACATAAACGTGAGGCAATCCGCGAGATTGTTAAGTCCCCAATCCATCGTCAGGAAAAAAAGACATGCATTGAACGTGAACGCCTGCGCCGACTGCCGTGCAGTTCTTGTCAGAGATCAGAACGTCCATGACATCGGCAACACTCAAGTCGATGTTGTACAACAACTCACCATCAGGCGTACCCTCAGCATGGTCGGCATCTGCACCATGCACGGGCGCAACCACCTGCACGCCCTCGCCATCCCGCTGCACAGGCGCATCCACCCGGGCGTCCTCGCCATGGCCGAGCTACACTTTCTCTGCCCGGACGACGAGCACCTCCTCCTTGCCTTCACGCATGAGGCCCTGAGCCGCTTCTTCTTCTTCGCGCTTGACAGCGGGCGCGAGCACATGGTTTTACCGGACCGCCATGGACACTGTCTCGTCGACGGCGGCCACCACCATGTCCGTCGCAAGCGGCACCACCACCTCCACCGCGACATGGTTGCTATCACTCAAGGTCTGGATCCAAGACCCCATCTCCGGATCGAGAGCTTCTACCCATGCCCACGAAGCAACTTGATCTTGAAACCCTAAATCATCATCTCTCTCTCCATTGGTTTTGAGTGTTTTTCCGGCGGTGGTCCGATGGAACTCCTTGGTGATGCTCCTTTTTATCTCCTGGAGGTCCTTGGGAGGAAGACAAGGAGAGAAATTAATCTGGACAATTAGCGAGAAGGGAGGGAGACGACGGGGTGGAGAGGAAAATCGCTCAGCAGCTAACTCACGCACGAGAATTAAGGGGAGTAAATAGTCTGGACCTGTATATCCGAAAAATCTGAAAAACTCTCCGGACTTAAAATGCCGAACAAAGGGAGTATAATGTAAGCGTGGTCTCGCTAATGTCCCGCTTTTTAGTTCTTTTGGGTTTTTAGTTCAAAATTTAGATCCAAAATCTAAATTAAAAATTTCAAATAAATTAGAAATGCTGTATTGGTGGGATCTTGCTTGATACCCTATACTACTGTGTTTTGACCTGGGTGAAGTTTATTGTGCAATTTTGACCAAAAATTTTCTTGTCCATTTTGGCATGAAAAAAATAACAAGAGTAGACATAGACATGTCCAAAAGAAAATAGAGTCCCGGACACCATTTTGGATCCGACCCTGCCTGGTGGGTTGGTTGGTGTACTTTGTTGGGGCACAACGCGAAGGCGTGGCAAGCCATGTGATGTGACCACGAGGACGTGATCGGTGCACACCTCTTCCTCCTTGAGATCAAAGCTCCGGACGCGGCCGGTCCAATGACACGCCGCCACGTACCTCCCCCCTGTCCCTCACCGGTCCAGTGAACACGTCCCACGCGCCCCGGCCACCCCCGCTCCCCCCTCGCGCGGACTCCCGCTTTGACCGCGCCCCCGCCAGCCCTCGTGGCGCCGTGCGGCCGCGCGCGACGCGTCGGCCCACGATTGGACGGCTGCCCCCGCAGCGAGGCGAGGTTCTCGAGGGGCCGCACCCGTCCCGTCCGTCCATCGCCCGCCCGCCCCCCCTATTTTTCTATCCCCACCCCCGCCCTCGCCCACTCCTTCCTATCCCCCCCTCCCTCGAACCTACATACAACAGCGCACACAGCCCCCCGAGATCGGATCCGCAGACGAGAGCAGAAGCCCGTGAGAAAAGCCAAGCGCCCGAGGAAAAGGTATCGCCCCTCCTCTCCCCCTAGCCGAGGCCCTCACCCCCATCTACCTTTCTCTTCTTCCCTTTGCGGTTGTAGCTGGTGCGAGAACCAGATTGTTGTTTCCGGTTGCGGGAATCCGAGGTGAAGTTATCGCCCTCTTGTTCTTCGATGGATTCGTTTCCGTGGCCTTTTCGCTTTTTATTCCGTACGGGAGCGTCGATTTTAGGGTGGATCGTGCTAGATCTAGGGTTATATTGCTGGATTAATTAGGGTTTGAGATCGGATCTGACGTGCAAGTCTAGGGTTCCGTAGAACAGTGCTTTTTTCGAGCGGAAGCACGGTTTATTAATCGTTTTTCACTTATTTGGGGGTGATTCCTCAAGAGATCGATTGGGAGATTTTAGCAGGATTTCAGATCTGCCGAGGTCAGGAATCATTTTTCATGGTAATGCGCATGTGCCTCTGTTCCTCGTAGAGCTAGGTCTGTAGATCCGTCGTCTTCTCGGTTCATGCGATGCGACTTACGTATAGTCTACTCTAGATCTAGCCGTAGTGTCAAGAGATGGGTATAATTTAGTGTGTGCTATAGTGCCGTTCTTAATTCAACTGCTTGTTTGCTGTTCGGTATTCTGTGACATATTGTGTTTCTATGACCTGAAGTTGTGTCCTGTTAGATTATATTTGTTATATTGAAAGGCTGGAAAAGCATAGTAATGATGATAAAAGGAGAATATCGTAAGGTCATTTTGTTTTTAAAGTAGAATATTCTTCCACTCCAAAAGGCTGGAAAGGAGATTATCGTAAGGTCATAATAATTTAGATGCTTACACACCAAAGTTATTCCCTGAGTGGGTTGAAAAGTACAAGCTGGTCCACTGTTTGCCGTTTTTCAGACTATGGTTCATATTCTTTTGTATGATGCCAATTGGTGCAGCTTGTTATATTGCAAACCATGTCATCTATCATAGAAATCAGCAATGGTTTTAATACAGTATTTTTCAGGTACTTGACAAGTTTGTGTAACAAACAAGAGGGAAGATGTCTGCTGAGGCAACCCGTGAGGAGAATGTGTACATGGCCAAGCTCGCCGAGCAGGCTGAGCGTTATGAGGAAATGGTAGAATTCATGGAGAAGGTGGCAAAGACCGCTGATGTTGGTGAGCTCACTGTTGAGGAGCGCAACCTGCTTTCTGTGGCTTACAAGAATGTGATTGGTGCCCGGAGGGCATCCTGGAGGATCATCTCATCCATTGAGCAGAAGGAGGAGAGCCGTGGCAACGAAGCTTATGTGGCTTCAATCAAGGAGTACCGTACCAGGATTGAAACTGAGCTGAGCAAGATCTGTGATGGCATCCTCAAGCTTCTGGATTCCCACCTTGTCCCCTCTGCCACTGCAGCAGAGTCCAAGGTGTTCTACCTGAAAATGAAGGGTGATTACCACAGGTAATTATTTCTGCTTGTTGATATTGATGCAAGGTGGTAATTTATTTGATCTGTGCACTTCTAATGCTTATTCCCTGATTGGAAATCTGTGTAGGTACCTTGCGGAGTTCAAGGCGGGAGCTGAGAGGAAAGAAGCAGCCGAGAACACTCTTGTAGCTTACAAGGCTGCCCAGGTTGGTTTCATGGAATGCTCTCTAATTTTGTACATAACTACATACATTTTCATTTTTTAGATTGTTATATCATCATTTTCTCTGGTAAGTAAATACATGGTGTATCATTCCTGATAATTTCATTGAATCATCTCCTCTACAAATAAAAAAAAGATAACAGAGTATGTGAATTACATAATGGGTAATATATACTATGCTTGTTATTCTTTGCTCATGTATGATGTGCTGTTTCACCGAGTCCATATTCTGACATTCATAATTACTGATTTAGGACATTGCACTTGCTGACTTGCCTACCACTCACCCAATAAGGCTTGGACTTGCACTCAACTTCTCAGTGTTCTATTATGAAATCCTGAACTCGCCAGACCGTGCTTGCAACCTTGCCAAGCAGGTTAGTCCTCTCTGTTTTATCCTTATGGTTCATTTCATTGTGAGAAGTCGCATACTCTGGTAATTTCTGTTGTTTGAACCTGCTTTACCTTGGTGTCCATTCCATTTTGAAGAAAGTAATGACTTTGATCTCTGTTGAAACTTATAAATGAGTTGTCATTTTTTTAATATTTGATTGTTAAATAAGAATAATATGAACACTAAACAGTGACTGCTAATGTGCACAGTATTCTCTCATTTTCCTGACCCAACTCTCGAGGAACTAAGCTAATGAATCAAAATCAGTAATGGCACTGGAAAGGGTTGTCTGGTGGATGTATCTGCTAAATAACTAACTAAACTAGAATGATGTTAATTTTGGTCTCTTTATTTATTCTCTTATTAGGCATTTGATGAAGCTATTGCTGAGCTGGACTCCCTTGGTGAGGAGTCATACAAGGACAGCACCTTGATCATGCAGCTTCTCCGTGACAACTTGACTCTCTGGACCTCTGATAACGCGGTATTTGCCCCCATCCGTTCCATTCCATCATCATTCTTAGTGTACAAAACCCATCCTTAGTGTACACAACCTTGATACTGATGATGTCTATCTGTTCTTTTCCAGGATGAGGGTGGTGATGAGATCAAGGAGGCCTCGAAGCCTGAGGAGGGGCACTAACTTGCCCACAAGTCTGCTCAAAGTTTATTTCCTGAGTCCATTTCGCAGCTACCTGTATTATTCGAATCATAAGATGTACTAGGGTCGGTTGCACTATGTGAATCATAAGAAGTAGTAGGATCGTGCTATGCGGAAGTGTCGAGCTGAAGTACCTAGTGGACTACAGTCATGAGGGCATCATGTGGACATCGTCGCTTCAGGAACTGCGTTACTAGTCATTAGCAGATTTCAAACTATTTCCTGTGTTGCAGCACATTATTAGTATTGCTGTATTAGCAATTTTCATTGGCTTGTTAATGATTGAAGATGCTGGTGCCTTAACTCCTGTTTTTTTGCATTCTCTTAGCTGTTGTTTTGAGATGTTCTTTTGTTGTGATCCCTGTCTCAGAATCTTGAGATTATTTTTCCTTTCCAGATGCTCTGCACTGGTGTTTGTGAGACACTGAGCTGATCACTTGCCTCATTTCTTTTATTGCTATATGTCCGTCTAAGTTGTACCTTTGCTACCCCTGATGTCTAGTTCGATCCTACTTCCGGAAATATGTTGGCTACTGTCCTTCGTTTTACTGTATGTCAGATCGGGCATATAGGAATACAACATCTACTCGTTTTCCATTGTTGAACTGACTATTCAAATTCCCGTTTCTGTTTCCACCATATTGCTTTTAACAAACGAGAAAATGGTTGGTTGTTTTTTCCTCAAGTAATGGTGTACTTTTGCCATGTTGATTAATTTCTTCAATGGTTGTGTCTAGGCCAAAATTTGGGGGAACTATGGTTTCGACGTCATACTCATCTGGTTGTCTTGGGTAAAATATATGATTGTTTCTTTGAAAAAGGAAGGGTTTGAAAACCTTGATGATTTGCTCCTTCTGTATAAAAAACATTCAGTAAAATGTCTCGTACCACACCATTACTACCTTACCATGTCCCATATCTGCACATGTAAGTATTTGAGGCTTCTCTACACAGTACCATTACACAATCATTTGCTTAGCCTCCCAAGATTAGACCAAACAAATTTTGGTTAATGCATGTATTGACTTTTGCTAGTGCCAAAGAGGTTCCCACCTTGTACAATAGTAGTTAGGTGTAGGTCTAGGGTTTCGACTACCGCCGATTTTGGCTTTTGCCATGTCTCGACCTCTCGGGTGCCCCAACTGCTCTCGAGGTGCAGCTTAGAGGTGACGGCCTCAATCCCAAAGATGTTTCATTGCCTGATGTTGAGATCGCATCTGGTCTGTCCGGTGGTCGAGTCCTCCCATTTACATCGCATCTTATGGTCGAAAGGAAGCCGCTTATTTTTCTCCCGGCCTTTGAGCCTGAAGGGAGGCATGGGCTCTTCCTTGCTGCGTCTGTGGTGTCTGGTGCCACCCCCGGAGACGACATGGTGCTCGTGCGGGCCTGATTGTGTTTTTTCATTGGCTTGTGAGTAGTTTTGGGTCCGATTGCATTTTCCATTAGTTGTTTGAGGTCCTCCTTGCAAAAGAAAGGGACCAGTTTGATATTTCCTATACTATTTTCACCTAAAATAAGTGTTGTTCGGGGCCTTCTAGGCCCTTCTTCTGTTAAACAAAATCTTTTACATTTGCTAGATCTAAAATATACAAGAATATGAAAAATGGCATGATTGTGGTGGCAAGTTCTTTTGAACTCTAAATTGAAAACCATATGAATTGACACTAAGCTTCTTCCATAGTAGTAGATTATCTCTCTCAAAAGATTGGATTCAATAGGAACTTTTTCTTAATGTTCTTAATCCCGTAAAATCAAACAACCCTTGTTGAGCTGACTTTTGGTAAGATAATCTTTTTTTCGGAAGTCAAAGATGCCTGGTAGTAGAAGCAAAGCACACCCGATATTGATTATTAATTCTTTTATTAGCTTATTTTTTCACCAATATTAAATTCTTAATTATGTTATAATTTGCAAATCTTAAATTGGAAAATAATTTCTATGTTCCTTTCCTAATTTAAAAATGCAAAAATAATTCAAGGATGCAAGTCATGCTATACGGTTATATGCAAAAACACATAACAAAATACAACTTATCATGGCCTTTAAAAAGAATTTTTTATATTGTTTGTCGTTTTTAACTCGAGCACTGTTAGTTTTTTTTGCATGATAATACGTGTCTCATTTATATTATAAATGTCATAGTATAAGCCACGTAAACACCGACCTGACAAAACTGAAAAAATAGCAGACTACCAACCAAGAAAAAAATTACAATCCAGACTAAAGAATTCTCTAAGTTTGACGCCAACGCCCATCACCTGTCTCGGGTACCACAACATCATCCACCAAAGAAAAAAAATGACAGATCACCTTCTCACCTGAGCTTCATGCGGCTTCATTGCTGATATACATCTTTGCGGACCTCCAAGGTGGCTCACCCAAGGTAAAACCATTATTGTTGAACAAATCAGACCAGGACGACACCTCAGACACGCCCTCGAACTCCAGATCTAGCACCCTCACACGACTACGATGCCAGAGGAGGAAATCGTACATGCCATCCACGATCCACGAACCCAGCACGCGATCCACCATATTCTAGATGCCGTCAATACATACCACAATCTGCATCCGCTCCTTGACTACCTCCCGGGTTCCACGTCAGTGCTAGAGCAAACGCCACCGCAGTGGTGGAACGTGAGGACACACATCCACCATAAGGATGCTGCCACCGTCACATCATCCTTGCTTGAATAGACTAGTCTTCAAATTTATTGGGGAAGGATCTGAAGAAAAATTATTCAGCACTGCCATCGCCGCCCCGAAACTTAGACAATAAACAACCTAAAAACAAAGCTAATTTGGCCTAAAACTATCCACACGCGTGGATCCGGCGCCCCCCTCACTAGATCATCGGCAGAGGGAGCCGTCGAAGGCCGGCGTCGGAAGGTTGTGCCCTAGGCAAGATCGGTTTAGGGTTTGAACATTGTCCTTTTCTAGTCTAGCACATAAAGGGTCAATTATTGGATGGATTTTTACAAGTATATATGACATAGTATCCATCAATTATCTCACATTTTCTGGGAAATCATAATTTTTTTTCGATCTGAGTAAAGAAAATAAGGTTTGCTTGGGCAACTAGTTGTACCATGAAGACAAAGAGAGATTACCAAACCGCAAGAAAAAACACACGTCAGGGACGTCACTCGAACGTTTCCTCCTCTGGCCAGTTCGCCATCCCCACGGCCACGGGGAAGAGGAGAGCGAGCAGACGCACCATCGCCGCGACAACTACTACTGGGCGAAAACCCACTCGTAAAGCAGATCACACGTTTACGTACCGCCCCGCGCGTCGTCGCCGCGCCACCGGATCCCGCCAGATCCAGGCGCCCAGATCCCCGGCTGGTCTCATGGACCCCTCGCCGGCCCAGGCGGCCGCGTCGGAGCGCGACCGCTCGCCGCCGCCGCCCCCTCCACCGCCCCCGTCCTCCTCCGCGTCGCCGCTCGCCGTCGTCTGCAGCTTCTGGAAAGGTCCGCCGTCGATCTCACCCGCACTCTGTTTGACTAGATGGCGATGCTGGTCCGAATTGGCGAGCCCCGAAGGCATGCTAGATTGGTTCGCGGGCTTAAGCAGCGGAGAATCGCGATTCCCAGTTGCGTGCACCTCTACTGGCTGGTAGGTGGAGAATTTGGCCGGTTTTCAACTAATCGCGACTTGGAGATCTTACTTGCCTTGAAATGCTTACCTTGTCCACTCGCATTTACATCTGCTAGCATTTTTTTTTTTGGCTTGCCACTTCCTCAGTTGGCCTCAAACTGTATGACATGCTCGTGCCAGGCAGACCGAGTGGTTACTGTGTCTTCATCTCAAACTTAAATTCGCCTTAAGCTCGGCAAGCTCTTATTGTCATAGATTAGTTTCTGTGCTGATCGAGAGAGATTAGTTTTTGTGCATAGACAATGCTATATAGCCACTCTGCAAAAACGAAACAAAAGCTATGTAGCTTCATTTATTTGGACAAGTAGTCGGTGATTGATCACAGATGCCATGAACTTTTGCTGTCTTCTGAAATTATTTGCACCCTTACCGAGTTGGGAGACTATCTGTGAGCTAACATGCTGCTTGACTGTTATGGCTGTTTCCGTTTGGCGGTTTAGAAAATTATAATGCAGTAATAGCTTGCAAGTGTGAATGCTCATGCACCCTAGAGAACATATTGACCTTTTCCTTGTTCTTTTATGTGGAATGCAGGATGATGTCTTCATGTAATGTTTTCTGCTATCCATGGTGGATAATCTGACTCTTGTTTTTTTGTACAATCTAGACTTCGATTTGGAGAAAGAAAGAGGTGGTTTGGATGAGCAGGGTTTGAAGATCGCAGAGAATCAAGAGACGAGCCAGAAGAACCGACGTAGACTTGCCGAGAGCACTCGGGATTTCAAGAGGGCATCTTCAGATGACAAGCTTAGTTTGTTCAACTCATTGCTCAAGAGTTATCAAGAGGAAGTTGACAATCTCACAAAGAGAGCAAAATTTGGAGAAAATGCATTTCTCAACATCTATCAGAAGCTCTATGAAGCCCCTGATCCATATCCAGCTCTTGCTTCTATGGCCGTATGTCTTTCAAACTTATTCTGTACTGTAGCTGCTTTAATCCTGAATTTTTTGAGGTATTCATAGAGGAAACTGCCTCTCGGCTGTCCTGACTTTTCTAACAGTGCAAGTTGTCACCAATATTTGGTATCATTCTATCTCCGATTTGTGCTATGTAATCACTTTCCATCATATCGATATTCGTTCTTGGCGCCAACTAGTAGACATGTAGTTTCCTATATAAAAATGTCTTATGATAACTGTTTTTTTTTTTTTTGCCAAATCACTTGTGCGATTCTACAGTTACTCTCTGTACATGTAGAACTTTTGCAGTATTAGGTGCCAACTTGCACCAATTAAACTATAGGTGGGAAGCTGTCAAACTGCAAATATAGACGCGAGTTAGTTCGTTCCAACTTTTTCCAACTTGGTAGCAGTCAAGTGTTAACATTAGCGCATCAGAGTTAGCAACTTTGGAAAAGCATGATATGGTACTGCAGTATCCTCTAACAAAGTCTGATGTCTTTTTGTTTGTTGCTTTTAGTATCTGGTTCAAATATGATAGATGGGTCCAGCCATTACCTAATAGTTTCAGTTTTCACCAAGGTTTGCTGCTAATGTTCTTAATGCATTCAGGATCAAGACCAGAAACTAACTGAACTGGAGACTGAAAATCGGAAGATGAAACTTGAGCTCGAAGAATACCGTGCGGAAGCTGCCCACCTGAAGAACCAACAGGCGACGATTAGGCGACTTGAGGAGCGAAACCGCCAACTAGAACAACAGGTCTGTTCAAAGGCCACTCGTTTCCTGCTCTACTTCCTTCTGTTTTTGTTGTTTTGTACGAATGGTGTCCGTGTCGCAATTGAAAAATATCAGTTCCTTCATACTGGTGTTTTGTTAAATCATCTTGACTTCCTGTATCCATCTAATTGCTATACTCGAATGACTGGATGGATTTCTTGACACTTTAGAAAGTTTGTAAAGTTTCAGAGACCTACTGTTTTTTAATAGAGAACTTAAGCCCATCTTTGACATAGATGCCATAGGCTGAAACTTAAAATTTGACCTAAACTAATGGCAACGGTAGTATGGCATGTCTGTATCTATACAGGGCCATTAATAATATTTTCTTATCTTAACATAATACCATTAGTCAAAATGTAATAATCTAAGTGACACCACACTTGCTGGTGAAATATTTCTTCTAGTTTATGTATAGTGAGCAACTATTTTTGGCATGGCACACTTCCTATTTCTCAAATTCCAGACCCCTTTGCCTTTCTAATATTTTTATGATTTTTAGATGGAAGAAAAAGTGAGAGAGATGGTTGAAATGAAACATCGAAGTTTGGCAGAAGATAGTCAGAAAACTCTTGAAGCCCTGAAAGATAGGTATGATAAATAATACTAGCAATTAAGAAAACATTTGTCTGGCTATCATCACAATTTGAATTTAACCTTCTTGATTTCAAGAATTTGCCTGGCATCAAAGGCCACATGGTACATCATGATCCATACTGTAGATTTCAACTAGTTTGCCATGATTGTAGGGAACGGTCATTGCAGGACCAACTAAGGCAAGCTACAGAAAGTGTCAAGAATATGCAGAAGCTTCATGAATCGGCACAAAGCCAATTATTTGAGCTTCGTACTCAATCAGGTTTTCCTTCGTTATTTCTTTCTTTAATTATTTATTTTTGTTACCTTGAAGATCGTTATGCTTAATGGTACAATAATTACGAAGGTACTGATGAAATATTATATTTTTTTCAGAGGAGGACCGGACAGCAAAGGAAGCTGAAGTGAGTCTTCTGATGGATGAAGTTGAACGCGCTCAATCTCGATTAGTTAGCCTTGAGAGAGAAAAGGTAACTTTGGTATTCCATCTTTGGAAAAATCCATTGCACTCATATGGTTGCGATGCTCCCACTATGTCAGCCGGGATTTGTGCCATGAGTGCTATGCACATTCTCTCATTCTATTTTGCAGAAAATTTATGGTGATAGAGTCAACAGTTCTCAACTCACATTTCATGCTTAACATAGTGGGAGCACCTTACAAAATTGCTACGTAAAATATTCATTTCCTAAATCCTTCGAGTTGTCCTTGTCAAATGACTCCTTGGTGTCCATTGTGGGATTGGAGCCGCCTTCCTAGTAGGGGTCCATGTATTTGTCCTGGCTCGATTATAGTTAAACGAGCAAATCCAGGAGATGAGTTGGAGTGATCGAGACTTGAAGATGGATGCAGGACTTTTAGACTTGAAGGTTGTTTGCGTTCAGGAGTCCTCTGAGGAGAGCAACATCGTTTAGACTTATGAGGAGGGAGGCGTTGTTGCAGTAGCTGTCGGCTGAACAGATGATGCAATCTAGGAGCCCATTGACCAGCACAACTTGGAGGCAATGATAGGAAGGAAAAATGATCTCTTTCCTGTCGAGTCCTAGAGTACGATGCTTCTTTGTTTGTTTGTCTGTAGTTCTAGGGCATGTGGCTTCATGGTCATGCAAAGTAGGTTTTGTTTTTGCAAGTGGGGTTGGGTTTATCCAAAGTATGGTTTGATTTGGGAATGTAGGGAGTTGCTGTTCTTGAGCCTTCACCTGTTAACGAGATGTCTTGACACCTACTATTTTGTTCTGCTGGCCTTTTGGAGAGGAGGGGCTAGAAAGAGTAGATATGCAGGAAGTGGAGAGAATGAGGTGTTGACAATTGGCCGTGTTGCCCATAGTTGTTTCCTGGCAGTTGATCCAGAACATATTGAAAATCGCCTAATTTGTATTTTTCCTTTCCTGACATTTCTTATAAATTCAAGAGGCTTTACATTCTTCATTTTCTTACAGTATCTGACATTCTTTTAATACACTAATATGAAACTTGGTCTAAACTATGTAAATTATCATTAAGTAACCCTCAGACGGTGAATACGTTGAATTGGTAACTGGCATTCCATGTGTTGACCGAAATATGCACATCTATTACTTGCTATCTCTAACATACCATTTTATTTTTTTATTTTGGATGCAGGGGGATTTACGATCTCAGTTGCAGACAACAAATGAAGACACAAGCAATAATAGGTAATTTTGTTTATATTTTACCCGTGTCTGAACAGATATGCAAAGTGTATATTTGCTTATTTGTATTCATTCATAATCCATATACTGGTGATGCTAGTGACTTTCATCACTATCGCTATTATTGTAGATGGGCTTTTATGATTATCCAGAACTTAATATTAACTTGTTATTTGAATTGTGTAATTATGCAGTGATTTCATGGACCCAAATGATATACTTGAAAGTTCCTTGAATGCCAAGGAGAAGATTATATCAGAGTTGAATGCAGAACTGCGTAACATCGAAAGTACTTTATCAAGTGAGAAAGAAATGCATGTGAATGAACTCAAGAAGTTAACTGCTTTACTCAGTGAGAAGGTACTCAGTCATTAGAAGTGCATTGATGTTTATTCCGTAACTAAAGTTCGGGAAGGAACCATTCTCTTCTTTAGAGTGCTCCCTGTTTATTCTTTTCCATCATCTGAAGGGCACAGTAGTATTCTTATATGTATCATCTACCTGTCTAGTTACTTACAATCCATTTTTCTAATATACTCCCTCTGTTCCATAATGTAGTATATACTCCCTCTGTCTAGAAATAACTGACTTGGATGTGTCTACATTTGTATTTACCTACACACTAAAATGTGTCTATATACATGTGAATCTAGACAAATCCAAGTCAATTATTTCTGGACGAAGGGAATACTACATTATGGAACAGAGGATGTACTTCCTCTGTCCCAAATTAATTGACTCAGCTTTGCCTATATACACCTATCTACACACTAAAATGCGCTTAGATACATGCGTATCTAGACAAAGTTGAGTCAATTAATTTGGGACGGAGGGAGTAGTTTATTATGTTCATTTGTTTGCTTCTTTCACTATCCAGTTGTTGTCATAGGTGAGTTTAGTGGACTTGGCTACAGCCACTAGGTTTGCATCTGATCCTGAAAAAATCACACACATAGAGTAAACAGAATGAAGATAATAATATGTTGCTTTCTCCACTGTCTGTGAGCCATTTTACTAATCCTAAATCGGTAGACCATATGTATGCTCTTGATATGATTTCGTTCTATGCAACTATACTTCATTTCTTTGTTGTTTTGCTAATTATTTCCCTTTGTAGGAAACTGCCATAACGGAGTTGAAGAAAGAACTTCAAGAAAGGCCTACGGCTAGATTGGTTGATGATCTCAAGAAAAAGGTTCAGATTTTGCAGGTTGGGACAAATAAAGCCCTCTGGATAAACACGCTTTATTAATCCATCTACCTCTGATAGGCACTTTAGCTCTGACCTGTAACAGTTTGTCGTCCATATTCAGCTGAATCTGAACTTGAACTCGTTGCATTTTGTCTTTATCTTTAGTGCAATTTGAATTGCTCATGGTACATGGGATCAGCTTTTCTGTGTTGCATCTTATACTAAATTTTCCCTCATCATTTTGTTGGTGATCATAGAACGATATGCTTGAGATCATTTTGTTATCCCTCCATATTACCCTCACTATCTTTCAATTTTCTTTCGTCATGCTTGCTAAAATACCTATATTTTTTTCCACTAGGCTGTTGGGTACAACTCAATTGAGGCTGAAGACTGGGAGCTAGCAACTAACGGTGAAGAAATGAGCAAGCTGGAAGCTTTGCTTCTTGACAAGAACCGCAAAATGGAGCATGAACTAACACAACTGAAGGTTGGTATTTAGGTTAGGTGCTGCATACTGGTTTGGGCTTTGGGAGATTTTTCTTTGTACACTCTTATTTCTCACGTGTACTTGCTATCTTCTCTGCTGGAACTGTCTTATAAATTTCGTGTATCTTTTGAAGGTTAAAATATCAGAGAAGTCAAGTCTTCTTGAGGAAGCTGAAAAAAAGATCGCTGAACTAACTACAAAGGTCGAAGAGCAGCAAAAATTGATTCTGAAACTTGAGGATGACATACTAAAGGTTCCTGTCCTTGCTCTTGTGATATTTCACATACTACCAGTTATCCTATTGTCCTCTGATGGTGTATGCCTAATGAATTTAATGTTTATACTACGGGTACCTTAATTAGTGCAACAGTTTGAACAGTGGCTCTATGTTATAAGTAGAATTTAGATACATAAGAAACCAAATAATTTTTTATGCTTCATTTTGTTTTCTGAAGGACATATTTAGCTGATATGTTCGCTAACGTTGGTGCAGGGCTGCAGTTCAACGGATAGGAGGAGTTCACTTTTGAATGATTGGGATCTTCAAGAAATAGGCTCAAATGAAGTATCGGAGGTAAATTTCGAGTTTGGTTTCACTCATGATGAACCATGTCACTATGATTCTGCATTACCTTGATAAGCTGCACACCGCCTACATAATTCAGCTGTAGACAATACATCGAGAAACCCGGTTTGATCAAAGATGGACTATTGAAGAATTATCAAAAGCTGGTCTTTTTTGCACCATGAATCCATGATTTTCATATCTAGTATGAAATCAACAAGTGATACAATCGTTTGGTGAATTTACTGCCTGTCTAAAATCTATGTTTGCTTTCCACCTAAAAAAACTATGTTTGCTGATATGGCCCCACTTTTCAGCAGTGGTCTTGTTAACCATTTCTTGGTAAAATACTCTTTCTCCTCCAAACAAAAAACTCTTAAGTAAACACTCTTTATATGTTTCAAATAATGTAGCTTCCCAGGAAAATAACTCTAATACCTGATTTTACTAACACGCATGTGATTTTAATGCAGTTTATACTCATGTTGCAGCAAACAGTAAACGTTTTATTTTGAGTCGTATTAATCCGATGGTTACTACATCCACGTGTAACCTTACTTGTTTCTTTCCATTTATTTACAGGGTACTGATCCAAGGTATGCATCACCAGACCAAGATCAAAGTTCCATGCTCAAGGTCATTTGCAACCAGAGGGACCGTTTCCGTACGCGACTGCGTGAAACCGAGGAGGTATGTTTCAAGCAATTTATAAAATGTCTGTCGTTGTGTTTCAAGTATGACTGGCTGTGTAGTTCTCAGTTGAATTATACGGGAAACAGCAGAACGCGCCATCATATCACATTTCTAGTCTTGACAGGGTTTGGTAGCCTGTGAATGATGTGGTTTGCCTAGTGATCCTTTATTTAGGAATGTCGGAGACAGCTTTAACTTGAACGAATGGATAATGATACAAGAGGGTCATTTTCCCTGATTTTCTTCAAAGCTGTGGATCTGTTATGCTTCTCTTGGGATTTTATTTTTATCACATGATGCCTCTTTTCTTAGTGAAATGTGAAAATGTATCATCACTTACCATCTATTGTCATTTCTTTTGTATCCCAGGAACTGAGGAGATTAAAGGAGAAGTATGAAATGCTGGCTGTAGAATTGGAAAAAACAAAAGCTGATAATGTTCAATTGTACGGAAAGATTCGATATGTCCAGGACTACAGTCACGAGAAGATTGTTTCTAGAGGACCAAAGAAGGTTTAACATAAATCTTCATGAGAAGGATTCATATACTTTACATTGTCTAGCATTTGACCTTTGTTATGTTGTGCCTTGCAGTATGCAGAAGATATTGAAAGTGGTTCTTCAGATGTTGAAACAAAGTACAAGAAAATGTACGAGGATGACATAAATCCTTTTGCTGCTTTCTCGAGGAAGGTAGGCATATTTTAACATACCATCAGTGACATGTGTTATCTATGGTATTGTACATTGCTCAGTTTTTTTATTTACTATATCCAGGAAAAGGATCAAAGATACAAGGAACTTGGTATAAGAGATAAAATCACTCTCAGCAGTGGCCGTTTTCTCCTTGGTAACAAGTATGATACTATCATTTTCTGTGGGGTTTGCAGTTCAGATTTTCCTTTTTTTGTTTGTGTTCTATTTGCTGATCGTTGATGATAACTAGTAAATTTCTGTAGAAACAGCAGAACTATACAATACCAAATTTATGATTTGACCATTCCCAAATTGTTTCATGTTTCGAGTTGTGTCAAAAATCACAAAATGGTTGGAATTATAATTGAATGCAGGATTTCTTCTTATGATATGTGCATAGTTAATTTGGTTCCAACTTCTGGAAATTATAATTTCTCAGTATCTTTGTGTAGGTTTTATATGTTTGGTGGTTATGCTCATGCCTAAACTTAACTGGTCACTATTGATCAATTCTAGCCCTTCATGGATGAGAATGCATAAATTAACCAATATTTTGTATTGCATGATGCTGTAGTATCTACGAAACAGACTGAAATAAGAAATTGATATAGTATGTGTTCTATTTGTATTGACAGATTTGCGCGGACATTTATATTCTTCTACACTATTGGATTGCATCTCCTTGTGTTTACGTTGCTGTACAGAATGTCAGCTTTGAGCTATTTGAGGTAAATGCTTCACATTATCAATTCGAATTTCATACCGTGAGCATGGCTAACCTGAGACATTTGCACAGCATAACACCTGCACATGATGAGATCATCCTGGACGCTGGCAATCGGACACTATCGCATACGCTCTAAAGCAGTTTATAAGTATAAAGATGTAAAAGTACCGTCACTTGATCAGTACTGAAAAAGAAGTCGTCTGGGTTTTGGTCTCAAGAATTACTGCATAGGATCATGACTGAAGTTATAGCTGACTCAATTCGCAATGGCCTTTAGGTGCCTTGATATGTTCTCTGTAGATATGGTTTCTAATTTTGTGTGCGAGGGATATGTGGTGGCGGATGAGGTGTTGGGGTCTGTAGGCTGTTGTATTATTAACTGCCTTCTTGTTGGTAAATGAAAGCACATCGGTTCTTTCTTTGAAGCTCAGACACAATGGCATCCCAAAGTAGTACTATGTCGCAAGATATGGTCAAGGACTGTGACCGCACAGTCGTACAGAAGCTAGAAATAAAAAGAAACAAGTGAATAAAGTTGAAGTATCCAAAAACAATTTATGTAGATTCTGGACAGCATTTTTCTCTTTTGGGTTCTATGTTGTGACTATTCTGAGCTCAAGTTGAATGTCCAAACCTTTCTAGAGGATTTGCCCGTTAAAACATGCAAACGCTGATTTTTTCAAACTATAAGACCATTTCTTGCTTGAAAAAGGACCATTAGTTTGCATTCGAAGGTGTAAAAGATATACTACTAGAGTAACCGATCGGGGTTAGCTGATAAAATAATTTAGGAATTGGCCTCCACAACTCGCAAAGATAGTCACCCCGAACTCCGAGAGAAATAAAAGATTCCCCTCTCCAATGTGCTTAGCCGCCCTGTTGTGCCGCCATCCCTACTGACGCTCACACCGGCGACCACCTCTTCCCTTCGTTGCCGCCCGAGACAATCGCCGCCCTCCCCTCTCCACTTCCCCTCGCTCGCTGACGGCTGCTGTCGCTGGAATCGGGTTGTAGAGCCGCCGATTCGTGGGCATTGACGGCCTCGCCGAGGTGGGTTCCTTTGAAGTCGTGGCCATCGGACCATGGAGAGTTCGTATATAGTCCACCACCGACTTGGGCATGGACGGAACCGAAAGCCGCAATCTCTTTTCCGTCGAGCGGTTTCGGTGGCCGATTCGACCAATGCCCGGCTAGAAGCGGCTTCCGCGACCATTGTGTTGCCTTCCGGTGATCGCTCAACCCTGGTCGTCCACTCTATACTGCCAACTGCAGTTCTCAACTCCGCCACTGACCAGGTGTTCGATGGTTTTACTAGGTGAGTTTCTCAACTCCGCCACGGTTTTACTAGACGAAGAGGTTGAGGGCTATGATTTTCAACAACTCTTCGTCATTGGAGGAGGAGGAAGAACATGAAGATTTGGAAATAGCTATGATAATGATTTTGAATGAGGATTTTTGGAGACCGAGACGAGGATCCCAATTTGGCCTTTGCACATCAACCAAAATAGAGTGGAGGGGCATGCCAAACTCATGAGAGATTATTTTAACCCAAATGCAATCTATCCGGACCATTATTTCTGGGCGACGGTTTCGGATGCACGAGAGTTTGTTGGTTTGCACAATAGTTGTGTTTTATCATTTGGTTTGTAATATTTAATGTTGGATTGAAATGAGTTGGTTTTTAACAAATATGACAATTTATGTTTTATCATCTAAATATAGAAGTTCGGCTATAAACGGCTCGGATAGAGGTACTCTGAGGTGAAAAGACTTCCGAGAATCCCATCTAACTCAGCTTTATCTGAACAGTGATCTACCCCGTACCTACCGTGTTACCTGTCGAAATCCACATTTACTACGTCCCAACTAGCTTTATCTCCCACAGTACTTTTTCTTTTCATTTTTTTACTTGGAAGCTTTATCCGAACAGCAATAATCCACCCGTACCGTATAAGGTGTCGAAACCCACATGCCTGCACAGTAAACCCGCTTGTCTCCAGCACGACCAGTCGCTGTATGTAGGCTGGCCCGCCCCCGGATTGTCTCCAAGCACCGCGCATATCCAGACCTACCCGCAACCTCTCCCGAGCTACAAAAACTTCGCACCGTTTTCGGCGGTTTCCCCCCGCTGCAATTCTGGCTGCCGAGGCCGACCCTACGGCACCAGCAAGTGCCAGCGACGGCGACCCGGCATGTCGACGGCGACGGCGCGGCCGAACCTGTGGATCGCCGAGGAGGCGCAGGGTAGCCCACGGGATCGCGGGAAACTGCCAGAAAGAGAGAGACCGGATTGTAGTAGCTAGCGTCGCTGCCGTAGGTGGTCAATTGATGGGGGCGTGCTGTGCGGAATCGACAGGCGGCCGCAGGTTGGCTCCGGCGGTACATGGCGGTGGGGCCGGCCGGAGGAGCGGGCTGGGTAGCTAGCTGCTACGGGCCATGCGCGGTCGCGGTCTCTGGTGTCCGCGCGCCACAAGGAGCCCGCGGGACGGACGCGGCCACGTCGAGGCCGAGCGAGCGGGGGCCCCGCCGGTCGCCGTCGGACGTGATCTGGCGGGCTGATCCGCATACTGGCCGGGGGTGAAATGCGTATGTATGCGGCGGTAGCCGGAGTAGCCGCATTGTCTTCACACGTCGGCTCTTGCGTACTAGTAGTACATGTATATCCGGCCGGGCCGGTGCACTTGTGCAGAATGTTCCACCGTGCGGTACTGACCTCGCCGTGTTAACATCACTGTCTTGTGAGCATCACCGGGAAACTGATTAGACTAAGTTGCGTTACTTATCTACTTCAGTCGGCAAACTTCGTCTCTTTCTGAAAGAGTCGGATTAGAGCACCTCCACTCGTGGCCTAAGAGCACCTCCACTCGTTTGCCATGTTTCCATGCCAAAATCCAAATATAAATAGGATCGAACTAAACTAGTTTTTGTGCGAGAATGTCCAATTTTCCAATCGCGTTCTTAGGCCGAGTTTCCAGATTTGCCCAAATTTTAATAAACTCGGCAAAGTTTGGACGAATATAGACGGATTTTATTAATAAAGGGCGGATTCATAACTATTACATCAAATTCGGACGAACACCCGGATTCTAACTGCATTTAGGCTAATAATAACTAAAAAAACTTTAAAAAGCCTATGCCAACGCCGCCGGACGCCTCACCCTGGCCGCGGGCGCCGGCGAGCACGAAAAGCCGAGCCTGTGGCGGTTGCCGACGTGGATGTGCTCCAGGACGGTGGTGAGCGTCCGTCCCGGCGCGCTCCACCATCGCCGGTGCCCCGCCGCGTTGTTGCGCTTCGGCGGCATGTCAGGCGGCCCTTCGTGGTCCGTGAGCTCCTGGAGCCGGCGCTCGGCGAAGTGCTGCTCCTAGTAGGCGAGGTTGTCGAGGTCCTCGGCGAGCTCCGGGTTGTCCATCGCCGCGATGGCGGCATGGATCTCCTCCACCATCTCTTTGTTGGCCGGCATCGGGATTCCTCCGGCGCTGAGCTTCTAGCCGAGCGGGCACCAAAAGTCTCGCGGTGCCATGTACCCGGCTTCGTGGAGCATCCGGGACTCCTAGGGCTGGAGCGTGCGTTGGCCGAAGCCGTTCGCCGCCACAGGGTCGCCGGAGTACCTCTCGGCCATGGCTTTCTTCTCGTCGGAGTTCGAGTTCGCGATGGAGGAGGAGTGGAGAAGCTGTGAGAGTGTATGCTGAAAGCCGGCGAGGGCACCGGCTTTTATAGGCCGAAGTGGACGGCGAGGGCCGGAGGGGTGTAGTGGCGTGGGTGGAAAAAGGGGGAAACAACAAGAAGTTATTGCCCAACGATCCATCGCGGGAGCCGAGGTGGCGGTGGCACACCATTACGACGACACGTGGTCGATGAGATAGGCAGTTATTGCCCGATGGTCCGTCACGGGGTTTCGAGACGGAAGGATGACGACGACTCGGCTTTAGTCGCTGACTGGGCGGGTCCACGCGCCGAGCATTTTTTTCCACCGAATTCGCTTCGTCCGACGGTACCAAGGCCTTCCGGACGCCCGGGATCGGCCTAGGAACTCCAGACCAAAGTTGGCCAAATCCGGACGAAATCGGCGTCCTGAGAACACGACTGGACCAATTTTCGGTGTCCGGACGAAATAACCGCCCTAGGAACGATGTGCTGGGAACCTGAGTGGAGGTGCTCTAAAGCCTCCTCTAAAGGGTTATCGGGGTGCTGGTGTTTAAAATAGTGTCCAGTCTGTCCCCTAAATTCTTTTCAGGCATCGGCATGTTCCATTTTGTTATCCGGCTGAACACTACCAAAGGGGGCTAGCGGGGGCGCCAGATGGAGCTAGAAACACCACGGGCCAGTCCTGGCAGTGGTTGAAAGCTTTGTTTCCGCCCTTTCCGCCACTTCCCGCTCTGTCCTCCCGCTCTTTTCCATGGTATATTTAGGCGCCCCTTTCCCCTCCCCCTCAAGCCGTCGACATGGAGAGGCCGAGTCTCAATTTCTATGAGGTTGTGATGTTCGCCCACTACGACATCGTCATGCCTCTGCACACGACACTTCTGGCCAGCTTCGAGCTCAGCTACGCTGGTGTGCTGGTGGCACCGAATTGGCGATGCATATCGAAGAGCGCCGCCGCGAGCTGCTAGAGCGGAAGAGGGCAATGACCTGATACTCGACTAGAAGCGCGTACTAGCCAAAGCGGTTCAATAAGAAGCGGGCGGTGGAGCCTACACTGTGTCGAGCTCACCGATGGTAGCTCCACCCGGATCTACGCAACCCCGAAGGGAGGAAGCACTTCTGGGCAGTGCCCGGGCGTACGATCTACAAAGCTATCAACGCGGCGTACCGTCAAGCCGACGCTGCGCGCCGTGAAGAATTCATGAGGAGGACGAAGGCCGCCGGGATCATCGACCTCGATTTGTACACAAAGGAGTAGGACGTCGACGCGGCGGACGACGTCGATGACGAAGACGACGTCATCGGTAGTGGAAGCGGCATAGTTGACTAGGATGGCAAACTACCTTCGTCTCCCTTCGTTTTATTATCTATGTATGAATGAATATGTAAATAGATGGCCCTATTGGGAGTGTGTCTAGAAACACTCTCCCCCTAAATTAAGAAAATAGTCGGCGCCTTCCTATATGGGCAAAAAAATACTGCCGTCGGAGCCCATATAGGGGTGCCAAGTGGATATGCTCTTAGTTTGTCAAAAGTCAGGCCACTTAAAGTTTGACCAATTTTTTTAAGAAAAACTTTCAACCTCTACGATGTCAAATTAAAATCTTATTAGAGCACATTTCCATATTATATAGGTATAGTATAATTGTTGATAGTCTCTTGTATAACTTGTTAAACTTTAGGTGTGATGTTGACACGGTCTAGAGAATGAAGATGAAAGGCTTCTCGAGGATTTTGATATAATTTTCGGTTTCGTTGAGTTGCTTTCTTATGTTCGATGTTTCTTTTAATGCCAGAATCCTATTCGCAAAAAGAAAAAAATATCCACAGAAAGCCCATATTACTAACTACCAAGTGATCCCTACTACTAAAACCTCATACCTCTTGGTTGGATATTCTATTGTATTATTAGTTATTTGTTTACAATGGTGATATGTGAACCGGGCCATATCCGAGAAATAAGAGGCCCTATGCGAGAAATATAAAATGTGCGCCTACATATGTGAAAAGCATCATGCAAACAAGTGTTTCATATTATCATAGATGTATTGAAATTGTTTGAAGAGTCACACCATATATTACGTATTTTATAAACTTTGAATTACTCGTCTTTCCGCGGAACCGTGCAATTTTTTTAGCATTGATGATATAAAATCTTTACTCGGTTCTTTCAACAACAATATCCCAGGAATATTATTTTCAACTACTATAGTAGTCAATTCACCAAGTCTTTCTGAAGTACATCTAGGACCCCTAAAATGGTTTGGATATTTTTTTTGACTGCAAACTGTGAGGCAAAAGCCCCACAACAATTTATTAAAAAACCAATGGCAAGGTTATTTACAAATATTTACATGCTAAAAAGAAAAGGAGAATAGTAGGCCTAATGCAAATCTGTGATACAGCCAGTCAGTTGTTCCCGGTATTTAGCTTTGATTCGATATTGCAACATATGCATATCATGAACAAACTGAGCCTTCCACTTGCCAAAACATGGCTTGTCATCTCTAAAAATTCTCCCATTTCATATGAGCCAAATATTCCAGCAGGCAGTGATTAACACCTCCATGAAAAAAGGCTTTCCAAAACTCCTCTTGGCTAGATTAATAGCCGTTTGCAGATCTCCATTGCCATGTGACCAATCTATCTGTAAATAAACCCAGATCCTGGCACTGAAATTACACTCAAAGAATAGGTGCATTCTGTCCTCATGGGTTCTCAATGGGCATAAAACACAGTGTCATCACTGGCCCTCCAGTTTCGACGCTGCAACATATCTCTAGTATTCAATCTATCCGAGAGCAGTAACCAGGCAAAAACTTTTGTCTTTAGAACACAGGCAGATTTCCATAACCAATGATATACCTTTGGGGCAGTCATGTGGGCATGTATATGAGCATAAAAATGTCGCGCTTCATATCGCTCCCCCAGAAGTAGGACCAAGTATCTCTCTGCTCCAATCTAGGATTTATCTCCATGAGGTTTCAAAGAGCCAGCAATTCCTGATTTGCCTCCCTTGAAAGAGGTAAGTAAAAATGAGAATAAAGATCCTCCAGAGAGTACATATCTTGTGCAAAATGTCAACATCTAGAGCAAATGAAAACAGTCTCGGAAATCTGGCACTAATTGGTCTGGACGAATCGTGCAAAGACCAATTATCATACCAGAATAAAAAGGTGTCCCCTATCCCTAAAGACACTTTGGCCACACCTCTAAAGTTGTCAACAAGTTTGATAATGTCGCGCCACCAGAACGAACCAGACAAGTTTTCAGCATGCGGGATCTTTCCCTGATAATGTGCAGTCCATACCAAATTTACCCACGGTATATCAGCTTTGTTATAGAATTTATCTAAGAACTTGATAAGAAAAGCAGCATTTTGTTTCTGAAAATTGATAATGCCAAGGCCTCCACATGATTTTGGCTTACTTACCATTTCCCATGCCGCTAAAGACTGTTTAGGGGTGTCAGAGAAATCCCGCCAGAGACACTGCCTCAGAATTCTGTCCAGCTGCTTCGTTAATCCCTGGCCAAGGTCTAGAGTACAGAGGAAATGAAGGGGCATTGATGATAGTGCAGAGTTGATGAGTTGCAAACGTGCACCCTGGGACAGAAAACTGGAACTAGAAGAGAGCTTTCTTTCTAGACGACAAACTAGTGGCATAAGATCAATGATTTGAGGTTTTATGATACCCAACGACAAACCAAGATACGTAAAAGGCATAGAGCCCTTCAGACAACCAAACTCGCTGGCCAGAGTATCAAGAAGCAGCATTGGCACATTAATTGGAATCATCTGGGATTTACTGTAGTTAATTTTGAGACCCGTAGAGAGAGAGAGTACTGATGTAAAACCTGCTTGAGATGTCTTACTTGATCCAGATCTGCAGGCATAATCAACAGAGTGTCGTCTGCATATTTAATTATATGGAAAGTCCACTTCATGGATGATAATAGGAGGGCTAATCATACCCTGATTCATGAGCTCATTAACTGCAGACTCAAGGAGATCGGACCCAAAAAGATAAAACAGGGGTGACAACGGGTCACCTTGTCTTACACCTCTTTTGCAAAGGAACTATATTCCAGGGATACCATTTAGCAGAATAGCCGAAGAGCCTGATGAAAGAATGTCTCTTGCCCATCTCAACCATTTCTTATTGAATCCTTTATGTTTCATTACCTCAATGATTGCTTCATGCTCTATTGTGTCAAAAGCTTTAGCGAAATCAAGCTTCTGTATGATAGTGGGTTTTTTAGAGACATGGCAAAGATAAATATACTCAAATGCCCATGCAAGGCAGTCTTGGATAGATCTGTTTCGCAGAAACCCATACTGATGTTTATGTATACATTGCGGAATTTTCCCTTGTAGACGATTTGCTGCAAGTTTTGTGATGAACTTGAGGCAAACATTTGTGAGGGAAATGGGTCTGAAGTCGTTTACACTAGTGGGAGCAGGCACCTTTGGAACTAATGTGATATAGGATCCATTGATATTCTGCAAACTAATCATTCCATTATTAAAGTCATTTGCCAGATTATAAAAATCTGATTGAATAATATGCCAGCATTGCTTAACAAATAGACCATTGTAACCATCTGGGGCTGGTGCACGGTCGATTGGCATGTTCTGTATTACCTCATCCATCTCCTTTTTATCAAACGGCAGCGTCAAATCATTCAAGCCCTCCACCGGTATAAGTAAAGAGGAGAGATCAAATTGCATGTCAGTACCTTCAGATTGTCCCACGCGCTCCTTATAGGCCAACCACAACATTCCGGCCATTTGATCATGATCTGTTACTTCATTACCATTCTCATCAATCAACAAGGCAATATTATTCCTTCTAAAGCGTTCAGTTGCCATTGCATGAAAGAACTTGGTATTGTCCTCTCCTTGTTTAATCCATCTGACTCTACACCTCTTCCTCCAATAACTGCACTCGAAACGAAGTAGCTCAGCAAGGTGCAGTTTAACAATTTGCCTGAAGTTGAATTCAGGTCGAAACAGAGGTCTTGCTTCCTCCAAAGTATCTAAAATTAATACAACTTTATTGCAGTTTGTGATGGTAGCTTTTAATTTAGACAGACTGGTGTGCCACTTTTTCAAATCCTGTCGAAGGGTTTTGAGTTTGTCAGCCATGACGGCCGAACTGTTTGTTGTATGTGACTCCTTGGCCCAGGATTTAATGACACAGTCTTTGAAGCCAGGCAAATCCACCCAATAGTTATCAAAACGGAACATTTTCACCTTTGGAATGTCAGTGTCAATCGTCACCACACATGGCACATGATCTGAGCCTGTTTTTGCTAGAGGCAACACCATCGAATTGGGAAAGTCTAAAATCCTGTTGGCACTTGTGAAGAACCAGTCTAACTGTTCCAGCAGTGGAACAGACTGCATATTAGACCAAGTGTAAGCCCTACCTTTAAGTGGCAACTCTAAAAGCCCAAGGTGTCCAATGATTTCATTGAAGAGAAACATATTATTTACATCACCACCCGGCCTGTTACGGTTGTCTGTAGAGCGAATAAAGTTAAAATCACCAATTAATAGCCAATTTCCCCCCACTGGTATAAGCAGGTCATATAACCAATTGACAAAATTCGGACGCTCTTGCCCTTGACATGGCCCATAAACTGACACCAGGGTCCAAACAGAGTTATTATGTAATGAGGTGAAAGTGATTACCACTCCAAGCCTCTGAACATCAGCCAAAGCACCCGAAAAAACTGCCGAGTTCCACAATACAATTATCCCCCTCTGAGGCCCCAATTGATGGGGCAAAAGCAAATTTTTTAAATCTTTTAGGGAAACATTTGCGTATGAATTTCCAATCAAACTGCTCACGTTTTGTTTCTTGCAGGCATATGATGTCACAATTACTCTCATTGATTTTATTACGCACTTCAATCTTCCTATCATCAGAGTTTAAACCACGCACATTCCATCATAAGACACGCCATTTTCTGCTAAATAAGCAACTCATGGTTCACAATAACATAAAAGTGCATTATCCCTGAATACACAGTACCAGGACAGACAAACCCCCACCAACTGAAACAAAGACACCCTCATAGACAGAGCTAAAACTGACATCACACATATGCATAACTTGTACGGTCCGAAAGCTGAAACTAACAAATGACATTCACACCACTCCAAACATAAACACAAAAGGCACCATATATGACCAAGTTTGACACCAACTTCAGACCCACCCCAAGGTTCAGAACTTTCACTAATCATTGTGAGGATCAGAGTTGTCAGAGTCAGGAAGAGCTTCAAGCTTTTCCTTAGTCAATTTAGCAGCAACAATACCAAGAGCTTGACCCTGCATCACTTGTATAGGGGTTGCAGGTATCTCCATATCCTCAAACTCATTGCTATGATCAGAAGGAGATGTGTCCGGTGCACTAGCCTGCTCCGGCTCTGTTTGCACAAGCAGCATTTTTGACCTTGGCCTATTTTTGACTCTAGATTGTTCAACCACTGGCTTCGGACGATATCCATCCGATTTCAGGCAACTCCTGGTGAAGCGACGCTCTGTAGGCTGCACTAACAGATTCTGCTTGCGTGTTTTGCGTTGCTTTCCGGTTGACACTGAAGGGGCATCAAAGATAATTGCTTCTTGTTGTAGCTCAGTGTTGGTCTCAGAGAAGTCCAAAACACGCTCCACAGGCCTATCACGTGAACACAGAACCCTACTTCTTCTAGCACAACCAACCGGCTCAGATTCAGATATGCGGAGGATACAAGCCGAGTCAAACGCCTCAGCCCACGATCTTTTAGTCAGCAGAACAGCAAAAGGGGAAAAATGCAGCGACATAGGCTTTTGCTTGGATAAGATCTCTGGCATCAGGGATTTAAAGAGATGCTTCCATTGCAAATGAGGTGTTTGTAGTGGTCCAATGAAAGTGCTAACTCTGCCAATATGCATGATATCAAAATGTTGTCCACCCAATTGTGGAGGGGCATTTAGGTAATGAAATTGCTGCTCCTCCTCATTACCAGAAGGGTCCATAACCATACTATCCTGATCATCCAGCTCCTGATCATTCCCCTCATTAACCATTATTGCAATTTGCAAGTGGTGTAGGCTTTAGTTCATCTTTTAAATATGGATCATACAAATGATAAGTGGATCATGACAATGGTGAATCACAAAATGATAGAAAATATGTATAGGCTACCATGAAATGTAAAATCTAGTTTATCGAGTCATATGTGTTAGAAATAATGGGCTAATACCTTTTGGCAAATGTTAGATTTCAGATTTTTACGAGATCTCAAATCCCATGTGTGTGGAGGCCAATATGTGATGCAATCCATATTGGTGGTAGTTCATATGTGAATGGCAAGAGGAGTGAGAGCTAAGTTTGGTCCCACAAGAAAAGTTAGAGAAGAGTTGCACCACCTTATAAGGTGGAGTGTCTGACCACTTGATAAGTGAGTGAGAAGAGAAGTGCTACATGTGCCCTCCTCCTACTCCTCCAACGCCACTCGCCTCTTCATGATGCGACGCACACGCCGTAGTTTGTGGTTTGAGCCTTGAGCCAATAAAAGCTGATGCGGTTTTTACATACATGTTGGGTCGCTCCTGAATCATGGGGTACTACAATCGACCCGTGTTCAGGTTGCTTCTGGATCATGGGCTACTGTAGCCGACCAGAACATGCGTGACATGGACTCGATCCATGTTGTGTATGCTACGGGTTTTTCTGATCTTCTCTATATAAGTGTATGTGTGTCTTCCACCACACCACATATTGAAACCAATCTAGGGTTTTTGCCTCCTATCTTCTTGCACCACCACCATATACTACTCTATCCCGAGCGTCAACGTGCATCGGAAAACAGGAGTGCGGGTTTCCGAAATCACCCGCCTTTGTGATCTTGTACGGGAGAGGGCGAACATTTTTTTGGGAAGTGCTCCACACGACTGATCAAGTTCGTAATCACGCCTGGTCTTCCCGTTCGTTAAGCAAGCGTGTGTCATATTCAACACCATATTCTTCTTCGACCCGTCTCTACAACCTCTGCACCAACGACTTCTCCATCTATGAACGATCAGTACATGCACTGTGTTCTGATGTGTTATTTTACTATGGTTGTTGTAGAGTTTACACTGCTATTGTTCATGTTGATTAGTACATCTAGTATGTTAGAGTTTACATGATCGTAGCTGCCGTAGTCATGAATTATATTCTGCAATTAATTGTGGAAATGTTGCCTAATAATCCAACAATCCAAAAACCTTGTTATAGATAATTTTTTGGGTTAGACATTGGACACTTGTCCGATGCACCGAAGTCGGATAAGTTTAGCAGCATGCACTTTAAGAGGTTGTAGTACACAATCTGGCTACGACCTCCGAAAGTATTCAAGACTAGTGACGGCTTACCTAAAGAAACTATATCTAACGAGAACCAGAACAAGTTCGAGGAAGCCAATATTTCCTTGTGGGATGCATTTTAAGTGTTCTTGACAACAAACTGTTTGATATGTACATGCACACCACAGATGGAGGAAAAGAGCTCTAGGAGACACTGAAGGAGAAGTTTGGTGTAACAGATGCATGAAGTGAATTGTACATCATGGAGAGATTCCATGGCATCAGGATGGTGAACAACCGCTCTATAGTCAAGCAACCTTATGAGATACAATGCATTGCAAAAGAGATCGAACTACTTAAGTGTGTCTTACCCAACAACTTTGTGGCTGGGTGTATCATCACAACTCTCAAACACAAGAGACATGAGATATCGGTTGAAAACATGATAGTATCTCTCGATGTTGAGGAGAAGGCTCAGGCTAAGGACACTACTAAAAAAGGAGGCGAGGCTCAGTCTAGCGCTAACATGGTGCAGAAGAAAACCTTCGACAAGAATGAAGGGAACAACAATCCCTCCTTTAACAAGCCTGCAAGGACTACAACCTTTAAGAAAAAGAAGATGAACACGGCTAAGCTAGGTTCCTTTACCCGTGGAGAACTCGACCAATTTTCCAAGGACTTCCCAAAACATGCAGATTGCATAGATACAATGGGAAGACTGTCAACATCGTGACCGCTAGCAATAGAGGGGTATGGTAATTATTTACTGTTTTATCGGTATTTCAATCTCCATGTTGGTGGATTGATATGGGAGATAATGTTCAAATGTATGCTGACATCTATATGTTTACTTCTTATCAGGTTGCCCGGGATTCTTGTCTTAATGGGAAACAGGTCACATGTTTCTGTTTGCGGTGTTGGAATGGTGGATTTGAAATTCACCATGCAACCAAGGAACGTGCAATATGTCCCTACAAAGGTAGTTAGTATTAGTGTAGAACTCTATAACATGTCTGGTATAGACTCTACCTTGTGACCCTAGGTTATCGCGTCTTTATAAGCTAGACCTCTGGAAGCCTTTAGTGCACAACTCAACCCTCGCATAACGGATCATACGATATCTGTAACTCAGCGTATTACCATTATAGTGATTTATAGTAGAAGTAGGATTCCGATACTGTTATGGGATCTGAACCTAGGTAATTTGTGTTACCTTGTACCCGCCAACTCGCCGCCTTACCCAGATTTCTCTACATGCTCTATGAGTAACCCTCCATGGCATACTCGTCGACAATACCATGCCATGGTGTCAAAAAATGAGAGTGATTCCAATACATGAGTGATGCGGTGCAATAAAATAAGGCAAACTTAGATATTACTTATAGAGATATAGGAAATAAAATAACAAATACGTTAAAATGTATAAGATATTTAATAGTTTCATCGACGTTCCTTTAATTTAAACACAAAAATATAAAAGATTATTTGGTATTTATATTACTCCATGTATTTCTGATAGGTGCGCGCATATATTTTCCATGTTGGTACCTACCAAATATCTCAACATACAATTTCTGAAATATGCACATATCTACTATATGTTCAATTTTAGGGTGTGCACATGTTTGGCTTAGATAAAAATGTAACTATTGAGTTCTATACAAAAGAAGGTGGTGGTATTGCAATGTTGTTTGCATAACTGTTTACTCAACATTTACTATTATACTTTAAGTAAATGATAAATACTTTTAAAGTTCTAAATTACACCCCAGCGCAAACTTGTATTTCAAGAGTGTGTGTCTAGGTTAGGATTCGATTATGTGTTTGGAGTATTTAAAAACAAAACAAAGAGAAATAATAATGTGACACTCTTTCATGATTCTTGCTGCCCATAGTCCAAATAGAAAATCTAGACCGGTTAAAATCAAGGAGACGCGAATATACATAGCTGATACACGTGAATATTCTTTTGGAAGTAAATTTGGGTTCAAAAAAGTATTGTTAGAATTTCATGTTTAACCTAGTTCTAGTAAGCTTGGACTAAATTTATTTCCCATCCTCGCGAAAAAACAAGGATAGTATCAAGTGAGTTCGTGTGGATACACATTGTATTTTATTGGCATGTGATCCACCAAAAAGGCTTATATGTTAAAATCCATATGTAAAATCCCCCAAATCCATATAGTTATAGTCAAATATAGACATCAACCCCTATGTGGATTTATAGGACTAATAGTTTTAGAAGTTTGTTAAGAAGGATTAGTCATGAATGTGGATGAATCTTGATGGTCGGTGGATCCACAAAAAGTTTATGAGAACAGAACATCTTTAAATTTCATTTTTTTTTTCTTTTGTCATCTCTTAAGTCATAGGAAAGCCATACTATAATTATAAGAAAATTCTGCAAGGAGTTAGGTTCAATGAATTATAATCATCCTAATAAGAACACTATGAATAAACCAATTCAAAAACCCCAAGATAAGCCTGTCATTTTAGACTGTTACTATAGTCAGCAAGCTCTCAACCTCATAGGTCTATTACAAGATATTTTTGACCCGTGTTGTTTAACCCAGAAATATCTTGTGCAAGTTGAAATATTTCTTCGAAGGGGGTTGTTAGGTACTATTTTGAGATTCCAAACACTTCTAAGATTTTTGGAGTTACAAGTAACAGTTTAAAATATAGGTCCTGTATTTAGTGAGGCTTCTCCGCCAAGGAGAATGAACGTTTGGATCTGAGCTAAGCTAACATCGCCAATGTTGAAAATCATGATACATTTTCATCCCTCAACTCAAATTAATTTGAATCCAAGTGAGGTAAATTAAGAGGATATCTAGACCCATGTATCTAGAAATGAAAGTTAAATTCCCCTCCAAGTATGCTTTGTACTTTTGTTATACACTTGGGTTTGTGGGAAACCCTAGATGATTGGATTTTCCTTGCGAGTATCCAAGGTTTTAGATCGGCTCAAAGAGTTTGTGATGGTTTGGATATCAAATCAATATTCACCACCACTAGAAGGTCTCTCACTATATGTGGGAAGTTGATATTGGGATTTGTCTACCATGACCTCTCAAACGGAGATTAGACCCCTCCCCCACCCTCAAATTAAGACTTCAACTCTAGGATACATCTATGTGTGCTTCATATCTTGCCGCCTTTCATTATTTGGTTCCTTTCCAAGGACAAATTTATCGTCCGCACCTTGGGCACGTGCCTGAGAATGATGCCACCGTTTACACGCACTCTATCGAGCTCTCGGAGTGATCCAAGTCACTAGAATGGAAAGAATCAACGACATGAGCTAAATATACAATTTATTTTGTAATTGGGACAACTTGATCAATTACTTAGTGGCAACAACTTAATCGTAGGACCATTCACTCCATGCAAGCTTGGTTGTTTGGGACAAAAACGGCTAACCTCCTCTAATGTTCATGAAGGGAGAAGAGGGGCATGGAACAGACCACCCTTGCCTATTCATCTGCCCTGCAACCAACGAGCATGAGACAAGGTGGCCAACAATTGCGTGTGATCTCACTAGCCTAGGGAGACTATGACAACGACGAAGAGATAGTGCACTTGGATCCCATCCATCATTGACAGGTGTAAGTGCAAGCGGCAATGTGGCAACTCTAGGGCTAGCGAGATTTCCATTCATGTGGATGGTCAGTTGTTAGGTCTACAACTAAGAATAGTCATGTGGACACCACCAAAGAAAGTTAAGCCTGCATTGGACCAACACATGGATGCAACAAGCAGTAATAGACTAGCAGCAATTGGCAGTGTCACACTTGCACTAAGATTTTCCTTTGCAATTTACCAAGGAATTTTAGTTCAATATTGATTGTGTCTAGTTACATTTAGACTTCTATAAATTTCATGATTCAAGAGACTTTTTTATTCATGGAGAAAATTCACCACAAGTGGAACCATCGCAAGACCGACAACCTAGTAACGAACATGAGAAAAATGTGATGAGTGGTGATGATAATTTCAACAAGGTTGGTTACTTCATTGAGTAGAAAATGTTCAATAAGGAACATGAGGACCATTTTGAGGACGAGTAGTATTTGTTTAATCCCGATGAAAATATGTTTGATCCCCTCTTAATCAACAAATTTTATATTATCATCTAGATGTTCAAGACCAAGTGAGGGGAGCATATAGTTTCAAGGGTCCCACACAACCAATTATGAATTTTCTAGCAAAAAAATAGGGATTAAGAACCATAAATTTTATAGATGTTGGTATAAGAACTATCATGTGATCGAATTTAGTGAGTCTCAGGATGTTGTATTTTGTTTCTGTTGATGTATCTTTACGTAAACCGGAATACAATGAGGTATAATTATAGGAAGCATGCACACAATGAATTTCCTAATCAACATGTTGGTGGTGTAAAATGCACATAATAAGGCAATATTGCATTTTTATGTTTCTAGGAAACAAATGCAAAGTCTGTGTGTAACTAGGGAACCTGAAGAGTCATAAGTACTATACAAAATATGTTTGACCTCTTATTTTGGGTATGCAAGATATTTCATTGCTCGAGGTTTGGTTTTCATGGCCATGATATAACTTACACTTCAATGAACAAGGGGTAACTTGCATGAGATGGTATATTGTCACAATGCTAACAATGAGAAAGTGAGATATGATTTTGACCATGGTGGGAGAATTTTCACATGCCTTTTCCCTGAATTTGAAAGGATATTGCAAGGTGTTGTGGAAAAGGGTCACCAATGAGATTATGAAGGAAACTGATTAAGATAAATTCTTTGTCCTTAGTCATGTTGAGGTTAAAAGTGGTCAATTTTTATACTTACCTATTATTTAATAGTTGTTTCATACTTATATTAAACTTTGGTATTATTTACAATTATGTTTGTGGTAGGCATGTAAAAATAATGAAGAGAACACTATAGAGAAATTTCTTTCTATATATCATGGTGATGAGTTGTAACATCCTAGCATTTAGGACTAAACGAAGAGTAGATTTAGAATTTTGTGCATCTACATGCATGCATCTAAAAATTGGGGTAAATTTTTCACCAAATTAAAATACTAGAGTGATCAGAATCCTCTCACTCCGATGAATTAGGTTTAGTGTCATCCGAGGTGAGTAGGATAAATTTTGACATGACCTCTATTGGTTTAGTGAATTATGAGGGGACAAATATGAATTGTAAATAATTATAAACAATATATATAAGTTAAAAGGAATTAAGAAATGAAATAAATGAATTGAATAAGAAGAATAATATGCTTAATTGTAATCCATATGCTTAAGTGCACTCAGGAGAGAGTTATCACAGTAATTGAGTTCAACCATGTGTGTTTGAATTCAAACAATATACACAATACCATATCTAGTGAGTAAAACTGAGCCATAAGGAGCACATAAGTACTTGACCAAGATAAGACATAAGTATATGATCACATAAAGTAGGAATCACTAGAAACATAGAACCTGCATCCCAACCATCAAATCAACTCTAACCACAGAGAAGTAATACAAAATGTGTAAGGCTTTAACACCGAATCCTTTGAGCCTAGCAGCAGATAGTTACAGAGAAGCATCTCTGAAGTTTAAGCAAAAGAAAGAAATAGAGAAGAGAGGAGAGGCAGAGGGGAACACTTACCTTTGGCAAGCTACTGATCGCCAAAGAGGAGGCAAAGGTCATCCTGAACCAAGTAGCGTCACAGGGAGCACCAAGTGCTAACTCTACGCCGAGCTGCAACCTGCGGCAATTGCGCCACCAACTCATCACCACAAGCAACAGTGGACAATGACCAACAAAACACCACCACCAGACCCTCTCCGCATCACCATGTCACCACCACAAGACCACGAGGTCACCAGCAAGCGCCGAAACCATGGGCAGCGAGAACCCTAGAACCAGATAATCAAAGGGGGCAAGTTCAATAGGGCACCATATGCAAATCGAGTCGTATGGAGGTATAGATCTAAGGCTGGTGGAGCTTTGGTGGTGGGCGGTGGTGGCCGCAACGTCCGACATTCGTCGGAATTGATGGGAGGTGGCGGAGGGCGGCTCCAGGAAGGGGCACGAGCTCGTGCTCATGTGATATGTGCGAGAGGGGTGCAGGAGGACCGGGGTCTTGTTGACCCCGAGGCTGGCTGTATTACCCAACCAAACAAGTCCTAATAAATAATAATAATCATATAAGGAAAATATAAAATAAGGAAATGACCCAAATAACCCTACGAATATTTAAACTCTATAAAAATAATTAAAAATACATATAATATACCAAAATATTCACAAATTAATATCTACCTAAGAATTTAATAATACTAATTTGAGTTAAATAAAATGCAAACTAATAATAACACCATTAAATATCTAAATAAAATTTAGTAAATCAAGAAAACTTCCTAAAAAAATAATTTTGTGCATAAAAATAAATCTATTAATTATTAAAAATATTAATTGTGAGATTTCAAGTTATCTTAGGATTTATAGAAAATTAATATGGTGTTTAGCTTTATAAATTTACCCTCTTAAAATATATTTCTATAAACCAAAAATAAACTCTTTACAACTTTATTTAAAATTTATTACTTTGGAAAATAATTATTCTTTTCCCAAAATGGTTTACTTAATAAATTAGGTAAGATACCAAATAAAGATTAAGTATAAAAATCACACTTAAAAACCATAAATATATCTTCTAATAAGATTTAAAAATAAATTGTTAATTCTATAATCTTCCTTAAAAATATTTAACTAACTACAAGTCAAAGATTTACAAGTTCATTTTGCAAATAATTAACTTATATTAGAAATAAGTGATCTCAATCTATATATAACCATATTTTGTATAGGTCCTAAACTTGGTATTAACTAAATAAACTATTTAATAAATTCACATGTTTTCCGTAGACAAACCTTATAATATCAAGTATGATTATTAAACATGTTAGACCTAAATCCTTAGGGCTAAGCTTCATATTTATAAACTTTTATCTTTGATTATGCTTAGGAAAAAATCCTAATAGTTGGTAATGCCATAAATGTTATGTCTTAAGTCCAATTATATTTGTATAGTTAAATTTGGTCTGGTATATCATAAACTAGGTATATAATGACTCAAGATCATTTAAACCTTATCAAAAACCATAGTTTTAGTCTTATTAATCTTTAGAGCTGATCAACCTAACATGAATAATATTTTCTTCAAATGTTATTCTTTTTGCCACTTCAAAAGAAACACTATGCTATTTATTTTAAAACATAACAACTTAACACATGATATTCATAATAGTTACATGACACCACTTAACTTTAGAATTGTATTATGATTATACTTTACCTTTCATGTCATATATGTTTATCTTAAAATCCTTGCAACCACACTCTTTTGTGAAGTAAACTTGAAGATAAATCAAACCTTAAACAAATTATATAAATCCCAACCCACTTGTAATGTTGGGGAATTACTTGGGGTTTTAGAACATGCATCTCATTACTTATGCATAACAACATATTGCTTCTTTAAACATTGTCCTTACCGGGCAATGATGGTATTTTGTAGTACTCAAGGTCCAGGGTCAAGTCGATACATTCGACTACAATACTTCTCTATATCAAGGCAAGTTCACATTTTCTCATGACCTTTGATTAGTTTCTATCAAGTATTTACAAATCTAGTGGTGTCATCACCCGCATTTCAAAAAGGTAAGAAAACACTATTTTCATAATAATATGATTATGTGTTATTTACCAAGAGGTAATAACCTATTATGAAATTTCTGGTGGTAAAGGAACATATTATCTAGGATTTAACAACCAATATCGCCAGTGATTCTTGCGCCGTATAATACGTGTTAACCATGAGATCTATATGGCTCTGGGGAATTTAGTTGGATCTTCTTCCTTTCGCATGCAGCGGATATTGTTCTGGGTGTTTTGTAAGTTGCAGATCGTGGGTGCAGCCGTGTATTCGGGTAAATGTCTACCATGGATCTAGGCTTACAAAATACAGTTTCTAGTGTTAATGGTTGTGGTGCTTATCCGACTAAGGTAAATCCGTATTAACGGGGGAAAGTCTACCTTGAGTCTGAAAGTACAATAATTGTGGTATATGCGGGGTCGGACAGTGATTGGCTTGGATCCTTATAATGGGCCTCATACCAAGGAAGTGTGAACAGGAATACGCGCCTGTCTGTGCAACATGGATAAGGATCTCTCATGCGTAAAGAAACGCACCTCTACGGAGTGTACAAACTATGACATGTTACTCCCTGTTTCGGGAAGGAGCTGCGAACCCTGCAGGAAAGGAACTCCATGAAGTTCTAATCAATATGTGAAGGCTGACGGACATAGCTTTTCAGAATAAAATCAACTTTTCAAGAAATGTTTACGAAAACCTGCATAACCTACGATCTTGGTCTGTGGTTGTAGTTAGTGCATCAAACACTCCTTTTTAGTAAACTTGCTGAGTACACTCGTACTCAACGTACCTTCTTAACCCTTGCTAGATTCCAAAGACATTAAAGACCAAGAAGAGGAAACACTCTATTTAGTTGAAGACCAAGTAGAATTTTGCTATGAGGAACCAGAAGTATCCGGAAGTGTCGAAGGGGACAACTATGAAATCATCTATGGAATGGAGACCGAAGTATCTAAAGCGTAGATGTGTCAAATATAGTTGATCGAGTCTAGTAGCATATATCTCTATCCCTTATATATTAATCTTGTATAAACCTTAAAGTTTAGTTTGCTTATTTATCTTGTTCTCAAAGTTATTATAGTTTAGCCCTGAGTCATCAGGATACCTCTATGGACCTAGGAGGATCTCAAAGTCGTCGTGTAATTTCTGGTTGTAATAATGAGAATGTATGTTTGTGGACCTGCTTTGTTTCTGTTGTACCACTCTGAGGATGTAATATTTGCGGAATGGTGTTCCGTGAGTGTTATATCCACGACTATAGTATACTATAACATGCAGTGGTAGCCGGGTCACCGTAGATGGTATTAGAGAAAAATCTTTGACCTTAGGTTGGAAACCTATTAAATGGGTAGAACCTGCAGGAAGTATTTGAGCAACGGTAAAGAGTTCTCTAGAAATATGATGAGTATTCAATTGAGAATTACATTTTCATGTTTATAGTGCGATAATTCTTTATTATGATGCATTTTGGGTAATAAGAATGAGTTATAACTCAGTAGGACTAATTATAATCTCTTATCTACAGTGAGGAATGGCATCTCGGTACTCAAACAGAAATGTTCAAGTGCTGAATAAGACTTTAGCTGACTATGGAAGTGATTGGAAAAATCTTCCGAGATAACTTCCATGGAACCTGGATTGCAAATCTCGACTTCTCATCAAGGTTTATAGTTTTTATGACGGGAAAGTGTTAGTCGAGTACCGTGTAATTCTTATGCTACCCAAAAAGTTGGGGATAAGTGAAAAAATGCCATCTGGCGAGGCGAGATGTATGGAGGCAGCGTATCAAATTGCAGTTGTGGAAGTAATAATCACGCTTCAAAAACCGAAATCCAAGGAATTGGTAGGTAGTACTCACGCTACTATACCTCATGATTCCATAAATTTGGAACTTAAAAGTTGGATCATGCTGCATTTGTGCAAACTAGATCTACTTTAGCTGCCGAATACATAGATCATAATAGGTCATTACCCAATGCCTACCATAACACACATCAAGTTCTAGTCCAAGAGTTGAATGTTGTCTTTGAGGATTTTACCGATCCTACTAATACAATGGAACGCAGAAAGGAGTTAGATAGAGAAGTTAGGCATCCTAGAACAGACTTCTCGAAAAATGTGTATGAAGAGACTAAGTTGTATGATTCACAAACTGAAACCTATGCCTATTACCGGAATGAATATAAAAAACATGTAGACATAAGGGTCAAATATGAGAGAAAACAAGAAACTTGGGAAACATCCAATCCAAGTATTCCGTCGGAAATTACGATGGAGGGGGAAGTAGAATCTTATGCTGGAACCCAGGAGGATCCCATACCCTGTGATCCTAGTAAAAGAGTAGAAACTACTTATATTAGGATGGAACCCTATGGTCCATATGTTGGAATTATGCCCTAGAGGCAATAATAAAGATGTTATTATTATAATTCTTGTTCATGATAAAGTTTATATTCCATGCTAGAATTGTATTAAGCGAAAACTTTAATACTTGTGTGGTTTATGAACAACACCTTGTCCCTAGTATGCCTCTATGGACTAGCTCGTTGATTAATGATGGTTAAGGTTTCCTAACTATAGACATGAGTTTTCGATTAATAATGAGATCATATCATTGGGAGAATGATATGATGGACATACCCAAATTAAGCGGAGCAATTAGATCGTGTCATCGTGTTCATCTTTGCGAAGCTTTTCTTATGTAAAATATTGTATTCCTTAGACCATGAGATAATACAACTCCCTAGTATCGGAAGAAAGCTTTGAGGTCATCAAACGTCATCCTATGAGAGGGTGATCATAAAGGTGTCTCTCAGGTGATCGGAAAGTACCTGTTGGGTTGTATGTATCGAGATGGGATTTGTCCCTCCCAAGTCGGAGAGATATACTTCGGGCCCACTCGGTAATCGATATCAACACCGCTTGCAAGCATGTGATTAAGGAGTTACTCACAAAGTGATACGGATTACGGAACGAGTAAAGTACTTGCTGTGAACGAGATTGAACTAGGTATGATGGTACCGACGATCAAATCTCGGGCAAGTAAAATATCGCGAGACGAAGGGAATATATATATGGGATTGATTGAATCCCGGCATCGTGGTTCATCCGATATGATCATCGATGAATGTGTGGGAGTCAATATAGGTTTCCAGACCCCGTTGTTGATTATTGATAGAAGATCATGTCTGCATGTTCTCGAACTCGAAGGGTCACACACTTAACGTGTCTCGACGCTAGGATAGATTGGATAATTGGTTTATGAGTTTTTGTTCGGAGTCTCGGATGGGATCCGGGACATCACGGGAGGTTCCGGAATGGTCCGGAGAATAAGATTCATATAAGGCAATGCAGTTTTTGGAGTTCGGAATTGTTTCAGGTTAATCGGTATTGTACCGGAAGCTTCTAGAACCTTCCGGAGGGGGACCAACGTGGCCCCAACTGCCGGGAGGGGGCATGGGCCTATGAGGGAGTGCCCTGGCCGCTTTGGGCCAGGGGCACAAGGCCCCATAGGGCCCAGCCGGCCAACCTAGGGCAAAACCCTAGGGGAGCTTCTAGAAGGGGGGAACTTGCCCCCCACTCCTCCCTCCTTGGCCGCCGGCCCTAGGGTTTGGGGGAGGGGCAAGGGCTGGCCGCCCACCCCTCTATATAAATAGGGCTGGGGGCGCACCCCCTCACACACCTCCTCCTCAAGCCCTAGCCGCCCTGCTGCCCTCCTCTCTCTCTCCCTCCCGACTGCGTGTAGGCGAAGCCCTGCCGCAGAAACTCTCCACCACTTGCACCGCGCCGTCGCGTTGTAGATCCAATCCGTCTCTCCACCATACTTGCTGGACCGAGGAAGGAGGAGACGTCGAGGTGCCGCACGTGTGCATATCTCGGAGGCATCGCCACTTGCGGTGTTAGATCGGATCGGATCGCGAGGAGGAGAAGCGAGTACGACTACATCACCCACGTTCCGCAGTGCGAATCTTCAAGGGTATGAAGATCTCATCTATTCCCCCTCGTTGTTTGCATCTCCTAGATTAGATCTTGGCTTTCCCGTTCGCATCCGTAGAAATTTTTGATTTACTATGCTGCGAAACCCTTCACCATATGGGGGTAGTATTAATCCTATTGACCTGGAAGAATGCACTGACAGTTATTACATCAATATGTATGACCGGACCAAGGAAAAGACGATGAGTGCATCTTACTTTGAAAGTGCGTCTGAAGGTGGACATTAGAATTCCACAGGAGGTCACACATTTTCTAGTCATTTATCAATGGCTAACCTCAATCTAGGTATTTCTAATCAAAAGTACGCATCCACTGGATGTTTATATACTCCAGAAGGTATTCCAGGAAGCACTAGGAAGAGGGAGAGAAGTAAGAAGAAACAATCCATAGAAGTAGAGGGCTTGAATAATGTACATATCCGGTAATGTGTATTGTAGTGTTTGAGAGGCATGACGTAATAAGTGAGAGCATGCTCATATGAGTAAGGACTTGTAATATACAAGTAAAGTATTATTTGAGAGTTAAGCCATAGAGGAGAGGATTGTTTGTTATAGCTTATAAAAACTATGTATAATACATAATATCTATTTGGTTGTTATTTGGATTTGGTTCTTGATTTCCTTGTGTGACTAGCACTGTGCATAGAGTTGAGCTTAAAAAACATATGCATGATGTAAGTATGAGTATTCGCTTTATGTAATAGGACTAGAGGGGTATGGATACGGGAGTAGAAGCTGGGTCTAAAGAACAACATGTGGAGGGAGAGGCTCAGCAAAAGGAAAGAAATAAGGATGTAGCCACAAATGGATCACCATCAACTCGTCTGTTGACGGAGGAAAATTTCATGCAATACATGTAAATGATGCAAGAATACCAGAATAAGTTCATGCAGTAGATACTCAAACAAATTAGACCCTTAGAGGAAAACAAAGACACAAGAGTAAGTCTTTCTAATTTCCAAAATGACAAACCAATTTCTTTTGCATTTGCACCAGAATCTATGGATGCGGAGGACTGGTTGATGGATATAGAAAGGAAGCTTAAAATAGTTGGATGTAATGATGAGGAGAAGTTATGATGTGCAATATTTCTTCTATCAGGACCAGCCGCAAATTGGTGGGAGAATCAATTAGCTATGCACACCAGAAGAGATATTCACTTGGAAAGAATTCAAACAGAAGTTTCGTGAGTATCATGTTCCAAAGAGTATTATGGAATTTAAGAGGAGAGAATTTGTGGACCTATGGCAAAACAATGAAACCACGATGAAATATATTAGCAAGTTTAGTCAATTATCTTGTTATGCAGTTGATGAGGTAAATACAGAGGAGAAGCGAAGAAAAGGTTCTTGGAAGGACTAAACCCTTATATGAAGATGAAAATATGAGGGGCTACAACACGATGTTTCCAAGAACTGGTTGATGTAGCAATTACTTTTGAGGATGCTTACAAGATGTTAGTGGAAGAGGGAAGAAATTATCCAAGAAAAGAGCTATAAGGGAACCAAAGAAGTTTCAATCAACTAATATAAGTCAACATCAAACTTAAGTTTTATACCTAGATTCATATCCATGAGTGGTACATCAAAGCATGAGGCATTAAAACGAAAGAAACAAATCATATGCAATAAGTGTGGAGCTCCAGGTCATATAAGGAGGAATTGTTGGAAGACCGGAAATGTGTGCTATAGGTGTGGTTTGGACGGACATAAGAGATCTGTATGTCCCAACAAGTTAGTTACTCTAGGAGTAGAATCACCATAAATAGGTAGAAACTTCGGATGGAACAACACCGACAAGGCTATGATAGGTATGTTAGCATCAGTAGTACTTCGTCAATAATGTCATTCAAGGTTAAAAGCAATCTCATGGAGCATTGGGATGAGGTATAAAATTTAGCATTTGGATTACCCACAGCTACAGTCAAATGGTAAGATAAACTCAAGGATTGCAAAGTTCATAAAAAACATCGCTCTAGATGAAAGGATACTGGGAAGAAGAAAGAGAACTCAAGAAGAGCCTATCCGAAACTCTTTTGGAATAATATACCACAAACTTCGGGACGAAGTTTAATTTAAGGGGGGAGACTGTAACATCCTAGCATTTAGGGCTAAACGAAGGGTAGATATAAAATTTTGTGCATCTGCATTCATGCATCTGAAAATTGGGGTAATTTTTTTGCCAAATTAAAAGACTAGAGTGATCAGAATCCTCTCACTCCGATGAATTAGGTTTAGTGTCATCCAGGATGTGTGGGATGAATTTTTACATGACCTCTATTGGTTTAGTGAATTATGAGGGGAGAAAATTGAATTATAAATAATTATAAACAATATATATAAGTTAAAAAGAATTAAGAAATGAAATAAATGAATTGAATAATAAGAAGAATATGCTTAATTGTAATCCATACATAAATTGCATTAAATAATTATTAACAATAATAAAAATATAATTATTATAAATAAAATTATAAAGGTTACTTAAGACCAACATTACATTGTTCTTTTACAATAAAAGAATAAATGTAAATTACAATGAAACAAATAAATTGAATAAATAAAAATGAATTACAACAATGAACAAATAGAAGAATTCTTTATTGAAAGAATATATATCACATTATTCTTTTATAATAAAAGAATAAAAGGAAATGGTTACAATAATAATAAGATAAACTAAAATATTACAATGCCTTTTACATTATTTCCTAACAGAAAAGAAAATTACAAAATTGGATAAAAAGAAAACACCTAAAACTAATTTCCTACATCTAGTATGGATCTTCCTGTATTTCTTCTTGGTACCTCCAAGATAAGACAAAAAGAGACAAAGACAAAAGAGACGGGTTAGGGGTTAGTATTAGTGCTCTCAGTAGCAGTAGTATATTGCACTCCTTTATCACATCATTGAGCAATTAGAAGGCACCAATTGATAGAATCTGTTATAATCAAATCTTGTTGCCTTAGACTAGTGCATCATTGGCAGATAAAGGGGCAAGTTTCACCACTGTATAGAGGGGTGCAGGGGGGCAGAGCCGTGTTAACCCCGAGCCAGACCTAGCTGGGCCGGGCCGGCCATATTACCCAACCAAACAAGTCCTAATAAATAACAATAATAATAATCATATAAGCAAAAGTTAAAATAAGGAAATGACCCAAATAACCCTAGGAATAAATAAACTCTAGAAAAATAATTACAAATCATAAAGATACATATAATATACCAAAATATTCACAAAATTAATATCTAACTAAGAAAATTAAATAATACTAATTTGGGTTAAATAAAATCCAAATAAATATTAACACTATTAAATATCTAAATAAAATTTAGTAAATCAAGAAAAATTCCTAAAAAATAAATAAATATTAATTTTTTGCATAAAAAATCTATTATTTATTAAAAATATTAATTATGAGATTTAAATTTATCATAGGATTTATAGAAAATAATTATTGTGTTTAGATTTATCAATTTACCCTCTTAAAATATATTTTTATAAACCAAAAATAAACTCTTTACAACTTTATTTAAATTTATTACTTTGGAAAATAATTATTCTTTTACCAAAATGGTTTACTTAATAAATTAGGTAAGATACCAAATAAAGATTAAGTTTAAAAATCACACTTAAAAAGCATAAATATATCTTCTAATAAGATTTAAAAATAAATTGTTAATTGTATAATCTTCCTTAAAAATCTTTAACTAACTATAAGTCAAATATTTACAAGTTCATTTTGCAAATCATTAACTTATATTAGAAATAAGTGATCTCAATCTATATATAACCATATTTTGTATAACTCCTAAACTTGGTATTAACTAAATAAACTATATAATAAATTCACATGCTTTCCATAGACAAACCTTATAATATCATCTATGAATATTAAACATGTTAGACCTAAATCCTTAGGGCTAAGCTTCATATTTATAAACTTTTATCTTTGATTATGCTTAGAAAAACCCTAATAGTTGGTAATGCCATAAATTTTATGTCTTAAGTCCAATTATATTTTTATAGTTAACTTTGGTCTGATATATCCTAAACTAGGTATATAATGACTCAAGATCATTTAAACTTTATCAAAAACCATAGTTTCAGTCTTATTAATCTTCAGAGTTGATTAACCTAACATAAGTAATATTCTCTTGAAATGTTATTCTTCTTGCGACTTCAAAAGAAACACTATGTTATTTCTTTTAAAATATAACAACTTAACACATGATATTCATAATAGTTACATGACACCACTAAACCTTATAATTGTATTATGATTATACTTTACCTTTCATGCCATATATGTTTATCCTAAAATCCTTGCAACCACACTGTTTTGTGAAGTAAACTTAAAGATAAATCAAACATTAAATGAATCATCTAAATCCCAACTCACTTGTAATGTTGGGGAATTACTTGGGGTTTTACAACATGCATCTCATTACTTATGCATAATAGCATATTGATTTTTAAAACATTATCCTTACCGAGCAATGATGGTATTTTGTAGGACCCAAGGTCCAGGGTCAAGTTGAGACATTCGACTACAATGCTTTGCTATATCAAGGCAAGTTCACACTTGCTCATGTCCTTTGATTATTTTCTATCAAGTATTTACAAATTTAGTGTTGTCATCACCTGCATTTCAAAAAGGTCAAAAACACTATTTTCATAATAATATGGTTATGGGTTATTTACCAAGAGGTAATAACCTACTATGAAATTTTCGGTGGTAAAGGAACATATTATCCTATGATTTAATAACCAATGTCGCTAGCGAATTTTGTGCTGTATAATACGCGTTAAGCATAATATCTATATGGCTCTGGGGAAGTTAGTTGGATCTTCTTCCTTTCCCATGCAGCGAACATTGTTCTGGGGGTTTTGTAAGTTGCAGATCATGGGTACAACCCTGTATTCGGGTAAAAGTCTACCATGGATCTCGGCTTACAAAATACAGTTTTCTAGTGTTAATGGTTGTGGTGCTTATCCGACTAAGGTAAAGCCGTATTAACGGGGGAAAGTCTGCCTTGAGTCTAAAAGTACAACAATTGCGGTGTATGCGGGGTCAGGCAGTGATTGGCTTGGATCCTTATACTGGGCCTCATACCAAGGAAGTGTGAACGATAATACGCGCTTGTCTGTGCAACATGGATAAGGATCTCTCATGGGTAAAGAAACGCACCTTTACGGAGTGTACAAACTGTGACATGTTACTCCCTGTTTCGGGAAGGAGCTGCGAAGGCTGAAGGAAAGGAACTCCATGAAGTTCTAATCAACATGTGAAGGCTAACGGACATAGCTTTTCAGAATAAAAGCAACTTTTCAAGAAATGTTTACAAAAACCTGCATAACCTACGATCTTTGGTCTGTGATTGTAGTTAGTGCATCAAACACTCCTTTTTAGTGAACTTGCTGAGTACACTCGTACTCAACGTACCTTCTTAACCCTTGCTAGATTCCAAAGACATTAAAGACCAATAAGAGGAAACACTCTATTCAGTTGAAGACCAAGTAGAATTCCGTTATGAGGAACCAGAAGTATCCGGAAGTGTCGAAGGGGACAAGTAATAAAGCACCTATGGAATGTATACCGAAGTATCTAATGCTTACATGTGTCAAATATAATTGATCGAGTCTAGTAGCATAGATATCCATCCTCTATATATTAATATCGTATAAACCTTAAAGTTTGGTTTGCTTATTTATCTTGTTCTCATAGTTATTATAGTTTAGCCCTGAGTCATTGGGATACCACTATGGACCTAGGAGGATCTCAAAGTCGTCGTGTAATTTCTGGTTGTAATAATGATAATGTATGTTTGTGGACCTGCTTTGTTTCTGTTGTACCACTCTGAGGATGTAATATTTGTGGAATGGTGTTCCGTGAGTGTTATGTCCACGACTATAATATACTACAACATGAAGTGGTATGCTTGGTCACTGCATGAGTCTACATTGGCCACACTAAATGTGGCACTTGATGGCATTCTTCATAATTACAATTTATGAATTCATAGGATGTGAGGGCAAGGATATAATGGGGATTTAAATACGAGAGTTGGATTCAATGGTTTGCAAACGAAAATTCTTGATGAGAAGCCTCATGCTTTCTATGTTCGTTTTTCCATAATTTGATGTGGTTGTCTCTATTGCTAGTTTTTACTCCTTGATACCTTCGATCCTGATTACAGATGCATTATAGTAGCTTTTTAACTAGTAGACCTAGGTTTATTGAACCTTGGTAAATAATTGTTGTATGAAAAATATGAGGAATGTCTACAATACTTGTTTATTCATTTTACCTTATGTTTATCGGATCTTTCTAGTTTACTTTGAGTCGTTGGTTGTTGCAATGGATGGAAATAGACCAGGGTTGAAGATTCACCTGAAGCTGCACATACATATGGGATAAAGATAATAATAAGCATATTCATGTGTGAAATGATCTAATATAGATAGGGTTGTGGACAACACATCCATAAACACTAAAGCCCCTGCGATCAACAAGCACAAAAATAGTCCATTGATCCAACCGTTATACCATGAAGCACCAGGCTATAACAATTATTAAGTAAATTATAGATCAAAGCCATAAGAATGGTGATGTTGATGTTACTCCCAAGTGGATACCTAAACGAAGACCGTACTCCCCTTGCTATCACTGGGTTTTGCATGAAGTCGTCGTTCACCACTCAACTTACCTTAAGCCTTGATCAATCCTGGGATCTTGGGTACCTACAAGTCCATCGATTGATACAAGAGACAAAGAAATAGATATACGTATCTCCTATCCAATCACCACATAATATTCCCATGTATTAGATGCACATAATCGCTGCGAGGTTTCACCCCAACCCGCAGCCCGTGAGGACTACTCACTCATAACAATAAGATCAAGGATAGAAAATATTCTGCAAAATACTTAGATTGAAATCAAATATTCTTACAATGGTTGCCAAATCACAAGGAGATCTCAAGTACAAGATGATGGCTATGGCTATGGAGTGGATGGAGGATGGAGTGGATGAACTATGGTGGTGGATCTCCTTCGGTAGTGTTATGATGCAATCTGAGAATGGCAGCTCTCTGCGTGGTGCATGGAGTCTCAAAATATATAGGCGCCTTCACAAAAGTTGTTGCGTTTGACCTATCGAAGTCGTCACCACATGGTATGGGCGGACCGTACGGGCGGGGCTTGCCCATACAGTAGGTCGTTAAACCTTTAGGATGCTCCTTTTCGACCCTATTTAACTTGGCTGAGTAGGCAACATGATAATCTTCAATAAATGCTCCCTATTTTGCCTTAAAAGTGTGATTTCCTCCTCAACACAAATTAAAACCAAGAATTGCACATCTTTGCAATAATTAGTCATTAGTAGCAAGGCTAGAGAGATTCTTGGTCAATTATTTGACTTAAAATGCGATTTAAACACGAAGAAATATGGCTATTTTCAAAATCTTCACTTCTCCATTTGTGATTTGTTTGAATATATATATTATTTGCATGAACACAACAAGTGCATCCTGCAAAATGATAGAAACACCAATGGAAGAACATCTTCAAAATATTTAAGATACTCTTAAGACCACTCCGTTTTTTATTGGAAGATGTTTGAACGAAAAAAAAACATCTAGATCCAGATATTCTGGATGGGCTTCACATCATACAACTTTATTTCGTTAGAGTCAAATGTGGAAGTATGTTTATATGTGCCTCATGAGGTAAATGGTGAAGGGAATAGAGTGTCTCAAGAAACATGTTTGATGGGAAGTTCAAATTTGCTTTCATATTCCATCTTATGATGAAAATGAGCAGTCACATTTCCTGGAAAGAAAACACAAAAAACATTGTTAGTCCAATGGACTAGTCAGTGATGTCAAAGCTCATTTTTCCTCTATGAGAGAAATTGACTCGGAGGATTATTGTTAGATGAAGTCCAACACTTTTGTGCATCCAAGGCTATTCGGGTGCCCAATATTAATGTACGAATACCCGTTAGGGGTAGTTCATGGATTGATGGTGTGACCTACACCAATATTGATTTCTTTCAAGTTGAAATACTATATTGTAAAATCAACAAGATATACACCAAGATGAATCGTCGCCTTAATAAAGCACATTCAGAAATAATAGTTGTTGTGGGTTCCTTTGGGATTAACCCTCGGGGTGGTGATACGTCCAAAACGTATCTACTTTCCCAAACACTTTTGCTATTGTTTCTCCTCTAAACTTGTGTGATTTGGATATAACTAATAAAGACTGACGCTGTTTTCAGCAGAATTACCTTGGTGTCTAGTTTTTGTGCAGAAAATCAACTATCAGGAAAAATTCCGGAAAATATGCCAAAAATCCTATTTCACCAGAAGACTCAGGGAGCCAAAAGACGAGACGGAGGAGGGCCACGAGGGGACCACACCCCCTGGCCACGCGGGCTAGCCCTGGCCGCGCCTGGGAGGGGTGTGGCCGCCTCGGGCACCCCCTTGACCTCCCCCTTCACTTATAAGTTGCCTCTTGACCTAAAAACTCAGGGGAGGGTCGACATTTTTACAAAAAGAGTTTCGCTGCGCCGCCACCACCAGAAACCACGATTCGGAACCAGAAACTCCGTTCTGGCACCCCGCCGGACGAGGAATTTGGAGAGGATCATCGCCATCATCATCACCGACGCCTCTCCATTAACCATCCATGTTTCCCCCATCCATGAGTGAGTAATCCCCCGTTGTAGGCTATGGGTATGGTAGGGATTGGATGAGTTCTATCATGTAATTGAATAAGATTGTTAGGGCATGGTGCCTAGTATCTCTATTAGTGCTATTTGACTTTGTTGCAACTTGTTGTGCTTAATGCTTGTCACTAGGGCCCGAGTGCCATGACCTTAGATCTAAACTTATTATTGATTCATGATGATAGTATTGTTTGTGATCTTATCTACAAGTTGTGTACACATATCATTGTCCGGATCCAAAGGCCCCGAAGTGACAGAAATTGGGACAACTGGAGGGGATGGCTGTGATGTGAGGAACACATGTGTTCATGGAGTGTTAATGCTTTGCTCCGGTGCTCTCTTAAAAGGAGTACCTTAATGGCCAGTAGATTCCCTTGACGCCCCGCTGCAACGGGCTAGCAGGACAAAAGATGTTGTGCAAGTTCTCATTGCGAGCACGTATGACTATATATGGAACACATGCCTATGATTGTTTAGTACTTGGATGCTTTATCTTATTTATATGCAATTTCCCTAGATCTTGAAGTTACATGAATAGTCTTGTCCATGCAACGCCCGTCCATCCATTCCTATGCCTACCGCACTCATATCCTACTGTTTGCTACTATTGTTACTACTGCCTTTGTTTTACTGTTGTTGTTACTTTGCTATTGCTACTACAAAACAGTTGCTACTGATAAACTCCTGTGAGCAAGACTATTTCCAGGTGCAGCTGAATTGACAACTCAGTTGTTAAGGCTTGAAAGTATTCTCTGGCTCCCCTTGTGTCAAATCAATAAATTGGGTTATACTACACTCGAAGACTGTTGCGATCCCCTATACTTGTGGGCCATCAAGACTATTTTCTGGCGCCGTTGCCGAGGAGCATAGCTTTATTTGTAAGTTCACTTGGATCTATTATTGTTTGCTGCTATTCCTTTCATCATGGGGAAGTCTCGTGATGGAAAGTTTCCTATTTTACCATCCACTACAAGAAGAGGTACGGTCCTAAAAACCTCTGATGCTCTTGATTCACCGTCTGTTATAAGTAAGCTTGTTACACCACCACCACATACACATGCTACACACACTGCTACTACTGCTGAATCTGAAATTGCTTCTGATACTCATGATGTTACTTCTACTGTGCTTGATGCAAGTGGTTCATTAGGTCCTTTCCTAGATGCTACTATTGCTAGAACTATTTTGGGAAACACTGAAACTCCCAGTGAAGACACTATTACACCTGTTATCTCACGTGAGTCTAGAGAGAGATATGATATTATTGATGGTTACATTGAAATGACTGATGAATTTATTGAAGAGTGTCGAAACACACATGGTGCTAGTGCTATTAAGAGTCTCCTTGATAAACGTACTATTATACCTAAACTATCTCCTGATGCTAAATTTGCTACCTCTTCCATAGATATTAAATATAAAGATTATGATTTCTCTCTTGACTTATCCTATATAAACATTGTGGAGAAAGAACCTTTTTATGGGACTGAAAATGGAAGTGTTGTAGCTCATATGAATGAGCTTTCCACTATGAGTGTCTTATTATCTGATGATTTTAAGATGCGCAAGTACTTTGTTACATTGTGGAGAAGCTAAAAGCTTGGTTTAATAGATTACCTCCTAGATCCATTGATAGCCCCGATTGCTTGAATGCAAATTTCTTTCAGAAATATTTTCCTCCCAGTGCTAGACATGCTGCTTTGCAGAAACTTTTTGATTTTAAATGGGGAAAAGAAGAGAAACTGCCTGAGTCATGGACAAGGTTATGTGCCTTGATTCATGCACATCCTGGATGTCCATTACCTAAAAATGAGCTTCTTGGTATTTATTATAATGGACTAACTGAAGATTCTAGGACATACCTAGATAGTTTTGCTGATTGTGTTTTCAGGAAAAGAACTCCCGCGGAAGATGAAGAATTAATGGCTAAAATAAGCAAGAATTATGATGATTGGACTTCAACTGAGCTAAATACACCTGAGCCTACTACTCCTGAACCATTTGTGCCTCAACCAGCTCTAACACCAACACCAAAGAAGAGGGGAGTGATTGCATTAAATGATGAAGTGATGAAATAAGCTAAGAAATGTCTTAAGGAGAAAGGTATTAGATCTGAAGATGTGAAGAATCTACCTCCTATAGAAGAATTATGTAAGCCAATTCCCCACTCATCCACTATTGACTTACACTCTCTACAACACTTTGATGAAGGCGATATTCCCTATGGTAAACCTCCTGATCAATGCTTAGAGGAACTTGATACTTTTATTGTTAAACAAGGTAATTTTAATAAATAAGTTCAGAATCATTTATTGCAAAACTCTAGAGCTATTAATGAGTTGAAAGATATTGTGGAAAGAACTGCTAATGATGTTAAAATGCTAAATAAGGGCATGCTGATCAACCTTGTTAACAAAGGGATTTTAATGAACAAAACAATGCTTTCATAGTGGTTATACTTGCTCAATTTTATCTTTCTCCTTTCTAGTCTTCGCTCTTGTTAGCTTTAGTTTTGCTAATTGTTTGCTTGTTAGAGTGTCTTAGAACTTCTGTAGTTTTGGTTTTGGTTTGCTTTTTGCTTCTTCTAAAAAAATCTTTTTCTGCGAGAAAATCAATTTTCATAACTTGAAAATTGGCCAAAAATAAAGTTTCCCGAAAAAATCCAAAAAATTCATTTTAAATTTTTCCTCGAAAAAGGGGCAGAGGGGCACCTACATTGGCCTAGGAGGACCCACCAGGCCAGCACACCCCCTGGTGGCGCGACCAGCCCCAGGGCGCGCCTCGCCTAGGTGGGGCCCACCTGTGGCCCTCCAAGTTGTCTCCTCCCAGCCACTTTTTTCTATCTCCCGAAAAACACCAGAAAACTTTCTCAAGCTTGAGTTCCTGCTGTTCTTGCTCCCGATTTTCGATCTCCTTGCTCAGCCCATCTTTGCTGCTGATTTTTGGAGGGATTGCTCTCCGGTATGTGCCTCCTCCGCTTGTCCAATTAGATTTTTGATTCGTAGATTGTATCTTGAGTATTTTGCTACTGTAGGTGACATGTTGTGTGAGCTTGCATGCTTGTTCTATGCTTAGATATTTCATTTTGATGCATGTTTAGCCCTCTAGCAAGTTCCTATAGTAGTTCCTCATCATTTATTAACTTGGAAATTACTTGGTTTGATGTTTGTCTAAAACTTTCAGAAAAAAGGGGTCATGGACAACCACACATTTGGAGAAGTGTTTGAGAGTGATGCACCTAGGAGGACAAGGCCTTCGAGATCATCCTCCCGAGCTAGGCCATCATACATTGAGGATCTTATCACATCGCGCTTTGGCAACGAGGGAGATGAGGGGGATGCGCACCCCTCTACCTTCCCTTGTTTTACCTTTCTGCAGGTTGCAGGGATTCTTAATGATTTCCTAAATTTGGTTCGGAGGATTGGACTAACTGATTATATGCAGGATGAGAGTGAGCAATATTCTATGCTCACCAAAACTTTTATGGAGAGTTTCTCTTTCTCTAAAAACCCTTTTAGGTAGAAGGTGTCATTCAAAATCTATGATAGGCCTATCACCATGACATTGAAGAACTTTTGCAAAATTTTGGGTATTGGCATGGCTGGGACGATGAAGAAGATTCCAGCTCAACCCGCTGATTTGTTGGAGATCTACCGCGGGGTAACTAATGATGATGACCGTAGAGCCCAGCGCGGGAAGATAAGAAATATTCAACTCCCAGCTATCAGATATTTTGCTTATTATCTTGCTACTAGTATTCTTGGTAGGGAGAACACTAGCAATATTTCCAACTATCATTTGGTCTTTCTAGCTGCTGCACTCAACAATGAAACTAGGTATAATCTTGGTTCTCTCATTGCTCGTCGCTTAGCTGCTACATGACCCATTTATGGGGGTATTATTGATGCACGTGTAGTTGCTGCTTTAGAACTTTCTGTTGATCCAAATGATATAATTTTGGCTTCTCGGAGGCTTGATCTTGCTGCCATGAAAGTGCATCACTTTGTCACTGCTAGCTCTACCATTGAGAGTTTGGTTTACAGGGTGATGTTTACTGGCGGGGAAGAGAGGGAAATTCCTTTGCCACAAATGAGTTTGTTCAGTATTTGTAGGGGACCTTGGTCACGCTCCAAGGAGGATATGGACGAGCATATGCGCATTCGTGGTTTCCACGGACATTACCAGGGGGACGCGCCCTCTTATGACCACTCTGTGCACTACACAAGGGCTTCCTCGAGCACGTACCAAGACGAAGGGGCCTCTTCGTCGCATTATGGAGGCACACCTTCTTGGTCAAGCTGGGATTGAGCCCCACTTAGGCCAAAAGCCTAAGCTTAGGGGAGGTATACCGACATCACACTCACCTATATATCATGTTTCGTCGGTTCTTTGTATATCCGCGTTTCGCTTTCTTTTGGTTTTTGTTTCTGCTTTCTCAAAACACAAAAAGACCAAAAATATTTTCGTTGTTTCTCTTGGTTTGTTTCTCTGATTTTTATCTTTGGTTTTCCTTAAGAAAAATACAAAAAGATTTTGCTTTGTTTGTTTTTGCTTTGTGTGCTTGCTTTAAAAAAATCGAAAACACCAAAAATATTTGTTGGTCTTCTTTGGTTTTGTGAAGTTCTTTGTAGGGTTCAGCGGTCCTCAGTGGAGTTTGGTTTCATGTTATTATTCAAGCCACGCAAGTGAAGGTCAATAATGAAGATTAAGACAACTTGAGGTGTGGTAAGAGGCTAGTAATGAACTCTATTTGTTTTCAATTTTGTACATATACTCATCACTGTGGGCATGCTTAGTCTGTTCATGTAAGGTGTATGTTATTTATGGATGCCTAGTAGTTCTTGCTCTCTTATGATTAGCTCAAGCTTGCTAATAGTTTGCAGCATGTCATATGAATGTTTGATTGCATTGTTCTATTCATAGCTTTGTATGATATTGTGGTATCCCCCTCTGAATGTTTCATTTGAATTGACTTGGCACATGCTCATGCATGCATATGACTGAACAATAGTCAGTAAGCCTCGATGATTTATTTTGCCTTAGGGTTCTTGTATCACTTTCATGCCATAATTGGTCATCTTTTGTTGCAAGCATGATTATGACAGTTATTGCTCTCTCGTTTGTCGCTCCCTATCTATTACTAGCCTTCACTTGCATTGAGTATGGGCTCTACTCGTGCTTCTAAATCCCAAAACCAATATTGTCAAAAGTTTCCACCATACCTACCTACTAGCATCATTTTCCATTCCATGCATATTCATTATGCCTTGTTTTCTTCCAAATAAAATGTTTCCTTGTTATGAGAAAGTTAGTTAGTAAAGCTCTCATGAACTTGATGGCACACTTTATTTCTTGCACTTAATAAACCTAAACCATCATGACTGTCCATGAAAGTTATATGCTTGCAAATTATAGGCTAGGAGTTAGCAGAGCCATGATGTCACGGGGAACACTTTCAACGCCTGTAAATATATACCCAGTTGATATCATGCTCTTTTGTTTATGGATGTCGTCGGTGTGAAATAAAAGGGAAGCTTGTAAGTCCATGGAGTTATGTATATGTGTTAGAGAAACGCCTAAGCCATGCCTAATCATGGTGGAAACTTGCAGCATAACCATGGTGAGAAATCTATGAAGCATTCTTCTTATAAAAAAAGAGATAGAGATTGAGAAAAGAAAAAAAAGAGACATAATGAAAAGAGGAAAGAGAGAAAAAGCACCATTTTCCCATGGTAAATAAGAAGATCGCTGAGATGCTCCCTGTCTACTTGCCTTGTCATTTTGATTATGGGATAGCTCATGTATCATGTGCAAGGGGTACCCCATTGGCGGTTCTCTATGATACGCATGTATTTACTATGACAAGAACTTACCGGTAACTAAAGTTGAGTAGCATGAGGAGCGGCCCTCGTACTAAAGGGACATGAGATTTCCAGATTATGGTTTGTCAAGCATATAACTCATATTGGACCTCACTTTCACCTTAACCATCTAAAGATGCCTATGATAGGGGAAATGATAGCTCAAAGCTAATGAGTACCATACTTTCAACATTTGGAAGCCTTTCAAACTTTTCAAAACCTTTTTCACTTCCTTGTTGAATCACCACTTATTCTATGAGCACCTTCTTGAGAGCATAGTTGTCATTCTTAGTGTGATGTGCTTGTCCCAAAACTTGGTTAATTATGTCATGACTCTGATGATTGTATCTTTGATATATTTACTTCTAGTCTTCACTTGAACTCCAGAGGTGCCTTGGCATTTATGTTGTGCTCTTCAATCAAAGGCAAGCGAGATACCACTCTATCATACCTTCTTATGAGCATTGCAATGTTGCTTATGTTTATGTTCCATGCTACTTATTATTATTGAGTTAGAATCTCTTCATAGCTTGCAATGGCTATTAAGTATACTTAGTTGCATAATCCTTATTGTGAATTGTTCAAGTATCTACTCATGTGCTGAGAATATTTACATCATATGAAGCAAATGTGTGAGTTCTTTTAATGCACTCAGTTTTCAACTGAATTGCTTGAGGACAAGCAATAAGCTAAGCTTGGGGGAGTTGATACGTCCAAAACGTATCTACTTTGCTTAACACTTTTGCTATTGTTTCTCCTCTAAACTTGTGTGATTTGGATACAACTAACACAGACTGATGTTGTTTTCAGCAGAATTACCTTGGTGTCTAGTTTTTGTGCAGAAAATCAACTATCAGGAAAATTCCGGAAAATATGCCAAAAATACTATTTCACCAGAAGACTCATGGAGCCATAAAACGAGACGGAGGAGGGCCACGAGGGGCCCACACCCTCTGGCCGCTCCTGGGAGGGGTGTGGCCACCTCGGGCACCCACTCGGCCTCCCTCTTCACCTATAAGTTGCCTCTTGACCTAAAAAATCGGGGGGGGGGGGTCGATGTTTTTCCAAAAAGAGTTCCGCTGCGCCGCCACCACCAGAAACCACGATTCGGAACCAGAAACTCTGTTCTGGCACCCTGACGGGATGGGGAATTTGGAGAGGGTCATCATCACCGACGCCTCTCCATCAACCATCCATGTTTCCCCCATCCATGAGTGAGTAATCCCTCGCTGTAGGCTATGGGGATGGTAGGGATCGGATGAGTTCTATCATGTAATCGAATAAGATTGTTAGGGCATGGTGCCTAATATCTCTATTAGTGCTATTTGACTTTGTTGCAACTTGTTGTGCTTAATGCTTGCCACTAGGGCCCCAGTGTCATGACCTCAGATCTGAACTTATTGTTGATTCATGATGATAGTATTATTTGTGATCTTATCTGCAAGTTGTGTACACATATCATTGTCCGGATCCAAAGGCCTCGAAGTGACAGGAATTGGGACAATCGGAGGGGATGGCTGTGATGTGAGGATCACATGTGTTCATGGAGTGTTAATGCTTTGCTCTGATGCTCTATTAAAAGGAGTACCTTAATTGCCAGTATATTCCCTTGAGGCCCCGCTACAACGGGCTGGCAGGACAAAAGATGTTGTGCAAGTTCTTATTGCGAGCACGTATGACTATATATGAAACACATGGCTATGATTGTTTAGTATTTGGATGCTTTATCTTGTTTATCTGTAATTGCCCTAGATCTTGAAGTTACATGGATAGTCTCGTCCATGCAATGCCCGTCCATCCATCCCTATGCCTACCGCACTCATATCCTACTGTTTGCTACTATTGTTACTACTGCCTTTGTTTTACTGCTGTTGTTACTTTGCTATTGCTACTACAAAATTGTTGCTACTGATAAACTCTCGTGAGCAAGACTATTTCCAGGTGCAGCTAAATTGACAACTCAGTTATTAAGGCTTATTTCTTTGGCTCCCCTTGTGTCGAATCAATAAATTGGGTTCTACTACCCTCGAAGACTATTGCGATCCCCTATACTTGTGGGTCATCAGGTGACCCAATCTTTACTGATTTGGGAGGGGAGTGAGGGAAAAGGCGATGAACACGATGAAATCAACGCAAGAGGCAACATAAATATAACGCACACCATTTCGGTTTTCCTCGTTGTTCTGAATCACCAACCCGATAGAATCCATGTGAAAGATACTGCTAGGTAGAGATCCATGATGGAAAGATCGATCTGTAGCCGCTAGAATCTACTCGGGAAGAGACTACAATCAATAGAGACACAAAGGGAGATATCATGGCAATAGAGATCATGAGATAGAAAGAGCGCTCAAACTGCGAGGGACTTGTACAACCTTGGTCTTGATGTAGATCCAAGAGAGGTTCCCTCTATGGGAAAGTGGGGCTAAGCTAATTATACCCAATATTCATCCTAGGGTTTCTAGGAGGAGAAGGGGCATATTTATAGGCCAGCCACTTAAACAATGGTAGTTTGGGCATAAATAGGAAGTGTTGGGAGAATTGAGGCGTTACATGGGCTAAGGCCCATCTTAGAGCTCGTAGGCCCATTTTGAAGGTCGAACACTCTAGGGTGCACTGGACGGATACTCTAGGGTGGCCGAACACTTCGGTGTTACCTTGGTCGAGACTCCGGTCGGAAGCAAGAAGGTCGGAGATTCCGGGAGGTGTTCGGGCGGTGTACGATCCGGGGTTCTCCAAGCTGTCACCATTGGCTTCACGAGTCCTTAAGGTAGGGCCCAGAGAGTTCGGCGTAGGAAAGTTGAACACTCCAGTGTAGAAGCGACGGACACTCCAGCGTGTAGACAGCGGAGACTCCGGTCCCAAAGTTGCTATTTCTTGCACCTTCTCTTCCATGCTTCTTTCTTGGGGGCCTTGACTCCCAGGGCATTCTCTGCAGCTCATCTTGCCATATGATAGGCACTTGGCTCAAGTAGGATCCCATTCAAGTGGGGACTAGCAAATGGCAAGAGATTAAAGGAGTTCACCTTAAGTGCAACGGTTGGAGTAGCATCACATGGTTCAAATGTGATTGCCATATGATGGGTTACATCAATAGTGGCCTTCTAATGTCTCAAACCCAAAAATATCTTTCACTAAGTTTGATTTTGACAAGCTTGCTAGCCTAAGCAGATCTTATTGCCGGGATTTCTTTAGTTGTGATCGTGCAATCATAAGAGATGAACTTCAGCCTTCATTCTTCATGTTCGAAGGAATATGGGTTTTAGCGACAAACATTTGTTTTTTCCATTGCTAACAAACTCACTGAGTTAGCTTTTTTATTGTTGGTCTGAACTACATCAACTAAAAGAACATCCTCGATAATTAAGTTGGGAAACAAGATGAACATCCTCAATAACTTGATGATTTTCTAAGAGAGCGGGAGATCTTTAAGAAAATTCATGATGATGATGATAAACATTTTCAAGCCATGAAAGATCCGAGAGGACATTGACCTAGGCCTAGTTAACACATATTGGTGTGCTCTAGTGGCTCGAATATGTTTATATTTCAATAGAATGTTATATAATTAACAATATTTGCATCTTGTAGATTCTCTGTGGGATCTGCACATGCACATGGGCGTGCAGTTTAACATTGCATTTTGGAGATTAGTCTTATGTTGCCGACTCGTCAAAGGTTTAGATGTGTCATTGTGTGGCAAGTATTTAGCACTCAGTTTGTTATCGTATTTCATGTTTTTTACATCTATGAAATTATTGAATATATTTACATGATACTTATCCAAATATGTGATATTCTTGTTTCTTGCTAGATCAGAGTGAAGTATTTTAGCTTGTTGTGTTCATAGGCTCTGACAAATTCCTAGGTCTGTCAGTGTTCCTCACCTTTAATTTTTCTTGGTTACTTCTAACGTGTTATCTTTTTTACTTGGTTGCTAATGTAATTTTGTCATATAAGATTTCACCTAGTTGCCTTTTTTTGGAGAACTTCATTTATCCACATATTATCCCTAAAATAAACTATTTTCTTAAAATTTGTAGTCTTCTACTCGTTCCCACTCCCTTTAGTCCATATCCCTGAAATGATCAATTAGGCAATATCATATCTTTGATCCTTCAAATAGACTAGCACACTGTACACCTATTGATGCTACTCACTAAGTCATGTGTACTGCCATCTATCCTTTCCATGACTCCATATCCTTGTGTCTTTCCTTCCATCGTTCCAATCCTCTAATGGACTTGACTAATTGGAGATCCTCTAATAGAAGTATGTTTGAAATTATTTCAAGCTAAATTGATCATTCATTAGAAGAAGAAAATATCCTAATGAACATTGCTATGCATACAGATATTCTGCCCTGGTTGATTTTATTTTTTTGAGTGGTTCTGCCCTGGTTGATGATGAGTCACCAGAGATCATCACCGTTCACAAGCTGGAGCTCGCCCATCCCTCGCGGGCCCCACTGGAAATCCAAACGGCGTGACAGCCCGCCCAATAGCATTCCGTCTCTCCGGATTCCGCGCGCCCGGCAGGCCAATCAGCTTCAAGATAACCTCCTTCCGTGGGTCCCGCTGCTCCTCCAGCCCACTCTCATGAGCCCACGTAGTCGAAAAGTCCCTGTCGGGCCCACTGTCCCTCTTTTGCCCGAATCAACCTTACATGAGCCCACGGGCGCTGAGACGTGGGCCCGAGGTCGCGATCAGGGCTCGCGATTTAATAGAGGAAAAGGGCCTCGGAGCTCAACCCTGCACTGTTCTGAGTTAAGCTCTCGCTTAACTTCACTACTAGCGCGGCAGGGCTTCAGTACAGCGCGAGTTCGTCAGTCGCTCGTGTAATTGTGTTCGACGCGATGACGAACGCCGGCGCGGCGGCGCTCGGGGCGCGCACGGCCCGCGCCTGCGACGGCTGCCTGCGGCGGCGGGCGCGGTGGCACTGCGCCGCGGACGACGCCTACCTGTGCCAGGCCTGCGACGCCTCCGTCCACTCGGCCAACCCGCTCGCGCGGCGCCACCACCGGGTGCGCCTCCCCTCGGCCTCGTCGTCCACCTCCTCCTCCTCCCTTCCACGCGTCGACCCCGACGAGCCCGCGTGGGTGCATGGGCTCAAGCGCCGGCCGCGCACGCCGCGGTCCAAGCCCGGGATGATGAGCAAGCACGACGCGCCCGCCCCCACGGTGGCCGCGGCGGCGGTGCCCGATCTCGAGGCGGAGGATTCCGGGTCCGGCATAGTGGGAGACAACGGAGACGTCCGCGAGGAGGAGGAGTTCTACGACGAGGACCTGCTGTACCAAGTCCCGGTGTTCGACCCCATGCTCGCCGAGCTCTACAACCCCGTGCCGGCAGACGAGGGGGCGGAGCTGATCGAGCACAAGCCCACCACGTGCTGCTTCACGTCTCTCGCCGATCAGCCGTCCTCGGAGTGCGCCTCCGGCATCATGGCGGAAGGGTTCTCCGGGTTCGACGTCGTGCCGGACATGGAGCTCGCCAGCTTCGCCGCTGACATGGAGAGCCTGCTCATGGGAGGAGTCGACGAAGGCTTCGACGATCTGCGGTTCTTGGACGAAGAGAAGCCCCATATGAATCTTGACTTCGACATGGACTTCGATGATCATACCGCGGAGCCGGCGCCGGAACAACAACACGAGGACAGGAAAAGGAAGCGCTCGGACTCGGAGATGATACTTAAGCTCGACTACGAGGGGGTCATCGACTCGTGGGCCCGTGACGGCGGCTCCCCGTGGTTCCACGGCGAGCGCCCTCACTTCGATCCCAGTGATTCCTGGCTGGACTTCACGGTAATAATCAAGCCGCCCTTGTTCCGACAGTTCTGATGCCATCATTTCTGCATACCTTAATTTGTTATCTACTTCACGGTAATAGTTAAGATCTGTTGCTTTGCATGTACAGGCGGGTAGCCGGGGATTCGGGCTGGGCGCGGCGGTGACGCCGGTGACGGGCGGCGAGCGGGAGGCCCGGGTGTCGCGGTACCGGGAGAAGCGGCGGACGCGGCTGTTCGCCAAGAAGATCCGGTACGAGGTGCGCAAGCTCAACGCCGAGAAGCGGCCGCGGATGAAGGGCCGGTTCGTCAAGCGCACCGCGTTGCCCCCTCTGCCGCCGCGGCCGCCGATGGTGCTCGCGTCCCACGGCCACGGCCACGGCGGCGCGCACGGGCGCTTCCGTTTTTGAAAGCAAGCGCTCCATCCATGCATCCATCGACCGTGGATGCAGCTGCATGCATGCCTGTGCATGCATCCTCGCCACCACAGCTTGAATGATCCGCTAATAAATAGTACTTCACGTAGTAAGCAGCTGGTTCTTTCTTAATTTACTTTCAAAGTTGAGCGTTAGTTTTGAGCAGATCAACCCCTCTCTCTCTGAATTAGGACGCCTCATTACTACTCTGAATATATATATATATACTTCCAGAATGATCATGCATGTGCAAAGTTTCGAGCATGATTAAGTATGTATTTGTATTTGTATTTGTATTTAGGGATCCCCTTGTACATATATAAGTTTAGGATTGGTAATTTCGTCTTTTTGTAAGAAATGTGCACTAATTAAAAAGGATGTGCTGCAGTTGTTGATGTCAAAACATTGGAGCTACATTAGCATTTAGTACTACACATACGATAGGGTTAGGGGTCGAAGGACTCATAACTGCGTATATTGAAGGAGGTGTCACTTGTATGTGGATGCAGTGTTGGCCTATTCGATAGCCTCCACCGCGCTGGCACAATTACAATGTGCTTGTTATCTGCATTTTCTACTAAATTGAAGGCTGGAGGTTTCCTCTTATATATCCCTTCAATCAATCACTTGTACTTTCTACATCGAAGATTTATTTGGTGTTCCTATGGACTGAGATTTTGCATGGTGCATTGCTGAAATATATGAACTTTTTCGCTAGCTTCATAACCAGCAACTTTGTGACGATCAAATAGCATGTAAATTTTCTACTAAATTGAAGGCTGTAAATGGAGTGAATTCTAAAAAAAAACATGTAATTGGAGCGAAATTACGGATGTAGTATGTAACAAAATTGGAGCTCGCCTCATATTTGTTTCATTGTTTGGTTGAGACAATCATGTATCAAACTTGCAAAATTAGCTCTTCAGATGATGCTCTGTCTGTGCTCTACGGGAATTTTAAGAGAGATGAACTAGGTTCACGCGAGCATGTAGAAAATTTTCATGAGGTGTAAGCTCATTTTTGATTTCTTTCAAATATTTAAAATTCCTATGCTTGAGTTATTCGGTACGATCCTACAACATCGTTCATATGATCATAAGGCATCCATAAGAAAAAAAACATATGAACTAAAATCCTATTAAATATTGTGTATCGCCATTCTTACGCCGATTTTTCATAAGGAAAACACATGATTTTTTGCAATAAGAAAAACCTAGTTAACATGACGAAAATCCTCTTAAATTTTATGTAACTATCTGTGTACCAAATGTAAATTTTGATGTAACAAAAAAAATAACTGCATGCAAAATAACTTTTTTGCACACTGTGTGCTGAATAGCATGTCTAATTAATATTCTCTTTTATATTCTTAATCAACATAGATATAGTTTTTTTCACATTTTTATGTTATGTAAACAGAAAAATTACATCATGTCTATTTTATTGCAATCTTCTTCACTTCCAACATAAGAAAAAATTAATGTGACATAAAATTCATGTACTGTTGAGAAGAAAATGAGGGGTGTAGAATAACTACAATAATGAATAAATACTTTCTGGAAAATATATGTATTGATATTGTCCAGATTGTTATGCCTTATATGTATTTGGTCAAACTTAAAAATATATGCCATGTACTTAGAAAGAATCAAATATTTTAACTAAGCTCATAGACCAAATAGTGTGACCCTATCAATATTTGCAATACTAAATAAATATATATTGAAAATATAGGTATTGAACTTATTTGGTATTTGTTTACCTCCATATATTTGCATATATGTTTGGTCAAACTTAGAGAGAATTCAGTTTCTAACCAAGTTCCTAGGCCATGTATATGTGGATATATTCTGCAGCAATATGCACATTCCAATTTGCTAGATGGGGCCACCGAACCACACAACATTCAAGAACCCGAGGGTACCAATCGAGTCATTTGCAAGGTTCAAACTCTGGCCAGGTGCACCTGAACCCATTATTTAAAAATATCAAAAAGTTTAGAAACAAATATTTCAATGTACATCTAAACATTCTATATCCGCACACGAGTTTTCTGAAAAGATAAACGTTTTTTGTGCCCCATGTAAAAAAGATAAATTTTGATATTCCGACACAAACACTTCTTTTATCTTTATTACACGAGCCACATAAAATCTTCCTTCCCAAAAACTTGTGAACGGACATAAAATGTCTGGATGTACGACGTGAAATTTTTTGTTACATGTTATTCAACATTTAAAAAAAGTATGCACTTTTCGTAAGAGGTTTACATGCACGTGCAAGCCAAAACAGCGCCTTCTCTCTGTCAACTTCCAATAGATTATTATTCAATACATATAAGTCTGTTTGTACTCTTAACACTGCTTTACTTAATGAACAAAAATAAACCAGTGACGGTACAAGAATTGCTCGTCACTGCAGAGTGCCAGCAAGTGGAAACAGTAGGCTAATGAGCAGCTTCTGCCTCGTTTGCGTCGTCACAACACATCGTAGTGAAAGAAGGAAAAAGGCCCATGCGGTCATGCCCCAAAAGTGCAGAATACCACCAACACAATTACACAAACTATTAAACACAAAGCGATATATATTTCTTCATTGACATCTCTATATGACATGGAGCGGTAGGTGTATACGAGAAGATCGTCTTCCTTACCATCTTGAAAAAATGCCACACGACATCCATCTCAGAAAAAAAAAAGGACTGCTAAGTGCTAATGCACAATCTCATAAAGGAAAAAAAAACACAGGGCTAGCAAACGACAAAGAATTGCAGCTATTGCTCTATTACAAAATGGCCTGGTGAAGTGGTGATCTATTAGGCTTTACTAGATAGCCTGTCTTTCAGTACGAAAAAACATGCATTCTCAGTTCTCTCGGAACATTGGAACTGCTCAATACTTCAACTCTACATTCTGGAGTTAGTGCTACATACAATTGATGTACACGACCATACCATTTACAAAATAAGAAATGAACTATTTCTCGATACCTTGCTGCAAGTACTGAATCAAGTCATACCCTGCGGTAGTCCACTTATTGTAGGCATCAACACATGTGCGTACCATAAAATTAGCTGCCTCGCGCTCGTTCATCTCTGGATGAAACCGCTTCCGAAGATTAGCAATAGGTTCTCCCCTGCTAAAGCAAGGGAGTCCACTGTCCACCATCAACTGCACTGTAGTTACAATGCCATTCATGTGTCTCCTTCCTGCTAGGTATCCTTTGACACACAATCTGAATAAAAAATATTTTTTAATCAGAACAACACAGTGCAACGTGAAGGTCGGTGCAGTCCACTGATTCATACAAACTATGCTCTGTAAAAAAGTTCAGTATTGTCTCCCAAACATCCACAGAAGGTTTGCATATGAAGGTCGCCCTCTCCCTCGATATGTAATAAAGACAAAATATAAGTTACAGTATGCATAATTTTATATGCAAAAGGTCCCCCAACACTTTTTGTTCCAGCCCTAATTTTTATCTATGAAATGTCTCAACTTTTTTATGCATAATTTTATCTACGAAAGGTCTCAACATTCTCTGTCTATTTTTTCTCTAGCACTCTCGCCCACATTTTGTACTGGATGGTTTGAAATAAGTATATCAAAATTGAATCAATTGTCTCTCAAAAAAAATCGCATCAATTGCAAACACATGTATTAAAGAG